>CM062820.1:1096823882-1101623882 GCA_031772625.1 Pinus tabuliformis
TGATCAAAATGAGTAAACTAGAAATAGGAGCAAATTAAGATTCACTGCTTATGCTAGTTTTTTAGAAGAAAACATTTAGATTAAGAGATTGAGACAGATTGCACTTAAGTCTTTCATGAATTATTCTTCTTTCGTTCTTATATTCAGATATGAAATGTAATTGATATAATAATATCAAGAAAAAAAATAACACATGAGATATAGATACTTATTTGTCCGGTGTTTGACACATGAATCTTGTGAAAAGTCCTTTGCATTAATTCTTCATCTAGCCAGCCATACTAAATTTTTCCAACAACAAAAGTAATCAGTTTTACAACAATGTCTAAGAATCCACCCTCAATACTCCGAATGAGGGAGTGTTTATACAAAAACTTACAAATAAAATATCTCATGACAAAGTCAGATATATTCTAGGATGACTAACTATAAGTTACATGAAAAATAGAGACAGTTTGTCTCGTAGATAGAAGATAGAGGCAAAATGATGGCTTGCTGTCCCTATTCTTGTGAATGTGCTGGAGGCAAGCCCTATGATTGGGCATGCTACTGTCTTCTTTGTAATTTTGTGCTGGCTGCCTTGCTTTTGATCCTCTTACTGATACTCTTTGACCTGCTTTGATACTCTTTACTTGTTTGATCCTCATTTATCTTCTGTTACGAACATTGACTATGGTAAAAAAATGGAAATTTACCTTTTTACTAAGGGTAAATCACAAAATTTCTATCATATCTGCCCGCCATTTTTCTTGTGGTATTCTAGTCCTTTGAATTTTTCTAAGGATCTCATTAGCCTCGGTGTATTTGAAAAAATTAGGCTGAACTTGGAATAGGTGTTTTATTTCATGCTCCACATAGAATAGGTTCTCTAGATTGTCAAAAAGAACTCTGCTTGTAGGTATTGCTTTAGCTGCACTAGAAGATGAGCTGGCCTGGTTGTCTACATATTTCGCCAACTTGTCAACATAGTTTATCTGTGTCATCAACTTGTCATTAATAACTAAAGGAATGGGAAGTCATTTACTCTGTAATATGCCAAATTTCTGCATAAAATCATCGATTTCTTCTTGCATGTTTAGGCATCTCCTTTCCAAATTCTGCATTAAAGACCTTTTAGTTAAAACCTTCTTGATTTCCAGAATAGTCCCTGTTCTGTCTCCAATGCCCAGTTCTTCAAGCTAGTGCTTATTCTTGGTATTCAAAAAATTAATTATTTTGGTAGCCTCCTCAGGCATCCTTCCTAATTCTGACTTAGTTCTCTGGAATTCTTCAAGAGCTAGGTTTACCAAATCCATCTGCTCAAAAATTATTTGTATAGATGGCCAAACATCATTTATTGACTGAGTGATGTTGGTCCGAAGAATCTTCCTAATATCTGCTAAGGGTCTATCAAACGTGAGGTCTTTTTCTAATGATTTTACCTTTTGTTCTAACCCTTTGTTCTCCCTCACCTTTTTTGCAAAATTTATTTTTGAAAGATCATATTTTTGTTCTAAGGTAACAAATTGTTCTTTTACCTTTTGTAACTCTGAAACTTGGAGCTTCAATTCCTCCATTGATTTTATCAATTGTTTTGTGCTTAGACCTAAAATCCCTGCTTGTGTTGTTCTTGTGTTATTGTCCCTGTTATTGCTTCTGTTGTGACCACTGGAACGTTTGGTGCCAGAGCTATTCCAACGGTTGAAGGGACTGCAGTGGAAACCACTGGGATCACATTAGGAGGCTGAGAAGTCGACTCTCCCTGCTTGTCCTTTAATGATTTTTCTAATTCTTGTTTAGTGTCCTTCAGCTGCTCATTAAGTTTTAGGACTAAGTCCATCAGCTCTTCTTCAGACCTTTGTTGTATGACCTCAGCAGTCTGTGGATGCCTTGAAGGAGGCAACTTTAGCTGCTTTCTTAAGGTAGATATGTCTTCATCTTTCTTTTAATTAAGGCTTCTGTAGCCTTCACATCTTTTGGATCATGACCCAACCCAATGATTAACTCTTCTAAAGATTTCATTCTATTGTCTTTAGCTTGTGAGGAGGCTTTCTCCAGCTGTAACTCGGCAGTTGTATTGTTCAAAGAATTTTCTAGTCTTTGGGCCATCATGGCCTTACTAGTCAATGTAGAGTAGACCATCTCCCCTGTCTGTTTGTGTAACTCACTCTGGTCCAGGGGATGAATGTCCTTTTCCATGACCTTAAAATCAGTTTTGAGGTAATCTGCAGCTGATTGAGGTTGTTGCACCTTGGGTTTGAAAAAACATCATTATCATTTTACCTTCTTTGATGTCATAGGCTGACATCAACCTATTTTGATTAGTAGGAGCCATTTTCAAATACTGATTGTAGACCTGGATCCTCAGTGGCTCATTTTTGGATTTTATTTCTTTAAACTTCTTTTTGATATCTGGATTGTCTTTTCCTGGGGGCTTGAAAGGTGATACTTCTGCACTTTGTTGTCTCTCCAATTCCTGTCTCTGTGAGCTTGAAGGTGTCCCACCTACTGGGAAAGTTTGATGACTATCTATACCTTCTTTTCTTTGACTATCAGTAGTCTCTTCATAAAATTCTTCTTCTGAAAGAGGATTTAGCCTATGCCTTTTAGCACCTAGCTGTTCTGAGGGTCCACTAGCACGGGTAGCTACTTCTTTGTCTCTCTTTTTGTTCTTTTCCTCATTCAGAGGAGTCTGCAAGATTGGTGGTTCTCCCACATTGACTTGAGTTGGAGGAGTGTGTATGTGGGCTTGCTCTTTGGAGGTTTCAGGCTGTTTAGACATTATGGACTGTTCTGTAGCTTGAGTGCTTGTCTCTATTCTTTACCTTTGGAAGTCCCCGTAACTGGTGTATCAGTCTGCTGTGAGTGCCTTTCAGAGGTCCCAGCTGTTGATGCACTTATCCCTGATGCTGATTTCTGAGAAGTCTCAAAATGTACCTGTCCAAAAGAATCTAAGTCAAGAGTCTTTTCAAGGTCTTTCATTACATTTTCTATGTTGACCTGCTCACTATCAGTTGCTACTAAGGTCCCTTCCCTCCATTCATCCATGTTGGTAAATCGTTCAATCTCTGGGATTCTATGGTGAAAATGTGGTGACAGCCTATTCTTCATCCTTCTATCACAGATAAAGCCACAAGGGTCATATGGAACCCAACCAAAACTTTTGTGTAACTTAAGATTATCTTCTAGAATTCTCTCAGCTTCTTTCCCTGCTTCTCTAGTGTTGCAGATAAAAGGGCCTAATTGATGTTTGATCTGAGTTGTGCTTTCTTTTTGGCTTTAGTAAAATGAACCAGGTCTGAGTTTTTCATTTGCCTATAGTATTCCAATGCAAACAGTCTCATTGGAACATGCTTTGGTAACTTGAAAGGGGCAAGTTCACACCCATACATCCTGATTTCTGTATAATTTTGGTATAAATACCAGTCACCCACTCTGTACTACTTGGAGAGCTGAAGGATTCTATTAATGTCACCACTGATCCTGGGAGGGGAAATCCCTGTCAATAATGTGGTTGCTGGATGAACAAATTGATCAATGAACTCATTATATGAGTAAGGGGAATCAAAGGATTCATGGAAGATGGAAGACCAAAAGATAATAGACCTTGGATTGCCCTTGGTATCAAGTTTCATGATAGGGAATGGGAAATTATCTGACTGATAATAAAGCATGAGATGATATATAAAGGTGGTATACTTGAAAACCCTTTCATTCTCCAGTCTCATGAACTGGTCATGAATTTTATCAGGAATAAAGGAGGCATAGTCATACTTGACAGCAGGGGGTTGTCCAGGAGTAATATTGACAACAACACTAGGGTTAACTCATCAACATACTCACTAGTGTTGAATCCCATAACTAAAGATATCATATCAACTATGAGTCTTCCCATATCTGTGAAGAAAGTTTGCATATAAGGAGGTGGGCCCTTAGGCTGATGTTTCTGTAGTATGAAAGTTTGACAGAGGCGATTAAGTTTGGATTGGGATAATTTTGTTGATTTCTCAAGTAAATCTCCAACAGAAAGGGGAGTGAGAGCTTGACTAGAGTGAAATTGCAACATTTCATTGATTGATTCAACAGTTATTGGGAAAAGGACTGTTTGGCTTGGAGACATAACTGCTCTGCGGTTAGGGTCATAATTGGCATGGCATTGATGAATTATATCAGGGAAAACATGGACTAAGGGGAGAAAGTATATGGGAAGATTGGATTCCCATAGTCCTATGACATTAGAGCCATTCAAGTAGTCATCTCTACTTGGGAAAAAGACTTTGAGGAGATTTTTATTAGTGGTAAGGTCTTTTATTTGGAAGTCCCTATCTGCCAAAGGCAGATAGTCTAAATCTCGATGAGGGGCATTAATGGGTGCAACATTCAAAGGCACCGGGGTTTCCATTTCTGGTTCTTGTGGATTCAGAAGGAAACTGTGGTTTTCTTTGTGAAATGGGCAACACAGAGGCTCTGGGGCACTTTAAATGACAAAAATAATAACTGAATTATTATGAATTTGGGCTTTTTTTGTCAATTTACAGTGGAAAACAAGTATTTGCAGGGTTTTTGTCAGGATTTTGATAAATACCTCTTTTTGGGAGATGAGAAATGAAATGCAGGTACTGGGCATGGCTGGAGGGTTCTGGTCAGCGTTAGCTGCAAGGTTTTGGAGCAGGTTGGCAACTGAAAGCTCGAGATAGTTGACTTCGACATTCTTTTGCATGGACGCACAAGTTTATAGTATAAAGCATTGAAAATGACTTGTTTGTTTTATTTACAAAGTCAAGGGTTGGCGGGGTTTTGGATTTTAGGTGGGTGATGTCAGCGGAAAATGATATGACGTTTTGTCATGTGTGGGAAGGCGGTAAGCGGTTTCATATTGCACCGCTTATGGGGAAGGGCGGTAATAGTCCTCGAGCCAGTGATTCCATAGAGCTTTCGATGCGTGGCGGGGTACTGTTCAGGAAACCACTTTGTGATCGCGCGCTAACACGCGGTCACAAAGGGTCACGCAATATTCATAATGGTCATCAGATCTTGAGGACCTAATCAGACGGTTATCGGGGTGTATGAAGTGACGGGGTTATAATGGAGGCAGACCCGATATGTTTAAAGATTTAATCACATCGGGGGCGGCGGGATTGGCTGGTGAGGTTATTAATTAACCATGAGGGTTATTAATCCCGTTTAATAAAGCAGAGGGTCGAGGTTCTTAATGGGTTATTGATTAACTCATTAATCCTATTTAAAACAAATTATGGTTATATTTAACCGAGGGCGGGATATATAATATTTTGGGGATTAATATAGTTTAAATAATACGGGGGTGGGTAGATTATATATAGGGTAATTAAATAGTATAAGTTACAAGTTAATATGATCAAATGAATGAAAAAGCGCTAAGTTTAAACATTTCATGTATATAATTGAACTTAGGCTTAAAGTAAAAAAGGGTTTTTATGAGAAAATTTGTAATTTTCCTAAGTAAAATAGGATTTTACTTAGAAAAAGACTTATGAAGGTGAATGAATGATTTATGAATGGTTTTAAGTACTCAAACTTTATAAATTATTTGGTTGAGGGTCTGGTCCCTCCAGAAGTCAGAGAAATGCTCTGAGCCCTTCTAATTTAGCAAATACCTTAGTATTTAGGGGAAATTAGTGAAAATTTAGGGAAAATGAGAAGGGGAGTTAATTATTTGACTTTGATTTGCTTGAGATGTTTTCAATATAATACTTGCCTTGGCCTTGTGATGAAAGTTAAAGATTAACACATTTAGAGTCATCATTCATCACATATAATTCTGCAACCATCATCTACCTACCCTATCTACTTTAACCTAGCATTTTTTCTTCTTTATTTGGGTGCACTTAGACTGGCAAACCCTTATCAAACTTTTCTTTTCTTTTACATAGCAATGCCTATCTAAGTCTACACTTATTACATCCAAGGGCTCATATTAAACTGTTGAGCTCCTTTTATTCACTCTACCTATCTACTTATCTGCCAGTATTACATTGTTTTGTCAGATCTTATTCTCTTTATCTAAAACATGAAATTGAAACATGAACTAGCCAAGCTTACGCTGTTTGACTATTCATAAATTGTGGCATAAATAACAAGCTGCACACAATCTTTATTATACATAAAATTAAATAGTAGTGGCATTTATACTTGCACACTTTCATGGTATTTTCTTTTTGTTGGGGTTCATTTTCTTTCATTTTTTTGACCATCTTTTATTCTTTTTACCCTTTGATTTTTCTTTTAGGGTATAACCTCTTTACATTTTTTAAATTTTTTGATTTTTTGAAAATATGGAAAACCTTTGCAACAAGGAAAGGTATGAACATATTACATAGCTTATCAAGTCAATCATGATATATGACACCTATTGGTATAGGAGCATAACACTGGCTCCACTTGGGGATGGCTATTCCTGGTGGAAAGTCAAGAACAACAGATCAGATGGCCTCTGAATGATTTTGACTACACTATGAAATCTTCTTTTGCTTGTTGCTTTATTGTATGTATGATAGTGACACTCTTGAAGGTTAGGGCCTTCTCTTCTGGCTTCAACTCCAACAAGTTACTGTCCAATCAAAACTGTGATAGTACAAAGGATATAGTATGTACATGTTAACAATTAGGATAACATTAATAAGTAGGATCAAAGTAATGTTTCAACATCTGACCATTGACTGGTCCTTCTTCTGCTTCTGTGCCATCCAAGTTTTTTAGATAATATGTATTGTTTCCTTGTAGGGCATAGATAATATAAGGTCCCTTCCATAGGAAGTCAAACTTGCCATGTTTCCTCTTATCCTCTCTTCTGGAATCCCATCTTAACACTTTATCTCTAAGGTAGAAATCAATTGCCTTGGTCCTTTTGTAAAATAGCTTCTTTAGTTTCTCCTGCAACACTTGGGATCTTTGGTACACCTCGTCTCTGGTTTGCTGCAAATTGATGGTTTGGTTTATCCTTCTTTGAATATCATTAGGTTCCACCTGAGCTTCTTGGAGTAATTTCATTACAAGAACTCCTAATGATGAAGGAAATAAAACCTCCATGCCAAATACTAACTCATAAGGACTGCTTCCAATGGATTTTTTGGTTGTAAGCCTGCCTTCCCATAGTGCATTTATCAGTTTCTTGTGCCAAGTCTTCTTGTTCTCCTCCAATAGTTTTTTAATGATATTAATGAGGCTCTTGTTGGAAGATTCAACCAGTCCATTCCCTTGAGGGTAATAGGTTGTGGAATGGCCTAAGGTAATGTGGTACTTGTTACAGAAACTGATCATCTTTTTTGATTTGAAAGCTGCATCATTATTAGTTATGATTTTATCAGGGCAACCAATTCTAGACAATATATTGGTTTCTAGGAATCCTATGATCACTGTATCATTGGCTTGTCTAGAGGGGATGGCCTCTATCCATTTGGTAAAATAGTCTATGGCAGTGAGTATCCATTTGTGTTGGCCTGAAGAGGGTGGATGGATTTCTCCAATGAAGTCAAGGCCCCATTTTTGGAAGGGTTTCTCATTGAAAATCGGTTTAAGGGGTAAAGGTAACAATTTTCTCTTGCATTCAAAAATTTGACATTTATGGCAAGAAGTGATAAATTTCTTCACATCAGCGAACAAGGTTGGCCAATAGAATCCAGCCCTTAGGACCTTGTCTGTAGTTGATTTCCAGTAAAGGTGTCCACCACAGTCTCCTGCATGAAATTCTTGGAGAGTCATGTCAACTTCATTTTTTATCAAACAATTCAGTAAAATTCCTTCATGATTTTTCCAAAAGAGAGCATTATCTAAAATACAAACTTTGAAGCTTTCATTTTTAAAAACCTTTTCTTTTTTCTGGATAACTGTAGAGGAGCCTGCAGGATTAGTAACACATAAATTACATCAGCATACCAAGGTGAGTCTAAAAAGGCCTAGCTAATTTGTGGAGTCGCCATCTCCTGTTCGTCTTCAAGTTCATTTATGTCTAGGGCTTGGCAATTGGTTTCTTCCATGAGTTTGGCCAATCCCTGTCCTTTTATCAGTTTTGTAGGTTTTATTTCAATGTAATATTCTAAGATGGTAGCAATCCATTTACCTCTTTTGCCCTCAATTCCATCCTGAGTTAGGATATCTTTGACAATTGCATTTGGTACATAGGCTATCACATGAGAGTATAATATGTAGACTCTAAAGTCCTTAATGGATTTTACCAGTGCAAAAGCTTGTTTCTCCATGATTTTGTATTTTAATGATGCATCTCTGAGTGCTTTACTAAAAAAGGCTATGGGTTTCTCACATCCTTGATCATCTTTTTGTAATAAAATAGCTGCTATAGTGTGTTTTGATGCAAATGAAAATATTATGAAGTCTCTATCAAATTGAGGACTGGTTAGGACCGGTGTTCTAATTAAAGCCATTTTGACTTCTTCAAATGCTTTTTTTGCTTCTACTGTCCATTTGATACTTGAATCCTTTTTTAACATATCATTAAGTAATCTAATGAGTTCAGCTAGGTTAGATATGAATCTTCTCAAAAAATTTATCTTTCCTAAGAAAGATTGAAGTTCTTTGATATTTCTTGGAGGAGGTATCTGCAGAATAGCTTCTATTCTGGCAGGATCAATTCGAATGCCATCTTTGGAAATGATGTGACCCAAGAGTTTACCTTCCTCCAGGACAAACAAGGACTTCTTGGATTTAAAGAGATACCATAATTTTTGCATTTTAGAAATACTTGTCTGAGATGGTCCAAATGCTACTGATCTGATTTAGAAAAAATAGTTAAGTCATCCAGATATATAACAAGAAAATCATGAATCTATTTAGCAAATGCAATGTCCATTGCTCTTTGGAAATTTGCTCCTGCATTTTTGAATCCAAACGACATTTTGATGTACATAAAAGTGCCCCATGGTGTGGTAAAAGCAGTTTTTTCTTGGTCTTCTGGATGAACCAGAATCTGGTTATACCCTGAGAACCCATCTAAAAGTTAAATTTTGGAAGAACCCACTACCCTTTGCAAAATATGATACATCTTAGGTAAAGGGTAATTATTCTTCAGAGAAACCTTATTCAGATTCCTTAAATCAACACACAATCTAATTTCCCCAGTTTTCTTCCTAGTAGGCACTAAATTGGATACCCACTCCGAAAATCTAATAGGGGCAATTATCCCTGCCTCATACATATGTTTAATTTCTTTTTCAATCAATGGTAATAGCACAGGGTTGATTCTTCTAAGTTTTTGTTTGAATGGTTTCTAGTTTTCTTTCAAAGGTATTGTATGCTGAATTATGGAGGTATCATATGATTTCAAATCCTCATAACTCTAGGCAAAGACATCCTGGAATTCTCTCATGAGTTCAAGATATTTTAAATTTTGGTTAGGAGGTAAAGATTTTGATAGTTTTATCATTTTCGGATTTTATTTTGTCCCTAAGTTATATGCTTCAACGTCTGCTTTTAGTGGTTCCATCTTTGGTTTCTTTGGAATGTCATTAGAATCAAAGAGGTCTTCTAGAGGATTTAATCCTTTAGGTAGATGATTGTCTTTCAAATTAATGACTTATGTTTCTCCTTTAAGTATCTCATCAAGATCCATTTGTTTAAGGTCTTGCACTTCTTTTTTAGTGAACTTTGTGGGATGAAGCATTTGAATTGAACTTTCTTCTGAAATGCTTGTTTCTACCTCATCTATTTGATCAAATTCAAAAACTATATCTACGTCTATGTGACTGTTTGAAAATTCTACATCTAAAGTCAAAAAGTTATTTATCTGCTCATCGCTATCAAACACCTGCCAGTTTTTTACATTATCAGGTATGGCTGGTTTGTGTCTAATCTCAGATGTAAACTGATAATTAGGTTCGAAAGGGAATTTATAGGTGCTGGCAAACACTGCCAGGATGTCGGCTTGCATGTTATGTTTTCTAGGGATTTTAGCAAGCTGAGTTTCCAGAAAATTATTAAGAATCTCTATGACTATTCCTCTGTAGTATCCTAATCTAGGATCCTTAGTTAGATATTTCCCTTTGATCTGTTGAATGATTAAATTAGAATCTCCTATGATAGATACTCTAATTGCTCCTAATATTTTAACAAGTTTGAGACCTAGCAAGAGAGCTTCATACTCTGCCATATTATTGGTGCACTTAAAATTTAACCTGTAGGCATGGCCTTTAGCATGGTCATTTTCTAGATTGTACACCCAAATTCCTGTTGCTGCTCCTAGTTTATTGACAGAGCCATCAAATTCTAAATGCCAAAGAATTTCATGTTCATAGTTGGTATCATGAGTGACAGGAATTTGTTTAATTGTGAGATTTGGTTTTTCATTCTCATCTGGTTTTCCTTGGGTATCTGATATTTCATTGTTTTCAGAGATTTCCTGGATGTGAACACTAGATTTTCCATTTTTAATTTCTTTTGGTTCTACTGTTAAAACTTCTAAGTCATTGGAAGGATTGGTTTCGGCATTGTAAAGAATAAATGAATCCATATCAGAGTGTATAGAGTAGGTGGGGAAATTTTGTGGTTTTTCTTAGCTAGTTGCTACATATTTCATCAAAGTTTATCTTTATAGCTTCTTAGGTTGGCCGAAAACTGAGATAGTAGCATATGATATGTCCAATTGAAGAGATCCCTAAAGCTTTGCACCCCAGGATCTGGACAATAACATACCATATTTTGGTGGAATATATGCTACCACTATATCCATTAAGATTGCCTTTGCAGGGTACTGAACCACTGAAACACACAAGTCTTTTATCAATCCTAAACATCTCACTTGACTAGAATCAAAAGAAAAGAGGTCTTTGTATGGCCTGGTGATATCTAAGTCTAGTTTTTCTATTACAGATTTGGGCATTAGGTTGTGAGATGCTCCAGAATCAAACATGGCATTGCGAAGAATTTTGTCATGTATATTTAAGCTTACATAGAAATGAGGAATTCCTCCTTCTGAGGGTTTTCCATTTACTTCAGGGCCAAAGATCAATTCTAGTTGGTCATAAAAAACATTAATTGAGTCTTCATTTCCAGTGATTTTAAGTGATCTGTTGATTTGACTTCAGTAGACATTATGTTTAGCTAATTCGGATAATGGAACAATAATTTTTAGCTTGCCTACTTCAGTCTCCAGATTAAAAGGTTTTTCTATCTAGGCTTTTGCATTTCGAACAGCGTGATTCTCTTTGTTTTCTGTATTTTCTATATTTTTCTCTTTCTTAGGAGTGGGGTTATGAGTTGAAGTTTCTCCTAAATCAACTTCTGGAGGTTCTTCCACATTTCCTTTGGGAGGAGGAGAAGTGGAGGGTTGTCTGTTATTAGGTTGATTGTTGGAGACATCTTCAATTATTGGATTAGAAGGATTAGGGTCTGATCTAGAAAGAATATGTACAGTGTAGTGATTGTCTTATCTTTGATGGGATGTTTTGCGCTGTTTGTTGGCTTCAGGAACATCAATTCTTCTACTCCTTACGTTGTATTGCTTATGCACTTCATAGATGGTTGTGTCATATCCCTCCCTGAAGTCAAATGACTCACCTAATTGAGTTTGAAATTGTTTGAGAATATGAGCCTCTTGATCCTCCTGGGTCAAGAAAACTCGTTGTTCATTATTGAGTCCCATTAAATTTATTTGAGTGTCTTCTACTAGTTCATCAGAGTTTGAGGCTTCAACATAATTTTCTTGGAATGGGGGCCTAATGTTTTGGTCCAGACCAATCTTCCGAGTGTTTTGATTTTGATTTTTTCTAAAATTGGGATTTCTCCCTGTATTGGTTGGCTGACCATCCCAAGGAGCTTTCCTTTCAATTGTTTCCACTCTATCCCCTTGTCTATCCATCCCTTTAATTATAGCATCTAATTTCTGTTCAAAGGATGAGGACTCTTCTTTCAATGGTATTCTCCTTTCACTTCTAGCCTTAACTCTTTTAGATATGAGGTTGGCTTCAACACTGATAGCTATTCTTTGCATATCTTCCAAAGTGCGAGGAGCTCTTTCTCTAAGCTGGTAGGCCATGTCAGAATCAAATCCATCAGGGAATTTGATTAAAGCTAAATTAGGAGGAGGTTCGAGGTTTTGAGGAATGGCATTATAGACATTGTTGAACCTAGTGTAGTAATCCTGCATAATTTCTTGTGTTCCTCTCTTTAGGTTTTCATACTCCGATAAGATTTGAAGAGGATATTTATTTTTCTCCCATCGGTTTAAGAATTGTCTATAGAGAGTTTCTAGGCTGTCTATACTATTTGCAGCTAGGGCTCTAAACCAGGTTCTGACTTCCCCAGTTAGAATCTGAACAAATATTCTAATTCGTACATCATCAACATCTATTTCATATATTTGAAAGTAATCAGTCATCCTTTTGGTATGTTGTTGGGCTGTGTAGGTACCACTACCATCAAATGGAGTGATTTAACTTTGTTAGTCATGGGGCATGGCACCTAAATTGGCGAGTGGTACCAAGGGAGCATATCTGTTTGCCATTGCATCAGATAGTGATGAAACAACAGCTGGGGTTGGGATAACAATAGGCGTCTGAGTGGTAGATGGAGGGGTAGAAGGGGTGGTTTGAGGTTGAGATGTATGAGGAAATGGTGATGAACTTGTAGAGGCAGTAGTGATTACAGAGAGATTAGGTGTTCCATCAAAGGTAAGATCGGATTGTATGGAGTTCTACAAATGTCTATCAATTGACAAATTGATAAATTCAAGCTATAATTCTTCAATGAACAATGGGTCAGGGATTAGGTCAATTAATTTAGAATTAGAAGATGTCCTAAACAGAGAGGTTTCAAAATGTTCATCAAAGGGTTCGTCTTCAAGATAAATCCACCTAATAGGATAGGATGTGGATCTGAAGGTGGACCTGGAACTGACAAAACTTTCTTGACTTTCCTGTATCCTAAGAATTTTGGGGATCAGATTAGGATTTTCAAACACTTGTGGTGGATTGGGATCAGGATTAGCTCTGGTGTGATGAGTCCTTTTTGAAGCCATATTTTTAGGTTGTGTTTTTGGTTTTTCTTAATTGGTATTGATAAACAACTTCTATGGTTTTCTTTAAGAGGCTTTAGATATTGGATTTAAACTTTCTTAAAGATTTATTTGACATGAGGAACTAGTCAAATGTTTGGAAATCAGATGTTCAATCCATAAACTAGACCGGAGATAGACTGAAGTAGCATTCATCTAATATCCACTTGCAAAGCAAGAGCAGTTCAAAGGCTACTTGTCTAACTTCAGGCTCCGTCTGTAGTTTATAAAGCAAACAATAATAACAAACAAACAAACTATTCGTTCCCCAACTGAGTTGCCACTATGTTATCACTCAGATTTTCCCAGAAGTTGTAAGAAGAGGGAAAGGGGTCCGAGGTAACCACAAACCAACTTTTAGGTACACAATCTAGCCAATTTGTATCTAGAGAGGGCTCTCTCTTTAAGGTTTAGCTTTGCTTTGGAAGATAATAGGCTAGTTATGAAAACTTGGGGGTTTTGATTGTGTTTGGGTGGTGAAATTCAGTAACAGAGGGGTAGGACTGAATAGTTTAGGCCATTGGACTAATGGAGTCAAGGAAGATGGCTCAACTTGATTTGGTTTTTCAACAAAGGATGGCTTCACAGGGCAAGATAGCTAAACAGGGAGCAAATAGAGACTTGAAAATATGGAGTGGACTTAAAAGGGATGAAGGGCGATTAAGAATCCTTCAACATGTTTTAAGAAGAGGGAACTTGGATGATCACCAAAAGAAAGAAATTAAGAATTTTTTGCTAAATGATCAAAATAAGTAAACTAGGAAATAGGAGAAATTAAGAATTCACTGCTTATGCTAGTTTAGAAGAAAACATTTAGAATAAAAATGATTGAAGACAGATTGCACTTAAGCACTTTCTGAATTATTCTTTTTCGTTTTAATATTCAGATATGAAATGCAATTGATATAATAAACAAGAAAACAATAACACATGAGATATAGAATAATTATTTGTCTAGTGTTTGACACATGAATCCTGTGAAAAGTCCTTTGCATTAATTCTTCATCCAGCCAGCCATACAAAATTTGTCCAACAACACTTTATTCCAAAGTAATTAGTTTTACAGCAATGTCTAAGAATCCACCCTCAATACTCTGAATGAGGGAGTATTTATACAAAAACTTACAAATAAAATATCTCATAACAAAGTGAGATATATTCTAGGATGACTAACTATAAGTTACATGAAAAATAGAGACAGATGTTCTCGTAGATAGAAGATAGAGGCAAACTGATGGCTTGTTATCCCTATTCTTGTGAATGTGTTGGAGGCAGGCCCTATGATTGGGCATGCTGCTATATTCTTTGTAATTTTGTGCTAGCTTCCCTGCTTTTGATCTTCTTACTGATACTATTTGACGTGATCCGATACTCTTTACCTGTTTGATCCTCATTTATCTTCTATTACCAACATTGACTATGGTAAAAAATGGAAATTTACCTTTTTACTAAGGGTAAATCACAAAATTTCTATCATATCTTCCCACCATTTTTCTTGTGGTATTCTAGTCCTTTGAAGTTTTCTAAGGATCTCATCAGCCTCGTTGTATTTGAAAAAATTAGGCTGAACTTGGAACAGGTGTTTTATTTCATGCTCCACATAGAATAGGTTCTCTAGATTGTCAAAAAGAACTCTGCCTGTAGGTATTGCTTTAGCTGCACTAGAAGATGAGCTGGCCTGGTTGTCTGCATATTTAGCCAACTTGTCAACATAGTCTATCTGTGTCATCAACTTGTCATTAATAACTAAAGGACTGGGAAGTCCTTTACTCTGCAATATGCCAAATTTCTGCATAAAATCATCAATTTCCTCTTGCATGTTTAGGCATCTCCTTTCCAAATTCTGCATTAAAGACATTTTAGTTAAAACCTTCTTGATTTCCAAAATAGTCCCTGTTCTGTCTCCAATGCCCAGTTCTTCAAGCTAGTACTTATTCTTGGTATTCAAAAAATTAATTAGTCTGGTAGCCTCCTCAGGCATCCTTCCTAATTTTGCCTTAGTTCTCTAGACTTCTTCAAGAGCTAGCTTTACCAAATCCATCTACTAAAAAATTATTTGTATAGATGGCCAAACATCATTTATTGACTGAGTGATGTTGGTCCAAAGAATCTTCCTAATATCTTCTAAGGGTCTATCAAATGTGAGGTCTTTTTCTAATGATTTTACCTTTTGTTCTAACCCTTTGTTCTCCCTCACCTTTTCTGCAAAATTTATTTTTGAAAGATCATATTGTTGTTCTAAGGTAAAAAAATGTTCTTTTACCTTTTGTAACTCTGAAACTTGGAGCTTCAATTCCTCCATTGATTTTATCAATTGTTCTGTGCTTAGACCTGAAATCCCTGCGTATGCTGTTCCTGCTGTTGTTGTTCTTGTTATTCCTTCTACTGTTGCTTCTGTAGTGACCACTGGAATGTTTGGTGCCAGGGCTGTTCCAAGGGTTGAAAGGACTGCAATGGAAACCACTGGGATCACATTGAGAGGCTTAGAGGTCGACTCTCCTTGATTTTCCTTTAATGATTTTTCTAATTCTTGTTTAGTCTCCTTCAGCTACTCATTAAGTTTTAGGACTAAGACCATCAGCTCTTCTTCAGATCTTTGTTGTATGACTTCAACAGTCTCTGGATGCCGTGAAGGAGGCAACTTTAGCTGCTTTCTTAAGGCAGATATGTCTTCATCTTTCTTTTAATTAAGGCTTCTACAGCCTTCACATCTTTTGGATCATGACCCAACCCAATGATTAACTCTTCTAAAGATTTTATTCTATTGTCTTTAGCTTGTGAGGAGGCTTTCTCTAGCTGTAACTGGGCAGTTGTATTGTTCAAAGAATTTTCTAGTCTTTGGGCCATCATGGCCTTACTAGTCAATGTAGAGTAGACCATCTCCCCTATCTATTTGTGTAACTCACTCTGGTCCAGGGAATGAATGTCCTTTGCCATGACCTCAAAATCATTTTTAGGTAATCTGCAGCTGATTTAGGCTGTTGTACCTTGGGTTTGAAAAAACTCATTATCATTTTACCTTCTTTGATGTCATAGGCTAACATCAACCTCTTTTGATTAGTAGAAGCCATTTTCAAATACTGATTATAGACCTGGATCCTCAATGGCTCATTTCTGGCTTTTATTTCTTTAAACTTCTTTTTGATATCTGGATTGTCTTTTCCTGGGGGCCTAAAATATGATACTTCTGCACTTTGTTGTATCTCCAATTCCTGTCTCTATGAGCTTGAAGGTTTCCCACCTACTGGGAAAGTTTCATGACTATCTACACCTTCTTTTCTTTGACTATCAGTAGTCTCTTCATAAAATTCTTCTTCTGAAAGAGGATTTAGCCTATGCCTTTTAGCACCTGGCTATTCTGAGGGTCCACTGGCAGGGGTAGCTACTTCCCTGTCTCTCTTTTTGTTCTTTTCCTCATTCAGAGGAGTCTGTAAGATTGGTGGTTCTCCCACATTGACTTGTGTTGGAGGAGTGTGTATGTGGGCCTGCTCTTTGGAAGTTTCAAGCTGTTTAGACATTATGGACTGTTCTGTAGCCTTGAGTGCTTGTCTCTATTTATTTACCTTTGGAAGTCCCTGTAACTAGTGTATCGGTCTGCTGTGAGTGCCTTTCAGAGGTCCTAGCTGTTGATGCACTTATCCCTGATGCTGACTTCTGAGAAGTCTCAAAATGTACCTGTCCAAAAGAATCTAAGTCAAGAGTCTTTTCAAGATCTTTCATTACATTTTCTATGTTGACCTGCTCACTATCAGTTGCTACTAAGGTCCCTTCCCTCCATTCATCCATGTTGGCAAATTGTTCAATCTCTGGGATTCTATGGTGCAAATATGGTGATAGCCTATTCTTCATCCTTCTATCACAGATAAAGCCATGAGGGTCATATGAAACCCAACCAAAACTTTTGTGTAACTTGAGATAATCTTCTAAAATTCTCTTTGCTTCTTTCCCTGCTTCTCTAGTGTTACAGATGAAAGGGCCTAATTGATGTTTGATCCTGAGTTGTGCTTTCTTTTTGGCTTTAGTAAAATGAACCAGGTCTGAGTTTGTCATCTGCCTATAGTACTCCAATGAAAACAATCTCATTGGAACATACTTTGGTAACTTGAAAGGGGCAAGTTCACACCCATACATCCTGATTTCTGTATAATTTTGGTATAAATACCAGTCACCCACTTTGTACTGCTTGGAGAGCTAAAGGATTATCTTAATGTCACCATTCATCCTGGGAGGGGAAATCCCTGACAATAATGTGGTTGCTGTATGAACAAACTGATCAATGAACTCATTATATGAGTAAGGGGAATCAAAGGATTCATGGAAAATGGAAGACCAAAATATAATAGACCTTGGATTGCCCTTGGTATCAAGTTTCATGATAGGGAATGAGAAATTATCTGACTGATAATAAAGCATGAGATGATATATAAAGGTGGTATACTTGAAAACCCTTTCATTCTCTAGTCTCATGATCTGGTCATGAATTTTATCAGCAATAAGTGAGGCATAGTCATACTTGATAGCAGGGGGCTATCCAGGAGTAAAGATTGACAACAACACTAGGGTTAACTCATCAACATACTCACTAGTGTTGAATCCCATAACTAAAGATATCATATCAACTATGAGTCTTCCCATATTTGTGAAGAAAATTTGTGTATAAGGAGGTGGGCCCTTAGGCTCATGTTTCTATAGTATGAAAGTCTGACAAAGGTGATTAAGTTCAGATTGGGATAATTTTATTGATTTCTCAAGTAAATCTCCAATGGAAAGGGGAGTGAGAGCTTGACTGGAATGAAATTGCAACATTTCATTGACAGTTATTGGGAAAAGGACTGTTTGGCTTGGAGACATAACTGCTCTACGGTTAGGGTCATAATTGGCATGGCATTGATGAATTATATTAGGGAAAACATGGATTGAGGGGAGAAAGTATATGGGAAGATTGGATTCCCATAGTTCTATGACATTAGAGCCATTCAAGTAGTCATCTCTACTTTGGCAAAAGACTTTGAGGTGATTTTTATCAGTGGTAAGGTCTTTTATTTGGAATTCCCTATCTGCCAAAGGCAGATAGTCTAAATCTCGATGAGGGGCATTAATGGATGAAACATTCAAAGCCACCGGGTTTCCGTTTCTGGTTCTTGTTGATTTAGAAGGAAACTATGGGTTTCTTTGTGAAATGGGAAACACAGAGGATCTGAGGTACTTTAAATGACGAAAATAATAACTGAATTATTATGAATTTGGGCTTTTTTTGTCAATTTACAGTGGAAAACAAGTATTTGCAGGGTTTTTGTCGGGATTTTGATAAATACCTCTTTTTGGGAGATGAGCAATGAAATGCAGGTACTAGGCATGGCTGGAGGGTTCTGGTTGGCGTCGGATGCAAGGTTTTGGAGCAGGTTGGTGACTGAAAGCTTGAGCTAGTTGACTTCGACATTCTTTTGCATGGACGCATAGGTTTACAGTATAAAGCACTGAAAATGACTTGTTTGTTTTATTTACAAAGTTAAGGGTTGGCGGGGTTTTGGATTTTAGGCAGGTGATGTCAGTGGCAAATGATATGACATTTTGTTGTATGTGGGAAGGCATTAAGTGGTTTCATATTGCACCACTTATGGGGAAGGGTGGTAATAGTCCTCGAGCCAGCGATTCCATAGAGCTTTTGACGCGTGGCGGGGTACTGCTCAAGAAAATTCTTTGTGATCGCGCGCTAACGTGTGGTCACAAAGGGTCGTGCGATATTCATAATGCCCATTAGATCTTGAGGACCTGATCGGACGGTTATCGGGGTGTATGAAGTGACGGGGTTATAATGTAGGTGGGCCCGATATGTTTAAAGATTAATTAATCACACCGGGAGTGGCAGGATTGGATGGTGAGGCTATTAATTAAACATGAGGATTAATTAATCCTGTTTAATAAAATGGAGGGTCGAGTTTCTTAATGGGTTACTGATTAACTCATTAATCCTATTTAAAAAAAATTATGGTTATATTTAACCGGGGGCGGGATATATAATATTTCAGGGATTAATATAGTTTAAATGATACGGGAGCAGGTAGTTTTATATATAGGGGAATTATATAGTATAAGTTACAAGTTAATATGATCAAATGAATGAAAAAGCACTAAGTTTAAACATTTCATGTATATATTTGAACTTAGGCTTAAAGTAAAAAAGGGTTTTTATGAGAAAATTTGTAATTTTCCTAAGTAAAATAGGATTTTACTTAGGAAAATACTTATGAAGGTGAATGAATGATTTATGAATGGTTTTAAGTACTTAGGCTTTATAAATTATTGGGCCGAGGGTCCGGTCCCTCCAGAAGTTAGAGAAATGCTCTGAGCCCCTCTAATTTAGCAAATACCTTAGTATTTAGGGGAAATTAGTGAAAATTTAGGGAAAATGAGAAGGGGAGTTAATTATTTGACTTTTCTTTGCTTGAGATGTTTTCAATATAATACATGCCTTGGCCTTGTGATGAAAGTAAAAGATTAACACATTTAGAGTCATCATTCATCACATATAATTTTGCAACCATCATCTACCTACCCTACCTACTTTAACCTAGCATTTTTTCTTCTTTATTTGGGTGCACTTAGACTGGAAAACCCTTATCAAACTTTTCTTTTCTTTTACATGGGAATGCCTATCTAAGTCTACACTTATTACATCCAAGGGATCAGATTAAACTGTTGAACTCCTTTTATTCACTTTACCTATCTACTTATCTTCCAAGATTACACTGTTTGGTCAGATCTTATTCTCTATATCTAAAATATGAAATTGAAACATGAACTAGCCAAGCTAAGCTGTTTGACTATTCATAAATTGTGGCATAAATAACAAGCTGCACACAATCTTTATTATACATAAAATTAAATAATAGTGGCATTTAGACTTGCACACTTTCATGGTCTTTTCTTTTTGTTGGGGTTCATTTTCTTTCATTTTTTTGACCATCTTTTATTCTTTTTACCCTTTGATTTTTCTTTTAGGGTATACCCTCTTTACATTTTTTAAATTTTTTGATTTTTTTGAAAATATGGAAAACCTTTGCAACAAGGAAAGGTATGAACATATTACATAGCTCATCAAGTGAATCATGATATATGACACCTATTGGTATAGGAGCATAACAAATTGATTCAGGCAGTACCCATAATTTTATTCATTGTAAGATAGCGAAGGAATTGAATTGCTTCCTATATCTAGCACCAGAGTGTCAAGTGATGGTTGCAAATGGAAGAACCATAAATTTCTCTAGAAAGTGCCATAATATCAAGCTATCCATGGGATAATATGTGTTGAATAGTCCAATTCTTTCCATTCCAATGGGTGCTGCTGATGTTGTACTAGGAGTCCAATGTCTACAATCTTTGGGTACAATAGCTTTTAATTTTCAAGAACTTTGCTTGAATTTTTTTTGTTTAGAAGGAAAGGAAATTGGATTAAGGGGTATCATAGGGAAACTGAGAAATATAATCAGCTCTAATGGCATGACAAATATTCTAAAGGAAGAACAATGTGGCATAATTTCACAATTATGTTCACTAGAGGTTCCCACGTTGAAATCATTGATTTCTCCATATCTCCAAAAAGTCTTGGACAATCATTCCAAGGTATTTGAGACTCCCAAAGGCTTCCCACCTATTTGTGATCATGATCGTGCTATTCATTTGATTCCAAGAAGTGTTCCTCCAAACATCAGGCCTTACAGATATCCCTATTCCCAAAAGAGTGAAATTTAACGTATGGTTGCAGAAATGCTAGAGGCTGGTATAATTCAACCTAGTCGAAGTTCTTTCTCTGCTCCAGTAGTATTGGTGCACAAGAAGGATGGATCATAGTGCATGTGTCTAGATTATAGGGATATTAACAAGCTCACTATTAAAGATAAATTTCTCATTCCTGTCATTGATGAATTACATGGAACAATTTACTTCACCAAGTTGGACCTTTGTTCAAGATATCATCAAATCATAATGAAGATTGAAGACATTCCAAAAATAACATTTAGAACTCATGAGGGTCATTATGAATTTTTTGTTATGCCTTTTTGCCTTACCAATGCACCTTCTACATTCCAAGGTTTGATGAATTCCATTTTCGAACCCTTCCTTAGAAAATTTGTGTTAGTATTTTTTGATGACATACTAATATACATCAAGTCTTGGAAGGATCATGTTCAACATGTTGATAGAGTGCTCAAACTATTGGAGGAGAAACAATTATATGAAAAAGCTTCCAAATGTTTCTTTGGAGTACAAGAGGTGGAATATTTGGGTCATATTGCATCTCATTAAGGTGTTAAGGTAACCCCTATAAAAATTAAAGCCATTAAGGAATGGAAAATCCCCATATCCATAAAGCATCTGCAAGTATTTATCGAGTTTACAAGGTATTATCGCAAGTTTGTTAAGAATTATGGGAGAATCACATCACCTCTAACAACATTACTAAATAAAGATGCATTTTTTTGGATTCCATAAACAACGAAGGCCTTGGAACATCATAAAGAGGCAATATGCCAAGCACCGGTCTTAGCTATGCTAGACTTCACAAAAACCTTTATTGTGGAATGTGATGCCTCAGGAAATGGAATTGGTGCTGTTTTAATGAAATAAGAAATACCCATTTCTTTCGAAAGTCACCCAATCAAAGGAAAGTATTTACACAAAGATATTTATGAGAAGGAAACGTTGGAAATACTACATGCACTTAAGAAATGTCGACCTTACCTAATGGGAAGACACTTCAAGGTAAAAACAGATCATGATAGTCTTAAATACTTTTTAGAACAAAGATTATCTTCAGAAGAGAAGCAAACATGGGTCACAAATATGTTGGGTTATGACTTTGAAATAATCACAAAAAAGAGAAGAAAAATGTTGTTGCAGATGCACTCTCAAGAAAGGATGAGGATGTGGAAGCATTTCTTAGCGCCTTTTATATTATCCAACCAAATTGGATAAATGAAGCAAGGGATGAATGGAAGAATGATAAAGAAGTCTGGACACTCATTTAAAAGCTACAACAAGATCCCAGTACATTTGATACATTTAGCTGGAAAAATGATTCATTATGGTACAACGATTGCTTATACCTTTGTGAGAATTCCCAACTCAAACAAAATATTCTTATGGAAATGCACACCTCTCCCTTAGGAGGGTACTCAGGATTTTTAAAAACTTACCATAGGGTTAAGAAGGAATTTTTTGGGATGGCCTTAAATATGATATTCAAAAGTTTGTGGCGGAATGTTTGGCTTGCCAACAAAATAATTTTGAAACAATTAATACCCCAGGTCTATTATAACCTTTATCCATTCCATGACAACGTTGGGAGGAGGTTTCAATGGATTTTATCACAGGTTTACCCAAGTCCGAAGGAAACAGTGTCATCATGGTGTTAGTTGATAGAATTACCAATTATGAAAAATTTTGTGCATTATCTCATCCCTTTAAAGCCAATACAGTTGCTACTATATTTTTGGAAACAATTCAAAAACTACATGGAAACCCAAATATTATTGTAAGCGACAGAGATACCATTTTCACTAGAATTTTTTGGACAAAATTATTTTCTTGTCTGGGTACTTAGTTAGCTCATAGCTCATCTTATCATCCTCAATCTGATGGGAAAACTGAGATAGTTAACAAATGTTTGGAAGGATATCTTCATTTCTTTGCATCTGATAAACATACACAATGGGTCAAATGGTTGCCTATGGCTGAATGGTTATATAACACTTCCTTCCACACTACAACAAAAATGACCCCATTTATGGCACTTTATGGATATCATCCACAGCCCATCACATCATATATAAGAGAAAATTATAAGGTTCAAGCGGTGGAAGATCACATCAAGCATCATCAACAAGTTGTACAACTCTTAAAGGATAACCTCACTTTGGCACATAATAGAATGAAGCAACAGGTAGATCAACAACACAACAAAAGAAGTTTTGATGTAGGTGACTAGGTATTTCTATGGCTACAACCATACAAACAAATGTCCCTCAAGCAAGCTAAGAAGGATAATAAATTATCACCAAAGTATTAGGTCTGTACAAGGTGTTGTAAAATATTGGTACTATGGCATACAAATTAGAGCTTCCTACGACTTCCTGAGTGCACCCAGTTTTCCATGTTTCATGCTTAAAGAAGGTTATAAGTGACAAGATCCCAGTTCAAACAATATTGGCAGACCTTTACACGGAAGGAAAGATCATATTGGAACCTGAAGCAGTCAGAGAAATAAGAAATTGATAGCTATAGAATCAATCAATTTCAAATTATCTCATCAAGTGGAAGAACTTACCCACTGAAGATTCCACATGGGAGGATGAGAATTTTATATAGAAGCATCCTGAACTACTCAAGCGTTGAGGACAACACTTTTCTAAATGAGAGGGGCATGTTAGGTCCATCTAATACTAGTGTATTCCATTATTATTATTATCATTGTAGCTCCTTACTGTTATTGTTGTGCCCATGTTGTGTCCATATTGGTATTATTGTGCCCCATAGAAGCCCACTATTCTTATTATTGTGCCCTTACATTATTATTGTTATGTCAGCTTTGACTATATTGTTACCCCTTAGAATCCTATATATAGAAAGGGGGTCTTGTCATTTGGATCATCGAAGAATTTTTCATTTGTGTAATGTAAAGGAGGTTGTCCCCTCAAACAGGCTGATGTTGAAGTCGTTTCTCTATATTTTCTTCTATTTTGTGAGTTGGTTACATAACACAATCTTCATAATGATTTGTATATGCTTGTATCATAGGTTTCATGAGAAAGGAATTTTATTTTAGTGATGGCCCCCATTGTGAGCCTTTAGGATTTTTCATTTAGTCATAAAAGTCAATTTGAGTCTATGTCATGTATCAAGGACCCTTCTTGGGCATATTACACTTTTGTATGAGTCATTCAATGTATAGGAAGACCCTCCAAGACCAAGGAAAGTCTCCTCCTCGAGTCAGATTCAAGAAGGATAATTATATCTCCTACAAATGACACATTTACTTATATCTGTCTACCCAGCCATGGGTCATTGTGCTTCTGCATTTTTTTATAAATCCTCCCTCCAAGTTAATTATTGTGGTGGTCTGGATAATACTTAGTTTTCTCCCTATTAAACATCATGAGGAAAGCACAAATCGATCCCATTTTCAACATCATCTATGTTAGCGTCTTATTATTGATCTCCTCTTGTTATACTCTCCTTGGGCACAAACATTTAATTGTAAACCAAAACACTAAAGCTTTCAATGTAATATAGGTGGAAATCAAGATGATTTTAGTGGCCGTTGCCTAAGATTCTCATTATCCTGTTGTTATAAATGGTTATTTGATAGAAGTTTAATTATGGTCTCTGAATGTCTTAAAACCATATTGTAACATGAAAATGTTCATTTCTAAAATATACAACGTGTTTTTAACCATTCCTTGTACTAAATCCCAACCAGCATGTATTTAACCATTATCTGTATTAAATCATGACATGACAGGATAACAAAATTGTAACAAGAAAATGTTCCTTCCTCACATTACAAATGTATTTAATCATGAGTAGTTTTGGTAAATATTAAGCATTTAATCATGAATAATTTTGGTAAATATTAGGTATCATATAGGAAGCTAATAAATTGAGTTATTGTCTTTTCATTATGTATACTGAATACCATATTATTTCTAGCAACTTTTGATCTTCCCACATTTTCTATTCCTTTGGTGTATCTTTGCACCTTTAGGGGAAATTGCTAGTTTAAAGTCTAATTCTTTAAAGGGTGCTAGCTCAATGGAAGAGCACCTGCTTTACAAGCAGGAGGTTGGTGGTTTGATTCCATCCTGCCATGATATTCATATGGAATGGCGACGATAAGTTTTTGGTGACAAATTCTCTTTTGACCATAACCAATGAGCTTATGGTGACATTTTTCAACCCTCACCAAAATATAATATGGTGACAGTAGAGAACGCCACCATATATATATATATATATATATATATAGTGACGGCCATGAAATCTCTGTCACCACAAATCAATATTGTTCATATGAAATAGTGATGGTCACTATCTGTCATTATAATAATTATTCATGGCAAACCTTGAATGTCACCACAACACTTGTACTTTTAGCGACATCACCACTGGTGAGGTTTAATTTTTTGGTGATGGAGGTTAAGGTCCATCACCATTGTTCATATGAAACGGTGATGGTCACTATTTGTCATTATAAATCGTTATTGGTGAAAAACTTTGAATGTCACCATAACACCTATGCTTTTGACGGTGCCACCTTTGGTGACATTCAATGTTTAGTAACAAAGGCCCTTTTGACTGTCACTGATGAGCTTATGGTGATATTTTTTGACCCTCACCAATGTACTTTTTTCTTGTAGTGTATCTATTGAGATCAAGAACTTGGCACTGCTACTTTTGACTGTTATGTGATGTATTAGACATTGATTCAATGATAATTAGAAGCTTCTTATTGATTCATCACTGAGTTAGTTCCAAAGGGTTGAGGCTCTTGGGTTTAGGCCCAACCCTAATGGCGTAGGTCCCTCTTGTGTATTTGTATCTATTTTATATCAAATCACTTATGGTTTCTTGCATTTCAGTAGAGAATAAACCATCAAAATCTACAATTGCAGCCTCTACCTCATATCTCTCATGGGAGCATGAATAGAAGGATTTATAACCACAGTCCAAAAGTATTATGTTTATGATTTATTGGAAGAATATTTGTATTAGTAATCTTATTTTTCAAGTGATTGTTGTATCTTAGGAGTTGGTTTACTGATTAGATCAAATTTTTGGCATAGATTAGATAACATTTAAATTCAACTCATCTTTTCCACTACTAGTTGTTTCATTTTGTGAATGATAAAGGGGTATATTCATTTTTTGATTGCAGGGCTATTTGGATTTGTAGGTAAGGGAAACTTCACCACCTCCATCTTGGACTACCTCACCTGCTCTTGTGAACCCCAAATTTTGTCCTAAAAATTATGTTCATGAGATCATTTTTCTAGGATCATCGAGAGCATCCCTCCTAGTGAAAAATAGGCCTTCAAAAGACTATGAGCTTGGCTAGGGGCTTTATCCACCCTTCATTCATCTAACTCAAAATCGACCCACATTTCTATACCCTGAAACCATCATTTCCACCTCTTAAAACTTCTTGATAGCCCTCCTGTAGCATTACAGGCCTTCCTATAGCAATATAGGGCACCTGTAGCACACATATAGCAGCCTGTTTCTTCACCAATTTTGATCCTTGCTTCAATTTGGACTTAATTTAGATGGATGTTGACCCCAACTATGACTTCATGATTAAAGGAAGGTCCGAGGCCACTCCAAACCCTCCTTTTCCTTACTGAAAAAACAAAATAGTGTTAGTTTCCTTATAAAAAATTTGGCACAAATAGAACTTTGATTTCCATGCAAGTTAGATGGTACATATAATATTGAATTATGGTTTTGTAGGTTGGCTTATTTTCTACAAGTAGATCTGATAACTAGATGGATTATTGCAAGATAATATAGTTTCGTTTCCACATTTAGTTTAGCTCTTGCCTTTTCATGAATTGTTTCTATGGCATTTACAAGTTGAAGTTAATAGAATTTTCCTTTTCATAGTTAAAGGTAGCTTCTAAATTTCACCTTGATTAGTTAGCTTTCATTCTAATTCAATAGGAGGAATAGTCTTGGAACGCTATTGATTAGATGTCCTAGTTGAGGGTGGCATAGAATCGCATCTACAGTTTATATATCATTATCACCTAGAAGTTTGTACAAACCCCAGGTTGATAAATAGAGTTTAGGAGCCCTTTGGAGTTTCAACACTCTTGGTGCAACATTAGGGTTCACTAGTAGGCACAATTCATCAAGTTGTTGTGGCTAAATCAAGGCAATGTCACATGAAGTGCAGTAGCCAAGGACTTGCTTGGGTTCCCAAGTCATGAAAAATGTAAAGTTAGCTGTGAGGGCATGAGTATCAAGGCATGCTAGGGAATGCTAGGGCATGCTAACATGTGCCATATAATGCGAAGGAATGTTAAACATGCTAAGACGTGCCAATTTCTAAGGCATGCCAAGATGTGTGTGGGTGCGACAATGCGTGATAGGGAGTGTCAAGACAAAAAAAGGGAGAAAAACGTTAAAGTACAAGGAAATGAACACATAAGAGGTTTAATAAGTCATCAATTTACATTTTCCAAGAGGGGCATGCTAGGAAAACTAACACTAGGTGCCAATACGTGCCAAGTACCAAGTGTTAGTGCATTATAAGTGCCAAATATTCATTTTTCACTTGTCTCCTACTTTCTAGTAATTGATCTCAAATAAATTTAATCTTAAACCATTTCAAACCATGCCAATGCATGACAAAGTGTGGTGAAGTAAAATTATAGGCGTGAACACAAATTAATTCCTCTAGCCCGATAATGGGTCTAGCCACAATAGATACATTCTATGGAATATAGGTGCAAACACAAATGAATTCCTCTAGCCTGATAATGGGTCTAGCCACAACAGATACATTCTATGGAATATTTCCTTAGGTTAGAATAAATTAACAGGGCCTACCTCTTGGTCACTTATATTGTTTGATGAAGCCCTCGCTTGCTTGCTCCAACAATCTCTCGCTTCCTTCTTCAAGTTCCTAAAACAAGTAAACAACAACAACACACAAACATAATAATAGACAAATTGCAATTAAACCTACTTAACAAGTCAAGAAACATTAAGACATGGATATGTAATATTACAAAACATGTAGGAAATCAATCGATAGTTGCATATATTAATATCAAAGAGAGATTACAACCATTCGTCTTGACGCTGCAGTCTTCCTCTAACAAGACCAAGTTCCCACACACTTCTGCTAGCATTCCATGATGGCTTCAAACAAAAATAGTTTAAAGGCTCTTCCCTTTAGGCTTCACTCCAAACCAAAACACACTTCTCCCTCAACACAACTAGATAGCTACAACTAGTAATAGCTTGCTTGTCTACTCCAAAATAGTATCAACACTCAAAACAATAACTCTACCAAAACTATCAACTGTGACTAGTTTGTGCTTGGGAAGAAGGGAGGTTTATATAGGAAATATGGATGGGAGATGGAAAAGAATGTGGGGTTCATTGTAGAGGTCCTCCATGATCAAGGAATGGGGAGTACATGGATAGTGACAAAATGCTATGCAACAGATGCCCCCTAAAGCGTGAAGGCCAAGCTGGAGTGAGGGATGAAATGATTTATAAATCAGTGTGGGGAACTAGTCTGCCGTCAGAAAACCTACAAGCAAGTACATATACATATACATAAACTGAGATCTCTGTCAAATGATACATGAATTGTGGCATGGATGCAACCATCCAGAGAATGATAATGTAAATGGATCTAGGTATGGGTGCAGCCATCCGTCAAAGGGGATCATAATGAAACCAAGGTATGGTCGCAACCATCCAATAATGAGAAGGATCACATATGATAACTCATGGTCTGGTCGCAACCAACCATCTGAAAGAGACATGCATATCATCATAAATCATGTCACACCACTTCACAACTTGGACGTGTGTGATCTAAGTCCAGGTTATTGCACTCCAACACGACCCGATCAAAGTATAGATCCTAGCATACGAATAAATGCGTTGACGTCAAACATGATAGAAAGTCGATTGATTACCGGTCAATGATGTAAACTGTTAACAAGCACGAGAGAAGCCACCAATAATGGCAATGGTCTTCAAGGTACTATCAACACAAGCCATGGAATGTGAATACAGGAACTGAAGTCGAACACCCGTGAAATGACTCGATCGAAAGCCAAGGATGTGAACTTGTCGTCAAGTGCGAAGAACTTGCCATTAGGGCATGCAAGCTCTAAGGTATTGGAAGGGAGTCTCTCGTTCAACTTCTCAGATAATGAGTTGAATTCGACGGAAAGTGACCATGTCGAAGGAGGGCCATAATGAATCCCACATCATTGATGCAAGACGAGAGGATGCAAAATGATTTTGGATGATACAGAGAATCAGGGGTAAGTGTAACTGTAGAAGGACAACTCTTGAACATATCAGCGACACAACTGGAAGTTTGGATCCATGGGATTGGTGGTCATGATGATGTGGCAGAGATCAAATGGAAGGCAAAAATGAACGGCCCAAGTCGAGGAAGGTCAACGATGAAAAGAAGGATGTCTGAACCCGACATGACTGATAGATTTCCAAATTCCCCCCCACCATTTCTGGCGAGTACCCCAATTATTTTTTAATCACAAGCCTGAAGGGGATAACATATGCTTGCACTGTAAGTTCATCCTTCAGACGAATCCGACCTAGTGAGTTTAACGAGCCCTAGGAAGGAGAAGCTCATGTTCATCATGGTGATGAATCCGATGTCGTTTAATATCTTAACGAGTCCAACAAAGGTGTAACTTGGTATCTTTTTCATGTTTAGAGAGTTTGAAAAAGACATGTAAAAGAAAACTCCACATGGTCCCTTTTCATACATTTGTGCCTCTCAAACTCGAAAAGGTAGAAAACAATACTTGAGAGAACCGCTTGACCATTTCAGTCAAGGAGTACCTTTTTTCATAAATAATGCATCCCATCTTAAAAAAGGGGTAAACTTATACTGGTCACACGACGTTTCACATCCATTAACGAGTTTGAAACAACAAGGGCTCGATCATCCTTTTGCTTTTAAGGGGTCGGAAAAGAGCTGAAAGCGGACCCCCCATTTTTATTCTCTTTAACGAGTCAAAAAGGGAAAAAAAACTCGGCAATATTTTCATATGAGTTTAATGAGTTGAGAAAAGAGGTGAAATGTGACTCATTTTCATCATCGAACATCCATCACCTATTTCTGCACAAGTAAGGAAAAGTGTATTATCAAGTCATTGAGGTAAAATAGGTCAAAAACATTTACAAAACCTGATATTTTCATGAAAAGAATGAATAAAAAGGGGAAAAGTAAATATATTTTTACCATTTACCATTTTACCTTTGGAGTGAAGACTTTTAACCCTCCTTTTCCCTAGTTGTTATGGAGCAGATTGAGGGAGATTCGAGAGGTGAATTAATGAGCCGTCAGTTCTAGGTAACAGCCGAAGCCCTGAGCTCCATTTTCATGCTATTTATTTATGTTTTTAGCCATTTTTTAGATTTTTAGGTAGGTTTTTGAGAAAATTTTTTCCCTCGATTGGTATGCTTTCTGGGCATGAGATTGCGTCGGTCGAGGGTGATTTGCACAACCATCCACGCCGATTAGCGCAATTGTTTTTAAAACAGGCGTGTCAGCATTGTGGATAGGGAAAAATCATTTTTCCTCAAAAACTGACTGTTTAAACTTGAATTTTATATGCCAATGATGATTATTGACTTAAATTAATGGCTTTTGCAGGAGACAAATCGCCAAAAATGGTGGATTGGAAGGAAAGAGAACATGAAGATGTTGACACCCAGCCACTGAATGATCCAAATTGCCTAGAGGCTTTGAGGGCTTGCGGGGTCCTCAAATTTTTCCTTACACCAGGGATGTGGGCCCAACCCAAGTTGCTTCGATACTTGATATGCCTTTGGGACATTAATCGTGAGATTTTTGTCGTTGGGGACCAGGAGATGGAGTTGACAACTTCAAATATCTACTTCATTACTGGACTATCTTGCAGAGCTGAGCCAGTGAACTTGTATGGGTGATGTCCGATCGGGGCAAGCATATCTTCCTGCTTGCCGAACACTGTCCTGAGGCCCTAAAATCCAAGAGTGGGAAGATAGAGATTTCTAGTGTGTGGGATTTGAGACTGAGGGTGCTTCTATTAACTATCAATAGAGTGGTGAGGTCCAAGTGGAACATGAGACTAACAAGTCAAAGTTCCTTTATGCTATTGACTGCACAACTCCTACGATCTTCAACTAGGCAGAGGCCATGAAGATGAACATCAAGTGCCAGTTGTCCAAGGCCAAGGCGGGGAATTTCAAGCAATTTGGCTTTGGATTAGTAATTGTGACCTTTTTCCTGGAACGAGTGCCACTGTTCCAGTATTAGCTGACTGAGGTCGATCCTCCTGCGCCATGCGGTCCGTGGATGTTCCACTGGATTTGTTTGATGCCTAGGATCACTAGGGGCCAGCATATGTCATACTGACCTGCATTCTTCTCATGGCTACAACAACAGAAGATCATTGTGGAGGAATGTCCATACAACAACACTGATTTTCATGGAGACCAAGACATGCCCTTACTAGATGGAGAGGACTTCGATGACGAAGGTAAAAAATGAAATTTTTAATTTTGAGATTTTTTAATTGTTTTTGGTATATGCGTGCTTATGACATTTCTCTTTTTTATGCAGATGTTGGACCAGAGCGGCCAACCGGGATGTATCCAATAGCCAGGCGCGTACCTCACCCTATTGATGCTATCACCCCTTATCAGGAAGGGAGCGACAAAGAGGAGGAGATTACGAGGCACCTCAAGGGGTTAACTCATGGTATCCTGGAGTATGTTGGATAGGAGACATGCCTCGTCGGTACCAGAGGCACACAATAAGAGTCTCAGATTAGATCCACAAATTGGTGAGTCATGTTGCATGAGCTATCTTGTGCTACCATGACCACCATGCTAAGTAGTTCCTAGGTCCCGCACTTACATATATTTTGAGGCCTGCGTGCCACGGATGTATGAGGCCTGCGAGCCTCTGATGTTATTTTAGACACACATATTATTTTTTTGGGTTTTGATGTATCAAACATTCTCACCATACACACACACACACACACATATATATATATATATATATATATATGTTGTATTTTCTTGTCTATTATGGTACGAATGGTTTGTCTTATCTTTTACATGTTTCGTAAATGTCTATCCAACACATAATTAGCTAATGCATCTGTCAATGTATTCATACGTCTAGGAATATGATGATATGTAATATAATCAAAATGCCTTTCCAATAGACGGATACAGAGATACATTCATAATATTTGAGGGTTCCTAACAGAATATTTCCAGTTGAGTTTGAAGGATGACAAGCTGTGAGTCCAGGTTGACAACCAATTATCTGATGCCCAGAGCGATGGCTTCTAACAACAGTTCGATAACCGCACTGTATTCAGCGATGTTGTTGGTTGTATTACCTAGGCAGATACCTTGAAGGTCAATCAACTCACTGTTAGGGTCGCAGATAGCCCATGTCACGGATGATAGGTTCTGGGTACTACGACACGCACAGGAGTCACAGACATCTACAAAGCAAGAAAAGCATAGTAAAGAGGAAAGTTGTTTGAAAACTATCACACAAAACCATGCTGTACAAAAATGAATCACATACTAATGTACATAAGTAATCATGCAAGATGACCTAAGCATAGTACATTTTGAGGGAGTCCATGCTAGGACTCGGGTAATCAATCAACACAGATGAACACTGGAGTTTTACTGTTGCCATGACGAGTAAGCATCGACTCAGCCAAATAATGAAGTGGAATTCATATAAGGCTTTCCCCCATGCCCCCTGGGCGAGGGAGGGTTACGAGTCAGAGGACAATTGGTGAAAACTTGGGGAGGGTGAAAAATCCTGAATCCATGAGGGGATAAAGGTGCCCTCAGTTGAAAAATCTTGATCATGTCAGGATGAACTGACACATCAATAAACAACAGAGAAGAGGACTCTTCGAAAAAGGTAGAAATGAGTGTTGGCCAAGCCAAGAACGAGGAACGATGATGAGTATCGATCCATGGTGGTTCCTCGAGAGACATGCTTTCCATGATACCTTCATCAACAAAGAAGGTCTCAGCTAAGGGATCAAATGATTCCAAAGTGCCAAGCCAAGGGGATTGAGAATACATATCGAGAGAGGTCTTCGACATATGAGAATCAGAGGATGCAGAGTTCGAAGCCAAACAATTTCCACGTAATTGACTTCGGTGGGACTAAGCGGCATAACCTCGCCCTAAGCATCAACAAGATCTGGTGCAGGTATGACCCAAGGATCAGATTTGACCGAGATCATGTTGACAGAGGCAACATGAGGAGGTGGAAGTGGAAAAATTCCCATTAAGGTAGAATCTTTGAAGAGACCCACCCCCACACTCTCATAGGGAGCACCAAAGTGCTTGACGTATAGAACATTGCCATCTGAGGAGGAAGAGGCAAATAAAGATAGTTGATCGATGGTGACAATCTTCCCTTGATGGGGAAAACTGATCATGTGAAACAAAGAGGAGGCCACAACATGCATGCTATGAGTCCAACTTCGGTCGAATAGAAGATTATAATTGAGATTGGCATCAACAATCTCTACTTCGACTTGCACTGTCTTGACTTCCAGGGTGATGGCAAGGTTAGGTAAGATACCGAAGGGTGGTGAATCATGCCCATCGAAAGCTTCCAAAGTGTTCCGAGATTGGTTCAGTGTAGGCAAACCAATAGCCTTCTGACATGCAGTTGACATGATGCAGGTGGAAGCACCTTCATCGATGATAGTGCAGTGGATGGTCTTCTCATTAATGATTACCTGAATAAGAAAGGTAATCTGATGAGGGGGCCGTGGAACATGGTTCTTTGGATCGAAACATATCAGATTAGAATCGGTGGGATTGATGAACCCGATAGCTGACAGCAAAGATTTCCACTACAATGGGCAACTTTGGAGTACCTCGAGAGCCGACATGGTTGACGACACCTGAACAAATCCTCAACAATATTGTATTTTTGAGCGGCTCAGGCGTTGGCATTATATGAGCATTTCCATAGAACACATCGAGAGGGTAGCCACGTAGCAGAATTAGGGCTAGGGCGCTCGATTTGCAGAGGTCCAGAACTTGGGGTAGAAGAAGAAGGTATAGCTTCTTTTTCTTTCCTAGTTGTCGGAGCTATAGTTTGATAATGTTTCGAATGGGTAGCTACATTAATGGGCGTGCTCATCATGAACACTTGAGATCCAAAGGAAGCAGATCGGGGTTGGTCTACCATTTGGGTCTGCTGAGACGGAAATGGCTCTTTAAGGATGTTAGGGGTCCCTTTGAGTAGGCGACTAACTTCAGATCGTCGAGGACAATCCTTAGTGTAGTGATCCTCCTCACAAATGAGGTAGGGATACTTTGGTTTCCGTTGTGAAGATTTGCCCGCAAATGATTTGGGAGGACCCTGTTTCGGGACATCAAGTTTAGCTTTGCCTTTGCCTTTCTTCTTTCCTTTCAAGGATTTGTCCACTGCAGTAGATTGGACAGCATGGACCTCTGAGGTTTTTCCAGGGCTAGGCAAATTTTGTGATGAAATATTAGGAGAAACATTCGAGACCGACTTTTGTTTGGAAGAAGTTTTAGCAGGGGTCTGGGATATTGAACCAATAACTCCATCGATGGGAGGAACAACTGGTGATTTTGATGCTGCGGGATCAAATGATGGCCGTGGAGCAGTGGGTAACAACTTGTATAAAGTTCCAGACTGAGAGTAAATTAGATCCAAGTACTGGGCACGAGCGATGGATTGCTCTTCAGTGATGCATCCACCCATAGCTATATCACAAGAAATTGGGGCTACGAATGATTTTGTAAACCATTCAATGAGCAACTGATCAACTATCTCGAATTTGATCAAGCGATGTCTATGTCTCCATTCATGGATATGATCAGAGATGTGTGTCGTAGTGTCTTTCTTAAGCGATATAAGCAAATAGGTGCTAGTTTCATAGCAAAGAAGCAACTGAAATGTGTGAGGAAAGCCATGGCTAATGAATTAATGTCATGGAAAGTACTCCGAGGTAGCTCAATGTACCATTTCGTTGCGGCACCTGTGAGGGTTCATTGGAAAAGATGAAGACGAATGGAATCATCCACGTATGAGTTCAATGAGCACCAGAGCTGATATGTCATCACATGGGCCTAAGGATCTTCTTTAGCTTTTCCATCAAACTTTGGGCAATCACTTGGTATCTTGGATGGCACCGGAGGCAAGTATGATGAATGAAGGATCGAATCATTCGTAAGGCATGATACATCCGGCAACTTGAGTGTAACCAAGCAAGGTAATTGAGTGTTAAAAGGCATGGGAGGTCGATAGGCGGGCCCATAGGAGGAGCCCATCCTTACTGGTAAGGAGTTTTGCCCCACAGTGGGAGATTTTGGTCATATGGAATTTGAGGCTACCCCCATTGCGGATTACCTTGACCATAGGGAGGATTCTGACCTTGAATGCCTTGAAACTGTCCAGGCATAGGTTGCTGATAGGCAATGTATGGGTTAAAAGGATGTTGAGCTTGTTGACCTTGGATATATGGATATGGGACATGCTGTCTTGGAACATAGGGCTGATGAACCTATTGTCCCTGAACAAGAGGGTTCTGGACCTACATTCCTTGGGCATAAAGTTGATACGCTTATTGCCCTTGGTGGCTTTGTACTTCGTGCCCTTGACCGACAGGATTCTGAACCTGTTGACCTAGGACAAGAGGATTCTGGGTCTGCTGCTGCAGGACTTGACTTTGACCCTACCCTTGCAAGGGTTGACCTTTTTGGCATGTATACAAGGGTTTCTACTACCTTGGTTGGTTTTGCTATTACAAGGGCTGACCTTGCGGTTGCAAAATTTGTCCCTGGTTTTGCAGAGGTTGGCCCTATGACGGTATGGGTTGAGAGGTATGCAGAGCATATTGCATCTGATGCTGTGCAGCTTGCTGCAACTGCTGTAAGGATTGACCTTGTGGTTTTTGTAGGAGACCTTGCTGTGGGATAATTTTCCCTTGCTGTTGCACGGAGAGCCCTTATTGCAACAAAGGTTGCCCTTGCGGTAACAAAGGCTACCCTGGTTGTTGTAAAGTTTCTCCTTGCTATTGCAAGGGTACTTGAATAGTGCCTGGGAAATTACTGAACTGAATTTGGCCGTAGCTAGGCTGGATGTTCTGCCCAAGTTGGAGGGTGTAAGGTTGATTAACCAATCCTTGAGAACCATATGGAAGATAAGGGTTTTGGTATTGGACCTAAGCCCCATAGGGTTGTTGATACTAAACTTTGCTTGATCCAGATGGACCAATGGGATTTTGAACTTATTGGTACTGGACATTGTTTGATCCAGATGGACCAATGGGATTCTGAACCTGTTGGTACTGGACATTGCTTGATCTAGTAGGGTCAACAGGGTTATAAACAATACCAAAAAGGGGCTGGTTTATACCAAGCATGTCAGCTTATGAGCCACTCACATTAGTGGCACCTGACACCATAAAAACATTCGGGTTCTGCCCCTAGGTGGTGGCACAATCTGGCCATTGACTAATGGGACAAAAGAACTGACAGAGACAATATTTGAAACTATCGGTTGTGACTGACATGTAACTGGGATCAATGATACAAGAGTATTTAGAACAGTGGGCTTCACTGAGACTGAAGTAACAGCCTATTGGGAAGTCATGTTCATGATGAACGGACCTGACATAGGCCTGACGTCTGATGCCCATACAGGATTATGGTAGAGTGATGAGGCACTAGGTGTGCCTGAAACTAAGTGCCCCAAAGACACATAGTTGGGTGGAAAACTATAGGGAATACCTTCTGAATAAGGGAAACCCTCGAGAGGGAATTGCAATTGCAATTCTTACCCCTCAACAGTGTTTGGAGTAGAAACTTCAGACTCATCTGGAGATGTGATTGGAGCATCACCTTTGAGTTTCATGTTTGAAAATAAGCAACAACGAATGGCTAAATGTGTGCTCAGGGATAGTTCCAAAGGAACACCCAGCTAGTCGTATGGACTGTAAGGACACTACGGTGATATGTCAACAAAGTTAAATAGAGGGTTTATAGGATAGATAACCAGTCCAAGCTAACTGTCAGTGGTTGGCGAGTTCTCTGGAGTTCGAATGGGATTGTCTGGAGATTTTGGGCCAAGATCAACAGGTGACCCTGAATCAGAAATAGGTGGAGGATGAGATGACAATGGTTGAACACTCAAAACAATTGCAAGTTCAACATTTTGGTCCTCAAGTGACTGATAACTCAAGAAATGGATCCTCAGACAATCTTTTAGATGAAGGAGTGGAAGAGGAATTGAGTGAACCAGATGGTTCAACCATGATGACCTTGTCTTAGTCAAATAACTTCAAGGCTTTAAAATGTCCTTTTAAGGGAACTCACGATTTGGTCAAAAATACTAACATGATGTTTTGGATCATGGGCAATCAATTATTAAGACGCATAAAAGACTGATATTCTTTCATTTTCTAAGAGTTGAGAAAGAAACAAAGATGACTCTATCACTTTCGATTGGAAACGAGATAGAAAGGACAAGTACTCGAATGATCTTTTAAATTTAATGAGTCAAAAAGATCAAATGAATGCTCTAGATGATCTAGGTAAATAGGATTACCAGGAAACCATGAATTGTAGAATACCACCTGGCGAGCCAAGAAGTACGAGCAGGTAATCTCCCTGAATGATGTGTTCGGTGTATCACGTTTGCAAGGCGGTCGACTCGGCTTCCTAAGGATAAAAGGATTGTAGCCTAGTGGGGTCTCCCATTATATACTCGACGTTACGGGGAGCACTAATCCATGCTAGCACTATCTAATGCTGAAGCTAACAAGACCTATTAGGTTTAAAGACGCTGGAACACGTCTCTAGCCTGGACCTTCTAGATATGATTGTTAATGTCAAATGCACCTTTGGTTAATCGAATTCATTTTAGAGTTGATCTTGAGTTAAGTTTCAGTTTTCAAGTCTTAGCGATGCTACTCAAAAAACCTAAAATGCAACTAAATGAGACAAAACGCTTTCAATTTGATGAAATGCCTACACTAGAGAGGGTAGAAACTACTTAATCAAATGTAAACAATCAAGCAACTGAAACTGAAATGATCTTTCACTACCTTACTTTTTCAAAAAATAAACTAATGAAAAATGCATTCCAATTCCTAATTTCTTGGCAAGCACTTCTCTATTAGTCCTTTCAAAACGAAAATTTTTTCTTCCTTTTTCAAATGCTGATGTAATTATAGTCTTTAAAAATATGCAAATTTCATGACGCAATGATGCAACATGCTAGAATTTCATACTTTCTCATGAAAAAATGAAACAAACTTTTTGCATACAAACTTTCAATGAAAAGGTTTTCACAACAATAAGCTTTTCAAGAAGATGAAAACATGAAAAGAGAAGTTCATTTAGATCAATGAAACATCGAATTTACAAAATAGAAGGCCAACAATGTAATCTATGCTAGAAAGAGACGTTCAAGCTATTAAATGAAACTTTTTCAAACTTGTGCGAAAAGAGGTCAAAGTCATAAAAGGACCAAAAAAAAAATGCAAGGAGTAAACACACCCACAATCGAACATTGTGAGTCCACATGCTGTTGAATGAGCGAACAACTAGATGCCCTAGTGTCGTGGGCCACTCAATGACTCAATCAATCAAATAGCAAGATGACAAGCCAACAAGCAATAAAAACCAAATTAAAAGTAGCTTTCTAATCATGGAGAAAATAGTCAAAAAGGCTTATGAGGTAAAAAACACAAGAACAGAACTCACTGGCAAAGATTGGGGTCAAGCCCTAATCTTCACTTACAGGCATCGATGTGAAGAAGTGCTAGAGGCTGGTCGATGCGACTGTTCCTCAGTAATTCACACTGGTCGGCACGACTGTCAGTGGATTAAGCACACTGGCCGAGGTAACTAAGGAAAAATAAAAAAAAATTCAAAACAGGGACCAGATCTGCTACTATGAATTTTAGACTCAGGCTAGTAAGCAGGAGAAAAGAAACAGAACCAAAGGGAAAACGTGAAACTAGAAAATTTCTCACGAAATCATGAAATCCAAAACAAACAAAAAGATGGGATCTCCCTAGTGGAGTCGCCAATTTGTGGTGAAGTAAAATTATAGGTGAGGACACGAATGAATTCCTCTAGCCCAATAATGGGTCTAGCCACAATAGATACATCCTATGGAATATTTCCTTAGATTAGAATCAATCAAGAGGGCCTACCTCTTGGTCTCTTATCTTGTTTGATGAAGTCTTCACTTTCTTGCTCCAACAATCTCTCTCTTCCTTCTTCAAGTTCCTGAAACAAGTAAACAACAACAACACACAAACATAATAATAGACAAATTGCAATTCAACCTACTTAACAAGTCAAGAAACATTAAGACATGGATATGTAATATTACAAAACATGTAGGAAATCAATCGATAGTTGCATATATTAATATCAAAGAGAGATTACAACCATTCGTCTTAACACTGCAGTCTTCCTCTAACAAGACCAGGTTCCCACACACTTCTGCTAGCATTTCATGATGGATTCAAACAACAATAGTTTAAAGGCTCCTCGCTTTAGGATTCACTCCAAACCAAAACATACTTCTCCCTCAACACAACTAGATATCTACAACTCGTAATAGCTTGCTTGTCTACTCCAAAATAGTATCAACACTCAATATAATAACTCTGCCAAAACTATCAACTGTGACTAGTTTGTGCTTGGGACGAAGGGAGGTTTATATAAGAAATATGGATGGGAGATGGATCCTCTTCTCATGGGAGAAGGACTTATCCCTTGAGGTAGTTCAATCATTATAGGGGAAAGGAGACCAAACTTTCATCCTCGACCCCATCCAGCCAAACCATTTACTAAACTTCTGTTATGGAGCTTCTAGAGCTGGAAGCTTCGGCTCTAATTTAAAAAACTTTCCATAACAGGACCAACGTGACTGAAACACAACTTAGTTGCTCCGATCAGTGCGAGGAGTAGTGCTAATCTCTGTACATTGGCACGGGGGAGACAAAGGCCATTAGCACCGGTCTTGTAAACTGGGCAAAACAGAAGTTTCAGGGGAAATGGTGCAAAAGGGAAATGATCTGCTCATGAAGAGGGACATAATGGGAGTTTCTTCATGAAGGCAAAGCATGTGGGGTTCACTGTAGAGGTCCTCCAGGATCAAGGAATGGGGAGTATAGGGTCAGTGACAAAATGTTGTGTAAAATAAAGGATACCAAGGCATCTCAATGCTTGCCACACATGCTAAGACTTGGCAAGTTCCAACACATGGCAAGTGCCAATGTCGGTTAGAGAGTGTTACACATGCTAGGGAGTGCCAGGGCATGCCAAAGAGTGCTAAGGTGTGCCTGATTGTGCTAATGCATGTTGAGGAGTGTTAGGGAGTACTAGGTAAAAACAAATGAGCACTAGACCAAAATGCGTGGAAGTGAATGAATATGAGGGTGCTCTAGAGATTGTCAACAAGTGCTAGGCATGCAAGGAGGGAGTGAACAAGTATGCCAGGAAGTGGTGATGCATGTTAGGAAATAGCAGGGCATGTCAAGAAGTGATAGAGTGTGCTAGGGAGTTCTAAGGTGTGCTAACATGTGCCAAATAGTGTCAAGGGGTGCCAAAATGTGTCAAGGAGTGTTAAAGAAATAAAAGGGAGAACCAAGCTACAAATGCAAGAAAATGAACACATAAGAGGGTTAATAAGTCATGACTTTACCTTTTTCAAGAGGGCCATTCTAGGCACACTAATAATAGGTTCTAATACATGCCAAGTGCCAATGAGTGCCAAGTGCTAATGTTTGTCAATGCATGCCAAGGTGTTATATGCAATGCTACAGACTATAGGGAATGACAACACATGTTAGGGGGGTGTTATGTTGTGTTAGGGCATGCCAACATGTGCTTGGGAATCCTAATCATGGAAAGATTTTCTAGGTACAAATATGTTCCAAGACATGCAAGGTGTGAAGGAATATTAGTGTCTGCCAAAGCATGTTAAGATGTGCCAGGAGTGTTGAGGAGTGATACATCTTTCTCATTAATATAATTGATAAATATTGATTATGTATTAAATAATATGGTTCCTACACACAGTAGTGGAACTTAATATAAAGGGAATTTTCTAGATAATAAACCTAATAGAGATGAATCATGTGTTGACTCATAGGAAAACTATTGTTGGGCATGGGGTCCCCCAAGGGCAGTTTTGGGGCTAAAAGCCCATATTTTGGTCAAATTTGGTAATCCAAATGTAAAGACTCCGCATTTTGTGGTCGCGGAGCATGTAGATGTTAAAGAATCATAGGTTTTTCCCTACTATATAAATAGAGTTAAGCTCTAAGTAGTTTAAATGAAATCAGATCGAACATGTAGGAAAGTGGCAATTCTAAGCAGAAGTCTATGTCCGGGTCATAGCATAGCTAGAGGCTCTATCACTAAGTGCGCAGAGGCCTAGAATTCCATAGCTGAGTGAGCGGACCCCTGCAGTTGAGTGTGTAGGGTGGGTCGAGTTTGTAATTGTCTAGAATTATCGATAAATAGAAGTATTCTACAATTTCTACGTCTTTATTTCCTGTTTATGCATCTTGATATGTTGGGTATGAATTTCACTTATAATGCTTATATGATGCGTGAATATATGTAATTGTGTTGGTTAAGTGAACGCAAGTAAGAACATCTGTTTACGTGAAGCTAACTAAGATCTGTTAATAAGATAAGAAAGACACTTAGTCTAGTTTGGGAGATATTGCAGTTCGCTGCCCTAGCAGCACGAAAGTACGTCAGCTGTAGGTTAGGGCTGCACGAAAGCCAATCGTACCCTTTCAAAAAGGTACTAAAGGGTGGAACAGAGGGCTAAGCCACCTATGTGAAGGTAGTTATAGTCGGAATAAACTGACATCACAACCATCTGAAGGGTGCGGAAACTTGTTTCCAACTTCCCCCCCATACTGCATCGGCCGAGACTTCAGTTCACACCCCGTGGGCTGATGCCGAAAGGGCCAGTAGTGTAGGGATTTGTTTGGCTAACTAACGCTGAACTTGGGTTAGGCCCCCTCAATCTAGAAAATGGTTCCATTGCCAGGACCAGAATCTGCATAAGAGATGTGTGATGTTGTATCACTAGAATCCAACTAAGAAAGAAATCGAAGGCTGGTTGGACAGAAGGATTCACGAGTTCACGGTATAAGAAAATAGTAACCTGCGACTATCAAAAGAATAGTGGTTGGACCGATACCTGTATACGGAGATCCACGAAATATTTTTCACCTCCATTCCTACTGAGCTATACGAGTGGATCATGAAGCTAGTAGATAGCCAAGGAAGGTGGAAACTTGATGGTCCTATTGTGTGGACCTTGGAGATAGTGTGAAGGTTGGAAGCATAAGAGGATAAAATCATCTGCATTGTCGATCATTGGCTTGATCACGTCATAGGAGGATTTGTGATTGAATTTCAGTTCGACACCTCAGTCAACTATAGCGAAGCAGAGTGACTCTTTTTCAAAGGACTGTGAGGTAAGTACGTAAAATCTTTGAATACTTGGATTAAAATGCTGTTGTGTGAAAAACAGGTTATGCAACTACATTGATGTTTGGGACTACGCAACGAAGAAAAAGTTACAAAAGCAAAGGAAATAAGGGTCTGGAGTATAGCCCCTTGATTTCACCTCCATGAAGAGACGAAGAAGGAATAACAAAGGTTTCTTCGCGAAGCGCTATTTAGTTGATAAGACAAGGATTCCCATGAATACCATCTCCGTCTTCACCGCCATCACCTCCAACTTCACCCGTACCACCTCCACCTCCACCACGGTTCAGTATGGCAAACATGGTGAAGTTGCCTTTGTTCAAAGGCTTAGGAAATGAGGACCCAGACCAATTCTGGTTCACTATAAGGGTTGTATGGGAAGCTCAAGATGTTACAGATGGTCATATAAAGAAAGTGACATTGGTTAGTGCTCTGCAAGATCACGCGCTAACTTGGTACATTAAGTACTCCAACGATAACCCTAATTCTAGAGTAGGGGACATCGAAGCAACACTAAATAGGGAATTTAGTAGGCCAAAATATGAAGTGTAGTTGATTGTGGGATTCAAACAAATCGCGATGCGACAAGGCGAGACACCTTGGGAATTGGATTAAAGATTGAAGTGTCAAATCCATGAAGCCAATATGAATTTGACAAATGGACAGCGTCGCAAGTGGTTTGTGGCTTCGCTACTACCCCACTTAAGGAGTGCGCTGTCGTAGCAGAAGATACCAACTCAGGTAGAGGCCTTGGAAATTTCCATGAGACTAAATGAGACTCTGATGCAAGATCCTAATCTAGGAGTTTAGCAGATCCACGTGCAGGTGTAGAATATATGCCTTGAGATGCAAAGTCTGAAGTAGGACAGGATGGTTTGACTAGAGGTATGCGAGGAGGTATGGTGCTTGAAATGCAAGAGTCAGGGTCATGACAAAGACCATTGCCTGGTCTTCACAAATTACCTTGCAGGAGGAGGACCGATGCCTTTAAGGCTGGAAGCTCAAGCAGGACCTAGCAGTGCTTGCTTTATGGTGTGCTATCTATCAGGTATCTAGAAAACATGCCACAGATAACTGTCACTTGCTACAGAAGTATGTGCAAGCACCACAACAATTGCTTTGTAACTTTTGTAGGTCGGTAGGACATGATGAGAGGACTTGCAAGAGCTATGAATTGATGATGGATAGAACTCTCGCCTATAGGGTTCAAGCCGAAACATGACTCCTTGACCAGAATGCAGGGATGGTGTGGATAGGATTTCAGGGGCGTAGACGAGGCTGAGGTAGAGGAGGACTTGGTAGAGGTCGAGGACAGTTGATTTCCTACAATTGTGGGGGGGGAGCAGGACACTATGCCCACGATTTCACTAATCCAACATGCCCTTCGTGCAAGTATTCCACACTATTTAATCATCAAACAGAATATTGTCCTATGCTGATAGCTAGGATACGTGACAAAGGGGTGCACCCACCTCCCCCAACTCAAAACTTGCAGATGATGAAGTCTGAGCCGCTCGAGGAAGATCTAAACGTAAATATAGTGCTCTAAAGTGGAATCATGACAGGAGATGACATGGGGAAATAGACAGAAGACAGTACATGGGTTCGCAAAGTGTTGGCTTAATGGGGCCTAACCCAGGTTCGGAAGAATTGTTTAGCCAAACAAATCCCGTAGCTATAGGCCCTTTCGGCAACAGTCCGCGAAGCGCGGACTGAGGTCTCACCTGAGGTAGTAGGGGAGGGTGCTGGAACCAGGTTTCCGCACCCTTGGGATGTCTAGACGTGGTGTTTGAGGATTTGCACACTGTCCTGCAGCTTCACGCTGCTTCTGTCCAGACTCAGGGTTATCGCAATTTCTTACTACCGCGCTGTTTATGTATTGGATTTATTTATTTAGGTCTTTAAGCAAACATTTATCCGATGTAACCCGTTCGCATAATTTAAATAAGCATCAATTCATATATTCATAATTGAGGCAGATGCATAAAGAATAAATAGTAATAGTGAAATCAAATTGCGATAAATCAGAAGTTTACACAGAATTCTGGAACCACTTATCTTTTATTATCTTTCTTCACCAATACATCCAGATCTGCCCTGCACACTCAGCTGCAGGGGTCCACGCACATAGCTGCGGACTCTTCCAAGCCTTTGTGTACACAGCTATAGAGCCTCTTCCTACTACCCAATGCTTCGACTCAGACTTACAGATGCTTTTCCATTTCTTCCTCAATTACCCATTACATCATAGACTCAACATTTTCTATCCAAAAACTTGACTTCTCTAACCATAGAGCCTTGCTCTATTTATACCTACTTATGGGCCTTGACCCATGGGTCGGCTAACTCATTTTCATTTCTTTTACATTATTTTCGGGTGGATTACCCTTTTGATTCTAACTAATTACCCATCGTACCCCACGCATCTGTGGAGTCTTTTCCCTACTTCTACCCAAAATTTCAGGCTGCGCGCCTCTTGACTATTGCGCGGGGCTTCCGCTGCCCAACACAAAGCCTTGACAAAAGAGGCTGAGTTTGATTTGGAGCATGCTCATGAAACATTCATGGAAGCTAAGAAGAGCTTTGCTGAGGTCTCCACTTTAGGAAGCAAGGATAAACCGGAGCCGAAGATGGACCCCTCTATGCTCACAACTTTCTTGGAAACGTGTATGAAGTTACTGCGTGATAGTAAGGCTGTGAAAGGGTTACAAGAACTCATTAATAGATGTGCTAGGACTGCACTAGGTGAACCACGTATAGTCTAAAAGATTGGTAAGAATAAGACAAGGATAGGGCATGAAATGAGACTTACCGCACAGATCGGAGAATACGAAATGGATCAAGTCATTCTGGATTTGGGATTAGATGCGAATGTTCTACCGAAATAGACATGGGAGAGAATGGGGAGACATGTGTTGCAATGGTCTCCAATTCAACTAAGAATGGTGAATCATCAGAAAATCATACCCATGGGGCAGGTGTAGGGAGTGACTATGGATATTGAGGGAGCGAGCGTGTTGGTATATTTTGAAGTAATAGAGATTGTTGATGATAGCAATCCATACCCTGCACTCTTGGGAATTGACTGGACTACTGATATGAATAGGGTAATCAATCTAAAGAAGTGAAAAATGATCTTTGAGAAGAAATCACTGTGTGTAATAATACCCCTGGATCCTGCTAAAGGATCATGCTATACAGAACTAGTCAGCGATTATGAGATTGATGATGATATGGAATGCATCTATAAGATAACAAAATGAGACCAAGACTGGGTGAATCCCATCGCGGATGGACAGATTACATGGGAGCGCGAGATTTATTGAACTTCAGATTCCGATGAAGAAATAGAACACTGGCAGAATTGGTTACATGAAGTAACTACGCTGAATTGCAACATGATGACCTGGTTGCTGCGCTATGTGTCATCAGAGGTAAGAACTCTGCCTACTTATGATGGACTAAATGAGGTAGATATATTTTTGGATGCATTTGAAATGGAGGTGCCAGAAAAGAAATGCTTGCAGGCCTTAGACTGGGCACTGCGCGTTACACCCGCAAGATGGCGGGGTACACGCAAGGGAAGCTTTGATGATTGGCGTGAATGTAGGAGAATGATGAGAGCATGATTTGGGAAGCCTAAGATGTGACTAATAGACAAGTATGATGAGAAGAATGATTCACACGTGCATTTGACCAAATGGACGCATGCCTATGGAGAAAAGACACAACCTAAATGGGTGCACCTATTCTGCCATACCCTGGATGTTATCCCAATGAATTGGTATATAGAAATAGAGCTCCGCCATGGGACAAGTGAATGGGATATCCTATGCAAAGGATTCATGATGACATTTAATTTTGAGGATGGGTTTGAGAGTATTGATGAAGTGCTACAAGAGGTGAAAGTAGCCATCTTTAGGATACCGCAGGATCCTTTAGAACTGATGCAACCTGAATGTGCTACTCAGCTGAGTCATGCACTAGAATGTTATATTGTAACTGCTGAAGAGGAGGATGAGGATCCACAAAAGATTAGCATTCTAGAAACAAAGGGCCACCGCAAGGTTCAAGGACCATAGATTGAGAACCCTGATATAACCGTGCCAGTGAGAACTAAACAAGTGAACATTGGTACGGAGGCAGAACCCAAATTCACGAAGATTGGAGACTACTGGGATGATGCGATGGTGGATAAGGTCACTGAATTACTTTGTGAATACCAGGACTTATTCCCTACCAAGTTTATGGATTTGAAAGGAATAATTGGAGATCTAGGAGTGATGAAGATCACGTTAAAACCCGACGTGAAGCCAGTTAAGTAGAGGCCTTACCGCCTGAATCCAAAATACAAGGAAAAGGTCCACTTAGAGCTAGACAAAATGTTAGCAGCAAGCATCATTGAGCCTATGGAGGAATCCAATTGGGTAAGCCCAATGGTGGTGCAAGAGAAGAAGCAGAAGGATGAGGTAAGGATATACGTGGATCTCAAAAAACTGAATGATGCTTGTTTGCATGATCCTTTCCCTACTCCGTTCACAGATGAAGTTTTGGACAATGTAGGTGGCTAGGAAGCATACTCCTTCACTGATGGGTTCTTTGGGTACCACCAAATCAAAATCATGCTGGAGGATAGGAGCAAGACAACCTTCGCGATTGAGTGGGGTTGTTTTTAATACACTGTAATGCCATTTGGGTTGAAGAATGTGCCTACTATATTTTCGCGCGTGGTTGTTGTGGCATTCAAGGAATTCGTTCATAAGTTCCTGAAGGTCTATTTTGATGACTAGACTATATTTGGGCTGGTTAAGCGCCATGTAGCTAGCTTGTTCTTGATGCTGGATACCTGTCAAAAATACCAGATCGCGCTCAACCGCAAGAAGTGTCTATTTTGCGTTTCTTTTGGGAACCTATTGGGGCATGTGGTTCACAGATAAGGGTTGATGGTAGACCTCATGAAGATCATGGTAATTCTTAACTTGGAAGTGCTAAGGAGTGTGAAACAGTTGCGTGCTACTCCAGGACATACGTGCTATTACAAAAAGTTTATCAAAGGCTATGCCCAGATCACCACGCCAATGGAAAATTTGTTGAAAATGGATGTCTCATTCTGCTGGAATGATGACTGTAAGAAAAGTCTAGATATATTGAAAGAAAAGATGGTTACCGTGCTGATTCTAGTCTTCCTGAACTGGAAGAAAGAGTTTCATGTACATGTTGATTCATCATGTATAGCACTGGGGGCAATACTAACACAAGATGGCAGAGAAGGTTTGGACCACCCTATCGCATTCACAAGCCGCAGATTGTCCAAAGCAGAGAAGAACTATTTCACCACTAAGCGTGAGGGGCGAGCTATGGTGTATGCACTCCAGAAGTATCGACACTACTTGCTAGGAGGTCACTTTAAGATGTATACAGATCACTCCGCGCTAAAATACCTAGTCAATAACCCTGTGTTGGGGGGGTGAATTTGCAAATGGCTCTTATTTTTCCAAGAATACAATTTTGAAGTTGTTGTGAAGCTTGGACGATTGAATGTGGGACCAGACCATCTCTCACACATTGAAACAGGGGAGGAACCTACTAACTTGGAAGAAGGATTGCCTGACACATAACTATTTGCAATGCATGTCGCAGATGGTAATTTCAAGGATATAATACACTTCATAACAACAGTATTTGCACTGGAAGGATACTCTGTCTAGCAAAAGAAGGAATTAGTGGTGTGCGCAGGAGATTTCTCTGTCATTGCTGGGCATCTATATAAGATGGGGATTGATGAGATATTGTGAAGGTATGCACCTGAGTTTGAAAAAAGAAGAATCCTCATGGACACTCATGGGGGAACTGCGGGAGGACATTATGTAGGGAAAGCAACCACGCAAAAGCTTCTATGCGCCAGGTTGTGGTGGCCAACCCTTCATTAGGATTCAAAAGCATATTGCAAGGCGTGTGATGTATGTCAAAGAATAGGTAGGCCATCGTGGAGGGTTGAAATGCCTTTGAATCCACAAATAATGTTGCAACCATTCGAAAAGTGGCCAATAGATTTTATAGGACCTATTCAGCCCCAAAGAAAGATAGGCATGAGGTACATTATCACTGCAACAAAGTACTTGAATCGTTGGGCAGAAGCGCAGTCGGTGAAGGATTGCATGTGTGCGACTACCGTGAAGTTTCTATTTGAGTATGTACTGACATGATTTGGATGTCCAAAGGTCTTGATGAGTGATTGTGGTACGCACTTCCTGAATGAGACGATCAGTGCACTAACGGAGGAATTTTAGATGTATCACCAGAAGAGCACACCTTATCACCCATAGACTAATGGGATAGTGGAGGCGTTCAACAAAGTTCTTGAAAATGCACTACCAAGGTTTGAAATGCTCAACGAAGTGATTAGGACCTATGCATACCTGTCATATTGTGGGCTTATCAGACAACATGTAAAAAGCTGACGAGTCAAACCCCTTTTAGGTTTGTCTATGGTGTGGAAGCTGTAATGCCTATGGAATACATCGTGCCTAGTCTGTACATAACAGTGCTCACAGGTATGATAGATCGCAGAGCCCTGGAAGAGAGTCTCGTGTAGTTGGATGAGCTTGAAGAAGAGAGATTTTTGGCTGAATTTCATCAACAGGTCCAAAAGCAGCACGAAAAAGCGTGGCATGACCGACATATTAAGTTGCACACATTTAAGGTGAATGACTTGGTGCTGTTGTATGTCAGTAAGTTTGATGAATTTCCAGGGAAATTTAGAATACATTGGCTGGGGCCCTATGTTATTAAGGAGATTACCGATGGTGGCATGAGCAAGTTGGTTAAGTTAAATGGAGATCCGTTCCCAGGAAAGGTGAATGGCAGTCGATTGAAGCCATACACAGGTGGACTGGCCATTTGACTATGCGATAGAAGTATTGTCTTAGTGATCAGGCATCTGAGAGGAGGCACAAGACTATAAAATACACTATCTGGGTTGGGGAGCTACATGATTTCAGGACTATGTGAAGCAATGAAGTGTCACAGGGTCCGCGACAACGCAAAGACAGCTGCAATAGTGCATAGGTCCACCAGAAAGTGACTGTTAAAGTCACTATTCATGCTTTGATGGTCAGTTTGAGGCCAAATGGAGTAGGTGACATGCATTTAAGGTGAACTTTATGGATTAAATTCTTGGAAATCTACTGCCAATCTAGCATTAATGGGCCGAATATGGGGGAACGGTCAAATTTGATATCAAAAGGCCCTACAAATTACAAGTGGTTTTCTAGAGAAAGTCATTTGTTGAACTATTAGGTGTGTATGGACCTTACAAATTTTAAGGCTTTGAGAGAAAGTTTAGTGTTTCAGATATTGCCGAAGGAGACGCAGGACCTCCTGACTAGAATGATGTCGACACCCAACGAAGCCATGTAGGAAATTGTGGTAGTAGAAGCCCTAGAGAGTGCCAAAGTCATAGTTGAAGTCCCTAAATCCCCCATAACACCAAGACCAAAAAAGGATAATCATATTATGATCCAAGTGCGCATCTCACCAAGAAACCCACAGAGGACCAAGCTCACATTATAGGAAAGGGGGAAGGCCATTAATCTAGAGGCTGGCAAGAAAGAATCTGAAAAAGTCCTGGTGGATGAGGAGTACGTAGAAATGGAAGTTGAAACCCAGGGTGTGGACCCTATTACCCAGTTACCAGAATATGTTCCTCTGTGAAAGGGCAAAGCCAAGGTGCCGAAGGACATAGATGAGAGCAAGAGCTCCCTGCAAACTCCGTTGCTCCCAGATGACATTGTTTTTGAGGGGCTGCACTTAGGGCAGGTTCTTGTACTGAAATTCGAAGACTGGGACCTCGCAGATCATGAGAAATTCCCGCATTTAGTGACTGAGCAGCTAATGCACCGACAGATTGACGTGACTGCTAGAATAATTGAATTGGAGCCATAGACTTGGATCAAGGGTGTGGAGAAAGTTGGGCTGTTTAACCTACTCTGGGTGCAGCATTACCACCATGCCCTAGTGACCATATTCGTCATCAGGTAGCTACTCTGCTTGGTGCATGATGGGTGTTTGTGGCTGGAGGAGCCCATTCCTATCATAGACCACTTGATCCATCGAATCACACAACTGCCTTACTTAGGGGAGGATCCAACCAATATATCAGAAGGAAAAGGTGGTGAGTTGGCCTTCACAGAAGCTATGAAGAAAAAGTACAAGTTGGAGAAGAAGAAGAGGGGATATGCCATCTCCAGCATTAACAACCCTGTAGTAAAAGTCGCAACACAAATTTTAGCAGGGGAAGTGATGCGAAAGTGTCGCATGGATGAGGTGCCTGCACCTGTGATTGTACTAGTGGAACAATGTGCTGAAGGAGTCCAGTTCAACTAGGTGAATTATCTATGCGGCGAGTTCCTTGTGAACTGTCACGAGGAACAGGAGCAGGGAACGACATTCCACTACGTGTGGCTCTTGCTATCGATCATACTGGTGGCATGGGAGCTGCCAGAAGACATCCAATTCCCTTTGGTCATGCCGAAACTTCAAGAGGCAATGAAGTATGCTTCGATGTGGGTGACCAAGGACGTGCAACGTATAAAAGAAAGAAAGATCTTTTAGATCTTGATGGAGATGAGTATCCAGATGGGGATAAATCACAAGCTCCAGTTGTCACCCATAGTATATGCTAGTTTGCAGAGCTTTGTAGAGTTTAAAGCAGATTTCCACCATGTCTTTATTAGGGCATGGAAGGACCCTATGAAGACATGGAATAACTTATCATATCTAGCGACTGATGATGTTATTTTCGCAGTCCTCAAGTCTTGGCCACCGGAGTGGTGCGGTCCAGCAAGCTCCGTGGTAGAAAAGCACAAGTCCACCGCACAGTGTAAGAAGGACAAAACAAAGCTCTGAATGGCATAGCTGGTGGAGAAGCACAGAAAAGAGGAAGCAGAGGCTAAGGCCCAGGTAGTGCATGACGCTACGAAATTGGCTGAACAACAGAAGAAAAGAGGAGAAGAGCGTGAAGGACAGTAGTCACCTTCGCCCAGGACTAAAGAAGAAACAAAGGAGCCAACAGAACAAGGTGGTGCAGACCCGCAAACGACGTCCACCCAACTCAAGCGTCTGTGACCACTAGAGAAGGTAGTGCCACGAAAGAAAACCAAGGCATAAAAGACATCCTTCGACCCAATCACCCTCACTAAGAGGGATTTTCATGATATCAGAGAAACGGTAAGGGATGCCATCGCAGAGGCCCTCCAATTGTTCGAAGAGAAGCAACAATTGGTATTGGGGGTTCTCTAGATAGAGCTGCAGGATTTGCAGGTTCACACTCCACAGGCTAGCACAGTGTCCACCAGCCTTGCGATCGACACTTCAGCTGTCCAGGAGATGTTGCGCACAAGGGTGACCAACACAGTACTGCTACTTGATGGGGCACTCACTATAGAAAATGAGGCCGACAAGCCCATGGTTAGCAATCTGAGAGGGGTAGGATTGAATATGGCCATGCTCCCTCGGGAGATGCTCTACCTCTTGTAGGATAGAGTCATCACGGAACTTAGGGCTCGAGAGAGGCGTGCTCTACAGGTGATGAGCAAGCAATGCATCAACATTGAGTAGTTGGGCTTGCAATGCAATAAGGTAGTGGAGGAGAATAAGCAAATAATGTAGGTAGTGGAGGAAGTGTGCTGAATGGTGCTGGAGTTGGACATTCAGGCAGAAGAACCGGTATAGGCACACATCTGCAAGTTGGCCACAAGGGAGTGCGATGCTCGAGCAGAGATGGCCTGGGTTTAGTTGGCGCTAAACCTACAGATCGTAGAATTGTAGTTGTGGGCTCAATCTTCAACTTCTCTGAAAGTTAGGGAACAATGTACCACCACTGTTATAATAACAATAGTGGCAGACTGCATGCAGCTTTTTGAACAGTCATTCGAGGTCCTAACCACCCTTCGGGAGGACTCAAATGTAGAGTTCCTAGAGACAGAGGCGTGCAAGCTACAACAAAGGTATGACAAGGTCAAAGGGACCATGCAGATGATTGCCCTTACGTAGAGGCTTGCACAGATGCAGGAGGAAAAGGCACTCAAGGAATAGGCGGATGCTGCTCGACACAAAGAAGCGGTCCTAAAAGCGTGCCTACAACCATGTATAGATGAAGCATATATGATCACAACTTCCATTGAAGGGAAGCTCATGACACTGCAGGCCACTCAACAGAAGATTCAAGGAAGCAGTTCAGCGGTAGTCACCGAGAAGTGAGTGGAAGAAGTCTAGTAGGTGACCGTACAGTGCGCTACCAAAGTTGTGGTGATCCAAACAGAGCTATGAGGTCTTCACTCTAAGATATCTACACCTGCAGAGTGACTCGAGGGTGAGTCACGATGTTTGTGTTGGGGGCCTGTTGGGTACAGGATCCCCCAAGGGAAATTTTGGTGCTAAAAGCCCATATTTTGGTCAAATTTTGTAATCCAAGTGTAAAGACTCCACATTTTATGGTCACGGAGTGCGTAGATGTTAAAGAGTCATTGGGTTTTCTACCCTTATTTTGGAAATATAATGTCAATTGTAAAGATCTACCCATGGTTCGTGGACCATGGGGTTGTATAAATAGAGCTAAGCTCTAAGTAGTTTAAAGGAAATAAAATCAAACATGTAATAAAGTGATAATTCTAAGCAGAAGTCTAAGTTTGGATCATAGCATAGGTAGAGGCTTTATAACTGAGTGCGCAGAGGCTTAGAAGTTCACAGCTGAGTCTGTGGACCCTAGCAGTTGAGTGCGTAGGGCGGGTCGAGTCTGTATTTGTCTGGAATTATCAATAAAGAGAAGTATTCTACAATTTCTGCGTCTTTATTTCCTATTTATGCATCTTAATATGTTGGGTATGAATTTCACTTATAATGCTTATATGATGCGTGAATATATGTAATTTTGTTGGTTAAGTGAACTCAAGTAAGAACATCTATTTACGTGAAGCTAACTAAGATCTGTTAATAAGATAAGAAAGACACTTAGTCTAGTTTGGGAGATATCACAGTTTGCTGCCCTAGCAATGTGAAAGTACCTTAGTCGTAGGTTAGGGCTGCGCAAAAGCCAATCGTACCCTTTCACGAAGGTACTGAAGGGTGGAACAGAGGGATAAGCCACCTGCGCAAAGGCAGGTATAGCCGGAATAAACTGATATCACAACCATCTCAAGGGTGCGGAAACTTGGTTCCAACATCCCTCATACTGCTTCGGGTGAGACTTCAGTCCGCGCCATGTGGGCTGATGCCAAAAGGGCCAGTAGTGTAGGGATTTGTTTGGCTAACTAACGCTGAACCTGGGTTAGTCCCCCTCAAGCCAACAACTATATTATCATTACTGGAGGGAAATGATACACACTAATTATTTCTTAACAAATTGATTGAGTGTAACCACTATGCGCTTGGACACATAATGAAAAAGACTCCATAATAATGGTCTTAAAGCATTATATTTTAAAAAAAGAAGTAACAATCACATATCATCATCAAAAACTCATTGGAATGATCAATGATGATGAACATTTTTTGACCGTCACCAAAAGTAACCAAAAAGAGTATTGGTGAGTTGTTATGAAACCAGCTCAAGAAAAGATAGAAAAGATAGATCAACACCTTAGAATTCAGCCTCTTCGAGGGGGAAACCTCCTTTACATTACATAAATGAACAATTATTGGATGATACAAATGACAAAACCTCCTTTCTATATATAGGAGTCTAAGGAGTCACAATATAATCCAACCGACCTAAAAATAATAATATAAAGCCACAAAAATAACAATAGAGGGATTCTATGAGGCACAAAAATAACAATATGGGGGTAATAGGGGCACACCAATATAAATAAGGGGTATAACTACAATAGTAATGGGGTAATCACTAGTATTATAGGGACCCAACATGCCCCTCTCCTTCAAAAAAGTGTTGTCCTCAACGCTTGAGTAGTTCTGGATACTTCTGCATAAAATTCTCATCCTCCCATGTGGAATCTTCAGCGGATAAGTTCTTCCACTTGATAAGATACTCTGAAATTGATCGATTTCGTAGCTGTCGAGTTCTTGTTTCTGTGACTGCTTCCGGTTCCAATATAATTTTTCCTTCCTCGTCAAGTTCTGGCAATATTGTTTGAATTGGGAGCTTGTCACCTATAACCTTCTTTAAACATGAAACATGGAAAACTGGGTGCAATCGAGAAGCTGCAGGAAGCTCCAATTTGTATGCCATAGTACCAATCTTTTGCAACACCTTGTATGGACCATAATACTTTGGTGATAATTTATTATCCTTCTTAGCTTGCTTTAGGGACATTTGCTTATATGGTTGTAGCCGTAGGAATACCCAATCACCTACATCAAAACTTCTTTCACTGCGATGTTGATCTGCCTGTTGTTTCATTCTATTTTGTGCCAACATGAGGTTATCCTTTAAGAGTTGGAGGACTTGTTGTTGATGTTCGATGTGATGTTCCACTGCCTGAACCTTAGAATTTTCCTTAAATATGATGTGATGGATGGTGGTTGATACCCATAAAGTGCCATAAATGGGGTCATTTTTGTTGTTGTATGGAAGGAAGTGTTATACCACCATTCAGCCAGAGGCAACCATTTGACCCATTGTGTCTGTTTATCAGATACAAAGCAACGAAGATATCCTTCCAAACATTTGTTTACTATCTCAGTTTTCCCATCAGATTGAGGATGATAAGATGAGCTATGAGCTAACTGAGTACCAAGACAAGAAAATAATTCTGTCCAAAAATTTCCAGTGAAAATGGGATCTCTGTCACTTACAATAATCTTTGGGTTTCCATGTAGCTTTTGAACTGTTTCCATAAATGCAGTAGAAACTGTACTGGCTTTAAATGGATGTGATAATGCACAAAAGTGTGCATACTTGGTAAGTCTGTCAACTACCACCATGATGACACTCTTTCCCTCAGACTTGGGTAAACCTGTGATAAAATCCATTGAAACCTCCTCCCAACGTTGGCTTGGAATGGATAAAGGTTGTAATAGACCCGGTGTCTTAATTGTTTCAACTTTATTTTGCTGGCAAACCAAACATTCCGCCACAAACTTTTGAATATCTGATTTAAGGCCATCCCAAAAAAATTCCTTCTTAACCCTGTGGTAAGTTTTTAAAAATCCTGAGTGCCCTCCTAAGGGAGAAGTGTGCAATTCCATAAGAATCTTTTGTTTTAGCTGGGAATTCTTACAGAGGTATAAGCGATCTTTGTACCATAACGAATCATTTTGCCAGCTAAATGTATCAGAAGTACTGGAATCTTGTTGTAGCTTTCGAATAAGTGCCCACACTTCTTCGTCATTCTTCCATTCCTCCCTTGCTTCATTTATCCAATCTGGTTGGATAATAGAAATGGCACACAACAATGCTTCCACATCCTCATCCTTTCTTGAGAGTGCATCTGCCACCACATTTTGCTTCCCTTTTTTGTAGATGATTTCAAAGTCATAACCCAACATCTTTGTGACCCACTTTTGTTGCTCTTCAGAGGATAATCTTTGTTCTAAAAAGTATTTAAGGCTATCATGATCCGTTTTTACCTTGAAGTGTCTTCCCATTAGGTAGGGTCGCCATTTCTTAAGTGCATGGAGTATTGCCAACATTTCCTTCTCATAAATAGCTTTGCTTAAAAACTTTCCCTTGATTGGACGACTTTCAAAAGCAATGGGTCTTTCATCTTGCATTAGAACAGCACCAATTCCATTTCCTGAAGCATCACATTCCACAATAAAGGTTTTTGTGAAGTCCGGTGTAGCTAAGACCGGTGCTTGGCACATTGCCTCTTTAAGATGTTCAAAGGCCTTTGTTGCTTCCGGAGTCCATGAAAATGAATCTTTCTTCAATAATGTTGTTAGAGGTGCTGCTATTCTCCCATAATTCTTAACAAACTTGCGATAATACCCTGTCAACCCAAGAAATCCTCGCAGATGCTTTATGGATGTGGGGATTTTCCATTCCTTAATGGCTTTAATTTTGCTAGGGTCTACCTTAACTCCTTCATGAGATACAATATGACCCAAATATTCCACCTCCTGGACTCCAAAGAAACATTTGGATCTTTTTGCATATAATTGTTTCTCCTCCAATAGTTGTAGCACCCTGTCAACATGTTCAACATGATCCTTCCAAGACTTGCTGTAGATTAGTATATCATCAAAAAATACTAACACAAATTTTCTAAGGAATGGTTTGAAAATTGAATTCATCAAACCTTGAAATGTTGAAGGTGCATTGGTAAGGCCAAAAGGCATGACCAAAAATTCATAATGACCCTCATGAGTTCTAAATGCCGTTTTCGGAATGTCTTCAATCTTCATTCTGATTTGATGATATCCCGAACGAAGATCCAACTTGGTGAAGTAAATTGATCCATGCAATTCATCCAGTAATTCATCAATAACAGGAATGGGGAACTTATCTTTAATAGTGAGCTTGTTGAGCTCCCTATAATCCGGACACATGCGCCATGATCCATCCTTCTTGTGCACCAATACTACTGGAGCTGAGAAAGAACTTTGACTTGGTTGAATTATACCAGCCTCTAGCATTTCTGCAACCATACGTTCAATTTCACTCTTTTGGACATAGGGATATCTGTACGGCCTGATGTTTGGAGGAACACTTCCTGGAATCAGATGAATAGCATGATCATGATCACGCATAGGTGGGAGACCTTTGGGAGTCTCAAATACCTTGGAATGATTGTCCAGGACTTTTTGGAGATCTGGAGAAATAGATGATTCCAATGTGGAAACATCTAGCGAACATAATTGTGCAATTACACCTCTTTGCTCCTTTTTTAGAAGCTTTGTCATGCCATTAGAGCTGATTATCTTTCCTGGTTTCCCTGCAATACCCCTTAATTCAACTTCCTTTCCTTCCATAGAAAATTTGATGAAAAGTTCTTGAAAATTAAAAGCTATTGTACCCAAGGATTGTAGCCATTGGACTCCTAGTACAACATCAGCACCTCCCATTGGAATGGAAAGCATTGGGCTAGTCAATACATATTCTCCCATGGATAGCTTGATATTATGGCACTTTCCAGAGCAATTTATTGTTCCTCCATTTGCAATCATCACTTGACACTCTGGTGCTGGATATAGGAAGCAATTCAATTCTTTTGCTACCCTACAATGAATAAAATTGTGGGTGCTTCCTGAATCAATCAACACTATTACCTTTTTCTTCTTGATTTGTCCTTCTATCTTGATGGTTTGAGGAGTGGTAATTCCCGCCAATGCATTACAAGATATGGTCGGATTTATTTGTTCTTCATCTAGGCTTTGTTCCTGGAGTATATCTTCTTCTTTTGACCTTTCTTGCTCCTTTTCTTCTTCCTCTTCACAATCTATGTAGAATAATTTCTTCTCAGCACACTTATGACCTTTAGTGTATTTGCTATCACAACTGTAACAAAGCCCTTTTGCTCTTTTTTCTTCCAATTGTTGTGGTGTCAACCTTATAGGTTGTGGAAGACTAGGGGCAACAACACTTCCGTCTTTATAGTTGTGAGTGGTATGCTTCCTGGTTGCCATAATTTTGCTTTCCATTTTTCTTGCTAACCTGAATGCCTTCTCTAATGAATCAGGTTCCCAAAGGCGAACATCATGTTGGATATTATCCTTTAAAGACCCTATGAACACATCAATCCTATGCTCCTCTGGAATATCTTTTACCCTTATGTTCAATTTTTGGAACTCCTCAATGTGCTCCATTACTGAACCCTTTTGTTTGAGACTTATCAATTGGCTAAAAAAAGTGTTGCTTTTTGTATCTTCATAATGTGCTATCAATTCTTCCGTAAAAATTGCCCAAGTGATAAATTGTTTACGAGAGCAAAGCCATTGATACCATACAAACTGATTTGGTTCCAAATATACAGTTGCCATACGTACCTTTTGTGCGTTTTGCACATTATTGAGATCGAAGAATTGCTCCATCTGTAATATCCATGTGGCGGGATCCTTGCCATCAAACTTCCTCATATCGATTTTTGGAATATGGTGATTCTTCGATCCAACATTAGCATCTATGGAATCATGATTAACATTTCTTTTGTTCTCATCATGAGTTTCCTTTACTACCTTTTCACCATTAGTGACCCTTTCTTGTAGCAACTTCTTCAATTCTTCCATGTCCGTCTTCAAATCTATCTTCAAATCTACCATGTCTCTCTTCAAATCTGTCTTAAAATCATCCATCTTAGCTTCCATGCCCTTTATCTTAGATTCCACGCCACTTATCTTAGCTTCTGTTAGCTTTTGTGAGCGTGACATTTGTTGCACTTGTTCTTGTAATTTTGATATATCATGTAGCATTTCTTCCTCTTCTTCATGAGTCATGCTAGAGCTTTCAGGTTCCTTACTAGGTGTTTGCATTTTCTTTCCTCGGGGCATCAGTTACCGATAATAATGCTTTACTATGCCCTTTGAATTCCGTTAAACAAAGCTTACACAAAAATTTAAAAAAAAACTACACACCTTTTTTCACTTTATAGAAGCCTGATATTGAATCTGATGTATCTCTGTAATTTCAGATCATCCAGTTTTAAAATTGATACCTGTAGTAGCCTTCTGTGTCCTCTTTCCAATGCCACAAGTTTGAGCCAAATTGGATTCTCCAAGGAAGAGTTATGTGAAATCTCCCACAGTGACTTTCGTTTAGACTGGTTCAGTAGAGCGAACTTGTACGATGTACCACGCGTCACTGTTTCAACCTTTGAATCTGAAACACACACACAAGAAACTACAATCCATCCTCTTTCTGTACCTTCTTACAAAATTTCAATCCGATCCCCAGAGAGAACGTTATGACGATTTTCCCCAGGTCACCTGTTTTGAATGTAATTCAGGAGTCTGCAAAAAGACCAACTTACTCAGATCATATCTCCACAAATATCACGCGAAAAGCTCTGAAATTTGGATCCAAGGTTCAGCGCGATTTCTTCTCAAATGGGTTTTTTTTGCGACTTCTGAAACGTCATAGAAAAAAAGTTATAGCGAAAATGCCATGATGACCTGTTTGGAGCAGCGGAACCCTAGAATCCAAAGCTCTGATACCAAATGTTATGAAACCAGCTCAAGAAAAGATAGAAAAGATAGATCAACGCCTTAGAATTCAGCCTCTTCGAGGGGGCAACCTCCTTTACATTACATAAATGAACAATTCTTAGATGATACAAATGACAAAACCTCCTTTCTATATATAGGAGTCTAAGGAGTCACAATATAATCCAGCCGACCTAACAATAATAATATAAAGCCACAAAAATAACAATAGAGGGATTCTATGGGGCACAGAAATAACAATATGGGGGTAATAGGGGCACAACAATATAAATAAGGGGTATAACTACAATAGTAATGGGGTAATCACTAGTATTATAGGGACCCAACATGAGGGCCAATAAAAGATCATCACTATAAGTATCACCAAAGTGAGAAATAGTGACGTGCCTTTAACATTCCTCACCTTAAAAGACCGTCACTATATGCACTTACAACAATGTTTTTTTATGGATCGCCACCATATGAAACATTGGTGACGAACATTAAAGGTCTGTCATAGGCATGCGCCTTAGCAATGACCTTTTTTGTTGTAGTGAGTCAAATAACACAAATCCTAATGTAGGAAAATCTACAGAGAAAGGATTGAGGCAGGTATAGTTGGGCCAAAATTGGGCAGGTAACCACAAGTCAAAAAAAATCCTAAGGTGGTGTTCACGGATCCACAAACCCAATCCCACATGGACCACATGAAGATGTATGCGCTGATATTCAAATTTATGGGGATCTATCAAAATGAGTAAGTGTTGCGAACCTAGATTTAATATGTCTGGAAGCCCAAAGGGGAGGTTTACCTTCAACTAGGATCCAAAGGTTTCTTTACAATTGTATTTTTTAACCTTGAAGACAAGGATAGGGTCTTATAGGGAGGACCTTATTTTATTTCCTCAGTAGGGCTATATATGCGACCTTGGATCAAGTTATACTCTTTTCCTTTATATTAATAGCTTCAGAAAATGCTTGAAGCCATTAGGCACTTTATTTGGCACTTTCTAAAGATTTATGAGGAAACCTATAAAGGAAAATATAATGTGTATGAATGTATTTATTTTGAAATGGACATTTTTAGGTGATCTCCCATATGTGGTAACCCTAGAATTCTAGGACAATGTTTGGATTCAGAGAATTGACTACGACAAAATTCCTTCCAGAAGATGATGATGCCATGAACAAGGGAATCTCTACAAAGAGTGCCATCTCAATGTAATGACAGAGCATACATGAGCCCACCCATAAAAGGATTTGGAGGGTTTCATAAAAGTGGGGGCGAAGGGGAAAACAGGAAGGAAATAATAGTAAAGACTCCCAGGGTAAACAGGGAAGCTAAGAACCACTACAATGTACTATCTGATGAAACCCCTTAGGAAGAAATTGTGACTCATCTTGATCAGGAATCACAGGAACAAGAACCAGAAAAGTGGGATCCTCCAATCCATGAAGGAAGCCCTAAAGAACCTACTCAACCCTAAGTAAAGGAAGGAGGTCTAGGAAATATGATTCCACCTCAACTGTGGGATGAAGTTTTGGACATGACACCAAGTGAGGCATGTATAGAAGATCCATATCTAAAATGGATTGTGGAGCATGAAGGATCAGATTTGCCACATCTATTAGAACAATGGAAGGCACAAGGGATGTGCACGATCCCCAAAGAACAAATAGATTAGGTTAAATATCTTTTCTTACTAGAGAATAAAACCAATTGAGGGGAATTGAGAGATCTCATGGAGAAGAAAAATTTTTGGGACTCAAATTGAACGTCCAAAGCATCCAAACCCCTAAGAAGATTCGATGGAAAAGAGGAATAAAATTGAACAATGTTTCCCTCTAGGAACTGGGAGCCTACTGATAAACTCAGGTGAGATGAAATCTTGGAACCCTAACTCTCCCCCCTGTCCTAATGAAAGTTTTAGAGAACCTCAAGAAAAGGTACCCACTATCCAAATGGATACTAGTAGGGTATTTTAACATGATCCTATACATGGAGTAAGAAAAGGAGGATAAAGGAAATTGGAATGTGACTCAGAGAGTTTCAAAACTGATTGACTATATGAAGTTGGTGGACATAGAAGCTAGAAATGGCGTGTATAGTTAGACTAACAAAAGAGGGAGAAAATACATGGTCACATCGTGACTGGATAGATTCTTAGTTTTAGAGGAGGTAATCCTCTAAGGAATTACTCTAGAAAACAATATCCTATACTGTAGTGGATCTAACCATTGCTTAGTCCTTTTGGACGCATGGATCATGGGAACACCAACAAATAGATCCTTTAGGTTCAAAGGATTTTGGTTGGATCAACTCGTATTTTCAGGTAAAATGAAACAATGGTGGAAGGAGGAGGGAGAAATGAGAGGCTATAAGATGTATAGGTTGTTAGAAACAATGGAAACTAGGACACTCTTGAGAGGGGGGTGAACTAGTAGTGTAGCCAAATTATACAATTCTCCACAAATTTCACTTTTTAATATCTTTAACAATTATTCATAGATCAGCAACACAACTCAATCATGTATAACATCATAAACATCAACCACGTGAGAAACATATATAAAATAAATCAATCTTGTTTTTATTACAAGCTTAATCTTGATTACATCATGGCCCCACAAGCTACCACTTGTAGGTTTGTCAGCTGCTACTAAAAGAAGCTTCAATCCCTGCTTGTTTATCAACTACCACTAAAAGGGACTATTTCCCCTGCTCGTTTAACATTACTCGCTGCAAGAGACTCTTGTCCCTACTCGTTTATCAGTCTTTGTTGAAAGGGACTCTTGCTCCAAATATTTACTAGCACCCACTAGAAAGAGCTCCTACCCCTGATATGCAAGCTACCACTTGCTAATCTTGTTGATCTATATTTCATCCATTTTCACACTATAACTAATAGACCTCTTACTTCATAAACCAATAAATTATTTCTCACAGCAACTGCTCATGAAATCCATCATACACACCTTCAACAATCTCTGGTTGCTGAAATAAACACCTTCAACAATTTATGATTGTTGAAACAAACATCACCATGTTGAGTACTTTCTCACTGTTGAAAAAATAATCATGCACCAACAACACCAACAACAATCACAAATGCACTTATTTGCATCTTTAAACACACCTTTCAGATACCAATATTGGTCTCTGATACACCTCTAATGCATACCATCATCATGAATCATGCTGCACCAACAACTCTTACCCACACACTCACTCATTCACCACCACGATTCTGCCTTTAAAGAATTCTTGACTTATATTTTTGGATTGATATTTAGTTAACTTCTTCTTCAAGTCCTTGCATGAGTCTCTAATTTTTTCCTTTGTCTTGTTCATATTAGTCTTTTAAGTTTTCTCTTCAAGTTCTCAATCTCTGATTTGTAGTTATGGGCTTGATCTCCAAGTCAATCTGTTGTTTTTCTGCTTATTTCAATTGATTTGGAGTTTTTATAGGATTTAACAGCGTGTCTTCTATTTTTAGCTACAGTTTAATTTAGCTTAACTGCTAAAACTGGTGTCAAAACTGATTGTTGTTCCTTTCTACCTTTAACCCCCTTTTGATCGACTCCCTTATCTATTTTACCACCATAGAACCATTCTCCATGACCACGACTTAATACTTTGGGTGCCAAGCCATTTTGAGTCCTATGTAGGCCAAATCCTTTGTTAACAACTTTGCACTGATGGTCTTGCTTCTACACGAAGCGACCAGGAGCTGGCGCTTAGCCACTCCAAGAGCCTTCATGGCTCTTTATATACCACACCCTCAGTTATTTCTTGTGGCATAGACTCCTATGCAAGCGCTTAGCCTGTAGCAGCTCCTATCCCGATTCTTGTTTGTGTGCCCCTTTATTCACCCATCTATGTCATGTCGTCGGGTCGATGTTTCCCATGGGAACCGCTCAGCCTCATCCTCATTCGATGTTGATTTTTTGCCAGTGCCAACATGTCCCAGTGCTTGCTGCCTGACAAACTTGCTCTTTGCAACATAATGAACCTTCCAATCTATGTCCAGAGGGATGACATCATAATGATGTCACCTATGCCACATGTCAACCTATGATTGGTGACATGTGTCACCCAGAGATGCGCCATTATGGTGCCCAAAAATGCCAAATCTACCTATCACGTGTCACACTCCCATTGGATTTTTCTAACATCACCATTATCTGCTATCTAGGCCAATCGTATGCTGCCACTTGTACTCTATTAGAGAGGAGAGAGAAAGGTCCTTTGAAGCCTTATTTTGTGACCATTTTCCTTTATAATTTTATTTTTCCAAAAACCACCGGGTTTAAGCCCTTTCCACAACACCACTCCTGAGTGGATTGTTGTTTCAGAAGGGGTGCCCCAGGGTGGATTTTAGCCATTGATATACATGATCAACTGTGCGGGAAGCCACCTCTTGTGACCACAAAGCCCATCTAAAGGGTTTTTTCTAGTGCCATCAGGAAGACGCCATGTGGCTCGATGCTTAGTCGTTTGCACCCTACACAATATTCCAAGGTGCACCCGTTGGGATGCCTCCATTGGGCTAGCTTATACTGTGGGCTCTGCCTCTGGCCTATGGGAAGGATCTCTATTTCTATTGTTACTTTTGCATATGCCTGGTCGCTAAGACCTCTATGTTGTTTACCACATCTGCGTGGTCACTAAGACTTGTGCATCATTAACATAATGTCAGGGTATATCTGTTGGGGTATTAACACAGGGTGGGCTCCACATGTGACTAATGGGACTGCTTCTCACTATTTCGTTGTCTTTCCAAGTTAGCCCAGAGCTTCACGTAGAGGCTCTGCTGCCATATCTACTGAGTTTGGAATTTCTACCAACTTTTGTTGTGCATTGAAGCTCATCCAACCTCTACAAACTGTGTAATATTTTGAATTGGTGTCACCAACTTTGAATGGCTCTAATTTTCACATCAGGAGGCCACTTTCAAACTTCTGCATACAACCAAAAATATTTTTCCAAGCTCTTTACATCTATGTGGGTTCCACCTACTTCTAAGATGATATGATACTCCAAAACTAGATCCAAATTCTCTTCACCATTCTCAACCATGATGATCTTCCTATGACTGATCATTTTGGATGATTTTCCTTTTCCTCTGCCAATAATGACAACACCATTTACAGTGCTTTACTATTTCCATGCTTGAATTTTCCATCTTTGTTACTTTTTCCTTTGCCACCAATGATTTCCATGCTTTCCTTTGCTAACAATATTTTTCATGGCTTTTGACTTTGGCAACAATGTTTTCCTTTTCCAACTTTTCCATCAATGAAAACACATTTCCAACAATATCCGCCTTTAGTATTGATGGAAACACCAAGATAAAGCAACACATCATTACAAATGATCAAGGAAATACGTGTAATTGTCTTCTTTGTCTTTGATGCTTCTCTTTGTGATTTGTTGGAGGTCCTTCTGTCTTTTGTTTGATCAACAATAGTTCTCCCCTTTGACATTAATGGAAAAGATACTAACATGCTGCCCCTGTCAACAATCTTCCTCTATCTTATGATCCTGTGGACCTATCAACTACTTCTTCTTATGTTGAAAACCTCAGGTACCTCTGATATGATCCAAGAAGCTTCCTCTCTATCCTGTGAAGAAGATTGAGTTGAAGGGAAAGGAATATTTACTCCCAATATTTGCCTCAAGCGGGAAAGAGGGATCTCTTGCTGAAACAATACATGCTTTTGCAACTGATTCATGAGAAAATGATTCCTATTGGTCTGAGTCTCAACTAGGATTACATTCATAACAGTGCCTACCTAGACACATACACCTAACCTATAGCAACAAGAACAACCTTTTCTATGCATGACACCATCAAAATACAACACTTAGAAGTGCATAGAGGGATTCTCATCAATGCATGCCTAGACCAACAACTTAGCTTGTATCTCTCCTGGAAGACTTCTAATGACAATAGATTCACCATGATGCTTTTGAATCATAATCATATAAATCAGTACTTTCCTACCAACACTTGGACATATAGACAACATGAACACCATACTATTTAAAAAAGAATCTAATGAATGTAAAAACCAATTGATAGTACCTTTAATACCAATTTAAAATGATTCTAATAGCTTAATTGATGCTACTTTTTAGAATTTTTTGAGCATTTAATAACTGAGTGTCCTCATCTTCTAAACATGCTCCTTTCACTACTATGTTTGATACTAATTACCAATTGGAACAACATCATAACGAACAATCCATTTATCATATCAACAAATCAAGATAACACGTAACAAAAACATTAGCCTCTGTCATGCAACACGCAACTAACACTAGTTAATGATACCAATTGTTAATGCATAATATGATACTCAAATATTGACTTGAGTATACTCCCCTTGTGGCCATGCTCCCTCTTTGCATTAGTAGTCAACAAATAATACTTACATTAGAAGTAAATAAATAATAGCCATCTATCTATCAATCTAATTTGACAACAAAATTCAATACTTCTTGTATCCTTCAAATTCATTCCTTAGCATGTTCCTTTCTGATCCTTACATCTAACCTTTCTTGCTTCCCTTGAAGCGAACCCCTTCTCTTCAATGAAGAGGAACAAGGGATATACTCCTCTGGACTAAATTATCTTCCTTTTTCTTCCACACATAGATATGAGTTGATTTCTTGTGTTGGTTTTCCTGACTATGGGACTTTATACCATTTCCTAAGCATACAAAACAGTGGTCATTCTTATTTTTAGCACTAATTAAATCCAATTTTCAATTTACCTATTGCTTTTCTTTCTCACTATATTTCTTTGGAGGAATGGCATGGTTGATGTTGTTTCTTTTGTCTGATTGGAGTCTTTGCCTATTGCAGGTTATATAAGAGAGGTATACATTCTATTGATTATATTCAAAGCCAAACATTGTTTTGTGTTGCCTCCATGCACCATTTGATTTTCCTTTCTTCTAAGTGTTGAAATATCTCTTGCGCGGTTCTCTTTTCTTTCTCTCCTCATGATCCATCCCTATGTTTATAAAATTCTAAAATTAGGAATTATTTCCGAATCTCTTTGTGGCTTATTTATGCCCAAACTTTTTACACCTATAACATTCATCGTTATTTAAGAATGGGAAAAATGAATTGTTCTTCTTACCAAATCTTGCACCTGTCCAATTTCTTGGACTATAATTTGGTCTCTTGCTGCTCTTGGGCCATTGAAAATATTTCCTTTGAGGAGAAAAGGCTCTCTATCCTTTGGTAGTCAAATTTATCTTTTGAGGAATTTGTGGTTATGGCTGAAATTGCACATTTCACCTATGTTGTTGCACCTTCATTTTCTTTTTTGGACACTTGGAGGCAAAGTGACCTTCGTTACTACAATAGAAACATATGAGAGGTTGCATACCTTTATTTTGATTTCTAGATGTCTTTTGGTCTCTTTGGTGCAACGTTCTTTTCTTTGCCACTGTAGTGTTGTGGGATATTCCTTTAACCCAATTCATGGATCCATTTAATGATGTTGTTGGGTCATTGTTATCTTCAATTGTTGTCTCGGCCTAAGAGAAACAATGACTGGTTTGAATCTCCTTAAATGATTCAGAATACTTTGCATGATTTTGAAGTTTCATTAACTGCTCATTTGATGTATTATTCTCTTCTTCCAAATTTTTATTTATAGCTCTAAATTTCTTAATCTTCTCAAGAGATGATATGATCTCCTTCTTCAAACAAATAATTTTTTCAAGATATTTCAAATTAATATAGAAGCAACTGGATTCACAATGAGTGTCTATTTCACTCTCATCTTGTTCAAGAGTTTGTTCCTCTTCACCATAGGTGGGCCCATTATCTTCTTGACCATTTTCAAGGTCTTGTATTACTCGAGGTGGTCCTTTGTCCACTAAAAATTGATGAGCAACTCTAACTTTCACTAGTACTTTTAGCTAAGTAGTTTGAAAACGAATTACCTATTGTTCTACAATAATAAGAAATAACAACTTACTTGTAGTATGCATCTCCTTTGAGTATTGATCAACAATTTGGCCTCTTGATACAGAAGAATCACCATTTAATTCATGATCTCTAATGCTCTTTGAGTCTTTTACTGAGTCATTTGCTGCTCCATTTACAAGGGAAAGCCTCTTAACATCACATGCAACTTGCATGTCTACTTCATAGATGGACTGTAATTTGTCCCATATCTGCCTGGTAGTCTTAAAATAGATTACCTTCTCAATGTATACCTTATAAAACCCTCTCATGATTTCCTTCCTTGCAAATTTTTCAAACTTTTCATTTATTACTCCATACTCCATGGATATCCACACATCCAAATCAAGAGCTTGTAACTAGATTCTCATCCTTAACTTCCAGGTTGCATAATTTGAGCCATTCAAATATGACACTCCATCCGAGCTAATATGATCATGGTTCTCAATGATCCATGATATTTATTCCAAATGTTAAACTGATCTTGAAGGACACTGGCTCTGATACCAATTGTTAGAAACAATCGAAACCAAGACACTATTGAGAAGGGGGGGGTGGTGGTGAATTAGTAGTGTGGCCAAATTATACAATTCTCCACAAATTTCAATTTTTAATCTCTTTAACAATTATTCATGGATCAATAACACAACTCAATCATGTATATTATCATAAAAATCAAGCACATGAACAACATATACACAAGACATCAATCTTCTTTTTGTTACAAGCTTGAAATTGATTGCATCATGGCCCTACAGGCTATCACTTGTAGGTTTTTCAACTTCTATAGAAAGGAACATCAATCCCTACTCATTTATCGACTACCACTTAAAGGGACTGCTGCCCCTACTCGTTTACCTGTACTCATTGCAAGGGACTCTTGCCCCTGCTCATTTATCAATCTTTGATAAAAGGATCTTTTGCCCCAAAATATTTACTAGCACCCATTAGAAGGAGATCCTACCCTTGATCTCCAAGCTACCACTTGCTGGTCTTATTGATCCATCTTTCATCCATTTTCACACTAGAACCAAAAGACCTCTTACCTCATAAACCAATAAATCGTTTCTCACTGCAACTACTCACCAGAGTCATCATACAAACCTTCAACAATATATGGTTTCTTAAATAAACACCTTCACCAATTTCTGGTTGCTGATAAAAATACCACCACCTTCAACACTTTCTCATTGCTGAACAAAAAATCATGCACCAACAACACCAACACCAATCACAAATGTGCTTCTTTTCATATTCAAAGACACCTTTCAAATACCAATATTGGTCTTTGATACACCTCTATTGCATACCATCATTATGCATCATGCTACACCAAAAATTATTACCCACAAACTTACTCATTCACCACCATGATTCTGCTACTTGAATTCTACCTTTAAAGAATTCTTGACTGATATTTTTGGATTGATCTTTAGTTAAATTTTTCTTCAAGTCCTTGCATGAGTCTCTAATTTTTTCCTTTGTCCTATTTAGATTATTCTCTTAATTATGCTCTTCAAGTTCTCAGTCTATGATCTGAAGTTTTGGTCTTGATCTCCAATTCAATCTGATGTTTTTTTTCTTATTTCAATTGATATAGAAATTTGATAGGATTTAGTAGTATGCTTTCTATTTTTAGATGCAGTTTAATTTGGATTAACTACCAAACTGATGTCAAAACTGATTTTTCTATCTTTCTTCCTTTAAGCCCCCTTTTTCTCAATTCCCTTACCTATTTTTATGCCATAGAACTAGTCTTTGCAGCCACAAATTAATACTTTGGGCACTAATCCCTTTAGAGCCCTACATGGGAAAAATCCTTTGTTAACGACTCCACATCGTTGGTCCCGCTTCTATGTGAAGCGACCAGAAGCTAGCGCTTAGCCACTCTAATAGCCTTCACAACTCTTTATATACCATGCCCTTGGTTCTTGCCTATGGCATAGGCCCCTATGCGGATGCTTAACCGTAGCCCCCTCTATCCCATGATTGTTTGTGTTCCCCTTTATTCACCCACCAGGGTCATGCCATTGGGTTGATGTGTCTTATGGGGACCACTCGGCCTCATCCTCATTTGCAACCACTCTGTTTTTAGTGTCAATGTGTCCTGATGCCTGCTGCTCGACAAAATTTCTCTTTGCAACATAGTATACCTTCCAAGCTATGTCCAACATGATGATGTCATAATGATGTGACCTACATAACGTGTCGACATATGATTGGTGACACATGTCACCTAGAGATGGGCCATTAGGGTGCCCAAAAATGCCAAATCTACCTGCCACATGTCACACTCCCATTGGCATTTACTGACATTACCATTCTCTGTTTTCTGGCCCAATTGTATGGTGCCAGCTGTCCTCTGTCAAAGAGGATAGAGAAAGGTCCTCCCAGGCCTTGTTTTGTAACAATTTTCCTTTATAATTTTATTATTCCAAAAACCCCTAGGTTTGAGCCTTTTCCATGACACCACTCCTGAGTGGATTTTGGTTTCATAAGGGGTACCCTAGGGGTGGATCTCCACCATTAATCTATGTGATCAAGTGTGTGGGAAACCACCTCCTGTGATCACAAATCCTGCCTAAAGGGTTATCTCCAGTGCCATTAGGAATCCGGCACATGGCCCAACGCTTAGTTTTTTGTGTTGTGTGTGGAGCATGATTGTTCAGAGGTCTTTGTTTCAGCCGGGTGTATACCCCAGGAAATTTGTACACCCCTCCACGCAGGGGGGTGCGGGGGGGACTTGTCCCCCCCGCGGGGGCCCGGGGGCCAGCGGTCCCCCGGCGGGGGCTCGGGGGCAACGCCCCCGAAGCTAAAAACAAATGTAAAATTGCCTTGTAAAAGTATAATAATTTCTAGTCAATCTGAGCCGTTCATTAGGTGGATGATCTGAAGGTAGAACTTATGTTTAGTTTAGGGTTTTTTTTCCCTAGAAGGCAACCCCTCTCTTTGTATGAGGGCATTATATTGGAGGCTGAGATATAGATGTGTATTCTGTGAGCGAGAAATAGGGAGGTGAGACTATGAGAGAAAACAAAGGATATTACAGCGGATTTGCTGTAGGTTGTGTCTCTTCATTTTGCTGGATAATAGAAAGGAAGGACTAGCTGTTCGGGGTGGACGTAGCCCAAACTGGGTGAACCACGTATATCTGTGTCTCTCTTGTTTTGTGCGTTTTCTGTGTTTATATTTCTGCAATATTTTATGTGTTCCATTGCTCCGTAATATATAATTTTCTAACAGTTTGTACCCTACACAATCGTCCATGGTGCACCCACTAGGCTACCTCTGTTGGCGTAGCCTGTACTGTGGAATCCACCTTTGACCTATGGGAAGGCTCTCCATTGATATTATGGCTTCCGCGCATGCCTATTTGCTAAGACTTGTGAGATGCTTGGCACATTTTCTTGGTCGCTAAGTCTTGTGCATTGTTAACATACCGCCAAGGCATATTAATTTGGGTATTACAACTAGGTGGGCTCCACCTGTGACTAATGGGACTTCTTCCAGCTTCTATGTTGTCTCTCCAAGTGAGTCCAAAGCTTTGCGTAGAAGATTCACCATAATCTTTGTTGAGTTTCGCATTTCTAACAACTTTGATTATGTGCCAAAGCTCATCCATGTATGCTATCTTTGTAATAGTTTGACTTGGGGTCACCAACTTTGGTTGGTTCTAACTTTCACACCAAGAAGCCATTTTCAAACTTTTTCATACCATTGAAAATAGTTTTCTAAGCTCTTTCCATATGTGTGGATTTAACCTAATTCTGAGATAATATGTTGCTCCAAAACTAACTCCAAAGTATCTACACCATTTTCATCCATGATGATCTTCTTATGACTCATACTTTGCCATGATTTTCCTTTTCCTTTTCCAATAATGCAAACACCATTTACAATGCTGTACAATTTCCATACTTGACTTTTCCACCTTTGTTACTTTTTTCCTTTGCCACCAATGATTTCCATGCTTTCCTTAACCAACAATATTTACCATGAACTTTGAATTTGCCAACATTATTTTCATTTTCCATCAATTTCCTTTTCCATTTTCTTTAAAATTTCCACCTTTTCCATCAATGACAACACATTTCCAACATAGGCTAGAACAAAATTTGAAACACGTTAAAGGTAAGATCAAACCATGGAACAAACACGAGTTTGGAAATATCTTCTAACCTAAAAAATAAAATTAAGAATGCATGGAAAAATTCTAATTATTTGTAATTGACGAGGGATACACTAATGAAAAGAAAGAATGGGAGCACTCCCTCAAACAGAAATGGGAATAAATATGTAGACAAGAGGAAAAATTATGGAAACAAAAATCGAGGGTTCAGTGGCTTCATGAAGGAGATCGGGCCATCAAATTCTTCCACCGAACCAAAATATCCCATTAAAACCATAATAGAATTCTGAAATTGAAGGACAAAGATGGGAACATATTCTACAACCACAAGGAGATTGAGCATATTTTAGTCCAACATTTCTAGGAGATATTGACAGAACCCCTTGGAGATATATCAATTGCCATCCATTTTTTTTAAATAATGTCCCAAGGATAATCACCAAGGAGAATAATTCCAGCCTTGCTTGACCCATATCCCTAGAAGAGGTAGTGCAAGCAGTGTAAGACATTCCTAATGGTAAGGTACCTGGTCCAAATGGTTTTATTGTGGTTTTTTCAAAGCCTGTTGGGATACTATATGCTAAGACGTTTTTGAAGTTGTAGAAGACTTCGGAAGATTAAATACTATCCTAAAAGATCGGAATGCCACCTTTATTGCTCTTATTTCAAAAGAAAAAGAAGCAAACATCCTTGAATGATCAAATCTTATACTCTTTGTAATGTAATCTATAAAATCATCTCCAAAGTTATAGCCAATCGGCTGAAGCCTTTGCTGCCAATCTTGATCTTGGAAGAACAAGAAATTTTTGTGGAAGGGAAACATATCCTCGACAATGTAATCTAGGCTCATGAAATCATTCATTCCCTCAAGTCCCAGAAAAAAGCAGGAAAGGTAATGCAACCAGAAACTGCTAAAGCCTATGATAAATTGATTTGGGATTATATGGAGAGCACGTTGTAGGAATTTGAATTTCAACAAAATTAGATCCAATGGGTTATGTCACTAGTCACTACTCCCAACTTCTAAATAATGGTTAATGGGGCTTTAGCTAATCCCTTCTCCCCATCAAGAGGTTTACGGTAGGGAGACCCATTATCTCCCTTTCTATTTTTCTGGTTATGGAGGGTCTCAGCAGAACCATTAAAGTAGAGACTGCTGTAGGTAGTATTAAAGGGTTACAAACACATTCAGAATGTAAGTCAATCACCCACTAACAATTTATGGATGATACAATTCTCCATGGTGTGCCCATTGTTAAAGAAGTAAGATATTACAAGCAGATCTTGGATGAATTTTCTAAAGCCACCGGTATGGAGGTTAACTGATCAAAATAAATGATTTTTCATTTTTAATACTCACATTGTTGTTTAGAGGAATCTTACAAAAATACTAGGCTTCCAAAGGAAAACATTGACATAAAATTATCTAGGCACACCCTTAACACATAAATATTGTAAAATTAAACCTAGGAAACCCTAATATTCAAACTACAACACAGGGTAAATAGGTGGACTTATCGCATATTGAATTTAGCAGGTAGGCTAGTGCTAACAAAAGTGGTACTATAGGCCATCCCTATGTATCTGCTATCCATTATACTTACCCTTAAAGGGGTCCTCAACAAAATTAGAGAAATATAGAGGAATTTCCTCTAGTGTGGCACCAAGGAAAAGAAAACATGACCCTTATTTTGGATTTTCTCATGAAAGGATTTCCCAGATCATATCTTGTGTCTTATGTGTGTGTGTGAGCTTATTTTTTCGTTCTCCACTTTTTCTGCATCATTTGCATTCACATGCATGTGTTAATTACAATTAAATTATAGATCTAGAAGTTTAATAAAACTCTAATAGTGTAAAATTTTAGAATTTAAATATATTATTTTAGATTTTTTGTGATGAACTGTTTGGTGGAATATCCATGGAAGTTTACGAATCACTTTGTTTCATAACAGATTTCTTTGGCTATTTTGTGGAGATTGTAGGGATCTATATTGGCAGGGCCAAAAATCGTAAAACCCTAGTCATGGGCGATGAATATGTAAACAAACCTTGTGATCCTGTAGAGCTGAGGTTTACTCCGCTGGAACAAAAAGTCACATATATCAACCACAATGCAAAACCTCCCAATGGTGGCCCTCAATAGAAAGCTGGGGATATTTGGAGAAGATGGGGGTTTGAATCCATAGGACAAATTAGAATGGGGATCAGAAGATCGAGGAGAAATGAATAACCCATCAAAGAAAGAACCCAAAAAAGATCAACCTAGTTTGAGTGTCGTGAACCAATCACAGTCCTTGTTTAAAATGGAAGCAAAAGTAGATATCAAGTTGTACCATGTCGAGATTGATGCTCTAAAGCTGAACCACTAGTTGTAGCAACTAGAATTTTATTTCAACATCCATCATATCAAGGAAGGGAAAAATATCTCATTTTCACAGCTGAAATTAGAGGGCCATGCACTGACTTGGAGGGAGAGCCACACAAAAACCCCGAGGTTTGAGGGAGAACCTCCAATGACTAAGTGGGAGGATTTCAAAACCCTCATTAAGTCACAATTTTATCCCACTGGGTACGTAGAGGAGCAGTGGATCAAGTGGCATTACTTTAGAAAAAATTCAGGCTGAAGCGTGCAGGAGTACACCACAGAATTAAGAAATATGGCTATAATGTTGGGTATCTCTCCAAAGAACCTAGATTTAATCCTCAAGTATTTGGGGGGTATGCACTGCCATCTACATGATTAAGTGATGTTATTCAAGCCCAAATTAGTGGACAAGGGTTGTGTACAAGAACAATATCTAGAGAACATAGGCCCGAGAAGAGCACAATCAAGTGGATCAAAGTGGAAGGAGCAACAAGAAGCTTCTAAGGAAGGGAAGAAGAAGAAAAAGGAGGAAAAATAAAAAGAAGGTAGCCACAACACATCAGTGCAAAGATCCTAGAAACAACTACAACCACTACAACATTAATGGACATACCGAGGAAAAGTGTTGGAAGTTGCATCCAGAGAAAAATCCAAAGAATAAGAAGAAAAAAAATAAGAAGAAGAATCTCATGGCCACGAATTCGAGTAACCAAGTTTAAATCAACTCAGATGTGGATGAGAAAATCATCTGTACGTTAGTGGAGAAGGAGGTGAATCTAAGTAGCCTTCAACAATAGGAAGAGAAAGTAATGGCCAAACTCTTCCATATAAAGATACAGGTTAAAAAGACAAATATTGATGTTCTATTTGACTTACGATTGCAAACAAATCCCATTGCAGCATAGCTGGTCAAGAAGTTTGGGATAGATGTTCATGATCATCCAAACCCATATCCATGGGGATGGGTAAATAAGGATGTAGAGATGAAGGTAAGAAAACAATGTAAAATTAGATTTGCTATCAGTGTTGATTTTATTGATGAAATAGATATAAATATGGTTCTCCTTAATGTATGTGGAGTCATGTTTGGGAGTCCATACATGTACATGTGTGATGAAATATTTAGGAGGAGAGCCAACCAATATCGGTTCATCAAGGACAGAAAATAGTTCATCATCAACGCGCAAAAAGGAAAGTTGAAAATTTCACTAGTAAGTTCCAACCAAGCCAAGAAATTGATGAGTTCTAACAAGAAGTATGTTTTATTATATTTTATAGAAAATTAGTCTGAAGAGGAGTTAATAAGATGTAAGGCATCCCTATAGGGATGTACTAAGAAATAGAAATAACAATTGGAGGAGTTGCTATAGGCATACATGGATGCGTTCCAAGAGCCTAAAGGGTTACCACCGAAGAGAGAAGTGGAGCACAAGATCTAGCTATTTCCAGACTCCCCATTACCAGATATTGGGTTGTACATGCATCGTGTTATAGAAGCAAGTTAGGTGAAGAAATAGTTGCAACAACTACTGGAATAGGGTGTCATTCACTTGAGTACATCACCATGTGGGTCACCCATCATCATTGTGCCAAAGAAGGATGAGACTTGGTATATGTGTATTGATTACAGGGTGTTGAATAAAATCACTCTTAAGAACAGATACCCCCTACCCAGGATAGATGATCTGTTGGATAAGTTGCAGCAAGGAAATTACTTCATCAAGACGGACTTGAAGTATGGATATTCTGGGTTCGAGTCAAAGAAGAAGATACTTGGAAGACCGCCTTCAAAACCAGGCAATGTTTGTATCAGTGGTTAGTCATGCCATTTGGCCTATGCAATGCACCAACTACATTTATGAGATTAATGAATGATGTATTGTGCCCTTTTATAGATTCATTTGTTATTGCCTATTTGGATGATATGCTAGTATATAATGCTACTTGGGAGGAACATATTTCACATTTGACGCAGGTGTTGGAAACATTGAAGAAGCACGATGTGCTAGAAAATCTTAAGAAGTGTGAGTTTGCACAATAGTCCTTGATGTATTTGGGGTATGTGATTAGTGGAGGAGAGTTGAAGATAGGTCCTTCTAATATGGAGGCCATCATGAAATGGCTGGTTCCTACTAATGTTTCATAGGTTAGGAGTTTCAATGGGGAAGAATAGTACCTAAGGAAATTCATATCCTCATTTTTAGCAGTAGTAGCACTGCTCCACGCCATAACAGCAATTGGCAAAAGTTTCTAGTGGGGAAAATGTCAGCAGAGGGATTTTGAGGAGTTAAAGAAGAAGATTAGTCAAGCACTAGTTCAAGCATTACCAAAATTGCAGAGCGACTCTTTGAAGTGGAGACATATGCGAGTGGGTATGCTATGGGGGTTGTCTTCATGCAAGGAGGAAGGCCTATATGCTACCATTCTGAAGTATTTCATGGGGAAGTCCTTAACTACCATACCTACAACAAGGAGATATATGCCATGGTGAAAGTTGTGAAGAAGTGGAAGAATCATTTGATGGGAAAGGAGACAATAATCCATACAAATCACCAAATGTTACAATACTTACAGGCCCAAAGTAAGCTAGAACATACCATACATTACAAGTGGATGGGGTTTTTATAGCAATTTCATTTGGTGATTAAGTATAAGAAGGGTAACACAAAATTTTTGGCCAACATGCTTTAAAGGACATCCAAATCAAGGATTGCATCTTTGGGGACACTTATGTACATGGATCCATTAACCCATGATGCATATAGAATGGCATATTCAGAGGATGAGGACTTCAAGGAGGTGTAGCAGCGCTTGCAAAGTTAGAGTCATTTGCATGATGGTGACAACACCGTTGACTACCATCTCCAAGATGGGTTACTGTATAGGCTGGAAAAGCTATGTGTTCCTAAAGGTGAGCGATTGCAATTAATTAGAGAGGTTCACACCTCCAAGGTTGTAGGGAACTTTGGTGTAGGGAAGACCATGGCTAACTTGCATAGGTATGTGTATTGGCCCAAGAGGAAAGAGCAGGTGGCTAGCTTCATAAGAGGATGCATGCTTTGTTGTACCAGCAAGCCTAGAAATAGGAAACACTGTCTATATCATCCTTTACATGTACCTACTGGTCCTTGGGAAAGCATTTCCATGGACTTTGTGGGAGGTTTACTAACAAGCAAGAATGAACATGACTACCTGTTCGTGGTAGTTGACATGTTGAAGAAGATGTGTGTTTTGATGCCCTATGAAAATACCATCAGTGGATAAGAATCATAAAACTTGTTCTTTGGATAGGTCTGAGTGCATTTTGGGATACTAAGGATCATCATTTTAGACAGGGATACAAGATTTCTCAGTGCATTCAAGACTACATTATGGGATAAGATGGACATAAAGTTGAAGAGATCTATATTATTCCATCCACAAAATGATGGGCAGAGAAAAGTAGTCAATAGGACTTTGGTGCAACTTCTGAGGCGATACAACTAGAAGCGTTCGAAGACTTGGGATGAAAATCTAGTATATATACAACATTCTTACAATAAAGCAGTTCACACTTCTGTAGGAAAGTCCCCATTTGAGACTTGATTTGGATATTTTCCACCTTCAACTTTGGATATTGCATATGGGAAACAAAGAGGAGTTAGGGAAGATCTTACAAGAGATGCTTTGATAGATGAAAATTTTATAAAGAAGATTAGGAAGATCCATCTATAGGTACACGACACGCCACATAAGTTGCAGGAGAAATAAGGCCAAGCATGATAAACACAGAACAAAGAAATCCTTCAAGTTGGCATATAGGGTATGGCTATAGTTGAACAAAGAAAGGATGCAAGGGTCTGGTAATAAAATCAAGGATCTAAGGTATGGTCCCTTTGAGACACTAGAAAAGGTGGGTGATAATGCCTATCAACTCAGTTTACCACCATGTATGTGCATTTACTCAGTTGTGAATGTAGAAAATTTGAATTTCTATGAGCCTTCCATGCTAGATTAGGACGAGGAACAATTCTTACCTTCCATGGAGGATTTGGCACTAGATGCTCAGGAAGAGTTGACATAAGATATAGTTTTGTAGAAGAGGTCTAGAAATACAAGACAGGCACAACATGACCTTTTGTAAATTGGGTTGAAGGGACAACTTCCAAGAAAAGATAAATGGTACACCAGAGAGAAGGTGAAGGAAAATTTCCTCACCTCATTCAGTAAAAGCTTTGGGGACCAAACTACTCCAAAAATCGGGAGGTGTGATCTGGATTATATCATTATATTGTTTTTCATCCATCTCTATGCATTCAGAGTGGAAAAGTGGAGGAATCAACTCGTGGGACCATTTTTACTAGTGGGACCTAGTTTGGCGAAATGACGTTTGAAACTTTCCGGGAGAATTTTGAGGCATCAAATGATGTTTTTTTTGTAAAAAATTGCCACTTTAATGTCACAGATTTTCATTCTATTCTGCACACAAATATCTTTCCAATGGCACAAGAAGTGTGTCAATCAGAGTCTATATGCAAAAGTTATGGCACTCAGAAGTTGACCTTATTGTTTTCACACCTATAATTCGGGAGGGTGCTACATCAGCCCACATTATTCATGGAAAAAAGGATAGCCACGTGTTTTTTTATGTAAAATACTCTTGAAGAGTTTATATTATAACTCTAGTTAAGAGTTGATGTAGTCAAACTTAACTAGTAGTATGCTATCAGGTTGTGTTATAACTGAACCACTAGGAGGAAGAGGCATTCCATTATTTCAAGAGAATTTTTTTCCATAGTTGAGTAAAGATAGCCAAGGTAGATAGGAGGTAGGGAAAACAGGGAGGATATGTGCATTGTAGCAGCCCACGGGCTGCAGGAATTACTTCTTTGTATCTACAACCTTATTTTCCAGACAAAGAAAGAGAGCGAAGTGGCCTTACCTTCCAGCTGGGTTTTCTCCCCAAAGGGTTTCCCAAAGCATATCTTGTGTCTTATGTGTGTTTGTGAGATTATTTTTTCATTCTCTAATTCTTGTGCATAATTTCTATTTTCATGCATGCTCTAATTACAGTTAAATTTACAGATCCAAAATTTTAATAAAAATGTAATAGTGTAAAATTTCATAATTTAAATATATTATTATCAAATCTGTTGTGATGAAATGTCCATTGGAATATCCATGAAAATGTACAGACCATCGAGATAATTTCTATAAAGAAATATGGTCAATATCTTTACTATTTTTATGCTATGCTCTGTAAGGACTCCATTGAATATTCTCCATTTTTCTCTCGCAAGCGTCCAGCTGATACAGATGAAGGGCTCTAGCTGCTCTTGAAGAAAGCGCATGAATGAATTACTTTGACATATACAACTTGGAAAAAGGTAATTAATTTGGTCTGTCATGCCACATCTATTCATTATATTCTTCCAATGTCTATTGCACTGCCCACTGCTGCTTCCACTCTCCCACCATCCAACACCACCACTTCATTTTCCCCTTGGCAGACCCATCAAAATCCTACCTCAACTTCATCTAACATCATTGATCTTACCAATGAATGTCCTGCCAATACTACACATGTTTTTCCTATCAATGAGGAGCATCCCCATTCTCCACACTCCACCTCTAATGCTTCCCCGAGAACCTCTAAAGAAACTATCTCCTTCCATCCTGATTCTTCTATAGAGTTTGATGAACCTACCGACATGGATACTGAGTCGGTCACTATAACTTCAATTGTTTTGATTCGATCCACTATTGCTCCTTTGCCCCCATTGTTGCTAGTTTCTAAGCTGACTTCTCCTGTGTTGACTTGCCCCTTTTCTCCACCTAGTTTAGTTTTCTCTGTGGAACATGTTTCTACTTTTATTAGTGAACCTAAACACTGTCTACAAGTATTTTATCTTGCTGCATAGTAGCGTGATATCGTCCCTTTTATTCCACCACTAGTTTTTTTATAGCTTCGTCAAGACCTATCCAAAGAGCATGACCAGGAATGACAATATTATCCTTAAGGCACATTAGAGAAATTAGTTTCCAGTGGCCAACCACTACAAGCCAGGTTCCCATTATTAGATACAATTTTAGTAGATGCACTTCATGCATGGTAGACCCCATAAAGTTTTCAATTTATTCATGCTTCTGCTACACAAATTGAAGACCACTTGGTTCATATGGACTCCCAATGTACATATCTATTAGCAACATGTGATCAAAATCAACATAAACTTTCCTTGGTTACAAGAAAGCATGATCAAATCTACATGGAAATTCTTAGCTAGAGAAACAACTATCAGAATTAAGTACCAAATTTCGGTCTATGTGGCCGATTGTTGTTGCATTTGTTGATGAAGGGCCTGATGACATTGCCACTTGTTCCCCTACCAAATGTTGTGAGTTTATTTAAGCATATTGTTCTTAGTTAGTTTCACAAAATGAGGATTTGTAGGCTACTGTGACTAAACTTTCTTAGGCAATCCCAGATCCATCTTCCCAGTACCATGAGCAGGTTGCTCGGCAAATCATTGTTGCATCGATAGTCAAAGAGACCCTTCCCCAACTTGTGGAGGACTCTCAGGATATTTTGAGTTGGGTCTCTGACTAGAGTGATGTTCTTGCTAAGAAAAATAAGCTCGTTTATCTACTCCAGGAGAATGTCAAGTAACTGTTCATGTAGACAACGAGCACTTTAGACTTGGAATAGAAGAAAGAACTATTGGCCCATGATGATACACTTGTTTCTTATATTAATCAGATAAAGGATGCCTTGCAGGTCACCAAACAAGTGCTCTCTAACCTTCTTCCATATGTGTAGTGCCACTTCATCACATTGAGCGCCCTCATGACCAATGTTGATGAACAATTTCATAAGCCTATTTAGTCCCAAACTCTTGAGTTTACTATTGATACCTCTGCACATTTTGCGGGTCAAGTTTTTGCAATATCAGACACATCGAATACTATCATTTCTTCTTATACCAGTTTTAGGGATAATTTCCTATGTAAAGTTCCAGAGTTGGGTCCTTGGTCTAAAGAAGAAACAACTGCAACCAACGAAGTACAAGAAAATCAAGCGACAGATGAACCAACAATGCATTGAGTCAAGGGCAAGTCAGTGGATTGTGGTCGAGACCTCTTGGGTCCTTTGTTTTTTGAAAACATGGTGAAAAATGGTTGTGGAATATAAATGGATAAAGCTATTAGAAGTAGATTGATGGAATTTTAAACACAACAAATAATTAAAACATTGGGACTTGCACAACCAAAAGATAGGGAAAAGTGCCTGCAGAAACATGAAAATGGGGTCAATTTTGAAGGGATCAACAGGACAAAGGAAAATGGCTCCAAGATTTCGTCAAAGAGGACCAAATCAAAGGCAAGATCAAGTAACCTCCATGAAAACTAGATCAAGTGAGTGAGAGTATAAAGGAAGGCATAGAGAGACCAATCAAGTAGATTTTTCTATATGCTGAGTTCTATTCTAAGTTTTATTGATTATGGGTGCCACAGAACTCTGTATTTGTGCAAAAGTTTTAATATATATACTGTAAAGTCCAATGCAATGTTTTGATCGAGAGAGTATCACATATCTATTTGATCTATGATGTAATGGCTGGAAATCTTAATAAAATGGAGTTTTGGGAATTTCTGTGTCGTTTGGTTTAATGATTGCATATCCCCCTTTAAAATTTTTCTTTTCTTTTTTATGAATGGCATCTCTAATTGATCTGTGATGAATGCTTGTCTCAGTCACAATATAGTTGCACAGATAATAAAAGGTTACTGGCCCAAATAATGTTCTAATACTAATCTAGATCCCTTAATCATTTTAATGGTTTTGGCTCACCTTGGGCGAGACACTCCTTTGTAAAAAGGGAGTGAAAATGTGGGCAAAAAGCTAGATTACAATGGTCCCTTTTCCTGGTAACTCAAGATGAACCCTAGGTCATTATCATTTTGAAAATCTCTTCCAACAATCAAAACTCGGAATATATGAATTTTTCAAGTAAGTTGTTATTATGTTGTTATTGTAGAAGAATATCCCGTTTATCTTCAAATTTCTTAACAACAAGTATTGGTGAAAGTTAGAATTTCTCATCTAGTTGTAGTGAAGAAGGAACTATTTTACTAACAATCGTAGATCTAGAAATTGATCAAGAAGACAATGGATCCACCTCTAGTGAAGAAGAAGAATCCCTAGAGTCATCAAGGGAACAAACTCTTGAACAAGATGTGAGTGAAATTGACACTTTTTGTGAATCTAGTGCCTCCTCTGTTGAGTTGGAATATCTTGAAGAAAATATCTATTTGAAGAGGTAGCTCATAACAATTCTCAAGGAGATCAAGAAATTCAGAGCCATCAATATGGAACTGGAAGAAGAGAATATAACATTAAATGAGAAGTTGATGAATCTTCAGAAGAATGCAAAGAATTCTGAAGTGTTTGAATGTAGGTTTTAACCCTGTACAAAAATTACCTACAAACTAATTCTTAAAACATAAAAATAAACAATGGCAAGAATATAAAACAAATATACACAAATATTTTCCCGTGGATCACAAAACCGGAACTACCAAATTGTTTTTTTCATTATATTCCTTTCAATGTTACAATACATATATATACATGCCAAAGCGTTCATAAAACCCAATCCATAAGCTTGGATTAGAACATAAGAATAGTTCCCTTGACTAGATCTACAAAATACCATGGGATGAAAACCATCATGCCAAAAACCATATGAAAAACTGATGCACAAAACCATGGGTTGGTCCACCCACCATCTTTGGGTTCGTCCGCCATCCTTGGGTCTGCCCAACTATTATTGGGTCTGAATAAAACAACATATATCCCGAGGCGCTGCTTTGGACCCAGTGCAATGTGGTTTACTTCCCCACTGCAAACCCCCTAACAGGGGGGGCTACTACCCCCCTTGTGACTCCCCCGTTGTTGAGAAATATAGTGGGAAACAAGTGTAGCTGATTTATGTTACTTTGATAACTGCTTGTGATGCATTTTTAATTTACTGGATTAGATTCTTATTTCCTTTATTATTATTAGTGTTCTCTATCATCAAACAACTACCAAATCATAAAGAAAAATGAGGCAATAGGAAATAAGATACAGGTGATCAGGGCTAAGACCTCTCCAAATGAGAGGAAATCCTACTAGAATTCTTCTCTTCTTATAGAACTTCAATTGATGAACTCCAAGGCCTATCACTTTTGACAAATTCCATGACCTATGACCCTTGACCAAGACCCTCCAAGACCAGGCCATCCTTCCTTCTTGATGAACTTTCCTTCCAAAGATTCTAGCAACAAAGTTTAACCTTCCAACAACTTCTCCAGTAACTTTGAACCCAACAACAATTTATACAACTTTGACCTAGCAGCTTCAACAACTTCAACCTAACAACTTCACAGCTTCGACCTTGATGCAACTTCAACAAATTTGACCTAGCAGTTTCACAGTTATGATCTACAGGCAACTTCACAACTTCGACCTTGTAGCTTCATAGCTTTTATATTTCAACTTCACAACTTCGACCTTGCAGCTTCACAGCTTCGATGGAGCTTCAAAATTTTGTCTAGCCCAAAAAATAGTAGAAACCTTAATGAAAGAGAAAGATAGAGAGAGGCCCAAAAACTTCGATCTTGATCTTGATCTTCTTTTTCTTCGTCATTTTTCAACTTATATATGAAGGAGATTTAACTTTCTTGAGTGAGTGTGAAAATGAGGGCGATTTCCTTCTTATTTATAGGCTTGTGAGGGGTACAAATTGCTCTCTTTAGGCTGACTTATCCCATAATGTAGGCTAAATTGATATTTGTGCCATGAAGAGGTCTTGGATGGTCCTTTGACTCTATTTTGACTCAAATAAATTTTATTTACAATATGTAACATTCCCAAATGGGTCTTCAATACATGAAAATGACTCAATTGAATTTATGACAAACCTATAAGCACTTAATGGGTGCTTGACCTAAAAATAAATTTTCCTTTAGCATGAAACTCATACCTCAAGAATAACAATAATAAATTTATTTTTCTCTTTTCATTAAATACATAAAATCATGATTACATATGTCATTATGAAGATCGAACGTAGTTACATATTTCAACACTCCCTCTTAAGTAGGGAGGCATTCATAATCCATACATGGTACTTGGACATTCTCAATTTGAAGAATTCTCATAAGAAGAGCCAAATTGGTAACTGATTTGTTTAGCATCATATCATCCAAAATTGTCACATAGAAAGGGCTTAACTAAATATCTATCACTCCACAAGATCACAACATAATACTGGCGAGACCAATGACTTACAGACACCATCATCATTGTCTCTCAAGGAGCATACCCCACCCGGGTGTTTACAAGATATTTCCTTCTAGGACTATTCTTATCTTCGATTCTCAGTCCTCAAAAAATTTTGGTCTTTCATGGCTCCTCTTATCTTAGATGCCCTACCACATCCTCAAAGAGTATCAGATGCTAGATGATTACCCAATCTTCCATTCTATCTTCCCAAGTGAAGACAATAATGATGTGTCCATCTCTCCTCATGGCCTTCACTAAGACCTACGGTTTTTAGTCTCGATCTAGTGCATGACACATGAAGTAGAGAACTATATCTATCACTCCCTCATATCTAGGGATGAACAACCCATTCCATAAAAGGAATGTACCCAATCTCCCTCTAAGATTAGGGACTTTCTTCCAAGTTTCTACCAAGTTAGAAACTTTCTTACAGGCTCCCTCTTAAGTAAGGATATATTTTTTAGTGGAAACTTTTTCTTCATTGGTGGAGATCATGGGACCTTTAGTTGCTTGTCGTGCTCCTCCATTCGATGTCATGAATTTCATTTTTAATATTATGGAGCCTTCATATTTTTGGTACTTCTGAGTAGGGCATAGACCATCTATCACTTTCATTCATGAATCACGTCAGTCATGTCATCATTTATTTCATTGGAAAGTGATCCATTAGTCCATATCTGGCCTTCCTTCACACCTTGCTACCCTCTGCATGTCATATTTCCTCTAAGATATTTCATCCCATAACATGAACATTATTTGTAGATAACATCTACAACTCTTCCCTTGGTAGCTCTACATTAGCCCATCCAGATATTGTTCAAAAATAGAAAATGAACATTAAATAAAAAATACCTTTGTGATGGTATTTCATCATGACATCTCCTTGTTTTCATCATCATCTTGCATATATATTGACACATCTCCAAAATATATACAACGTCAAGGGTCTCTTTCTTGTTTTAGACTTTAGCATGATCTTCATATCTTTCCCATGGAGATATCATAGTCAAATATTATAGTCCTTGGATGTTGATTTCCTTCTCCACAGTTGCAATTTTTCATGATCTCTTCCTTTCTTTATTCACACATTTCCTCCCAGGAACTTCCAATCATAGTTCCTTCGACTTTTTCAACCACTTCTTATTTCATATGAGGACATATTATATTGAGTTCATCTAGTCAATGTGTGAACCATTCCTTTATGCATCCTCTCATAGGAAGAGATCCTTTCTTTTGGTCATGCTCTTGAGTTAGAGCACTCATTCATGATATCTGCAACCATATGACATGACCCTATTTTATCAAGTGCAAGCATACATACCTCATCTCTTTCTTTTGGTCATCTAGACTTCCTTCAACAACTTCCTTGATTGAAATAACTTCAATCTATTGAACTTCTTCACTTCTTTTGACATCATACCATCATCCAATGAATCCCATACAAGATGGAATTCCTGATGAGATGCTTTCTTCTTCCAGAAGGTGACCCTTCCAATGAAGGTTCCAACAGAGGACTTTTATCATCCTCATCCTGCAAATTCTCCTTTTGAATGATGTATAGTGAGTTCTATACTAGATGACTTACTTTTTCCCATAAGTACTACTTATGCTTCTAATGAGGTTACTAAGAGCTACATCCTTCTATAGATGACAAACATAGACTTCTATTTCAGTTATCTTTCATACTTCTTTATGATGATGTCACGAGATATTGCTTTCTATTGTATGCTTGTATGACGCCATCTCCTAACATGGTGCATCCTATCATGCTTCTAATGATTCCTACCATGATAATTATACTTTACAACAGAAAACTTGAAGCAAAAACTTGAAAAGAACTAGGTGAGGAAGACTATCTCAATCATAGTAGAGATCTTTTAGTTCCTTCTTCTTGAATTTCTTCTTTTTAGCTTTGTTACACGTTATTTTTTCACCATTAGGAAAATGACTACCAATCTAAATCTCTTGCTATCCAATGAAATGTTCCAAGCATTCCCTTGCAATGTTAGAACAAAATAACACCAAAGACAACAAGAATATTGGATTACATTACTAAAAAACCTACTTTTAAGCACTTGCGCAGTTTCCTAGATAGAATTCATGCAATTGCAATTTTCACCATTATGGAATGTGAAAATATGCGCTCTGTCTTCTATTATGGACTGCACAAATATCTTAATGTAAGTAAAAGTAAAAAGTGATTTCTAGAAGCCTTGTTGGAGGAATATTTCCCAACTGAAAGCCTCGAGCTTATGCATACTTGGGCCTCATCCCTCTATTCATGGAGAAAAATTCCTCATTTTGTGGAACCCTAATCCATCCTTTCAAGGATCTCATCCCTTGAGAAGAGGATCTCAAACCACCTCCTCTAGGCCTATAAATTCAATGCAAACTAGAGGGTTAGGGAGGACTTCTGAATGTAAATTTATGCTATTGGAATAGGGTTTGAAAGTTTGTCACCTAAAGGGAGGATTGTAGACCATTGGGAGGAGGCTTACATCATCAAGGCAAGGTTGTATTGCTTCTTCTTGTCCAAATAATAACACAAGCAACTATTTCTTTCCTAATTTCACTGGTTTTAATGCTTTTTTCAAAGTTCCTTGATATTTTTCATGATTTATAACTGAATATTGGTTTAATCCTATCATATGTGCTATATTACAACTTTCATTTGAACTGTCTTTCATATTTATCTATGTTATGCTTTTATGCCTTGTTTATTTTTGTTTGTGCAAATTCTCCTTTGAAGCAATGAGGAAAGGCTTTTGAAAGCATCAGAAGGACTTCCACAGGCATTTTGTAGAAAGGTAAGAGACTCTTGCATATCTCATACTTTATCCTTTGGTTATGAATTAAGGAAAGGTAGCAATCACTTTTTTTTTGTTAGTACATCTCTTTAGAGTCTAGGGATATTGCTCTTGGCCACAAGAGAGAATTGTCAGCCATAAAATATTGGTGACTATACTGGGGAACGATTTGTTATTCATTATCTTCTCTTGTGACCTTTGATTGCTTTATGTAACTTGTTTTGACTATGTTTTGGACCCTGAGAGATTAACTTTCTGGATTTTTGGCTTTGCTTTTTATTTTTTTCTTGGTTTGCGTCTTATTCCTTTAGAAATAGAGTGCATATTTGTGCACTTTTACTTTAGCAACAGTGCAGTTGCATATTGAACTTAATTTATTACCTACACAAGTCTCTAAATTTTTTGAAAAATTAGGGTTTTTAATTGTTGAGTCCATAATTTTTTTATTACTATGATTTATTGGATTTGTTTGCATTCTTGGAAAGTCTGTTTTTATTCAATTGGATGTTGAAGATTGTCTTCTTGGAAAATTCTTCATCTTTGCAAATTAGGGTTGGAAGTTGATCTGGTAACTTGTTGATTTATCAAAAGAAGGATTGGTAGTTGTTGAGATAGTGTTTGTCTGTCTTTCTTCTCTCAAAGAATCAGATTCAACATTTGTTTTACATGTTTGTAAAAGATCATTATGATAATGAGAAATAGTGTTTTTCAAAGTTAAGTATTTTTCTCTTGTAAAATTGCTTCTTTTGGTAAATTGAAATCAACAGTTGTTATTCTTGTTGGCAGTGAAGAATTTCATAATATTACTTTTGATAGTCTTATGTTTATAACATTCATTTGAAAAGATTAATTTTAAAGTTTTGTTGGTTTTCTTCCTGCATTTTGAACAAGTTTTGGGTGTTGTATGTTGAAATAATTTTTATGATCTTTGAGTTTTTGGGTGAATTGAAATTCAAAAGTTAAATTTTTGCACTTGGGTCAATCTGGAAGTGAAAACTATGCATTCTGGAAAGGAAATATGGTGAAATTATGACTTTTTCATTTTGTTTGAACATCGAAAAGACTCTCTCTTTACAACAGTTAGAAATTAATTGAAGCAAAAGATTCATTCCTGCATATTTGTTGTATTAGGCTTGGAAGAAAAAATTGATATCATTTACACCACATCTAGTAAATCAACTTTAATCAAAGAGGAATTTTAAAACGAACCAAATTTGTAATCAACCAAACATAGTGGTTCTAGGTTAGAAGACGTGTTCTGGCGTCTATAAACATAACAATTGTCGTTTCTTGTGTGTAACACATTCTGCTGGTAGTCAGTATTCCATGTACGTAAGTATATGGGAATGTTATCCACGTACCTTTGGGTATATCAGATGATGTTCCATGTATGAAAAGTATATGGGGATGCTTCATATCATACAGGCTCACATTAGACAACACTAACACAGATTGTACCTCCACGTACCTCTAGTATATTTTGGAGGCCCCCTTCTAGGTTGCATACCATCCATAAGTAACTAAGTCGACTGCTTTGTCATCTGTGCTACACCAAACACAACATTATGGGAGATTTCCTGCCCTAAATCCTTGGTTTACCAAGGTTGTATATTGTAGTTCACAATGGCTTACTAATCCTTGATACCTAGTTACCCCTTTATGATATTTTTTTATTTTTTTGATTGAATAAAATTGGAATACACCTTTAACAAAATTCATCGTGGTCGATTTACCAACACATTCACGTAGAATGAAGGGTCTACCCCCTGAATATATACCTGGTCGATTGGAGAAGATTAAAGTAGAAATGTTGAAATTGACAAGATCTAGAATATGAAATCAACTTGAGACATTTGGAATTGTAGAATCAGGAATAGTAGAAACTGAAAGTGATTCAACCACACAAAAGAGAATCAGGAGTGGTTTAATTTGGATTTGAAGCTACTGAGATTATTCAAGAATAATTCAATACCATAGAAATTTTAAACACAGAACTAACCGAACCAAACATTGAAGAATCTGAATATGACATTTCTGAGCTTGAATCACCTTCAACTGCTATAGCCCCTACTCTTGGACCAACCTCACCTCGAAGAAAACCTATAATTACAATTGGTTTGCTTCCTGGTCTTATCAGTATTGAAGATAATATTGAAGAAGAGGAGGAAGAATCACTGCATACCCCTTTTACTACTGGTGGTCCACTAGTTTTTCCGAGAGTCCCTTTTGATCTTTTTTGACCAAATCCTTGGTATTTCACCCCATTGAACTATTTAGGTCAAGTTATTCCTCGTTTACAAACTCCTTTCTATTTTTCACCTAGACAAAACATGTCAGAAATTCCTCCAGTGGGCCAACCTACCGAAACTTCTATGTATACAAGCTCTCCGGAGTCTTTACTATATGGTGGTGTTGTATGGAAAACCCAACACCCTATTTTTGACTTATTTATTTCAAATAATGGGGACCCTTTCTATAGATTTTTGGCTGAATCACCTTTTAATATTTTCTTTTGGTTAAGTGTCCTATAATTTTGCAATTTTTATTTATTTATTTATTTATTTATTATTTTATTTTATTTTATTTTCGTCGGATTTCTATTTTGATTGCTTCATTGAGTTCAATTTTTCATTATATTTCCATCGGTACTTGTTTCATCTCATTTGGTTACACAAATTGCAAATGGTTCTCATTTGAAGTTTGATAATTTTTACCGTCTCGGTTAAAAAAATGTACAAAATATATATTATTTTAATTTTTGTAAATAAATTAGTAATTGATTGTAAATATTAATTCCTAGTCAATTTTCACTAATTTGTTCATTTTTCACTAATGGTCCTACAAAATCATCCAACAAAATTGTAGAATAATTAAAATAATGTACTTTCAGGATCTCGGTAATTTATTCCAATTCCTAATTTTAGAAGAAATTACAAAACTGGAATTATCAAAATTGCAAAGTGGTTGTAGTTCATTTTGTAGAATTTTTAGTTCCACTCCAAGTGGACCCCACTTCACCTCACCTCCTCCCTTCTTTTTCAAAAGCCCTGATATAAAAAGACCCGATAAATTTCTCCCGATATAAATATCTCCAATAAAAAATTCCTGATATTTTAAAAAGTCCTGATATCAGAATATCAACGTTTTCATTCGGTGTGCATTTTAAAATTTCTGATATTAATTTGTCTTAGACCTCTGATATTAGATTTTATGTTGTGCCTATTTGGTTTTTAACATAAGGTCCTTCGCTTTATGACTCCCACTCCTCCATCATCCATGCGTCATCCTCCTCCACCTCCATTAAAAACCCTCCTCCATTTCATTCGATTCAGTGATAAATTAAAAAAGCCACGTGAGGATTTTGGTTTTGGTTTTTGTTAATATATATATACACACACACACACACAGGATTTTAGACTGCTATGGTTCATTTTTTTTGAGTGAAGTTTCGTAGTACCCATAATAATTGACCCCATATCCATATATATATATATATATATATATATATATATATATATATATATATATATATAGTTTGTAATTAATTTAGTTTAATTTTTTAAATTATAATTAAATTAATATTAATTAACTAATAATTGTTAATCTAATTTAGGATTAGATTTTAATTAAAAAATTCTTATTTTTGGTCCAGGGAGCAAATTTTCTAGAATTTTGACAACTTTGACACCTCAATTTTGGAAGCTCATAAGTTGAGTTTTACTCAACTAAATGAGGCCCAGGATGGTTTATTGGATAGATAAAATATGGAGAATATTTATGAAGTAGTTGCATGACCAGATTCGGTCATTTAAGGAGTCTAAAATTTAGTAGAAGATCAAGCTCCGAATTTTTAAATAAAATTAATTTTATGAGTTTAATTTTCTGCATTTTCATTTGCTTATAGCCTTTGTTGAATACAGATCCATTCGACTATTTTCTCCTTGACCAATTATATAGTTACAAGGATCAATGAAAAGCTCATATTTTCTTTTATTTATTTATTTAATTAAGTTTTGGTTGGAGATATTTTGTATTCCAGATTTGGTATTTTAATTGAATTTTGATTGGTTTTGATAGGAAAACAGTTGAAGATATGAGCAAAAGAATATTTCAATCAATGAAATTTCTCCAGCAATAGCAGAAAAATGAATTTGCACCAATTAAAATTGTTGGAGCAAAATTACTCTTCAATAACTCTCCTATATGGAATTCATTTTTTGTAAATTATAAATAGTGGTTTGTAGAATGTGAAAAGGGTTGCTCTCTTCTACAATTTTGTAATTCTTAAATCACTATTGTAATAGGGATTTCAAGCCGTAGGTAGAGAGGATCAATCTCAGATCTAAGAATTATTTGGATTTGCCTTTCTCCTTTTTGAACTATGTATGAGAGGTAGAGCTTGCACTATTGCAACTCTTGCTTTTAGCAGTAGAGTTTATGCTTTGGAGAAGATTGTAGGATATCAGATTCAAAGAACACAACAGGAGAATAGGCTCAAATTTGTTTCTTTTGAAATACTATTATTTTTAATATGAAATTCATTTTTGATGACATAATTATGTTAATTGGATTTATATTATGCACTATTCTAGATATGAATTCATGTCTTACATATTAGCTATCTAATATGTTTGTTTCATAGATCTGTTGCTAATTTCCTCTTATGCTCTTATGCTTAAATCATATTTTCGAGTAACTATTTACTCAGAAATCTATCGTTTAATTCTGATTTATTTTCCATTGGCATTATGAGAACTACTTCCTAATGTTATTGGTTCATCATTAATTCTTAATAGATATATAAACAATATGTTTGGTAAATTATAATATCAGTTAATTGAACTACTTCATTAGCCAGATATTCATCATAAACTAGGCATCTTGAAATCTAAATCATTTAATTGTTTTTCTCTCGGTTATGTTAGATCTACATATTCCTAATCAAGATAGGCTTAGGATTTCTTTTCTTTTGCTTGTATTTAGATTTAATTCTACATTCCTAGAATTACTCTTATCAAAGAGGAAAAATTTAGCTGTGGCTTGGCTGAGCCCTAGATCAGCTTAAGGATCACTCTCTTGCTTGATCAACAAGAGGGTTGATATGATGTTTCTTCTCTATTGGTAAGGGAAAGTTATACTTTAAGCCAGTCGAGATAGAGAGAAGGTATTTGGACCTAGTTTAACCAGTTGGAACCACCATTCCAAATGGAAAAGGAGTTGCTCTAAGGTCCTGACCAAATGGTTTCCCTTGTAATGTTGAGGTAGAGAATTTCGAGCCTTCAACAATTTTGGCACTAGAAGGAGGGCCTGAATTGTTTTCTTTGAATATTTTTATTCTATTTAATATGGTGCCATGCAAAAGACTTCCTTGAAGTTTCTTTATTAGACCTCATCCAAAAACCACTCCAGTAAAGGCAGTCAAGATCTTTTCTCAGGTAAAATACAATGGTAAGACATTTTCTTTTAGTCATCTCCTTTAAGTTATTTTAAGTTGCAATAATTTCAATATTGATGAAAATATTATTTGTAGGGTATTTACTCATACTTTGACAGGAAAAGCCAAATATTCATGTTTATCACTTCCAGTTGCCTTTGTACATATTTGGGATGAATTTTCAAAGATTTTTTTTCACGCATTTCAGGAATACGATTACAAAAAGGTGTGTGATTAGTTAGAATAATTGCATAGGATTAAAGGTGAGACTTTGGATATGTTTTATGTTAGATTTAAATTAATTTTAATGCAATTTTGGTCCAAAGATTTACCTCCTCAATTCCAATTAATTGGATGGTTCAGGCATTTAGTGTCTCTGTCCTATGATAACTATTAAGAACCAAAAAGTATATCCTTTGTTGATAGTGATACACTTGCTAAAAATGACAACTTTGATTCTTCGCAAATTGAAATTACAAATTATAATCATTATGCCAACAATGCTCAAAATTTACATAATGCTCATCAAGTAGAATTTCAAAAAATATGCACAATCTATTAGCAACAATCAACAACAACTAAAACAACAACAATTGAATCAACTAGAGAATGACGGCAGTGCACAATATACTATTGAAATTAATTCACAATCTTCTTATAATAAAATGCAAATGGTGGAGCAGCTCAACAACAATTTGCAAATCAATCAAATGCATGAAGAATCTGAATTGTCTATTTTGGAAAATTAGAAATCATCTATGCATAGAGAAACCTTTAGGTATATATCTTCAACTTCCTATTTTTCTCTCTACCCCGATATTTTAACAAAATTAATTTAATTCATGATCAACCAATGGTTCCTTTAAATTCAAATATAATTTTAAACAGAGGAGATGATATTAATAATGAATTATTAAAAATTTGTAGAGAAAATTTAATCAGTAATTCAATTAATAAACCTGAAGATTCTCTTAATTTGATAGTCGCTCACTTGCCTGATTCTTATTTATTTAATTCAGAGGAAAATAACATTTATGAAGTTACTTATGATGATGACTTTGAAAATGAAAATACTCAACCTCTTTTCTCTTCGAAAATGGTTTTTTCTGATTCCTTAGGTGAATCTATTTTTGAAGATAAAGAGAATTTTAATCAAGGATTTATTCTAGTCCATTTTAATTTTCAAACATTCAATCATCATATTAATTTTGGTTTTCAAGAACCTGTCGCAATTTTTAATTCCTACGATGATGAAATGCCATTTTGGGTCATAAGCTTGAAATATTTCCATTCCCGAAAAATAAAGCAAACAATGAGTTTAATTTTATAATTTTATTGATGCTTGTGGCAAAGAAATATTCACAAATGAATCCCACCTATGTTGTATCATTATTTGTAACATTAATGTAAACTTGAATTTGCTTCATTTTCAGTTTCCTTAGTTTGAATTTGTTTTTCTTTCGAATTTCATTTTTAATTTTTGAACACAGTGTGCTAGAAATTTGAGCATTCAAACTATAAACACTTGTCAAGTGCATTAATAAGTTTGTATGAAAATCAATTTCATAATTTCAAGCATGAACATCAACTACTTTTTATTTTGAAATTTTGTTTGTTCATGCTTGACCAATTTATTTCTGATTTTCAAATAAGTTCATCACAAATTCTGGCACTTGAGAGTGCACCATTTCATTCTAACCAACAATGGGATACTTCTAGAAACCTTTTAAATGTTCATCCATTCTTTATTGACTCATTTGAAAAATATCAAAAATTTCCACTACTCAGGAATATTTCTGGCTTTGTTAGTATTCAACATGCTTCAATGATTAAAAATGTATCATTCAAGCCTGGCATGATGTTTCCTCTTCCTTTGAACTTCTTCCAATCATTCACTAAAATTCATGTTATTTTTTATGATCCTGTAAACATTTGGTTGGAAGAATTTCAAGGTAAGAATTTTGTAAATAAATTTATTTTGCCGAAGTTGTTAATTGTATAGAGTAGGCTGAATTTTTCTTTTAATAATTTAATTGCAGTTTTATTTTTGTTACTGATGTGTGACTTGTACATACATATAGGGAATAAAATGCTTGCATAGTTACATTGGAAGTATGACTATACCTAGTCATGTTTCTTTTTAGTTAGAATTAGAGATAGATTAATTTAGATTTAAATTCCTTTTATGTTTGCATTTATTTCATTATTTTAGAATTTCAATAAACAAGTAATGAGCCCAAGCTTTTCCCTTGGCATTCCCTTTCATTTTTTGGCAAAGTGGCTTAGAACATATCAAAATTATTATATAGTCGGATCATACACACTTGTGAAAGCACTTGATTGTCTTGTTTTTGCAAAACTTCATCACATTGTTAAAAAAATGTTATATGAAGAAATTCCAAGGATTTGTTACGACTTGGCAATTTTTTTTATTCACAAGTATTTATGAAAAAGCTCATTTTCACCACTTTTTTCCTATGATGTAAATTTGAGGAGGATGCAATTTGAAAGTTTATTACTTAGCATTTTAGATTAAATAAGTAGATGATGTTGAACATATGTAAATTTTGAGAAATGCATGGGAGAATGTGAAGATTCATGAAGTAAATTTACAGTCAATATTCTTCCAGGTATGCATTAACAAGTTCATCTTCATCGATTGTTTGATTTTCTATTTTTCATAGTTTATTTCTTATTTCTGTTTTGTTTCTTTTTGCAGGTCTTCATTGACTTGATTTTGGAGGCTTGAAATAAGAAAACAACCAACCCTTTCTAAATCTGCAACATGTTTGAGGAAGTATTTATTGTTTCGTCAAAATTTGGGTATTATTTAGTTTTGCTTCTATTCATTAAAACCCTTATACCTTTAATGCATTATTAGAAGATTCATATCAGATCATTATAATATCTTAACTCTCCTCATAAGAAAGTTTTGATAAAATCATTCTCTGATCAAATACTTCTAATAGTTAATGTAATTATTTAAGGGGCTTTTGTAAAAGGGTGAAGTTGAGTTGGATGCTTTCTTTTGAATTAAATAATTTAAGATTTTATAGCCCCGCAACTTCCACTTGGCATATCAGCCTTCGCAAATATCGTAACTTATAAAGTGTGCTATGCAGAAAAACTCCCGATATCTCGATCATCTGATATTTTGATATTCCGTTACCTGATATTCACATATTCCCCGGCGCCCTCAGCCCCCCCTGATAACTTCATATTTATCATATCATATTTTTTATAAGAAGCACCTATTCACCACACTCCTAGTATTCCCAATGCATCTTACTTCAAATATCCGATATTCCCATCCTCAGCCTATATCGAGACTTTCATATCAGATTCTTGCTCTTTAATGTCCTGATATACTATTTTTGATATAAAATTTCTGATATCACTTCTCGCTTCTGCTTATTTTTTTAAGTATGATTTATTGGAAGTTTTATATATCATAACTTTCTAAAGTATAGCTAAGTGATTTCTCTGATATTTTTCTTCCGATATGCTCATGTGTACAAACTCACATGAATTCATGTTTTTTCACTTAGCAATATAAGTCAATAATCATATTTTGCCTCTCATCAATACAACTGAAATAAAACACGTACATTCTTCATTGCTCAAATTTGCTACAAACGGAGGAAAGTTTCACAGAAAACTCTTGTAGTGAAGGGTCTTATCCATGATTTTATCTATGCCTGTTTCGAATCTTACAATTACTGAGTTGATTTGAACCTTTCAATCGCACTCGTTCATATTGTTTTCCCTTTAGTGACATTCCTTTCTTTCGAAGGGACTTAGAGCCTCTAATTTGTGAATTTTGAATCCCGATCCTCTGCTTTTCATTTTTCGAGATATTTCCTCAGAATTTTGGACTTTCTAGCTTGTTGGACTTTTGGATTTGTATTATATTGGAAGCATTTAAAACAAATTATGAGATTTACCTCTCCGAGATCCACATTGCCTTTTCCTCCACTATCATGTCCATTACACTTAGCAAAGGAAATGGCCCCTATTTCACTGTATTCACTGGAATCTTGTGGTCTCAAAGTCTTGTAAGTTGATTTTGAGATTCAAAAAGGTTTTTGAGATCTTTGACACCTGATTTATTCTCATATTTATTAAATCTTGAAATCCTTTTCTTGGAATCCTATTTTACAGGTAAATGTAAGTGCTCTTGCAATTATTTTTTACAAAACTTCTAGTTATCTCATTATTGGAATGAAAGTCATCAGAAACTACTTTATAAACTCTTACAAAACTTTTGCGTCTGATACATGAATGTTTGATGTATCAGAAAAACAATGTTCCCACATTATACATTTAAAAAGCATTCGTTATCGGGCATGACCAATATCGTAAGATTTGTTTGTTAAAATTACAACAACAAAAAAATTGTTCCAAAATCTTGCTTCCCTTTAGTATTCTAAATATCGAGACTTCTTATATCAGAGGTGAAATTTAATTAAACTCCCAAAAAAAAAATGTCACTGAAAACATTATGAAGCAAAGTCTTTGTTTATCGGAGTTTTCCCTATTAAGAGTTTTTGGAAAACTTGAGTTCTTACCTTTCACTTTGATTCTCTCGGAAACTCATAACTTCAGAATATTAGGATAAGTATCTTCGTAGGTCTCTAATCAATTCATTATGATCTTTCACTACGCTCGGATTAAGCCTTGTTTGATTTTATATATATATCTATTTTCATGGTGATCGAGAGCTTGGATGTATTTTAATCATAATTTCATCAAATCCAAGTATTCATTCATCAGGATGACTTTGTGACTTTAGGGATATACATTCTTCATAGTATGTGCACATGGGCCTTTTTTTACTCTTCTTGGCAATCTTCTTCGCTAATAATAAATTTCATCACATGTGGTTCATTTATGTTTTTGCCTTTGACTCATTATTGGATGCACATTTTTTTTATCTTAATCATATTTTAGTGAGCATCTTCATTTTATTTTTAAGACACTCTTGCGTAACCACTATGGTAATGCAGCAATTGATAAAGAATTTGGAACAGGTACAGGTAATGGACCATGATTAATTCATTTTTGAATTCTCTTTTATTTGAAATTTTGATACATCGTTCCATACTTACCATATAAAGATTCAAGTCCTCTTCATATACATATTTGCTACATTAATTGAGATTTTGAATTGATTTCAATATTTTGGGGCTGATATAAATTTAGAATGGAAAAAATAAAGAGAACAATCGTCGCTGCAATTCATAAAGAAGCATATATTCATTCTCTTTTCTAGTGATTTTTTTTTTTTTACTTCAGATTCCTTGGACATGAAACATTGTTTTCTTTTAGTTCACTGCTTGCTTTACTTTAGATTCAATAAATGATGATTTTGGGTCGATAAGATTTCAAAAAATTCAACTTCCTCATGCTTTGAATTCTAATTAAAATAACAAGTTATATTTTATTGGAGAAGATGATATCTCTTAGGTAATATTAAATGAAATTCTCCAATGGTAACTTTCATACGCCTATTTTCATTCATTTCATTTCTTTACTTTTGATTTCAATTTTGTTTTTAGTTTTTACTGATATAAAACTCTATTTTGCATCTCTCCATAAACTTTTCACGCCTCTAACAGATCAGATTTGGAGTTCATTCTCCTTTGTCTGGTTTTCTTTCAAGTTTTTGGGACAAGAAATAATGATCCTCATCGAATCAACTAAACTGGGGAGTTTCAGAACCTTTAATATATTTATTAAGCATTGATTTTATTAGAAAATGGTTAAGATGCTTTTATGTAGGTTTTGCTTTGAAACAAGAAAATTTGTAGTAGGCAAAGACTTCTCGTTTAGCTTATTATCTCTCATCACTGCTATTCAGAAGCTTAATCACTTATGGCTCCACAAGATAAAATTTACTAGATTCTCAACATAGCACGAACACACATATGATTTCCTTCTTTTATTGATTTGTTGAGACATTCTATATTTAATCTTATTGGGGGTTTCCTTTTAAATTTGGGTTTTTCTTTTAGCTTCTCCTTTCCTCATTTTTTTGACATGATTTGAGTTGTTTTCTTATTTCATTTCAGCATTTATTTCTTTTTATTTTTTCCATTTCTTATGGATTGGTTGTGGTGACTCTGCCATGATTTATGTGGAAGGTCATTTCCTTACCCAACAATGATTGGCATACATGGGAAATCTTTTACTCTGTTTATTTTAGTGAGTTTAATTTATCATTAAAGGTATATCCTTATGGAACCATAAATCCCTCTTGCTCTAAATCATTTTCATGGAGGAACACACATATTTTCTAAGTGATATAATTCACCTGTTCAAGGAAAGAACTGACCTGACTCTAACTCAATGGATCCCTCCCTCCCCTCCACTTTATAAAACATCTGATTGATAGTCGCAAGAAAAGAATTTGGATTCAACACTCTAAAAGTATTGTATCCATTAACATAAGTCTCTATTGCCATCCCACCAATTTCACTCAGATACATCATAAACTAAAGCTTGCAAATGCACTTATCAAAAGGGTGATTAAAAGAGGAAGAATGGGAAATACAAGTACACCCGTCTGGGCTATGGACACTCGTTGGTAGCGGGGCTCGGCTTGTATGTCCTAAAAGAAAACTTTGTCGAGGAACTATTCAGGCTCACTGGAAGTGAAGTGATCTCAAGGACCATTAATAGCAATGGATATATGCTTCATTAAAAAACTCTTATCTGTACCTTCTTCTATTTTTCAAACGAGGCAATTTTAAATTAGATTTTTCCCAAGTTTTGGATTCATAATTTTTACTCAAGTTTGATTTTGAGTGCTTATCTTTTCAAACTCATATTGCTTAATCTATTTATGTGGGACCCATGGAAGTTTTTTATTGTTTGATGATTCAACAAACTCCATTATTTTTAACCTTTGGATAAATTAAAGTTCATTATCTTTAACCAGATATAACTGGTTCTTCCTAGTATGTTACAAATGTTGTAGGGAAAACCCAACACTCCCATTTTTAACTTATTTATTTCAAATAATGGGGACCCTTTCCATAATTTTTGGGTAAACCACCTTTTAATATTTTCTTTTAGTTAATTGTCCTAGAATTTTGCAATTTTTCCATTTTCGTCAGATTTCTATTTCGATTGCTTCCTTAAATTCAACTTTTATCTAGCTTTCTATCGATACTTGTTTCATCTCATTTGGTTACACGGTTTGCAAATGGTGCTCATCTGAAGTTCAATAATTTTTACCACTTGAGTTAAAAAAATGTACAAAATGTATATTTTTAATTTTTGTAAAAAAATTAGTAATTTATTGTAAATACTAATTCCTAGCCAGTTTTCACTAATTTATTCATTTTTCACTAACAGTTCTACAAAATCTCCCAACCAAGTTGTAGAACATCTAAAATAATGTGCTTTCGGGATCTTGGTAATTTATTCCAATTCCTAATTTTAAAGGAAATTACGAAACCTAAATTATCTAAATTGCAAAGTGGTTGTAGTTCATTTTGTAGAATTTTTAGTTCCACTCCAAGTGGACCCCACTTCACCTCACCTCCCCCCTTCGTTTTCAAAAGTCCCGATATAAAAAGACTCGATAAATTTTTTCCTGATATAAATATCTCCAATAAAAAAATTCCTGATATTTTCAAAAAGTCTCGATATCCCAATATCAGAATGTCGACGTTTTCATTCGGTGCACATTTTAAAATTTATGATATTAATTCGTCTCCGACCTCTGATATTAGATTTTATGCCGCACCTATTTGGTTTTTAACATAAGGAAATTTGCCTTATGACCCCACTCCTCCGTCATCTATGCGTCATCCTCCTCCTCCACCTCCATTAAAAGCCCTCCATTTCATTCGATTTGTTGATAAATTAAAAAATCCACAAAGATTTTGGTTTTGAGCTTTGTTGATATATATATATATATATATATATATATATATATATATATATATATATATATATATAATTTTAAATATAAGTTAATTATATTTTTAAATAACTTTTATATATATATAATTTTAAATATAATTTAATTATATTTTTAATTAACTTTTAAATTTATTTTAATTATATATAATTAGTTTGTAATTAATTTAGTTTAATTTTGTAATTATAATTAAATTAATATTAATTAACTAATAGTTGTTAATCTAATTTAGGATTAGATTTTAATTAAAAAATTCTTATTTTTGGCCTAGACAACAAATTTTCTAGAATTCTGGAAACTTTGACACCTCAACTTTGGGAGCTCATAAGTTGAGTTTTACTCAGTCAAATGAGGCCTAGGGCACTTCATTGGATAGATAAAATCATGGAGAATATTTCTGAAGTGGTTGCATGACCAGATTTAGTCATTTAATGAGTCTAAAATTTAGCATAAGATCAAGCTCTGAATTTTTAAACAAAATTAATTTTCTGAGTTTAATTTTACGCATTTTCATTTGCTGATAAGCTATGTTGAATACACATCCATTCAACTATGTTCTCCTTGACCAATTATATATTTATAGGGATCAATGAAAAAAACATATTTCCTTTTATTTATTTATTTAATTAAGTTTTGATTGGAGATATTTTGTGTTCCAGATTTGGTATTTTGATTTTAATTTGTATTTTAATTGAATTTTGATTGGGTTTGGTAGGAAAATAGTTGAAGAGATGAGGAAAACAAGATTTCAATCAATGAAATTGCTCCAACAATAGAAGAAAAATAATTTGGACCAATAGAAATTGTTGGAGAAAAATTACTCTTCAACAACTCTCCTATTTGGAATTCATTTTTTGTAAATTATAAATAGTGGTTTGTAAATTGTAAAAAGTGCTTCTCCCTTTTGCAATTTTGTAATTCTTAAAGCACTATTGCAATAGGGATTTTAGGATGTAGGTAGAGAGGATCAATCTCAAATCTGAGAATTATTGAGAGTTGTTTTTTTCCTTTCTGAGATGTGTCTGAGAGGCAGAGTTTGCACTATTGCAACTCTTTCTTTAAGCAACAGAGTTTGTGCTTTGGAGAAGATTGTAGGGTATTAGATTCAAAGAACAGAGTACGAGAATAGGTTCAAATTTGTTTATATTAGAAATAATATTATTTGTCATATGAAATTCATTTTTGATGACAAAATTATGTTAATTGGATTTATATTATGCACTATCGTAGATATGAATTCATGTCTTACAGATTAGCTATGTAATTTGTTTGTTTCATAGATCTGTTGCTAATTTCCTCTTATGCTCTTATGCTTAAATCAGATTTCTGAGTAACTATTACTGAAAAATCTGTCATCTAATTCTGATTTATTTTCCATTGACATTATGAAAACTACTTCCTAATGTTATTGGTTCATCATTCATTGTTGATAGATCTCTAAACATTATGTTTGGTAAATTATAATATGAGTTAATTGAACTACTTCATTAGTTAGATATTCATCATAAATCAAGCATGTTGAAATCTCAATCATTTAATTACTTTTCTCTTGGTTGGGTTAGATTTACATCTTCCTAATCAAGATAGGCTTAGGATTTATTTTGTTTTTCTTGCATTTAGATTTAATTCTACATTCCTAGAAGTCCTTTTATAAAAGATGAAAACTTTAGTTGTGGCTTTGCTGAGCCCTAAATCAGCTTAAGGATCACTCTCTTGTCTGATGAGAAAAAGTGTTTATTTGATGTCTCTACTCTATTGGTAAGTGAAAGTTATAGTTTAAGCCAATATAGATTGATAGAAGGTAACTAGACCTAGTTTAACCAGTAGGAACCACCATTCGAAAAGGAAAAGGAGCTGCTCTAAGGTCCTGACTGGGTGGTCTCCCTTATGATGTTGAGGCAAAGCATTTTGAGCCTTCAACAGGTGGGCCTTCGGTTCCCGCTGGGTACCAGTCACTTTCTGGGAATTTCTCGAGAGCCTATCCCTCTCCTCAAGTTCCTACTTTGCCATATGGTTTATTTACGTCCAATGATCAAAGCATGACCTTTATGCCTAAAATAACTTTGGCATCAGACCAATATGTTAATATGATATCTGGTAACATAGGTAATCCTAAAATAACCCCAACTTGAATTTATTATCCACCTGGGGGGAAACCATCTTATCCTTCACCTGGAGGAAAACCCATTGTTGGAACATATCCTACAATTGTAGGTCAACTCCTTGCCAGAAATTATACAAATTTTGGTTAGGTACCTCAAGTCGGTCCAAGTCAACTTGTTGTATCTCAACCCTTGATTGGTGCTCCTTATCCAGGAATGAATACTATTTGGAACCCCTCTTATGTTCAAAAACTTGTTCAATCCACTCAACAAGTGCTTGTTTATCAACCTGTTTAGCCTACTAGACAACCAATTCCACAAATACTTATCCTGGGAATTCCAAAAATACTTTTCCAAAGCCTATCCATGGAATTCCACGAACACTTGTCCAAGAATTCCTCAAACACCTGTTCAACAACCTGTTCAAGGAACTCCGCAAGTGTTTGTTCAACAACCTAGCTAGAGTAGTCCTTGTGGAAGAATATAGAGAAATTGTATATAGTAGGATTCTTCTAGACTTGATAACAATTTTTGAAGAAATTTTACAATTTATCTTGTTAGCTTAATATTCTTCTCTTATTATTAGTGTAGTTGTGTTTACTTCATCAAATTGCTACCAAAACATAAGAAACAAGAACACAATATGTTGGCTCTCTTCTAGGGAGAAACCTCTCTCTCTTAGGGAGGAAAACCCTTTCATAAATTTCTCTTATTGAAGCTTATATTGATCAATGCCAAACCCTAGACCCTTGACAAGAATATCATCCAAGAACAAGTCAAATCCTTCCTTCTTCTTGCACTTCGTTTCCTAGCACTTCGTCTCCCTTCTTCCGGCACTTCGTTCTTCTTCCAGCAACTCATGATAGTCCTTGTTATGTTAGCTCTTAGAAGAGATACTTTATCTTTTATCCTTAGTGAGGTCCTTCATTAATGAGGATACCTTCCTTCTCTTGACCAGCCAAGCTCCTTCTTGATTGGAGGTTGTAGACTTGATGTAAGAGTGTTGTAGCCCTAGTTTCTCGCACGTGTGAGAGGTTTCCTTGTGTATTTGACTTTTTTCTCCTTCACTTGAGAGAGATTCTTATTTTCTTGAGTAGGAGGCCTTATAGGCATAAGTTTCTAGCCCAAACAATGAGATATGAGAAACTAAGATGTTTTTTCTATAGTGATTTCAAAAAACCCTCCTTTCCTCGCACGTGTGACTGCAATTCACCCTAAAAATACTACTTTAAACTTCGGTTATGTCTCCTCCTTCTTTGCTACACTAGAGGCTCCTTATACTTGTCTTTATTCACCCTTTACTCGGCTTCCCTTTCTCGCTGATTTCATAGGTTTGATTCCTTATCATTGGAGGAGTGGAAAACCTCTATATATAGAGGTTTGTCGCTCCTTTATGTTGACTTGACTTTTCTTCTTTGGAATTTCTTCTTTTGGTGATGTCGTTGCATGGAGGACTTGTGAATTTGCTTGGAGTTATTCTTTTGACTCTTATACAAGTATATACATGGTGTAACATGCCCTTAAGGGTCTTCAACATTTTATTTTGACTCTTTGACTTACCTATAACACTTTGACATGTGCTAGACCTATTTCAATGAGCAAGAAAATCATTGATAATTATAACAAAAATAATATTTCTTTTCTTGTTTAAATACAAATATCAAAATTACATTTATGAAGACCGAACCTAGTTACAATTTCTTCAACACTCCCTCTTAACTAGGGAGGTATTCATAAATCATTACAAGGTGTTTGGTTATTTTTCAATCTTGATGAGTTCACATAAGAGAAATTAGATTGGAAATCCATATGTTATAGAATCATAGTAACCAACACTGTTTATAGCAAGTCCTTGACTTACAACTCTATCTCTCATAAGATCAGAGTACAATGTTGGTGAGACCAATGACTTATAAACAACTTGATCATTGTTTCTCAAGGTACATACCCACCTGGGTGTTCACTAAGTATGATCTTCTAGGACTATTCTTGTCTTGGGTTCCCAACCCTCAAAGAATATTGTTCCTCTTGACTACTCTTATCTTGTATGCCCTACACATCCTCAAAGAGTATCAGATTCCATATGATTACCCAATCCTTCCATTCTTTCTTCCCAATTGAAGAAAAGAATTTGTGTCTATCTCTTCCTCTTAATTGAGGAAGACATGCCCAAGTTTACTCTATCCAGAAACTTGATCAAGCTCCTTTGTAATCGGGAACTTGTTAGAACTCCCTCTTAGCTAGGGACTTGTCCATTCATCAACAACTACTTCTTCATGGGTCCTTCAACTGCTTGACATCCTTCTTTCTTTTGATGTCATGAAGTCATTGTTTGAACTTCTTCTTGGTAGGGCACTGACCATCAATCACTTTCATTCCTAGCTTGTTATGTCATTGCTTCCTTCGTGGAAAGAGGCCTTCTTGATATATATCAGGTTCTTTCGTCATCTAGCTACTCCTTTATCATCTGACTATGCTTCAAAACATTTATCACTTAGATTATTAGTTGTACTTTCTTGTTTGCATACTTCAATTTGGTAGCTCTTTATGACTTCATCCTGATATTATTTCAACATCAAATAGTGCTTGGATGGCTTCTTCATCATGATATCTTTGTAGATTTGAATCAGTTATCTGAACCTTAATATCTCCAAGGCCTTCATAGGTTTCAAGGGTCCTTTGATATTTTTCTTCCTTTGTCAGAGTTGTCATGCCTTCTTTTGGGAGATGTCTTTAATGGATATTGTCAGATAGTGATTCTTTGTGACCATAATGTTCTTCACATGCTTGATATCTTTCTTCATTTTCTTCTTCTTGGATTGATTAGTCAACCAGCTTATACTCCTTGTGGGAGAAATTCTTCATGTTGACCTTATTTGTATTGTAGTACATGCACTAGTAGAAAATGGTAAATTAGTGACTAGGTGACTACAAAATTTAGTCACCACAACATTTGCAAGTGAAATACTACCAAAAATGAGTAATATTAAGTGACCTAACTAAAAATGACTAACATAAATCACTAACTTAATCATAGGTTAAAATATATGACTAGATAATAAGAAATACATCTAAAAATGACTAACATGAATGACTAATTTAGTCTAGGAACAAAAATACGACTACCTAACAAGTACTACAATAATATGAATCAGTTGTTTATGTTAGTCATTTTAATTGTGTCAAGTAATTTAAACTTACAAGTGATAGAGGATTGAAAGGTTGTTAAAGATTGGCTTAAAGGATATCATTCCTTAAACACTTCTTCATCCTCACATGGTGTATAGCTGAGCCAACTTTGCAATACTTATATCTAATAATTTGTGATTTTAAAAATATGTTTTTTAATAAAAAAAATTGTTTTATGTATTTTTTAAAAATCTATTTATTGAATCTAATTGGATCTACTTCCAAGTTGAAATGAATTTGAAGATCAATTTTAACTTTTAAGGCTATAATATCAATTAAAAACTACTATAGCTTCGTATTAACTAGCCTAGATCCATCTTAACCCCGTATCTATCAAGCACCGAGAGGGATCCAATATCTCGAAGTACAAACTTCCTTTTTTAGTGAAAAACTTGAGGAAAGGTTTGCACCTCAAGATATTGGATGCCTCTCGACACTTGATAGATCTGGGGTTAAGATGGATCTATATTGGTTATATAATACTACATAATATATATATATTTGTATTTGTGTCTCTTTTTTTTCCCTCTCTCTATCTCACCCCCGAAACATACACAATCTCCCTTTTCCTCTCTTCCCATTCTCTCTCTCTCTCTCTCTCTCCCTCTCTATTTCTCTCCTTCTCTCTATTGCCTCCTACTCTCTTCTCTCCCTCACACTCTCTCCATGGCTCTCTCGTCACCCTCTCTCTCTCTCCACCTTTCTCTATCTATGTTTTTCTTTTCCCCCCCTCTCCTTCCCCATTCAATTCCATCTCTCTCTCCTAATCTCTCTCTTTCTTCCTCTCTCTCCCTTCTCTCTCACCTCCCTCTATCTTTCCCCCATAATCACTCTCCCTCCCTCCTCTCTCTCTTTTGTCCAAATCTATCACTATTTACCTCTCCCTCTCCTTCTCTCTCCCCTCCATATTTGTGACTCCATCTCTCTCCCTTCCCCTTCTCTCCATATCTCTCTCCTCTCAAATTCTCTCTCTTCCCTCCTGTTATGCAACCAACTCACAAAATAGAAGAAAAGATAAATCAACACCTTCAAAATCAGCCTCTTCGAGGGGGAAACCTCCTTTACATTACACAAATGAAAAATTCTTAGATGATACAAATGACAAAACCTCCTTTCTATATATAAGACTCTAAGGGGTCACAACATAATCAAAGATGACATAACAACAATAATATAAGGGCACAACAATAACAATAATGGGCTTATATGGGGCACAATAATAACAATATGGGGACAATAATGGCACAACAATAACAATAAGGGCTACAATGACAATAGTAATGGGGGAATCACTAGTATTATAGGGACCTAACATGCCCCTCTCCTTAAAAAAAGTGTTGTCCTCAACACTTGAGTAGTTCTAGATTCTTTTGTATAAAATTCTCATCCTCTTATGTGAAATATTTAGCGGGTAGGTTCTTCCACTTGATGAGATACTACGAAATTGATCGATTTCACAACTGTCGACTTCTTGTTTCTATGACTGCTTCAGGTTCCAATATGATTTTTCCTTCCTCGTCAAGTTCCGACAATATTGTTTGAAGTGGCATTTTGTCACCTATAACCTTCTTTAAGCATGAAACATGGAAAACTGGGTGCACTCGGGAAACTGCAAGAACCTCCAATTTGTATGCCATAGTACCAATATTTTACAACACCTTGTACAGACCATAATACTTTGCTGATAATTTATTATCCTTCTTAGCTTGCCCGAGGGACATTTTTTAATATGGTTGTAGCCGTAGGAGTACCTAGTCACCTACATCAAAAATTGTTTCACTGTGATGTTGATATCCCTGTTGTTTCATTCTATTCCGTGCCAAAGTGAGGTTATCCTTTAAGAGTTGGAGAACCTGTTTTTGATGCTCGATGTGATCTTCCACTGCTTGAACCTTAGAATTTTCTCTTAAATATGATGTGATGGATGGTTGGATGATATCCATAAAGTGCCATAAATGGGGTCATTTTTGCTGTAGTGTGGAAGGAAGTGTTATACCACCATTCAGTTAGAGGCAACAATTTGAACCATTGTGTCTATTTATCAGATACAAAGCAACGAAGATATCCTTCCCAACTTTTGTCTACTATCTCAGTTTTCCCATCAGATTGAGGATGATAAGATGAGTTATGAGCTAAATGAGTACCAAGAAAAGAAAATAATTATTTCCAAAAATTTCTAGTGAAAATGGGATCTCTGTCGCTTACAATAATCTTTGGGTTTCCATGTAGCTTTTGAATTGTTTCCATAAATGTAGTAGAAACTGTACTTGCTTTAAATGGATGTGATAATGCACAAAAGTGTGCACACTCGGTAAGTCTGTCAAATACCACCATGATGACACTATTTCCTTTGGACTTGGGTAAACCTGTGATAAAATCCATTGAAATCTCCTCCCAATGTTGGCTTGGAATGGATAAAGGTTGTAATAGACCTCGGGTCTTAATTGTTTCAACTTTATTTTGTTGGAAAACCAAACATTCTGCCACAAAATTTTGAATATTTGATTTGAGGCCATCCCAAAAAAATTCCTTCTTAACCCTGTGGTAAGTTTTTAAAAATCCTGAGTGCCCTCCTAAGTGAGAGGTGTGTAATTCCATAAGAATATTTTGTTTGAGTTGGGAATTATTACATAGGTATAAGTGATATTTGTACCATAACAAATCATTTTTCCAGCTAAATGTCTCAGATGTACTGGGATCTTGTTGTAACTTTTGAATAAGTGCTCACACTTCTTCATCATTCTTCCATTCATCCCTTGCTTCGTTTATCCAATTTGGTCGGATAATAGAAATTGTGCAAAGTAATGCTTCCACATCCTCATCCTTTCTTTAGAGTGCATCTACCACAACATTTTTCTTCCCTTTTTTGTAGATGATTTCAAAGTCATAACCCAACATCTTTGTGAGTGTTATCGGGAAAACTAGTGTCTATTCAGAGCTACTAGTCCCACTAAGATGGGTTGCTATCTTAGAAACAAATAGATTAAAGTCACTTGTGTTTTCCTTTATGAGAGATAGATGAGAAAGAAGTAGAGAGTACCAACCTCAGTCTTTCGCTTGGCTCCTTGCTTGTTTCCTTTCCCTTTGATAGAACTTTTCCACTCCTTCCTTACTTTTCCTGCTTCAAAGAGCACCTATAGAGTCAAAGCAGAATAATACCATCAAATCATAGAGATCTATAACCATAAACAATATAGGATCAGATGTATATTAGCCATACAAATGCATATATCAATACAAGATTCCGAGATATACAAGAATATGAAGGAAAACTCAAATAGCTTTATTGATAGAAGTAGTAGAAGAGTGGATTACAACCCATTGGTCTAACCCAATGCCACTCCCAACATGAAATCCCTCTTCACCTCATGAAAAGCTTAGATCACCCAACAATACAATGTTGTATAGAGAAACCAACAACACTTCCTTACAAAATACAAGATTCCAGCCTTCGGATCTCTAGGATGAGGGATCCATATATAGATGTTTGCAGGGGGTGAGTCAACTTCTGGGATTTTGATTAGTGTCATCTCTCTTATAGTTCTTGGTTCCACTTGGATATTTCATGATCTCTTACTCATCCCTGGGCGAATTCAGAGAGGCAAGTGTCAAATGAGCAGCTTCTAGAAGATTCTCAGGGTCTCCACCTAGCAAACTACTTCTGCCATTTGTCTGCTCTCGCTCATTGCACCCTACAGAAGGGCTTTCCAATATGAATCACACTTTTTTCATGTGGCAGGTGAGATGCATCACACCCTTAGCACTGAGCAGTCTGTATGGTCTAGTTTAGACCAGTTCTGAGTAGTTTTTGAGGGAGAACTTCTGGGAGATGATGTAATCAGCTGACCTTTCTCCTTTAGGGTATGAAACAACACTTTTAGGAACTTAGAATCCCTTGGTTTATGGACATACATGATTGGGGTTGCAGTGCCCAAATATGTCTATAACAGTTGCCCCCTAAAGCATGAGGTCGTAAATCTTTTTGATGTTGGGTGAAATTCTTTATCATGAGGATCCGAGGTTTTTCAAACTAGAAGGTGACCTGTAATAAGATACAATACAATACATTATCTTCATAATATTTTCATGATCTAGCTGAGGTGGGCATTCCCATGCTTAGCTTTATAAATTCATTTTCATGTACGTAGTACAGACAACCGTCTGTGTAGCAGACTGATGATTTTGGTAGAGCCGTCATCCTTTGGTTTGGATGATTATCTGTGCAACAATGATGTACATTTGATGTCTTTATTTTCCTGAATATATCACAGCTTGGATGGATGAAACTAGATTCGAGGTCTTCAAAACTTGTTCAATCTTCGCCCAAAGTACAAGTCGGTCCATGTGAAAAGATGTTTTGGCGTCGAACATGGAAAGGTATCGCCTGATTACCAGCCAATGATGTAAGTTGTTAACATGCACAAGAGGAATCACCGATAATGATAATGACCCTCAAGGTATTGCATTATAATTCACGTGGTGTGAATACATGAGTCGATGTCGAACACCACGCAAAATCTTTCGGTCGAAGGCCATTAATGTAAACCTATCGCCGGATGTGAGAAACCTGCCATTGAGGCATGCAAGCTTCAAAGTACTGAAAGGGTTGTTCCTAGGTCGACTTCTTGGATAGTGAGCTGAGGTCGACAAGAAGTGACCCGTCATAGGAGGGCATTAATGAATCCCACATCTATGACACGGAATGGAGAAAATGATTTTGTGGAGGTGAAAACGATCTGATGATACAAGGTTCAGGGTGGCGGTCATGAAAGAATGAAGCATGAAGGTATTGCAGCGGATGAGACACAAGCTGGGTTGGTGAATTCTTTGAGCAACTTCTCTTGAACATATCGGCGACACTGAAATGGATTGGTAGCGTTAACCCCAAAAGTGGATGGTACGGTGGACTAATGGTGATATGATCGGTGAACAGAATAACCCAACCACACTCAATCATGGTGATGGAGTGAAAGTGTCATGTTCAAGAGCGACTTGCTACCAATAAAGTTTCTTCAAGTTTTCTTCCCAATTTTTCCCCAGTCATTGTTGACCAGTACCTCTTTATTTTTGTCAAGCTTGAGGAGGATAACATATGCTTGTTCTATAATTTTCCCTTCAGACAAACCCGTCGCTATGTTTTAACGAGCCTAGTGACAGTGAAACTCGTTCTTGTCTGCATGGACAAGTTTGTCGTTATTGTTTTAACGAGTTTAAAAACAAAGATAACTCGGTCCTTTTCAATTTTAGAGAGTCTGAAAAGAGTCGGAAAGGAAACTCCCGAAATCATTTTTTGTAATATAATCCCTTAAGTTTGAAAAAGTATAAAATAATACGAAAGGGATGAATTTTCGATAGTTTTAACAAGCCGAACAAGACAAGCGCTCAATCTTTTTGTGTAATGATCCCTCAGGTCTAAAAAGATTAAAATCTAGAGGAGAGATAGAACTTCCGATCACTTTAATGAGCTGGAGAGGCTAATCGCTTGGCAATCTTTTCATATTTTATGTGTCAGATGAAAATATCTTAAAGGAGACTTGTTTTTTAAGGAATGAGTGATATTTTCAGGTAGCAGTTGGTTCTAGGTGAGGCTTGGAACTTTTCAATCACGACAGTGTAAAGAATATGGCTAATAGAATCACTCGTCGCAGCTGTTCCTCAAAAGGGGTAAACAATCAAATGGAGGCGTATGATCGGCTAAAAAAGAGTGGAGGTGATGGTAAGAACATGACCAAGGCTCAAAAGCTGATGATAATGCGATCGCAATGGATATTTACCAAAGGTGGGTTCATTTTTTAATGAACTTAAACTCTGGTGGAACATATGCTCATTGCTAGGTTTATTTTTTAACGAGCTTGAACTTCGTGTAAAACTGCTTGTGGCCTGGTTCATTTTTTAATGAGCTTGAACCATGCGACAACATATGCTCAGATTCGGTTTCATGTTTACACAAGCTTGAAATGAGAAACTATGCTTGTTATAAGTTCGCATGCCCCCAGCATAGTGACACAAATCGAGATGCATGCCCCCCAAGCTTCATTGCATTCAACGAGGTGGTTGGAATGAAGGTTTACCTTCGAGATCTTTGAAAGACTCAGCGTTGATTTTACGAGATCGTAATCAAAGACTTGATTTGGAAAGGGAGTTGTTTCAATTTTTAATGAGGTTGACACAGTAAAAGAACTATCCTCAAAATCCACCATATTTACAATATTTGATATAAAATCAAAAACTGAAGGATGATTAAGGTTGCTGGAATATTCTTCGTGGTAATCCGAAAGATGGGAGTGATGGTGGTAATCTTCCCATGGGGCCTCTCCTATCATCATTGACTGAATGATTCCTTCATCTGTAGAATGTACATGTGACCAAGGATCTAAAGAGGTGCCATATTCCTTAGACCTATCTATCCAAACACTCGATGAGTGTTGATTTGGGTTTGCCCCCCAGGCAAAGAAAATTGGTTGCTACAATATTTCTAAAATGGCAATGATCCATGGTGACAAAATGTTGGGGAATCTTCTGAATCTTTTAGATATAGAAGATATCATATTGCAAGTTTCCACCGTGGCCACTTCCACCATATTACTCGGAGGCAGTAGGGTGAAAGTACCCATTAAGGCAGGGTCTTTTAGGAGGCCTACTCTAACATTTTGAAGTGATTGAGAGCTTCCATATTGGAATGCTTCTCGTAACTTGTGAACTATTGGGGAGGAAAGTTTGTTGATCAACGATTGTAATTCCTCCTTGAAAAGTAAATGCAATCTTTCTAAAGTATGTTGACACAACTGTAGCCATAGCATAAATCCAGGGCCTTCCCAGTAGGATGTTGTAATCGAGGTTTCCATCGATAACTTCAACATCAATTTCTATTGTTTTGCTCCCTAGTTCAACTTGCAAGTTACTTAAAATCCTGTACGGGTTGTATGTCCATCCATCGAATGCTTTTAACATCACTAACGATCGCGACAAAGGTGGTGATTGTTAGCTCTGCTACATATTTTGACATTTTGAGGGTCAAATGCAAGCTTGGCCATATGGTTCATACCAAAAAAAGGACTCGCACCAGTCATATTTCTCCTTCTCCTTCACTTTGCTTACACCCCCATCATCTTGCTACCTTCGTTTTTCCCTATAAAACCCTACATAAACCCATGTTCCCTCAGGCCCCTGACCACGGAGCCTAAACCATCATGTAACCATGTCCACATGACCCCGCACTCCTGTGACCCCTCCCTACCTTTGAATCGTAGCCATGAACTCTCCCTACCGATCGAATGGCTCCGGTCACATCAGATACAACGACCTGCGCAATCAAATACCCCACCATTCGATCACATTCGCAGCGATTGGACGGCATCCGCTGCCCCCGCAACCACAACATAGTGGTGCATTAACGCGCGATGGAGGGCAGTTTCCGTCCTTTCCCCGCCACCACGCGTCGCCCTCTGGATGGTATCGCGTGCCATTGTATGTTTACCACCGTAGGCCCCGAAGCGGTGTGACCAATACCGCTTGCTATCGAAACCGCCCTTCCCTCCTGATAAACTCTGCACACCTCCGACGCCCGATGATCGTTGGATTCGTCCACCTGAGATCCAATGGCCTGCGTCCACCCCGCTTCCATATCTCCCGGTACTCCTCGCCAAGCAAACCCCACTGTCGATCTGCCCAATCTAATGGCCGATATTACTCCGCCATCCGACCGTCCCACCCGCTTTGCAGTCCACGTCCCTGCCCACTCCGTGCACCCAAAGGACGAAGGTGACCAGTTTTCAGTGCCAGGTGCATTTCCTCCTCAACAACCGCATTCAACAGGCAGTATGGCCAAGGAGGAAAAGGACCGAGCATGAGTAAGTAGCTGCATTTAACAGTTATGGGACTTAGTGAATAAGGACGCTACAGCCGCCTGAGAGGACAACAGAGCACCCGAGAAGATCAAATTTATCCACTACAGCAAGTAATCACACCAGAGACTCCATCAGTCATTTAAAGCAGTTGGTGGTCAATTATGACCCCTCCATACTTAGAATGGCCGAGTGCCTTTGTAATGAAACTCTATATATACCCAGAAACAAGATGTAATCAGGGTTGATGGTTGTTGTTTTGATGTAAGGTTCAACTTCTAGAGACTGTAACTAACTTGATACTTGTAATGTCTCGTCTTCATTTTTAGCTAATACAAGTTTCTTTTGCTGTTAATTGCTCACTTTCCATTTCTATTCTGTTCCAGGCTATGGCTAATATGTAGTTTTCCTGAACTCTTGATGTTCAGCACTAGAGGAGCTGTCATCCTACCTCTGTGGTTAAATCTTGCATGTATCAGTGAATGTGTTAATCAGGTTTCTTTTCACTTAGTGACAAAGAGCTGTCATCTTGTCTGTACACTAGGGAATTAGATTTGCAAACCTCTTCACTAGTTGCAAACAGCCATCACAAGGTCTTGTGCATCTACTGGTGTGGTCAGTATTCTCCTTATTCACCCAATCTTTGAACTGTGAGTAATTGGTGGTTTAAAGCCTTGTAATCTGGGGGTATTCACGCATGTCTGGGGTTAAGCATAGTAGAAGTGGTTATCTGGCTTGAACAAGCATCATTCCTTCCATTCATCCATTTCCAACATTAAGTTTAGTTTGTAGTGTTCCCGAGCATCTCGGAGCTACAACCTAGGAGAGTTTCTTGGGGTGATAACATTAATTCGCACCATTTCCGGAGAGAGGTGATTGAAGCTTAGCTTCCCTGGGAGAATGACACAGTTCTAGCTTTGATGATAGACAAAGTCTGGGCACGTTTCTGGTTGTAATCATCTATCTGGAGACTGTACTGGAGAACCAACCTAGTGGCGACTCCACATTATAGTTCTAGCTCAGTTTATAAGGCATACCCGGAGAAATCCTCAGAAGTCACTAGCTGACCCAGTGCCTGACCCTGAGAAGATTGCTAAGCAAAGGAAAACATCACAGAAAGGAGCATCAGGATCAGGAAAGCTTAAGAAATATTATGTATCTCTACAAGAGAATATTATAGCTAAGAATATACAGTGTGAAGAGTTAGAGCCTAGCATTGTTAGTGAAGAAATACCTTCAGAGATTCATAAAGCTCCATGTTCAGTTAGTTCCCCTTTGGATCTCAGTCCAAAGAAAGCCTCCCATACATTCCATCATATTCCTTTGTCCCTGTCATCCATTTCACTGTTCCCTACTATTCAAGTTGCCAATATCCTTCCACCTATCCCAGTCATGGCAGGTCAGCAAGCTCCCACGAAGATGGAAAGAATCATATCTGCTAGGTATGGACCCCTGGTCTTGCCTATTCCTTTGAATGCCATGCCTGCAAGAGAATATCAGAAATATATGCCCAAGTTCACTAGTACAGAGGGAGTAACAGCTGAAGAACACCTTGAATATTTTTATAACTATGCTGATAACCTAGATATCAGTGAAGATGATGTGTGGATGAGAGTGTTTGTCCAGAACCTTGATGAAGAGGCTAGAAAGTGGTTCAGAGAATTGCCCCATAGGTACATAGCAGACATTGAAGCATTAGATGATGCATTCCTGAAGCAATGGGGGGATAGGAAAGATCTACTCTCTTACCATACAGAGTTTGGAAACCTAAAGAGGGAGAACGGGGAATCATTGATTGATTTTAATAAGAGATTCAACCGTATGTATAGTAAGATACCAGCTGAAGTAAAGCCTACCCCCACCTCTGCCAAACTCACTTATGCCAATTCTTTTGACTCTGACTTCTGCCTGCTTTTAAGAGAAAGAATATGTGCCACTCTAGCTGAAATGCAGGATGCGACCCTAGAGGTGGAATCTAATATCATGGCTGCAGAAAAGCTTAAAAGTCATGCTGATAGAAGGAGGTAGAGAGGTGAGGTTTCTTCTTCCTCTTCTTCATATTTAGAACCCAAATTAGATAAGATGTCTAAAATGATAGATTCATTGGCTACTGAGATATCTAAGCTGAAGGTTGAGCAGAGCTCTGGAAAGATAAGGCTTCCAAACACATTTGCTCCAAGAAACCCAAATCCATTTAGAAGAGCAAACAAACAAGTGCAAATCATTCCGAGGGGCAAAGAGGCCCATGAAGAACAAAGAGTGAAGGCTCCCTTCCAGAACATAGTCATGGAAGAGGAGCAAGTTGAAGAAGATGATGAGATTCATTGCATGGAAGATAAAGGCGTGCTGCCTTTTTGACATTGACTGCATATGAAGAATCATTACTACAGGACCAAACTAGTCCCGAGTGGGACAGAGAGGCTATTCTACAGACTGGTGAACAACAAATATACAATCTAAGGTCAAAAGCAAACAATGTCAAGGAGAACCCTACCAAAAGAGATGTTGTCGAAACATAGCAATAGAATATTAGATAGAATAAGCCAACAATTGATCCAGTCATCTTCAAAGCACCAGGTCAAGAGGTAAGAGGTCCTCATAAGTCCCTTCCCCTTTCAGTTTTGAATTAGAAGTCCAGAAGTTAAAAATATCTGTGCCTCTGATAGAACTTGTAAAGAGTGAAGTTTTTAGAAAGCCTATCCTTGATGCTCTTGAGCTGAAAGCCTCACAAACCCCCACTGACTACGTCAATTTGCAAGATGATAAGCCTGCAGTTGTGCTTAGCCCAATGACTGAACCTGCTGATGATAATTCTCCATCATTTTATGTCTCCTTGACCATTCATGACAAAATCCTCCACAATTTCTTGCTAGACACAGGGGCCAGCCACAATTTGATGCCTAAAGCTGTCATGGAAGAGTTAGGCCTTGATATCACTAGACCATATCATGATTTATTCTCATTTGATTCAAGAAAGGTAAAATGCCTAGAATTGATCAAAGACTTGGCCATTACCCTAACTCAGTTGCCCATGAAGAGCATGATTATGGATATTGTGTTAGAAGATGTCCCTCCCAAGTTCGGCATGCTGCTGTCCAGAGGGTGGATCAAGAGACTAGGTGGGACACTGCAAAATGATTTATCTTATGCCACCATCCCAGTCTTTGGAGGGGAAAGCAAGAGATTGTACAGAGAAGCACAACTGGCCTACATCATCAGTGATGAGAGGAATCCTTCTAATCATCCCATATATGCTGTGGACACTGATTTTGGAGATTGTATTGTCCAAATTGAAGAATCCTAGAAGGCCTCAATGCAGATCAAGAAACCAGTGAATCAGGCTGAGGGAGAGAAAGGAAGTCAGATTTGGGAAATGTTCTTTGATGGAGCATGTTCTAGGGAGACCGTAGGAGCAGGGGTGGTGCTGATATCTCCAAACAAGAAAGCGTACATCTATCTTTTAAACTGGCTTTTCAAGTCACGAACAATATATCAAAGTATCTCAATGTAGCTAAAAATAGAGGAATCAGGAGCATAAAGGTGTTTGGAGATGCTGATCTTATCATTAAGCAAGTAAACAAAACATTTCAAGCAAAGTACCCAAGGTTGAAAGCATACAGAGATGAGGTATGGAGACTTAAAGATTCTTTTGATAATTTTTGTATCTCATATATCCCTAAAGTAAAAAATCAGCTGGCCAATTCCCTTGCTGTGTCTGCTAGCATGTTTATCCCTCCCATGCCTCCTAGACTAGTTTATGAAGTTCAAATGAAATACAAACCATCCTTGCCTGATAATGTCCAGCATTGGAAAGTTTTTGAAGATGATGAAATAAATAGGTTCCTACAAGTCATTGATGAATTCTCTGAAATGCAAATTGACCAAGAAAATGAAGCCTTGGAAGAAAATCCCCAATCCCAGCTTAGAAATAGAATTGGTAAAGATAGCATTGTCTAACTGCCCAATAATCATATACCTAAGGTTCTGGTTCCATTAGAAAAGCTGTTTGACAAAAATGATGTGCCTTATAAGGTTGCCCAAAAAGAAGACCAATTGGCAGTTTGTAAGCATAATATAGGGAGTCCAGGACAACCAAGATATATTAATCTGTCCACTTGTCTGTCTGCTGCCGAGAGTGCTGAATACTGCAATTTAATGAAGCAATTTGCTAATGTCTTTTCCTGGGAATATAGTGACCTGAAAACATATGATGAAAATATCATCCCGCATAAAATTCCTTTAGAGAAAGACACCATCCATTTCAAGCAGAAGCTGAGACTAATAAATCCTTTGCTCCTTCCTCTAATTGAAAAAGAAATCAAGGAGTTATTGGCTGCCAAAATCATAGTCCCTCTCAGATATTCAAAATGGGTAGCCACTTTGGTAGTGGTGAGGAAGAAAAGTGGAGAAATCAGGCTCTACGTTGATTTCAAAAACTTAAACAAATGTTCTAAAAAAGACAATTATCCTTTACCCAAGATGGAACATTTGCTGTAGAAGGTCTCAGGGGCCAAAGTAATGTCTTTCCTGGATGGATTTTTAGGGTATAGCCAAGTTGCTGTACACCCAGATGACCAAGAGAAGACTGTATTCACCACTCCTTGGGGCACTTTTATGTATTCCAAGGTGCCTTTTGGGTCGATGAATGCTGGAGCCACCTTTCATAGAGCTATGGATATAGCATTTGTGGGAGAGAAGGATAAGTTTGTGCTTGTCTACCTTGATGATATAATAGTGTATTCCAGCAGCCATCAAGACCATTTGCAACATTTGAAGAAAGTATTCCTGAAGTGTAGAAGGTTTGGGATTTCAATCAATCCTAAAAAGTCACAATTTTCTTTAGAAGAGGGCAAGCTGTTAGGACATATTGTTTCTGTCGTAGGTGTCAAAATTGACCCAGAAAGAGTAAGAGCAATATAGACCTTATTTGTCCCAAGGTCAAAGAAAGACATCCAGTCCTTTCTGGGCAAGATAAATATTGTAAGGAGGTTTATCCCAAATTTTGCAAACTTGTAAAGCATATTACCTCCATGTTGAGAAAGGGGTCATAGATCAAATGGATTGATGCAGCAAGAAAATCCTTTGAGTCCATTAAGAAAGCGATTATGGAAGCTCCCACTTTAAGAAGTCCAAATTATAGTAAGGAGTTCCATATATTTTCATTCGCCTCTGAAGACACCCTTGTAGTAGTTTTATTGCAAGCAGATGGAGAGGGCTCAGAGCATTCGGTGGCCTTCTTTAGCAAAACATTAAGGGATGCTGAGATGAAGTATGATATCATTGAAAAACAGGCATATGCTCTTATCTAGTCTTTAAAAGCTTTCAGAATTTACATTCTACATTCCAAGATAATTGCATATGTACCCTCTGCTTCAATAAAAGATGTTCTAATGCAGCCTGATGCTGATGGGAGAAGGGCTAAATGGATTGCAAAGCTTATTGAATTTAACATAGAATTGAAGCCCACCAAACTAGTCAGAGGTCAGGGCCTTGCCAAACTGATGGCAGAAGAAAATTACAGAATGCTGGACATGAATCTCATGAGCACGATTTCAGAGAATGGTTAGACGAAGGAAGAAGCAGCTAAACCTAGAAAAAATCAGTCATTGGCAGAAAATTTAGCTTCTTGTGATTGGTACTCTGCAATAGCCCAATTTTTGCTAAAGCTAGGAATTCCTCCAGGCCCTAGTTCAAGCCAAGACAGAACTATTAAACTCAAGGCAGCCAAATATTGCATTCATGAAAACCTGCTCTACTGGAGGGACCCTTCTGGAGTTCTTTTGAGGTGTCTGAACAAAGAACAATCCATAGAAGTGATGCAGCAGTTCCATTCCAGCACATGTGTAGGACATCATTATTGGAAAACTACAGCCCATAAAATCCTCAGAGATGGATACTATTGGCCTACCTTATTTTCTGATGTGTTTTTATTTGTTAAATCATGTGACAGGTGCCAAAGGTTTGAAGGCAAGCAGCAATTGAAGTCCTTGCCCCTAAAACCCATACATGCCAGTGCCCCTTTTCAACAGTGGGGCTTGGATTTCATTGGAGAAATCAACCCACATTCCAGTGGCCAACACAGATGGATCGTAGTTGCCATTGATTATTTCACTAAATGGATTGAGGCCATCCCTACTAGAAAGGCTAACCATAATGTGGTCATTGAGTTCTTGACAGAGAATATCTTCACCAGATTTGGTTGTCCACATAAATTGATCACAGACAATGCAGCAGCTTTAGGGCAAAAGAATTGGTGGACATGTGTGACTCGATGGGCGTTAAGCTAGTTCATTCCACCTCATATTACCCTCAAGGCAATGGTCTAGCAAAATCTTCCAACAAAAGCCTTATAAGGATAATTAAAAAGCTGCTGGAAGACAACAAAAAGAATTGGGACTTTAAGCTCAAATATGCACTGTGGGCTGACAGAGTAACCAGCAAGAAATCCACAGGGAGTTATCCTTTGAGGCTGGTATATGGCACTAAGGTTGTATTCCCAATTTAGTTAACCCTCCCTATGGCAAAGTTCTTACCAGAAGAGTGGGATGAGGAAGAAGACATGGCAAAAAGGATCACTGATTTAGCAGAGGTACATCAAATCAGAGAACAACTGGTTGAAAGGTCCGTGGCACACTAGAAGATGATCAAGGAAGCTTTTGACAGGAGGAAAAAAACAGATAATTTTTAGGTTGGGGACTTAGTTCTTAAGTGGGATGCATTGAAAGAGAAGAAAGGTAACCATGGGAAGTTTGATGCTTTCTGGACAGGTCCTTTTATCATTTCTCAAACCTAAGGGAACAATACCTTCATACTATGAAGTATGGAAGGGGAAACAATTTTTGATGGCCCAGTCAATGGGCGTTTTCTGAAAATTTATATTATTTAAGGTCTTGTGGCCTTAAATTTGTAAATATGTTATTTTATCTGTTTTGGTGTAGACTCAGTTAGACTCCATGCCCAATGGGACACTGGGAAATTTCGCTAATTTGGTTTTCATAGGAAAGGAACTGATCTACAGTTCTTGAGACCTCACAGGGAGGATCTCATCCCCAGAAGGATCCAGTGTTAGTTTTGCTACATATTTTGAAATTTTGAGGGTCAAATGCAAGCTTGGCCATATGGTTCATACCCAAAAGAGGACTCGCACCAGTCATCTTTCTCCTTCACCTTCACTTCACTTACACCCCCATCATCTCGTTACCTCCGTTTTTCCCTCTAAAACCCTGCATAAACCTGTGTTCCCTCAGGCCCCCGAGTGCGGAGCCTGAACCATCATGTAACCATGTCCACATGACCTCGTGCTCCCGTGACCTCTCCCCGCTGATCCAACGGCTCCGGTCATGTCAGATACAGTGATATGCATAATCAAATACCCCGCCATTCAATCGCATCCACCACGATTGGATGACATTCGCTGCCCCCGCAACCACAACATACCGGCGTGTTAACATGCAATGGAGGGTGGTTTCCATCCTTTCCCCGCCGCCATGCGTCACCCTCTGGATGGTATCGCGTGCCATTGTACGTTTACCACCGTAGGCCCTGAAGTGGTGTGACCAATATCACTTGCCATTGAAACTACCCTTCCCGCCTGATAAACTCTGCGCACCTCCGACGCTCGATGACCGTTGGATTCGTCCGCCCGAGATCCAACAGCCTGCGTCCACTCCGTTTCCATATCTCCTAGTACTCCTCACCAAGCAAACCCTGCCGTCAATCTGCCCAATCTAATAGCCGATATTACTCTGCCATCCGACCATCTCACCCACTTTGCAGTCCACATCCTTGCCTGCTCCATGCACCCAAAGGATGAAGGTGACCAGTTTTCAGTGCCAGGCACATTTCCTCCTCAACAACCACATTCAACAGGTAGTTTGGCCAAGGATAAAAAGGACCGAGCATGAGTAAGTAGTTGCATTTAATAGTTATGGGACTTAGTGAATAAGGACACTACAGCCGCCTGAGAGGATAGCAGAGCACCCAAGAAGATCAAATTTATCCACTACAGCAAGTAATCGCACCAGAGACTCCATCAGTCATTTAAAGCGGTTGGTGGTCAATTATGACCCCTCCATACCTAGAATGGCCGAGTGCCTTTGTAATGAAACTCTATATATACCCAGAAACAAGATGTAATCAGGGTTGATGGTTGTTGTTTTGATGTAAGGTTCAACTTCTGGAGACTGTAACTACCTTGATACTTGCAGCGTCTCGTCTTCATTTTCAGCTAATACAAGCTTCTTTTTTTGTTAATTGCTCACTTTCCATTTCTATTCTATTCCAGGCTGTGCCTAATATGCAGTTTTCCTGAACTCTTGATGTTTAGCACTAGAGGAGCTGTCATCCTACCTTTGTGGTTAAATCTTGCATGTATCAGTGAATGTGTTAATCAGATTTCTTTTCACTTAGTGACAGAGAGCTTTCATCCTGTCTGTACACTTGGGAATTAGATTTGAAGACCTCTTTACTAGTTGCAACCAGCCATCACAAGGTCTTCTGCATCTGCTGGTGTGGTCAGTATTCTCCATATTCACCCAATCTCTGAACTGTGAGTAATTGGTGGTCTAAAGCCTTGTAATGTGGGGGTGTTCACACATGTCTGGGGTTAAGCATAGTAGAAGTGGTTATCTATCTTGAACAAGCATCATTCCTTCCATTCATCCATTTCCAACATTAAGTTGAGTTTGTAATGTTCTCGAGCATCTCTGAGCTACAACCTAGGAGAGTTTCTTGGGGTGATAACAGTGATCCTAAAGTTCTAGATCAACTCATTGACATAATGCAGGTAGATGCCCCCTCATCAATCATTTTTCGATGAATAGTTTTGTTGAGGGCCTTCACTTGAATGAGGAAATCAAGTTGAGCTGGTAACTAAGGTTCATATCCTTTATGATTAAAGGCCATGATATTGGAATCCACTAGGTCAATCCCACCTATTGCTGATAATAGAGCCTGCTTTTGGGAGGGGAAATTTTGCAGTACCTTAAGTGTCGACATACCAGATGGCGATTGGGCTAGGTCCTCTACAATATTATAACTCTGTGCTACTCTGGCACGAGGATTAAATGTTGATTTGTGTACTACTCCCTTTGGCAACTTTATCGTTAGCTCAGGAATGATGGGTGGCACAACTTCGATCGAAGTTGTTGTCGAACTACTAGGTCGATCTGTAGCCTTGTTGTTCGACAGTTGTGGATTACCGTAATCTTTATTCCTTGTCGATATTAAAGCATCATTTTGTTGTTTCAAAATAGACAACATAAGCACTTTGGACGGGGAAGCATTGTTGCTAGCAACCAAATTGGTTTCTGAGTTCCGAAACGGATCAGTCAATACCGCTAAAGTTTTTGAATTCTTAAAGAATTTCTTAATTTCAGCTTTATGTGGAAAATTTCTTGTCCAATGATCCTCATCGCAAATCTGACACCCCGAAGGAGGTTTCCTTTGCCTAGAAGGGTTTGTAGAAGATTTTTCAGGAGACAGATCATCCTGCTTCTTCTTTTTCCCTTTCTTTTTCTTCTTGCCTTCTGGTTGCTTCGGTTCTTTGCCTTTGTCGGTTGACACGACATTAACCTTTGAGGTAAGAAGTTCTTGATTTTCATTTTGACTGGAAACCGTGCGGGCTTTCTTAGATGTAGCCTTTGCGGTTTTTGTGCTTCCTGTTCCTACCACGTCATCACTGGCATGAGAGTCTTTGTTTGATTTAGGAGGAGGAGGAACGGAAAACTCTGGTCTAGGAGCATCAGGAATTTTGTCGTAGAGTGTGCCAGACTGAGTATAGATCAAGTCTAGATATTGTACATGAGCAATGACTTGCTCTTTAGTGACGACTCCTCCCTTAGCCACATCTTCTGTAATAGAAGGTAACAATGACTTAGTAAACCATTCAACTAGCAGCTGATCAGGGACATATGTTTTTACCATTCTATGATGATGTCGCCACTCATGAATATGATCAGATATGTGAGTGGCTGTCGTCTGCTTGAAATTGGTAAGAAGATCCGTTCTTGTTTCGTACCTTATTGGTAACTGAAAATGGGTTAAAAAGGTGGTGGCAAGGGCGCTAAAGTTATCGAATGAAGCTCTAGGTAATTTGATGTACCATTTTGCTGTTGGACCAGTTAACGTTCGCTGAAAAAGGTGAAGCCTAATCGAATCATCATTGAGAGTGTTGGATGAACACCATAGATGAAAGGTCATCACATGATTCGATAGATCTTCACCCGGATTTCCATTGAATTTAGGAATATCTGACAGAAGTTTATGAGGAATCGTCGGCCACTAAGGGGCATAAGCAATTGGATCGTTTGTTAGCCGATTTAGATCTGGTAACTCTAAAGTCACCACGAAGGGCAACTGTTGATTCAGGTTCGGCAAAGCATACCCAGGATAAGATGGGATTACCTGAGCAGTGGGTCTTTGCATACCAGCATAATGTATTTGATGCTGATAACTTTGATAAGGTAGATGGGTATAACCATTATGATATGATTGATGTTGACCGTTTTGAATATACAGCTGCCCATTACCCGCAAAGCTTTGTTGCTCAGGTCCTCGGTAAGCTTGTTGGAATTGCGGTTGTTGATATTGTACCAGCCATGGTTGTGAAGCCATTTTCTATTGTCCAATACTGGCTGTTTGACCAAGATGAGGGGTAATAGTACTTGTTTGAACCTGAGTCGCTCCAGTTAAGGAGCCACTAATAGGCAATTGTGGCTGTGTCATGGAGACAAGAGGCTATTGTATTACAACCTGAGAGACTTGAGGTTGGCATAAAACAGGCAACGCTTGTACTTGCGACACCATCACAATAGCCGGTGTAGTGGGGATATTCGACATAGGTAGACTTGGTTGCATTGAGTATACAACTCTTGGTTGTTGAGGCAGTATTGGCACCCAACCACTGGATGTGATTCCAGCTTGACCCGAATTCTGTTGTGAACTCTCATATGGTTGTTCTCCTAGAGGGAAAAATGAAAGGGCATACTGCCCCCCATATGGCGGCAATCCAGTGCTCAAAGGAAAGATTGGTCTTTGGAGATCGGACTGCCCAAATTGATACTATTATGAAGGATCAATTTGCTGAGATTCAACATAAGAAATTCCAGATATTATTCCGAACGAACAAATGGGAACAGACCATACTGTCAAAATAGTCCCTGGGTGGACTTCCTCTGGCGGTTGAGAGCTAGTTGGGACAGATGGTATACCAGCGAACATTGTTGGAGTGGTGGCAGGAGGTTCTGCTGCCGCTGTATCAGATGACACAGTCTTAGATGTCGATGGTTGTCCAGACATATCGAGTCTATCCAAAATACTTCCTAGCGATTCTACAAGAACTTGCGATGAAGGCAGACTATCTTCTGAAGTAGAAGGATATAGGTGGATCCCAGTTCCAAAATGCAATGGGGTACTGGATGGATAATCCTTCGTAATCTCTTCTATAGCAATCAATCCAGGTGGAAGAGGTAGACCATCGGGTCCGTAAAATATTTCTGGTGCCGAAGAAGGTATAGACTCTACAGTGACAGGTACTAGAGGGGCAACACCTTCCAAATCAACCCCAGATGGAGCTGGTTCAGGAATAGAAGTGTTTACCATTACACTAGGATCAATTCTAATGTCCTCTTGTAATTGCGGAACTTCTTCTATAGAGGTAGGGATACAAGAAATAGTTGGAGTAACTGGAGTCTCTGAGGATGTTGAAACACAAGCATCAAACACACCGGGAGACTTTGACCCAGTTAAATGAGTTCGCTTGGCCTAGAATGGTGTCATTTCCAGAGTCAAAGACGGTTGGCTCGTTAGTCTCTGCGAACGACGAGGTTTTGATTGACTTTCTTCCACGATTTCTGATTACTTGATCAACTCAAAATAAAAAGGGGAAAATGTTATTCTGAATTAAATGAACTTTATGACGCTTTGACACAACTTGCTTTTTCAATTTTTAAGAGTCAAGAAAAAGCTAAAGATGACTCTAGTCGCCTTCGATTTTTAATAAGCCTGAAGTGACAAGTGTTCAGATGGACCTTTTTTTTAAGGAGTCTGAAAAGGAACGAAAGTGACTACTCTAGAAATCTAGACAAAGGGATTACCAAACCAATCGAAAAATTGCAAAATACTTTTTACGGTACGGTAGTCAATCTTCCCGAATGATGTGTTCAGTGCATTGCGATCGATAGGGCGGCAGACACGGCTTCTTAAGGATAAAGGATATAGCCTATTGTGGTCTCCCAATATATACTCGACGGTACGTCGGAGCATAAGTCCATACTGTAACTTGTTGTCTCAAAGAGGAGGAATCACCCAACCTACGATGAAAGCGATAGTTACCAGGCTTTACGATGCTGGAATACGTCTCTAGCCTAGACTTCTAAATGTTGTGCGTTAGGTTCCAAAGCGTTTTTATGTTCATTGAATTTATTTTATAGTTGATCTTTCTTAAGAAGTTTTCCTTTAAGGTTCACCTCGTGATGTAGATATACAATTCCTAAATATGCAATCTAAGATGATAAACAGTTGTTTACTCTTCCTTTTGCAATGAAAATCCTAGCTACTAAGGAAAGAGAAGCGAAATTCTTTCAACATAGAGCAGAGAGAACACACTAGATGCACTGTCCTAAATCAAAATCAACAAGTAGTCTAAATGCAAATGCACATGCATGTATTTTATTTCCACTTTCTTAATTTGCGAATGACTAAAAGAATGCTAAGTACAAATTTGAACTATCTTTTCTCTCAAAGTGACAGTACTAACAATTTTCTCTTCAAAAGACGAAAGGAAGACAGGGGCGACACTTTGTGATTTTGAATTGAAAATTGCTTTTGACACTTGAAATACTATTAATTAAAATCAAATACAAGAGTAACAGTGTATTCAACTATTAGAAAAGAGGAGGATTCTTTTCTTTGACTGAAAACGAAACTTGTGACACTTTCAAATCAAAAGATGATAGTTTGATTAAGCTACTATTTGTAGAGGAGAATTGTAAATGGCGAATAATAAATAAAAAATTCAAAATTCTTTGTAAAATGGAGGCTGAATAATGCAAAGGAAGGGAGTTTCAACAGTGGTATACTGATCATAGACAACAAAACTCCTGAATAAAGCTGAAGAGAGTGAAGAAAAACCAAAATCTCGAGGCAGAAACAGTCTTATCTAATCATCACACCTGTAACACAGGGAAACAGGGATGCATCTCACCTACAGCACACGGGAGGTGCGATGCATCTAGACTGTCAAAAGGAGACAGTGCAATGGTCCAGGGACGAGACTTTAACTTGGTTTTTGGTCACAGTTTTCAGCTTAGTTCAGGGATTTAAGTTGAGCTAATGATAGTCAATAAATACAAAACATAAGGGCTGATCTAATAAGGTTACTTGAGCCACCACCAGGGCACTTAGGATGTTTGCAAGTCAAATGTTTAATTCATAAACTAACCCGAAGATTGACTGAAGCAGTGTTTATGTACTTTGTAGTTGCATAGCAAAAGCAGTTTGAAGGCTAGCTAGCATAACTTCAAGCTCCATCTGTAGTTTATACAGTAAACAAACTAGAAACAAGCAAACAAGCTATTTTCTCCCCAGTGGGGTCGCCATTTTGTTATCGAGAAAACTAGTGTCTATTCAGAGCTGCTAGTCCCACTAAGACGGGTAGCTATCTTAGAAACAAACAGATTAAATTCATTTGTGTTTTCCTTTATGAGAGATAGATGAGAAATAAGCAGAGAGTACCAACCTCAGTCTTTCGCTTGGCTCCTTGCTTGTTTTCTTTCCCCTTTGACAGAACTTCGCCACTCCTTCCTTACTTGTCCCGCTTCAAAGAGCACTTGTAGAGTCAAAGCAGCATAATACCATCAAAGCATAGAGATCTATAACCATAAAAAATATAGGATCGGATGTATATTAGCCATACAAATGCATATATCAATACAAGATTCAGAGATATACAAGAATATGGAGGAAAACTCCAATAGCTTTATTGATAGAAGTAGTAGAAGAGTGGCTTACAACCCATTGGTCTGACCCAATGCCATCCTCCCAGCATGAAAGCCCTCTTCACCTCATGAAAAGCTTAGATCACCCAACAATACAATGTTGCACAGAGAAACCAACAACACTTCCTTACAAAATACAAGATTCCAGCCTTTGGATCTCTAGGATGAGGGATCCATATATAGATGTTTGCAGGGGGGTGAGTCAGCTTTTGGGATTTTGATTAGTGTCATCTCTCTGATAGTTCTTGGTTCCACTTGGAGATTTCATGATCTCTTACTCATCCCTGGGCGAATTTAGAAAGGCAAGTGTCAAATGAGCAACTTCTAGAAGATTCTCAGGGTCTCCACCTAGCAAACTGCTTCTGCCATTTGTCTGCTCTCGCTCATCGCACCCTACAGAAGGGCTTTCCAATATGCATCACAGTTTTTGCATGTGGCAGGTGGGATGCATCATACCCTTAGCACTGAGCAGTCTGTATGGTCTAGTTTAGACCAGTTTTGAGTAGTTTTTGAGGGAGAACTTTTGGGAGATGATGTAATCAGCTGACCTTGCTCCTTTAGGGTATGAAACAACACTTTTAGGGACTTAGAAGCCCTTGGTTTATGGACATATGTGATTGGGGTTGCAGTGTCCAAATATGTCTATAACAGTGAGCCATTTTTGTTTCTCTTATGAAGATAATCTTTGTTCTAAAAAGTATTTAAGACTATCATGATTTGTTTTTACCTTGAAGTGTCTTCCCATTAGGTAGGGTTGCCATTTCTTAAGTGTATTTAGTATTGGTAACATTTCCTTCTCATAACTAGCTTTGTGTAAATACTTTCCTTTGATTGGACAACTTTCGAAAGCAATGGGTATTTCTTCTTGCATTAAAACAACACCAATTCCATTTCCTAAGGCATCACATTCCACAATAAAGGTTTTTGTGAAGTTTGGCGTAGCTAAGAATGGTGCTTGACACATTACCTCTTTAAGATGTTCAAAGGCTTTTGTTGCTTCTGGAGTCCATGAAAATGCATCTTTCTTCAATTTTTAGAGGTGCTACTATTCTCCCATAATTATTAACAAACTTGCGATAATACTCTGTCAACCTGAGAAATCCTCGTAGATGCTTTATGGATGTGGGGATTTTCCATTCCTTAATGGATTTAATTTTGCTAGGGTCTACCTTAACACCTTCATGAGATACAAAATGACCCATATATTCCACCTCTTATACTCAAAAGAAACATTTGGAACTTTTTGCATATAATTGTTTCTCCTCTGATAGTTTGAGCACCCTGTCAACATGTTGGTCATGATCCTTCCAAGGCTTTCTGTAGATTAGTATATCATCAAAAAATAATAACACAAATTTTCTAAGGAAGGGTTTGAAAATGGAATTCATCAAACCTTGAAATGTAGAAGGTGCACTGGTAAGGCCAAAAGGCATGACCAAAAATTCATAATGACCCTCATGAGTTCTAAATGCTATTTTTGGAATGTCTTCAGTCTTCATTCTGATTTGATGATATCCTGAACAAAGATCCAACTTCGTGAAGTAAATTGATCCATGTAATTCATCCAATAATTCATCAATGACACAAGCGCTACCTATAATCTGGACACATGCACCATGACCCATCCTTCTTGTGCACCAAGACTACTAAGCAGAGAAAGAAGTTTGACTAGGTTGAATTATACCGGTTGTTGGGTGTGGAGCTTGAATATCTTATGTATTCATAGGTATCACCGCATTGGACCCCAGTTTATAATGGGGTGGAAACACCCCCCATCTATGTATGTGGCCACGGGGGTCGAAGCGCGGGGCGACGATGATTATTTGGAGCCCCCCCTGGTGGGGGATTGGGGGCAATGCCCCCAAAGCTAAAAATAAATGTAAAATTTCCTTGTAAAATGTTGTAATTTCATAGTTAATCTGGACCATTCATTAGGTGGAGATCTTACAGTAGAAGTTATGTTTAATTTAGGTTTTTTTTTCCCTAGAAGGCAACCCCTCCCTATATATGAGGGAATTGTATTGCGTCTATGTAGATATATATTCTGAGTGAGAAAGGGAGAGGAGATTGTGTGAGAGTGAAGCAGGAATTACAATGGATATATTGTAGGTTGTATCTCTTCAGTTTGCTGGATAATATAAAAGGAAGGACTAGCTATTTCTCTGTGTACGTAGCCCAAATTGGGTGAAACACGTATATCTATGTCTCTCTTGTTTCATGTGTTTTCTGTGTTTATATTTCTGCAATATATTTTATGTGTTCCATTGCTCTATAATAAATAATTTTCTAATAACTGGTATCAGAGCGGAAGGTCCATTTGGCTGATAAAGAGAGAAGGGTTCTTGGTTCGAGTGGGAGCAATGGCGAAAGATGGTAGGTTTAGGGTCGAAAAATTTAACAGTCAAAACTACTAGCTATGGAAGATGCAGATGGAAGATTATTTGTATCAGAAACATTTGTACCTACCATTGAGCAGAAACAAAAAGAAGCCGACAAGTATGACAAACACAAAATGGGATATTCTCGACAGAAAGGCACTTGGAACAATATGGTTGTGCCTAGCGGCATCGATAGCACTTAATATTTCAAAGGAAATGACAACAGAGGGTTTAATGTTGGCATTGGCCAAACCATATGAAAAACCCTCAGCCTCAAATAAGGTATTTCTTATGAAGCGTTTATTTAATATGAAGATGTCAAAAGGCAGATCTGTTGCTGATCATTTAAATGAATTTAATATAGTTACCAGTGTGTTAAGTTTTGTAGGGGTAACTTTTGATGATGAAGTTAGGGCTCTGTTATTTCTGTGCTCATTGCCAGAAAGTTGGAATTGTTTAGTTATGGCCATTAGTAACTCTGTCTCTAGATATAGTACTTTAAAGTTCGATTATGTTGTTGGTGCAATCCTTAGTGAGGAAATGTGATGGAAAAGCTCCGGTGAGACATTAGGTAATGCTTTGACTGTAGATACTAGAGGAAGAAAAATGGAAAGGGGAAAGAGCCCAAGATATCACAGTAAGTCAATGAAAGGCAGATTGAAGTCTAGATCAAGGATAGTGTACTGGAAATGTGGGAAGAAAGGACACTTGAAGAAAGACTGCAAGTCTCAGAAGGGAAAAGAAGGAGATGCGCATCAAGAAAACAATCATGAAGTGCATGTGACAGGTGATGTGCTGCAAGATGCTTTGATTATTTCATTAGAAAATATTATTGATGCCTGGGTGGTAGATTAAGGGGCCTCATTCCATGCCACACCTGATAGGAAACATTTTCATGATGATGTTCAAGGAGATTTTGGACAGGTTTGATTGGGTGATGATAAACCCTGTAAAATCATTGGAATGGGTATAGTTTTCATAAAACAACAGAATGTAAATCAATGGTTGTTGAAGGAGGTAAGGCATGTTCCAGATCTGAAGAAAAATCTGATTTCAATAGGGCAGTTAGGAGGTGAAGGTTGTGTAACAACTTTTACAGATAAAACCTGGAAGCTCACTAAAAGAGCCTTGGTAATAGCAAAAGGAGAAAAGGTTGGTACATTGTATTTATGCAATGGTATTTCTAATTCTATCAATGCTTTAACCTCTACAGGAGAAGATACGACATTGTGGCATCATAGATTCGAGCACATGAGTGAGAAGGGGATGCAAATTCTTCACTCAAGAATTTTGTTGCTAGGTTTGAAGTATGTTGATTTAAAATTCTGTGAAAATTGTGTTTATGGAAAACAGAAGAGAGTTAGATTCCTTAGAGTTGGGAAAGAAAGGAAGAGCGAAGAATAGAGCTTGTGCATACAGATGTATGGGGACCTTCTCAAGTATCATCTCTCAGTGGCTTTTGTTATTATGTTACTTTTATTGATGATGCAAATAGAAAAACCTGGATTTATTTTATTCAAAATAAATTTGATGTATTTGATACTTTTAAGAAATGGAAATCTTTGGTTGAAAACGAGACAGGAAAAAGGTTGAAGTGTCTCAGATCAAACAATGGAGGTGAATATTGTAGAAAAGAGTTTGATAGGTGTTATAGCTCCAAATCTCACTCTTATGGTTTGTGATGCTGTACTCATGGCCTAGGGCAACCCCTCCTTCCAGACCTAGTCCTAAAATTTAAAAAACAGTGTTTTATCCCTTATACGCGACATTGCCCTGAGTTAAACACGTGTATACGTGGGTTTGTGTATATCCAACCCGAGTGTATGTATTAAAACACTTAAAAAAGTATAAAACTCCTTATTTTCGGGCGGAGATCGCGAGTTTTACCTACTGATCACCTGTTAGTGCCCGTGGCCCAACTGCTCCCAACCAACTCCTAACTAAAAAACTACTTTGGGAGTGGTATAAAAAGACCTCAAAGGGAAGGCCTAAGGGAAGGGAGAAGAGAGAGAAAGGTTATTATGTTGAGATTTTTCCCTTAACTAGGTCTGAAGTCCCTTGTGCCTTCTGCACTTCCCCCATTTTGTACAGGAAACCTTTCTTTCCTTGTGTGTTTATGTTCATCCACCATTTATGACATCATGGAGAGAGTCATGGAAGGAGTTTGTTAGAGGCTTGAGGCTGGAACGGATCCAGAAGGAAGCTTTGCTTGGAGCCTGCTGAAGGTGACTCAGGTGAAAATATTCCTTTTTATGTACTTTATTTGTCTATAATAAAAGAAACACATGTCTTGTTTCCCGAAATGAATCTTCTTTATGTTAATGATATTCATGTTTAGAATTCATATGTAAATGGTTGTTTGGATTTCATAACTAACTACTTTTCTTTATAACATGAAGATGGTTTCTTTATAAGTTTTTGTCCATGTACTGCTGTGTTCTTTGAATTGGTTGTTTTGCAGGACAAAAGAGAAGAAGGGAACTCCAAGAAGGGTTTGGACCCTAAGGGCCTTCTCAGACGTAGGACCAAAGGTACATACCCTTATCATAGAATTTTCTTATAATAGCATAATGGCTGTGTGAATGCATGTTTCTTTGAATAGATAACTTTCAGTCTGCTAGGGTTTCAACCCAAAATGCCCTAGGGGAACATTTCCCTCTATCAATAGGTACTATTTAGGGAATGGAATTCGTAGAGAGAAGACAGTTCCAAGAACACCACAAGAAAATGGTGTGTGTGAAAGGATGAACAGGACAATCATGGAGTGTGCAAGGTGCATGAGATTTCATGCATGATTGCCTTTACATTTTTGGACATATGCTGTATATACTATTTTTTATCTAATAAATAGAGGGCCTTCAAGTTCCTTGAATGGTGGTATTCTAGAGGAGGCATGGACAGGTAAAAAGGTAAACTACTCATTTTTAAAGACTTTTGGTTGTGAAGCCTTTGTCCACATTAATAAAAAAAAATAGAACAAAGTTTGAAGCAAAATCAAAGAAATGTACCTTTATTGGATATGGTGTTAATGATTTTGGTTATCACTTTTATAATATGAAAAACACAGAATCATTAGGAGCAGAGATGTCATTTTCAATGAAAAGGTTTTGTATAAGGATCAGATGCAAGAAAAGAAACAAGAAAAGGAAAACAGAGAATACACAGTGATTGATGAGATCACAGAAAAAGTGAAGGTGCTTGAAAATCATAATGATCAACAACCAAAACAATTACAACAACCACAATAGCAACAAGCACCTCAAACAACTGAAAGTGGTGTTAGAAGATCTACCAGGATAAGTAGACCCTATGAACGATACTATCCTTCATTATATTATGTATTATTGACTGATTCTGGTGAACCAGAATCTTATGAAGAAGCAGTGCAGGTAGAAACTAGGAAGAAGTGGGAGAAAGCCATGAAAGAAGAGATGGACTCCTTAGCACATAACTAGACCTGGGACTTAGTCAGATTGCCTCCATGTAAAAAAACATTGTAGAATAAAATGGATTTACAGGTTGAAGGAAGAGGATGAAGGTAGAAAAAGGTATAAAGATAGACTTGTGGTGAAGGGGTTTGCACAGAAAAAGGGTATATACTTTGATGGGATATTTTCTCCTGTTGTTAAAATGCCTTCAATCAGAACTATTTTAAGTCTAGTAGTAGCTGATGATTTGCATCTTGAGCAGTTAGATGTAAAGACAACCTTTCTCCATGGGGATTTGGAGGAAGAGATATATGCATAAGCCACAAGGATATGAGGTAAAAGGGAAGGAGAAACTAGTGTGCAGGTTGAAGAAGAGCTTGTATGGCTGAAAATAGGCTCCAAGGTAGTGGTATCTAAAATTTGATGAGTTTATGTCTGAACAAGGTTATACTAGATGTCACACTGATCATTGTGTTTATCTCAAAAGGAAAAATTATGGAAACTATGTTATATTGTTATTGTATGTAGATGACATGCTTGTTGCAGGTTCTAACATGTAGGAAATAAATGTGCTCAAAAGAAAATTGATGAACTCATTTGCAATGAAGGATTTGGGTGCTGCAAAACAAATCCTTGATATGAGAATAACTAGAGACATGAAGAATTGAAAATTAACATTGTCTCAGAGTGAGTACATAGAAAAAGTGATGAAAAGATTTAATATGCAGAATGCAAAACCAGTTAGTATAACTTTGGCTAGCCATTTCAAACTAAGTGAGGAGGTGTGTCCCAAGACTCAAGAAGAAATGGCTTATATGTCTAAATTTCCATATGCATCAGTAGTTGGAAGCTTAATGTATGCAATGGTTTGCACAAGGCTTGATATTGCACAAGCAGTGGGAGTTTGAAGCAGGTACATGAACAATCTAGGAAAAGAACATTGGATGGCAGTGAGGTGGGTTCTCAAGTATTTGAGAGGTACCACAAATCAAGTATTATGATTTGGTGGTTCAAACATTGCTTTACAGGGATAAGTTGATGCAGATATGGCGGGTGATAGAGATAATAGGAGGAGCAAAACAGGGTATGTGTTTACTATAGGTGGAACAAATGTCAGTTGGGTTTCAAAACTGAAAAGTGTTGTTGCACTCTCAATAACAGAAGCAGAGTATGTTGTTGCTATAGAGGCTAGTAAAGAAATGATTTGGTTACAAAGGTTTTTGGATGAATTGGGTAAGAAGTAGGAGTTGGGCAGGTTATACAGTGACAACCAGAGTGCCATACATCTTGCAAAGAACTCTGCATTTCATTCCAAGACTAAACATATACAACTCAAGTACCATCTAATACGGTCAGTGTTGGAATATGGATAGATGAAGTTGGAAAAGATACACACTAGCCAGAATCCTGCAGTTATGTTAACAAAAGATGTAACTAGGGAGAAACTGAGATTTTTATCAGTTTCAATTGGTCTTCAACTATGATAAATAAGATGAGAAACAACCAGGTCCAAAGTGGAGTCATTTTCCAGCAAATGAAGCAACAATGGAGTTGCTATAATTAGTCTCTAAGTGGGAGATTATTGGGTGTGGAGCTTGATTATCTTCTGTATTCAAAGGTATCATCGCATTGGACCCTAGTTTGTAATGGGGCGACAATTGCACCCGTCTATGTACACTACTAGGGGGATATGTGGGGGCGATGATTATTTGGAGCCCCCCCTGGCGGGGATCGGGGGTAGTGCCCCCGAAGCTAAAAATAGATGTAAAATTTCCTTGTAAAATGTTGTAATTTTGTAGTCAATCTGGACCGTTCATTAGGTGGAGATCTGACGATAGAAGTTATGTTTAATTTAGATTTTTTTTCCCTAGAAGACAACACCTTGCTATATATGAGGGAATTGTATTGTGTCTATGTAGATATGTATTCTGAGTGAGAAAGAGAGAGGAGATTTTGTGAGAGCGAAGAGGGGATTACAACGGATCTGTTGTAGCTTGTATCTCTTCAGTTTGCTGGATAATATAAAAGGCAGGATTGGCTATTTTTCCATGGACGTAGCCCAAATTGGGTGAACCACATATATTTGTGTCTCTCTTGTTTTATGTGTTTTCTGTGTTTATATTTTTGCAATATATTTTGTGTTCAATTTCACTCTTTTGGGCATAGGGATATCTGTAAGGCCTGATGTTTGGAGGAACACTTCATGGAATCAAATGAATAGCATGATCATGATCACAAATAGGTGGGAGGCCTTCAGGAGTGTCAAATATCTTGGAATGATTGTCTAAGATTTTTTGGAGATCTAAAGAAATAGATGATTTCAATGTGGAAACCTCTAGCGAAAATAATTGTGCAATTACACCTCTTTGTTCTTTCTTTAGAAGCTTTGTCATTCCATTAGAGCTGATTATCTTTCTCGATTTCCCTGTGATACCCCTTAATTCATCTTCCTTTCCTTCCGAAGAAAATTTCATGAAAAGTTCTTGAAAATTAAATGCTATTGTACCCAAGGATCGTAGCCATTGGACTCCTGGTACAACATTAGCACCACCCATTGGAATGGAAATCATTGGGATATTCAATACATATTCTCCCATGGATAGCTTGATATTATGGCACTTTCTAGAGAAATTTATGTTTCCTCCACTTGCAACCATCACTTGACACTTTGGTGCTGGATATAGGAAGCAATTCAATTCCTTGGTTATCTTACAATGAATAAAATTATGGGTACTTCCCAAATCAATCAACACTATTACCTTTTTCTTCTTGATATGTCCTTCTATCTTGATAGTTTGAAGAGTGGTAATTCTAGCCAATGCATTACAAGATATGGTCGGATTCATTTCTTCTTTCTCTAGGATTTGTTCCTATTGTATATCCTCTTCTTTTGATGTTTCCTGTTCCTTTTCTTCCTCCTCTTCACAAGCTATGTAAAAAATTTTCTTATCATCACACTTATGACCTTTAGTGTATTTGCTATCACAACTGTGACAATGCCCTTTTGTTTTTTTTTATTCCAATTATTGTGGTGTCAACCATGTAGGTTGTGGAAGGCTAGGAGCAACAACACTTCCATATTTATAGTTGTGAGTGTTAGGCTTCCTTGTTGCCATAATTTTGCTTTCCATTTTTGTTGCCAACTTGAATGCCTTCTCCAATGAATGAGGTTTCCAAACACAAACCTCATGCTAGATGTTATCCTTTAAAGTCCCTATGAATACATCAATTATATGCTCCTCTGGAATATCTTTTACCCTTATATTCAAATTTTGGAAGTCCTCAATGTGCTCCATCATTGAACCCTTTTGTTTGAGATTTATCAATTGGCTAAAAAAGGTGTTGCTTTTTGTATCCTCATAATGTGCTATCATTTCTTCCATAAAAAATGCCCAAGTGACAATTTTTTTACGAGAGAAAAGCCATTGATACCATACAAATTGACTTGGTTCCAAATATAAAGCTGCAATGTGTACCTTTTATGTGTTTTGCATATTATGGAGATCGAAATATTGTTTCATCTGTAGTATCCATGTTACGAGATATTTTCCATCAAACTTCCTCATATCAATCTTTAGAACATGGTGTATCTTTGTTCCAATGTTAGATTCTATGATATCATTATTAACATTTCTTTTGTTTTCATCATGAGTTTCCTCTACTACCTTTTCGCCATTAGGAAGCCTTTCTTATAGCAACTTTGTCAAACCTTCCTTCAAACCTTCCATGTATTTCTTCAAATCTTCAATATTGTCTTTCATACCATCTATCTTAGGCTCCACACCTTTATTTGAACCATCCATCTTAGCTTCCATTACTTTTTGTGAGAGTGAATTTTTTTGCACTTGGTCTTCTAATTTTGATATATCATGTTGCATTTCTTCCTATTCTTCATGAGTCATGCTAGATATTTCAGGTTGCTTACTATGTTTTTCCATTTTATTTCTTTGGGGAATAAATTAATGATAATAATTCTTCAATATGCCCATTGAATTCCTTCAAACTATTTTTTCAAACCAAACTTATGCAAAAAAAAAAACTACACACCTTGTCTCACTTTGTAGGAGCTCGATATTGAATCTAATGTATCTCTGTAATTTCGAATCTCCAAGGTCTAAAATTGCATCCTGTGGTATCCCTCTAAGTCCACTTTCTGACCCCTCAAGTCTGATCAAGATTTGATTCTCCAAGGAAGAGCTATGCCAAATCACCCACGATGACTTGATTATAAACTAGTTTAATAGAGCTAACTTGTACCAAGTGCCACATGTCACTGTTTCGATCTTAGGACTTGAATAAATAAAACTAAATTCCATCCTATTTCTACATATTATTACGAAATTTCAATCTGATTCTCAGAAAGAAAGTTATGACGATTTTCCCCAGGTCGCCTAGATATAATTCGGGATCCTGCAAAAACCCTAACTTCCTTGGATCATATCTTCGAAAATATAGAGAGAAAATATCTGAAATTTTGACCCAATATTTAGAGCGACTTCAAATCAAATGGGTTTTTCTTGTGTCTTCTGGAACGTTGCAGAAAAAAAGTTATAGAGAAAATTCCACGATGACCTATTTGGAGCAGTGAAACCCTAGAATCCAGAGCTCTGATACCAAATGTTATGCAACCAGTGCACAAAATAGAAGAAAATATAGATCAATGCCTTAAAAATCAGCCTTTTCAAGGGGAAACCTCCTTTACATTACACAAATGAACAATTCTTGGATGATACAAATGACAAAACCTCCTTTCTATATATAGGAGTCTAAGGGGTCACAATATAATCAAAACTGACATAACAATAATAATATAAGGGCACAAAAATAACAATAGTGGGCTTCTACGGGGCATAATAATAAGAATATGGGGACAATAGGGGCACAAAAATAACAATAAGGGGTACAATGATAATAATAATGGGGGAATCACTAGTATTATAGGGACCTAACACATCCTCTCCTCTCTCCCTCACTCTCTCTCCATCTCTCCCTTCTCACTCCCTATCTCTCTATATACACCCCTATCTCTCTATGTCTTTGTTCTTTCCTCCCTCTCTCTCCCCCTCCAACTCCATTTCTCTCTCTGTGTATCTCCCTCTATCCTTCTCTCTTCCTTCCTCTCACTCCCTCCACTCCATCTCTCTCTCTCTCTCTCTGAGTATCTCCCTCTATCGTTCTCTCTCTCTCTCTCTCTCTCTCTCTCTCTCTCTCCAACGTTTTCACTATTTCCCTCCCTCTGTCCCCCTCTCCAACCCCCAACTCTCTCTTAAATTTGATCACATTGTATTGTGTTTAAGAAATTATCTAAATTAAAAAAACTTAATTGGTTGCAAAATATTAAACCTATATTTTGGATCAATCATGTCAAAGAAAATAAAGTAGTGAAAAACTTAAAAAAATCATGCACTATATTTAATCTATTATTGCTAGTCATGTTGCTTTCTCTCATTCCTTGGATCCTTAGCTAAAATGGATATATGCTGGTTCTTTATATATATTTAGCTAAGATGGATCTATATGGTACTTTAACCAGCATAGATCCATCTTAGCTTAATTTTATTAAAACTGTAATTTAATTTCTATGGGAATATTTTTAGTAGTTGTGAGGATAGAGGGTGTAGACATATCTCAAATTGTAACATTTTCCCTTTTAGATTCAATTAAAAAAATGTTATAAAATTAAATTAAAATAAAATCTTTTTACTATGAAATAAGTTATGTTGTTTTGGCATGTGGTATTGATAAGCCATGGTATTGGTCCATGGTATTGTAACAAATCCTATTTACAAGTTAATATCCATGGTAAAGTGAGGGTGAATATCCATGGTTAACAATCTTGTCATATCATTATAAAATATTTTAATTGTAAAAAAAATTATGATTTTTATTTTCTTTTTCATTTCAAGTTTAGCGTTGGGTTCAAATAAAATGTTCACAAGTTACAACATCACATTTTAGCACTACATATTAGAACTACATTTTTCTCAGCCTTGTAGATATTTGCATGAAAATGCCATAATAAGTATTTCTTTTCTTTTTTATTTCAAGTTTAGCATTGGTTTAAAATAAAATGTTCACAAGTTACAACTATCTTGATTTGGTTAGGAAGTATCTTGGCAAGGTTCAAATGTTCACAAATTTTGGGAGCTATAAACAACTTTCCAGTAATGGGGTAATTGGTGAAAGGCCACTAAAGTCCAAAATATGTGGATATCTGTAGATAGATTTGCAAGGGTGGGATAAAGGCAGTCTAGATCAGACTTCGTGAAGTCCTTTCTTGGAGGTTTCCTCCCTATGCTGGATATCTCTCTCAAAACCCCATATCCATCACCCTTCTGCAATTTTCTTGTTTTAGTGGGCTTGAAAAATTTAAGTGTGGAGAGATGGGTCTCAGTTAGCATGAATATTCCCATTTTGATAGATCACGCTTCCCAATTTGATAGATCACACTGTTGTCATTGCATATCTATGGTTAACTCTATGCCTTTATAAACATTGGTCGACTCAACTAGAAGCAGTGGGCACTCGGCATGATTTGACTGGCGGTGGATTAAACAGATGAAAAATATGTGGAGTTCTTTTAAGTGCTTTGATTAGGGTTTCAGGTTCCTGTACATATGTTAACTGTATAACTTCAGTCTGGGCATTTTTTTACATTCAAAATTTTCAAATGTGTAGAATTTACTTTACACTTAACTTAGATGAAAAAACTTGTCTTAATATAACATGTAAAATTCATATTACTTACAACTCATGCTATTGTATCTTATTGTGCATATGTTAATTGTATAACTTCAGTCTAGGTAATTTTTTACATTTAAAATTGTCAAATATGTTGAAGTTGCATTAAACGTAGTTTAAATGAGAAAACGTCTGTCTTAATATAACATGTAAAGTTCATATTATTTACAATTGATTCATATTGTATCTTATTATGCATATGTCAATCGCATAACTTGAGTCTAGGTAATTCTTTACATTTATAAATTTTCAAATATGTATAAGTTACATTACACATATCTTAGATGAGAAAATGTTTGTCTTAATATAACAAGTAAACTTTATATTACTTATAGTTGATGCATATTATATCTTATTGTGCATATGTTAATTGTATAAGTTCAGTGTGGGTAATTTTTTACATTTAAAATTGTTAAATATGTAGAAGTTACATTACACGTAGCTTAGATGAGAAAAAATTTGTCTTAATATAACATATAAACTTCATATTACTTACAACTGATGCATATTGTATCTTATTGTGCATATGTTAATCATATAACTTCATTGTGGGTAATTTTTTACTTTTAAATTGTCAAATATGTAGAAGTTACTTTACAGGTAGCTTATATCTACACACAAATAAAATATCATAAATATGGCTATGGTAGGGGAATGAGTAAGAATTTTCACACTTGTTTGAAATTTCCTCTTGGCTGATGAATAGAACCAATTCATAACTATTGTTATTTTTGGTGGAGTATTAAGTTATTAACTCAAGATAAAAAAAGGGATAGTCTCTTTAATGATTGGAAAATTTTATTTCGAATGTTATATAGAAGTTACATTTTAGGTAGCTATATATACCCTGATGTAACTATAATATTCCAACTCCATTTTTTTCACACTTTTCAACATTTTAAAGGTTTGTCTAGTTTAGTGTGATTATGAAATTAAATAGTCGATATTGTTTAAGACATCTCCTATTTGCAACATTTTGAATTCTTAAGTGGGATCTTGGGTAGGTAGTTTTGACTAGATGTTGTTTTATAATTCAGACAAGAGAATTTAGGAGAAATCTTGAATTTCATGCTTGTTTCCATTATGCATCTAATATTTGCAACTTTTTCCAGGTGAATAACCCAACATCCCGTGTTGAACATGAAGCAAGTACCTCAAAAATTGGGGAAGATTAGTTATTCTATTTCCAGAGGGGGATAGATCCAGAGAAGACAATGACAACTATCATAAATGGATTTTGTAAGGTAGTATTTAATGAGATCTCATTAGAATTTTCTACTGAAGTAAACTAATTGATGAGTTTGAAGATTGAAGGTAGTGTAGAATAGGTGTTGCAAGGTCTCTCTATAAAACTATCTATATCCATGATTCTATTACCATGATATGGTGTCTCAATAACACTATTGTCAAGTGTTGGGTGGTATATGTAGATAGATTTCTCATGTCCTACAAGTAGATCATATTATTTAGCTTTCTCATGTCCTACTGGTAAATCATCTCATTTAGCTTTCTCATGTCCTATAGGTAAATCTTATCAATATATTTTCTATGAAATCTTGGAATGTGTTCAAAGTTTGTCTCAGATAAGGAAATATGTATGTACCCTTGAATTTATATATGTTGTAATAAGATCAAGAATAAATTTCATTGCAAAGAATTGGGATCTACCATGTAAGTTTTCTTTACTACATGAAATTATTGATTTGTTAGATCCCAACTAGTTAGGGTTGAATTTGTTTTTGTTGTAATGAGATTAAGAATAAAGTTTTCATTTCAATCAATGGAATCTACCATGTAATATTTATTCACTACATGAAATTGTTGATTTGTTAGAGCCCAACTTATTAGGATTACGAAGAGTCCTCTTTCATGAGAATATTTATGAATGCTCTATTCTTTCTCAAAGAATTACAGATTACAAAAAGGTGGAAAATAAATGAGATGCAACTGAAGGGTTTCTGTTTTAAAATACGTGGAGGGAGTATAAAATCATTTTCAATTTCCTTCAAATATTTTGGAGCACCCACTAAAGTGCTTCATTTTCCTCCTAGTTAATTCCCTTTCTACTATCCCAGTGCTTCTAGAATCCCTTCTCCAAAGTGATCTCTTAACTATCTTGGAGGGAAAGTGATTACTTGATTGGAACCCACAGATTACAATTTGATTAGGACCAAGGGATGAGAAAGCTTCATATTATTCGATCTCTTCCGCAATTTAAAAGCATATCGAATAATTGTTTTTCTATTTAAATGATATGACAATCACTCCAACATTTGTTAGGACTTTGAGACCTTTCTCAATGAAGGTTTTTTTTTTTTTTTTTTTTTTTTTTTTTTTTTTTTTTTTTTTTTTTTTTTTTTTTCTGTGTTCTCAATTAGGGAAATTAAAGAAAAGGTTAAAATGATGAAATGGAAGGATTTTTTGTTTTAGTGCCTAAGAATGCCTTGCTAATGTGAAGGGGTTGTTATTTTCTTGACTCAAGATTAGTCGCATTTGACTTCTTAGCATTCCTTTTAATTTCATTTTTGTCATGTTTATATTGTTATCCTTGAAGTTCGTGATCTAATATATGTGTAATATGAAGTATTAACTATTAATCACTCTCAAAGGTGATATTTATGGATGACTAACTTTAAATGTCCTTACTTGACACTGTAGTATTACATGATTATGCAAAGAAATTATTAATCAATATTAAAGGGAAGATGATTAACGTGTAGCGTTTCTTGGCTTGTCATATAATTACTACATTTTGGCCCCCAATAATATATTTGAGGCTACTTATTGGTTGTTACTTGTGGAGATTCCCTTTCGCTAAAAAAAAAAATCCAGGATAAATGTCCATTGCATTGACATTGGAAATCATCAAAGAGGACTTCACCAAAAGCACTAGAGGACATGGGAGAAATTGGTACAATGAGAAGATAACCACTAAAGAAACACCAAGCCACCATAATTTCTTGTGTATTTAGATTCTCTCGAAATTAACTAGTCACAAAAAGTACCTTTTTCGAATATTTTCATGTGTACATAATACCCAAAACACAATTTCAGACTAATTATTTAAACTAATAATTATCTGATAGTCATAATTTTATAATTAAATAGTATAATATGATTAATATTATAGGACACAACTATAGGGTCTAATTGTGAGGGGCATTATGACAATATATGTACACTTCTCATTGTATTAGACAATAATCTCTCAGAGTGTGATATCCATCCAATAAAATGTACTACCAAAGGCCATTGTGGGATTGGAATTTTTTCTTTTAGTGGACCGTGGTGATATATTTTCTTGGGCCTTAGTGTTCTTCTTCCCTAAGGTTTTGACACTGCTCACAACTAGCACCTTCATTCAACCAAGTGAGGTACTCATCATGTAAAGTTGAATAATTTTTTCTCTACAATCCAATATGATGTTGTATCAATCTCATGATCCTAAAAACATAGGTCATAATAGACAAGAACTTTTACCGTGGACAAAAGCATCTTCGAATTTAAGGAACATGACTCTTTTAGGACAAGCAATAAGGAGATTTTTTACAATGATATTTTTTTCCAGTTGTTTTCACAAGTTTTCTATTGTCTGATATTCTTAGCATGTAACTTACTTGGTATGATTGTGCCTAAGCTTTTCTTGAAGGTTGAATACTAAGTTCCTAAGGTGTTAGTTTTTATGGTAACGTTTTATTTGCTTTGTTTATATAGGCCATCTAGCTGCATAGTGGCCACTATCGCCCAACTAAAAAATATTTTCCAACTGAAGAAACTTGTTTGACTTTCTTACTTTTCTAAGGAAAAATGGCATTGACATTATTGATGTTGAGGTATATGTCATATAAATCCTTTATAGTCTACTTTAGTTTATATTCCAATTTTCATCGTCTTTGATGTATTATACTCTGCATTGTATCTTCTTTCATTTTCAGAAGATGAGCTCAATATTTATGGTAAGAAGAAAGAATTGAAGAAAGAGAACAATAACACTAGACTGAAAAATGGAGAAAGAGAGAGGAGAACTAGTCTAGTGATGCCCTTAAAGCCAATATCTCACATGAGATACACACATACAGACTGATGGTTAACTCTTTAGAGTTGGTGAATTCACCTACAATGCCTTGGCAAAATAATGATAATGTTTTGAAATGATGAAACATTGCTTGATGTGTGAATTGTAGTCCAACCAATATTAAGTTGAAAGCTTGTATTGTAATACTTGAAATTTCATATAATATAATTTACATGGTTGAAATTATTTATAGTTGTATTTGATATTATTTAGTATTTTAATAAACATATCTAACATTGTATTTTCACATTAGATGAACATGTGCATTGTATGACATTTTTTTAATTTAGTCAGAAAATCATACTAATTAATTTATGTTGACTAATAATGAACATGTTATCACTCAAAACTTTTCCTTAGAAGTTTTGGAAGAAGGGAAGGCTTCGAGGTAACCACAAAACAACTTTTAAGCATAGGCTGTAGCCAATCTATGGCTCAGAGAGGGCTCTCTCTATATAATTTAGCTATGTTTACTTAGATACTAGGCTAGTTCTAGAGTTCAGGGGGGTTTTCGATTTGTATGAAGATTTTGGTAGTGGAATCCTTAAAACAGGCAGATAGGTTGATGCCTTTAGGCCATTGGGAAATGGAGTCAGAGAAGGGGTAGCAAAGATGGAGTTAACTCACTAAAGGGAATGTTTAAGGGGGAAGATAGTAGAGTGAAGTACAAATCCTTGGACTAAATGGTGAAATGAGTCTTAACGGAGGTGAGAGGGAAATCAAGAATCCTTAGACTGAGGCTAAGATGGGGGAACAATAGTGAATCATGAGTAAATGGCAATTAAGAATCCTTTACTATAGACCAGAGGAGAAACTACGGAAGCTAAGCAGAAATTAAGAATTCCCTGGCTAAGATAATTTAAGAGAAAACATTAAGAATGTATAACAGTAAGACAGAGTGCAGTTAAGCAAATTCTGAAATAATATTGAAGTTAAAACATTTAGACTTCTGAAACATTTAAGATTATGAAACAACTTTAGGAGAGATAAAACAAAACAAGAAAATTACTCATTTGTACTCCACTTTACACATGAATCCCTTGAAATATCTGATCTTTATTCATCAATCCAACATGCTGGCCCAGTCAGTGATACAAAAGCTTTACAGTATTTGAAAAAAATTCTATTGAAAGTATAAGAATCCACCCTACATACTTCGATTTGTGAAGTATTTATGCAAAATGTTTGTACAAAATACCCCAAAATAACTTGGGAATTAATCTAGGAAATTCAAAATATCTTCTCGCAGGAAGATAGAGACAACTATTGAACTGTTTTCTTGTTGTCCCTTTTATTGTGGTTTAGCTGGAAGTTTATGGTTGCTATGCTCTGTGTTGGCCAAAGGCTGCTGTCTTCTATACCGATTCTCTCTAAAACGGATACTCTTTGACCCTATAACCTTTTGACTCTAATGCCCTTTTACCTCGTTGATTGTGTGTTTGATCTTTAACTGTGTTTGGCTATAGTAAGTCAGTCAATTTTTCCCATTATTGATATGTTGGTAATAAGATACTCAGCATTCTCCGGTAAGTTTCATCTGCCTCAGTGTATTTGGAAAATGAAGGCTTATTTACAAATAGATGTTTTACCTCATGATGGAGGTAAAACAGATTTTCAAAAGCACTGTACAGTACCTTTCCTGTTGGTACTCCTGAAACCTGTGAAGTAGCCACTTGCTGTCTTGTTACATCCCTCAATTTGTCATTGTAATCTCCTTGTTCCATAAGTTTATCATGACTGACTAAGGGATTAGGTAATCCCTTTTCCTTTAGCTTATCAAACTTAGCCATGAACCTGCCAATGGCTACTTGCATTTCCTTGCTCTTTTTCTCTAACTTATGTATAAGGTCCCTCTTGGTGAGGACTTTCTTTACCTCCATAATAGTAGCAGTCACGTCTTCAATTTCTAGTTCATGTAGTTGGTACTTGTTTTTGAATTTAAGAACTGGATGAGCTTGGTAGCATCACTAGGCTTGTTGCCTAATTCTATCTTCACTTTCTCCGTAGCCTCTGTTATTAATATTATGAGATCAATCTGCTTAAATATGACCTGTATGGATGGCCAAATATCATTGACAAAGTCAATGATATTGGCCCACAATTTTTCCTTGACTTCTCCAAGTGGATCCTTTAGTGTCAATTCTATTTCCATTAACTTGAGCTTTTCCTTTATCCTTGTAGCCTCCCGTTCCTCCTCTTTCTCCATAATCTTGGCAAGTTTATAGTTCTAAGCTTGCCACCTATTCCTTTAGCTTGTTTATCTAGTTTGTCTGAATAGACATTTGTTCCATGGCATGAACAAGCTTGGCTGCTTCATCTGTTGCTTTACCTGCAGCTGTTGTAGAAGCTGTTGATGTATATGCTACAATGGTGATGGGAAAGGCAGTGACTATAGGGGTTTTTAGAGCCAATGTGGCTGCCAATGTAGATGATACCAAAATAGTCACTGTAGGGATTATAGTTGTTGGTGTGGTCCCTACTTCACCTTGCTTCAATTGGATTAAGGAATCCAATTCCTTCTCCGTGCTCCTCAACTAATCATTCAGGTTTAGGACTAAATCCATTAAGTCCTCATGCTGAGTTTGAGACTGTAACACCTCCTATGTTTGTGGAAGATGCAAGGAGGGAATCTTTAGTTGCTTCTTCAGTGAAGAAATGTCCTTGTTCTTCTATTTTATTAACTCCTCTATTTCTTTGATATCTTTGGGATCATGTCCCATCTCTATGATCAAGTCTTCTAAAGACTTGATTCTGTTATCTGTAGCTTGTGATGAAGCCTGTTCAAGCTGATACTAAGCTGAGATGTTGTTCAGGGAACTTTGTAGTTGATGAATAGCTATGGACTTCCCTGTTAGGGTGGAGTAGATCATTTCTCTAGCCTTCTTGTGAAACTCTATTTGGTCCACAGGGTGAATATCCCTGGCCAACACCTCAAAATCAACTTTCTTATAGTCAGTGGTGCCCTTGGTTGCTGCACAGTTGGTTGAATGAAGGACACCTGCATCTTCCCCTCTTTGATGTCAAAGGCTGACATCAATATACTCTGACCTAGAGTAGAAATTTTGAAAAGCTGAGAATATGTCTCAACTTTCAACCTTTAATTCCTCATTTTTATCTCTTTGAATCTATCTTTATCCTGGTCTGCTGGCCTGTTGAAGGATGAGGCCTCTACACTCATCTGTCTCTGTATCATCTGGGTTCCTAAGGATGATGGGGGCTATGTTTCCTCTGAAGGAACAATACCTTTACTCCTTTCTGGCTCATAATCAGTTATTTCAACTGAGCCATCGGTGTCTCCCTACTATGACACAGGATTGAGTCTAGGCCTTTTGCTTTGGCCTCTTTCATATTGAACATTGAAGGCTTGTGTCCCTAAACTTGATCCTTCCTCCATGCCCGTTTTTGGATTTTTCTCCTCATTCAAAGGAGTCTGCATGATAGGGGGAGTGCTCATTGTCCCTTCCTGAGGTGGTACCTATAGAAATGAATTTTCATCAAGTTGCTTTTCTAGATCTAATAATGTGTTTTCCACAACAACTTCAGTATTGTCCATGTCCTCTAAAGTGTTTTCCAACCATTGCAATTGGTTGGTATACTTTTCTATATTAGGAATGCGGTGATGGATATAGGGAGCCATCTTGTTTTTCTACCTTCTTTTGAAGATGAAATCCAATGGATCATATCTCCATATGAAGCTTTGTTTTGATTTTATTCTCTGAAGGATCAGGTCTGCCTCCTTTCCATATTCTTTGCTATTACAAATAAAAGAACTCAATTGGTCTTTGATCTTGAGTTGGGCTTTCTTTTTGGCTGACACAAAGTTTACTTCATTTGAATTTATTATCTGGTTGTAGTACTCAAGGGCAAATAACCTCATTGGGAGGTATTTAGGTAGTTTGTATGGGGCAAGATGGCACCCATAAATCCTGATTTCAGTGTGGTTTTGGTACAAGTACCAATCTCCCACCTGATGATTGATGTTTAGATGAAGGACTCTCCTGATCTCAGAACTTGGTGGAGGGGTTCCATTGAGCATGGTCATCACAGGATGGACAAAGGAATCTATGAATTCATTGTATGAATAGGGGGAGGAATATTGATGATTCAATGGGGTCTAGAAGATGACTAATCTTGGTTGGCCCTTGGATTCCAACTTTTGCGGGGTAAGTGGGAATTTATCTGCTTGGAAGTAGAGGAACATGTGGTATAGTGCTAAGGAGTACTTGAAAACCATTTCATTTCCCATTCTTGTGAATTTCTCATGCATTCTATTAGCTATGAATGTGGCAAAGTCATAAATAGTTGTAGGAGGCTATGTGAGGGTATAGATGGACATGAAAGCTAGGATGATTTCATCAATGTACTCACTTGTGGAGTAACCGAAAACACAAGATATCATGGATACAATTTTTCGGCCCCAAGGAGAAAATATAGTTGCTACATATGGAGGGGGGTATTTGGGGGTATAATTTTCTTCTATGATGAAGGTTTGGATCAATTGGGCCAATCTTGCAGAGTTGAGTTTGGGATATAAGTCTAACAGGTCTCCAATTGAGAGGGGAGTTAGGTTTGGCCCTGGTTGGAGATGCAGCATCTCATTGATGGATGCAGGAGTGATGGTGAAAAGGACTTTCTGGTCATGAGAGATGATGGTTCTGTGACTGGGGATATAGCAAGCATAGTACATATGTACAATTTTAGGAAAAATGTGGACTTGGGGGAACTAGTACTTGGGAAAATTTGACTCCCAAAGGCCAATTTCATCAGCATGGTTTAGGAACTTGTCCCTACCTTGGCAATGTATTTTCAGTAGGAGCTTTATGACAATGGTATCTTTTATCTGGAAATCTCTATCACCTAATGAAAGGTGGTCCAGGTCCAAATGGGCATGGAGATGGGCCCCACGTTCAATGCAGTAGGGGTAGCCATAATTCGGTTCTTGTGGATTCGAATTAGGCTTGCTCAAGGTCGAAGTGGGGTTTTCAGACGTAGTTTGGCATTTTCGGGGTTTGAGTATTCAACAAGGTGCATTATGGAGTATATTGGAGTAATTTCAATTAAGTTTTAAGTTTAACAAAACACTCAATGATTGGTATAGCTTGAAATTGACAGGGCACTTGGTGAATTTAGGTTTAAATGCCTGAAACTAAGGCAGATTGACTCTGAGTAGGGTAACTGGTAGCTGCAATTGGTCGAAGGGTGCTTATGGAGGTTGCACGGTTGACTGGGTGGTTTCTGGCGTTCTTTGGAGCGAAATTTGCACGTGGTTTGATGAATTCGATGTTTTGCAGGTGTCGTGCATGTGTACAGAAGCTTGCTAGTGAAAATTCAACGAAAAATACATTTTTGGGGCTTTTTGGCTTTTATATGGAAAAAACTTTTTTTGGCGGGTATGGGTCAATAGTGATTGATTTGTCGCGTAGCGGGGAGGCGGTAAGCAGTTAATTTCACACTGCTTATGGGCGTCGGGTGGTATTTAGGAGGGGCCGCCTGATTCCACTCAGCGACTGACACGTTGCCAGGGCGGTCTCGTGGAAAACAACTTTTTCGAGCTTGTATCATTCAGCAGATGATCCCGCCCGAAATGGTTTCTGGGGCGTTGGATCTAGGTCTTCAGATCAGATGGTGGTTGGGTCACGATTGTGCGCAGAGGTTAATGTGGGGCCCGACGGGCACTTTAAATATGGCAGTATCGGGATTAATGGTGGATTAAGGTGGGATTAGGCCATCGGGGTTGTTAGCGGAGGGCTTAATTAGGGTTTTGTCTAACTTAATCGTAGATCAATTAGTTAGTGGGTTTTTGTCAGGTTTGATGTATCTTATAGTTTATATTTAAACTAGGGTATAAGGATAAGTTTATATAGGAAATTAATATATACGGGAAAAGGGTTATTAATGGGAATTAATATATAATAGTTAGAAGTTAATATGAAAAACATTGGAAATGAATAGTGCTAAGCATAATGTATTTTCTGTGATTTGTTTGTTTTTCGCATATATGCATTATAACTTAGGCTAAAGTGTTTTTGTGGGTTTTTTATATGAAAGGGGAATTTACATGGGGGTGATTACTTTCCCTAGGCAAATAATGTTTTAACCTTAGGAAAAGGTGTTTTATTAGGGAAATGAATGCATGAAGGGAGGATGAACTTTTATGAGGGGAATTTGGTACTTGGTATCCATAAGTCATTGAGCCGAGGATCCGGTCCCTCCAGAAGTCAGAGAAATTCTCTGAGCCCCTTTGACTTAGAGTTTTTCAGTACTTAGAACTTTATTATGGGAAATTAGTTAAGTAAATAGGTAAAATGAATGGGGGAAGTTAATCAATTGATCTTGAAATCCATCTTCATGCTTGATTAACCATTTACATTTGAAACTTATGATGAGATGATAAATATGCTTTTTTCCCTATCATCATATTTCTGCAACCTTTCTTCTACTTTTCCATCTACTTGTCCTACCATTTTTCTTCACTTTATTAGGGTGCATTTAGACTAGAAAACCCTTATCAAAACATCTTCTTTTCTTTTCACAAAGAAAACTATCTAATTATATCACTATATCATCCAAAGGCTCAGATTAAACTGATGAGCTCCTTTTATTTTACTCTACCTAATCTAATGATCTGCCAAGATTAAACAGTTTGGTTAGATTTTATTCTCTAACTATCAACATGAAATTTAAAGCATGACATAATCAAGATTAAATAGTTTGATTACCCTGGATTGTGGCATGAATCACAATTTGCACACAATCATTATTTTTCATAAAGTAAATAGTAGTGGTATTTAGACTTGCACACTTTCACAGTCTCTTTTTGTTTTTTGGGGTTCATATTTTTCACTTTTTGGACCTTTTTCTTTATTCTTTTTGTCCTTTAATTTTTCTTTTAGGACATACCCTCTTTTCATTCTTTATTTTTCAAAATGGAAAACATTTACAGAAAGAAAAGGTATGTACATATTACAAGGCTTAACCTTAGCCATTCAAAATTATGACTCCTATCGGTATAGGAACCTAACAGAACACATAAAATCAATCTAAAACTACTAAATTAATAGTTCATATTGATTAATGATGAACACAAATAAAATTAATATATGACTAAATTAGTTGTTTATAATAGTTATTAATCAAAGTAAATGAAATGAATATAAACTACTAAATTATTCATTTAAATAATGAATATGAAACTACCAAAAGAAGATAAATGAATACTGCAAATGATAAATTTGTGATTACAAATGACGATTGAATTTTTCTAATATACGAATATTAGTAGATAATTTACAATATCTTATAACGCGATGAAAAATTAGTCATATTTCTTTGGTCATTAATTGGTTTCAAATGATGACTAAAATTTGCATATATATGACTATTAGTAGCCAATTTACAATATTTTATAATATGACCAACATTTTGGTTATATTTCTTTGGTCATTAATTGTTTTTTTGGGATGATCATATAGTAATATATTTTGTTGTATATTTTGTCATTAATTGTGACAATTAATGACCAAATTTATCACTAAATATACTACTAGATGATAAAATTGAGACAACCAATTAATGACTAAGTTACAAATGACTAAAAGTTGGTCTTGTTATAAGATACTGTAAATTAGCTACTGCTGGTCACTCATTGAAAAATGGTTGTTTATATGAAAATTTTAGTCATATTTTTAGTAACTAAATAGCCATTTTGTATTAGTGATGCTTTCGAGCATGCCATTGGTGATAGAGATCCTTTTATGCTTGATCATGTTTTAAAACTATTCCCATGACTTAATAATATATATGATGACATGACTTAAACTTTGATGTATAGACATCTCATCTTGATTTAGCTTTGATCATCTTGGCTTCATTTGATGGTTCTTCTTGATTGGTGTAGCCTTTCTTGCTTCACTTTTTCTTGCCTTCATATCATCCTTTCTTGAATCCCATGAATGGGACTCCCAATGAGACATATGCTCTTATTTATCAACCTTATTTTGAAGATTATTTTAGAGTATCTTGAAGACCCTTATGTTGCAAATGTTTCTTCCTTTTGATGATAAAGGCCTTCTAAGATTCTTAATCATGATCAATTATTCTTTGTTTATGGATGAGGTCCTATAATAGGTATTCTCTTTATATATGAATATCTTGAGCTATATCTACACCATGCTCCTATATTCTAGAAGATGTTACTTAACCATGCATTCTATCCTTTCTCTATATGCTCCTATGCTACTCAAAACTTTGAAACAAGACTTAAGTAAAGAGGTTGACTTAGTCATAGTAGAGATCTGGAGGATCTTCCTTCTTCTTCTTCTTCTATTCTTCTTTCACTTCTTGAGTTATGTGAGCTTCTTCCATTTTTCTCTTGTTGTTGTTGTCCTTCTTAAGTTTGGGACAATCCCTTTTGTAGTGTCCATATTCTTGGCATCCAAAGCATTGGACTTTGGACATATCTATATTTCTTGTTCTTCGAGGACCAAATTTGCCAAATTTTCCCTTTCTCTTGGCCATCGTAGCGAATGCTTACTCCTTTGATCCCAAATCATCCTTTGCTTTGAGTCTAGTTTCCTCTATCTTATATAGAGACCATAGTTAACTTAGTGGGGTAGCTTCCTTCTTGGCATATATGCTTGACCTGAAGTTTCCCCAATCATCAGGTAGAGCATTGAGTACTACAATTGTCATTTCTCTATTAGACATGACTTCTCGCAGCTCTTGAATTTGATCTCTCATCTTAGAGATATTCATGAAATAGGGAGCGATTCCTTCCTTTGATATCTTCATCTTGTACAAATCATTTCATAGAGATATCACTTCTCTAGATGTGCTTACCAAGAATAGCTCAATTAGTTTATCATAGATTTCTTTTGATGTCTCAAACTTGGAGACATAAGGAATGGGAGAGTCCTTGATGGATTCTATTAGAATCCTTTGAGATCTTGTCTCATCCTTATTATATTTGGCTAAGGCTTGAGTTTGTTCCTTATCAGGGATAGTGACATTCCCTTTGATGAGGTCTAGAATATTATTCTCCTTGAGAAGTAAATAAATCCTCTTCTTCCATGCAAGCAAGCTAATGGTCCCAACCACTTCGTTGATTTCCTTGCAAAAAGACATTGATGTATGTTCAGGAGGGGACATATATACTTACTTGATAAAATTTGTGATATATTGGAATTTATTTCTTCTTGAAAACTTGATGGCTTTCCTTCTTGGATCTTGATGTTCTTTAAATTGCTTTCTTCAAATAGACTTTCTTGATAATGAGATTTTCTTGGAGAGATATGACTTGACTTATAGTGCTTCTTTCCTTAAAGATAGTGTAGCTTGATGTAGGTCCTTCTTTGACTTGATCTTCTTGAAGGTGCCTTTGTATGAAAAGATTCTCTTATTGCTTTTTAGTCTTCCTTGATGGATAGTAGATGGTAGACCTTTCTTGTCCTTGATGTATTTGAGACTTCTTGGCTTGATGCTTCAACCTTGTAGTTTTTCTTGAGATGTCCTTCCTTGATGATTCACCTTATGAGTGTTCTTGAGATGCTCTTTTTCCTTGATGTTTCACCTTATCTCTGATAACATGTTGAAGAATCTAGGGCAATTAGATATAGTATGATTCTTCTAGACTTGATAAAAATTGTGAAGCACTTTTACAATTTATCCTGTTAGCTTAATCTTCTTCTCTTCTTATTAGTGTATGTGTGTTTACTTCATCAAATTGCTACCAAAACACAAGAAATAAGAACAGAAGATGTTGGCTCTCTCCTAGGGAAAAACCTCTCTCTCTTAGAGAGGAAACCCTTTCGTAAATTTCTCTTATTGAAGCTTCTATTGATCAATGCAAAACCATAGATCATTGAAAGAATATCCTCCAAGAACAAGTCAAATCCTTCCTTCTTCTTGCACTTTGTTTCCCAACACTTCATCTCCCTTCTTCCAACTCCTCATTCTTCTTTTGGCAACTGATGATAGTCCTTGTTTTGTTAGCTCTTAGAAGATATACTTTATCTTTGATCCTTAGTGAGGCCCTTCATTAATGAGGATACCTTCCTTCTCTTGACCAACCGAGCTCCTTCTTGATGTGAGGTTGCAGACTTGATTTGACAATATTTCAACACTAGTTTCTTGCACATGTGAGAGGTTTCGTTGTGTATTTGAATTTTTTCTCCTTTTCTTGAGAGAGCCTCTTCTTTGCTTGAGTAGGAGGCCTTATAGGCCTAATATTCTATCCCAAACAATGAGAGATGAGAAACTATGATGTTTCTACTATAGTGACAGCAGACAACCCTCCTTTCCTCACACGTGTGACTACAATTCACCATAAAAATAGTCCTTTAAACTTCGGTTATGTCTCCTCCTTCTTCGTTGCACTAGAGGCTCCTTATACTTGTATTTCTTCACCCTTTACTCGGATTCACTTTCTCATTGATTTCAGAGGTATGATTCCTTGTCGTTGCAGAGTGGACAACCTCTATATATAGAGGTTTATCCCTCCTTTAGGCTAACTTGAGGCCGACTAGGAGACTATAGGTCAACTTGACTTTTATTATTCAGAATTTCATATTTTGGTGATGTCATTGCATGGAGGACTTGTGACTTTTCTTGGAGTTATTATTTTTATACTTATACAAATATATACATGGTGTAACATGCTCGTAAGGGTCTTCAACATTTTATTTTGACTCTTTGACTTACCTATAACACTTTGACATGTGCTAGATCTATTTCAATGAGCAAGAAACTCATTGATAAATATAACAAAAATAATATTTCTTTTCATGTATAAATACAAATATAAAAATTACATTTGTGAAGACAAAACCTAGTTACACTTTCACAATCCTTAAACACTTGTTCAGCCTACTGTGCAAACAAATATTCAACAACCAGTTCCACGTACACCTCAAATGCCTATCCAATATATCGTTGGAAATCATACTGATAGGGGGGTGAATCAGTATTATCAGATCTATAATTTTATTTCCCAAACAAATTTATATAAGCTACTTCAGCAAAGTGAACTAGCGTGTACACGCGACTGTACTTAAAGCAACCAGCGTATATGCAGAGAAATTTTGATTTAAACAATTTATCATGTACTGAGCTTAAACCAGTATATCAGATATTTATTAGATAGTGCAGTAAAATTATACTAAAGCATCACACATAAGAAAAACGCATGAACACCAAGATATAAGGTGGAAACCCAATGTGGGTAAAAACCACCTGCTGCTCTCGTCTCTATATTCTTTTAATAACAAGAAAATCTGTTTACAATCTTGTATTGGTGTAGATTCATACCAATACGCAGGCACCCACCTGTAGAAGGCTACAACCTTCTCTCATTCTCTAGCTACTAATGGAAGGGAGCCACAACCCCCTAGCTCTTGTACTAGCCAATATGTTTACTAGTACGTAGGTGCCAGCCTGTAGAAAAACTTCACTCTTCCACTAGGGACCACGTTTCATGAATTTTCAGATTGGATACTCCTAGAACACAACACCACAATTTGAGGGCCATTTTTCATGCAATTTTCATACTGGACCCATAAAAAACGTTGAAACTCAGAAAATCATAACTCCAATACAATTGTCAAATACATCTGCATCAACCAATCATTGAAACTCAATCATCACTTTCTGAATCAACCATAACTGGATCAATCAATCACTGACAACCCATCATTACTGAAGCAAATCACAATCAATCAATCTGATCATTCATAACACTATTACTAGAATACAGTCACCAGAACACAAAGCAGAATCTAGAACTCTGCAACAGCAAATAGAAACAACTGAAACTTTACACATCATGCTTCATAAGGTATACGCTATTTCTATGTGTCGAACCAGCGTGTATACGCACTTTTACCAAAGGGAACTAGCATACAATTATACAAATTCCAATTTACGATGTATATGCTACTTTGATCTACTGAACTAGAGTGTATATGCTTTTTTACTAAAGCAAACCTGCGTACAGATTTGTAAATGCTAACTTAAAACATCACAACTATTCCAGACTTCAGTCATACCCAGATCACAACATTTACAGAATAAAACACGCATCAGTATTCAGATCTAGACTATTCAAGATCAAACCATATAATGATAATACTTTTAAGCCTTTATGATCCTGGTCCATCAACCTTCATTAGCCATAAAGGCGCCTCCTTAGATCAAATCAAGCAAACCATCAGAAGCTTATTAACCTGCATATATGATCCAACACCTCATAGTATATTCAAATACTTGCACCCTTGGCCTAATGATATTCTCTTCCTTATATATTTTTAGGCCTTTCTCAATACCATGGACCAAAACTACTTAGGACCAATACCTTGGACCAAATACCTCAGACCAATTACCTTGGGTCAAATACCTTGGACCAAGAAATAACTTGGACCAAAAAGCTTTGTTTTTCCAATAAATACGCGCTTTTCCTTTTGTGAAAGTTTGTGTGTACGTATACACTCCTTTTGTTCAATATACCTGCGTGTATACACAGCTTGGACAAGGTGAACCTGCGTATACCTCTCTTTCTTCATTCTTTGTAGTCTGATCTGTAATTATTTGTTGTTGACCTGTTGCACTGTGAGCTTTCATCTGAGTGAGTTTCCATCAAGGACAATACCTATATCATAATGCCAACAATCTACCCCTTTGGACTTGATGGAAACAACAACACCAATACACTCTCCCCCTTTGACATCAAGGGCAAAGGGTGGACCAAGATATTCTCTCCCCTATGCTATTCATGCTCCCCCTGAGTACATGTTGAATTGTCTAATTGAGCTCCCCTTTGTACATGTTGAGATGTATTGAAACCGTCCATGCTCCCCCTGAGCACAAGCAAAGTCTACAAAAAAATATTCTCCAAAAGAATAACATGACTCTATAACTCAACTATGTGAGTATGACTTTCCTATCACCAATAACTCATATATACATCCATCTCCCAACCAAGTGGGATATAAAAACTATTTATACATGATAGAAATATAATTACATCATCCATCCTATGCAAAGTGGGGATACAAATTACATCATTTGTCCAATAGGACTCATTCAAATGTATGAGAAGACATATCACACCCTAGACTTTTACATGACTTAAGCAGCAAAAGATATAAATATCTGAAGTCATAGCTGGACTCAGCAACCATAATGCCAACAATGCAGAATGTGAGTGAAGGCTAATGCTCCCCCTGAACCTGTGCTACCTGTGCATTGTTAACAAGTCAATGATCAAGGCATCTTTGTTAGTTCGATAAAAATTAATGAACAAAGCATATCAATAGACTGTAATCATCAAAATTAGACAGAGCACCCATATTAGAGCCTGCCCCACTCTTTTTCTTGTCTGAAAAACATATATGCTCCTTGACCCACAAAAACCTGCGTGTGTACGCGACTATACTTCATGAAATAGGTGTATAATAACCTTTCTTTGAAAAAATTGGATTTAACAGCAGGAAGATGCTGCAACTACTCCCAGCTTTGTTTGAGATATTCAAATGTTTCTCTGGGCAATGGTTTAGTGAATATATCATCTACCTATTCTTTGGAGGGAACATACTCCAATTTGACCTTTTGTTCAAGCACTTGTTCACATAGAAAATGGTATTTGATGGGTATGTGCTTGGTCTTGGAGTGCATGACTAGATTCTTTGAAATACTGATGGCACTTGTATTATCACATAGAATGGAGATGGGTGGAGTACATGTGATCTGAATGTCTTGCAAGGTTTGCATCATCCAAAGTAATTGTGTGCAGCAAGATGCAGCAGCCACATATTCTGCTTCAGCTGTAGATAAAGCAATTGAACTTTGTTTCTTGCTGAACCAAGACACTAACCTGGAACCCATATAGAATGCACCACCACTAGTGCTTTTTCTGTCATCAACACTTCCTGACTAATCTGCATTTGTATATGCATGAAGAGTAAGATCTGCATTTCTAGGATACCATAAACCAAAGTATTGAGTTACTTGAATATATTTGAAAATTCTTTTGACTGCCTGAAGGTATGAATCCTTTGGATTTGCTTGGAATCTTCCAACTATTCCTACTACATGCATGATGTCAGGTCGGGTACCTATTAGATAAAGTAGACTGCCAATCATGGATCTGTAAGTTGGTTGATGTATTGCTGCTAATTCATCATTTGAGCTGAGACTGCATCCAGTTACCATTGGGGTACATACGGGTTCAGAATCTTCCATTCCGTACCTTTTCAATATCTGTTTGAGATATTTGGTTTATGAAAGAAAAATACCATCTTTATTTTGTTGAACTTGTAGACCAAGAAAATAGGTAAGTTCACCAAGCAAGGACATTTCAAATTCTTGCTTCATTACTGAAGTAAAATTCTGACTCATGGATTCTTCATTGCTACCAAAAATGATATCATCAACATAAACAACAATAATTAGCAATTTATCAGTTTCAATCTTTGTATATAGATTATTATTTGCTGAACCTTTTGTAGAACCTTGTCGGTGTAGATATTTGTCAAGGCGGTAATACCAGGCCCTTGGAGCCCATTTTAGGCCATAGAGGGCCTTTTTGAGTTTGCTTACAAGTTTTGCATCATTTCTAAGAATGAATCCTTCTGGTTGTTCAATATAAACTTCTTCTTCTAAATCTCCATTCAGGAAGGTTGATTTTACATCCATTTGGTATACTTTGAATTTCTAAAAGCTAGAAAGAGCGAGAAACATCCTTATGGCTTCAAGTCTAGCAACAGGTGAAAAAGTTTCTTCAAAATCTATACCTTCTTGTTGAGCATACCCTTTACAAAAAAGTTTGGTCTTGTTTCTAATGACTTCTCCATTTTCATTTAGCTCGTTTTTCAATATCCATTTAGTTCCTATAATATTTTTATCATGAGGTCTAGGAACTAATTCCCAAGTATCATTTTTTTCAATTTGCTCATGTTCTTCATCCATGGCCTTGACCCAACATTCATCTTTGCATGCTTCTTTTACATTTTGAGGTTTGATGGAGGATAGTAATGCTAGATAGCTTTAAGTCCCTGTAATAGTTCTTCTTGTTTGCACACCTGCCTCTTTTTCCCCTAAAATTTGAGTTTTTGGATGATTTTTCTTAACATACCTAGACGAAGTCTTTTCTTTTACCATTATCTCTTCTTCTAGTGCTTCATTAGTTTCTCCTTCAATATGATTTTGATTTGATGTGGGAAAATAATCCCCATTTTCTTTATTGTCATAATCTTCTATTGATTTTATCTGTTTTGGATTTTTGCATGCTTCATCAACTACAACATCAATGCTTTCAACAATTTTTCCAAGTCTTTTATTATAACATTTATATCCTTTACTTCTAGAAGAATAACCAAGAAGAATACCTTTATCTACTTTGGGTTCAAACTTACCAAGTTTTTCATTAGTCCTTTTGATATATCATTTGCTTCCAAAAACTTTAAAATATTTTACAGTAGGAGTCTTACCATACCAAAGTTCATGTGGAGTTTGAGTGTTGTTTACCCAAAAAATTTGTTGGTTGAGAATAGTTACGGAAATGAATGCAGCTTCACCCCAGAAGGTTGCAAGAGTTCCAGATTCATCTAGCATAGCTCAAGCCATTTGTTGAATAGTTCTCTTCACTCTTTCTACCACTCCATTTTGTTGATGAGTCCTTGTGGTGGAGAATTTCCTTTTTATTCCATGTTGTTCACAAAAGTCAAAGAAATCATCCGAGGTAAATTCCCTTCCTCGATCAGATCTGAGGCATTTGATTTTTTGATCTAATTCATTTTCAACCAAAGCTTTGAAGGCTTGGAACTTTTCAAATGCTTCATATTTATGCTTTATAAGACCTATCCAACACATTCTGGAAAAATCATCAATGAATAAAATAAAGTATTCTTATCCACAAGGTGACTGTTTCCTTGATGGTCCACATAAATCAGTGTGGACAAGTTCAAGAGGCTTACTAGCTGACCCTTCCTTTTCCATGAAGTGAACTTTGGTTTTCTTGCCGATTTGACATGGTTTGCATATTGTATTTTCTGGGATGTTGATATCTGGAAGATCACGAACAACCTTGAATCTGCATGCTTTTCTTATTTGAGAAAAGCTTAGATGTCCCAATATTCTATGCCATAGCCAATTTTCATCATTTTTACTTAGATAACACTGTTGTTGTCCTCCCTTGAGTATGTATAAGTTGTTTGGAGTTCTTGTACCTTTGATCACAATCTCTCCTGTATCAAGCTCATGAAAAACACATTCGTTTGATCAAAACACCACTTCATTTCCTTGATCACACATTTGACTGATACTTAACAGGTTATGCTTTAAACCGTCTACATACATAACATTTCCAGCTTTAACCTTTTATTTTAAGAAAATAGAGCCTTTACCTTTTATGACAGGAGGAGTGTCATTTCCGAATGAGACATTATTTTCCTTTTCTAAGGCATTATATGAGTGAAGTTTTTCTTTGTCACCTGTCATGTGTTTTGAGCATCCATTGTCGATGTACCACTGATTTCTTGTCCCTCTGCATACAAGGCTATACCACATCTTTCTGTTTGAGATTATTTCCTTCTCCATATCTTGGGATTTAATGGAGTTTGCTCCTTTTGAGATGTTTGCTGAAATTTTCTCTTGCATTCAGATTCTTCATGACCAAAGTTGTTACAGATTGAGCATTCTATTTCATTTTCAAGAAGAGAAAAGTTATTATAGGAACTTTTCTTGATCCTTGTTACATTCCTTTGATTTCGTGCTTCCCTGGTCATGATGGTTTTGTAAGCAACACCTTGAGCAACTTTGTGTCCAAAATTATGACATGAAAAACATTTCCCATTAAAGAAGTTCCTGCAACTGTTGAATCTATTGACCTGATGATTGTAGTTTTTATTGATATTCATCTTTGGAGAAAATTGAGTATGATTTACACGAGGTTGGTTGTGGCTTATATTCATCCTTGGAGTAAATTGAGTCTAATTTACCTAGTGATCTGCTTTATGCCTTTGCTAACGATTGTCATATTGTTCACTGGTCTTTGTTGCATCAAGATAGCTTTTGGTGGAGGTTAACGAATTTTGTGATTGAGATGCTTCTTCAGTATATACAAGACCTATCTTTATTAGAGGAGAATGATGAACTTTGATAATTTCATTTAAAGTTTCTGATCCTTTAACAAATCTAAGATTGAGAGATTTTGTTTTCTCAAGATCCTTTCTTAGACCCACAATTTCACATTCTAGTTTTTCATTGTGTTTTTCTTTTTCAGCAAGTTGGTATGTTAAGGTATCTATAATCATATTCTTTTCTTCTAAATAGTTTTTGAGTTTAGATATTTCTTCATGAAGGTCTTCCTCTTCTAACGCATCCCAAAAATTATCATCGTCATAAGACATGAGAAGTCTGTAATCTTGTCCAATTTCATCTTCATCACTATTAGATAAACCATCACTATCTTCATGAGTATATTAACTCCTTTTATTCACAACTTGTTTTCTATTCCCTTTTGCATATTCCTTTCCTTTTTCAAATTTATCTTTATGAGGACATCTAGCAGCATAATGACCGACTCTGCCACAAGAAAAGAATTTGAAGGGTAACTTACCTCTAAACCTTCCAGAACCCCGTTGAAGCTTTTTGACAAAGTTTACCTCATCTTCTTCTTTTGAAATATGTCCTGATTCATTGTGTTCTTCCTTTCCTTTTGTTGAAGCTTTGAATGTGGCTTCTCTCATATATGATGGTCCTCCTTTTCTCATCTCAAAGGTAGTTAAGATTCCGTGAAGCTGCGTTATAGTGATATTCTGCAGATCCTGTTTTTCTTCTATGGCAGACACTTTGGATTCAAATTTAGCAGACAAGGATCTCAAAACTTTCTCAACTAAGGTAATGTCCTTAATTTCTTCACCCAGATTCTTCATACAATTGACAACCTCATCTATACGTAGGAGGTAACTAGCTATGCTTTCATCACTATGCATCTTAAGAGTTTCATACTGAATTCTGAGAGTTTGAAGCTTAGCACATTTTACTTAAGAGTCTCGTTCGTAGCTCAGAACGATTTTGTCCCATATTTCTTTGGATGATTTGAGCTGCATGACTTTGATAAACTCTAATTGTGACATACTTCCCAATAAAGTATTGACAGCTTTGGCATTGGTTTCATATTGATTTTTACCTGCCATATTTGTAGGAATTGTTGTTGGAAATGTATATCCCCCTTCCACAATTTCCAAGACATTCATTCCAAGCGATTGTAGATAGGCTGTGGTTCTTATTTTCCAATAAACAAAGTTGCTCCCATTGAAGATTGGCGGTCTGATGGATCCCATGCTTTCTTGATTGGTCATGTTGATGGATCTCCCTTCAAGCGATCAAGCTTCTTCTGAAGGACCTGCTCTGATACCAATTGTTGGAAATAATACTAAGAGAGGGGTGAATCAATATTATCAGATCTATAATTTTATTTCCCAAACAAATTTATATATGCTTCTTCAGCAAAGTGAACTAGCATGTACACGCAATTGTACTTAAAGCAACCAACGTATATGCTGAGAACTTTTGATTTAGACAATTTATCATGTATTGAGCTTAAACCAGTATATCAAAGATTTATTAGATAGTGCAGTAAAAGAAAAATAAAGCATCACACATAAGAAACACACATGACCACCAAGATATAAGGTGGACACCCAATGTGGGTAAAAACCACCTAATAATGTCATCTCTGTCTTCTTTTAATAACACGAAAATTAGTTTACAATCTTGTACTGGTGCAGACTCATACCAGTACACAGGCACCCACCTGCATAAGGCTACAACCTTCTCTCATTCTCTAGCTACTACTGGAAGGGAGCTACAACCCCCTAGCTCTTGTACTAGTCAATATATTTACTAGTACGTAGGTGCCAGCCTATACAAAAACTCCATTCTTCCACTAGGGACCACGTTTCATGAATTTTCAGACTGGATACTCCTGGAACACAACACCACAATTTGAAGGCCACGCTTCATCCAATTTTCATACTGGACCCATCAACAACATTGAAACTTAGAAAATCATAACTGCAATACAACCATCAAATACATCTGCATCAACCAATCACTGAAACTCAATCATCACTTTATGAATCAACCATAACTGAATCAATCAGTCACTGACAACCCGTCATTATTGAAGAAAATCACAATCAATCAATCTGATCATTCAGAACACTGTTACTGGAATACAGTCACCAGAACACAAAGAGAAAACCTATAACTCTGCAACGACAAACAAAAAAAACTGAAACTTTACATATCATGCTTCATAACATATACGCTACTTCCATGTGTCAAATAAGCGTGTATACTCACTTTTACCAAAGGGAACCAACGTACAGTTCTGCAAATTCCAATGTATGATGTATACACTACTTTGATCTGCTGAACCAATGTGTATACACTTTTTTACTAAGGCGAACTTGCGTACAGATCTGTAAATGCTAACTTAAAACATCACAACTATTCCAAACTTCAGTCATACCCAGATCATCACATTTACAAAATAAAACACGTGTCAATATTTAGATCTAGACTGTTCAAGATCAAACCATATAATGATAATACTTTTAAGCCTTTATGATCTTGGTCCATCAACCTTCATCAGCCATAAAGGTGCCTCCTTAGATCAGATCAAGCAAACCATTAGAAGCTCATTAACCTACATATATGATCCAACACCTCATAAGATATTCAAATACTTGCAGCCTTGACCTAATGATCTTCTCCTCCTTATATAGTTTTAGGTCTTTCTCAATACCATGGACCAAAACTACTTAGGACCAATACCTTGGACCAAATACCTCAGACCAATTACCTTGGGTCAAATACCTTGGACCAAAAAACTTTTTTTTCCAAGATATACGTGCTTTTCCTTCTGTGAAAGTGCATGTGTACATATACGCTCCTTTTGTTCAGTAGACCTACGTGTATGCGTAGATTGGACAAGGTGAACCTACGTATACCTCTCTTTCTTCATTCTTTGTAGTCTGATATGTAATTCTTTGTTGTTGACCTGTTGCACTATGAGCTTTCATTTGAGTGAATTTCCATCAAGGACAATACCTGTATCATATTGCCAACATATATACCACAAATTACCATCTAATTTATGCCTCAAGTACTGGTTCAACAATCTACACATACTATCCCTTAGGCATTTTCTTATCAAACTCGTCCTACCTTTTAGTCTCCAACACATATTCCTATTGGAGAACCTAGTTTATGATTGATTCAAACACCATATCAAGATCAATACTTTCAAGGTCAACCTTTTCAAAGTCAATTTTTTCGAGGTCAACCTTTAAAAATTTATCCTTTTCAGGGGAAATTATAATTGGGTCAAATGGTATAGGGTTAAATGTATCAAAATCAACCTTTTCAAAGTCATCCATACCATTGTCATACTTTTGAAATCTCATCTCAACCACAACCTAATATGTCCTACCCTGGTTACCCTAGAGGGATGCAAATACCAACTGCTCAATCTATTACAGGTTATCTTGGATATCCTCCTCCCAGGGGTTGGACTTAATACTCAAGGTTATTAGTATCCACAACAATACATTAATTGATAATTACCTTTTATAGAAACCCTAGATTTACTAGATTTATCCCAGCTTACAAATGATCCCATTTATTATTATCCATTTTGGCTAGCCATTCCTACTAAACTACCAAGTGATATACCAAAATTTTAGGGTAAATTAAGAGAGGATCCATCAAATCATGTCATGACATATCATCTATGGTGTGCTTCAAATTCATTGATTGATGATTCTATTAGATTACACCTTTTCCAACAAACTTTAATAGGTTCAACAACAAAATGGTACATTGAGTTACCACATGCCTCTTTCCACAATTTCAATTCCTTAGCAACAACGTTTTTAACGCATTTTTAGTTACCCATTCGATATGACACTGGTATCAAACTTTTGACTTCATTAAAACAATCTACATCTACCTACATTTCATATCATATACATGAATGGAGGCATAGATGTCATTTAGTCAAAGTTTATATTCCAGACCAAATATTAGCTGAATGGTTTACTAAATCCTTACTTCCAGATATTACAAAAGATGTTGCTAAAGGAGGTGTTGTAATGGAAGAGCAGGTGATTGCTCGTGCCCAATACTTAGACCTTGTCTATTCACAATCTAGCACTTTGTACAAAAAGATCCCAAATTTACCTCGCCCAACAATATCATATCATCTAAATTAAAATTCTACAAGATCTCACACCATTGATGGTATAATTGGTTCTTTTAGCCAACAGTCAAAGGGTAAATCATCTAAGAAAAATTCTAAAAATACCTATACCTTGGCTATACAATATTGACCCATTGAAAACATTTCTCCAGAAATTACTTTCGAAATTAATGTATTAGAATCATCTACTGGAGAATATTAACAACTTGGAGTTAAGAAAAAGGGGAGAGGCAAAGGAAAAAAAATTCTTCTCAAAAGGAGAAACCAATGAAAAATGAACCTTCTCAAGAAAAAGAGAAACCTCATTATCCTTTTCTAATCTGTAATGAAGATCATTATACAAAGGAATTCCCACATCGTGTAGAGGTTAGTAAATTCATAAAAGGTTCTCCTACACCTATTGTTTTGAAGGATCCTTTCCCTTCTCAAGACAGTAAAATGGTTGCACATAATCCATCCTCTTCATCCACATTGACAGATATCATGATGATGTCTTCACAAGTTTCGGTAGCAACAAGATCTAAAGATTATGGATCTAAAAGTCCTTTAGAAAACATAAATGATGTTATTCAATCTGGTCAACCTTCTATATCAGTTCCATCTCCTTCTGAACCTTTACAGATTGAGAAACCAAACCATGATATGGTGATCCATCCACTTCCCAAAGGTGTTGCTTGAAAGCCATCTTTTAACCCACAAGCTAGAGCTGCTCATAATTACAATATTGTTGAAGACATAACTCAATCCCCTTGTTGCACAATATTTTTTCACACTTCTTGCACTTCGCTGTGAAATACCCTGAAGTGCCCAAAACATGACGATTATGCAGTGTACTCATTCATGTATAAAACTCATATCCCTCCTAAGACATTGATTCGAAAATACCTTGACCTTTCCTAAAGAAATAGCTCTATGGAGAATCACCGCTCTTATAAGGCTTAAAACAACGATGGTCACATGCTGCACTATACTTGACCAATGATGGCATCTCTCTATTCCCTTACATACCTGTGATGATCCCAAGAGGTAATTTTCCCAAAGAGGATGAGAATCTTTTTGATCTAGAAGCTTCAAGAGCAACGAACTAGAGGTTTTTTGGCATAGATGAGGTCGAATCCTCCGAACTCGGCCTCTTGATCTTATCCCTATGAGTTACCTCATCGATATGAGGGCCTAATCCTATCTTTAGAGAGGTCCTAACTCCATTTCCCAACCTATAAATTCGTATTCTCCCATTCCCAAATGGTTGGTATATGTCTATTTGCACCCTTATGCTAGGATTGTGCCTAGAGGCTATTCATTTGACTTGGAGAAGGAGTGCTTGGAGAGTTCTTGGCTTGGAATTGGATTACCATTCAAGGAGAGCCTATCAAAATCAAGTCTTTGGTTGTAAGCTTCCCTTTATTTTCTAATAATATACAACTCCAGGTTCATCTTCCCAAAATGTATAAGTTCATCTATCATTTAGCTTGACATTCGTTGATCAATTAAATAGGTTGCTATTGGATTTGCTATTTGTTTTGGTATGTATTATTGTGTCTTGATCACTTGTGAAGGTACATAAACATTGAGATAAGTAGGAACAAGCCATGACACAAGCAGTTCAGGTCCTCAACAAAGGAAATTAGAATAGCATCAGAACGAGGTAGGCCATCTCCTTCGTTCTTCTTTTCAATTGTAATCTAGGAAGATGTCTAGTTGATTGTCACTTCAGTTGCTAGACCCACTCATTGGGCTAGAGGGACTGTTTCTATCCACAGAGAGTATTAACCTTGTCAAAAAATGGTGACTCTGCTCGGGAGCCTATGATCCTTTCCATCAATCCTTCAACCTGATCTTTTGACTAGTTTGACCAACCATCGATTTTTCAGCTTTTCTGCATCAGTATGGGTTTATACCATCACTGATTACTACCTTAGAGTGCTAAGTCTAGATTGTTTCTTGGAATATTTTTTTTTTTTTCCCATATTCCTTGTCCATCGTGGATTTAGCCTTAACAATCGTCATGGCATCACGATTTTACCTTTACATCCAGGATGATTTTTTTTCTTCATTATTTGGTCACGTTGAAATCATCACTACTTGAAAGTAGCGATTATCACGGGTTTGGGTATATAAAGTATTGATGATCCTTTTGAGGTTTCTTCCTAAGGATCCAGTGTGTCCTTGCCCCTAAGGTCTTTTCCCATCTTGTATGCTTGGATTTGTCAGTTTTTTGATTGATTTCCTTTATTAATTCGCAAAATTTTGTCTCATTGGCTTCGAAGTGAAATCTAACTGAGTTCTAGGGTTTTGGTCAATTGGTCATCATTTTCTGCTTGTTGGTGTCATTGAGATGTTTGTTTTGTTGATTGATTGGATGTTGTTTTCTGTATAAATCATTGAAAACATCGTTTTGCATCTGTTTTATCTTGTATTTCGAAATTTAATTTTTGTGAAAATGCATTAGATTAGTTGCATTGAGAAGTTATTTTTTGAAATTCGTCATTGAGAATAGATCCCATTTTTTTATCATTGAAAACTAAAAAATGTGTTAGGTGCATCAAATCATTCAAAATGAAAAGAAAAGCATAAATTCATATAAGTGCATCTAATCATTTTGCTTTTGAAAACTTGCATTTAGGATAGTGAAAAGTGAAAATATTTTTTACTTTTGGAATTGCATTTGGAAGACGAAAGTGAAAGTTAGTGGAAGGAATTTTGCATTATGCACTTTGTTTGATGCATTATTGATTGAAATTTCTTCCCTTGGTTGGTCTATCTTTCATAGAAACGAAAGTTTTATTTTTCTCATATATTTGCATCTTAGATGTTCAGGTGACATCTTGTTGAGCCTTAAAACTGAAACATAATTTCAAGATCAATTCTAAAATCTATCAATTAATATAAGGAGAATTTGAAACATTAACATTTCATACTTAGTGGTCTAGGCTAGAGACGTGTTCCAACGTCTTTAAAACTTAGCAGTTGTCATTCACTCTTGCATTAGACAACGCTAGCATATACTTATGCTCCCCATACCATCAAGTATATAAAGGGAGACCCTCATAAGTTACAAACCTTTATCCATAGGAATCCGAGTCTACCACCCTGTAAACGTGATACACCGAACATAACATTTGGGGATATTTCTTGCACGTACATCAAATCCTTGGTGAATTTATTTACTGAGGTGTATATTGCAGTTCACGGTTACTTGGTACTCTTTTTTCCTAGAGTTACCTGAGTAGTCATCTCGATCTTTTTTGACTCCTCAAATTTGAAAAGATCATCGAGAACTTGTCCTTTCAAGCTCGCTAAACCAATGAAAGAGACTAGAGTCACCTTTTCATCCTTTATATCGACTCTTAAAACATGAAAAGGCAAAGGTTTTTTTTTTTAATTTTAAAATTAATTGACTGCAGAACAACATTCTTCTAGTGGAAATACTCCTTAGTAGATCTTAGGTTGATACCAATGGAAACATTTCATGAGTCTACCAGTCAAGGAAACCCCTCTGATGGGAATCCTATTCCTTTTCCTTCTTTTGGAAATAATGGTGCTCCTTATATGGCAACATTGTCACTTCCTAGATTAACCATTGGTCTGCCAGTTTGGTTATTTTTGACCTCGGTGGTTTCGAGTTTCCAAGCTACTTTTCAACCAAGTTCTCCTACCCCTAAACAACATCAATGTCATGTTGATCCTAAAGTTGACCCCTTTCCTTCTTCACCTATTTCTTCACCCCATTCTTCCTCTTCGCCTGGTGAAAGTCTGGATTCTAGTAACCAGGAATCTAAGAAGAAGAAGAAGAGGATGAAGAAGAAGAAGAAAAATAAGCAAGGGGCAAACCAAGAAACCATTTATATGGATGAAAATAATGAAGAAAAATCTTCCAATAAGCCCCAGAAAGTAAAATTCCCTTGCATGTTATGTGAGGGTGACCACCTTCTTTGGAATTGTCCTGGTATTCCCAAGGTATCAGAAGTGTGGTCTAGAGGTTCACATCAACCTTTTTCATCAGCCTCTGGCAATCAAGCTAGTGACAAACCCTCAAATAGTAACAATAAAGCTTATGGGAAAGAGGTAAAAGTCAAATTTACCTATATTTTTTGTGAAGGTAATCATCCCATTCACCTTTGTCCTCTTATGGATGAAGCTTCCAAAGAGTTGGAAAACCTTACAGCTTCTCAACCTCATCTTTCAATTGGGTATCGAAAGTTATCCCCTGATCCTCCGCTAGTTGATCTAGTATTTGATCGAAAGTCATCTTTGGTAAATCCTACTTTCTCTGAAAGTGAGTTTTGCGAGTCCATTCTTGACCAACCATTGATTGAGAAACTAGTAGAATTGATCCCACCTTCAGTTAACTGTACCTTTTCGATAGAGAGTGAACCTCATACTGCTCAGGTTCTTCTGGTTTCTTTAGTTTCAAATGAGCTGGAGGGAAATCCTCCCATTCTCAAGGTGTAAGAGAGTAGTTCTCTTGTTCCCATTGTACAAGAGGGCAACTCTCACATTCCTATGACAACCCCTTCGAGTAGTTTAGTCACTTCTTTTGATTTGAGTCGACTGGAAAGATATCATCTTTCGTCTTATGTGCCTTTCCAGATTACATTACAGACTTACCATATGGCCATACCTAGCATAATAATAGATGAGGGCGCATCTGTCAGTATCCTATCCTCAACTGCTTGGAAATATTTGGGTTCTCCTCAGCTTTTCCCCATCACCTAGAATCTGTTAGCTTTTAACAGAGGAACCAGACAATCATTAGGGATCCTTCCTAAGTTGCCTATTACTTTGGGAGGAAAGACTATCTATATATATGTGATGGTTTTCCAAGGCCTGTTGGATTTTAATCTACTCCTTTGTCGTGACTATGTTTATGTCATGGGAGCTCTTGTTCCTTCCCTCTTTCAAGTGATGTGTTTCCTACATGACGGAAGCATTGTGATCATTGATCAACTTACATACGTTGGTCCTGAATCATCTCCCACTCAACCATCATCCCTAAATGGTTCTTATGTGTAAGTGGTATCACCCTTGCCACAGGTTAATTACGTGGCCACCTGTTCCATGCCCACATCTACTGATCATCTAGTAGGTGATGTAGTACACCATGTATTGGGGGCATTGGAGCTCGATTTTTCATTTGGATCCTTGGACATGTATGCCTTCCAGAGTGTTATTCTCCCATATGATGAGAGCCTCTTGGAAGCCATGGCCTCTTTCGATCTATGATCGAGGATCGTGGAGCAAAGTTCCTGGTCTTGTGCCAAGGTCATTAAAAATGAAACAAGGACTGTAGAGAAGATTTCCCTGTCCTATGTCAAGATCGTTAAAAATTGAAACAAGGGATGGAGCATAGTTCCTTGTCTTATGTCAAGTTAGTTAAAAAATGAAACAAGGTATGGCACAAAGTTCCCTATCGTGTGTCAAGCTCATTAAAAAATGAAACAAGGGATGGAGCATAGTTCCTTGTCTTGTGTCAAGCTCATTAAAAAAATGAAACAAGGTATGGAGCAGAGTTCCTCGTCCTGTGTCAAGCTCGTTAAAAAATGAAACAAGGACCATGAGGATAGTTCTTTTACTATGTAAACCTCATTAAAAAATGAAACAAAGTGTTAGGAGCATAGTTTCTTGTCTTGTGTCAATCTCATTAAAAAAGAAAAAAATTCCCTTCCAATTCGAGTCTCTGATTAGATCTCATAAAATCCAAATCCAGTCTTTCACTTTATCTCATAAGTAAACCTTCATTCCATCCACTTAGGTGAATGAAATGAAGCTTGGGAGGTATGTACCTCATATTGAGTCATTATGCTGGGGGTATGCAAACTTATCTCAAGCATGGTTTATCTTTATTTCAGGCTTGTCTAAAAATGAAACCAAATCCAAGCATAGTTTGTTTCCGTTTTAAGCTAGTGTAAAATTGAAACCAAATCCAAGAATAGTTTGTTTTCATTTCAAGCTTGTGTAAAAATGAAACCAAATCCAAGCATAGTTTGTCTCCATTTCAAGCTTGTGTAAAAATGAAACCATTACCACTTTACATCTCATGATTTCCATTTTTATCAGCTGATTTTTTCCAAATGAGCCTTGGTTTTTTCATTCCATCGTCACCATCTCTTTGGCTGATAATTCGTTTTCACTTGGTTATTTTACCTTTTCCTAAGGAACATCTACGATGAGTGGTCATATTAGCCAACCTCTTGACCTTTACATATTTTGAGCAGTTCCATCATCATTGGAACTAGTTGCTATCCTTTTATACCACTCGTTCTTCTAGGAAGAGTTTTTCAGACTCCAAAGATATAAAAATATTGTCGAGCACTTTTCATTTTGAACTCATAAAAGTAAATGAAATGAAGTTTAATCAATATAAGCTTAACCCTTTTGCAGACCAAGATATACTATTATACGAAAAAGGAACACCCTAGTTGAACATGGCTAGGAGGTTCTCTCGATATTGTTTTCTGCCTTTTTAGATTCGAGAGACAAATTACAAAAATGGACCTCATGGAGATTTTTTTTTTTTTGTATCTTTTCCAAACTCTATAAATATGAAAAATATACCAAGTTTCTCTTACGTCGTACTCTTTAAAATTTTACGACGAAAGACTCATCACCATGATGAGATTGAGTTTCTCCTTCCTAGGGCTCATAAAACTTACTAGGATGGATTCATTCAAAGAATGAATTTATATGACAAGCATATGGTATCCTCTTCAATATTGTGTAAAAATAAAGAGGTACTTGCTAGAAATAGTGGGGAAAAGTGAAGATGAAACATATTTTGTATTGGTAGCATGTCGCTTTTAAACATGACACTCATCTGTTTCTCATGTCAGGTTTGGGATATCCTCACTTAGTCACTTGTCCTTCCAGGTTTGGGTGATCCATTTTGCCTCTCATTTGACTATTCCACCTCCTCATTATGACCCTTGGTCTTGTGTTAAGTCTAATGATGCCACACTTCAGAGTCGCGTCACCAATATGTTTAAGAGAATTCCAATCTGCAGCTATTTACCTATACACCGTTTGAATTATTATTACACTCTTGAAAATTATTCCACTTTATTCCTTGTTTCATGTCGATGATGAGGGAATCATTATGACCCTACTTCGAATGGTCACTTCCTATCAATTTCAGCTCATTATCCAAGAAGTTGACTTAGAAACTCCCTTTCAGTGCCTTAGAGCTTGCATGCCTTAATGGCAAGTTCTTCGCATTCGATGATATGTTTTCATCATTGGCTTTCGATCAGATGATTCCACGATGATCGACTTCAACTTTGTTATCACATTCATAGATTGTAGTGTCATACCTTGAGATCCATTGTCATTATGGGTGGTTCCTCTCATGCCTGTTAATAGTCTACATCAATGGCCAGCAATCAGCTGGTTTTCTAGCATGTTCGACTGCGACACGTTCATTTGCATGTTAGAATTTATACTTTCATCGGGTCGGGATTGAGTGCAAGAGCTTGAGCCTTGTTTGATATGATTCATGCTGCATGGAGTTATATGTTATTCATGATTGTACACATTTTTTTGCTGTATGGAAGGTTGTGACCATACCGTGGGACTTTACATTTATGATGATCCTTGTTATTTGGATGGTTGCATCCATACCATGGATCTTTTCATATAGTATTCATCATCTATATGGTTACGCCCATGCCGTAGATTCATGCATTGATTTCAGATATGTATACGTATATGCGTCCTTGATTTGCAAGTCTCTTGAAAGTGTGTCTCCTTATCCTTGCAAAAGCTCATAAAGCATCTCAACCATCACCCCTCATTCTGCCTTCATGCTTTAGGGGGCATTTGTTACACAATATTTTCTCACACCTCCTGCACTTCCCAGTGACATACCCCGAAGTGCCCGAAACATGACCATTATGTAGTGTACTCATTCATGTATACAACTCAGATCCCTCCTAAGACATTGATTGGAAAATACCTTGAGCTTTCTTTGATGAAATAGCTCTAAAACCCTAAATGGAGAATCGTCACTCTTATAAGGCTGAAAATAATGATGGTCACATGCTACACTGTACTTGACCAGTGATGGCATCACTTTGTTCCCTTGCATACTCGTGATGATGCCAAGAGGCAATTTTCCCAAAGAGGATGAGAAGTTTCATGATATAAAAGCTTCCATAGTGACGATTTGGAGGTTGTTTGGCATAGAAGAGGTTGAATCCTCCCAACTTGGCCTCTTGGTTTTATCCCTATGTGTTGTTGGGAAAAGTATCCAATTCGGAATGCCCCTATCCCACTCTAAGAGGTGATAGTGCCTTAGCAACAAACAAGGAAAACTATCTGAGTATTCTTCTTTATGAGATGTAAATAGAGAAAGAAGGATGTAACTAACCGGTGTCTTCCGCTAGTTTGTCGATCCAATCACTCTCTCTTTTGTTCGCTTCCCGCCGCCTGCTCTTTCACTGGTCCAGCTTCACCCAGTTCCTGCAAGATCACAAGAGAGGAAAACTACACAAAAGACATAGATTCACATTCATAACTAGTTTAGGATCAGATGTAAACTAAATATGCAAATATAACAAAACATCATTGAAATACAAGCATATAGGAGAAACTCAAATAGCTTTATTGATATGATAACAAGGTTCAAGAGGAGATACAACCAAATGAGTCCCGATCCAGCATCTACCTCCCAGCAAAGGAATCCCTTCCTCTCCTCCAACAAAGCATAAATCACCCAATGTACTAATCTCAATCTCAAACCAACAACAATTCTCTGCAAAGTACAAAATTCCAGCCTCCTGAACCTCTGGGTAAGAGATCCATATATAGATGTAAGCAGAGAGGATGAGTCAGCTTATGTTTTGACTTGTGGCTTCTCTCTGTCAGTTCTTGCTTCCACTTGGAGGTTGAGAACCTCTTACTCATCACTTGGTTGAATTCATTAAGGCAAGTGTCATTGAGGAAGATTCTGGAAGCTTCAAGGGTCTTTCCACCTCGTTGAATGAACTTGCCATTTGTCATTTCCCGCTCAGCGCACCCTGGTAGTGCTTCTACCTGCGTTGCAGTGCAACTAGACAGTGTACCTTCTGCATTTCAACGCAGGCAGCTAGTGGAGCCATTGAATTGATCCTGATTTGACCATTTCTAAGTTGTTTTTGGTGGAGAACTTCTGGGAGAAGCTGTCATTGGTTGACCTTGTTCCTTTAGGGGTAGGAACAACTCATTTAGGGACTTTGGATCCCTTGGATTATGAACATTTCATGCTCAATGCTGTAAGGCACAAAAATGTCTATAACAGTTGCCCCCTAAAGTATGAGGCCGTTTATCGGGTGAAATGCTTTATTAGGAGGATCCGAAGTTCTTCCAATGCTGGGAGGAGACCTGTAATAAGATACAATACAATACATTATTTTTCATATTGCTTTCATGATCTAGCTGAGGCAGGCATTCCCATGCTCAGCTTTATAAATTCATTTTTCTGTACATAGAACAGACAATCGTCTGATGGCAGACTGATGATTTTGATGAAATCATCATCCTTTTGGTAGGATGATCATCTGTGCTGCAATGTTGTTCATGTCAATGTCTTTATTTTTCTTGAATATATATCGCAGCCTGGATGGATGAAACTAGATTCGGGGTCTTCAATCTCGTCCAGTCTTCACTCTAAGTACAAGTCGATCCATGTGAGAAATGTTCTGAAGTCGAACATGGAAAGACATCGCTTGATTACCAGTCAATGATGTAAACTGTTAACAAGCGCGAGAGGAATCACCGATAATGATAATGACCCTCAAGGTACTGCAGTACAATTCACGTGGTGTGAATAAAGGACTTGGCGTCGAACACCACGCAAAATCTTTCGGTCGAAGGTCATTGATGTATACCTGTCGCCGGAAGTGAGAAACTTGCCATTGAGGCATGCAAGCTTCAAAGTACTGAAGGGGGTGTTCCTAGATCAACTTCTTGGATAATGAGCTGATGTCGATAAGAAGCGATCCATCAAAGGAGGGCCTTAATGTATCCCACATCAGTGACACGGAACGGAGCAAATGATTTTGATGGAGGTGAAAACGATCTGATGATATATGGTTCAGGGTGGCGATCATGAAAGGATGAAGGATAATGTATGGTAGTGGATGGGACACGGTTGACTTCTCTGGATGACTTCTCTTGAACATATCGGCGACACTTGTGTGATGGATTGGTGCATTTACCCCAAAGGTGGATGGTATTGGCGAGACCATGGTGATGTGACCGGTGAATGAAACAACCTAACCCGACTCAGGCACGGAGTGGAAGTGTCATGTTCAAGAGCGACTTGCTACCAATAAAAGTTCTTTGAGTTTCTTCCCAATTTTTCCCCAGTCATTTCTGACCAGTACCTCTTTATTTTTGTCAAGCTTGAGGAGGATAACATATGCTTGTTCTATAATTTGCCCTTCGGGTAAACCCATCGCTATGTTTTAACGAGCCTAGCGATAGTGAAACTCGTTCTCGTCTAAAGACAAGTTTGTCGCTATTAATGCTTTTTAACGAGTTTAACGACAAAGATAACTCGGTCCCTTTTCATTTTTAGAGAGTCTAAAAAGGTACGTAAAGATAACTCCAAAGTTCCTTTTTTGTCATCTAATCCCTTAAGTCCGAAAAAGTATAAAACAATACAGAAGGGATGAGTTTTCGATAGTTTTAACGAGCCGAACAAAACAAGCGCTCGATCTTTTTGTGCATTAATCCCTCAGGTCCAAAAAGATTAAAATCTAGAGGAGGGATAGCACTTCCGATCGTTTTAACGAGCTGGAAGGCCAAAACTCGGCAATCTTTTCATTTTTTACGAGTCAGATGAAAAGAGCTTAAAGAAGACTCGTCTTTTGAGGAACGAGTGATAAAACGGGTAGCAGCTGATTCCAAGTAAGGGTCGGAATCTTCCAATCACGGCAGTGTTACAAGGATGGCTAAGTGAAATCACTCTTCGCAGCTGTTCCTCAAAATGGGTAAACAATCAAAAGGAGGTGAATGATCGGCCAATGGAAAAGTGGAGGTGACGGTGCAAACACGACCAAGGATTTAATGGCTGATAATGTTACATTCACGGAGGTTATTTACCGGAGGGTAGTTCATTTTTTAACGAGCTTAAACGCGGATTGAAACCCTTGCTCGATTTTATGTTTATTTTTTAACGAGCATGAACTATGCGCTAAAACTGCTCGATTCCAGTCATATGATAAGAAAGTCTCATTTAAGATGCCATTTTTTATGGAGCTTGCACCTTACAAAGCTTTGCCCCGAATCCTTTCGTTATGCAAGTTCGGAAACGACTAATCCTACGAGTTTAAAGGGTTAGACCTACAGGTTTAAAGGGAGGACCTAAAAATTTAAAAAATAAATAGCCGCCCCTTGCTTGCACTCCGAAAGGTTTGCATGCCCCCAGGTATAAAATAGAGTTTCAAGGTTACCCCTCAGTTTGCAGGAAAAACATTTGTTTAACCGGGAGAGGCCTACCTCTTTCAGGTTACCAAAGATTGTCTCATTTGCGCAGCAAACAAAACACTTCCTCGGCGATGCCTACTGAGATAGACAAAGGTGAGTGACAACGAGCGCCAAACACATAACTTTGACAAAAGAATCTTATTCTAGAATAACCCTCTTCCAGCATGGGCGGGGTACAAACTAGTCATATTCTCCCGTGGAAACCTACCCTATACCCAAAGTTTTCCTACTGAAGCAGACCAGGACGCATGCCCCCAGCATAATAACTCAAATCGAGGTGCATGCCCCCCAAGCTTCATTGCATTCAACTCGGTGGTTGGAATGAAGGTTTACCTTTGAGACTTGGAAAGGGGATTTGTTTCATTTTTTAATGAGGTTGACACAGTAAAAGAACTATCCTCATGACTCCTTGTTTCATTTTTTAACGAGGTCGACACGAGATAAGAACCATCCTCGACATCCACCATATTTACAGTATTTGATAGAAAATAAAAAACTGAAGGATGATAAAGGTCATTTTGAGTATCTTCTCCACAATCCGGAAGAAGAGAACGATGGTGGGAATCATTCCATGGTGCTCCTTCAATTACCATAGATTGGACAATTCCTTCGTCGGTGACATGCACTCGCGACCAAGGATCTGAAGGAGTACCATATTCTCTAGACCTATCTATCCAAACGCTTGATGAGCGTTGATTTGGGGTTGCCCCCCAGGCCAAGAAACTTGATTGCTACAATATTTCTAAAATGGCAATGATCCATGCTGACAAAATGTTCAGGAATCTTCCGAATCCATTAGATATAGAAGATTTCATATTGTAGGTTTCCAATGTGGCCACTTCCGCCAAATTACTCGGAGGCGGTAGGGCAAAAGTACCCATTAAGGCAGGGTCTTTTAGGAGACCTACTCCGATATTTTGGAGCGAATGGTTGCTTCCATGGATCATTGGAATGCTTCCAGTAACTTGAGAACCATTGGGGAGGATTTTTTGCTGATCGACGATTGTAATCCCTCCTTGAAAGGGAAATGCAATCTTTCTAAAATAGGTCGACACAACAGCTGCCATGGAATATATCCATGGTCTTCCTAGTAGGATGTTGTAATCAAGATTCCCATCGATGACTTCAACATCTATTTCTACTGTTTTACCCCCTAGTTCAACCTTCAAGTTATTTAGGATATCATATGGGGTATATGTCCTTCCGTCGAATGCTTTTAACGTCGTCGAAGATCGCGACAAGGTTGGAGATCCTAAAGTTTTCCAGCAACTCATCGACATAATACATGTAGATGCCCCCTCATCAATAACTGTTCGATGAACAGTTTTGTTGAGGGCTTTCACTTGAATAAGGAAAGCTAGTTGATCTGGTAACTGAGGATCGTATCCTTTGTGATCGAAGGATACAAGATTGGAATCCTTAGGGTCAACTCCACCAATGGCCGATAACAAAGCCTGCCTTTGGGATGGACAATTTTGTAGTACTTCAAGAGTCGACATAGCGGATGGCGATTGGGCCAAATCTTCCACTATGTTATAATGTTGCGCTGCTCTGGCGCAAGGATTAAATGTCGACTTGTGTACTACTCCCTTTGGCGGTTTTATTGTTAATTCAGGAATGATGGGTGGTACAACTTCTGTCGAAGTTGTTGTCGAACTACTCGGTTGATCTTTACCTTTGTCGTTCGACAGCTGCGAATTCCCGTAATCTTTGTTCCTTTTCGAAATCAAAGCATCATTTTGTTGCTTGGAAATCGACAACATTAGCACTTGCAACGGGGAAGCATTTCCACTATCAACCAGATTTGTGCCTGGATTTGGAAACGGGTCAGTTAACACAGCTGAAGTTTGTGAACTCTTAAAGAATCTTTTAAGCTCAGCTTTGTATGGACATTCTCTCATCCAGTGATTCTCATCACATATCTGACACCCAAAAGGGGGTTTCCTATCTCCAGGAGGGTTTGAAGAAGTTTTTTTGGGAGATGACTCACCCTGTTTCTTCTTCTTCCCTTTGCTTTGTTTCTTCTTGCTTCCTGGTTGTTTGGTTTCTTTGCCTTTATCTGCTGATACGACATTTACTTCCGAAGCAAGAATTTCATCTTTTGCATTTTGATCTGAAATCTTACGGGCTTTCTTGGACGAAGCCTTTGTCGATTTCGCGTTTGTCGTGCCAATCACGCCATCGCCGGCATGAGAGTCATTATTTGATTTAGGAGGAGGAGGAATTGAGAATTCCGGTCTAGGGGCGTTAGGTATTTTGTCGTAGAGCGTGCCAGACTGAGTATAGACCAAGTCTAGATATTGAGCACGAGCGATAACTTGCTCTTCCGTTACGACTCCCCCCTTCGCCACATCTTCCGTTATGGCAGGAAGTAACGACTTGATAAAACATTCAGCTAATAGCTGATCGGGAACGTACGTTTTTACCATCCTACGATGACGTCGCCACTCATGTATATGATCAGATATGTGAGTGGCCGTTGTCTGTTTGAAGTTGGTTAAGATTTTCGTTCCCGTTTCATACCTTATCGGTAATTGAAAATGGGTTAAGAAAGTCGTGGCTAAGGTGCTGAAATTGTCGAACAAAGCTCTAGGCAATTCAATATACCATTTCGCCGTTGGACCCGTTAACGTCCTCTGAAAAAGGCGAAGCCTTATCGAATCATCGTTTAGGGTGTTTGATGAACACCATAGATGAAATGTCATCACGTGATTTGATGGGTCTTCACCTGGATTTCCATTGAATTTAGGAATGTCTGATGGAAGTTTGTGAGGAATCGCTGGCCACCAAGGGGCGTAAGCAATTGGATCGTTTGTTAACCGGTGTAAATCAGGTAACTCTAAAGTTGCCACGAATGGTAACTGTTGATTCAGATTAGGTGAAGCATACCCAGGGTACGATGGAATTGCCTGAGCAGTTGGCCTTTGCATACCAGCATAATGTAATTGATGTTGGTATGACTGATACGGTTGGTGGACTTGACCACTCTAAAGTGGTTGATTTTGACCGTTTTGAATGTACAGTTGTCCACTGTTCGCAAAGATCTGCTGCTCAGAACCTTGGTACACTTGTTGGAATTGTGGTTGTTGGTATTGCACCAGCCACGGTTGTGAAGCCATGCTCTGTTGTGCTATACTAACCGTCAGACCAAGATGTGGGGTAATTGTACCCGTTTGGACCTGTGTCGTCCCACCAGTTGGCGATTGTGGCTGAGTCACAGGGTCAAGGGGCTGTTGCATTACAACCTGAGAAATCTGAGGTTGACATACAACAGGCATCGTTTGAACTTATGACACTGTTACAATAGTTGGTGTTGTCGGGATGTTCGACATAGGTACACATTGTTGCATAGAATACACAACTCTTGGTTGTTGGGGTAGCATAGGTACCCAACCACTTGTCGTAACTCCAGTATAACCTGAATACTGTTGAGAACTCCCGTACAGATATCCTCCCGGAGGGGGTAATGAAAGGGCATACTGCCCCCCATACGGTGGTAATCCGGAACTCAAGGGGATTGTTTGCCCTTGGGGACTGGATGGCCCAAATTGGCTTCCAAATGGATCAATTTGTCGAGTCTCAACATAAGAGTTGCCGGATATTATTCCGGAGGAACAAACAGGAACGGACCACACTGTCGAAATAGTCCCTGGATGGACTCCTTCTAGCGGTTGTGAGCTAGTCGGGACAGATGATATGCCGACAAACATTGTCGGAGTGATGGCAGGGAGTTCTGTCGTCGCTGTGTCATTTGACACAGTCCTAGATGTTGACGGTTGTTCAGACATTTTGAGTCTATCCAAAAGATTACCTAGCGATTCTACAGGAACTTCCACTGGTGGTAGACTAACTTCTGATGTCGCAAGAAATAGAGTGACCCCGACTCCAAAATGTGTTGGAGTACTTGCTTGTGGATCTTCTATAATTTCCTCTATCGCAATCAAACCAGGTGGAAGGGGAAGACCGTCAGGTCCATAAAATATTTCTGGTGCCGAAGAAGGGGTTGAATCGACAGCGACAGATGTTTGAGGAGCAAGACTCTCTGAACCGGTTGCAGATGGAACTGGTTCAGTAAAGCAAGTGTTTGCTCTCAGACTAGGATTAGTATCACTGTCCCTTTATGGCTGTTGAACTTCCTCTATAGGGGCAGGGTTTCTAGAAATGTTTGGAGTAACCGGAATCTCGGATGTTGTTGGAACACTTGTTCTAACTTTGATAGGAGATTTTGAACCGGTTAAACAAGTCCGCTTTGTCCGTACTATTTTCAATTCCGGAGACAAAGACGGTTGAATCGTAAGCCTCCGCGAACAACGGGGTTTCAATTGACTTTCTTCCACGATTGCGGATTACTCGATCAACCAAAATACAAAAGGGGAAAGTGTGTTTCCGAATTAAATGAATTTTTAGACGCTTTAGACACAACTTGCTTTTTCAATTTTAAAGAGTCGAGAAAAAGCTAAAGATGACTCTAGTCTCCTTCGATGTTTTAACGAGCCCGAAGTGACAAATGCTCGGATGGAATTTTTCCATTATAGAGTTTGAAAAAGGCCAAAAGGAACTGCTCTGGAGTTCTAGGTAGAGGGTGTGCCAAAATTTTCGCAAAACCGCAGAATACTTTTTAGGGTACGGGCGGTCAATCTTCCTGAATGCTGTGTTCAGTGCATTGCGATCAGTAGGGCGGCCGACACGGCTTCCTATGGATAAAGGTTATATTCCTATAGGGGTCTCCCAATATATACGCGACGGTACGTGGGAGCACAATCCGTACTGGCACTTATCGTCTCTCAGGAGGAATCACCCAACCATCAGCGAGGCGACCAGTGACCAGGTTTTACGACGCCGGAACACGTCTCTAGCCTAGACCTCTATGTTGTGCGTTATGTTACAAAGCGTTGTTAAGTTCATTCAATTTATTTTAGGTTGATCTTTCTTAGAAGTTTACCTTTTTGGATCACCACGAGATGTATGATACAATTCCTAAATGCAGTCTAAAGATGATAAGCAAGCTTTTATATCTTTTCAACAATGAAAATCCTAGCTACAAGGGGAAAAGAAAGACACCATCTTTTCTCAAAGAGCATAGAGCACACAGTAATGCACTTTTTCCTAAATCAACATACAAACTGTCAAAATGCAAATGCACATATGCATGTATTTGTTTTCACTTTCTTAATATTGATGCCTAAAAAGAAAGATGTTGTACAAATTTGAATTCGATTTCAAGTGAAAAACACAAACAAGTTCCTTTTTCGAAATCAAAAAGACGATTATGACACTTTATGATTTAATTGTTTCGACACTTGAAATGCATAAATTCAAACCAAAAGACAAAAGTAGAAGCTAAATCAACTGTGAACAGCAAACAAACTCACTCTTAAGGTCAAAATGACACTTACGACAGGTCTAGATCTAAGGGCGACAGTATGATTAGTTTACTTTTGTAATGGGAAACTGCAAATGATGTAACAAATACACAAAGAACAAATACAGTTTCTTTATACAACCGAGGCGGAATTGAGGCAAAGAAAAGGGGTTTCAGATAGGTACACTGACTGATAAGAGGCTGCAAAAAACAGAGATAAAACTGAGCAAAAGGAAGCAGGGAACCTCAGCTGCACAAGGCAAAGACTGATTAGCGCACCCTCAACACAGAGAAACTGAATTTCAGCGCAGGTAGCCTTCACGGGACCTGCGTTGAAATGCAAAACCTCTTCACAGGGTCTGCGCTGAAGCAGAAACGAGAGTTGTTTCTGGGTTCTGGGTTACGGTTTGCAGTTTAATCTACAGTTTTTGGCCGGATAAAAGCTATCAATTAGGTACAATTAGAAGGATGATTTATAGGAGGACTAAGATCTATCACAAAGGGCTATTAGAGCACTTTTGGATCAGCTGTTCAGATCATAAACAGGCCCAGTGAGTGGACTAGAGTAGCTGTTCTCTACTTTGCATTTGTAGATGGCAAATGCAGTTCGATTCGGCACTCTTGAGTTTATGAAATGAATAGCAATAGAAACACAAGTAAACTAACAAGATACTTTCCCCAGCGGAGTCGCCAATTTGTTGTTGGGAAAAGTATCCAATTCGGAATGCCCCTATCCCACTCTAAGAGGTGATAGTGCCTTAGCAACAAACAAGGAAAACTATCTGAGTATTCTTCTTTATGAGATGTAAATAGAGAAAGAAGGATGTAACTAACCGGTGTCTTCCGCTAGTTTGTCGATCCAATCACTCTCTCTTTTGTTCGCTTCCCGCTGCCTGCTCTTTCACTGGTCCAGCTTCACCCAGTTCCTGCAAGATCACAAGAGAGGAAAACTACACAAAAGACATAGATTCACATTCATAACTAGTTTAGGATCAGATGTAAACTAAATATGCAAATATAACAAAACATCATTTAAATACAAGCATATAGGAGAAACTCAAATAGCTTTATTGATATGATAACAAGGTTCAAGAGGAGATACAGCCAAATGAGTCCCGATCCAGCATCTACCTCCCAGCAAAGGAATCCCTTCCTCTCCTCCAACAAAGCATAAATCACCCAATGTACTAATCTCAATCTCAAACCAACAGCAATTCTCTGCAAAGTACAAAATTCCAGCCTCCTGAACCTCTGGGTGAGAGATCCATATATAGATGTAAGCAGAGAGGATGAGTCAGCTTATGTTTTGACTTGTGGCTTCTCTCTGTCAGTTCTTGCTTCCACTTGGAGGTTGAGAACCTCTTACTCATCACTTGGTCGAATTCATTAAGGCAAGTGTCATTGAGGAAGATTTTGGAAGCTTCCAGGGTCTTTCCACCTCGTTGAATGAACTTGCCATTTGTCATTTCCCGCTCAGCGCACCCTGGTAGTGCTTCTACCTGCATTGCAGTGCAACTAGCCAGTGTACCTTCTGCATTTCAACGCAGGCAGCTAGTGGAGCCATTGAATTGATCCTGATTTGACCATTTCTAAGTTGTTTTTGGTGGAGAACTTCTGGGAGAAGCTGTCATTGGTTGAACTTGTTCCTTTAGGGGTAGGGACAACTCATTTAGGGACTTTGGATCCCTTGGATTATGGACATTTCATGCTCAATGCTGTAAGGCACAAAAATGTCTATAACACTATGAGCTACCTCCTTGAGATGAGGTCCTAACTCCCTTTCCCAGCCTATAAATTCATCCTCTCCCATTCCCAAATGGTTGGTCTATGTTTATTTGTACCCTTATGGTAAGATTGTGCCTAGAGGCTATTCATTTGACTTGGAGAAGGAGTTCTTGGAGAGTTCTTGGCTTGGACTTGGATTACCATATCAACAACAAGGCTTTGGTTGTAAGCTTCCCTTTATTTTCTAATAATATACAACTGCTGGTTCATATTCCCAAAATGTATATGTTCATGTATCATTTAGATTGACATTCCTTGATTAGTTAAGTAGGTTGCTATTAGATTTGCTATTTGTTTTGGTATGTCTTGTTGTGTCTTGATCACTTATGTAGGGACATAAAGACTGAGAGAAGCAGGAACAAGCCATGACACAAGTGGTTCAGGTTCGTCAACAATGAAAATCAGAATAGCATAAGGATGGGGTAGGCCATCTCCTTTGTTCTTCTTTTCAATTGTAATCTAGGAAGATGTCTAGTTGATTGTCACTTTAGTTGCTAGACCTACTCATTCGGCTAGAGGGATCATCTCTGTCTATAGAGAGTATTAACCTTGTCAACACCCCTCCAACAATGTCAGCCCTTGAAGTGCTACAAACATGTCCAACAAAAAGGAAATTACTATTGTCATCTATTGGAGCAATTGATCGCCAGGAATCTAACCTCATAGTCTTCGATCTTGAAATTCATATACCTAGACTCCCACATCAATTGACATTTCAAATACTAGTTTTTGTCAAAACAAAACATGTTTTTTGTATAGTAATTGAGAAGGACCCTCTATGTGTGTTATGTCTATTGCTTGTTGGAAATATTTGGGTTCTCCAACTATCAATCAATCGCATACCACCCTAAAATCCTTTGATGGAATAGGTTTTCATTCTTATGATATTTTGAATGATCTACTAATAGAATTAGAAGGTAAAATGGTTACAATCGAGGTATAAGTTGTTGATGCTCAACTTGATTACAATATTTTACTGGGTCGAAGTTGGACTTATGCAATGTCTGTAATGGTATCATCACTCTTTCGAATGATATTATTTCCTCATCAAGGAAGGATAGTGAAAGTATACCAATTATCTTATTATACTTCTAACCCTAACTCTACTAGTAGTGTACCTTTTGTGGGGAAGACGACTACTCCTTATGAAGATATTGGTGTTGGTCTACTTAAGGATTCATCATTGATGGGAACTTTTTCACTCCCTCCACCTAAATTTTCTTCTAGTGTTTCCCAGGTCAATATGATCTCATCAAGCACTTTCAAATCATACGATCCTTGGATTGTGCCTTCATAATCTAAATTGACCACATATGGTGACTAAATGCCTCTAAGCCCATTTGAATTAGCTTATTAGGTAGTTCAATTGTTTTCAGACCCACTACCCATTGAAAATGATCGAGTGAATGCAATCATGGACGAGTATTCTCAATCATCTTGGTTGGAACCAATATCATTTCCTGACCCTTTCAACAATATGTTTCCAACATATGAGAGTATCATGGAAATTATGACTTTGGATGAAATGCCTTGGGACGATTATCATCATCGTTCATCTTTTCTTTCCAACTTTAACTTCTCTACAATTTTTTCACTTGAAATCGTAGATAATCCTGAATTCCCTATATTGATTCTTGAATCTAAATCTGAAAATAATTTAGGAAAGATATCTATGACCATTCCGATTAATATCTCAGTGAAATCTAGAATTATAGAGAACATTCACATAGGTGCTTCATGTTCACTTGAAGAAATTCAGACTTACAAAGCCCTATTCCAAGATTTCCTTGACATTTTTTCCTAGTCTTATAAGGAAATGCTAGGAATCGACCCAAGTATTATTGTTCAAAAAATTAAGTCCCACCCAGATTCTAAGCATATCAGACAAAGGTTTATGTCAAGTGCATCCTATAAAGGTTGTCGCAATCAAGGTTGAAGTTGAAAAAATTCTTAAAGTTGGTTTTATCTATCCTGTTCCCTTGATTGATTGGGTTTCCAACATTGTTCCTGGTAATAAAAATCAAGGGACAATTAGAGTATGTGTTGATTATAGAGACATTAATATGTCAGGTCCAAAAGACAACTATCATACTCCCTATATTGATCAAATAATTGATGATTGTGGTGGTAACAAAATTTTCTCTTTCATGGGTGAATTTTCTGGGTACAACCAAATCAATTTATTCCCTATGGATCAACATAAAACTGTGATTATTTTTCCATGGGGAGCTTTTTCTTATTAAAAAATCCCATTTGCAATAAAGAATGTTGGCACCACCTTTCAATGGGCTATGTCTTACACTTTTCACGATATTAAGCATATTGTACAACCTTATTTAGATGATCTACCAACTCATTCAATGAAACACGAAGATCATCCAATACATTTAAAAGCAATATTTATCAGATGTTGACATTACAATATACACTTAAATCCTCACAAATGTGTTTTTTGTGTACAATCTGGTCAATTACTGGGATTTGTCGTGTCAAAATAAGGCATTCGTGTTGACCCACTTAAGGTAGAGGCTATTTTGAATTTGCCTCCTCCTTCCAATTTGCGCCAACTCTAGACTTTGTAAGGTAAAGCAAACTTTGTATGTCTATTCATTCCAAATTATGGAGAGCTAACTAAAGGTTTTACTCGACTTTTGAAAAAGGGCATCTCTTTTGTATGGGATGAAACTGATCAAAAAGATTTCGATTCACTCAAGCATATGTTGACTCACCTGCCTTTTTTGCATCTGCCCGATTATCATTGAGATGGATTGAATGATGAATATGTGATTTATTGTTTAAGTAGGAATCTTACAAAACTTAAAATAAAATATGCACATGTGGAGAAATTGGCTTTGGTAGCTATACAATCCATCCAAAGATTTCTTCACTATATTCTTTTACATAAAGTAACAATGATTTCAAATTGCAACCCTATGGTTTACATTCTTACAAGACAATTTCTAGGGGAAAAATATTCCAAATAGATAGTTATATTGCAGGAATTTGATTTAGAATTTATGAAATCCAATTCAAGGAAATCATTGGTGTTTGCTAAATTGATATGTGACTTTCCCTATCTTGAAACAAAAACCATGGAAGAGGATTCTATTCCAGATGAATCACTCTTTGTTATTAGAACATTAGACCCTTGGTATGGATATATCATTTTTTATCTTCAAACTCAGACTTTTTGACTTGAACTATCTCAAACTGACCGTCATCATATTTGGTACCAATCTCAAAATTATATTATTATTGGCGATACACTTTATTATCGTGGTGCTTAATCTATTTTTAGACAATTTTTGACACATGATGAAGCCAAAAATGCATTAAATGACTGCCATTCTGGAGCATGTGGCGGTCATATGTCAGGGTTTGCCACTACCCCAAAAATCTTGCGCACTAGATATTTTTGACCTTCCATGTTCAAATATTGTATAACTATGGTCTAGAAATGTCATAATTGTCAAATATATCATAACAAAATGCGTGCACCTCCTTCTCCTCTTCACCCAATCATCGTTGTCGGTCCTTTTGCGAAATGGGGCATCGATTTCATTACATGTAACCCTCACTCAACCGAGGGGGCATGGGTATATTATCCTAGCAGTGGATTATTTTACAAAATGGGCCAAGGTGATGCCTACATATAAGGGTTATGGTGAAACCAATACTCTTGTCATATTCAAACACGTGATTTCTAGGTTTGGTTTTCCACAAGTCATTGTCATAGCCCATGGTAGTCATTTTCGAAACTTTATAATAACTGAACTCACTACAAATCTAGTCTTGCATCGTGATAGTTCAAATCCATATTACCCACAAGAAAATGGCCAAATAGAAGCCGTGATTTTTTTTTTAACTACTATGCTTCAACGGATTGTAGGAATTCATAAATGAAATTGGCATTGGATGCTTTTTTCAACCTTGTGGGTATATCGAAGCTTAACAAAAATTGCAACCAGGTTTACTCCCTTTAAGTTTGTTTATGGTCTGGAATCAATCTTACCCATTGAATGTCAAATCCAGTCTTTGAAACTGGAAATAAAATGATTACTTTCTACTTCTATAGAGGAAGAATATTTTTTATACTTAGCACGTTTAGATGAGACTCATCGTGATGCTGCACTAGCTAGTGAGACTCATAAAAAATGAGTTAAAGCACATTTTGATTGAAATGTAAATCCTTGATCATATTCAGAAGGTGACTTAGTCTTGGTTTATGATCAAGAGCATGATAATTTGGGCACCAGTAAGTTCAAACCTATGTGGCATGGTCCCTATATCATAAAACATGCATTGGCAAAAGGGGCCTATGAGCTAGTTGACTATGATGATATTCCTTTAGGAAAGCCCAGAAATGGACTTTACCTGAAGAAGTATTATGCTTGATTCACTACGTGAATGCTTTGTACATTGTTGTATCATATTTTTGTGGAAATTTTGCATATTTTTACGATCTTCTTCTAGTTCTCATTCTTATCTTGTGTTACACTTGATTTGTAGATGTCAAAGCTCCCTCAAACTTACATTGGCTATGTTGATGACACTATTCATAGTAATCATAATTTTTCTTCCATATATTGGGCTATTTATTCACCCACTGATGAGTTAGTAAGTCTCCACAGAATATCCTTGGTCGAACAACCTATAATATTGCAAAATATAGTGCAATTTTTGAGCTATTATCTGATGCCATTTCATTTGGTATTGATTGTTTAATCATTAGGTTGGATTATCAACTCATAGTATTATGTTTAAATTGTTTTTATTCAGTAAGAAGATCTATAATATTAAGGATTTTTTTGTCGGTCCATCTCTTGGCAAGAGAATTCAACTACATTCAATACCAACACATTCTATGACATTTAAACACATCAACTGAGGGATTGGCTAATTATGTGTTAAATTGACATTTTCAACATTTGTAAAAAGAAAAACAATAGCCATTCACACATTGTATAAAATAAGATGAGAAAATAGAAGTAGTCTCCTTTAATTGTAATGTCTGTAAAAAATTTGTGTTTACAAAAAAATGTCAACCAAGACATATGAGGCCCGTGGCCTTTATTATCCAAACATGCGAATAGATAAGAAAAACAAAATATAGCCCTATAACTAGCAGCTAAGCTTCATGATCATGAAAGAAAACTATAGCATGAGCCACTCGTCATAACAGATGACTAATCGACCTTGGTACTCCCACTGTATTTCTATGGTAGTGGAGAGGTAAATCATCAATCCCGATATTTGGGATATCTAGAGTTAACCTCTTAGGTTGTGCTCAATATCCATCAAAGCCTTTGCTGCCTCAGGGTCTATGCTACATGAGCTGCTGGTTGCTCGTCCTGCCTATCAAATCGTTGCATAGCTACTGGTATGATTGGGCCGAAATCTATAGATTATTTCAGATGATTAGTTTTTGATGATTTTTTATTTTTTTTTTGAAAAAACACAAAACAACCAAAGTGAGAATTTTTACCTATATCACCTCATTTCATTCCTACAGGGAGTGCGATATTTGGATCATCGGTGTAGTCCATACATGCATATGGGTAATCCTCAATCATAATAATCTAGCGATCCAGCCATCTGAAGAAAGCATGAGTATATTTGACAATCATGCCATCACCACCTTCATGGCAAGCCATCAATGAAACCCACTATAGCATGTAAGGATCCCGTGGTCCTCCCATCTCCATAGATACTTGTGGACAAAGAAGAGGAATCCTCTCTAGAGAAAATGAAATAACTATAGCACCATATCCAAAATTCTTTAGTTTTCTAGTCTTTTCTCTAGTGATTTTCCCTTTGAGGTTGGTAGTAACTCCTTTGTAATAGTTAAAAATAGTAGGTTGTAAACACTCTAGAGAGATCTGCATTTGGGCTTTGGTAACCAAGTGGAGTGCAACACTTCCACATAGTCGGGAAACAGTAAATGCAATGGTCCTCAATGGAAGACTCTGTATGGTTTTAATATCGATTCTTCCATTGCTAAGTTTGGACCTCAGAGCACAATGTCAGGCTAAATAAGCTTTTGTTGGTTCACCACCTGGTCTGCCTCCAAATAATGAAATATCGGTCCCACGACGTGGAAGCCCAATCAATAAATAAATATCATTGACATCTATGGTGAGCCTTTGATCCCCAATCTAAAAACATTGTTCTTGGACATTCCAAGACCTCACCAACCATGTCAATAAATCCACTTGAGCTTTCATTCCTGGAATCATAAAATATTTCAGCAAGCCACAATTTCTCAAAGCCTGTAATGTAGCTGGATCATTCAAGGCCTCAACATCTTGAGCTTCATGTTCTCTCTCTCTCCATTCCATTTTTTCACTTCAAAAACCTGAAATCAATGATGGAAATCAATTAGAGAAATAATATAGAAGATTTTTGCAAAAATATTAGGTGATTTTCATTATTTCTAGAAGCCCTCAGTTCCTTGCATAGTTTCCTTTTAGGGACAACATGGATTCTTTCAGGGGAACTGCGGAAATGATGTTTTTTTTACTAAAGGAAAAATGGGGTTTGCACAGTCCCGATAAAAAAAAAACTACTCAAGCTTGAGGGTGAAATTTTATCTAATAAAACTCTCAAAAAACACCCAATCGACGGTGAAATGCAAAATAAAAACTATCAAAATGAAGAGAAAGGAATGATCTTCTACTTAGAGAAAACGCTCATGAAATGGTCCACCGATTTGATCACAATTTGCTGCTGATGTTTTTGGTGAAAATACATTGTTAAAGAGCTCTCAACGGTAAAAACACAAATCAAAAGAATTTTTTACTTTTTGAACTTTTATAAGCAACATAAGCCTATTAAAATAATATATTTTTCCTTTTACTTCTTAAAATTCAAATTTTTAATGTTTCTACTATTTTTCGAGCAATTATGATGATTTTTGAATTTGAATGTGCAGTTTACATGTTTAATCATTAAAATGGATCATTTTGGCAACAATAAGTTTTTAATCACTTTTTTGGGATCTTAAAAATTATGGAAAAGCAAAATAATGGAGTTACCTTTAAGCTCTTTTTTGACTCTCGAAATGTGAAAAGATTGTCGAGTATGCTTGTTTGTTTTGAACTCATTAAAGAAAATGAAAAAATTCTACTTGATATAAGTTTACCCCTTTTATGGATCATGTGGACTATTTACAGAAAATGTATACTTTGACTAATCATGGTCAAAAGAGTTCTCTCCTGCATTATTTTACCCTTTTCTAGGCTTGAGAGACTAAATTTACGAAAAAGGACATTTCAGAGTTTACTTATGTTTTTCTCCTGACTCCCTAAAAATGAAAAACATTGAGCTTTACTTTCTCCAATCTCATTAAAAATTTATGTTGAAAGAATTGAATGATTTTTCTTTTCGTGTCTTTTCAAACTCTTTAAATATGAAAATTAAATTGAGCTAATCCTTCACTAGACTCGCAAAATATAAACAGTGCAGGACTCGTCAATCATGATGAGTCCGAACCACTTGTTCCTAGTGTTCATTAAAAATACTCGGAAGAACTCATCTAAAGGATGATATTACAGGACAAGCATATTTTATCCTCCTCAAGATTACACAAAAGTAAAGAGGTACTTTCCAATAATGGTGGGGGGAAATTGGGAAGAAATATTTGTTTTTGTATTGTAAGAAGACGGTATGTCTCTCTTGAACATGACACTCCATCACCTTTGTGTATGGGTTGGGAAATCCATTTGTCTCTCAGTTGATCATACCTCATTAAAAGTATTCAGTTTGGTTTTTGGTCTTATTTTTTAGTCAAATGCTACCAAGTCAAAATATTGTGTTGCTGATATGTTCAAGAGAAGTCCAACCTTAGTTAAAGTTACCTTACAATTTATAGCCTTCAATCACATTGGTAATCCCTCAGTCAGTCCTAGATCACTCCAAATTCATTCTTGAAAACTTGAGATGAGTTTCATGTCGTAGGACCTCCTGTGATAGATCACTTCCTATCTACTTCAACTCATTATCTAGGAAGTTTATCTAGAAACCTCCTTTAGTACCTTGGAGCTTGCATGCCTAAATGGTATGCTTCTTGCTTTCTATGCTAGGTTCTCATCATTGACCTTTGATTAAATTATTCTATGAGTGTTCAAATTCAAGAAATTTAATCACATTTTATAGATTGTACTAGAGTACCTTGAGAACCATTGTTATTATTTGTGGTTTCTCTTGCATCTGTTAATGATTCACATCATTGAATTGTAATAAGGTGGTTTCTACCATGTTTGACTTCGAGACATTCACTTGCATGGTTAGATTCGTAATATGAATCAACAGAGATGAAGACCAAGACCCTGGATCTAGTTTCATCCATCCAAGTTGCATGGAGTTTTAATTATCCATCATTGTAAATATGGATCCATATTTGATGATTGCGTCCATACTATGTCTATTGATGACGTGGATATTTGTACATTTCCATACTAATTCTTTGAGATACTTTTTCTCTGAGTATGGGAATGCCTACCTAAGTGATGATTATATGAAGATATTATATTGTAACCCTTCATTTCTTGTTTTAGGTCTCCAACCATCGTCTCTAATTCAAACTTTGGCATGATAAAGTGCTTTAGTCCTCGAACATCTTTTCTGACTTTGCACTTTAAAGGGAAAACTGTTATATGCCATTCTATCACCATTAGGAAAATGGCCTCCAATCTAGATCTCTCACTATCCGATGAAGTGTTCCAAGCATTCCCCTATAATGTTAGAAGAAAAAAAATCCCCCCAAAAAAAGTAATCTTGGATTACATTACTCAAAAACCTACTTTTAAGCACTTGTGCAGTTTCCTAGCTAGAATCTGCACGACCATAGTTCTCACCATTATGGACTATGAAAATTTGGACTATATCTTCTATTATGAACTATGCTAATCTCTTAAAGTGAGTAAAAATAAAAAGTGATTTCTGAGCCTTGTTGGAGGAATATTTCCCAACTGAAAGCCTCGAGCTTCTACATACTTGGGTGTCATCCCTTTTTTCATGGAAAAAACTTCCACCCTTTGTGGAACCTGTTGACAGTGCTCAACCAGCCAACATGTCAGGGAATCTCCCTGATAAGAAGTCCTAATTAGACCTTAGACCGTTTGGTGTAGGAGTCCTAGTAGTGGGTCGTACAGTAATGCCTTGACCGCCATTTCACACAGAGGCAAGTAACATGTCCTTGTTGGTAGCAAGGGTGTGACAACTGTAGTAAGTCAAGGAAGCTGTATGAGAGGCTATAACACACTGAGGGTGAGGTGAGTGTCCCCCTTGGAAACTTGTAATAGTACGTGGCTTGGAAGGAAACACACAATTGAAGATGCACCACAACATGGAAGGCAAGTTAGCGAGAAATCCAAATTGATGGTTAAACCAACAACACATTTAATAAAGATTCATATATACTTATACAAAATAGTCCATACATGCATGTGTAAGCAAACAAATACATATGCTATTTAGAGTAAACAATATAGCTGGAATATAATACAACATATGCATGAAACATGCTGGCTCTGTTATATTAAGAAGTGTAAGTCCCAGTCATACAATACATCCATGTCCAACCACTAGTTCTGATAGAGGAATGTTATAGCCACAACCACCTACTCCTCCAAAGAGATATACTAGCTCTGCATAGTGGAGAATCCTAGGTGCGTTACAATACTCTTCAAGCTTTCTCTAAGAAACTCCTATCGAAGCTTGGTTGACCAAAAGCCTCTATAATGAGTTATGAGGAACTATTTATAGCAAAGGGTGGGGTGGCCCTTGAAATTCCCCTTTGTGACAATTCATCTACCCTCATGACTCTTCATCTACTCTATGACTATTACATCCACTATCGACACTTGAACTTACACTTGACAAGACTTTACATACAATCTTCATATGTACCCATGTGAGACAAAATGGCTTAAGAAATCCATTCAAGACATCACTAACATTCATACCATTGTGGTGAGACCAACTCTTGACATCCTTGTGATGGTCAATGGTGGTGAATTGATGCCAAGATTGTTCATCTGTGATGGTGTCCGTGCGCTCAATAGTGACATCCTGCTGAAGCGAACTCTTGCATCCTTTGCATCCGAGTACACTGATACATCTCCTCCATCCAGCTCATCTGATAGCATGCACATGTTCATCTTGGGTTCGACCGGACCAGAAACATGTTGATGCATAGTGTCTATGCTGATCTCCAAGAATGTGCTGGTGGCCATGTGCATTGACTTTTCAAAATACATGTTTAGCTCCAGTTGGGCTTTCTTCTTCTCTTTTCCTCGGTGAGTGTGCCAAATGGGTACAATCGCTGCCTGCGCACAATGACATGCATGTTATTGAATTCCCTTACATGCGATCAACAACACTTCTCACCTTGTGTGCTCCATGATAGTTGTTGGGATGGATCTATAACTTGTACAGGCGTAGTTTCATCCATGAATGCATGTTGTGCCCCCTATTGTACTTGTTCCTGCTGTAACTCATTCTCTCATCTATACAGCTCTTGTTCTTCCTTGAGTTGCTGCTTTAGCACATGTAACTCCTTATCTATTCTGTTCTATGCCTTTGCACGATCTTCATGTCACACTGTCACCTCATAGCTTGAGTCTCCAAAGTTTCTTTCATCACTAGTGGATCTGCTTAAGCTTGCAACTTTGGTTCCACCTCTTTGTTGTCAACAACCTTCCTATTGTTTTCATTGCATCCGGTATGCTGCCTTCAGCTACTGTTGATGGTGCTGCTTGATGTGATGCTACTGCAATCATATCTTGATGTCCTTATCTGCAAACAACTTGATGTCTTCATGGTTAGGCAATTTCATAGACACTTGATCGACTGCTTCCCCAAGTGTGCTCTGAACGATGTCTTTGACTCTGCTCACCTGGAAACCATTATACCTGTGCTGCTAAGAGGAAGATGAACACCTGCGATACTTGGAGACATGGAAACACTCATGGTAAGCAATCTGTTAGTCAAAAATGAAAACAAACTTGAGAACTGACTTGCAACATACATGTGTGACTAATCATGAAGGTCACGCAATTTCTGCCTGTAGGTTGGGAGACTGATTACCAAAACTATGCAAGGCACAGTCCGAGCTATCAGGATTATGACTGAATGGTGGAACTGTGCAATGCACAATCTAGCCTGGCTTACTGAGGAATAAAACCGCACAATGCGCAATTTCAGTCAGCAGTGACATACAACCAGTAAATTGCATTGTGCAATTTCTCGGGCCAGCAGGACACTGCCTCTAAGAATTGCATAATACAATATTAGAGGCTAGTGTTCGGCCAGACTTGGACAATTTCTGGAAGGAAGGCGAAGTCTTCGCTTCCAGAAATGCGCAATGCTAGTCGAGCAAGGCACGGTTAGAGCTAAGGAAACCCAGTATGGCTGACGGGCGACTAAAAACATGACAAGTCTAAATGCATGGTGAGATGAGTGCCAACAAGAGTGAATGATCATTCATGCAAACAATAAGTGCAGGATTCAGAAAATGGGAAAGAATGAATGTGTGTGAATCAAGTCGCCGTAATGACAACTATTCGTGCAAAACAATGTCATGCATGCGACAATAGTGAGATGCGAGCAAAAACTGAAATGATACTTCTACAAACTAATATGCATCAAAATGATAGCAAGCACTCACTGAAATTAAGTAGACAACACTCACACAAAGTGAAACACAAAAAGTGACAGAAACACAACGCAAGACATGAAAGGTGGGCTTACCCCAAGGCAGATGAGTTGAATATGCTGACGACTCCTAGATACAATGTGGGCTATCTAAACTACAATTTCAATGTGAGGAATGAACTCTGTAATGTCTGGTTGATGAGTTTTGATAAAATCGAGGTTGTGACGCACATGCCACAAATCTAGGAAAAGCAACACTTGCCAGGAGGTTTCTGAAATGATCCTTGCATGTAACCTACTGCTACTAAAACTAGATCCCTAAATCAAGGGATTCCTTTACATGTTGCATTGGGAGCAATCCATGCATGCAAATCAATTTTTCTCGGTCCTGGAGGGAACCAGTCAACTTGAAGGCACATGCTTCGGTCTACTCAACTGAGGGGAAAAAATGTGCATTTTTGGCAGGGAGCTAGGTTGGTTGCCTAAAATTTTTGCACAATTCCTGGGCTAAGTAACTAACTACTGCCCAGAATTGCACAATTTCTGGGCTGAGCAACCCTACTGGGAGGAATTATGCAATTTTCTTAGTGAACAATGACGGGAATATTTGCGCAATTCTGGAGTCCAGAAGGCTGCCAGACATAATTGTACAATTTTGGAGGGAAGGCTGGTTGCCTTCTAGAATTGCACAATTTCTTGAGGGAGATTCTCAGTCCTGGAGTTGGACCAAGTCCGGTGAAACATCCTGTGAAGGGGATGCAACAAGCTTTGATGGACAGGTTGTCATTCTGAAAGAAAATCATTGAAGCTTGTGTATTCAACAAGGAAAAACATGTTGCTGTGAAAGGTTGGTAGGGAGGCTCCAAAACAAAGCTAAGGAAAAATTTTGGAGGGTGGTTGTAGCTAGTAAAACACTTGGTGTAACATTGGTAGAACTCCAGCTCTCTAAATGGACCTTATTCATGAAAATCAAGTCTAACACCTCTAGAAGTATTGTTCAATTCTTAGTTCATCTTGGTTTCCACACTTGCTTGATTGTAAGATGTAGTATCTACCTTACTCTTGGTTGATTGACACACATTCCAAGCCAAGTCAACATAGTTGTTTTGATTGGGGTTGAGAGGTGTATTGGTGCACAATCACTATAGTCATTAGAGTCTTAGTTTCATCTTGAGTGTTGCTCCACTGCTAATAGGCCTGAACGGTACTGTGACGAAGTCACGCAGGAAAACAAGCATCACTTCATTGCCAGTGAGCTTGGTCAGTACCCCCGCGGAGTTACTTGCATCACCTCTCTGCGTAGGAATCCTTTCTCTTCTTTTTCCTTATTCATTTTTCATTTTTGAAAATTTTCACTCTTTATTTTTTCATTTTTCATAACTGTGCATAACACTTATTCATTTTAGAGGCGGAAGAGGGATCCTAACTTATTGAGAGCAGAAGAGGTTGTTCCTACAGAGAAGTAGTTTATTATATACTTCTGACATGCCTGTTAAGGTTTTCCCCCTCACCTTACTCTACTTGACTAAGCTTCCAAGGGTTAACCCAAAACCAACTGACTAGAGTAGGTGACACTGGTTAGCATGCAAGCATTGTGTTTTCACCAAGGTTCACTTTGAACAGTACGTATTTTCCATTGACATGTCGTGGACTAGAAGAAACAAATTCTTCATACAGAGACAAGATGACAAATAACCAAGTAGTGATAGTTGGACAAGGCCCCTTGTAATTTACCCAACTTGTTTCAAGAGTCATGCATGGTTTCATGTGAAACTAACCTACGAACAAAACAAGCAAACAAACAATAAAGAAAAGCATAAGTAGAAGAAAATGTGAAAGAAAAGTAAGAAAAAAAGTAGGAAAACAAACATGCAAGAAAACAAACTGAAAGTTGTTGGGTTGTGTTATATTCTTTCCACGACTAGCCCACGTAGTTAACTGAGGGTTTAGAGGGGTGGCAGAGACCCCCTTCATTGCACCGATTGTGTAGCGGGGTGGGGTCACATGGGGTTTGAGGTGTACCCGTAACCCCACTTTATGGGGTCCGAGGCAGTGCCCCAGAAAATTTTGGTTTTGGACCCTATGTTAGGTTGGGCGGACCCACCTATGGTTTTGTGCATGATTTTTGCACATGTTTTTGGACGCGATGGTTTTTGGTCCATGGTATTAGACACGATGGTTTTTGGTCCATGGTATTGGATGCTTCGGCATGTATAAATATGTATTATAACATTGAAAGGAGCATAATGAAAAATCAAGCTGGTAGTCCTAGTTTTGGGATCCAGTGGGAAAATCTCTGTGTATATGTGTTTGATGTGTTATGCTCTCGCATTATTTATTTTTTTGTGTTTAAGAATTCGTATGTAGGTAATTTCTGTACGGGGTTAAAACCTACATTTGGTATTAGAGCTATTTTGGCTTCAACGGGACGCCTTTGTTGCTGAGGGGTTTCGCTTAGGCCTATGGTAGAACCTGTTCAGTGGGAGATCTACGAGATCGATTCTGGTGGTGAAAGAATATGGCAAGCACTGGAAGGATAGAGATCGAGAAATTTAATGGTCAGAGTTTTGAGTTGTGGAAACTCAAGATGGAGGATCTATTGGTGGATACATATTAGTGGATCACGGTAGATCTAGGTACTAAACCAACGAGAGTGTCCGATGAATAATGGAAGAAGTTGGATCGGAAGGAAAAAAGCACAATACGATTGTGTGTCTCAAATTCAGTATTGTTGAATGTATCAGGGGAAGCTACGGTGAAGGCTTTGTTGGACAAGTTAGGGACTTTGTACCAATCTAAGTCTCTATTGAATAAACTGTTCCTGCGAAAAAAGTTGTATAACCCAAGGATGAAAGATGGAGACTCGGTGACAAAACATCTGAATGCATTTAACACTGTGGTAAGTCAGTTAGCATCTATTGATATTAAAATTTCAGATGAAGATAAGTGCATCAGTTTGTTGTGTTCTCTACCAGATTCGTGGGATAGTCTGGTTATTGCAATAGGTAGCAATGCAACTGCCTTGTAGTTTGATGAAATAGTCTCATCCTTGCTGACGGAGGAGATGAGACGGAAAAATATGGAAAGCTAGAATGGTGATGCCTTGTTTGTACGAGGACGGTCCCAGAACAAAAACAAAAATAAGTCATCGAGTGGGAGATCTAAATCTCCAGGAAAACCTGTAAAGGTGGTGTGCTGGAAATGCGGAAAGGAAGAGCACTACAAAAGGGACTGTAAATCTAAAGCTCTTGATAAAGGAAAGGGATCTGATGATGCTCCTTTTGTAGAGGTGAAACCACCTTAGATGAAGGTGGGGATGTGTACTTGGCTTCTTCAAGTACACATGTAGATCATGAGGCATGGTTGATTGACTCAGGTGCATCCTTTCACTTCACTCCCCATAGAGAGTGGTTTTGCGAGTATGAGAAATACGATGGTGATGATGTCTTCTTAGGGGATGATAGGAAGGCTATAATTATTGATTGCAGAAAAGTAAAGTTGAAATTGCAAGGTGGAAGGGTTAGAACACTTCCGGGTGTTCTGCATATTCCTGCATTGGCCAGAAATTTGATTTTCGTAAGCAAGTTGGATGATGCGGGTGTAAAAATAGTGTTCGATAAGGATACCTGCAAAATGGTTCGGGGATCACTAGGATTGATGTGGGGAGTTTGAATTGGAACTCTATACAAGCTACAAGGTAGCACTGTTATTGATGGGTGCAACAGTCCTGTGGTTCTTGAAAGTGGAGCAGAAAATCTAGTGGTCTCTGGAAAGAAGACTATGTTGTGGCATCAAAGGCTTGGACATATTGGAGAGAAGGGCCTTTGAATACTTCATGGTAAAGGTATTGTAGAAGGTATGAGTAATAACTCTTTGGATTTTGATTTTTGTGAAAATTGTGTATATGGGAAGTAGAGTCGGGTGAGTTTCTCCTCTAGTAGTAAGAGGGCAAAACAGATATTAGAAATTATGCATAGTGATGTGTTTGGACCTGTGAAGGTTCCATCACTGGGTAAGTTTGTGTACTATGTATCATTTATAGATGAATTCTCAAGGAATACATGGATATATTTCCTTAAGAAGAAATCTGAAGCCTTTGATAGGTTTAAAGAATTTAAGGCTCTCGTGGAAAATCAAACAGAGAAGAAGATAAAGGTGTTGAGGACAGATAATGGTGGAGAGTTTTGTAGCAAGGAATTTGAAGAATTCTATAAGAAGTGTAGTATAGCATGACAGAAGACTACTCCATATACACTTCAACAAGATGGAGTTGCAGAAAGAATGAATAAGACGTTGATGGAAAGGGTAAGAATCATGCTCAGTGGTGCTAGGTTAGGATAGGAATTTTGGGCAGAGGCGGTGGATACTGCATGTTCCCTGGTCAATAGGTCACCTTCATCAGCGTTGGAGGATAAGACTCCACAAGAGGTATGGACTAGTAAGAAACCCTCTCTTTCAAATTTGAGGGTATTTGGAAGTGATGCATATGTACATGTTCCAAAGGAGAAACGATCCAAGCTGGATAGTAATTCTGAAAAGTGCATCTTTATTAGGTATAAGGATGGTTTAAAGGGTTATAAGCTTTGGAACCCAGTCACACGGAAGGTTGTGTGCAGCCAAGATGTGGTGTTCACAGAGGTAAAATATGTTATTAAACATGAATTCCAACCAAAGGAACCTGAGAAGATAGAGTTTGAGCTTAAGGAGGAAGAATCAAACTCTACAGCAGAGGAGGAATCAGAAGATGAAGAGCCACAAACTCCGGGTGTGAGAAGATCAGTTTGAGAAAGAAGGCTGCCAGAAAGGTATAGTCCATCTACTTTCTGTTCAAATTTTTCTTTATCTATTATTGACAATGATCCCATAACTGTGAAGGACGCAGTAGATTCAGAGGATGGAAAAATCTGGAAAGAGGCCATGGTTGATGAAATGGCATCTTTGCACAAAAATGAGGCTTGGGATCTGGTGGAGTTGCCGGTTGGAAGGAAACCCATTGGCAGCAAATGGGTGTTCAAGAAGAAGACAAATGCAGAAGGAAAGGTGGAGAAATACAAAGCTCGGTTGGTAGCAAAAGGTTATTCCCGAGTGCCGAGAATTGATTTTGGTGATATTTTTTCTCTTGTTTCCAAGGTAACTTCTATTAGATTACTTTTATCTGTTGCTATTGCTTTTGATTTTGATGTAGAACAGATGGATGTGAAGATAACATTTCTTCATGGGGATCTGGAAGAGGAAATATACATGAAGCAACCTGAAGGCTTTGCAGTGAAGGGTAAGAAAGAACTGGTATGCAAGTTGAAGAAGTCTCTGTATGGGTTAAAACAGTCACCAAGGATGTGGTATCAGAAATTTGATACATTTACATGGGGACTTGGCTTCACCAAAAGTAAAGCAGATCACTTTATGTATTTTAAATTAATTGGTGACTGTGTTATTTATCTGGTCTTGTATGTGGATGATATGTTGCTGGTTGGAAATGACAAAGAAATTATCCAGGATTTGAAGACCCAATTGTCCTCCAAATTTGACATGAAAGATCTTGGTGCTACAAACTATATTTTTCTCATGGAAATTAAAAGAGATCAGGCAAAGAGGAAGATCTGGTTAAACCAAAGGAAGTATGGTGAGACAATATTGCAGAGGTTTAATATGTAGGATAGTAAACCGGTGAAGGTTCCTATTCCTATAGGTGTGAGGTTATCTGCTGAACAGTGTCCCAAGACACAAGAAGAGGAAGAGGACATGTCTCGTGTTCCATATGCAAGTGCATTCGGTAGCCTAATGTATGCAATGGTCTGTACTAGACCAGACATTACACATGTAGTGGGAGTATTGAGCATGTTTATGTCAAAACCAGGGAAGGAGCACTGGACAACAATGAAGCGGGTTTTCAAGTATTTGCATGGCACTAGTGATTATGGTTTGTGCTATCAAGGAAGATCAGGATTAGACAGAATGTTGGATATTCATGGCTTTGTTGATGCAGACTAGGCTGGAGATCTAGATCAGAGAAGATCTACAAGTGGGTATGTGTTTAACCTATTTGGAGTTGCAGTCAGTTAGATGAGTAAGGAACAATCGGTAGTGGCACTATCAACTACAGAGGTGGAATACATGGCAGCCACTCATGCAAGCAAGGAAGAAATTTGGTTGCAGAGATTGTGTTCAAGTCTAGGGTTAGTACAGGGAGCTATAAGGATAGACTGTGACAGCCAAAGTGCAATTTTCTTGGCAAAGAACCCCACATATCATTCAAAGACAAAGCACATTGATGTTCAGTATCAATTTGTGAGGGATATGATGGAAGACAAAAAGGTGTTGCAGGTAAAGGTGGTCACCTTGAAGAATATTGCAGATGCATTGAAAAAATCTGTGAGCTCTAAGAAGGTCCCTTGGTGTAGAGAGACAATGGGCATTTTAGGGCTAGAAAAATGACTAAGCTCTCTTGTGGCCCCCTGTGGAAAGAAAACAACAAGTGGGAGAATGTTGGGTTGTGTTATATTCTTTCCATGACTAGCCCATTTAGTTTACTGGGGGGTTAGAGGGGGGGCGGAGCCCCCCTTCATTGCGCCAATTGTGTAGCGGGGGGGTCACAAGGGGTTTGAGGCATACCTATAACCCCAGTTTATGGGGTGCGGGGCAGCGCCCCAGAAAATTTTGGTTTTGGACCCTATGTTAGGTTGGGCAGACCCACCTATGGTTTTGTGCATGATTTTCGCACATGTCTTTGGACGCGATGGTTTTCAGTCCATGGTATTGGATGCTTCGACATGTATAAATATGTATTATAACATTGAAAGGAACATAATGAAAAATCAAGTTGGTAGTCCTAGTTTTGGGATCCAGTGGGAAAATCTCTGTGTATATGTGTTTTATGTGTTATGCTCTCGCATTGTTTAATTTTTTTTGTGTTTTAGAATTCATATGTAGCTAATTTCTGTATGGGGTTAAAACCTACAAAAGAAAACACTACTCCTAATCCTATGCTAACAGTGCATGGGCCTGATCACGTGAAGTGATATTTCCAATGCAGCCACCAACGCATTGGTTGACCCATGTTGGTGAAGGCTTGGTCCGCGAGCAACCCAGTTGTGCGAACCAACAAACCAAAAAGATATAACAATGAAGACAAACACACTTCATGCTTACAAGCATCCACAAAACAAAAATGAGTGAAAGAACATGACATGCACTATGTGGACTTACCATGATGTTGTGTGACACTACGTGCAAATGTTAAGCATACGCACACTCTTGACTGTGAAATGCAAGTAGACATGAGGAAGGTAGACCACTTATGTTGCACAAGTGTGCTTGCTGAGTAAGATTCCTCTAATGCATGAGTGATGGGATCATGTATCTCGAGTGGAGGAAGTGAAATCTAAGTGTTAGATTGATCTTAAATGCATATAGATGAGCAATGAGGAGCCTTTCATGTTTGAACAATTTCTTGATCAGAAGTGAAACCAACCTTAGGACAGCGAGGGCCTGACATAACCATCATCTCGAGCTAAAGTGCCTTGATAGTCTGTAGGGTTTCGACTTCATTGATAGATGGATCATTGTAGACCAGTGGCTTAGATGGATTAACAATGAGTGAATCAACATCATGATCGGATGATGAGGTAAAGAGATCATGACAACCAAGATAAGAAGACTTAGGGTGTTGGTCGGCACCCTCATGATTTGATGAATCACACAGAGCGGGAGATGAGAAGCAAGAATGTTCATCCTTTGTGTTTCTGGAAAATATAGATGAAAAATCAAGTGGATGTTCAAAGAATGATTGGTCCTCTCCGTTGTTAGATGATGGACTAACATCTGATGTGTCCTGTGAATGATCAACATAGGGTGCTTCCATGGACAGAGATACACATGAAAAATCTAGGATGGAAGGATGACCAAGGAGGTTAGGAAAAATAAAGGAGGTACAGATAGACATGGATGGTCCTTTGTTGTCGGTGGATGTTCAAGCTCCCAGTCATACTCTTTGTAAATGACAACGCATGTTGGTTATGAAACACCAACTTCGTCGATAGATCAATCCTCATTCAAAATAGGTGTAGAGTCCGGAATGGAAGAACACAACACAGTGAAATCTGGAGGATGATCAAAATACGAGGACGGAGGTTGAGGTACGAAATACATGTGATAACCCATGGGATTCCAAACCAAGCTTGTGTGAAAATCAGAAGGAGCAATGTCAGGAGGATGTGACAGTTGAACATATGTGTGTTCATGCTCTCCCACATCACTCTATGATGGTGGAACTGTTTGATGAGGGGATGGAGGACAATCACTTGTGACAGTGACCATGTCCATTTGTGATTACGTAACTCCATCATTGAAGTATGTTAAATGGGGTTTGAGCTTGAACTTATTCTTGGGATTGACGGATTGGGTAAGGCAATATTCAAATCTATCCATGAGATACTGAAATTTCATCTGACTTTTCGGGGCTTCAAACATGAATAGATGGAAGTGCTTCGAAAACTCCATAGGTGATTTTGTGTGGGGCTTTCCGTTGTTTTGACAATTTTTTATCAAGTACTTCAAGATCAAAATGGTGCAAAAAATATTCAATTAGATCGCTGAACTACTCGAATGAGTGCATAGAGTTATGAGGTATTGTGCCACACCATTGTGATGGGCGGTCGGGAAGTGTGCGTGTTAGTAGCGAACAAACCTCTGTTTCATTAAAATCTTCCATACCCTCCATGAGAGCATGGAAGTCATCTAAGTGTTGAGGCCAAGCCACTTCACCTTCACCATCATACGTGATTTGTGACAAGTGATCCCAGAATTCCCTCCTGATGTGGAAGATATGTCCATTGGATAGACATTTTAGAGGGCGAACTATAACAAACTCCATGATAAATGTGCAGAAATTCAAAACAAATGATGAGGGCTCAGCTTGTCATCTAGCCCTCCTTCTAGCACCAGAAATGCTTATGGTGCTGGACCTGCCAACATGTCAGGGGATCTCCCTGGTAAGAAGTCCCAATTAGACCTAAGACCATTTGGTGTAGGATTCCTAGCAGTGGGTCATATAGTAATGCCTTGATCGCAGTTTCGTACATAGGCAAGTAAGATGTCCCTATTGGTAGCAAGGGTGTGACAACTGCAGTAAGTCAGGGAAGGTGCATGAGACGTTCTAACACATTGAGAGTGAGGTGAGTGCACCCCTTAGACACCTATAATAGTACGCGACTTGGAAGGGAACACACGAGTGAAGATGCATCACAACATGGAAGGAAATTTAGCAAGCAATCCAAAGTTATGGTTAAACCAACAACAAATTTCAGAAATATTCATACATATTTATACAAAATAGTCCATACATGCATGCGTAAGAAAATAAATACATATGTCATTTAGAGTAAACAAGATAGCTGGAATACAATGCAACATATGCATGAAACGTGCTGGCTCTATTATATTAAGAAGTGTAAGTCCTAGTCATACAATACATCCATGTACAACCACTAGTTCTAATAGCGGAACATTACAGCCACAACCGCCTGCTCCTCCAAAGAGATATACTAGCTCCGTGTAGTGGAGAAGCCAAGGCGCATTACAATACTATCCAAGCTTTCCCTAAGATACTCCTATCAAAGCTTGGCTAACCAAAAGCCTCTACAATGAGTTATGAGGGACTATTTATAGTAAAGGGTGGGGTGGCCCCTGACATTCCCCTTTGTGATAGTTCATCTACCCTCATGACTCTTCATCTACTCTATGAATGTTACATCCACTATCGACACTTGAACTTATACTTGACAAGATGTTACATACAATCTTCACATGTACCCATGGAGACAAAATGGCTTGATTAAGCCATGCAAGACATCACTAACACTCAGATCGTTGTGGTGAGACCAACTCTTGAAATCCTTGTGATGGTCAATGGTGGTGAACTGATGCAAATCTTGTTCATCTGTGATGGTGCCCATGCGCTTAATGGTGACATCTTGCTGAAGCGAACTCTTGCCTCCGTTGCATCAGGGCACACTGATATGGATCCTCCATCCAACTCATCTAATAGCATGTGCATGGTCGTCCTGGGTGCGACTAGATGAGAAACATGTTGATGCATAGTGTTTGCGTTGATCTCCAAGCATGCATTGGTGGCCGTGTGCATTGGCTTGTCAAAATACATGTTCAGCTCTAGTTGGAATTGCTTCTTGTCTTTGCCTAGGTGAGTGTACCAAATGGGTGGGATCGCATGCATGCGCACAATGACATGCATGCTATTGAATTCCCTTGCATGCGATCAACAACACTGCTCGGATTATGTGCTCCGTGGCAGCTGCTAGGATGGATCTATTACTTATATGGGCGTAGTTTCATCTGTGAATGCATGTTGTGCCCACTGTTGTACCTATTCCTGCTGCAACTCATTCTCTCATCTATGCAGCTCCTGTTATTCCTTGTGTTGCTTCTTCAACACATGCAACTCCTTCTCTATTCCATTCTCTGCCTTCGCGCAATCTTGATTTCGTGTCGTCACCTCATAGCCCGAGTCTCCAAAGCTTCTTTCATCACAAGTGGATCTGCTTGAGCTTGCAACTTTGTTCTGCCTTTGTGTTGTCAACAACCTTCCTCTTGCATTTGTTGCATCCGGCATGCTGCCTTCAGCTGCTGTTGATGGTGTTGCTTGCTGAGATGCTACTATCGTCATATATTCATGTCCTTGTCTATGAACAAATTGATGTCTTCGTGGGTAGGAAAGTTCATAGAAACTTGACTGACTTCATCCTCAAATGTGCTCTAAATGGTGTCTTCGACTCTGCTCTCTTGGAAACCATTGTACATGTGCTGTTGAGAGGCAGATGAACATCTACAATACTTGGAGACATGGCAACACTCATGGAAATAAATATGTCATTTGAAAACCAAAACGAACTTGAGAATTGACTTACAACATACTTGTGTGACTGATCATGAAGGTTGTGCAATTTCCACCAAGAGGTTGGGAGACTGATTTCCAAAACTATGCAAAGTATAGAGTGGGATGTTAGGAGGTTGACTGACTACTGAAACTATGTAATGCACAGTCCAGCCTAGCCTGCTGAGGACTGAAATTGTGCAATGTACAATTTTAGTCAGCAGTGACATGCAACCAACAAATTGCATTACGCAGTTTCTGGGGCCAGCAGGACACTGCCTCCAAGAATTGCGCAATGCAAGCCTGGAGGTCAATGCTAGGCCAGACTTGTGCAATTTTTGGAGGGAAGGTAGATCCTTCGCTTCCAAAAATGCATAGTGCTAGCTCGGTAAGGCACGATCCAGGCCATGGAAACCCAGTCCGGCCGACAGGAAACTGAAAACATGAGAGGTCTGAATGCATGGTGATATGAGTGCAAACAAGAGTTAATGATCATTCATGAAAACAACAAGTGCAGGATTCAGAAAATGAGAAAGCATGCATGTGTGTGAAGTGAGTCTCTGCATCGACGACTGTTTGTGCAAAATAGTGTCATGCATGCGACAACAGTGAGATGCAAGAGAAAACTGAAATGATGCTTCTACAAGATAACATACAACAAAACAACAACAAGCGCTCACTGAAATCAAGCAGACAACACTCACACAAAGTGAAACACAAAAAACGACAGAAATGCAATGCAAGACATGAAAGGTGCGCTTACCCCAAGACAACGGAGCTAATGAGATTTGTAGCATCCGATTGATGAGTTTTGATAGAATCGAGGTTGTGACACGCATGCCAACAATCTAGGAAAAGCGATAGTTGGTGGGAGATTTCTGAAATGATCCTTGCATGTAACCTCCTGCTACTAAAAATAGATCCCTAAATTAAGGGATGACTTTTCATTCTGCCTTGGGAGAAGTAGTCCACGCATGCAAATCAATTTTGCTCAGTCCTGGAGGGAACCGGTCAACCTGAAGGCACATGCATTGGTCTACTCAGTTAAGGGGAAAAATGCGCATTTCTGGGAGGGAGATGGGCTGTTTGCCCAAAAGTTTCCACAATTCCTAGGCTGAGAAACTGATTGCTACCCATAATTGTGCAATTTATGGGCTAGGCAGCCTTGTTGGGAGGAATTGCACAATTTTCTCAGTGAACAGTGATAGGAAGATTTGCGCAATTCTGGAGCTGAGTAGGTTGCTAGACAGAATTGTGCAATTTCTAGAGGGAAGGCTGGTTTACCTCTAGAATTGTGCAATTTCTTTAGGATGATGCTTAGCTTGCGGCTGGACCAAGTCTGGTGAAATAATCTGTGAGGAGGATGCAACAAGCTTTGATGGACATGTTGTCATTCTGCAAGAAAATAATTGAAGCTTGTGTACTCAACAAGGCAAGACATGTTGCTGTGAAAGTTTGGTAGGTAGGCTCCAAAACAAAGCTAAGGAAAAATTTTGGAGGGTGGTTGTAACTGCTACAATATAACCCTAATCTCTCTGTTTGAGGATATCATCCCTTGAGAAGAGGATCTCAAACCTTCTCCTCTCGGCCTATAAATTCAACACAGACCAGAGGGCTAGGGAGGACTTTTGAATTTAAACTTATGTTGTTGGAATAGGGCTGGAAATCTTGTCACCTAAAGGGAGGATTGGAGACCATTGGGAGGAGGCTTACATCATCAAGGCAAGGTTGTATTGCTTATTCTTGTTCAAAGATTAATACAAGCAACTGTTTCTTTCCTAATTTCACTAGTTTTAATGCTTTTTGCAAAGTTCCTTGATCTTTTGCATGATTTATAACTGAATATTGGTTTAATCCTATGATATATGCGATATTGCAACTTTCATTCGTGTTTCATCTTTATCTACACTCCCTTGTTTGTTTCTTTTTATGGAGATCTTCCTTTGAATCAATAAGGAAAGTATTTTGAAAGCATCGAAAGGACTTCCATAGGAATTTTGTATAAAGGTAAGAGGCTCTTGCATATCTCATACTTTATCCTTCAATTATGAATTGAGGAAAGGTAACAATCACTTTTTTGGTTTATTACTATATCTCTTTAGAGTCTAGGGAGATCACTCTTGTCCACAAGAGTGATTTTTCCACCATAACAAGATTCGTTAGTGATATGGGCTTCTTCCCTTCCTCTTTTTTCATTGTCCTTCTTGAACTTTGGACAATCTCTCTTGTAGTGCCCATATTCATGATAGCCATATCATTGAACCTTCGACGTGTTCTTCTTATCTTTTTGAGTACCAAGATTCCCAAACTTTCCTTTTGTTCTAGCCATGGCAGAAAATGCTTGAGTTTTCTCGCTTAATCCTACATTAGTTTTTTCCTTCAGCCTTATTTCTTTGATTTTACACAATGACCATAGTTCATTGAATGGAGTAGCTTCCTTCTTCCCATAGATGCTTGATGTGAAGTTGCCCCATTCCTATGGTAATGCATTGAACACTATGGTAGTTACTTCCTTGTGAGACATTATTTCTCCAAAATCTTGGAGTTGGTCTCTTATTTATGACACCCTCATAAAGTATGAGGCTACTCCTTCTTATTTTGATATCTTCATCTTGTAGAGCTTGAGCTTCTTCTTTTGATGGTTTGAAAATTAAACCCTTAACATCACGAACAACTTCATTTTCTATGAGGATCAAATATATTCTATGCAAGAAAGTTTGATGACCCAACCAATTTGTTTCTCTCCTTGCAATATGAAGTCATTTTGACATTTTCCAATATAGATATAAAAATACTTACTTGTCAGGTGAAAATATTCCTAGATGATGAAATCTTGAACTTGATGCTTTCTTGATTTTGATGATGATGTAGACGATGTCTTCTTGGTGAAGATGTCTTTCTTTAAAAGTGATCCTTGGCTCAAAGGGAGGTCACATTGATTCCTTGATGATGATGACAACATTTTTTCTTGCTTTTCTTCCTTCAAGACGATGCTAGTTAAACATGTTTCACAACCTCAAATTTCGACCCTTCTTCAGAATTTCAGCATGATGTAGCAGTTTTGAAATTTTGGCCTTTTTTTTTTTCTGCAATAACTCTAGTTCGCATGTATGGCTATAAGATGGAAAAAAATTCCTCCTTTCTACTTTGCTTGACTTGAATTCTTTTTCATGTTTTTTTTGCTTGCAAAGGAGACCTTTCTTGGCACACAACTTGATGCTTAATGGTGGCTTCAATTCAATACATGATGCTACAGAAGGAAATCTTAATACTTTAGACGTGTGGAGAATATAGCCCAAAAAAAAGAACCAAAGTATATTCGCTCTGGATTGTAGAATGTGTGAGTTTCCCAAGAACACTTCAAATGTGGAACCCTTCTTTGGATGACCTAGGGTTTTGAGGTCTTCTTTGATGCTCTTAATTATTCACTTTCAATATGATTAGGAGGTTAGTCCTTCTTGATAATTTATTTGCTTGATGTTTGCAAGATGATATCTTTATACTTAGGCCCTTTAATATCCTTCTTTGTGTTTCCTTTCCTTGATGTAGTCACATTAGCTCTGACACCATGTTGAGAAATCTAGGGGGAAACAAGTGTAGGTGATTTCTCTTACTTTGATAATTTCTTGTGATGCATTTTTCCTTTACTTAATTAACTTCTTCTTTCCTTTATTATTATTATTGTTATCTATCATCAAACAACTACCAAATAATCAAGAGCAATGAGACAATAAGACAAAAGATAGAGGAAAACCCGTCAGGATTATTCTCTTCTTATGGAACATCAATTGATAAATTTGAAGACCTATGACCCTTGACCAAGACCCTCCAAGACTAATTCATCCTTCCTTCTTGATGAGTTTTCTTTCCACAACTTCTAGCAACAAAATTTGACCTTCCAACAACTTCTCCAACAACTTCGATCCCAACAACAAGTTCTGCAAATTCGACCTAGCGGCTTCAACAACTTCGACCTAGCATCTTCATAGCTTCGACCTTCATGTAGCTTCAACAAATTTGACCTAGAAGTTTCACAGCTTTGATCTAGCAGAAACTTCACAACTTCGACCTTGCATCTTCATAGCTTCGATCATGCAGCTTTGACCTTGCATCTTCACAACTTGTAGCTTCAAAATTTCATCTGGCCCAAACAAAAAAAGAAACCCTAATGAAAGAGAGAGAGAAAGGCCCAAAAAATTTGATCTTGATATTCTTCTTCTTCTTTGTCAATTTTCAATTTCTATCTTGAGGAGATTGAACTTTCTTGAGTGAGTGTGCAAATGAGATTGAGTTCCTTCTTATTTATAGGCTTGTGAGGGGTACGAATTGCTCTCATTAGGTTGACTTGTCCCTTCATGTAGGTTGACTTGATATTTGTGCCATGATGAGGTCTTGGAGGGTATTTTGACTCTATTTTGACTCAAATAAAATTTCTTTACAATATGTAGGATGCCCAAATGGGTCTTCAATACATGACAAAGACTCAATTGACTTTATGACAAACCTAGAAGCACTCAAAGGGTGCTTTATCTAAAACTAACTTTTTCTTGAGCATGAAATCCATGCCTCAAGAATAACAATAATACATTTATTTTTCTCTTTTCATTAAATATATAAAATCATGATTACATATGTTGCTATGAAGACCGAACCTAGTTACATATTTCAATACCCATTGCTCCTGACACAACATACAACGCGTGGAACCAGTCATGGAAAGAATATAACACACACTCAACATTGAAGACATCCAAACTAGCCATTGTTCCTATTAGGGTGAGACAATTTCGGATGATGACAATTACCAAGAAATATCATTAAAGAGACTTGCTAGCTTTTTCAAAGAAATATTCAACAACACTAAAGTGGAAGAGAAAATAAAGCAACAAAGGAGACAAAAATACTTCCAAGAATCAATATAAAGGTTTGATACCTCATATGTTTTCATTGTAGTAACGCATGGAACTTTGCATCCAAGTGTTTAGAGTAGAAAAAGAATATGCAACAATAGAGATGGAACGTTCCATTTCAACAACAACCATGAATTTCTCAAAAGGGAAATTCGAATAGTCATGCACAGAGAGCCTTCTCTCTTCAAAGGAAATAATTTTAGTAGTCGAATAGCATTAGGAGAATGAGTACTAGTCCAAGAAATTGGATGAGAAGAATATTTGGTAAGAAGAATAGTTTATTTTCCCCCTTCTTGAATAAATTTGAATGCCACAGGTGTAAGAATTATGGGAACAAACAACTAGATGCAGATTTGGAAAGAATTCACCCCCTTTATAGAACATTGCAATCAGAGGCATGGATTATGATGAGAGCAAGAAAGGGGAACTACGCAGGAGTTATTTCAATACTCATAAGAAAGGTAGGTCAAATGGTGCATGGAGTAAACACATACGAGTGCCTAGTTTTGACGATAATCAGTAGATATTTAGCATATCAGAGTCTAAAATTCATGTAGTTGATATCTCTTATATAACCTGGAATAGGCAGAGACTCTAGCTAGACAAAAGAAGCAACACCAACCTTGATAGTTCTCCAAAGAAATATAATTAGAAATAAGAGAAAGAGGTAAATTGAATATTGTTTTTAATTAGTTATAATAAGAGGAATCATCAATGGTTTGACAAAAATTCACTCAGTCAGGAAAAAGTACCAGATCAACACAAGCAACCAGCTTATGGTGTTAACCAAACTCTGTATACGTGTGGAAGAAAAAGGTAGATAATCTACTTGGGGGAGCAGATCCCTTGTTTCTCTTCACTGAAAAGAAGTGGTTGGATTCAAGGGAAGCCAAAAAGGTCAGATGCAGAGAGCAAAAAGGAACATTCCAAGGAATGTGTTTGAAGGATAAGGGAAGTATTGAATGTTGTTGTCAAATTAAAATGATAGTTTGTGTATATATAGATGATGATGATATTTTTACTATTGAAGTTTCTTTTGCAAGTATTATTTACACATTCCTAATGCAAAGAGGGAGTATACTCAAGTCAATATTTGAGTATCAAATTATTTAGCTGGTATCATTAATTGATATCAGTTGTTTGCTGCAAGACAAAGGCTAATAGTGTTTTCTGCATGTTTTTAGAGTGGATTGATGATATGATGTTGTTCTAAGTGGTAATTGAAATTTGACATCAAATTTGTTTGTGAAAGGAGAATGATAAGAGGATGAAAGTAATCAGTTATCAAGTACTCAAAAATTGCTATTAGTGGCATCAATTCAGGAATTGGCATCATTTTAGCACTTGGAGTCAAAGGTACTATCAATTGGCATTTACAATCATCAGACTCTTTGTCAAAGTATGGTGTTCATGTTGTCGATATGAGACTATAAGTCAAAGTGTTGGTAAACAAGTCCTAATTTAAATGACTTTTGTTCATCATGATTCAAATATATTATGGTGAGTTTGCTGCCATTAAAAGTTTGTCAAGTTGAGTATGAGCTATTGGTTTAAGCATGCATTGGTGATATTCCCTCTATGTTTGTCAAGTAAGCACTTCTAAGTGTTTGAATTTGTTGTTCATCAATTGAAAAATTTATGGCGTCATGTATAGGAAAGGTTGTTCTTGTTTCTAAAGGTTAGATGTATGTCTCTAGGAAGACACTATTATGCATATAATCCTAGCTGAGTCTCATATCAAAAAGAATTATTTTTCTCACGGCTCAGTTACACAAGCATGGGTTGTTTTATTAAGATATGCATCTTGACTAATTGAGGTAGATATTGAGAGTAAATACTCCTCTCCTTTAAACTCAATCTTCTTCACAAGACAATAATTAAGTTGTTTGGATCAAACTAGAGGTACTCGAGGTATTCAGGATAAGAAGAAGCAATTGGTAGGTCCATAGGATATGAAAGAAAGATGGATATTGTTGACACAAGGGGAGAATGTTAGTATCTTTTCTATTGATGTCAAAGGGGGAGAAAATGTTGATCAAAGAAAAGATGGAAAATAACCTCATATAAAGGGGTAGAAGGACCTCAAGAAAAACATAGAGAGAAGCATAAGAGATAAAGAAGAAAAGTACATTAATATTTTCTTAATCATTGGTGACATTATTTTTTTTAATCATGGTGTTGTCATCAATGCCAAAGGAGGAGATTGTTGGAAATATGTTGTCATTGATGACAAAGGAAAATATGGTTGATGGTAGTGGTAAGTGGAGGAGTTAAAAGTGCATCAAGTTCCATAATGGGCAGTATGCCCAAACAACCGATCGTCGGATCGAAGGTGTAAAATCATTTTGACACCTTTCCCCCTCCAATACTAAAAACCACTCAACGAGGTACTGGAAACAGGTGGGTTGACCAACAACAGGTTTCCAAAGCGTTGGGTGATGTGGCAGATGATGAAAACCTGCATAGTGTTAAAAAGGACCAGGACCCTTAGAATTTTTTATAAAGGAAAATGAGGAAAAACCAAGTCTCGGGAACCCTTTTCTCTCTCCTTTGATAGCAGACACATGGGAGCACATTATTGGTTGGATGGTGGAGTCGTTATCCAAAGTCTTAGGCATATGCGAGCACACAACACAATAGCAGAAATGTTTTTCACTGGTCCAAGGTGGCCTAACAACTTACGCCGACAAAAATTGTTTGGTTGTAGGAGTAGTGGGTGGACGCATTGTAACATCTCAGCCTACAAGATAAAGCCGAGAGGAAAAAGAAAGGCACAAGAAAAAATTTGTGGGTTGACAATGCTACGAGCTAACAGTGGTAAATAGAGTAGGCAATGCCGACCAATAACGAATGGGAAATGAATGACCCGCTTTGACAACTAAGCTTCTAAATGCAACCCTGGAGGATTCAAAGCAATGCACATAGAAGTAAAGGGCGAGATCAAACAAGCGGGATAAGTGGAAACATTTGATTGGATTGCAAAAATGACAAAGGTGCACAGGTGGATGATGATGTGAGTAGTGACATAGAACAAGAAAGGGTGGACACATGGCATGCAAAATTTGGGGTTTTCAGGTACCCAAGTTGGCCATTTCTTGGTGACACGTGACATGTGTGATGTCAGCATGACATCATAACACTAATAGGACCTCAGAAGGTTTTGGAGTGAGGCATAGAGGAACCGATGGGCTGATTGGGCTTCAAGCTATTAGGGAAACTGTTAGAGCTAACTCAGCACAAAACTGCAATGATTAGGCACAAGTGGCACAAGCGGACCCCACTAGGACAACTCATCCCATAAGAAAGTCCTTGATGGATTATAAAGGGGCACATGATAATTGCATCGGGATGATGAGCATTAGAACATGTCAGTAGTAATAAGAGGCAATGAAAATAAATCAAAAGTGAGAAGGACAACCACACGAGATAACTCATCCCATTAATAAGACCCCAGAGGTTTTAAAAGAGCGCAATAAGGAAAGCGTTGAGTTAAAAGGTATCAGGGGCTAATACAAAGAACCAACATAAGGTCTTTTACAACATGATAACCAAGGGTGCTAGCTTAAGGAACAAAGGGCACAAAGGTAATCAACTAAGAACCCAGGCTTAAAGACAAGGTCACAACACTTGGACCTGTGCGATAAGAATACTGGGAGCACAAGGGTTTTTCATTATAAGAGAATCCCTGAGGGCTATAATTTAAAAGGGCCAGTGGAGACTTAGTTTGGCAACATAAATGCATGGGTTGAAATTTATATGGTGGTAGTGATTTGCAGCGAAGGCTTATTGAAAATATTTGGGCGTATGTTGAAGTTCCTTGATCACATGGATGAATGGGTTGACAACTAAATATGGCAGTGCTTTAAATGATATGGCAATGTTTTTGCATGGATGAACAAGTAAACAACTATATATTGTAGTGCTTTGAAATAAAGCGATATGGAAGTGTTTTGGATGGATGAATGAGTCAACACCTTGAACTTTGGCTATTAAGCCAAACATAATAGCAGATAACTAAAAGCTCTCAAATTGGCATGAATATATAAATGGCAGTGTATTTGGCAGCATGATCAGTTAAAGAGATAGTTTTAGCAAACACATTAAGTTTGGAGATTTTCCAGAAATACAAAAGGCGAGCTAAATCCTGTAACAAATTCAAAAAAACAAATTTGAGCAGTTTAGCTCTAAATTCCTTGAAGTGACAGGTGAAGAGTAAAAGAAGACTTGAAGAACATATTCAGAATACTCAGTTAAATGTGAGGGGATGAGAGGTTGTTGGTGCAATGGGATGCATAGTGGTGGTATGCATCAAGGGTGAAACTATGATCATATTGGGTATCTGAAAGGTGTTTTAAAGATGCAAGGAGTGCATTTGTGATTGGTGAAAAGATCGATGCTTCTAGTATAGTTTGGTGTGTTTAGTACTCAGAAATTACTAAAAGGTGATTTTGATGGTGATTTTATTAGTAGTCAAAGATTTTTTAAGGTGTTAGTATGTTGGTTTTTGAGAGAGGTTGCAGTGAGAAAATTTGTTTGTTTACGAGGTAAGTGGTCTATTGGTTCTAGCTTGAAAATGGATAAAAGATGAATCAAGAGGGCCAGCAATTGGTAGCTGTAGATTAGAGGTTGTAACTCCTTCTAGTAGGTGTTGATAAATGTTGAGGGGCAAGAGTCCCTTTCAGTAGTAGCTGGTAAATGAGTAGAGGCAAGATTCCCTTTCAACAGAGGCTGATAAACGAGCAGGGGCAAGAGTCCCTTTCAGTAGGGGTTGATAAATGAGCATGGATAACAATCCCTTTTAGTGAAGATTGATAAATGAGCAAGGATATAAATTCCTTTTTGTAGCAACTAATAAATCTACAAGTAGTTGCTTGTGGGGAAATGATATAATCAAATTGAAGCTTATAATAAAAAAGATATTGGTGTCTTATGTATATGTTTCTCATGTGTTTGATGATGATTATGTTATATTTTATATGATTGAGTTGTGTTGTTGATCCATGAATAATTTCTAAAGTGATTGAAAAGTATAATTTGTGAAGAATTGTATAATTTGGTCACACTACTGATTCACCCCATCTCAGTAGTGTCCTAGTTTCCATTGTTTCTAACAAGTGTGTCCCCCACTTAGTAATACCATATTATTATTAATATTTAACTTATATAATTATACTAGTAATAAATAGTAATTATCATCATTGTATCCTCTTTCATAATTAAATTATTTAGTTACAAATATATATTATATAATTATATTATATAATTTAAAGAGATAAATTTATCAAATAAATTGACATGAATTAATTATTTTTTTAATTATTTTTATTTTAATAACTAAAAACTAATAAAAACATATTTAGGAAATATTAATCATACACTTTCATTACCCAAAAACCTCTTCACACACATCATCTATATCCTTATAGGGATGGAGTTAATGAATAAAAAAATGCAAATAAAACCACCATAAATTAAAATGATTTAAATTGATTGTTTTGGGTGATTTCATTCTTATATCGTTTAATTTTAGATTAAAACATTATTTGTGGATAATGGGAAAATGATATATATATATATATATATATAAAAGTTTGAAATGGATTGTAACTGGCATTTGTGAAAGAGCATAGAGACAAAACATTGTGAAATTGAACGATATTTGCGAGTTTGGCCGATAGATCGAGAGTGGAGAGTATCAACTTATTTTTGAAGAAAATTTATCTGAAATCCGTGAAATCTGGCCGCAAATGAAAAAGGGAAATGGCATTTGCCAGAGATGCTGGGCTTATTTGACTGGGATCTTGGCGAAGAAGGAGATTGTGGGTTTTTTTAGTTAGAAAAGAATATATCGTGAAGATAATATATTCATGTGTGATTTCCATATGTGCATGATAACATTAGGCTATGGTTATCACTTAATTTGTGATAAACTCGGTTCAATATTGCATTAAAGCTCAATCGAACTAAGAGGTCATTGGATTTATCTCAAAGAATATTGTTTATTGAAATTGAAGCTATGAATTTCAAAAGATAAGGAATAAGCTTTAATATTGATTTTGACATCAAAAGTATTCATCATAGCATTGTATGTTGATTTCATGTTTTCAAAAACATTTTTGTATTGTTATGTGTATGATTACACATATCTTTCTGTTATCTATGATAGAATAATGGATAAATATTCCACTATTTACTCTTCGACCTAATTTCTAAAGTTCTTTACATATAATTAAAAGACATATGAAGAAGAGACTACATACCTTTTCCTTGAAGTCCATTTGTGATCTTAACTAATATAGTTGTGGAAGATCTTGCTTTAGATCTTAATTCTTCCCACCTCAAAACCTATATTTTGCACACACAAGACACCAAATGTCTAAAATCTACTTTTCTTAACAAAGATTGTGTTAGAGATCTATCGAATATATACTACTTAAGATATTTTAGATACAAGTATAACATGCATAAAACAACATGAATTAGAGGGGGAATAGTGAAATGTATATTAGAAATGAAAGGTTACAATGCATATACCTTGATGGACATTGTGATACATCATGGTTCCTTAGGTCCAAGCTCGTCCTTGGCCCACACTCATGTGGAATGAAAATTCCTAAATGTAAACTCATAACAAGAAGGCTCCGTCTAAGTTCTTATAGCATGTAGTACATGTCTCTCCTTATTTATAATCTCCCAGTGGAATGGCTTCATTAAATAGACTTGTTGTGAAAAGGAGGGGGTGAATCTAAACCCATAGGTCTGAATGAATTTAGAGTCTAGTACAAATTCCTGGGCTATGAATTGAAGTAATTAAAACCTTCTTGAATATGTCCTAAGAAAAGAGAAAGAAGAGAAATAATGTGCTCATTGTTTATTTAATAGAGGGGGGGAATGAATTCTTCATCCTCATAGATGAGTGGGTCTCACAAGTTGACGTCTAAAGTGGAAAATAAGGTTGTAATAGATGTCCCCTAATGTGTGACGTCAAAAGAGAGTAATGGATGAATATTGCAATAAATATGGTGTAATAAAGAAGGAGCCAAAGAACAAGGAACTGGTTAGGTTCTAGAAGCACTCACGGACAAATCATGTAGATCATTCACAAGGTTGGCATGCCCATGCTTGATATAACATATAACAAAGCTTGGCCACCAAAACAATACATTGCAAATCCATGATGTGAAATTCAAATACATGGTCGTGAAGGAGTACATTGTGTATCTATGTCATTGTACACATCATGAGGATATTGAACAAAAATGAGAGTTCCCCAAGTCTATTTCAAAGTACATACCATAGTGAAATACTCAATTGTAGCTTTGATGGGGTAGCATGAATAAGTGAGGTATGCCTAAACCCAATATCTTCATACCAACCTTAATGATATCAATCTACATCATGTGAATAGGTGAGATGATATTGAGCATGGTATATATTTTCTAGTTATTGACCATTGATGAATGCAATTAATAAACATGAGGGGATCCACTAATGATAAAAAATATACCCCAAGGTACCTAGCATAATCTAGTAAGTGTAAGTAGAGTCACTGATTTTAAACACCAATAGAGTCGATCAACCAAGGATCAATGAGGTAAACCCATTATCATTCATGAGTAAACCTACTATTAATGTTTGCAAGCTCCAAGATATTGTTGGTTTCTAGATCCCTCTTCTAGATAATGATTTGATATCGATAAGAGGAGATTCACTGAATGAGGGACCTAATGTATCTCCCATAAATCAATATAAAACAAGGATTGAGAGATCATGTGAAGAGATAGAGTTACCAAGTAAAACTAACATAGGGGTGACCAACATGCAAGGTCAACGAAATTGCAAATCACTAACTTAGTGTAACACCCTCCTCCCACATCTACCCAAGCAACCAGCCAACCAGGGTAAAACATGCAACGAGAGGCCACTATGATATTATTCGACCTCCTAAGTCATGTTTAGAAAGTGGAACCAACAAAAACACACCATACATACATTAATCATCAACTACAGGACTCTCAGGAATGAATCCAATGTTTTGGACAACTTGCCTTGGGGTCCCACTGAACTTTTGGACAACTTAAGCCTCAGTCACTCACATGCTATAGGCATGAGGGAAACCAGAAAACCAATGTCGCTCTCACAAGCTTGCTTTCCAGTGATCAGAGACCAAAACTATTAGTGTTATGCCAGTGACTCCCAGATTTGAGCCACTTTTTCAGGCCCAGAGCCTAGGTCGCTACCCAAAATTGAACCATCACTTCAAATCAGCAAAATAACATTGAAATGACAGTACTAAAGAAATCACTTGTTCAAGACCTTGACTGGACACCTACTAGCCATGACAGGAATTTCATCAAACATATTGCAAATGTGTAATATACAGGTGTAATTAACATTTATGAGCACAGGGGCCTCATACTTAGCTAAGAATCGCTAAGAACCCTTGATTCTTCAACACATCAACTTCCATTACATCCATTAGGTCATAGATACATTGATCATTCAATTACAAGTAAAAACATAATGAGAGCCACACATGGTTGTTGTCATAAAACAGATAAATAAACAACCTAACAACTACAAAAATACTCATGAAAGTACAATCATATAGACCACATATAATCCAATAAAATGATCATAGAAATACAAGGAAAAATACCCTTTCATTAGTGATGCAAAATCCAAACCCGAGATGGGACTTCCACATTCCATCTAATTGTAGAATGGCTTACACCAATCTCCCTTAAGCAATTCACCCCTATGCCATATTCCATGCATGAATGTGGGATCTCATAGGACACATCAATCAAAACTCATCCATGGATTCCAGAGGCCATCCACCTCAACCCATCAAGTAGTGATTCCACCTCACAGTCAGACATCACAAAACCATCATCAAGGTAGTCTCCATCCAAGCCTTCCATGGCTTCCAGAGCGTAGGTTCCAACCAAGGCTTCCAAGACTAGTAACTCAACCCACAAATGTCATTGAGATTCCAGAGCGTTTGTCCAACCGAGGCCTCCAGGACTAGTAACTCAACCCACAAAGGGCTTCCAGAGTGTTTTTCTAGCCCAAGCTGTTACAGGGCTTTCAGAGCGTTTTTCCAATTAGGGCTTTTAGGAACTAATAACTCAACCCAAGCTAAGGAAACATGGGAACCAACCAGAAACAAACGATGAAATTAAACCCACAATCACCATGGCTATCCAATAAATGGAAAGGCTAGGCAATCCATTTTCATTCCATGCAATCCTCCATGCCAACGACATATCACAACCAAGAAACCACATGCACGTGCCATGCATGCAAAAACTAGTGAAGGAATCATACATGTAACTCGATACCTACAAGAAAATATGATGTAGTTGTTGATCCCAATGCCTTCTTGCACTTTCCTACTCTTCCTTTACCGTCTTGCTCCAAAAATCCAAGTATTCCACATCCACCAAGAGTGCTCCAAGAAAACTCCAAGTCTCCAAGAGTATGAGAGAGAGAGAATAATGAGAGAGCTCCAAAATTGTACTAACAAAAGGTTAGAAAAAACTTGCCCACCGATCCTTAGAAACCATTTTATTAATGAGGCCTCTATTTTCCATTATTTTCCTTCAATTTCCCCCTCATGTGCAACCTATGACCTTTTACCTTCCTTTTCTCCTATTTTCCTTTATTTTCATAAATAAATGTGCCAAAAATGCCTTTTTGCCTTTTAATGCCTTTGCCTTAGCCTTTGCCAATTTCCTTATCCATAAACAATCATAAGTGATCCCCATCACTAGGATTCTGTCCAACATTCAACTTGGAATAAGTGTCCCAACATCCATGGTTATTATTTTTCCTTTATTTACTTTTATTACATGGAATTTTCACCAGGGTTGTTACAGAACCCCCCCCTTGGGGGAACATCATCCTTGGTGTTCAAAAACACCTACCACCACAAAACTAACGTAAGAGAAATATATACTACCGATGGAGCTTTATAACTTAGCTCGATGCAATATTTACAATGATTACCCTGCTGAAATCAAATCAACATAACAACATAATAACATGACATCATAATAACATACTGCATAGTGGAGATTTATAACACAACTCGTGGTAGTTTTTACATCCATATACATATGTACATAAACCAACATCATCAAAGCATATGCTGAAGCATATACCAAAACACCAAGCTAGAAATGCTTTGCCTCAACCAAAAAACATGGAATGATACATAGACTGCATCTGATCCACCATCTCCCATGTATCTTCATTGGGCCCAAAGTGCTTCCATTGCACCTTAACTTTCTTGATTGTTTGGTTCCGGAGCATGAGTACCTATTTTTGCAATATACACTGAGGCTCTGGCTAGAATTCTCTATCTGGTTCCACTTGTAATACAGACCAGTCAATCACATGATCAACATCCTTAACATACTTATTAAGAAAAGATACATGGCCAAATCCTCTCAACAATGTTGAACAATCCACAAAACTATGGTGCCATCTTGGCACATGATCTAATCCGTAAGGAGATCTTCTTTGGTTTGATGCATAATTACACCTATTCCCCAACCTCGAACTCCTTGAACAACTTGTTCCTATCTGCATAACTCTTTTGCCTATCCTGTGATTCTTTTAGATTCTTCTTGATTACTTGCATTTCTTGTTCCATGTCTACCAACATATCTGGTCCAATCAACACCCTGCTAACTAGATCACTCCAACTGATGGGAGTGTTACAACTCTGCCTATACAATGCCTCAAAAGGACTCATGTTCAATGACTCCTAATAACCGTTGTTGTACGCGAACTCAAAGAGTGGAAGGTACTCTTCCCATTTATGCTGTTGATGCATCACATACATTCTCAACATGTCCTCCAATATCCTATTGAGCCTGTCTGTCTATCCATCTATCTGTAGATGATAAGACATACTGAAGGCCAAATTTGTGCCCAAAAATGCAAACAAATCCTTCCAAAACTTAGAAGTGAACTTCATACCCCTCTCTGACACAGTCTTCTTTGGAACACCGTGCAATCTGACCACATCTTAGATGAATACCTGTGCTACATCACTAGCTAAGAATGTAGACTTCACCAGAACAAAATTTGCAACCTTTGTAAACCTGTCCACAATAACCATAATGGAATCATGCTGCCTCACTGTCTTCGACAACCTTGTGATAAATTCCATGGAAATGACCTTCGATTTCCACTCTGGAATTGAAATTGGTTGTAGAAATCCACCTGGATGCTTACACTCTGCCTTCACTTACTAACAATCAAATCATCTAGCCACAAAATCTTCTACACCCCTCTTTAGATTCAGACAATAATAATATCTCTTCACTATTGTCACTATCTTCTTGTAGCCTAGGTGACCTGAATAAGGTTTCACATGAAACTCTTTCAAGGTCACCTTCTTGAGCTCACTTCTATCCAACACATATATCCTATCTCTAAATATGACCAATCCATTCGCTGCAAGACAATAATTCATACCCTATGCACCTGCACCTGTACCTATTCGTGTTACTGTACTGCCACTTTTACATGTACCACTACCTGTACTTGTACTAGCATCCCAATGCAATCTGTGCACAATCTCCATATACCTGACATCCTGTTGACCTGCCTGCAAGATCTTATCCGATAAGTCTGTCCCATAGGAGCTCATAGTTGCCAAGTGATTTACCTGTACCCGTTTGATGAGAGCATATGCCACCCTATTCTCTTTAACTTTGATGTACCTGATCTCAAAATCAAACTTAGTGATCGTGACCAACCATCTAGCCTATTTGGTGTTCAGATTTAGCTGGTCAAACAAATACCTCAACCCAATATGATCACTCATTCGTACAAATCTTCTGCCAAGAAGATAGTGTCTCCACATATTCAATTCATGTATAATTGTTGCCAGCTCAAGATCATGTGTGGGGTAGTTCTGTTCATGCTCATTTAGTTTCTGTGACTTATAGCATACCACCTATCCATCCTGCATAAGGACTCCACCAAGTCCTCTCTTGTAAACATCCATGCATACTACAAACCCTTTGTCTAAATCTTCAATATGTAGCATTAGTGCATGTGTCAACAACTACTTTAGCTGCTCAAAGCTAGCCTCACACTCCTCTGTCCATTCAAACTTATTACCTTTCCTCCGCAATGATGTGATAGGATAAGAAATCTACAAGAAGTTCCTGATGAATAAATTGGAATTTATCCAAGATAAAGAATTAAAGGTATTACAGACTCATGTGAATGGATGTGCCTATGTTACTTATGCAATGGATCGATAAGATTGCTAGTATACATAGACAATGAGGCAATCAGAGAAAAACATAACAGTCAAACATGTAAACACAACAGGTTAAATAAGGAGTTCACCAAATACTCTTGGGCTATGTCTTCTGGTCCATCCTTCAGTGGTGGCCTCTCTATTATGTTTTCAAGTAGTGTTTTACAACAGTGAACTCAAATTGAGTCTCACTTAACAGATATAAGTCAGTAGGACTGGAGTACACAGACTCTCCTTACTGAACTTGACCTCTAAGGGTCACAATAGTATGGTAGGCCTATGTCAAGGAGTTTGCCTAAACCTCTCAGGTCTTCTGGAGTACACAGACTCTCAGACTCTACTCTAGCTTTCTCTGGCTCGATGCTGCCTTCAGGTTAGCTCGGCTACTACTCTCTGCTCTTAGCTAGCTTCGTATAACTAACTCCTGTCACTGATTTTTTGTTTTCTTCTCAATTTCTGCCTCTTTTTCCTTGTCCTCTGCTTCTATCAATCCATGGCTTTAAAGCCAGTCTGCTCTTTCGACTATTCGTTTCCTCTTCCCGACCTTCTAGTTTCCTATCCTCTGTCCGTTTTGAAATCCTCTGCTCTCTGTCATCATCACCGGGTAACGCCTCGCAGGGAGGTGGCCACCTGTTTTGCCAACGAACTAGGTGTCAGATTCCTTGGATCATATTTGAATGGCCGTTTATTCTGTTTGCTTCAATATCGCCCACGAACATGCATCGTCTGTCAACTCATTTTCCACATCGGACTCCAAATCCCGTTGAATCTTGCTTTTTGATTGGTTAAATCTAGTCAATCATCAAGATGCATCTCCGCCGTCGATCTAGGCCCCCCAGATCCTACAATTGTCCTTTATATCGGGCGGGTAAGTCGCATGACGTTTACCCATCCGATGTGGGCAGTTTTCTCTCTCATGTGCCAAATGCGTGTCACTCGATGTGTGGCAATGAGCGGGACTCAGTCAAAACTGCTTACCACCTTGAAGCCTTCCGATATCCTGTCGGTTTGTGGAATCTCGCTTTACGGAACTTAAAACATTACTTTTCCGCTTTTCATAGCAATTTCGGGTCCGAGCACTTCGGGGCTTTCCTTCACTGAGGGGGATGCCCTGTGATACGCAATTAGCAGCGCTAATCGCGTATTAGAAACCACCCCCATTTTTGGATTTGATCTCCCGTTTTGCCAGTTTTGCGCCATCACGTGTTCACCATGGGCCAACGGTCTGTGCGCTCGACCGAGGGTCCTCATTGCTCCACTTTGGCCATAACTGTCACTGTTATGAGGATTCTTTCTGATAGCTTTGATTTTACTTGGACTTGAATCTTTTAGCATAATTGAAACAATCATGAAAACTTAGAGAGTGTTTTAGGATCCAATTCGGATCACAACCTTCCCACTGAAAAAGCTTTTGGACCACCAAAAGTTGGTTTTCTTTAAGCATCAATCAAGTGAGGGTATTGCTTCCTCGCTTGCTCAATTTCTATCCATTTCGCACTGCTTGGCTTTGAACCTTTGAGTCCAATCCTGAGGTACTCAACATCCCCTCTGCACGTGGTCCTTACCTTCCTGTCTAGAACTGTATCTTCCTGCAATTCATTAAGATATTCAGGTAACAGATCATCAATAGAAGGCAATTGACTTTTCTCTTCAGGATCTTCAATTAATGAAGGTTCAAATAGTCTCAAGCTGTCTGCATTAACAACTGAGTAGATGTGCATGTAAGCTGGTAGATCAAGGCGAAAAGCATTCTCACCAATTTTCTCAAGTATCTTGAAAGGTCCATACCTTATTGGTTTTATTTTTTTACCTTCACCTTGCATTCTGTCTTTGATGATATATAGCCAGACTTGGTCACCAACTTGGAAACTATGCTCCATCGGATGCTTGTCATGCCTTGCCTTGTACTTGGCTTGGCTCTTTTCCAGTTGTTCCTGTACTTCCTGGTGAATCTCTTGGATTTGTTCAATGAACCTAGTTGCCTTGTCCACATCCCTATGTCCATCAACCACTATGTCTTTACCAAAAACAAAATCCAAGGGAGACCTTGGTGTGAAACCAAAATAGGTCTCAAAAGGAGATCTCTGTGTAGAAGAATGTTCAACTCATTTGTAAGCATGCTGCATATAACATAAATGTTCATACCAAAGTTTGGGATGCTTACTGCAATAGCCTTTGAGCAACTGGATTACTATCCTATTGACCACTTTTGTTTGGGCATCTGTTTGTGGATGAAAAGCTTTAACCTGGTGTCCAACAGTTCCCACAAACTCGACCAAAATTTCCCAACAAATCGGGTATCTTGATCAGATATAATGGAAGTGGGTAATCCAAAATGAACCCATAAATGTTGAAATAACAACTTTGCAGTTTGTTCAGCTGTAATCTGTTTATTACAAGGTATCAAAATACACATTTTGCTGAACCTATCCACAACAACATATAAATAGTCATGACCTTTCCTAGATTTAGGCAGTCCTCCAACAAAGTCCATGGAAACACTTTCCTAAGGATGAGAAGGAACTGGTATTGGAGTGTACAAGCCTAGTTTTCTGTTGCTGGGCTTGCTTTTAGCACACATAGTACACCCTCTTACATATCTAGAAACTGTCTCATTCATTTTTGGCCAATAAAAAAATCTTTGCGATTGTGCAACTGCTTTACTTACACCAAAGTGACCTGATATTAGAGAAGTGTGTGCTTCTCAAATTATCTTTACTCTTTTAGTTTATGGAATGCATAGCTTCCCAAAATGATACAAGAGTCGGTCCTTAACATGATAATCCAATTCTTCTACTCGTTTGCCTTGACTTAAAGTTGCATATACATCTTTAAAATCTATATCTTGAGCATCTTGTTCAATGTAGCTCTCCTGCAATATTGAATTATGCTTAAGTATAGTAGATGCATTTATAATTGGTCTAAAAAACATATCTACAACTTTATTGTGTATGTCCTTTTTGTATTTGATGACTAAATGAAACTGTTGTAGAAAACCCATCCATCTATAGTGCCTTGATTGCTGCAACTTAGTTTGGGAGTGTAAATATTGAAGTGGTTGATGATTAGTATGTATAACTGTCTCTTTTCCCATTAAGTAATGTTTCCACTTTTTCACACTCTGTACTAATGCATAAAATTCTTTATCATATGTGGGATAGTTAACTACTGCAGAATTAAATGTCTTAGAATGATAACATATGGGTTTACCATGCTGTATCAACACTGCTCCCATGGCATTGTCACTGGCATCCGTTTGAATCTCAAATGGTCTTTGAAGATCGGGCAGTGCTAGTACTGGTGCTGTACTAATATTTTCTTTCAAGGTGTCGAAGGCTTTTTTCTATTGCCTCCCCATTGAAACACCTTGTTCAATCCTATTAAAGCATGTAAGGGAGCTGCAATTAAGGAAAACTTAGAAATAAACTTTCTCCAATATTGTGCTGCTCCTAAGAAGCTTCTAACTTCTATAGCAGATTTAGGTTTAGGCCAGTTTATAGTAATTGCAACCTTAGAGGGATCTATCTTCAATTCACCACCCCTTACTATATGACCCAAAAAATTCAAAGATGTTTTGCCAAATTCACATTTTGAGAGTTTAACATAAATATTTTCTCTTTCCAAAACATCTAGAGTCTTCTTAACATGCTTTAAGTGTTCTTCCCACATTTTGCTAAATATACGAATGTCATCCAGATATACAATAACAAAATCATCAAGAAAAGGTCTGAGTACATCATTCATTACTCTCATGAAAGCAGAAGGAGCATTAGTTAAGCCAAAAGGCATAATCAGCCATTCATACAATCCCTGCTTTGTTTTGAAAGCAGTATTCCATGCATCTTGCTCTACAACTCTGACCTGATGTCCACTATGCAAGTCTAAATTGGAAAGATAAATAGCTTCTTTCAATTGATCTAATAGATCATCTATGCAAGGAAGGGGATAACAATTTTTTATCGTTATCTTATTCAGTGCTCGGTAATCAATGCACATTCTCCACGAGCCATCTTTCTTTCTCACCAAGACAATTGGATACCCACATGGTGATGTGCTAGGTCTGATGAACCCCTTCTCGAGCAGCTCTTGTACCTTCTTCTTGATTTTTGCATTCTCTAAAGCGGACAACCTGTACATTCTGATGTTAGGCAATGGAGCATCTTGCTACAAATTAATATCATGCACTATTTCCTTTTTGGGTGGTAGACCTTTAGGTTCTTGAAACAATATATCGTATTCTGAAATAACTTTTTCTAAATTAGCTTACTGCTTAGCATCACAGCCCTCAAATACATTGGTTTTATCAGGTTTCTTTTCCTTTACAACCATCAGTAAAAATTGTTTGCATGAATTTACAATTCGTTTCATCTGCCCTGAGTTTATGAGAGTATAATTATTCTTGAGCTTATGAGCTCTTACAATATTTTCGATTCCATCTTTAACGAGTAGATACTTGTTCTCAGCTCTATAGAAAATAGATTTTCTATCACACAAGTAAGGACTTCCCAAAACAATTCCACATATATCCAAAGGAACTATATCTAACTCAACCTCATATACAAATGCTGACCCAAATGAAAACTTAAGTTTGCATTGTCTAGTCACTTGTAGCTGTGCTTTATCACATAACCAACCTAATGGATATGGTTTCTTGTGAGGTGTGGTTACTAATCCCAACTTCTTTACAATTTCTTCAGAAATTAAATTTACTTGTGAGCCACTATTAAACAAAGTATCAATCTTTTGATGTTTGGAAATAACTCGAATATGAAAAAGCTCATGTCTTTTCCTCTCATTTTCTTCATTATCAGTAGATTGTGCAGAATTACTAGTAGATGCTTCAAAATTTTTACCTTTTATACCTGTGGCTGCGATTTTTGTTTCATCTCCTGAGTCTGACCCCAAATCCTTTTGAATAGCTGCAACAGTCTTCTTCTTCTTGCCCTCGAACTTCTTAGGTTTAAGCTCCGGATGCAAAATCCATCAATGTTTATCATCATGCCCCTCCTTCTTACAATGAGTGCATGAAGACTTTTTCTTTTGTAGAGCATTAGCCTTCCTTTCTTTCCATTTCTATTTTCTTTTCTCCTTATTCTTGCTTTTAGTGGGTTGGGATGATCCCCCAACTTCTGGGTTCCCATTCTTACCTCTAGCTTCTAGATGTGTAGCCTGAACAGATACCTCATCTATACTAGTGGGATTAAACATGAGGATAGTGTGCCTCATGTAGCTGTGTAGACCACCTATATACTTCAATAGAGTCTCAGGTGGGTCTAAAGAAATTCCTAGAATCAAAGCTCTTTTCCTAAATTCTTGGGTGTAACCTTGTACACTTTGCCCTTTGAGTTGTCGAAGAGTTTGCCAGCTCATCATGGCTTGTTGCATATAAGCCAGTGGATAGAATTGCTTTTTGATTGCAGAAACAAATTCACTCTAGACAGAAAGAATCTTACCATGTTTCTTCATGTCAGCTTGTGTCCTACCTTCCCACCATACCAAGGCAGTGCCTCCAAGGCGTAGGCTGGCTAGCTGAATCTTACTTCTGTCTGAGTCAATATTCTGCACCCTGCAATACATATCAATCTGTCTAATCCAATTGTCCAGCTTCTCTGCATTTAATTCTCCATCATATATAGGCAAATCAAATTTAACATCTAGTTTAATCAAAGATGTCCTCTTCTTAGTTTAGGGGCTATCAGGAGGTGTGAGAAAGTTTTCCTCTTTCCATTTGCCTTTAGAGTGGTCATGGAGGAGAGATTCTTCTTCTCCTTTATCTTTGGAGTGTGATGAATCTGCATCTCTACCTTTCTTAAACTCCTTATACATTTTCTCTACCATGGATCTCATGGCCAGGAAACTGTCCATGAACTGTTGGTCTGATCCCAAGGGACTTTCTTCTGACATTTTCCTCTTAGGATGGACTCTTCCAATTTCTGGGTTAGCTTCAACCAACTCTTCTTCTCCTAATTTAAGCTTTGATCTAGTTAGCATTCAACAACAAATCCAACACAAGCTTGTCTAACCTTAGTAAACCTAGAGCTCTGATACCACTTGATCTGGAATTTATCCAAGATAAAGAATTAAAGGTATTACAGACTCATGTGCATGGATGTGCCTATGTTACTTATGCAACGGATCGATAAGATTGCTAGTATACATAGACAATGAGGCAATCAGAGAAAAACATAACAGTCAAACATGTAAACACAACAGGTTTAATAAGGAGTTCACCCAATACTCTTGGGCTATGTCTCCTAGTCCAGCCTTTAGTGGTGGCCTCTCTATTATGTTTTCAAGCAATGTTTTACAACAGTGAACTCAAATTGAGTCTCACTTAACAGATATAAGTCAGTAGGACTGGAGTACACAGACTCTCCTTATTGAACTCGACCTCTGAGGGTCACAGTAGTATGACAGGCCTATGTCGAGGAGTTTGCTTGAACCTCTCAAGCTTTCTGGAGTACACAGACTCTTAGACTCTACTCTGGCTTTGTCTGGCTCGATGCTGCCTTCAGGTCAGCTCGGCTACTACTCTCTGCTCTTAGCTAGCTTCGTATAACTAACTCCTATCACTACTTTTCTGTTTGTCTTCTCGGTTTTTGCCTCTTTTTCCTTGTCCTCTGCTTCTATCAGTTCATGGCTTTAAAGCCAGTCCGCTCTTTTGATCGTTCATTTCCTCTTCCCAGCCTTCTAGTTTCCTGCCCTCTGTCCATTTGAAATCCTCTGCCCTGCAACATCATCATTGGATAATGCCTCACAGGGAGGTGGCCACTTGTTTTGCCAACAAACTAGGTGTCAGATTCCTTGAATCATATTTGAATGGCCGTTTATTCCATTTGCTTCAAGATCACCCATGAACACGAATTGTCTATCAACTCATTTTCCACATCAGACTCCAAATCCTGTTGAATCTTGCTTTTTGATTGGTCAAATCCTGTCAGTCATCGGGATGCATCTTCGTCGTCGATCTGGGCCCCCCAGATCCTACAGTTGTCCTTTATAACGGGTGGGTAAGTCGCATGACATTTACCTGTCCGATGTGGGTGGTTTTCTCTCTCATCTGTCAGATGTGTGTCGCTTGATGTGTGGCATCGGGCATGATTCAGTCAAAACTGCTTACCACCTCGAAGCCTTCCGATATCCTGCCAATTTGTGGAATCCCGCTTTACGGAACCGAAAACATTTTTTTCTGCTTTTCATAGCAATTTTGGGTTCAGGCACTTCGGGGCTTTGCTTCACTGAGGGGGACACCCTACGATATGCGATTAGCACTAATCTCTTATCAGAAACCACCCTCATTTCTGGATTTGATCTCCTGTTTTGCCATCTTTGCACCATCGCATGTTCACCATGGGCCAACAGTCTGTGCACTCGACCGAGGGTCCTTGTTGCTCCGCTTTGGCCACAACTGTCACTGTTACGAGGATTCTTTCTGATAGCTTTGATTTTACTTGGATTTGAATCTTTTAGCATAATTGAAATAGTCATGAAAACTTAAAGAGTGTTTTAGGATCCAATTCGGATCAATGAACCTCCTATAATAGTCTGCCATACCCACGAAAGATCTCACCTCATCCACACTCTTTGGAGTGACCCATTCCATGATGGCTCTTACATTCTCCAGATCTACTGCAATGCCCTCCTTGGAGACAACATGTCTCAAGTAATGTACCTCAGTCTCGAAGAAACTACACTTACTAAGCTTAGCATACAACTGATTCTCTCTCGACAACCTCAACATTGTTGCTAAATGCTCGACATGCTCTTCCTTGTTTTTAGAATATACCAGTATATCATCAATGAACACAATACCAAACTTATCCAAATATAGATGCAACACACTATTCATCAAGAACATAAATGTAGTTGAAGCATTAGTTAAGACAAATGGAACAATGACAAACTCATAATTCCCATAACTAGTCCTGAATGCGGTCTTGGAAATGTCCTCCTCTTTGATGCATACCTAATGATATTTAGATCTCAATTCAATCTTCAAGAACATTGATCCTCCCTTCAGATGATTGAACAAGTCATCAATCCTCAACAAAGGGTATATGTTATTGATAGTTACTTTGTTCAACTACCTATAATCAATAAATAATTTGAGTGTACCATCTTTCTTCTTCATAAACAATATCGATGCGCCCCATGGTGATACACTTGGCCTAATGTATCCCTTGTCCAACATTTCCTTCTGCTGCAATTTTAACTGAACCAACTTAGGTGTGCTCATCCTGTAAAGTGCTTTTGATGCTGGAGCTTCCCCTGGCACTAACTCAATATAAATATCTACCTCCCTATGAGGTGGCAACTATGTAATGTCCTCAGGAAATACATCCTTGAACTATCGTAAAAATAGGTACCTTCTCAACACATCTGCATCCTCAACTTCCTTACCCTTGTCATTAGAAATGTGCACTGCAAATAACTTACACCCTTTCCTGCAACTATGCTTTGCTTGCATAGTTGTGACCATCCTGACTGATGTAGCTTTCTTCTTACCCTGTTAGACTCTTGGTTCTCCATTATCATCAACACACTCAATAACTTTATCATAACAATCCACCTTGGTTCTATGAAGATACAACCAGTCCATGCCCAACAACATAATGTATGAACCCAATGGTAATACATTCAAATGTGTTGCTATAGGCATACCATTCAAGTCAAATGCGCAAGCTCTTACCCAATGATGAACTCGTTTCTTCATACCTGTAGCCAACTGCACTAACCAAGACTTTGCATGCAATTCCTTACTCAAACCACACTTATCCACCAAGTTAGGACTAACATAGATATAATTAGATCCACGGTCAATTAAAATAGAAATAAATTGATCACAAATCTTATTGTCCATTTCAATGATAGATTCCTAAAGATCTACTCGTTTTTTATCCAATGCTTCATAGATACACAAAATACTCTGACCAACATCCACAACAATCTATGCCTCCTGTGCACTATATATTTGAGGTCTACCACCCTGATTCTGCGATGATCCTTACCACAAATCCAACACTCTATAGGTTTCCAACTTGTCTCCTTGTTATGTTCTCTTGATTGGAATCCCTGTACTCTATTTGATGCATTGAACTTCTTAGGTGGTGCAACATTCTCCTTGTTACCCGTATCTTGAGGCCTTGCTCTATTTCTGCCCCATTTTCCTTTGTTCTTTGCATTACCTCTCAAATCTGGATTAGTCTCAGTTTTGTGCTTTGATTGTTCATAACAATGCCTTAGCTTATGAATGGCCTCCTCCAATAATCTAGGCTCATCAAACTCAATCCTATCTTTAAATGCAATCAATAACCCACTAATGAAACTCTGAATCTTGGCCTTTTCCTCTGTGAGATAAGGCACATACCTCAACAACTCCAAGAATCTTCTAGTGTACTCATCATCTGTCATGGAACCCATCTTTAGCTCATAAAATTCTTTTTCTCTGTCATCAAAGTATCTCTCTGACAAGTACTTCTTCTTGAATAGCCACTCAAACTCACTCTAAGTAAAATCCTCCTCATGAATGCATATGAAATTCTTCACATCTTCCCACCAAATGTTTGCTTTACCTTTGAGATTGAATGTAGCCACTCTAGCTTTCATGTTCTCTGAATAGTCATGAAACTTGAAGAATTTCCTCATGCCAAGCAACCATGCCTCTACATCCTACGGTTTCTTCATCTCTCCGCAAAATTTTGGTGGCTTTGCTTTCTTAAACTCATCCAACAAGTATCCCCTATCACTCCTCCTATAAGGATGATAACGATGACGATCATGATGCCTATCTGAATCAGAACTAGAATAATAATTGTGTTTATCCCCTCTCCTATCTAAAGTGTCCAACAATATGTCATCTCTAATTGTTCCATATCTATTTGACCCATGAACACCATTCGACCAAATACCATATGCCCCATTAGTTCTATCCTCCTTCTCATAGCTGATTAGACATGGTCCTTGTCACTACAAATCTGACAAACTCTGAAGTATTATTGCATTTACCTCTACTTGTTTCCCCTATGCCTGTATGATTCTATCATTATCTACCTTACCATTCCTTATCTCTTCCTTTAAGCTTCTCAGTGTAACTACCAAATCAGAAGGGTTCCCAACACCATACTGCTCTTCAGATTCATAGGGAGAGTCTTTGTAGTCAACCATCTTGCTAGCCATTCGATATTTCTTCCTACAAGGTGTATCATGTCAACTAAACCAAATCACAATAAACCAATGTACCTTAGCATAGCTCGGGGAGGATTCCTTTTCTGCAAGATCAACAAATCAGCGTGATACATGTATAACATAATCATGATAGAATATTGAAATATACAACATAAGCGTATGACCATGCAACTGTCATTCTAGCTAGGGTCTAGTCATCAATGTATGACCTCAATAACAACATACACCACGACCTCATGCATGAAAACAACCACCACATCACTATACACTTGACCACATACAAACATGAACATGCATAAGTGATGCATAACCATCCACACATATGCATAAATACATATGATCAATCATGAATGAACAATACTTGAAATCAAACCTTCAAGAATGATACATGTAACCAAGCATACAAGAATGTAACCAATCAAGCAACATTGCAACCAAAATATTACAACGATACATGTAAGTGACATAAATCGATATATAACCAGTCATACACTCACGACACTACATTCCACCACAACAACCTCAAGTTTCACATGACGACATCACTACAAGTATGAACAACATCATGCAAATGCAACAAGCACATGGAATGAAAGTGTGAGAGACACACATGCATCTGACATGCATGCAGGACCACACATAGCCCATCCAGTCTAAGGGGTGAACCATGCTCTGATTCCACTTTGTAACATCCTCCTCCCACATCTACCCAAGCAACCATGACTCTGCATCTTGTGGTTTCTTCATCTCTACGTCAAATGTTGGTGGCTTTTCTTTCTTAAACTCATCCGAAAGGTATCCCTATCAATCCTCCTGTAAGGATGATAATGATGACGATCATGATGCCTATCTAAATCATAACTAGAATAATACATGTGTCTATCCCCTCTCCTATCTGGATTGTCCAACAATCTTCTGTCTATAATTGTGTCATCTCTATTGGACTTGTGAACACCATGTGACCGACTACCATATGCCCCATTAGTTCTAACCTCCTACTCATAGTTGATCTGATGTGGTCCCTGTCACTGCAAATCTGACAAACTCTGAAGTATTAATACATTTACCTCTACTTGTTTCTCCTGTGCCTATATGATTTTGTCATTATCTGCCTTACCATGCCTTATCTCTTCCTTTAAGATTCTCAGTGTAGCTACCAAATTGGAAGGGTTCCCAACACCATGTTACTATTCAGATTCATAGGGAGAGTCTTTGTAGTCAGCCATCTTGCTAGCCATTTGATATTTCTTCCTGCAAGGTGTATCACGTCAGCTAAACCAAATCACAATAAACCAACGTACCTTAGTATAGCTCAGGGAGGATACCTTTTATGCAAGATCAACAAATTAGCGTGATACTTGTATAACATAATCATGACAATATATTGAAATATAAAAGATAAGCATATGACCATGCAACCGTCATTCTTTCTAAGGTCCAGTCATCAATGCATGACCTCAACAACAACATACACCACTACCTCATGCATGATAACAACCACTACATCACTGTACACTTGACCACATGCAAACATGAACATTCATAAGCGATGCATAACCATCCACACATATACATAAACACATATGATCAAGCATGAATGAACAATACTTGAAATCAAACCTGCAAGAATGATACATGTAACCAAGCATACAAGAATGTAACTAATCAAGCAATATTGCAACCAAAATGCTACGACAATACATGTAAGCAACATAAATTGACATATAACCAGTCATACACTCATGATGATGACTTCCACCATAGCAACCTCAAGTTTCACATGACGACATCACTACAACCATGAACAACATCATGCAAATGCAACAAGAAAATGGAATGCAAGTGAGAGAGGTACACACACAACTGACATGCATGCATGACCAACACATAACCCATCCAGTCTGAGGGGTGAATCATGCTCTAATACCACTCTTTAACACCCTCCTCCCACATCTACCCAAGAAACCGGTCAGTCAGGGTAAGCATGCGACGATATGCCACTATGATATGATTCGACCTCCTAAGTCATGTTAAGGAAGTGGAACTGACGAAAACACACCATACAAACATTAAGCATCATCTACAGGGCCCTTAGGAACCAATCCAATTCTTTAGACAACTTGCCTTGGGGTCCCACTAAACTTTTAGAAAACTTAAGCCTCAATCGATCCCATGCTATACTCATGAGGGCGACTAGAAACCCAAATTCACTTTCACAGGCTTGCCTAGCAGTGATTAGAGACCAAAATTGTAAGTGCTATTCCAGGGACTCCAGGATTTGGGCCACTTTTTTAGGCCTAGAGCCCAAGTCATTGCCTAGAATTGAAACATCTCTTCAAATCAGAAAATAACATGGAAATGACAATACTAAAGAAATAACTTGTTCAAGACCTTGATTGGACCCCTACTAGACATGACAAGCATTTCATCAAACATATTGCAAATGTGTAATCTACAGATGTAATTAAAAGTTCTGAGGATAGGGGTCTCATACTTAGCTGAGAATCGCTAAGAACCATTGATGCCTCAACACATCAATAATTGCCATTCCATCCATTAGGTCACAGATACATTTCTCATTCAATTACAAGTAGAAACATGATGGGAGCCATACATTAATGCTATCATAAAACACATACATAACCAGCATAATACTAGCATAAATACTCATGAAAGTACAGTCATATAGACCACATATAATCCATCAAAATTATCATAGAAATAAAAGGAGAAATACCCTTTCATTAATGATTCAAAATTAAAACCCGAGATGGGACTTCCATGTTCCACCCGACCATAGAATGGCTGAGCCAAATCTCTCTTCAACCATTCACCCTCGTGCCATATTCCAAGAATGAATGTGGGATCTCATAGAACACATCAATCAAAACTCATCTAGGGTTTCCAGTGCCACCCAACTCAACCCATCAAGCAGTGATTCCACCTCATGGCCAGACATCACAAAACCATCATCAGATTGGTCTCCATCTAAGTCCTCAAGGGCTTCCAGAGTGTTTTTTCCAACCAAGCCTTCCAAGACTAGTAACTCAACCTACAGCTGTCATCGGGCTTCCAGAATGTTTATCCAATCGAGGTTTCTAGGACTTGTAACTCAACCCATAAAGGGATTCTAGAGTGTTTTTCCAACCAAGGCTTTTAGGAATAGTAACTCAACCCAAGCTGTTACAGGGCTTCCATATCATTTGTCCAACCAGAGATTCCACGAACTAATAACTCAACCCAAGGTAAGGAAACATGAGAAAAAAACTAGAAACAAACAATGAAAGTAAGCCCATAATCACCATGGCTATCGAGGAAATATCAAGGCTAAGCAATCCACTGTCAACCCAGGAAATACTCCATGCCAATGACATATCACAACCAAGAAACCACATGCATGTGATATGCATTCCAAAAATAATGAAGGAAACATACATGCAACTCGATACCTGCAAGAAAATCTGATGTAGCTACTGATACCAATGCCTTCTTTTGCTTTCCTGCTCTTCCTTTGCCTTGTTTCTCCAAAAATCCAAGTATTCCACACCCACCAAGAGTGCTCCAAGAAACTCTAAGTCTCCAAGAGTGCTCCAAGAAAACTCTAAGTCTCCAAGAGTATGAGAGAGATCCAAAATTGAACAGACAAAAGGTTAGCAAAATCTTGCCCACTGATCCTCAGAAGCCTTTTTATTAACGAGGCCTCTATTTTCTTCATTTTCCATTATTTTCCTTTAATTTCCTCCTTATATGCAACCGGTGTCCTTTTACCTTCCTTTTCTCCTATTTTCCTTTATTTTCATAAAGATATGTGCCAAAAATGACTTTTGCCTTTTAATGCCTTTGCCTTAGCCTTTGCCAATTTCTTTGGCCATAAATAATCACAAGTGATCACCATCACTAGGATTTTTCCCAACATTCAGCTTGGGATAAGTGTCTCATCATCTGTGGTTATTACTTTGCCTTTATTTACTTTTATTACATGGAATTTTCACCAAGGCTGTTACACTTAGGCTTAAAATTTCCTTGAACATATTTTGCATGACAAGAATATCATGGAAACGTTGATGCAATGACACCACTGGTATAGTGCAACAACACATGAGGCATTAAAGCATTCTCTATAGTGACTACAAGAGTAATCAAACAAAGTAATATGTGACTTATACTAATGGTACAACTACTAATAAATCTATAACCCAAATGTAATATGATAACACAAATAGGTGTTATGTTAAAGGGTGATGATTGATCACTGTCACTTACTAATACCAATCCCAATGAAAATCACCCTCACTTGTTTTGTTGGTATCCCCTTCATAGATTAATGAGCATGAAAGAGAATAAAAGTGAGAAAATAGTGTATGCTTTGTTTGATTTTAATGAGGCCTAAAAAGAGTTAAAAATATGCTTGATAGGTAATCTTTTTTCATAGATTTTAATGAGCCTTAAACAAAGGTAAAAATACACTCATTATGGTATCCTTATCATAGTTTAAAAAGAATGAGAAATCCATAATCCTCCATTTAAATTGAGCAATATACAATAGAATCGTCTTTCCTTTCACAAATCCATTGACACGATATAAATTAATTTTGTTCTAAATGAATGGCTTCCATATTTACTATTTTTAAGGTTTTCAACTAGTGTAGATAAAAGTATTACTCCATTTGGAATAACCATGTTATATGATCATTAACATCAAACTTCCTCATATTGACCTTCAGAATGCAGTAGTTCCTTGGCGTTGACTTGAATGTAGTGATGGTTGTGTCTCCTTCTCCCAATATCTCTGTAGCTTGTGTCATTGAAAATATTGAGCAGTCTATATGAACCAATTTGGAATCTAGTTATAGATTCATTTCTCTTCCCTCTAGTGGTAACCTAGTTACATTTTCCTTTAAAGATATTATGCAAAGTGTTAATTCTTCTAATCACTTGTTGGTTCAAGAAGCTTTGACTCTCACTATTCAATTAGGATATGATGTTATTCATATTGTATAACTTTACAACACAAGTTCACTAATATGTTTCTTGAATGGTCTTTGTCCATGCCTAGTCGATATATGCAATTGGATTTCAAACTTTCAGTTACCTGAGATAAAAGAAGAAGCTTTTACATGCCTCTCCGCTTTAAGGGGATTTTCATTATGATGCTTGATCTTGTATAAGTTAGGGACTTTATAATTAATTAGGTCCTTGCATGTGGTTATTTGGAATTTCAAAAACAAAACAAGATACTATGCATGATCAAATCTAGTGGGTTGGTTAGCAATGGGTAATATCTATATCTCCAATACCTTCTCTAATGCTTTTACTTGGTGGGTATTGGCCCATAATATTTTGAGCTTAATGGGTGTGAGTTGTGGATTGAATGTTGGTGATTCCTAGTGGTTGTTGGACCCTGCTAGAAGTATATTATATGCCCCTCCTCATTAGTTGTTTTCCTTTCGAAGTCATCAGTGTAGACCTGTTTAGCAATCCAAGGTTCTTTAGGTTTTACTTTTATTTGGTCTTGTCATTTCCAATCCTTTAGGTTTTTAGGTGTTGTGGGTGAGAACTCTACCCTATCCATTGCTTATCCAGTGCAGTATGCCTCAATAACGAACGCATTGCCATCGAGGGACTGGGGGTAGCAGCCTTTAGGGTCAACCGTGAGGCTAAGCCCAAGCCCAGGGTGTTGCAACTATTTTCCACTCCACCACTCCCCTTAAAAGTTAAGAGGAAATCCGTTAGGTTGAAGCTTTGACCACAAGTACCTAATAAGCTTACTCTGATTCAAAAATTTAAGCTGAGGTGACCAATTGGGTTCCTAACCTGGGACACACTAGGGGAAAATGGAGTAAATACTTAAACTCCATCACCCTTCATTAGTAGATGAAGGCACTCCTAGGTAGGGTCCTAAAGGAGAAACATGAAGATCATAATGATATAATCTCTTCTCTAAATGAAATCAAGTAGGTGCAACATTAATGACACTCTTGTCTTGCTAGTTTGGATGCTCGGTTTACTCACCTTGAAATCCATCTATAATGTGAGTTGAAACACATAGTTTAAAAAGAATGAGAAATCCATAGTCCTCCATTTAAATTGAGCAATATACAATAGAATCATCTTACTTTCACAAATCCATTGACACCATATAAAATTTTGTTCTAAATGAATGGCTTCCATATTTACTATTTTTACTCCATTTGGAATATCCAAGTTATATGATTATTAACATCAAACGTCCTCATATTGATCTTCAGAATGCAATAGTTCCTTGGCGCTGACTTGAATGTAGTGATGGTTGTGTCTCCTTCTCCCAATATCTCTATAGCTTGTGTCATTGAAAATATTGAGCAGTGTATATGAGCCAATTTAGAATCTAGTTATAGATTCATTTCTCTTCCCTCAAGTAATAACCTAGGTAAATTTTCCTTTAAATATGTTGTCCAAAATGTTGATTGTTCTAATCACTTGTTCGTTCAAGAAGCTTTGACTCTCGCTATTCAATCAAGAAATGATGTTATTCATGGTGTATACCTTTACAACACAAGTTCACTAGTATGTTTCTTTAATGGTCTTCGTCCATGCCTAGTTGATATACACAATTGGATTTAAAACTTTTAGTTAGTTGAGACAAAAGAAGAGGCTTTTACTTGCATATCTGCTTTAAGGGGTTTTTCATTATGAAGCTTGATCTTGTATAAGTTAGGGATTTGATAATGAATTAGGTCCTTGCATGTGATTATTTGGAATTTCAAAAACAAAGCGAGATACTATGCAGGATCAAATTTGGTGGGTTGGTTAGCATTGGGTAATATCTATATCTCCAATTCCTTCTCTAATGCTTTTACTTGGGGGGTATTTAATCATAATATTTTGAGCTTAATGGGGGTGAGTTGTGGATTGAATGTTGGTGACTCCTAGTGGTTGTTGGACCATGCTAGGAGTATATTATATGCCCTTCCTCATCAGTTGTTTTCCTTTGGAAGTCATCAATGTAGATATGTCCAACAATCTAGGGTTCTTTAGGTTTTACTTTTATTTGGTCTTCTCATTTCCAATCCCTCGGGTTTTTGGGGGTTGTGGGTGAGAACTCTACCCTAGCCATTGTTTATCCAGTGCAGTATGCCTCAATAGTGAATGCGTTGCCATTGGGGGACTAGGGGTAGGGGCCTTTAGGGTCAACCATGAGCCTAAGCCTAAGCCCAATATGTTGCAGCTATTTTCTACTCCACCACTCCCCTTAAAAGTAAAGAGGAAATCTGTCAGGTTGAAGCCTTGACCACTATTACCTGATAAGCTTACTTTGATTCAAAAATTCAAGTTGAGGTGACCAATTAGGTTCATAACCTAGGACACACTAGGGGAAAATGGAGTAAATACTTGAACTCCATCACCCTTCATTGGTAGATGAAGGAACTCCTAGGTATGGTCCTAAAGAAGAAACATGAAGATCATAATGATATAATCTCTTCTCTAAATGAAATCAAGTAGGTGCAACATTACCGACATCTTGTCTTGCTAGTTTGGATGCTCGGTTTCCTCACCTTGAAATCCATCTATAATGTGAGTTGAAACCCACTATACTCCTTGGAACAAGCACTCAAGATCCAACCCTAGTTATTTCATCTAATTCTTGATGTTATGCTTTGCCATTGACAATTGTTTTCTACTTTTTATAGTTCAGCCTATGTTAATTGTCATAAGTTTCTTAGCATTAGTTGTTATCATTTTATATTATCTGAAATCTTTATCCATAGTCAATAAATCTGGTTTGCCTTGAAGTAGTTTGAGATTAGCCATGACATTTTTTTTTGTCGTTGCATGAAATATTTTTGAAGCAATACAATTTAATTCGAAAAAAAAATACTAAGTGATTATTTTGCTCCATGAAGGAAAAAAACTTTTCAAAATGATTCCTATACACTCCCAAGTTATTATTGATGTGAAAAATCACAAGATTACCTTTAAAATGCTTTGTTTTGGTATAATCTAGTTATTTGTAGTAATTTTTTTTGTTTTCTTTAATTTTAATCGTCAATTTTTTTTGAGATTTTTTTAATTAATTTTGAGTTTATAATTTGGACAATTCACATGTTTCAAGAATTCTATTCGATGCTGAATTTATTTTTACATTTAAAAACACATTGTAAACCATTTAAAATTATATATATTTTTTGAAACAACTGAAAATGACATTACATCCAAAAACATTTTAATTTTATGTCCAAATAATTCCAAGAAAAACCCAGAAAATCGATTAGTCGGTCTGCGGTCTTTGTTTCTGAAGGAATCTTTGGCGTTAATTAATGGACGGATCGACAAATTTGGCCCACCGAAAGAGACGTGGGCAGGGCTGTATCTGCGTCGCTTTTCCTACTCTTAGAACGAAATGTAGCAGAAAACACGGCGGGAATTGAATCATGGCAACACTAAAATGCTTGCGCTGTCGCCTGGACAGAGATTTACAATCTCGGACGCATTCAAACCTCCCGGTCCCCATTCCGTGAAAGGGAACTACAACAAAACGTGAGTCTCGGAAGGCGTGCTACGCTGCTCGTTTCAATCGGAGACACGAACTTTTCGCGTTTGACATTTTTGGGCCGCCAGATTGCTGATACTTCCGACCATTCCATTCCGTGAAAAGGAACTACAACAAAACGTGAGTCTCGGAAGTCGTGCTTCTACGCTGCTCGTTTCAATCGGAGACACGAACTTTTCGCGTTTGACATTTTTGGGCCGCCAGATTGCTGATTCTTCCGACCCTTCCGTACGACACCGAAGCCTCGCTCTCCTATTTATATGGAAACGGAAGCGATCATTCACTGCATTTGTATGTCTCTTGGACTGGTTTGCTTCATAGCAATTGCAGCGTTGCATATCCTCAGAAAGCATCTTGCAGAGGCCGAAGTGGTCAATCGAATAAAGAGAAGGAAGAGAAATAGGGAAGGGAGAGAATGGAGAATCTCGGGAAGTGGGAAGCGAATTATGTGCCTCTCTCACCGCTGAGCTTTCTCCATAGAGCGGCGACGGTGTATGCCAATCGGACGTCCGTAATTTACGATTACGGAGGGCTTCGCTTTACTTGGGCTCAAACCATGGAGCGTTGCACACGTGTGGCGTCGTCTCTGTTCCACTCCTTTAACGTACGGAAAGGGGACGTGGTCTCCGTATTGGCGCCCAATGTTCCTGCTCTTTACGAGACGCACTTTGCGGTTCCCATGGCCGGAGCCGTACTCAACACCATCAACACTCGCCTCAACGCTCGCAACGTTGCCACCATTCTTTCCCACTCTCGCGCCAAGCTCTTGTTGGTCGACTACCAATTCCTCTCTCTCGCCAAGGACGCCCTCGCCCTCCTTGAATCGCCTCTCATCATTCCTCGTTTGATCCTCATACATGATCATGACCACGGCCATGCCACTGCTCACATTGCTGGATTATGTGATCAAGTTGGTGTGGTAATCAGAGGAACCTATGAGGAGTTGGTTCGAGGCGGAGATCCGCGATTCAATCCAGTAAAGCCTGCAGACGAATGGGAGTCGATAGCGCTCAATTATACATCGGGAACGACGTCGGCTCCAAAAGGAGTGGTGTACAGCCACAGAGGAGCATACCTGAGCAGCATGTCTATGCTGCTTCTGTGGGAAATGGGGACAGAGCCAATTTACCTGTGGACGCTTCCCATGTTCCACTGCAATGGCTGGACATTTACTTGGGCTCTCGCAGCCAGAGGCGGAACCAACGTCTGCATTCGCAACATCTCTGCGCAGGAGATATATGCAGCCATTAGGCAGCATCGCATCACTCATTTCTGCTGTGCGCCTATTGTCTTCAACATTCTCCTCGAACACCCCAACCCCGAGCCTTTGCACGGAAGAGTTCATGTTCTCACTGGAGGGGCGCCTCCTCCTCCCTCGACTCTGAGCAAGGTGGAAGACATGGGGTTCCTCGTAACACATGCTTACGGCCTCACCGAAGCCACCGGTCCCGCTCTCGCCTGCGAGTGGAAGAGCGAATGGGACAATGCTCAACTCTCCCCAGCCCAACGAAGTGCCCTCAAAGGCCGTCAAGGAGTGGGCGTGTTGAGCCTCGAGGAGGTGGCAGTGAAGAATCCGGTGACAATGTCCAGCGTGCCGCGGGATGGAAAGAGCATGGGCGAGATCATGTTGAGAGGCAGCAGCATCATGAAGGGGTATCTCCACAACCCCGAGAGCACCGCCGAGGCGTTTGCGGGTGGGTGGTTCCACACTGGTGACGTTGGCGTGGTCCATCCCGACGGGTACGTTGAGATAAAGGATCGTTCAAAGGATGTCATAATCTCCGGCGGAGAAAACATCAGCAGTGTGGAAGTGGAATCCGTTCTGTACACCCACCCATTTGTTTCCGAGGCCGCCGTGGTTGCCATGCCCCACCCCCACTGGGGTGAGACACCGTGTGCTTTTATCAAGACAAGGAACAACAACGATGACACCACCATAACAGAAGAAGAGATTGTGTCTTTCTGCCGAGAGAAGCTGCCGCATTACATGGTTCCCAAATCTGTCATCTTCGTGATGGAGCTCCCCAAGACGTTGACTGGCAAAATACAAAAGAATGTGCTGAGAGAGAGGGCCAAACATATCTCCTCGTCTTCGACAGCAGCAGGGCCTACCCGAACTCTACCGATGACGCCGGCGGCCAACAGCCCCGAAAGCCCTAACCCAGCGTATGGACAGTACCAAGTTGCTCGGTCTAGAGTTTGAGACAAGTTACGTCTTCTCCACAATAATAATACTATATGGTTTTAGTGTGTGTTGTTCTCGGTGCTGTAAAGGTAAATATCGCTGTTACGAACTCTCGTGCTAATAGTAGGAACTTACATAACATCATTGGCAGATAAATAAAAATGATGTAATAAGAATAAAATAGAAAATGTTGTAAGAGTTTTTGGAATTAAGTAGTGTGTGCTTATTAGCTCATTTATATGCTAATTAAAGTATAAAAAGTGAAAAATGGTATATATGAATGACTATGATTAGCAATTGTATTATTTGTGGTAAAGGAAATAGCATAAGGTAGCAGTATAGGAAATAATAGCATGGAAGAAGTAAATTTTTTATTAATTTTGTTTTTTATTGGTGTTTGCTTTTTATCCTATGTTATTGTTTAAGGAGATTTCACCAAGGTAATATTCCAAAATATTTTCTACATGTTAAAATTGAGATGGTGTATCTATATATATCTATAAATATATGAATGATCATGATTAGCAATTGTACTATTTGTTGTAAAGGAAATACCACAAGGTAGTAGCATAAGAAATTATAGCATAGAAGAAGTAAAGTTTCTATTCAATTTTGTTTCTTTACCGGTATTTGTTTTTTAATCATATGTTATGTTTCAAGGAGATTCCAAGTTGAAAATGGTATATATATATATATATAAATGATTATGATTAGCAATTGTACTATTTGTTGTAAAGGAAATACCATAAGGCAGTAACATAAGAAATAATAGCATAGAAGAAGTAAATTTTTATTCAATTTTGTTTCTTTACCGGTGTTTGCTTTTTATCATATGTTATGTTTCAAGGAGATTCCAACCAGCCAATATACCAAAATATTTTTTACAAGTTAAAGTTGAAAATGATATATATATATATATGAATATATATATATATATATATATATATATTCATTCATATATATATTCATTCATATATATATATATATATATATGAATGAATGATTATGATTAGCAATTGTACTATTTATTGTAAAGGAAATACCATAAGAGATAGCATAAGAAATAATAGTATAGAAGAAGTGAAAATTTTATTTAATTTTATTTCTTTACCGGTGTTTGTTTTTTAATCATATGTCATGTTTCAAGGAGATGCCCACGAGGGCAATATCCCAAAATATTTTCCACAACTTGTGAATCCCAAAATTATATCATAGGAAAAGTATACAAAACAAATTCTTCCTACGAGTTTGTTACAAATTGTATGAGAATTCAACTTTATACAAACATATGATCATTCAACTTCATGCTCGCTCAACCATGAAATCCTAATCATGCAACCCATTCTTTCACTCGATCCTAAGCATGCAACCCATTCTTTCTCTCTCTATGAACACTTGCAACATTACCTACCTACTTTAGTTATTATTATTAGCAACATGACGAGGATTTGTTCCTCTTTCAACAACTATACCATTTGGATTTTGATTCCCTCCATTTTTGTGCAACCAAGAAGAGAACATAGTAAGTTATGAATTAGAGAAGAATCGTGATATATAAAAAAATCATTGAAGATTTACTTGTCCGAGATATAATTTAGTATTCAAAAAAGAAAACTTAGTCAAAAAAAATGGCATTCAAACTTAGAAAGTAAAGAGAACTCACCTACATTATACCAAATTTACACATTCTATAGCCTTTCCAACATAAACTGCTTCCTAATCTTTTGGAAAATTTAAAATATTAAAGTCACACTAAACTGAGAACTGGTTAAATTTACAATACCCTGGAAAAATTCCAACTGGCTCAAGTTTACAAATCTTTGAGAAGAGGACCTAAGGTATTTGGAGTTAAATTCACCCTAGACTTGCAGCAAACTTTTGAATCAATATTTGGTAGATAAAGTCATTCTTTGAGTGGGTATTTCAGAGACAAACTCAAATGGGTATTTTAGTGCTAAAGTCATTCTTTAAATGGGTATTTTAGAGTTAAACACGCTTAAAGCTTGAACCCTGACGCTTTGAAGTGGGCATTTGATAGTTAAACTCATGTTAGACCTATATCCGACTCCTTCAAATACCCCCACCCGAATCAAATTTACAACACACTATTGAATGATGCAAGAAGCTATTCCAGTTTACATATTCTTGAAATATCTAGATATGTATATTTCGGATTTAAGTTTACATATTCTTGAATGATCGAGGAGTGGGTATTTCAGAGTGTGATGTATAGGATGCAAACCGTTATAATGGAAAATCTATTAAGAAAGCACACATGGGCTTCGGTTCGAATCCTGGAGGCACCCGGCCTATCCAAATCAACCAACATTATTAACTTTTTCCAAGTGAAAATGGAATGTGAATAGTAATTTTTTCCTTTTCATTATTTCTCCATGATATATCAGTTTCGTAAACTGAAATCTGTATGCCAGTCGTCTTGTCCGAAGGGAAAATTTCAAAGCTATGCATCTCCATTTCCAAACTATCCAGGTGAGGAAATTCAGTATGTTTATTTTAATATCAAAGTAAAAAATATAACTATATTTTGAATTACATCTATCTGTTAGCTATTATGGTACATACAGGAGATACAGATATGTACACCACAAGATGTAAACTACAAACCTTTATGTTTTAAAGTGTGGTTCAACAAAATGTTAACTAACCGTTATGTTTTAAAGTGTGGCTCAACAATTTATTAACGGTAAACACTACAAAGAAAAATAGAAAGAAAATTTTGTGATAGTGTTTTTATGGTATTTTGGAGAATTACTAAAAAAGTGTTGAAGATATGTTTTTAGAGAACTTTTTTAATTCAAATAAATGAAAAACTCCATACTTCATTAGAAAAGACCATTTATCCACACATTGTAATTATACCATAAACTCTCACTTAAATTTCAGAATAATTTTTCATGTATCTTTTTATAAAACATCATTCAAATATAGTTTATTCCTCAAGGTACAAATATTCCTTCAAATTTTGCACTCATAAAAAAATTTGAATCTCTCTATATGAAATACTGCATCTTTATATATATTTTTATATATATATATATATAATTTTTAATCAAATATAAAATTTATACAAATATAATAATATTGCATCTTCATCTTCATCTTCATATATATATATATATATATATAATTTTTAATCAAATATAAAATTTATACAAATATAAATATTATTATTAAGAACCAATATAGTTCGATCTTAACTCTAAATTTATCAACTCTGAATTTAATATAAGATTTTTTAAGTGTACATATTTCCCCAAATTTTATAATTTATATCTTAAATCTTAAGATACTTGTACATTCTCAATAGTTTCTCAATAGTTTGCATTTATGTTGATTATTAATAAAATAAATATAAATATTTCCTAATAAAATTTATATTGGTTAACATAATAATAAAACAAAATCTATGAAACATATTGAATGCTATATTTAAAAACAAACATATTCACATACACAACTATAATTGTTTTGCAATATATTATTAAAATGATATTTTATCAATATTAATAATTCAAATAATTATAATAATAGCAATTTACCAATTAATTATAACAAAACAATATATTTAACATTAATTTAATATAATCTCAATAAATTTAACAATTTTAATTTAGTCATTTAATTTTCTTTTAATTTATAAAATTTATTTAATCATAGTTGATATTAAAAAAACAAACCAAAAAACTAATTACTAATATTACGATACCACATACCCAAAAACCATAACTCATTTCAGAATTAAAATATTTAATATTATTTTAATTTTATAACAAAATGTTATAAATATTTTTGAAATATATCTAAATTTTCTATCCCAAACTACCTACTATTTAACTACCAAAAACTGTCCACAAATAAATTTAAATGCTCTTTTTAGGAGCTCTAATCCTCTATAAAATATGATCATATAGTTGGTCACTAATCATCAATTACCATGTGGAATCTGACCCAACTTATCATTGTGATGAGGTCCCTTTATCCTTCTATTAAATGTGAGGAACTATTGTTTGAATTTCCACAAACTAGGAAACTTGAATGGGAAAATTTTTGGATGATGCGGGATGATTTTATACAATTATATCAACGTTTCTCACCATACTCACAAAATCCTCATAAATAACCACCCAATGCGGACTCAAGTTGGGTACTGTCCCATGACATCTTGCTTTTTAGATACACATATATGGTTGCACAACCATCCAAAGCGGTCTCAAGTTGGGTACTGTCCTATGACATATTTGGTTGTTGTGCAGCTACAAATTCCCTGCTTCTATTGTTTACATTGCAGGTTTCTCATTGTTCATAATCTTTGAATATGTGCACAAACTACATGTAACGTCTATCTTATTGCTTTCAAGGAAATACTTAACTTGGATTACTGATTTTTTGGATTTCTTAATCATAATAAAAAATATTTACATATTCCATCTTTCATATTTGCAAATTCAACACAAAAGTATTAAGAGAATCAAATTTCCCACCTGCACTATGGATTTTATAGAAAGAGAACATTATAATATGCGTTTAATTCAAACCACCTGGGTGAGCTGCACCCTGTTATCCACTGATCTCTCAAAAAAGAAATTATCAATTTGATAACAATCCAAGGAGTGGGTTGCACCCTGTTATCCACTGATCTCTCAAAAAAGAATTTATCAATTTGATAACAATCCAAGGAGTGGGTTGACAGTTAAGTAGGAGTTCATGGTATCCGTTTACAGTTAAATAATAGTGGAGGGAGAGATTTTATGGCCAAAATTTTTTCAATTCTCTAACATTCAATCCAACGATACCCAAGAGTGGCAACCTAGAGGGGTTTTTAGTAGATGAAAATTGATTATAGTTTAATATATTTAAATTAGAGATAAAAGAGTTTACAATACTTAAAATAGAATTAAATATTCAAGACCATAATTATCCACAATTAACTCACATACATATAAATATTGATATTTGAAATCGTTCCAAGTTTTATTATGAAATTTTAAATTGAAAATAATAATAAGTTATATATTAAAAAATATGAAACTTATTATGAAATTTTAAATTGAAAATAATAATAAGTTATATATTAAAAGATATGAAACTTTTAAATTATAATATGTTGTGATAATCATACATTTTGAACCATTCAATATAAATTTATGTTGGAATTGATATAGAATACAAAATCTAATATTAAATTTAATTTTCACACTATTTTCCCGTGCTGCTATCCTCATATATAATGTTGTGAGTGGTGGGAATCATTATGTAAAACATCCTAACTCCTTCCATGCCCACCGTAGCATCATATATGATGGTGGGACTAGGCATGCAAAGTTAGTATGCAAAATATAATTTAATATTTGGTTTTTCATACTAACTCCCCCATCTTTATATGTGAGGGTATCTGAGGATTGGGGTGTGCATATTAATATCTATATATTTCACATGAGTATACATATTTTGTCCATTACATAAAAATTCATACCTTTATTCTCACATAGTAATTCTTCCCACTTCCATCCTCATATGTGACGGTATCTGAGGGTTAGGGTAGGTAGACTAATATCTATATATTTCAGATGAGGAATATACATATTTTGTCCACTACATCAAAATTCATCATATCACTTGTAAAAATTAAGTCTTGGTTTGAATATTCCTAGTCATTCCTCCAAATTAAGTGTATTAATCTTTGTACTCTGTTATATTAATAAGTATGAATTCCATAATATATATAAAAAAATTAAAATTAAAACTTTATTAATTTGTATTAATATTTATATATTGAAACTTTAGTATTCATAAATAGTTATCTAGAAATTAATAAATAAAATACATAATTTTTTTTTTTTTTTTAACTTTACGTATAAAAATTTCAAACATTACTGTAAATTTGAATCATTGTTATGTTTGATATTTAAAAAAAAAAAAAACTAAATAATATTCCTTTCATAATATGAAAATACAATAAAAATCAGTAATGTGCTTGGTTGATATTAACAACACACTTGAATGCTGATTTATTATATTTTTTTGTTTACTCATGGCACACAGAAAAACACACACATACAGAAAATGTCTAGTGGAATTGACAATTAGGCCATTAATTGAATTCAAGCAACTGGATTGATCTCATATATATAGGTGAACAAACAGGGATTTGAACATGGAAAGTTGTGGTCACATTTACTTTACATCTTTGCAGGCTTGTCAAGTTTGCCTTTTTGAGAGCTTTTATTTAAATAATATTTGAAATACAATATACTTTTCATTTACCTTTTTTTTATATGTTAGAGTGCTACTTTAAATAAAAATATTTCTAAATTTTTTCCATAGAAAAAAATATCATATTCCATAGATGTTATTAGTCATTTGATCATGTCAATGAGCTTATTCACAATTAAAAAAAACTATAAAAAATATGTATATAATTTTGCCTTGGGCTAAGTGTGATAATAATCATTTAATTTGCTCTTTTTTTTTATTTTTTCTGAACTTTTTACCAATGGCATGGTTGGGATCAACTATTACTATTTCCATTTGATTTTCATCTTCCTACCCATGGACGTTTTTTTTGTGTGAATGTGAGTTGTGAGATACATGGGTTTTGTTTATACACAATCCATTTTCAATCACTGTATCCTCTTTCTGCTACTCTAGTGCTTTTATTAATGCTAATATTGTAATAAAATAACTATTGGTAGTAATTAAATAAAAATATTTACATATTAATTGAAGAATAAAAAATAAATTATTTATTAATATAAAAAATAGAATTTTATTTAAAGTGTTTGCTATCAAAAACTAGTGAACAATCTCTTATTACTTGAAAGTGAAGTTATTAGAAAATTTTCAAGTTGAAAAAGATTTAAAAAAGAGAGAAGTAAAATATGTTACACATATATAGATCTATCTTAACCATAGATATCAAATCTCTTGAGTTGTAAACCTTTTTTAAAGTACAAAATTTGAGAAAAGGTTTCTAGGTGTTTGATGTGTGGTTAAGATGGATCTCTCCACCCACACACAAACACTATGGGTAATTTTTCAATATTTAAGTTGTATTTTTGAATGCATAAATCGATTCAATACACACACACCATGTGTAACTTTCCATTGTTTAAATTGCATTTCCGAATACATGAATCGATTCAACACCTTGAAAATCCTGGTGGAAACTTGGAGTGTATAGACTAGACAACTTACAATTTGAACAATTCTTTTGTTGAATAAGATTATAATGTAGAATAGTAAACATCATAATTTATTTTTTTCAATATATACATAAGTTTTTTTTTGTTTAATGATATATCATAATTGACATTGAAATATTTTACATAATTGATATTGAACTATGTTAGTTAATATGTGTATTAAAATGTTTTTATTTATAAATCATGTTTTTTTTTTTTTTAAGATAATATATATCATTTTTATATTAATAATTGAATGAATTACAAAATAATGGAATTTAATTACTTTTAATTCGTAGGCATTTAAACATTTTATTATGATCAACATTATAATATATACTTTTGAAGTTAATAAGTATGAATTCCATAATATATAAAAAAATAAAAATAAAATTTTACTAATTTGTATTAATGATTATATATTGAAACTTTAGTATTCATAAATAGTTATCTAGAAATTAATAAATAAAATACATATTTTTTTTTTTTTTAACTAAACTTTCGATATAAAAATTTCAAATATTATTGTATATTTGAATCATTGTTATGTTTGATATTTAAAAAAAAAGCTAAATAATATTCCTCTCATAATATGAAAATACAATAAAATTCAATAATGTGGTTGGTTGATAGTAACAACACACTTACATGCTGATTTATTATATTTTTTTGTTTACTCATGGCACACATACAAACACACACATATAGAAAATGTCCAGTGGAATTGACAATTAGGTCATTAATTGAATTCAAGCAACTGGATTGATCTCATATATATAGGTGAACAAACATGGATTTGAACATGGGTAGTTGTGGTCACATTAACTTTACATCTTTGTAGGCTTGCCAAGTTAGCCTTTTTGAGAGCTTTTATTTAAATAATATTTGAAATAAGATATACTTTTCATTTACTTTTATTATTATTATTATTATGTTATAGTGCTACTTTAAATAAAAATAATAAAAATATTTCTAATTTTTTTCCCAAAAAAAAAGTATTATATTCCTTAGATGCTATTATCATTCGATCATGTCAATGGGCTTATTCACAATTAAATATATATATATATATATATATATATATATATATATATATACCTTGGGCTAAGTGTGATAATAATCTTTTTTTTCTTTATTTTTTCTGAACTTTTTACCAATCACAGGGTTGAGATCAACTATTACTATTTCCATTTCATTCTAACCTTCCTACCCATGGACTTTTTTTTTTGTGTGAATGTGAATTGTGAGATACATGGGTTTTGTTTATACCCAATCCATTTTCAATCACTGTATCCTCTTTCTGCTACTCTAGTGCTTTTATTAATGCTAATATTGTAATAAAATAACTATTGGTAGTAATTAAATAAAAATATTTACATTTTAATTAAAGAATAAAAAAAAGAAATTATTTATTAATATGAAAAATAGAATTTTATTTAAAGTTTTTGCTATCAAAAACTAGTTACCAATCTCTTATTACTTGAAAGTGAAGCTCTTAGAAAATTCTCAAGTTCTTGAAATAATTCCAAATTAGAAAATGAAGAAAAAGATTTAAAAAAGAGAGAAGTAAAATAAGTTACACATATATAGATCTATCTTAACCATAGATATCAAATTTCTTGAGTTGTAAACCTTTTTTGAAGTACAAAATTTGAGAAAAGGTTTCTAGGTGTTTGATGTGTGGTTAAGATGGATCTCTCCACCCACACACAAACACTATAGGTAATTTTTCATTATTTAAGTTGTATTTTTGAATGCATAAATCGATTCAATACGCACACCGCATGTGTAATTTTCCATTGTTTAAATTGCATTTCCGAATACATGAATCGATTCAACGCCTTGAAAATCTTGGTGGAAACTTGGAGTGTATAGACTAGACAACTTGCATTTTGAACAATTCTTTTGTTGAATAAGATTAGAATGTAGAATAGTAAACATCATAATTTATTTTTTTCAATTACTTTATATAATATATACTAAGTTTTTTTGTTTAATGATATATCATAATTGACATTGAAATATTTTACATAATTGATATTGAACTATTTTAGTTAATGTGTATTAAAATATTTTTATTTATAAATCATGTTGTTTTTTTTTATATTATATATTGTTAGATAATATATATCATTTTTATATTAATAATTGAATGAATTACAAAATAATCAAATTTAATTACTTTTAATTTGTAGGCATTTAAACATTTTATTATGATCAACATTATAATATATTCTTTTGAAGTTGATATATATATTTTTAATATTATATTTTTTTCTCTATTTTTTAATTGCTTGATGTTTCATTAAAGTTAATCTAATTTATTTATTTATTTATTATTATTTTTTTAGGATGTAATATAAAATTATGTTATTTATATAGACATCCAAATATTTTATTTATTGGTGAAGATGAAAGTTAAATATTTTTATGGTACCTTATTCATGCTAGATTGTACAGGACGAATCTAAAAAATTATTGATATTTTATAATAATTTTAATTAAATTTATCTAAAAATATGTATTTATTTTTGTTTGTATTATACATGACAATAATTTTTTTATTTGGAGAATAATTTATTTCTATTAAAAAAAAAAACATCTACGAACTTTAGATTGAAAACCACTTCCTCTTAGAGTGCCCTGCATACAACCACATTAGATCTCAATTTCACAACCTTTGTTACAATACTGACCTTTCTAGCCTTTTACAATGCCAAAATTATAGTGAACTCGGGAGGCTTCTCTCCAAGCTTTTTGAGCATCGCAATAAAATCTTAAATCAAAATAAATAATTTGTCTTTTTAGGTCTGATAGATCATTATTTGGTCTCAGTGGACGTTAACAACCATCATCATCATCATCATCATCATAATCTAAAATATCCTTCTAAATATAATAATATAAAAATTAATTTTTTGTTTATTTATTTTTAATTTCCTATATATAATGAAATAATAAAATATAATTTATTATTAAAATAATATTAATTTAAGGTAAATATATTTTATTATTATTACTTATTATTAAATAATTAGTTAACAGAACCATATCGCGGATGTCATTTAAAATTAAGTTTATACTAATTGTTTGTAATATAAACTATTCCTACATATTTATTATTAAAATAATATTAATTTAAGGTAAATATATTTTATTATTATTAAATAATTAGTTAAGAGAACCATATCGCGGATGTCATTTAAAATTAAGTTTATACTAATTGTTTGTAATATAAACTATTCCTACATTATCCTCTAAATAGCTTTGAAATTATCCTTTAAATAACTTTGAAAGCATTATAATAATGCATAAAACATACACACTTATAATACAAGTAAGCGTATTATTTGTATATGCTTATTTGTATCATTTAATTGAACATTGCATATATAGAATTATGTTCAAAACATAGAATAAGTTACAACTTTGTTACATACTTTATTATATTAGAGAATCACATAGATGAAGTAGTGAATAAGGATAGAAATATTAACTAAGTAACAAAGAACACATGCATTTATCTTATATTTTTCAAATCAAGAAATAGGTAGTATTTTTCATTTTTTCATAGCATTGGTAAGGGAATGTTAGTGTAATGTGTATTCCTTAGTTAGTTGTGGTGCATGACATTGTATTAAAGGTATGTCACAAGATTTCTCCTGAGCATTGATAAAGGTATATAAATCAATTTTTGAAAGTACCTTCATTTTCACTGTTCAATTATTTAGGGGTAGATTTAAAGATTTAACAAGAGGGGCTGCGAGGTAGCTAGTCCTTGCCCTAAGCTGGAGGAACATGGAGATGTTCTGAAACTGGAGAAATGTGTCTTTTTTGACATAAGCTTGAACTGCTTGAAAAGGAGATTTCTGATGTTTGATTTCTTATGTTTGTTCCACTATATGGTGATTGTTTTGCAGTTCTGCAATCAAACACACGTTGTTACTGTGATTTTCCATACACTGATATTTGAAATGCAATTCACATCACATGGAGAATCAAATGGTAAACATCACATGGAGAATTCCAATCCATAGGCTCATTAGTTTCTTGCTTGAAGATGAGGTAACAGGAATATGGGTAAGATTTTTCCAATGGATAGAGGGATATCATGCTTTGTATTTCGCTAAAAACAAGACACTCCAGCAATATGGATTAATTTTTATAAATAGAAGCACAAGTACATACTTTAAATGGTGTCTACTCCATCAAAGATGTTGACAGAATCCACTCAGTTAACAATACTTGAGAAGTTACAAACGCAAACAACAGAATCAGGTATACGAACATATGGCACAAAGATACATGGATATCTTTGTACTTGATATTTAAACCAACACAATATTTCTATCAAGCTAGTGAAATATATATATGTTTTATATAAAACTCATAAACAATGCTTAAACCAACCAACGGAGTTGGTTACTGCAATTGATCATTCCTCAGAGCAGATCACCTTGCATACTTCCAATCACTAGAGAAGATTGAATCAATGCACTTGTAAACTTCTGATTAGGTGGGATTAAGTGAGCCTACTTTTCATTTTAGGAAGAAGCTCAACAAACATTTATAGCGTTTCGAGTCTAGTTAAACAGAAAAGGCAGAAAAAGAGCACACCATAAAAACAATAGTAGAATATGGCTACATTTATCTTCAAGCCAACTCCAAGAGTCAATTGCTTCAAGAGGGAATCAATAATCTAGAAGAAACAATACTTTACATCTTCAAGGCTTACATCTTTCAAAATTTAGCAGAGCCAATCAGCTTCAAGGACTACTTCATTGACCACAAATTAAAACCAAATTACAACTCCACATCTGTGAAGAGTAGCTCCTAACAAAATTCAGAGACCGAGCAGACATATATTTTTAATTTTTCTATCATATGGATTCAAATAGAGACATGTAGTTAAAGTTTCACTAATACTGCATGCAAGTGTTTTAGATTGAAGACTATGGATGGATGGAGTTTAATTTACTATTTGGTCGTGTTATTGTTAACAATGACTAGATAACCTATATTAATGGTCTACTTTCCATTATATGGCTTGAAAGTTGGGGACTTGAAAGCCAAAGGAAGGTCATACTACTCAGTGCAGCCATTGGCTGTGTTTTTCTTGAAGCTTCCAATGAAGGGAGAAAACAAATGTCATGTGTATTTATATCCTGAAATCAATAACCCCCTCGCCCCGGACAATAAGAAGAAATAATTAACTAAACAGAGACTCTACAAAAAATGAAATGAATTCCTAAAAAAGAGTGAATTGAGTTCCTAGAAAAGAGTTCAATTCAGGCTTCCCACAATTTACCCTAAAGTTCCATGTATAGTGAAAACTAGAAGGTAAGAAGAAATAATTAACTAAACAAAGACTCTACACAAAATGAAATGAATTCCTAAAAAAGAGTGAACTGAGTTCCTAGAAAAGAGTTCAGTTCATGCTTCCCATAGTTTACCCTAAAGTTCCATGTATAGTGAAAACTAGAAGGGAATGATAGCATTTAACTTGAAACCCTATCACAATCCCTAACAACAACCAAAACCATGTTACCAACACAATGCATTTAGGTTATACTGGTGACGACTCACAATTTAGCATTTAACTACAGCTGTTAAGGCTCACTAAGTTAGAAAAGGGAAAAAATACATTTAATAAGAAACATCATAATAGGTTAATACTATATTTTGCAACAATGTCACATAAAAAATTAATGAAATTACTTTTTTCCACGTGTGATATATTCCTATTTGGCAGCCCGGGAGCCAATCTGAGTATCTTTCCAACTTGAGTGGCAAAGCCACCATAGTCAAATAGCCGAGTATCCCAGCTAAGTAGCCTTGTTTCTTCTCCTCCCACCCTAGCCATCGGCGTGAACGTTGTGAAATGCCATTATTCAAAAAGAAAAAAGTATCTTAAACCAGAGGGTCTCAGTACTCACATAGTTCCATATCGTCCTCTGCACTCTGCGCACGCGATCAGTGGAGCTTTCTCCATTTCATCGCTAACGCTCATGACAACTAATTGGGTGATGCGTATTGAGGTTATAAGGTGGGAAGGAGTAACTGAAACTAAAAGTGAATTGACTGCATCTACATACTTCCAGTCACTAGAGCAGATTGAATCAATGCACTTGTAAACTTCTGATTAGGTGAGATTAAGTGAGCCTACTTTTCATTTTAGGAAGAAGCTCAATAAACATTTATAGTGTTTCGAGTCTAGTTAAACAAAAAAGGCAGAGAAAGAGCACACCATAAAAACAATAGTATAATATGGCTACATTTATCTTCAAGCCAACTCCAAGAGTCAATTGCTTCAAGAGGGGATCAATAATCTAGAAGAAACAAAAATCTACATCTTCAAGGCTTACATCTTTCAAAATTCAGCAGAGCCAATCAACTTCAAGCACTGCTTCATTGACCACAAATTAAAGCCAAATTACAACTCCACATTTGTAAAGATTAGAACCTAACAAAATTCAGAGACCAAGCAGACATATATTTTTAATTTTTCTATCATATGGATTCAAATAGAGACATGTAGTTAGATTTTCACTAATACTACATGCAAGTGGTTTAGATTGAAGACTACAGATGGATGGAGTTTAATTTACTTTTTGGTCGTGTTATTGTTGATAGTGACTAGATAACCTATATTAATGGTCTACTTTCCATTATATGGCTTGAAGTTGAAAGTTAGGGACTTGAAATCCAAAGGAAGGTCATACTACTCAGTTCAGCCATTGGCCATGTTTTTCTTGAAGCTTCCAATGAAGGGAGGAAAAAAATGTCATGTGTATTTATATCCTGAAATCAGCACCCCTCGCGGAAAACAAGAAGAAATAATTAACTAAACAGAGACTCTACACAAAATTAAATGAATTCCTAAAAAGGAGTGGATTGAGTTCCTAGAAAAGAGTTTAGTTCAGGCTTCCCACAGTTTACCCTAGAGTTCCATGTATAGTGAAAAATAGAAGGGAATGATAGCATTGAACTTTAAACCCTATCACAATCCCTAACAACAACCAAAACCATGTTACCAACACAATGCATTTAGGTTAAACTGGTGATGACTCACAATTTAGTGTTTAACTGCAGTTGTTAAGGCTCACTGAGTTAGAAAAGGGAAAAAATGCAGAAAACAAGAAACATCATAATAGGTTAAGACTATATTTGGCAACGGTGTCACATAAAAGTCAATGAAATTACTTCTGTCCACATGTGATATGTTCCTATTTGGCAAGTGTCTAATTTTACACTATATTTGGCAACAATGTCACATAAGCTACCCTTCATTTTCAATCTTTCTTGCTTTTTTGTTTTTTTGGAGTTAGATTGCTTTTTGAGGCATACTTATATTTACTAGTACTTGCATTTTCTGTCTTGCTTGTTTTTTGATTTTCTGGAGTTATCATTTTCGGTCTTGTTTTTGGGAGTTAGATTGTTTTTCCAGGTGAGTTTATATTCAATATTTCCTATTTGTGGAAGGTATAGATTGTGATATCATGGGAAAAGACAAACAATGGTGGAGTGGTTTCAGAGTTGTTGTGGGTGGTAGATGATTGCTTAAGAACAATCTTAAGTGGCGATTAGTTGGAGGTTTCCATTGATATGAGGTTATAGAATTTTCTCTTGCCAAAAACCTAAATCACTTTACTATGATGACTTGTTTTCCTTGATGGTTTGACTTTTGAAAGTCACGATTCAACCTTCTTTTATGTGGTTGGAAGATTCCAAATTTTATCATCCCCAATGCTTTGTTGTCCATTTCAAGCCTAATTTTGATCTTGTCTTGTCTAATATTGACATGTGAGTTAAGTGCAAAAGCTTGATATGTCTTTTATGTGGTTGGAAGATTCCAAATTTTATCATTCCCAATTCTTTCTTGTCCATTTCAAGCCTAATTTTGATCTTGTCTTGTCTAATATTGACATGAGAATTAAGTGCGAAAACTTGATATGAATTTTGGTTTTGCATGCAACGTAAAGCATTGGCCAACGTTCTTTGTTTTTGTTTTCCTACTTGTCATCTCCAAAGATAAGCATGCTACTCTTACCAAATCTCAAAGTCCTTAACATTCTCAAAGGAAAAGACTTACCATTATGAAAGGTATACTTCAACCTCTTCGCCAATTTGGTATTTTTGGCAATAGTGCCAAGCATAAAGCTACTTCAACCCCTTTTACATGATACTAACTTTCTGATTGCTAATTTACAAGCCATCCCAAACCATGATTTGTTGTTTTTGTTTTGCACATTGTTGATATTCATGATGGTTGCAACTCCTAGCCAAGGTCTGATTTGCTATGCTGTAATAATTGGAAAATTTAATTCAAACTTACAGCTTCATTCCTGAAGCTAAAATCGTTGTGTTATCTCAAAACCTAGGCATATTTGCGACTTTGTAAATAGTGACCCCTTGTCTAACATCATATACCATTTTTAAGGTGATTTCAATATATTGATAATTGCATGCTAGAATCCATTATTATTTCAGTTATTTTCAGGTCATTTGAAACTTTAAATTCATATGTTAATATACAATCCAATCATTTTCAATGGCTTCTCAGATCACAGAAATTGATAGTGATAATGAGGTCTAATTTGCTATGCTGTAATAATTGGAAAATTCAATTCAAACTTACAACTTCATTCCTAAAGCTAAAATCATTGTCTTATGTCAAAACCTAGGGATATTTGCGACTTTGTAAATAGTGACCCCTTGTCTAACATCATATACCATTTTTAAGGTGATTTCAATATATTGATAATTACATGCTATAATCGATTATTATTTCAGTTATTTTAAGGTCATTTGAAAATTTAAATTCATATGTTAATATACAATCCAATCATTTTCAATGGCTTCTTAGATCACAAAAATTGAGAGTGATAATCGGTTTAGGATTCAAACTGGGGATTTCACAATATCATATTACAGAAATCCATCAAAAGAAATGTAAAAAAATTCAAATAGATGGAGAAATTTAATTTGATAGACATAATTGGCAGGTAAAAATACCATCTCTACTAAGATAGAGCCTGCCCATGAACTGCCATCATTAACTATAATGAAAGATATACACTAGTGCAAATAAAGAAAAAAAATAAAAATAACCAAAAACAATATCCAAAATAACTATTGATTAGCAACTCCAATGGCTACATTTTTTACCTGCATTACATGATAACGAAACTCAAATTCTCATTTTTCCAAACAATTTAAGTTCCGGGTAAAGCTCACTGTTATATGAATCAAAATATATAGAAGTTTCAAAACGAGGAAAATATAGAAATATATAATAACTCTGGTAATTCTTATGCCAATAAAAACCAAGTACATTTCCATCAATTATAGCTCCATTCTCATACTGCCAGAAAACTGCACAATTGCAATCATTATACCAATACTAATTCAATAGTATCTTGATTAATTAAAAGGTATTGAAGATATGGACCAATTCAACAAATAATAACTCAACAAAACTCTGATATCTTTTATTGCCAAACAATTTCAGTACTAACAAGCAAGGTATATTCACCCAAACACTAAATCTCAACCCTAAATGTTTAGAAGCAATCAAGAAAGGATTAGGTCTCTTGGGCCAACAGGTGTTTAATCATTCATGAGATTCTTACACTAGCACACACTTTTAAAGCCGCACTAAAGCACAAACACCTAAAGAGTAGAAAGCAACATTCAAACCCCGAGTGTTGAAAGCTAAAAACCATCCAGGATAGAGGAGACAGAAAAACAAGTCTCAGTTATGACAAGATGTTCCCCAAAATTTCCCAGGTTATAGCTAAAAAAATAAAAATTAAAAAAATTCCAAATTTAGAATTAAGTAAATTATTAGATTAATTAACCAGATTAACTGTGATCCTGCCTAGTGACCCTCCTCTCCTTGCACTATTTTGGCGTGAATACAGTCTGGGGGTCACCTAGATATCCCCCTTTGGCCAGGGGATTCCCCAAGGCTATCCCCTATGAATTGAGAACTTCCCCACCCCATCCCCACAACCCCAGGGATAGGAGAACTCAAGTGACATGTCCCCACTGAACTATGGGGAATAGTAAATAATGAATGTACGAGGAAATGAAATATCGCTACAATAATAGTTAAAATCAATATTAGTTTCCACGGAAATGGCCAGGAAACCAGCCATCTCCAACCTGAAACTAATGAATCCTGCCAAGAAACTGTAGGCTACATATCTATTAGGAACCCATAATTACCCATAGAAGAAACCATTAAAAAGTTAAAACCTATAAAATCCAAAACTAACAATATGGATAATGGATGCCTCTAATTTCCTTATTAGAGCTCCACTTACATTTTCAGTAAGCAATAGAGCAGCAAGATTTGAGTAGTCTGAAGCAGTGAGAAACAAGCAATGCCATTTTCTACAGTGAGAAATAAGTGTTGTACTATGGGATGAAGAGAAGGTGGGCATCGCCAGATTTGTAGATTCTCTTCATATAGTTGTAGAATCTTACAATTTCCCCACAACTTCCTTTTATATACCTAAAATCCAAGAGGAACACCAATTCAAGACAATCACTTTCCTCTTTGGAGGCATGTCACAAAACAGAGGATTTCAGAAGAGGGCACACCCCATGAATGGAAATGCAGAAAATGTAGTAATGTTTACCAAGGTTCCTATACAACGGGAAAGGCACTAAGAAGATTGAATGCAATACCAAAAGAGGTATATTACAATAAAGCGATCAAAAAGTATTAGAGCTCCACTTACATTTTCAGTAAGAAACAGAGAAGCAAGATTTGAGTAGTCAGAAGCAGTGAGAAACAAGCAATGCCATTTTCTACAGTGAGCAATAAGTGTTGTACTATGGGATGAAGAGAAGTTGGGCATCGCCAGATTTGTAGATTCTCTTCATACTGTTGTAGAATCTTACAATTTCCCCACAGATTCCTTTTATATACCTAAAATCTAAGAGGAACACCAATTCAAGACAATCACTTTCCTCTTTGGAGGCATGTCACAAAATTGAGGATTTCAGAAGAGGGAACACCCCATGAATGGAAATGCATAAAATGCAGTAATGTTTACCAAGGTTCCTATACAACGGAAAAGGCACTAAGAAGATTGAATGCAATACCAAAAGAGGTATATTACAATAAAACAATTAAAAAGTATTAGAGCCAAGGAAAAGAGGATAAAGCAAAGACAATCCAAATCAAGTATTCCCTTGCAAATACAAATGTGTATCAAGATGCAGGAATTTTAATTGGAGCAAAGAGGAAAATTTTAGAGGGCTCATCAATAAAGATGTTTGATGCTGATCAAAGAGAAGCAGATGTTCATGTAGCGCATCATGCATAAGCATACAAAATTGCATTTAATGTGATTATTCACAGTTCAACACACTAGCATTACTTGATGAGCAAACTAAAACTACCATAAATGTTTTTAACATAGACTTTATTTCATTAATACCATGGAATATGAATTCCTGAATGGTTGCAGATGAGTTTATTTTAAAAAAATGAAACAAACTTTCACAGAATGTGATATGCATGAACAAACCAGGCAAGTGACTAATCAACAATGCATAAAACAGTGAATAGGTGCAGGGTAAGGGCAAATTCCAATCATTTTAGGGCATGACTGTCGTGAAAATATTTTAAATACAAGTTACGTTAAACCCCATGAAATGCAGATCATAAGTGCAATATTGAATAACAACACAGCCAAATACTGAGTCAAACTTCCTAAAAGCTGAAAATTACATATTAGAATTAATCGATGAACTACACTCATATCAAAAACTGTCAAGAAAAGTAATCTAAGAATTACTCACCAGTAGCATTTAGGAATCAAATTTATGTATACAAATTAAAAGACATTAAAAGGAATAGGACACCTGGTTGGCTACACGGAGCTGCAAAAGAATATCAAACAAGTAAATGAATGTTGCATGCAGCCATTGAATTGAGCACAAATGCATAAAGGGCTATTATTGGAAACTATTGATAATTCCAATAAACTAGTTCAGCACTACACGAGATCGAATTGATGAAAGCGGAAAGAAAGCCCTTTAGGAAGGATAGTGCATCGGCCCGGGAAACAGGATCTTGACTGCTGGCTCCAAAAGAAAGAAAGGAAGCAAGCTAAGTCAGTGGAGTCCGAAGGCCGGCTGTTAGCATGTGTGCCGGTTAGCTGCATTGAGAAGGGAAGATCTGTAGCAATGAAAGCAAAGGCAGAGGAACTTAGTTGGTATAGCATCTGTGTAAGCTTCTTTTGAATAAGATTGGCTTTCATTCAACTTTCATTCAAGCAGTGAGCGTACTCAATCCTCCAAGTGAGCGGCTTCCATATTTCAAGTAAGTCTTTCATTTCAAGCCAGTTATAGGCTCAAGGTCAAGCAAGTAGTTGAAGGGTTGGAACATGCATTCAAAGGTCATAGGAGGGACCCAGATAAATGCCTGATTTATAGTTTCTAATTCAAAATGAATTCAAATCCTATAAGCACGTACATAACCCCACTGAGCATGAAGACCACCAGAAGCAAGGCCATGCCCGAAGAAGAAGCCATAAGCAAGCCCACCTCTCAGATGAAGCCAGAGCCCAGCCAGAAGCCAACCCTCAGAACCAAGCCTTCAGCAAGACCCCAGCCTTAAGCCCTAAGCAGACCCATGAAGATTGAACCAAGCCCTCAGATATGAGAATGTTAAAAAATAAATATAATAAAGTGAATTAAATTAAATTAAAAAGAGACGTTTCCATGCAAAGAGCATGCTTCCTAGGTGTAGGAGGTATGGAGATCTTTGGCCTTCACGACCTGAACATACAAATACTACATATGCTCTACCAGATCATAAGTGCTTCCTGTCTTATCTCGAATCGTGGTTCCTACACCACCACCACCAAGCTAAGGATAAGTTTGCTTCAGTGCAAACTCCATCGACGGACCGTGCCCGAGTTTGGGAACATAACCCATACCAGGACCATGACTACTCATATGCATCACTGCAGGCCTCACTTCCAATTTCCTCTCCTGCATAGACTTCGTGGTGTCTGAGCTGCCTGAGCCAGATGGGTTGCTGTTGCTGTTGCTGTTACCATTGCCATTGCCAGCGCCACCACCACTGCCTCCATCTTTGTCATTGACAGTATAAACTATCATCCCAATGTCCCCCTTTATGAGCGAGAACAAACTCCTTTTTTCTAGCGGGAACCTCTGCAAATTCTCCTCCCTTGCTAACTCAATGCTTGACAAAAACCCCCTACACGTATGACCAGTAATCCCTTTGAGATGCAAATTTGACCAGTAATCTCTTTGAGATGCGGATTCTGAAATTGATAGATGCAGTTCAAGTCAGCCATTCATTCCAAATGGCTTCCTTCTCTTCCTGGCTATTCAAATGATGATTGGGCAGCCATTAATGCAAGCCTAAGGAGATAAGAAGAAAATGCGGGTTCTTTTCCGTAGAAGTGTAATTCCATTAAGAGATATTCCATGAAGAGATAGAGGACCAATGTATCAGCAATTGTAACAGATTTAGGGAGAATGAGAATTTGGAGCATAAAGGATTCGTAAAAGCAAGCAAGATTGGAGAACTGCAAGAATTTCAGAGCCAACCCTATACTAGTCAAAGTTGTAGAGCTTTAGAAGGATGACACAATTAGATGAAACCTTATTCCAGGGCTGCAGGCTGGATAATACAATAATACTGTAAAAGCATTTAGCAGTTGAGCAGGGTTGCATTCAACAGTTGAGCAAGGTCAATCACAGAGCACTGGCGATGCATAGAAGTAGGAGATTTGTCTTTACTCTTAGGTAACTTCTGTATTTTTCTTCATGAATCATTCCCTCATTCCCTTCTATGCCGAGGGTAACTTCTTTATTTTTTCTTCATGAATCATTTCCCTTTCTTCATGAATCATTCCCCCTGTATGGCGAGTTTCCAGGCAAGTTTCCAGTACTTCTAGTCTTGCAATAAGATTTGCAATAAGATTTGTTACATAGCAGGTGTTTGCGCCGAGTTCGACGTGAACAATCTTCATCCATTCAATTTCTTCATCTATTCAATGGACACCTGGTTACATGCAAACATAAGAGATGGCACCTGGAAGTTGTGGCAGGCGTACAAGCGGTGATAAGTAGTGGTGGCAGGCGTACCCGGGCATACAAGCAGGGCTGATGGTTCCTCTATTATACCATGTAGTCCATGGAAATCCAAAATACAAGCATGTTCCTGAGCTCAGCGGAGCTAACATTTAATGCCGTTGACTAATGCCAACATTAGATTAGGTAGTATTTTTACGAGTTTCAAAATATCAAGCAAACAAAAAATTATAACTTATGCTTTTAGCTTCGGATTAGCTTCGGTCCTCAGGAAGAGGCCAAATAACATGATTTATCAATATGTGTCTACATACTTGGTTTATAGTTGATAAGCGAGGACTAAAAGCAACACTAATAATACTAAAGTGCTCATTTCCGATTACTATAGTCCCATGCTGAGATGACAAAGACTAATAAGAACAAAATTTTGAGGTGTTTAGTTTGTTTCTAGTTATTTTTTTTCAAAGCCACTTACATATTTGATTAACGTCGGGTTACCAGTAATATATGATGTCAAAATTTACACTTGCATTTCATGAACTATCAAAACACGTTGTAAAAAAGTAAAAACAATATACAAATAACATTTTAATTATTAATCGCATATAAGCTAGTTTAAAGTGTGCTCAATTTGTATGATGTTTGTGATTTAGAAAGTAACGCAGTAGAGGAAAATTAAGAGAATAATTTTATACAATATAGGTAAATTTGAATAATGCAAAGCAAATATTTTGAAAATATATTATTTTGGATAAATTTATAAATGAAATTGTTTAATGAAATTAAGGGTTTATTTTTCATTGGAGATGATGTAAAATAATACTTAAGAATAAAAAAAATAAACTTTGCACTATATTTCTTCCATAAAATGGAAATACAAAATAATAGTTTACTAAAATAGGTTTAAAATATATTTTTTTAAGACGAAGTTGAATAAAATCTCCTCATTTCCAATCTTTGTAATAGAACTGGGTGTCAAACACCTAACGCGATAATTTTAATATGTTGTTTACTTAGAATACAATCTAAGAACAATATTACTGCATCAACTTATTAAACAAAGTAAAAAAAATATAGTAATAAAAAAATTGAGAAAATATTAATAGTATGAAACAATTTGAATAACAATAATTTATGTATTTCCTAATAATTGAACAAGGTGTAGAAATGACCTTGTGGTAAAATAACTGTCATATAAAAAGGTGATTATATTTTAATTCTCAAATAAACAATTTTTTTATTTTATAATATGTTGAACATTCGTATCATGTTAAAAATAATATAAATTTAAATGTTAATTTTGAGATAGACTATATTGAAAATTTGATGTTATTGTTCATGTTAATTTTGAGACCGAATATATTGAAAATTTGATACCATTGTTATTTTCAATATAAAAAGTTATAATTTAGATAAAAAAATTATATGGGCTTTGTGATTAGTATGATGGGCTTATTGAGCTTTGGTGTAGGCATTACAATTGGTGTATAATGGATATTTCCTTTTATATATTTCCTTTCCACTGAAGTGACAAAGTGATCTAAATTCTTTTTCTTTTATTCACTATTGAATTAGAGCAACAATGATGTTGGTCAACAATTTTCGTTAATTTTATGACAGAAATAGTGAATAGTTATAAAAAAATGCTTTATCCGTATTTGTAATGTGTGATTCAAACCTATAACCATAGCTCAAATAAAAACATGGGTCGAGTTTGAATTTACTAACAAAAACAATATGTGCAATGTAGTAAAACTCTTCAACCTCATCTTTTGGCAAGACTAGCATTAACTTTTAATAATTGTTACATCAAATCCACCTCATTATGGCTTGAAAAGATTAGTTTTAATTTTAATGTTAGTAATATACAATTTACTTCATCACACCTCATTATGGCTTGAAAAGATTAATTTTAATTTTAATGTTAGTAATATACAATTCACTTTATCACTTTTTATTTGTAGTGATTGGGAGTTAGGACATTTGTTGTTAATCCCTCGACAAAGCTCTATGTAAAGTTTTAAAGTTTTAGATTTCTAGATAGTGGATTATATTTTTATTGTTATATTAGTGCTATGAGCTAGACTCTTTAAGTGCAATTGTATCCCTTCTCTCTCTCAAAAACATACTAAAGATATCTAGTTTTAGAATCATATCATCTAATTCTTGCACATTTTTTTTTTTTATTTCTCAAGTTGGGGAGCTTCTTTTGCTTTTATTTTAAATATATTTTGATAGGTTTCCTAACATTTGGTATCATAAATATAATTCTAGGGTATTTCTCCTTCAATCAATATATATTGTAACTTTTAGTTAAAAAAAAATCGGATAAGTCTCATATAGATAAATTTTAAGGGGACTATGTAGACGTATCAAGGTACAAGTGACCAAATTTTCAATAACTAGTTCATTGTACTTTGATAAATATAGCCTATGAAAGATAGTGTTTGTAATTAATTTTCATACTAGTTTTAAATGAGATATCTTAGAAATTTTGATATAACCTTTTTTTTGGAATTTTTAGATAGTGAAATTTTTAGGAGAGAAGACATATAAGGGGACATGTCGTTAGAATTTTAGGTGCTAATTCATCAGATTTTGGAGTATTGTCTATGGAAAATTGGGTTTGTGAAAAACTATTGAAATCAATTATGAAAGAGTCATTTTAGAATTTTCACTAGATTTGTTTTGTGGAATTTCAAATTATGAAAATTTCAAAATCTAGAGGAAACATAGTGATTAATTTATGAAAACAATTCAAATTTTGAATCATTATACTTTATGAGATATATCATGTGGAAGTTAGGGATTTTGAATAATCCTTGAATTGACTCAAACAATCATTTGAGATTTTTTGCTATAAATTTTTTTTTTTGTGAAGTTTCAAAATGTGAAATTTTCACGAATTTAAGAAGACATATCTTAGTACTATTAGCCAAAATTTTAGACTTAGAAGAGCTCAAATGTTATATAGATATCAAGATAAGACTAAAAATCCATCAAATCTCCAAATTAGAGTTTAAAAGAGTTGTGAAGTAAAATTAGCATAAATTTTGATTAGTGTACTAGCTCCCCCCACTCCGACCTTCATATACCTAATATATTAACTCCTACCACCCTCTCCCCCACCCTCATATACCTAATAATAAATTATATTTTGCATGCTAGCTCCTCTCGTCCTCACTATGAGGGTGGGGATGGAGTTGAGATGGAGTTGAGGGTGGGGAGATTTAGTATACTAACTCGCCCCACCGCCAAATCCATATACCTAATATACTAACTCTCACCACCCCCTCCCCCATTACCTAATATTAAATTATGTTTTGCATGCTATCTCCCTCCACCCCCACTATTAGTGTGGGAAGAGTTAGTATACTAAATCCCCCACCCCAACCTTTATATACCTAATATAATAACTCCCACCACCCCCATTCCAACCCTCATATACCTAATATTAAATTATGTTTTGCATACTAACCTCCCACGACCCCCACCCTTTATACTTAATATTAGGGTGTGAGGATGAGGTGAGTTAGTATGCAAAACATAACTCCTCTCACCCTCACCCTCACCCTCACATTCACCCTCACCCTCATATACCTAATATTGAGTTATGTTTTTCTTACAAACTCCCGCGACCCTCACCCCTCGTGCTCAAAGTACACAAAACCTGATATGTGAGGGTGAGGGTGTGGGTAGCAAGAGTTAGTATACAAACCATCATATATGATGGTGGGGTGAGGGGAATTAGTATGCAAACACTAATATTAAATTATATTTTGAATACTAACTCCATGCATCGTATTAATATATTAGAGTTTATTATGTTAATATATTGAATTTTATGATTAATATTAATAAGTATGAATTTGATAGTATAAAAAAAATTAAATTTTAAAATTTATTAATTTTTTTTAATAATTATATATCACAACTATATAGAAATTAAGTAACAAAATACATAAAATTTTAATGTTTTTGTAAAATTAAATTTTACATATAAAATATTGAACATTTTTGTAAAATTTTGAATCATTATGGAAAAACAAGCTAAATAGCATTACTCTCATAATTACAATAAAAATCAATGATGTGATTAGTTGATAGTAATGACACACTTAACTTTGATTTATTATATTTTTAGATTTATTCATGGCACAATGAAAAGTAAATATACATGAAAGTTATTCATATCCACAACTCTAATGTAAGTATTGTGATATTCTTTATACTAATCTTTGAAATACAAAATTTTCTTGTCTTTTAATTTCTACTTTATTTTTTATAGAGCCATATTTTGAATAAATGTAATACAAATATTTGTAATAAAATAAGTGTTCATAATAATTGAATAAAAGTATTTACATTTTAATTTAAGAATAATGAATAAAAGATATTTATTAGTACCAAAAAAAATAGAATTTTAATTTAAAGATTTCCCTATCATAAAATCCATTCCGAGTCTCCCATTTACTTGAACTTGAAGATTTCAAGTTCCCAAAATGGTTCTCAAGTAGAAAAGAGAGGGAAAGATTTCAAAAATGTGGGAAGTTATTTCCATGCAAATATGGTAGAAACAAAAGAAGCAAAATATGTTATATATATATATATATATATATATATATATATATATATATATATATATATTTAATTCTAAATATTATTTAGAGTTAAATTATAATTTATTATTGAAATAGAATAAACTATAAAGTAAAAAATAATTTTTGTTATCATTACTTTAAGAAACTAGTAAATACAAAACTATGTCACTGATGTCATTTAAAATTAATTTTATATTAATTGTTTGTAAGATAAATTATACATATTGTCTCAAAATAGGAAAGCCCAAGGTATTATTACATCAACCTCTAAATAGCTTGGAAAACAATATAATAATGCATAAAACATACACACCTATAGTACAAGCAAGGGTGTTATTTGCATAAGCCTAGTTGTACCATCTAATTGAACATTCCATTTATAGAATTATGTTTAAAATATAGAAGAAGTTACAACTTCATAGCCTCCCCTATGGCAATAGATAATTGTAGGAGTGGAATAGTGATCAAGGATGGAAATATTAATTGTCTACGAGAGAAAGAACATGTAGCACCACACCCCACATCTACCTGTTACAATCTCACTAGGGTAAATATGAGACAAGAGTTACTATGCATGACCCGACAACCAAGTTCCAGTTATGGAAGTGGGGTCTACTATTTTTAAACTTTATAACAACCTCCAGGAACACCAGATCACCGAAATGTCAAGAAACATATACTGGTCCACTTTTCCTAGACAAGAACTACCTTCTTGACTCACTTCATAGCCCAGCCGCATGCATGAAAAGTTGTGCATGCGGTCATAAGCCTCCAAATGCACTCATAAGCCTTCCTCCATGCAGATACAACCAAAATTTCTTAGTTAAGGGACTATGACCATAAGCACTATTTCAAATTTTCAGGGCTAGGAACAGACCAACTGCCTAGAATTTCCCAAAACTTTCTTGAGTTACCTTAATCATTGGTATAACTCTTCATTCACTATTCTTGACTCAATTCATGCTCAAAATTTTCCAATACATAATGATCATTTATAAAAACACTTTGTAGACAAGGTACCTGTAGGTCATGAATGCATATTTGTACAATAACTCATTAAATTCATCAGAGAACCATCAAGAATGCTTATTGCCCTCTCAAGCTAGTTTCAACAACACTTATTAGCTCATGCATTCATATAACCATTAAATAGCTTATCAAAACATGAACACGATCCATAACAAGATCACATCATACCATAAAAATGTATCATGCCTATAACCAACATTTAACATGAATATAACCATGACAAACCCATCATAAATTCATACATATAATCATAATTTGTGCTCATTAATCTCAATAAGAATCAAAATATAATAATATATGCAAATGTCAACCAAGTAAGAGAATTCCACGTACCTCCCGACCATAGATTGGGATGAACCAAATATTTCTTTCAACCAATTATCCCCATGCCATACTCAAAGCATGAATGTGGGATCACATGGGATAAACCAAAATAGAAGCAACCAGGCTTCCAAAGGCTAAACCATCTCAACTCTCAACCACAGTGATTTCAGCTAAACAGGTCCATAAATCACCAAAACTAAACAAGCTTGGATGCCTTAGACTTTCTTCACCATGCCTAGAGGAATTTTCCTACCTCTAACCACCTGTCAAGAGTTTTGGGAGAAAATCATATCCACTCTCAACCCTGGGGAATTTTCGTAATACCACCTCAACCAGGATTCAAAATCTATCAAAAATCTAAAGCTTAACCAAAATAGAGAACCCACTACATCATGATTATCCAGGAAATGAAAACGTAAGATTATACACCACTAACAATCTAGGCAAATCCCATGCCAATGAAAACAAACATAAACAATAAACCAATGCATAGACCATGCATAAAATCCCAACAAGCTAAATCACATATGCACATTGTTACCTACAAATGCACAACTATTTCTTACCCTTACTTTTTGTTTTCCAAATTTCTTCTTGCACTCCCTTTCTTTCCTTTCTTGCTTGCTCCCTTGCTTGTTCCCTCTCTTGGAGTTTGATTTCTTCCTTACCAAAACTAAATATTTCAAAGCTGAAAATCAAAAGATGTCAATTTTTTTTTATATGCATTTTTATCATTTATGTTTGGTGTTTCTTCCTTTTTCCTTTCAACGTTTCTTCCATTTTCATTTATTTTCTCTCTAGTTTCCCTTGCATGCATATTCTTGTCTCTTCATCTTCCTTTTCTCCTATTTTCCTTTATTTCTTGAATTAATTGCCAATTTTTTACCTTTTCCTTTTTCCAATGCCAATGAAAATTTCCATACCCATTAATTAACCACAAGTGATACCCACTTTAATGTTTTTCCCTCCATTCATCTTGGACTATGTGTCCCATGACCTTGGTCTTATTTTTTCCTTTATAATGTCATTCCATTTACATGGAAAATCAACACAAGACTATTACAAACCCCTCCCCCTTGGGTGAACACAATCCTTAGTGTTCTGTGCCACTTATGAACAACAAAACATAGTACTTATGGAGCTTTATAAACACAACTCGGTGTAGTATTTACAATGACAAACTACATAAATCATGATAAACATACTGCTCATGGATCTTTATAAATAGAACTTGATGCAATATTTAAAATAATATAGACATATATGCATATGCACATTTTATTCAACCAACAAATAAAAGGATACGATGCCCACATCAGTGACAAGGGAATTTGGGGACTCACACCTCCACCCTCAAAAGTAGTACCAGGGATTCACATCCTTTCCAGGAAGTCCATAACCCACTACTAAAATCAAGCCTGCCTCAATGTCTAGTGGTAAAATTGATGTTCTCCTTGTTCTCTTAATGAACAATTATCAACTCATTGTTTCTGGGCACACTCCCAATATGTTGTTGATTCAAACTAGCAATGATAATGACAAAAATAAATTTATTCCCCAACCTTTCCTTCTCTGCTTCCCAGTCCCTTGGGAAATCTAGTCACCCCTTCCATGCAGTCACTCACCTTTCAAGTTTAACCATCCCCTTCTCTACATCCCAGTCCCTTGGGCGATCCATTTCTTGGAAATGTTTTCTCACATCGGAAGGTCCAAAAACCAAGGCATACCCCTGCCTCAAAACCATCATACCGACCATAGCATGCTTATGGAAATCAATGGACACTATTGGGTACCAGTGTCCCACAATGGCCTTGCTCCTAAGTGATTTACCAACATATTGTTTCATGTTCCAATTCCCTTTGATGTTGCCCTAAATTCTCTTGTATCGAGTTCCAACCACCCAACTGGGAATTTCCATGCTTTCTTGTACCAAGCACATAAATTCCATTAGACTCAAAAGGAATTGTAATAAAATCAAATCATACCTCATTAAAAGCTCATCAACAAGGTGACATATACAACTTTGTTTAATTCCTATCATAAAAATTCAAATTAGCTCCTTGATCAAATCATCATGTATAAACATATCATATCCAAATAGATCCAAACTGCACCATCATAAATTAGAATCATAGATTACATTCATAATTTTAAAATTAAAAATTGAAATGAAATATTGATACTTATCTTTCAAATGGTTCTTTTCTTTTGTATTTGTTCTTTGTCCTTTTTGTACATACACTAAATGAGTTGCCAAAGCTGACAAGCACCTAGTGCCTTCTCTTCTATTCTCTTCCAAAGCAATGAGGGAATCTAGAGTTTATACCGCCTCCTCCCTCAATATAAACAACAAGGGGAACCAAAGACTATACCACCTCCATCCTTAATATAAGAAACAAGGGTGTCCAGGTAGTCCCATACCCTCCTGTCCCAACACATTATACAACATTTACACCTACACACTGCGTACCACAACATTTTCACATATACAGATGATACAATGCAACACATAAACAATACATGCATAAACAACACAATATGTACAACATGTACATGACACAATGATCCAAAATGGATCTTGGATAGACTTCTAAGTCTAAAGTGTTCCTCAGAGAGGAAAATCAAAGTCAAAGACTACTCTTGGAAATAGTTCCATTGCGTAGATCTTTTCATTCTGAATCTAATGCAATTTGAATGGACTAAAACGGACTTCGGATGATGAAGTTATCGCAAAAGGAAGATTGCCTTTGTCATTTGAAAATGGAGGCATTTCTTCTAAAAATGGCATTAAAGGCCTTATATGGGAAATTGCATCACAAAATCTTCAAAGGGAGGACTTAAGGCCAAGGTGGAAGGGACCCCCGTTCAGCGATCCCTGACATATCGCAATTGGAGGTAGGCTGTATGCGATATTGGTACCCCAGACTATGCGACATTGCGATTACCGATTATTGGATCAGCGGATTGGCGTCGACATAGTCCATAGCCAAAGGAAGAATCCTTGGGCCAATACAAATGCAATATGTGATAAAGCTGTTGGCATTACGATTCAGGTTTGGCACTATGGCATAGGTGTTGTACTTGATGTCAACCACTCAAGTGAAAAAACTTTGTTCAGGCTCTCAAAATGATTGAAAATAAGGGGTTCGCAGGTGCAGCGTTCAAAAGGTGCAGACCCGCAGGTACGCCAACCAAGAAGTGTAGTCATATCCGCAGGTGCTCCGTTCAGAAGGTGTGGACCCCAGTTCACTCACTCCAATGCAGAAAAGCACGCACACGTGGGTTTCTTATGTTTGGCCCTTGGCATTTAGCCCGTTGATCATGATCCTATGGTTTTGGTTCGTGGTATAGGATCTAAAGTATTGAACCCTGGTTTGGATCCCTTGTATTGGTTTTCGATGGTTTTGTCCCATGGTGTGAATAAGGGCTTGCCTATAAAAATGAAAGGAGATCACTTGGCTAGTCACTTGTGAAAATTTGAATATCTTAAGATCTGAAATTTTGGGCAATCGATTTTAAAAGCTAGTTCTAAACCAAAGTGAAATCTGTAATGAGGAAGGCGGATCTGTTGATAGGGCGTGATCTCTTGGGCGCGTGATCAGATCGGTGAATTTGACAATCTGTGGTACATTGGTGGACTGTTAATTTGGGTCTATTTGGAGGTCCACAGGCGATCCACAGCTCAGGTGCAGAGGTATGCAGGACAGAAGAAGGCACAGTGTGGAGGTACGCAGCGCATCAGAAGGCATAGGTGCGGAGGTATGCAGGGCGACAGAAGGTTCAGTGCGTGGGTATGCAGAGAAGCAAAAGGATCAGTGCGGAGGCACGCTGTCGGGTAGACAGTGCAGGTGTGGATCTGAGCAGTGGCATGCAGTTCAACAGAAGGGCTAAGTGCGGTGGTACGCAGAGCACAAGACGAATCAGGTGCAGATCTGCGCAATCAAGGCACAGAAGAACTGCAGATATCCGTAGGCTACTATTGGTGAAGTTGCGGATCCGTTTTGAAATAATTATTGACTGCCTTTTATCTATTGCTGCAGAGTTTTGGGTTTAGATTTCTGGTATTACTTTTCTGTTTACAACATTCTGTGAAGTTGGGTGATTCACTGGTTGATTGTATAAGAAGATTGCGTGATTCACATGTACTTGATGATTATTTGATCTTCTTGGATCCAGTCTGAAAATTAATGAAACGCGGTCCTTAAAGAAGTAAAAGAGCTAAGGGGGTTGTAGCTCCCTTCCAGGAGACACTGGAAAACGAGAGAGGGTTGTAGCTCTCTGCAGGTTGCAGCCTGCGTACTGGTAAAGGACTGCATCGATACAAAATCATTGTAAAAGAAGTTTCTAATTGAAAGAAGATAGAGACATATTGCAGCAGGTGGTTTTCACCCACATTGGGTTTCCACCTTATATCTGGTGTTCCTTGGTGTGATTATCTGTTTTTTTGTTCTTGCTCATTATTATATGGTACTGACATACAAACTAATGATCAATATCTGAAGAATAAATTAATTGAAAAGAATTTGATAATATTGATTCACCCCCCCCTCTTAGTATTATTTCCAACAATTGGTATTAGAGCAGGTCCTTCTGAAAAAGCTTGATCACTTGAAGGAAGTTCTATCATCATGAGCAACTATGAGAGGGAAGCATCAATCAGGCCATCGATTTTTGATGGGACAAACTTCGTATATTGGAAGGTAAGAGTTACTGCCTATCTTCAATCTCTTGGTACAGAAGTCTGGGATATCATAGACACAGGGTATGCTTTTCCATCAGCAACTCCTACAGAGACGGCTGAGAAGAAGAAATATGAAACAAATGCAAAGGTGATCAATACTCTTCTAGGATGTCTATCTCAATCAGAATTCGTGAAGGTTATGCAGTATAAATCCGCAAAAGAAATATGGGACAAGATTGTTCAGAGCTATGAAGGAGATGATCAGGTAAAATGAGCAAAACTTCAAACCCTCAGAATTCAGTATGAAAATCTCAAGATGTACAATGATGAAAGTGTGGCTAACTATTTTCTTCGTGTAGATGAGATTGTTAATTGTATGAAAAATTTGGTTGAAGAAATAAAAGAGGTTGTTGTGGTTGAAAAAGTTCTAAGATCTTTGTCCCCTAAGTTTGAATCTAAAGTTTCTGCAATAGAAGAAAAAGAGAATCTACAAAACCTTAAAATGTCACAGCTGCACGGAATTCTAACTACTTACGAAATGAGGAAAGGAGGTCCATCAGACAGGAGAGAAGCTGCCTTCAAGGCTTCAGGAAAAGGAGAGTACTATGAGTCAGGACACATGTCAGAAGAAGAAGAAGAATAAAATTTTGTTAGAAATCTTCAACGGGGTACTAGAAGATTCAGAGGTAAGTTACCTTTCAAATGTTTTGCTTGTGGAAGAGTAGGTCACTATGCTACCAAATGTCCTCATAAGGATAAGATTGACAAGGGGAAGGAACCTATTAGATGGAACAAGAAACAGAATGCAAATAAGAAAAGCTATTACACTCATGATGACAGTGATGGACTATCAAATAGAGATGAAGATGAACGAGGTAATAACTATAAACTTTTAATGGCTTTTGAAGATGATGATTACATGGATGCTATAGATGTGGATGGCTTTTATGAAGAGATTTCTAGACTCAAGACATGTTTAGAAGAAAAGAATGTGATCATTGATACTCTGCAATTTCAACTTGATGAAAAAGAAAAATTTCTTGAGAAGTTAGAATGTGAAATTGTTGGCCTTAGAAAAGAAATTGAGAAAACAAAGGCTCTTAATAAATTTGTTAAAGGATCTGAAACTCTAGATGAGATTATCAATGTACAACGTTCTCCACTAATCAAGACAGGTCTGGGGTATAATGGAGAAACATCTCAAGCATCCACCTCAAAGAGTTATCTCAATGTAGCAAGAAGGAATGAGCAAAAGCCCAATGGAGATCACCAGGTAAAACAGGGATGAACCACATCAAGAATAAACAAAGACTACCAGGTAAATAAGGGGCAATCCACCTTAAGGATGAACAAAAGCTACAACCAGCCACAGGTAAAATCTTCTCAATTTGCCTCAAAAATGGATGACAATAGAGACTACAATCATTTGGCAGGTAGATTTGATAATCGCAGAAGTTTCTTCAATGGGCAATGTTTCTCTTGCCATAACTTTGGCCACAAAGCAGCTCAATGTGTTGCCTATAAAACAATCATTACTAGAGAAGCTAAAAAACAAAGAAATATGACTGGGATCACGAAAAGGACTTATAACAACTTTTCGGCCCTTGAAAATGAAATTGAATGTTCTATTTGTAATAACTTTGGTCATGAAGATTCTGAATGCAGGAGCAGGTTTTGGCAGACAAAGGAACAAGCCTCAAGTACCAGAACATGGAGAATAAAGGAACCACAACCAGAAAGATGTGGGATAGCTTTTTATGCAGAAGGACAAGGAAATCAATGGTACATCAACAGTGGATGTTCGAAGCATATGACAGGTGATAAAGAAAAACTTGAATCATATACTACTTTAGAAAAGGGAAAGAAAGTTTCTTTTGGAAATGATACCCCTGCAGCCATAAAAGGAAAAGGCACTGCTTAGTTGAAAGAAAAGGTCAAAGCTGGAAATGTTTTGTATGTTGATGCCTTGAAGCATAATCTACTGAGTGTCAGTCAGATGTGTGATCAAGGAACCGAGGTAATATTTCAATCAAATGGATGTAGTGTTCGTGATCTTGATACAGGAAAAACAGTGATCAAAGGCAGAAGAACTCCAAATAATCTATACATATTTGAAGAAGGACAACAACAATGCTATTTGAGCAAGAATGATGAACACTGGTTATGGCACCAAAGGTTGGGGCATCTAAGCTTTTCACAAATAAGGAAAGCATGCAAATACTAGGCAGTTCGTGGTCTTCGAGATGTCAAAATTCCAGACAACACCATATGTAAATCATGTCAGTTTGGTAAGCAAACGATAACTAACTTCCCTGAGAAGAAAGGATCAGCCAGCATGCCTCTTGAACTAGTCCATACAGATGTATGTGGTCCATTTAGGACAAGGTCACCTCGAGGAGAAGAATACTTTATATTATTCATTGACGACTTCTCCAGGATGGTTTGGTTGGGACTTATGAAACACAAGGACGAAGCATTCGAAAAATTCAAATCTTTCAAAGCCTTGGCTGAAAACGAATTATATCACAAAATTAAGTGCCTCAGGTCTGACAGAGGTGGAGAGTTTACCTCAAATGAATTTTTCGATTTCTGTGAAGAACATGGAATAAGAAGGGAATTCTCTACAGCTAGGACTCCTCAACAAAATGGAGTGGTGGAAAGGATGAACAGAGCGGTTCAACAAATAGCTCGTGCTATGCTTGATGAGTCTGGAACTCCCGCAACCTTCTGGGGTGAAGCTGCATTTGCTGCGGTTGTTATTCTCAACAAAACAAATGTCCGAGTGAACAACACTCAAACTCCTCATGAGCTCTGGTATGGTGAGACTCCTTCGGTAAAGCATTTCAAAAATTTTGGAAGCAAATGCTATATTAAGAATAATGATGAACAACTTGGCAAACTTGAACCTAGAGCAGATGAAGGCATTCTCCTTGGTTATTCTCCCCACAGCAAAGCATATAAGTGTTACAATAAAAGACTTGGAAGAATTGTTGACAGCATTGGAGTGGTGGTTGATGAAAAAGGAAACATTCCTAGGCAAGTAAATTATGAAAATATTGAAGAGGATGAAGACTACTCTCCAAATCAGACTGAAGATGAAGAAGAACCTCAAGAGGCACCAGAGGAACAGACAAGGATAGAAGAGAAGACTCCATCCAGGTATGTTCAAAAGAATCATCCAGAATCTCAAATCTTGGGGCAAAAGGAGGTAGGCGTACAAACAAGAAGAATAATTGCAGAAGCTTCAAGCTATTTGGCATTACTCTCCTCCACTAAACCAAAAAATGTAAGAGAGGCATGCAAATATGAATGCTGGGTCAAGGCAATGGATGAAGAACTTGAGCAGATCGAAAAGAACAACACTTGGGAGTTAGTTCCTAGACCAAAAGATAAGAATGTCATAGGGACAAAATGGATCTTCAAAAATAAGTTGAAAATGGGGAAGTAATTAGAAACAAAGCCAGACTTGTTTGTAAAGGGTATGTTCAACAAGAAGGAATAGACTTTGAAGAAACTTTTGCTCCTGTTGCAAGACTTGAGGCCATCCGAATGTTCCTTGCTCTCTCAAGCTTTCAGAAGTTCAAAGTATTCCAAATGGACGTGAAATTAGCCTTTCTGGATGGAGACTTAGAAGAAGAAGTATACATTGAGCAGCCAGATGGTTTTATTCTTGGGAATGATCCAAATCTTGTATGCATACTGAAAAAGGCTCTCTATGGTCTTAAACAAGCTCCAAGGGCTTGGTACTACCGTTTGGACAAATACCTTCATCAACAAGGTTTTTCAAAAGGATCAGCAGATAGCAATCTTTATAAAAAAATTGAAAATGACAAATTGCTAATACTTGTTATGTATGTAGATGATATTATCTTTGGCAGCAATGAAGAAGCTATGAGTCAAAGCTTTGCCTTGGTGATGCAGAAAGAATTCGAAATGTCTTTGCTTGGAGAACTGACATACTTTCTTGGTTTTCAAATCCAACAAAATGAAGATGATATCGTTTTGTCTCAAACCAAGTATCTCAAGCAGATCTTGAAGAAATATGGCATGGAAGATGCAAAACCAGTATGTACCCCCATGGTTACAGGATGCAGCCTCAGTGCAAATGATGAGTCAGCAGCAGTGCATCAGCCAAGCTATAGATCTATGATTGGAAGTCTACTTTATTTGACAGGTACCCAACCAGACATCATGCATGTAGTTGGAATAGTTGGAAGATTTCAGGCAAATCCAAAGGAAACTCATCTTCAGGCAGTGAAGAGAATTTTCGAGTATCTTCAAGGAGCTCAAAACTATGGCTTATGGTATCCTAGAGATACAGATCTCACACTTCATGCTTATACAAATGCAGATTGGGCCGGAAGCGTGGATGACAGGAAGAGCACAAGTGGTGGTGCATTCTTTATGGGTTCTAGATTAGTATCTTGGTTCAGCAAGAAACAGAGTTTGATTTCTTTATCTACAGCTGAAGCGGAATATGTGGCTGCTGCATCTTGCTGTACTCAACTCCTTTGGATGATGCAGACCTTGCAGGATTTTCAAATCACTTGTACACCACCTATCTCCATTCTATGTGATAATACAAGTGCTATCAGCATTTCAAAGAACTCGGTCATGCATTCAAAGACCAAGCATATACCTATCAAAAATCCTTTTCTTCAGGAACAAGTGCTTGAACAAAAGGTCAAATTGGAGTATGTTCCTTCTAAGGAACAAGTTGCGGATATACTCACCAAACCATTGCCCAGGGAGACCTTTGAATACCTCAGGCAAAAGTTGGGGGTTGTTGATGCATCATTTTGTTGTTGAATCTCATCTGTTTCAGAGATTGTTGGTTGTACGCAAGTTTCATATGGGGTATACATGTACATTTGCTGGGTTACAGATTGGTCAAAGATCGAATGGCACAGGTCCAGGGGGAGCATATATTCTTCTAATAATGCATTGTTGGCATTATGGTAGAAGATCTTGGAGGAAGTACAGAAGGAGAACATGGATGCTGATCTGACTATTGCTGCTAATATGTCTCTATCTCTCTTGTCAAGGTCACTTATGGTGTTTGGTGGATTATGGTTCTTCTTGAAGAATTTTTCTTTTGCAGATCTGGTCTATAGTCAGGGGGAGCTCATTCAGAAATTTCAGTAGGCACTCAGGGGGAGTATGGACAGCAAAGGAAGAGAATACCTTGGTCCGCCCTTTGCCCTTGATGTCAAAGGGGGAGAATGACTTTGAGGATCTTGGGGTTGCCATCAAGTCCAAAGGGGGAGATTGTTGGCATTATGATTCAGGTTTGGTGCTATGGCACAGGTGTTGTACTTGATGGCAACCCACTCAAGTGACAAAACTCTGTTCAGGTTCTCAAAATGATTGAAAATAAGGGGTTCGCAGGTGCAGCATTCAAAAGGTGCGGACTGGTAGGTACGCCGACCAAGAAGTGCGGACATATCCGCAGGTGCTCCGTTCAGAAGGTGCGGACCCCAGTTCAGTCACTCCAATGCAGAAAAGCGAGCACACGTGGGGTTTCTTATGTTTGGCCCTTGGTATTTAGCCCGTCGATCATGATCCTATGGTTTTGGTCCATGGTATAGGATCTAAAGTATTGAACCCCGGTTTGGATCCCTTGTATTGGTTTTCAATGGTTTTGTCCCATGGTGTGAATAAGGGCTTGCCTATAAAAAGGAAAGGAAATCACTTGGCTAGTCACTTGTGAAAATTTGAATATCTTAAGATCTGAAATTTTGGGTAATCGATTTTAAAAGCTAGATCTAAATCAAAGTGAAATCTGTAATGAGGAAGGCGGATCTGTTGATAGGGCGTGATCTCTTGGGCGCGTGATCAGATCGGTGGATCTGACAATCTGTGGTACATTGGTGGACTATTAATTTGGGTCTATTTGGAGGTCCGCAGGCAATCCATAGCTCAGGTACGGAGGTACGCAGGACAGAAGAAGGCACAGTGCAGAGGTACGCAGCGCATCAGAAGGCGCAAGTGCGGAGGTATGCAGCGCGACAGAAGGTTCAGTGCGTGGGTATACAGAGAAGCAGAAGGATCAGTGCAGAGGCACGCTGTCGGGTAGACAATGCAGGTGCGGATCTGAGCAGTGGCAAACAGTTCCGCAGAAGGGGTAAGTGCGGTGGTACGCAGAGCACAAGACGAATCAGGAGCGGATCTGCACAGTCAAGGCACAAAAGAACTGCAGATATCCGCAGGCTATTATTGGTGAAGTTGCAGATCCCTTTTGAAATAATTATTGATTGCATTTTATCTATTGCTGCAGAGTTCTGGGTTTAGATTTCTGGTATTACTTTTCTGTTTATATCATTCTGTGAAGTTGGGTGATTCATTGGTTGATTGTATAAGGAGATTGGGTGATTCACATGTACTTGATGATTATTTGATCTTCTTGGATCCAGTCTGAAAATTAATGAAATGTGGTCCTTAAAGAAGTAAAAGAGCTAAGGGGGTTGTAGCTCCCTTCCAGGAGAGACTGGAAAACGAGAGAGGGTTGTAGCTCTCTGCAGGTTGCAACCTGCGTACTAGTAAAGGACTACACCAGTACAAAATCATTGTAAAAGAAGTTTCTAATTGAAAGAAGATAGAGACATATTGTAGCAGGTGGTTTTCACCCACATTGGTTTTCCACCTTATATCTGGTGTTCCTTGGTGTGATTATTTGTTTTTTTGTTCTTGCTCATTATTATATGGTACTGACATACAAACTAATGATCAATATCTGAAGAATAAATTAATTGAAAAGAATTTGATAATACTGATTCACCCCCCCTCTCAGTATTATTTCCAACAAAAGCGATGGGCTGATGTACAATCGCACGATAGTCGTCGGATCGGGAAAATAGATCAATGGTCCAGATTTAATCAGCAGTAGGGAGATCGGTGATCCCCGATACAAAGGGCCATTGCGACAGCGATATGCAATATCGATCATCCGATCAAGGAGTAGATCAACGGTCCATATTTAATTGGCGATTGTCAATCGACGATCCCCGATGCCAGGGCCAATGCGATTGCGATAGAGATATGCCGATAAGGGACGGACCCGATGGGTTTATAGACCTGATTTCATAAGTTTTGAAATCCGGGAATTCAGATTTTCAATGTATTCCCGTGTATTTGGGTTTTGGCCATGCGATGATGCAATTGTGATATTGCGACTGAAGGCGGACTCGATAGGGATTATGAGCACGATTTCATAGATTTTGAAGTCTGGATTTTGTGCCTGATAGTGTAATTTCGAGTATTCTCTGTGTATTGGAGTTATGTGCTATTTTCGAGTTTTCGCCTGAAGAAAGGCCTCGATTCCTTTGTAAATGTCCTTGATCATTGTGCCATGCTGCAAGCGGGTGTTTTGTAACAATGATGCATTTGTAACGCATAGAACCACAGAGCCAGATGGCCAAGCACAAAGCCACAGAGCCAGAGAGCTAGAGGGTCAAACACAGAGCCACAGGGAGCAGGGAAAATGTAGAGGAAGAAGAATGATTGCATAGAGAGGAACGGATGGATTCCTCACAAAAGGTAGAGAGCCCAAACGCTGAGGGGGGCTAAGAATGCATGTAGAGGCCCAGAGATAACATAGAGAGCATAATTCTGAGAGGCGCAGGCAGAGTAATGCGCAGAGGCAACTAAGAGAAGCCTAAAGATGTTTGCATGCTAAGGAATCCATTGGAAAGCTTAGTATATGCAGGAGGCAGTCTGTAGAGTCAGTGACTCAGAAGAAGAGGGTCGCTTGGAGGTCAAGTGAGCCCAGAGGCTCGTAAGAGCCAAGAGCCAGAGTGAGAGCCAGAGCCGAAGAGCTAGAGTGAGAGCCAGAGCCGAGAAAATAGCAAAGAGATCAAATGATACTGCTGTTACTAGTGTCGAGAGTGTGCTGAAGACAAAAGAAGGGATTCCAGAGACAGTTAAGAGAATTCTGAGGGAGTTGGTACAATCTAGAGCAAGATCGCTCAGAGTGCTGATTGAAGGAATCTAGTCCATAGAAGCCTAGATCTATCTGCAGAAGTGTGGACAGCCAGTAGGATAAGATGGTGTTCTAAGCCCATTGTTTCTGTGTAATCTGATGGAGTTGAGCATGGAGCTTGTAAACGAACTTATGCCATAATCCCAGAGAGCCTAGTTGAGTTGACTAGAGCTCAAGGAGATGTAGCCGAAGAGTTTTGGGTGAACTCCATATTAATATTGTTGTTATGTGTGTTTGCTTATTTGCTGCATTATTTACTATCACATGTATTTAAATATCAGTATAAGCCACCGAACTTAAAACACTTAATAGTTAAAGGTAAACATAAGCATACACATATTTTCAAGAACTTTTTAATTCTACAATTGGTTAATCATAAGGTCTTAGGAATATTTAAGCTTTGGAAGTGGGAGAGGTCCTTGTAAGTTTGACAAGAAGCCTTTAGTGCCACATTTTCAGATCAGGTGGTATCAGAGCTTTAGATTGATTAACCCCACATTTAGGAAGGTCATATCAAAGCTAGTTATACCAGAGCAAGTGGTATCAGATCAAAATGCTTGATTGACAGAGCAAAGATTGCTTGTTTGAAAGGTGTTTGGGCAATCAAGGATTGATTGTCTGATTGATTGTATGCTTGTTTGTAGACTGACTATTGTGTGAGTATATAGAGGTGAAGGGAAAGCTATTGATAGCTCAGTCCAGGAGAGGACAAGAAGGAAGAAGGGCTGAAGGCATTCTTCTTATCCCAAAGGACCTTAAGGCAATCAATACAGCACAAGAGGTTTGTTGCAAAAGGTTGCTTGAGTAAGCTCTTTGTTAATCTTGTTTGAAGTCCTTTTGTGCATTGGCATAATAACAACTTCTACAAGTGAGTGCTCAAAATCTTCTTTCTTCACAAGATTCTTTGATGAAGACATGAAGCAAGACTTGTTCACCATGATGGACAAGGTGAGAGAAATGTATGAGGATGGAAGGAAGAGCAACATACTTAGAGAGCAATTGAATTCCATGGAGGAAGAGAAGCAGTTGCTTTTTGACAAATTGCAGGAAATGGAGAAGCAACATCATATTGCAAATATGAACCTGGAAAGGATGCATGAGTTGGAGACACAGCTCTTTGTTGCCGAAGAAGCCTTAGTCAAGTATCAACTTTAAGAAGAGGTAAACCATTCCAGTTGTCTTCAAATTCTTCTAAGAATGCTTATATTGGTTCTTTTGAAAAACATACCAGAGGCATAGGTTCCAAGTTAATGTCCAATATGGGCTATGAAGGAAAAGGCTTGGGAAAACATGCACAAGGTATTGTTGAACCAATAATAGTTGAGGAAAGGCCTAAGTATTTGGGTCTTGGCTATGGACAAGCTTATGGAGAAAGTTCCAAAGCTGCCATGAAGGCCATTGAAACAACTCCAAGAAGGAGTTTCATTGCAAGTCTTCTACCTCAAGAGTGTGTAGATTGTATTCTTGGGGAATGCAATAGTGTGAAGCATACTTTGCAAAAAGAAGGTGTATATCAACATACACTTGAACTAGAGATTTTTGGAAACTCTGAAAGCCTTGAAGAGATTGATGGTGTTCCAAAGGGAGCCACTTCTTCATTTGATTCACCTCCTCATGAAGTCAATAAAGGTGAAAGGCAAAGGTATAAATCTGGTTCTAATCATATTCCTTTTGATTATGTTCAGCATGGTAAATTTCCATATAAGCATTGGAAAAGAATTGCATGTTCCTTTTGTGGTTTGGATAACCATAGTGTTTATAGATGTTGGAAGAGAATAGCCACGTGCAGGAAACTTTTGAAGGAAAGGAAGCAAGAAGCCAAAGGTCCACTGGACAAGGAAAATCATGCTGTCAAGAGGATGCACATGTGTTGCACTTACTGCCATAACCAAGGACATGTTGCTGCAAAGTGTTGAATCTGAATCCAACAATGCTTCCACAAAACTTGAACAAGGTGGAGAGAAAGAATGGCAGGAATGGAAAGGAAGATTCCATGAATGATGTGTTTCAGGATGATTCACATGTTGATGCTGATGTGCAGACAAAGGAAGCACTTTTGAAATGGATTGGTAAGAAATGGTTAGAGTTCTTATCCAATTAAGATTGCATGTCTATTTTTGCATCTATTTGCATTTCTTTGTTAATGGAATGTGATTTGCAGGGTTTTACCAAAAAGGTGAATGGAAAAATTTGAGTAGGAGACTCACTTTGTTTTTGCAACATTGTGTTCACTTCAGCTTCGAAAGTATAGTGTGCTTAAGTGAAAGTTGAAGGATGAAATGCATGCATGAGAATGTTGTGCATGAACACAAGGATGTTGATGTTTTCCTTGTATTTGAACATGTATGTGTAATTAACTTGAAGGGTTGATTGCTTTGTTGTAAACATGCATGTAATATTGACTTCGGAAAAGTTGATGTGGTCTCCAAGATGGAGATAATGATGAAGTGTTTCATCTTTTGAAAAGAATCCTTGAGATCTGTTCTACATGCTTGACTTGACGGGTCATTTGTTTTAAAGGCATGTTTTGTGGGTTTGTTATCTAGTCCATCATTTATATGCAGATGTAAGACATGGAGGTGTTCACAAGATGTGAAAATCTATTTCTTTTGTTGAGCGGGAGTTTAGGCCATCCAGTTGTTGTCTATATTTATATTGTTGTTAATAGTTGTTGTTGACAGCTTGTCAAATAGGTAAAAATGAAAATATTGTGAAGCAGATCTAACTTCACATTGGTTTGAGCCACCTTGGATCAATGATCAAGGAAGAGAAGTTCAAACTACCTTCTGTGACCTTCTCAGTAGGAGTTCTGCATGAAGTCAAGGAGAAAGACAATTCTTCCTAGGAGGACCAGCACATCCAGGAAGGAAAGTGGTCAAAGGCTTTGGTTTAGAGGCATTATGCAAGGCAAGTGTATGGAGGCTTAAAGAAGAGGGTGTTGTTACTCTCATTTACTGTTCAGATCAATATGTTAGTCTTTTTGAGAACAAAAGTTCTTTTAGTGGGAAGGCGTGATCCAAAATGGATCTTGGATAGAATTCTAAGTCTAAAGTGTTCCCCACAGAGGAAAATGAAAGTCAAGGACTACTCCTGGAAATAGTCCCATTGCGTAGATCTTTTCATTCTGAATCTGATGCAATTTGAATGGACTAAAACAGAGTTTGGATGATGAAGTTATCGCAAAAGGAAGATTGCCTTTGTCCTTTGAAAAAGGAGGCATTTCCTCTAAAAATGGCATAAAAGGCCTTATATAGGAAATCGCATTGCAAAAGGTTCAAAGGGAAGACTTAAGGCTAAGGTGGAAGGGACCCCTGATCAACGATCCCCGACATATCGCAATCAAATGCAGGCTGTATGCGATATCGTGACCCAAGACTATGCGACATTGCGATTGCCGATTATCGGATCGGCGAATCGGCGCCAGCATAGTCCATAGCCAAAGGAAGAACCCCCAGGGTGTTACAAATGCAATATGCGATAAAGCGATGGGCCGATGTGCAATCACACGATAACCGTCAGATCGGGAGAAGAGATCAATGGTCCAGATTTAATCAGCAGTCGGGAGATCGGTGATCCCCGATACAAAGGGCCATTGCGATAGCGATATGTGATAGCGACCGTCCGATCGAGGAGAAGATCAACGGTCTAGATTTAATCAGTGATCAGTGATCGGCGATCCCCGATGCCAGGGCCAATGCGATTGTGATAACGATATTCCGATACGGGCCAGACCCGATGGGTTTATAGACCCGATTTCATTAGTTTTGAAATTCTGGAATTTGGATTTTCAATGTATTCCTGTGTATTTGGGTTTTGGCCATGCGACGATGCGATTGTGATATTGCAACCGAAGGCGGACTTGATAGGGATTATGAGTGTGATTTCATAGATTTTGAAGTCCATATTTTGCACCTGATAGTGTAATTCCAAGTATTCTCTATGTATTGGAGTTATGTGCTATTTTTTGGTTTTCGCTTGAAGAGAGGCCTCAATTTCTTTGTAATTGTCCCTGATCATTGTGCCACACTGCAAGCAGGCGTTTTGTAACAATGATGCATTTGTAACGCATAGAGCCACAGAGCCAGATGGCCAAGTGTAGAGCCACAGAGCTAGAGAGCCAGAGGGTCGGACACAAAGCCACAGGGAGTAGGGAAAACGCAGAGGCAGAAGAATGATTGCACAGAGAGGAACGGATGGAAGCCACAATGTTGGAGGATTCCTCACAAAAAGGTAGAGAGCCCAAGTACTGAGGGGGGCTGAGAATGCATGCAAAGGCCGAGAGATAACACAGAGAGCGGAATTATGAGAGGCACAGGCAGAGTAATGCGTAGAGGCAACTCAGAGAAGCCCATAGATGTTTGCATGCTAAGGAATCCAATGGAAAGCTCAGTATATGTAGGAGGCAATATGCGGAGTCGGTGACTCGGAAGCAAAGGGTCGCTTGGAGGTCAAGCAAGCCCAGAAGTTCGTAAGAGCCAAGAGCCAGAGCGAGAGTTAGAGTCAAACAGCCTGAGCGAGAGCCAGAGCCGAGAGAACAGCAAAGAGATCAAATGGTCTAGCTGTTGTTGGTGTCCAGAGTGTGCTGAAGATAGAAGAATGCATTCGAGAGACAGTTAAGAGAATTTTGAGGGAGTTGGTGCAAGCTAGATCAAAATCACTCAGAGCACTGATTGAAGGAATCTAGTCCAGAGAAGCCTAGATCTATTTGCAGAAGTGTGGACAGCCAATGGGATAAGATGGTGTTCTAAGCCCATTGTTTCTATGTAATCCAATGGAGTTGAGTGTGGAGCTTGTAAAAGAACTTATGCCATAATCCCAAAGAGCCTAGTCAAGTTGACTAGAGCTCAAGGAGACATAGCCCAAGAGTTTTGGGTGAACTCCATATTAATATTGTTGTTATGTGTGTTTGCTTAATTGTTGCATTATTTACTGTCACATGTATTTAAATATCATCATAAGCCATAGAACATAAAACACTTAACAGTTAAAGGCAAACAAAGGCATACACCTATTTTCAAGCACTTTTTAATTCCGCAATTGGTTAATCATAAGGTCTTGGGAATATCTAAGCTTTGGAAGTGGGAGAGGTCCTTGTAAGCTTGACAAGAAGCCTTTAGTGCCCCATTTTCAGATCACACAACATGTACACAACACAACATGTACAACATGTACACAATAGAAATGTTTCACATCTAGAGACCACACTGTGTCTACATGGAATTCTTGCCTTTAATGTCTTCACCATGCCTTACTGCATGCATTTGAAATCCAAATCTAGGATCTGTGGCGTTTCTAATTATTCATGCTTGTCCCATCATGTCATAGATCACAATGCTAAAACCAAAGCATGAATGCATAAATCTTCAAAAATGACCTTTGCAAATTTTAACTCAAGGATGGTCTCTTCCCAAGCTATTCAACGCTCCATGGACTACTATCTCAACCCATAGCCTCGAGGGAACCTAAGCTATTATAGGGCTCCAACCCAAAACCTCCAGGAAACCCAAGTTGATACAGGGCTCTAGAGATCCTAACCCAACCCACAACCTCTAGGGAACCTAAGAACCAATCTCCTTCACTTCCTTATTCATAGCATAAACACAACCATAGTTATAATCACATAATATCAAAATAATATCCACATGATACTAAAATCATAGATCTTCCAAGGCTACTTTTCCCACCTGATTCCTCATAAAACTAGGAACCTTTTCATGTCATTCTCTTGCATAAAATAATCATTCTTCCACAAGAATGATCCCTGGTGACCCTGTCAGACAATGGAACACACACACACACACACACACACACACACACACACACACACACACACACATACAGATAGTCATTAGCATAATCATGATCCCAACACAATTACCAGTGCCCATAAGTTCATGGTTAAGAGAACTTCCTTTATTCATGCAACACATGCACAAAATCGAGAACGACAGTTCCCAACTTAGCTAAGGCATCTATTACCTCAAACCCATTTACTTCACCTTTCTTTATTACCTTTCACATGAATGTCCTGCCATTGTCCATTTATCCCTTTGGATCCATCCAACCCAATTGGCTATCAGATTCTTTTCTTCAACTACCCTTTATTCATGCCTCAAGCTTCATCCAAGTCTTACATTACCTATTTGGTTTCATTCAACTCTCCCCGAGCTCCATTGGATTTCCTCTTTCCCCAACCAATTCCTAAGACCCTCAAAATGTAAAATCCAAAAACAAAAAGGAAAGATAAATAAAAAAAGGAAAACCAAACAACAATACAATTCCATAAACAAAGTGGCATGGCCATGCACCAGTCACAGTCAAAACCGAAAATCAAGCACAACAAATCAAAAAATACCAAAAGCAGAAGACTTTCAAAAAACACCATCACTCAATCCCCATGAGTTCCCAGTGATTCCAAGGGTTCATAAGTAAAAGCTAAGCCTAAGCCTTCTTTAAGATCTATGGGAGTCTCTTTTGCCATGCAATTCCCCTGCATCATATTGCCATAAGCACACAATTGTTAGTGCATTAATAAGAATAACATTATATCAGTTACCTTACCATGTTGTACCAAGCACACTGCCCTGCAACTGCACATGCATGCATAATATCTCAAGGGATTCCAATTCCTTTGATGAATAAAAATTTGATTAAAAACCATCTAACATGCTCGAATCTGATCAACCATCTCCCATGTAGCTTCCTCGGACCCAAAGTGATTCTATGCACTTTAACTTGCTTTATTGATAGGTCTTGGAGAATGAGCTTATCCCAATGTAGGATGCATTGAGGCTCTGTCTAGAACTCTCCCTATGGTTCCACCTTCCATCTCGATAATGGATTCCTGATGATATGCTTTCCTATTATCCACTGCTGCATAGATTTGGGGAATTTTCTCAGTTATATCCCCAACTATCTACACCTCCTGAGATGGACAATCCCTCCTACAATGGTATCCACCATAGGTCCAACACTTCGATTGTTTTCGACCATTTCATTTATTCTGTTTCTCCTCGGATTGAGACCCATGTCCTTTCTTATTTGTATTCAACTTATTATGAGGTGCCACATTTTCCTTATCACCTGAAACCTAAGATCTTCCTTGCTTCTCATGCCATTTTCATTTAGTCTTCTCATTACCCTTCCAGTCATGCTTGAACTTAGGCTTGTTCTTTGATGATTCATAACAAAGATTTAACCTCCTAATGGATTCCTACAATGACTGAGGCTCATCAAAATCAATCTAGTATTTGAGTGATAATGACAGTCCTCTCATGAACCTTTAGATATTCACTTTCTCATTATTGAGATATGGCACATATCTCATTAACTTTAGAAATCTGGTTGTCTACTCTTCATCTATCATGGAACCCATCCTGAACTCATAAAATTCCTTAGCCTTTTCATCATAATACCTCTCAGATAGGTACGTCTCCCTGAAGAGTCATTGAAACCCATCCCAAGTCAGCTCCTCTTCCCTGATGCCTCTAACATGCCTAACATGTTCCCACCAAATATTTTCTTTTCCCTTGAGACTAAAGGTAGTTATTTCGGCTTTCATATTCTCGGAGTAATCATGAAGTTTGAAGAATTTCCTCATCCTAAGTAGCCATGCTTCTAAATATTTTGACTTAGTCAACTCACCATCATTAGTAGGAGGCTTGGCTTTCTTGAACTCCTATCGGAAGTGCCCCCTTTGACTACTCTTATAAGGATGCCGACTTTGATGAAAATGATGTCTCCTGGAAGTAGAACTAGAATAAAATACATGAGTGTTAGCCCTCCTCTTAGGTGTATCCAAGAGTCTACCACTCTTCACTGTATCATCCTTGTCAAACCTGTATCTTCTTTGAGACCTACTTCCATATGAACCATTTGCCTTGTCTTCCTGTCCATCCCCATGACTGATTCCTAGTAGTAGTTGTCCCTACTTCTGCAAATATGAAATAATTTGGAGGATGATTTCATTAACCTTGACTTACTTCTCCTTAGCATCCGCAAGAATTTCATGTGCCTCAATCAACCTCTCATTATCTACCTTGCAACTTACGATATATGCCTTCAAGCTTCTCAATGTATTTTCTAGATTAAGAGAGTCTCCCTCTCCCTGTTGCTAAACTGATCTCTCCCATCCCACCAATGTCTCTTCCAGTCTATATGGATATTCATATGAACTATACTCAACTATTCTAATCTTCATACCTAGTCTTCTATTGTGCTGCAAACATACAATGTTAGTTAAACCAAATATAAGACATAATCAAAATCATACCTCAATGTATGTCATGGGAGACTATTACATTTTCACAAGTCAGTCTAGATTAGCACAATATGTAATAATATCAAGAACTTAATTGTTACGAAAGAAACCACAATGTCAATAATCATCATGCTTATGACCATAATGCATACAACAACAAATTAACTATCATGCATGAATAACTTATGCACGTACATATGACCACACTAATTAACTAACATCTATCATGCATGTATCCACAATAACAATAAAATTACTGACATGCATGTGACTTCAATGCATATAAAGACAATTAACCATCATTCATGCATGCCAAACATATAAACCTGCATGTCAATCCATATTTACCTTGAGGGCCAATGCTGGAACCTCACTCTGATACTACTCTGTAACACCCCACCCCACATTCACCCACTTTTACAAGATCACCAGGGTAAATATGAGATGAGAGTTACTATGCATGACCCAACAACCAAGTTCCAGTTATGGAAGTGGGGTCTACTATCTTTAAACTTTACTGCAACCTCCAGGAACATTAGATCACCTAAATTTCAAGCAACATCTATTGATCAACCTTTTCTGGATTGGAACTACCTTCTTGACTCACTCCACAACCTAGTCTCACACATGAAAAGTTGTCCGTGTGGTGAGAAGACTGTAGATGCACTCGTAAGACTTCCTCCATGTGGCTACAGTTTAACATTAGAGAATTTTTGAGGTCCTAAATGGGCCTCCTAAGGAGTATTATAAAAAATAGCATAAATAATAAAATAAGATTAGATTACATGATCAAATTTTAGAGGAAAAAAAGAAAAAGCTACTTTTTATCTTGTATTTTCAACTTATCTCTGTATTGTTTTACTCAAATTTTGAATGAGAGCACTAGATGGATGTCGAATTTAACTCCCCATCCAAGCAAGTACCCATGTTGCATACTTTCGATGGAGCCTACTATGCGGAAAATGAGAAATACATGAAAAAAACGTGATTGCAATCACATTTTTCATGTATGTATCATTTTTCATATAGAAGGTTCCATCAAAAGTATGCAACATGGGTACTCCTTCGATGAGGAATTAAATTTTGCATCCAATGAGTGCTCCCACTCAAACTTTGAGTAAAACCATAGGGAGATAAGTTGAAAATATGATTTGAATATATATATATATATATATATATATATATATATATCCTTTTATATATATATATATATATATATATATATATATATATATATATATATATATATCCTTTTATATATATATATATCCTTTTACTTTTTTACTCCAAAAATGGTGAATCATCCCGCATGGTTGACATCATCATCTTGAATCCTATTGGTTCTTATAAATTTGATTTTGGTTGTACATTTTTGTTTGAGGCCCATTTTAGACATTAAAATTTGTTTAATGATTTCTCGGTTAAGAGACTTAGGTGAGAAGCCCTATTCTAGATTTTCAGGGGTAGCTACATACCAGCTGCATAGAATTTCCCAAATATTTCTAGAGTTTCCTTAATCATCTGTTGAATTCTTCATTCACTATTATTGACTCAATTCTTGCTCAAAATTTTCCAATACATAATGATCATTTAGCCAAACACTTTGTAGACAAGGTACCTGTAGGTCATGAATGCATATCCATACAATAACTCATTAAATTCATTAGAGAATCATCAACAAGGCTTACTTCCCTCTCAATCTAGCTACAACAACACTTGTTAGCTCATGCATTCATATAATAATTCAATGACTTATCATACCATGAAGAAGATCCATAAAAAGAGTACATCATACCATAAGAAGGTATCATGATTGTAACCAACATTTAACCATAATAGTACCATGAAAAACAAATCATAAAGTCATACATAGAATAAGAAATTGTGCTTATTAATATCAATAAGAATCAACACATAATAACATATGAAAATGGCAACCAAGTCAGGGACTTCCATGTAGCACCCGACCATAGATTCGGTTTAACCAAATCTTTCTTTTAGCTAATCACCCTTATGCCATATGCCAAGCACGAATATGGTATGACATGGGGTAAACCAAAACAAAACTAACTAGGGATTCGAGAGGCTAAACCACCTCAACTCTCAACCATAGTGATTTCACCTAAGTCGGTCCATAAATCACCAAAAGGAAACAAGCTTGGGTGCCTTAGAATTTCTTCACCATACCCAGACAAATTGTCCTATCTCCACCCACCTGTCAAGAGTTCTGGGAGAAAACCATCTCCACCCTCAACCCTTGGGAATTTTCCTGAGACCACCTCAACTAAGATCCAAAATCTAGCGACAATCCAAAGCTTAACCAAAATAGAGAACCCATTGTAACATCATGACTATCTAAGAAATGACAAGGCAAGGTTGTACACCACTGTCAATCTAGGAAAATCTCATGACAATGATAGAAAAAATAAAAAATAAACCAATGCATAAACAATGCATCAAATCCCAACATGCTAAATCACAAATGCACATTTTTACTAGAAAATCCAAAACTATTTTCTACCCTTACTTGTTGTTGTCCAAATTTCCTCTTGTGCTCCCTTAATTTCCTTCCTTTCTTGTTCCTTTGCTTGTTCTCTTTCTTGGAGTTCAATTTATTCCTTAGAAAAACTAAAGTTGTTAGAGATGAAAATTGATCAAAAGTTGATTAGAAGTTGTCAACTGTTTCTCAAATGCCTTTTTATCATTGATGTCTAGTGTCTCTTCCTTTTCCTTTTCTCCTATTTTCCTTTATTTCTTGAATTAATTTCCATTTACTTCCCTTTTCCTTTTTCCAATGCCAATGCCAATTTCCATAGCCATTAATTAACCACAAGTGATACCCACTTTAATGTTTTCCCTGCATTCAGTTTGGACTATATGTCCCATGACCTTGGTCTTATTTTTTCCATTATAATGTCCTTCCATTTACATGAAAAATGAACTTAATATTGCTACAAATCCCTCCCCTTTGGGGGAACACCATCCTCGGTGTTCTATGACACTTATGACCAACAAAACATTCTACTTATGGAGTTTTATAAACATAGCTCGATGTAGTATTTACAATAACAAACTGCTGAAAACATGACAAATGTACTACTTATGGAGCTTTATAAACACAAATCGATGTAGTATTTACAATGATATACACATATATGTACATATTCACAATTTCTTCAACCAACAAGTAAAAGGATATAATGCTTGCATCAACAACAAGGGAATCCAGAGGCTCTCACCTCCACCCTCAAAAGTAGTACCAGGGATTCACCCCTTCCAAGGAAATCTAGAACCCATTTCTAAAATCAAGCCTTCCTCAATGTCCAATGCTGCAATCATTGCACTCTATATTCTATCATGGAACAATTACCAACTCACTGTTTCCAGGTACACTCCCAATGTGTTTCTGATTCCAACCAGCAATGTTAATGACCAAAACAAATATATTCACCAACCTTCACTTCTCTTCTTCCTAGTCCCTCAAGAAATCCGGTCACCCCCTTCCATACAGTCACTCACCTTCCAAGTTCAGGCATCCCCTTCTCTACATCCTAATCCCATGGGAAATTCTCTCCTTAGTAAAAATTCTTCACATTGGAAGGAAAAAACCAAGGCATACCCCTACTTCTAAACCCTCATATCGACCATAACATGATTATGGAAATTAATGGACACTATTGGGTACCAATGTCGCATAATGTCCTTTCTCCTGAAGTGCTTTACCATCATACTATTGCATGTTCCAATTCCTTTTGTTGTTGCAGCTAGTTCCAACCACCGAATGAGGAATTTCCATGCTTTCCTGTACCAAGGACATAATTTCCATTAGACTCAAAAGGAATTATAACAAACTCAAATCATACCTCATTAGTAGCTTATCAACAAGGTGACATTTGTAGCTCTCTTTAATTCATGTCAAGAAAAGTCAAATTAGCTCCTTAATCAAATCGTCATTTATAAACATATCACATCCATTTAGCTCAAAACTCATCCATCATAAATCAGAATCATAGATTACATTCATAACTTTAAAATTAAAATACGAAATGAAATAATAATACTTATCTTTCAAATGGTTCTTTTCTTCTTCCTTTTTTCTTTGTCCTTTCTGTACACACAGTGAATCAATTTCCAAACTCGACAAACACCCAATTCCTTCTCTTCTCTTCTCTTCCAAACAAATGAGGGAATCCAAAGACTATATCGCCTCCTCCCTCAATATCAACAACAAGGGAATCCAATGAATATACCACCTCTACCCATAATATCAGCAACAAGGGTATCAATACAATCCCATACCTTCCTATCCCAACACATTATACAACACATATACCTACATACATTGTACCACAACACTTTCACATATACACATTTTACAACGGAACACATACAAAACATAAGATGTACAACATGTACATTACAACAATGTTGTATATCCAGAGATGACACTGTCTCTACTAATAATTCTCGCCTCTAGTTTCTTCCCCACGCCTTACTGTGTGCATTTACAACCCAAATCCAGGATCTGTGGTGTTTCTAATTATCGATGCTTGTACTAGCATGCCACAAATCACACTATTAAAATCAAAGCACAAACATGGAAATATTAAGAAATGACCTCTGCGGATATTAAATCAAGATTGGTCTCTTCCCAAGTTGTTTAGGGCTCTAGGGACTACTATGTCAACCCATAGACTCGAGGGAACCCAAGATGTTACAGGGTTCCAGAGATCCTAACCTGACCCAGAACCTCTAGGGAACCTGAGAGCCAATCCACTTCATTTCCTTGTTCATAGAATAAACATAAGCATAGTTATAATCACATAATATCAAAATCATATCCACATGATACTAAAATCACAGAAATTATAGGGCTACTCTGCCCACTTGATTCCTCATAAAACTAGGAACCTTTTCATCTTATTATGCTGCATAAAAAATTATTCTTCCATAAGAATGATCCCTGACGACTCTCTCAAACAATGAAATTCATATATATCTATATATATATATATATTAGCATAATCATGAGCACAATACAATTACCAGTGTTCATAAGGCTAGGGTTAAGAGAACTTCCTTTATCCATGCAATGGATGCACAACATTGAGAATAATAGTTCCCAACTTAGTCGAGGCATTTGTTACCTCAATCCTAGTTAATTTACCTTTCATGATTACCTTTCTCATGATTTTCATTCCATAATCCATTTATCCTTATGGACCCAACCATCCCAACTGGATGTCATATTCTTGCCTTTAGCATCCCTTTATTCCTCCATTGGGCTTCATCCGGGTATCACATTATCTATTGGGTTTCACTCAACTCTCCTCAAGCTCCATTAGCTTTCCTCTTTCCCCAAACAATTCCCAAGACCCTTAAAACATAAAGGCAAGGAAAAGAAGAAAAGATAAAGAAAACATGGAAAACCAAACAACAATACAACACCACAAACAAAGTGGCATGGTCATATAACAGTCATAGTCAAAACCACAAATCAAGCACAACAAATCACAAAACACCGAAAGCACAAGAATTTCAATAGACACCATGATTCAACCCCCATGAGTTCCTAGTTCTTCCAAGGGATCATAATTAAAAGCTGAGCCAAGCCTTCTTCAAGATCCATGGAAGTCTCTTTTACCATGTAATTTCCTACATCATACTGCCAAAAAAAGACAATTGTTAGTGCACTAATAAATATAAAAATATATCAGTTACCTTACCCTGTTGTACCAAGAATGTTTCCCTACAACTTCACATGCATGCATCATTTCTTAAGAGATTCCAATTCCCTTCACAAATTTAGCTATAATTGGAAACAAACTATCATGCTCGCATTTGATCAACCATCTCCCATGTGGCCTCCTTGTCCCTAAAATTCTTCTATGCAATTTAACTTGATCTATTGCTTAGTCTTGGAGCATGATCTTTTTCAGTTGTAGGATGCATTGAGGCTCTACCTGGAACTCTCCCTCTTGTTCCGCCTTCCATCTCAATAATGGATGCTTGATGATCTACCTTCCTATTATCCACTAATACATAGTTCCAAGGAATGCACTGGCCTACCTCCCTAGCTGTTTGTGCCTCCTAAGAACTATAGATCTGAGGCCTGCCACCCTGATACAATGGAAAATCCCTCCTGTGATGTTCTCCAACATAGGTCCAACACTTTAATGGTTTTCCTCCATTGCATTTATTCTGCTACTGCTTGATCTAAGACCCATGTCCTTTCTCAGGTGTATTGAACTTCTTAGGAGGTGCCACATTTTCCTTATAACCTACATCCTGAGATCTTCCTCGCTTCTTAAGCTGTTTTCCTTTAATCTTCTCATTACCCTTCTAGTCACACTTGAAATCATGCTTGCGCTTTAAGTGTTCATAATAATTCTTTAAATATTTGATGGCTTCCTCCAATGATTGAGGCTCAATAAAATCAATCCAATATTTGAATGATAATGGTAGTCCACTGATGAACCTTGAGATCTTCGATTTCTCTTCATTGAGATATGGCACATACCTCAACAACTCTAGAAATCTGGTTGTATACTCTTCATTTGTCATGGAACCCATCCTGAGCTCATAAAAATCCTTGGCCTTTTCATTATAATACCTCTTAGAAATGTACTTCTTCCTGAAGATTCCTTCAAGCTCATCCCAAGTTAGCTCCTCTTCTTTGATGCCTCTAACATGCCTAATGTCTTCCCACTAGATATCTACTTTTCCCTTGAGACTAAAAGGAACTATCTTGGCTTTCATGTTGTCAGAGTAATCATGAAATTTGAAGAATTTCCTCATCCTAAGAAGCCATGCTTCTCCATCTTCTAATTCAGTTAACTCACCATCAAAAATAGGAGGCTTGGCTTTCTTGAACTCCTATGGTAGGTACCCCCTCTCACTCCTCCTATAAGGATGCTGGCGGTGATGATGATGATGATGTCTCCCGGAAGTACAACTAGAATAAAATACATGAGTTTCATCCCTCCTCTTAGGTGTATCTAGGAGTTTACAACTCTTCACTATATCATCCCTGTCCAACCTGTACCTTCTCTGATACCTTCTTCCATTTGCATCATTAGTCTTTTCTTCTTGTCTGTCCCCATGACTGATTCCTAGTTGTCCCTTCTTCTGCAAATTTGAAAGACTCTGGAGGATGACTACATTAACCTCAACTTACTTAGATTAAGGTTATGAAAGAATTTCCTATGCCTCAATCAACCTCTCATTATCTTCCTTGCAACTTACGATCTCCACCTTTAAGCTTCTCAATGTGTCTGCTATATTAGGAGAGTCTCCCTCTCCTTGTGTTGATGGTGCTGGACTCACCAACATTCAAGGGCATCTCCATGGTAAGAAGTCCCAATTAGACCTTAGACCGTTTGGATTAGGAGTCCTAGCAATGGGTGGTAATGTAGTGCCTTGACCACAGTAGCACACATAGGTAAGTATGATGACTTTGGTCGGAAGCAAGTGTGTGACCTTTCAACGAATCAAGTGAGATTCATGGGGGTTCTAATAGAGAGAGGGGAAAAGGAAGTGTGTCCCTTAGAAGCCTATAATAGTACACAGCCTGAAAGGAACACAAAAGAGGAATGACATCACAAGCTGGAAGCAGAATAGTCCACAAACCAAAGTGATGGGTTAATCCAACAACACACCTTCAACAATATTCATACAATTGCATACAAAATAGTTCATAAGAAATTGTGAAAGTTAAACAAAATACATTTTCAAAGTAACCAGAATAGTTGAACTACAATAACAACATATGCATGAAAACGTGTTGGCTCAATTATACTATTATTATGTGAAAGTTCCATCCATACATACACCATTGACATCCACTAGCCCCAATAGTGGAACATTACAGTCAACATCACATGATCCTCCAAAGAAGTGTACTCGCTCTACGCTGTGGAGAAGCCAAGGCTTGTGACAATACTCCCAAGCCTTCTCTAAGCCTAAGCCTAGCCAAAAGCTTGGCTCCCAAAAGCCCGTTCTATGAGTTATGAGGTTCTATTTATAACAAAGGGTGGGTGACCCTTGAAATTCCCCTTTGACTCTTTGACTACCCTCATGAATTCTCAACTTCTTTAAAAATAACTCATTACATTACATAGTGATTGTTCACATTCCACTAATGACACTTGGAATTTGACTTACAACATATTTAAAAATAATATACATTTTCCACATATACCCATATGAGACAAAATAGGCTAGAGACATCCTAACAAGACAAAACACTATGACTCAAAATTCTGGGGAAATACCAACTCGAAAGTATCCACTTGATGACTCTCGGTGACGTGATCATGCCAAGCTTGGTACTATTTGATGGTGTCCCCAAACTGGTTGATGATGCCTTCTTGATAACGGACTCTTGCCTCCATAGCTTCTGGGTATATAGTCTTGGAACTTATGTCCAAATCATCCTGAAGCATAAGTAGCATGGTGTTGACCATGACAGGACCACCAATGTACTTCTGCATGTTATGTGTGCTTAGCTCCAAGTCAGCCCTAGTGGCCTCTTGCCTTAGTTTCTTGATGTACCCATCAATTTCTAGTCAGACCTGGTTCTTGTGTTTGGCTTCGATGAGGGAACATATTAAAGGGATCCTATGCATTCTCACCTTGACATCCAAGCTCTTGTAAAACTGTGCATATGAAGGCTATATGTTGTTGATGAATGGGGCAAGCTGCTCATAATTCTGGATCAACATCTAAAACTTTTATTTCTCTAGCTTTCCCTGTGGCTTCATCATCTTTGGCAAGTGAAGCAGGACTCCTTTTCACCACATTGTCCACTCTTACACATGGGTGATAACAACATGTATGTTCCTAATATTTTTAACAAACTCCCTGCTCCATTGTTGCAAGGCATGCACACAGAAAACTAGTTTGTGCACGGTGACAAATTCATCATGGAGTTTCCAGATGGTGGTCTCATGTGATGATACTGCAATGAGTATCACTTTCATCATCTCTGCCATTGCAAAAACTGCACTCTACTCTCAATATTATTCTGTCTCTTGCCTAATTGCCCGCAATTTTTTTGTTAGTTGTTCATCCTCAACCAACATGTACTTGACATTGGAGCTTGTTGCTCCGTCGTAGGCTAAGGTGGCTTTGGAAAGGGCGGCTGTATAATCTGACATCTTACACTATTACCCTTTCCTTCATAAATGCAGGTGATGCATGATCATCCGGGAAATGATTTCTCTGTGCCTGTACAATCTTCTGTTGCAACTCATCAAATGATAGATTGTACACATCCATCACCGGATCATAATCAAGGAGTAGAACCTATCCTTGCTCGCTCGAGATTGATTCTAACACTGGATGTGGCAGAGACTGAGAGGTGGCCTCAGGTTCTCTCAGCATGAGGTCAGTGTCTTCATTCCATGGCTCCTGCTCTAACTCCATGTCTGTCTACTCAATCTACTGAGCCATTTCCTGATCCCGCATCTATTCACTGTATACCTCAACTACTGGTTGTTTCGAATCTTCAACCTGTATGGGCATTGTTTGCTCTATCATTGTGCCTTGCCTTTATTCTTACTTTTGTTTATTCTTTTATTCTCCTTCTCTTCTTCTCAGCTCTTGTTCCTCCTTCATCTTCTTCTATGTGTCCTGCAACTTCAGTTCTACTACTTGCAAGCTCTGCCTTTTATCTTCATCTGCTTTGTTGTCGTTGTCCTTTGCTTTTGTTGTTGAAGCGGTTTGCATGAAGATTGAACACACTTTTTATTTTGCACCTTTTTTCTCCATGTATTATGTCAGCAACTTCCTCTTTCGTGATCTTGTACTGGATTATTGCCTTCTGTTATAGCTGCTAGACTTGCTGCAATGTTAGTGTTGACACCTTTTCTATGGACAACTAAGTGTCTACATATATTGACAAGCTAACTAGCACTCACTCAACTGCATCCCTAGTACTACTTCCAGTGTTCTTTCTTGAAGTAGCTCTCTTGGGTGCCATGGTACAATTACCATTGGAGAGAAGTGCTTCATGAGTGTCGTACCTATGGGATAGAAAGGACATGCATGGCAAGCAAACATTAGCTCTTACAAATATAACTTCAACATCATGATCAAGCAGCAATCAGGGCATCACATGAGAGGGATTTCACAATTTTGACCAAAAGGGGTGATATACTGATTGTGGGAACTGCGCACTATGTAGTTCCAATAGTCAGTGTGAAAGCTTGATGACTAGAACTGTTCAATGCGCAGTTCAATCTAGGGCAGAGCATGGGGGAGACTGCTCATTGTGTAGTCTCATTGACCAAGTTGGGAGGTTGGCTCCTAGAACTACACAATGCGGAGTTGGATCCAGGTCAGAACAAACTTTGCATAATTCCAGAAGCCAAGGTAGAGGCCTTCAGTTTCTAGATTGTGCAATGCATGCAAGTGAATGTGAGATTCGAGTAAGGGGGGCCCAGATCTTCCCAAGAGGAGTGTGAAATCAAGCAGATTTGAAGGATGGTGTGATGCTAAGTGAAGATTTGATTGAGTGATGATGGATGCAAGTAACACAAGTGCAAGGATCAATCAAATAGTAGGAGAACAAAGCATGTGGAGAGAGTTGCCGCAACGATGACCGTTAGTGCAAAAACAAGGCAATGCATGCGACACTTGTGAAATGGAGTAAAAACTTTAAAAAACACTTCTACAAGATAAAACGAGTTAAAATGCTAGGATTCACTCAACAAAAGAAGTGAAACAACACTCTGACAAGCTAAATAAGAAAAAGGTGACAAAACACGATAAATGAAAAACTCACCCGGAAAAGTGACAACGATGCTCCGAAGGTTCCTTGATCTCCTCAGGCATGCTAGAGCTTGAAGATCAAATGTATAAATGAGCTCTAGAGGCATTCATTACATAGAGTTGACCAAACATGGAATTTGCGATGCACATGCCTGAGAACAAGGACAACAATGACACTTGGAGGAAACCTCTAAATATAGTAATGTGTCACCTTCGAGAAACTAATAATAGATCCCTACTTCCTAGGGATGTTTTTCTCTTTTCCAAGAAAAGCTGCCATGCATTTTCCAGAGAGATTGCACAGTTCTAGGAAGGACTGTGCAACCCTATGGCTTATGCACTGAGCAGCTACTGAGCTTAAAGAATTCTGCACAATTTCCAGGTTGAGCCACTATGGGTTTCTTGTCATGCTCTATGCAGTTTCCCAATTGAAGGCTGGCTATCAACTGGCTCTGCACAATTCTGGAATTGAAGTCTCATTGTTGGCTTGGACTATGCAATTCCCTAGAGAAAGGTTAGTTGTCCTCAAGGATTGTGTAGTTCACTAAGGAAAGCTCGGAACCGGGTTGAAACAAAGTCAAGGTATCGATTTGTGGGATAGACAATAAAGAAAGTAAGAAAAAACAAGGCGACTCACAAAATAAAAATCTCAATGAAAGCACAAGTACTTGGGTCAGTGCGAGATGAGCTGTTGTGCTTGAGGAGGGAGGCTCAAGAATGAAGCATAGGTAAAATTTTTGAGGGTGGTCATAGCCTCTACAACATTGGCGACACGTTGGTATAAATCTAACTCTGTGTATGGACATTTTCTCATGTAAAACGAGTCTAGCTCTTCCAAAAGTATTGTTCAATTCTTTGATTGTCATGGTTTCTTCACTAGCTTGAGTTAAAGATATAGTCACTACCATTCTCTTTATTGGGAGCACACAAACCAAGCCAAGTAAACTGAGTTTCTTTTATTGGGGATGAGGGGAATATTAATGCACAAGTAATATAGACTATTAGAGTGTCAGTTTCATCTCTTGTGTTGCTCCACTACCAACCAGTTGGGATAGTACCCCGACGGAGTCACTTCAAGAACACAAGCATTGCTCTGCTACCAACGAGCCTGGATAGTACCCTGGTGGAGTTACTTGCTTCACCTTCTTGCGTAGGAAGTCTTTCTCTTCTTTTTCCTTTATTTTATTTTTTCATTTTTCAAAGAACTGTGCATAGGCACTTATTTATTTCATGAGGTGGAAGAGGGATCCCAACTTATTGAGAGAAGAAGAGGTTGTCCCTTCAAAGAAGGATGTTTATATATACCTCTCACATACTTGTTAAGGTTTTCCCCCTCACCTTATTCTATTTGACTGAGTTGACAAGGGTTAATCGAATATAGCAATATCGATTAGAGTAGGTGGTACTAGTTAAAAGCGCAAGCATTATGATTTCACCAAGACTCACTCTGAAAGGAACCCATTTTCCATCAGGGTATCATTGACTGAAGAAATTAAACTCGTCATAAGGAGAGGGAATAGACAAATAACCAAATGTTGATAGCTGTACAAGTCCTCTTGTATTTCACCCTACTTGTCTGAAGAAGCTAACATGATTTCATGGGGAAACTATTCCTAAGGTCATGTAAACAAAGAAGCAAGGAAAGGATAGAAGCAGATGAGCAAGAAAACAAAAAATAAAGAAAAAATTACTCCTACTGCTAATCTAAGAAGGTCATGGTCCAACTCACGTGAAGTGATATTTCCAATGTAGCCACTGATGCATTGGTTGACCCATGTGAGTGATGGCGTGACTCACAAGAAAGATATTCCAGCCAATCTATAAACAAGAAAGATAAAGAAATGAAAAAAAACGCGTTAAAAGTTTGAATGTGTCCACAGAAAATAAAATATTAAAACCACATGAAATGCACTCTATAGACATATCATGGTGTTGTATCACATTACGCATAGATGACAAACATGTTAACACTTTTGACCTTGACAAATGAGCAAACATGGAGAAAGAAGAAAAATTTCTTTTCAAAACATTGTTTGCTACGTATAACACCTCCAATGCATGAGTGATAGGATCATGTGACTCTGGTGGAGGATGTGAATTTTGTAAACTATATTTATTTTCAAAGTGAATGAGAGAGTGATGAGGATCCTGGGGAGATTCAATAGATTTCTGATCGGAAGTGGAACTGACCTTAAGGCTACAAGAACCTGACATAACTATCATCGCGGGCTGAACTACCTCAACATCTTGAGGGGTTTCCACTTCATGAACAAGTTGATCATCAAAGGCCAGTGGCTTACAAAGATCAACACTAAGTGAATCAGAATCGTGATCAAAGGAATGAGTAAAAATATCATGATAACCACGATCAGAAAATTTGAGATGTACATTGATATCCTCATGATCTGACGAATCATACAGAGGGGTTGATGAGAAACAAAATATTTCACCCTTTGAATTTCTAGAAATGAAAGATGAGAGATCAAGTGGATTCAGAAAGAAATATTTTTCCTCTCCATTACTAAATGACGGACTAAAATCCTATGTGTTCTATGAATGATCAGAAGTAGAGACATCTAGGGATGAATTTTTCCAAGAAAAATTAGAAGTGGAAGAATCACAGAAAATGTCAGGATAGAGCGGACAAGGTGCAGATAGAAGGAGGTCATCCTTCACCACATGTTCTTCTTTAGGTCCCCACACATACTCATAAACAAATATAGCGTAGGTTGGCTACTCAAAACCCACTCCGCCCATAACTTGATCCTCATGAACATCACATGTGGAATCTAGAATTGATGAACACAAGACACCAAAATCCAGAGGATCAAAGGATCCAGAGGATGAAGGTCGAGGAGATGAGACCATGTGATAACCATTAGGCTTATAGTCCAAATCTAGGTAGAAATCCAGAGTAGGTGGGGTGGGAGGAGGTGAGAATTCAACAAGTAGGTTTAAAACTTCTACCACCTCATCTTGTGGAGCTAGAGCTATTTGATGAGAAGAGGACGAAGGGTCACTTGTGACAACAACCTTTTCCATCCAAGATTTAGAAGCTCTAAAATTGAGGTATGCTGGGAGGGGATTGAAAGATTCTAATTCATGTGGATTGTTAGAGATGTGAAGAAGATACTTAAACCTTTCTATGAGAAAATCCCAATCAACTTCATCTTTCGGGAATTGAAAAGCGAGATTATGGAAGCATTGCAAAAATTGTGCAACATATTCATCAGGTTCTATGCGTAATTCTAATATTTTATGATTAAGTTCTTTACGATCATAATGAAAGAAAGCATGACCGAACTCTCTGATCATGTGATTGAAAGAGTGAATAGAGGCTGCGAGAAATGTGAGACACAATTGCTTAATGCACCATTTGAACATGTAAGAAAACAACCCACAAGAAATGTCATCCGAGGGGATTTCATTCTTTTCACATAAAACTAAAAAGGAAACTCTGTGTCTGAAAAAGGCTATTCTTCCTTCACCATCATATTTAATTCGTGACAAGTCATCGATGAGAAAAACATGCCAGAGTTGAGATTGTGATGTAATTCATGAATGATGTACAGAGATTCAAAATAGAATTTGAGTGCTCAACTTGTCATCTAGCCTTCCTTCTAGTGCCAGAAATGTTGATGTGCTCGACCCACCAAAATTCAAGGGGATCTCCCTGGTAAGAAGTCCCAACTAGACCTCAGACTATTTGGAGTAGGAGTCCCAGCAGTGGGTGGTAATGTAGTGCCTTGACCATGGTAGCGCGCAGAGGTAAGTATGATGACTTTGGTCAGAAGTAAGTGTGTGACCTTTGTGTGAGTCAAGTGAGATGCATGGGGGTTCTAACACATAGAGGGAAAAAGGAAGTGCAACCCTTAGAAGGTTGCAATAATATGCAGCCTGAAAGGAACACACGAGTGAAATGACATCAGAATATGGAACTGGAATAGTCCACAAACCAAAGTGACAACTTAATCCAACAACACACCTTCAACAAGATTCATACAATTGCATACAAAATAGTTCATAAGAAAATGTGTAATTTAAACAACATACATTGCTAAAGTAACCAGAATAGTCGAACTACAATAACAACATATGCATGAAAATGTGTTGGCTTAGTTATATTATTATTAAATGAAAGTTCCATCCATACATACACCATTGACTGCCACTAGCCCTAATAGTGGAACATTACAGTCAACACCGCTTGCTCCTCCAAATAAGTGTACTCACTATACACCGTGGAGAAGCCAAGGCTCGTCATAATACTCCCAAGCCTTGTCTAAGCCTAAGCCTAGCTAAAATATTGTTTCCCAAAAGTCCGTTCCATGAGTTATGAGGTTCTATTTATAACAAAGCGTGTGGTGACCCTTGACATTCCCCCTTGAATCTTTGACTACCCTGATGACTCTTCAACTTCTTTACAAACAACTAATTACATTACATAGTGACTGTTCACATTCCACTAATGACACTTGGAATTTCACTTGCAACATATTTAAAAATAATATACATTTTCCACATATACCCATGTGAGACAAAATTGTCTAATGAAAACCTACCAAGACAAAACACTATGACTCAGAACATTGAGGAAAGACCAACTTGGCAACATCCACTTGATGACCCTCAGTGACATGCTCATGCTAAGCTTGGTACTGTGTGATGATGTCCCCAAACTACTTGATGGTGTCTTCCTGATAGTGGACTCTTGCCTCCAGAGCTTCCAGGTATATGGTCTTGGAACCTATGTCCAACTCATCCTAAAGCATATGTAGCATGGTGTTGACCATGATAGGACCACCAATGTACTTCTGCATGTTATGTGCGCTCAGTTCCAAGTCATCTGTGGTGGCCTCTTGCTTTAGCTGCTCCATGTACTCATTTATCTCTAGTTAGACCTAGTTCTTGAGTTTAGCTTCACTGAGGGAATCAATTGATGGGATCTTGTGTGTTCTCACCATGACATTCAAGATCTTGTACAACCATGCATATGAAGCCTATATCTTGTTGACAAATGGGGTGAGCTGCTCATATTTTTGGATCAACATCTAGACCTTTTATTTCTCTAGCTTTGCCTGTGACTTCATCATCTTTGGAAAGTGAAGTAAGGCCCCTTTGTACCGCATTTTATACTCTTGCACATGGGTGATAGGAGCATGTATTTTCTTAAGAGTTTGAACAAACTCCTTGCTCCATTGCTACAAGCCATTCACATGGACAACTGCTTTCTGCACAGTGACAAATTCATCATGGAGTTTCCAGATGGTTGTCTCAAGTGTTGATACTACAACAAGTATCAGTTTCCTCATCTCTACCATTACGGAAACTGCGCTCTACTCTCGAGATTGTTTTTCCTCTTGCTTGGCTCCCTATAAGCTCTTTATGAATTGTTCATCCTCGACCAACAAGTAATTGAAATTAGATTTTGTTGCTCCGGCATAGGCCAAGGTGGCTTAAGGAAGGGCGACTGGATAATCTAACATCTGTCACTATCACCCTTTCCTTCATAAATGCAAGCGACATCCATCACCAGATCATCATCAAGGAGTACAACCTCTCCTTGCTCGCTCGGGACTAGTTTTGACACTGGAGGTGGCAGAGACTGAGAGGTGGCCTCGGGTGTTTTAGGCACGAGGTCAGTGTCTTCATTCTATGGCTCTTTCTCTAACTCCATCTCTATCTTCTCAATCAAATTCTCAATCTGCTGAGCCATTTCCTGATCATGCATATGTTCACTATCTACCTCAGCTGTTAGTTGTTTTGACTCTTCAACCTATATGGGCGTTGTTTGCTCTGTCATTGTGCCTTGCCTTTCTTCTTGCTCCTATTTTTTATTTTCTTCTCTTACTCTTATTCTCAGATCTTGTTCCTCCTTCATCTTCTTCACGGTCTCCCACAACTTCAGTTCTGCTACCTGCAAGCTCTACCTTTTCTCTTCCTCGACTCTAGTGTCAGTGTTCTTTGCTTACTTTTTCTTTTACTACCAAAGCTGCTTGCATGAAGATTGAATATAATTTTTATTCTGCAACTATTTCTCCTTGTATTATGTTAGCAACTTCCTCTTTTTGTGATCTTGTACTATATTTCTGCCTTATGCTATTGCTTCTAGGCTTGCTTCCATGTTAATGTTGACTCCTTTTCTATGGACAATAGAGTGTCTGCATATATTGGCAAGTTTACTAGCACTTGCTCAATTGCTTCACTAGTACTGTTTCTAGTGTTATTTCTTGAATCAGCTCTCTTGGGTGCCATGGTACAGTTACTACTAGAGAGAAGTGCTTCACGAGCGTGGTACCTGTGGGATAAAAAGAACACTCATGGCAAGCAAACATTAGCTCTTACAAATATAACTTCACAACATGATCAAGACGCAATCAGTGCATGAAATGAGAGGGATAGTGCAATTTTTCCCAATAGAGGTGATTGATTGACTGTGGGAACTGCACACTATACAATCCCAATAGTCAGTGTGAAAGCCTAATGTTTGGAACTGTGCAATGCACAGTTCAGTTTGGGGCAGAGCCTGGGAGAGACTGCACATTGCGCAATCTCAGTGACCATGTTAGGAGACTAGCTCCTGTAACTACACAGTGTGTAGTTGGAGCTTGGATAGGACAACCTCTATGCAATTCCAGAAGTCAAAGAAGAGGCCTTGAGCTGCCATATTGTGTAGTGAATGCAAGTGAATGTGAGATACGGGCAAGGGGGGCCCAGATCTGCCCAAGGGGAGTGTGCAATCAAGCAGATCTGAAGGATGGTGTGATGTTGAGTGTAGATCTGATTGACTGATGATGCATGCAATTAAAACAAGTGTAGGGACCAACCAAATAGTAGGAGAACAAAGCATGTGGAGAGAGTCACTGCAACGATGACTGTTAGTGCAAAAATAGGTTTATGCGTGAGACAATTGGGAAAGGCAATGAAAAACTTGAAAAAACACTTCTACAAGTTAAAAAAAGCTAAACACCAACAGTTTCTCAATAAAACAAGTGAAACAACACTCTCACAAGTTAAACAAGCAAAAAGTGACAAAAAAGGGGGAAAAGGAAAATAAAAGAAAAATTCACCCGGAAAAGTGACAATAATACTCCAAAGGTTCCTTGATCTCCTCAGACATGCTAGAGCTTGATGATCAAATGTATAAATGATATCTAGAGGTGTTCATTACATAGAGTTGAGAAAACATGGAATTTGTGATGCACATGCCTGAGAATAAGGACAACAACAACACTTGGAAAAAACCTCTAAAGATAATGATGTGTCACTTTTGGGAAACTAATAATAGATCCCTACTTCCTAGGGATGTTTTTTTCTTTTCTAGGAAAAGGTGCCATGCATTTCCCAAAGAGATTGCATAGTTCTGGGAAGGACTGTGCCACCCTCAAGCTTATGCACTAAGCAATTACTGAGCAGAAAGTCTTCTGTGCAATTTCTGGGCTGAGTGACTCTAGGTTGCCTCTCATGCTCTGCGTAGTTTCCCAACTGAAGGTTGGCTGTCAACTGGCTTTGCACAATTTTGGAGCTAAAGTATCACGGATAGATTGGATTGCGCAAATCCTGAGAACAAGGTTGGTTGCCATTAAGGATTGCACATTTCACTAAGGCAAGCCAGGAATTGGGTTGACACCAAGTCAAGAGATCGGCTTGTGGGTTAGATAGTAAAGCAAGTAAGAAAAAAAAGCCAAAATGAAAAATATAAAGCTCAATGAAAGCACAAGTACTTGGGTTAGTGTTATATGGGCTGTTGTGGTTGAAGAGGGAGGCTCCAAAATGAAGCATAGGAAAAATTTTGGAGGGTGGTTATAGCCGCTACAAAATTGGTGACACACTGGTAGAACTCCAGCTCTCTTTATGGACCTTTTCTCATGTAAAGAGAGTCTAAATCTTCTAGAAGCATTGTTCAATTCTTATATTGTCATGATTTCTTCACTAGCTTGAGTTAAAGATATAGTCCCTACCATTCTCTTTATCGGTAGCACACAAACCAAGCCAAGTCAACTAAGTTGTTTCAACTGGGGATGAGGGGTATATTGATGCACAATTAATATATAATGTCAAAGTTTTAGTTTCATCTCTGGTGTTTCTTTGCTACCAACAGGCCTGGACAGTGCCTCAATGGAGTCACTTCAAGAACACAAGAATTTCTCCGCTGCCAATGAGCCTAGATAGTGCCCTGATGGAGTTACTTTCTTCACCTCTCTGCATAGGAAGCCTTTCGCTTCTTTTGCCTTTATTTTATTTTTTTATTTCATTTATTTCATTTTTCAAAGAACTGTGCATAGGAACTTATTTATTTCATGAGGCGAAAAAGGGATCCCAACTTATTTAGAGCAGAAGAGGTTGTCCCTTCAGAGAAGGATTCTTATATATACCTCTGACATACTTGTTAAGGTCCCCACCCCCAACTTACTCTACTTGACTGAGTTGACAAGGGTTAACTGAATATAGAAAACTGATTAGAGTAGGCGGTACTAGTTAAAAGTGCAAGTGTTATGATTTCACCAAGGCTCACTCTTAAAGGAAAATATTTTCCATTAGGGTATCATTAACTGAAGAAATGTAGCTCGTCATAAGGAGAGGGAATAGACAAATAATCAAATGTTGATAGTTGTACAAGTCTTTTTGTATTTCACCTTGCTTGTGTCAAGAAGATAACATGGTTTCATGAGGAAACCAATCCTAAGGGTTCATAAAACAAGAAGCAAGGAAAGGAAATAAGTAAGATGAGAAAGAAAAATAAATAGAAAGTAAAAACTACTCCTAATCCTAAGCTAAGCAGGGCATGGGTCAACTCATGTGAAGTGATATTTCCAATACAACCACCAATGCATTGGTCGACCCATGTGAATGATGGTGTGACCCACAAGAAAGATATTAAAGCCAATCAATAGACAAGAAAGATAAAGAAATGAAAACCAACATGTTCAAAGTTTGAATACATCCACAAAAAATAAAAGATTAAAAGCACATGAAACACACTCTACATACTTATAATGGTGTTGTATCGCACTACACGCAGATGACAAGCATGTACACACTTTCGACTTTGACAAATGAGAAAACATTCAGAAACACTTTTCAAAATAGAGCTTGCTATGTATGACTCCTCCAATGCAGGAACGATAGGATCATGTGATTCTGGTGGAGGATTTGAATTCTGTAAACTAGAATGATTTTCAATGTGAATGAGAGAGTGATGAGGAGCCTGGGGATATTCAATAGATTTCTAGTCGGAAGTGGAAATGACCTCAAGGATACAAGAACCTAACATAACCATCAACTTGGGATGAAGTGCCTTGATAGCTTGAGGGGTTTCCACTTCATCAGCAAGTAGATCATCAAAGACCGGTGGCTTAGAAATATCAACAATAAGTGAATGAGAATCGTGATCAAATGAATGAGTAAAAAGATCACGACAACCATGATTAGAAAATTTGAGATGTACATTGGCATCCTCATGATCTCACAAATCATACAAAGGGGTTGATGAGAAAAAAAAAATTTCACCCTCTGAATTTCCAGAAATGAAAGATGAGAGATCAAGTGGATTAGGAAAGAAATATTTGTCCTCTTCGCAATGAAATGGCGAACTGACATCCTGTGTGTTTTGTGAATAATCAGAAGTAAAGACATCCGAGGATGCATTTTCACAAGAGAAATAAGAAGTGACAGAATCAAAGAAGATGTGAGGATAGAGAAGATGAGGTTCAACCAAAAGGAGGTCATCCTTCACGGTAGGTTCTTTAGATTCCCACAAATACTCATAAAAAATGATAATGCAATTTGGTTGGTCAACACCCACCCTGTCCATAACTTGATCCTCGTGGGTATCACATGTGGAATCTGGAATGGATGAACACAAGACACCAAAATCTGGAGGATCAAAGGAACCAGAGGACGAAGGTCGAGGAGATGAGACCATGTGACAACCATCAGGCTTGCAGTCCAAATCTACACATAAATCTAGATCAAGTGGGGTGGGAAGAGGTGACAATTCAACAGGTAGGCTCGCAACTTCTCCCACCTCGTCCTACAGAGCTAGAGCTATTTGATGAGAAGAGGACAGAGGATCACTTTTGACAACAACCTTGTCCATCCCAGATTTAGAAACTCTTATGCTGGGAAGGGTTCGAAAGATTCTAATTCATGTGGATTGTTAGAGATGTGAAGAATAATATTAAACATTTTTGTGAGAAAATCCCAATCAATTGTATCTTTCAGGAATTGAAAAGTGAGATTAAGGAAGTGTTGTGAAAATTGCGCAACAAATTAATCAGGTGCTTTGCGTGATTCTAAGATTTTGAGATTAAGTGCTTTACGGTCATAACGAAAGAAAGAATGACCTAACTCTCTGATCATGTGATTGAAAGAGTGAATAGAGGTTGCGATCAATGTGAGACACCATTGCTTAGCGCGCCTTTCGAATGTGTAAGAAAAAAACCCACAGTAAATGTCCTTCGAGGGGAGTTCATTCCTATCATAAAAACATATAAAGGTAACTTCATGTCCTAACAAGGCTATTCTGCCCTCACCATCATATTTAATTTGTGGCAAGTCATCAATGACATCCTCCAACACTTTGAAATCATGAGCATGAGAAAAACATGTCAGAGTTGAGATTGTGATGTAAGTCATGAATGATGTGCAGAGATTCAAAACATACCTATAGGCTCAACTTTTCATCTAGCCCTCCTTCTAGCACCGTAAATGTTGATAGTGCTGGACTCACCAACATTCAAGGGAATCTCCCCGGTAAGAAGTCCTAACTAGACCTCAGACTGTTTGCAGTAGGAGTCCTGGTAATGGGTGGTAATGTAGTACCTTGATCGGGGTAGCGTGCAAAGGTAAGTATGATGACTCTGGTCGGAAGAAAGTGTGTGACCTTGCAGCGAGTCAAGTGAGATGCATGGGGGTTCTAACACACAAAGGGGAAAAGGAAGTGCATCCATTAGAATCTTGTAATAGTACACATCCTGAAAGGAACACATGAGTGGAATGACATCACAAGTTGGTAGTGGAATAGTCCACAAACCAAAGTCCAAAAACAAGATTCATATAATTGCATACAAAATAGCTCATAAGAAAATGCGTAAGTTAAACAACATGCATTTCTAAAGTAACCAGAACAGTGGAACTACAATAACAACATATGCATGAAAATGTGTTGGCTCAGTTATATTATTATTAAGTGAAAGTTCCATCCATACATACAGCGTTGGCATCCACTCGCCCCAATAGTAGAACATTACAATCAACACCCCCTGCTCCTCCAAAGAAGTGTACTCTCTCTATTGCTATGGAGAAGCCAAGGCTCGTCACAATACTCCCAAGCCTTCTTTAAGCCTAAGTCTAGCCAAAATCTCATTCTATGAGTTATGGGGTTCTATTTATAACAAAGGTTTGGGTGACCCTTGACATTCCCCTTTGACTCTTTGAATACCCTCATGACTCTTCAACTTATTTACAAATAACTCATTACATTACATAGTGGTTGTTCGCATTCCACTAATGAAATTTGGAATTTCACTTACAACATATTTATAAATAATACACATTTTCCACATATACCCATGTGAGAAAAAATAAGTTAGAGACATCCTAACAAGACAAAACAATATGACTCATAATTCAGGGGAAATACCAACTTGGACACATCCACTTGATGACTCTTGGTGATGTGCTCATGCCAATCTTGGTACTGTGTGATGATGTCCCCAAACTTATTGATGGTGTCTTCCTGATTGCAGACTCTTGCCCATTAACTTCCACGTATATGGTCTTGGAACCTGTGTCCAACTCAGCTTGAAGAATATGCAGTAATGTGTTGACCATGGAAGGACCACCAATGTACTTCTTCATGCTATGTGCGTTAAGCTCCAAGTCATCCTTCGTGGCCTCTCGCCTTAACTGCTCCATGTACTCATCAATCTCTAGTCAGACCTAGTTCTTGTGTTTAACTTCATTAAGGGAATTGATTGATGGGATCCTATGCATTCTCAGCATGGCATCCAAGCTCTTGTACAACCGTGCATATGAAGCCTGTATGTTGCTGACAAATGGAGTGAGCTGCTCATAGTTCTGGATCAACATCCAAACCTTTTCTTTCTCTAGATCTACCCGTGGCTTCATCATCTTTGGCAAGTGAAGTGGGGCCCCTTTGTATCGAATTTTCCACTCTTGCACATGGGTGATAGTAGCATGTATGCTCCTAAGAGTTTGAACAAACTCCTTGCTCTGCTGCTACAAGCCATGCACACAGAAAACTATTTTATGCACTACGACAAATTCATCATGGATTTTCCACATGGTGCTCTCAAGTGTTGTTACTATAGGGAGTATCCCTTTCCTCATCTCTACCATTGTAGAAACTACACTCTACTCTCGAGATTATTTTTCCTCTTGCCTAATTTCCTGTAGTTCTTTGTCAGTGGTTAATATTTTGCTAATAAGTACTTGACATTGGAGCTTGTTTCTCCGACATCTACCAAGGTGGCTTCAGCAAGGGTGACTAGATAATCTGACATCTCACACTATCACCCTTTCCTTCATAAATGCATGTGACATGTGATCATCTGGGAAATTATTTCTTCGCGCCTGTACAATATTCTACTACAACTATTCAAATGATAGATTGTGAACATCCATCACTAGATCATCATCAAGGAGTACAACCTCTCCTTGCTCACTCGGGATTGGTTCTGACACTATAGGTGGGGGAGATTGAGAGGTGGCCTCGGGTGCTCTTAGCATGAGGTCAATATCTTCATTCCATGGTTCCTTCTCTAACTCCATGTCCATCTGCTCAATAAACTGCTCAATATGATGAGCCATTTCCCGAACCTGCATCTGTTCACTGTCTACCTCACCTGCTCTTTGTTTTGACATTTCAACTTCTATGGGCATTGTTTGCTCTGTCATTGTGCCTTGTCTTTCTTCTTCCTCCTATTTATGCTTTTCTTCGCTTTCTCTTCTTCTCAGCTCTTGTTCATCCTTCATCTTTTCTCCTTCTCCTACAACTTCAGTTTTGCTACCTGCAAGCTCTGCATTTTATCTTCCTTCCCTCTGTTGTCGGTGTCCTTTGCTTCCTTTTGCTTCCACTGCTGAAGCTGCCTGCATGAAGATTGAATATACATTTTATTCTGCAATTTTTTTCTCTTTGTATTATGTCAGCAACTTCTTCTTTTTGTGATCTTGTACTCGATTGTTGTGTTCTACTACCACTACTGGGCTTGCTACCATTTTAGTGTTGACTTCTTTTCTATGGACATATGAGTGTTTGCATATATTGGCAAGTTAACTAGCACTTTATCAGCTACTTCCCCAGTATTGCTTCCATTGTTCTTTCTTGAAGAAACTCTCTTGGAGCTAGGCCAGTACAACCTCTGCATAATTCCAAAAGCCAAGGTAGAGGGCTTGAGTTGCTAGATTGCACAGTGCTTGCAAGTGAATGTGAGATCTGGGCAAGCTGGCCCTAGATCTACCCAAGGGGAGTGTGAAATCAAACAGGTATGAAGGATGATGTGATGTTGACGACATATATGATTGAGTGATGATGCATGAAAGTAAAAAAGGTGTAGGGATCAGTCAATCAATAAGAGAATGAAGCATGTGGAGAAAGTTGTTGCAACGATGACCACTAGTGAAAAAACAAGGTAATGGATGCGACACTTGGGAAAGGCAATACAAAACTTGAAACAACACTTCCACAAGTTAAAACAATTTAAAACACTAGTATTTGTGTTGGGTTGTGTTATATTCTTTCCACGACTAGCCACCTTAGTTAACTGGGGGGTTAGAGTGGGGGCAGAGCCCCCCCTTCGTTGCACGGATTGCACAGCGGGGAGGTCACAGGGGGTTTGAGGGGGGCAGTTAGCCCCCCTCTACGGGATCCAGGCTAGCGCCCCGAGGAAATTGTTTTTGGACCCTATATTAGGTGGGCGGACCTACCTATGGTTTTGGGTGCGATGGTTTTCGGTCCATGGTATCGGATGCTTTGGCATGTATATATATGTATTGTAACATTGAAAGGAACATAATGAAAAATCAATCTGGTAGTCCTAGTTTTGGGATCTAATGGAAAATTTCTGTGTATATTTGTTTTATGTGTTATGCTCTCGCCTTTATTTAATTTTCGTTTTTAGAATTCATATGTAGGTAAGTTCTAAACAGGGTTAAAACCTACATTTGGTATTAGAGTTGTTTTGGCTTCAAGGGGATGCCTTTGTTGCTGAGGGGTTTCGCTTGGGCCTGTGGTAGACCCTGTTCAGTGGGAGATCTGTGGGATCGATTCTGGTGGTGAAAGAAGATGGCGGGAAGTGGAAAGATAGAGATCGAGAAATTTAATGGTTAGAGTTTTGAGTTGTGGAAACTCAAGATGGAGGATCTGTTGGTGAATAAAGATGAGTGGATCACAGTAGATCCGAGTACTAAACCAACGAGAGTGTTCGATGAAGAATGGAAGAAGTTGGATTGGAAGGCAAAGAGCACAATACGATTGTGTGTCTCAAATTCAATATTGCTGAATGTATCAGGGGAAGCTACGACTAAGGATTTGTGGGACAAGTTAGGGACTTTATACCAATCTAAGTCTCTGGTGAATAAACTATTCCTATGGAAAAAGTTGTATAACCTGAGGATGAAAGATGGAGACTCGGTGACAAAGCATCTGAATGCATTTAATACTATGTTAAGTCAGTTATTAACTGTTGATATTAAAATTTCAGATGAAGACAAGTGCATCAGTTTTTTGTGTTCTCTACTAGATTCGTGGGATAATCTGGTTCTTGCAATAGGTAGCAATGCAACTGCCTTGCAGTTTGATGAACTAGTCTCATCCTTGCTGACGGAGGAGATGAGACGGAAAAATATGGAGAGCCACAATGGTTATGCCTTGTCTGTACGAGGAAGGTCCCAAAACAGAAACAAAAATAAGTCATCGAGTGGGAGATCTAAATCTAGAAGGAGATCTAAATCTCTAGGAAAACTTGTAAAGGTGTGCTGGAAAAGAGGAAAGGAAGGGAACTACAAAAGGGACTATAAATCTAAAGCTCCTAACAAAGGAAAGGAATCTAATGATGCTCCCTCTGCAGAGGTGAAAGCCACCTCAAATGAAGGTGGGGATGTGTACTTGGCTTCTTCAAGTACACATGTAGATCATGAGGCATGGTTGATTGACTCAGGTGCATCCTTTCACTTCACTCCCCATAGAGAGTGGTTCTGCGAGTATGAGAAATGTGATGGTGGTGATGTCTTCATGGGGATGACAGGAAGGCTAAAATCATTGGTCATGGAAAATTTAAGTTGAATTTGCAAGGTGGAAGGATTAAAACACTTCAGGGTATTCTACATATTCCTACATTGACCAAAAATCTGATTTTTGTAAGCAAGCTGGACGATGTAGGTGTAAAAATAGTGTTTGAGAAGGATGCCTACAAGATGGTTCGGGGAGAACTGGTATTGATGTGGGGAGTTCGGATTGGAACTCTGTACAAGCTGCAAGGTAGCATTATTGTTGATGGGTGCAACAGTTCTGTGGTTCCTGAAAGTAGAGCAGAAAATCTAGTGGTCTCTGGAGAAAAGACATTGCTATGGCATCAAAGGCATGGACATATTGGAGAGAAGGGCCTTCAAATACTTCATGGTAAAGGTATGGTAGAAGGTATGACTAATAGCTCTCTAGATTTTGATTTTTGTAAAAATTGTGTATATGGGAAGCAGAATCGGGTGAGTTTCACCTCTGGTGGTAAGAGGGTGAAACAATTATTAGAGCTTGTGCACAGTGATGTGTTTGGACCTATGAAGGTTCCATCACTAGGTAAGTCTGTGTACTTTGTATCATTTATAGATGACTTCTCAAGGAATACATGGATATATTTCCTTAAGAAGAAATATGAAGTCTTTGATAGGTTTAAATAATTTAAGGCTCTGGTGGAAAACCAGATAGAGAAGAAGATAAAGGTGTTGAGGACAAATAACGGTGGAGAGTTTTACAAGAAGGAATTTGAAGAATTCTGTAAGAAGTGTGGTATAGCACAAAAAAAGACTACTGCATACACACCTGAGCAAAATGGAGTCGCAGAAAGAATGAAAAAGACATTGATGGAAAGGGCAAGAAGCATACTCAGCGGTGCCGGGTTAGGACAAGAATTCTGGACAGAGGCAGTGGAGACAGCTTGTTACCTAGTCAAGAGATCACCTTCATCGAGGATAAGACTCTACAAGAGGTATGTATAGGTAAGAAACCCTCTCTTTCACATATGTCGGTATTTGGATGTGATGCATATGTACATGTTCCAAAGGAGAAAAGAACAAAGTTGGATCGTAAATTTGAAAAGTGCATATTTATTGGGTATAAGGATGGTTTAAAGGGTTATAAGCTTTGGAGCCAAGTAACAAGGAAGGTTTCGTACAACCGAGATGTGGTGTTCAAAGAAGTGAAATATATTATTAGACATGAAGTCCAACCAAAGGAACCTGAGAAGATAGAGTTTGAGCTGAAGGAGGAAGAATCAGACTCTACAATAGAAGAGGAATCAGAAGATGAACATCCACAAACTCCTGTTGTGAGAAGATCAGTTCGATAAAGAAGGAAACCAGAAAGGTATAGTCCATCTCCTTTATGTTCAAATTTTTCTTTATGTCTTACTGATGATGATCCCAGAACTGTGAAGGAAGCAGTAGATTCAGAGGATGGAAAACTATGGAAAGAGGCCATTGTTGATGAAATGGAATCTTTGCACAAAAATGAGGCTTGGGATCTAGTGGAGTTGTCGGCTTGAAGGAAACCCATTGACAGCAAATGGGTGTTCAAGAAGAAGGAAAATGTAGAAGGAAAGGTGGAGAAATAAAAATATCGGTTGGTAAAAAAAGGTTATTCCAAGGTGCCGGGAATTTATTTTAGTGATATTTTTTCTCATGTTGCCAAGGTAGATTCTATTAGATTACTAATGAGCCCCAAAAATGAGTAATTACATGGGCTCATTCAGCCTCCTAATTTGACTTAATCCACCATTATCATTATTTTATTGCATGTTTTTTATTATATTTATGCTAATAGACTGAATTGGGTTAATCATTATGCGAACAAGTCTAATGTGTGCTTTATGCAGATTTTTAGTCAATTTTGAGACAAAATCAAAGGTTTAAATGAGCACTTGGCAGCCAAATTCGTGGAGAGGATTTGTAGGAAGGTGTCCCCTTCATTTATGAGCTCTTACCTTGAATTCTCCACCACTAGCTCGGAGTTCAAGGGCCACCACATCGATTATCACAAGGGCAGCCAAGCAAGGGCTAGTAAAGTTGCTGTTAACTGCAAGTTTTGGCAGCCGAGTTCCTAAAGTTTAGGAGGGCTGTTGGGGTCCTCAATTTGTATAAATAAGAAGGCCTAGGGCCTCAGCTCAGTTAGCTAGTTGGCAGTTCGATTTTAGTCATTTTTTAGTCATTTTTTAGGCAGTAGGTTAGCTCTGCATTTCAGCACATTTTCAAGCTTTTTCTTGTGGACAGTTTTTGGGATGTAACTATTATTTCTTGCTCAATAAAGATGAATCCAACTTTGCACTAGCTCTAATCTTCCTTAGGAGGTTGTAGCTCTTGGGGTTGGGCCCAACTCAAGTGCCCAGTACCTCCTTTGTGTACTTTTATGTGTCTTTGCTGCATTCCTAGAATAATTTCTGTTATTTAGATTAACATATTGTTTTGTTATTTAGGTTGTTTTTTATGGTTAAAGTAGCTTTCCATGCTTTAGGTTGATTTTACAGTTTGGTAAAGGAAAAGATCTTCAGAAAAGGCCATTAAGCAACCCTTGATCTCACCTCTCCCTCCTTGGGACCATGAGTTGAGACCAAGGCATCCTTTCTGCCACAAAAACACTGTTTTTGCTTCTTCATGCGATCGCTAGTGTTAGATTCTTAGTTGCAAAAGCTAGTACCAGTTGTGATTACATGCTTAGATCCATTCTTGCTTGGTTTCCATAGTTTTTTTACATGATTTGCTGCCAATAAACTTCTGTTCATCATGCTTATGGTTTCTAGGTCAAATTAGGTCAAAATAGCTAGATCTTTGGTTTTCTTAATCTTTGTTGATTAGTTTTTGGAAAATAATGTGCAGAACATCTGTGTTACCTCCCTGCCTACCCTTCCTCCATCATGAAACTTATTCCAACCCCTCACTCAAGATTTCTTCCCTCCATTTGCCACACTTCCCCAACTAACCCTAATTTCTACGTTCTTGTGCAAAATCGCTTTCTTATCCTTTGAACCAATCCAGCCATCACCTTCATGTTTGATCTTCATTAACAGAGTCTTAGACCTCTTCACACCCTCATCTAACCTCCATGCCCACTTCTCCACCTTTTTTCCACCATCAACCCTTCAAAATTCCCTTTCAGAACATCATGTAGAAACATCCTATAGAAGCTACAGTACATCATGTAGAACCCCTGCAGACTTCCTGTAGAAGCTCACGAAAGCGGTTTCTTGAGATTTGATCACTGTGAAACTCTCTGGAAGGGTGATAGGGACCCCTTAGGCCCTCTTCTAACCTTCCAAACCTCCTGAAAGCATTTCCTTTTGCCAATCCACCTCTGTATAGTCAAAAACAGTTAAAGCACACGCATAATAATTCTGCCAACTTACTCAAAAATACAAAAAGATCTTTATTTTCATATTTCACTTCAGAAGTAGCTTAGACACATGCACTTAACCTTCCAAAGAATCAATGGCATCTTTTTCAGTAGCTTTCATCCTTTTTCTTGCATTAGTAGGGCTAGTTGGTAAAACTAGGGTTTGCTAGGGTTTGCATTTCCATTCAGCTTTTTTGTTTCTTTCTGCAAGTAGATTAGCCTCCTTCAAGTTAGCTTTCATCCATCAGTTAAAAGCTTCTTCTAAGAGCTCATAGAAGTTGGCTTAAGCTCCTAGCGTACTTGTGCCAGCTGATCAAGTGATAGCAGCGGAAAGAGCTAGTACTTGTGCATATAGCACCATCGCTTCCAAGTTTGTTACAAACTACCGGGTTGATAAAATTAAAGAAGGGAGTTCCAGGAGTTGTAGCATTATTGCTGCAATACTGGGGCCCACCATCTTTTTGGCGTCATTGCTGGGGAAGCGTCAGAGTATTGGTGATTGCTGCTTTTCTTCTATTTTCTACTACAACCTTCTGCTAAGTAGTTTATTTCAGCAAGAGTAGAGTAGTTGTTTCATTTCCATTCTGCAATTTCATTTCCGCAAAAGTAGATTAGACATTTCTTGCTTTCGTAGGTTAGCATTTCAATTCCGCAATTTCAATTCTGTAAGCGTAACCTAGCATTTCATTCCTGCAATTTCATTTCAGCAAAATAGATTAGTCCTTTCCTGCTTTCATTTCAATTCCGCATTTTCATTTCAGCAACATAGATTAGTCATTTCTTGCTTTCATTTCAATTTTGCATTTTCATTTCAGCAAGACAGTTAGTTGCAGTTCAATCTATTTTAGTTTTTGCAGGTACAAGTAGAAAAAAACAAAAATCAACCAAAAATATTTCCTTTCATGCCTTGTAGGAGTAGAGATAAGTCAGAAAAATGTTTGCATAACACCCCCACTACTTCACACAGCCAACCTTCTCTTCTTTGGTGGCTGTGATTAAGAAGAACCCCTAGGTGGATAGTAAGACATATTTGAAGAACCTCTAGGGGAGAAGAAGAAGAAAACATTCCTCTGGAGCAAATGGATAGAAATAGAAATGTTGGGAGCAGTACCTTGTCCAAAAACGAATTTGCAAATCAGATGGAAGATTTCAAGAGCGAGATGAGGCAATTTCTTGCCATGCAACTGGATACCTTGTGGATCCAAAGGAAGCAAGAGGAAGCCAAGAGGGTTTTGGCCATATTTTGTCCCAGGTGCACTAGAATGCATCCTAGGAACGAATGTCCATTGCACTCCATAGAAGTGTGTTTTGTTTGTGAAAGAGACCATCCTACGAATCAGTGCCCCTCCTTGCCCGGAATTAAAGCTGCATATCAGAGGGCCAGAGGAGTCACTAAATCACTCTATCATATGAACCAAAGGAGGCCAAATGGACCCAGACCTTACCAGCAGGGAATGCAAGCGACATCTCAGACCTATTATAACCCCTATCAAGCCACTTCCATGCCTTTTTGGGGTTCCCCTGCTCATCCTTCCTGGTCTACACCCCCTCCTTGGTCATATCCTCCTCAATATTATGCCCAACCAGCTGATCATTCATTTCACCCCTATGCTCAGCCACAACCTCAGTGGAATGCACTTCATCAGGGGTGGAGGCCCCAATACAACTCTCCTCCTGCTCCTTTGCCTCCACCACCTGCCCAACCACAACCCCATCCACATCCATCTCAAATATACACCCCCACTCAACTACCCATACCACCATTTCCAAACCCACACATTGGAGTAGCTCAACCCAATTGCAAAGTTGAGGCACAACATTTCCAAACAACTCCTTTTGAGCTCAATGATATTCACCATAGCTCAGGAAGAGTATTGCAAGAAAGAGATTATATTGACAGCATTGAAGGACCACATCCAGCAAAAGAAGATTCAAAAGAGGAGATCAAAGAACCATGGGCTGCACTTGATGAAGAGAAGACATCAGAATCAGAGATCGAGAGAGCTCCCTCATGGTTACCATCAAATCCTCCATGTATTCAAGAGAAAAATTAGCAAAAAGAGGAAGATGTGAAGGTCATGATAGAAGAAGATATGGAGAATGATCCAGATCAGCAAAAGGACCAAGGATATCAGAGCTATATTGAGATATGGTTCCAGATGGTCACTAAGTTGCAGCAGTACTCTCTTCCTCAGCTATGTTTGATCCCTTCAAAGTCAAATCATTTGGTCTCTGAAATCCGGATAGCTGTCAAAGCATGCATTTCAAGCCTCCACATCATTTTGTCTCTAATCTCGATGTGCACATGGCTCCATTGGAAGTATTCTTATACTTGAAAATGATTTTGTTTTTCAAGTAGGGTAGGGTAGAAAAAAAAAGAAAGAAAAAAAAAAAGAAAAAGAAAAATGAAAGTAAGAAGAAAATAAAAATCTAAGGTGAAAACCTCCTCAGAGGCACCTCAGATTGGCTCATTGATTGAAAGCCTCCATGAGGCGGTCAATGGGTTGGAAAGAAGAGAAAAGAAAAAGAGAATAAGATCCTTGGGTGAAAACCTCCCTTGGAGGCACCCAGGGTAGTCAATTAGGGTGAAAACCTCCATGAGGCGCCCTAGTTGTTTTAAAAAAATAAATAAAAAAAACAGAGAAAAATAAAAAGAAAAATAAACATAATTTCCATTGAATAATTGCAGGTTGCAGCAAGGACATTGCATGTTAGGAGGATCGCTCAAAACAAAGACACAGGAAGTTCTGTGTCTTCTACAGGAAGCCTACAAACAAGCCAAAATTGATCTCTGAAGAGGACCTGAAGGCTGGGAATATGTCCATGAGGCCTACAAATATCCATGTTTCCATCCCTCACCCTTCTCCATTATTTTTTTCCATCTCATTGTGCTTCTTTCCTAAAAATTGTGTTCTACAGGAAGTTCCTGTAGAAATTACAGGAAGCTAGAAATGGATTTCAAAAAGGAAGTTTGGCGAACATGATAGCTTCCTAAAGGGTTCATAAGTCCTCCTACAATCCTCAAACCTCTCCATCATTTCCATGTCTGCATCACAACACAAGCTCATTTTTTCTTACCATGCAAAAAATTGCAAAATGCTTGGAAGCAAAAATGCATAGTGCTGAAACTTGTTTTTTCCCTAACTTGAAATCCATGCGTTCATTTACAAAACCGTTATAGGGGGAGTTGTATATGGATGATGGCAACATGCCTGAGAAATTTCAGCCAATTCTGATGCACGGTTTCCAAGAAATCCGCCTCCATCACCTTTAGCCATTTTTGCATTTTATCCATATCCGTGCATCTGTTTCAAAACCTATTTCACGGGGAGATGCATATAGGTGATAGTAACCTGCCCAAGCAGTTTCAGCTAATTCCAATGCCTGGTTTTCGAAAAATTGACCCCTGTAATCTTCAGCCATTTTCAGTTTTTCTCGATATCTGTGCATCCATTGACCACAATTTTTCTATGGGAGGTGCATAACAATGATAGAAGCATGCTCAGAAAGTTTCAGGTCAATCCGATCTATCGTTTGGGAGCTATGGAGAAAACAAGTTGTTGTCCTGCAAAAATCCAGCATCAGCAGCATGAAGGTGCAAATCTGAAGGATGAAACTGACTTCTGCAGCTTAGATCCAGCCAGAGGATACCTGCACAAGAAAAATAACCACACATCAGACAACAAAAAGCTTATAGCATAAAGGATCCAGGCATGCAACAATGGAATATGAGCATGCAGCAGCAAAAAGGACCAAGCAGCACGTCGACTTACAGGTATGTGTCTAAACCAATTCCTCTATCTGCATCTATATGATTCAAAAGTGCATAAATGAATGAAATGGTGGGATTAAGCCAAGAAGCTAGCAAAGTTAACCCGAAAGTAAACCGGTGAAGGTTCCTATTCCTGTAGGTGTGAAGTTATCTGCTGAACAGTTTCCTAAGACATAAGAAGAGGAAGAGGATATGTCCCGTGTTCCATATGCAAATGCAGTCAGTAGCCTGATGTATGTGATGGTCTATACTAGACTAGACATTTCACATGCAGTGGGAGTATTGAGCATGTTTATGTCAAAACCAAGAAAGGAGCACTAGACAACAGTGAAGCGGATTTTCAAGTATTTGTGTGGCACTAGTGATTATGGTTTGTGCTACCAAGGAAGACTAGGATTGGATAAAGTGTTGGATATTTGTGGCTTTGTTGATGCAGACTGGGCTGGAGATCTGGATTAGAGAAGATCTACAAGTGGGTATGTGTTTAACCTATTTGGAGGTGCAGTCAGTTGGATGAGTAAGAAACAATTTGTAGTGGCACTATCAACTACAGAGGCAGAATACATGGCAGTGACTCATGTAAGAAAGGAAGTAGTTTGGTTGCAGATATTGTGTTCAAGTATGGGGTTAGTACAGGGAGCTATAAGAATAGACTATGATCGCCAAAGTGAAACTTTCTTGGTAAAGAACCCTACTTACCATTCAAAGACAAAGCACATTGATGTTCAGTATCACTTTGTGAGGGATATGATAGAAGATAAAAAGGTGTTGATGGTAAAGGTGGACACTTTGAATAATACTGTAGATGCATTGACAAAATATTTGAGCTCTAAGAAGTTCTCTAGGTGTAGAGAAACAATGGGCATTATAGGGTTGGATAAATGACTAAGCTCTCCTATGGAAAGAAAACAACAAGTGGGAGAATGTTGGGTTGTGTTATATTCTTTCCACGACTAGCCGACCTAGTTAACCAGGGGGTTAGAGGGGGGGCGGAGCCCCCCTTTCATTGCACCGATTATGCAATGGGAGGGTCATAGGGGGTTTGAGGGGGGCGGTTAGCCCCCCTCTACGGGGTCTGGAGCAGCGCCCCTAGGAAAACAATTTTGGACACTATATTAAGTGGGCAGACCTACCTATGGTTTTGTGCATGGTTTTCGTACATGGTTTTGGGCGCGATGGTTTTCGGTCCATGGTATTGCATGCTTCGACATGTATATATATGTATTGTAACATTGAAAGGAACATAATGAAAAATCAATCTGGTAGTCCCGGTTTTGGGATCCAGTGGAAAATCTCTGTGTATATTTGTTTTATGTGTTATGCTCTCGCCTTTGTTTATTTTCTGTTTTTATAATTCGTATGCAGGTAAGTTTTGAACGGGGTTAAAACCTACAAGTTTCTCAACAAAAAAAGTGAAACAAAACTCTCACAAGCTAAACAAGAAAAAAGTTATAGAAAAGGTGACAAAAGATGGTAAACGTAAAAATCACCTGAAAAGGTGACAACGATGCTCTGAAGGTTCCTTGATATCCTCTGGCATGTTAGAGCTTGATGATTGAATGTATAAATGAGCTCTAGAGACGTTCATTACATAGAGTTAAGAAAACATGGAATTTGTGACGTGCATGCCCGAGGACAAAGAAAACAACGACACTTGGCGGAAACCTCTAAAGATATTAATGTGTCACCTTTTGGAAACTAATAATAGATCCCTACTTCCTAGGGATGATTTTTTCTTTTCCGAGAAAAGATGCCATGCATTTCCTGGAGAGATTGCGTAGGTCTGGGAAGGACTGTGCAAACCTCTGGCTTATGCATTGAGCAACTGCTGAGCAGAAAGTCTTCTATGCAATTATTGGGCTTAGTGGCTCTAGGTTGCCTCTCATGCTCTGCCCAGTTTCCCAGCTAAAGACTGGCTCTCAACTAGCTCTATACAATTCTAGAGCTGAAGGCTCACTGTTGGCTTAGACTGTGAAATTCCTGAGAGCAAGGTTGGTTTCCCTCAAGGATTGCGCAGTTCACTACGGCAATCCTAGAACCATGTTGAAACCAAGTCAAGAGATAGGCTTGTGGGTTACACAGTAAAGAAAGTAAGAAAACAAAAGCGAACATGAAAAAGATATAGCTCAATGAAAGCACAAGTACGTGGGTCAGTGCAAGATGAGATGTTGTGCTTGAGGAGGGAGGCTCCAAAATGAAGCACAGGTAAAATTTTGGAGGGTGATTGTAGCTGCTACAACACCTTGATACTCAAATAATATCTCCCATCCCATCAATCTCTTCTAGCCTGTATGAAGAGTCATATGAACTATACTTAACTATTTTTCTCTTAATCCCTTGTCTTCTATTATCCTACAAACATACCATGTTAGATAAACCAAATAGAAGACATAATCAAAATGATACCTCAATGCATCTCAAAGGAGGCTATTACATCTACACAAGTCAATCTATATCAGCACACTATGTAATAATATCAGGAACTTAATTGTCATGCAAGTAAACACAATGGCAATAATCTTCTTGCAGATGACCACATGCATCTAACAACAAATTAACTATCATGCATTAATAACCGATGCACGTGGATATGACCACACTAATTAACTAGCATATATCTTGCATGTAACCATAATAACAATAAAGTGACTAACATGCGTGTGACTTCAATGCATATAACAACAATTAACCATCATGCATGCATGCCAAACAAATAACCATACATGCCAATCTGCATTTACCCTGAGGTCCATTGCTCGAACCTCGCTTTGATATCACTCTATAACACCCCACCCCACATTCACCCACTTTACTAGATCACCAGGGTAAATATCATATGAGAGTTACTATGCATGACTCAAAAACCATGTTCTAGTTATAGAAGTGGGGTTTACTATATTTAAACTTTACTGCAACCTCCACGAACACTAGATCGCTCAAATGTCAAGCAACATCTACTAATTAACTTTTATTAGATTAGAAATACCTTATTGACTCACTTCACAACCTAGCCACACACATGGCAAGATATGCATGTGGCTAGAAATATCCAACCACACTCATAAGCATTCCTCCATGCAACTATAGCTGAAATTTCTTAGTTACAAGACTACGACCAGAAGCCCTATTTCCGATTTTCAGGGCTAGCTATAGACCAATTGCTCATAATTTCCCAGAACTTTCCTGATTTTCCTTAATCATCTGTAGAAGTCTTTGTTCACTATTGTTGACTCAATTCCTACTCAAAATTGTCCATTACATAATGATCATTTAGATAAAAATTCTGTAGATAAGATTCCTATAGGTCATGAATGCATATATGTAAAATAACTCATTAAATTCATCAAATAATCATCAATAAGGTTTAGTGACCTCTCAAGCTAGTTACGACGACACTTTTTATCTCATGCATTCATATAACCATTCAATAACTTATCAAACCATGAACAAGATCCATAACAAGAGGACATCATACCATAAGAATGTATCATGCATGTAACCAACATTTAACTAGAATAGAACCATGAAAAACCAATCATAGAGTCATACATAGAATTAGAAATTGTGCTCATTAATATCATAAGAATCAACACATAATGACATATGAAAATTCCTACCAAGTCAGAGACTTCCATGTACCATCCAACCATAGATTGGGATGAACCAATTTTTCTTTTCAACTAATCACCCCCATGCCATATTCCAAGCATGAATGTGGGATCACATGGGATAAACCAAAACAGAACCAGCTAGGGCTTCCAAAGGCTATACCACCTCAACCCTCAACCACAGTTATTTCACCTAAATTGGTTCAGAAATCATTAAAACCAAACAAGCTTGGATGCCTCAAACTTTCTTCACCATACAGAGAGAAATTTTCTTGTCTCCACCCACTTGTCAAGAGTTCCATGACAAAACCATCTCCACTCGCAATCCTTGGGAATTTTCCTGAGACCACCTGATCCAGACTTATGCATGAATGTAAAATAATACATATATAAACATAAACACATAGATGCAGTAGAAATAAAAATTCATTTCATTAATATCAAAGAATTGAAATATGCTTACATACAGAAATCGAAATAAACTAGCTCGGGTGATGGTTACTTATCTTTGAGAAGAGATGTGGAAGCTACATGCCTATGAATTGTGTTACAATGAGGCTCAAGGGAATTTTTTTATTTTTTAACGACAAGGGAAAACCCTAAACAACCAAAACCCTAACCCCAGGAGATGGAACACCAAGATTTTGTGCGCTCCATTGGGGTTAGTTGGGCAGCCAACTTCCTAGGGCCATAACTTGGTCGTGTCTTCATTTAGCGTGTACGACACCTCTTTGGAAATATATCTCCGATTAATAAAGGATTTTCCATAGGCCCCTACCTACATCTATGGTCCTGCTGTGGACCTAAAAGGGACATCGTTTAGGTGGTAAAAACTAGTCCGAATGTCTGAGACCCAAAAAACTACTAAAAGTAGTAAACGTTGTTATAAACAAGGAAACTGGTGAAACAGACTAAAGGCCTAGGTGGAATAGGCAGGTGGCCACCAATATGCACCTGGATTAGTCCTCCCTCCTAGGAAGGAATGGTCCCCATTGCGTGTAGAGCCTGCATGAGGAGGGGAAATTTCAGTTGAACCTAGTTCCTAGTGAACCACTTTCCTTCGTGAAGGAGTTGGCCTACTTTGACAACTCAATATAGCTGGATCCTCTGTTGGTGAGTGTTATTGATCTATGTCTCCATGATCCAATCAGTTATGGCTTGTTCCATGCAGTCTGGGTTTAACTTCGTTGGTGTGAGTTGTTCTGCAATGTCGGATGTGTCCCACAATGGTGAAAAGTAAGGTCGAAGGCAATCCACATTGAATACTCGGTGTAGGCTAAGGAACGGTAAAATACTGATCTCGAAGGAAGTTTTCCCTATAGCCTTTTTGATGGTGTATGGCCCATATCGGAGTGGGTAAAGATTGCAGTGGGGCCCAGTGAGGCATTCCTTTTGCAGATATAGCCAAAATTGGATGCCCACCTGGAACTTGTGTGGCACTCGATACTGATAATGTCACTGCTTGTACTTAGCATTGGCTTTGTCCAATATGTTATGGCCCTACTGGAAGATGTTCTGAATGCGATCAATGAAGCTATTAGCCCTGTCATCTTTGGACTGGACATGAGACGAGTCCACCTGAGTAGCTGCAAATGGTATGGCCACATCAATGGTACATAGTGGATGGAATCCCAATCCCACCTGAAAGAGGTTATGGCCAGTTGAGCTATGGAGAGCTTTATTGTAGATGTGGTGGACACAAGGGAGACTTTCATCCCACGTGCATGGATGCTTCGAGTTGTACATGCACAAAATGTGTACGAACATCTTGTTGATGGCCTTTGTTTGGCCATCATTTTGGGGGTGGAAAGTCATGGAATTAGCGAGCTCGGTATCCAACATCGATGAGAGACTTGACCAAAATGTACTTAGGAACATGCTATCCCAATATGATATAATGGACTATGGGACCCCAAAGTGTACCCATACTTGTTCAAAGAAGAGCTTAGCAGTGATATTTTCTATACACTTCTTGCAGGTTGCTAGAATGGCCATCTTAGAGAATATGTCGATGACCACGAAAACACAGTCATTTCCATGCTTAGTAGAAGGAAGGTCCGACATGAAATACATGGAGATGGATTGCTAAGGTCAACTAGGAGTAGGTAGAGGAGTATATAGGCCTTGCTTATTGATGGTATGTTTGGTAATGCCGTAGGAAGAGCATGATTTGATGTACTTCACAATATCATGTTGAAGGTTTGGACAATAGAAATACTTCTGCAACACTACCACTATTTTCTCTACTCTTAAATGTCTAGTTACCAAATTGTAGTGCGCCTTTGAAATAATCTTGAAACGCTCACTTGAAGGAACATAGAGGTGGCCTAGGCGGCAAACAATGCAACTTGGGGGTGAATATTTGGAACTTGCTTTCCTTCTAGGAGCGTCTGGTATGTTTTTCTGAATTCTGGATGGCTCTCATAAAGATGCGGCCAGCCCACAGTCTCATGCCCACAAGAGTCGAGCACAGTGGTCAATGTCATAATCGCAGGTCAGCATAGGGAGTCTACAACATTGTTGGTGCTTCCCTTCTTGTACTTAATGTTCAAATGGAATTGTTGCAGGTATGTGGACCTTTTATGATGGCGATCATTCTGAAACTTCCCTTGTATCTGTATGAACTGTAGGGGTTAGTGGTGTATGTGGATGAGTGTTTCCTTCCCCAAAATGTAATTCTTCCATTGTCAATAGGCTTGCAAAATCAAATACATATATTTTTCATAGGTGGGATACTTTCAGATTGTGTCTGAAAGTGTCTCACTATGATATGCCACGAGATTCCCCTGTTGAGTAAGAACTATACAAATATCATAGTTGGAGGCATCTGTCTCGATCTTATATGGTTGTTGTAGGTCTGGTAACATGAGCACTAGTGCAAAGTAGAGGCGATGATTCAAATCATAAAACACCATCTATTTAGATTCAGACAAAAATAATTTTTCTTTCTCTCCTCCCTTTGTGACTTGACTGAAAGGACAAGTTATATGACATAACCCCAACATGAACCTGTGGTAAAAGTTGGCAGGACTCGAAAAACTATGGAGCTCTATTAGAGTGGTTGGGGCTAGCAAATCCCGAATGACTTGTATCTTGGCTGGGTCCATATGCACACCCCGCTCATCAGTGATGTACCCAAAATATTGAACTTGGGTCATACCAAAAGTGTATTTCTCCAAATTTCCACACAACTTTTATTGCTGCAAAGTTTGGAGAACCTGTTGAATATGGTGGAGATGCTCTTCCCAACTTTGGCTAAAGATTAGAATTTTATCCAAATACACCACCACAAATAAGTTGGTGAAGGGTTTCAAGATGTCGTCCATCAACCTCATGAAGGTTTTGGGGGCATTAGTCAACCCAAAAGGCATGACCAACCATCCCAAACGAACCTCCTTAGATTTGAGGGAAATCTTCCACACATCAGAAGGTTTGATTGACACTTGGCGATAACAAGAGTTCAAGTCAATCTTGATGAAATATTTCCCCCCCTTGGGCTGGTCCAGATTCCGGACAGTGATCTCGTTTAACACCCGATAGTCAATATGTAGTCTCAAGGTCCAGTTGTTCTTTTGTATCAACACAATTAGGTTCCCATAGGGTGATGAACTTGGCTTGATGTGCCCTTTCTACAACAACTCCTGAATCTACCTCTTGATTTCATCATTCCCAAGAAAAAAGTGTTGATAGATTGGTCCATTAGGTAGCGGAAGGACCAGGGTCATATCGATGGGGTGCTTGACCTGACAATGTAGAGGTACCCTTGTGGGTGAGGCGAAGATGTCCCCGTACTCCTCCACAACCTTTTCCATCTATTGTTGTAGTGCGGTGGAGCCCTATATGGAGGTTGTGGCCACAATCTTCTTCTTTCCTTGAGAGTGGATCATAAGGAAAACAAATTTCTTGGTCTAGGAAATGATCTTACTGCACTGCCTCGTAGTGATAAAAAAAATGGTGGTAGGCGGTGCTAACTTCAGTATCCTGTACAACCTATTGCCCAAAGCAATAATAACAATGCAAGGCCTAGACTCATACACATCATGCTGCTTCCACAAGTATGGTTGGCTTAATAATACATCACAAACTTCAAGAGGAGCAACATCACATATTACCTCATATGTGTAGGGTTTGATGTTATAGGGAAGGTGACACTATTGGTTGACGTGGACATCTCACCCTTGGTGAAGCCACCCCATGGTGTATGATTAAGGATGTGGTGTGGACACTAGGCCCAACCACTTCAAAACCTCTACCAAAATTAGGCTCTTTTGGATCCCATTGTCGACAACGATTTGCAGCAGAGAACCCTTCATCCACATCTGTGAGTGGAAGTCACTCTGCCTCCTCTATATCTTTAGGATCATGCTTTTGGATCTTGGTGGTGGTAAAATGACACTAGGTTCCACATCGATAATCGACTTCCCCTTTTCATTCCCCTTGTTGGTTTCTGACTCAAAGTTGGAACATGGATCTGATTCAAAAGCCTTTAGCTTGACCACCATTGACTGCTTGGCTCGACACTTACTTGTGTTGTGAGTGGGGCTCTTATGGAACTCACACCATTTACCTCTATCCTTATTTGTCTTCGTGGTATTGTTCTTTGCTTGCGACTTTGGCAGGTTGTCCTGGGTCGCCCCACCTTGGATTTATTCTTTGTTCTTTGGTTTGGTGGTGCCTTTCCCTTACTTCATATTCACAGATCCAAAGTTTCACTCCTTTTGTTTAAATTTCTTCTCGATCTTGACAGCGTATCGATAGGCAACGCTAAGTGAGGAGATGTCTAGGAACTCCGTCTCGTCCTGGATTTACTTATGTAGATAGACGTAGTACTTGAGTACAAAATTTCGCTCAGAATCCTTGATACCTAGCTTCGTGAAAAGAGTAGGGAAAACATTTGTGAACTCCAACACAACTTTGTCCCTTCCCTGCAGTAACATGGTGCACTTTGTGTATTTATCTTCATAGCTGCCGAAATGGTAATATTGTTCCTTGATGGTGTTGCAGAAAGAATTGCAAGTGGGTGTGGCTAAGAACAATGAGGATTCCCTCTTGTGCTTTTGTTCACAGTAGTTTTCCCACCAATCCTTGACATGTATGAACTGAAAAATATCCTTCCAACAGATTTAACCATCTATCTACGATGTCTTCATCTATTAGGCCTTCAAATATGGGAATGTCAAATTTAACTTGTACCTTAAAAGGAGTGGTGTCTCCGGAGTGGCTTCTGGATGAAGATGCTTCACCTATGGGTAGCCGTCGAAGGATCTAGACAAAGTCATCCATCATCTCATTCATTTATCACTTGAGGGATTCCTCGAGCAATATTTTGAAAGGATCTCTTTCCCTCTCATCTTTCTTTTCTTTTGCCATGGGAGGCCATTGGGGTTTGCGAAGCTAGCCTTGTAAAGGTTCAACCAGTTCGATCCCTAACTCCTTATACCCTGACCTCATTGGGGACATGCAAAGAAAAATAGAGAAAGAGTAGACCACTCTAATACCACGAATCCAGACTTATGAAGGAATGCAACAAAATACTAATATACACATAAACATAGAGATGCAGCAGAAATAAAATTTCATTTCATTAATATCAAAGAACTGAAATATGGTTACATACAGAAATGGAAATAAACTAGCTCGGGCGATGGTGGCATATTTTTTAGAAGAGATGTGGCGGCTACATTCCTCTGAACCATGTTACAATGAGGCTCAAGGGCCCTTTTTATTATTGAAAAACAAGGGAAAATGCTAAACAACCCAAACCCTAATATTAAGAGATGGAGCGCAAAGAGTTTGTGGGCCCCATTAGGGTTAGTTTGACATCTAACTTCCTGGGGTCATAACTTGGTCATATTATCTCTGCTTGGCGTGTATGATACCTTGTTGTAGATATCTCTCTAGGTACTATAGGATTTTCTGTAGGCCTCTCGTCTGCTGCTTCGAGCCTTAAAAAACGTCGTTTAGGGGGTAAAAATTGCTCAGGAAGTTTAGCACCCAAAAAACTGCTAAAAATTGCAAATACTACTATAAAAAAGGAAAATGATGAAACCAATTGGAGGTATAGGTGGAATAGGCAGGTGACCGCTAATATCCACCTATATAACCACCTCAACTAGGATCCAAAATCTATTGAAAATACAAAGCTTAACAAAAAACGAGAACACTCTACATCATGGCTATCCAGGAAATGACAAGGTAAGGCTATACACCACTGTCAATGCAGGAAAATCCCATGCCAATGATCGTAAACATAAACAATAAACCAATGCATTGACCATGCATCAAATCCTAACATGCTAAATCATGCATGCACACTATTACCTGCAAATCCACAACTATTTTTCACCCTTACATGCTTGTGTCCAAACTTCCTCTTGCGATCCCTTGCTTTCCTTGTTTGCTTGCTCCCTTGCTTTATCTCTATCTTGGAGTTCAATTTCTTCCTCAACAAAACTAAAATTGTCACAGCTAAAAGCTAATCAAAAGCTATCAACTATTTGTTAGATGCCTTTTTATCATTGATGTCTAGTGTCTCTTCCTTTTCCTTTCCTCTTTTCTTTCATTTTCCTTTATTTTCTCTCTAATTTCCCTTACATGCATATTATTGTTTCTTCATCTTCCTTTTCTCCTATTTTCCTTTATTTCTTGAATTAATTGTCATTTATTTCCCTTTTCCTTTTTCCAATGCCAATGCCAATTTCCATAGTCATTAATTAACCACAAGTGATACCCACTTTAATGTTTTCCCCTCCATTAAGCTCTGAATACATGTTCCATGACCTTGGTCTTATTTTTGCCTTTATAATGTCCTTCCATTTACATGGAAAATCAACCCAGGGTTGTTACATAACACATACATCTCCCTTTTATTTTTCAAATCAAGACATAGGTAATATCTTTCATTTCTTCATAGCATTGGTAGACAACGCTAGCGTAATGTGTATTCCTTAATTAACCATGGTGCATGAAATTGTAGTGTAGGTGTGTGGCAAAGTCCCTAAGCATTGTCCAATCATGTTAGTGTGGATTCAAAAGTTTAATAACAGTAATGTTTTAGGGTGTTTAGTTTATTTCTAATCATTGTTTTCCAAAATATCACTTACATATTTGATCAATGTTGGGTCACCAATAATATATGATGTCATGAATTAATAACATTTTAATTGTTAATCACATATTGGTTAGTGCAAATTGTGGTTAATGTGTGTGATGTTTGTGATTTAGAATGAGATGTGGTAGAGGAAAATCAAGAGAATAATTGTATACAATATAATTAAATTTGAATAATGCAAAGAAAATAGCTCAAAGACATGCTCACTATTTTGGATATATTTACAAATGAAATTAAAGATCTATTTTTTCACTTGAGATAATGCAAAATAACATCCAAGATTCGAAACAAATAAGTTTTACAATATATTACTTCCATAAAATAGAAATGAAAAATAATAATATGCTAAAATAAATTTGAAATACAACTTTTTAAAAATCAAACTACTTAAATACCCCATTTCCAATTAAAATCTCCCAATTTCCAATTCTTATAATAAATTTTGGCGTTAAATTTAATGTTTAATTAAAAAGACACATTTATAATAATGTTATTATATTATATTAATGTATTAAGAAAAAATATAACATAGACGAATATAATATACAAAGAATACATATGAGCAAAGTAATTAAAAAATTAATAAGATGATAATAGTATGTAACTATTTGAATAAAAATATTCTATCTACCCATGAAAAATTGAGCAATGACGTTGAGAAAAATATCAAATAAAATTTTGCACTTATATTTTCATCCTCAAATAAAAGAATTAGTATGTTTAACATTTGCATTAGGTTAAAAATAATATAAATTTCTATAAGAGGGGTTATATTGATAATCTGACATCATTTTTAGTGGCTATAAAATGTTATAATTGAGATAAAAAGATAAAAAATTGTGTTTTTAGATAAAAGCATGTGTTTAGAGATATGGGTTTTGTGATTACTATAGCGGGTTTTTATCTTGGCTATGGTTTGGGAATTTCAATTCGGAATGATAATGGGGTTTTTCTTTATCTATTTCCAATGTGTTGACGTGACAATGTGATTTTTATTTTTTTCTGAGTTATTGTTAAACAATTATAAATTTAAAACAACTATAAATTTTGGTCAACAATTTTTATTGGAAAGGAGCGTAACATTGAATTTACCCAAAAAAACAAAAGAAATTTGGACAGTACAAGTGAAGAAAATTCTAATTTTTTTTTACAACATTGTTTCTTTAATTATATAAATAATTTGTCAGAATTTTCTAAATTATTATATAATAATTTGTAGAATTTTCTAAAACAAGAAATTCCATAATATAATTTTGATCAATGGAATTTTTTTAAAATTCCAAATAATCAGTGTAATTACTATAAAATTTGCTAACAATACTTTAATTATAATATAATATTTATATTTTATGAAAAAATAAAATTTTGAAATTTTTTAATAATAAGGGGTTGTTTTTCTCCTTGTGCTTTTACGATGGTAGTTCAATCGGAGACACGAACTTTTCGCGTTTGACATTTGACGGCCTGCCAGATCGCTGATATTTCCCATCAAGAACGATATCGAGGAGGAGGAATTGCCTCTTTATGGTCAAAAGTCTGGGTATCTAAAATTTTGAAATTTGACCGTTATAATTTAGATTTATAAATTTTTTAACCTAATTTTATCAAAATCTTACCTAAATTTCTAAAATTTTCCGAGAAAAAAACTGTCTGACTAAGACTATTTCCAACTATTCGGTACCATACCGAAGCCTCGCTCTCCTACTAATTATATGGGTTTTCTTTTAAATGAAACCGAAGCGATGATTCATTGCATTTCTTTTCCACTGCATTGCTTCATAGCATTTTCCAGGAAGTGGTGATGAATAAGATAGAGAAGAGGAAGAGAATTAGGGAAGCGTAGTATAGCTGAGGAGTTCTTGGAAGTTATGGAAATTTTAGTCATATTTAGAGAAAATCTGGCAAAGATTTTTGTAAATATAATTTATAGTTGTTAAACTTCAAAATTTTAGGTGTCTTGGAAGTTTTTGATGGCGCTGAATCTATTTTCACCATCAAAAATATGATTCAAACACTTTCTCTACAAAATTTTTTGAAATCTTTTTACCCAAATTCTAACATTTTTGACCATCCTACCAATTCCTCCACCTCGTTAGACAACAATTAGGAAAGTGATTGGAAAATCTTCGTAAGTGCTCAGCGAATTATGTGCCTCTCTCACCGCTGAGCTTTCAGCGGCGACGATGTATGCGAATATGACGTTCATAATCTACGGTCACGGAGGGCTTCGCTTTAAATGGGCTCAAACCACGGAGTGTTGCACACGTGTGGCTTCGTCTCTCGTCCATTCCTTTCATAGGGAAAAGGGTGCGTGGTCTCAATTTTGGCGGTTAATGTTCTTCTCTATTCGAGAGACGCAGGTAAGCCAGAAAATAACTGGCACTCTGTGCGGAGCTGTATATGTTTACACTTCATTCAAAAGTGAGTATAGCACTTCGCAGTTTTAATGACCGGAATGTTCTCAACACCATCAATATTTTGGTGGTCTTTTCGTATACGAGAACAATATAGGTTTTAGCAAGAATAAAACATCTTACAAAAATAAAACAGAAAAAGTGAATATTAGTAATTAGGTTGCAATTTGATTCCTCTTTACCTTTCCTATAAATTTTTAAAACTTTTATCTTTTGCGTTTTTAGGCTTTCCGTAGAAAACATTGTCTTTAAAATTTAAAATTTTGTTCTTCTTTAAGAGTGATGTTTTTATTAAAAAATATTCCTTCACCTATAAAAGTTTGATTAAAAATTTACCTTTTAATAACATAATTATGTTAAAAATTTTCATTGAAAAAAATAAAATAATTTGTAACATCCTAAACATTATAGATGATATAATAATAATAAAAAAATTAATAAGGCCTAAAGTTACGAATTATTACATTTATTATTTAATATGCCAAGGTGGCGGTGAGGTTTTTACCGACACATTTGATTGATTTTATATATGTTAATAATCCCGCAGAGCTTGTGTTATGGTCTCTGTCATGTATTGAAGAGGCACATGGCTTCACTCGAGTTATTAAGCCCGTCACCCTGCCTAGAGTAAAAGTACCGGGTAAGTCTCTCCATGCGATGCGATCTAAGGTTGTTCTCTGGCAGGGATCCATTCATCGTTGAAGCATCAACACGACACCTGTTCTCACTTGCATCCATCAATCTGTCTGGAGGAATCCAACAGTGGAGAGGGTTTAGTGTTGTTCCAACTACCCCGCCCACTGCCTCCGACAGGGTGGAAGGTCATTTGCATTCGGAGGGCTGATGGTTCGGCCAATTTCCAACGAATTCGACCACCAGGTCTTCAGTTGATTTTTCTACTTGTTTATCGAGAGTTATGGTGTTGGTTGGTCGTCCTTCTTAGGGCATAATGGAACACTTAACCTCTTTGTATAGTCTTTTACATAACAGTTGCTTCTCTTACCTACTTTACTACCTCATGGATTGTAATGGCTTGTCAGGTAACCCTCCAAGTTTAGGGGCATCACAACGCACTACAACAAAACCCTATGATTAGCATCCCTTTTTTCTTCCTTTTTTGCATTTAGAGCCCATTTTTCGTTCTATTTGTGTCCATTTATCAAATATGGTGTGAAACTTGATGCAAAGTTTGCATCGAGTTTTGCACCAAGTCTTACACCAAGTTTAGCACTAGGTATTGTAATAGGTTTCACACCAAGTTTTACACCAGGTTTTCTACTAGGTTTTGTGCCATACTTTGAACCATGTTTTGCATCATGTTTCGCACCTAATTTTGTTTCACCAACTTTTGTATCCTTTATTGCATCCACTTTTTGCGCCTACACTTGCATCAAATTTTGTATCATCTCTTGCATCCTCTTTTGCATCATTTTTAAAATCATTTTTTCATCCATTTTTACATGATTTTTTGCATTCCCTTTGTGTCAAGATTTGCATCAAGTTTTGTGTCTCATATTGCATCGAATTTTGTTGCATCAACTTTTTCATCCTATTTTGCATCCATTGTTGCACCCATGTTTACGTCCACTTTTTCATCCCTTTTTGCATCTTATTTTTCATCTTCATTTGCTTCTATTTTTTCATCTATCATTACATCCACTTTTTTTGTGACACTATTTGTGCCATGTTTTGTACTTACTGTTGTACTCACGTTTTCTTCCAATTTTGCATCCATCTTTGCATCCTCTTTTGCATCAAAATATTGCATCTATTTTTCCGTCCACTTTTGTGTTGGGTTTTGCATCACATTTTGTATCTTCTTTTTCATCTACTTCCATTGCATCCATATTTTTAATCCAATTTTGTTTCTCTTGTTGCACCCATGTTTGCATCCCTTATTTCATCTTGTCTTACATTCAAGTTTGCATCTTTTTTTGTATTTTTTATTACCTCCACTTTCTCATCCACTTGTGCCACAATTTGTGCCATATCTTGTGCCTATCGTTGAAACCCACATTTTCTTCCAATTTTGCATCCACATTTGCATCCTCTTTTGTGTTCAAGTTTGCATCAAATATTTTGTTATGTTTTTTGCATCCCATTTTGCATTTACTTTTACATCCACTTCTGATGTGTCCAATTTTTCATCTACTTTTGTGTCCACTATTGCACCCATGTTTGGTCCATGTTTACATCTTTTTTTGACTCCAAGTTTGCCTCCTTTTTATATCCAAGTTTGTGTATTTTTTGTGTTTATTGTTGTATCCACATTTATTTCACAACAATTCATGCTAAGTTTTATGCCTACTATTACACCCATGTTTTCTTCCAATTTTTCATCCATGTTTGCATTGTATTTTGTGTCCAAGTTTGCATCAACTATTGCATCTACTTTTTCATCCACTTTTGTGTCAATTTTTCTGTCTTGTTTTTTATCTACTTATGTTGTGTCCACTTTTCATCCAATTTTACGTCTATTGTTGCCCCCATTTTTGTTTTTTACGTTTACATCCATTTTCCAATACTCATCATAGTTTTTGCATTGATGACATTTCTTATGACATTGAAAATTATGAAGAACTGATGACAATGCCAATAATTATGATGATGACGATGACATGAATTGTGATTATTATGATAACCGAAATGATGATAAAGGTGATGGGGGTTACAATGACAATGATGATGGCAATGCTAATGACCTTGGACAATCTTCCCAATTTTTAAATGTTGTCATGGTCATAATCATAATCATTATCGTTGGAGTCATCATCATTTAAGCATCATTATCATTATTTTCATCTTGGTTATCATCAACAATAATAATGGCATGAATCGTGATTATGATGTTCATGACGAAGTTGACAACAATGATGATAGAAATTACATTAATTATGATGATGGGGATGATGAAAATTATAATGACAATGATAATGGTAGTGATGATGATGATCATTGATCATCTCTAAAAAATAATGTTGATATTTCTCTTACATATAGCATGTGTCCTAACAACCCTTTTTGAGCACTTGTAAGATTTTTTGGGTTGATGATATTTCTTACGAAACCTATAATTATGAACAATTTCCGACAATTTCCATAATCAGGATGATGATGACGATGATGATGATGACGACATGAATGGTGATTATGACGATAATGCAATTATGACATTGATGGTGGTGATGATGATGATAATGAAGATGATGACACTCCTTATAAACTATGGAGGTACACATAATGAGACAAAAAATACTCTCAAGTTGAAATATTCATATAAGAAGGGATCTGGATTGATAAGCATCAATGATGATTTACATCATCATAGCCAACATTGTCAAAATAGAAAGGCCTTGAATAACAAGTTCTATCCCTCCATTAGATCATAAGACAATGTTGGGAGGCATAAATTTGGACACCACTACCTCTTTAGGCACTTACCCCACTAGGATGTTCATCAGGCATGTCCTCGCATGATCATTTCCTAATCCATTGTCATAATATTTGACACCAGGAAATTTTGATCCTCGTGACTATTCTTATCTTGGATTAATGTACTTGACTTATGGCAGTTAGTCCTAGTCAAAGTACAAATTCTCAAAGAATATTGGTCCCAGATGTTTATCTAATCTACCATTCTCCCTACTGGTGTCTTTAGTAGGCTTACAACTATTAGTCTTAGCCATAATACATGACACATGGATAATATGGTGTCCACCCTCACGCTCTCTCAACTAGGGAGGAGACATCCACAAACATAAGCTTTTCTCGAGAATACCCATCATTTTCATAGAGAATAACATCATTATTTTGTTTTCATTGCATGACGCCTTTAGGATTAAGCATTCATAGATTTATGGCTAAATTTTTCCCCTTTTGTCATTTGTGATGAAAGAAAATCAAAAAGTGAAAGCCAAAATCATTAAAGATACACTATAATGATTTATCTAAGTCTAAACTCTAAGGTTGAAGTGAAAATTCATGTAAATGTTATATCTATGAGTTGTTCCAAACTTATGAAAACCTTATTCCCTAAGTACTATATATAAGAAAAATCAAAAGAAATAAAAATAAGGCCCAATGATTGGTAACTCATGTATTCACACCCTCTTTGGAAAACATATGAATATATACACTCCTAGTCACACTTGATCACATGTTTGTGGTGGTTAAATCATGAAGTCCTCTTTTCCCCTTTCATTTTCACTTCATTATTTAAGCACCTAATTGAGGATCTAGGAAATGTTTTTCTTGCCTAAGGGTTTCATGTCTACTCTTGGTTTACTTATGTCACACTACAGTCAATTTATGTGACGGAGTGAAATACTTAAGTTTGTGGAGTTATTAGAATAGTGTATTAAGTTAGTCACCACACTCACATGTATTACATCTCATTGATCCACATGTGTGGGTTGGAGACTCATTGCTTGAGAACTTTAATGGATACTAGTTTAGGGCTTTGATGGTATATCTTACAAAATCTCTTGGTAAAAATTGTGATTCATCCCTTCTTTTCCTCGAGACACTTGATAATATTGAAGTCACTCCCAATAATCCACGGACATGGGGAGTATAAATTATTTGTGCTGGAAATAGAATTGAGAAATAAAGGTTTTCAATTTGTGATATTGGAGTCATAGACATTGGATACATGGTAGTAGTCCTTGATGTCAATTAACTAAAATTATATTGTCATAATGCAAAAAGAGGTAAACATATTGGTAACCTTGATGTCGTGATCATTCCAAATAATATCCATCCCACCCAAGTATATCTAATCATCAATCACTACTACTTGGAAATTCCTCCCCCATTTGGTAATTAGATGAGGTATAACCTCACTTAATATTTTTATTTCTTATATCAACATTATTGATGGGTGCTTTGCGTACCATTTTTCTTTTAGGAGTCTTTGTTTTCCTTTACTATTGAGGCCCCTCATTTTCCATGAGACTATTTCATGGAGAATTTACACACAAAAGGAAGTATAACGTGACTAAAAAACACATGTTTCAAGATTTAAGTTCTCGGACAATGCCACTTCATCACTCCTATATTTCCTTAACCTGGGACTGAATAGTGAACTTGATAGCCTTAAGGGAAATTAACCAATGAAAATATCAAAAAGAGGTGACTTTTGAGTTTATCACATACAAGTTAATATACTAAAAAAAATATCCATAACAATTTCATGATTCAATGAATATTTAAAAAAAATATCCAAAACAATTTCATCAAGCAATGAATCTTTACATTATAAATTACAATCTATAAACCTTTTGGGAACTTTTTGCTAAACCATGTTCGAAACCAACATATTTAATATTAATATTTAACAATAATATCGACAATAACACATTTTCATAAATTAAATAACATGTTATCAATCCTAAGAAATATCACCAACATAAAACTAAAAAGCATGCAACTAATGGGAGTGACCACTGAAGGCCACCATAAGACAATTAATCTATTAAGACAAGGATTAATGGGGAAAAAATCTACAAAGGACAAAGGCAAACTTATTTTAACTTTATTGTTTTATTAGGTGCAAGTTGAACATCTCAAGATATAATGAAGAACATAATTAATTTTATTACATTAAGAAAACCCAAGCATATTCTATAACTTAGCAAGGAAGAGATGTATAATACCCATCTCAACGACACAACGCATGGCATTAAGTTATTTTTTTATATATAATTTAAAATTATATCATAAAATCACAAATTTAGCATGAATGGATGTTTAAAATCCATTTTTATAAAAACAAAATATAATTTTTGTTATAAAAAAAATACCAAAAACTAAATATATTTTTTTAGAAAATAAAAAATACTAAAATGAATATATATTAAAAAAAAAAACTAAACTTAAGCAAATATTTTTTATTTTATTTTATTTTTTAATTTAAAATAATTTTTAGAATTTTTTCAAACACTTCCCTCCATTCTAAGAAGCAAAAATAATAATAGAAATAAGGACGGACCAAAAATATTCCTTTCCTTGGTAAGTGTTTCCCAACATTCATTACACTCACTCGAGTTATTTCATAAAACAGAGAAAAGTGTTATTTCACACACTTTTGCCAAATCCTATTGAGCTTCTCTTATGATATATCTATTCTTTGATGGAGTCCTTGATATATGATCAAGTTTTGATCAATATATCATAGATATCATTATGCTAAGGTAAATTCACAACATTGATAAAAAAATAGGAATCTCATCATACACAATAATTCTTCATAAAAAACTGTAAACAATTTTCAACATATTCATAAGGTAATGATGAATTATTGTGTGAATTTACCTTAGCATAATGATATCTATGAAACAATTTTATTTGGTAATCATACATTGAATTTTAGTTGATTTGATTAAATATGATGACGATATTATCATTTTTTTATCTTGTTATTTTATGTATATATTGAAAATTATCAACATTATTTTGATGGAGAATTATTATGTATGATGATATTACTATCTTTTGATGGATGTTGTGAATTTACCTTACAATAATGGTGTTCACGAAATATTTTGATATGATAATCACACATTTGAGTCTTAGTTGATTTGATTAAAGATGATGAGGATATTATTAGTATTATCTTGTTACTTTATATATGCATTGAAACCTGCCAATGCTTTTTGATGGAGAATGATTATGTATGATGACATTACTATTTTTGGGCGTAATGTTGTGAGTTTACCTTAGAATAATGATATCTGTGATAAGTGTTGATTTAGTAGTAATATATGTATATTGAAAATTGTCAATGATTTTTTGATAGAGAATTGTTTTTTCTCCATCAGGAAAAATCGTAATTTCATTTATAAAAGAGGAAATTACATGTCGTAAATGCTGATGCATATGCAGTGCATGATCAAAAGCATGTATATTAGAAATTTTGCCTTTGATCCACACAGGGGGCAACAATAAAAACATAACTAAGAGACATATTAAGTAACTGTAAAACATATACCGAGACAGTATATATAATCAAAAAAGGCTTATGCCTGATCAAAATAAAGAGATACATATACCAGAACCATGACATGAATTAAACATTCAGATTCATAAAAGGCCTATGATAATATTGGAAGAATGCATCTCCTTCCTGTTCTTTGATCATCCAGATGCCCAACTCCCCGATCGCAGCCTCTTTGGATAAGTTGTCGGTAGCTCCATTCTACTCCCTGTAAATATGTGTGCAAGTGAAAGTATCAAAATATGTGATCAATCGCAAAGTCTCATCCAAGATGTGCAATAATGTATATGTAGAGCATCTAGTTTTTCTGTTCAGCCAATCACATATTATTTTAGAGTCCCCATAAAGTTGTAATTCTGTGCAATTTTTCTCCAAAGCGAATTGTATGGTGTGTTTTGCAGCAAGGAGTTTGGCTGAGTTGTTTGTGCATCTGTGGAGTCCAATTAGCAAGCTGAAAGAATTATGATGGGATAGGGGAAGAATAGCCCACCCCCCCCATAGCCTTGCTCTTGGGAAGCTCCATCAAAAAAGCTCATGGTTTGTTGTAATTTATTTGTTGATGAGAAGGGTTGCGCCGATTACTGGGAGGAGGATCATCCAAGATGAGAGTGTAATCAACAATGACTTTTGTTGCCAGGACATCCCAATTTGGTACCAAATCCTGGAAAATGTTGTGATTCCTAGCAGTCCAAATTGTCCAACAGGTTAGAAGTGGAAGGTTCCGAATCTTTGGGGATGTGGAAGTGTGATACCAGACTTTCCAGGCAGCAAGTAAAGTATTCCCAGCCCAGGTAGCAGAAGGATTGATATGTTGTAGAATTAGTTTCCACAGATAACAAGTTACTGTACATTCTAAAAAAAGATGAGAAGTTGACTCATTTGCCTTCTTACAGAGACAACACCAGTGGGGCCCATGTTGTGCTCACTTGAGAATATTTTCTCCTGTTGGTATTTTGTTCTGGAGAATGGTCCACATTAAGAGTCTAGATCTGGGGGGGCCTTTAGTTTCCAAAGATGTCTCCACCATTCAGCAAGTAGTAGAGGCTTCCTTGGTGCTGCCAATGTCAAATAACCATCCTTTGGGGAATATCTGCCATTTTTTGAAAGAGCCCAAATAATCTCATCATCCCCTTCCAGTATTCAGATGTGGGCATCCATAAGGGCTCGAGTGTACTCCTCCCATTGCTGTGACCAAATAGGAGGAATGTTTAACTGCTCTGCTGATTTCCAGGCTTGTTGAAGGAAAGTGGAATTTTCCAGGTCAGCAATCTGAGATATATAAGTGAAATTTTGTTGCTGGAGATACTGAATGAGTTCCCTGGGTAATCGGTGCATGTCCCCACATCCCACCCAAGGATCAAGACCAATTCGGACTGTGTTTCCTGATCGAATCCTCCAGGTGATACCTTCCCTGATCGGACTCAAAGCTTTAAGTACCGCCTTCCAGATAATTGAGACCCCTGAGGTACTTTGATGAGCTCTCCTAATCTAGTCCATGATGTGTAGGGGAGCTATGTATTTTTCATATGTGACCCTCGTCCATAGGCTGTCTGCTGCAACTAATTTCCAACCAAGTTTTGCAGCAAGATCTAAAGAGAAATCCTCAAGTTTTTTAAGGCCCCACCCGCCCCATTTTTTTGGAAGATTAAGGGCCTCCCACCTGACCCAAGCAAAAATCCTTCCCTGTTTGTTCCCTTGCCAAAGAAACCTACAATAGATGGCTTGAATTTTGTTGAGAATGCCTTTGGGAATCCAAGCCAAGGACATCCAATATACCGGGGTGGCCTCCAGGACGCTTTTGATGAGGGTGAGTCTTCCAGCCCACAAAAGATATTTGAGGTACCATGTGTTTAGTCTTTTCTCCATTTTGGAGATGAGCCAAGTCCAGTCTGCAATTTTATAGCCCAGTGGCTTCAACTTGTAGCCCAGATATTTAAGGCCTTCTGCTAATTGCAGCTAAGTGAAGTGGAAGCACTGTAGAGAAAATAATATCTCATGCAGAGTACACTCAACTGTTGTCAATGTAGACTTGCTGTCATTTACAATCATACCTGTAGCCACTTGAAAGAGGGTGAAATTTTCCTTGATGATGCTAATGTCCCCAATACTACTGTTGATAAAGACCAAAATGTCATCAACAAAAAGAAGGTGTGTTAGGGTGCAACCTTCTATTATCTTTATGCCTTTTAGTCTACCCCTTTGATGGTCATCTTTGATGAGATTGCTGAGACCTTCCATAATGAGCAAGAAGAGTAATGGCGAGAGGGGACATCCCTGTCTCAGCCCCCTTCCAGAGGTAAAGAAGGGAGATGCACTTCCGTTCACCAGGACACTAAAGGGGATATTAGTAATGCAGCTCATGATCCATTTAATGAATAAATACGGGAAGCCCAGATGAGTTAACAACATTCTAATATAAAGCCAATTCACTCTGTCGAAAGCTTTAGATAAATCAACTTTGAAAATCATATCTTTGCCACACCTTGAGTGTAATGTACGAATTAGTTCTTAGGCAGTGCCAACAACTTCATGGATCTGTCTATCTTGTAGGAAAGCAAATTTCTCTGGTGAGATGTGGTTAGAGAGGATGGGTTTCATCCTGTTGGCAATAATCTTATATATGCAATTGCAGAGAGATATGGGGCGAAAATCCTCGAAGGTGTCCGGGTTGTCCTTCTTAGGGATGAGTGCAAGGAATGTAGAAGTAATAGAATTTTCAAGAAAACCTTTGCTTCTCGAATCCTCAATTATTTGGAGCAGGTCTTCCCCAATGATGTCAAAAAAATCCAAATAGAATTCCACCGACCAACCATCAGGCCCTAGACTTTTGTCCTTTTTGAACCATTTTAAGGTGTGTTCCAATTCCTCTAGAGTAACTGCCTTAATTAAATCTTCCCCTTCCCCAGGATCCACATATCTGGGAAAGAGTTGTGCCACCCTAATGATTTCTGCAAGATTAATATCCTGGGGGGCTTGGTAAGCTTTCTTGAAGTGTGAGGAGGCAAGTTCAGCAAGTTGAGGAAAGGTATTTAATGCCTGCCCCTGATCATTCTGAAGCTGCCATATGGTGTTGATCGCCTTTCTTCCATTGGAAAATTTATGGTAGAATTTGGTGTTTTCATCTCCTTCCAACATCCAGATGGCTCTGCTCCTCAGGCGCCAGGATTCCTCCTTTTCCTTAAGAATTTTAGCTCTCTCTGCATAATGAGAAACCATCCTATCCTTGTGTTCTTCTGAGGAGTAGATGCCTCCTAGATTATTCTCAAAAGTGGCAATATCAGCTTCAATTTTACAGAGAGTTTGATCCTCCTGTGTTCTTTTATTATGGGCCCAAAGTTTGGACATCTTCTTAAGGGCTGTAAGATTTTGAATAAATATTCTGGTGCTGTCTTCTCTTCTCCTTGGGGGATTTGCTCTCCAGAAATCAGAGATCATTTTTTTATAAGAGTCATCCTTGAGCCAGACAGAGCAGAACTTAAAAGGTCCTTTAGGTTTTGCTTGCCCCCCTACTATTTCCAGGTAAATGGGGAGGTGGTCAGATATCCCCCCAGTATAGAGAATTGTTATATATTAGGACACTGCTATATTTTTTATGAATGTTGTCAATTACCCTTAAATTTGTTTACAAATACTAAGTTATCAATTTGAATTGTGATATCTTTTTAAATGTCTTATACATGAAAATACTTCCTCGTCATCTTGGAGGAAAATATTATGTTGTTGGTTGAAATACCCCTTTCTCCTAGACTATATAAGACTATAATACAAGCTATGTACCATGAGGACCATGTTATCCTAGTCTATAACAAGTTCTCTGCTTCATCTAACTTGTGTTACCAAAAGTCTCACATTAGAGGAATTTTCAACTCAAAAATAACCACCTAAGAAAAAATGAAGAAACTAATAAAATAATGCCATATAGACAATTTTTTAATATATCATTTTTAATATTCTTTTACAAAAATTACCCAAATAAATGTCACATTTATCAAAATTACTGTATATGTATTCTATATTTAAATTAATATATTAGCACAAGATTTAATAAAATTTAAATTAAAAAAATAAATTAAATTTAAAAAAGCAAATTAAAAATTTAAAGAAAACTTAAATTTAAATTTAAATTACTCAAATAAACGTCACTTTTATAAAAAATAACCGTCTACATGTATTTTGTATTGAAATTCATTTATTAACACAATATTTAATAAAATTTAAATTTAAAATTTAAATTAAACTTACTCAAATAAATGCACTTTTATCAAAATAACCATATATTTAAATTAAAATTAATTTATCAATCCAAGATTTAATAAGATTTAAATTAAGAAAGTAAATTTAAAATTTAAGTTAAATTTAAGATTTAGGATTTTATATTTAAATTTATTTATTTCACATGCCATGATTTACCCTTCATTAAAATTATTCTCGATATTCTAACTTTTCTAGATTAAGATATTATTTTTATTTTTAATATTTAATATAGTTTGGGGTCACTTGGTTACCATTCAATTTTAAATTAGGTAAGTTATATTATTAAAAAGAAATTTAGTGCCTAGCCACACCTGTATGTCTTTCAAATTTTAAAGGATTTTGATTGGCTTACACATTATGACATGGAAATTCAATGTTAACATTTTAAAATGAGCCTTCCTCTAATGCTCAATCACGAGAAAAAAAGGTCGAGTTAACTAGAATTTGACACTTTTGTTCACTTTCACAAACTCATATGGTGGAATGTGATCTCTTTATCCTCATCCTTTGATTTTTCCTAAAAAATAAAAGCACACAAAAGTGGGAAAGAGCCATAAAGCATGGGGAAGCTTTTTCCTAAGCACAAAAACATCTAAAAAGTGGAAATGGCCATTTTTATATGAGGAAACATTATTCACCCAAAATCGTTTTCCAAAATTGAACTAATGAGGAATTTGGGAAATCTTCATAGGCTTCACTTTCCTATATATTGGAGGCTTGGCCGTTGAGAAAAGGATGGGAATTCATGTATTGTCACGTTGCTGAGATCTATCTTGAGAGGGAGAGTTTTGGATCTAGGAGTTGGGGAGGTGTTGCTGCAACTGCATCTGATGGTTGTAACTTTCCTCCAACTCATTTATTAATATAGATCGGTTGTTCTTCCTTCCATATGCTACTATTCATTCTTTACTTATCTTATTTAACTAATGAATGTATGGGATTTTGGTTTATATTTATTTATTCAGTAATATTTATATGTTTATTATAGTTTCAATTATCAAGATATTATGTTATGAAGGTTTATTTGTTCTCTCTCTTATGTGTAGGACCATGATTTGGAGCTAGCTAGGAGCACTTCCAAGCTACACTAAAAAAATGCAACAAGACCTACATGAGAGGAGTCACAGGAATTCATTCTCTTTTTATTAATCTGTACTCTACATATTGATCTACTAAGAATGTTGAGCCTTAGAACAACCTTTCTCCTAATTGGTCTATCCTAGGTTTCTGGGATAAACTGAAAGGATTTTATGTTCATCTAATTATGCATTAAACCATATAGCAAAATGATATTCAGAAACTGTAATATATTTCACTATGTAATTGAAATTGGTAAAATGAACCCATAAAGGGGTTCATAAATGGAAATAAAATTAAAACTCTAAACAAGAAGCCAAAAGTGGATGTAACCATGGATGCAAAATTGGGAGTAGAATTGGATGTTAAACTAACCATCAAAACAAGATGAAAACAATGACACAAAAAGGATTTGAAGTTATAATTAAAAGAGGGTGAAAAACTAGACATAAAGAAGGGAACAAAATAAGGCATATAAAAAGATAACAAATTGGGTGCAAACAAGGATACAAAAATGGACACCAAAATGAGGATGCAAAGAATGGTGTAAAATTAGGATGCAAAATTGGGTGCAAAAAGGATGTAAGAAAAGACGCAAAACAAGATGCAAAATGGGACTAAAAAAAGATGAAACTAAGGATCCAAAAAATGACGGATAACTAGATGAAAATTCAAACTAAAATCTAGGTGCAAATTGAGATGCAAATGTGGCAGAAAAAAGGATGCAAATTTGAATACCAAAAATGATGAAAAATTAGACTCCAAAAAGGATGCAAAATTGGACACAAAAGTAGAAAAAATGGTGCAAAATGGGCATAAAAATTGCTCAAATTTGGATGCAAAATGAGGTGCAACAAATGATTCAAAACTTGGAGCAAAAATAGATGCAAAAGTAGATGGAAGAAATGGCTCAAAATTGAATGTAACATTAGACACAAAATGGGATTCAAAGGTGGACGTAACACATGGTTTAACATAGGATGAAAATTTAGATGCTCAAAAGGATGCAAAATTGGATGCAAGAAATGGTGTTAAAAATGATGCTAAATTGGATGCAACAAATGATGTAAAATTAGGTGCAAAATACGATGCAAAAAACAGATACAAATGAAATGAAAAAGTGGATGAAAAAAATTGTGCAAAAATGGATGCAAAATTTGGCACTAAATCAGCTTCAACATATGGTGCAAAATTAAATGCAAAAAATGGTGTAAAAAAGGCATAAAAATTGGCGCAAAAATAGATGTAAAAATAACTACAAAATTAGAAGCAAAAAATGGCATAAGACTAGATGAAAAAACTAGCACAAAATGGATGACATACAGAGAACGGATTGGACCATTAGCATATAAGCTTGCATTACCAAGCCACATTCGAGTCCAAAATGTTTTCCATGTTTCCTTTCTAAAAAATATGTGTACAACCGACAACATATAGTTAGCTCAGAGAATATCCAGGTAATCAGTTAAGGGAATACATATGCCATCGAATAAATTGGTTTGAAAGAATCATGACTGTGAATTGTATGTGTGCAGGTCGAACCAAAAGGAGAGTTCCTAGAAGAACCTCTTCGTATTCTCTATCGGAGAGAAACCACCTTGCAGAAGTGAGCCATAACCCAGGTTAAAGTGTAGAGGAAGCACTTTGGCCTCAATGTGACCACTTGGGAAGAGGAGGTATTTATGTGGGAAGTTTATCCGACACTATTTTCTTAAATCAACAGAACACTAGGGACGATATTCCTCATAAGGGGGGGGGGAGATGTAACACCCCATGCTACATGAAAGAATTACTGTGGTCATTAAGTTTGTTTTTATGTCTTCATGCATTAATGGCTTTTACTTTATGATAATGACTAAGGCTAGAAAGGCCAGATTACAAGTTGGTTACCTAATTAATGAGTAATTAGGAGTTTTGACATGTTAACAAAAATAAATTGTTTGCAATAGTTAAAAGAAATAGTTGCCAAGAAATAGTTACACCTCTGCCTAGAAAGGGAAATATAGATGGGGGAGAGGAGCAAAAAGGATCCTGGCGCTGGGTGGAATAAAGCAATGGTAAAAGCGCTCAAACACAGTCAAAAGAAAGTACAGAACTTTAGACTGGACAGTGAGTCTTGAGGCCCAAGGTACTGACTGTAGCCGAATATAATCCAGTTGTAAAGGAGAAAGTGCTCAGGGGAGAGTCTCGACATGATTGCCAGACTCGTGGCTAGAAGGAGAGACTTTCCAGATAACTTTGGAGTTTTAAGCTAATAAGTTAATCAAATAAGTAATATAGTTTTTATTTAAGTAATGATGATTATGGATTAATAGAAAACTGCTTGCTTACAGTAATAGAGTAGCTCATTATATAGATTGTAGGAAATTTACTTCAATCAGTAATAGAAAAAATTAAAATAGAAAATTTTCTTTATTACCCTAACAGAATAATTCAGATGTTCAGTACAGAAGCAGAAAGAAATTCATGTCATAGGAATGAGTGTAATTATACATTAAAGCTGTAAGGCTAGTAAATCATGAAGCCCCAAATGAAAATTCGATTCCTGCTATTTTATCCAAAACATGCATTTGTAAACTAGAAAGCAATCGTATTATCTCTCATAGAATAAACCGTATCTTTAAGTCGTAATAGAGGAATTCCTCCCATCAAGTGGAGTGAGTAAATCTTTTAGTCAATCCTTCAAGAGAAAGAGATTTCTCTTACACAGAGCATAAAAGAAATAGCCAGGTGACTCTTCAGGCATAGACATTTACATAAATGATTTAATAGATGCATCAAATCGAAAATGAAGATACCAACGAACATTCCAAAACAATTATATAAACCGTTTCATAATCAGTTAATGAAAACTTATTTAATTTTTAACTAAATAAGTAAAGCTTATCTCCAACATCTTACAGTAGTAGGGTGTGGTGGCCTATATACATATAAACAAATGGAGATAAAACCCAAAAAGAGGGAAAAACCCTCGAGTTTGTAGTACATTGAAAACTAACTATTCCAGAGGTGTTCTGTACTCATTAACTTACAAAAAACAAATATTAAATAGTCTTTTCAACCCAAAAAGAAAAGCAACATTATCAACTTTGTAACCCTCACAATTTATAGAAATGGCAATGAACTATTTATACAGTATTCTAGATAAAAGATAAGAACTAGGTAGGTTCTAGTAGAAACCTCTGCCAAGTGATTTTCCACATACATCTAAACCATAACAATCAAATTGGGTGAGATTTGGTGAGTAGTTTCCAACTTGCGAACAACCGAGTAGGCTATCAGTCCTCATAACCTTGGAGGGCGCAGGACTGACTCCATAAGAACCCCAGTAAAGGCAACATGTTACCTGCGACATCATAAATATATCATTACCTAAGGTATGTCATCTATTAAAGAAATCTATTAAATACCAGAGAAACCGAGATTAAAACCTCACCTGAGCACTGAAGGTTCCATCCAAGAGCAGTTCGCCTACCTAAGAAAGCATCACTTGTGTATAAGTAGTATGCGGAAATAAGTTGAACTGTGAAATGATACCAAAGCATGTAAGCTCACCTTCCTCGAGTCAGCACCGAAACTCGTTAAACCTCGATGAATCAGAGAAGTGTCACTACAACAAAACAGGCAATTTATGCTAGATTTAGCACCGAATTTTAGTGTATTTGTTTCTCCATTGGGATGAGCAACCTGGCACTAAATCTGGCTGTATTGTACAATTATTAAAGCGTCCTTTTTTGCACCAAATTTTGCATCTTTTTTTACGCAAAATTTTGCATCATTTTTTCATCATATTTTGCGCCAATATTTGCATTTGGTTTTACAAGAGGTTTTGCTTCTAGTTTTGTGCCATTTTTGCATCTATTTTTGCATCATTTTTTTCTTCCTATTTTGTGCCATTCTTTGCTTCTAGTTTTGTGTCGTAATTTGCATCGAGTTTTACACCATCTTTTGCATCCAATTTAGTGCCTTTTTTGCATCCATTTTGTGCTAGTTTTTTCATCTAGTCTTATGCCATTTTTTGCTTCTAATTTTGTAGTTATTTTTACATCTATTTTTGCGCCAATTTTTATGCCTTTTTTACACCATTTTTTGCATTTAATTTTGCACCATATGTTGAAGCTGATTTAGTGCCAAATTTTGCATCTATTTTTGCACAATTTTTTTCATCCACTTTTTCATTTCATTTGTATCCGTTTTTTGCATCCTATTTTGCACCTAATTTTACATCATTTGTTGCATCCAATTTAGCATCATTTTTAACACCATTTCTTGCATCCAATTTTGCATCCTTTTGAGCATCTAAATTTTCATCCTATGTTAAACCATGTGTTACATCCACCTTTGAATCCCATTTTGTGTCTAATGTTAGATTCAATTTTGAGCCATTTCTTCCATCTACTTTTGCATCTGTTTTTGCTCCAAGTTTTGAATCATTTGTTGCACCTCATTTTGCATCCAAATTTGAGCAATTTTTATGCCCATTTTGCACCATTTTTTCTACTTTTGTGTCCAATTTTGCATCCTTTTTGGAGTCTAATTTTTCATCCTTTTTGGTATTCAAATTTGCATCCTTTTTTCTGCCACATTTTGTGTCCACATTTGCATCTCAATTTGCACCTAGATTTTAGTTTGAATTTTCATCTAGTTATCCATCATTTTTGGCATCCTTAGTTTCATCTTTTTTTAGTCCCATTTTGCATCTTCTTTTGTGTCTTTTCTTACATCCTTTTTGCACCCAATTTTGCATCCTAATTTTACACCATTCTTTGCATCCTCATTTTGGTGTCCATTTTTGTATCCTTGTTTGCACCCAATTTGGTATCTTTTTATATGCCCTATTTTGTTCCCTTCTTTATGTCTAGTTTTTCACCCTTTTTTAATTATACCTTAAAATCCTTTTTGTGTCATTGTTTTCATCTTGTTTTGATGGTTAGTTTAACATCCAATTCTACTCCCAATTTTGCATCCATGGTTACATCCACTTTTGGCTTCTTGTTTAGAGTTTTAATTTTATTTCCATTTATGAACCCCTTTATGGGTTCATTTTACTAATTTCAATTACATAGTGAAATATACTACAGTTTCTGAATATCATTTTGCTATATGAATTAATGCATAATTAGATGAACATAAAATCCTTTCAGTTTATCCCAGAAACCTAGGATAGACCAATTAGGAGAAAGGTTGTTCTAAGGCTCAACATTCTTAGTAGATCAATATGTAGAGTACAAATTAATAAAAAGAGAATGAATTCCTGTGACTCCTCTCATGTAGGTCTTGTTGCAGTTTTTTAGTGTAGCTGGGAAGTGCTCCTAGCTAGCTCCAAATCATGGTCCTACACATAAGAGAGAGAACAAAGAAACCTTCATAACATAATATCTTGATAATTGAAACTATAATAAACATATAAATATTACTGAATAAATAAATATAAACCAAAATCCCATACATTCATTAGTTAAATAAGATAAGTAAAGAATGAATAGTAGCATATGGAAGGAAGAACAATCGATCTATATTAATAAAGGAGTTGGAGGAAAGTTACAACCATCAGATGTAGTTGCAGCAACACCTCCCCAACTCCTAGATCCAAAACTCTCCCTCTCAAGATAGATCTCAGCAATGTGACAATACACGAATTCCCATCCTTTTCTCAATGGCCAGGCCTCCAATATATAGGAAAGTGAAGGCTATGAAGATTTCCAAAATTCCTCATTAGTTCAATTATGGAAAAAGATTTTGGGTGAATAATGTTTCCTCATATAAAAATGGCCATTTCCACTTTTTAGATGCTTTTGTGCTTAGGAAAAAGCTTCCCGATGCTTTATGGCTCTTTCCCACTTTTGTGTGCTTTTATTTTTTAGGAAAAATCAAAGGATGATGATAAAGAGATCACATTCCACCATATGAGTTTCTGAAAGTGAACAAAAGTGTCAAATTCTAGTTAACTCGACCTTTTTTTCTTGTGATTGAGCATTAGAGGAAGGTTCATTTTAAAATGTTAACATTGAATTTCCATGTCATAATGTGTAAGCCAATCAAAATCCTTTAAAATTTGAAAGGCATACAGGTGTGACTAGGCACTAAATTTCTTTTTAATAATATAACTTACCTAATTTAACTATGAATGGTAACCAAGTGACCCCAAACTATATTAAATATTAAAAATAAAAATAATATCTTAATCTAGAAAAGTTAGAATATCGAGAATATTTTTAATGAAGGGTAAATCATGGCGTGTGAAATAAATAAATTTAAATATAAAATCCTAAATCTTAAATTTAACTTAAATTTTAAATTTACTTTCTTAATTTAAATCTTATTAAATCTTGGATTGATAAATTAATTTTAATTTAAATATATGGTTATTTTGATAAAAGTGCATTTATTTGAGTAAGTTTAATTTAAATTTTAAATTTAAATTTTATTAAATATTGTGTTAATAAATGAATTTCAATACAAAATACATGTAGACAGTTATTTTTTATAAAAGTGACGTTTATTTGAGTAATTTAAATTTAAATTTAAGTTTCCTTAAAATTTTTAATTTGCTTTTTTAATTTTAATTTATTTTTTTAATTTTTAATTTTTATTAAATCTTGTGCTAATATATTAATTTAAATATAGAATACATATAGAGTAATTTTGATAAATGTGACATTTATTTGGGTAATTTTTGTAAAAGAATATTAAAAATGATATATTAAAAAATTGTCTATATGGCATTATTTTATTAGTTTCTTAATTTTTTCTTATGTGGTTATTTTTGAGTTGAAAATTCCTCTAATGTGAGAATTTTGGTAACACAAGTTAGATGAAGCAGAGAACTTGTTATAGACTAGGATAACATGGTCCTCATGGTACATAGCTTGTATTATAGTCTTATATAGTCTAGGAGAAAGGGGTATTTCAACCAACAACATAATATTCTCCTCCAAGATGACGAGGAAGTATTTTCATGTATAACACATTTAAAAAGATATCACAATTCAAATTGATAACTTAGTATTTGTAAACAAATTTAAGGGTAATTGACAACATTCATAAAAAATATAGCAGTGTTCTAATATATAACAATTCTATATACTGGGGGGATATCTGACCACCTCCACATTTACCTGGAAATAGTAGGGGGGCAAGCAAAACCTAAAGGACCTTTTAAGTTCCTTTTAGCTAGACAAAGCAGAACTTATTTCCGCATACTACTTATACACAAGTGATGCTTTCTTAGGTAGGCGAACTGCTCTTGGATGGAACCTTCAGTGCCCAGGTGAGGTTTTAATCTCGGTTTCTCTGGTATTTAATAGATTTCTTTAATAGATTACATACCTTAGGTAATGATATATTTATGATGTTGCAGGTAACATGTTGCCTTTACTGGGGTTCTTATGGAGTCAGTCCTGCGCCCTCCAAGGTTATGAGGATTGATAGCCTACTCGGTTGTTCGCAAGTTGGAAACTACTCACCAAATCTCGCCCAATTTGATTGTTATGGTTTAGATGTATGTGGAAAATCACTTGGCAGAGGTTTCTACTAGAACCTACCTAGTTCTTATCTTTTATCTGGAATACTGTATAAATAGTTCACTGCCATTTCTATAAATTGTGAGGGTTACAAAGTTGATAATGTTGCTTTGCTTTTTGGGTTCAAAAGACTATTTAATCTTTGTTTTTTGTAAGTTAATGAGTACATAACACCTCTGGAATAATTAGTTTTCAATGTATTACAAACTCGAGGGTTTTTCCCTCTTTTTGGGTTTTATCTCCATTTGGTTATATGTATATAGGCCACCACACCCTACTACTGTAAGATGTTTCGAGATAAGCTTTACTTATTTAGTTAAAAATTAAATAAGTTTTCATTAGCTGATTATGAAACGGTTTATATAATTGTTTTGGAATGTTCGTTGGTATCTTCATTTTCGGTTTGATGCACCTATTAAATCATTTATCTAAATGTCTATGCCTAAAGAGTCACCTGGCTATTTCTTTTATGCTCTGTGTAAGAGAAATCTCTTTCTCTTGAGTGATTGACTAAAAGATTTACTCACTCCACTTTATGGGAGGAATTCCTCTGTTACGACTTAAAGATACGGTTTATTCTATGAGAGATAATACGATTGCTTTCTAGTTTACAAATGCATGTTTTGGATAAAATAGCAGGAAACGAATTTTCATTTGGGGCTTCATGATTTACTAGCCTTACGGCTTTAATGTATAATTACACTCATTCCTATGACATGAATTTCTTTCTGCTTCTGTACTGAACATCTAAATTATTCTGTTAAGTAATAAAGAAAATTTTCTATTTTAATTTTTTCTATTACTGATTGAAGTAAATTTCCTACAATCTATATAATGAGCTACTCTATTACTGTAAGCAAGCATTTTTCTATTAATCCATAATCATCATTACTTAAATAAAAACTATATTACTTATTTGATTAACTTATTAGCTTAAAACTCCAAAGTTATATGGAAAATCTCTCCTTCTAGCCACGAGTCTGGCAATCATGTCGAGACTCTCCCCTGAGCACTTTCTCCTTTACAACTGGATTATATTCGGCTACAGTCAATACCTTGGGCCTCAAGACTCACTGTCTAGTCTAAAGTTCTGTACTTTCTTTTGACTGTGTTTGAGCGATTTTACCATTGCTTTATTCCACCCAGCGCCAGGATCCTTTTTGCTCCTCTCCCCCATCTATATTTCCCTTTCCAGGCAGAGGTGTAACTATTTCTTGGCAACTATTTCTTTTAACTATTGCAAACAATTTATTTTTGTTAACATGTCAAAACTCCTAATTACTCATTAATTAGGTAACCAACTTGTAATCTGGCCTTTCTAGCCTTAGTCATTATCATAAAGTAAAAGCCATTAATGCATGAAGACATAAAAACAAACTTAATGACCACATTAATTCTTTCATGTAGCCTGGGGTGTTACATCTCCCCCCCCCCCCCCTTATGAGGAATATCGTCCCTAGTGTTCTGTTGATTTAAGAAAATAGTGTCGGATAAACTTCCCACATAAATACCTCCTCTTCCCAGGTGGTCACATTCAGGCCAAAGTGCTTCCTCTACACTTTAACCTGGGTTATGGCTCACTTCTGCAAGGTGGTTTCTCTCCGATAGAGAATACGAAGAGGTTCTTCTAGGAACTCTCCTTCTGGTTCGACCTGCACACATACAATTCACAGTCATGATTCTTTCAAACCAATTTATTCGATGGCATATGTATTCCCTTAACTGATTGCCTGGATATTCTCCGAGCTAACTATATGTTGTCGGTTGTACACATATTTTTTTAGAAAGGAAACATGGAAAACATTTTGGACTCGAATGTGGCTTGGTAATGCAAGCTTATATGCTAATGGTCCAATCCATTCTCTGTATGTCATCTTTTTATCAGCATACATTTTCTACCTATGTTGGGCAACCCTTAGATTCTGTCAAACCTTCGTAACAATCTCCTCCATTTCTGCTAGCATGTCGAGACCCAATGCTAGCTTATCAACTGGACTATTCCAATCCATGGGTGCCCTACACCTTCTTCCACATAATACCTCAAAGTGGCTCATGCCCAGCGATTCATGATGTCCATTATTATATACAAATTCCACTAGGTGGAGGTAGTCCTCCTACTTATGTGGTTGTTGCATAACAAACATGCGTAGCATGTCCTCCAACACTTGATTTACTTATTAATTTTGTCCATTCGTTTGAGGACGGTACTAAATTGGATCTGGGTACCCAATCCTAAAAAGAGGATTTTCTAGAATGTGGATGTAAATTTTTCATCCCTATCAGAAACTACCACCTTGGCTATCCTGTGTAGACGATAAATTCCTTCATAAATATATCTGCGATTTCCACAGTTTTGAAACTGGATTTCACAAGTATAAAGTGAGCAGTTGTGCTCAGTTTGTATACCACCACCATAATTGAGTCGTGCTGCTTCCTGGTGCGAGGTAAGTCAGTGATAAAATCTAGTGATATGGTCTCCCACTTCCATTCCGGGATGGGCAATGTTTGTAATAAACCAGCGAGATGCTAATGTTCTACTTTCACAAGTTGGCACTCCAAAATTTTGGACAAGTACTCAGTGACATCCTTCCTTAACCTGGGCCAAAAATACCCTTTTGTTGATGGTTGACAACAATTCTGGTAACCGGGCTGGGTAGCACATGGTTTCATGTGAAACTCATCAATATCAATTGCTTAACAAAGTTTTGGCTAGGAACTTAGATTTTTCCCTTGAAAGTAAGGAGGTTGTTAGAATTTATTTCGAAATCTGATTTTTCCTTTCTCGATAGGGCTTCCTTTGTCTTCTACCAAAGAAAAGTGTACTCTGGATCTTTGATAGATGCTTCCTTTACGATTTAAGGAATATTTGAGTGTACTTCGATGATTTGGACCTCATAAATACAATGTATTTTTCTGCTTAATGCGTCGGCCACTCGATTTTCCTTCCCTTTAAGATGTTTCATTTTGAAGTCGAACTCACTTAAAAATACTGTCCATCTGGCCTGTCGAGCATTTAAGCTAGACTGGTTGAAAAAGTTTGTAAGGATGCTATCGTCTGTTAACAACATAAATTTGTTCCCCAACAGATAGTGTCGCCACATTTTAAGTGCATGTACTACAACTGTTAATTCAAGGTCATAAGCAGAATATTGTTGTTCATATTCCTTCAATTTCTACAATTCATAAGCAATAAATTTTCCCTCTTGTGTCACACTCCACCCACACCTTCTTTACTTGCATCAGTACAAACCACGAATGACTTTTCTGGATCTACTACCTTTAACACTGGTGCAGTGGTAAGTAGGTGTTTTAGTCTTTCAAAGCTTTGTTGACACTTGACTTTCCATTGGAAAATTCACCCATTTTTTGTAAAGAGGTCATTGGGAAAGTGATTTTTTGAAAATCCCTTGATAATCTGACAATAGTACCCAGCCAAACCCATGAATGATCTGATATTCGTAACATTCTTTGGAGCAGTCCACTCCATAATTGTCTTGATCTTCTCTAATTCCACCACTATTCCATCTGCTGATATAACGTGACCCAAATATTGAATCTAATCTTTGAAAAAGTCACACTTGCTAAATTTAGCATATAACTGATTTTCCCGTAGCGTTTGCAACACTACTCTCAGATGTTCTTTGTGTTCCTCTTGATTCTTAGAATATATTAAAATTTCGTCAATGAAAATCAGTACAAATTTATTAAGATAGGGCAGGAAAATACCGTGCATCAAACTCATAAAAATGGCTGGGGCATTTGTGAGGCCAAATAGCAACATCACGAACTCGTAATTCCCATAACAAGTTCGAAATGAAGTCTTATAAATGTCCTCCTCCTTTATCCTTATTTGGTGGTAACCAGACCTTAAATCGAATTTTGAAAATACTTTGGCTCCTTGCATCTGATCGAATAAATCATCAATATGTGGGAGGGGACATTTGTTTTTAATGGTCAGCTTATTTAACTGATGATAATTGATGCGTAATCTCAAATTTCTGTCTTTCTTCCATACAAATAGTAGGGGGCTCCCCATGGAGACACGCTGGGCCGGATGTACTTTTTATCTAGAAGTTCCTTGAGCTGCATTTTGAGTTCTATAAACTCAAGTATGCTCATGTGATAAGGGGCCCTGGAGATAGGGGTGGCACCTAGAATTAGTTCGATGGTGAAATCAATATCATGCTTGGGTGGTAATCTAGGAATGGATTCAAGAAATGCATTAGCAAATTCCTGAATGACATGGATATTTTCCAAAGATGTCATTTTACTTTTGGTATTTGTAAATCCCACTTGAACAACATATATTTGACAACGTTTCCTAATACACCTTCCTAGTTGACTAGCAGTAATAGGACGCAGTTTGGTATCTATCTTGATTCCTTGAAGTTCTTTCCTCTATCTTGATTAGGTGATAAAACTGATGGTTTTCTGTTTACAATCAACTAGGTAACAACAATTTTCTAGCCATTCCATCCTGATTAAAATGTCGTATGAACCCAAAGGAAGTATGTTAAGGTCCAAGTGAATGGATTATCGTGAAATCGTTAAGGGACAATGTTCTATTTTTGCAACTACCATTCTTTTTGTCCCAGTGGCGAGTTGAACCAGCCAGGGTTTCAGAAACTTACTCCTCCACAGTAGACACTTTTCTACCACCTTAGGACTAACATAGCTTAAGATAGCACGACGATCAAACAAAACTGAGACATGCTACTTAGCAATCTTACCTTCAAATTCGATCATGGTGGGTTGATATTTTTCCTGATGATCATCCAGAGTAGCATTGATCTTAGGCATGCTCCTAGCCACTTCTCTAATCATGGATGCTTCCTGCATATTTGATAGCTGTTCTGTCCTTGCCTTATGTGAGTAGTTTTTTTAATAGTGGGGTTGTTCGCATCCCTATTATTGCAGCGACGATTTTAACTATTGGTCATTAACAGATCTAGAAACTCCTTCTGACTGTTTGGTTTCAAAAGAAGTAGCTTTGGCCGGATTCCTTGCTGGGAATTTACTAAGAGCTTTTTATTGTATATTTTTTCCATTAGAAAATTTTGTGTGTCTATTTGGAATCAGGCTCCTTCCCTTCCTATTTGACCCTCCTTTAGACACTTCATTTTTTTGTTTCATTTGCTGGTAACATATGCGGGCTTTTCACACTGTATCATCCATTGTTTTCGGCTAGTCAAATTCAAGTTTATCCTTCATAAAATTGGGCAAGCTACTAATGAAATGCTGAATCTTGGCTTTTTCCTCCTGCATATAAGGCACATAGTGCAGTAAGGAAGTGAATCGTGCCACATATTCATCCATAGTTAAGGTTCCCAATCTTAACTCGTGAAATTCCTTTGCTTTTTCATCATAATAATGTTCAGTTAAATACTTATCTTTGAATTTTTTTGGAATTCATTCCATGTCCCCTGTTCCTCGTCAATTTTCCTTATTGTTTTGATTTCTTCCCACCAAAGGGTTTCCTTACCCCTTAACTGATAAACTGCCAATCATGCCTTTATCTTATCGGTGTACTCGTAAATATGAAAATATTTGCTCATATCAATTAACCAAGCTTTCGTTGCCTCTTCAGATTCCCCTTCAAAGAGTGACGGTTTAATCTTTTTGAATTCTCCTTGTAATTCATATTTCTGTCCTTTTGTCTTGCACTGGTTGGAAACATTGTCTGAGCGTCCTTCTTCATCCTCTATGTGTGTTTTAGTTGACTCAGCTTTTTCCTCACCATGCTGAGCCGTTGGGGTCTTCTCTTTGTCTTCAGCACTGGGGTCTGGATGTCATTGGTTCTGTTGATTGGACATACTTCTGAGAGTCCTCTCCTGTTCTAGGCGGAACCATTCATTGCATATTCTTAAATTTGTCATCTCAGCACACAATTGCTGAACAGTTTCGAATAAAACGACATTAGCTTGATGAGTTTCCTCACCTAGCTGTATCCAAATATCAGGGTTAGCATTCACATAAGGTGGTTCTGGAGGATTGGGCAATCCTGGGCTCCTTCACATTCTTCCTTTTTGTATTGAGGTAGTTTATATGTTCACATATTTATTTTATTTAGTTAGATTAAAGAAATCACACTCATTGCATATATATATATATATATATATATATATATATATATATATATATATATATATATATATATCCCAAAGAGTCTTAGTGTACGAACCCGAGATCTGATACCATTTGTAACACCCTAAACATTATGTAGGACATAATAATAATAAAAAAATTTAACAAGGCCTAAACTTACAAATTATTACATTGATTATTTAATATGCCAAGGTGGCGGTGAGGTTTTCAAAAACACATTTTATTGATTTTATATATGTTAATAATTCTGCATAACCCGCATTATGGTCTCTGTCATGTATTAAAGAGGCACATGGCCTCACTCGGGGCATTAAGCCTATCACCCTGCCCAGAGTAAAGGCACCATGTACGTCTCTCCACGCAGCGCGATCCAGGGTTGTTCTCTGACAGGCATCTGTTCATCATTGAAGCATCAACACGACACCTATTCTTGCTTGCATCCATCGAGCTGTCTAGAGGAATCTAATGGTGGAGAGGGTTTAGGGTTGTTCCAACTACCCTGCTGACCATCTCCGACTAGATGGAAGGTCATTTGCATTAGGAGGGCTGATGGTTTGGTTAATCTGCAACGAATTCAACCACTAGGTCTTTAGCTGGTTTTTCTACTTGTTTATCGAGAGTTATGGTGTTGGATGGCCATCCTTCTCAGGGAGGTAATCGAACAATTAACCTCTTTGTATAGTATTTTACATAACAATTGCTTCTCTTACCTGCTTTACTGCCTCACGGATTGTAATGGATTATCAGGTAACCCTCCAAGTTTAGGGGAATCACAATGCTTCTTTGATTCATCAAGGTTTAAAAAGTTTCGATCCCGACTCTAGGAAGGTGAGCTTACATGCTTTGGTATCATTTCACAGTTCAACTTATTTTTGCATACTACTTATACACAGCTGATGCTTTCTTATGTAGACGGACTGCTCCTGGATGGAACCTTCAGTGCTGAGGTGAGGTTTTAATCTTGGCTGCTCTGGTATTTAATTGATTTCTTTAATAGATGACATACCTTAGATAATGATATACTTATGATGTCGTAGGTAACGTTGTGCCTTTACCAGGGTTCTTATGGAGTCAGTCTCGTGCCCTCCAAGGTTATGAGGACTAATACCCTACTCGACTGTCTATAGGTTGGAAACTACTCACCGAAGCTCACCCAGTTTGGCTGCTATGGTTTAGATGTATGCGGAAAATCACTTGGCAGAGGTTTCTATCAGAACCTACTTGGTTCTTATCTTTTATCTGGAAGACTGCATAAATAGTTAACTGTCATTTCTATTAATTGTTAGGGTTACGAAGTTGATAATGTTGCTTCTCTTTCTGGGTTCAAAAGACTATTTAATATTTGTTTTTTTGTAAGTTAATGAGTACAGAACTCCTTCGGAATAGTTAGTTTTCAATGTACTACAAACTCGAGGGTTTTTCCCTATTTTTGGGTTTTATCTCCATTTTGTTATATGTATATAGGGTGTCATGCCATGCTACTGTAAGATGTTGTAGATAAGATTTACTTATTTAGTTAAAAAGTAACTACATAGTTTTCATTAACCAACTATGAAAGGGTTTATATAATTGTTCTAGAATATTCATTGGTATCTTCGTTTTCGATTTGATGCATCTGTTAAATCATTTACGTAAATGTCTATGCCTGAGGAGTCACCCTCATATTTCTTTTATGCTCTGTATAAGCGGAATCTCTTTCTCTTGAGTGATTGACTAAAAGATTTACTCACTCTACCTGACAGGAGGAATTCCTCTATTATGGCTTAAAAATATGGTTTATTTTATCAGAAACAATACGATTTGTTTTCCATTTTACAAATGCATGTTTTGGCTAGAATAGCAAGAACTGAATTCTCATTTGGGGATTCATGATTTACTAGCCTTACGACTTTAATGTATAATTACACTCGTTCCTGTGACATGAGTTTCTTTCTGCTTCTGTATTGAGCATCTGAATTATTCTATTAGGGTAATAAAGAAAAATTTTCTATTTTAATTTATTCTATTAGTGATTGAAGTAAATTTCCTATAATCCATATAATGAGCTACCTGGTTACTGTAAGCAAGAATTTTTCTATTAATCCATCATCATCATTGCTTAAATAAAAGCTATATTACTTATCTGATTAAATTATCAGCATAAAATTCCAAAGTTATCTGGAAAATCTCTCCTCCCAGCCACAAGCCTCGCAATCATGTCCAGACTCTCCCCCGAGCACTTTCTCTCCTTTACAACTGAATTATATCTAGATACAGTCAGTACCTTAGGCCTCAAGACTCACTATCCAACCTCAAGTTCTGTACTTTCTTTTGACTGTGTTTGAGTGATTTTCCCAGTGATTTATTCCACCCCACACCCGGATCCTTTTTGCTCCTCTTGCCGCCTCTATATTTCCCTTTCTAGGAAGAGGGGTAACTATTTCTTGGCAACTGTTTCTTTTAACTATTGCAAATAGTATATTTTTGTTAACATGTCAAAACTCCTAATTACTCATTAATTAGGTAACCAACTTGTAATATGGCCTTTGTAGCCTTAGTCATTATCATAAAGTAAAAGACATTAATGTATCAAGACATAAAAACGACCTTAATAACCATAGTAATTCTTTCATGTAGCCTGGGGTGTTACATAACTATAACACACAAATGACTTATTAGATCTTAAATTTTGGTTTGAAATTGCATGGAACACACATTAAAATCTTTGGAACCTAAAATCAAATGTCATGCCATAGCATTTGTATATATGAGATATGACTAAGAAGATTTTATGGGACAAATAAGATGACCAACATAGTAAAACTATTGAATTGGATCTAAAGATAAAGTATACATTTTACCATATATATTCTAGCATTTCTTTGGATCATGGAATATACACTAATATTAACAAGTTGAACCTTTTAAAAATTAAAAGACTAAACTTATAATAAATGGACATTGTGGATCTCTTAACATCAAGTTATATCCTTCTTTCTATTTATAACCAAAAATTAGTAATATATATATATATATAACTAAGCCCTTCTCTCTCTCTCTCTCTCTCTCTAGATATATATATATATATATAAACAAAACCAATGTGTATTAAAGTACCATTGAATAAAATCATAACAAACTCACTCTGAAAAGACTTCATATGGTCTCTAACCATCCTAGATCCATCTTAACTCTGAATCTATCAAGAACTGAGAGGGATCAAATTTCTCAAGGTGTAAAACTCTTTTTTGAATGCAAAAATCAAGGAAATGTCTGTGCCTAGAGGGATTTGACCCCCCTCGACACTTAATAGATATGTGGTTAAGATAGATCTAGGTTGGTTATATAATACTATATAATATCTATATTTGTCTCTATGTGTCTCTTTCTTATTCCTTCTCTCTATCTCACCCCCAAACATACACACTCTCTCTCAATATCTATCTCTCTATCTCTCCCTCCCTCTCTCTCTCTCTTCCTCTTTTGTCCCTCTATCTCACTTTCCTTCTCTCTCCCTTCCCTCCTGCTCTCCTCTCTCCTCACTATCTCTCCACCTCTCCTTTGTCATTCTTTCTCTCTCTCCCTCTCTCTCCCCATTCAAATCCATCCATCGCCTCCCCTCTCTCTCCCCATTCAAATCCATCCATCACCCTCCCTCTCTCTCCTTCTCTCTTCTTTCCTCACTCTCCCTTTCTCTTCCACCTCCCCTTCTCTCTCCCTCCCATCTCTCTCTCTATCTTTCTTCCCTCCAACTTTTTCACTATCTCACTCCCTCTCTCTTTTTACTTTCTATCCTAGTCTCTCTTCTCCCTCCCTCCCTCTCTCTCCAACTCTCCCTTGTCACCCCCCCTCTCTCTCTCAACCTCTATCTCTCTATGTGTTTGTTATTTCCTCCCTCTTTCCCTCTCTCCCCCATCCAACTCCATCTCTCTCTCTCTCTCTCTCTCTCTCTCTCGCCCTCTCTAATCCCTCCAGCGTTGTCACTATCTCCCTCCTCTCTCCCCCCATTTGTATTTTAAATTTGATTCCATTTTATTGTGTTTAAGAAAGTATCTAAATTGAAAAAAACTAATTTGTTTGTAAAATATTAAACTTATATTTTGGATCAATCATATCAAAGAAAATACAATAATAAAAAACTTAAAAAATCATGTATCATCTTTCCTCTATTATTTTTAGTCATTTTTCTTGCTCTCATCACTTGGATCCTTAGTTAAGATGGATCCATGCTAGTTCTTAGCAATCTTATTTAAATTATATAAATTTTACATATTATATACAAAAGTATTCTCATTTTTTATTTTATTAAAACCTTGATTTAATTTCTATGAGATTTTTTTAGTTTCCCTGAGGATAGAGGGTTTAGATATATCTCAAAAGTAATTATAACCTTTTTCCTTTTATATTTAGTTAAAAAAAAGTTAAAAATTAAATTAAATTAAAATATTTATAAAATATTTTGATTGTGAAATAAATTATGGTTCTTGGCCATGTGGTATTGATAAGCCATGGTATTGTAACAAAACCTATTTACAAGTTAATAATATTCATGGTAAAGTGGGGGTGAATATCCATGATTAAGAATCTTGTCATATTAATACAAAATATTTGGATTGTCAAATAAATTATGATTTCTGGGCATGTGGTATTGACATGTCATTGGCCATGGTATTGTAACAAAGCCTATTCATAAGTTCATAATATGAAAGGAAAAGTGGGGGTGAATATCCATGGTTAAGAATTTTGTCATATTGTTATAAAATATTTTAGTTGTGAAATAAGTTATGTCTTTTTTTTGGCATGTGATATTGACAAACCATGGTGTTGAACCATGGTATTGTAAAAAAACCTATTTACAAGTTAATAATATCCATGGTAAATGGAGGTGAATATCCATGGTTAAAAATCTTGTCATATTGTTACAAAATAATTTGATCATGAAATATGCTTTTTGGGTGTGTGGTATTGGAACAAAGCCTATTTACAAGTTAATAATATCCACAATAAAGTGAGGGCTAGTATCCATGGTTGTAATAAAATATTTTGATTGTGAAATAACTTATGGTTTTTTGGCATGTGGTATTGATAAGTTATGGTATTGGCCCGTGATATTGTAACAAAGCCTATTTGCATTTCAATAACAAAATCAAAATATAAAAAAGCGAATTTTATTATTTTTATTACTTTATCTTTTTATTATTAATTGAACCAAACTTTTAAATGTTTACACTCATCCCCTATATTGAGTTGTAGAGCGTCTTTCTTACAATCACAATCGTGTGATTCACCTAAAATTGACTTTTCAATGTCCACCATCATATAATATTAAAATAATTATTAATATAAAATAAAATAAATTAATAATTATTTATATTAGTAAATATCATATTTTATAAAATATATATCATCTTAGTAAATTTAATTAAATAACACACACACACACACATATATATTTAAAATTTAAATTTAATTAAGCATAAAATTGATAATATTTCTAATATATAGAGATGTGAAATTTATATAAATATAAATAATATTGTTAAGAAAAAAATTAATCTTAACTCTTATAAGAGAGTCAAATCTCTAAGGTGCAAAGAGTTTTGCATCTTGGCGAGAGGCACTATACAACCCAATATAGGGTAGATATGTAGGTTTAATGGGTAGTAGATTTGACCTAAAAATATATGAAAATAGAAAATATGCCCAAAAATAACACGATCAAAATATAAAATTGCTTCTCTTTATTAATTGAAACCCTTGAGGTAGGGTAGCACCATACAATCACTACTTAAGGAAGGAGAACACTCCACAAGCCATATGTTTTCCATTACAATAATTCTTGACATCTCTCAATGGGGAATCTCTAGCCTCTATATAGGATTCATACATACAATACCATGGGTCATTACCATGGGTCTCTCAATACCATATATGTAATACAATGGGATTATCACATTATTCCTAACTACTTGTGGTCCCTTACATGATGCGGATTAACCACTTTATTTATTAACTATGGCCCATCACATTATTACATTACTCCCTTGGGTACCTCCCTCTGTACCCCATAATATCCCTCTTAGATATACTACATTCGACCGCCTTTAAACATGTTTCATCCTTGAAACATAAGAAAAACACAAATAATAAGATCTACTCAAAATAATATTCCACTGGTACCATGCACGTGTATCTAGCCATCCTAGAGATAGGGGATTACTAGATCTATTTGGTGCCCCACTCACTTGAGATGGGAGCTGATCCTGGCGGTTCCTTTGCATTGATGTGCTATGGGTGGATCGCCACACATATCTATATGTTATGCAAGGGTTATTGTTGTTGTTGCTAATTCATTGCCATCTTGTTGGTTGTTTTCTTGTTGGGTGATGTGGGTGGTGATATGCTAAAGTTTTAACCAATGGTGTATCTTTCTTTAATTCACCACCTAATGGAGCCTGATTGGTATCTAGTACATGTGGCCCTTGCAGTTGTTTCTTATCTTCCAGTATTACTTCAACCATGGACTCCTCACCTAATGCGTCAGTACCTACAACATTTTCTACTTCAGCTTCCTTGGACTCTACCTGTTTATTGATGGAAATATCCTGTAATGTAATTTTCTTCTTTTTATACCAGAGCTTTGAATTTCTTCTGCACATTAATATTGATAGTACCAACAGATTCCATCCAAGGGTATCCCAAAACAACATCCACAATAGTCATATTTGAAGTAGAAAAATTAGGATGTAATACATACTTGTCCATAGAAATCTTCAAATTTTTATAAACTTGAACATTCTCATTATCAACCTATGTGTTTTCAATGTGTTTTGCTGGAACTTGCAATTTTTTTGCCAAATTAACATTGATAAATTATGCTTGCAACTAGGATATATAGACATAATGATATTCTCCTTTTGAATACATCCATGAACCTATAATAAGGAGATACCATTAGAAAATAACCCCTTATGTGTCTCATTGTCCTATTTTATAATATGAGACCATTTTTCTAAAATGACTTCTTCTATTTTTTCATGAGGAAGCCGCCACACTGAATCATCAAGTGAGTACCACCATTTAGCAACCTCATCTCTTATATTAAATAGTAGTCAACTTGTCCAACATTGTTTGAATCGAGACTTGTGGTATTTTATAAGTTCTTCAATAGTGGGGCTATCATCACGTCTTGTAAAAATCATCTTAGTAAAAGCCATGAAGTAGAATGAGGGTTTTGAAAAAAATTATCTACTTTATGTGGCAAATCTAAAAGGGCCACAACTTGGTCAATATGGCTTGGAATCCTTCTTATGTGATAGAAATCCTGATCTGGGCATTCTAGAAATTAGATTTGCACTGCAACTATCCTCTCATCACAAAAATTTATGAAAAAATAGTTGATTTTAAATCAACGATTATCTCCCTCATCTGGACTTCGATTCAATTTTTTTGTTTATTTTGAAAATGGGTGATTTTTCAATAAGATCTCATATATGAAATTATTTTCCAAAAATTCCCCACAAAAAATTATAAAATTTGACTAGAGATATGTCATTCACGAATTGCTGTCAAAAACATTTATGCAACACAAGTGATTTTAAATCAACGATATCTCCCTCATCCGGACCTCTATTCGAACGCTTTTAGTTTTTGAATTTAGGTATTTTTCCATAAGTAATCTATGTCTTCTATTTGTTTTTGAAAATTTAGTACCAAAATTTTCATATATGATCTGCAAACTCGCCGCCCCAAAAACTTCCTGCAAAATTAAAAAAAATCTCCCTGCTTTGCCTAAGAAAGTGCTCTGATACCACTTGTAGTAAATATGCCCTGCAAATATATGAAAATAGAAAATATGCCCAAAAATAACAAGATAAAAATATAGAAATGTTTCTCTTTATTAATCAAAACTCTTGAGGTAGGGTAACACCATACAATAACTCCTTAAGGAAGGAGAACACTCTGCAAGCCATATGCTTACCAATACAATAATCCTTGACATCTCTCAATGGGGACTCTAGCCTCTATATAGGCTTTATACATAGAATACCATGGGTATCTTAATACCATATATCTAATACAATGGACTTATCAAATTATTCCTAACTACTCGTGGTCCCTTACATGATGCGGGTTAAACACTTTATTTATTAACTATGGCTCATCACATTATTACATTACTCCCTTGGGTACCTCCCTCTGTACCCCATAATATCCACCCCTAGTTATACTACGTAATGTAAGTATGTAATATGTTCAATTTACAAGGCCTAAAGATTAATATGTGGAATTTATATTAATATGTTCAATTTAGAAGACCTAATAATATCCACCCCTAGGTATGCTACATAATGTAAGTATGTAATACGTTCAATTTACAAGGCCTAAATATTAATATGTTGAATTTATATTAATATGTTCAATTTACAAGACCTAAATATTTGTAAACATTTACATGTTAGATCAATTAAATAATAATAAAAGGTTAAAAGTAATATAGAGCCCAATATGCGAGAGATGTAGTGTTCCTAAAGAGTTAAAATTAAGAAAATTCAATTTGTTATGTTGTAATTTTGTTTTTATAATAAAGATTCTAATAAATTTTTAGATAAAAGAAAATCATAATATACATACCACATTAAAATATAAAATATATAACATATGAGTAGTAGCTTTAAGTTAAATGTCCTTTGTTTGTAACCATATTTAGATTTAATTAAGAAGCACATAAAATCTTTAATACTTACAATAAACTTACAATATAACAATATTTTTAACCATCGATATTCAAACACACTTTAGCATAGATATTATAAACTTGCGAATATACTTTGTTATGACATCATGAGCCAACACCATGGCTCATCAATACCACATGCCAAAATATCATCTCTCATTTCACAATCAAAATATTTTATAAATATTTTATTTGAATTTAATTTTATAACATTTTCAATTTCAATGTAAGTATTCAGAAATGCAAGATCAAGATTTATGCTCTCACAAAATCATCCAATCTCAATTATAACATTTTTTAATTAAACCTAAAATAAAAAAGGATTATAATTACTTTTGAGATATATGTAAATCCTTTATCATGTTAAAATATAGAAGATACAAATAGTATCTATAATAATTTTGTAATAATTTTAAAATTTCAATAATAAGCACATAGAAACTTAAAAATAACTATTTCACTCCACTTTACCATGGATATTATTAATTTGGATATAGGCATTTTTAAAATACCATGTTCGAATCTAATGTTTCATCAGTACACCCAACCCCCCCCTTGTTTGTGGGACAAGGGACCCACCTTCAAATATATATATATATATATATATATATATATATATATATATATATATATATATATATAAATTTAATTTTGTTATGTTTTTGTGCCAAGACCCCCTTGTTTGTGGGATAAGGGACCCACCTTCGTGTAGTGATTCGGCTACGAGTCTACGAAGGCATACATACTCTACCCCCCCTCTGGTTTTGAACCCGTAACCTCTTAGGATGGAACAAATGATCTTAACCGTTAGGCCCACTCAAGCTGTATCTATCATATCTAAACATTTTCATTCGATCAAATTACATAAATATGTATATATGTATGTATAATTATTAATTAAAATATTTTGACACATAAAAGTAAAAATTAAATTAATGAAAGAAAATAAAATAAAAATAAAAATTGTAATTATAATTATTAATTATTAAACCAACTTAGAGCCATCTTAACTCTATATCTATCAAGCTCCTAGAGGGATCAAATCTCTTGAGGTTCAAACCTTTCCTCAAGTTTTACACTCAAAACAAAGGTTTGCGCCTTGAGAGATTTGATCCATATAGGCACTTGATAGATCCAGAGTTAAGATAGATTTAGGCCGGTTTGTAATAAGAGAAAGTAATGTAATATAAATGAGTTTGAATTTGTATTTCAGTCTCATATTCTAAGAGTGATTTTCTATTCTCATTTCTCTATTTTTATCTTGTAATTGCTAGTGTAGATTTTTGTCACAACTAGATTTTATTCTTATACTTCAAAACCTGTGGGACCTAGATAAATATAGTATTCAATTTATTTTTACTAAAATATCTATTTAAGGAAGGAATCTAATGACACATTTTAGTACCCTTCTCTCTAATAATTGAGTTGGAATTATAGCCATCGTCGCAGATGCTTACTTATCATGTGATGCTATAAGTGTTGAGTTCCCTAGTATAGTATGTGGATTAGTTAATCCCCCATGGCCTCTTGGTGTGACATCTTTGAAAACCTCCAATAAGAAAACATGTTATGCATCTAGAATATAATGGTGTAATGAAGAGAAGTTATAAACATAATGCATATAGTATAGAGATAATGGTAATGTAATATGATAAAAAATTAGTCCTAATTTTGAGAGGAATTAAATAACCCAATGTACCATGGTAACAACTTTGTTCCTAAGCAAAATTTAATCAAACACTTTTGTCTTCTGACCCACAAATAAAGTAAGTTTTTAATCTTGGGAAAACAAGCACAATCTTATGCACTTCCCTTCATGTCAACTAAAAAAAATATTTATCTATAGGTACATAAACCATTTTATGAAATGACAATAATCCATAATTATCTAAAATATATCACTCACATAGGGTATTTTTTATTACTTCATTTTCTAATTTTGTCTTTACGTCTACATAGGCTAAATCATTTTCCTGAATTTTTAAGATATTTTCTCTATGTTTCATATGTAAAGGTAATATTAGAAAGATTTTAGATCCTCTAGTTAAGAAATATACAACCTTATTTATCTTAACTTTAATATATTTTATTTTGAAATCATACAAACACTTAATAATTTTGACCATCTTCTTTATTTGGAATTCAAATTATTTCTCCTAAATATATGCTAAAATTTCTTTTGCTTTATTCTTATCTCAACATTTCTATTGACTAGGTATTGTCTCAAAATCCTTAGTGCATGAAATACTACAACAATTTCTAAGACATGACCCATGCATTTATATTTAGGAGATCTCAATTTTGTTAAAGCATAGGCTATCACCCTACCTTGTGTGAAAATTTGGCTAACCCTAAATCCTATTGAAACAATTGATGTTATTTTTTCTATTTGTTAATTTAATTAAACAAATTATTTGTTGTGTTTTACAGCAAATATTGAAATAAATACACTACAACCTTCACAAAACAATTACTGCGAAAGAAATAAAAACATTGGAAGAAATAGATGCACACACAAAAAACACACTGTTATGTTTGTACTAAGTCCCTGGAAAAACCCAACTTGGGAAAAACGGTGCAACAATTGAGGGTTTCAATATTATGCAGTAGTGAAAATATGAGTACAAATATGGATGCTTAAACTATCAATCCAAATAGATAAATAACTGGCAATAATAACTAGTGAGAAGAGTTTCTCACTCCACAGGCAATCCCACACTAACCTCAGCTCGAATTGAGTTGCTCCTTGCTCCCTTTGTGCAGTCACTACATCAGCCTACACAGTTACTGCATCCCACAAGATTGGAATTACGTCTCCTCTCACTCTATTGTCAACTTTTATGTGGGAATCTGATACTCTTTGCCTCTGGACCCTATCCCCAACTTCTGGCTCAGAATCTCGACTTCTCCCTAGTAAAACAAAAATCTCCCCAAGAGGGCTTTACACTACCTCTGCGCCACCTCTTTGTGGAAATAACTGTTTCTTTGTAATGTACTCGCCAGAATTGGAAAAGATTCCTCCAACCTCACTATCTCTTCCCATCTCTCACTTCTTTGACCTCACTGAATCACTTCCAGCAATACACAACTGCTACTCTAGAAATCAATTTCTTAGGAAAATTAAATTGTGCAAGTGTGTTCTCTAAGCCCCATCGATTTTATTCTTATAACCCTCTGTTGAGACTTTAATGACCACGATTAAATCTTAATCGATGGCTAGGATTAACTAGAAATCAATCCATGTACTTTTCTAGAAATTTATTACGATAACTTAATTAATTCTTATTAATTAGTCATATTCCCTAAGTTTAGACTTAGGAAATATTTTAAAAATGACTAATAATGTAATTAATTCATCTCTAGGTGGAATTTCCAGAAACGATTTTTGCATTTTGGAGATCTCATGTACTCTAGCCTCTCCACAAAATTTCATGGCTAGAACACATCTGATGCTACAAAAACTAACACTCCCTCTTAGTGAGGAATGTGTCCTAATGCTGTAACCCACTAAAAAAACACCCTGTCTCTGCATCACCTCTTGTCACGCTACTAATGTCAGGCTGCTGTTGCCACCCAACCAATGCAAAACTATGATATGTGATGCATATTTGTTGCTACTGATTGAACTGCTGCCAACACTGCATCTGTACCACAACTCCCTCTCCGTCTTCTCTTGCTGGAATTACATCATCTGCAACTGAAAAGAATCCAAAACACTGAAGCAACTATTATCGGTATGATACACCTGTCACACGAGTCTCTGACTATTACTAGTATCTGCACTATCATTGAGTCATATGTGTTGCTACTGACTCTGCACTGTGCCAACTTCACTGCTTCCAACTCTACACTGTGCTCCCCAGCATATGACATGAAACTAGACTCTGCATTCGTCACTCTAGCATCTTACTGCATCTACTACCATTGATCCACCCTACTACTAAAATTTTGTGGGTTCATGTAGCAAGGTTCTAATTCAAGAGGTGGACCTCCTCAAGGATCTCGCCCATCTGTAAACATCTTAGGCTACAATACCAAGTAACCCCATTTGACTCATGGGGTTATGTCAGCAAAAATGGAGAGGTATTCCTCCAGCCTGGAGGATAAGCTATCGATCTTTGCTGATGTTTCCATTTGGTCCTACTTCTCCACCTTGTCCTTTTTCCTGAGTGGACACTAGGTGTTGTATTGACCAAGCTCACCACATCTGAAGAACTTAACCTTTGATAGATCCTTCTTATTTCTCCTATGCTCCTCTTTTACCTGACTTTGAACCTTCAATGCGAGGACCACATTTTCCTCCTCCACTTGCTTCGGTCCACTACTGCTGCCACTGATGGAGCTCTTCACTGAGTCTCGGCTCAACTCTTCTTGCTGCAAATTAGTCCACATCCTGCCCCACCTTGGCAAGGTTTCTCTGTCCGAAATGATTTGGATGAATACCTGCCACTCCTTAGAGGCACTGTTGAGTGTCAATTGTACTAGCTTTATGGCTTGAGGTGTTGCACCAACAACTGACAGATGTGTAGAAATTTCCACTTGTAAATCACCTGATAATGCAATAGACTAAAGCAAAATACTTGATCTACTTCTACAACCAATTTAGCGGAAGCTTAATCGAACATGACCAACATCAATAAGAACACATATAACTGATATGGAGAAATCAATCACACATAAAACAGAAGATATAACCAGGGGAAGCCTCAGCCTAAAACCCCAACTCTGTATTATGATACAAGTGGAAATATAGCCAGTATTACAAAAAAAATCATCTCAAAAGCTATCTTGCTCTCTTTGCAATACCTCTGCTGCTCATAGATAGTCAAAGGCCTCTATCTAACCTCTGGTCTGCCCTCCAAGCCTCCTATTTCTTTGCAACATTTTGATTGGGGTCCAGTGCAACCACTTGTGTGAATTGGCCTCTTCACACACTCACTAACCTCTGATCCAACTACACAGTCCTAAAGGAGATAAATCCTCATCATGGATGAGCTTCCTTTATAGGAAAAATATTCATCCAACTGAGAATACACTGTCCCTTCTCTGATCTCAAATGGGTCTCTATCTGAACTGACATGCATGAGTTATTCATGAGAGAATCTTCAGTTATATGAAGTGCAACAGTTATATGAAAGCATGCATTAACTAACTGAACTCACATTAATTTAAACAAACTGTTTAAATCCATCTAAATGGATTTGAATCTATCAATAGAGCCAACTAATTACAACTCAAATTAGAACTCATCCTTATCTCTTTAACTGATGGATAAATTCCTCAATTAATAGAGAAACTATTGCATGTCCTCACATAGACTTCAAGTTTGATTTTCCTTAACTAATTAACTCAAGATGAATTAATTAATTAATTAATTTACAAACTATTTTTAATATCAAATTCGAAATTTACTTCCTATGTTTAGTCCAGGGACTGACTAAAATAGGAATCCATCCTGAACTGCTAAAAATAACAATTATATTTTTAGCACTTCCATTTTTCATTCCCTGTTGCTCAATACAGCATTGGTGCCAAAACTGCTATTTATAGTAGTGCTATTTTTAGCACTTCTATTTTTAGCATTTCTTTTGCTATTTTCAACACTTCATCTCAACAAGAAAGGCTTCAACTCAAACCCATTCCTATACCTCTGTAATGTTCTGCATGCAACACTTCTACCAAGTGTGGTTTCTCCAGCAACTATCGGAACAAAAATCTCCCCACTGACCTCTCTGTTGGGCTAGAACCATACTCTGATGCCAAAGCTCTACCTACTGCTAAGAAGTTCTCCCTCTCTGACCTCTGACCTGCTGCAACACCCCATGCATCTCGCACCATTGCACACCTCTCTGTGCCATCCTACACTAGTGCAACACTCCTGTGCCTTTTGCATTATTGTAGCCTGCTAGCTCTACACAGTCTTGGGACTCCTGCACTGTAGCTCTCTCTACTGCTCCATCCACATCTGTCTCTACCTAATCAGTCAGTCCTACTACTCCTCATCAGGGCTGTTGTAGCAAAGTCGAATCAAAAAGGTTGGGTACCTCAAGGATCTTGCCCCTCCTCCTTGGGACGATCACTCCACATCACCCCACCTCCTACCTGGAGGTATGGCTGCATGTGATCCCTTTGCCCACCTAGCTCGAAGTTTCCCCCTACTAGAGGTCTCTGCATGAGTAGATGTCTCTACTTGATCTCCTCTCAACTTCTCTAGTTGTGGCTGCTCCACAACCTCCTGAAGCTGCTTCACCAATCGTGGCTCCTCCAAAATTGTCTGAGACTTCTTCTGGTGCTACATCTTGAGAGGTAATGTAATCTCCCTCTCAACCACCAAGTCTCCATCAGTTGCCTTGCTCCTCAAGGCTTTTCATGCATATTGAACCTCAAGAGCATACAGGTTCTTGACCCGTGAACCAATTTGCTTCACTTGTCTAGTGATGATGTGTCTAAGGAAAATCTTTCCCTTATTGAAGACTACATCATAGCCTTTGTCTTCCAGAATCGTGATCGACACCAAGTTTCTCTTCAGTCCTGGTACATACTTGACATTGGTCAAGGTAATGCGAGCTCCATGCTCCCTCTAAAAAACAACCGTGCCTACACCTGAGACACTATACTTTTCATCATTACCCATCGCTATGAGTATCTGGAGATATTTCTCCTCCAAAGTACTGAACAAACTCTTATCACCAGTGATGTGGAAAGAAGCCCGATTGTCAAGAAACCAACCACTTCCCACCATGGAAGAAACCATGCATGCAAACAGTGTGAAATCCAACATGAACTATGAGGCCAGTGCCTCACCTTCTGAACCTTCCATGGATCCCTTCTTGAATTTCCTCAGTGGACAATTTGTAGCAAAATGGCCCATCTCATGACAACGAAAGCATCTCACTTTCGATTTGTCAAAATTCTTCCCACCATGGGAAGAATTGGATTTGGAATGAGAAACCTTATCCTTCCCTTTCTTCACCTTACTTGCTAAGGCACAGTTTTCTTCATCCTCCATGGATGAAGAACCATATATAGTGCTTCTTCTTATCTCCTCCTGCATCAAATTAGACCAAAGTCATTCCCAATATGGCAGTTTCTCTCTTCCATTAACCGAGTCCTGGTAGCTATGCTATCTCTTAGGAAGACCAAGGAGTGCAAGACTCACCATGTCATCATCCACTGTCACAATCCCTACACTTCCAAACTCATCCCTGCATGTGGTGAGCTTGTTCAGATACATAGAGATCGTGTCACCCTTTTCACACTTGATCTTTCGAAGCTTGTCTTTCAGTGCTAGCTTCCTCTAGTACTGCTTCCGTGCGATCCTTCCAGGCTATATAATTTGAACTGCCATCAAGGGCACATTCGAGTCTCAAACCATTGAATGCCATAGGTGAAATAGGGATGTGATAAGAACTCGATTTCTGTATTTAGGAATCACAAGCTACAACTTCTCCCTTCTTGCATACTATTCTTCTTTGATCACCTATGCTCTGATACCATATAGAAATTCCCACCTGTAGATCACCTAATAATGCAATAGACTAAAGAAAAATACTTGATCTACTTCTACAACCAATTTAGCGGAAGCTTAATTGAACATGAGCAACATAAATAAGAACACATGTAACTGATATGGAGAAATGAATCACACATAACACAGAAGATATGACCAGGGGAAAGCCTCAGTCTAAAACCCCAACTCTATATTATCATAGAAGTGGAAATATAGCCAGCATTACAAAAAGAATCAGCTCAAAATCTATCCTGCTCTCTCTGCAATACCTCTACTGCTCATAGTCAGTCAAAGGCCTCTATCTAACCTCTAGTCTACCCTCCAAGCCTCCTATTTCTTTTCGCAATTCTGATTGGGGTCCAGTGCAGCCACTTGTGTGAATTGGCCTCTTCACACACTCACTAACCTCTGATCCAACTACACAGTCCTAAAGGAGATAAATCCTCATCATGGATGAGCTTCCTTTATAGGAAAATATTCATCCAACTGATAGTACACTGTCCCTTCACTGATCTCAACTGGGTCTCTGTCTGAACTGACATGCATGAGTTATTCATGAGAAAATCTTCAGTTATCTAAAGTGCGGTAGTTATATGAAAGCATGCATTAACTAACTAAACTCACATTAATTTAAACAAACTATTGAAATCAATCTAACTGGACTTGACTGTATTAACTAAGCCAACTAATTACAACTCAAATTAGAACTCATCCTTATCTCTTTAACTGATGGATAAATTCCTCAATTAATAGAGAAACTGTTGCATGTCCTCACATAGACTTCAAGTTTGATTTTCCTTAACTAATTAACTTAATATGAATTAATTAATTAATTTACAAACTATTGTTAATATCAAATTCGAAATTTACTTCCTATGTTTAGTCCAGGGACTGACTAAAATAGGAATCCATCCTGAACTACTAAAATTAGCAGTTCTATTTTTAACACTTCCATTTTTCATTCCCTGTTGCTCAATATAACACTGGTACCCAAACTGCTATTTATAGCAGTGCTATTTTCAGCATTTCTTGTTGCTATTTTCAACAAGATGATCTTCAATCTCCTAAATCTTGGTGAGGTAAGGGTATATGCGTTCCTCCTTATGCATCTTCATGCATCTCACCTTTTCCTCCAAGTACATCTTTTGCTGCTTGGAAGTGCCTTGGTATAGCATGGAAAATGTATCCGATATCTCCTTGGCTAGTCCCTAGGTCAATATGTGTGATACAATGTGATCTCGAACACTTTCAAGAAGCAACCTCTTTTCCCTCACCATCTCCTTTCAATATTCCTTCAATTGATTTTCATTTGTGGGGATAACTATCACTGCATCTATGAATGGCTTCAGACCATATTCATCCAGAAGGAAGGACATTCTTGGCTTCCAAATGAAATAGTTTGAAGCACCGTCTGACCTATCTTGATCTCTAGTCCGGCACTGGCCATCTCAGCAGAATAAGTTGAAATACTCCTCTTATCTTCTTCTTAGCTACTGATAGGCTCTACGTACTCCTTGTTGGAGTGTGTAAATATTCTCACAACAACTACTAATCTGCAAGAGAAAAATGAACTTCTGAAACTAGAAGTCCCCTGAGGAAAATTCCCCTTAGTGTGTGCTCTTTCTTCCTCCCGACACAATTTTTCACTAGAAAATGTTGCAAAATAATTCGTCCAGCTAGAGATCTATTCTACAAGGAAAATACTGGCTTCCTCCTCTGCCTTTGGTAATCCTTGAATTGGATAAATTTGATTTCTCTGTCCCTCTCTTAGAGAATTCGATTTTTCCTCAAGAAATTGACCCTCTTAGCCAAGAAACTGCGCTGGCTCTAAAGGTTTCGAACTGCTACCAATGTAGAGCCACGAAATTCCTCTTCCCTTCTACTACTGAGCTCTATGGCTTACAATCTGCGCTCTGATACCATGTGAAAATTTGGCTAACCCTGAATCCTATTGCAACAACTAATGTTATTTCTTATATTTGTTAATTTAATGAAACAAATTATTTGTTGTGTGCTATGGAAAATATTGAAACAAATCCACTACAACCTTCACAAAAAAAATAATACGGAAGAAATAAAAATGTTGGAAGAAATATATACACACACAAAAAATATACCGTTATTTTTGGACTAAGTCCCCGAAAAAACCCAACTCGGAGAACGAGTGCAACAACTAAGGGTTTTAATATTATGTAGTGAAAATATGAGTACAACTATGGATGCTTAAACTAGCAATACAAATAGACAAATAACTGGCAATAATAACTAGTGAGAAGAATTTCTCACTCCACATGCAATCCCACACTGACCTCAAGTTGAATTGAGATGCTCCTTGCTCCCTCTGCGTAGTCACTGCGTCAGCCTACATAGTTACTGTGTCCCACAAGGTCGGAACTCTATCTCCTCTCACTATCTCATCAGTTGTTGTTTGGGAAAATGATACTCTTTTCCTTTGGACCCTTTGCCCATATTCTAGCTTAGAATCTCAACTTCTTCCCAGGAAAATGGAAATCTCCCCAAGAGAGCTCTGCACTTCCTTTGGGCTACCTCTCTACAGAAATCACTGCCTCTCTGCAATGTACTCGCCGGAACTAGAAAAGCTTCCTCCGGTATCACTATCTCTACCCTTCTCTCACTACTTTGACCTCACTGAATCACTTTTGGAAATGCACAACTGCTACTTTGGAAATCAATTTCTTAGCAAAATCAAATTTTGCAAGTGTGTTCTCCAAGGCCCATCAAATTCCTCCTTATAACCCTTAGTTGAAACTTCAATGACCATGATTAAATCTTAATCGATGGCTAGGAATAACCACAAATTGATCCATGTATTTTTGTAGAACATTCTCATCATGACTTAGTTAATTATAATTAATTAGTGATATTCCCTAAGTTTAGACTTAGGAAATATTAAAAAAGTGATTAATAATCTAATTAAGTTGTCTCTAGTTGGAATTTCCATAAACGGTTTCTGGGTTTTGGAGATATCGTGTATTCTAGCCTCTCCAGAAAATTTAATGTCTAGAACACATCCAATGCTACAAAAAATAACAACTTTTACTTATCAAGGTCTTGTTAAAATGCCCCCCATTCATAATATTTGTGAACATAACTAACACATTTGGTCAACACAAGAATGATACCTCTAGAAACTAATAATGACTAAAATACATATTAAATGATGTCTTTGGGATGTCTTCTTCCCTAATTCTTAATTAATAATACCTTGATCAAAGTCTTAGATCATAAGTCCTAGAAAATGGATATTAATTTCTTATGGTTTCTTTGTTCAATTGTCATTAGTTGATATAAGGCTTCCATGATCCATTTTTCTTTCTTAGTAGAATGAATAAATCCAAAATCCAACAATTCTTAGAGCTACATATGAGACTTTCACAATTCCATGGTTTTCATGTGATAAAGATTCTTTACAATAAGCTTAGTTCATAGTTCAAATTCATTTGTGAAATCCAACACTTGCTTGCATTGTAATTTGTGTAATGATTACATAAACATGTTACAAAATTTTGAAAATGTTGAAATATGTTTACAATATGATCCTATTTATTGCCATTGGTTGTGGCAACATATAACTAATAACCATTATTAGGACAATCTCTTAGTTGCATCATTGAAATAAATATTAAAGACACCCCTCTATTAGTTCCTGCTAAAACTCTTTTGTTTCTTCAATTGTCTTAAAATCAAACCATTTTACTGTTACAGTCTAACACTACCTCATGTCATTCTAACAAATCCATACATATGATGATATCATAGCATCTTAAGCTAGTAGTGTACAATGAAATGTCAGTAACACATACTCCAAAATTGAATCACGTTCCCTAACAAATTTCCCTACCTCTTGTTTAACACAATAAGCCATTTTGACTTGATTAAAATCTGCTTAAATACTTTCAAAATTCCCACATCTAGAAAATGCATTATATAAAATAAAATTTGTACTATTTCTATATCTTAACCTTAATTGTTGTTTGAGGTATTGTCAACTAATGCTTAGCTTAATGGTTTTTCACAAGTGCATGAAAATTTTGCACATTGTCAAAATCAAAAAGTGGTTTGGCTCTACCCTTCACTAGCCCATCCCACTACATGTGGGCACTCCATTGATAGTTTAGTTTTCCATATGTCAAGCACCCATTTAGAGGAGGTTGTTTCATACTACATAATGAATAAATATAGTTTTCCATAGTGGCTTTTATGGTGTCCTCCAGAGTCCAAATTTTTAACTAGCATCTTTGAGTGTCTATCACATGGCCCTTGGAACATATTTGTGCCTTTTGATTGGTGTATATGTGCCAACTAATTGAGGATTATGTTTGTAACATTCTTAACCTAAAGGTATAGATGTCCTCAATTGACTGCCTCCCTAAGTTTCTCTTCAACTATGTTTGCCATCTGAAATACCTCATACAAAGTATGGAGCATCATCATAAAATATTTTGGTTTAATGTTATATTTTAGCTAAATATACAGTATATATATAAAAAAACCTTTAAATGCCATAATTTATCCAATAAACAAACTTATTGACACAAAAATTCCCTGTACTAATATGTAGTGCATAATTTAGGAGTTTTATAAATCTAATCGCATTATAAAGCTAGGTTAACCATAAAAATTAAATGGAAACAATACATGATAAATAGAAAATCACTTTCATCATTGTACATATCACATTACCAAGTTTAAAAATAATAATAAAAATTAGATAAATTACAACTTTATTATTATTAGCAATTGCCCCTAAAGGTGAAAAGTACACCGAAGGAATTGAACATGCTTATGATGTTACTGCAAAAATGTTGCAACAAAGGAAAGATAAAAACCTAAAGGGTGGATGATGGAGGGAAGGAAATGTGTTCAGGCTTGCAAAAGTCTCACACTTGTGTCGATGCCTGTTTGAAAAATGTTGCTCAAACTACCTAGCTAAATTATTTTTTTCTAATCATACCACTATGTAAAAATATTATATACATATTATATCCAAGTTATAACATGCAAGGTAATGAGGAGAAACATTACCATAAGTCCTCGTGGGCACTGGCACAAAAAAATATGTAAGTGCAGAGAGGAAATGACTAAAGTCAGTGTGTGTTGATAATGAGATTAAATAAAGTACATCTTTCACTCGAGTGACCTTATCATTCCAAGATATTCTGTTATCAACATAAAGAAGGGGGTTTGTTTTAGAATTTTAGCTATCTCCTTTTAAAAATTTAAAATTAATTTGGAGCCATTAATTACAGTTTTAAATTTATATTTGAGTTTTGTCTAGCAAATATTTGTTGGAATTGTAAATTTATGTGGTGTAGTTCACACAATCTAGTGTCCAAGTAAACTTTCAAGGAATTGTATCAATTAATAGATCTATTTTGAAGAGGATTAAATCTCTTGAGGTGCATATTTTTTTCAAATTTTTCACTCTAAAGGAGGTCCCATAGGTTATCTTTAGCCTTGTGGACGTTAAAATTTTCTTTCTTTCTTTCTCATCTTCCTAGAAGTAATTACTGTTTCCTTTGCACAACTCGCTTCCACAATAATGAGTGACCATGTAAGTTAACCATAGTTAAGAAGTCTTTATGTCAAGGATGACCATTCATAAAAGAATGCCTAATAATTACTCCGGTTGAAGAGGATTTAAGGTGAGACTTTATCATAATTAGTTAAGGCAATTTTGTGTGTGAGTTATCTTAAGAATTTTGATTTGAGGGTGTACCAAAAAAGTAGATGATATGCATTTATAGTTTTGAAAATTTTCACATTATTGAATTGTTTATTTTGCATATATTTGTTTTGTTATAAATCTCAATTTTATATTAAGTATAAATATAAAGGGGAGAAATTTAATATATATATATATATATAAAACAACTGTTAAATCTATGTGTTTTTTTGGTAAAATGTTATAGGTTCAAATTCAAAGATGATTAAAATATATATACATTTATAAACTTTAAATGAAAAAATCTCATATATCAATTTAATATCTAATTTATATCATGGGCCATTACTATGGCTTATCAATACTACATGCGCAAAAAACCATAACTCATTTCATATGAAACTTATTGATATATTTTTTTATTAATTAATTTAATTAAAAGGATAAAAAAGACAACCACTTTGGAGGTAAATCTCAATCATTGATTTGTGTATATTACTATGAAAATTCTAGAATATTTCATGGAGGTTAAATCCTTACCATCCACCTAATAATGATTGATAATTAAATTAAAAAACCATTCCAAAATATACACACTTATCTAAATAATTAAATTTTTAATTTTTAAAATTAATGAAAATTTTGTTAAATTTCTTATCATGTAATCAAATGTCTATTTTTAAAAAACATATTAATTTGATTTAATTGTAGAAGACTTTTTATTTAAAGTTAAGGTGGATGAGGATCTCTTGACCTTTTCTATTTTATTTTTTTAATTGAGGGCCTAGATTGACTTTTAATAAATTTACAAAATTATATTTGTGTCAAGTGGCTCCCCTCCACCAATTTCCTAGGGATTTGAGATTATTCCAATTATAATAAGTTCCTCATGGTAAGTTCCTCATTATTATTTATAACATTCATTTATATATAAGAAAATTTTATTTAGCAAAATGATCCATTACTATCAATAAATTTAAAAAATTAGATTCGTGCCAAGTGGCTCCCCACCCACGAAATCCCTATGGATTTGAGAGTATTCCAATTCTAACAAGTTCCTCATTATTATTTATAACTTTAATTTATATATAAGCAAATTTTATTGAGCAAAATGGTCCATTTTACAATTAGATGTGTAATACCGTTTTAAATGTCAAATGGAGATGAAAAGGGTAGACAATGCCTAGCGTGACCAATTTCAAAAAGGGACATCTTTCATATAATTATCATTTATTAAAAAAATAATTAATATACAAATTAAACATATATACATTTAGGAAAACTTGTAACAAGATTCTTAACCATAAAGTTGAATTGTGACTACTACTTATGGGGATAGGCATGTCTGTTTTGGAATAGTTATTAGATGGATTATAAGGATTTAACCTATATAGAAATTAAAACTAAGACTTAATTTTAAATCATCATCATAATCATTAATATTAATTATCAAAATAATAATAATATATGAGTTAAACACATATATAAATAAAAATTATGTAGCAAGATTATGAATCATAAAGATTCACCTCTACTTTACCATGTTGATTCTTAACCTCTAAATAAGCCTCATTACAATACCATGGTCCAATATCATCACCTTCTAATACCACATACCCAAAAAACCATAAATCATCTTAAAACGACATATATTTTAATTTAATTAAAAGAGCACAAAAGAAAAAACGACTTTTAACAAAAATCTCAATTTTTGGTATGTGATTACTACTAAAATATTCTAGAATATTTTGTGCAAATTAAATCCTTACCCTCCACTTAATAATTGTTATAATTATCCCGGATGCGGGTGTACGTCGGAATTGATCTGCTGGCAGGGGAATGGGATGACAAGTGGTTTTGCCACATGGCCATCTGTAAACCCGCACACAGCAACAGTAAATAACATTTAAGTTGGCACTCTAATCAACTCGCCAGCATCTACCAGCCTCGACTCTGCATAATGGCACCCTCAGGTAATTTACATTCCACCTCCTCTGTCTCTAATCCTATGCCTTTGAATTGCCATTGTCCCCTGGCTGTAGTGGAACCACGTTCACGCACTGCTACGGGCAGGTGCTGCAGCATTCTATGCTGCATTGAATTTGGTCTAGGTAATCATTATTCACAGAGTTTTTTCTGCAACCTTATTCTCCATTCTGAGCCTGTTGAACTTTCTACCTCTGAGCCGACCTTTGAACCTGCTGAGCCCTCTCAATTCTTAGTGCCGACTTCACGCAGAAATTCTCTTCGACCCCGCGTCATCATGCCCCGGCTTCGCCATAGAATGCGGAGCAGCAGAGGGAGTAGCAGAGGCAGACTGCCTCACTCTCCACCATCACCAGCCTCAGATTCCTCCTCCCCCTCGACTCATTATGTCTCAGACCGCTATCCAGATACTCGCAGTGGCAGAGGCCGCTCACGAGCTCTCCACTCCCAACCTTCGCAAATCACCTCTCCAGCCTCTGACAACCCCTCCAGCTCATAACAACCCCTTCACTCAGCCCAGTTCATCTATCGCTACTCCTTGAACGAACCACTCATAACAACAACCATATCAATTACCTTCCACGAGGAGCCAACCAATGAAGATGGATGCCCAACCTGCGAGGAGCCAGCCAGTGACGATGGACGCCCACATTGCGCAAAGGAGAAGAGGGATAATCCTCAGGACAAGACTAATGCAGAGGAGAAGAATAGCAATCCTCAGGCGAAGGGCGACACGGGTGCGTTGCAGCAGGAAGAGGACGACATGGATGCATATAGGTGTTTCATCATTGAAGAACACCCGTCAGCACCGCATGACACATGACTCGCCAGCATAGCATGACACATGACTCACCACGCATCTTCGGGTTTCAGGTTTCTAGAAATCACATCAATAGGATTATTTTGTGCATTTTTGAAAATTATGCTAGCTACTTTTTTCATTTGCTGGTTTCCCCTGCACGGGCAGCAAGTTCTTTTTTGCAAATTCATTTTTGGACTAGACTGGTTTCTCATCTCTGGATAGTCTCAATCTTGTTTTGATACTTTATGCCTTGAACCTTGGCACTGACTTGCATGCTTTATGCCTTGAACCTTGACACTGACCTGTAGAGACCAAAACCTCAGTGTATTATTATGTTACAGAAATAGAATCTAGACTTACTTAGAAGAAAAAATAATTATTATAATTAAAGTAAAATTATAGAAACCATATTCCAAAATAAACATATTTATTAATGTAATTGAAATATACAATATATTTTATTTTATTTTAAATTTAAAAACCTATAAATATAATTATTCATTAAAATATTATATAACTATATAAGACTCATTCATCATTTTTAAACAACTCATTTTAATTATTCAAATTTTAATCAATCAAAAAGAAAAAAAACATTAAATATTATTATCACACGGTCATAGAACTTGGGAATGGTTAACCTTAGAAATATAAATTATGCTTTCTATAAATAGGAGATTGTACAAACTCGTTTTTCTTTTTAAATTCCACCTACTTAAGGTTAATCATAAGAATAATTAGAATCCTAAATATAACCTATAACTAAGCTCCCTTCTATCATATATATGATTCATTTCTAACTATGCGAAGTGCAAGATGTCAATTATTGAGTGTGATAGATGATTAAGTTATAACTGGGGAGGTGGTTTGTGACAGTGTTAAATTATGCTTTCTATAAATAGGAGATTGTACAAACTCGTTTTTTTTTAAATTCCACCTACTTAAGGTTAATCATAAGAATAATTAGAATCCTAAATATAACCTATAACTAAGCTCCCTTCTATCATATATCATATATATATATATATATATATATATATATATATATATATATGATTCATTTCTAACTATGCGAAGTGCAAGATGTCAATTATTGAGTGCGATAGATGATTAAGTTATAACTGGGGAGGTGGTTTGTGACAGTGTTAAAGGGACTTGGATATAACAAATTTATATATGTATTTCACATGTGTTATTTAATTAAATTTATTAAGATGATATATATTTAATAAAATATCATATTTATTAATAAATAATTATTATTTTAATTTATTTTAATGATTTATTTAAATAATAATTATTTTAATTTATTTTAATATGATATGTATATTATTGTTTTTTAAAGTTTATATTTAATTATGGGAAGGGTAAGATATTAATTATTCAATGTGATAGATAAATTAAGTTTTAAGTGGAGAGATGGTTTGAGATAAATGAATTTGTTTAAGTTTTTTTTTATATTCTTTTGAGTTTTGTTTTTTCAAATAATTATTTACTTTAATGTAAAGTTGCATTGTTGGTTATAATTTCATTTTTAGAATGTGATTCAATTGTTTGTACACTTTATGTAGCTGTAGTCTAACAATTATGCTTTTTTGTTACTAAAGTTATGGAAATTCTGGTCATATTTTGAAAAAATCGCAAGGATTTTTGTAAATTGAAGTAAAAGCTCTCAAACTTGATGATAATTTTAGGTGCCCTAGAAGTTTTTTATGGTACTGAATCCATTTCCACCATCAAAAACATGATTCAAACACTCCATCTACAAGATTTTTTGAAATTTTTTTACCGAGATTCCAGTCACTTTTGATCATCCGAATAATTCCTCCACCTCCATCAACAACTCGCTTAATAATAATTGTGCACTTATACACTTTTGTGTAAAAGTAATAGAAATGCTAACAATGTTATAGTGGAATTATTCAAAGGTATAAAGTGATGATTATAACCTACAACATTCTTTTATTTCAAGTGATAATAATTATATATTAAATAATTTTTTTTCTTATCCTGGTCATGTCAAGAGCGGATATATAATATAAAAGACTTATATTGTTAAGTATGTTTTCAAATCACGTTTAGTATAATTTTTTGAATTTCAAAATTATGATTTTATTACTTCAGTTTTAATCTCCAAAAAATACTTAATGATAATAATAATTTTGGAATAATAATTTAATAAATAGAATTAAAATAATATTATTATTTAAATTATAATTAAGTAAATTATATTGAAATTATAATTGAAATTTTAATAATTAAATAATATTATTTTATTTGATATTTATATATAATAATATTATAAATATCTATATATATTCATATTATTTGTATTTTAAATAAATAATTAAAATAATAATATATTTATATTAATATAAAAACCTTTATATCAATTATAATTTAAGTTAATAGAATTTAACGGTTGTGGGGGCAATTTCCACCACGAAAATACCTAATTTCAGATATCGCTTAGTCATTTATGGTGCAGCACATGAGATTTAAAGTTAAGGGTTAAGGAGTGGAAGTGTTTATTGAGGTTAGGAATTGATTGGATTATAAAAAGAGGTGAGTAAATTTTTTAAAACAAATTTTGTATTAGGTAGGGTCGGTATATAGTGAAAATAGATTTAGTATTATCAAAAAAAAATTTGGAGCATCTAAGTTTGACGGCTATAATTTAAATTTACAAAAATTCTTGTGGGATTTTAAAATCTTACTGAAATTTCCATAATTTTCAACAAAAAAAACCAATATGATTATACTAAAGCTTAAAAAATTTAAAAATTTTAATCACAAATTACACTTCTGATTTGGTCAGGGCCTTCTAACATTGCCAAATCTCCTTAACAAACAAAAATGTTGTAAACGGCCTTTGATATAATTAGAACATTTGCACCCATATTTAGAATCTTATACTCGTCGACTTGCCGTTAAATGGGGTTGAAGCCACACAGAAAGAGCTAGGAGCTCCCGGGCTACATGACGATTTATACTTCTCGAATCCATAGAAGGTTAAGGTCACGCAGTACCTGATCTCTGAGTTATCTCGAGGGATATGCGAGTTCTTCTCTGTGATGGAATTAAATTAAATTCAGCGGGATAAGCGAGTTTTATGGGCTACATGTGTGATTATTTTGGTGGAGTTGTTTTCAGTGGGATGTTTTGGATTTGTTAGTGCTTGAATTATCAGTAAAAATTTTAGGTGAAATTTTATTTGTGTTATTTAAATTGGTTTTTGATATTATATATAGATTCAATTCCCTACAACACTTTAATTGTAAAATTTTAAAGAAATTAAATCGAAAATCCTACTTAAAAACTTAAAAAAAAAAATATCACTAAAAACAACTCTGACTAGATATCAAATTATCGATTCTGTACTGTGGATAATCTTCCTGGTTATGCGAGTTGTCTCGGTTGGCTATGCGGATGATCATTGCCTGACACGCGAATTCCCACAGGCGATTAAGCGGATCCACTACTGTGTATGGAGCTAACTACCGCAATATGTGAATTATCATTAACGAATAAGCAATTATCTGCTTATACGCGAGTTTACACCGGATATGTGAGTTCTCACAGTCGAATATGCGATTACCACAGCTAGGTATGCGAGTTAAATGCACAGAATATGCGAATTATCGTCAACGGATATGCGATTATCGATAGATACGCCAGATTTCAATGGATGCGCGAGGTATCAGCGCTGGATATGCGGCATGTTATCGATATGCTGATTATCACCACAGAATAGATAGGTGATTAGGCTGTTACGTAATCTGATACGCTGGTTATCAGCAAAGGATAGGCAGGTTATTACGCTGATATTTGAGGTCGCCGCTGTTTACTCATGCGATTCCAGATGGAGATGCGTTTACGGCAGAGTATGCGGTAGTATTCCGTGTTATGTGGGCTATTACAGCGGTTATGCGAGCTGTCATTGCAAATTCGCGAATTATCATAATGGATACGCAAATTATCATATAATACGCCAATTATCGTCAAGGGATACACGAGCTATCGTTAAATACACGGATTATGATATTCCTATCATTATGCTGATATGCAAGTTGTCTCGGGTTAATTTAGGTATCATTTTCGTTCTAATGTCTGGGAAGCAGTTTCTTCGACTCACTTCGTGCGACCAGCCGAACAACTCGACAATGTCCGCGCAGCAGTTTCTTCAACTCACTTTGTGCGACCAGCCGACCAACTCGACAATGGAGGTTCTGCATCAAAATCAGCTCCAGCCATTGGGTATGTGAGATAAATGTACACTTTTTGACATTTTAAGTACTGATTTAACATGATGGATTTTTTTAAGTGTAAAATATAATGTTATTCAACTAAAGTTTTTTTTCTTAATAGTCAAAAATATTTTTTTTCTTAAGAGTCAAAAATATTTTACTTAATTTATTATGGATCACAAACTTAAATATAAGATTATTTTTTATTATTTAAATTGTATTTTTAATGCTAAATAAAATATATACATAATCAATTAAAATTTTTAACCATAATTTTTGTGATATATATATATGTATAAAATTGATACTAAATATAAATAGTTTATATAAATTTTTTGTTGAAATATTTTTGAAAAATATAAAATTTAAACATTCATTTACAATTTTTTTATTTAATTTTTTAATTATAACCAATATTATTTTTCTAAAACATAATTTTTGTTAAATTAACACCGATAAATTTAAATATCTCCTGGCAAGCCTTCAATCAAATCCTGCAAATCTTTAACTTGTACAAACTGCTATTTGCAATTCTCAATGACAGCATTGTTCGAAATTTCTTCACCTGATTCTTTACCTTCAACCCATTAGAAGATTGGGTGGAGTGACAAGACATCTCTGAAATTTCTAATAATTTTGTGAGTCATTGACAAGCGGCTGAAGTCTTCCAGTGTACAATAATATTTAAATGATCGGTTTTCTCCGAATTTAAAACATTTCTTGCCCGACTGTGAATCACTTTATTTAAATTTTAATGAACCCAAATTTCGTAAACAATGAGAAATCGAAAAAGGCCTTTTGAGATCCCTTGAAATTTTCTTCAGATTATATGATAGCTATCCTGCAAAACTTGGTAGAGTTAATAATATGTTTTTTAATAATTTTATTGATATTTATGTTAGAAATGTGTTATATATATAAACAATATTTGCGTACTGCAAGAAACTTCCACTCATTGTGATCCATATCCTCATGGGTATGAAAAGAGCCAATAATGCGGAGAGCCCATGCATGGTGGCAAACTTTTCACTTCTGCATTATTTGGTCGTACAATGAAATTTAATGAATGCAGTAGTTGGTCGTATGATGAAATTAATTAATAAATGTCACTGTAATCAGAAGATTATAAGATTCTATTACTTTTTTATTTTGTTATTTTATTTATCTTTTATAATATAAATATGATGTAAATATTAGCTACAAATTATATGATATGTAAATACCTAAAATGAAATTATATCCAAATATATAAAATGAAATTATATGATATGTAAATACATAAAATGAAATCATATGTAAATATATAAAATGAAATTATATAAAAGTATAAAATAATAAATTTAAGAAAGTTATTTATTAAATAAAAATTAGGAGAAATAGAAAGGTAATTATTAGAATAATTTTTGCGTTTAAATATTTGGAGTAATATAACAATCATATTTTTATTAATAATTGTAAAAGGGTTCAAAATGTGTAGGCCAAAAAATTCCCTAATGTGATTTTTACCAAAAAACTTTGTTTAATTCATTATAGATCACAGAAGCTTGAATACATAAAGTATTTATTAATCATATTAGCACTTTTACTTTACTAATCAAATAATTAAATTAGTAAAAATGTGAAATTAAAATAAAAAATAATTATGAGATACATCATCATCACTCAATTTTACACCTTCCATCTTATTTCAATTTTACACCTTCCATCTTATTTGTAAAACATTGCGAAAGATATGAATATATGAAAATCTTCATCTAAAGAAAACCTTAATGCACCACATGCCTATTCGATAGATTTTTTCAGTTACACATAGGAAAGGAAAAAAAAAATTGTCTTTTACATTACATAAATCAACACTGACTAACAAAATATTAATCAAAATTACTACTCTAATATAGCTTTACTATATTGCTTCGTTCTGAACTATTCATTTCCCATCAAGGTTTTTTTGTAAATATGTTCGCACACTTATTAAATACGTCATAAAACTTAACCCAAAGAATGTTGACCCTATGAAATGCTTAACCAACCGGTACCAAGCTATCAACATTTTTATGAACAGTACATCAACAAAAATTAATCAGTGATGCCTAAATCAAAGATCATTTCTTTGCCATGGAAAGTAAAAAGCACGTGTAAATTAATGAGAATGAAGTTATAAAAATAGATAGCATATGTAAATGTAAATTAATAGCACGTGTAAATGTAAGAGTGAGGTTATAAAATAAGATTAGCATGGTGTATTTTTATATATTTTAGTAAAAGTATAAAAAAAATAAATAATGAGAATTCATATTTAAAAAAATGTATTTCATATTAAATGATTTCTTTTAGTATTTTCAATAATATTTTTGAGAAGAATTTAAATTCATTATTTAAAAAAATGTTGTAATGTTTTGTAAAAAGGGTTTATAATTGAATAATAATTTAATAAATATAATGTTTTAAAAAATAATAAAATAATAAGAAAAAGAAATAGATTTAACTCTATTTGTTACACAATTATAATTTTATTAATACAATTAAAAAAATTATAATATACATATCATATGAAAATAAATTAATTTGTGATGCCTAAATCAAAGATCATTTTTTATTATGGAAAGTAAAAAAAAAACGTTAAAAAACTAGTTATAAAATTACATTAGTTGGGTGCCTTTTTCTATAGTTTAGTAAAAGTACAAAAATTAAATGGGAGTTCATAGTAAAACTATTAAATGATTTATTTAAAAAAATGGATTTGATATTAAATTGTTTATTTTTTTAAAACGCATTAGTATAAAAAAAACGTTGTAATGAGTTTTAAAAGTTGTATTAAGTTGAAAAATAATATAATAGCCCTAATGTTTAAAAAATAAATCAAAAATTGAATAATAAGATCATTAAATAGATTTAATTAGTTACATTATAATTATAATTTTATTAATAAAATTAAAAAATTTAGAATATACCTATCCTATTAAAATAATTATTAATATAAATTTAAATAATAATTATTTATATTAATAAATATGATAATTTATAAAACATATATATATATACAAGTTAAAAGAAGCATAAAAATAATAATATTTCTAATATAAATAAAGATGTGAAATTTATATAAATATAAATAATATTGTAAAGAAACAAATTAATCTTAACTCTGAATCTACTAAGGGCTAAGAGAATCAAATCTCCAAGGTGCAAAGAGTTTTGCATCTTGAGAAATTTGATAATGTTTGGGCTTAATATGCATCTATGCTAGTTATATTAGTCTACTTAGTGTGAAAATGTCAAAAACTTGTAGTTATTTTTTATTGGGATATTTATCACATAGGAAGGATAATAATAATTTTATTGTTAGAATTTTTGTTGTAAATGAGATGAAAAGTTCTCATTGAACAAATGTGTGGTAGGTGGTGTATGATCTGCATACCAGACACCCCAAAAGTTTTGGTCCAAGAAAATCTAAGCATAGGCAAGTTGATTTCCCCATTTATTTGTAAGTTGTATTGTTTGAGACCTACATGCATTTATGTGGTAGAACATGTCATTGTGTAGCATGCATCCTTCTTATTTATATAATGGAGTTGATTTCCCCATTTATTTGTAAGTTGTATTGTTTAAGACCTACATGCATTTATGTGGTAGAACATGTCATGTGTAGCATGCATCCTACTTATCTATAAATAATGGATAAAGTTTTGGTCCATGAAAATCTAACCATAGGCAAGTTGATTTCCCCATTTATTTGTAAGTTGTATTGTTTGAGACCTACATGCATTTATGTGGTAGAACATGTCATCGTGTAGCATGCATCCTTCTTATTTGTATAATGGACTTGATTTCCCCATTTATTTGTAAGTTGTAATGTTTTAGACCTACATGCATTTATGTGGTAGAACATGTCATGTGTAGCATGTATCCTACTTATAAATAATGGATGTGACATTAGGTTGTGGAATTAACCACTAATTAGATAATATGGTGGCAAGTAGATTTGTATCTAAGCTTGATGTGGAGTTGGAGAATTAGGTCTTTGTTTAACGGGGAACGTGACCCACTGGTGCTCGCAGCCAACCCCGCCCATGGTGGCAGCTTTTTTTGGTTTTTTTTTTTTTAATTGTTTTGTTTTGTTTTTTTTTTTTTTTTTAATTTATATTTTTTAATTTAATTTTTAATTTTTTGTAATTTTAATTTTAAATGTTTTTTTTTCTTTTTTTTGGTTTTAATTTTATGATTTTTATGATTTTTTTTCTTTCAATTTTTTAATTTAATTTAAATATATAATTTTTTTCCCAATTTTGTTTTTTATTGTGGTTTTATTTTATTTATTTTTAGTTTAAAAAATGTTATAGATGTGTCTTTTTTGGGTTAATTTTCACTTTTTTTCTTTAAATTATATGCTTTTTTGAAATATATTTATTTATTTATTGATATTTTTATTTATTTTTTGTTTAATTTTTTTATTTTTAGAACTTATTTTTGTTTTTATTTTACATTTTATGAGTGCTTTTTTGTGTTTTTTTAATATATTTTTTATTAATTGAGTTTTTTTTGTCATGTTTTTTTAATTTATTTTTTTATGTTTTATTACCAACATGAAAATGACAAACATTTAAAAAAAATATCCACACTTAATACATTAGAAAATTTAAAGTGTAAAAAATAGACCCTCTAAATAAAAAGGGTTGATGTTGCATAACACTTTTCAAAATCAAGATGAAAATAATTAACATTTAAAAAAAATGTTCATACTTGATACATAAAAAAATTAAAGTGTCAAAAATAAGCTCTTTATGCTCCAATAACATTTTTTTAAATCAGCATGAAAATCACTAAAATTTTTTAAAAAACGTTCATACTTGATACATAAGAAAATTTAAAGTGCCAAAAATATGCTAAAAAAAAAGGTGTATTCTGAATCACCAATTTTCAAAATTGGGTGATTTTTTGCAACCTCAAAAAATGGGTACTAGGTATTTTCTAGTTTGATCGGTAATTATGTTACAATAAATGAAATAGAAATAATATAACCTATACCATTGCAAGAATTATTATACTTGCATGACATGGGGTCAATTCCAACTACTACAATTATATCCATTAGGTAAACCCATGCACATACCTATGTATGGAGCACATGAGAACTCAAAAGGGAATTTGAACTTGAAACCTCAAATTTCACAAAGACATCATATCAAGGTGACTTCAATGCATATAACAACAATTAACCATCATGCATTCATGCCAAACATATAACCCTACATGCCAATTTTCATTTACCCCGAGGTTCATTACCGGAACCTCACTCTGATATCACTCTATAACACCCTAACCCACATTTACTCACATTTACTAGCTCATCAGGGTAAATATCAAATGAGAGTTACTACGCATTACTTGACAACCATGTTCTAGTTACGAAAGTGGGGTCTAGTATCTTTAAACTTTACTGCAACCTCCAAGAACACTATATCACCCAGATGTCAAGAAACATCTATTGATAAACTTTTCTTAGGTTGGAACTACCTTATTGACTGACTTCACAACCTAGCCACACACATGACAAGTTATGCGTGTGGCTAGAAGGCTCCAACCACACTCATAAGACTTCCTCCATGCAACTAAAGCCAAAATTTCTTAGTTAAGAGACTACAACCAGAAACCCTGTTTTGGATTTTTAGGGCTAGCTACAGACTGGCTACTTAGAATTTCCCAGAACTTTCCAGAGTTGCCTTAATCATCTAGAGAAGTCTTCATTCACTATCTTGACTCAATTCCTACTCAAAATTGTCCAATACATAATGATCATTTAGATAAATACTCTGTAGAAAAGGTTCTTATAGGTCGTGAATGCATAATTGTATAATAACTCATTAAATTCAGCAAAGAAACATCAAGAAGGTTTAGTGCCCTATCAAGCTAACTATAACAACACTTGCTAGCTCATGCATTCATATAACCATTCAATAAATTATCGAACCATGAACAAGATCCATAACAAGATCCCATAATACCATAAGAATGTATCATGCATCTAACCAACATTTGACTAGAATAGAACCATGACAAACCAGTCATACAATCATACATAGAATTATAAATTATGCTCATTAATATCAATAAGAATAAACACATAATAACATATGAAAATTACAACCAATTCATGGACTTCCACGTACCACCTGACCATATATTGGGATGATTTTTTTTGTTTGTTTTTCCAGCCAATCACCCCCATGCCATATTTCAAGCATGAATGTGGGATCACATGGGATAAACCAAAACAAAACCAACCAGGGACTCTAAAGGATAAACCACCTCAACCCTCAACCACAGTTATTTCACCTAAACTGGTCTAGAAATAATCGGAACCAAACAATCTTGGATGCCTCAAACTTTCTTCACCATACAAAGAAAAAATTTCCTGTCTCCACACACGTGTTAAGATTTCTATGATAAAACCATCTCCACTCTCAAACCTTGGGAATTTTCCTGAGACCACCTAATACAGACTTATGTAGGAACACAAAAAATATAGATATATAGATAAACATAGAGATGTACCATAAATAAAACTTCATTTCATTAATATCAAATAAATGAAATATGCTTACATACATAAATGGAAATAAACTAGCTGAGGAGATGGTAGCTTATTTCTGATAAGAGATGTGGAAGCTACATGGCTCTGAATTGTGTTCTAATAAGGCTCAAGGGCCTTTTTAATTATTAAGAAACAAGGAAAAAGCATAAACAACCAAAACCCTAACCCGAGGAGATGAAATGGCAAGAGTTTGTGGACCCCATTGGGGTTAGTTGGGCAGCTAACTTCCCATGGTCATAGCTTTGTCATATTATATCCATTTGGCATGTATGATACCTCATTGAAAAGATCTCTTCGATTACTATGAAAATGAAAAAAACATTGTTTATGGGGTCAAAACTACTCCGAAAGTTCACGACTCAAAAAAATGATAAACACAGTAAATGCTGTTATAAACAAGGAAAATGATGAAATCGAGTCGAGGTTTAGGTGGAATAGGTGGGTGGCCACGAATATCCACCTTGATTAGTCCTCCCTCGTTAGGAAGAAATGGTCCCTATTGCATGCAGAGCCTCCATGAGGTGAGGAAATTTCTGTTGAACCTAGTCTCTAGTGAATGAGTTGTCCTAGTGAAGGAGTTGGTCTACTTTGACAAATCGATATAGCTTCATCCTTTTTTGGCAAGTGTTCTTGATCTGTGTGTCCATGATCTGATCAGTTGTGGCTTGTTCCATGGAGTATGGGTTTAACTCCGTTGGTGTGAGTTGTTAGGAAATGGTAGATGTGTACAACAATGGTGGAAAGTATGACTGAAGGCAGGCCACATTGGATACTTGGTGCAGGCCAATGAACGGTGGAATTCTAAGCTCAAAGGAATTGTCCTCTATAGCCTTGGTGATGATGTATGACTCATATTAGAGTGAAAAAAGCTTGCAGTGGGGCCGAGTGAGGCAGTCCTTCTGCAGATGTAGCCAAACTTTGTCGCCCACCTAGAAATTATGTGGCACTTGATGCTGAGCATGTCGCTTCTTGTACTTAGGATTGGCTTTGTCCAATATGTTATGGACCTACTAGTGGATGTGGTGAATGTGCTTAATGAAGATGTTATCCCTATTAGATTCAGACTGGACATGAGTCGAGTCTGCCTGAGTAGCTGCAAATGGTATGGCCACATTGATGGACATAATGGCTAGAATCCCAATCCCACCTGAAAGGGGATGTGGCTAGTTGAGCTATGGATAACTATATTGTAGATTTGTTGGACATAAGGAAGGATTTCATCCCATGTGCATGGATGCTTCGAGTTGTACATGCACAAAATGTGTACGATCATCTTGGTGATGACCTTTGTTTTGACATCAGTTTGGGGGTAGAAAGCCATGGACTTAGTGAGCTTGGTATCCAACATCGACAAGAGTATTGACCAAAATGTATTTCGGAACCTGCTGTCCTGATTTGATATAATGGACTATGGGATACCAAAGTGTACCCACACTTGTTCAAAGAAGAGTTTAATAGTGGCTTTTGTTGCGATACTCTTCTTGCAAGTCGCTAGAATAGCCATCTTAGAGAATCTGTTGATGACCACAAAAATCTAGTCATTGCCACACTTAGTAGATGGAAGGCCTAACATGTAATCCATGGAGATGGATTCCCAAGGTTTACTAGGAGTAGGCAGAGGAGTATATAGGCCTTGCTTCTTGATCGTCGGTTTGGCAATGACGTAGGTAGTGCAAGATTTGATGCGCTTCCCAACATGCTGTCAAAGGTTTAGCCAATACAAATACTTCTACAACACTGCCACTATTTTATCTACCCTGAAATGTACAACGAATCGATTATAGTGCATCTCCCAAAGCATCTTGGCACTCTCACTTGAAGCAACATAGAGCATGGGGGCTTCACTGGGAGAGAAATACCATACCACGTGGGTTCATATTGGGGGATATATATTGAGGAAAAAAACATATAATATATTGGGGGATATATAGGGTGTAAAGGGTTTTTATATTGCCAGGCATAAAAATAGAGCTCAAAGTTAATGGACACATATAAAGGGGTATAAAATATGTTAATGAAAAATGGATATCTATAATATTTGGTGAAAGTCAGGGTTTTATAAATTGGGAAGGTGTATGGGGCTCGTATTGGTAGGGAGTTAAATAATGTGATTTTTAGAGGTATTTTCCAATATGTAGTCAAATGAAGGGTATTGTTTAATATGCCACGAACGCATGTGATATGTCAGAGGTTAATTAAGTGAAGCCCCTGTGACATAGAGGTGCCCCAGGTGGCATAAAAATGCATCTTAGAGGTGAAAATTTGAAACTTGCTTTCCTTCTAGGAGTGTCTAGTATGTGTTACTGAATTTTGGATCGCTCTTGTAAAGATGCAGCCACCTTGCAGTCTCGTGCCCACAAGATTCAAGCACAATGGTTAGTTCCATGACTAACAGTCGATTGAGGTAGTCTCCAACATTGTTTATCCTTCCCTTCTTGTACTTAATGTTCGAATGGAACATTTGTAGGTATGTGGACCATTTCTGATGGCAATCATTCTACAACTTCCCCTAAGTTTGTATGAACTACAGGGGTCAATGGTCTATGTGGATGAATGTTTCCTTCCCTAGAATGTAATGCTTCCATTTTTGGTATGCCTGCACAATGGATTACATGTGTTTTTCATAGGTGGGATACTTTTAGACTATGTTTGAAAATGTCTCACATTGATATTCCACTTGATGCCCCTGCTGAGTAAGAACTACACCAATAACATATTCCTAGGAATTTTTCTAGATCTCAAATGGTTGTTTTAGGTATGGTAATGTGAGAAATGGTGAAAAGAAGAGACAATGCTTCAACTTAGCGAAAGTATTCTGTTGGGATTTAGACCAAAATGACTTTTCTTTCACTCCTCCTTTGTTGACTTGACTCAAAGGCCAAGTGATATGAGAGAACCCCAACATGAACCTACGATAGAAGTTGGAAAGACTCAAAAATTTGTGGAGCTCTATTAGAGTTGTTGGGGCTGGCCAATCCTGAATGGATTGTATCTTGGATGGGTCCATATGCATAACCCTCTCATCAATGATGTACGACAGATATTGAACCTGGGTCCTACCAAAAGTGCATTTCTCCAAATAGGCACACAACTTGTGTTGCTGTAGGGTTTGGAGGACTTGTCCAATATGGTGGAGGTGTTCTTCCCAACTCTAGATAAAGATCAGAATGTCATCCAAGTACACTACCATGAATGAGTGGGTGAAGGGTCGCAAGATGTCGTCCATCAGCCTCATGATGGTTGTGGGGGCATTCGTTAACTCAAAATGCATGACCAATGATTTCCTTGGATTTGAAGCTAGTCTTCCACACATTGGAGGAATTGATGGACACTTAGTGATAACCAGAGTTCAAGTCAATCTTTCTTAAATATTCACCCCCCCCCCCCCATTGAGTTGGTCCAGAAGGTCATCAATTTGTGCGATTATATACCTTGTAATGTTCCAAACTTGGATAGATAGTGATATGTAAAGCTAAAATAAATACAACATCATAAATTTTAAACATTCAACAAATACACATAAAAATTCCAGAAGCAAGAACCAACTGAGCCATTTTATTAATTCAATGGAGCATGTACAATAGTATGAAGAAGTTCTCCTTGGCTTGCCTTAATGGCAAGCGTGAAAGAACCCAGGTGATAAAACAATAATCTCAAAAGCTGCTAATAACTGCTCCAATGATGCTCTGTGATGCCTAGAAAACTACACTTCTAACTAAAACTAAGGAGTGCGTACTTCTTTAGTGTGGGTGGCCCCCATGTGTAATTTAACCACAACAAATAACTTCTCCTAAGTCTAATCTCCTAATAAAAATTGATTGGGCCCCACTATCTCCAAAATTGGCCCCCAAAATTCAATAATTAGTCTTGTTCCAAATTAATCTAGGGAGGGACATGATAATCCTCCCCTCCCAAATGTTGCTTCCCCCAAAGAAATTATAGTGTTGGATGCTCAAGTATGTGCTCTCCCTCCCAAGTAGAATCCCCATCTGGCAAGCTCCTCCAATGCACCAAAAATTGCTTGTCCCCAAGAAATGTCTGAAGAAGCGCCCCCTTTGACTATGGATCCCCACTTCCGCTGAAAACTTCAACAGGGTCCTAAATGTTCCAGGATCATACCTGATCATTGTACTATCCTAGAGTGAAGGAGTCCCTTGATACCCGAATCCCAAGCCAACTTGATCAATGTGGAGCACCGCTTGCTCCACTCGCTATCTAACAAGATACAGGTACCAGGAGCCCTCTGCATACTAGAAATAAGTAGAGCATCATGATAATGTAGGAATCTGCCTAACTCCCCATGAAATTTCCATACTAAGAAGTCCATCTCATGCACTACAAGAGTAAAATCCTGAAGATGCAATCCAATCCTGGTGGGATTGAACCCTCGTCTACCCATGCCTCCCTTGATCTGCTCTTCTCAATCACCCTACCACATAGGTGAAGTTCCCCACATCATTAATGAATCACTAAAACCAAATGGAAGGTCTGGAGGACCATCCCTTATAGAAACCAACTCAGCTCTATGGGTAGCAGCACTCCTCAGCCTTGTTATGCTAGAATTCCCTGTCCATTGCTGAGGGAACCTATCCTACTAACATCGTGACACTCTGGTCATGAATGATTACTTAGCATGCTCGTACCAGAGCCTCCTCTCCCATGACTCTTGGCCATAACCTATGTGATGATCGAAGCTAGGCCAATCTCTCCAAAGAGACTTAACAATTCCAACGCCTATCACTCCATGGCTAGCCCCAATCCTAAGCAACAATCTACCTCGTCCTATGGTGAGGGCTTTGGTGATCCCCCGTGTTTTCACTTGTGCATGAATAAGTTCACTTGTTACACCAACCATGCTCACTGAGGACTAGAGTATCCCACCAATCCACTCGATCCCTGGATCCCATAACCATATTGGAGGTCCACAACCCCCAATCCTCTCTGCTTGATGCTCTGATATGCTACTAGTTGTTTGGACCCCTCTTTTCCCAAGCTTTACCTCCTATAGGTATCCAATAGGTGGGCATCGAGCATCAAGAACCTGTGCTACGAATATCCAGCTGCTCTATGCCTGCGAAATCACGCAACGAGATCTACTATCCTAGCTCCTGATGATGTGCCCAAGTACTGCCATAAACCTAGGCATCACGCTACCAACAAGGACTACCGTCCTTTGCACCTCATGCCCACCTAATGCCTCGAGTTGTCCAGCTGAAAAAGAACCATGTAACTCCCTCTCAGTCACCTCCCCAAGTGTGAACCTAGGGGTGGAACATATGCTACCTCGACAATCAACCATGCCATTGCTAAGCATGTAACAGTCAACTCGTGCACCTATCAAGTGTCTCAAATGGAGAGTCTCCTCTCGGCCCATGACATGTGGTGTCTCATACAACTGCCTAGGATGAGCATCCCATGCCCTACTGCCTAAATGGAGAGTGTCAAAGGGAAACAACCAAACCTTATGCAGCTATAAGAAACATTAGAGGATGATGGGTAGATATGTGCTAATAACCCCCTCGAGATCCTACCTCCAGTAAACATGGTGTCCCCATATGCTCAACAATGTCCTCATCGATCCTAAGGGAGTTGCTTCCAATGGTACACCTACTGTCCTTATCCATAAGTTTCCATGGAGGCAATGCTCCAAGATCTCACTGTGCCACATCATATGTCACTACATACCACCAAGTACCATCGCACTCCTTGACATGCCACTATATGCCACAACCTATCCCTATACAACACTAGATAGCCCCGAATATGGCTATACCATCCTGTACCATCCTGTGTCCTTCCTGTGTCACTCCCCGCATGTAATCAATGCAATGTGAGGCACTCCCACTCCACAGTGCAGTCCAACATACTACAACACACCCCCATGCATCTCCATGCCCATCTACAGACCACTGCTCCATGCTAAATACTCCTATCGATACCTATATGTGAGGGCATAAATATGTTTCCATATGTGTCCCCTTGCGCCCGACCTGTATCATCACCTCCATTGTTGCATCACCATGCTCTCTGATGAGGGAATCTCCCCTCCATATCCTCTCTGGGGGGCCCATTAAGTGAATCTCTTTAGGTACTAGTAGTGATTCTAGTACTTCTATTATCCTCGGTGTCCTCCATGCCCTACACAAGTGTGAGGAATCTCCAACTCCATATAAGGAACTATCTGGTGGCTTACCAATGCCACTTCCCTTGACAAACCCTTGCGAGAGAATGCTAATCATCTTGTGACCCCATGCGAAACCAACATGTTGATACAATCCATGGAGCCTGCTCACAAACTGCTTATCTGCTAATGCCGACTGGAATTCCCCTCGAGAATGTATGTGCTCAGTCATTGGGTCTACTACCTCATTAATGCCACATGCCTGATATCGGATAGGGAGCCCCCCCAAATCCTAATGCTAGCCTAGGCCTCTAGTGCCCTCGGTGTCTAAGAGGTCCCATTGAGCTTTACTCTAGACTATGGCCATCTCCATGAGTCCAGTCCACTCCACTGGGTACCAACTCAGAATCTCTCACCATTCAACCCCAAGAGAAGGATCAAATGGATGAACTCTTGTACATATAAAAACCCCAACATGTAGATGTTGCAACTTTTGTAACTCTGATCGTCTCATCCCACTATCTAGGTCAACACATGAGATCTGACTATGCAGCTCTGTCGCCCTCTCTCTAATGGGCAAAGGTGACCCAATAGGGCTACCGACCTGGTCATCCCCTCTGGTATGTCTAGACAAATGTGCCTCTTTCAATCCAATGCATGGGGGTGGGCTAATAACGTTATAGATCCCATCAGTGTGCGTCTGAAGTGAACTGTATTGAAATCCAAATGTGTCATCTCTATGTTTCCCCTCATCAATGGATATCCCAAAGGATGGATTCACATCCTCCTCCATCATGGAATCAACACGAGCCTCTAAATGACCCTCCATAGACAACCCATCGTACAAGACATGCTCACTAGTCAACTATAGGTGACTATCATCTAACAACTATGTTATAGATCTGGATGCCTCTGTACCTATTGGCTCCTCATCAAAAGTGGAGATGTCTATCGACACCTCATCAACCTGTGGTGTGCTACTATCACCTGAGAACTTGGTCACTACCCAGGATACCGCATCAATGCATACCTCAATAACGAATGTCATCTCATCAATGAGTTTATGCTCAATTGTCTCCTTGCCAACCATGGAGCAAGTATAATAGTATGAAGAAGTGCATTTAGTCTTGCCTCAATGGAAAGCATGACAAAACCCAGGTGATAAAACAATAATCTAAAATGCTACTAATAACTACTCCAATGATGCTCTGTGCTACTTAGGAAGCTACATTGCTAGCTGGAAAGGGACTGCTAGAAACCCCACCTTCGATGCTCAGAAAATGTTGAAACTTTACATCTAGGATCCTTGTTGAAAACCCAGAGAAATGCAAAAGGGGTTTGGCTTGTCTCCAAGCCAAAGTTGAACCCACGAAATGGTGCAAATTCCCCAACTAACTAACGATTCACCCTGTTATAATAATTATGATTTCAGGCCCGAATATTGTCAGAAAATTCTGAAATTGTAACCACAAACTCCTCTCATAAAACCCAGAAAAACCCTCCAAAATTCTCGATAATGTTTCCTACAAGGGATACCAATAAAATCCTCCTCCCAAGCTCTGAAAATGAAGCAATCTCATCCGCAAGTGCTCCCCTTAACTTCCATGAAAAATTTCTGCCTTAAAGACTGATGCTCTACCTCTCACATGTGCACCAAGTATTGCCTCTGTGCTGACCTAGGAAGTGTGAAAATGAAACTGCAAATAAGAACTCTCATCTAGCTCCTAAACTCCCAAAGATTATAAAAAATCTCTTAAGCATCCTCTCTAGAAAATCTCCCAACCAAACTCCACGAAAAGCCACCACAAGCAAACTCGACCTCCTCTTCACTACATCCTCCAGTAATACACACCACTAGAATATGAATGCAACTTCTAGAAATCACAACGAAATCCATCCTCTAGAAGAATGAAGAAAAAAATTCCTAGGGTAGGACTCGATGTCCCTTGAAGAACTCATTCTGAACAACAAGTGACTTGGCTAAGCAAGTCGAGAAACTGAAGAGAAATCGATATGCCAAAAGATGAACGAAATGAGGAGAGTTTCCTTCCTTATATAGATTTTGTGGAGCACTTTTCCCTTCGATTTTACCTCCATCGTGGGCCCTCATTTAACACCCACCATGAAAAACTCAACTACTTCAATGCAAATTAAACTAGGGAGTGTGTACTTCCCTAGTGTGGGTGGACCCCATGGGTAATTTAACCACAAAAAAATAATTTCTCCTAAGTCTAATCTCCTAATAAAAATTGAATGGGCCCCACTTTCTTCAAAATTGGCCCCCAAAATGCAATAATTATTCTTGTTCCAAATTAATTTAGGAAGGGGCATGACATACCTATGCCGAACAATGATCTTGTTTAACTCTCGATAGTCAATACAAAGTCTTTACGTCCCATCCTTCTTCTATACGAAAATGATCAATCTCCCATAATGTGATGAACTTGGCTTGATGTGCCCTTTCTGAACAACTCTTGAATCCCCCTCTTGCTTTCATCATTCTCCAGAACAAAGCATCGATAGATCGGTCCATTGGGTAGCAGTGCGCTTGGGGTTACAATGATGGAGTGCTTGACTTGATAGTGTATAGGTACCCTTGTGTGTGAGGTGAAGATGTCCCTGTACTCCTCCACAACCTTTTCCATCTCCTATTGCCATGTGGAGGAGCCCTATCTAGAGGTCATGGGCACAATATTCTTCTTTCTCTAAGGGTAGATCATAAGGAAAACAAATTTCTCAGTCTGGGAAATGAGCTTACTGCATTGCTCTACAGTGATCAAACAAATGGAGGTAGGCGGTCTTACATTTATATCCTTTATAACTTAATTCCCAAACTAATAATAAAGGTGCAAGGCCTAGACTCATACACAACATGTCGCTTCCACAAGTATGGTTGGCCTAATAATACGTCACAAAATTCAAGAGGAGAAACATCACACAATACGTCATCTGTGAAGGATTTCTAATTGAATTGCTCCACTAAAACTTAATAGCACAATTATAGAGAGAGAGCGATGAAGTCGGGGTCAGGGTTCGAACAGAGGGCGTCCAGATTCAAGAGTGTCTGCGTCTTCTGCGACAGCAGTCTGGGCAAAAAGTGGAGCTATCAGGCCGCAGCAGTTGAACTTGGAAACGAACTAGTGCTTCGATCTCCACCTTCGGCCGCTCAGGTTATTGCAGTTATCCTTCACGCATCGTTCTAGACCAGCATTCAGGGCAGCCGCAGCAAGCACAACTCGGGACCCTTTTGCCTTCACAGCAGATCTGCACTCGCCATTTGGGTCTTGGCCGGACAGTTATCTGTGCGCTTTTGCCACGAAACAGAGCAGGAGATCTCAACATTCGCATGGTCTTTGTATGGATCTGGGGCAAACACTCGCTCTCCGAAACGCAGTCTTAGCTTCAGATCTGACAAAGATCTGCCAGATCCGGTCATCCAGAAGGCAGAAAAGCCCACGCTCTGACCAGATCCAGAGATCTGTACACATCTTAGCTCGGTCATTTTCCGAACCACAGTCTCAAATCGAAGAGAAGGGTCTGCATGGAAAATCTGGACAGTGCAGCCTGGAGTCTGGAAATCCCAATTTATTTTGCTGCCCCTACCAGATGAAGTTCAAACAATCTCAGAGAAACGGGGTCCACATTGCCGTCAGTGATGGACTCGCAACCCACTTCACGGATCTGCTACCTCAGATCTTGGGAGAACTAGGCAAGGATATGGGACGTTCACTTCAGGCATAAGAAGATATAAAATCCCCAGACCCGCTGCTAATCAATCAGATCGGGCTATCATCAAACAGATCGGCTAAGATCTTGTAGGTCTGCTCCCCCGGATGGGAAATAGCCACGGCAGATCTGCTCTAGGAAGCTCAAGAAGCCCTGGCATGGGGTCAAGGCCCTTATCTGACTCCTTTCAGATCCAAATTTCTCAGCCTTCAGGCAGAACCATCATGCAATGGGTTAGCCCTTCAGATCTGGTGCAGGAACTCAAACTGAATCTAGAGCACAGAATGGGGATCCCATCAAGCCTTCTGCGACTTCTCTTTCAAGGTAAACAAGTTGAAGACCCTCTTCCCCTCTCTGCTTACAGCATTTCCAGGAACAGCTCTGTGGTGGTGACCCTTCGTTTGAGAGGAGGTGCAACGGGACAGTCATCCTCTACTCGACCTTTCTCATACAAAGACGCAGTTCACTCTGAGAACCCCAAACCCCCGGAAGCCCTTAAATCTAAGGCCTTCTTGGTTGACAAGATTGAAGAAGTTCCCTCTGTTGAACTCATATATGAAGATCTGGCTTCCCATCTTCAAGAATTTGCAGAAAGAGCCATCACTTGCAAATTTAATGGATTGTGGTCGCGATCTCAGGATCTCTATGCATGGATCCATGCAAACTGGACACATCATTGTAAGATCTTTTTTTGTTCGAAAGGTTACTTCATTGTTCTATTTGATAACAGTAAGCATTATGAAAAGGCCTTAGCAGAGGGCCCTTGGTTCATGGGAACTGCAGGGCTATTCTTGACTCCTTGGTTCCCAGATTTTGATCCAGCGACTCCAGTCATTACCAAGACACCGGTATGGATTCGGCTTCCAAACTTACCTGCCCACCTATGGAGTACTCGTGTCTTCAGAGCTATAGGTGACACCTTGGGAAGCTTCATCAATGGAGATTTATGGCGGGAATCCAAAGGTCTCTACTCATATGCAAGAATATGTGTGGAGTTAGACCTGAGCAAAGGTCTTCCAGAACAAATCAATCTCAAGATAAACGACTTTGTCTGGACCCAGACACTGGATTACGAGAATACTGCTTTTCAGTGCCGCCATTGCCACCAATCTGGGCATTTGCAGAATACATGCCCATCTCGCCCGGCAAAAAAGAACAAGGCCAACGTCTCCAAGACCAAGTCCAAATGATGGGTTCCTTGCTCTCCTCCTCCAGTCATGGATTCTGATTCCTCTAGCTCTGAAGATGAAGATAGCGATGAAGAATTGAATCAGGCACCTCATTTCGTGGCCCCTTCCACCGATGGTCTAGCGCCTTCCTCTGACTCAGCCATTGCTCAGAAACGTGTCCATTTGTCCTCCTCCTCGGATTCAGAAAGGGAGGGCTCCCCTGTGGAGGACCCCAATCTTCAAGTTGTAATGGCTCATCCACCCCAAAATGGTTGAGTTGAAGTTAAAAAAAGGAAAGGGAAAAAGCTTCGTGTTGAAGCCTCTACCCTTTCAGGGTAGTATTCAATGCCTCTTTAAGCTCCCAGTGACTTGTTGTAGCTCCTTCCTTGCTTAACTCCTTCTCCGGAACCGAGGTTGATAGTCCTATCATTTCCGGTTGCCGGTATCCTCTCTCTCTAGAATGTATCCTCTTGTACAATATTTTTTTTCTTAATAGAACTAGTCTTAATTCAGAAAAAAAAAATACGTCATCTATGAAGGGCTTGATGCTATAGGGAAGATGGCACTGTTGGCCGACACGAGGATCTCACCCTTAGTGAACTCACCAGGTGGTGTACAGGTGCGGGTGTGGTGTGGTCGGTAGGCCCAACAACTTCATGACCTCTACTGAAATGAGGTTCTTTTAGTTCTCATTGTCAACAATGATCTACAACAGAGAACCCTTCATCAACATCGGTGAGTGGAAGAGATGCCCCCCTCCTCTGGATCTTCAAGCTCATCCTTATGGCTCTTGGTGGTGGAAATAGTGGCACTAGGCTCTGCATCAATAATATGCTTCCCCTTTTCATTCCACTTGTCGTTTTTTGACACAGAGTCGAAACATGTATTTGATCCAGAAGCCTTTAGTTTGGCCACCAATGACTACTTGGCTTGATACTCACTTGTGTTGTAAGTGGAGCTCTTATAGAACTCAGGCCATTTCCCTATCTCCATCTTTCTCTCTATGGTGTTGTTATTTGCTTGTGGCTTTGGTGGGTTGTCTTGGGTCACCCCTCCTTGGATTTGTCCTTTTTTTTGTGGTTTGGAGGCACCTTTCCCTTTCTTTGGATTCACATATCCAAAGTCTTTCCTTTTCTATTTAAATTTTAGCTCGATCTTGACAGCGTATCACTAGCCATTTCCAAGTGAGGAGATGTCTAAGAACACTATCTCATCCTCAATGTACTTGTGTAGATAGCCACGGTACTTGAGTACCAAATGCCACTCTGTTGTGGGGGAAAGTATCCAACTCGGAATGACCCTAACCCACTCTAAGGGTGACAGTTCCTTAGCAACAGCTGAAAGCAAAGCTATCTAAAGTTTCTTCTTTATGACATGCAAGAGATAGAAGGAAGAGATCCACTTACCGATGTCTTGCGCAAATGGTCGATCCAATCTCCTTTGTTTGCCGCTTGCTCCCAGATCCAAGTCTTTTCACGGGCCCAGCTACACGAGATCCTGCAAATAAGACAAGAAAAGGAAACTACAAGAGGCATGCATTCATAATCGATTCAAGGATTAGCATAAATCAAAGACGCAAGTAAGACAATACACCATTGAAACACATGCGAATAGAAGAAATTCAAATGCTTTATTAATATATGGAAGTAAGGTTCAGGCGGTGATACAACCATGAGAGGTCCAATCCAGCATCACCTTCCCGACGGAGAGAAATCTCTTCTTCACCTCCCTCAAGCAATCACCCAATGCTCACAACTGTAAACCAACAGCAATCCTTTGCACTAAATTCCGGCCTCCAGATCCCATGGGATGAGATCCTTATATAGAGTTTTGGAGTGAAGATAAGTCAGCTTGATGTGTGACTTGTTGTCCTCTTCAACTCCAGTTGTTCTTCAGTTCTTCACTCGGAGTTTCTACCTTCCACTGGGAGTTTTAGAAGTTCTTAACTCATCATTAGGCGAATCTTATGATCAAGTGTCTTTTTGGAAGCTTCCTGGGCACTGGCACATTGAGAAAAAGATTCCTCCGCATGTCAAAGTACGCCCAGCGCAGGTAGCCTTTGTTGCACTTGCTATGCAGCGCAGGTACACCATAGAGCTTTTGACATTCAGTGCAGATGCTTAGTGGAGGAGCTGCTTTGATCCAAAACTGACCTGTTTTTGAGTGTTTTTCAGTGGAGAACTGATTTGCAGTGCTGTGGTTTGCTGACCTTGTTCCTCTAAGGGTAATAACAACATGTTTAGGGACTTTGGATCCCTTAGATTATTGACATTTCATGCTCTATGCTGTAAGGCACAAAAATGTCTATAACAGTTGCCCCCTAAAGTATGAGGTCGTTTATCGGGTGAAATGCTTTATTAGGAGGATCCGAAGTTCATTCAATCGTCGGGAGGTGACCTGTAACAAAATACAATACAATTCATTATCTTTTCATACTTTCTTTTCATGATCTAGCTGATGCGGGCATTTCCCATGCTCAGCTTTATAAATACATTTGCTGTACATAAACAGACGATCGTCTGATAATAGACTGATAATTCTCTGCTTTCAATTATCATCCTTTCAGTAGGATGATCATCTGCTGCACATGTCTATGTTTTTATCTCCTGAATATATATCGCAGCCTGGATGGATGAAACTAGATCCGGGGTCTTCAAACTTGTCCAATCTTCACTCTAGTACAAGTCGATCCATGTGAGAATTTCTTGAAGTCGAACACGGAAAGACGTCGCTTGATTACCAGTCAATAATGTAAACTGTTAACAAGCGCGAGAGGAATCACCGATAATGATGATGACCCTCAAGGTACTGCAGCACAATTCACGTGGTGTGAATATAGGATCTGACGTCGAACACCACGCAAAGTCTCCTGGTCGAAGGTCATTAATGTATACCTATCGCCGGGAGTGAGAAACTTGTCATTGAGGCATGCAAGCTTCAAAGTACTGAGGGGGTGTTCCTAGATCAACTTCTTGGATAATGAGCTGATGTCGACAAGAAGTGATCCGTCAAAGGAGGGCCTTAATGAATCCCACATTAGTGACACGGAACGGAGCTAGTGATGATGGTGAAAACGATCTGTGAAATATGATTCAGGGTGGCAGTCATGGAAGGATGAAAGATGATGTACGGTAGTGGATGGGACCCGGTTGACACTTTCTGAATGACATCTCTTGAACATATAACGACACTGTTGTGATGGATTGGTAGCATTACCCCATGTATGGATGGTATGGCGAGACCATGGTGAGGGGACCGGTGAATGATAATAACCCAACCCGATATTTACGGAGGCAAAAGTGTCATGTTCAAGAGCGACTTGCTACCATTAAGCTTTGAGGTTCTTCCCAATTTTTCCCCAGTCATTTCTGACCAGTACCTCTTTATTTTTGTCAAGCTTGAGGAGGATAACATATGCTTGTTCTATAACCTGCCCTTCGGGCAAGCCCATCGCTATGTTTTAACGAGCCTAGCGATAGGGAAACTCGTTCTCGTCTAAAGACAAGTTTGTCGCTATCTAATATTTTTAACGAGCCCAGCGACAAAGACAACTCGGTCCTTTTCATTTTTAGAGAGTCTGAAAAGGGTACATAAAGTGGACTCCAGGGGTCCTTTTTCGTCATTTAATCCCTTAAGTCCGAAAAAGTATAAAATAATACAGAAGGGATGAATGTTCGATATCTTTATCGAGCCGAACTAGACAAGCGCTCGATCTTTTTGTGCAATAATCCCTCAGGTCCAAAAAGATTAAAATTTAGAGGAGGGATAGCTCTTCCGGTCCCTTTAACGAGCTGGAAGGCCAAAAATCGGCAAAATTTTCATATTTTACGAGTCAGTGAAAAGAGCTCAAAGAAGACTCGTATTTTGAGGAACGAGTGATAAACAGGGATAGCAGCAGATTCCAGGTACAGGTTGGAATTTTCCAATCACGACAGTGTCACAAGGATGGCTAGGTCAAATCACTCTTCGCAGCTGTTCCTCAAAATAGGTAAACAATCAAGTGGATGTGAATGATCGGCCAAATGAAAAGTGGAGGTGACGGTGCAAACACGACCAAGGCTTTTTATGGCTGATGAATTTACGGTCTCAAATGGTTATTTACCGGTTCATTTTTTCTGGATGAGCTTGAACTCTGGAGGAAGCTTGCTCACATGCTTATGTTTATTTTTTAATGAGCATGAATTCCACGTTAAAACTGCTCGGTTTTGCGTTTATTTTTTAACGAGCATGAATTCCACGTTAAAACTGCTCGGTTTTGCGTTTATTTTTTAACGAGCATGAACTTTGCCAAAACTGCTCGTTTATTTTGCATGCCCCCAGCATCATAATAACGCATGTCAAAGGAGGGTGCCCCCCAAGCTTCATTGCATTCAACTTGGTGGTTGGAATGAAGGTTTACCTTTGAATTTTGAAAAAGGGATTTGTTTCATTTTTTAATGAGGTTGACACAGTAAAAGAACTATCCTCATGACTCCTTGTTTCATTTTTTAACGAGGTTGACACGAGATAAGAACCGTCCTCGGGGCCCACTGTATTTACAGTATTTCCATTAGGGCGATGATCCATGTTGACAAAATATTTAGGAATCTTCTGAATCCGTTGGATATAGAAGATTTCATATTGTAGGTTTCCACTGTGGCTACTTCCGCCAGATTACCCGCCGGCGGTAGGGCAAAAGTACCCATTAAGGCAGGGTCTTTTAGGAGACCTACTCCAATATTTTGGAGCGATTGATTACTTTCATAGATCATTGTGCTGCTTCCCGTAACTTGAGAACTGTTGGGGAGAAATGTTTGTTGGTCGACGATTGTAATTTTTCCTTGAAAAGGAAATACAATCCTCCTGAAGTAGGTCGACACAACTGCAGCCATGGCATATATCCAAGGCCTTCCCAGTAGGATGTTGTAATCGAGGTTTCCGTCGATTACTTCAACATCAACTTCTACTGTTTTGCCCCCCAGTTCAACTTGCAAGTTACTTAAAATCCCGTATGGAGTGTATGATCGTCCATCAAATGCTTTTAATGTCGTTCACGATTTTGACAAGGGTGGTGAGCCTAAATTTTTCTAGCAACTCATCGACATAAGACATGTAGATGCCCCCTCATCAATAATTGTTCAATGAACAGTTTTGTTGAGGGCTTTCACTTGAATAAGGAAAGCTAGTTGAGCTGGTAACTGAGGGTCATATCCATTATGATCAAAGGCCACAAGATTGGAATCCATTGGGCCAATCCCACCTATTGCTGATGATAAAGCTTGCTCTTGGGAGGGGCAATTTTGCGGCACCTCAAGTGTCGACATAGCGGACGGCGATTGGGCCAGGTCCTCTATTATATTATAATTCTGTGCTATTTTTGCATGAGGATTAAATGTCGATTTGTGTACTACTCCCTTTGGCGACTTTATCATTGGTTTAGGAATGATGGGTGGCACGACTTTGGTCAAAGTTGTTGTTGAACTACTAGGTGTTGGCATTATGATGCATGTGTTGTACTTGATGGCAACCCTCTCATAGAAGAATATCTCACTTATGTATAACTGGGTGAATCTTCAGAAGAGATATCAGATGTGACTGATGGAGGACAGCACAAAGGAATCAGATGATAGTTCTAAGTGTGACAAGTTAGCTTTGCCATCAAGTCCAAAGGGGGAGATTGTTGGCATTATGAGATAAGTGTTGTCCTTGATGGCAAACCTCACCGATGACAAATCATAGTACAGAAGGTCAGCAGCAAGGAATTGATGATCAGACTATAAGAAGAAGAGAAAGTTCATACACGCAGGTTCATTAAGCCCAAGTCGCGTATACAAGCAGGTTCACTATATACCAAGTCGCGTATACGCAGGTTCGCTATATACCAAGTCGCGTGTACACGCAGGTTGGCTTCAGCAAAAGCGCGTGTATGTGGAAAAGTACCTTTGGTCCATGGCGGTTAGTCCTTGGAAGTTGTGCCTATGGTTTCGGACCATTGTGTCTCGACGGGCGTGTCGATCCCTAGTTTTGAAGTTGATGGTATTGTGTTACTATGGTTTTTGGCTCTTGGTATTGAACAAGGCCTAAGGCTATATAAGGAGAAGGAAATCATTAGGCAATGGGATCTGAAATGTCTTGAATATCTGATGAAGCATTAGATCCAGTATGCAGGTTATGGGTTGATGATGCATTGCTTGATCTGAGCTAAGGAGAGATCTCATCGGTTGATGGAGAGCAAGATCTAAGGAGAGATCGGGATCAAATGGTTTGAAATGAACTATCTTTATGATGCTTATTCTAGATCTACATACTGACGCATGTATTGTTCTATAAGTATTATGAGTATGATTGATGTCTGGTACAGCTGCAAGTTATGAGAAATTATTTTTAGATCTGTACGCGGGTTGTCTTTGGCTAAAGCGCGTATACACGCGGGTTTGATTTATCGAAGTAGCGTATACATTATAAAGCTTGATATTTGAAGTTGCAGATGGATCTGATGGTTATTACAGAGTTCTGTGTCTGCTCTGTGTTCTGGTGACGGTGTTGTTAACAGGGTTTCAGTGATTCAGAGTTTGATGATTGTTTTGAGCTTCAATGATATTTATGGGTCCAATATGAAAATTGGATGAAAAGTGGCCTTTCAGATTATGTGTTGTGCTTCAGTGTATCCAGTCTGAAAATTGATGAAAAGTGGTACCTGAAGGAGAGAAGATTGTAGGCAAGCACCTACGTACTAGTATCTAAGCTAGTACAAAAGCTCAGGGAGATCTTTGGAGCATTGTAGCAGGTAGCAGCCTGTGTACTAGTAAATGGATCGGCTAGTACAAAAGCAAAGGGGGTTGTAGCTCCCGTACTGGTATAAGACTGCACCAGTACAAATATTGTAAAAGTGTTTTCTTATTAAGAAGAAGATTGAGATGACTTGCAGCAGGTGGTTTTCACCCACATTGGGTTTCCACCTTATATCTTTGTGTTCATGTGTGTGGCTTTTGTGTGATGATCTGTTCTGCTATACTGCACCTGTTTACTGTTAATATGGTTAATAATGTTCTGATGCATTTACTGAAGATAAGCTAACTGAATCATAAGATTTCTGGATATACGCGAGTTTCTTTAGACACAGTCGCGTGTACACGCGGGTTCACTTAACTGAAGTAGCGTATATGTTTTTGAGCATTGAAAAAGTTTTAATGATCTGATAATACTGATTCACCCCCCCTCTCAGTATTATTTCCAACACTAGGTTGTTTATTTGCCTTTTTGTTCAACTGCTTTGGATTCCTGTAATCTTTATTCTTTGTCAAAGCATTATTCTGTTGTTTTGAGGTAGACAACATAAGCACTTGGGATCGGGAAGCATTTTGGTTAGCAACCAGATTTTGGCCTAGGTTAGGAAACGGATCAGTCAATACTGCTGGGGTTTTTGAACTCTTGAAGAGTTTCTTAACTTCAGCTATATGTGGACAATCTTTCGTCCAATGATCCTCATCGCATATATGACACCCTGTCGGGGGTTTCCCTTTCCTTTTCTTTTTCTTCTTGCCCCCTGGTTGCTTCAGTTGTTTGCTCTTGTCGGTCGACATGGCATTTACTTCTGAGGCAAGAAGTTCCTCATTTGCATTTTGACTAGAGATTTTGCGTTTGCCAGTCACGCCATTACTGGCGTGAGAGTTAGTATTCGATTTAAGAGGGGGAGGAATTGAAAATTCAGCTCTAGGGGCGTCAGGTATTTTGTCGTAGAGCGTGCCCAACTGAGTATATACTAAGTCTAAGTATTGAGCACAAGCAATGACTTGCTCCTCTGTTACGACTCCTCCCTTGGCCACATCTTCCGTTATAGCCGGAAGTAACGACTTTATAAACCATTCAGCTAACAGCTGATTGGGAACGTAAGTTTTCACCATCCTACGACGACGTCGCCACTCATGTATATGATCAGATATGTGAGTGGCCGTTGTCTGTTTGAAGTTGGTAAGGAGTTCTGTTCCCGTTTCATACCTTATCGGTAATTGAAAATGGGTTAATAAAGTCGTGGCTAAGGAGCTGAAATTGTTGAAAGAGGCTCTTGGCAATTCAATGTACCATTTAGTCGCTGGACCTGTCAATGTCCTCTGGAAGAGGCGAAGTCTTATCGAATCATCGTTTAGAGTGTTCGATGAACACCACAGATGAAAATTCATGACGTGATTCGATGGGTCTTCACCTGGATTTCCATTGAATTTAGGAATGTCCGATGGAAGTTTATGCGGAATCGCTGGCCACCAAGGGGCATAAGAAATTGGATCATTCGTCAGCCGGTTTAGATCTGGTAATTCTAGAGTTGCTACAAAAGGCAACTGTTGGTTCAGGTTAGGCGAAGCATATCCAGGATAAGATGGTATCGCCTGAGAAATGGGTCTTTGCAGACTAGCATAATGCTGACAACTTTGACAAAGTTGATGGGCATAACCATTATGGCATGGTTGCCCATTACTTACAAAGACTTGTTGCTCAGGTCCTTGATATGATTGCTGGAATGGCGGTTGTTGAGATTGAACCAGCTCTGGTTGTTGGACCATTTGCTGTTGACCAATACTGGATGATTGACCAAGATGAGGAGTCACAGTACTTGTTTGAGCCTGAGTTGCTCCAGATAAGGAGGCACTACCCTGAGATTGTGATTGAACCGCTGAGACAAGAGGTTGTTGTATTACAACAGGTAGCGCTTGTACTTGCGACGCATTCGCCATAGCAGGTGTGGTGGTAATATTCGACGCAGGGTGTACTGGTTGCATTGAATATACAACTCCTGGTTGTTGGGGCAGTATTGGTACCCAACCGTTGGATGTAATTCCAGTTTGACCTGAACCTTGTTGTAAACTCCCATATGGTTGTTCTCCGGGAGGGAACAATGAAAGAGCATACTGCCCTCCATATGGCGGAAATCCAGTACTTAAAGGGTAAATTGGCCTTTGAAGACACATTGGATCAATTTGTTGAGTTTCAACATTAGAAATACCAGATGATAATCCGGATGAAGAAATAGGAACTAACCACATCGTTGTCCCTGATGGGACTCCGGCTTGTTGTTGACAATTTGCCGGGACAGATGGTATACCAGCGAACATCGTTGGAGTAGCAGCACGAGGTTCTGCTGCTGCTGTGTCAGATGACACAGTCCTAGATGTCGACGGTTGTTCAGACATATCTAGTCTATCCAAAAGATTTCTTAGCGATTCTACAAGAACTTACGATGCCAAAAGACTAACTTCGAAGATCAACGCAGGAATAGGAGGTGATTATGTTCCATTTAAAATGAATTTTATATGACGACGCTTTAGACACAACTTGCTTTTTCACTTTTTAAGAGTCGAGAAAAAGCTAAAGATGACTCTAGTCTCCTTCAATGTATTAACGAGCCCGAAGTGACAAATGCTCGGATGGACTTTTTCAGTTATAGAGTTTGAAAAAGGCCAAAAGAAACTACTCTGGAGTTCTAGGCAGAGGGTGTGCCAAACCTTTCGCGAAACCACAGAATACGTTTTACGATACGAGTGGTCGATCTTCGTGAATGCTGTGTTCACTGCATCGCGATCAGTAGGGCGGCCGACACGACTTCCTATGGATAAAGGCTTTGTTCCTATAGGGGTCTCCCAATATACGCGATGGTACGCGGGAGCACAAGTCTGTATTAGTGCTATCGTCCCTCAGGAGGAATCACCCACCTTCGTAGAGATCGACAGTCACTATGTTTAACGACGCCAGAACACGTCTCTACCTAGACCTCTACTGTGTTTCGTTATGTTTCAAAGCGTTGTTATGTGAATTCAGTTCGTTTTAGGTTGATCTTGCTTAGCAGTTTGCCTTTATGGATCACCGCGTGATGTATGATACAACTCCTAAATGCAGTCTAAGAATGATAAGCAAGCTTTTTCAATTCTTTCAACTTATGAAAATCTTAACTACTGAGGGAAAAGAAAGACATCATCTTTTCGAACAGATCATAGAGCACACACTGATGCACTTTTCCTAAGTCGACATGCAAACTGTCAAAATGCACATGCACAATGCAAGTATTTCTTTTCTTCTCCCTTAATGTTGATGTATTACAAAAAGAAAGCTGTTGTATAATTTCGAATTCAATTTCAAGCGAAAGCAAACAAGCTTTTGTCCAATAATCAAAAGAACACCTTAAGATCCACTCGTTTCAACACAAGAAATACTAAAATCTGAACCATATAACGGAAGCAAATTCTCAAGCAGCTATGAACAGCAATAAACTAGCTCTTAGAATCACAACGACACTTTATCACAGGTCTAGATTCAAGAGGCCACAGCAAGACTAGTTCACTTTCGTTATGGGAAACTGTAAATGAATATAAGAAATACAACAAGAACAATCACAGTGTCTTCATACAACTGAGGCGGAATGATGGCAAAGAAAGATAGTTTCAGATGGGTATACAGGTTGACAACAGGCTGCAAAAAACAATACTGAAAACTGGGCAACAGAAAGCAGGGAACCCCAGTTGCACAATGCAAAACTGGATCAGTGCAGGTAGGACACTATCAATCTGACATTCAGCATAGGTAGCCCCTTCGGGACCTGCATTGCAGCACAGGTAGCCTTCACTGCAGCTGCACTGAAGAGAAAACTCTCGTCTCTCTTTGGTTCCGGGTCACAGATTGCTCAAAAATCAACTGTTTTTGGCCAAATCAGAGGCTATCAATCAAGTATACTCTAGAGGATGATTAAAGGAAGATGAACACTATCACAAAGAGCTAATAAGAGTCCTTGTGGATCAGCTCTTCAAATCATAAACATGCCCAGAACTGAGCTAGAGTAGCTGCCCTCTACTTTGCCTTTGAATGATTCGAATGCAGTTCGATTCGGTACTCCCTTTGTTTAAGAAATGAATAGCAAGAAACACAAGCTACCAACAAGACACGATCCCCAGCGGAGTCGCCAGTCTGTTGTGGGGGAAAGTATCCAACTCGGAATGACCCTAACCCACTCTAAGGGTGACAGTTCCTTAGCAACAGCTGAAAGCAAAGCTATCTAAAGTTTCTTCTTTATGACATGCAAGAGATAGAAGGAAGAGATCCACTTACCGATGTCTTGCGCAAATGGTCGATCCAATCTCCTTTTTTTGCCGCTTGCTCCCAGATCCAAGTCTTTTCACGGGCCCAGCTACACAAGATCCTGCAAATAAGACAAGAAAAGGAAACTACAAGAGGCATGCATTCATAATCGATTCAAGGATTAGCATAAATCAAAGACGCAAGTAAGACAATACACCATTGAAACACATGCGAATAGAAGAACCTCAAATGCTTTATTAATATATGGAAGTAAGGTTCAGGCGGTGATACAACCATGAGAGGTCCAATCCAGCATCACCTTCCCGACGGAGAGAAATCTCTTCTTCACCTCCCTCAAGCAATCACCCAATGCTCACAACTGCAAACCAATAACAATCCTTTGCACTAAATTCCGGCCTCCAGATCCCATGGGATGAGATCCTTATATAGAGTTTTGGAGTGAAGATAAGTCAGCTTGATGTGTGACTTGTTGTCCTCTTCAACTCCAGTTGTTCTTCAGTTCTTCACTCGGAGTTTCTACCTTCCACTGGGAGTTTTAGAAGCTCTTAACTCATCATTAGGCGAATCTTATGATCAAGTGTCTTTTTGGAAGCTTCCTGGGCACTGGTACATTGAGAAAAAGATTCCTCCACATGTCAAAGTACGCCCAGCGCAGGTACACCATAGAGCTTTTGACATTCAGCGCAGATGCTTAGTGGAGCAGCTGCTTTGATCCAAAACTGACCTGTTTTTGAGTGTTTTTCAGTGGAGAACTGATTTGCAGTGCTGTGGTTTGCTGACCTTGTTCCTCTAAGGGTAATAACAACATGTTTAGGGACTTTGGATCCCTTAGATTATTGACATTTCATGCTCTATGCTGTAAGGCACAAAAATGTCTATAACACACTCAGAATCCTTAGTAGCTTCATGCGAAGGGTATGGAAAAAATTTGTGAACTTCGACACATCTTGGTCCCTTACATGCCGCATCGTGGTCCACTTTATGTATTTATCTTCATAGCGCTCGATAGGGTAATATTGTTCCTTGATAGTGCCTCAGAAACAATTCCAAGTGGGTATGGCTCAGAAAAGTGAGGATTCCCTTTCGTATTTTTGTTCACAATAGGTTTCCCACCAGTCCTTGACATGTGGGGCAACTTTGAGGAGTGCAAAAGTAATATTTTCCTGATTAGAAAAGTCATGAACTAAAAGATATCCTTTCAGTATATTTAACCATTTATCTATGGAATCTGCATCTACTTTATGTTCAAATATGGTAATGCCAAATTTAAATTGTACCTTAAAAGGAGTGGCACCTCCAGAGTGGCTGTTGGATGAAGATGCATTGCCTGTGGGTATCTACCGAAGGATATGAGAAACGTTATCCATCATCTTGTTCCTTTGTCACTCGAGGGCTTCCATGAGCAATATTTTGAAAGGATCTCCTGCCCCCTCATCTTTCTTTTTTTTCTACCATGGGTAGCCGCTGGGTTTTGTGAGGTTGGTTTTGCAAAGGTTTAGCTAGTTCGAGCCCTAACTCCTTATACCATGACCTTGTTGGGGACACACAAAGAAAAACAAAGAAGGAGTAGACCAATATGATACCACTGATCTAGACTTATGTAGGAACAAAACAAAATACAAATATAACATAAACACAAAGATGCAACAGAAATAAAAATTCATTACATTAATATCAAAAAAATTGAAATATACTTATATACATAAATGGAAATAAACTAGCTCGAGCGATGGTATCTTATCTCTGAGAAGAGATGCAACGGCTACATGCCTCTGAACTATGTTATGATGAGGATCAAGTTCCCTTTTTATTATTGAACAACAAAAGAAAATCCTAAAAAACCAAAACCCTAACATTAGGAGATGGAATGCCAAGAGTTTGTTGGCCCCGTTGGGGTTAGTTGGGCAGCGAACTTCCTAGGGTCGTAACATAGACATATTATCTATGTTTGGTGCATACAATACCTCAATGGAAAGATCTCTCTGAGTAATACAAGATTTTCCATAGGCCCACATGCAAGTTTATGGGCTTGCAGTGGACCTCAAAAAAACACTGTTTATGGGGGTCAAAACTGCTCTAAAAGTTGAGGACTCGAAAAACTGCTAAAAATAGTAAATTCTACTATAAATATGGAAACTGATGAAACCAAATAGAGGTATAGGTGGAATAGGGAGGTGGCCACCAATATCCACCTAGATCACCACCTCAACTAGGATCCAAAATCTACTGAAAATTTAAAGCTTAACCAAAACATTTAACACACTACATCATGGCTATCCAAGAAATGACAAGGCAAGGTTGTACACCACTGTCGATCTAGGTAAATTTCATGCCAATGATGGTAAACATAAATAATAAACCAATTCATAGAAGATGCATGAAATCCCAAAATGCTAAATCACACATGCACACTGTTACTTGCAAATCCACAACTATCTTTCACCCTTACCTACTATTGTCCAAAATTTCTCTTGCGCTCCCTTGCTTTCCTTGTTTTCTTTCTCTCTTGCTTGATCTCTCTTGGAGTTCAATTCCTTCCTCAACAAAAAATAAAATTGTTAAAGCTAAAAGGTGATCAAAAGTTATCAACTATTTCTTAGATGCCTTTTATCATTGATGTCTGATGTCTCTTCCTTTTCCTTTCCTTTTCTCTTAAAATTTCCTTTATTTTCTCTATAATTTCCCTTGCATGCATATTTTTGTTTCTTCATCTTCCTTTTCACCTATTTTCTTTTATTTCTTGAATTGATTGTCATTTATTTTCCTTTACCTTTTTCCAATGCCAATGCCAATTTCCATAACCATTAATTAACCACAAGTGATACCCACTTTAATGTTTTTCCCACCATTCATCTTGGAATACGTGTATCATGACCTTGGTCTTGTTTTATCCTTTATAATATCCTTCCATTTACATGGAAAATCAACCCGAGGTTGTTACAAAACACATGCATTTCTCTTTTATTTTTCAAATCAAGACATAGGTAGTATCTTTCATTCTTCATAGAATTGACATACAATGCTAATGTGATGTGTACTCCTTATTTAATTGTGGTGCATGAAATTGTAGTGAAGGTGTGTAGCAAGGTCCCTAAGAATTGTCCAATCATGTTGGTGTGGATTCAAATATTTAATAATAGTAATGTTTTGGGGTGTTTAGTTTGTTTCTAATAGTTGTTTGTTAAAATCACCTGCACATTTGACCAATGTTAGATTTTAAGCTTTTTTGGTTGTGTTTTGGAAAATTGTGATTTAGATCATCCACAATAATATTTGCATCTTGTCGACGTTTCAAATCCCAACTGGGATCCATCTCCAGGACAAAAATATTAAGTGATAGATTCAAGGAGGAGCTTACTGAGAAGAACCGGATAAATACCAATGCATAAAAACAAAAACAAAAAGCTAACCAAAATGTATGATGTCATGAACTATCAAAACCTCATGTAAAAGTGTAAAAATGTAAAAAGAATATACAAATAACATTTTAATTGTTAATCACATATAGGTTAGTTTAAAAAGTGGTTAATGTGTGTGATGTTTTTTATTTTTAATGGGATGTGGTAGAGGAAAATCAAGAGAACTATACAATATAATTAAATTTGAATAATGTAAAGCAAATAGCATGAAGGCATGCTCACTATTTTGGATATAATTACAAATAAAAGTGTTTAATGAAACTAACGACCTATCTTTCACTTGAGATGATGTAAAGTAGCACCCAAGATTTGAAGAAAGTTTTGCAATGAGTTTCTTCCATAAGATAGAAACGAAAAATAATAATTTGCTAAAACAGGCTTAAAATACATTTTTTTAAGAATAAGGCACAATAAAATCTCCCCATTTCCAATTTTTGTAATAAATTTTAGTGTGTTGTAGCAACTACAACCACCCTCCAAAATTTGACCTTTGCTTTGTTTTGGAGCCTCCCCCATCAACATCTTAGCCGCATGTCTTATATTTCTCAGGTACTATTGTTTCATTCAAGTTTATCTTTCACCTTGCAGCTTGTGTTTTCTAACCTATTTTGCTTTCCATCCACAACCTGACCCCATGACTTGGTTCACATTGAGTTCTAGCAATACCTTGGAAAAATGTGCAATCCTAGAGGGAAACCAACCTTTCTCTCATAAATGATGCAAAGTAGCCTGACAATCAACATTGCTCTCCAGAAACACATAGAGTAGCCTCGTAGCTAGCATTACTCTCCAGAAATGTGTAGAGTAGTCCGACAACCTTTCTCAGGAAAATTGTGCAGAACATCCCGAAACTGGGATTCGGCTCAGGAAATGTCCTGACCCAACTGACAACTGGTCTTCAATTGCAAAATTACATAGAGATAGGCAGAGCTACTCAACCCAGGAATTGTGTAGAAGCATTCCTCAGTTTGTTGTCTGATGCATGTGCTGGGAAGTTGCTCGATTCCCTCTAGAACTGTGCAATCTTCCCATGCATGCATGACAATCTTTCCCAAAAAATAAAAAAGAGAAAAGAAAAAATCATCCCTAAAAACTAGGGATTTATTTGTAGCAATAGGAGTTACATGAAAAGTCAATTTTGGAAACTTCCCGCTAAGTGTCTCTTTTTTCCTAGATTTGTGTTGTGCATGTCATAAACCTTAAAAATTCTGAATCTATTTAAATGATGCCCAAATATCATTATACACATTCGATATTGGAGATTTAGCATTCCAAAGGCATCTAGGAACCTTTGACACAGTCAATGCAACTTTTCTAGATAAGTTTTGCTTTTCATGTCTTTTGCTGCTTTTTGTGTCGCTTTTATTTCCCTCGCTTGTGTGAGTGTTGTTTCGCATGTTTTATTGAATGACCGCTAAATTTTTTGTTTTTTGTTTTTTGTTTTAACTTATATAAGTGTTGTTTCAAGTTTTTCATTGTCTTTCCTAAGTGTTGCATGCATAACACTGTTTTTGCAATAACAGTCACAATTACGGTGACCCTCTCCACCAGCTTTGTTGTTCGTTCATTTCACTAATTCTTGCATTGGTTTTGATTTCATGCATGATCATTCACTCCTATGTGAACCATCCTTTGCTTACACTTTTGAATCTACTTGTTTTCAAGTCGCCCTTGGGCAGATCTGGCTTGTCTTGGATTTGTGGACAACCACTTTGTGCACGGTGACAAATCTTCTATACACTTGATTTTGGGAGCAAAGCTTTTGCTAGGAATTGCTTAGAGAGGGATTGGAGAGTATTGTGACATGACTTGGCTTCTCCACAGTGTAGCACGAGTACATCTCTTTGGAGGAGCAGGTGGTGTTGACTGTAATGTTCCACTATTAGGGCTAGTGGCTGTCAATGGTGTATGTATGGATGAAACTTTCACTTATATATATATAACAGAGTCAACACATTTTCATGAATTTATTGTTATTGTAGTTTGACTATTCTGGTTACTTTAACAATATATGTTGTTTAACTCATGCATTTGTGTATGAAATACTTTGTATATGATTGTATGAATCTTGTTGAAGTTGTGTTGTTGGTTTAACCTGTCACTTTGGATTGTGGACTATTCTTGTTTCCAACTTGTGATATCATTCAGCTCGTGTGTTCCTTTCAGGATGTGTACTATTATAGGCTTCTAAGGGGCACATTTCCTTTTCTCCCTCCATGTATTATAACCCTCATGCATCTTACTTGACCCGCTACAAGGTCACACACTTTCTTTCGACAAAGATATCACACTTATCTCTGTGCAGTATCGCAGTCAAGGCATAGCTTTACTACCCAACACTGGGACTCCTACTCCAAATGGTCGAGGTCTAGTTGAGACTTCTTACTGGGAAAATCCCCTAATATATTAGCGGATCCAATGCCATCAACATAGTGTTAAATAAATTGTTTAATTGAAAAAACACCTCAAACAACATTATTGTATTAATATATTAAGAAAAATATAGCAAATATGAACATAATTTAAAAATAATATATATATATATATATATATATATATATATATATATATATATATATAAGAGCAAAGTAATAATTTTTTTTATAAAATGTTAATAGTATGTAATTATTTTAATACAAATATGCTATGTACTCATGAAAGATTTAGCAAGGTCTAATAGTGACCTGGGAAGAAATATAAAATATATTTTTAATAATGTTTTATAAAATGATGTTTTTTGGTAGAATGTTTAACATTTGCATTATGTTAAAAATAATATGAATTTCTATAAGAGGTATTACATTGATAATTTGACATCATTGTTAGTCCCTATAAAATGTTATAATTGAGATAATAAGATAATAAGATTAAAAATCGTGTTTAGAGACATGGGTTTTGTGATTACTATACTGCGTTTTTTTATTGGCTTTTGGTGTAGGAATTTCAGTTAGGGTTGAAAATAGTTATCTTTTATTTATTTATTAATGTGACTATGTAAGTTTTCTTTCATTATTAAATTTACTTTAAAACCATTATAGATTTTGGTCAACAATTTTCATTGGAAAGGGGTAACATTGAATTTACCAAAAGAGAAGAAATTTGGACAATATTGGTGAAGAATAATTCTATTATAAAAAGACCTAGACAGTTGTTTCTAATTTTTCAAAATTTTCTAAAATATAATTTTGATGTATAATGTAGTTGGCAAATATTTTTGAAATTCCAAATAATCAAATGTAATTGCTATTAAATTTGCTAACAATATTATAATTATTATATAATATTTCTGTTATAGTAAAATAATATAAAATTTTAAATTTTTTAATAATAAGTGGTTGCTTTTCTTCCTGTACAACATTACATTTAAAATGCTTTATTTTCGTGTAATTTAATTATTCAAAGGTTTTTTTTCCTCACTATATATTTTGATCAATTTGGATTTCTTGTCATCCTAATCTTGAAGGTGTAATTTGCATAATCCATGTGTTTCAAAAATAGTGTTTAGATATTAATTTTATTTTATTTTTTTATTTTTTATTTTTTTTAAATTCAAAGATTATTATTTTTTTTTTTTTAAATTTAAATTTATATTGTTTTTCAACATTTTAAAATAACATTATATTTACAATTTTTAATTATTTTTAAATAATTGTAAAGAATAACTAAAAAATTTAAATAGTTAGATTGTATTTTTTGTTTTTTCAAAAAAATTTCTCTCAATTTTTTTCTTCATATTTTCCAATAGAATTTATTTAAAATTTAACAAAAATTTATTAAAATTACAAATTTAAATTATAAACTTTACCATCTAAAAATATATTAAAATTATATATAAAATTAAAAACTAATTTTAAAATTATTTTTTTCATTGAATTCCAAAAAAACAACTCCAAAATGTTAGACAAAGCCCTTTCCTTTTCGAAATTGACCAGAAAACCAAGGCAGGCACGGTAACACTTTGGTAGTTTTCAGAGGGGTCGGTGGAGAGCAACTGCGTAATTAATATTGAGGAACTACCTACAATGGTTTCTAACAATTCTATGAACCACCTACAATTGTTTCTAACAATTCTATGGGAGCGACGTCCTGCAGATCAAGGATTGGACAAATTTGGCCCCCACGAAAGGAGACGTAGGCAGGGCTGCATCTGCTGCAGCGAAATGTAGCAGTGCCGAAATGTGAAAGCACATGCCAAACTCACGCCTGGGAATTGAATCATGGCAACACTGAAATGCTGCGCTGTCGCCTGGACTGAGATTCACCATCTTCCCATTCCATGAAAAGGAACTACAACGAACGTGAGTTTCGGAAGTCGTGCTTCTACGCTGCTAGTTTCAATCGGAGACACGAACTTTCCGCGTTTGACATTTTGATGCCGCCAGATTGCTGATATTTCGAACTATTCAGTACAAGACCGAAGTCTCACTCTCCTACTTATATGGGTTTTCTTTTAAATGAAACCGAAGCGATGATTCACTGCATTTCTTCACCACTGCGCCTTTGGTTCATAGCATTTTCCAGAAAGTGGTGAATCAAATAAAGAGAAGGAAGAGAATTAGGGAAGAGGATGGAGAATCTCTGGAAGTGCGCACCGAATTTTGTGCCACTCTCACCGCTGAGCTTTCTCCACAGAGCGGCGACGGTGTATGCGAATAGGACGTCCATAATCTACGATCACCGAGGGATTCGCTTTACTTGGCTCAAACTAAGGAGTGTTGCACATTAGTGGTCTTGTCTCTGGTTTATACCGTTTGAGTGAGTTTAATGGTTACACATATGTGTTTTCTCTTGATAGGTTAAGGGTTCAAAAGCCAGAAAGGTCTTGTATGTATGCCTTTGTAAACTCAGCAGTCAAACCTAAAAATTGACTAATAATAATAAAAAAAAAAAAGTATATGAACTGTATATACCTACTTTTTCGTTCAAAGCCAGAAAAATAGAATATATATGCCTTTATAGACTCAACAGTCAAATCTAAAAATTAACTAATAATAATAATAATAATATTTAACCGATATATACTTACAGTTAAATTTAAACAAATATATTATTAACAATATGCAGATTTAAATAAACATATTGTTCAAACAGTATGCATAGCTCTTCGCAATTCTGATGGCTAGAGCCGTTGTCAACACCATCGTTCTCAACATCATCAACACTTTGGTGGTCTTTCCCTAACTTTATCAACATTTTGGTGGTCTTTTCCTATACGAGAACAACGTAGGTTTAGCAAAAAAATAAAGTATCTTACAAAAATAAAACAAAAAGAGTGAATATTAATAATCAGGTTGGAATTTCGATTTCTCTTTACCCTTTAATTTTTTTTGAATGTTTTAATTTTATATTTTGGGTTTTAAAGTTTTTTCTTAAAAAAAATTATGTTCAATTTTTTTTTTTTAAAAGTGATGTTTTCATAAAAAAAAATTCTTTTATTAATAAAGGTTTAATTAAAAATTTACTTTTAATAACATAATTATGTTAAATTTTTTAGTGAAAAATAAATCATAACACACAAATGACTTATTAAATCTTGAATTTTGGTTTGAAATTGCGTAGAACACTCACATTAAAATCTTTGGAACTTAAAATCAAATGTCATGCCATAGCATTTGTATATATGAGATATGACTCTAGAGATCTTATAGGACATATAAGATGACCAACATAGTAAAAGTATTAAATGCTATCAATAAAAACTAAAAAAGTAGATTATTTAATATGCTTTCTGCTATGATTTAAATAATCTAATATATACTATTGGATCTAAAGATAAAATATACATTTTACCATATATTTTTTAACATTGCTTTGGATCATGGAATATACACTAATATTAACATACTGAACATTTACAAAATTAAAAGACTAAACTTATAATAAATGGACATTGCTGATTTCTTAACACCAAGTTATAGGATGATGTTATGATTTCCTCCATTATTACATTCTCAGAGAAAACACACTTATAAGTATTAAATGTGGTAAAAAATGGTTTGAATTCTCTCTTCTATTTATCACCAAAAATTAGTAAAATCTACATTATGATATATATATATATATATAAACAACTAAACTCCCTCCTCTCTCTCTCTCTCTCTCTCTCTCTCTCTCTCTCTCTCTCTCTCTCTCTCTCTCTATATATATATATATATATATATATAACTAAACCCCCCCTCTCTCTATATATATAACAAAAAAACCAATTTGTATTAAAGTAACGCACAAACTCACTCTAAAAGGACTTCATATGGTCCCTTACTAGTTTATTTTTTTATAAAAAAGAATTTCATTGAAAATTGAAAAATATTTCCCCCCTTGGTGTATTATTTAGGACTACACTCTTTAATATAACTTGTAGAGATATAAACTAAAAATAAATATATTTAAATTATAATACTTTGACAACTATAATTGTGAAGGCTTCAACAAAATGTGTTGAATATTTGTAACATGTTTATTTTTCTTATTGAAAGTATATAGTTAGTTCCAGGCAAAGTACTTGATGGTTATCCATTGCATATCTTTAAACAATCATTGAAAAACAACAATTTATATTATGCCACCTGGAAATTTAGATGCCTAATAACTCTAAATTTCATACAAATTCAGAGATAATTTATGATATTATATAATATAAAGTTTAGTGCAAAATAAAAATATATAACACCCTAAAGGGCTCAAGAACCAATGTCCAATTTTCAGATCCATCTAATAAGAGAAATGCATTTGGAAAAAAATTATTAATTGATACATATACATACTATTCCAAATGATGGTTTACTTTAAAATCTAGTTACATGAAACTAATGTAACAACTTACAAGTTTATAATTTACATTGCTCCAATGATAATGAGAGAAAAAAATGCCTCAAGTTGCCTGGAAGCTATGGATTAAAGAGAAAGAAATAAGGGGATTGGATATCTTGAGATGCCTAAACGGAGAAATGCTATGCCATAGTAGAAAAATGCTCCAATCTAAATGTATCACATCTATTACTGCATTTTTCAAAAAGTTGGTAAGATGTGGGCCACCCACATATATGAGATGGAAATGGACAAAAAATTTAATCAACATCTAATTCTCCAATATGTGGTGTAGTGGGGCCGTCAATGCTATACAAATTTAATCTTTTAAGATTAATTTGACATAACAATGCAATACTTTGAGCTTAATTACACTGAATAAAAATATATCATGTTCAACTTCCATTTTTTTTTTGTCATAAACAACATAACTTTGATTCAAAACATAGAGGTACTATTATGGATTTATTTAATGTTAAATTACGTGACATAAACAAAAAAGTTCATTGGAAAAGAAAAGCAAACTTTTCAGGGAAGAAAAAGGAGAACTTTACTAAAAAATAAGAAAAACACCATCCTTTGCCTCACTTGTAAACAAAAATATTTAGTAGGCATAGTCTTCCAAGGAAAGTAGGCCTCGAAATTTGACCAATATTTTTAGAATTTAAATTAAGTATTCAAAATTACAACAAAGATGTTATGAACTTGTAGTAATATGGCAATAACATGAGAAAAATGCAGGTCAATATGTTAAGAACACAAAATTTGAAATAAGAATGTAAAATAATAGTAGAAATGACATCAACCTATAACAACAACACATGAAAAATCTTTAAAATGATATCCTTGATTTCTTCTCATGGAAAACATCATCCATCTAACTATTAATATGTGTATTCCAAGTTCTATCAATATACAGAGAACATTAAAATTCCATATATCAAAAATATAAATAAAGTGGAGGACATGTGACAGTACTTGATACTGCCAACATACAAGCTATCTCCTCTATATGAGGTACGAATTAGATCTCACACCGTTTGGTGTAGGAGTGCCATCTGGAATATGGTTCAATTTTCGTTTACTTAAATATATGCCTTGGATTTAGCTATTAGCACGAGAGAGAAGCATGTATGTGCTTTTGAGTGAGCAAGAGAGTGTACCTTATGAATGTCGATTTTAGATGTATCAAGGTTCTTTCACTACATAGGGGAAAGAAAATCAACCTTTAAGAGAGAAATAATAGTACTACCCTAATGGAGACACACGAGAATGAGAAGGACTCGTCTAACATCAAGCAAAATAGTTCACATACATGTGATGATCGTTATTAACATTACACCACATTTCCAATGGGTTAAGCACCAAATTCACAAAAATAGTTCAATTACTCCAGTACATGTGAAATAAAACATGAATCTTAAACATCCAAAGAGTAGTCTTTGAAACATCCACAATCCATGTGTGAAAATTTTCTGGCATGGAAGGCTTCGATATTAAGCAAAAGTTCCAAGATACATAAATACAATTAACATCACTAGCTCTAATAGAGGAGAGTTAGAGCCAATACTTGCTCCCCAAAAGTACTAACTCATCTCTCTAATTCCTTATTGGGGAAGCCGAGGTTAAAAGCCCTTTACATGAGTAATGAGGATCCTTTATCACTGGAGGCATGACCTTTCACATCCCCATGACTATTGACTTTCCAACTCATAATAAACTTTGGACTTTGAAATGACTTTTGGAATTACATATGACTCTTAGTATTACATGTCCTTTGGACTTCCATGACTCTTTTGTCTACACATGACTCTTGGACTTCCACTTATTTGTCTTTACATTGATTACATCATTACATCATAACTTCCACATCATCATGTGATGAAGACGTGATATGTCACTATTCTTGATGACTGAGACTAATAGTGATGTATGACATGGACATTATTCACTGGTGACATGGCTGCAACTCGTGTTTTCATTCTCCATGCGGCTTCTGGTCCTTGATGTCTTCACCTCCAAATGGTCTTTGATCTAATGTAGTCTTTAGGGTGCTTTGACCATTAGAATTTTAATGTGTTCTTTTCTCTTCAATACTTCCTTTGTTTTCCTTCTTTGCTCGTTCTTCTTCATGTGTGATTTCCATGCTATTATTGAGGTGCCTGTATTTGAAATCACTCATGAAAAGCAACCATCAGCCTAGAATTCTCCTATTCTAACATGTTTTATGAAAATTTTATGTTCATGCCTTAACAATGTGCCTGAAAGGAACAAGGAGAGATTTTGGGCACACGGGCGCACTTCTAAAGGTTGAAGGGATAAAGGGCCAAAGGGTGGAGGCTTCAGGGCTTTAGCATGTGTTCATGCACTTAAGAGAAAGAGGCAATAAAGGTAGGGTTCATTGCACAAGTATGAGGGATGAAGGAGAAGGCTTTAGGCTTCCTAAGTGCGTTATGCACTCGAAGGAGAGAAGGAGGGCACATGGTGCACTCTTGAAGGCTGAAGGAGGAGGATTTAAGCCTTGGGGTGTTCTCATGTTCTCAAGAGGCCTAGGAGGGTGAATGACACAAGTATGAAGGTTGAAGGATGAAGATTCCTACCTTCGAAGTGTGCTCATGCACTTAGAGGGTCAAGAGGGTGCATGGTGCATTATGGAAGGTTGAAGGGTGGAGCTTAAGGTCCTCGGGGTGCACTCATGTGCTCAAGGAGGGTGAATTCCTTCGGGTTGAAGGAGTGTGCTCAAAGGAAGACTTGGTTTCTTGAAGGGCACAATTCAAAACTCGGAAGGGGAAAGGGCTTAAGGAGTGTGATTTGTGCTCTTGGAGTGTACATGGAACACTTTCGAAAAACAAAGGGTTCCTGATCAAGGTTTCTAATTGTGCTCATGTGTTTTTTTCTTTAATGGGTTTGCTTTGAAACCAACATTTTTCTAAGTTTGGAAGATAGGAAAAGGGCAAACATGATGAGTTTGGACATAAAATAAAGTGTGACACATACCAACCCATCAAGAAAAATTAGAAAATCTTGAACAATGATAAGTAAACATCAAAACGCCACTTTACAAACATTCCCCAAGTACGATGGGTGAGATGTGTGTGACGGTGACCAAAAAGTGTTGTTTTACAACAAAAAACGTGTTATGACCATGTAATGCACTAGAGATGTTCTAATCAATGCGACGACACTCGAGAACATTTAAGAACAACTAAAACATATAGGATGATAGGAAACAACACTTGATGACCAAGGTGACACTTGATACAATGATAAAGTAGGCTCCAAAATTTGTATGTAGTGAAATTTTGGAGGGTGTTGTAGAAGTGACAACACACGGTGAGCTCTAGCTTCTCTATCTAGGAATATATTTTTAGTTAAAGGATCAAACCTTCCTGAAGTATTGATTCACCAATTGGATTCTATTGACTTCTCCTTTTCAACCTAGTTATACATATAACACTTGAATTTCATCTACTTGGTTGAACACACAAAAGATACACCATATCATAATTATTTCAATGCAGGAGAGGGTAATGTGTGTGGCGAGTTTATGATATTTAGAGTATGATTTTTCATCTCTGGTGTTACTCCATTTCCAGAAGGCCTAAACTATACCTCAACGGAGTCACTTCAGGAGGACAAACATTTCATCACTACTAGAAGGCCTTGACAGTACCCCGACGAAGTCGCTTGCTTCACCTCCCTGCATAGGTTGACTTTCTCTTCTTTCATCCTTTTCTTTTATTTAACAGAACAATGCATCAGAACTTATTATTTTCAATGGGAGTAAGAGGGATCCTGACTTATTCAAAGCATACCAGGTTTCCCCTTTAGATAAGTATTTTAAGACTTGTGATATAGGTTTTTGATCGCTTTAGATTTTCCCCTTATCCTTTCTCTACTAGATTGGACAAGTGTTAACACACAAGTAGATTTACACCAAATTGATTATTTTAGATACTAGCATAGGCAAGAATATAATAAGTTCTCTCAAGGTTCTCCTTTGCATTTGGGTTTAGCCCAACCTATGGCTTTTTCCTAAACAAAGAAGGGGAACAACAAAAATTACAAGCGTTGTGGTTGTCACACTTCTCTTTTATTCCACCACAAAGCATTTTTGAGCCATGCCCTTTTACAAAAGGTCTTATTTATGTATAATGTCCAAAAAACATGACAAGACAAGACACGAAACAACTAACATAATACACATGTAACCAACATATACGAAAAGGAAATAAAAATAAAAAACTATACATGAAGCACAACTTGTAGTTGCTATTGAAAATAATGTTTCAAATCTCAACCATTTATGGGAAGGGGGTCAATCCTCCCATCTAAGGATTTTAGCTTGAAGGTATTATGACTGAGATTTTAATCGATGGTGAAGGGGTCGATCCACAAATATTAGAACTTCGTGTGTTTTCCTTTCTCTTAGTGGGGTTTATCCCACTTCAGTACTAGGTCACCCACATCGAAACTCTTTTCCCTTATAGACTTCTTATCAAACCAGTGCTTGACACAATTTTGGTGAAAAAAAAAATCTCTCTTTGGATTTGAGTTCTTCTTGCTCGAGTTTGAGTAATTTTTCTATCCTACTCTGAAATAGAAGGTAAGGTATGCCTTGGAACTTGGGATAGTTGCAAAGCTAGGAGATACAGGTTCAGGGGCAAGATAACTTCTTTACCATAAAATAGAAATTATGATGAGGTCATCAAGGAAGGCTTATGAGTTACATGGTCAACCCATAATGCATTGTTCAAAGTGTTGTGCCAGTTCCTTTGCTTAGAGAAGATGATTTTCTTGATTATGCAAATAATATTTTTGTTTGTCAATTCAAACAAACCATTTCCATGCAGTTAAAAATTATATGCATGCTTTAATACAATCCAATTTTCTAATGTGAATTAATAAAGTTTTAGTGATGAAAATTAAGTCACATTATCAAATACAAGTGATGTTGGAATGCCAAACCTGGTTATAATGTTTTTTTTGCAAAAAGTGGATGATTTCCTTGTTATTTACTTGTCTCAAGGGACCTCCTTCTTATCATCGAGTAAAATAATCTGTCAATGTTAAAATATATTAGTGTTTCTTTGACGACTGAGGAAAGATTTCTCTGATAACATCTAGGACCCACTATTGGAAAGGTTCCTCAATTTCTACTAGTATCGGTGGCACGACTGACCTTTGATCACGACTAATACATTTCTGAAAAGCTCAACACTTACAAACATAAGAGTGAGAATATTTGGATAGAGTGGGCCAACAATAAGAAACCCTCATGAATTTATGTGTTATTGTTCCACCTGCATAGTCACCACTTGCCGGTTCATCGTGAAAATCTCTACGTACATTTTCTAAACCCTGTAGCTCAAGGCACCTTAACATGACATTATTCTAGTGCTTTCTGAAAAGCACTCCATTAACTAGCTGGTAGGATAGAAATTTTAAATGAATTTCCCTCTTTTATTTATTCGATAAGTACGTGGGCAAGGTGCCATGCTTAGAAATTTCCATATGTTAGAATATGATGGCGTTATAAATGTAGACTAAAGAACATGTTCAACATTGTACATTTCTATATCCTTCTCCCAACCTAAAAGATCTTGCTTGAGAGCATCCTTTTCTTCAACTGCTAGCTTACAAAGGCCATGACACTTTATGATATGAAATGGTTTAAATTCCATCTCATATTCTTGTAAGCAATTCATCCAATTTTCCCTTTTCTCACCCAACTCTTGCTACACAAAGAGCGTTCTTACCACTAGATGAGGCATAAATATGATCGTGTGAGATTTTAAAAGAAAGGGCCTGAATACTTAACTTCCTTGTATAAAACATATGCATGTTTTTTGATGGGTGGATAATTTAATTCTAACCCTTGTAGGCCAACACTCATAAAAGAGACATGCCATTCATTTCCTTCAAAATCCTTTTATGTCAATACAGCTGCAATAAAGGAATCTAAAGAAAAGGTATAAAGTAGGAAATGTTTTCCATAGTCTAGACTAAATAACATGGGTGCATCAACAATAACCTTCTTGATTTGAGCGAAAAAATCCTTTTCCCATTTGTCCCATTTGTATGTTGCATATTTTTTAATCATCTCCTATAAAGGTTTATGTTAGGCCGCTATACTACTAGTGTAACCCCTGATTATTATTAATACAACCCCCTTATTATATTTTTGTGCCCATGTAGTCCCCATATTGTTGTTATTGTGCCTCATAGAAGCCCAATATTGTTATTATTGTGCCCTTACATTATTATTGTTATGTCGGCTTTGATTATATTATGACCCCTTAGACTCCTATATATAGAAAGGAGGCCTTGTCATTTATATCATCCAAGAATTGTTCATTTGTGTAATGTAAAGGAGGTTACCCTATTGAAGAGGCCAAATTATAAGGCGTTTATCTTTCTTTTCTATCTTTTTGTGAGCTAGTTTCATAACATTTGGTATCAGAGCTTTGGATTCTATGGTTTCATTGCTCCAAAAAGGTCATTGTGGAATTTTCACTTTAACGTTTTTGCTATGACGTTTCAGAAGCTAAAACAAAAACCCATTTGAGAATAAATTGTTCTGAACGTTGGGTTAAAACCTTTGATCTTGTCTCGCTATATTTTCGGAGATATGATCTAAGGAAGTTAGGGTTTTTGCAAGCTCTAGAATTTCATCTCAAATAGGTCATCGTGGAATTTTCGCTATAACTATTTTTCTGTGTCATTTCTGAAGCTAAAAAAAAAACCCCCATTTTAGCCAAAAACATGGTGAAGCTTAGACCAGAATTTTAGAGCTTTGTTTGCAATATTTTCAAAGATACCGTCTAAGACATCTAGGGGTTTTGCAGGCTCCTGAATTACATCCCAAATGGGTGACCTTGGGAAAATCGTGATTACTATCTCTCAGAGCATCTAATTCAAATGTCATAAGAATTTACAGAAACAAGACAGACTATAGTTTGTTGGGTGTCAGTTTCAAAACATAAGGTTGAAATAGTGACACGTGGCACTTCATATAAGTTTGTTCTACTGAACTAGTCTATAATCAGGTCATTGTGGGAGATTTGACATAACTCTTCCTTGTAGAATCCAATTTTGATTAGACTTGTGGGGTTAGAAAGAGGACTCAGAGGGCTACTTCAGGGCACAATTTTAGAACTTGGAGATCTGAAATTACAGAGTTACAGTCATTTCAAGATTGAGCTCCTAAAATCAAGAAAATGCGATATGAGGAAGTTTGATGGCAAGGATTCGGTAAATTGGGTACTACAGATGGAGAAATATTTTTATTTACATGAGGCGCAACTGTTACAAAAGGTACGTATTGCATCTTCATATTTACAACCAGATCAAATTTTATGGTATAAAGGTCTTTGTTCTTGTAAACCACTTGTTACATGGCCAATTTTCAAGGATGAAATGATAGCACATTATGAGGATATAAAGAGAAACATCTTCTTTAGCCAATTGATAAATCTCAAGCAAAAGCGTTCAATGGTAGAGCACATTGAGGACTTTCAAAAATTGAATAGAAGGGAAAATGATATTCTAGAGAAGCAGAGGATTGATGTCTCCATAGGGACTTTAAAGGATAACATTCAACATGAGGTTCGTCTTTGGGAACCTGATTCATTGGAGAAGGAATTCAGGTTGGCAAGAAAAGTGGAAAGCAAAATTATGGCAAAAAGGAAGTCTACCCCTCACAACTATAAAGATGGAAGTGTTTTTCCTCCTAGCCTTCCACAACCTACAAGATTGACACCATAACAATTGGAAGAAAAAATAGCAAAAGGGCTTTGTTACAATTGTGGTAACAATTACATTAAAGGTCATAAGTGTGCTGAGAAGAAATTATTTTACATAGATTATGAAGAGGAGGAAGAAAAGGATCAAGAAACATCAAAAGAAGAGGATATACACCAGGAACCAACCCCAGAGAAAGAAGGAATGAATCCGATCATATCTTGTAAAGCATTGGAAAGAATTACCACTCCTCAAACTCCCAATATAGAAGGAAATATCAAAAAGAAAAAGGTTCAAGAAGTGAAATATCACATCAAGAAAGAAGAAATGAATCTGACCATATCTTGTAATGCATTGGCCAAAATTACCACTCCTCAAACTATCAAGATAGAAGGACTTATCAAGAAGAAAAGTGTTCAAGAAGTGAAAGATCACATCAAGCATCAAGAAATGAATCCAACCATATCTTGTAATGCATTGGAAGAAATTACCACTCCTCAAACTCTCAAGACAGAAGGACATATCAAGAACAAAAATTTTCAAGCAGTGAAAGATCACATCGAGCATCAACAACAAGTTCTCCAATTTTTAAAGTATAATGGCACTTTGGTGCATAATCGAATGAAACAACAAGCAGATCAACATCACAGTGAAAGAAGTTTTGATGTAGGTGATTGGGAATTTTTATGGCTACATATCAAGCAAGCTATTTATGAGAAGGAAATGTTGGAAATACTACATGCACTTAAGAAATGGCGACCTTACCTAATGGGAAGACACTTCAAGGTAAAAGTGGATCATGATAGCCTTAAATACTTTTTAGAACAAAGATTATCTTTAGAAGAACAAAAAAAATGGGTCACAAATATGTTGGGTCATGACTTTGAAATCATCTACAAAAAAGGGAAGCAAAATGTTGTTGCAAATTCACCCTCAATAAAGGATGAGGATGTGGAAGCATTGTTTTGTGCTATTTCTATTATCCAACTAGATTGGATAAATGAAGCAAGGGATGAATGGAAGAATGATGAAGAAGTGTGGAAACTAATTCAAAAGCTGCAGAAGATCCTAATTCAAACACTATTGCCAAAACATGAAAGGAAGGAAAAATCATATTGGAACCTGAAGCAATCCCAGAACCGAGAAGTCGGCAACTACAAAATTGATCAATTTTAGAGTATATCATCAAGTGGAAGAACTTACCCGCTAAATATTCCACATGGAAGGATGATAATTTTATATAGAAGCATCCAGAACTACTCAAGCATTGAGGACAACACTTTTTGAAGGAGAGGGGCATGTTAGGCCCCTATACTACTAGTGTAACCCCTTATTGTTATTAGTAAAACTACCTTATTATATTGTTGTGCCCATGTAGTTCCCATGTTGTTGTTATTGTGCCCCATAGAAGCCCACTATTGTTATTATTGTGCCCTTACATTATTATTGTTATGTCGGCTCTAATTATATTATGAGCTCTTAGACTCCTATATATAGAAAGGAGGTCTTGTCATTTATATCATCCAAGAATTGTTCATTTGTGTAATTTAAAGGAGGTTGCCCCCTCGAAGAGGTCGAATTCTAAGGCGTTTATCTTTCTTTTCTATCTTTTTGTGAGCTGGTTTCATAACATCTTAACTATCTGAGCGTAATCAGAGACGAATTTTCTCAGGAAATTGATCTTTCCTAAGAAAGACTGCATAAGCTTCTTATACACCGAGAATGGGATTTGTGTAATGGATTTGACCCACTTGGATCAACTTTGATTTTTCTCTTTGTAATGAAGTGCCCTAAGAGAGTTCCTTCTAACACACCAAAGATGATTTTCTTGGGATTGAGAGAAATCTCATATTTATGGCATTAAGCAAATATCGGTTTTAGATGACATACATGATCTGAGATTCTCTTGGAAAACACAATAACATCATCCAAATAAACAACTATGCTCTGACCAATAAGGCCTTAGAAAGCAATGTTCATCACTATATGAAACTTGGCGCCGACATTGATAAGACCAAATGGCATTCTCTTGAAAGAAATGCTCCCCATTTGTTCCTGAAGGTAGTCTTCAATTGATTTGGTTCCATTGCTAGCACCTGATTGTAACTAGAGAAACTATATAGTAGCAAGACAATCTCAGACCCAGATACTGTCTGGAGGATATGTTCTTTGGATGGCAGTAGATAATTATATTTATTATATGCTCGATTGAGATTGTGTAAATCTATGCATAACCTTATTTCACCAAACTTCTTTTTGACTTGAACCAAATTTGAAACCCAAGTGGAGTGTCTTACTTTAAAAATGATATGAGCAACCAACAACTTTTGTACGAGGGGTTCCAATGTTGGATGCACTTTCCTTAGTTTCCACTAGAAAGGTTTTACCCCTTCCTTTATGGGAATTATGTGCTGGATAATACGAGTTCCATATGTATTTAAATCACCATATGTCTTGTTGAACACATCATAGTATTGCTTGAATAATTTGATAAACGACCGTTGTTTTTGTGGAGAACAATGTGTACTGAGGTTCACATACTTTGAATATTATTGAATTCCTAGATTGAATTGTTCATATGATAACTTTGAACTATGAGTCTTTGTATTGATTGTTCCTCTAAATTGGTTCTGTAGGTCATATAACTTATCCAAGTGTTGTACGGAAAACCCAACGCCCCCCATTTTTGACTTATTTACTTGAATAATGGGGGACCCTTTCCATAATTTTTTTGGCTAAATTACTATTATTATTTTATTTTGGTTAAGTGTCCTATAAGTTTTCCATGGGTTGCTTCATTGAGTTTGAATTGTTGCTAGCTTTCCATCAATACTTGTTTCATTTCATTTGGTTACATGGTTTGCAAATGGTGCTCATCCGAAGTTCGATAATTTTTACCGTCTGGGTTAAAAATTATACAATATATATATTATTTTAATTTTTGTAATTAAATTAGTAATTTATTGTAAATATTAATTCCTAGTCAATTTTCACTAACGGTCCTACAAAATCGCCCAACCAAATTGTGGAACAGTTAAAAAAATGTGTTTTCAGGATCTTGGTAATTTATTACAATTCCTAATTTTAAAAGAAATTACTAGACCTAAAATCTCGAAATTGCAAAGTGGTTGTACTTCATTTTGTAGAATTTTTAATTCCACTCCGAGTGGACCCCACTTCACCTTACCTCCTCCCTTCCTATAAAAAAAGAGAGACTCTCGATACAATTATTCCGAAATTGAAAAGTCCTGATATAATTATTCTGACATTCAAAACCCTTGATTTAATTCTTCTAATATTCAAAAGTTCCGATATTATAATATTGGTGTATCAAAATTTTTATTTTGTGCACATTTTAAAACTTGTGATATGTATTGCCTCTGATCTCTGATATGTGATTTTATGTTGTGACTATTTTTTATAATATATAGTTTCATTCCCTTATGACTCCCGACCTCTACTCCTATGTCATGTTTACCTTTTCCCTCATTTCCTTATCACTCCACCTCACATGTTGACTAGCTCCCTCCATTTTCAAATTACTTAAAGGTTACATAACGTTTGTTTTTGTTTTAGTTTTGGATAGAATTGTTTTTAAAAAATATAACATATAATATTATAATAATTTATATTTTAATATAATTTAATTATAATATTAATATAATATGATTATATTTTAGTAAAATTTTAAATTATATTATTTTTTTTTTAATTAATTGGTAATTAATTCATTTAATTTTATAATTACAATTAAATTAGTATTAATTAAAAAATAATTGTTATTTAATTTAAGATTAGATTTTAATTAAAAAATTCTTATTTTTGGCCCAGGCAACAAATTTTCCAGAATTCTCGCAGTTTTGATTTTCAACTTTGGAAGCTCATAAGTTGAGTTTTACTTGGCCAAATGAGGCCCAAGATGGCTTGTTGGATAGATAAAATCATGGATAATATTTTTGAAGTAGTTTCATAATCAGATTGATCATTTAATGAGTCTAAAATTAAGCAGAAGATTAAGCTCCGAATTTTTAAACAAAACTAATTTTCTGCATTTTTCATTTGTTCATAACCTCTGTTGAATACATATACATTCGTCTATGTTCTCCATGACCAATTAGATCTTTACAGGGATCAATGGAAAGATCATATTTCCTTTTATTTATTTAAGTTTTTATTGGAAGATATTTTATTTTCTAGATTTGATATTTTTTATTTTAATTTGTATTTTAATTAAATTTTGACTGGTTTTGACAGGGAAACAGTTAAAGAGATGAGTAAAAAAAAAATTCAATCAATTTGATTTCTCCAACAATAGAAGAAAGGAATTTGGACCAATAAAATTTGTTGTAGCATAATTACTCTTCAACAACTCTCATATTTAGAACTCTTTTGTAAATTCTAAATAGTAGTTTGTAGAATAAGTAAAGAGCTTTTATTCTATCCAATTATGGAATTGTTAAAAGCACTATTGTAATAAAGATTTAGAACTGTAGGTAGAGAGGATCAATCTCATATCTTTTGCATTCTAAATTATGTATGGAGAGCAGAGCTTGCACTATTGCAACTCTTGTTTTAACAACAAAAGTTCAAGTGTCGTAAAGAACTGACGGCGATTAGAGCTAGATAAATAGTTTCAATAAATTGGTATTTAAAATACTATTGTTTTTTATACTAGTTTCATTTTATAATAAAAAAAAGTGTCTTTTTTCATATTTGTGCACTATTGTCAATAAGAGTAATTTTCCTCAATAATATGTTGTTATTTATTTCTTCTCTTATGTGCTGAACTCTGATTTCTGAGTAACTATTCACTCATAAATTAGTTTTCTAATTCTGATTTAACAAACAATAATATTTTGTGAACTGTTTCTTTATATTATTGTTTAATAATTTGAGTTACTGATTTAATAATCATCATCATTTTGTGAACTACTTCCTAAATGTTGTTGATTAATTATCTTAGTTAATAAATATCTGAACATAATGTGTTTTGGTATTCATAATATTAGTTAATTGAACTACTTCGTTAGCTTGAGATTCCTTATAAGCTAGACATATTTACATCCCAATCATTTAAATACTTTGCTCTCGGTTGGGTTAGATCTACATCTTCCTAATTGAGATAGGCTTAGAATTTTTTTCCTTTCTCTTTCATTCTAGGATTAATTAACATTTAAATTTAATTCTACATTTCTAAAAGTCCGCTTATGAAAGAGGAAAAATTTAGATGTGGCTTGGCTGAGCCCCAAATCAGCTTAAGGATCATTTTCTTGCCTGATCATCAAGAGGGCTAATCTAATGTCTCTTTTCTATTGGTAGGTGAAAGTCATACTTTAAGCCAGTGTAGATAGACAAAAGGTAAGTGGACCTAGTTTAACTAGTCGGAACCACCATTTCAATGGAAAATTAGCTGCTCTAAGTTCCCGACTGTGTGGTCTCCCTTATAATGTTGTAGGTAGATATTTTTTAGCCTTCAACATTTTTGGCGGTAGGAGGGCCTAAAGACTTGTTGTCTACTGGAGCTTTCGTATTTTAAAGTTTTTATTTTAATCATAATGGCTTCTTTTAAATTTCCCATTTGGAGTTGTATCTTTGGACATGCATCTGGAAATACTCCACCAGAAATACTAAGACACTTGTCAAAGGTAAATTTTAATGGTAAGAGAAATGTTTCTACATTTGGTCATGCTTTACAATTCATCCAAAAGTTTTTCAAACTCTACTTTTCATGATATTGAAGAAGGTATTCTATACAGAATTTTTACTCTTACATTCTCAGGAAAAGCCAGAAACTGGTGTTAATATCTTCTAGTTGCCCCTATTCATAGTTGGGATCAATTTATCACAATGTTCCTTTATCAATTTGACGGTTATGATTATGAACAAATATGTGATGAATTCAAAAATTTACGAAGATTTGAAAATGAATCTCTCTTAAATTTTACTGTTAGATTTCAATTAGTTTTCTTGAGATTCAAAGTTGACGATAAGCCTTCACGAATTGAATTGATAGATTGGTTTGAATATATTTGTTCTATTCCTCCCATTTCAAATCGATATGAAAAAATTGCAAGCTCTAATGACTCTCCTTCAAATTCTAGTAATATTATCAAAAATTTGGATATAGAGGTGCATATTAATCATTATGAAGTGGCCTTAGCCATGTATTATAAATTCTTAAATTTAGTACACACCTCTTACAGTGTTAATGATAATCATGATCACGAACCATTATCACAAATCTTGCAATAATTTGAGAAACAGCTACAAGAATAAATTAGTAATAAACTTGAAGGACCATCTGTCATGAAATCTGAAAATCAATATGAATTAAATTTAGAAAACAAATTATAAATCAACAAGTACAACCAGAAATTGAAGTTTCCAATAATATTCGATCTACTGTACGAATTTCTTAATTTGATCATGTTGATCAAAAGGAAAATTCAGGGAAATCAAACAATACTCTTCAAGAAAGAATTAATAAACAAATAAGTGATCATAAATTTAAAATTTGCAATGAAGAAAATGCACAAGAATTCACAAATAGAGATAGTTTCATATTCATTTCTTCAAGCTCTCATTTTCCCCTCTATCCTTATATTTTTGTTGATATCAATTTATCCCCTCTTTGCATTAATGTTATTCCACAAAACAGAGAGTTTGATTTAAATGAATTTCCAATTAGTTTTTATCAAGATAAAGAATCATTCTTTGATCATTCTTTTGTAATTAATGAACATGTGCTCCATATTCCTTCTTGTTTTGATACATCGTATGAGATTGAAGGGAATTCTAATGAATGTCGCGAGATCATTTACCATAATTACTCTGACATTGAAGATGTTGATTTGTCTTCTTCTCAATTTAATCCTCATGATCAAAGTTAAATCACATGTGAAAATGAAAAACTCTCTAACTCATAAATTGTTTCAACTAGTTCTCATTTTCAAACAACTAATAATACTCATGGTTTCAACATTCGAGAAGCCATTCCAATCCATGATTTTTATGATGATCAAATTCTCACTCATATTCATAGTCCCAACCCTCTCTTTAATTCACAAATTGGTATTGGCGATCATTCGAATTCCATTATTATCGCCAATTCTTGTGAAGAGGAAATTGCTTCAAGTGAGTCCCAATTGTTCTGTAACAATAATTGTAATACTAGTGTAAACTATGATATGATTTTATTATTTTTCCTTCACTTATTTATTTTGATTTTAGAATTAATTTATGTTTTCATTTTTCAGTTTTTTGATATCTTATCCTGGCATATTGAGCAGTTAAATATTGAAGACTCAATTGATGCATTTCCTGAATGGAAAAATAAAGTTTCAAATCACAATCATGAACATCAAGAGCTATTACTCTTCCAATTTCAATTGATGTTCATCTCTTATGACTTGCTTCTTTCTTCTCAAAATTAGTGTCAACAAAAGAGTATTTTCACAATATGACCACGAATCTAATTCTATTAATGATATTCCATTGAATCTATCAAACTTCCATCCATACTCCATTGACCCATTTGAAAGACATTTGGAAATTTTTCTTACACAGAAGATTGTTAATAATTTAACATATAAGACTGGCAATTTTTTGCAAGCCATTGTGTCTAATAATCCATTTTCACAATTTGTCCTATTATATTCTCCTTTAAACATCTTCCAATCATTAATGGAAATCCGTCCATATTTCTATGATCCAATTGAAATTCAACTAGAAGGGACAAATCAAGAAAAGGTAATTGTAAATAAACTTCTTTCTCTAAGTATATTAGCAATTAGTGTACATACTCTATTAATTTTTTTTTATTCATTTACTTATATTGTTGTTACTAATGTTTGACCTATACATACATGCAGGATTTAGAATGAGATAATGGTTACATTTAAATTATGACTATACCTAGTCATGTTTCCTTTCATTCAGTTAGCAATTGGAATAGATTAATTTATATTAGATTCCTTTTCTGTTTACATTTGTTTTGTTATTTCATATTTTTAATAAGCAAGTAATGAATTTAAGTTTTTTTTGGCATCCCCTTTTCATTTTCTGGCAAAGTGGCTTAAAACATATCAATGTTCTTATATATTCGAATCATAAACACTTGATTGTCTTGTTTTTGCAAAAATATTCATCACCTTGTTAACAATGTTATTTAATCATATATGAAGAAATACCAAGAATTTGCTACAACTTGGAAATTTTTTGATTCACAAGTATTTCTAAAAAGGCTCACATTCACCACTCTTGTCCTCTGATGTAAATTTGAAGTGGATACAATTTGAAAGTTAATTACTTAGCATTTTATATTAAATAAGTAGATGATGTTGAACATATGCGAATTTTGAGAAATGCCTGGGAGAGCTTGAATATTCATGAGGTAAATTTATGAGTCAATATTCTCCTAGGTATGTATTGATACGTTCATCTTCATTTATTGTTAGTTTTATTTTTCATAGTTTACTTCTTATTTATGTTTTGCTTTTTTTTGTAGGTCTTCATTAACTTGATTTTGGAGACTTGAAATAAGAAAGCAACCAACCCTTTCTAATCTGAAACATGATCAGGGAAGTATTTCTTATTTCATCATAATTTGAGGATTATTTAATTTTGCTTCTATTCATTAAAACCCTGATAGGCCTTTAATATATTATCAAAATTTTCATATTGTTCATTATAATATCGTAACTCTTCTCACAACAAAGTTCCAATGAAATCATTCTCCAATCAAATATTTCCAATAGTTAATATAATTATTAAAGGGTTTTCTATTAAAATATAAAGTTGAGTTGGATGAAATTTCGCACAAAATGCTTGCAACGAATGATCTTATCCATTATTTATCTATGCCTGTTCCAAATCTTACAATTGTCAAGTTGAGTTGAACCATTGCATCACACTCATTCATATTTTTTTCCCTTTAGTCACATTCCTTTCTTCCGAAGGGACTCAGAGCCTCTTATTGGTGAATTTTGGAATCCTGATCCTCTTCTTTTCATTTTTCCAAGATATTTCCTCAAAATTTCAGAGTTTTTGGCTTATTGGACTCTTGGGTTTGTATTATATCAGAATCATTTAAATAGAATTATGATATTTACCTCTCCGAGATCCACATTTCCTTTTCCTTCACTATCATGTCCATTATAATTAATAAAGGAAATGGCCCCTATTTCACTTTCTTCATTGGAATTTTGTGGTCTCAAAGTTTTGTAAGTTTATTTTGGCCTCAAAAAGGTTTTTAAGATCTTTGATACCCGATTTATTCTCATATTTATTAAATCTCGGACTCCTTTCCATACAAGCTTATTTTACAAGTAAATGTAAGTGCTCTTGCAATCATTTTTATAAAACTTCAAATTATCTCATTATCAGAATGAAAGTCATCGCAACTACTTTATAAACTCTTATGAAACTTTTACCTCCGATGTGTGAATGTTTAATGTACTAGAAAGACAATGTTCCCACATTATACATTTAACAAGCATTAGTTATTGAGCATGATTAATATTGTAAGTTTTGTTTGTAAAAGTTACACATTTTTTTTTTTTCAAAATATTGCTTCCCTTAATATTCTAAATACCAAGACTTCTAATATCAGAGGTGAAATTTAATTGAACTTTCGAAAACAAATGTTGCCGAAAATGTTATGAAGCAAGTTTTTGTTCATCAGAGTTTTTCCCATTGAGAATTTTTTTAAAACTTGAGCTCTTACCTTTCACTGTAATTCTCTCGAACTCTTAGAACTTTAGAATATTAGGTTAAATATCTTCGTAGGGCTCTAGTCAGTTCATTCTGATCTTTCACTATGCTCACATGAAGTCTTTCTTGATTATCTTTGTATATATATGCTTACCTTCATGTTATCATGGTGGTTAAAAACTTGGATATATTTTAATCATAATTTCAAAAAATCCAAATATTCAGTCATCGGGATGAATCTGTGACTATAGGGACAAACATTCTTCATAGTATGTGCACGTGGACCTCTTTTACTCTTTTCGGCAATTTGCTTCTCTAATAAAAAATTTCATCACCCGTGGCTTGTTTACGTTTTTGCCTTTGACTCATTATTGGATGCACATTTTTATCTTGACCATCTTTAATAAGCATCTTCATTTTATTTTCAAGGCACTCTTGAGCAACCACTATGTTAATGCACCAACAAAAAAGGAATTTGGAACAGGTATATGTAATGGAACATTGTTAAATCATTTTTTATTTCTCTTATATTTGAGTTTTGATATATCCATCTATATTTAGCATACAAAATTTCAAGATCTCTACATCTATACATATGTATTACATTTTTGGACTTGGTCTTGATTCTGGACAATTTATGAAAATGATGGAGTAGATATGAAACTTGTAATATTATGAAAACAATCCTCACTGCAATTCATAAAGAAGTATATTATCATTCTCATTTCTAATGGATTTGGTTTACTTCTGATTCCTTGAACATGAATCATTGTTTTCTTCTAATACTGCTTACTTTAATTTTGATTGAATAAATTATGATTTTGGGCCAATGAGAACTAAATTTAAAAGAAACTCATTCATATTTTTAATTCTAGTTAAAAGAAGAGGTTACTTTTAGTGGATATCATGATATCTCTTAGGTAATATTAAATACAATTCTCCAATGGTAAGTTTCATACACCCAATTTTTATTCATTTTTGTTTCTTTACTTTTGGTTTCAGTTTTGTTTTTAGTTTTTGTTGATATAAAACTATGTTTTGTAGGTCTTCATGATCCTTTTTCACATCCCCAATGACTCAGATTTGGAGCTCATTCTCTTTGTTGTTTCCTCTAAATTTTGGAATAATAGTTACAATGTTTATCAAATCAGCTAAACTTGGGAGTTTCTCAACTTTTAGTTTGTTTCTTTAAGCATTGATTTTATTAGAAAATGGTTAAGATGTTTTTTATGGAGATTTTTCTTTGAAACAAAAAAATTTGACGTGGATAGAGCGTTTTTCATTTGAGATGAATTTTACCTTATAACTGCTATTCACTCTTTATATTTTGAGAGACTCATTTATGATAACTCTACAATATAAAAATTTAAAAAATCATAACATAAGAAGGAACGTACAAATGCTTATCTTCTTTTACTCTTTTGATTGAGACGATTGTATAGTTAATATTGTTGGAGTTATTTATTTAAATTTGGATTTTTCTTTCAATTTTCACTTTCTTCATTTTTACATTTTTAAAGCTTGTTTATTTCCTTTTACTTCCATTTGGAGTCATTTTCCTTTTTCTTTTGGTTATGTATTTATTTTTGTGACTTCGCTAAGATTTATAGGGAAGACCTTTTTCTCACCCAACAATGGTTGGCATACATAATAAATATTTACTCTATCTATTTCAATGAATTTCATTTAACATTAAAGGTATATCTTGATGGAACCATAACCTCCTCTTGTTTTAAACATTTTTCATGGAAGAACAGATATGCTTTCTAAGAGATAGAGTTTACCTTTTCAAGGAAAGAACCCATCTGAGTTTTACTCAATGGATTCCTCTCAACCCTCCACTTTATAAAAGCCTATGATGGATAGTCACGGGAAAAGAATTTGGATTCAACATTATAAAAGTATTGTATCCATTAACATAAGTCTCTATTACCATCCCACCTCTTTCACTCAAGTACATCATAAATTAAAAGCTCAAAAATACGCTTATTAAAAGGGTGATCAAAAGGGGAAGCATGGAAAATACAAGTAAACATGTTGGGGCTATAGACACTTGCTCACAGTGGGGCTAGGCTTGTATGAAATAAATGACAGCTTCGTCAAGGTATTGTTCAAGCTCACTGGAAGCGAAGTGATGTTAGAGACCATTCATAACGATGGATATATGCTTTTATCAAAAATTCCTATCTGTACCTTCTTGTATTTCTCATACGAGGTAATTTAAAAATATTTTTTCCCAAATTTTGCATTGATGGTTTCTACTAAGGTCTGATTTTGAGTCCTTATATTTTCGAACTCATATTGTTTAATCTATTTATGTGGGACCTGTGGAAATATTTTACTATTTGACAATTCAATGAACTCCATTATTTTTAACCTTTGGGTAAATTAAAGTTCATTATCTTTAACCAGAGATAACTGGTTCTTCCCAGTGTGTCACTAATGTTGTAGGGAAAACCCAATGCCACCCATTTTTTGACTTATTTACTTCAAATAATGGGGGACCTTTTCCATAAATTTTTGGCTAAATCACTTTTATTATTTTCTTTTGGTTAAATGTCCTACAATTTTGCCATTTTTCATTTTCTTTGGATTTCTATTTTGATTTCTTCATTGACTTTAACTTTTTTCTAGTTTTCCATAGGTACTTGTTTCGTCTCATTTGGTTACACGGTTTGCAAATGATACTCATCTAAAGTTCAATAATTTTTACCACCTAGGTTAAAAAATATACAAAATATATATTATTTAAATTTTGTAATTAAATTAGTAATTTATTGTAAATATTAATTCTTAGTCATTATCACTATTTTTTTTTCATTTTTCACTAATGGTCTTACAAAATCACCCATCGAAATTATAGAATAGTTAAAAAAAATGCATTTTTAGGATCTCAACAATTTATTCCAATTTCTAACTTTAAAAGAAATTACGAGACCCAAAGTATCAAAATTGCAGAGTGCCTGTAGTTCATTTTGTAGAATTTTTAATTCCACTCCAAGTGAACCCCACTTCACCTCACCTCCTTCCTTCCTATAGAAAAAAAGAGACTCCCGATATAGATCTTCCGAAATTTAAAAGTCCCGATATAATTATTTCAATATTCAAAACCCCCAATTTAATTCTTGCAATATTCAAAAGTTTTGATATCGAACTATCGACGTATTTAATTAGAACTTTAAATATCAGAAGAATTATAATATTAATATAATATAATTATATTTTAATTAACTTTTAAATTACTTTAATTTTTAATTAATTAAATTTTGTTTATAATTAATTAATTAATTAAATAAATTTTATAATTACAATTAAATTAATATTAATTAATAAATAATTGTAATTTAATTTAGGATTAGATTTTAATTTAAAAAATCCTATTTTTGGCTGAGACAACAAATTATCTAGAATTTTGGCAGTTTTGATTTTTCAACTTTGGAAGCTCATAAGTTGAGTTTTACTTGGGAAAATGAAGCTTGAGATGGCTCATTGGATAGATAAAATCATAGGGAATATTTCTGAAGTGGTTGCATAATCAGATTTGATCATTTAGTGAGCCTAAAATTAAGGAGGAGATGAAGCTCCAAATTTTTAAACAAAATTAATTTTATGAGTTTAATTTTCTAAATTTTTCATTTTTTCATAACCTCTGTTGAATTAAGATCTATTTTTTCTATGTTCTCTTTGACCAATTAGATCTTTACAGGGATCAATGAAAGGCTCATATTTCCTTTTATTTATTTAAGTTTTGATTGGAAGATATTTTATTTTCCAGATATGATATTTTTGATTTTAATTTGTATTTTAATTAAATTTTGATTGGTTTTGACATGAAAACAGTTAAAGAGATGAGGAAAAGAAAATTTCAATCAATAAGATTGCTCTAGCTATAGAAGAAAAGGAATTTGGAGCAATGAAAATTGTTGGAGTAGAATTACTCTTCAACATCTCTCTTATTTAGAATTATGTTTGTAAATTATAAATAGTGGTTTGTAGAATGAGCAAAGGACTTATCTTCTATGCAATTCTAGAATTCTTAAAAGCACTACTATAATAGGGATTTAGAACTGTAGGTAAAAAGGATCAATTTCAGATCTGGGGGATTATTGAGGATTTTTCTTTTACATTCTGAATTATGTATGGAGAGTAGAGTTTGCACTATTGCAACTCTTGTTTTAACAACAAAAGTTAAAGCATTTTAAAGGAGTGTTGTAGATCAGAGCCAAAGAAATAGTTTCAATAATTTGGTATTTAAAATACCATTGTTTTTTATACTAGTTTCATTTTATACTAGTAAAATTGTGTCTTTTTCATATTTGTGCACTATTGTCGATGTGAGTAATTTTCTTCAATATTCTGTTGTTATTTATCTCCGCTCTTATGTACTGAACTCTGATTTCTGAGTAACTATTTACTCAGAAATTGGTCTTTTAATTGTGATTTAACAAACAATAATAATGTCAACTATTTCCTTATATTATTGTTTAATCATTTGAGTTACTGATTTAATCATCATCATCATTTTGTGAATTTCTTCCTAAATGTTGTTGATTAACTATCTCAGTTAATAGATCTCTGAACATAATTTGTTTTGGTACTCATAATATCAGTTAATTGAACTACTTCATTAGCTTGATATTCATTATAAGCCAGACATATTTAAATCCCAATCATTTAAATACTTTTTTCTCGGTTGGGTAAGATATACATGTTTCTAATCGAGATAGGCTTAGGATATTTTTCCTTTTGCTTGAATTCTAGGATTAATTAGCATTTAGATATAATTCTACATTTCTAAAATTTCTCTTATCAAAGAAACAAAATTTAGATGTGTCTTGGCTCAGCCCCAGATCAGCTTAAGGCTCACTTTCTTACTTGATCAACAAGAGTGCTAATTTGATGTCTCTTCTCTATTGGTAGGTGAAAGTCATATTTTAAGCGAGTGGAGATAGAGAGTAGGGAACTAGGCCTAGTTTAACCACCTAGAAGCACCATTTCAATGGAAAATGAGTTGCTCTAAGTTCCCTACTGGGTGGTTTCCCTTATATTGTCGTAGGTAGAGATTTTCGAGCCTTCAACACCAAGGACACAAAACCTTTAGGCATAGTGTATATTTTCATTATATTAGATGCCTCCTTCAAAGCCTTATTGTGCTCATCCTCTTTTGTGGAAACATCTTTGCATGTTCGCATTAGCCATAAAATGCAGTATATATTGGTCATTGTTTAAAACACAAAAAATAGTGAATTTGTCAAATAAAAATGGTTTATATATAATTTCAATAGAAAAACCATTTTTTAATGGCAAGACCCTAGCGGCTGCATTTGTTAATGCATCTGTTGTGTCATTTATAAGCCTAGGAACAAAAATGATATTAAAATCTTTAAAGTAATTAATTAAATTCCATACCTCTTGCTGGTGGTTTTTAATCTTCGGTGAAGCATAGTGGATAGTATCCCGTACCTGACGAGTGACTACCTATGAGTCCCTAATTACCTTGAGAATCTCTACCTTCAGGTCAATGGATTTCTTCAATCCAAGTATGAGTGCTTCATATTTTGTAGTATTATTGGTACACTCAAACTCCAAATGACATGAAAGGATGTGCTTCTTATTACATGGGTCTACAAGTATGCAACCAGATGTAGAGCCATCCCACGTCTTTGAACCATTGAAATATAAGGTCCAAATATTGTTAGCTACTAAGTTGCTTCCTATACTATTAGTATTACTATGTACATCTATATTACATGATTTATTTACACTAGCTGGAGAACAAGGAAGGAGCTCCAATTGTGTATCCGGTGGGATGAATGATGGTTGTGCTTGATAACACCCATTGTCAGTTTCAAGGAAACAAATTCCAAATATTAGATCAACAAAGGAAACAGGCTCATTGTGACCCTCAAGTGGTGTCACAATATGCTTCATGTATGGTTCACTTTCTACTCGAATCTAGTTATTCCTGCCCTTGTATGGAAACTATACATGTGACTAGTCTGTAGCAAAAATATCCTTATAGCTTACTAGACCAGTCTCTGCTCAGGAGTATGCCATAGGATTTGGGTGAACTTGTTGATTAGATGATAATTGAATAAGAACATCCATGAGTTCACCAATAGATTAGACTAGAGACTTATATGGCTGAATGATTTGTGCATCGGTTTTGTCTCGTTTAGCATTTATTTTCTTAGCAACAGATAATGCCATTACATTCACAGATGCACCAGAACCGACTAAATAATTATGGACATTGTAATTGAAAAGTTCAAATGTTAAGAAAAATGGAGGGAAAATAGTGTTAGCTTCTAATGTTACAACATTAACTACATATTCGAAAGACTTACTGGACACCTTATAAGAGGTAGAAGCTTTGTCACCTAGTGAAGGTTGTAAAAAGGCTTGGACTAGTAGTTCACATTGGCCTACTATCTTTGCCAAGTCAATGATGGAAATAATGGTTGAAGCTCTCTCCAAATCTTCAACTATGTTATACTCAATTGTATCACCTTTAGTAGGCAGTGCTAGAGTGTCAGAGGAGTGGATTTCTTTGACAATTCCAAAGTGGTGGACTTAATTTTGTTGTTGAAGGGAGTGTTCTTGGACACGATTGTATTGTTAGAATTTCTCCATGCATTCTAAGAAGGATTTATCAGTGATGAGATCCATTTTAACAATTGTTCCTTCAATCTCTGTCTCATCACCTCCTATTCAAAAAAATTCCCTTTTCTCCTTAAACTATCTCGACCATTTTTCTTCTAACAAGGGGAGTCACTTTGTGGTTGTGCTTCAACACTTTTCTTATGAGCATTAAAGGATACAATCAAAAGAATTCATTGCATGTCCAATACTGGTACTTTCTTCAGCCACTGTAGGTTCTTCTGTTTCTTACATTTGTTCTAACTTCTCATCTGCTAATAAGGAATCCATAATGTGTGCAACTAGAGCACTCATGTTGTGGTTCCACTATGGGCATGTATTTTCTTAATGAAATTCCTCATGGAAAGATAAATAGTTGTCCATCCCTGTAACTTAAATATTCAACACAACATTTGAACTCTGCACAATCATGGTAAGATGATTATTGTTGTTATTATTATTATTTCTTGAGAATAGGAAAGACTTGGGAGGCTTACTACTAGTATAAGTCTCGCTTGACCTTGTCTTTAATTCTGAAATTTCATTAGTAAGTGCTTTATTGTCCTAGTCAAGCTTTCAATATCTTACGAGTCCTTATCTTTAACCTTAATCTCATACCAATTTTAATCCGATATAACAAGAGATTAAGATGATGAATATTAAAACCTATGAAGTTGGGACATTATGTGTGGTTTGTTTAAATTCTTGGCGCATTTGAAGCAATGAAACATAAACTGACGAGATGGGGAAAATAACGTTATACGTAGCTATAATATGATTTGTTCACGTGGCTTCCATGCCTGAATTATATATATATATATATATATAGTCGAGATATGTAGGTCCATGTTTAATTTTGAATAAGAAGACTATGTAATAAAATCCATGGAGTTATTGCAAAGTTTTTGTCACTCATTTCTATTACGAAATAATCTTTCTTTCCATATTGTGAGCGTAACCTAGCGGAAAATTGAATGGATAACAAATGAAAAAATTAGCACAACCTTAGGGATTGAATTGAGCAAATCTAAAATTAATTGGTCGGTGATAATCAAGATCTCTTTGCATTCTCTACAACTATATAATGGTAACATACATGTAACTTGCTGTTTATCTGGAGTATGACCATGATTCTTGCTACGATAATCATTCTCATAGCCTATTTAAAACTTCAAATCATATCTCATATCTGATGTTAAGGAACAAAAATCTCGCCATTCCTTCCAACATCCTCTTCCTCCTCTTCAAGCTTTGAGGGTTGTAACCATATGCATCATCACATGAGGTTATATCCCTTTGGTGATTATCTAAACATGGATGAAGATTTTTCTTTTCTTGGTTATCCCTTGTGCATTTTGATTAATGTTATAGAATTGGAGTATTCTTTAATATCAAAATTTTTATTGCTTCATTCTATATTCGTAGATATAGGTGTGAAGTATGCATATGACCCGGAGCAGACATGCCCTATTTGAAGAAATCGTTATGATCGAACTCATGAAAATATTCAAAGCGCCATACCTAAAATTCTCTTGCTAAGATGCTAAGATGGAATCAAAGACACATATCTTTCTGCAAGTGGAAAATGATCTAATTAATAGTCTTTGGAGAAATCAATGGGATTTCGGCATTAACTTAGAATAATCTTCTCTGTTTATGAAACTCCCATTTAAAACTCCCATTTAAATGTCATGTATGATTATAAATAGGGATCAATCTATAGCAAATGGGAGGGGGGCGCTCTCAAAGGGCCGAGGTTGTAAGTTGCAACATACAGGGAGAGGGATATGAAAAAGTGATGTTGGAATGATTTGCTCATGATTATGGAACCTATATTCTCCTTTCGAACATATATCAATGCGATTTGATTATGTTGGTCCATGTTCAATTGAGTTATTTTCAGTGGTCATATTATTATGATTTATCTTTTTTCTTTTTGTTGTCTTATTCTGGAAAGTATGAGGATAATTCGCTAAATTTGAGTGACTTGGATCTAGGGACTGATAGCTATTTTTATGCATTACTTTTCAGTAGTATTAGTTTAATTTCCTGTATCTGAATTAGATTGTGTAAATCCTCTGATGACGTGTGTCTTGAGGGTAACACAGATTTAGACACTAATGATTCCGATCTCTGTGATTTGATTCTATAAGGTAGGGTTCATGAGAATGTCACCATTCTGTGAATTGTATTGATACATATGTTATGCTAGTTTTTATCATGTTATTATCATCTGATTTTCGTTTATTCATTTCACTGATAAATAAATGATTAGATTATCATTGTATTGATACATATGTTATGCTAGTTTTTATCATGTTATTATCATCTGATTTTCGTTTATTCATTTCACTGATAAATAAATGATTAGATTATCATTCAATAGAAATTGATGCAGTCACCTTTTTCTTTTAATAATCTGTCTTAGATGAGAATTGATGATGTAATATATGTAATTATGACTCCTAATGTGTGATTTTTGAAATCAACAGTGTTTGACCTCTGCTAGTTTGAGAGAGTTGAAGTTTACTTTTAGGTAATTTAAAATTTTTCATTTATATCATATTGATAATTATGTTTTTTAGTTTAATTTATAATTGTATTTATAAGTTAAATATTACTTTGCATATAAGATCCTTTTACTTTCCATTATAAAATATATTTACATTTTACACACCAGTTACAATATGTTATGGTATTTGCTTCATGTATTATAGTCTTGTACATTTCTTGTATTATAACACCTTGCTTTACTTTTTATAACATAATTCTGTAGCAAATTGTTGTAGAATATTTTAATTCACATTATAATTTTAATTTATAAATAATATTAGTTAGCATACATTAATCTTAGATTAGATTTATATTAACCATAGTTAGTTAGGATTAGTTTTCCCCTAGTTTCTTCTTCGCAAGAGGAGGAATTCAAAGGCTAATGAAGCCTTAAAACCAATTGAGGGTGACCACACCAAATAGCTTGGGCTATTTAAAGAGCTCTAGTTTGGATCACTTCCCCCTCATTGACTAGGGTTCATAAAAACCACATCAACACTATCATGAGGAAGAGATTGGACGTGATAGAGTAGGAGGTTTGCTCAGTCTATGGATGGGAGGAAGATTGTTGTATATATAATTTTACCCAAAATTTGCAAGAAGCCTCATAGGAAAATATGTTAATCTTTTTGAATTATTTTCAAGTTGTTTCTATGGCTAAAATTATTTAGTTATTTGCATTGCTATATTGGATTAAATGAGAGTTAAGGATCATTTCCATTGATAACTCAACCTACTTTTAGGTCGATAGAAAATATCTATCCATTACATAAATGATTAGATGATATATTGGCTATTCTACTTATTTGATTTTAAAGAAAAAATATTTTATTTGGAAAAAAGTGATTATTTGTACGTTTCTGCCAAAATAAAAGAGAGAAAAATACATATTTGAATACAAAGTATTTATTTTGCCAACCTAATAGATATTATACTGAGTTATTTGAAAAGAAAATGTGTATGTGTGTGTTTAACATATTTATGTAAAAAAAAGTGAATTTTTGAGATATGGATTAGAAAAGTAGAAAAATATAGAAACCATAATGTCTTTTTGATGCAGGAGCATCTGGCTGATAGGACAAAGACAAAATGAAGGTGGTTTGGTCTTTGAAGGGGACGGAGGAGTAAACTTGCTGAATGGATAACGTGCTTGTATCTTTTACTTTTATTTCATTAAGTTGTCTAAGTTAAATTAATGAACAGTAATTAGGAACAGTAGGAATTATCATTAGTTAGGGTCAATGTTTTAAACAATTAATTTCACCTTTGTAATAATGCTGAACGACAATGAAAAGTTCTGTACAAAAAAAAACTGATGTAACTGATCGGGCATAACTAACAGCAGTTGGAAAACTAACAGTTTTCTAATAGTTGTTTTAAGAGAGAAACAGAACACAGTGCAGGGTTTGATTGTCAGAGAAATGAGAAAATAAAGAATTGTAATTTCTGTGCACATTTCCTCTCCAACGTCCCTAAGACCGTTTATGTTATATGAAATTTCATTTGTTTTATGTATAGTCCAGATTGTTGGTGATTTTCTTACAGGCTTATGATGCGACTGGAGTCATAATGAATTTAGAAATTGAACGTAAGCACACAGGTTGCAAATAAATCCAAGGAACGTGCAGTGGGAACCAAACATACAGTCCTTGAGACCACATACATAAGTGAACGTCAAGTAGACGGAGTTAGCAAGCCCAAAACAAGCAACTAAATTCTAAAATTGCCAGGTATGCAAATGAACAACCAAATTACAGTTCCATATTTAAATTAGTGCAGATGAGAAAATAGAATTTTGGTTCATTTACATATATATATATATATATATATATATATATATATCCTGTTCGAAACAAAAGTAAAAAAAGACCGTTCCACAATTATATTGTTCATGCCTATGACCAAGCAGGAATTGAACACAGTACAGGCTTAGAACCCTCGACCCATTACAATAACCAGACAGAGAAGGAGCCCAGTGTCAACCTACAGCGAAACTGTGTATAGACAGCGACCTAGCAAGTCATAAATATACAGACTCTAACAACCTCAGCCTAAGGCCGAACAGAAGCAACCAAAGAATAGAGAATGACACTACCCGTGTCTAGCCGGAGCCAGCGAATTGCCAAGTGCTTAAACCCTTGAGCAGCCATGCCTGCAAATGTAATCAGTTAACAAACAATATTAGCAACCGACAGTACAAAGAAACGAGGACTCACAACATAGAAAAGAAAATAAGTCTCAGTTCTTTACCTGATGAAGGCAAGACACAACCATAACAATTCCACCAAGTCAACCTGCTCACAAGGAGCCGAAACATTAAGTCGACTGAGGGAAAAGGAGCAGATATTGATAACATGGAACCAGGCGAACTTACCTTGTGAGTGACGGGGAAACCGAAGAAGTTTGACACCGTATTTTGCCAGATTCATGGAAGGTCGACTTGAAGCCAGAGGTTTGTCACCTGAAGTAGCTCCAACTAGGAAACGACTGCAACAACTATGGGAGATATAGGCATCAAAACTGTTTACCAAGAAAAAGGAACGCAGAGACGCAACAGCTAGGTACCACCACATAATGAACAATCAAGACTTAGCATAAACCGTATAAGAACTGAACCCACCAAGTTGACACAGCCCTTGCTCGACGAAGAGAAGTGACTTCTAGATCGAAACCCTGAACTAGAAGGACGCAACCACAGAGTTCCATATTGAAACCACGAGGAACCGCCGAAAGCATATAGCTCATAGAACTGGGAGAACGAACAAATGAATGACTTGGGCGCGGGTTTGAGACGCCCATACCAAGGCAGGCTTGAGGAATCCCAAGGAAGGATAGTTGTCAAAGGACCAGAGGAAAATGTACCAATCACAATCCCTATCATTAATTTCAACTGCTGATGAATCGATTTTCATAAAAAATCTACTCTTCCTTATTAACTGTCGTTGTCCTCCTGCATCGATATTCGTTGGAAGTGTATTATGTGGGCTGGCCCCATCAAGTGGTATCAGAGCCAGGTTGAAGGAATTGGGATATGGAGGTTCAAAGACGAGGACATGGAAGAGGTGTGCGCAAAGCAGCAGATGAGGGCTTGAGGGAAGAATTAAGGGCCCTTACTGCTCGCTTAGAAGCAGTGGAGGCAGGAAGGAGAAGAGACCCAGAACTTGGGGATGACAGTGAAGAGGAGGCAGTAGCTGCTACAGACGGATCAGATGAAGAAGCCCCAGAGATAAAACTATTGAGATCGGTGTTGCTAGCCAGCAGCAAGCCCAAACCGGAGATTCCTAACTATGATGGCAGTCTGTCCGCAGATGTTCTGCTGGACTGGATAAGTGAGTTGGATAAGTATTTTGAGAACAAAGAGATCAGTGATGATAAAAGAGTCAAATTCGCTACAACCAAATTAAAGGGACACTCCGCTTTATGGTGGGATAGTGTCCAGGCAGACAGAAGGAGAATGAATAAGCTACCGATAAGGAAATGGCCAAGGATGGTGGCAAAACTGAAAGGCAGATTCCTACCTAAAGATTATCAGGTTGAGCTCTACCGACGGGTACAAAACTTAAGACAGAAAGGTATGACCATAAAGGAATACATAGAAGAATTTTATCGTGTAAACCTAAGGGCTGGTTATACTGATGATACTCCAGAGAAGACAGTGAGATACGTGAATGGTTTGAGGTTGGAAATACTGGATGAGATCAGTATTCTCTCTCCGCAAAAGAAGCCTTTCAGAGTGCTGTAAAGGCTGAGGAAAAGATTAATAGAAAACAGAATAACAGGAGAGGACGAGGAAATGGCAGAGGACGAGGACAGTCCTACGGCAAAGGGAGAACTGCCAGTAACAGCAAAGAGGGTAGTAGCTCCAGGGCTTCAGGAACAACAGAGAAGGGAGATAGCACGAGAGGAGGTCGGCCATATCAGCGAGGAAGAGGGAATGGCCGAGGAAGGGGAGCTAATGTCCAGTGCTACAGGTGCCACAAGTGGGGGCACAGATCCTTCGAATGCCCGGAAGCAGAGCAAGCTGGCCAGAGGGGAACATTTGTTGCACAACCTGAGGAAGCTGAGGCACCGCCCCAGGAGGTGGAAAATGTGGCAGAAACAAGAGAGGCTTTGGTTCTAAACAAAGTACTATTGAAGCCAGCCAAGGAGACGGCTGAGCAGACCCAACAGAAGGCACTGTTCTGAACAGTTTGTAAATCTCGTGGAAAGTGAGGTAAATTGATCATAGACAGCGGGAGTACAGACAATTTGGTTGCCACCGAGATGTTGGAGAAGCTGGGATTGAGGCGACTTAAACATCCCACACCTTACAAGGTGTCGTGGCTGCAGAAAGGCCACCAACTATTAGTTGATGAACAGTGCGAGGTTGAATTTCACATTGGCAAGTACTAGGACAAGGTTGTCTGTGATATCATGCCAATGGATGTGTGCCACATACTGCTGGGGAGACCGCGGCAGTATGATCGGAAGGTGGTACACGACGGGAAGATGAATTGTTACAAATTTGTGAAAGATGGAGTCAAGCATACGCTTGTACCCATCAAAGAGGAGGATACAATAGAAGCGAGTGGGACAAAAGCCTTATTAGTAGGTGGAAAACAGTTTATCAAATAGATTGAGGAGAACGAAGTGAATTATGCTGTCGTGAGGAGAACTAAGACTGTGTTGCTGCACACAGAAATGTCTGAACTGCCTACAGAGATTCAGGAGATGTTAGAGGAGTTCAAGGACATTGTAGTTGATGACTTACCGGACAAGTTGCCTCCCAAAAGGAGCATTAGCCATCATATTGATTTCATACCTGGAGTAGGTTTACCAAATAAAGTAGCGTATCGAATGAGCCCGAAGGATAACGAAGAGATTCGCAAACAGGTACAAGAGCTGTTGGACAAGGGACGAATCAGAGAGAGCTTGAGCCCTTGTGCGGTGCCAACCGTACTCGCGCCTAAGAAGGGTGGAGAATGGCAGATGTGTACGGACTCACGAGCTATTAATAAAATCACCATTCGATACAGGTTTCCCTTACCCAGAATGGACGATATGATGGATTGTCTCAGTGGCGCAGCTTATTTTACAAAGATTGATCTGAAGAGTGGTTATCATTAGATCAGGATTAGAGAAGGAGACGAGTGGAAGACAGCCTTCAAAACTAATGAAGGACTGTACGAGTGGCTGGTCATGCCGTTCGGTTTGAGTAATGCTCCTAGTACTTTTATGAGGTTGACGAATGAAATGTTGAAAGAGTTCATTGGTAAGTTTGTGATAGTATATCTTGATGATATTTTGATTTTTAGCAGAATGAAAAAGGAGCACCTTCAACATGTTCGAAGAGTGCTAGAGAAGTTACAGTAGAACAAACTGCTGATAAACTTGAAGAAATGTACTTTCCTGCAGAAAGAACTAGCTATTTGGGCTTTGTAATTGCAGAAAATGAATTGAAGATGGATCTAGAAAAGATCGCAGCAATCGTCAATTGGCCGTCACCGAAGAGCTTGTTTGAGGTACATAGCTTTCACGGGTTGGCGAGTTTTTACCGCAAGTTTATAAGAAATTTTAGTGAAATCTACGCGCCAATGCTAGACACCATCAAAAAGGCCAGTCAGCCTTTTTGTTGGACCAGAGCAGCAGAGAACAACTTTCAGCTTTTGAAGCGGAAGATTATAGAGAGGCTGATTTTAAGGCTACCAGATTTTAACAAGCTTTTCCAGGTTCGATGCGATGCAAGTGGGACAGCTATTGGCACTGTGCTCAGTCAGGAAGATAAACCTGTGGCATTCTTTAGTGAGAAATTGAACGAGAGCAGGCAGAAATATTCCTCGTACGACAAGGAATTTTATGCCGTGGTCCAAGCTTTAAAGCATTGGAGACACTACCTGCTGGGCAATGAGTTTGTATTATTTTCTGATAATTCAGCGCTGCAATATGTAATGCAACAACACAAATTGAACCATAAGCACACCAAATGGGTAGAGTATCTGCAGAGTTTCACCTTCGTGCTAAAGCACATCAGTGGGCAAGCCAATAAGGTGGCAGACGCATTGAGCAGAAGAGCTTTTCTCTTACAGGAAAGTACAATACAGGTGATGGGATTCGAACACTTAAAGGATTTGTACCAGACTGACACAGACTTCAAGGAAGCCTTTGAAGCCTGTCAAAATCCCGTGCTGAGAAATACAAGTCCATGGTTGGACTACAATTTGCAGGAAGGACTATTATTCAGAGGTGGACAGTTATGTATCCCGGACTGTTCGATGAGGGAAAATATTATACGGGAGAAACATAGTGGGGGTCTAGCCGGTCATTTCGGCATAGACAAAACTTTGGAGCAGCTCGGACACTTTTATTACTGGCCCAGAATGCGCAGGGATGTACAGCGATATGTGAACAGGTGTAAAGTCTGCCAACTAGCGAAAGGACATAGTCAAAACACTGGACTTTACACACCACTACCTATTCCGAGTAGGCCATGGGACTCAGTCAACATTGACTTTGTCTTGGGACTGCCTAGAACGCAGCAAGGATATGTCTCAGTAATGGTGGTGGTAGACAGATTTTCAAAAATATCACATTTCATCTCTTGTTGAAATACTAGTGATGCCACTCATGTAGCTCACCTGTTTTTCACAGAGATTATTAGATTACACGGCCTACCCAGATCTATTATTTTCGATGGGGACGTAAAATTCACAGGACACTTTTGGTGCACCCTGTGGAAAAAGTTGGACACATAGTTGAAATTAAGTTCTACATATCATCCGCAGACTGATGGACAAATGGAAGTGGTGAATAGGAGTTTGGGAAATTTGTTACGGAGTTTGACTGGGGAAAATTCACGGTTATGGGATCATGCTCTCGCTCAGGCAGAATTCGCTTATAAAGATTCACCAAATCGTAGCATTGGACACAGTCCATTTCAAATCCTCTACGGCACGCTTCCTCGAGGGATACATGAACTACGAGATTTGGGAAAGTTGGAGCGGAGGAGTGCTGATGGAGAAGATTTTGCTGAAGCGATGAGTGAACTACACGAACGGGTGAAGTTAAAGTTGCAGGACAGCGTGCAGAAATACAAACAACAGGCAGATTTAAAGCGACGGGAAATCCAATTTAACGTCGGTGACGAGGTCCTTGCACACTTGTGCAAAGAACGGTTTCCTAAGGGCGCGTACAATAAGCTAAAATTTAAGAAGATTGGTCCCTGCAAGATTTTGCGTAAGTTCTCAGCCAACGCCTATGAAATCCAGCTGCCACCTGATATAGGCATATCACCTATTTTCAATGTGGTGGACCTGTTCCCATATACTGCCAACGCAGAGGAAGATAGTGTGGTATGGCCAGAACGGGACAGCCAAGTTGGAGACAATTCTTGGATGAGGCACATGCCTTCGGTTCAGCCCCATGAGATCGAGAGGATTCTCAATACCCAGGTAGCCAAGAAGACTCGCAGGAAGGAGTATCTACGATACCTCGTCAAGTGGAAGAATCGTCCAATTGAGGACAATTCCTGGCTCAACGCGGCGCAGATACAGAAGGCTAGTTATTCTGTGGAAGAGCTCATGGAACGGAGCCATGATTTTCTCTTACCCCGGGAGCCTAATGCAGGAGCATCTGGCTGACAGGACAAAGACAAAATTAAGGCAGTTTGGTCTCTGAAGGGGATGGAGGAGTAAACTTGCTGAATGGATAACGTGCTTGTATCTTTTACTTTTATTTCATTAAGTTGTCTAAGTTAAATTAATGAACAGTAATTAGGAACAGTAGGAATTATCAATAGTTAGGGTCAATGTTTTAAACAGTTAATTTCACCTTTGTAATAACGCTGAACGACAATGAAAAGTTTTGTACAAAAAAAAATGATGTAACTGATCAAGCATAACTAACAGTGGTTGGAAAACTAACAGTTTTCTAACAGTTGTTTTAAGAGAGAAACAAAACACAGTGTAGGGTTCGATTGTCAGAGAAATGAGAAAATAAAGAATTGTAATTTCTGTGCACATTTCCTCTCCAACGTCCCAAAGACCGTCTATGTTATATGAAATTGCATTCGTTTTATGTACAGTCTAGATTGTTGGTGATTTTCTTACAGGCTTATGACGCGACTGGAGTCGTAACGAATTTAGAAATTGAACGTAAGCACACAGGTTGCAAATAAATCCAAGGAACGTGCAGTGGGAACCAATCATACAGTCCTCGAGACCACATACATAAGTGAACGTCAAGGAGACGGAATTAGCGAGCCCAAACAAGCAACTAAATTCTAAAATTGCCAGGTATGCAAATGAACAACCAATTACAGTTCCATATTTAAATTAATGCAGACGAGAAAATAGAATTCTGGTTCATTTACACACACACACACACACACATATATATATATATCCTGTTCGAAACAAAAGGAAAAAAAGACCGTTCCACAATTATATTGTTCATGCCTATGACCAAGCGGGAATTGAACACAGTACGGGTTTAGAACCCTCGACCCATTACAGTAACCAGACAGAGAAGGAGCCCAGTGTCAACCTACAGCGAAACTGTGTACAGACAGTGACCTAGCAAATCATAAATATACAGACTCTAACAACCTCAACCTAAGGCCGAACAGAAGCAACCAAAGAACAGAGAACGACACTACCCGTGTCTAGCCGGAGCCACCGAATTGCCAGGTGCCGAAACCCTTGAGCAGCCATACCTGCAAATGTAATCAGTTAACAAACAGTATTAGCAACCGACAGTACAAAGAAACGAGGACTCGCAACATAGCAAAGAAAATAAGTCTCAGTTCTTTACCTGACGAAGGCAAGCCGCAACCATAACAATTCCACCAGGTCACCCTGCTCACAAGGAGCCGAAACATTAAGTCGACTGAGGGAAAAGGAGCAGATATTGATAACATGGAACCAGGCGAACTTACCCTGTGAGTGACGGGGAAACCGAAGAAGTTTGACACCGTATTTTGCCAGATTTGTGGAAGGTCGACTTGAAGCCAGAGGTTTGTCACCTGAAGCAGCTCCAACCAGCAAACGACTGCAACAACTGTGGGAGATACATGCATCAAAACTGTTTACCAAGAAAAAGGAACGCAGAGACGCAACAGCTAGCTACCACCACATAACGAACAGTCAAGACTTAGCACAAACCAGATAAGAACTGAACCCACCAAGTTGACACAGCCCTTGCCGGATGAAGAGGAGTGACTTCCAGATCGAAACCCTGAACCAAGAGGACGCAACCACAGAGTTCCATATCGAAACCACGAGGAACCGCCGAAAGCGCATAGCTCACAGAACCGGGAGAACGAACAAGTGAATGACTTGGGTGCGGGTTTGAAACGCCCATACCAAGGCAGGCTCGAGGAATCCCAAGGAGGGACAGTTGTCAAATGACCAGAGGAAAACGTACCAATCACAATCCCTATCATTAATTTCAACTGCCGACGAATCGATTTGCATAAAAAATCTGTTGTTCATTATTAACTGCCGTTGTACTCCCGCATCGATATTCATTGGAAGTGTATTACGTGGGCTGGCCCCATCATTTTTTCAAATATTAATAAATTTAATATTAAAGAGAACATTTACAAAAAATTGTATGTGAATATATATATATATACCTTAAAAACACATATTCACGGCATCTTCTTTATTAGAGAAACTAAGGTGGATCGTTATTTAATATAATCATTTCCCTATCAATATATTTAAAAAAATATCACAAAAACCTTAAAAAGTGCAAGTCGAAGCCACAGGAAAACAAAGAGATACAAATACTTCTATTTTAAATGAAATACAAATACTTCTTTTTAAATGAAGTAGTCGACTTTATTACCAAAGAAAAGGTGCAGAGGCTATGTATCAAATTAAAAGCTATGGTTTCATATTCTTATAGAATATGACATGATTTGATCAAGTCGAGTAGGGGGACTCTATAGGAGATAAATAATTATTCATATGTAAAGAATTAAAAATAGGATCCTCCTTTTGATATTATGCTCAAGGTGGAGCAACGAAATAAATATACAACAAAGACTATAGTTTTTTGTGCATAGTGTAGCATAAACATGAAATTCTTCATAAAATTTGTCAATCACATAGTCAATAGCACAAATTTTCTTTTTTAAAGATGCAAGGAGTGTGTGTTCTATATAGGCAGAAGACCATATTGTAGATACCCTAACTACATCTAATTCCAGAAGAGGATAACAATAACACCTTAATAGTTGTAGTATCGAAGCTAGATATACTTAATGGATAAAAATAATACAGTGAGTGATGAATACGTGTTATGTGTAAATTCCTTATAACTTATTACGTATCTAGAGTAACATTTCCAACGAGGATGATACCATTACTTGAAAACCATAATGTAACAAATAAAATTAGAAGGCATTTCATTATATCTAATATATTTTATATATAAACAACATAGGCTATAAATGGAAGTATCCAACCAAATTTCCCCCAGAATGAATAAAACGAGAAGTTCTAGTCAGATCGACTTGACGAAATTTCTTTGCGGAAACTTTGCAAACAGGGGAATCATGTGAAATAAGTATTAAATGCATTGTGTATGGAAACTATTATAAAATAAGATGGTAGTGTATAGTAAAGGTTTACTGTTGCTGCGTCCTCTGTGATGACCCCCTACCATAATCCTCCTCTTTCTTAGAGGTTCCAGCATCGAACCCAGCTCTGTCTCCCAGCTCTGTCCCCCGTCGAAAATCCAATTGAACCTCCAATCGAACCCTGAATCCAGCGTCCTCAGCTTTCCGGTAGCCTGGCCGGAGCTACGTCACTTCCCGACCAATTCAAATTCTCAGGCCATCGTTGTCTTCCCCAGGCATTATGTTCCAATAAATCCACAAGTACGAATACATCCTTCTCAAGATTTTGAAGTACATTGGAACATACCTTCCTGGCCTTGACATCAGATATCCCATACCTGATTTCACTTCGCTCTCTTGTCTCTTTTAATCTAGTCATTACTACCTATCCCACTCATAACTCTGATCCATCCACCCTGTACTTATCCTCATTATTTCCCCTTTTGGCGATGCATGGAGGGAGTTTATGACTCCATCGCACCTGAAGAACTTGTCAACGCGGCTGTCAGTGCGGAAAATGCCTGGTCAGTTGCCACCCTGGCATCCCTCGACGGTCTTGTTGTCAAGCCATCATCATCAAAAGGCACAAGTGGCACTTCAAAAAAGCAGCATAAACCTGCTAATACTTCGCTCCCCCCTCGGGCACTTCGCATTGAAATCGCTCAGCTGGAAGAGAGGATTGACAGCCTTCAGCAGAATGCACTTATTGGGAAATGGCACTTCCCTGAGATGTCTGACGAGGACATGAGGAATTGGTTAGCTAAGTTCTGGAAACCGATCATAGGCTATGTTCCAGTGATTTCCAGCCTTATGAGAGACTAGTATTGTTTTCATTTCCTCTGCACTGAAGATGCGGAAACTATTCGCAGCCGACCTTGGGTGTTCAAGAGAAGCTTCCTTGCCTTATACAAGTGGTACTTAGGGTTCAACCCTCTGAAGAATACCCCGGTAAACAACCTCATATGGCTTAAATGTCCCAACCTCCCTCTAGAACTCTGGTCAAATGAATCCCTCGAAATGATAGGAAATGCCATCGGGCGTTTCGTTTATGTCGACCCCTGGTGTCTGGGTGAACGTGACAAACGCATTGCCTGGATCCTAATTCAGAAACCATTCAAGGGTGGCTACCCTGATCATATCGAGATCAGCTGGAGGGACCAGGTCATTAACCAGAGATTAGACTTCTGGGGGATTCCGTTTCGATGTGCTGCCTGTAAAAGAACTGGGCACTTGGTTAAGAATTGCCCTAGTGCCAAATTATTTGATCAAAGGAGGCGTAATAAAAAATCTTTTCTCAGTGGCAATCAATCATCGCCCACTTCTCCTTCTCCATTCCACAATCCCCCTCCCCCTCCGTTAAAGATCTCCTCTCAATGAAGCCCTCCTCCCACAAACTGCCAGAGCATCTGCAATGACTCTGGCTGCCGTGTATCCCCGTTTTCTGAGCCTACAGAGACCCCCCCTGTTCCTTCTCCGGCCCCCATGCAACAGAAGGACTTCATCCATGACTCTCTTCCTGGGCCCTCAAACAGAAAAGATTTCTCTGTTGGCTCCATCCCTATCCCCATATCGTCATCATCCCCACATCCCCCTCACATAGACAGGAAAGGGAAATCACAATGCACCCGTCCGACCCCTCCTAACTCCCCCGCTTCTTCCCCTGCTAATCTTATTGATAGTGACCTCGACCTACTGCTTAGCCGTGACTCCCTCGAACTGGTTCCTATCTCGATTCATAAGCCTCGCCCTGCCTCGCCTCTTATCAGCCCAGAATTGGCCAAAAACATCACTGTTTGCAAGAAAGGAAGGGGCAGCAGCCGACACTTCCGAGGCAGATCCTATCTGTCAAACGAGGGCATCAGGAATATGACTCTGGTTGACATCCCCATTATCGAGGCTTCCAATTCTCAGCCCCTTCGAGCGAGCCAGGCTGCATCTCCTTCCAAATGATCCCCATCATATCCTTCAACATCCAGGGACTCGGCGTGGACCCAAAATTCATCAATCTAAAAAGTTTCTTTTTTCAATCCAGGGCTTCAATCATTCTTATCCAGGAAACCATGCATTCGAAGGAGGACTCCTTGCGGTATTTCAGGAAAATGATGCCTACATGGCACATGGCTGCTACAGAAGCAAATGGTCTATCAGGCGGCATGATTACCTTATGGAACCCCACCATGGTCAAAGCCAAGGCATACATGTGTTTTGCAGGAATTCTAATTTCGGCTTCTATCAGAGGAGTGGCTGGTCTGATCAACATCCTCAACCTCTACGCTCCATATAAAGCTCGAGCCCCCTTCTGGACCAAGCTGTTCGCTTCTGAGCTTTTCAACATGAACAATCTTCTTATTGCAGGTTACTCTAACGTAGCATTGTACTCAAATGAGGTCTGGGGTCCGGGGAAGATGGATAACTTCTTGGCGGACCTCATCAACTCTGAGATGCTAAAAAAGAACATGGTCGATATTATTCCAGCCAAAAGGAAGCCGACCTGGTCAAACAGTAGAATTGGGAATGCCTATATCGCCAAAAGGCTTGACAGAATGTTTATTCATCTTAGTCTTGTTGACAAAATGGGTATGCCAAAACTGTCGGTGGAAAATGTCTCGATATCGGACCATCTTCCTATCCTTATCTCCTGGCCGGCGAAAATCTTCAGGAAAGGATATTCCTTTAAGTTCGACAACAGTCTCCTCCTGGACTCCGCTTTCAACACTTTCATACAGAATGCGTGGCAAGAAATCAAAGGCCGAGACAAACAATTCATCTTTTCAACCTTCAGGGAAAAATTGGCCGAGATCAAGGATTTGGTCAAAAAATGGCAGTTTCGGAAGCACCAGCAGGATAAAGAAGATCTTCTTCGGGTTCAACGGGAACTGGACCAGCTGCTCGACTTCACTGATTTCAACACGTGCTCCTTTGAAACAAAATGCCGCATCAGAGAGCTGGAAAACAAGAGGTTCTGCTTACTGAAGCAAGATGAATCGAAATGGAGGCTCAAAAGCCGCGCCCTGTGGTTGCAGGAGGGCGATAAAAATACGAAATTCTTCCATAATTTCGCCAACGCAAGGAGGGAAAGAAATTTTATTTGGAGAATTAAGGATGATCATGGAAATTATGCAATCTCCCAAGAAGACATCTCGGAACTGGCTGTAAGATTTTTCAAAAAACAATACAGCAGATCCAATGAAAGCTGTTTCAGTGACATTCGATGGGGAATCGACCTCATGCCAGTAATGTTTGACCAACAAAAAAATGAGGATCTTCTCCGCCCTGTTGATGAAAAGGAGCTTCTCTCGGCCATGAAATCCTTCAAAAAGGACAAGGCCCCGGGGCCCGATGGATGGTCGATTGATTTTCTTATTCACTTCTTCGACCTTTTCAAAGATGACTTGCTGGGTATGGTGGAAGGCTCCAGACTTTCGGGCAACATTCACAACCACCTTTCGTCCACTTTGATCGCCCTTATCCCCAAGCAGGACGAGCCTGAATCCTTCCAGGATTTCCGCCCAATCTCCCTCTGCAATATCTCCTTCAAGATCATCACTAAAATCATCGCGGCGAGGATCAAAAGTACTCTGGCTATTCACCTCTCTTCAAATCAACACGCCTTTTTAAAAGGCCGGAACATCCACGATGCAGTGGCTTGTGCGCAAGAATGTCTGCATTCAATGTCAATGCACAATTCCAGGGCGGCCATTCTGAAAATCGACCTGCAGAGGGCCTTTGACGTCCTAGACTGGGGATACCTACGCTGCCTTCTAGCTAAAATCGGAATGAATCCAGCTGCCATCCGATGGATTATGGGCTGTGTACAAACAGTAAACTATGCCATTTTGATCAACGGCCGGCCTTCTCAATTCTTTCAGGCCGAAAGGGGCCTCCGGCAGGGCTGCCCGCTGTCGCCCCTCCTTTTCATTCTGGCCATCGATGCTTTAAGTCTTCATATCAACCGTGCTGTGGAGGTAAAAGACTTTTCTCCGGTCAGGGTATGTAAACACATCCATATCTCCCATAATCTCTTTGTAGACAACATCATTTTATTCGCTATGCTGTCCAGGACTACATGGCTGTGCATTAAGTCAATCTTGGATCGTTTCCAAAAAGCCTCGGGCCTGGCCATCAATAAAGCAAAAACGTTTCTCTTTCATAACGGTTTGGATGACGCGCTGGTATCCTGGATTGCACAGCTTCTTGGAATCGCATCCAGGCTTCTGTCTGATGGTTTCAAATACCTTGGTTTTCGCCTCAAAGCAAAGGCCTACAGGACTTCCGACTGGCGCTGGTTAATTGACCGTTTTTTCGGCAAGATTGCACTATGGGAATTCAGAACGCTGTCTTTAGGCGGCAGGGTCGTGTTGGTTAAATCGGTGTTATCTCAGCTCTCGATTTACTGGGGTCACCTCTATCTCCTTCCGGCCCGCATCATCCAGGCCATTAACAGTATCACAGCAAACTTTATCTGGGGAGAAAATGCAGAAAGGCGCAAATTGCATCTCGTCAGGCTGGATCTCTTAACTCGGCCAAAAAATCAAGGCGGTTGGGGCCTGTTAGATATTAAACTCTTTGGGGTTGCTCTTCTTTGCAAAACCCTCTGGCGAGGCATCTTCGGCACCTCCCCCTGGAGCGATATCATCCGCCAGAAATATCAACTTGGTCGCGGCATTGAATTCTGGTTCAGGCTTCATTCAATTGGTTTGCAGCACGGGTCCGCCATATGGCTCAGTTTCAAAAGGCTCCAGGATTACTTCCTCAGCAACCTCAAATGGCAAATCCACTCAGGCCGAAAGATTCTGTTGGGTATTGATTCTTTTGCAGGTTTCAGGGGTTCTTCAGCTGTTCCTTCTTCAATCCTTTTCCATCTTCACAGGGCTGGAATGTTTTCATGGGACCGTGTTATTAAAGACTGGAATGGCTCCTCTCCAGTGCTCAGGGATGCTCCCGATGTTGGTATTCCTCTGGATCTATTTCCACATTGGGACCTTCTCAAAACCTCTCTCCTCCAGGGCGGCTTTACGCGTTCAGCAAATGATGACCATTTGGTCTGGTCATTATCTCCTTCCTCCTCTCATGCAATTGTCAAGGATATTTACATGGATCTTACAGCCCTCTCAAACAGAGTGATCAACAAGCGCTTTCCAGCACTCTGGTGGAATTTAGGCTGCCCTCTCAAAGTGACCTTATTCACGTGGCTGGTGTTTTCAAACAAAAATCTGACTTGGGAGTCCTTGCGAAAGCGCTCTTGGCATGGGCCTAGTAGATGCGCCCTCTGCAAGATGGACGAGGAAACCAATTTTCACTTGTTTTTCAAATGTCCTGCTTCTCAACAAATCTGGTCAGAACTTGCTCAGCTCTTCTCTTTCCCGCACCTTTGTTTCATCTCAGTTGAGGCAGCTTTTGCATGGTGGGGAAGACAGACTGCCTCCCTTCGTCCTATCCTTCCCATCGCTCTATGGAGCCTCTGGAAATGGAGGAACAATTTTTTTTTTGAAGACTCATCCCTTTCCTCCATTTATGTCCTGTCTCTCTTCTCCGCTCTCTTTTCTCCTGCCCGCTGATGCTGTTTCGTTGTGGGATTTTTGTCCATATCATGGCTGCCTATGCTTGCAGCCCCTTTTGGTTTCCCTCTCTTCATCCTCAGATGCTATATATTTTGATTATCAGCTCTCTCTCAGGCGATCCATGCTACAAATCCATCAGATCAACAGATCTTCTATGTCGGTCTCTCTTTTCAGATGATCATCCATCACTCTTTTCAGATCTATCATGTCCATTTTGTATATATTCCCTCAATATAATATAAAGCTTTTTCTTCTGAAAAATATGGAATCACATGAACATTATATTTCCTGATATGAATCACCCTACAAATTCTTTTCAACTCAATTTTTGGTTACTCCTAATTCATTTGTAAGGATGTTGACTTCCTTTGAGAATTTAGTAGTTGTTTAATTCTAGAACGGCGTCATGCCCACGGGGCATGGTATTGGAATTGAGTTCCAACTCTACGTGCCCATGCCAGATGGCATCCTAGAAGGAAATGATTGGTTCTATAACAATATTACCCAGAACACAAATCAAAATACATTATAGCAGAGCGACTCTTTGCTCGAAAACCAAGACATAAACATATTCCCATGTCAACTAAAAATGAAGGATAAGATATAAAATAAATTTAGTACATTAATTAATTTGAACATTGATATGAATCTATATCAATGGTGGAATCGTAGTTAAACATCTAATATAATTAATAACTAAAGTAAATGATATTACAAATTGTCAGCGTTGCGATCATCAGATCGATGCCGTACTAATTAAGGTTCGTTAAATGAAATACAAATACCAAAGAAAAGGTGCAGAGGCTATGTATCAAATTAAAAGCTATGGTTTCATATTCTTATAGAATATGATATGATTTGATAAAGTCGAGTACTGAGACTCTATAGGAGAGAAAATATTATTAATATATAAAGAATTAAAAATAGGATCCTTTTGGTATCATGCTCAAGGGGCTAAATATTATTCATATATAAAGAATTAAAAATAGGATCCTTTTGATATTAGGCTCAAGGTGGAGCAACGAAATAAATATACAACAAAGACTATAGTTTTTTGTGCATGGTGTAGCATAAACATGAAATTCTTCATAAAATTTGTCAATCACATAGTCAATAGCACAAATTTTTTTTTTTTTAAATAGGCAAGAAGTGTGTGTTCTATATAGACCGAAGACCATATTGCAGATACCCTAACTACATCTAATTCTAGAATAGGATAACAATAACACTTTAATAGCTGTAGTATCCAATCTAGATATACTTAATGGATAATAATAATCAGAGGAGAAACCTTGCTTTTATCCAAATGCCAAATTGAGAATCAAGAAAATTGGAACTTTAAACCATAAAACTCCATAATGCATTAGGAGCATACTTGGTACCATAGTGAATGTAGTGTACTGGTCCATGGGACTAGAAATAACCACATGGACCAAGTTTATAGAAAACAAGAAAGTTTTTCTTTAAAAGTAAAATATAGTTAAAACCTTCGACATTAGATAGGTGAATGTTTAAGTTCTTAGAGCTAAGAAACTAGGTTCTAAACCCAAGATAATAGATGTTGAAATATATAAGCTCCATTCTTCTCAGAGGTCCAATCAGAGCGACTACATAGGTCCTCTCCAACATTGAACCATATTATACAGTGAGTGATGAATACCTGTTATGTTTAAATTCCTTATAACTTATTACGTATCGAGAGTAACATTTCCAATGAAGATGATACCATTACTTGCACACCACAATGTAACAAATCAAATTAGAAGGCATTTCATTATATCTAATATATTTTATATATAAACAACAGAGGATATAAATGGAAGTATTCAACCGAACTTCACCCACAAGGAATAAAACGAGAAGTTCTAGTCACATCGACTTGAGGGAATTCCTTTGTGGAAACTTTGCAAACAAGGGAATCATGTGAAATAAGTGTTAAACGCTGTGTATGTACATTATTATAAAATAATATGGAATCACATGAACAATATATTTCTTGATATGAATCACCCCACAAATTCATTTCAACTCAATTTGTGGTTTCTCCTCATTCATTTGTAAGGATGTTGACTTCCTTTGAGAATTTAGTAGTTGTTTAGTTCCAGAATGCCATCATGCCCTCGGGGCATGGTATTGGAATTGAGTTCCAACTCTACGTACCCATGCGAGATGGTATCCTAGAAGGACATGATTGGTTTTATAACAATATTACCCAGAACACAAATGAAAATACATTATAGCAGAGCGAAGCTCCTCTTTGCTTGAAAACCAAGACATAAACATTTTCCCATGTCAACTAAAAATGAAGGATAAGATATAAAATAAATTGTGTGCATTAATTAATATTAAGATTGATATGAATCTATATCAATGGTGGAACCCTGGTTAAATAACTAAAGTAAATGATATTACAAATTGTCAGCGTTGCGATCATCAGATCGATGCCGTACTAAATAAGGTTCGTTAATGTTCAGTTCACATGATATATATCACCCACGTAATCTAAATTAGGATGAGATAGATTCAAATGTCTGATGAGGTAATTACCTTAGTAGAACAAGTCACATCAAATTATGGTGGGTGATATATCGCCACTCTCCATTTTCGAGTAAAAACCTTATGTGCCATTTCCGAGAGACTCCAAATATGTGTTTGGTAAGTGGGTGTGATAACATACACATTAACTTCACATCAACACCAATGTCACCATTGTATGAGTTGTATGTATTGTATAGCATATGCTATCATCAAATTGAGAATTAAAAAGAGGTTTATGAAATGAGGTTTTGACATACCAATTTTAATTGGTAATTTGGACCTTGATAATGTTAATATGATGAAGCTCAAAGACAAGGTGACAGGGTTAAGCTCGAGGCTCATCAATTCGAGGGTTATTTCATATAATTTAAAAATGCTATTAAGTGTTGGGTTAAAGAAAGTTTTTGTTAAGGGATTCACAAGTGAAATAAATAGGAAGGAAGCAAAAAACCTTGTTACCAAAACGTCAAAAAAAAACATTTGTATATCCATGTAATTATTGGAGGAGGAAGGTCAAGAAGTGATGCTTAAATCCTCTGAGAGATGTGAACATTTTGCACAATGTAAATTAAATATGATATTTAATGTCTTTATAAAATTTGATGCTTTACCTATATCTTTAAGAGATCCATGTAGAAGAAATCAAATTTTAATATTTAAAATTATATTGAATGATTTTATAGAAGTTGGAATTTTCTTGTTATGTTTGTATTTTAAAAAAAACTTGGAAATTTGGGACATATGACAAGTGGTATCAGAGCATGGTTACAATTTTGAGAACTATATGGGCTTGACATGCACAAAAATATTAAACGATTTATTTATTTATTTTGTGATTGCACAATGACTTAGAAGATTATAGAAGAAAAAATGCAACAAATATTAGCTAATGAATTTTAGAAGAATATGGTATTCTTTGTGAATTTCCTGAAATAATACCCAAAGGCCTTTAGGTAGAATTGGGAAATAAGAGAAATCAGGATGTATCATCTGAAGAATTGGCTATAGTGAAAAGTTTAAAAGAAGACATAGAGAGTACAAAAGCTAATTAGAAATTCTATAAAGCTAGGACTAAACAAGAAGATATTAATGAAATCTTATTGAGTGTTTAACATAGAGGAAACAAAAAAATGAGGGTCAAACTACTAGTAATGTGCAAAGAGGATCATCGAAAGAAGAAAATGCTAAAAAAAACAACTAAACATTCTTATGAAAACATTGAGACTTGTCTAAAAGTATTAAATATAAATAACACACCCCAAAATGGAAACACGGAAAATATTCAAAAATTCAAATCCATGGAGAGTTTAAGAAGATTCAACCCCCCATGTTTGATGGAGAGTCAAAAAAAGGTTCAGAAGCATGGCTTCTTAGCATGATCAACTACTTTTAGGTATATAATTATCTAGTATATTGAGAGCCAAACTATCAACTTTTCAGTGAAGTAGAAAAGAACCATTATTGTGGCAAGAGACAAAGATAAAAGGAAAGGAAATAACTTGCTCAATGTTTAAAAAGTACTTTTGAAAAAAAATATTTGAATGAATGTTATCTTGATGAAAAATCCAAATAATTTCATGAGTTGAGATTGGGACAATTCACAATGGAATATTTGGTTATAAAATTTATAAATATTCAAAGTTATGTTCCAAATATTGAAGAAGAGAATGAAAAAATTCAATATTTTATCAGTTGTATTCCTTAATATTATAAAGATAAGACTGAGTACTCAAATCCAAAAACCATGGATGAGGCTCTTAGATAGGAAAAATTGTGTTATTGGCAATTTAACCAAAGGTTGGAAACCCCAAAAGATTGACAAACTAAGAAAAGAGAAAAGTTGGAACAAGAAGAAAAGGGATACAATCGTTTCCATTAAAAAATGCCACAACCAATCAAGGAAACAACTATAGTAAGAGTATTAAATAGAAGGGAACAACTTTAAAGAACTCAAGGCCAAATGTAAAGAAATAAGGAAAATTGGAGCATAAACTAATAGAGTGTTTTGGGTGCCAAGGACCCCATTTTATAAGAAATTTTCCATTTAATCCTAGCATAAAAATTCAAGCAAGTTCATAATTTACAAGAAGTATCAATAGTTAATAAATTAGAAAGAGCCATTCCTCATATAAGTGAAACTTTAGAGGATAGACAAGATGATCACCATTCAACGATGGTATAAATAGAAGGTAAAGTCAAAGATAAAACGAGTTCCACTTTTGTAGATCAAGGTGCAAACTTGAGTTATATATCACCTAGTATAGTAGATTGTTGCAAGCTAAAATCAATAAAATATGAGAAATCTTGGTTAGTACAACTAGCAACAGGTGCAAAGTAAAAGTTGATAGAAATTATTCCTTCTTGTTCGGTTAACATGAATAGTATAGAAAATCAAATAAATTTAAACATTCTACGTTTACAATAATATGATGTACTTATAGGTATGCACTAGCTTGAGTAGCATAGAGTAATTCTGAACCGTTTTGCAAAAACATTCAAGTGAATTGATGATAAAGGAGAACCTACAAAGGTAAAAGGTATAATTAAGGCTATATCTGTTAGAAAAATCTCAACCCTACAATTAAAAAGAAGTGTTGGGAAGGGATGTAGAATATATGCAGTTCAAATTATGGACACTTCTATAGAAAAACAAAAAATATCACTTAAATATTGTGTTGTAATAAATGAATTTGAGGATGTGTTTCCTGATGATATTAATGGTTTACCACCAAAAAGAGAAATAAACTTTACAATTTATTTGATTTCGAGAGTATCCCTTGTATCTAGAGCACCATATAGTATGAGTATTCCTAAACTAAAAAAGTTAAAGATGAAATTTCAAGAACTATTAGATAAGAAATACAATAGAAGAGGTGTTTCACCCTAGGGAGATTTAATTATATTTTATAAAAGGAAGGATGAAACACTTAAATCGTGTATTGAATACTGTCATTTAAACAAATTGACAACTAATAATAAATATCCACATCAAATAATAGACGACTTGTTTGATCAAGTAAGAGGTTCAACAATATTTTCAAAAATAGAATTAATATTTGGGTATCACCAAGTGAGAATAAAAGAAGAGGACATTCATAAGAATTCCTTTAGGACACAGTATGGACACTATGAGTTTGTTGTCCTACCTTTTGACTCTCTAATGCACCAACAAATTTCATGTGTTTGATGAATAATGTTTTAAGAAGATAATTAGTCAAGTTTGTTCCCATATTTATTGATGAGATACTAATATATTCAAAGAATAAAGAAGAGCATGAACATCATCTTAGAATAGTTCTCAAAACTTTGATAGAACATCAAATGCATGCTAAATTTAGTAAGTGTGCATTTTATCAAGAAAAAATTCAGTATTTAGGTCATATAATTTCAAAAGAAGGGATATCAATAGACCTAGAAAAGATAAAATCTATCATGTGTTGGATTATACCTAAAAATGTGCATGAAACCATGTCATTCGTGGGAATTACTAGATATTACAGGAGATTTATCGAAGGATTTAAAAAATTCCATATCCCATTTCTTTACAGAAGAAGGGAGTGAAATTTGAATGGAATCAAAGGTGCCAAGATACTTTTGACAAACTAAAAACATGACGACTACAACTCCAATTTTGAAATTAGCTAACCCAAACAAAGATTTGGTAGTCTATACAGATGTTCGTAAGGAAGGGTTAGGTGGATTATTATTATAGGATAATTTAATGTTCTTTTATGAATCTCAAAAACTTTAACAATATGAGAAAAGCTACGCAACTCATTATTTGGAACTAGTAGCTATCATTGATGCATTAAAAATGTGGTGTCATTACCTAATGGGAAGGAAATTCCTGTTAATGATGGACGAAAAGGAAAACAGTTAGGGGTTAATATTCGTATATAGGCTAATATTCCTTTATTTTTCCAAAAAAAATTGTTTGCTAATTTATGTTTTTCCTAAAATTGATTCACCCAAATTTTATATGATAAAATTATTTCACCCTAAAAATCGCCAAATTTTAAAGAGTTTATCACCATTTTTTTTTAAATAATACAAAATCATTAGCGAGAAGGGAAATGTGGGGGGAGCGATCGACGTCCTGGAAGAGCTAGGGTTTTAAGTTTTTGCAAGTGTTGGAATCTATGGAGGGGCGCAAAGGGGGGAGTTCAACTCCCTCCTACGGGCAGGGGCGCAAAGGGGGGAGCTCCACTCCCTCCTACAGGTAAGCCATGGCTAGCCGAGGTAAGAAACCAATAGAATCTGTCAGAGGTCCTTCAAGAGAAGGGAAAAGGAACATGGAAGAGGACCATGATTTAACCAAGTCAAGGGAGGACAACAGCACAAAAGAAAATGAGGAAGAAGACAAGAAACAGGGAGCAGAAAACAAAGTGCACAAGGAGCCATGTAAACCCAAGGCTGAGCTCACACCAAGAGTAGTTTTCAATGATCCTGCTCTGCAGGCACACATGGACCTCTACATTTACTGCACAGTTCTGCATCACTTCAAGTGTTGCAAGGTTCCTTTCTCTCAGCTAAAACTCCATTTCCGGATCAAAGGCACTCGGATAGTGTAAGAGAGCAGATCTAGGAGGAGGTCTTATATCAACCGACATTGAATAATAAACTTGGTTAAATCTGGCAGAAAACTGTTGTACTATCTCCCCTGGCAACCTTTTTAGCTGGTTATACTCTTGTATAATTAAGAAAAGGTTTTGTCCGATCATCCACTTGTCGAGAAAAACTTTGACAAACTACTGTAAATCTGAGATGCTCACATCATGCAGGGTTTTGAACCAACTCTTCACTTTAGCTTGCAAAGAAGGAGAAAAAAGCCTAATACTGACATCTTCTTCATCAACCTCAAAAAGGTCAAGAAAGGACTCAAAATTCTGCACATGTTGCTCAGTGTTGACATTCTTACTTTCACCATCAAACCTCAGCAAGTATAGATCATAGTTTTTGGGGAAAGTATGAAGAACAGAAGGTAAAACAAGAGGTTTACACCGATCTGGAATTTTACAAGGTATAGGGGTATGTACAGAAGGTATAGAATCAGTCTTGGTCTCTTAGGGCTCATCAATTTGAAGATGGTCGTCACAAGATTTAGAAGAAGGGTCTTGATCAAGCTCAAAGGCATGCAAATATTTGGTATTCACAATCTTCAAAGGGAAAGAATCAACTGTAGGCCTGGGATATTTTCTTAAGCATAGTATACTTTGCAAAGCCTTCTTGACATTCTCGGGAAAAGAGAAGAAATAATTTACAACAAAGAACAAAATGTCTTGGATGAAATTCCAACTTGAGTACCTGATCTTGCCATATTGTCCTTTCATGTTTCTGCTGGTCGGGATCATCCTCCAGTGGAGTCTTTAGATCTGATCTCAAAACTAATTTAGAGTCGCCAGGTGAATGATTTCAGCCTTGCCAATGTCTGATCATTTTCCACCATCAACAATCAGATTTGAACTTGATACATGTGCTGGGGCAATTAACAAGTTAGATGTCACGTTTACGAGCTAGACCAGAGATTGACTGAAGCAGTGTTTATCTACTTCCACTAATGCATAGCAAAAGCGTTTCGAAGGCTACCTGGCATAACTTTAGGCTCCGTCTGTAGCTTATAAAACAAATGACATCAACAAGCAAACCATTTTCTTCCCCAGTATGGTTGCCACTATGTTAGAGCCTAGATTTGTCTTAGGCTGAAAAGACAAGGTTCTAGGTCCACATCAAACCACGCTCAGCCTCGTAGCTAGCCCTACGAGAACAGGAGAGGGCTCTCTCCAGGTCAATCTCGGCAAAAGATAATCGATGCGGCTCGAGATGACTGTAATAAAATCTAATCTTAGGCTAGGTATTAAGTGTAAAGGATTTGATTTAAGTTTTTGGGGGTTTTGTGCTGGGAACAGGGAAAGGAAAATTGGGCTCGGGGATGAGGCACAGTTTCTGCAGAGTTTTGATTGGGGCAAGGAAGGCAATCGTTTTGATGCTTTAAATTGAGTGAATGAATAGATCGGACTGGTATGGAGCTAAGGAGAGCAAGAGAGTTTCAAGAATTCTCCTTAAACAGATGAAAACATGGAAATTTAAACAAATTCAAAGGTAGAGCATAATAGTTAATGGATTCCACCTTAATCACTCATTTGTTCAAATTCAGAAGAAAAGATAGGAAAATGATATACATAACACTAATGAACTTACAATTACTCAGAGAAGCACACCATCAAAACATAAAGCCACATGGATCCCAAACAGTGCTGCAAAACCTTGGTCTTTCCTTAGCCAAAAATGCAGAGATAGAATGTACAATGATAAGCCAAAGCAATCCCAAGTGTCCAACCCCGAAAATGACTTAGAACTTACATAATATAGGCAAGCAAAACCTATTTCCTTGCCTCTAGGGGTCGAGCTCATCATTCTAGGAGCTGTTTCAACCAATTCTAAACAAAGCACTAAAATCTAGGCAATCAAAACAACTTGCCTCTATAAGGTAGGAAACTGATTCATTCATTAAATTTTCACTTTTTGTTGAATGAATCCTCTAGAAAACGTAAATAAGTGCCAAAATTACATCATGTTTACCCAATTACATCAAAATAGATCAAAAATTACATCCAAAAGCAAAACTAGTCAAACTGGCCGAATTTCTGAGCTGGAAGGTGAAAAATTGGGCAAAAATCCTCTATGCACTGGGCCAAATCCTCTATGCATTGTGCCACTTTGAGGCTGAGTTTGAGGCACTTCCTGAAGTCCAAATTGAGCCCAAGTGTGCTTGATGGAAATCCCTACCTATCTACTTTCCAACCCAAGTTGAATTTCAGAATTTGGTTCCCATTTGCCCCTCCAAAACCTCAATCTCCCAAGACTACTTCCTGTGTGTGAAATTAGGGGCAGAGAGGTCATTTTTAAGGTGTTTTTGACCTCCTGAGGACTCAAAACTTGCCCAAACTTCTTGGCCATGCACCAGCAGTCATGATTTTTCATGACAAATCAAAAAATATAAATTTTTTTTCATTTGGAGCCTCCTATCATAAGCGCGTGCCACGTGGCGCGGCGCACTGGGAAGGCGCGACGCACTGGGCTTGAGGCGCGGCGCATAGAGCCTGTGCATAGTGCTTTTTTCAGGAGACCTTTGGAGGCCTTCCCGGTGTCCAAATTGGGCACATGATAGCTCATTGGAAAGGTATTTGAGTCTAATTTCGACATCAACTAGAATTTTTCAATTTGGAGTTAATTTGCCATATAAAAAATCAAATCTCCCAAGACTGGTCAAAATGTGCCAAATGAGGCTGCCTCAAGGCAGAGCGCTGTTGCAGTCAACTTTTGAATGCCTTCCTCAACTCCAAATTGAGCTCATGATAGCTCATTGGAAATATCTTTGTGTCGAGTTATGATTTGACTCATCAAGAAAGTCATTTGGCCAACCAAGCTAGGAGAAAACTTGATTTTCCCAAGGTCACTTTAGAGGTGCGTCAATTCTCCCGAGGCAATTGTATTTTTGACATTTCTCTAAAACCATGACACCTGTGTAAAAAGTAAAGGAGGTTTTTCTTCCTTGGCCTGTTATGGACAAAAACCTCTCTCCATTTTCCCAAATTCATCTTTTCTTTCTCAGAAACATCATTTGACTGAAACCTATCCCGATGTGTGGAACAGGGGATTTGTCGAAATGAAGTGAAATGAAGGGGATAGCGAGCTTCTAAATTCTTGAGGAAATTTTTGAAAGTAGGGAGGGATGTTAGGAATTAGGGGAAAGTTGAATCTTAGAAATTGAGTGAGGGGAAGGGGTCCAAAAGGGAAAAACACAGGCCTAGCCTAGAAAATTGCCAAGTTGTAGCAAGAAACTAGGGTTTGTGCAAAAATGAGGAATTTGGGGGATCTCAGTGATGGGAAGTGTTTAATAAGGTACATTAAGGATAATAGAAGGTGTATTAACATCCGGATACAATTTTTTCTAATGATTTGACCATCCAAGAGAAATTGCCTTCAAAACCCTAGGAGAGGGAAATGAACCTTGCCTAGGCACAACTGAAGCATGAACAAGGTGTAAAATGACCCATTGGAACCTGAAATGATGATGAAAACCCTCTGAATGATGGTAGACTCAGCTGAATAGTGACATAGACTGACATTTGGACAACTTTGAAAGGAGTGAAAGCAAACCTTAGACCTAATGCCTAGTGACCAAATTTTGCTTGAAGACTCACTGAAATGACAAAATTTGACCTTGACACCTTAAAATCACTTTGTAAGAGCATGTTTGATCACTGGAGGAAGGATGCAAAGACTGACACTAATATTGGCTCCAATGGAGATGGTAGCTCCTTGGAGGTGACAAGAACGACAGATCTTTGGGAGAGTAGACAAGTGCCTTCATCCTTTGGACAATGGAGTCAAAACTTCAAGCTAAAATGCATGACTGAAAACTGACACAAACTAACTTAACAAAAAGGCTGAAAACTAACTCACAAATGACTCATGACTCAACTAAAAACTGACTCGATACTTAAACACAACCGACAAACTGGAAATGATGCTCAAAGTGGAGCTTATTGATGAAAACCTACTCTAACAGTTCTTTTCACCACCTGATCAAGTGAAATGAAACAACCAATGCAACCAAGTAAGTATTCCGTCTACTGTTTGAATTCTCTGCAAGTGCTCGCTTATGAACAACAAGAGAGAACTACTGAAAGGCAACTCCCATGACAACTTGGAAACAAATTCGTTGAATGCTATGGATTCTCTATCTGCCTCCAAAAACACTGCATAAGGATCTTGAAATTCATGGACACTGGGACTTAGCTCATCCAATGGATTACTTCTCTTCTCTTCATACCATGAATACAAACCTTGATCTGAGCTTTGTGACGAGACTCCTGCTGAAAATGACAAAGAAACCAGCTGTCGGGTCAAGTTTATATCAGTACACGTTTCAGGCTCACATGTAGTCAATGGAGAAGGACTTTGACTGCAAACCTCATCCAAAACATCAGCTATTGGATCATGAAAAACTTGAAAACACTACTGTAACCCATTTTCTATTGGTTCCAATGTGATTACATGATTGCCTACATGCTGCTCATTCTTCACTGAAGATGTACTATGCAATTTTCCCTTCAAAAACTGAAATGATTCGAAACAAAATGGTATGGAATCATCTTGCATCATCTGAGCATATGTTCCAGCTTCCAAGTCTTTATTTGCAACTTGACAATCAAAGGCATTCGGGGGCTGCAAATCTGGATATGAAAAGTCTTGAACAAGGTTTTCATTGCCCTCAAGATGGTCCAAATCAAGACTTGTTGACAACTGATTTCTGATTGCATGGAAGTTGTCTCTGATGAACTGACATGAATCAAAACAAAAAGGCAAAGATCCTTCACTTACTTCAAAATTTGCTGCACTTTCCTCATCATTGTCATAGCTGATATGCATCCGCTGATCACTGTATTCAAGATGCTGCAAATGAACTTCTTCATCCCACAAACTAGCTGCTGATTTGTCTGCAAGATTAGCTTCTGTTTGGAGGACATAACTATCATCATACTGATCAAACTAAGGCAAATCATCAGTATAAAAGACATCATCAAGCATACATGTCATATCAACAGATCTCTCTTCTCCAAAATGATCTACAAAACAATCATTATCGGATCTATGACAATTAGGATAAGAAACAAGATGTTTTGGATCAGCAGCTTGTTCTTCTTCAATCAGCGAGCCATGGGCTTGAACATTATTCTCATTCCTTGTGGTGATCCTTTGCATCATCTCTTCCACTACACTTACCAAAATATCAAGCTTTACCTCTAGAGATTTCGATTCCTCCGGATCTATGTTTCCCATCTCTTCTTCTTTCAACCTTGCCCTTCAGATTAGTAGACGAGCCTCTACATTTACTGCATAGTTCTGCATCGCTTCAAGTGTTGCAAGGTTCCTTTCTCTTAGCTAAAACTCCATTTCCAAATCAAAGGCACCCGGATAGTGTAAGAGAGAAGATCTAGGAGGAGGTATTATATCAACTGGCATTGAATAATAAACTTGGTTAAATCTGGCAGAAAACTGTTGTACTGTCTCCCCTGACAACCTTTTCAGCTGGTTATACTCTTCTATAATCAAGAAAAGGTTCTGTCTGATCATCCACCTGTCGAGAAAAACTTTGACGAACTGCTGTAAATCTGAGATGCTCACATCAGGCAGGGTTTTGAACCAACTCTTCACTTTAGCTTGCAAAGAAAGAGCAAAAAGCCTAATACTGACATCTTCTTCATCAACCTCAAAAAGGTCAAGAAAGGACTCAAAATTCTACACATGTTGCTCAGCGTTGACATTCTTACTTTCACCATCAAACCTCGGCAAGTATAGATCATAGTTTTTGGGGAAAGTATGAAGAACAGAAGGTAAAACAAAAGGTTTATACTGATCTGGAATTTTACAAGGTATAGGGGTATGTACAGAAGGTATAGAATCAGTCTTGGTCTCTTGGGGCTCATCAATTTGAAGATGGTCATCACAAGATTCAGAAGAAGGGTCTTGATCAATCTCAAAGGCATGCAAATCTTTGGTATTCACAATCTTCAAAGGGAAAGAATCAACTGTAGGCCTGGGATCTTTTCTTAAGCATAGTATACTTTGCAAAGCCTTCTTGACATTCTTGGGAAAAGAGAAGAAATAATTTACAACAAAGAACAAAATGTCTTGGATGAAATTCCAACTTGAGTACCTAATCTTGCCATATTGTCCTTTCATGTTTCTGCTGGTCGGGATCATCCTCCAGTGAAGTCTTTAGATCTGATCTCAAAACTAATTCAGGGTCGCCAGGTGGATGATTTCAGCCTTGCCAATGTCTGATCGTTGTCCACCATCAACAATTAGATCTGAACTCTATACATGTACTGGGGAAATTAACAAGTTAGATGTCATGTTTACGAGCTAGACTGGAGATTGACTGAAGCAGCGTTTATCTACTTCCGCTAATGCATAGAAAAAGCATTTCGAAGACTACCTGGCATAACTTCAGGCTCTGTCTGTAGCTTATAAAACAAATGACATCAACAAGCAAACCATTTTCTTCCCCAGTATGGTCACCACTATGTTATAGCCTAGATTTGTCTCAAGCTGAAAAGACAAGGTTCTAGGTCCACATCAAACCACGCTCATCCTCGTAGCTAGCCCTACGAGGACAGGAGAGGGCTCTCTTCGGGTCAATCTCGGCAAAAGATAATCGATGGGGCTTGAGATGACTGTAATAAAAGCTAATCTTAGGCTAGGTATTAAGTGCAAAGGATTTGATTTAAGTTTTTGGGGGTTTTGTGCTGGAAACAGGGAAAGGCAAATTGGGCTCGGGGATGAGGCACAGTTTCTGCAGAGTTCTGATTGGGGCAAGGAAGGAAATCGTTTTGATGCTTTAAATTGAGTGAATTAATAGATCGGACTGGTGAGGAGCTAAGGAGAGCAAGAGAGTTTCAAGAATTCTCCTTAAACAGATGAAAACATGGAAATTTAAACAAATTCAAAGGCAAAGCATAACAGTTAATGGATTCCACCTTAATCACTCATTTGTTCAAATTCAGAAGAAAAGAGAGGAAAATGATATACATAACACTAATGAACTTACAATTACTCAGAGAAGCACACCATCAAAACATAAAGCCACATGGATCCCAAACAGTGCTGCAAAACCCTGGTCTTTCCTTAGCCAAAAATGTAGAGATAGAATGTACAATGATAAGCCAAAGCAATCCCAAGTGTCCAACCCTGAAAATGACTTAGAAATTACATAATATAGGCAAGCCAAACCTATTTCCTTGCCTCTAGGGGTCGAGCTCATCATTCTAGGAGCTGTTTCAACCAATTCTAACCAAAGCACTAAAATCTAGGCAATCAAAACAAGTTGCCTTTATAATGTAGTAAACTGATTCATTCATTAAATTTTCACTTTTTGTTGAATGAATCCTCTACAACAAGTAAATAAGTGCCAAAATTACATCATGTTTACTCAATTACATCAAAATAGATCAAAAATTACATCCAAAAGCAAAACTAGTCAAACTGGCCGAATTTCTGAGTTGGAAGGTGAAAAATTGAGCAAAAATCCTCTATGCGTCGTGCCAAATCCTCTATGCGTTATGCCACTTTGAGGCTCAGTTTGAGGCACTTCTTGAAGTTCAAATTGAGCCCAAGTGTGCTTTATGGAAAGCCCTACCTGTCTACTTTCCAACCTAAGTGGAATTTATGAATTTGGTGCCCATTTTCCCCTCCAAAACCTCAATCTCCCAAGACTGCTTCCTGTGTGTGAAATTAGGCGCAAAGAGGTCATTTTTAGGGTGTTTTTGACCTCCTAAGGACTCAAAACTTGCCCAAAATTCTTGGCCATGCACCAGCAGTCATGATTTTTCATGAAAAATCCAAAAATATATTTTTTTTTTCATTTGGAGCCTCCTATCATAAGTGCGTGCCACGTGGCGCGGTGCACTGGGAAGGCGTGGCGCACTGGGCTTGAGGCGCGACGCATAGAGCCTATGCATAATGTGTTTTGCAGGAGACCTTTGGAGGCCTTCCTGGTGTCCAAATTGGGCATAGGATAGCCTGTTGGAAAGGTATTTGAGTCTACTTTCCAAACCAACTAGAATTTGTCAATTTGGAGTTCATTTGCCCTATCAAAAATCAAATCTCCCAAGAATATTCAAAATGTGCCAAATGAGGCTACCTCAAGGTAGAGTGCTATTGCAGTCAACTTTTGAATGCCTTTGTCAACTCCAAATTGAGCTCATGATAGCTCATTGGAAAGCTCTTTGTGTCTAGTTATCAGTTGACTCATCAAGAAAGTCATTTGGCCAATCCAACTAGGAGAAAACTTGATTTTCCCAAGGTCACTTCAGAGGTGCATCAATTCTCACGAGGCAATTGTATTTTTGACATTTCTCTAAAACCATGACACCTGTGTAAAATGTAAAGGATTTTTTTTCTTCCTTGGCCTGTTGTGGACAAAAACCTCTCTCAGTTTTCCCAAATTCATCTTTTATTATTCAGAAACATCATTTGAGTGAAACCTATCCCGATGTGTGGAACAGGGGATTTGTCGAAATGAAGCGAAATGAAGGGGATAGGGAGCTTCTAAATTCTTGAAGAAATTTTGGGAAGTAGGGAGGGATGTTAGGAAGTAGGGGAAAGTGGAATCTCAGAAATTGAGTGAGGGGAAGGGGTCCAAAAGGGAAAAACACAGGCCTAGCCTAGAAAATTGCCAAGTTGTAGCAAGAAATTGGGGTTTGTTTAAAAATGAGGAATTCGGGAGTCCTCAGTGATGGGAAGTGTTTAATAAGGTACATCAAGGATAGGGGAAGGTGTATGAACATCTGAATACAATTTTTGCTAATGATTTGACCATCCAAGAGAAATTGCCTTCAAAACCCTAGGAGAGGGAAATGAACCTTGCCTAGGTGCAACTGAAGCATGAACAAGGTGTAAAATGACCCATTGGAACCTAACATGATGATGAAAACCCTCTGAATGATGGTAGACTCAGCTGAATAGTGACATAGACCAACATTTGGAAAACTTTGAAAGGAGTGAAAGCAAACCCTAGACCTAATGCCTAGTGACCAAATTTTGCTTGAAGACTCACTGAAATGACAAAATTTGACCTTGACACCTTAAAATCACTTTGTAAGAGCATGTTTGATCATTGGAGGAAGGCTGCAAAGACTAAAACTAACAGGCATCCTCAACCTTGGTAAGTACAAACATAGATGTCTCAAGTGGATGTTGCTTGGTAGACACTGTTTCTCGAATGGATGGCTAGACGGATGGATTTTCATCTTCCTTTGGTTCATTCACCCGAGGAGATGGGTTGGTGTGAGGGGCTGGAGTCCAGGCTTTCTCGGCAGACTCAATACCTCTGTTTTTCTTTCTGTGGTTGCAATACCGCTCACGGGGTGGTTTCTAGTTTATAGCAAGCCCTTCAAGCTGGAAGCGGTATTTCGGAGTTGGGAGCGATTCCACTCACTAAGCAACACGTGGCCAAGGGACGGGAGGGAATACCGCCCTCATCGCGAGGTAATTCTCGGTGCTTTTGGCTTGTGCAATATGTTCCACAGCTGTTGGATCAAGCATGATGAATCTATGGTCAAGATTAAGCGAGCATGTTGGTGAGCCCAGGTTGTTTATCGTGCGGTAATTCTCCGTGCTTTTAGGTCTTGCGATATTATTCTCCGTCGTTGGATCTGGCGAGGAGAATCAACGATTAAGGCTAAGAATGTAGGTATAGGTGAGGGTTATCTTCTGTGCTTGTTTCGCTTCATGGTGGGAATCAGTGGATTTCGGGCGAACTACATGCTCGTGGGTTATCCCCCCATTCGAACCCAAAATCCTTTTAGAGTGGTCCCTATTTCCTCATCGGGTCTGATTCTAATTTTAAAGTGGTTGCATGTTCTCGCCTCGATTTGAGCCTTGTCCGTCAGATCTTTGAGGGGGGATCAAACGGTCTCGGCTTTTGTTTGCATTTAGAGGGTATTGTAGTTTTGTTTGTTGGCACTTGGCTTGGCTTTTAAGCCTTTAGCTCGGTGACCTAGGCTTCAAGCGGACTGTTATTTCTTTGGCCCACAGTTCCTTTGGGACTGTTGTATTTTATGTAATTTGTTTTCCAATTTAATGAAATAGAAGGTACGACTCTTGCTTTAGCAAAAAAAAAAAAAAATTACAAAATCATTAGCAATTTGAATATTTTTATAAAGATATCACTAAGCATTTTTTATATTAGGGAATAGTAATATTCACTAAGGTTTCCAGATTTTAAAATAAATTTCCATCCATAGAATTTTCCCTATTTGACAACATATGTTTAAAATACTTATTTGAAAAACATAATTTAAATGCTAGACAAGTTATATGGTTGGATTTTATTAGTGAGTTTACTAAGCACATCCAAGGAAAAAACTAATATAATTGTAGATGCACTTAGTTGGAAAATTCAAGTTTCCCATGCTATCTCAGTGAGCAAATATGAAACAAATCTATTAGGCAAGATCGAATGTGTTAGTGAAAAGGATATATATGATTTAAAGTTAGTTGAAGAATATAAAACTAGATGTGAGGAAAAACCAGAAACTAACTTTAATTTGAATGAAGATGAGATATTTTTGTACAAAGATAGATTATATGTTCCAAATTATGATGAGTTAAACAACCTAGTGATGGCTAAGTTTCATACAAGACCCTATTCTGGTGACCCTGTGTATCAAACAATGATTACAACACTTAGAAATGAATAATATTGGCCCAAATTAAAAAATGAAGTGGTTGAATATTTGAGTAGATGTATTGAATTCCAAAAAGTTGAAGGCTATACACTAGCATCTTGATGGATTATTGCATCCAATACCCATTCCTAAATCAAAACATGAAGTGATAAATATATATTATAACTAGACTACCTAAAACCAAGAAACAAAATGATGCAATTATGGTGGTTCTTGATAAACTAACTAAAGAAACACATTTCATTCCTGTAAAATTAACTTTTAAATAAATAAATATAGATGGTATGTTTATGAAAGAGACATTTGGGTTACATGGGGTTCCAAAGACTGCTATTTCATATTGTTCTGCAAATCTTACAGGAAAATTGTGGAAATCTCTATTTGTCGGGTTAGAGGCTAAACTTATTTTTAGCACTACTTATCATCCCCAAACCGACGATCAGAATAAAATAACCAATTAAAGACTTGAGGATGTGTTTTGAATGTATGTGATGAACAATCCTACTAAGCGGGAAGATTATATCCATTTGGTATAATTTTCTTATAATAATGGTGACAAGGCCTCATGAAAGATGAGCTCTTTTGAAGTGTTGTATGGTAGAATGTGAAACATACCAAGAAGGTGGGATGATTCTATAGATATAATTATTTTCAGTTCATATATGTTAAAGGAAATGGAAAGTATGTTTACTCAATTAAACATTATCTGAAAATATCATAGGACCATCATAAGAGTTATCCAAACTTGAAGAGAAGAGACAAGGAATTGGTTGTATGGGACCAAGTATTTATAAAGGTTAAACCTAATATAAGTACATTGATACTAGGAGGATGTACCAAGTTGGCTCCAAGATATTGTGGGAATTTTCAGGTGCTTGCTTGAATAGGCCTTGTAGTCTATCAACTTTCCCTTCCACCTAACATAAAAGTACATGATGTATTTCATGTTTTATTATAAAGAAATATGTACATGATCTAACTCATGTAATTGATTAGAATGTGATACAGGTTGAAACGGAAGGGGAGTTCCAGGCCAAACCTTTATGCATACTAGAACAAAAAAGAATGATGTTGTAGAATCAAGTGATTGCTCAGGTTAAAGTGCAATGGATGTATTTTAGTCCTAACAAGGCTACCTAGGAAATGGAAGAGAATATGAGGCAAGCTTATCCATTCTTATTTAAATACCAAATTCTAAAAAAAAAAAAAAAAAACTTTAATACTGATGACGATTTTATTTAAAAAAAAAAAAAAACTTTAATACTGATGACGATGTTATTTTAGGTGGGGAGGACTGTGATATCCCTTATTTATTACTTTTGATTAAATTTTGTGGTGATTAAATTTGAGATAATTTTCATTTAGAAGTAAAGAAAAAAGAAAAATATATCATCATTTATAATTAGGAGAAGATATCGTGAGTGTTTATTGTAAATATTTTATGTTAATAATAATTAAATTCTGGGGAGAATTATATATGTAGTCACATGTGAAGCTAAAAAAAATTAATAACATTTTTTATTTTTATTTATTTTTAAGTAAATTCCCAAAGAGTGTGGTAAGAAAAAATGAACCATATTTGATAGGTAGTTTATTGTTTTCCCAATTTGGTGTGTGTGGGAGACAACTCTCCCCAATTTTTGGAACCATGAGGGAGGCCAAGGTGGAGAGGGGAGATAATGATGAAAGTCCTTGGAAAAAGATTCTTCAAGAAATGGATTACAAGAGAGAGGAAAAAAGGCAGCGTATAAGGTTTACTGCTTGAATAATCTTATTCTGTTTAAGAGCATTGCATCCTTCGTAGCATATCATTACTCAGAAACAACAATGTTCTTTCATTGAGGAAGAGGTTAGGGTTGACAGAGTAAGAGGTTTTCTTAGTCTATGGATGGGAGGAACACTTTTGTATATATAATTTTCCCTAAAAGTTGCTTGAAGTTTCATTTCCAGATAGGTTAATTTCTTTGAATTATTTACAAGTTGTTTATATGGTTAAAATTATTTAGTTCTTTACATTTATATATTAGAGTAAATGAGGGTTAAGGATTACTTCCATTGGTAACTCAAAAGGTTAATGGAAAATACCCCTATGTTACATAAATGAGTAGATGATTTATTGGTTTTTATTTTTACTTTACTCTAAAGAAAAAAACTTTATTCAGAAGAAAGTGACTACCTATAGTTTTTTTCTGAATTAAAGAAAAGAGAGAAAAATACATATTTGAATACACAGTGTTTATTTTGCAAGAATAATTGATTCAGGGGCATCCAATTCAAGGGCTACAACTATAGCTGAGCATTTGTTATCTTTGATTGGTCATGAGAACATTTTAATTTTTATTTTTTCCTTGAAGGCTGAAGGTCGGGCTAACACAACCTTGTAATTTTCGTTTTGCAAAGTTAAAGAATAAATTAGGAATAAATAGTTAGTAGAGTTAGTTTAATTAGTTAATTAGTTCTAGAAAACTAAATGACAGTTTCTCAACTGTATGGAGTTATAGACAAGGTATTAAAGCCAAGCCAGACCACCAAGTGAGGGTCTGCCATCTAGAGGGAGAGAGTAGTCAAGAAGATAAATTTCTTTGTGAGCAAGCAAGTGTGTAATGGTTACTTTTATACTTTAAAATAAAAGTTGTTTTCTTCTCTGTGTGAGACATTCTATATTTAATATGATAGTATAGAGGTAGCTAAAACCATCTAGATTCTGAAACAAGATTGACAAATAAGTTGTTACAGACCTAGAAGCAAGGACCAAATACAGTCAAAATAAACTGAATGACGAATGAGGAAAGCAAGCACAGAAAATAATATCATTTACAAATTATAAATTAAATAGCTGTATATATTTTTATTTCCTCACAGTCTCAGGAACAATAGAAACCATGATAATCAAACAACCTATTCAAGCTAACAGCAAGACGAAAGAGGCCTAAATATGAAACCATGTAAGGGTTTTAACAAAATTTAAATTACATCAAGCCAGAGCAAGGGAGGCCGAAAACCCATATGGGTTCTTAACTGTTGAAGCTCACAAACAACACAGAACAACCAACATCAATTCAAAACAGAGAAAAATGAAAGAGCAAGACCCTACCCTGTCTACACAAGGTTGCTGAAGAAACTAGGCGCAGCTGGAGGCTATCTACGCTACAGCACCTGCAAAAGCACAATGACATAGAATTAGATCCACGGCCAGAGAAACTAAAAATGATAGCAAAGCTACACAGAGTTTAAATTCAATAGCACTACATTGAACAACTTACCTTGGAGGAGCTGAGCAAGCTCACGTCGCAGCGAAGGTGAAGTCACTCTCTCAGTACCAAGGTTGTATGGTGTGGTAGGGTTAAAAGATGGGAAAAGGGGAAAACAACCCACGCAAATAGAGGCATTATAGAAGCTAACTCTAAAAAGAAGCCCTGCGAGGAAGAAGTAGAAGGGTTAGAGGAAATTCAAAAAGAGTTGAAAGCAAAAATCAGACAGAAAACTTACCAGTCTTGTAGAGTCCAAGTTTCCTGGAGAAGGGACCAAGAACCAGTCAGAACATTGACCTAAGAAAATACATTAACTAGTGGATACATGAAATTGCAGCAAGGTCAAAGCCATGACATAAGTAAAACAGTTACCGAATGCGAGGTTAAAGGTTGTAAGGAGAAATGTAGCCATCGAAGGGCCGAAGCCACAAGCTATTTTGCATTCTTGAAACCAGAGAATAGAGAAAGGGCACAAGGATGAAACCTTGCCCCCATAGCCTCATCGAAGCGGCAACGAATACCAACATCGAAAATCACAAAACCCTAAGTTTAATTTTCATCAATGAGTTTTTGAATTATAACTTAAGCCTTCGGTTCTTAGCACAAGGTTACATTGGAAATGATTTGATAAGGCTTAGGCCTTCAGAGTTATATTAATAAGCTTTTAAATACATTGCATATTGTAAGTGTGAGTACTTAAGGTTTCATACCCCACGGTCCCACCAAATTGTGGTATCAGAGGAGGTTTGTTCCTTTTTCTCAGTAAAGATGGAGGTAGGTAGAAGAGGTTGAGGTAGAGTCATCAAAAGAGTAGCAGATGAAGGGCTACGAGAAGAGATCAGGACCTTGACTGCACGTTTGGCAGTAGTGGAAGCAGGAAGGCGCAGAGATCCAGAAGGTGAGGATGACAGTGAGGAAGAAAACACAACCACAACGGATGGGTCAGATGAAGAGGGACTAGAGATTAAACTGTTGAGATCAGTTTTTCTAGCTAGTAGCAAGCCAAAACTGGAGCTTTCTAATTATGATGGTAGTTTTTCTACAGAGGCATTGTTGGACTGGATAAGTAAACTAGATAAATATTTTGAATATGTAGAAATCAACAAAGACAAGAAGATCAGGTTTGCTATCACCAAATTGAAAGGACACGCAACACTGTGGTGGGATAGTGTGCAGGCAGAAAGAAGAAGATTAAACAAGCCCTTGATCAAGAAATGGGACAGGATTATTACAAAGATGAACAGTAAATTTATGCCTAGAGATTATCAAATTTCCCTTTACAAACAAGTGCAGAATTTAAGACAAAGAATGATGACTGCAAGAGAATACACTGAAGAATTTTATAAAGTGAACTTGAGTGGGGGATATCTTGAAGATACCCCTAAAAAGACAGAAAGGTTTGTGAATTATCTGTGGATGGAAATCCTAGAAGAAATCAACATTCTTTCTCCTAGAACTATTGAGGAGGCATATCAATGTGCTTTGAAAATGAAAGAAAAGATTACTATGAAGCAGAATGGGAAGAGAGGACGTGGTTCCAATAGAGGGAAAGGACAGTCCTTTGGCAGAGGTGGGACTGCCAATAGCAATGAAGAGGGCTTCACGACAGACTGAAAGGGAAGGTAACACTAGAGGAGGAAGGTCATACCAACGAGAAATAGGTAATGGCAGAGGCTGAGGAAATGCCTGTCAGTGTTACACGTGTCACAAATGGGGGCACAAGTCTTTTGAATGTCCTAAAAACAAACAAGCTGGATAGAGGGGAGCATACATTGCTTAACCTGAAGCAGTAGAGGCACTGCCACAAGAGGCGGAGGATGCCCCTAAAATAGGTGAAGTGTTGGTGTTCAATAAGGTTCTTCTAAGACCACCTAAGTGACTGACACGACACAACGGAAAGAATTATTCTATACTATGTGCAAGTCACATGGAAAATGCTGCAAGTTGATTATCGATAGCAGAAGCACCGATAACTTGGTAGCCACTGAGATGGTGGAAAAGTTGGGGTTGAAGAGGTTGAAACACCCAATGCCATATAAGGTGTCTTGGCTGTAGAAAGGACACCAGTTGTTGGTTGATGAGCAGTGTGAGGTGGAGTTCCACATTGGGAAGTATAAGGACAGCGTGATGTGTGATATTATGCCTATGGATGTATGCCATATTCTGCTGGGCAGACCGTGGCAGTATGATAGAAAGGTCATCCATGATGGGGAAAATAATTGCTACAAGTTTGTTAAAGATGGAGTGAAGCATACACTCGTGCCCATGAAGGAAGGAAAAGATACCAAAGCTAGTGGAACTAAGACCCTGTTGATAGGCGGAAAGGAATTTCTGCGACAGGTTGGAAGTAATGAGGTGAACTATGCCATCGTGCAAAGACCAAGAGTGGTATTGCTGCATACTGAAATTGCTGATCTACTTGTGGAGATACAGGAGATGTTGCAGGAATTCAATGATATTGTGGTAGATGATATACCTGATAAGTTATTGCCCAAGCGGAGCATCAGTCACCACATTGATTTCATTCCAGGAGCCAGTTTACCAAACAAGTCTTCTTACTAGATGAGTGTAAAGGATAATGAGGAAATTAGAAAACAAGTACAAGATTTGTTGGATAAGGGATTGATTCGAGAATGTTTGAGCCCTTGTGCAGTTCCCACTATTTTAGGCCCCAATAAAGGAGGAGAATGGCGAATGTGTACTAATTCCAAAGTGATCAATAAAATCACCATCAGGTATCGGTTTCCTTTACCTTGAATGGATGATATGATGGATTGTTTAAGCGAGGCAGCATACTTTTCAAAGATAGATCTGAAGAGTGGTTATCACCAGATCAGGGTCAGATAAAGTGATGAGTGGAAAAAACTTTCAAGACCGATGAAGGCTTGTATGAATGGCTAGTTATGCCATTTGGGCTGAGTAATGCTCCTAGCACATTCATGCGCTTGATGAATGAGATGTTGAAGGAATTCATAGGAAAATTTGTGATCGTATATCTAGATGATATACTTATATTCAGCAAGACTAGGGAGGAGCATTTTCAACATGTCAGGTATGTACTAGAAAAATTACAGCAAAATAAATTGCTGATAAATATTAAAAAGTGTTATTTTTTGAAGAAAGAACTGATTTATCTAGGATTTGTAATCTCTGAAAAATGAATTGAAGATGGACCCAAAGAATATTGTAGCTATAGTTAGTTGGATTTCTCCTAAAGGTCTATTTGAGGTGTGAAGTTTTCATGGATTGGCGAGTTTCTATTGGAAATTTATTAAAAATTTCAGTGGTATTTGTGCACCTATGGTGGATACCATTAAGAAGGCAAATCAGCCTTTTTATTGGACAGAATTTGCCAAAAAGAGCTTTCAACTTTTGAAGAAAAATATTACTGAACAGCCAGTCTTGAAGCTACTAGATTTCAACAAACTTTTTCAAGTTCGTTGTGATGCCAGTGAGACAATCATTGGTGCAGTGCTTAGTCAAGAAGATAAGCCGGTAGCATATTTTAGTGAAAAGCTGAATGAGAGCAGGCAGAAGTACACGTCTTATGATAAGGAATTTTATGTAGTCATCCAGGCATTGAAGCATTGGCGACATTATTTATTAGTTAATGAATTTCTCCTGTTTTCAGACAATTCAGCGCTACAGTACATTATGAAACAGCACAAGATGAATCATAAGAATGCAAAATGGGTGGAGTATTTGTAGAGATTCACATTTGTTTTGAAACACATTAGTGGTCAATCTAATAAGGTGGCAGATGCATTAAGCAGAAGAAGTTTGATCTTGCCAGATAGCACAGTACAAGTATTGGGATTCGATCACCTTAAAGACTTGTACGAGATGGATACAAATTTTAAGGAAGCATATGAAGCTTGCAAAAATCCACTATTGAGGGACAATAGCCCATGGTTGGACTATAACTTGTAGGAGGGATTATTGTTCAAAGGAGGACAGTAGTGTGTTTTGGAGTGTTCTATGCAGAAGAGCTTGATTTAGGAAAAACACAGTGGTGGTTTGGCTGGACATTTTGGCGTCTATAAGACTTTGGAATAGCTGAGTCATTTCTACTATTGGTTGAGGATGTGAAGGGATGTACAGAGATTTGTAACTAGATGCAAGATTTGTCAGCATGCAAAAGGACGTAGTTAAAACACAGGGTTGTATACACCCTTACCTATTCCAAGCAGACCTTGGGACTTAGTCAGTTTGGACTTTGTTTTGGGTTTGCCAAAGACACAACAGGGTTACGATTCCATCATGGTAGTGGTGGACCGTTTCACCAAGATGGCACATTTCATTCCTTGTCAGAAGACAGGTGATGCCACACATGTAGCACACCTATTCTTCTCATAAATAGTCAAATTACATGGATTGCCAAAATCCATTATGTTAGATAGGGATGTGAAGTTCACAGGCCATTTCTGGTGAACATTGTGGAAGAAGTTAGACACCAAACTCAATTTTAGCTCAGCTTATCACCCACAGACATATGGGCAAACTGAAGTTGTGAACCAGATTCTAAGGAATTTGCTGAGGAGTCTGGTTGGTGAGAATTAAAAAATAGTGGGATCGTGTGGTTGCATAGGCAGAGTTTGCCTATAACGACTCACCCAATAGAAGTACAGGCATAAGACCTTTCCAAATCCTTTATGGAATACACCCATGCGGGATATTTTAGTTGAGGGAATTGGGACAGTTGGAGCGCAAAAACGCTGATGGCGAAGATTTTGCAAAAGCAATCAACGATCTTCATGAGCAGGTCAAACATAAGCTGCAAGACAACAACCAAAAATATAAGCAGAAAGAAGATTTGAAAAGACGGGAGGTACAGTTTGAGGTAGGAGACCTAGTACTATCAAACTTACACAAAGAAAGGTTTCCTAAAGGAGAGTACAACAAGCTGAAGATGAAGAAAATTGGACCTTGTAAAATCCTCCAGAAGTTTTCTGCAAACGCTTACAAGTTGCAGTTACCTCTAGGAATCGGAATCTCACCCATTTTTAATGTGGCAGATCTGTACCCATATGTTGCTGTTGATGTGGAAGATAATTCGGAAAGATGAACACGGGACACCCAGGATGAGGAAGAATCATGGATTGAGCAGATGCCTTTAGCACAACCTTTGGAGATAGAACAGATTCTGGACACACAGAAAGCCAGGAAGACGCGAAAAAAGAAATATTTGCAATATCTGGTGAAGTGGAAGAACCATCCTATTGAGGATAGTTCCTAGTTAGATGATGCATGAATTCAAGGTGCTGGGTACTCTATCGAAGAGCTCATGGGTAGGAGCCATGAGATTAATTTACCTCGGGAGCTTGATGAAGGGGCATCCAATTGAAGGGCTACAGCTATAGCTGAGCATTTGTTATCTTTGATTGGTCATGAGAACATTTTAATTTTTATTTTTGCCTTGAAGGCTAAAGGTGGGGCTAACACAACCTTGTAATTTTTGTTTTCCAAAGTTAAAGAATAAATTAGGAATAATTAGTTAGTAGAGTTAGTTTAATTAGTTAATTAGTTCCAGAAAACTGAATGACAGTTTCTCAACTGTATGGAGTTATAGGCAAGGTATTAAAACTGAGCCAGACCACCAAGTGAGGGGCTGCCATCCAAAGGGAGAGAGTAGTGAGGAAGATAAATTTCTTTGTGAGCAAGCAAGTGTGTAATGGTTACTTTTATACTTTAAAATAAAAGTTGTTTTCTTCTCTGTGCGAGACATTCTATATTTTAGATGATAGTTTAGAGGGAGCTGAAACCATCTAGATGTTGAAACAAGATTGACAAATAAGTTGTTATAGACCCAGAAGCAAGGACTAAATATAGTCAAAATAAACTGAACGATGAATGAGGAAAGCAAGCACATGTAACAATATCATTTACAAATTACAAATTAAATAGCCGTATATATTTTTATTTCCTCACAGTCTTAGGAAGAATAGAAACCACGATAAGCAAACAACCTATTCAGGCTAATAGCAAGATGAAAGAGGCCTAAATACCAAACCCTATAAGGGTTTTAACAAAAATTAAATTACATCAAGCCAGAGTAAGGGAGGCTGAAAACCCATTTGGGTTCTTAACTGTTGAAGCTCAAAAATAGCACAGAACAACCAACATCAATTCAAAACAGAGAAAAACGAAAGGGCAAGACCATACCCTATCTACACAGGGTTGCTGAAGAAGCTAGGCGCAGTTGGAGGCTATCTATGCTATAGCACATGAAAAATCACAAAGATAGAGAATTAGATCCACGACCAGAGAAACTAAAAACGATAGCAAAGTTGCACGAAGATTAAATTGAATAGCATTAAATTGAACAACTTACCTTGGAGGAGTCGAGCAAGCTCACGTCGCAGCGAAGGTGAAGGCACTCTCTCAGTACCAAGGTCGTATGGCACAGTAAGGTTAGAAGTCGGGAGAAGGGGCAAATAGCCCATGTAGATAGCAACATTATAGAAGCTATCTCTAAAAGGAAGCCCTACGAGGAAGGAGTAGAAGGGTTAGAGGAAATTTGAAAAGAATTGAAAGAAAAAATCAGACAGAAAACTTACCAGTCGTGTAGAGGCCAAGTTGCGTGGAGAAGGGACTAAGAACCATTTAGAACATCGACCCAAGAAAATACATTAACCAACAGATACATGAAATTGTAGAACGGCTCGAAAGCAGCAAGGTCAAAGCCATGGCAGAAGTAAAACAGTTACCCAATGCGAGGTTAAAGGTTGCAAGGAGAAACGTAGCCACCGAAGGGCCGAAGCCATAAGCTATTTTGCATTCTTGAAACTAGAGAACAGAGCAGAGGCACAAGGACGAAACCCTGTCCCCATAGCCTCACCGGAGCGGAAACGAATACGAACATTGAAAATCACAATACCCTAAGTTTAATTTTCGTCAATGAGTTTTTGAATTGTAACTTAAGCCTTTGGTTCTGAGTGCAAGGTCACATTGGAAATGATTTGATAAGCCTTAGGTCTTCGGATTTATATTAATAATCTTTTAAATACAATTGCATATTGTAAGTGTGAGTACTTAAGGTGTCATACCCCACGGTCCCACCAATAATAGATGTTATATTGAGCTATTTGAAAAGAAAATACACACACACACACACACACACACACACATATATATCTATATATTGCATATTTATGTAAGAAAAGAGTGAATATGTGAGCTATGCACTAGAAAACTAGAAACATGCAAAGACCATAATGTTCTTTTCAAATAGGAAATAAGTTTTATATTGCTGAGAACATTTACGAAGAAGGAATATGTGAATTTATACAAAATATATATATATATATATGCTTCTTGAAAAGAAAAAAGATTCACAACATCTTTACTAGAGAAACTAGAAGGGTGCATGGTTCTTTAATACAATCGTGTCTATGTAAGTATATCTTCAACAAAATCATATGAAGCTAAAAAGGAGCATATCAATGCCATAGGAAAACAAAGAGATACAAATACTTAATTTTAAACAAAGTAGTTGACTTTATTACTAAAGAAAAGGCACATGTATCAAATTAAAAACTATGGTTTCTTATTCTTATAGAATAGCATATGATTTTATAAAGTTGAGTAGGGCGACAAGGGAGAAAATTTTATTCATATACAAAGAGTTAGAAATAGTATCATTTTGATATTATTCTCAAGGTGGAACAATGGAATAAATATAGAAGAAAGACTACAGGTTTGTGTGTAAAATGTAGCACTAATAGGAAATTCTTCATAAAATTTGTCAATTGCAAAGTTGATAGCACAAAAGACATTTTATAAAGATGCAAGAAGTGTGTGCTTTATGTGCACAAAATACCATTACGTAGAGACCCTAACTACTTCTAATTCCGGAAGAGGATAACAATAATGCCTTAATTGTCATAGTATCCAAGCTAGATATACCTAGTGGAGAAGAATCATTAGAAGATAAACCTTTTGTTTATCAAATTGAAACTTTAAACTATAAAAATCGATAATGCATGAGGAATAGACTTAATACGACATCGAATGCAGTGTACTGGTTCATGGGAGTGCGAATAACCACGTTGACCAAGTTTATAGAAAACAAGAAAGCTTTTCTTTAAAAAAGGTTAGAGTTAGAAATTCTAATATTAAATAGGAGAATGTTTATGTTCCGAGAGCTAGGAAACTGGGTTCTAAGGCCATGATTATAGATGTTGAAAGACATAAACTCCATTCTTCTTAGAGGTCTATTTCAAAGCAACTAAATAGGTCCTTTGCAACATAAAACCAAAGTATACAATGAGCGATGAATACCTGTTATGCATAAATTGTTTATAACTAATTACCTAGTAGGAAGAAAATGAGAAGTGTCAGTCACTTCGACTTGTGGTAGTTCCTTCATGGAAGCCTTGCAAACAAGGGAATCATGTGAACTAAGTGTTAAACAAATTATGTATGGAAATTCTTATAAACTACTGTGAAATGATATGAACAATATATTGCCTGATATGAATCGCTCTCCAAATTCTGTGCAGCTTAAGCGATGGTTATTCCTGATACATTTGTAAGGGTGTCGAGTTCCTTTGATAATGTAGTATTCGTTAAAATATAGAATGCCATCATGTTATGGTTGCATGGTATTGGCATTGAGTTCCAAATTTACGTGCCCACATCAGATAGATCATGGAGGAAATGACTAGTTCTATAACCATATTATCCATAACACAAATGAAAATACTACATATTATCCATAACACAAATGAAAATACATTGTAGTAGAGCGAAGCTGATCTTGGCTTATAAAATAGACCATAAACATTTTCTCATGTCAACAGAAAAATATGGAAAAGATATAAAATACATTTGGTACATACATTAAATTTAATATTGATACGAATCTATGTCAACGGTGGATCCATAGTTAAGCATCAAATACAATCCAAAAATGAAGTAGATGAGATTACAAATTATCAATGTTACGATCACCAAATCAATGGCATATCAAATCATGTCCATCAATGTTCAGTTCTCATGATATATATCATCGACATAATCCAGATTAAGATGAGATGGATATAAATGTCGGATAAGTAAATTGCACTAGTAAAACCACATTCAAGTCACATTAAAATATGGCAGGTGAGATATCAACATACTCTAGTTTCATATAAATACCTTGTGTGCCATTTCCAAGAGACTCCAAATATGTGCTTGGTAAGTGGAAGTGATAACATATACATTGAATTCACATAAATACCATTGTCGCCATTGTATGAGTTGTACAATATTGTATAACATATGATATCATCGAATTGAAAATAGGAAAGAGGTTTATGACATGAAGTTTTGACCTACAAATCGTAATTGGTAAGTTGGACCTCGATAATTATAAATGATGATGAATCTTGACGACAAGGCACTCGGGTTAAGCCTAAGATCTATCAATTCAAGGGTTATTTCATATAATTTGAAAATGCTTTTAAGTGTTGGGTTAAACAAAGTTTTTGCGAAGGGATTCATAAGTGAAATAAATAGGAAGGAAGCAACAAAACTTGTTACCAGAATGTTAATAAAACAAACATATGTATACCTATGATAGTTATTGGAGAAGGAAGGTTAGAGAAGTAATGATTAAATCCTCCGAGAGATGTGGAAATTTTGTGCAGTGTAAATTAGATCTGATATTTAATCTCTTTATAAAACTTGATGTTTTCATTATATCTTTAAGGGATCCATGTAGACATAGAAGTCAAAGATTAATATCTAAAATCATGCATTTTTTTTAATAGAAGATAGAATTTTAGTGTTATACTTCTATTTAGAAAAGAATGAAATTTGGGACATGTGGTAAGTGGTATTAGAGCAAGGTTATAGTTTTGAGGCTTATATTGGCTTCACATGCACATAATTTTTTTAATTTTTTTTATTATGTGATTACATAGTGGCCTAAATGATTATAAAAGAAAAATGTAACATATATCAACTAGAGAATGTTAGAGGAACATAGTATTCCCTTATAATTTCCCAAAATATGACCCTAAGGCTTTTATGTAGAATTGGGAAACAAGAGAAATCCGGATGTATCATCTAAAGTCTGGGCTATAGTGAGAGTTTTAATAGCACACATAGATAGCATAAAAGATGATAATGAGAAATTATTGAAATCTAGGACTAAACAAGAAGAGATTATGGAATCTTATTAAAGAGTCTAACAAAGTGGAATAGAAAAATGAGGGTAAAATTACTAGTAATGTGGAAAGAGGATCAACCAAGGAAGAAACTTCTAGAATAAAACAACCAGAACAATCTTATGAAAACAATGAGACTAATGATCACGATCATAGAATAAAATTATGTTGTCTGAAGATAGTACATCTAAAGAACACACCCCAAAAAGGAAATAAGGGAAACATACAAACATTTGAATCCACAGAGAGTTTAAGAAGATTTGACCCCCTAATTTTTTATGGAGACATGGAAGAAGGTGAAAAAGCATGGCTTATTAGCATGAAAAACTACTTTAAGGTATATAATTATTCTAGTGGATTTAGAGAGAAACTAGTAACTCTTTAGTTAAGTGGAAAAGCAATGTTATTGTGGCAAGAGACAAAGGAATTTCATAAGATAAAAGGAAAGGAAATAAATTGGTCAATGTTTAAAAAGTACTTTTGAAAAATATATATTTGAATGAATGTTACGATGAATAAAAATCCAAAGAATTAAATGAGTTGAGATTGGGACAACTCACAATGGAAGATTTTATTACAAAATTTATAAATCTTCAAAGATATGTTCCATATCATAGAGAAGAGAAGGTGAAAATAAATTTTTTTATTAGTTGTATTCGTCAATAATATAAATATAATATTGAGTTATCTAATTCAAAAACCATGGTTGAGGCTATTAGACATGAAAATTTGTGTTCTCAACAATTTAAGAAGAGGAAAGAAAAACCAAAATCTTAGAAAACTAAGATAAGAGACAAGTTGAAATAATGAAAAAAGGGATACATACCCATTCCATTAAAAAATTCCACAAAAAGTTATCAGGGAAAGAAATATAGTAAGAGTAGTACATAGAAAGGCACAATTATAAAGAGCTCATGGCCTAATGTAAAGTAGCAAGGAGAACTAGAGGATAAACCAATAAAGTGTTTTGGGTGCCAAGGAAGCCATTTTATGAGATATTTCCCCTTTAATCTTGACAAAAAAACTCAAGCAGTTCATAATTTGCAAGAAGCATCAACAATTAATGATGTAGAAGAGCCATTCCCCATATAAATGCATCTTTAGAGGATAGAGAAGCTGACCACCAGTCAACAATGGTAGAAATAAAAGGTAAAATCATAGATAAACCTACTTCCATTTTGATATATCAAGGTGCAATATTGAGTTATATATCACCTAGTATAGTAGATTGTTGCAAGGTAAAGTCAAGAAAATAAGATAAATATTGGTTAGTACAACTAGCAGCGAGTATAAAGTAAAAGGGGAATGATATTGTTTCTTTTTATTTGGTTAACATGAATGGTATGGAAACTCAAATATATCTAAAAGTTATACCCTTAGGATCATACGATGTTCTTATAGGTAAGGACTGGCCCGAGAAGCATATCGTAATTTTAAACGTTTTGCAACAATATTTAAGTGTATTGATGATAAAGGAGAATCTACAAAGGAAAAAAGTATAACTAAGGCTATATCTATTAGAAAAATCTCATCCCTACAATTAAAGAGAATTTCTAGGAAGGGATGTAGATTATATGCAGTTCAAATGACGGACAATTCCACATAAAAACCAAAAATGTCACTTAAATATTGTGCAATAAAAAATGAATTTGAGGATGTGCTTCCTAATGAGATCCCTCTTTTACCACCAAAAATAGAAATAGAGTTTGAAATTGATTTGATTATGAGAGGAGACATTGTATATAAGCACGATATAGGATGAATATTCATGAATTAACTGAGCTAAAGATGCAATTGCAAGAACTATTAGATAAGAAATACATTAGACCAAGTGTTTCACAATGGGAGCTCCTCTTATATTTGTTAAAGATAAGGATGGAACACTTAGGTTGTGTATTTATTGTTGGACCTCCATTTTGACATGATTTCACTCACCTTTTCACTCTATGTTACCCATATCTATACCCAATCCTATGATTATCACCTTCAATATATTGATTTTTGGGCTAATACAGTAACCCTACGCATGATAAGGTAAATTGTTAATTGATTTATTCATTTCCTTTGTTTTCAATGTTTTAAGGAGGTTTAAATGATATTTTGATAATGATGGTGAATATTGAGGATCAATTCCTGTGCTAGTTGGAGAATATTTATTCATGCAGTTCAATTTCTACTAAGAAAGTGTGGTTCTAGATTCTGTGCCACATTTTTTCATACTTCTAGCTATCTTGGCATAAATTAGGCACATGGGTTTTGTAGATTGGAGGCCTTCTATGGAATCATGTTACTTTATTCACACCCAAATTCTCAAGAAGAAGCATGGAGTGTTGGTCAAATTCCTCTTCATCCACAGGTCATCAACAGATCGAGGTTTTCAATCTCATTCCTATGAATGAGATCAAATGAGACATATTTATAAATTATACATAATTTGTTGTTAGATAACACAATATCTAGATCTAATCATGGTTATAATATAGTAATGAACTTGGTTATTTTTGTGGCTCTATTTCCATAGGCTGAGATAGGTCACATCTTGTAGAAAGAGGATTCGATTTAGGAAGATTTCAGTCTGTGATTGCTCTGCTTATGAAGACACAACTAAATGATTCTTACTATTCATGAAGATGGAAATCAGAACCAACATCATGATATAATAACCTTTAGATCTAGATCTTGCTTCAGGGTGAAAAAATGGAGCTGGGTTACACTTTTTGGTGAGATAGGGTGCATTTGAGTGCAAAAAAAGATGGATCGATCAAGAAGTTTTTAAGAGATTGATCAATTTGTTTGAGGGCTTAAATAATGTAACCTGAGGTTATCCAGGAGCTCAATCAATCTACTAATTCAATCAAGGAATAGGCTCGATCGAGCCACTAGCTTGATCAAGCAATATGCCTGATCAAGCCATGTTTTCAAAATTTCCTGCCAATATAACCTAGACATGGAATTAAAAAAAGTGGCGTGATGGAGCCTTAAAACTCAATCTATCTACAAGCTCGATCAAGCCTTAAATCTATATCTAGCCTTAGAGCTAGATCTAGCTATAGGCTAGATCTAGCCTTAAAGCTAGATTCAACCCTAGAGCTAAATTGAGTTATAGGCTAGATCGAGCTTAAAATCTTGATCAAGAATTTATTTAATGACATTAAGGGATCAATTGAGCGTTTCTTAAAATCTTAATCGATCTATTTGAATTTTGAAATCAAGAACTTGATCAAGCCTCTTAAGTCCTAAAATCCACAATTTCAGCACCCCTTCTATAAAAGTTCCTGCAACACCCTAGCAGGCTTAGGGAAAAATTTTCCCTTAGGTGGTGATTTTGATCACATTGGATTCATGAAGGAATTATCTATCCAATGGCATATGAGTTTGACATTTTCAAATTCACATGATATTTTTCATCTAATTTCTTTTAAACATAATGCTTGATTTTTTTTTTGAATTGTTTTAAATAGGCTGAATAAGAAATCAATATTATAAAATATACACAATGAAAAAATTTCAAAACATACCACTATCTTCATTTACAAATCCTCTTCAAAAGGGTACTTTTGGTTTTTCAATTTATTTAAATAGTTGAAAAAGACCTTACATGAACACATGTGTCTATGAAAGGCAAATGAAATATTACTTTACCAGCTTCAAAAGATAATAAAAATATAGTTTTGCAATAAAAAAAAATTAATATGAATAACTTAGCTCTGTCTGTGTAGATCATGCTCATATATATATATATATATATATATATATATATATATATATATATATTAAAAATTTCACACTCTATACTAAGTTATGCTATGTAAACAAGCACATACCTCTTAAGATGTGTGGAAATTCTCAAGGACAAACATTTCCTTTAATGGAAATTTGACATATTATATGACACTAAATATTTTTGCAAAAAAATAATTAGGAGAACAACATAATTCTTCACAATTTTTCCTTTTACTCCGAATCAAAATTCATAGTGCTTATATGAATTTTGAGGGCTAATTCGATAAAAGAGGACAAAATTGAAATTTCATCACCACGTTTGGACCAAAAGTGTAACCCGTCTTCATGCTTTGACCCTCCATCATTTATGAGAAAGGAATGTAATTGATTTGTCCTCTAATCCATGAGATCATAGGAACTAATCTTATATATAGCTAGGGGTTATTCTTATAAATAATGTATCAAATATTGTAATGGGATATACAAGGGAGATATAACAAGATATGCATGAAAAAAATATTTTCTTAATATAATGACACTCTAAGTTTTCATTATCCTATCGTACTATGTCGATGTATCATTGTATTGATGCTATGATTAACACCCTTCAAAATCTTGTTGACACTTTAATTTTGGACCCTATGGAGGATCTCACGATTTTTCATCTATGATCACTTCATTGTTGATTGATGTTGTGCTAAGTGTTTAAGTCTTATTCCTAGTTCCTAACTATCAAATTCACTTGCTGACATATGCTCAATCTGTATTGAAATCATAAACACACTACATTTATGGAATCTTAAACATAGATAAAGGATTCCATCTAGATAGTTCCTATGCGAGGTTCAACCTATGTCAATAGTCAATACACACTTTCAATTGACAATCTCCCTCACTTTGATTGAAATTATACTCAAAGAAAATAGAAAGGAGAAAGCATAAAGAAACACATGTGGAGAATAAGAACAAAATAGAGCTATCATGGAGACATGAAGAAAATCATGGACCAACATAGAAAGAACACATTGAATGATGACTCAAAGGATTTGAAATATCATCGAAGACCCTTTGGAGGGTGAGGATAAGAAACAAAGAGAATGTTTCATGAAGATTAAGAATAGATCAGATCTACTATCAATAATTCAAGATGAAGCTATAAGGAAGACAACTTGGTATCACCACCTCATCATGAAGTCCATGTCATCATTGTCAAGTTGTAACTGATACAAGTGTCATCATAATGGTCAATATGTTTCCATTTTTCATGCCACATCATCATTTGGAATGCAATGATGTATTTTCAAGGAAAAGGATAGAAAGTAATGTGTGGAAGTCCAAGAGTCATATGTGGAATATGAAAAGTCACATAGTCATATATGGACAAAAGAGTTGTATAGAAGTCCAAAATTCACATAGAGAACCACAGAGGACATTTATTAGTTCAAAATTTGTTTATAAGTCCAAAGGACACATGATAAATCCAAGAGTCATGAGGAAAAACCAAGAGTTAAGGGGATATGAAGGTTCATTCCTCTTGTTATAAAAGACACCTCATAACTCAAGCAAAGTGGCTTTTAAAGGCTTAAGCTTTAGAGAGTTAGTCTTGGCTTCTCCACTTGGCACAAGAGAGAATAAACATTCTTTGGAGAAACAAAAAGTGACTTAATGTTCCAATATTGGAACTAGTTCTATATCACTATAATTGTGTACTTGGATCTTTGATGTAATTGAAATTCAATGAGTCGACAGAGTTTCACGCATGTATCACAAATGTTTAGGACTATTCTTGGGATGTTTATGGTATATGTTGTGTTCATAAGTATTGAATAAATTGAACTATTTCAGTGGCGTTGGCACTCATATAGTTGAATGGGTGTTGTATTCGCTGTAACAATCATTATGTGAGCTAATTTTCTAAAGAATATTTTCATGCGTTTGTGTTTCTCTCCTAGTTTAGTACTATCACTTCCTTCCAGAGACTCACACTCATCTCCCGCTCATGAAGATATCCTTTTACACATTGAAATCAGTGTATCACAATGTTAACTTACTTTTTGATTCAAGGTTTATGTACACAATCTCTTATGTTATCTGTTGAAACCAAGGTGAACCCTTTTGTTATGGTGGCCGAGATGATATTATAGATGAAGCTCCTACTCAAACAAATATGAGATTTAATTAGGACTTCACATTCGGTAGATCCCATGTATGTTGGTGATACACAATATTGTCAAAATTCTAGCACTAGTAGGAGGGACATATGACAAGTCTTCCTCTCTTTCCTTCTAGGGTTCATGGTGCATCTTTATGTAATAAGCCTTCCAACCTTGTCCCTTCATCTTCCCATTTACATCGGAATAAGGAGAGATCCTCTTCATAGCACATGGCATAGTAAAAATGAAGAGTGCATCCTTCCTAATCCACTATTGAGTTTGACTACACCCTCCTAATAAAAACTCCCTAGTTCAACCCTCTAAGAGGCCTATCATGATCTGACCATTCTATGAGCTAGGTAGTGATAAAATAGATGATTTCAAGATCAATTTCACTTTTTTATAAATGATTTTCATTGAAAGGAGTACGTTCCTAGGACAACAAGGTAATTCTCAAAGAAAATAGCAAGGAGAAAGCATAAAGAAACACTTGTAGAGAAGAAGAACAAAAGAGAGATATCATACAGACATGAAGTAGATCATGCACCAAAAAAAGAGAGGTATCATGGAGACATGAAGAAAATCACAGACTAAATAGGAAGAAGAAATTTCATGATGACTCAGAGGATTCCAAAGCTCATCCAAGACCATTTGGAGGGTGAAGATAAAAAACAAATGATATTTTTCATGAAGATGAAGCATAGATCAAATCTACCATCAAGAATGCAAGATGAAGCAGCAAGGAATAGAGCTTGGTATCACCACCTTGTCATGAAGTCCAAGTAATCATTATCAAGCTGTAAATTTTACAAGTGTCATCATAATGGCCAATATGTTTCCATTTTTCATGACACATCATCACATGGAATGTAATGAGTGGAAGTCCAAGAGTCATATGTGGAATATGAAGAGTCACATAGTCATATATGGAAAAAAGAGTTGTATAGAAGTCAAAAAGTCACATACATAATACAAAGGTCATTTATAAGTTAAAAAGTTGTTTAGAAGTCCAAGATTCATGAGGGAATACTAAAATTCTAGGCGTGATGAAAGGTCATTCCTCTAGTTATAAAATAAACCTCATCACTCAAGCAAAGGGTATTTTAGAGGCTTAAGCTTTGAAGAGCTAGTCTTGGTTTGTCCACTTGGCATAGGAGAGAATAATTATCCTTTGGAGAAGCAAGAAGTGACTTAATGCTCCAATATTGGAATTAGTGCTACATCACTGTAGTTGTGTACTCGGATATTTCACCTAATTGTATTCAATGAGTCAACACAGTTTCATGCATGTATCACAAATGTTTGAGGACTATTCTTAGGACGTTTAAGGTATGTGTTGTGTTCATATGTACTAGATAAATTTAACTATTTTAGTGGCTTTAGTACTCATCTAGTTGAATGTGCATTGTATTCATTTTAACAATCATTATGTGCAGTATTTTAATAATGAATCTTTTCATGCTCTCATGTGTCTCTCTTAGGTTAGTACTATTACTTCCTTCTCGAGACTCACTCTCATCTCCTGCTCATGAATCTCTCCTTTTACACATTGCACTCGGTGTCTCACAATGTCAACTTGCTTATTCAAGGTTTATGTATATAATCTATTATGTTATCTATTGAAAGAAAGGCAAACTTTTATGTTATGGTGGATGGGATGATATTCTAAATGGGGTTCATACTCCAAATGCTGTGAGGTCTAATTGGGACTTCACATCAGGGAGACCCCTTGTATTTTGGTGATATCCAAAGCCGTCAACATTCTGGCACTAGAAGGAGGGAAATATGACAAGTTGTGCCCGATATGTTTATTTTGAATCTCTTATCTTAAATGGATCTTTCCCAAATCATAATCCTAGAGTGTTTCTCTAACCTATCTCCTAGTAAACTTTCAATCTCCATGGAAATTTTTTATGTCTTGTCTTAATTTATGTTTGATGGCGAGGGTGGTACATTTTTATCCAAACACATAAATGATTTTCTTGGGTTTTTCTAATCTCATGAAGTCAATGATGAATATGTTGTGTGTATTCTATTCATCCTCACTCTTGAAGGCCATGTTAATCATTGATGTCATACCTTACCATCTGCTTCCATTCATTCTTTTGCTCAATTCCTCAAGGAGCTTCATCAAGATTTTGAAAGGTATGATTATTGAGTTTTTTATAAAAGAATCAATCAACTTATAATGGAGCCTAATGGACCGATTGATGATTTTTCTAATAGATTCCTTCACTTATTTTATAAGTTTCCTGAAGAAGGTATGGATTGGCCCTTGGGATTTTTAAGAAAAATTTTGAACATTTAGTTTGGATCTCTTTGAATTAGTTTAAATCTAAACCCCCAAGTTTTCTTGCTTCCCCAATGTTTGTAAACTGTGAGACACCTCCAGTATCATAGGAGGAACCTAATGTTCCTTTTGTTCCTTTTCCTCATTTTCCAGGGCGTCTCCTTGTGATAATGTTGAAGTTGGGAAATCTTCAAATCAAATTGTTGATCCACCTCTTGAACCTTCATCTATTTCTCATGATTCCGATCCTATGGAGGAAACCTTGAAATGTTTCATGAAGCTTATTGTGAAGACTAATCCTTCCATTCCTTAATATGGTATTAACACTCATAAATTTTGTCTTGAATCTGATTTAGAATCTTGTCATCATCTATCATCTAATGATACCTTACCCCTAGATTTTCTTGATCAATATTTTCCTCATCCAAATAGTGATCAGGTTTGAGGTAGTCACTCTTCACAAGTAGATGAGAAAAAAATTGAGGATTATTTTGATCTTTCTTCTCTCTTTCAAAATACTCTATGTCAAGATAATGTTCTCCCACACTTGGTTGAAATTAAATCTAAGAACCTCGATAATGAATCAAATGAAGTTGATTCACATAATCAATCTAAAGTCTTGGACAAACATCATTTTTATGATGACTCTATTATTGTATGTGATGATTAATGCCCAAGTACATAAGATAATATTTCAGTTTCTCAAGAGTATTTTGTTCTAAAGGATTTCAAGCTTTAATTTGATTCGGTACAAGAATATTTTCTTATGTAAACTTCCTCTTCACCTCACAATCCCTTGTGCTCTACTGTTTGCAATGCATTTTCATCTTCTAATGAGTTGGGTTTTGAATTGATACAGGGTAGTGTGATCATCCATGGTCAAGAAGAAGATAACAAAATCATTGAGTATCCTTTCCATCCCTTGTCATTTCCAATTTTGCATGAAAAAAATTCTTCTATTCAGGTTAACCATGAAAGTCATTTTCTATATTCCTTCTTAGATGTGTAATTAGAAGAACATTATGACTTGTGTAGTCTGTTTATCAAAGATGTAAAGTTTGATCAAATCAATAATCTAGTTGACTGCCACTTGGATAGTAGTAATTTAGTTGAAATAATTGATGGTAGTTGTCCACATACCTTGCATGATCTGATTCAATTTTTAAAATGCAATTCTGAAGTCTTTGAAAGTTCAAGGACATATCAAGGAGTCAAGCCACTTCAACTTTTATCAATGGTTATGTCAGGTTCTTGAGACTTTGGTAAGATCCTCAAACTAAATTGAATTTGGATTTTCTCACATTTTCTTTTCCTTTACATGGTATCATTGGATGTAGATTCCTCCTTGGAAGGTATGTGGTATTTCGAGTATAACTTGGCAAGCTTTCAAGATTTTGTTTCTAGTAATATTGAGAATTTTTCTTCAATGGATGGTTCCTCATGCAAATCTCTTATATCAAACTCAGGTTTGGAATGCATACCTTTCATGGATGTAAAAAATTGTGAAGTTGATCATTCTAAAGATTATATTTCGTCAAAGGATTCATACCTATCACATTGTATTGAAAATAATAAGCTCCTAATCTTTCTTGTGAATATTCTAATGTTAGTTATTTTCTTCATGGTACAATATCTCCTCTTGAGTGTTAATAAATTCTTGTGTTATTTTTTGAATCAAGTTCCTCTTTTTCATCCACTATATCTCGACTATTTTCATGTGTTTTCCATATTGACATTCCTTTTTAATGATTGTGATGTCAGTACAGTTTGTATCTAGTCACAAGTAGATGGTTTGTCACATCCAACATATGGGGAAGATGATTCTTTCATTCTAACCATGTGCAAAGTTGTTCAAAATTATCTATATTTGTTTTCTCCTAGCCAAGAAACATATGCCATAATCAATCCATTTTATCATTTTTCCTGTTCCAACAACTATTATTCAATTGATCATTTTCCCACTAGTGTACCTAGTCATGGTTGTTTTACATTAGTTGATATTTATAGTTTATCATCTCAATATTCAGATACTTGCCAAGAAATTTAGGCACTTTAGCCTTCACTGATGGTTATTCCAATCCCTCACTATCTTGACGAACCTTCTAAACATGGTTAAATTCATTTTCCCTTATGCAAATCTCATCCTAAGTCTATGGTGTTGATTGAAAATTCATCTTTACAAAAGTTTGAAGGCTTTCAAGAGGATTGTTTTCAATTTCATGATATGATCTATGATCAGTTAGAAGTATATTACCTACCAAGCCCTTATGCTAACAACATATTTCTATCATTATTGATGTTTTTTGACAAGGACAACATAGATTCAGGTGCTTTCAAAAGGAGTTGTAGATATTTGTATGCTTTTTGTTCTTATCGAAAAGGTAAAGTTGTCTATTGGGTAAAGTAAGGTGATATGAAACATATTTCGTCATTTAAGAAAGGAATTCAACATTTTGTGCAATCTTTTCAAGCTTTTATCTTTTATGTTGCACATTATTATATATTGATTTTCATTGCTCGTGTCTTTATGTTTGCAGGTCAAGACCAATTACCGTTGATTCATTAGAAATATCATTACACTTAGCCCTGAACTTATAGCTCATTAGGTTAGGAGTAAGTCTAGTTGAACTTAGTTTCCTTTGTATTGCATCCACCCTTTATCATGTTCTCCATTTAGTCTTTGCATTTGTTTGTTTTCTCGTCTCTCTTATTTATTTTTCTTTACATGTCGGTTTTATTTTGTTTGTTATGTTTTTTATTTTGTATTCTCTTAATAAGAATTTGCATGAAATATGTTCCTTTGGCTCAAAATACAATGTGGAAAACTTGAAAAGGGCAATTGTGATGGCGAAAAAATGCTTGGATACTCTGTTACCTCTTCTCTATCTGCATCTACATATCTTTAAAGTCAATGATTTCTAAATGGAAAATATGATCCACTTGAATTAAAAGCCTTTGGTTAAACTATTTAATCTATTTGAGGTTCCTCATTCGTTGAATTCGAATTGCAAGTAAATAATGTTTTTGTTACTGATCCAATCAAGTAGAGAAATACAAGGGGAAAATCTATTAGTTAGCAAACCAATATTAGAGGTCTATATTATCTTCTCTAAAGGAACACACTCTCCTTCTCCCAATAAGTTGGGATCCCTCTTCCACCTGTGAAATAAATAATTTCCTAAGAACAATTCTATAAATAAAATAAATAAAGGGTGAAAAAAGAGATACTTCCTATGTAAAGAAGTGAAATAAGTAACTTCACTAGGGTACTTCTCAGGCTCACTAGCAGTGAGGCAATGCTTTCATTCTTGTAGATACTTTTCTAGGTGTACTGTCGAGGCCTTTTGGAAGTGGAGAAACACTAGAGCTAAAAACTCATTCTCTGATTATCTTAAACTCGTTGTTATATATTAACCTTTCCTAGATCGAAACAATTGCAATTTGGTAAGCCTTGATATGTGTTCAACTGAGTAAGGGAAAGGAGGGGACTATATATCTAATCAGGTTAAGTGGGGAAGCCAAGGTAATCTAAAAGATGAATCAATAATACCTGAAAGAATAACAACTTTCACTTAGAGAATTAATCCTAAAAAAAGAAGTTGTAGTTCTAGCAATTTGACGCCAAGTGTTGATGCTGCAATTAACACCCTCAAAAATCAAACTTGAATTTTGGAGCCTAGTAAGGATCTCATGATTTCTCATTTATGGTCACCTCATTTTCAATTGATGTTATGCTAAGTGTTTAAGTATTTTTCCTAGCTTCTAAGTGTCAAAGCCACTTGCTCACACATGCTCTGTCCATAATGAATTCATAAACACACTTCCTTTATCGAATCTTGAACATGCATAGCATAGTCCATCTAGATAGTTCGTTTGTGAGGTTCAACCCATGTTGACAATCAATGTGCACTTTCAATTAATAGTGTCCCTCACTTTGATTACAATTGTACTTTATTTCAGTGAGTTTTATTTGTCTCTTTTATATTCGTAGCTATCGTTTTTGCTCACCTTCACTTTAATAAGTGTTATTTTAATGTTTCCTTCACTCTGAAATGTGTTTCCTTTAATGTCATTCATGTTTTTTAAGTGTCATATTCATGTTTTCCGCTTGTCTTAGGTGTCACTTTTATTGTTTTCGCTCCTATATGTGTCGCACCTTTGCATATGACCAAAATTATTTTTGGAACATCCTTTTGTATTACATGGTCCCTCGTATCATTAGAGTATGCACTAGACACATTATTATAGCTTAGCGTACCTTTTAATCAAAGTCGACGCTTCCATCATAGCTTGTATTCTAGGTGTCACAATGTGTTGTATTAACTATTGCACTTAGAAATAAGTGTCATTTTGTTGTTGTTTCAAGGTGTGACTATTTTTCATGAGTCTCGTGTGTGCCCATGGCTTGTGTCAATGGAATTTATGTAAGTGATCCATGTTTGAGTCTTTTTCAGATGAATTTCCCTCTCTTACTCTACTAACCCCACACTTAGCCATTTTTGAGTTCTTTTTGGTCCTCCTGCCTAGTGAATTTGTGAAGGAATTAGCCTTCTTACTAGGTGATGAGTGCAGCCTATTCATGAGACTCATTGATGTATATTTTCCTCCCATAGTTGTGCATTAATTATTTTCTAAGGTATCCTCCATATCACAATGTATTAGTACTTCCTAGGATAAGTGACCTAGCCTTTTGCTGTCTCCCTAAGTGAAAATCACATTCCAGATGAACAAGACCTAGTTCGGGAGAACAAGGTGCACTTTAGAGTAGTAAGGACCCTTTCAGCAGACTCTAGAAAAAAAGGACCCTTTAAGCACATTTGGGGAAAACAAGGCACACTTTAGAATAACAAGGTGCACTTTGTGACAAAAAGGCACATTTCATAAGAACAAGGACCCTTTGGGTGCACTTCAAAACAATAAGGAACATTTGGGCACAATTTAGGAAAACAAGGTGCACTTCAAAACAAGAAGGTGCACTTAAGAAAAACATGGATCCTCTATCTCTTTAAAAGTGCATGGTGCATCATAAATAAAAAATCAAGCCTTCTTATCCCTTATGGGACATGGCATAGTCTTAAAGCATGAACCCTTCATCCTTCCCTCTTCCCTTAGGGCACATGGCACAGTCTTGAAGCCTGAAGCCTTAGTCCTTCCCTCTTCCCCTATGTACTTTATGATCAAGCCTTACTTAGAACCTTCGTCTTCAGTGCATGGAATAGCAAGAAACACTGAAGGAGGCCTCCTCTCAACCCTTGACTAATCAAACTACACTTTCCAAGTCTTCCTCTCTTTCCTTCTAGGGCACATGGAACATCTTTAAGAAACAAGCCTTCCCACCTTGTCACTTCATCTTCCCCAGTGGACTGGACCAAGGATATCTCCTTTACATACTGCATGGTGCAGTAAAAATGAATAGTGGAGCCATTGTAAGCCACTTTTGAGTTTTACTACACCCTCCTAATGAAGCCTCCTTCTTTCGACCCTCTCACAAGCTTATCATGAGTTGAACATTCCATGATCTAGGTAGTGATAGAATACATGATTTTAAGACTGATTTCAGTTTGTCATGAATGACTTTCATTCAAAGGAGTACCCTCCTGACATGAAAAGGTAATTCTCAAAGAAAATAGCAAGGATAAAGCATAAAGGAACAACTTCCAAGAAGCATAACAAAAGAGAGCTATCATGTAGACATGAAGTAGACCATGGAGAAAGATAAAAAGAAGATATTGCATGATGCTCTAAGGATTCTAAAGCTCATACAAGATCATTTGGAGAGTGATGATAAGAAAAAAAATGGGTCTTTTAGGAAGATGAAACATAGATTAGATCTACGATCAAGAATGCAAGATAAAGCATCAAGGAAGACAGCTTGGAATTGCCACCTCATCATGAAGTCCATGCCATCATTGTCAAGTTTTAACTTGTACAAGTGTCATCATAATGGTCATTATGTTTCCATGTTTCATGCCACATCATCATGTGGAATGTAATGATGCATTTTCAATGAAGAGGATAAAATGTAATGTGTGGAAGTCCAAGAGTCATATGTGGAATATGAAGAGAGAGTAGTCATATATGGATGAAAGATTTATATAGAAGGCCAAAAGTGACATAGAGAAGTCCAAAGGTCATTTAGAAGTTCAAAGGTTTTTTAGAAGTCCAAAGGACATATTAGAAGTCTGAGAGTCATGAGGGAAAATGAAGAGTCAAGGGGAGATGAAAGGTCATTCCTCTTGTTATAAAACCAACCTCATAACTCAAGAAAAGGGGCTTTTGGAGGCTTAAGATTTGGAGGGCTAGTCTTGGCATCTCCAATTGACACATGAGAGAATTAATATTCTTTGGAGAAGCAAGAAGTGACTTAATGTTCCACTATTGGAGCTAGTGCTACATCACTATAACTATGTACTTGGATCTTTCACCTAATTTAAATTCAATGAGAAAAAGCATTTTCAAGCACGTATCACAAATGTTTTAGGACTATTCCTAAGATGTTTTTGGTATATGTTGTGTTCATATGTATTGAATCAGTTGAACTATTTTTGTGGCTTTAGTACTAATCTAGTTGAATCCGTGTTGTATTGTCTTTTACAATCATTATGTGAGCTATTTTTCTAACGAATATTTTCATGCTCTCGTGTTCCTCTCTTAGTTTAGTACTATTACTTCCTTCCAAACACTCACACTTGTCTCCTGCTCATGAAGGTCTCTTTTTACACATTGCAGTTGGTGTCTCACAATCTTAACTTAATTTCTTTTTCCAGGTTTATGTATATAATCTCTTATGTTATCCATTGGAACTAAGGTGAACCTTTTTGTTATGGTGGTTGAGATGATATTCTGGACGAAGCTCCTACTCGAAACAGTGTGAGGTCTAATTGGGACTTCACATCGGAGATACCCCTTTTATGTTGGTGGTATCCCAGAAAGGCAAGGCTCCCTTCACCAGGAGCAGTCCTACAATTGTAGATAGTAGACTTGTAATGTTTCCATCTTATTTGTGACTAGATTATTTCATGATTATTCCTTTTTTTCTCTGTAAGTTTTATTTCCACAGTAATTAGTGATTGGTTGAAAGACTCATTAAGGGCATATGCTAAACCATATTTTCATTTATGCGCCACTATATGGTACCGGGAAATTTAGTTAGCTATTAAATCTTCATCCCATCTCAAGCAAGTTTATGGAAATGTAGTACCCGTAAGACAAAATATCTATGTTACATTGTCCTTAGCTGTGCTGATTGAGCCCCATATACTGATTCAGAGTTTGAGAAGAAGTGATTGTTTCTTTAAGAATATTCATGAAAGTGTGATTTAAGTTGTCTTTAGTAGTCTAGTTTTGATCTTGCAATTCTTGTGCTTGCGCCTTATAAGTTTATGAGACTTGAGTTGATGATTAACATATGAGGTTTATCCTTATAAATAAATCAACATTTTGGCATTGTTTTTGAGGAAGGTGCTAAAGGGATTAGGGATTAGGTAGGATGGTTTATTTTAAGTTATATAGATTATGGGAGGATAAATGACAGGATGTAAAAATTCCTACTTCATAACTATTGAAGGGGTTCCAACCCAATGCATGCACTTTAATGGGTTTCATTGAAGCCTTATTGTTCATTTTATGAAAATGTTTAGTATGCTTTCCCCCAGAGTGGTGCATGGAAAGGGAAAAAATTCCCAATTCAATAGACAAATTTTCGATAATAGGGTTTCGGTAGGATGAGTTTTCCAAATAAATTCCTAGCTTCAGAATTTGTTTTGATTAGAGTGCAATATTTCATTTATTTTCTTAGAATTTTGTTCTAGTTTGTAAAGATACCACACACTAATCCATGCGTCAGATAAAGATTAGAAGAATCAGAAATAAGACTTTGAGGAGGTTCAAGAAAAGTAGGAGGATGGATGTTGCTCAAATAAATCTCTCATATCTTGGTAGCAGCTGGAAAAATTTCTACAATTCAAGAAGAAAAAATCTTGACACTCTCTAGGAATATACTTGTCCTCTATGAAGCTATAATGGAGAAACAATTCCATGTCAAACACAAAGTAGAATATCTAGAAGAGACTAAAAGGCCAGGGAATACATTTGATGAAGAAAATGAAGAACTTCCATCATGCATATCACCATATCTTGTAGCTAGTCAAGAGACCAACCATCAAGTGCTTATGGTAATGGAAGACATACAACTCAAGGATGGTGAAGAAAACACACAAATACGATATGGTGAAGAAGAATACTTAGGGAGTTATGAGTACGTTGGAAGATGGATCCATGCAATGATAAATATAGAGCACCACCTTATCCTTCAAAATCTCTAGGCACCATATCATGAAGACCAATTGGTTCTTTGTATTTAGGTATATACAAAGCATACATTTTAAATCTAAATATGAATTCATTTGTATCCTTATTGCGCACATGGCTCAATTGGAATATAATTATACTTTAGAAAGAGATTTCTTTTCTCAAGTAGGGTATAATATCATAGTGAATAAATGAATAAGACATTTTCCCAAATCAGATCTTCTGGTTCAGGCGAGTAGTGGTCTAATTGAAGACTAGGAAGTTGACTAGATCCCAAATAAGTATGTCTCTCAAAGTACACAAAATAAGTTTTGGTTCTATAATATTTTTTAATGGTTGGGAGTCTATCTTTTATTTTCCATATTCAACATACTTATAACATGGGAAGATTTTTGCATAAGAAGAAAGAGGAATTTTGTTTTTTTGCTTCTTTATGTGGGTTTCTAAGAAAGTTGCAATAAAGATTATTATTTTTAGCAAGAAATAGAGCAAGCAAGATTGGTAGTGTTTTAAATCCTCTAATTCTAACATCATGGGAAATAAACAAAGCTGGCAGGAAAACCTGTAAGTAGCAATTTTTGAAGAGTAACATAATTCATGCATATATGTAAGAATAAATGGTATATCATAATGTCAAACTAAGGTAATGATATTTTTATTCATTCTTATTTTATTGAATAAAAAGGAAATTAATATTATAAATATAACATTTACTTACATTCTTTTAGTATTATCCTAATCAGGGAAAATTTTAAGTATGGAAGTTTACCTTAAAGTTTAGAAACCTTGGCGAACCTTATTAGTCCCTAATATCCAAATTTTAAAAGGCTTGATGAAAATTTTGTAAAAATGTTTAAATTTCTAATTATTTTATATTATAAAACATATAATATTGACAACATTTAAGGTAAAATAATTTTATACTATAAAATTTGGGGGAATTCATTTTTACAAAAGTAAAAATTAGAGAATCTTTTTTTTTTTTTAAAGGCATGGAATATTAGCCCACTTGTAAATATTAGCCCATAAAAGTTTCCCTAAACTAACGCAATCACTTCATAATATGATTTCAACTAGCCTTGTAATTTGACCCATGTCTTGTGATACCATGTCTTGTGTTAGAAATTCTTAATGCAAAATTCCTATAACCATCAACAAGGTAAAAAAAATGATACATTCATGATAAAACTAGGAAGATTTTCAATAGAATTTTTTTGTACAATGGGAGTATTGGTAGAAATGTTAGTAGCTAGTTCTAATGTGGTGTAGTGGTGCCTAATGATTTTTGCATACAAAACCACAACTTTAATGAAATGAAAATGTCTTCATACAATGATTTCAAACCTTGCATTTCGAGATTGGATTTTTTTTCTTAATTTATCTCTTTTCATTATGATGATTTCACTTGAACTTGTAATCGTTGCCTATACCTATACTGCTATGCCGACCCATACAATTTTTCCATAAGATTGTTACCATTACCATTGCCATTTTCCATGATTATCGCCATACCATCCCTTTGTAAATGATTTCCCATTTTCTAAAAATTGTCTTTTGGCATAAGTTAACATCAATATGGTTAGCCATAGTAGTCATTCAACTCATTCAAATGATTCAAAGGATTTGAATGAGTCTTACCTAGTTTCTTACCAAAATTCCAACATTTTAATTTTGTGTCTGTTAAGAATCAAGCGACATTATCTCTTATTAATTTAAATTAGGCACTTTGAGAAACCATGTGGAAACCAAAGAATGATCACCATTAACCAACATCTATTGACGAATTAGAACAATTAACTAATTATAATTCATGTAAGAAAAGGTTAGTGGTAGAAGGTTGGGATATATATTTTGCAAAATTTCAGGAGTTTGATGATGTAGTCACTTTCCTATTCACAAAAGGCTTTTATGGTAAGGTAGCACATGTTGGGGACTTCATTATGACCATGAATGAAAGAACCATTTACTAAATGACTAGGTTGGGGACTTCATCATGACCATGAATGAAAGAACCATTACCTAAACGACAGGGTTGACACTTGAAGGATCCATATGGTTCAAAAACAAGGTCGTTGACAAGCATAGGAGCATGTAGTTTATCAATCGTCGACATCAAGGTGTTGATTGGGAAAATGGGGTGATCTTTCTTAAATTAACGATGAATTGCACAAATTTTTTTCTTCATAAATACCTTACCTATGAGGTAAGGTATCCAATCACATTTTTATATCACATCAAGTTGTCGCTTCATTTTGTTGAAGGTCAAAGAAATCAATGTTCCCTATTTTTTGTGGAAGATCTTATAGAAGATGTATTATAGAGCCCCTGAAAAACATGTCATCATGATTACTGGCCATTCCAACAGTTTGAATGAAATGTTTCAATTTTTCTAAGCCAGATAAGAGGATTTGAGCTGTAAATAGAAAAACCCTAATTATAGGGTTGCAATATCATTGAATTGAAAAAACCCTAACTAATATATTTTGAGACGTGTACCCATATGTCCCTTCTCCATTCTTTTCAATCTTTTCAAAGCAATTGATGCTGTGAGAACCCATTGAGGGTGCCTAGTGCAGATTCAGCTGACCAAGATTTGCAACTTCCATCCTCCTCAACTGTCTTCCAAATCGGACTCAGACTCAATTGATAAATGAAGAAAATGTAAGCAAGGTGAGGGTCCACTCGCACATTCACAGTTTATTCAATAGATGGGTTGCATCCAATACAATCAATACATGAGCTCCAACGTTCGTATAAATATGCATAAGTACATAACCTTCTTTGTTCTTAAGAAATATGGGTCATTCAACTCTAAACCATGAAGGACTACACAATATGAATTTTAATGACAAAGAATGAGTGATCTTAATGTCATAAAGAATGGTATTTATTGCATAAAGGAAATTCCAATAAAAGGGAGCTCGAACCCTCGATACTTAAAACCAAAATGAAAATCTTCAACCCTAACAACAACAATATTAACAAAACACCATGTAACAATTGCATAATCCACATGAGACTCAAGAGGGATTGAAATAGAGGCCGTGAAGTTGTCAACCCCTTCTCACAAACCTAAAATCCAAACTTCAACCACAAGGATGTTTTCTAGATCTTTTATCTAGATTTTTATATAAGATTTTTTTCTATATTTAAAATTTAAGTATTAGGGGGTTTACCCAGTGCATTATGTTAGATATCATTTTGGGATTCATTTCACTAGTTTCAATCCCACTTCTTCACCCCTGTGAGCATCACCTAATGCAATGAGTGCTAAGTGAAATATTCAAAAATCATGGGAAATTAGTTAGTTACGGCTATCTCTCATGGAAATGGTCACAAGTGAATGCCTTAATTAACGTATTTGAATCCAAAAATGATATCTTGCATTTAAAATTGTATAATAAAAAAGGGACATTACACAATATACTTCATAAATATGGTATTGGAGAAATTTTAAGCTATATGTAATTAACTAATTGATATGTTATACAATATTAATGCATAATTTAATTATCAATCAAAATGAAAAAAATTTAAATTTAATAACTAACTAATGGATATATTATACAATATTAATTCATAATTTAATTATCAATCAAAATGATTTTATTTTATTAATAACTATTATTATCAGTTAATATTATTATTCTTGATTTCTTTTTCTTTTAAGATCATAATTTACATGTGTTTTATAAGGAAACAAAATTTTACTTAGCTGGAATGTCGTGGACTTTAGATTATTGTTGTGTTGTCATTAATATTACAAAATAAAGATCATTAATTTCTCAAATTACATATTAGAAAATTAAATCTTCATAAATTATGTCAATTAATTTCATTTATTATATAAAATAGCATAGATCCATCTTAACCGCTGATCTATTAAGTGCCGAGAGGGATCCAATCTCTTGAGGTGAAAACCTATTTATTGAGTATGAGACTTGAGAAAAGGATTGCATCTTGAGAGATTTAATCCCTCTTGATGCTTGATAGATCGGGTTGACATGGATCTAGGCTCATTATATAATACTATATAATGTCTATATTTGTATCTATGTGTCTCTTTCTTATTCCCTCTCTCTATCTCACCCCCAAACATACACATTCTATCATTATATCTATCTATCTCTCACTCTCTCTCTCCTCCCCTTTTGTCTATCTATCTCTTACCCTTTTCTTCCTCTCTCTCTTCCCTCTTGATTTCCCCTCTTACTCTCTCTCCATTGCTCCTTTTTCACTCCCTCTCTCTCTCCACCTTTCTTCCTCTATGTATTTCTTCTTCTCTCCCTCTCTCCCCCCTTCCAACTCCAACTCCCTCTCCTTCTCTCTCTTGAGTAATCACTCCCTTTCTCTCCGACCTAGCTTTGTCTCCCCCCACCATATCTCTCTCTCTCTCTCCCTTCAACTCTATCACTATCTCCCTCCCTATCTCCTTTTCTCTCCCCCATCTAGCTTTGTGTCTCCCACTCTCTCTCTCTCTCTCTCTCCAACTTTGTCATTATCTTTGTCCCTCTATCCATGTCTCTCTCCCCTCCATCTTTGTACCTCCCTCTCTCTCTTCCCCTTCTCTCCCTATCTCTCTCCTCTCCTCTAATTTGTCTTCCCCTGTCTCCCCTCTCCCTCACTCTCTCTCCATCTCTCCGAGGTCACTATCTCTCTCTCTAGCTCTATGTATCTATGTATTTGTTCTTTCCTCCTTCTCTCTCTTGCCCCCTCTAAAATTTGATCTCACCCTCTCAAATTTGATCCCATTGTATTGTGTTTAGGAAAGTATCTAAATTAAAAAAAACTTAATTGGTTGTAAAATATTTAACCTATATTTTGGATCAATCATGTCAACTAAAATACAACATTGAAGCACTTAAAAAAATCATACGCTCTCTTTCCTCTATTATCATTAGTCAATCCTTAGTTAAGATGGATCTCTACTAGTTTTTAATAATATTATTTATATTATATAAATTTCATGTCTTTATATATATAAGTATTCTCATCAAATATGCTAAGATCATTGTGAAGATTTCTCACTTTCATCATTGTAAATTTAGGGAAGCCATTGAAATTGAGAGGAGGCCCAGTAATATTAATAGGGAAAATGGTTAGAAAATCAACAGCCATTGGATTCTAGCCCTTTCCTCTTAGTCCCCTCCCTTTCTTGTCTCATTTTGCTCTATTTGGTTTTTCTCCCCGTGAGGTTGGTTTATTTGTCCTTTTTTCTTTTGATATAGCTACAATCTACGAAATTATGAAATAAAAAATATTTAAAAGTAAAATACATTTAAATAAACCTATTACATTTAAATTTAAATTTAATTGTTGAGATGGAGCTTACTCTGCGCTCTGCATTCTAGGGTTTGTACATTTGCAGCGACGGCAGGCTTTGCAAAACTGCAGAATACCTGCAATCTCTGACGGATTCAGGCCCATTCATACACCGGACAGAGGGTACACGACCTCATGGAGCCCCTGCCGGGGGAGGGCGATGGACCTCCCCCACAAAACGACAATGAACAGTTTCTGAATGAGGAAGGAAAGGGAACTGTAAATCAGAATGAGAATAATGAAGATCTGAAAAGCCAACAGACGAAACAAGACGAAAAGCCACTAGAAGTATGCTCTGCTACATGCAAACCAGTGGCCTCTGTACGCCCAAGGGTAGAACTACCAGGCCATCGAATCAATGCAAAGATACAGTTCATGAAAGATCATGCTCTAATAGGGAAATTCATCGGTCTATGGCCAACTGAAAAAGCATTAAGGAGCTGGATAAATGCGAAATGGCATCCAAAGGGACATATAACCCTGCAGTTGGGACCGAAAGGGTTCTTCACTGCTATCTTCAACTGCTTGGAGGATAGAAATAGGGTTCTAGACGGTGGGCCTTACTTCTTCAATGCAGCCGGTCTGTTTCTCAGAGGATGGGTGGAATGCTTCAACCCAGACAAGGAGGACCTCAGCTGGGCTCCGGTGTGGATCCGCTTATACTCGCTGCCGGTGGAATATTGGGAGGAAGACTCCCTACAGGCAATAGGAAACACTCTGGGTGAGTTTGTCAAAATTGCAGAGGAAACGAAAACATGCAGATACACTTCTTTTGCCAGAATCTGTGTCTATATGAATCTAAATCAGGCTCTCCCAGATGCGGTAAGCATATCTCACTATGACATTGAATGGATTCAGACGATTGACTATGAACATGTGCCTTTTCGATGCCGAAGATGTCATGCCCTAGGGCACTTATTCAGAGACTACCCACTAACGCAGAAACCCTCTCCTGCCTCTGATCCGGAAGCCTCTGAAGCAGGTGGCTTCATCAAAGTCACAAATCGCCGGAAAGCCCACAAGAAACATGCTCCAAAACCAAAGGTAGCGCAGACCAGCCCACCTGGGCCCTCAACAAGCAATAGTTTTGGTGTCTTAGCTAACCAGCTGGAAATGCAAACGAATCCACCGGAGCCAGAGACAATGAACGACGACCACTCAAAGAAGGGAAATCCCACAATGCCACAAGCAGATACTCAAGGTAAGGAAGCTTCTACCTCAGACAAGCAAAAAGAAACATTATGGAACACTCAAGTCATGCAGTTGGAGATTCCAAACTCAAATGCCAGCCTAGAAGAGGAACCGATGGAAGAATCAGATTACTCTCAGTTCATGGAGGAAGAAACAGAAGCAATAGACATTGGGGATCTGGACCTTCCCGGTCTAGAAAAAGCCTGCACAACAAACAACTTTGACAACATTCCGGCAGGACAACTTAAGAACCTGGAAGAAGTGTTATCTCGGGCGCAAAGGCAAAAATCTTTAGGTATACAGATAGGAGGTCCATGGGATGGCCGATTCATAGCCAAAGATATCAAAAAGCAAGGAAGGAAAACTGTTCTACAGATAATAATGAAGGTAGGACAAATTCTAGTGGATTACGGTAGGTATGCCAAGTTAACCAAGTACTACCGTCCTAAAAACACTCCTTCCTAATGAAGTTAATCTCTTGGAATATAAGAGGGCTTAATGGCCCAAGGAAGACCCGAATTCTTTAAAACATGATAAAGCAAGAAAACCCTCAAGTTTTATTCTTGCAAGAGACCAAATGTGATTCTAATGCATTTGATAGATTAGCTGCTAAATTCTGGCCTGGGAGTCATAACATAGCAGTGGATGCGGATGGTGCCTCGGGAGGCCTAGCTATTATATGGGATTCGAGAGCTATCAAGCTCAACAATTTCCATGCACACAGGAATTTCCTTCAAGAAATTTTTCATATCATAGGCACAAATCAACATGGGCTCTTAACTAATGTATATTTCCCACAGGATACATCTAGAAAAGCGGATATCCTAAACTCCATCTCTGCTCTCAACCATAATAGATTTCACCCTTTATGGATTGTAGGAGGCGACTTCAATATGATTACAAGACTGGAAGAAAAGAGAGGGGGCAGATGCAGAGGATCTCAGGAAGGGTCGCCCCTGAAGGACTTCATTCAAAATAACTGGCTTATCGACCTCCCTTTCAATAATGGAGTATTTACCTGGAACAAAAAATGAGCAGGGAACCAGCAAATCGCTTCTCGGTTGGATAGGTTTCTACTCTCAGACAATGCCATTCATCTTGGTGGTGATTTTGCAGCCTCCATATTGCCTTTCTCTGGATCTGATCACTGGCCCATTTCCCTCCAATGGTCTTGTCTAGGAAACAAGCTCCGCAGGATTTTTCACTTTGAGGCCTTCTGGTTGACCCATCCGGACTTCCACAAATTAATCAATACATAATGGAACAACTTCTATCCTCCTCGAGGCTCAAAAATGTACCAATTCCAACAAAAGCTCAAGCACCTAAAAGGCAAGATCAAGTACTAGAATCACACATCATTTGGCAATATCTTTCAAGGGAAAGCAACCCTCGAGCTGGAAATGAGGCAGCTACAGCAGAAGATCATCATAAATGGCCGATCAGAGGACCTGGCAGAACAGGAAAAAACCCTTGAAATGCAACTAGCAGAAAAGGAAAAGCAGGAAGAAACGTTGTGGAGGCAAAAATCAAGGATCAGATGGCTCAAAGATGGAGAGAAAAACACTAAATTCTTTCATAGCACTACAATCCAGCGCAGGATGCATAATAATATAACTCATATTCAAAACGAGCAGGGAATCAAAATGGAAAAGCATGAAGAAATAGAGACTGAACTTTTAAATTATTTCAAGCAGGTGCACAGAGAGCCAAACAATGACAGATCTCAGGCCATAGAGAAAATTACTCGCAATATTCCCAAACTTATCACAGAAGAGCATAACCAAATGCTTCTCAAGCCTGTTGATCTCCAAGAGGTGGAACTTGCAGTACGACAACTAAAAGCAGGCAAAGCCCCAGGCCCGGATGGATTCACCTCTAATTTTTTCCATAACTTCTGGGACCTGATCAAGATGGAGGTCTGGCAGGTGGTTGAAGAGTCTCGCTCTCTAAGATGGATGTTTCCAGGGGTAAATGCTACTTTCATAGCCCTGGTTCCCAAGGTGGATCAGCCAAGCACACCCGACAAGTACAGACCGATAGCACTCTGCAACATAATCTATAAGATCGTGTCTAAAATCATAGCTTCCAGGCTCAAACTCCTGCTTCCTCTCATCATCTCACCTGAGCAATCCGGATATGTTGAGGGGAGGCAGATCACGGATGGGATCATCCTAACTCATGAAATAATTCATTCTCTGAAGATCTCCAAGAAGCCAGGTATGCTACTCAAACTAGATCTTTCAAAGGCTTTTGATAGCCTTAGCTGGAAGTATATTGAAAAGGTTCTAACAGCTTTTGGTTTTGATGCTTCCTGGGTTCGATGGATTATGAGCCTCATCTCATCCTCCTTTTTCTCTGTTTTAATCAATGGCATTCCCTCTGCTACCTTTCATCCTTCTCGTGGCATCAGGCAGGGAGACCCCCTCTCCCCTTTCCTGTTTGTTATCATGGCGGAGGGTTTAGGTCGCAGTATCAGGTCTGCTCAGCAATCTCTCCGTCTCAAAGGCCTCTCCTTTCACAATTCCCTTGCTTTCACTCATCAATAATTTGTTGATGATAATATGCTTTTCGGGCATCCCTCGGTCCAAGAGGCTCGTCAGCTTAAAACTCTTTTGACAGACTTCTTGGAAGCCTCTAGTGCCTCAATCAATCACTCCAAATCTCAAATCTTCTTCTTTCATACTCCCTCAGTCACTCAGTCAGCCATTTTACGCATCCTAGGCTTCTCCTCTGCTAAACTTCCCTCCTCTTATCTAGGTGCTCCGCTCATTGCCTCTGGCCTAAAGCACTCTTCCTGGAGAATCCTTCTAGAAAATCTGGAAGCGCGGCTCTCCTCTTGGACTCACAGATCACTTAACATGGCAAGCCGTCTTGTCCTCATTAAAGCTGTCCTTCAAGCTATGCCTTTATACCTCTTCTCCATCCTTGCGGCTCCCAAATGGGTTCTTAAAGAAATCAAAACTATCCAAAGATCATTTCTTTGGGGCAGCAGCGGCCTCAAGCGCAAGTGGGCTCTAGTTAAATGGGAAACAGCATGTCTTCCAAAGAAAGGAGGCGGTATTGGATTGAGGGACCCCTCTCACAGCAATGCAGTTATGGGGGCTCGAATCTGGTGGAAATGGCTTTCGGAACCTCTCACCCCTTGGGCCTCATTATGGACAGCTAAATATGTGGGAAATTGTCCAAGGGAGGAACTAATTAGAATATCAGAGACCAGCACAGGCTCAATCATGTGGAACTCGGCCAAACAGCACAAGAACCTCATACAACAGCATAGCTTTTGGGAAGTGAAGAATGGTGGTAATGCTAGGTTTTGGGAAGACTCCTGGCAACAGATGCCCAAACTCAGGGACCTTTTCCCTCCAAATACACTTCTGGAACAGGATATGCAACCTCAAAATACGGTGAGAAATTTCTGGTGCAATTCCTCACACCAAGATTACAGAGAGTGGCTCAAAGCGACTCAGATCTTAAGACAGGGGCCGATGCAAGACCAACAAATTCTGGATACAGAATTAATGAAAAGGAAAATTCAATATTCTGAGGAAAAGGACATTCTCAGATGGGGATATGAAGAAAAGGGAACCTACTCCACAAGAGAGGCCTACAATATACTTATCAAGGAACACATGGTGCTGGACTCGCTCTGGAGCAAAATATGGGATCCCTCCATCTGGCCGAAAGTGTCTACCTTTCTTTGGCTCCTTTGTCACAAAAAGATTCTCACATGGGACAATCTGAGAAAAAGAAACTTCTATGGACCCTCCATCTATCCCAACTGTAAAAACGAAGAGGAAACCATTGAACACCTCATGTATTACTGTCCGTTGGCACACAAGCTATGGCAAAAAATCAGTTTCCGTTGTCAAAAAGGAGGAGCCAATGGAGATATCACTACTACTGTGCGCAACTGGGACCACCACCCCTATCAAAGTAAGATCCTGAATTTTCTCTGGAAGCTCATCCCAGGATTTGTTATGTGGGCCATATGGAAGGAGAGAAATGGTAGAATATTCAAGAATCACACCAAATCGCTGGATGACATATGGAAAATCATCAATCAAAATATTGAAGAAACCATATCTCTCAAGACCTGGTACCAAGAGGACTTCCCAACTATCCCACAGGAACAATCAATATGGAATAATTGGAATTTCCATAGAAAGCAAGAACAGCTGATCAAAGGAACAAAGCCTCCGAGAGGTCACTCACCGGAGAAATGGCTCCCTCCCCCCATGAACATGTATAAGCTAAATTTTGATGGTGCCTCAAAGGGTAACCCAGGGAATTCTGGCTTTGGAGGGATCTTCAGAGATCACAAGGGAGCTCCTATCTTAACCTTCTTAGGCTCACGAGGGTGGGACACCAATAACTCAGCGGAGTTAGAAGGTCTATGGCAAGGGCTACTTCTGGCGCAAGGTAAGGACCTCTTTCCTCTTATAATAGAGGGAGACTCTCAAATCATCATCAAAATGGTCTCAAGAATTCTACAGGGCTCCCCCTCCTCCAAGATCAGTAACAGTTGGAGAATGGCACAAAGGCTACAGCATATTGAACGCTAGTTTTCCTCCCATAGAGCGGTCTCCTTGAAACACACTCATAGAGAAGGGAACAAAGTTGCAGACCTATTAGCTAATATGGGAGTTGAGTGTGGGATGTATCTACATGTTGGATCACTCACTAATTTAATATCTGAATCTCAACTCCTGGATTTTAACAATCTAGTGCAGAAGGAAATGCCTAAGATAGAAGAAATACCCCCGGATGCGGGTGGCACCATCACTCTTAATGCACATCATGCAGCAAATTAAAGCCTGGTACCGCCAGCTGCAGAGTAGCGTGGCTTCCCAAGACTTCACCTTGTGCGAGCGGGAGGTAGGTTTTAAGGCTGGATCTGGTAAGAGATTGGCATTAATGGCTCGCATTGTTCGACGCAACATTCCCTCTGTTATAATCATGTCGATCCTCAGTGTCCTCATCACGCCTTGTGCTCAGTCTCACGGCAACGGAACCTGGTTAGCGGAGGTAGATGGTGACGGGCTGATTCTTGCTCACCGTCGCGAGCTCCAGGCCAACATTTCCAAGGGTAAGCTCTCCCCTGTTCTGGACTTACGCATTGGCTGTATTGTGCCTTCGTCTGGGGTGTTTTCTGTGCATTCTGTTTGGTATCTCTGTCGTTTCAACCAACCCTGTTCTGTAGTCTCTGGTGTCTATAATCTCTCTGCGCCCTACCACTCGTCTGTCATTATGGTTCGTTTGGGTAAAAGACATCGTTCTGGGGGGCGTCGTGACAGTGGCTTGCATTCTTCGGCTAGTCATTCTATGGAACCTGAACAGACGCCCATCAATCCTCCTCCCATCCACGAGGCTGTGCCACCTTTGAGCTCTGGGCGCAAGCCAATTCCGAACAGTGCCTTCCAAACCACGCACTTTAAATTTCAAAGTAATTTGAACAGGCCTCTTATTACTGCTCACATCACCATTATCCTTTCGGAAGAGGAAAATCAGGTCTCCCCTCTGGCTTGCATTGCTCCTGATCCTTCCCAAAGTAGTGAGCACTCCATGGACAAAGATAGCCCGGAGAATTGGAAAAATGAGAAGTCTGGTCAGGAGGAATTTCTTAAAAATATTCTGCCCCTTGAAGACACAGGCCCTGCTGTTGAGGAAGGGACTCATGGTGAAGCAAGCCATTCCATGGCAATCCCTGTCAGTGATTTGGATGGCAATGAGAGTCTGAGGACTGGCAGTGCATGTCTGGCTGAGGAAGAGAATCATGGCAAGGCTAAGGAAGGGTAGCGCCACCTGGGACTGCTTCTCTCTTTTTTGTTTCGGCTACTATTCAGATAATCACCTACAGGCATCCTAGCTCACAGTCAGGATTCAGCACTCATGACTTGTTGTTTTTGGCTTCCCGCTGGGGAATTGGTGATACACTTACTGCTGGTTTGCACTGATTTTGTGTTTCTGTGGCCCATGTCTCCTTCTCAGCTAAACATGTCACTCTCTGTGTTTTTCATCTGGTTTTTTGCTCTATGTAACTGGTCTCCCCAGCTTCTTTTTGTAAGGGGGCAGTTCTGTTGTGTTGAGTGCCCTCAAGCTATGTTTTCTGAGGCCTCAACTCTATGTAAAAATATTTTTCTTTACAGTTAATAGAATTTAGTATTTGCAGAGAAAAAAATTAAATTAAATTAAATTTATAATTATTTTATAAAAGATATATATATATATATATATATATATATATATTAATAAAATAATAAATAATTTAATTAAAAAAAAAAAATTAAACAAATTACATTTATAACCAAGATAATTCATTTTTCCTTTTTTAGTTTATAACTAATTAATATATTTATTTTTTAATATTATTTTGTTTTCCCCTTTGAATTAATTATTGTTTTTATTTGAATAATAGTTTTGAGTTTATTATAGTCCTTTGACTTATTATTTTTATATATTGGGGTCATGTTAATTATTTTTAATTATATATATATATATATATATATATATATATATATATATATATATATATATATATATAACTTTATACTATATTTGATTCACTAATTTACTATTAATTAATAATAAATAAAAATAATTTGTCCCTTTTTCTATTGAGTCAAAAATAGAAATTATTTTAGTATTTTTCCCTATAGCCGTTAGAAGGTCCTGGCTCCATATTTAACTTGCCGCTATGATCTGATTTTTATCTTGTCCTGAAGATGAACCACACTGGTTAGTTCGAAACCCATTGGCCTAAATATACCAATGTGATTTCTTCTGAATTTTATTTGAAATAATGATCCAAATTGTTTTCAAATATCATGGAATTGAAACTATGTTGGAGTGTTCATTTTCAGTCATTTAGGTATCCTTCACCTGAATTCATCTGCTATGGCCTTGCCATATTGAATACCTACTCTATTGAAATTCCAATTTGGACATTTGGGCATTTCATTTTTTGTTCAATTTCTTCTAGCCAACAACTACTCTTTTTAATGCTATAGTAGCTTCTATCTATGGAAAATTAGTCATTGAATTTACAATTGGCTAATCTAATTCTCTAATCTCAGCATGCCCACCATATCTCATGCAAGACATATTCATAAGGAAATGATGCATGCACACAAATAATTGGACTTAGCCTTCACTTAAAAGTATATCTGGTTGGATGCATCCTTATGTTAAATGTGAAATAAGGCCTCTCATCTGAAGAGTCCTAATATGAAAGGCATTGTTTAAAAATATGGTTATTATTCAAGTAAACTATCTAGTATATTTCAATAAAATTGGTGTCTGTCATGTAAAGGATTGCAAAGAATGGAGTTCTTTTTATGCATGCACACAAATAACTGGACTTAGCCTTCACTTAAAAGTATATCTAGTTGGATGCATCCATATGTTAAATGTGCAATAAGGCCTCTCATGTGAAGAGTCCTAAGCCAAAAGGCATTGTTTAAAAAATGGTTATTATTCAAGTAAACTATCTAGTATATTTCAATAAAATTGGTGTTTGTCATGTAAAGGATTGCAAAGAATGGAGTTATTTTCATATGTTTAATTGTAGATTACTATCATTAATTGGTCACCTAGAGTTTCTTATAATGAGGTTTTCCATTATACATTAATTTCTCAGTTGGAATTTACTTATGAGGCTTTCCATTATGGCTCACATTCACTTTTAATGTACTGAAAACTATGGAGGTTTCTCTCATCTCACATGCAATTCAATACTCTACACTGATGTTTCCATACCATTCATGCACTTTGAATGATACACTTGTACAGAAGGTCATATATCACAAACAACATTTTAATTTTCTTTCAAGTTACTTATATTTTTTTCCTTAGGCAGATTCTTACTGGACCTCTTGTGAACAAAGGAATGAAGGGTTGATTGAGGAAAAATTTAGAGGCAAGAGCGCTGGTGTGATAATGATTATCCTTGTTTAATTTGGGATAGGATATTTAAAAAGGTATATTTCCATTGGATGAGGATGTAGTGTGTCAGCTTCCCCTCAAGTTATTGTTTTTGTTTAGTATGAATCTTGAATGGATTTCAATTTCCCATGGCAAAAGAGAATATTGCATTGAAAAAAATTGGAGATCATCCCATCAGTGATGTAATTGTGAGATTAATTGTGTGTTCAATATTTAGAGACAGTTCCCTGGGAAGAACATGAAGAGGAAGAAATTACAATTTTTTTCCATAGCTAGGTTTCATAATTCATTCCCATCCTTGATAGAATTCAATTAGTTGACTCAGAAGTGGTAAGAAATGTGTTTCTCTCTGCCACACATGTTGCAATTCATTTCCTAGTCATGTTCAACAATGAGTTTCCTAGTCATGTTCAACAATGAGTTTGGACAAAATCGTGATTTCCATGGCTTGAGAATGTAAGAATATGTAAGAGGCTTGTCGAGTTTGGCCAAAGATGTGCTGATTTATAGGTGAGCTACTGATTTTCCTGACAAGCGAAGTAGACTCAATGAGTTTCCTAATTACTTGACAAGTTTTGTTACTTACACCAATGCAGAGTATAAAATGTCTAACAAGCATGCACATTTCATATGAGAACATTAAAATATTTACATATGAGACTTACTACATATTTTCATTGAACATATATTGAGCTGCCCTATATTAGAAAAAAAAATTGAAAAACAAAGAATGGTTTGATGCCCCATAATTCTTCAAGACTACCCATTTAAAAATAACAATAAATGGCATATTTCTCAAAAACATAATGGTCATGTATTGCACTCGAAAATTCTATCAAACACTTAACGTGTTAGTAAAAAGTATTTAATAACTTATATTCAGATTGGTACATACAGTCTTGTCTGTTGCCACATGAAACATCCTAGGGACATAGATGCCTGCCCCTCCTCCCATTGTCAATCCATCCAATAATGCCACCCACACACCAATCACCATACATGTCCAGGATCTAATGTGTTAGTAGCTCAGATGAAAAACATTAAAGACCATGAACAAAAAATAGATGATCAAATGCAGTACACATCAACTCATTGATGTAAATATCCAAGGAAGAATTCAATCAATAAGAAAACAAAACATTAATGTAATCAACTAGAGTTTTATCATGGGAATCAAAACAACGAACAAAAGGATCTTTTAAATATAAAAAATTGATCATCTATGATGGAGACAGGAAGACACACACATCAGTTGAAGACATAAGATTTTTGGAATTGCAATAACCAATATTTTCTTTTAAAGCATAGCACTTACAATTTTGTCCTTTCTGAAGATAGTAATATAAACTACCAACTAGTTCAAAGTACTTTAATAATTATATAAGAATATGAAGCTATAGTTATAGGGTGTTAAGGAGACCAATCAGTAACAGTGAATTCAGGCAAGTGCAAAGTTTCCCTCCCATCCACCCATTAGAAATGCCAAAAATATAACCACTTTGTTTACTGAAAGAAGAGAAAATAACATCTCCAATGAAGAACTCAAACATGAAAGTACAAAGGCATAATATTCACCATGTTGGAGGGGAAAGGAGTGGATCTACAAGATTGGATCAAATTTAGACATATGTGTTTCAATTTGTTGATACCCTCAAGACAGAATCACCTCATAGTCCTACACTCTAAGGACATAGCAAGAAATGGGGAACAACATGGGAACAAGGAAAAATTAAAAAAGGTCATAGTGGATAAGGCTTCAATCCAAAACATCAAAATCAAGTGCTTTTTCTAGCAAATAGAGATTAGATAAACCAAAGACAACTAAAAATGTCATAATAGGATGAAAACACACTACAAGCATACTTATATATAATCCAAGTCATAGATGGCCTCTGTGTCTAGATTTAATAATATGCTAGTGCTTTCACCTAAAGGGTCGATCTCTTGACATTGATCATAATTGGTCTTTGCATCCAAGACAACCATTTGATGAAGTCTCAATATCCACAATGAACATAAGGACTACTACAGAAAAGCTTAAGTTCGAGTATCCCAAATTCTACAAGTAGTATGCTGATTTCTTATAGAAAAATATCTAAATGAGTAGTCCAAATTCCCTCTCAAACTAGAGATAACTTTTGTTGTCTGAGCACTATTATTGTCATTTGTTCCAACCAAATTTAAAATACATGTCAATGCAAGGTAAGTGATCCAGGTCTGGGTGTGAAGAAGGACCCTACCAAGACCTTTTACTTTCGTGATGTGTTAAAATTGCTTTTTAAAAGAACATTAACGAATACATCTGCATGCTGTAAGAGGAACATATCAATCATCAACACATGGAAATGAAGCTGTTGATAATGGAGTTAGTTCAGGAGGGACTACATCTCTAGGCCCCGGTGTCAAGATGGTGTAGGCCACTGCATTATGTGTTGTCAATAAGGTGATGTACACAGAGATGATGTCTCGATCATACAAGGAAGAATGCCCTCACACAGGAGTGGCTCTAAGAGATGTTCCACAACTAGAACTCTCAATCAAAAGACTCCTATCAATATGACACAAAAATAAGCATGGTGCGCATCCCACCAACATAGCACAAAAGGGATGTCAAAGAAAAACACATGCATGATGACAACAAGAGTATCCCAGCAACATACAACAAGGTATCTCAAAGCATAACATGAAGAGTTATGACAACAAGTACATCATATAAAAGATTCCACACATCATGAAGCAAGGAATCATGACAACATGGAATAAATAAGATCTTACATCAATATCACTCAAGGATCTGTGTAGCATAATGTAAAAGAAGAAGTATATAAACAAATCATACACCTCACACCATGGGCCATCTGAAGAAGTGGATGCCTCACTGCTGAAGCCGCTCAGGCCATCGATGTCAAGGTGATGATCATATGAAGATGGCTACTTCGTACAAGAATGTGGAAATCTAAAACATAACTATCAACATGCTAAAACACGACTCTCACAGCATTGAACAAGAAGAATCGATCGTAAGGAGAAGAATCGATCAAAGAGGAAGAATCGATCTCAATAAGAATAACTACCCTGGACTCTTCGCTCTATAGATCGCTGGCTATCTAGCTTTGTAGCACTCTACCTTATGTCACTACAGCTCTACGATCTACCAGAATTTCAAGTGCTCTGACTCTATGGCTATCTGCACTCTGGATTGATCATGCTCTGTGGCTCTACGGGGTTCAACCACTGCTCTAGCTTCTCTACATAATTAACAACATAGTCTAGCTATCTCTGCATAGCCTAGCCCTCTCATTCTACGACTATTCTTCAGGTGCAACCTCTTCATTTTCTCTTCGACATTTCAGGCTCTTGCGCACACTATAGAATGCAGACTCTCGGGCTCTCTCTTTGGCGTGCCGACTCTCTAGCCTTGCCTCTCTAGTCCTCCTCCTTAGCTCTCTGCACCCATCATGTTTTATAACATGTTTGGGAACAAGGTCGCCTAGAAATTGGAGTTGTTTTGTCCAGAATAGAAGTTGTTTTCATAGAAGCATCAACGGTGCAACAAAATTCTCCAAAATGTCCTATTTTCTGTTAAAATAGAAATACATAGAAATATTGAAAACATTGGAAATTCTGACCAAAATCATAAAAGACTGGACTTCAAAAGATATTAAATCGACCCTATAAACCCTATTAGGTCTACCTTAGTTACTTGTCACTTATTGCATCGCATATCGGATTTGGCCAAAACCAAAAATACATGGGATTACACTAAAATGTCTGAATTCCCGGATCTCATATTTTATCAAATTGGATCTATTATTCTGTCGAGTCTGTGTTATATCGCAAGTCGAAATAGATGTTCGCCAATCACCAACGCTGATCATTCTGATCACTAATATTGGAAATCACTAATCACATTCTCTACACCCAGGGGTCCTGGTCCTCGGCGTTTGGGTTTCGCTGACCCAATCTGTTGATCTGACACTCCATCACCAATTCGGAAGTGTCGATATCTCCGATTTAACTTCTCCGTCCCCATATATCGGTAATCCCTGATTGGGGGTCTTGAAGTTTTCCCTTTACATGATTCCCAATGCGATTTGCCTTATAAAAGATTTAAGTCCATTTTTATGAGAAAAACCTCCTTTTTTCAAAGGAAACAAGGCAACTCTTTTTGTGATAACTTCATCATCCAGACTCGGATTGACGAACCGTTCACACCTCCATGATCAGGAAGATGAGATCTACACTGTGGTAACGGTTAAAGTTCATTCTAAACAGTTTGAATTTTGAGCCATCTTTGTCTTGTGTGTCTCTCTGGAGCCACTTGGATCAATCCTCCCCACTGAGGAGCTTTTGGTCCTCTAAAAGCATGAAAAATAGTCCGCATATTTCTATGTACCCTATCTGCATCACAAGCATTCTAAAAAGGTCTCGTTTCAATCTCCTTCACGTTTGTTCTTCAGAGCCATAAGCGACGAACCGACACCTGCTACTTCTGCAACCTGTAGTACATTGTTTTGAAAATTGCATGCTTTGAATGACATGACCAACTAACGACCCAAATGTCCCATACTTGCCATGAGTTTATAACACATACTCTGTGGTCTAGTTTACAACAAGATGGACGTAATACCCCATCTATGACAACAAGGCCAACTCATCATGGTTGCTTCAAAAGGTGATGGAAAACACATCATCACTACAACGGATGATTTACATACATAAGGCCAAACACTATTGTGTGGACAAGTGATGGAAACATAACATCACTTTCAGAGTTTTAATATGCGACTCAAAACATCACCAAACATCATTGTTGTTGACCACGTGATGGAAACACATCATCATGTTTAGATTTTAAAATGCAACAAGTGATTTACAAAAGAATGACCATGAAATGGCAACATGTCTAGAAACCATTTATCACTAATCAATGTGAATGGGTCACCTCCCTAAGGTGGTTTTTCTTGTCGAACAACTACTTTACCTGGTTCACGCACTGATGCTTTGTCTTTAAGGCGCTGATATGGATGGAGCTTCCAGCAAGTGGCTCCCTGATGGATACTTTTGTCAGAATGACTGTAGTAGGCTTTCTTCCTCCATATCTACTTAACCTATTTCATCTCATGCTGTTGAGAGGGTCTTTCATGCCTCATGAGTGCTGCCATTGTTTTCCAACACTTGGAAAAGGTATGGTTAGGAAAACCACAAAACGTGCATGTTTTCCGATGCCTTAGTATTTGTTCATTATTAAAAGCATGATCATAATCAAAATGAACATTTGAAGATCAAAAGTGATTATACCTTCATTTTCTATTGCTGATGTTAGGATGACAATGAGAGCTTGCTTCCATTCTCTCCCTACAATGGAAACTGCCATGGGATGATGGGGATGTTTTCCCATCATTCTCTCTCCTTGACAATGTCTCGGATGACTATGACACCTTTGAGCACTCTCCTTTAGTGTATCTCGAGCCTGCAAATTGATGTTCATGCATAACCCGCAAAGGTTGAGTGATGCCTTGGTTATTAGCACCAAGTTCTTTCTCCTCCTACCTCGTCTTTGTAAGGAGCCTCATGTTTGTCCTTATAATGGGGATCTCCAAATCTCCAACAGACATCATACTATGAGAAGATGAAACCGAAAGGAAATCAACATCTTTTACCTTCTCTTTCAATTTGGAAAGAACTGATGAGGGTTTCTCATCATTTGTTGTTGGTGGTTTTCTTATTGTCTCAGTGCATTCCCCAACTTCTTTCTTGACATAACCAAGTCCTACTTGACGAGGTAATTCCTCTACTTTGATGGGATTGACAATACCTTGGCCCTTAATGCCCAAGCCTTTCCCTTCATATCCCATTATCTTCAATAGTTTGGAGCCAATTCTTGTGGTATGATTTTGAAAAATAGTGAAATCATGATCAGGAAACATACATGAAGATGGAGAACCACTTTTTACCTCACATGAGTCTTACTACAACTTTTCCAAGGCCTCTTCCTTTGCTTGTAGCTGTAGTAGCAAACTCTACTTCTCCTCCTTCTCTTCATGTAGACACATCTTCAATTCGTCATTCTCTATTTGAAGATTATGTTTTTTTTGCTTCAGTTCTTCCATGGACTCTTCTGTGGCTTTCAACTGAAGCTATAACCACTCCTTTTCCTCTATTTCTTTCTGTGGAGTTTCATAAATAATTTCCACCTTCTTGGAAATGTTAAGCATGGTCTCGTACATTTCTCTTTCATCCTTTGTCATTGTACACACTGCAATTCACATCAATGTAAAGACCGATCTGATACCACTTGATCCAGGTCCATGTGTGAAGAAGGACACTACCAAGACCTTTTACTTTCGTGATGTGTTAAAATTTCTTTTTAAAAGAACATTAATGAATACATCTGCATGTTGTAAAGAAGAGGAAAATATCAATCATCAACAGATGGAAATAAAGAAGTTGATAATGACATTTGTCTAGGAGGGACTACGTCTCTGGGCCCCGGTGTCAAGATGGTGTAGGGCATTGCATTATGTACTGTCAATAAGGTGATGTACAAAGAGATGATGTCTCGATCATATAAGGAAGAATGCCCTCACGCAGGAGTGGCTCTAAGAGATGTTCCACAACTAGAACTCTCAATCAAAAGACTCCTATCAGTATGACACAAAAACAAGCATAGTGCACATCCCACCAACATGGCACAAAAGGGATGTAAAAAAAAAACACATGCATGACGACAACAAGAATATCCTAGCAACATACAACAAGGGATCTCAAAGCATAACATGAAGCAAGGAATCATGACAACATGGAATAAATAAGATCTTTCATCAATATCAATCAAGGATCTGTGCAGCATAATGTAAAAGAATAAGTATATAAACAAATCATATACCTCACACCACGAGCCATCTAAAGAAGTGGATGCCTCACTGATGAAGCCGCTCAGACCATCAATATCAAGGCGATGATCGTATGAGGATGGCTACTTTGCACAAGAATGTGGACATCTGAAACATAGCTGTCAACGTGCTGAAACATCAATCTCACAACATCGAACAAGAAGAATTGATCATAAGGAGAAGAATCGATCAAAGAAGAAGAATCGATCTCAACGAGAATAACTGCTCTGGACTCTTGTCTCTATAGCTCGCTGGCTATCCAGCTGTGTAGTGCTCTAGCTTATGTCACTGCAGCTCTGCAATCTACCAGAATTTCAAGTGCTACGACGCTATGGCTATCTGCGCTCTGGATTGATCAAGCTCTATGGCTCTATGTGGTTCAAGCACTACTCTGGCTTCTCTGCGTAATTCACAACATAGTCTAGCTATCTCTGGATAACCTAGCCCTCTCATTCTACAACTATTCTTCAATTGCAACCTCTTCATTTTCTCTCTGGCATTTTAGGATGTCGCACACACTCTAGCATGCAAACTCTCGGGCTCTCTCTCTGGCACACTGACTCTCTGGCACTGTCTCTCTGGCCCTCCTCCTTAGCTCTCTACACCCATCATGTTTTATAACATGTTTTGGGACAAGGTTGCTTAGAAATCAGAGTTGTTTTGTCCAGAATAGAAGTCATTTACATAGAAGCATCGGCGGTGGAACAAAATCCTCCAAAATGGCCTTTTTTATGTTAAAATAGAAATACACAAAAATACTGAAAAATTGGAAATTCTGACCAAAATCATAAAAGAACAGACTTCAAAAGATATTAAATTAACCCTATAAACCCTATCGAGTCCGCCTTAGTCACTTATTGCATCACATCTCGGATTTGGCCAAAACCAAGAATACACACGATTACACTGAAAAGTTTGAATTCTCGGATCTTAGATTTTATCAAATCGGATCTATTATTCTATTGAGTCCGTATTATATCGCAAGTCAGAATAGATTATCACCAATGGCCAGCTCTGATCATTCTGATCGCTGATATCGGTGATCTCTAATTGCATTCACTACACCCAGGGGTCCTGGTCCTTAGCCTTTGGGTTTCGCTGACCTGATCCACCGATCCAACACTCCATTACCGATTTAACTTCTCTACTACCATATATTGGCAATCACTGATCGGGGGTCTTAAAGCCCACCCTTTACACAATTCCCGATGCAATTTTTCTTATAAAATATTTAAGTCCATTTTTATGAGAAAAACCTTATTTTTTCAAAGGAACCAAGGCAACTCTTTTCGCGATAACTTCATCATCCGGACTCGGATTGATGAACCATTCACACCTCCATGATCAAGAAGATGAGATCTACACTCTAGTCCTGGTTCAAAGTCATTTTATACACTTCGATTTTTTGAGCCATATTTGTCCTGTGTGTCTCTCTAGAGCCGCTTGGATCAGTAAGCTCACCTATGACATGTATGCTTGTGCAGTAAATTTAACATAAGCGTAGGTTATTACTTATACAACAAGGGTACTCCTATAAATCATGTAATAAGCAACATAATGATGCATTTTACATCCACCTTTTTCGTTGTAAGTATCCATAGGTGACTTGATAAAAAATGATCATTCACCTAACCTTGTATATTTTATTGTAACCTTGTATTATCATCTCCAACAATTTTTCAATCCTAGATATATCTCACAAATAAGTGTACAACATGTGTGTAGTTCCAGCAATCTACTTTGTTACTTGCATACTTGCTACTAGGCTAGGATTTCCTTATAATGTGAGTGATTATTGATTGTTGTTTTGTGCATCTTTAGGGAAAAGAACCCTTTGTAAACTTTCTCTTGCAAATTCACCTTTCACAGGCTGTAATAAGATTGTTGAGCATGAGTCAACTATAAATGAAGCTTTTTTGCTCATATTGTACAATCCTTAAAGAAGTATTTTTATTGGCTAGTGCTCTACTTCATATATTGCAGAAAAATTAAGAAAGGTAATTAATCTCCACCCTACCACCATGTCTCTATTTCCCCCTTGGGAATAACTTGATTGATCATCAGGTCAACATTGACATGCTCCCCCATGTTCTGTTATCAATGCTTTTTGACACATCATTGCAAAATTGTCACTAGTCACAAACCACAACTCCCTATAGAATTCACAAGGGAGTTCCATACTTAGAGATTTTCCATTTGTCATATCTTGTAAAGCATCAAATAGTTCATTCTTATCCAAAGATTATGATTAATGTAGACTAAATCTAGTGAACCTTGTACAAATGTGTTATATTTGTACTTTATCTGATATACAGTTGTGACAATATTCATTGTACTTTCATTCTTCCTTCTTATGTATGTTTGTATTTTCATTGTTGCAAATTATCGTCATATCAGGTGGTATAAGAGCCTAGTTTTAGGGCTTTTGGATATCAACAATTTACTTCCACAGGGACTCTCACATCCACTTTTCCTTGAACTCTCAACTGCAAGATGCTTGAGAGATCCACAATGCATTGGTACCCACTCATCCTATTTGTAGGTAATTAACACAGGTAACACCTTGTCACTCAAAGTTTCCCAGTCCATTTTTCATTCCTCTGCAGATTTTCTCAAGTCATGATACATTTTCATGACCTGCAATCACACTATTATTCTTATTCTACCACATATTCCCATTGCATGTACTATTGATTTCAAGGAAATGTACCTTATCACAGATGAAAACTACTACAAACCAACATAACTTTTGTTTCAATACTGCATCAAGACTCTTCATAACTCTAGAGACTCATAAAGGTCACAAGACCCCTGTACCATTAAGCTCTTGGCAAGAGAAGATCCTAGAGAAAGAGTACTAATAAAGTCAGTTCTCGCTGGAGTAGCTGTTGTAAATGACAAAACAACAGAATAAGTTTCAAGCCAAAATGATGCAAGACATGTTTCCCATTATTTCAAAGCATGACTCTTGATTTATGAGGTACATATAGAAGACATTGTGGAAGCTTCTTGGTTGTCAATTGAGGTTTTCCACCTCATTCCATCCCCAAACTAACAAACAAACTGAGATAATCAAAAGCAAGATTACATGAAGTGGGATAATTTTTTACAAGCAAAGCATTGGGGGCATCATCTTCTAAAATCCCTCAAAAGCGAAGCATCTAAGAGGCAGATATATCTTTATATATCTATCTATCTATCTATCTATCTATCTATCTATCTATCTATATATATATATATATATATATATATATATATATATATATATATATATATATATATATATATATATATATATATATATATATATATATATATATATATATATATATATATATATATATATATAACATCATATAGCATTTATATTAAAAAAAAACATCCAAAATGCCAAATTAATTGCAGAATATATGAAAACATGCATATTTGAACATAAACCAAGATAGAAATGGAAACCATAGTACATTAATCATTAATTATTCAAGCATCAACCATTTAAATTCTAGCAATTACAAACAAACATCAATTTTTTTAAGCATATAATAGAAAGTAGACCATTAAATCATTGAAATAGCTTATCTAGCAACTATCAACATGACCAAATAGTAATAATTACAAAATAAGCCATCTACTCAGAAGTAGGAAGACTGAAAATTCCAAATTCAAAACACTAATCTATCATCTGTGACAAATAAAGTAGTGAATTTATCTACTATTCTCTCCTCCTTGCACCACCACAATGGGAAGCATGTTGGAACTATGTGCTGGACTGTTAGAACCGTGTGTTGGACCATGTATGGAACCATCATAGTTTTGTAATCATAGGAAACATGGTTCTGAATTTTTAGATGGTAGATGACATGGCGCTCAGTAGTTGTCCCATTCAGAGCAAGCTTATGGCTTCTAGACCCGGTGGGCAAGGGACAATTCCTGCAAGACTAATCAAAGGACCTTGGGCCATTCTCTATACATTTATCACCAACAAAATAAATAATGGGATAATTTCATGCACACTTTGTAGCACAACTACAATAGGCCAACTCTTGTGTCCATTGAGCAATCCCAATTTGAGGTTTGTTACGGCTTCCAGCCTCCTTCCTCTTATAAGCTTCCATTTTCTCTCCTTGTAACACCCAAATCCCACCAACAAAAGAAGCAAGATAAGGTTTCTTCCTTTGTGTAGAACCTGGCCAAAATTTACAACAAAGTCTATGAAATACTTCAGTAAACATAAGCCAAGTACAAGGAATTATATGACGGACATCAAATACCTCCTCATTTTTAGGTTGGCAACATATTTTAGCATCATTTTCAAGAAAACAAGTTCAAAAATCAGCCAAATCACAACCTCAAGCCAATCCAGTATGAGAAATATACCACCACGTGACAGGCTGCTCCAAATGCCTTCAAAATGGATCTTCCACCTCAGCTTTCTATCGATGATTTGGTGAATTTCAATTAGATCAAGTTGCATGAGAATCAACATTTGAAGGAATCAGTCTCATTCATGCATCAAGACACCACCATTCCTCATTTTCAACCTCCTTTTCCTATCGATATGCTGTTTGATCTACTAGATAGTGTCAAAACAAAACTTACTTGGTGGTATGCAAAGGCTTTTTACCCACCCAATCCAAGTGTTTTTCCTAATCAGCAGTTGAGTAGTAATTCCCAAATCTATGAAAAAATATTAATTAGGGACAATTATTCCTAGAAGAAGAAACTATGAAACTTGGTCAAATGGACATTGTCCAAATATGTATTATATATGTGCTTTACCCTTTGTATTTTGTCTTGTATAGTTGATTTCAACAAAAATTATCCTTCCACACACACACATATAAAGAGTATACGATATGTTCAGTTGTGGGTCATTGAGATCTCATTTGAACTGTGCTTATATTAGTGACAGATAGAGCTACTACATTTTTGGTATTTTAGAATATAGATGGAATAATAGACCTAATTGTTTCTTTGGTCTAATTTTCTATTAGCATTAGGGCCCACAAAGGTAAAGATATTTTCAAAAGGATTTGAACATTTTCTTGTAATTTTTTTCCATACGAAGATATTCTTGTACAATGAGAAGAAAATTTTAAGAGGGTGCAACTTTCAAGGGAAGATTTTAAAAAACTATGGTTTCAACTCCATATCATTTGGATTTGCGGGAAGTCATATTGAATCACAACCAAGATGGTAAAAGTAATATAATTCAAACTTGGAGCTTATTTTCACATTTATAAATAATTTAATCTATAGGAACTAAGGAATCTATAGTAGAGAGCCATCAATGAAATCAACATACCTAATCTTGGATTTCCATACGATAAAACAACCAAAAATCTTTGGCATTATCAAAGAAGTTGAAACCACAACCCAACATGGGAGATGATATCATAAAGAATTATTTCGTGACATCATGGGAGTAATTTGATGGCAGGTTGAAACAAAGGCCACAATGTATCGAATAAAAAAATAATAATTACTTCCCTCTAGTCAATTAATTAATTAATATCTGTCAGTGTTACAGAACCCAACTCAACAAACAAACTCAACACTAGACAATAAGAATTATATGAAGATTCAGAAAAATCTCACAACTGTTTTTTTTTAATAGAATAATAATTTTTTTATTGTTTGGTTCATATTAACTTATAAATGGACCCACCAAGTTATTTGGTAGACTTTCAAGTCAAAATCACCCATCCATGAAAAAATCAACAAGTACTAGTGGGTTTGAGTTTGACCTGCCAATACTTGCATCTAAAACTCATTGTCAATGAGTTTGAATCGCCAACAAGTTGGTTTGGCCAATTTTATTTGCATTAGGAGTACTTAGCAATTCAACCAAGTTTTGTAACAAGGGTACCAACATAGAAAGTATGTAAATAAATACAGGCACATCACCAATCTAATGTTGCCATATATCAATTTGTCAATTTCCATACTTATTCGCAAATAATTGGTTGTTGTGTTCGAGGATGTACAAATGTCATTCTTCACAATCTCAAAGTGATATTGTTAACTTCCCTTAATCATAACTGCACACCACCCACCACCCCCAACCCCCTCAACCCTCGGATATCTCCTGTCCCCCAATTCCCACTGCTCAAGTCAAGATCATCCTCTTAACAAGACCTCAAATTATTGCTAGAGGTTATTTGGATTCCAAACTATGAATCATAAAAACATAAAAAATTACACCATGCCATTGACTTAATATATTGTGTTGTGTATCATTTTTTCCTTGATATATTTTTAACATCAATAATGAGCAACTGTTACAAGGAAGAATCAACAACTTGTGTTGAGTTATGTATCAATGGGTCACTTGTAAAATTGCAACATGAAGTTACCAATAGTACAATGAATTATGTAAATATATTAGCACTAGAAACCATGCAACAATGGACAATGTCATTCACATACTTTTCTATGCCAATTTCTTACCCTTTTACATCTATTCACCTTGAGGCATTCACACTATCCAAGAAAAATTATTGCAAGTAAAATCAAAATCTGAAATGCCACATCTGTATGCCTATAGCACTTGAAAACTGCATGTATTCAAGTCTCGTATCTTAAGGCATTAGTGAGATAGTTGTTAAGATATTTAGGACTTCATTCCCTCATTCAAATTTAAATAGGAAAATGAGCCACAACATGTCGCTTTGCAATCCTTACTGCAAATGATGGTTACTTTCCTAAGAATTTGGTCATTTTCTCCCTATCAAATCTCTTAGCTTATTAATGTGCAACACCATTATATACAACACTTTAGGAGGTAGAGGCACCCATCTAGGTTGGAGAATGGAAATCTAGGAAGAACCAAGTTATGATGAGCAATGTCCATCACTCTTTTCCTCGGAAAGTGCATTTAGAGGCCATAGTGGGAAATTGGACATAGGATACCTTGTGCTACTAAACCTCTTGAGGTGTCAACAATATTTATAGTTAATAACCATAAGGTCTATGAATTACAATTACAAGGAAAAACCCTCCTGGGTTGTATCCAATAAGGATTGATCCTACTTAACTGAGGATCTATACATAAGATAGAAGAATAATAGAATTGTTGTCTAGGTATAGTTACACATTCGAGTATGACAAAAAATCATCTCATTATGATTCTCATTTATCTTACTAGCTAAGATTATTTTTTGTGGTCATGGCATACCACAATATTCTTGGTTATAAAATAGTCTAGTAGATAGGTAACATGGTTCCTCATTATGGGAAATAGTTCAAGACTGTGGTTACACACACCATAGGTTTTTTCATGTTGTTCAACCACCTTGTACATTGAAACACCTCAAAATGTGCATAGGGACAGGTTTCCTAATCACCTCCCAAGGCTAGGGATTCGAGAGGTTGTCCCACCTCCACCCTGCTAGAACACATAATTTCTAGAGAACTCTGTGGCACTCTAGGGTATATATATATATTATATATATATAAGACTGTGGTTACACACACCATAGGTTTTTTCATGTTGTTCAACCACCTTGTACATTGAAACACCTCAAAATGTGCATAGGGACAGGTTTCCTAATCACCTCCCAAGGCTAGGGATTCGAGAGGTTGTCCCACCTCCACCCTGCTAGAACACATAATTTCTAGAGAACTCTGTGGGACTCCAGGGTATATATATATATATATATATATATATATATATATATATATATATATATATATATATATATATATATATATATATATATATATATATATATATATATCCCCACCCATAGTTGGTAAGGGATTCCATGGATGTATACCACCCAATGTATAGTCAGGGACTCTAGAGGTCAATGTCTCCACCCTTTGATCAAAAAGGGGCTCCAGAGATCAATGCCTCCACCCTTTAGGAATATCCCCACCCATATTTGGTAAGGGGTTCTAGGGATGTATATCTCCACCTAATGTATAGCCAGGGACTCTAGAGGTCAATGTCTCGACCATTTGATTAGAAACGGGATCCAAAGATCAATGCCTCCACCCTTTAGGCATCCAGGATTCCAGAGACATGGCATTCCACCATAACTCTATTCTGGGATTCTAAAGACTTGTCCCCACTACGATCTTATTTCATTAACTTCTTTCAACTGATCACTATAAAGTGATTTCATCACATAGTTCTTACATGCTTATCAAGGAGGATTCCTAGAGACATAGTGATGAAGTTAACAAAAGGGTCAGTGAACTTGGACCGAAATGGGTCTATCTCGATTTTGTCCTCTGGCTTAAAACTATAGATGTGACCCTAGATTTGACATGCTAACGCATTTGAAAACAACAGGGGTATTATTGGATGACCTTTTATGAAAATTCATAGTAAAAATTCTAAATGAAAACACATACAATAATTGTAGGCACATGCAATGACTGTAGGCACATAGTCAACAATAATTTATCACAACAAAAAGACTTAGTGCTACTAAATCCTTCCATTGAGTATCAAACACATAAATAAAGACTGTAAGGGTTTATTGACGCCAAAAAAATCATCTATAGTTTTATGGTACTATCTTCTGATGCTACTGATTTGGTTATATCCTTATCGACACCTTTATAGCCAAGCCAAACCCTATTATTCCGTGATTTTTCTTCTAGATTTGTACCTCAGTTGCTAACAACTATTCAAATCCTCTTTTCCTTCCTAACCCTTCTCTTCCCTATCCCATTCATCCTCACCTGTTTCCCTTTTCTACTGGCATTCCTCACCTTCAGTTAGTTAGGCCCTTTCCCTGTCTCCTCGATTTTTCTTCCATCTAGCTCTTCTCCATCCTTAGTGTTTGTTTGCTATTTGCCACCTTTATCGATCCACTTCTCAATCATGCTAGGCATGGCCTTTCTCCCTTTCTCCATGTGCTCTAATTTTGAAAAATATCACTCTCTCGAAGTCTATCTCTAGGTCCCCCTTGTTTCATATTGTCCAATCGACTACCCTATCATATACGTTCCAAGGCCTTCCCCCCTCGAATGCCTTCTCCCTCTCTTGTTCAAAGGGATAGTGGGTAGTGATCTATAGGTATGATGTCAGTAATCTAAACAAAAGCACATGTAACCATATTATCATCATTTTCATTATGATTTCCCATACCTTTGATTAAATAAATTCTAATTTCCTTTTTACCACCATTTGCCTTAGTAAGAACTAAGATCAGTACTCATGAGAGAGGGGATTTGAAACCTATGTGCCCTGAACCATACCAAAGGAAATTTGATGCTATGTTGTTGAGAATGATTGAAGTGATGTTGAGTGTTGACATTGGATCCAAACAAAATAATTATTGTTGTTGAAGCGGTGAATGATAAACTATGATGACAAGGGTGGTTGTTTCATATTTTGTAACCATAAATGAAATGAACTTCAAGGTACCATAATACATTTTTAAATGTTCATATATATGTGTTGTGGTTGAGTCACTCACAGGTTGTATCAATCAAGAGAGAATGATTAATTCCCACTATTGCAATTAAAGACGTCTACCATTAATGTATGTAATTCCTAAGGTACATATATCAACATACATATCAAATTTCTGAAATAAATATTTACATTGAACATATGGCGTAAGGTGTTATTTACCTTATATACATTCTTGTATCTTGACTATGTGAACATACATATGCCTGCCTGATGACTGGGATTACCAAAATATTTTCCTATATTGTGAGATTTCAAGGTTCATTACAAAGAACTTGACAAATATATTGTATAAGAGATGAGGGTTAGAAAGTTTTTTAGATATCTTTAAATGGGCACAAGAATCCACTCTCAAATCTCCTCCAAGATTGTATAAAAATTGTAGAATTTTAAAGTAGATAAATTTATCCACCAAAATCAACTCTAATCATGTCCAACATTGCTGAAAATCATTGTTCTTTGCGACAACTCCAAATTATTCATATGCCAATAAATGATTAATTATAAAAGAGAGGAAGATCTGAAGGAGGGATAGTTGGCATGTTTAAATAGAGTAAGGCTAGTGCTTAGGGTCTAGACTCATTATTGGTGAAAAAATTGGCACATAGTTTAGAGGTCTTATACAACCAATGATTTTAGAGAGTTGGTTAAGGATGTTTTTTGGCCAAAATGGATTGTTTTTTAGCTTGTGGGTTAAAACTGAACTGATCAACTTTGATAATAATGATAATGGTAAATAATTTCTTATAATAAATAATAGTGTAATTAAACTGACGAAATGATGAATTAGCAAGGGGAAATTGTAATTTTCTCTCTCTCTCGAGATAGGTAAGCATGGACAAAATATCCACCTTGGTACCAAACTCCATAGAATCCATATTATTTCTATACAAACTCATTTTGGTTGCAACTTTTGTAGCTAGATCAACTTTAGACTCTATCAAATCTACAAGGCAAAGTTTGGTTGATGTAGAATTAAAATATTCCATACATTATCTACTCCATAGAAAAGTGATACATGTGAGAAAAATAGTGCTTTATATTTCCTTGACATGCTGTTTAAAAATCCATAAATCTCCTGAAATTGCCACGTTATAGATGAGATGACCAACCATGAAGTTTTCTTATTCTGTAGTGGGCCATACCTACAACACTCAACAACTGTAAAATAAATGTTTCATTGTTTCCTCTGTTTGAAATGTAAGAAAACCCTTGAAATTGTCATGTTATAGCTGAGTTGACCAAGAATGAAGTTTGATTATTCTAAAGTGGTCCATGCATACAACACTCAATGAACTCTACAACTGTGAAAGACATGTTTCACTATTTCTTTTGTTTGAAATGTAAGAAAACCACTGGTTAACCCTATTTTAATATTTTATGAATTGCATTGACAACAAGGGATTGATTGATTACCAACCAACCTAAAACTTGGAACTTGAAAGATGTTCTGATTTCAATATGGTTTGACATTGTTTTATCCATCTATTATCCTTATCTTGAATTGTCTGATTCTCGCTAAGCCTTCCTGCTATATGAGAGGTAACGCATGTCGCTTAATGTAGTTTGTTGGTTTCACAGCAAAGAGTGTTTTTCATATATTATTTCCAATCCTTTTGAATAGGTATTCTCACTTGTATAGTTTTATATTAAAAATACCACATTTTACAATAATAACTCACAAAACTCCAACATAGTAGTGTTTCCATAGAGATAAACTAGTGGGAGTGATTTTCAAGTTCTCTTTTCAACCAAGAACTCTTCTTCCTATTCCCTAGTCTCATTGAGTCTTAACCCCTTCTTAGAGAACCTTTTTTATATTATTAGGAATATGTCCTAAATATCTTTGAATTCAAATTTCCAAGACAACTTCCTGGAAACAATATGTTAAGTATATCAAATTCCCGCAAAAATGGGCAATTTTGGAAATATAAAGGGTTCGGCTTATCTAAAATCTAAAATCCCTAATGGAAAGTATTTAGAAGCATTTTCTTAGTCTATTGTTCATCATCGAGCATGTTGATCAGTCAACATAAGTCTACTTTCTTTATAATGATGTCCCTAAGAAGACTATCCAAAATATTGAATCAATGCTACCATATAAGATGACTCCCTAGGATCATGGTCTTCTATTCTTAGACTTTTTTCTCAAGCCAAACTACTATCATGTGGAGGATTGGAACTGGTTACTAAAGCGGATTGAAGGCAAAGTTAACAACTGGTGCTACATATGGCTTTCATTTGGTGGTAGAATGACTTTAATTAAATTAGTTTTAGATAATAATCCCCATGTATTGGTTTTCTCTTCCAAAGATTCAAAAGTATACCATTCACAAGATTCAATAATGTATGACGAATTCCTTATGGAATGAAAAAAGTAGCTGCACATATCATCATTTGGTCAAGTGGGAAATTCTTTCCCAACCAAAGTGTTGGCTTGTATGGTCTTGACCTAGGTTCAGAGGTGATTTAGCCAAGAAAATCCCGGTACTACTAGCCCTTTCAGCAATAGTCTATGGAGCATAGACTGAGGTCTCACCTGCAGTACTATGGGAGGGTGCTAGAACTAGGTTTCTACACCATGGGGATGTCTAATGGGATTCTAGAGGTCTGTGGTCTGACCCGTCACTATGCACACTTGCTATCCCTTCACAACATGTAGTGCTGCTTCCGTGCAGCACTAGTCGAGGTGCAACCCATATAATACCCAAGTTCCTTGCTATTTAATCTATTATTATCTTATTACTTAACTTGTTTATGCAAGACTAATGATTATTATAGCATATTCAACAATCATATCAGTCCACGTCGATAAATAAACTAATATAAACATAAAGAAGGCAATGTACAACAAATACACAAAAATAAGAACCAACTTCTCTTTCTTAATCTTCAATCTAGCTTACAAACTCGACACTGCCCTGCGCACTCAGCCGCAAGGGTCTGCGCACTCAGCTGCGGACTCTACTAGGCCTCTATGCACTCAGCTACAGAGCCTCTTCCTACTACTATGACCCAACACACTTAGACTCCTCCTCTAAGCTTGAACCATTCATACTCTTCCCTCTTATTCCTTCGCTCTTTTCTATCTTTAAAACTTAGATATTCACTCTATTTATACAATCACATGGTCTGTGGACCATGGGTAGGCCGACATGACTTTGCATTACATTACATTACTTTAGGGTAGAGAACCCTATGACTTAACCTATACTTTGCTCTCCGCGCCCGCAATTCGCGGGGTCTTACAAAATCCTTGACCAAAATCTAGGCTTTAAGCCCCAAAACACGTTGCGGGGGGATTCCATGTCCAATAGGCCCCCAACACAATTATTGTGACTCATCCCGAATCACTCTGTTGGTGCGGAGATCTTGGTATGGAGCCCCTCCAACTGGTCCCGTACTACCCAGAGGTCCGTGACGCACTGTTCTGCGATTTGCTGGACTTGCTGCATGCATGCCTCTGAATCATCCATGTATGAATCGTGTCCTTTCTTTGGTACCAACTTCTGGTGTGTGTGTTTATAGTCCCATGCCCTTTTCCAGCTCCTCAGGTCATGAAGATTGTGCCTTGGCAATTTAGTTAGATAGCTGGCCCACCCGTGTAGGGCTTCAAGTGACTGGCATTTACTTTGCTTGGGAAGGGTTCTCCATTTAGTTTCACTAGCTGGACCATGCCTCTGTTTGTCGCCTCCTTTACCATGTATGGTCCCAGCCAGTGCATTCTGAATTTTCCCGGAAATTTTTCAAACTTGCTGTCATATAGTAGCACTAAGTCTTTTACCTTGAAGGTGCGCAACTTGATATGGCGGTCGTGCCAAGCCTTTTCACACTTCTTTTGTACCTGCTGATGAAATCTAGCCAAAACCAATTCTTCCTCGAGTCTTCTAATTGCGTGAGCCTTTCTTCCAGAGCTTCGCAGTTCATCATGCCTATGAGTGCTACTATTCGCAGACTAGGTACGATGTATTACATCGGCACGACTGCTTCCGTAACATAGACCAACCAGAAAGGTGTTTGTCCTGTCAATTTCTTGCATGTTGTCCTGTACGCCCATAACACAACAAGTATGCATAGGTCCCAGTCATTCCACTGCGCGTTACACACTTTGGTAAGTGCAGTCTCCAGTATTTTATTGAATGCCTCTACTATCCCATTGGCCTATGGGTGGTATGGTGTACTTTTCTTATGATACACCTGGAACTCTTCTGTGAGCACACTGATGGTTTCATTCAGGAAATGTATTCTGCAATCACTCATTAATATTTTCAGGTAGCCAAATCGTGTCAACAGATTTTCGAACAAAAAATTTGTAGTTGTAGCTGCTGTGTAGTCCTTGACCAGCTATGCTTCCACCCATTGTGTCAGGTACTCCATCGCGGTGATGATGTAGTGCACAACCATCTTTCCCTAAGGTTTTATCAAGCCCACAAAGTTGATTTCCCATTTCTCAAATGGCTGTAGTGTCATTTGGGGATTTAGTGGCAGCTCGTCCCTTCGTGATGGTTTTATTGTCCTTTGACATATATCGTAGGCCTTACAATGCGCTTTCGAATCATGGTGTAGGGTCGGCCACCATAACCCTATGCGAAGAATCTTCTGTGTGGTCGTACGCCCTACATAGTGTCCTCCTGCATCGCCCCCATGTGCTGCCACGAGGATCTGACCTTGTTCAAATTTAGGTAGGTATCTTCACAATATCTCATCATTGCCCATCTTGTAGATGTGCCCCGCGATGATAGAAAAGTCCTCCACGCGCACCACCAATTCCTTCTTCTGTTGGATTGAGTATTCCTTCAGTGCAATCCCTACTTTTAGAAAATGGATTATATCTTTGAAGTGTCCATCTGTGCTGCGCACTAAAAAGAGTTGTGCATCAGGTAGTCCCTCCTCCAAATTTGTTGGTTCTTCACCTGTCTCAATTCGTGACAAGTGGTCTGGTCCTCTGTTTAAGCATCCCGGCTCGACTATGACCTCAAAATCATATTATTGAAATAGTAAAAGCCATCTGCATATTTGCCCCCCGCCCCCCAACACAGGCTTGTTCACTAGGTATTTCAACCCCGAATGGTTGGTATACATCTTGAAATGTCCTCCAAGCAAATAGTGTCGGTATGTTTGGAGCACGTACACCATTGCCAACCCCTCACGCTCAATGGTAGAGTAGTTCTTTTCTACTTTGGACAATCTTCGACTTGCAAATGTGATTAGGTGATCTACACCCTCTGCGCCTTCCTGTGTGAGTACGGCTCCCAACGCAATACACGATGCATCAACATGTACATGAAATTCCACATCCCATTTTGGGAAGACTAGTATTGGCATGGAGACTAGTTTCCCATTCAGGACATCGAAACACTTCATGCAATCATCATTCCAACAATATGCAACATCTTTTTTCAATAACATTTCCATCGGTGTGGTTATCTGGGCATAACTTTTGATGAACTTCCTATAGTATCTAGTGTGTCCCAAGGTAGCACGCAGTTGTTTAACACTTCACAGTGCTTCCAAATTTAGGATAATGGCAATCTTTGTAGGGTCCACCATTAGTTCTTGTATGCAAACCACATGTCCCAGTAGGTTTCCAGATGGAAAAAGGAATGTGCACTTCTTAAGGTTCAGTGCAATCTAGTGTCGGCGGAAAGTATCCAACATCAAACGTAAGCTCGCTACATTGTGCTTAACTAATCCAAAAATAGTCCAATCATCGAGATAGACTTCTAAAAACTAGTGGATTTATTCTTTGAATGTGGCTACCACAATGCGTGAAAATATAGCTAGCGCATTTTTCAGTCTAAACGGCATCACGGTGTATTGAAAGTAGCCCCATTCTATGGCGAAGGTCATCTTGCTCCTATCTTCTAGTGTGATCTTGAACTGATGGTACCTTGAGAATCCATCCGTGAATGAGTATGCTTCTTGACTGCCAACATTCTCCAGTACTTGACCTGTGAATGGTGTTGGGAATGGATTGTGTACACCGGCTTTCGTTCTGCTTCCTGAGGCCTACACATATTCTTATTTCACCCTTCTATTTTTTCTCCTGTACTACCATAGGACTCACCTAGTTAGATTCTTCCACTAGTTCAATAATTCTGGCTACGAGCATTTTGTCTAATTCATCATGGACCTTTTCTTTATACTTTGGATTCAAGCGATAAGGGTGCTACTTAACTGGCTTCGCATCAAGTTTCAGGATGATCTTCATCATTCCTAAATCACCCATGATCCCTTTTAAGTCCATAATTTTAGTCAAGAATAAGTCTTGGTATTCACAAAGTAACTCAATGACTTTATCGACTGTGGCATCGTCCCAATAGTCCCCAAGCATTGCATACTTTAGCTCTGCCTCCGTTCCAATGCTGACCTGCTTTGTTTTTAGCGGCGTGGTGATGTCAGGGTCTTCAAGTGATGGTCTGCAAATCTAGCGAGAGCCTTCCGTTTCTGAGATGTTAATGTTCTGTGGGTCCTCATCATCCTCCTCAACATTCATGTTATAATAGTCCAGTGCGCTACTTAACTGTGTCGCCCATTCTGGCTGAAGTACTCCCATTGGCTCTTGTGGTATTTTGAAGATAGTGGCTTTTACTACTTGTAGTGCATCATCAACAGTATCCGACCAATGATCTTCAAATGTGAACACTAACAAGAATCCCTCACACAAGACATCCCATTCATCCATACCATGACAGAGCTCTGTCTCCGTATACCAATTCATGGGTATGACATCCAGGGTATGGTAGAATAAATGTACCCATTCAAGTTGTGGCTCTTCCTCGTAGACCTTGGTCTATTTCGCGAGGTGCATGCATGGATCATCTCGTCCATCATATTTGTCGGCTAGCTGTATTTGTGGTTTTCCAAATCATAGGCGCATCATTCTTCTGCATTCACCCCAGTCCTCAAAATTTCCTTGATGTGTACCCCACCATCGTGTGGGTGTTGCGCGTAGTGCCCACTTTAGTGCATCGAATCATTACTGTTCTAGAACTGCGCTTTCAAATTTACTCAGGAATTCATCCACCCCTGACAATCCATCATACGTCGGCAACTCCCTTGCCTCTATTGTCATGCATCGCAATGATCTGATCATCATGTTGTAGTTTAGCGTTGTTACTTCGTGCAGCCGATTCTACCATCACTCTATCTCTTCATTTGAATCCGAAGTCTAGGAGCTTTCACCCTCCCATGAAATCCTTCCATCTGCAATTGGATTCACCCATCATCTTCTCGTACAGTTATCTTGTAGATACAGTCGAGATCATCATCACTATCATCGTCACGCACCGGTTTAGTGTATCACACTCCTTCGCTAGATCTAGCGATACTACCACACGTAGTGATTTTTTCTCAAATATCATTTTGCGCTTCTTCAAATTTATGACTCCATTCATATCGGTGGCCTAGTGTATTCCTAGTAGTGTGGGATAGGGATTGTTGTCATCGAAAATCTCTATTACTTCAAAATCCACCTGTGTGCTCGCACCTTCAATGTTGAATGTTACCCCTTGTAACCTTCCCATGGGAAAAATCTTCTATTGGTTCGCCATTCGTAACTAAATAGGGGACCATTGTAATGTAGGTCTGCCCATGCGTTCCCATGTTTGTTTTGGTGGTAAATTCATGTCCAAACCTAGATCCAGGATTACATGATCCATTTCATACTCACCTATTTGTGTAGTCAACCCCATTTCCCTTCCTATGAGCAATGCATGCTTCCCAAGTTTCCGGACCACGCGTGGTTCTCCTGACCCCGCGCACCTAGTGATAAGTTCCTATAGTCCTTTGATGGCCTTGCTGTCACGCAATAGTTTCATGCATGTCTCCAGAAAGGTAGTGAGCATTAAAGGATCCATTCCTGGTTCTAGTTGATCCTTACTACCTGAAGTGGAGGCCTCCATGAAGCTCTTCTTAGCTTCCATGAATGTCTCCTTCGCGCGTTCTAAATCAAACTCGGGTTCCTTTGTAGGAGCCTTGTGAACCCATGCACTTTCTTCTGGCTGCTTCCCTTTATCATCTCCTATGGTCATACTGCTCCTGAGCATCATGTTTACATTTGGGTCTTCTTTGCGTGGCTCAGACCTCATCATTTGTAAATTTTGGGTTAGAGGGGGTTGGAGTACCCCCTTTTCACACATCCTCACTATCAGCGAAGGGCAGTCTTCTACCTCATGATCAAACTGAGTACAATACCAACATGATATTATTGTTTGGTTTGTACAATCGTGGGTATAGTGCCCTGGCTCTCCGCAATTGTAACAAATTAGTTTTCCATGACCCCTTCCTGACCCCATTCCGCCTCAACCTTGACTGTGCCCCTGAGACCTAGCTCACGCCATCCCTGTATTTGGGTTGAGGGCTTGCATTTTGGTCTACACCCTATAGGTAGGAGTCTGATCCATCATTACTTCATAGCTTCGGCAGGTGCATTCATCGTGGGCTACCGACCTACAGAAATTACAAAACAATTGCTGGGACGTTTGCGTATACTTCTGCAACAGATAACAATTATCAATGGTGTGTTTTCCTCCTATCTGGCAAATTGCGTACCATAATGCAGATGCCATGCTTGACCTTTCCTATGCCTCTGATATTAATGGCATGGACCCTCCTCGTGGCAAGCAGTTTGCAAACACTGGACAATGGTCCTTATCGTACCCTTGGCCTTTGCATTTTATGCACCATACTTCCTCGCGCACCTCTGGCTAAGGTGTCCCATCCTGTTTCAAACTTTGCATTTCCAGACATAGATTCTATAGTTGCATGTGGATTTGTTGGACTCCCAACCCAGGTCTTGTATAGGGGTCTCATGCAATATCATTTCCATCTCCAATGCTTCGGCCTGGGTGGAAAGTTTTTGCTGTGACAACGTGTCCTTAAGTGTGGCGTAAGTGAGGCCACAAACCATGCATGATGATATGCATCTGTTAACATCATATTGGCTTCGTGGATCATACTCTTTAGCCTTTGGTCCAAATCCCATGGGTTCTTGCCTGGGAGGATCGCGATCTCCTTAAACTCGATGATTGATTATGTTTCTGATTTCGACCTCCTAAATTCTCTGTTCAGTGCGGCATGGATCTTTGCAATTCCTATGTTCAGGTGGTCATTAGATTGCTTGATATACCATGTTAATGCGTGATCCCATAGTGCACCCACTAGCGTAGCCTTTTTAATATCATCATCCACGATGCCTTGTGCTTGTCATACTGCTCTTACCACAAACCAGAATTAGTCTGGATCTTCATTCCCTACTCCTCTAAATACCGGTAGTTTGATCGCCCTTGCCATACTGAACTGTGGTGGTGGCGGAGGTGGAGTGGGTGGAGATGGAGGTGAGGGGGGTGAAATGGGTGTCGGTGTGGGTGGAGGTGGTAAATGTGGGATACGCTGCCTTATCAGACTGACCATGCTTCTCAGAGAAACTTTCACGAGCTCTTGGTCACTTTCCTGCCAGGGTGAAATTAAGGGACTATTTTGTAGCTCTTTGGTACTTCTGCTTCTGTAGATCTTCCCAATTTGCGTAGTTCCAAACATTAATTTATTCGCATAACCTGCTTTTCACACAATAGAATCTTAATCTAAGTGTTCAAAGATTTAATATACTTACCTCACGATCCCTTGTGAAACCATCACTCCACCTCACTATAGCTGACAGTCGTGTCAACCACAAACTCAGTGATAAATCCTCCTATTATTCGATAGAGCCAATGGTACACAGCTCGTGCGATCTTATCTTCTGATGCTTCTAGTCTGTGCACTAATTCCGGAGTCCACACTATCGGTTTGTTGAGCCTACACCTTCCCTAGCTATCTGCTAACTTTGTGATCCACTCATATAGCTTAGAGTGAAATGATGCAAAGAAAATTTTGTGGATTTCCGTATACAAGTAGCGCTCCAACCACTGTTCCTTAAATACTTGATGATTTCTATTTTCCTGCATCGTGAACTCGTGAATCTTCTTGTCTGACCACTCTTCAATTTATTTCTTCGTAGGATTCTAGTGGCACAGCATCGAACATCCTTTATGTAGATCCCAGTCCCAGGAACGGAACCATTTGTTAGCTTGTATGGGCTTGACTTAGGTTTAGAGGTGATTTAGCCAAGAAAATCCGAGTACTACTGGCCCTTTCGGCAACAGTCCACAGAGCGTGGACTGAGGTCTCACCTGAAGTAGTATGTGAGGGTGCTAGAACTAGGGTTTCGCACCTTGGGGATGTCTGATGGGCTTCTGGAGGTCCACGATATGACCCATCTCTACACACACTTGCTATCCCTTCGTAACTTGCGGTGTTGCTTCCGCATAGCCCTAGTCAGGGTGCAACTTGTATAATACCCAAGTTCCTTTCTATTTAATCTAATATTATCTCATTACTTAACTTGTTTATGCAAGACTAATGATTATTATAGTATATTTAGCAATCATATCAGTGTGCGCGATAAATAAACCAATATAAATGTAAAGAAGGAAATGTACAACAAATACACAGAAATAAGAATCAACTTCTCTTTATTAATATTCAGTCCATCTTACAGACTTGACACTACCCTGCGCACTCAGCTGCGGACTCTAGTAGCCCTCTACACACTAGGCTGCAGAGCCTCTTCCTACTACTATGACCCAACACACTTAGACTCCTCCTCTAAGCTCGAACCATTCGTATTCTTCCTTCTTATTCCTTCACTCTTTTCTATCTTTACAACAGAGCCTCACTCTATTTATACAATCCCATGGTCTGAATACCATGGGTAGGCCGATATGACTTTACATTACATTACATTACTTTAGGGCAGACAAACCTATGACTTAACCTATACTTCGCGCTCCGCACCCACAATTCGCAGAGTCTTACAAAACCTTTGAAAAAAACCTAGGCTTTGAGCCCCAAAACATGCTATGGGGGGATTCCATGCCCAACACAAAGCACCATGGTGGTTGGGGATTCAAGAACCTCCACTAGTTCAGTCTTGCATTGGACATGAAAAGTGCATGGCAGGTAATCACAAGGGACAATATTTGGAGCAACATAGTTTTGGACAAATAATTTCACAACCAACTTGTTCAAGATTGGATTTTATCCTTTAGACCACCGAAACAGATTGCAAGATTTAACATTTGAAGGGGAATTATGGTCACTATACCTTAGATCAATAAATGGATGATGTGCAAAGCAGGTAATGGGAAACAGGTCAAACTAGGGTCATTTCATATTATAGGGGGATATTTTTTCTTCCATTTATCTTATGGTCTCATGAATCATCTCAACTCATATTTCTTTTAGATTATGCCATGATCTTTTGTCTTCCTTATAGCAACCTCTTTCTGGTAGGTGGAAAAGTGCTCCAGATTTGGGTCTTCAGGGTTCTGTTGTAGAGGAATGAGATTTATTCACAAAAAACTCTTCTTCTTAGTGGTATTACTCTAAGATTGGATTTTTTCCTTTAGACCACCGAAACAGATTGCAGGATTGAACATTTGAAGGGGAATTATCGTCAATATACCTTAGATCAATAAATGGATGATGTGCAAAGCAGGTAATGGGAAACAGGTCAAACTAGGGTCATTCCATATTATAGGGGGATATTTTTTCTTCCATTTATCTTATGGTCTCATCAATCATCTCAACTCTCAGATTTTTTTTAGATTATGCCATGATCTTTTGTCTTCCTTATAGCAACCTCTTTCTGGCAGGTGGAAAAGTGCTCCAGATTTGGGTCTTCAGGGTTCTGTTGTAGAGGAATGAGATTTATTCACAAAAAACTCTTCTTCTTAGTGGTCTTACTCTAAATGGGGAGAATGATTATATTTTATGGGCTTGGAATTCCTCATTTGGAAAAATTAATTCTTGTCATTCCTACAATGCCATATCTGATCACTCTCCTTTGTAAATTGTAAATTGGTGGCACCATAAAATATGGGATTGGCCTATAACACTAAAATTGAAGTGTTTTATTTGGCTAGCATTAGAAAATAAAATTCAAACTTGGGACCTTCTAATGTAGAAAGGATTTTCAGGGCTAAGTGTTTGTGTCCTTTTCTCAGAGGACTTTCAAAGAGTTAATCATTTATTTTTTATGTGTGAATTTTTCAGAACTCTCTCGTCAGAAACCCTTGAGTTATTAAACATCTTGGATAATGTCCCATTAGTGCCTCTTGATCAATGCCTTCTTTGGTGGGAGAAAAACATGGGCTTTATAAAGTTTTACCCATCTTCATTACATGGGGTATCTGGAAATTCATAAATAAATTAATCTTTGAGGGAAGCCATATAGAAATCAATGGCATCCTAGTGTATATCATGGGTTTCTTCTCATATTATGTCAAGCCTTGGAAGGAGCCATTAATTTGATCCTTTCACTTTCCTACTAGTCCACTATTTGCAAATGTTGGCTTCTTTGATGGAGCATATCAATCCACGGTTTAGGGAGGGGGTGCCATTTTTTTCCTTCCTCGTAATGTGTCTTACTATATTTGTTTGAATTCTATTATTGGGTCAAATGGGTCCTTCTATGTTTTGCAGCTTCAATAAATATTGCGTATCTTCATTTCTATAGGAACGCTAAGTATGTTATGGAATGGTTGTCGGGGAAGGGCCATATGAGGGTCCTTTCCCTAAATTACTATATGGACCATATCTTCTTCCTAAAAGGTATCTTTTGAAATATTTTCTTCCAACATACTTTTAGGGAGTGGAACCAACACGTGAACTATCTCCCCAAAAAGCCCTACAGTTGGAGGAAGGACTCCTCCTTTTTGAGGAGCGAAAAGGCCTACAACTACTGAGAAGGAGAACATTCCATGTCTCGAGTGATCTTAAACTGGCACAATTGGCACACTTTTCTTGATAAGTCATGAATTTTTTCCTTCCTCTTAGCATACAAACAATATATATTTTGGTCTACATCATTTTAATTATATATATTCATGGTTTTACTATATTAGAATATCAGGGTCTGGACTTCTTTTCATTTTTGACTATATTCCAAGTTTTTTAGCTGATGATATTATGTATGTAATGGTCTTGGTCAACATTTTTTGTCTAGATGCCTCTGTTGACATTGATACTGTCTAACACTGAGGTGCTTTGAGTCATATATCTATGTATTTGTACTCATTTTTTAATGAAAGGATGATTATCCAAAAGGAAGCCTCAATTTGTAAGGCATTGATTAGCCTATGGAGAGAGACATCATCACAAAGGAAGAAGAGGAAGAAACACTTGGTAATGTGTTCTAATTATTTGAGCTAGAGGAAGGTCAATTAGTAGACATGCTACACTCTAAGAAAAGTGGATCCAATCCAATCCAATCCCCTTATGAATCTTAAAAGCCTAGAGGTAGTCCCAACTTTTTCTTCTACTTTTGACTTGAAAGGACAAGCTTTTCTTATCAGTTTGGGGTAAATTCATAGCGATAAACAAAATAAAGGTGGAAATACAAGTAAAATAATTGTCATATGTTATGTTTGAATTTTAGTTCAAGTCAGGGAGTAGGTATAATTATTCAAACAGGTCCATAAGGTTTTATCTTAGTGAAGAATCCAACCAATGATATGGTTATAGTAGTTCCAAGATCTTTATGAAGGATGATGGTTATGAAAAATGATATTGGTTCTTATGTAGATTCATCTAGAGGGTAAAATGAATTATAGTGCTAGAACCTAAGTCAATAAAGTTCATAACCACAATGTGGTGGAAGCTTCTGTAATGGTGCATTAAGTTCATATAGATTTATCCCATCTATAATGATGCATTGGAAGCTCAAAATAGTTGGAAAGTCGATCAAATGGATATAAAAATTGCTTTCTTCAATGGAGATCTGAAAGATAATGTCTTTATGTCCAAATCAGAAGGATTTGTTATGAAGGGTCAGGAACAAAAAGCATGTAAGATTATAAAATCCTTGTATGGCCTCAAGAAAGCACCATGAGCCTAGTACAAGAAGTTGACTGAGCATCTTCTAAAATTCAATTTCAAACATTATGATCTTCATGATGTAACTTTGTTTGTCAAGAAAGTTGGCATAGTAGTTGTGTAACTTGTGGTGTATGTAGATGATATTTTGATGATAGAGAACAATCAAAACTACATTGCATCCATAAGGAAAGAACTAATGAAAGGTTTTGAAATGAAAAATTTGGGCTATGTTCTCTACTATCTTGGTATTGAAGTAACCCAACATCTGAAGTTTATATTCCTCTCTCAGAAGAAGTACAATGGAGATCTATTGAATAGGTTTGGAATGACTAAGTGCAATCCTTTAACTACTCTAATGGAACAGAATTATAGCTTCCATCCATTGAAGGAAAATAATTTTAGGATGCAACAAAGTATAGATAGCTCATATGAAGTCTCAACTATATAACTACTACCATACCATGCATTTAATTTCTTGTTCGAATCCTATCCATGTTTATGAAAAATCCTTGTGAGGGTCATTAGTTTGCTACAAAAAGAGTTCTAAATTACTTGAAGGGAACTCAAGTATACACACGTGGGTGACTTCACCTTGATTAGATACTCTAATTCATACTTTGATGGAGATAAAGAAATCATAGTATCTACTTTAGCTTATGTTATGATTCTTGGATTAGGAGTTGTCTCCTGGAGGTCACACATACAATTAGTTCCAGCAAATTCCACAACTGAGGCAGAATATCTGGCTACAATTGAAGCAACAAAGAAAATTGTGTGGCTCAGGAAAATTCTCGAAGATTTGCTGGAGAACAAATATGAAACTGACATGAATGCATGACCAACACACCACCCATTTAGTCCAAGTGGTGAACAATGCTCTGATACCACTCTGTAACACCCTACTGCCACATCTACCCAAGTATCTTACCAACCAGGGTAAACATGTGATGAGAGGCTACTATGACATGATTTAACCTTCTAAGCAACCTTAAGGAAGTGGAACTAACAAATCACAACCAAACTAACCATCCACACATCCTATAGAACCTCAAAGAGCGACTCCACCTTTCTAGGTGATCACCCCTAAAGAAACCCAATAGTTAGAGGACCTAAAGCCCCAATCACTCCTTGTCAAGCCCTCCAAGCAACTAAGGGTCCGAGTCGCTCCCATGAGTCTACCTGAGTGTGAATTTAGCCTTTTTTTTGCCAGTGTTATGCCAATGACTGCGAGATTTAAGGCTAAATTCCAGGGCTGGGAGCTAGTCACTCCCAAGAACTTCATGGAATTTATATAAATGAAAAGAAACATAGCCACAATGATGCCAACACAAATTCTTGAACAAATAATTGACTAGACCCCTACGAGCCATGACATACATTTTGTCAAACATGTCACATATATGATTTCTATAGGTCATAATAACATCGATGAGCATAGGGGTCTTATACTTATTTGAGAATCACTAAGAATCATTGATGCCTTATGACATTAGTTGCATTATCATATATTAATCCTTTACAAATCCTTTACAAATCAAAACATGATTATAACTATACATTTTCATTGTCATAACACATATTCATAACCAACATATAAACAACAAAAATAATGAGGATATAATAGGCATATGTGCCACATATGAACAAGTACATTTTCTCATAAAATACCAAGGAAAAGAACCCTTATAAATGAATGCAAAATCTAACCTGGTATGGGACTACCATGTTCCACCTAACCATAGATTGGTTGAGCCAAGTATCTCTCCAGCCAATCACCCTCGTGCCATATTCCAAGCATAAATGTGGGACTCCAACCAAAATAACCAACCAGGGCTTCCCGAGGTTAAACCACCTCACCCTCATCAATAGAATTAGGATTTACCACAATCCTCACCAGATCACTAGGCCATAAACAAGCATGGATGCCACTAGACTTCTCCACCTACATTAGAGTAATTTTCCTATCTCCTAGTCTCCATTCTTTACCACAATCCACAGTTCGATCTAGGGATCACTAGGTCATAATCGAGACACCACCCTCCATGCTTTACGGTATATCCTGTCATTCATCAACAAGGATGCCTAAGCTTGATCAAGGGAAAACATGTCTAATATTTACCGTTTATCCCACTATTCACTGATCAAGGATTCATAGGCCCACCGAGGCACACAATTCTTGGATTTACCGCAACCGTATTCTAGTTTAGGGCTCACTAAGCAATGACTTTACTAGAATCCATGGTCCAGTTCAGGGATCACTAGGCCACGTGTTATTTCATTCATAGATCCACCTCACTCAACTTTTTATCCACTCGGTAACCGAGCTCAACTAAAACATGAGAACCCCATATAACCATGGCTCTCCAAAACTTAAAAGGCAAGGTTGAACATTATCTGGATTTAGACAGGAACGCAAAAAATTACAGAGATAACCATAAAAACAGAGATGCAGTGGAAATAATACTTCATTTCATTAATGTAAAATACTGAAATATGCTTAAAAATAGAAATGGAAATAAACCAGCTAGGGTGATGGTAGCTTATCTCTTAGAAGAGATGTGGTGGCTACATGCCTCTGCACTATGTTACAATGAGGCTTGAAGGCCTATTTATTGTTGAGAAACAATGGAAAACCATAAACATCCAAAAACCTAACCCTAGAAGATGAAATGCCAAACTGTGGGCCCCATTTGGGTAAATTGGTACATCAAATTCCCGGGGTCGTAACTGTGGCATACGATCTCCATTTAACATGCACAATATCTCGTTAGAAAGATCCATCCGAGAGCTACATCATTAGGAAGGGAAAAATTGGTGCATGAATGCATGTTGCTCCCAGTTTTCCAAAAAAACTGTTGTTGAGGGCCTCAAAACAACTCCAGAAGTTCAAGACCCGAAAAAACTGCTAAAAATAGTAAATTGTGCTACAATTAAGGAAACTGAAAAGCTGAAAGAAACAATGGTGGGGATCCAAGTGGGCTTGGCAGGTGTCTACCAATATCCACCTAGATCATTCCTCCCCCCTTAGGAAGCAATGGTCTCCATTGCATTGAGTTCCTCCATTAGATGAGGAAACATCTGCTGAACTTGGTCCCTAGTGAGCCACTTGCCCTGGTGAAGGAGTTGGCCTACTTTGACAACTCGATATAGTTGGATATTCTACTGGAGAGTGTTCTTGATTTGTGTGTCCATGATTCGATTAGTTGCAGCTTGTTCCATGCAATCTGAATTTAACTCTGTGGGTGTGAGCTGTTCTGCAATGTCAGATGTGTCTAGTAATGGTGGAAAGTATGGACAAAGGCGGTCCACATTGAACACTTGGTGCAGGCCAAGGAATGGGGGAATGTTGAGCTCAAATGCACTGTCTCCCACAGCCTTGGTAATGGTGTAAGGACCATATCAAAGTGGTCTGAGTTTCCGATAGGCTTCAATAAGGTGTTCCTTTTGCAAATGCAACTAGAATTTTTCGCCCACCTGAAACTTATGTGGCACCCGATGTTGATCATGTCGCTTCTTGTACTTGGGATTTGATTTCTCCAGAATGTCATGGACCTACTGGTGAATATGTTGGATGTGCTCAATTAAGTTGTTTGCCTTATCTGTTTCAGACTGGACATGAGCCGAATCTGCGTGAGTAGTTGCAAATGGCATGGCCACAACAATGGGACATAGTGGCTGGAATCCCAAGCCCACCTGAAAAGGGATGTGGCCCGTCAAGCTGTGGAGAGCCCAGTTGTAGTTGTGCTGAACATAGGGGAGGCTCTCGTCCCATGTGCATGGATGCTTTGAGTTGTACATGCGCAGAATGTGTATGATCATCCTATTGACAACTTTTGTCTGGCCATTAGTTTGAGGATGGAAGGCTATGGACCTAGTGAGTTTGGTGTCCAGCATCAACCAAAGATTGGACCAACATGTACTAATGAATCTGCTATCTCAATCTGAGATGATATACTGTGGGATCCCAAAGTGTATCCACACTCATTCAAAGAAGAGTTTAGCAGCGGCTTTTGCTGTGATGTTCTTCTTCTAAGCCACCATAATGGCCATCTTCGAGAACTTATCGACGACCACAGAAACACAGTCATTTCCATGCTTAGTGGAAGGAATGCCTGACATATAATCCATGGAGATGGATACCCAAGGTTGACTAGGGGTAGGCAGTGGGGTATAGAGGCCTTGCTTCTTGATGGTCAGTTTGGCAATGGTACAGGAAGTGCATGATCTGATGTACTTCCCGACATCCTGTCAAAGTACTGCCACCATTTTCACGACCCCAAAATGCCCAGTAGCCCGACTGTAGTGTGCTTCCCAAATAATCTTGGCATGCTCGCTTGAAGGAACACAAAGGTGACCCAGGTGGCATAAAAGGGCATCCTGGAGGTGAAAATCTAGAACATGATGACCCTGGAAGAGTGTCTGGTATGTGTGGTCAAATTATGGGTTACTTTTGTAGAGAAGTGGCCAATCAAAAGTCTCATGCCCACAAGAGTTGAGCACAATGGTTAACGCCATTATCGGTGGTTGACTGAGGCAATCTGCAACATTATTGGTGCTGCCCTTCTTATACTTGATATTCAAATGGAACTGTTGCAGGTATGTGGACCACTTCTGATGGTGATCATTCTGCAATTTCCCTTGGGTCTGTATGAACTGCAAGGGTCAGTGGTCTATGTGGATGACCGTTTCCTTCCCCAAAATGTAATGCTTCCATTGTTGGCAGGCTTGCATAATGGAATACATCTCTTTTTCATAAGTGGGATACTTACAGACCATGTCTAAAAGTGTCTCACTATGATATGCCACTGGATGCCCATGTTGAGTGAGGACTGCCCCAATAGCATAGTCAGAGGCATCTGTCTCAATCTCAAATGGTTGTTACAAGTCTAGTAATGCGAGCACTAGTGCTGAGTAGAGGCGATCTTTCAACTCTATGAATGCCTTCTATTGAGATTCAGACCAAAAGAATTTTGCTTTCGCTCCTCCCTTCGTGACTTGACTCAAGGGCCAAGTGATATCAGAAAATCCCAACACAAACCTACGGTAGAAGTTGGCAAGACCTTGAAAGTTGCGAAGCTCTATCAGAGTGGTTGGAGATGGCCAATATCGAGTGACTTGGATGTTGGCTGGATCCACATGCACCCCCTATTCATCAATAATGCATCCCAGAAACTGAACTTGGGTCATGCCAAAAGTGCATTTCTCGAAATTGGCACATAATTTGTGTTGCCACAGTGTTTGGAGAACCTGTCAGATGTGGTGGAGGTGCTTTTCCCAACTCTGGCTAAAGATCAGGATGTCATCAAAGTATACCACTATAAATGAGATGGTGAATGGCCACAAGATATCATCCATTAACCTCATGAAGGTTGCAGGATAATTTTTCAATCCAAAAGGCTTAACCAACCATTCAAAAATTCCCTCCTTAGCTTTGAAGGCAGTCTTCCACACATCGGAGGGTTTGAATGGTACCTGGCGATATCCTGACTTCAAATCAATCTTGCTAAAATATTTTTCCCTCTTCAGTTCATCCAGGAGGTCATCAATCTGTGGGATCAGGTACCTATTATAGACAGTGATCTTGTTCAGTGCCCGATAGTCAATACACAGTCTCCAAGTCCCATCCTTATTCTATACCAACATGATTGGGCTCCCACAAGGTGATGAACTCAGATGGATGTGACCTTTCTGCAGCAGCTCTTGAATCTGCCTCTTGATTTCATCATTCTCCAGAACGAAGCACTAATAGGTTGGTCCATTGGGCAGCGGCGCACCTGGGGTCAGATTGATGGAGTGCTTGACCTGACAATGCAAAGGAACCCCTGCAGGGGAGGTGAAGATGTCCTCGTACTCCTCCATGACCTTTTCCATCTGTAGTTGTCATGCAAAGGGTCCTTGTCTGGAGGCCATGGCCACCGTCTTCTTCTTTCCTTGAGGGCATATCATCAAGAAAAAAATTCCCCGGTTTTGAAAATGAGCTTACTGCATGGTTTTACGGTAACCAAAGAGATGGCGGTAGGCAGTGCTACCTCCAGTATCCTGTACAACTTATTTCCCAAAGTAACAAGAATAGCATGGGGCCTTGATTCATACACAACATGTCACTTCCACAAGTATGGTTGTCCTAATAATACATCACAAACTTAAAGGGAAGCAATGTCACACAATACCTCATCTATGAAGGACTTGATGTTGTATGGAAGGTGACACTGCTAACTCACATAAAGATCCCGTCCTTGGTGAAGCCACCCGATGGTGTACAATTGTGGATGTGCTATGGTCAGTATGCCCAACCGCTTCATGACCTCTACCGAAATGATGTTTTTTTGGCTACCACTGTCGACAACGAATTGTAGCAGGGAGCCCTTTACCCACATCTGGGAGTGGAAGAGATGCTCCTCCTCCTCTGGATCTTTGGGTTCCTCCTTCTGGATCTTCGTGGTGGCAACGGTGGCATTAGGCTCCGCATCAATAATCTACTTCCCTTTGTCATTCCCCTTGTTGGGTTCTGACTCAGAGTCGGAACATGCATCTAATTCTTAAACGTTTAGCTTAGACACCAGTGACTACTTGGCCTGACACTCACTTGTGTTGTGAGTGGAGCTCTTATGGAACTGTCACCACTTTCCCACTTCCTTTTTCGGCTTCACGGCGCTATTCTTTGCTTACAGCTTCGGTGGGTTGTCTTGGGCCGCCCTACCTTGGCTTTGTCATTTGTTCTATGGTTTGGGGATACCTTTCCCTTGCTTCAGATTCGCAGATCCAAAGTCCCACTTCTTTTGTTTAAACATTTGCTCGACGTTGGTGGCATACTGGTATGTCATGCTAAGCAAGGAGATGTTCAGGAATTCTATTTCTTCCTGGATGTACTTGTTTTGGCAGTCATGGTATTTGAGTACCAAATGCTGCTCCAAATCCTTGATACCCAACTTTGTGAGAAGGGTATGGAAAATATTAGTAAGCTCTAGCATGCCTTGGTCCCTTCCCTGCTGCAACATGGTCTGCTTTATGTATTGATCCTCATAGCTTTTGAAAAGGTAGTACTGCTCCTTGATGGCATCTCGGAATGAATTCCAAGTGGGTGCGGCTGAAAATAGTGAGCCTGTACTTTCATCGTTCTGCTCATAGTAGGATTCCCACTAGTACTTGATGTGGGGGGTTGCTTTGAGAAGAGGAAAAGTAATCTTTTCCCGACTGGAAAAATCATGAACAGAAAAATAAGCCTCTAGTAGATTTAACCATTTATCGATGGAACCTACATCTATCTAACCCTTGAATATGGGGATTTCAAAATTAACTTGTACCTTAAACAGTGTGGCATTTCCAGAGTAGCTATTGGAAGTCGATGCGTCGCCCCTGGGTAGCCTCTGAAGGCTCTGGGCAAAGCTGTCCATCATTGTGTTCCTTTGGCGCTGGAGGACTTCTTCGAGCAAGATTTTGATAGGATCTCCTACCCCTCATCTTTCTTTTCATCCACCATGGGAGGGCGTTTGGATTTGCGAGGCTGGTCTTGCAAATGTTTGATCAGTTCAAGCCCTAACTCCTTATATGCCAACCTCATTGGGGACATGCAGAGAAAAGCAGACCGCTTTGATACCACTAATCTGAATTTAGACAGGAATGCAACAAATTACAGAGATAACCATAAACACAGTGATTTAGTGGAAATAATACTTCATTTCATTAATGTAAAATACTGAAATATGCTTACAAACATAAATGGAAATGAACTAGCTAGGGCAATGGTAGCTTATCTCTAAGAAGAGATGTGGTGGCTACATGCCTATGAACTGTGTTACAATGAAGCTCAAAATCCTATTTATTGTTGAGAAACAATGGAAAACCCTAAACATCCAAAAACCTAACCCTAGAAGATGAAACGCTAAACTGTGGGCCTCGTTTGGGTAAATTGGTACATCAACTTCCCCGGGTTGTAACTTTGGCATACGATCTTAGTTTGGTGTGCACAATATCTCATTAGAAAGATCTATCCGAGAACTACAACTTTGGGAAGAGAAACATCAGTCCATGGTCCCATGTTGCTCCCAGTTTTCCCAAAAAACGTCGTTTAGGGCCTCAAAACAGCTCCGGAAGTTCAGGAACCAAAAAAACGGCTAAAAATAGTAAATTGTGCTACAATTAAGGAAATTGAAAAGCTAAAAGAAGCAATGGTGGGGGTCCAAGTGGACTTGGTGAGTGTCCACCAATATCCACCTTGATCAAAACAACATTTCCAGACCTGTAAAAGCCCATTCCCATGAAAGAAAGAGAACTATGAAGACACATGCATAACCATGCATGCCAAATCTAGCAAGGAAATCACACATGCAAATCGATACCTACAAGTAAACTCGTTGTAGCTGCTTGATCCTACTCTTCCTTGCTTGATCTTTGCTTCCTCTTTCCCTTCTTTTCCCTTCTTGATCCAATGTTGAAGTGCTCCAGTAAAAATATAAGTGTCCAAGAGTGTGTGTGAGAGAGAATAGAGATAGAACTCCAAAACTAAACTGACAAAAATCCATGAACTGATCCTCAAAAGCCTTTTTATCAATGTTTCATCTATTTTCTTCATTTTCCTCCTCACATGCAACCTGTGACCTTTCACCTTCCTTTTCTCCTAATTTCTATTATTTTCATAAATAAATTACCACAAATGCCATTTTGCATTTCCAAAGCCTTTGCCATTTCCTTTTCCAATCTTCTTATCCATAATAAACCAAATGAACACCCACACTAGGATGTCTTTCCCAACATTTAGGTTGGAATAAGTGTCCCATAACTGTGTTTATTATTTTGCCTTTATTAACTTTTATTACATGGAAATTTTCACCAGGGTCGTTATAGGAAGGCCCAAAAGGGCTAATATTACCAAGTAATTATTTCAAACACTAACATCAGCTCTTGCAAGCTCATCACGAGCTTGTGTGAAACTCCTTAGATACTACAAGATAGTGTCATTTCTACATCTTAATATTTCAAAGTTTATCCTTGAGCACCAACTTCCTATGGTCACTACTATTTTGGAATAGATTTTTCAGTGCCTACCACATTGCATAAGGATTTTCTTTCCCAAAGAGATTAATGAAAATGTGGTCCCGTACTCCTTCCAATAGGTCCCTTACTCGCTCCAATATTATTCTCCTCACCTTCACTACATCTTTCTTCCACTGAGCAAGGTTGTGTTAGGTCCCTATAATACTAGTGATTCCCCCATTACTATTGTCATTGTGGCCCTTATTATTATTGTTGTGCACCTATTGTCCCCATATTGTTATTATTGTTCCCCATAAAAACCCACTATTGTTATTGTTGTGCCCTTATATAATTATTGTTAGGTCGGCTTTGATAATACTGTGACCCCTTAGACTCCCATATATAGAAATGACGTTTTGTCATTTGTATCATCCAATAATTCTTTACTTGTGTAATGTAGAGGAGGTTTCCCCCTCGAACAGGTTGAATTCTAGGGCATTTGTCTCTCTCTGTATCTTTTTGTGAGATGGTTTCATAACATTTGGTATGAGAGCTTTGGATTCTAGGGTTTCGCTGTTCCAAACAGGACATCATGGAATTTTCGCTATAGCTTTTTTTTCTATGATGTTTTAGAAGCTAAAAAACAAAACCCATTTTCATCGAAATCGTTTTGAACCATGGGTCAAAGTTTTATATTTTTTCTCGCTATAGTTTGAGAGACATGATCTGAGGAATTTAGGGTTTTTGTAGACTTCCGAATTACATTCCAAACATGTGACCTTAGGAAAATCATCATAACTTTCTCTTTTAGAATTAGATTGAAATTTCATCAAAAGTTACAAAAAGAGGATGGACTTTAGTTTTCTATGTGTCTTTTTCAGATTCAAAGGTCAAAACAGTGACACGTGGCATGTCCTACAATCTAGCTCTACTGAAAAATTATATATTCAGGTCATCGTTGGAGATTGGGCATAAGCCTTTGTTGGAGAATCCAATTTTAATTAGACTAGTGGCATTAGAAAGAGGACTCAGAGGGTTACCGTAGGACATAAAATTTCAGACCTTGGAGGTTCGTAATTACAGAGATACAACAGATTCAATATCGATCTTCTACAAAGCGAAAAAAAAAGGTGTGTAGTCTTTTTAAAATTTTGCATAAGTTTGGGTTGAAAAATTAGATTTAAGTTCAAAGGGTATAGTGAAGCATAATTATCATTAATTGATGCCCCAAAGAAAGAAAATGAAAACACTTAGTAAGCAACCTGAAAGCTCTAGCATGACTCATGAATAAGAGGAAGAAATGCAATATGATATATCAAAATTACGAGACCAAGTGAAACATATTTCACTCTCAGAAAATGTAACCGAAGCTAAGATGAATAGTGTGGAAGCTAATATTAAAGGTGTAAAAATTGAGATGAATTTCATGGAAGCTAAGATGAATGACATGGACGCTAATATGGAAGATTTAAATATAGATTTGAATAAGTTCCTACAAAAAGGTTTACTAATGGTGAAAGGGTAGCAAAGGAAACTCATGATGAGAACAAAATAAATTTTAATCATGATTTCATATACTATAATGTTGGATTAAAGACCCACCATGTTGCAAAGATCGATATGAGGAAGTTTGATGGCAAGGATACCGTAACATGGATACTACAAATGGAGCAATTTTTCGATCTCCACAATGTGAAAAACACACAAAAGGTACACATTACAACTTTATGTTTGGAACCAAATCATTTTGTCTGGTATCGATGGCTTTGTTCTAGTAAACAAATTGTCACTTGGGCGACTTTTATGGAATAAATGATAGCACATTATGAGGATACAAAAAGCAACAACTTTTTTAGCCAATTGATAAACTTCAAACAAAAGAGTTCAATGATGGAGCACATTGAGGACTTCCAAAAATTGAATATAAGGGTAAAACATATCTCAGAGGAGCATAAGATATATGTGTTCATAGGGACTTTAAAGGATAACATCTAACATGAGGTTCGCCTTTGGGAACCTGACTCATTGGAGAAGGCATTCAGGTTGGCAAGAAAAATGGAAAGCAAAATTATGGCAACAAGGAAGCCTACCACTCACATCTATAAGGATGGAAGTGTTGTTTCCCCTAGCCTTCTACAACCCACAAGGTTGACACCCCAACAATTGGAAGGAAAAAATGGAAAGGATCTTTGTTACAATGGTGATAGAAAATATTCTAAAGGTCATAAATGTGCTGAGAAGAAATTATTTTACATAGATTGTGAAGACTCGGAGGAAGAAAGGAACAAGAAACATCAAAAGAAGAGGATATACGCCAGGAACAAACCGTAGAGAAAGAAGAAATGAATCCAACCATATCTTGTAACGCACTGGTCAGAATTACCACTCCTCAAACTATCAAGATAGAAGGACATATAAAGAAGAAAAAGGTAATAGTGTTGATTGATTCAGGAAGTACTCGTAATTTTATTCATTGTAAGATAACCAAGGAATTGAATTGCTACCTATATCCAACACCAGGGTGTCAAGTGATGGTTGCAAGTGGAGGAATAATAAATTTCTCTGGAAAGTACCATAAAATCAAGCTATCCATGGGAGAATATGTATTTAATATCCCAATTCTTTCCATTCCAATGGGCGGTGCTGATGTTTCACTAGGAGTCCAATGGCTACAAAAGTTGGATACAATAGCTTTTAATTTTCGAAGAAATTTCATGAAATTTTCTTCGGAAGGAAAGGAATTTGAATTAAGAGATATCATAGGGAAACGAGGAAAGATAATCAGCTATAATGGAATGACAAATCTTCTAAAGAAATAACAACGAGGTGTAATTTCAGAATTATATTCGCTAGAGGTTCCCACAACAAAATCATCTATTTCTACAGATCTCCAAAAAGTCTTGGACAATCATTCCAAGGTATTTGAGACTCCCAAAGGTCTCCCACCTATTCATGATCATGATCATGCTATTCATTTGATTCCAGGAAGTGTTCCTCCAAACATCAGGCCTTACAGATATCCCTATGCCTAAAAGAGTGAAATTGAATTTATGGTTACAGAAATGCTAGAGGCTGGTATAATTCAACCTAGTCAAAGGTCTTTCTCCACTCCAGTTGTATTGGTGAACAAGAAGGATGGATCAGGGCACATATGTCTGGATTATAGGGAGCTCAACAAGCTCACTATTAGAGATAAATTTCCCATTCCTATCATTGATGAACTATTGGATGAATTTCAGGAATCGATCTACTTCACCAAGTTGGATTTTCATTCAGGATATCATCAAACCAAAATGAAGTCTGAAGACATTCCGAAAAAAACATTTAGAACTCATGAGGGTCATTACGAATTTTTGGTCATGCCTTCTGGCCTTACCAATGCACCTTCTACAATTCAAGGTTTGATGAATTCCATTTTCAAACCCTTCCTTAGAAAAATTGTGTTAGTATTTTTTGATGATATACTAATCTATAGCAAGTCTTGGAAGGATCATGTTCAACATTTTGATATGGTGCTCAAATTATTGGAGGAGAAACAATTATATGAAAAAAGCTCAAAATGTTTCTTTGGAGTACAAGAGGTGGAATATCTGGGTCATATTGTATCTCATGAAGGTGTTAAGGTAGACCCTAGCGAAATTAAAACCATTAAGAAATGGAAAATCCCCACATCCATAAAGCATCTATGAGCATTTCTCGGGTTGACAGGGTATTATCACAAGTTTGTTGAGAATTATGGGATAATAGCAACACCTCTAACAACATTATTGAAGAAAGATGCATTTTTATCGACTCTAGAAGCAGTGAAGGCCTTTGAACATCCTTAAGAGGCAATGTGCCAAGCACCAGTCTAAGCTACACTAAACTTCAAAAAAACATTTATTGTGGAATATGATGCCTTAGGAAATCGAATTGGTGATGTTTTAATGCAAGAAGAAAGACCCGTTGCTTTCAAAAGTCGTCCAATCCAAGGAAAGTATTTACACAAAGATATTTATGAGAAGGAAATGTTGGCAATACTACATGCACTTAAGAAATGGCGACCCTACCTAATGGGAAGACACTTCAAGGTAAAAACGGATCATGATATTCTTAAATTATTTTTAGAACAAAAATTATCTTCAAAAGAGTAGCAAAAATGGGTTACAAATATTTTGGGTTATGATTTTGAAATCATATACAAAAGAGGGAAGCAAAATGTTGTGGCAGATACACTCTCAAGAAAGGATGAGGATGTGGAAGCATTGCTTTGCGCGATTTCTATCATCCAACAAGATTGGATAAACGAAGCAAGGGATTAATGGAAGAATGATGAAGAAGTGTGGACACTCATTCAAAAGTTACAACAAGGTCCCAGTACATCTGATACATTTAGTTGGAATAATGATTCGCTATGGTACAAATATCTCTTATACCTATGTCAGAATTCCCAACTTAAACAAAAGACTATTATGTAATTGCACACCTCTCCCTTAGGAGGGAACTCAAGATTTTTAAAAACTTACCATAGGGTTAAGAAGGAGTCTTTTTGGAAAGGCCTTAAATCTGATATTCAAAATTCTGTGGTGGAATGTTTGGTTTGCCAACAAAATAAAGTTGAAACAATTAAGACCCCAGGTCTATTACAAACTTTATCCATTCCAAGTCAACATTGGGAGGAGGTTTCAATGGATTTCATCACATGTTTACCCAAGTCTAAAGGAAAGAGTGTTATCATGGTGGTAGTTGACATACTTACCAAGTATGCACACTTTTGTGCATTATCTCATCCATTTAAATCCAGTACACTTTTGACTACATTTATGGAAACAATTCAAAAGCTACATGGAAATCCAAAGATTATTGTAAGTGACAGAGATCCCATTTTCACTGGAAATGTTTAGAAATAATTATTCTCTTATCTTGGTACTCAGTTAGCTCATAGCTCATCTTATCATCCTCAGTTTGATGGGAAAATTGAGATGGTAAACAAATGTTTGGAAGGATATATTCGTTGCTTTTTATATGATAAATAGACATAATGGGTCAAATGGTTGCCTTGCGATGAATGGTGGAATAACACTTCCTTCCATATTGCAGCAAAAATGACCCAATTTATGGCACTTTATGGATATCACCCACTATCCATCATATTTAAGAGAAAACTCTAAGGTTCAAGCAGTGGAAGATCACATCGAACATCAACGATAAGTTCTCCAACTCTTAAAGGATAACCTAACTTTGGCACATAACAGAATGAAACAACAGGTAGATCAACATAGCAACAAAAGACGTTTTGATATAGGTGACTAGGTATTTCTACAACTACAACCATATAAACAAGTGTCCCTCAAGCAAGCTAAGAAGGATAATAAATTATCACCAAAGTATTATGGTCCATACAAGGTGTTGCAAAAGATTGGTACTATGGCATACAAATTGGATCTTCCTGCAGCTTCCTGAGTGCACACAATTTTCCATGTTTCATGCTTAAATAAGGTTATTGGTGACAAGATCCCAGTTCAAACAATATTGCTAGAACTTAACGAGGAAGGAAAAATCATATTGGAACCTGAAGCAGTCACAGAAACAAGAACTCAACAGATACAAAATAGATCCGTTTCGGAGTATCTTGTCAAGTGGAAGAACTTACCCACTGAAGATTCCACATGGGAGGATGAGAATTTTATACAGAAGCATCCAAAACTACTCAAGTGTTTAGGACAACACTTTTTTGAACGATAGGGGCATGTTAGGTCCCTATAATACTAGTGATTCCCCTATTACTATTTTCATTGTAGCGCTTATTGTTATTGTTCCCCTATTGTCCCCATATTGTTATTATTGTGCCCCATAGAAGTCCACTATTGTTATTTTTGTGCCCTTATATTATTATTGCTAGGTTGAATTTGATTATATTGTGACCCCTTAGACTCCTATATATAGAAAGGAGGATTTGTCATTTGTATCATCCAATAATTGTTCATTTGTGTAATGTAGAGGAGGTTTCCCGATTGAAGAGGCTAAATTCTAAGGCGTTTATCTCTCTTTCTATCTTTTTGTGAGCTTGTTCCATAACAGGTTCTGGGCATCAAATTCTACTGGTTTTGCAACATCTCTCTTGATGTATTCTAGCAATCCATTGTCATCGAATACCTCCTCCATGTGATGAAATTATATTTTCCTTCTAAGACATACTCTAGCCTCAACTCGTTGAAGGTTATATTCACATCTCTGAAGAGATCTTGTTACACTAAATTCCAAATTTGAACCTTCTGAGAAATAACTTCGAATTTCCTGCTCTAAAGTGAATTCTACTTCGATACCATGTGGAAATTATGATGTATATTTGCCACTTCTCATGAAGTTTTAATCAAAATCACAAGACACAAGCCTACTCAACTACTCTATGAAAGCTAATTCCCAATTTGAAACAAAATTTTTAGACATATAATAAGAGATAACACACATGCACACAATATTTTTCCTGGGGAAAGCAATCTGCTAAATACCCCAATGTCTAATTACATTAATATGACGAATAGAGATGTACTACAATCACTTTTCTCAACTAAGCATAACCTGCAAGTGAATAACCTATCTCTCTGCTCACTAAGAAGCTATGACCCAAGCTTATTCAATTTCTACCTCTTCTTGAGCCCCTATTTCCTTGCACAATTCCTTGAGAAATTAGGCGCCTATTATTTAGGAAATTTTCCAAAATGGATTTCTTAATTCCCAAGGTTGATAATTTGACTCCGTGTAACACCTTTACACTTAAGACTAGTCTACAATCGATGTTACACTGCCTTAGAATCTCCACCATAGTTGGGGAACTCGAATTCTTTGTGTGCACTAGATATTTTGGGCTGATTGATTAGTTAACTAGATGATCAATCAATTTGACTGAAGTCCCATTGGATAACCGACCTTCCACTAGTTTCTCCGACAATTAGTACTAGTTTAACTGAATACAACTTGAGATAACTATTTTTGATTGCTACAAATTAGCAATCACACATGCTTAACTAAACTCTAACTCATCCAACTTGAATTTACTGAGTAAACTGGGTGACATAAGCCATGTCACATAAGTTAATTACATCCAAGTTGTCTGCTGATGTGAAAATTCAATTTTTCTTAATTTAATGAAGGAAAAATCAAATTGAAAATTTCTTGCTACATTTTTCAACAATCCTTCAAGTGAATCTAATCCATGTTGTCGATGACACTCAGGAGTTCCAACACAAAAATGTGTTGATAATAGCATCCAATGGATAGAAGTAACATTCAAAATAAATGAAACAGTCAAAAAACACATATTAAAACACAATTGATGGAGACCCCGAAAATTACTCCAACTATGTTACTACCTATCCATGTTCAATGAAAGTGCCTCCATCGCTCCTCTCACGAAGCACACCTTTGTTGTCGGCCTTCATCACCCTAAATACCAGTAGTTGTTGTCTACCTCCATCGCTTCATTTCTTGAAGAACCCATCAACAACGTAAATACAAACCCCTAATCATTTACCTTCACCTTTTTTACTAGCGCCTTGTATTGAAAACTTTAAGACCAAATATTTCTTTTGTCTTAAGAAATTTTCTTAAAATCCCCCTTTGTGTAGTAGTGTCAGATGCAATGACACACATGTTGTCTCTAATTGTATCAACAAAGATCGAAGGGACAAAAGAAGAAAAGTTGTCACGTTCTTTAGAGACAGCTACTCCCACAAAACGAAGGGCTCAACAAATTGTTGTCTTTATATAAGATGACATGAATCATAATTGAAATAGCAACATCAGTATAGGCGCAAGACAATAGTACCCTGCAAGTTGCTAGACTCAGGATGCACTGTCAGAGTCAATTTCGTAGTTGTTAGATAATATTGTTTTAAATTGATATGTTTTAGACTTAATTGTTAATTGTTTTAAATGGGTTTTATTTTATGTGGCCATTGTTTTAAATATAAAGTTTTGTCTTAAAATAGTTTTGTCTCAAACTGATTTTGTCTTAAATATAAAGTTTTGTCTTAAACAGTTTTTGTCTTAAATATAAAGTTTTGTTTTAAAATAATTTTGTCTCAAATTGTTTTTGTCTTAAATATAAAGTTTTTTCTTAAAATATTTTTGCCTTAAATTGTTTCTGTCTTTAATATAAAGTTTTGTCTTAAAATATTTTTGTCTCAAATTGTTTTTGTCTCAAACTATTTTTGTCTTAAATTTAAAGTTTTGTCTTAAAATATTTTTGTCTTAAATATAAAGTTGTCTTAAAATATTTTTGTCTTAAATCTTATATATAAGACAATTCAATTGATATTTTATTTTAATGTAAAATAACTAACATAAAAGTGATTTTTTAAGACAAAATATTTCTTTTGTCTTAAAAGTGCCCTTGGTGTAGTAGTGTTGTTTTTTTTTAACCACATGGTGAATCAGTAACTGCCAATCCTAATATATGGGAGACACAGGATCAATCCTCGTAGTTGCCTCTATAACACCAGGAGTACATCCAACTACCTGCAAGTCGATGTACTAAGATCCTTAGACACAATGTTAGGGGTGTGGACAATAGACATCCATTTGCCTTATATCCTTCCTCGTAATCCTGGGCACATATAGATTTTCCTCTAAATCACGATAAAAGGGAGTTTTCTAAGTGCATCCAAGGCTCCTGCTAGTAAAGAGAACCTCCCCAAACAATAGTTTAATTTTGACCAATGCTTTTCAATGTTCAAACATGACTGGAAATAATCACACTCTATTTAAACATGATCTGATACATAAAGGAATGTTTACATAACACTTGTTATAATTTGACACATACAAAGAATTTTATTCTATAAAACACTTCATGGTTTATTGAGGATTTTCTATAGTTTTTTATATTTGCATGGATTTGTTGTATTCAATTTGTAGATAATTTTAAAATGTATCTTTTTAAAGGGATTTTCTAAGAGTATTCTCAGTCCCGAAAATATGTGATATGTTTATTTTTTTATCGATGTTTTTATAGTCAAATGATCGTTAGATATTTTTATTTGGGAAATTTGAATTTAAACTGCACTGTGTCATTATACATTAAAATAAGTTGACACCTAAGCATATCAACCACATTTATTAATATGGTTGTGTTAATAGTAAATGAAAATATATTTTTGTTAGGACCAACACTTTTGCTAAACACGTTATGATATTCTAAGGAAATTTTTGAAGTACACATATGTCTAGACCAACACCACAATTAATAGTAAATGAAAATGCATTTATATTACGACCAACATTTTTACTAAACACATTAATATATTGCAAGGGAATTTATGTTATAACATCACTATCTAACACATATGTATAAGATAGGTAGAATAAGTAGTAATGATTCGGCATTTTCCTAAATATACTTTTTATATTTTGTTGGTTGAAATTAATTTAAATATATTTAAGAATTAGTTAAATCTATTAATAATCTGTATAGTGAAATTTTTAAATCATTACAGACAACCAGGAGTGGGAGGGGCTTAATTTAGCTCCGATGGAAAAGTTGTCTTAATTTTCTTAGGGACTTGGTCTTGTTACGAACAATCAAGGTGATACCTTTTTTCGTGAGAAAGTTTAGAAATAGGTTTTGCTAAGAAAATACACAAATTATTGGTTTTTGGTGACTCAGTTCTTGTTATTTGATAAATAGTCCACGCTAAGCAACGTCGTGCTTAGGTCAACCTCCCATTCTACAATGTATTACTCTACCTCTCACTTCAATCGATTGGAGAATTTTCATGCGTACAGGCACCTAAACTCAGTCGAAAATGCACTGCGAAAGAAATGATCCACCCTTGGACAAGGGAGAATAAAGATGGATCCAGCGTTAATTAATTATGCCCTTATCGCTTAGTCATGTTCAGAATTCGAAGACGCTTGAGATCCACTTATAAATATTACGTCATTATTGGAAATTTAATTCGTTTTGGTTTGAGGCCATTTGTCTCTCACTTAGTCCAGCCTTTCACATGATTAAAGAGAATGAAGGGAATTGTGGTCCGGAAACATTCCATTTTCCAACCAAGAATTATCAAGATTTCTTCCGAGTGGCAAATTCCTCGTAACAAGCGGCACTTAAAAGCTATTCTCCTCCGCTCATGATAGTATCTATATTTATTTCACCTATGGTTGGAGATCACTACAAACATGGAGATTCGTTCATTGTGCAGTGGGATGGAATTAATATCACCATCCTGGAACTTCCAACAACAATATTCTCAATTATGTTCTGTTAATGATTTTGGTCTGGAATTAGATTCTTGGCTTCAGTCCGACTAGTGGTAGAGTTTTAGCTTTCTTATTTAAAGGTCCTTTGGGCTTTCTTGAGCTTCCATGGGATGTTATTCCTTGATGGTTTTGGAGTGTGGTTTAATTCATAATTACCAAGTTCAGCCGTACTGGAAAAAAAATTCGGAAATTCACTGATTCGGTTCGGTACGGCGAATAATTCGTCAGCTTCCAATGTAGTATGCGTCAGCGGTGAATGATTTTGGTCAAAGCTTTCTATCCGTTTATATCCAGCGTTCACTGTGCTGCTCCTGCTGTGTAGAACAATGAAGCACCGTCCACTGCGCTGCTCCTGCTGTGTAGAACAAAGAAGCTTGGGCTCACTATAACCATGGATAGGAACGCTGACAAATCGCTGCTGAATAAAATCATAGAGGAAGTAAATCGAGTTTTTCAATTAGCTTTTATAAAAATAATGCAGCCGTGGAAATTTGAGAATTGAAATTTTATAAAAAAATAAATAATATTTTTTATAAAAGAAAAAATAAAAAATAATAATTCTTATATTATAAAAAAAAGACAATTTCTATCTAATTTCTCAAAAAAATACTAAATATTGTTAGAAATTTGGTTAGAAAATTTATTATTTTAATCTTAGTTTGATTTTGGTATTTTATTATATATTATTTACAAATTGTTCTAGGACATAATATGGTATAAACAAAAACAAATTGCTGATATTAAAATGTAAATTTTTTATTAAATAATTAATTTAATTAAAAATGAATCAATATTGCTATTGATATTAAATAATATAAATAGGATACATATTTATGAGACATCATGTGACTCAATTGTTTTAAATGAGAGGTGAGTTAGTAATTTCTATATAATTGCAACTAAAAAAATATAACTTCTATCTTAAAAAAAATTATGAAATAATAAATTGGTTGCAAATTGGTACCTCTTTTATAAAAAACAAAAAAACTAATTTCTATATTTGAAAAAATTATAAATGGAGAAATTTCAGTGTGAAATGGATAACTAGTTAGTAATTTTTATATAATGGCAAATTGCAAAACAAAAAAAAAAGAGAGGATAACTTCTATCTTAAAAATAATTATAAAATAGTAAATTCTTTGCAAATTGGTAACTCTTATCCAAAAACAAAAAGCATAACTTCTATATTGGAAAAAATTATAAACTGACAAATTTAAGTGTTAAATAGATAACTCCTATTAAAAAAAATAGAAAAAAGATAAATCAATATTATAAAAAATTATAAAAGATATAAAATGGTAAACTTCCAAATCCACAACTTTTATACAAAAAAAATAGAAAAACAGTAACTTCTATATTACAAAAAATTATAAAATGGAAAAAATCAGTTTACAATAGATAAGGCTTATGAAAAAATAGAGAAAAAAAAAAAGGGATAAATCCAATATTAAAAAATATAGAAAATGGAAACCTTAGTTGTACTTGCAAATCCATAACTCATATACAAAAGCATAGAAATACAACAACTTCCATATCACAAAAAATTATAAAATGAGAATACCTAAAGATAACTTTGCACTTGTGAATAAAAGAAATAGAAAAACAATAACTTCTATATTACAAAAAAACATAAAATGACAAATTTCAATTTAAAATGGATAACTCTAATGAAAAAATAGGAAAAGGATAAATCCAATATTAGAAAATATAAAATGAAAAAGCTTAGTTGCAAATCCATAACTCCTATACAAAAGTATAGAAAAATGGCAACTTCTATATTACAAAAAATATATAAAATAAGAAATTGCAGTTACCTAAGATAAGTGTGCACTTGTGAATAAAATAAAGGATAGTAAATGTAAGTTTTGCTTAGAATAATAATTAAATTTACATGAAAAAGCTATCAAATAGTAATAAAGGTAAGTTTACACTTGTGAATAGAATAGAAAGTAAATTTACATTTTAAATTTTATGTATAAAATAATAAAATAATAAATAACATGTAAAAAATTATGTAGTTACAAATGATATAGTAAGATTGGTATGATTAGTAAATTTGCATGCTACATGTTTTATATATAAAAGATAAACTAAATTTACATGTTAAATTTTATATTAAAGTTTGGTAGAAAATTATAAGTTGCACTTGTATTTTTTTTCCATATTAAATTTAGATTATGACAGAGAAGGTAAGTTCTATCTTCTAAAAATTGCGATAAAAATAGTTTACCAACTAATCTTGTTTTTTTTGGAAACCTTCTACAAGTAATGAGAATTAACATGGAATTATGTCTTAATGTAGTAGCAAAGTATACTTAGAAATTATAATTAAAAACTTATTCCCTTCCATAAAGAATTCTTGGTCAAATTAGTAGCAAAATAGAGTTAGAATTAAGAATTTGTTCTCTTCAACAAAGAATTTTGGATCAATGCATCAACTAAACACTTTTGGAATTAAAAAAAATATAGGGAATTGTAAGTTTTATATTAAAAAAATGCAAATATATTTAAATCACATTTTTGTTTTTATTCTCATGATTTTTTTATGATATCCATTACCAGGTTGGAGTATAGTGATTACCTGGATTGCATTCCATTGCAAAACAAGGATCACTGGTGTGGAATTCAAATAGAGGGGTTCATTTTCCGTAGTCAACCAGAAAGGTTGGGCACTGCCACATATTGTCTAATAAATTTGGATAAGATAGGACACATAACAAATTGAAATTAAATGAAAACTATTATTTGTTATTTGTGATCAAATATTTTGTCTTAGTTGTTAATAGACATGTAAATACTAATTTCCTTGTATCTATCCAATTATCACTCTAGTAATAGTTTTGAAATTGTTCCTGGCCATATTTGCAATTTTCTACTAGATTCCTAGGAATTAATGTGTTTTAGTTTCACATAGACTGCCATGTTTTTAATTCAATTATAAGTAATATCATAAGTAGGCTTCTATGCATTGTCTCTTTTGTATTCTCTATAGTTTGAAAATTTTTGTTTTTTCAAAATATGTACAAATATAGTTCATTGAATTTGAATGATTTTTTTTCTTGTGAACAGGATACTTGGAGACCCTCTAAAGGACATTGATGGCACCTAGATTGAAACTTCCTGAATGGAAATATCTTGAAAGAAAAAATGATGGAAAAATTTATTGCAAGTTCTGTAATAATACTTGTGGGACATTAGTGACTCGAGCAAGAGATCATTTGCTTGGCATTGTGGGTGGAACTGGTGGAGGAGTGGCAGCATGTACTAAAATTGATAAAGATGTGAAGAAAAGTTTAAGTGAAGAAGTCAATGCTCATAAGCAAGGAAAGGTAGTCCAAGAAGTAAGAAAAAAAGAACACAAGATGCACTCATGGGAAGAGAAAATGTTATTAATTCAACACCAAGCTCTTTCCCACCATTTGTGGCATCTACAACATCTTCTATGCCATATGGATCCCAAAGAGAACCTCCTTTACCAAACGTTGATCCAACACAACAAACATTGGAGAAAGCTTGGAAGCCATTGGAGCGAAATGAGGTAGATGATGTAGTTTATGATTTTTTCATTGGTTGCAATATCACTTTCAACACTATCAAAAGCCCATTATTTCATGATATGCTAAAAAATATCGGCCATTTTGGTCCCTCATATGTTCTTCCCAGCTATGAAAGTCTTAGGACCAAAGGAATTGATAGGAGCAAACAAAGAATAGAGGAAAGAGTTAAACCAATAAGGGATTCATGGGCTATTTCTGGATGTACCTTAGTTAGTGATGGTTGGACTGATTGCCAGTCTAGACCTATTGTGAACATGCTTGTTGTCCTTAGGGAGTGATCCATTGTCTACTATTGATTATATGGAAAAAACAAAGACTGCTAAATATTTATTTCAGATACTAAAGGACACCATATTATCTATAGGAGAGGACAACGTAGTCCAAGTTGACACTGATAATGCATCCAATTGTGTTTGTTTTATGAGCTATTGATGGATCATTTCCCTAAGTTGTTTTGGACACCTTGTGCATCACATTGTATTGATCTAGCCCTTCATGACATTGGTAAAATAGGTTGGGTGTAGGTAAATATATCTCAAGCAAGGTAGCTGGTCAAATTCATTCTTAACCACCAATTGAGTTTGAGTATATTTAGAAAATAAAAAACCAGGAATCTACTGAGACCAGGTGACACTAGATTTGCCACCCATTTTATTGCACTGCAAAGGGTGGTAGAGAAAAAAGTTGCATTAAGGTCATTTGTATGTAATGAAGAGTGGGTGAAATCTCCTTTGTCAAGGTTAGAAGGTGGTAAACTAGTAGAGAAAACAATCTTCAATGAAATGTTTTGGTCATGTGTAGAAAAAATCATCTCTATTTGTGAGCCTACTGTACAAATATTGAGGATGATGGATTCTAATGTTGCATGTATGGGTTTTGTATATGAGGGCATGGATAGGGTAAGAGAACACATATCATTGATATGTAAGAATGCTAGTTAAGTAAATAACACACTATGGAGAATTGTGGAAAAAAGGTGGTGTATGTTGCATATGCCATTACATGCTGCGGGGCTTTTTCTAGCACCTAATTACTTTCACATTCCTAAGGATAGAGATATCATGAAGGTATTTTATAATTGCTTGGAGAGGATGTATCATGATCTTGAGATACAATATCAAATACGAATACAATCAATATCTTATAGGCAAGGGACTAGTCATGCTTTCACTACAGCTAGGGCACTATGAGATATGCACCATCCAGAGGTCACCCCTACTCAATGGTGGTTTCTCCATGGATATGGGACACCTCAACTACAAACATTTGTAGTCAGGGTGTTGAGTTAGGTATGTAGGCATCATAATTATTTATACTTTGTATGTACATTTGCAAATTATTCCATGTAAATGATTATACTAATATAATAGTATTTTCATGTAAAAAAGTAGGTCACTAGTGCATCAGCATGTGAAAGGAGTTGGAGCACTCATGAGTTCATCCAATGTAAGAAAAGAAACCATTTGGGAGCTAGAAAATTGGCAGATTTGGCTAGCATTCATTGCAATTTACACTTGTGGCTGAAATATTTGGAGGGGAAGAAAACAACTTCAAATATAGTACAAGAGGTTCCACCTATTTTTAATGCATCTAGTGCAACCTCACAAGCACCAATTGTGGGATTGTCTTCTACATCCACACATCACATCAATGAGAATGATGTCTTGCTCAAAGATATTCTAGATGAGAGTGCTAGTAGTGATAATGCCTCTCTCATGAGTGAATACACTGATGTGGATGAGGACAATGGAGATGAGATGACCTACACACCTTAATATAATTTTGGCCCTTCATTTATGGTAATGATCATAATTCTTTTATTATTTCTAAGACGTTTTAGAGAGAAGGGGTCTATAACATTTTAAATAGGAGAAATTATCGCTGGAAATAAGTAAACATAAATATCCTTGGTAGAGAAAGATTTAATGAATTTTCATATAATGATTGTTTATTTAAATTAAAAAAAAATTAAGTAAATGTCGAATTTTTTCTGTATTGACTTTTATAGGGTCGAATTTTTTCCATATTGAATCAAATTCGAAATCAAATTTGGTAATTATGGTTTAGTTTGGTTGGTTTGTTATCTAGTCAGGTGTAGTGACTCTCTTTTGATATGGTGATATCTCATCCAATTCTGGAGAATGGAAATGATGGTTTATTGCTTGATAAGATTTTGGATTCGACCAAAGCATTATTGGAAGCTACATAAATACAAGATAATATGGTGGAAAAACAATGTGAGTCATTTCTGCTTCTCTTGGAAGCCAATTTTCTTTAACAATTAAGCAATATGGAGCAACCTTTGAATGTTTTACGTGATGAGATCATTTTGCTCAGTTCTTGGTGTTGTGTAATTTCATTGTTGGTTAACTTATGTCATTAAATTATCAACGAAGGATTGTGAAGTTGTGAAGTGTAAGTGCACCGTATATGCTAGGAAATATGATGCAGGAGCATCCAGCTAGGGCGCCATGACCGGGTGATGTCTCTGCTAGGTTGGAAAGTTGATTTAGCATTTGGATTGTCTTTCATGTTTAGTTTATCAGAGTAGGATGTAGGATTTCGTTTTTTCCTCTTAATTGTTGTAATGGTTAAAAGTTGGTTGGTCGGTTAGGGTTGTTACATATCTGACCTTAATAAACAACAGATTAGTAATTGTTCTGTCAACTTAAAAAAAGAAAAGACAAAAATGTCTAAATGTAAATCTTGTCATGAAAACAAAACCGAGAATTTAGTAGTTATACAACTATACTGCCTATAACCAAAAGTAACTACAGTTTCATTAACTGTAAACGAAGATGTATAAATGTAACAATGGAACACATGTAAAAGGTTCAACATTTCCAGATACGAGAAATAAAAAGAGACAGAATGCAAATTTCTTCCTATCATCCATCTGTATCATTGCCTATGTGTTGTGCCATTATGTTTTATCAATTAACTAGTTGAATTCAATGATAATAGATAGAGTACGGGCCTACTACTATGGGTAGTGTTTTTTTCTTCCTCTCTTAACAGAAAGCAACATTGTAACACACATATAAATCCCACAACTAGAGCGAACCGGCAAGCAAATTGAATTCACAGCCAAAACAGTGACATATAGCGAATTGATCGAAAAGAGCATACAAAAACAAAGCACTGGAGAGATGAACTGCAACAGAGGTAATTTTTGGACAAACTTTCACACTTTTTTGTAAACTAACAGAGACAGATAACTTATATTTACATTGTTGTTGTTCCATGCAAATTAAGTATGACATTGTCCAAAACAAATCAAGTATACAACGTCTGATAGAACAGACAAACCCTAGTCTAGGGTTTGATGTCAAGGAAACCCTCAACCTCAACTAGACGGCCAAACTAGAACCGTAACTGAAACTAGTCTCAAGCCTAAGTTGTGAGAATGACCCAGCTTGTACACAGCAACTAGATAGTGAGGGACAAATTCTACAGAAGCAAAAAAAAAACCCTAACTGCAAGTTGACAAACTGTGGAAGATAGAGCCTACCAGCAGAGGGTTGTCTAGCTTGGAGACCGAATTGTGTTAAGTCTTCGCGCCCCAAGTCGAACCCTCAACCTGTACAAACCAAACGAGTCACAGTTAGCATATATTACACAATGTTACTTGAACCGAGACATAACAAAAGCAAAGGGAAAGCGTAGCATACCTGGGCACGACCGGACCAAGAATCTCATAGAACAGAGCTGCAGACAACCAAAAGAAGCCTAAGATAAGAGGAGCAGGCATTGGTCAGTTACTACATCAGCAGAGGGCGAGTATAAAGCATGGAGGGACAAGTTACCTGATTTGTAGCCGAGAGAAACATTGTGCCGACACCTGTGCACATCAGAACCAGAACTTAAAACGACTTTCGCACCATAGCAGAAGTAAAGAGTACCAACAACAACAGTAAAGAGCAACCGGTGGCCTGAGAGACCAAACATTGAGTCCAAGCAATAGCAGATTAAACAAAAAAAAACTCACTGCGTAAAAGAATTCAAACAGACTAACCTCCAGAGCCAAGACAAATTCATGCAACAGGGAAAATCCGTTGCAAATAGCACAAGCAAGTTCGGAAGACCAACATTCATTCACAGCCACGCCCAAAACTAGAGTTTTCCATAGGCGCAGGAACGAGACTAAGCACTTTGACAGGAACCCTCGCAGAGTTTCCATAACAGAGCAGAACCCACACAAAGACCAGGAAGCATAAAGATTTTGCGTAAAAGATCAAACGGGAGGACAAAACCTGAGGCTGGGTACTGGTAGGTTGGCATTTACGAGCCCATTAAAGTTTACCAACTCCAATAAAAATATCCCATACTCATATTTGCAATCAACTACCAAAACAACAAACCGAATCCACCAACATCATTAATCCTGGACAGGTGGACAACCGAGGTTACGAGGAAGTGTGGGCTAGGTCACATCATAGTGGTATCGGAGGAGTTTTTTTTTAAGGTTAGTTAGAGAAATGGAAATAGGAAGGCGAGGTCGTGGCAGAGGTGCCCGAAGGATAGCAGAGGAAGGACTGAGAGAGGAGATCAGAATTCTTACTGCCCATTTGGAGGCAGTAGAGGCAGGGAGAAGAAGAGACCTAGAGATAGGCGATGACAATGAAGAGGAAGCTGAAGTAGCAACAGATGGACCAGAAGGAGAGACCCCAGAAGTGAGATTGTTGAGGTCTGTTTTAGTGGCAAGCAGTAAACCCAAACCAGAACTCCCAACCTATGACGACAGCCTGTCCATAGAGGTTTTATTGGATTGGATCAGCGAGATGGATAATTATTTCAAGTGTGAGGAAGTCAGCGAAGATTGCAAAGTTATGTTTGCTGCGATGAAATTGAAGGGACATGCAGGCCTGTGGTGGGATAGTGTCTAGACGGAGAGAAAGAGATTGAACAAGTTGCCGATTAAAAGTTGGTCAAGGATGGTGGCCAAGTTAAAGGGCGGATTTCTACCAAAGGACTATCAGATTGCACTACACAGGCAAGTGCAGAATCTGAGACAGAAAGGAATGACAGTAAGGGAGTACACGGAGGAGTTCTATCGAGTGAACTTAAGAGTCAAATATACAGAGGATACCGCGGAAAGAACAACCATGTATGTAAATGGGTTAAGATTAGAAATTTTAGATGAAATCAGTATTTTATCTTTGAAGAACACTGAAGAAGTGTATCAGAGTGCGATGAAAGCTAAAGAGAAAATTACTAGAAGGAAAAATGCCCGGAGAGGACGAGGAGCCGGCAGTGGAAAAGGCTAGTCATATGGCAGAGGGCGAACTGCTAGTAGCAATGAGGAAAGCAGCAATTCCATAGCTCCTGAATTAGCAGGCAGAGGTGATAATGAGAGAGGTAGTAGGTCATCCCAGTGAGGCAAGGGAAATGGCCAAGGTAGAGGGGTTGGTTATCAGTGTTACAGGTGTCATAAATGGGGACATAGATCATTTGATTGTCCAAAGGCAGATCACGCTGGACAGAGGGGTGCATATGTTTCACAACCAGAGGAAGCAGCGACACCTCCCCAAGAAGCAGAAAATGCTCCAGAGACAGGGGAAGCCCTAGTGCTACACAAGGTGTTGTTAAAACCAGTCAAATAGGTCACCGAATAGACACAACGGAAGGCTTTGTTTAGGTCAGTTTGTAAGTCACATGGTAAGTGTTGTAAGTTAATTATTGACAGCGGTAGTACAGATAACTTGGTGTCCATAGAAATGGTAGAAAAGTTGGAATTGAAGCGCTTGAAACATCCAACCCCTTACAAAGTCTCATCGCTGCAAAAAGTCCGTCAGTTGTTGGTGGATGAACAGTGCGAGGTGGAGTTTCAAATAGGCAGATATAAGGACAAAGTCGTTTGTGACATCATGCCGATGGATGTATGTCACATACTGCTAGGCAGACCTTGGCAGTACGATAGGAAAGTGGTACATGATGGATTGACGAACTGTTATAAGTTTGTCAAGGATGGAATCAAGCATATGCTTGTGCCCATCAAAGGGGAAGGGAGAGTAGGGACAAGTGATTCAACCAAGAGCATTTTTGGTTAGCGGAAAACAATTTCTGAAACAAATTGAGGACAATGAGATGGGTTATGCAGTTGTAAAGAAAGAAAAAACAGTGTTGTTGCATACAGAGGTATCAAATTTACCTACAGAAATCCAGCAAATGTTGCAGGAATTTACAGATATAGTGGTGGATGACTTGCCAGACAAATTACCCCCCAAAAGAAGCATAAGTCATCATATTAACTTCATACCTGGAGCCAGTTTTCTGAACAAAGCGGCATACCGAATGAGCCCCAAGGAAAATGAAGAGATTAGGAAGCAGGTGCAAGAATTGCTAGACAAGGGATTGATAAGGGAAAGTTTGAGCCCTTGCGGAGTCCCAATAGTTCTTGCTCCCAAGAAGGGAGCAGAGTGGCGGATGTGCACAGACTCAAGGGCCATTAACAAAATCACCATCCGGTATAGGTTTCCTCTGCCATGGATGCATGACATGATGGATTGTTTAAGCGGGGCAGCATATTTCTCTAAGATGGACTTGAAGAGCGGGTATCATCAGATCTGGATACAAGAGGGGGATGAATGGAAGACATCCTTTAAGACAAATGAGGGACCGTATGAATGGTTGGTCATGCCATTTGGGCTGAGCAATGCACCCAGTACATTTATGAGGTTAATGAATGAGATGCTGAAGGAGTACATCGGGAAATTTGTGATAGTATACCTGGACAACATACTAATTTTCAGCAAGACAAGGGAAGAGCACCTTCAACATGTACGGAAAGTGCTGGAAAAATTACAGCAAAATAAAGTGCTAATAAATTTGAAGAAATGTACCTTTCTACAGAAGGAATTGATTTATTTGGGCTTTGTAATAGCAGAAAACGAACTGAAGATGGATCCGGAGAAGGTTGCGGCGATAGTTAATTGGCCATCTCCAAAAAATTTATTTGAGGTACGTAGCTTTCATGGACAAGCGAGTTTTTACTGGAAATTCATAAGGAATTTTAGTGAAATTTGTGCACCCCCCAGAATTTAGAATCCCTTGGTGAGAGATAACAGCCCATGGTTGGACTACAACCTATAAGAGAAACTATTGTTTAAGGGAGGACAACTATGCATACCTGACTGCTTGATGAGAGAGAATATTATTCGGGAGAAGCATAGTGGAGGTCTGGCCGGACATTTCGGCATGGAAAAGACACTTGAGCAGCTCAGTCATTTCTACTTTTGGCCAAAGATGCGGAGGGATGTACAGCGATTTGTGGCCAGATGTAAAGTGTGCCAATTGGCGAAGGGTCACAGTCAAAACATGGGACTGTACACACCATTACCTGTTCCAGGCAGACCGTGGGACTCAATCAGCTTGGACTTTGTCTTAGGTCTACCTAAGACACAACGAGGTTATGACTCGGTGATGGTAGTAGTGGACAGATTCTCGAAAATGGCACATTCTATCCCTTGTAGAAAAACCAGTGATGCCACTCACGTGGCCCACTTTCTTTTCACAGAGATTGTCAGGTTACATGGGTTGCCTAAGTCTATCCTTTCAGACAAAGATGTGAAGTTCACAGGACACTTTTGGCATACCCTGTGGAAGAAAATGGGCACACAGCTGAGTTACAGTTCTGCTTATCACCCGCAAACTGATGGACAAACAGAGGTTGTAAACAAGAGTCTAGGAAACCTGCTACGAAGCTTGGTTGAAGAGAATTTGCAGATGTGGGATCAAGTGCTTACACAGGCAGAGTTCGCTTATAATGACTCGCCTAACTGCAGCATAGGCTTCAACCCATTTCAGATCTTGTATGACATGCATCCTCATGGAGTGCATGATTTGTGGGATCTTGGACTGTAGGAAAGGCGAAGCACAGATGAAGAAGATTTCGCTAACACGATGAGAGATTTGCATGAATAGGTAAAAATTAAATTGCAGGACAGCAACCTAAAGTATAAACAACAAGTAGATTTGAAGAGAAGGGAAGTACAATTTAACGTGGGGGATGAAGTCCTCATGCATTTTGCACAAAGAACGCTTCCCTAAGGGTACATACCATAAGTTAAAGTACAAGAAGATAGGACCCTGCAAAGTCCTCCAGAAATTTTCGGCGAATGCCTATGAGATACAGTTGCCACCCGAAATAGGCATTTCACCTATCTTCAATGTAGCAAACCTATTCCCCTACACGGCTGACCCAGAAGAAAAGGAAGAAGATGGAACTAGGTAGCCTACATGGAATACCCAGGATGGATGAGAAGCTTGGAAGAGATAGATGCCTTACGTTCAACCTCCCGAGATCGAGAGCATTCTCGACACTCAAGTGGCCAATCGAACTTGGTGGAAGGAGTATTTGTAATACCTGGTCAAGTGGAAGAACCGTCCTATTGAGGACAGTTCGTGACTTGATGCCAGGAAGATTGAGCAGACATGTTCTTCAATAGAGAAGCTCATTGACCGGAGCCATGATTTCTTTTTGCCTCGGGAGCTTGATGCAGGAGCATCCAGCCAGGGCACCATGACCAGGTGATGTCTCTGCCAGGTTGGAAAGTTGATTTAGCATTTGGATTGTCTTTCATGTTTAGTTTAACAGAGTAGGAGGTAGGATTTTGTTTCTTCCTCTTAATTGCTGTATTGGTTAAAAGTTAGTTGGTCGGTTAGCGTTGTTATGTATCTAACCTTAATAAACAATAGATTAGTAATTGTTATGTCAACTTAAAAAAAGAACAAACAAAAATTTCTAAATGTAAATCTTGTCATGAAAACAGAACCAAGAATTTAGTAGTTATACAACTATACTGCCTATAACCGAAAGTAACTACAGTTTCATTAACTATAAACGAAGATGTATAAATGTAACAATGGAACACATGTAAAAGGTTCAACATTTCCAGATACGAGAAATAAAAAGAGACAGAACGCAAATTTCTTCCTATCGTCCATCTGTATCATTGCCTACGTGCTGTGCCATTATGTTTTATCAATTAACTAGTTGAATTCAGTGATAACAGACAGAGTACGGGCCTACTACTGTAGGTTGTGTTTTTTTCTTCCTCTCTTAACAGAAAGCAACATTGTAACACGCATATAAATCCCACAACCAGAGCGAACGGGCAAGCAAATTGAATTCACAGCCAGAAGAGTGACATACAGTGAATCGATCAAAAAGAGAATACAGAAACAAAGCACCGGAGAAACGAATTGCAACAGAGGTAATTTTTGGACAAACTTTCACACTTTTTTGTAAACAAACAGAGACAGATAATTTATATTTACATTGCTGCTATTCCATGCAAATTAAGTATTACATTGTCCAAAACAAATCAAGTATGCAGCATCCGATAGAATGGGCAAACCCTAGTCCAGGGTTTGATGTCAATGAAACCCTTAATCTCAACCAGACGGCCAAACCAGAACCGTAACTGAAACCAGTCTCAAGCCTAAGTCGTGAGAACGACCCAGTTTATACATAGCAACCAGATAGTGAGGGACAAATACTACAGAAACGAAAAGAAACCCTAACTGCAAGTTGACAAACTGTGGAAGACAGAGCCTACCAGCAAAGTGTTGTCTAGCATGGGGACTTAATTGTGTTAAGTCTTTGCACCACAGGTCGAACCCTTGACCTGTACAAACCAAACGAGTCACAGTTAGCATATATTACACAATGTTACCTGAACTGAGACATAGCAAAAGCAAAGGGAAAGCGTAGCATACCTGGGCATGACCGGACCAAGAATCTCACGAAACAGAGCCGCAGACAACCAAAAGAAGCCTGAGATAAGAGGAGCAGGCGTTGGTCAGTTACTACACCAGAAGAGGGCGAGTATAAAGCACGGAGGGACAAGTTACCTGATTTGTAGCCGAGAGAAACATTGTGCCGTCACCTGTGCACATCAGAACCAGAACTTAAAACGATTTTCGCACCATAGCAGAAGTAAAGAGTACCAACAACAACAGTAAAGAACAACCAGTGGCCTGAGAGACCAGACATCGAGTCCAAGCAACAACAGATTAAACAAAAAAACCTCACTGTGTAAAAGAATTCGAGCAGACTAACCTCCAGAGCCGAGACAAGTTCATGCAATAGGGAAAATCCTTGCAAATAGCACAAGCAAGTTCGGAAGACCAACATTCATTCGCAGCCATGCCCAAAACCAGAGTTTGCCATAGGCGCAAGAACGAGACTAAGCACTTTGACAGGAACCCTCGCAGAGTTTCCATAACAGAGTAGAACCCACACAAAGACCAGGAAGCATAAAGATTTTGCGTAAAAGATCAAACGGGAGGAAAAAACCCGAGGCTGGGTACCGGTAGGTTGGCATTTACGAGCCCATTAATGTTTACCAACTCCAATAAAAATATCCCATACTCATATTTGCAATCAACTGCCAAACCAACAAACCGAATCCACCAACATCATTAATCCCGGACAAGTGGACAATCAAGGTTACAATGAAGCATGGGCTGGGTCACATCAAAATATACTTTTAATCAAGGAAACAATAATCTAACTACAAAGAAAAAATCAAACCCATTTGTGTCTAGATCTCATTAAGCATATGCACATTTTCCATCTAAAAGAGAATTTCAAATTTAGATGTAAACAAAAAGCATAAATTGAAAATTTATTCTATTTGAGTAGGAAATGGAAATATATTCTATTGAACAATGAAAAGAAATCTAACCTAATTGACTTGAAAAAAATATTTAATCTAGAAATCTTTTGAAATAATTATATTCTAATTCTAATCTATAGAAATTTGAAATGAATCTAATCTAAATGAAAGAAAGTAAACCTAATTTATCCATTTTAAAGTGGATTTACACTACAAAATTTTTAAATGAAACTAATTTAGAAAGTAGCGATCAATGAATTGAATGAGATTTCAAACGCAAAAGCCTTCTTAGATTACTGATGTGTGCAATAATAACTAGAAATAATGATAACATCCAATATAAATATGAGACTAAGAATAAAATACATATTTTTGGGGTTTTGTTTTACTTTTGAGCTCTCAACCTATCATGAAACAAAGGCAAACAATCAAATCAGGAATCGAAAATAGAGAAATTAAAATATCTAACTAATTAAAGAACTAAATTGAAGTGAATACCAATCTACTTGTAAAGTGCAAGAAATGAAATCAAAATTATGTAAAGAACAACTATACTAATTATGACAACTCCACTAGGGGCCCTCTTGGTGAGCGTGAGAATCTAAGAATTCAACTCACGAAATTTGAATTGCCAATGTAGTCATAATTGCACCATGGAGAAAACTATTTGTATTACTAAGAATAAAGTCTTCTTCTCCACAGCGTAATAACAATAATTCAAACTTAACACGACTACCTTTTACTTCCAGCATGAAGCAATTTATAAGGTCATTTGGATTAACGACTCGAGCAATTAATGCCGAGAGACGAGTCCTAAATTTGACATCTAAGTTTTGGAATTACAATAGGAAATTCACTTTCATGATTTGCTAATAAAAAGAGTGAATCATGAAAGGACTCTTATTAACACTTTCTCAGCTAATATTTCAAATTCCAAATCTTTCTCGCTTGATATTCTCCTTACTTCCTTGATAATAAGGTTGATACCTTGACGTTCTGCATGAAAACAATGTTCCATAACGGTGTTTGAATTTTAGTTTGGCCAATAACATTCACACATCCTATGAGCTTCCAACTGCACACAATAGGTGGATATCCATGTGGTTGACACCTGCAAATTTTTCATGTGTCATATTTGTCTTCTAACATGTATAAACTTGTAAAACTTAGGATTTGGATTCAAAAATGCATGTTAGTTGCAGAATGTGCATCTTTCGGTAGCTATAGCATAGTTCAAATCACTTTCACAAAGAAAACATAGATTATGAGTTAACAGTGGATGATTACCATTTTTAATAACTTGTATGACCTATAATACATAGATGGAGTGGAAATGTGTTCAAAGTGGATGAAAGAAAGGAAAAGGGTTCGTCAAAAGCAATACAATTCATAGGTTCAACACTTGGGTCTTGACTTTGGAAAGTATCATGTTTGGTGGTGCTCAACCGAGCTTGAGGGCATCGGTTCCAGAGATGCTCCTGAAAGGAAAAGATTGTGTCATCTACGAGGGGTTCATTCCCCTGGTTATAGTCATTGCTAATGGTTGGGTCCAATGTCATTGTTTGTTGTTTTTAATATCCCTTGATGTTTGATGTTTTATGTAGTTGTGCAAATATTTTCTAATACTTAGGTATTTTTGTCGAATTATCAGTAGAAATTCTTTTTGTATAACGAAGAAATGTAGTCGTAGGGTTGACATCTTTTTTGTGTAGACATATGTATATTTTTACTATCAAAAGTCAGAAAGATGTTGTAACTGTTATGGCCCATTAACCAGTCATAATTAATACAAAACCATCACCCATTTTTTTAAATAGAAATAAAATAAATCATTCCAATTATGTAATATTAAAAAATTAAATTTATCATTTATTTCTTTTAATAATTTGACAAGGAAATTGAAGAAAAATTTATCCATATTAATTGATCGCATTTTTAATAATTTATTTTATAGGTAATTTGTTAAGAATAACATAAATAGATTAACTAAATATCCAACATATAACTAAATACCCAATAATATATATTTACAAATATACAATTAGCCAAATACACAATATTATTAATCATCCTAGATTTATATCAACTTTAGATTTATCAAGCACCAAGAGGGATAAAATCTTTCAAGGTGCAAACTTGTTTGTGACTGCAAAACTTGAGGAAAGGTTTTGATTCCTCTCAATAATTGGTAGATCCAAAGTTGAGATGGATCTAGGTTGTTTTCATTTATGCATGACCACACAAACTTTGTAGAACATGTGATTAATATGATCATTTTAAATATGTTAAATATGTATATGATTAATCTAATGATTTCACTCTCTTTTACATCTCATTCGCATTGGACCTATATTTCTATTAAATACTTGAATTCGAGCATATGACTCCTCACACAAAAGACATATTTCAACTTGAGTTTATCAATAAATCTTGTCAAGGAATTTTTTGTGTACAATATTCACATCAGTGAGAGTTATAGGTTGCGCTTGGGTATATATATATATATATATATATATATATATATATATATATATATATATATATATATATATTAAACATATTTTTTTTAAAAGGATTTTCTTTTACATCTTGTACTATACTTGAGTTGGTTGAATATTGTTTTCTTTGTCAATGTGTTGTTTGTTATTCATCTTTTTATTTCCTCTATTGTTCATGCTTTTCAATTCTCAGCCCCTCTTTCTTTTTATTGATTTCCTCTTCATTGTGTAATTTTCTTATATTATTTACTTTTGACACTATTCATTTGCCATTTGTTGTGCCCTTATTTTTTGATATGCTATTCGAAATTCTCTTTGATATGCTTTTATCATTAAATTTTTCCCTCCATCTATTCTTGTTGTTATTTAACTGTCATTTGTTGTGATTTTTTTTTATATGCTCTTTACTTCTCACTTGGTTGCTGACACTCCTTAGTAGTTGTCTTTTTTTCCTCCTTTCTGTATCAATTTTCTCTTTGTTAGTTTTTTTCTATTTAAGATGGATTTATACTAATGATTGATATGGATCTAGTCTTTTTGTTTTTCATTTCTATTTAATATGGATCTGGGTTGCTCATTATTGTAATAGAAAATTCCTTTCCCATCATTAATAATTACTTTGTACGGACATTAAATCAATCTACACTATTAATTTAATTACTTTCGAAATAATGCACATTGTATATCCATTTACATCAGATAAAAAATTATCATATGGATTGAAATCAATGCATCCTCAATTGTCATTTATTGAACCTTTCTCTACCAAATTTCTCTTTGTTCTTCATTTCTATTTAAGATGGATTTGGACTCTTTATTTTTCATTTCTATTGAATATGGATTTAGGTTGAGACGGTTACTATAACATAGAAATAAATGCAAGTCACCAATAATTACTTTGTGCATATTGAAATCAATGCACAATATTAATCTAATTAATTTGAAAGAAATTCACATCTTTCGTTGAGTTACATTAGATTAGAAATTAAAATTTACACTACAATCAATACATCTAGTGCAAAACATCAAATAGGATTAGAAATCAACATTTGCACTGAAATAATTTCATTAATTACAATGAATCAAAAGGATTAGAAATCAACATCTACACTAAAATCAATGCATCAAGTGAAATCAATCAAATAAGATTAGATATCAACATCTACACTGAAATTAATGCATCTATTTCAATAAGAAGAAAACAAAATATTAATGTAAAATAATATAACTTTGCATTAGGACCCTACATATGCATTTACCCTTTTGATTTAGTGAAATTTCAAAAACAATTGGTATCTCTTTTTTTACTTTGTTTTGAGACTTTGATGGATTTATAAAACCAACTTCTTTTACCTTTTATAAAATACTTACTTCCTCTTTCTCTATAGTTAATAATGTTTAATATGATGTAATACCATATAATATTAAACACGATATTTTGTTATGTTATATTAAATATGATATAATATTTTATTTTTAGACATTATAATATTATAATACTATGCCTCTTTTCAGACTTATCTTTCCTATCCAAAACCAAAATTGTGCTCTTGAGAGGTACATTATTTATGTAGACAAGGTGGAGGGGATGTGAATATATTCCAATAGAGCCATAGAATTAAGAAAAAATTACAGTACATAGATTCCAATTTTATGAAGTAACTTGATGATACATGACTTATCATTGGAACTGTTACTAAGGAATGACAGATAGTTTTAATTTTCCATTAACCATCAACTCACCAAATTTTAGATTGCATCCTAGATTGGTACATCCACCCACTTTCTTATTATTATCCCATAGTATGTTATTAAAAATCATAATTGGGATTATTTGGTTTTCTTCTTGATAGGTTTTAAGCGATTTTCCAAAAACTTATCTCTTGGAGATGAATATTTAACCATGTAATTAATGATAATAAGGGAGTCCCCGAACATAATGAGAGATGAAACACTATTTTATTTAGCAATAAGGATGCATTTCACACTATTAATCTAATTACTTTGAAAGAAATACATAGTGTTCATCTAGTTACATTAGATGAGAAATCAACGCTCACACTAAAATCAATACATCTAGTGCAAACAATCAAATGGGATTAGAAATCAAGATTTACACTGAAATTAATGCATCAATTCAAAACAATCAAATATGATTAGAAATCAACATCTGAACTAAAATCAATGCATCAAGTGAAATCAATCAAATGAGATTAGAAATCAATATTTATAGTGAAATCAATGCATCTATTTCACTAAGAAAAAAAAATATTAATGTCAAAATAATCTATTGTTGAGTTAGGACCTTATATATGCCTTTACCCCTTTAATTTAGTAAAATTTCAACAATTTGTGGTATCTAAGACTTCATGAATTTCATAATCCAACTTCTTTTACCTTTTATAAAGGCCTTACTCCTTCATTCTCTATGGTTGATAATTTTCAATATTATAGAATACCATACAATGTTAAACATAATACTATATTGTATTATGTTAATTATTATATAATAATTTATTTTTAGGCATTATAATATTATATTTAACATTATAATATTATAATTGTATATCTTATTTAACATATCCAAAATCAAAATTCTCCTCTCAAGAGGTACATTATTCATGCAAACAAAGGGGGGTTTGTGGAGGTGAATACCTTCCAATAGTGCCATAGAATAAAGCAAAATTTACAATTCACACACTCCTAGTTTATGATGTAAGTTGATGATGCATGACTTATTATTGGAACTATTATTAAGGATTGAAGGATGTTTTTAATTTTCGATCACCATCAATTCACCAAATTTCATATTGCATCCTAGATTGGCACATCCATTCTCTTAAGGCAAATTTCTGCTCAATCAGTAACCTCCTTTGTTTGTGGATCTTCAATAGATGGAAGTTTGAGCTGCTTCCTTAAGGCTACAATATCAACATGTTTTCTTCTAATTATCTCCTCAACAACTTTTACATTACTCAGATTATATCCCATTTTAATCACCAAATCCTCTAAAGAATTTATTTTGGTGTCTTTAGCCAAAAAATATATGTTTTCTAATTTTAATTGAGAATGGATATTATTTACTGAAGCCTGGAGTCTGGATGCTACCATTGATGAATTTGTCAGAGTACAATATAACATTTCACTTGCCTATCTATGAAAATCCATTTGATTAATAGGATGGATTTCTTCAATATCAAAAGAAAAAATGAATTTTTCTAGTCATATGCAATCTTAGGAAAAGGAACTTCAGGTTCAAGGAAATCTACTGGCATTTTTCCTTTCTGAGTATGAAAGGTAGAGTGAAGTTTGTGTTGTGATGATGTTGTTTGATTCCAGAAATGAGAATAGGTTGTCACTTTCAAAATTTCATTTTTCCTTTTGATTTCTTTATATCTTGCAAATATACTTGGTTCGGCCTGATCAAGGGCTAATTCTCCTATTTGGTATGCTTCCAATGGTTCTTAAGAAGCTAAAGATGTTGGTGACCCTATAAAAATGTATTCATTTCGAGGGAAGGTAGTAGCATAAGGGCCTATTAAGACTATTGTAGTATGTGTTTTCTTCTTGGAAAGGCTCTTTTTTTGGATTACTTTTCTACTTCTTTTTGTATATTTGGAATTCTTTCCCTTGAATTTTTGAGACTACAAGGGAAATACTTTCCCTAGGTCTTTTATCTTGCTCTTCCTATGGCACTTGAGTCTATGATGTTGTAGAAGAAAGTACTTGTTCCTTTACTTCCTGCAATGCATTTTTTTCCATTCGTCTTGATTCATGTACTGCTCAATTTTAGGTCTAGGAGTGTGAGCATAAGGAGTCATTTTTAGCTCTACCCTCATCTTTGATATAATTCCTAAAGTATCATATGACCATGTAAAACTGAGTTTGAATTTCATTTGTTTAAGGAGAACATCTACCTCCTTTTTTGTTTTTCTGGCATTACAAATGAAAGGTCCAACCTAAGTTTTGATCTTAAACTGAGAATTCTCTTTTGGCTGACACAAAGTGTAGCTCATCAATATTTATCATTTTCTTAATATACTCTAATGAAAGAATCCTTATAGGAACAAACATAGGCAATTTATATGGAGACAATTCACATTCGTATACTTTGATCTCTATGTAGTTTTGATATAGGTACCAATCACCTATCTTTGTCTGTTCACTGAGATGTAGAATTCTCTTAATCTGAGGTCCAATTCTAAGTTCAACATAATTGTTGAGTAGGAAAGAAACTTTATATAAAAACTGATCCATATAATCATTGAATTTGAATTCATGTTTATTTTTTCTTACCAAGGAAGTCCAAAGAATCACAAACTATGAATTTCCCTGTTCATCTAGTTTCTGCAGTGGAAATTGAAATCTATTTGATTGATGAAATAAGAACAAGTAAACCAAGACTGAAGCATACTTGAAAACTCCTTTGGTAGAAAATTTGAGAAATTGTTCATGGACAACCTTTGCCAAGAACTCACTATAATGAAAAACAACTGAAGGTTTTTCTCCCGTTGAGAACATTGAAAGGAAACCTATAATTGCTTCATCAACCCATTGATCGGTTTAATAGACCAACAAATATGAAACTAAAGAAATGATTTGTTTTTTCATCTCTGGAAACATTGAGGATGAGTAAGGTGGGTTTGTTCTTGGCAATTGAACATTTTCAGGAAGAAATGTCTGAAAAAATTAGCTCTGTGGGTAAAAGTTAGGCTTTTGTAGGGTTCCATGAAGGAGTCTACAAAGAAAGGGTGGAGAGAGTCTGAATTTTCGATTTGGAGCTTCTGATATATAGATGTAGGAGTAATTGTGAATAAGATGTCATTGTTTTGGGAAACAATAGCTCTCTGACTAGGTATGTATCTAAAATGGAACCATGAGACAAATTTTAGGAAATGGTGAGTTTGTGGAGAAATGAATTGAGGTAGGAAGGAGTTCCACAAACTCAATTCGTCACTGAGATCAACAAATTTTTGTTTTAATCAATTGTAGATTTTGTAAAGAGAAAACTCACAATTGGTTTTAGAGATTTTGTAATGTTGATCTACTAAAGGTTGGTGTTCTAGGTCAATTATGGGGGGAAGCATAGGTTTTGCTACTACAGTTTTAGATTTACCCTTAGGAGTCATTCTGGAAAACAATGGAACAAGAGATTGTAGTTACCCAAGAGCTATCTGGTTGCAATATTTGAGGAAGAAATCTGTTTTGCTGAATTTCTTGGTTGCAGGAGCAGGCTCAATTTCTCAATTCGTAGAACACTATAGAGAAAAGAACAACTGAACTCGGGTTATTTTATTTTATAGCTGAAAGTAATTACCATTTAGAATTATTTGTTAATGGTGTGGGTTCATTAAATTCGGAAACGATTATATCCTTCAATGGATAATTAATGGTAAATCGTAGTTGAAATAGGAATGAGACACTTGGTGAAGGAGGATTGGTTGTTTGATTCTGGCGGGAGCGGGAATGATAGTTTTATTTAGGCGGGAATGAGGGAAGGTCGATTTTGGAGGGGGGGGTCTAAAATCACCAAGGGAGTGACACATACAGAAGGCAGGATGGAGGGAATCCACTTTTCAAACCCCCCTTTAATTAATTGTTGAAGGGGCAAGGGGGTTTCAAAGTTGATGAGAGTTGTCGATCTCGATAGAAAAGATCGTTGCGCTTTATTGTAGCGTGACTGATACCATATACGACAAACAAGTCACATCAAATAAAAACTTTATTAGAAACTAACTAATTGCAATTTAAACTAATGAACTTCATTAATTTAATATCTAATGAAGCATTTAAGTTGGCTCGTACATTTTTTTTATTTTTGTCAGGGTTTTCATTAATTTTTTTTATTTTCCTTTTCTTTATATATATATATGTATATATAATGTAGAATAATGTTACAACACATACCACAAATTTGAAATTAGGAAAGCATTAGTAAAGTGTGTATGTTAACGAAAGATAAAAATATGATATGGTTATGTTTAGGCGTTCAAGTTTAACTAAATGAATAGTGTAGATCAATTTGAAAAAAATAAAAAAATATTAAATAATAATATTTGCTTTTATTTTATTTAAAATTAATTAGTTGAGAACTAATTTAAAGAAAATTGATTAATTAATTAATGTTATATAATTTTTTTTATCTAATAATTTTTATTTTTTTAATATTATTTTTTCATATTTCAGAAATAAATTCATACATTTTTTTTTTGGAATTTTTGAAAAACAAAATTTTCACAAACTACTTATTTTTGGACTTTTTTTGAAAAAATATTCATCCATTCAATAAAAAAAAAATTGTTATTTTTTACATATATGATTAAATTGATGTTAAGTGCAAAAAAACAAAAAAGACTATTTTTCCATAGTAAATCACATGTTTTTAAATTAAATATTCACCTACATTTTATACATATGATTATTGAAACCAAAATACTATTCACAAGTATAATATTTGGATCATTAGAAAACATCAAAATTGTATGAATTATAATTTTGTTTTACTATGTAGTTTCATTTTTTATTTTTAAATTACTAATTATTAAAAAAGTAAATGTAAATTATTGAATACTTATAAAAAATGATTACGATAGATTCATATTTATATACTTTATAATGGTACAATAATTTAATTTTAAGGTAATGTCCAAGCTAGACACCAAATTGGTGTATGTAACACTTTTATTTGTGGGACAAGAGACTTGCCTTCGTGTAGATTTGACTGCTAAAGTTTATGGAGGTGTGTGTGCTCTATGCCCTATCGATTTGAACCTATGACCACTTAGGAGAAAACACAGACTCATTAAAAAAGATCAAATCAAATCACTTTATATGCATTTTTTAATGTCAATATGATTAGAATAATTTAATTTTAGGCTATGTTCTATGAAACCCTTGAGAGCCTCTTTTTGCAAACAATGGTGCAGCCAACTAAGGTTTTGTGCTATCTATGTGCATCATATATAGGCTACTTAAGCCGTCATATCTCACCAAGGTTGATCATAGGGGACATTTTAGTTTTAAGATGAGCCTCCTAGCGAAAATAATAAAATTAATAGCTAAAATAATAAAATTGTAGCTTTGTATTTATAAAAGAAAAAAAATATATTTTTCATTGTATCTAAGTTTATTTAAATGTCAAGTGTAGGCACATATTGTATGCAAAACTAAATTCTACATCTAACGAATATCTACTCCGCACACTTTTTAGTAGACCCACATTGGAAAATATTGAAAATACATGGAAAAAAAACGTATTTATTGACATCAAAAATTCCTCAAATGATAGTTAGTTCCACATCTATAATTTTCCATCCTTGTTCTACTCCTTATGTAGTGACAAATTCCCTTTGTCTTGCCCCTCTCCAAGTTGTTTTTTTGTGTGATATTTCTCTCCATAGTGACTTTGTTCATATTTTCAATGGGCTCCTTTAGTGGTGGTAGTGTCTTCTTCTCCCAACATATCTCGATCTTGTGTTATTAACAATATTGGGTAGTCTAGAGGAGCCGATTTGGAATCTAGTTACATATCCATCTATCTTCCCTCTAGCGGTAACTGAGGTAAGACTTCTATTAAAGACATTGTGCCTAATTTTGATTCATGTAAGGGTGAATGCATGAACATGGGTTACACTTTTGGGCCAAATGTGGCGATGAAATTTCAAAATTTTACTCTTTTATCAAATTGAAGCCCTCAAAATTCATATAAGCATTGTGCATTTCGAATTGGAGTAAAAATACAATTTGTGGAGAAATATGCTGTTTTCCTAATGATATTTTTTGCAAAAAAAATTAGTGTCATATGATATGTCTATTTTTCATTAAATGAAAGTTTTGTCCTTGCAAATTTTCACACATCTTAAGAGGTATGCATGTTTTCACATAACTTAGTCTAAAATATGTAATTTTAAACAAATATATATATGATCATGATTTTCAGGAAGAGAACTAAGTTTTTCATAATAAAATTTTATTTTTTTAGGCAAGATTATATTTTTTATTAATTTTCGAAGTTGGTGAAGTAATATTTCAATTGCGTTTTGCAGACACATGTGTTCATGTAAGGTTTTCTTCAACTATTTAAATTTTGAAAACCAAGAGTACCATTTTGAAGAGAACTACTAATAAACGAAGATAGTGGTATTTTTTGAAAAAATTTCATTGTGTATATTTTATGTTATTGATTTTTTATTTAGCCTCTTTAAAAATGTACACAAAATTCAAACATTATGTTTAAAAGAGAAATATGAAAAATATCATATGAATTCAAAAATTTCAAAATAATATGCCATTGGATAAATTATTCCTTCATGAATCCAACATGATCAACTCTGCTACCAAAGGAAAAATTCTACCCTAAGTCTGTTATGGTACAAAATGGTGTTGTAGAACAATTTGTAGAAGGGGTGCTAAAATTGTGGTTTATAGGACCTCAGAAGCTTGATCGAGCTTAAATTTTAAATTCAAATAGCTCAAATAGGGGTTCCATAAACTCAAAATCAATCCATTTATATGGTTCTCCAGGGGCTCGATCGAGCCTTTGTAAAAAAAATTAAATCCTTACGTGAAACCCATAATCCCATAATATAGATTTTAGAATCAATAAATATCTAAAATTTAATCCATTAATAATTTAACCAATTTGATATGATATTATTTTACAAAAAATGAAATTTCAACTGGATCTAGTTTAGAACAACATTGGAATTTTTTATGCTACTGTGCCGAGAGGCACGTTCCATCTCTTATATGGGGGCAAGGTATAAATATGTCTATCCATGCTCAAAATATACCGTATAATATACTTTTAATTTGAATGCATCATAAATATATGTTCCACAAAAGTTTTTGCCACATTAAAATTCCAAATTCTATTATAATTTTTCTTATTATGTCATATAGAAACATTATTAAATCTAATATTAATATTAAAAAACTTATTGTTATTAAATTATGAAATGTGATATTAATATTAATATTATTAATATTATTAATTTTGGATTAATATAATATTAACTTTAATATAATCTAAAATTTGTTATAATATAATATATAGTAATATACTATGATGTATATTAGATCCAAATATATATAGGAGAGATCAACAAAGACCTAGAGTTATAGGGGTGGATACATAGAGTGAGTGATAAGGGAGAGATAAGAGGAGGAGTGAAGGAAAATAGAAGGATACATGTGAGATAGGGAGAGAATGGTATGAGAGAGAGGGGGACACAACTATGGAGAGAGGGAGAAGAGGAGAGAGTGGAGGAGAGTGCGGAGGAGAAAGAGAGGGAGAGAGAGATGGAGTTGGATGAAAAGATATTGAGGGAAGAAGAAAGGCATATAGAGAGAGAAAGATGGAGAGAGAGTGTGTATGTTTGGTGGTATATAGAAATATAAAGAAAGAGAGATGGAGAGAAGGTAGAGAGAGAATGAGAGAGGGAGGGAGATAGTGAAAGAGTTGGAGGATGAAGAGAGAGAGAGAGAGAGAGAGGTGAGGGGGAGTGGCAGAGGAATGTGGGAGATAAAGGGATAGAGATGAAGGAAGAGAGAGAGGAATTGAGAGGGAGGGAGAGAGAGAGAGAGATGAAGTTAGAGGGGGGGAGACAGGGAGGTAACAAGAAATACATAGAGGGAGAAAGTTGGAGAGAGAGAGAGATGGAGTTACAAGGGAGATGGAGAGAGGGGGAGAGAGGATAGTAGGAGGGAAAATATATATAAGGGAAGATATAGGGAGAGATAGAGAGAGATATGGAGAGAAGGGGAAGATAGAGAGAGAGGGAGAAGGAGAGGGATATGGAGCGAGATATTTATAGATATGGAGAAACAATGTGTCTATTTGTGGGGTGACATAAATAGATGAAGGACAGATAGAGGGAGATAGAGATATAGATGGAAGGGGGAGAGATGTAAGAAGAGAGATATAGAGAGAGGGAGGGAGAGAGAGATAGATATATATGAAGAGAAAGACTGTGTGTGTTTGGGGGTATGAGATAGAGAGACAAATAAGGAGAGATGGAGGGATATATAGATATAAATGGAGGGGGAGAGAAAGGGAAGAAAATTGTTTGCACTAGATGCATTGATTTCATTGTAGATGTTGATTTCTCATCCTATTTGATTTCTTGCACTAGATACGTTGGTTTCTGTGTAGATGTTGATTCTTAATTCTATTTGATTTCTTGCATTATATGAATTTATTTCATTAAAGATGTTAATTTCTAATCCTATTCGATTTCTCGCATTAGATGTATTGATTTTAGTGTAGATGTTGATTCCTAATCCTATTTGATCACTAGCATTAGATGTGTTAATTTCAATTTATATGTTGATTTCTAATCCTATTTGATTGCTTTCATCTATGCATTTATTTCAGTGTAGATGTTGATTTCAAATCCTATTGGATTGTTTGTATTAGATGCATTTATTTCATTGTAGATGTTAATTTCTCATCCTCTTTGCTTGCATTAGATGCATTGATTTTAATGAAGATTTTGAATTTTGATTTGATGTAATGAGATGTATGGTGTACATTAATTTCAATATATATATATATATATATATATATATATATATATATATATATATATATATAAACCTCAAAGGAAATAAAATGAAATAATACTTATTTGTAGCTTTTACATCTCCACATCTTTTCAAATTGTATAAAACTTATTTCAATCATAAGGAATTGATTGAAATACTTGGATAGCTAAGTAAATTTAGGAAAGTTGATAACATTATATAAAATTATATAAATGTTATCATATATTGTTTTTTGACCTATATTAAGTTTCAATACGATTGACTTCTATCATGTTTTTTTTTTGATCCAGTAAGAGTGGAGCTTTCCATTAATCGAGAAGAAATACATAATGTACATTTTTTTTTATTAACAGGGTCAAGAACAACATCACCACCTCTGTGAACACTCAACAAACAGCTAGGTTGACACAACCCCATACCTAACTCAAACAAAACTACAAAAGGACTGACTCTCAAACTACCAATGATCTACCCATCCTCAAAGCATCGCTCTGGAAAACCAGTGCATAGGATACCTGCCTTCCTAACCCAAAAGAGAAATTTAAAAGGTTCTAAAGTTCTTTCAGGTCCACTAAAAGACTTAAGTCTCAAGCATCAAAGAACCTAAAAGCCCTTGATGACGAGGGCCCACAGATCCTACAGCCCACAATGCAACAATATGTGACTAAAAAACAAGCCTTAACCTGTGGTTGACTTAGCAACCCGCAAAACGAGAGGTCTAGCCCTTGATGATACGATGGTCGTAATTTGATTTTGGGTCATCAACTTGCCCACTCCTTAATTTTTCTTATGGACCCGATGAGAAACCAAAACTGCCATACTATTGACTTATATCATGTTATGATTAAGCTCTTATAAATAATATCAAAAGAAATAATATTGAATAAAACTTATTTTTTGTTTACATGACATCTTTTAAAATTTAATAAGAATTATTTCAATCCTATTTGTGTTTTTTAATTTAAACTTGAGATAAGAAATTGATTGAAATACTTAAAAAAGTTGAGCATGCAATGGTATATGGGTGGGCCAAAGAAAAATCATATATAGATTTTTTATTATGATATGGAATACTTTAGAATTAAAATAATTAATTTTTAAAATTGAATTGTAATAACATACATGTTAATTGTACTAAAAGACACTTTCTACAAGACACTATGAAACATTATTGTAATTCTTTCTATGCTCAATATTAAATTGATACATGATATATTTTAGTTCATTTAAGTATCAAAGTGACTTGCATCATATTAAGATTGTGATTATATCATAGTGTGACTAATTTCTTGTAGATGACCTCAAAAAGAAATAAAATGGAATAAAAATTATTTTTTGTTTAACAAACATCTTTTAAAAATGAATTTAAAACTCATTTCAATCATGTTTATGTTTTTTAATTTAACAATCATATATTTTAGTTCATTTTAAGTATCAAAGTGACTTGCATCATAACTTAAGATTGTACTTATTTTCTTAGTCTATGAAACTAGAAATCAAAATTATTATATTTTTTAATAAAAGTTATAGTATATATATATTTTTTTTTTAAATTAGTGAACCATATGAAAATAAATGATTTTGAACCAAATTTTTAATTACATATATGAATCTACTAACCTCACTCGAGTCCAAATGCAAGTCAGATAGGATGGGGGTCTGATGAATCTGCGTTTGGTGCTCCCCTGCCCATGGCTCAAAGATTAGGGCCTACAATGATGCAATCACATCGTCAATGCCTCTATGCCCATAATCATACTCATGTGTCCACATAACTATGACATCAAAAACACTTTGCAGAGGGGCCTGTGTACAAAATGGAAAGGACAAATTATAATTCAGCTATGAATTAATTTGCATGCATCTAACTTAAAAAAATAAAATGCTGAAATCTTAGGATTTTTTTTTTACCTCAACTGCTATTCCATGTGGTTGTACATAGTGAGTCTCCTCTATATGAGTGTTATGAGGAAGAGATGGAGGTGGGTGTGGAGGAGAATCCATGGAAGCATGCACTCATGGATGATAGCCTGATTGATTAACTACCCCCTTGAATGACCTATTAAGTTGATCTATGTAGTTGAGTTGTGTCTATATGTTATCATCAACTAATTAATATAAATGTAAATGAATACAAACTGAATTAATATAAATAATTGTGCATAATTTGACGATAAGAGTTTAAATTTTCATATATATATATATATATATATCTATATATATATATATATATATATATATATATATATATATATATATATATATATATATATATATATATATATATATATACTTGATTTGTGTCACGTGGGTCATGCACCCTTCAAGTGTCACAGAGGACATCATGACACATACATGCATATGAAAAAATATGGTTAAAGGGTAAGCTTGTGAGAAATTAATCATCATGTAAAGGAAATGGTGGGTGACGAGCCAATGTTGGCAATGTGTTAATCTCTCCATGCAATGCAACACGTGCACTGACCAGTGATGCCTGCATGTTATCTACAATGTTATCCCGGGTCTCATCACCAAGCTGTGATGGCTCCTCTAGCTCTATCGGTAATACCACGCTCAGAGATAGCAATGGTAACAATCTCGAAGGTGGTGGTACATTCCTAGGGTTCCTGTGAGCACCGTCATGATCACAGGCACATCCCGATCCAGGTTCATAATAATGAGATTTGGTATTAATGTAATTTTCTCTCATATATAACATGAATTTTGTATATATATGTTTAGAAAAATAAAAGGTGGCCTGGTCATGGTGGAGGAACTGGCTCCATGCTTCAATAAATCGATCATACACAAAAGGGGCTGCATCAACATTCCTAAAATATTTGAGTGGAATCTGACCTTTATATCTAGTAGGGTGATCCAGAGGGATATTGAACTCCCCATGAATATCAATGTTCTCAGTGGCCTCTTTCACCACCTCTCAAGCATGTGGGCCTCTAACCTCATGCCTCCTAATCCTTTGTATGGAATGTAGTATGTGGCTTTGTGGGCCCGATCTATCATATGTCTCAATCAACCTATTGATGCTATCTAGCATCAAAGACAAAGTACACCTACTAGGTGAACTAGAAATTATGTTACACAACTATCGTGTGATCCATGTATGTTGGGTTGTAACATCATCTAATGTGATACTAGCTATAAAATCATCCCACATAGGGATCAAAGCTACACTATGATCATCAAATTCGTCTTATTGAGGGTTTGAAAATGATAAACATAATTTAACATATATATTTAACAAACTAGAAGCATAATATAATTTACATTAAATTTAAACAAATAATAAAATTTACATTAATTTCAAGACATAAACACATAAATTTTAAAGAGGATTTAAAAATGTAGGAGGTGTACCTAAAACATTTGAGGAGGGTCCACTATCAGTAGCATGATCATCAACAAAAAAACAAAGATTGCCTCAGACACTCTGATTGGTTTCAGAGACAAAATCTATGAGTGGAACATACACTTTGGTTTGAGTACATGATTATCATGAGACCAACCATGTACAACAAATCCCCCTACACTCCGACGACCTGCTGTTGGGGAGCGTATATGAGATGCCTATGCATATTACATATAATACAAATAATTTAATCCAATAAAAAAATGTTGACTAAACTATTACACATAATACATATAAACTAATCCAAGAAAAAAATGTTGACTTAGAAATAATGTTGACAAGAAAACCATTTCTAAACTCATGTAGAATAATCTAGCCTGAAGTCCTAAACTTTAGAGTCCATTTTTTGATAATTTATCAACCAAAGTATTGAGTACCATGTAAACAGAATCTAAAAAAGTGATGAAATCTACCTTCACACTATTTCCCATTTCTAAATAATGCAATTTATTGATAGGAAACAAATATGTAAACATATATGTAAAAAATTGAAATAAACATATTTGCAAAAATAATAAAATTTCATGCCAACCAAATACTCCAATAGACTTTAAGTTCTTATAATGTTTGACTATGAGAGATGACATGTACTAGGTGCAATCACATGAAAGCAATTTTTCTCGTACAACACACTACATAATGAAACAATATGGTACAAATTAGAAAAGAGTCAAAATGCTTTTATTCACTTTAAATGCACTTTTCATGATGAATTTTTTATATCTATCAATGGTGCATTGTTGAAACTTGAACTTTTATATATATATATATATATATATATATATATATATATATACATATATACATAGATAGATAGATAGATAGAGAGAGAGAGAGAGAGAGAGAGTTATGAACATTGTTACATGTTATGTTATCTATATATATATATATATATATATATAGATTGTTTATAAAATAACATCGTTCTATAACTTATATATATATATATATATATATATATATATATATATAAATATATATACATAACTAACTATAATATATAGCTATGTGATATTATAGTTATAATAGTTAAATATATATAATTATATAGTTATGTTATGAGCTATAGTTATGGTTATGTTACAAGCTATATATGTTATGTTAAGTAATTTTATGTTATGTTAAATAGATATGGAATTATGTTACTATAATATATAGCTATGTGATCTTATGGTTAGATAATAGTTAAATATCTAGTTATATTACATATAATTAAATATTATATATAACTAAATTGTGTTTTGTTATATATATATATATATATATAATTTAATTGGATAACAATTTTTCCTCTTTGGATTTTTAACTTTGAAGATTAATATTTTTTTAAGTAATTAATTTATTTAATTTTGTAAGAAAAATTAAATGAAAAAGACAAAAAGGATAGGAAACCTACCTTGGCTTGGGTCTCTGGGACATTGGTAGGGTTGTTGGTGAGTTTTTTTGGGTTGCTTCATGGTCTAATTACTCGATCGAGCTTCAATACTTCAGTCGAGCTCTTGTTTAGCCCGTTATCTATGTAAAAATTAAGCGCGTAAACTGCAACCGCATGTTTTGATAGAAAATAGGTGCTTGATCAAGCTCTAATGCTCAGTTGAGCATTAGATATTGATCGAGTCATAATTCTTGATCAAAGTTTGTTTTAAACCCTCGATAAAGCTATTCTTTTAGCGCTCAAGGATCTCGAACAAATTCTATTTTTTTCACTTAAATGCATTGTCGCTTGCCGAAAAGTGTAACCTAACTCCATGTTTTTATCTATAATTATTTGTTGTCCTTTTCTTCCTTGGATGTAAGTAAACATATTAAAAACCCAAGACAAGAGGCATTTGGAAGGAGTGAAATTCGGGTGCCTTACAGAGAACCAATGTTTAAATCCAGGTGGCATGATTTTGCCTAAGTAGTAGTGATGAGTCAACCTACATTATTATAACAACAATTGATGGTTATACACATTGTTGGATTGACAACTAAATTATGATAGATTTTCCCACTGTTAAAAAAATAATGGAATTGATAAAATTGATAAAAACAAAGAATTATCTAGTTTTATAGTTGAACTTACAAATAATCACATGTAACTACTATTATCTTTGCTAACATACCTTTAATTTAATATAATATTTCAATTTTAATAAAACAAAAAATTATACTCCATTTCATATTCAACGATTATTTCACTCTGTAGAAAAAACCTTTTAGAATTCTCTTCAATGAACTCCACCATGTAAAACAAACCTTTCAAATTTCTCTTCAATGAACTCTTAGGGTCTTGTGAGTGATTATTCTAAGTTTTTGTTTTGTTTATTGGTATATATTTTCATAATTTTGTCGATTTTGAAAGTGGTTTTTTCTCAAGGTCTAAATTTTCATTTGAAAGATTTTTTAAAGCCAAATTCATTTTCAATTTACAATTACTTTAAGTAATACAAAATCTTCAAAAATTATATGCCCAAATAATTCAATGAGAAAACCAAAAAGTTCGCTGAAAACTTTGTGGTAGCTTTTGTCATGGTCGGTGGAGAGAAACTATCATTATATCAAAGAACCACCTACAATGGTTTCTAACATTTCTATGGGAACTGTGTCATGGGCCCTTACAGCTAGAGGTGGAACCAACATGTGCATTCACAACTAGTGATCCAATTTGTAGGGCTAGTCTTAATTTCAATTAGAAGGGCATATATTCATGCAACCATTCCCTGCCGAAAAGTTTAGAAAAAAGAATTTAAATTCACGACCGTATATTATCTTTACATTTAATTTTCAGTCAAATTTATTTCTAAAACTAGATGGCAGGGAGTGTTGTAACTAAAATTGACCTCATCTTTGTGTTAATAAAAGACTTTTACATATAGTAGAATTTTAAAAAATACCCCATTTCTGGTGAAATATTTGAAAGATCAAACTTTACTAATAGATTTCACATCCATAATATTTTCTCTCTCTTATAAGTCTAAAATATGAACCAAGTCTAAAATATGAACCAAAAATAAACCTATAGAGTATCCTATATAATCATTTTATTTCATATAGGCTATCAAAATAAGCTATTGGATGTAATATTTTTATTTTCAGTCACGGATGACTTTTTTCTCTCGGGAAAAAGGCATAGGCAAAAAACGAAATAGGGAAAAAAATCTACCAAGCCTAATAAACTAGTTGGGCAACATGAACTGAGCTACTAAGGAGAAGATAATAGAGTTATCATTTTTTTTGTGGAGGAAATATTTCAACGAATTCAATTTTGAGTAGGCTCTTACTAGCCTGGCAACTCTGCCTAATATTTTGGCAGATCGGGAAGCTCACACTAGTTGGGGCTCGGGGACATTATACAAAGTAAATGGGGTGTTTTCTCCTACAGTTACATTTTTCCCAAACATACTCCTGACTTAAATTTTTTTGAGGTCTTCTCTACATGGTGGCGTGTTTCCATGGGACCATTTCAGAAGATTAGGTGAAGGATCCAAATAAGATGGATAAAAATATATCTGACACCAAATCCCCCTATTTGGGCATTGATTTTGTCCAAGAGAGAAGAGAAGCAACAAGTTGTACCTAACTTGGATAAATCCATATTATAGAACCGATACAATCTGGAACTCTTTGCTGGACATGGGAGAAGTTTCCCCCGTGATGGAATTTCTGAAAGGATATAAACAAATTTGGAAAAAAGTAGCTACGGGGGTGTGGTGAGGTTATCATAGGTTCTAGATCATTTAATTCTTGACAACCACACTATCAAAGGTTTTAGACAATGATTTTCTTCTCCTTGTAAATTTGTGTGTTAGAGGAAAAATTTCTGAAGTTTTCAAACTTGGTGAGGTTGTTCCTGCAAACCAACCAACAAATCTATTGGCTCACTCCTATAATGATAGGATTTACTTATGTTGTGATGGAGTTTTCCATGATATTGAGGGTTTGGTTTTGTAGATCAATATGTTGTTCTCCTTCATAATGCGTGTGATTTGTGACGGACTGCCTCAGACAATGAGGACGGAAGTGTACTCCTTAGGGAATTGGGTGGAGAATTTGGGCGCCAAAAACGATATTGAATTAAAGATGGTGAGGGTACCAATAATAGGAATCATCATTGAAGGTGCCAAAGTTTACAAGGAACGCACAAATCTGATGCCTTGGTTAGACCAAATTAATGAGAATAAAAGTACCTTCCCTTGTGTAGATGTGGACCCATGTGGAGACATCCCTATTTATATCAAATGAAATTTGGATCTAGAGAAACGAAATGCCACTTATGCGCCAGGGAAGTTGCACTTTCCGATGTAGATTGTAACAGGGACGAGTTTAAGAGGTTAGTCAGATTCGTTTCTTGCATGGAAAATAATCACTCTGGTTGAAATAAATCTTGTAGTTTTAAAAACAATAAAGCGCAAGTTCATGGTTTAGGCAATCTCTATTATGTTATGCGAAAAATAGGTTTCCACGTGTATGAGTTGAACTTAGAAAATACAGATGTCAATTAATGAAGGATTAATTATTACAACCCTTTGCAATATTGTTATAAATTTTCCTATTCTTTTTGTTTTGGAATTTTGGGATGTCAGTTGCCAATGTACATTACTCATCATAGAATTCCATCCACAACAAAATGTTAAAAAAAGAGAATTTTAACTCAATTATTCATCTTTACATATATTTTTATATTGACTTCTATATGGATTGCTAGAGTTCCAATCTCCCATCTAGTACGATGCAATGTTTCATTTATTCATCTTCTAAACTCATAGCTGGCCTATACATAGTTCTGAAACTTGATTTATAATGAAACCATTGAAATATAAACACTAATTTGGATGAATTGTACTCTGAAATCAAAGATGTAAAATTCTTCCCAATGTTGAGATGGCTTACCCAAAGGATTATCTGATGAGTACATGTAACTAATTAAAATAATATTCCTCTATTATGTCTTCGTATACACATGTCACCTAATGGGAAAGGTGAAGGCATGAAGCTATTTTGATCCAGTAAAAAAAAACTTTTAGCTTCCTGGAAAAATGAATATGTGGATTTCCATTGACTTGTTCTTTATCCTATTGATTACTAAATAATCAAATGGTTGAGATGTGAAAATACATTTGTTCGTGGAGGAAAGAAACTAAGTGAAAGAAGCTTAGGGCTAGTGGAGTTGCTTAAGTATTCACCACGCAAGCAAGGTACCTTTGCTTGTATTATATGCATTTAATTGAGTAGTTATTCTTTATTAAGCTTATTAAATCCATGTCGTTCTTATTTGTCTCTTGAATTATTAAGAGTGGTTATGAGAAACTCATCCATATCAGAATGAATTCCCTATTACAATGGAATATCAGTAACCAAGCCGTAAAGTTTGGATTCTTAAGTAATTTAGTATATGAACAAACCCATAAAAGGTCTATAGACAATGAGGCCCCTCTTTGTGCTCCAAAAAGTAGGACACAAAACAATGTTGACCATTAAACATGATAATATTCAAACAATAATACTTGGAAAAGTAGGTATATGTTCGTTGATTTCAATTCCAACCAAAAGGAGTAATTGTAGTTTAAATTTTGCAAGATGTAGTGATTCAACTCCCAAAATCTGGCACCAAGATTGAGCTCCCAAGTTCCCAACTTGATGGAATACTAGAGCTTCAAGATCCAACAATCCATTGTTATTAAATCACCCAAATTTCATTGGTTTTCATCCATATTTTATTTTATTGGCATGATGGCAAGATGACATTGAAGTTTTCGGCTAAGTTAGGGAATTAGAAATTGAAAGGTTGAAATACAACAATCTCCATTACACTCTATTTATTTCTCCTTGAATTTTTTTATTTGCAATCCATTTCTTAGTCACTTCCTCGGTCACTACAGAGGCATAGAAATTAATTATAAAATTCTATGAACATTAAAGACCATGCAAAGTGCTCTTTCAAGGTAACATGCGCAGGTGATTAGATGACTTTAATTCATTTTCAAAATAATTGCCAGAAAACAGATAGTTAGCAATTTTGTGACGTGATAGAGGCCCCTTGAAGGGTTATGATGGGTGAAATTTTGAACCATGTTCGCAAATTATCTCCTTAGGAGATGTATGCAGCCATTAAGCAACATCATGTCACTCATTTTTGTTGTGTTCCTATTGTCTTCAACATCCTCCTCGACCACCCACACCCAGAGCATTTGCATGGAAGAGTTCATGTTCTCCCCGGAGGGGTGCCTCCTCCTCCCTTCATTTTGAGTAAGGTGGAAAACATGGGTTTCCTCATAACACATGCACAGGGCCTTACCGAAGACAATGAACTTTGGAATCTTGCCATACATTTTATTACTCTGCATTAAATAATCAAACTAGATTACATCATTGGCAGATATGTTTTGTGGTGGTATTTTCATTTACTAGGAAATAAAGCGGAAAAAATCGAGTAGCGTATGTTTAGTGAAAAGAATAAGGAATATAATAAAAATAAAATAGGAAACTGTTGTATGAGATTTTATAATTAAGTAGGGTGGGTTTATTAGCTTCATTTATATGTTTATTGGTGTATATAAAAAGTTGAAAATGGTGTACATATATTAATTACATTTATCAATATGGTTATGTTTGGTAGATCATTATTAATTATGGTTAAATATGTTTAAGGATGTTCTCTAACTTATAGATGAAATAACCTTTTTCATCATAATCTGGTAATACAATTTCAAGTAAAAAATGTGATTTTTGTTGTTGAAAATACATTTTTGAATGCATAAATGGATTCAACACCTTGGAAAACCTTTTGGGAACTAGATTTCTATAGATTAAACAACTTAAACTCAAGTTTTTAAAAATTTCTACGGATTTTGGTTAAAATTAACCCAAAAAAAGGTCGTGAAAAAATTCATTTTATCTATAAGTTAGACTATGCCTATGTTAAGTTATAAATAAAAAGAGTTTATTATGATCAAGTAAAATTGACTATAAATAACCATATTTTTTCACAATTAACTATCATACATATACATATTTATATTTAGAATGATTCCAAATATTATTATTAAATTTTAAATTGAAAAAGACATATATTAAAAAATATATAACATTTTTTTATATTATAATAAATTGAGATAGCGAGACATTTTAAATAGTTTAATAACATTTTATGTTGGAATATATATATATATATATATATATATATATATATATTCCAACATAAAATGTTATTAAATTTTAAATTGAAAAAGACATATATTAAAAAATATATAACATTTTTTTATATTATAATAAATTGAGATAGCGAGACATTTTAAATAGTTTAATAACATTTTATGTTGGAATATATATATATATATATATATATATATATATATATATATATATATATATATATATATATATATATATATATATATATATATATATATATATATATATAGAGGTGGGGTGAAGGGAGTTAGTATAAGAGTCAGGGAAATTCACAATTAACTATCATACATATACATATTTATATTTAGAATGATTCCAAATATTATTATGAAATTTTAAATTGAAAAAGACATATATTAAAAAATATAACATTTTTTTATATTATAATAAATTGAGATAGCAAGACATTTTAAATAGTTTAATAACATTTTATGTTGGAATATATATATATATATATATATGGGTGGGGTGAAGGGAGTTAGTATAAGAGTCAGGGAAATTAGTATGAAAAATCCAATATTAAAATTTAGTTTTGCATAGTAACGTGTCCCACTTTGATCCTTCTCTGTGAGGGTGGGGTGGTGAGAATTAGTATGCAAAACATAATTTAATATTAGTTTTTTCATACTAACGCCTATTAGGTCCCTATAATACTAGTGTATTCCCTTATTATTATTGTCATTATAGACCCTTATTGTTATTGTTGTGCCCATATTGTCCCCATATTGTTATTATTGTGCCCCATAGAAGCCTACTATTGTTATTGTTGTGTCCTTACATTATTATTGTTCTGTCAGCTTTGACTATATTGTGAACCCTTAGGTTCCTATATATAGAAAGGAGGTCTTGTCATTTGTATCATCCAAGAATTGTTCATCTGTGTAATGTAAAGGAGGTTTCCCCGTCAAAGAGGTTGATTTTGAGGTCATTGCTTTATCTTTTTCTCTATTTTGTGAGCTAGTTGCATAACAATTGGTATCAGAACTTTGGATTCTAGAGTTTCACTGCTTCAAATAGGTCATCGTGTTATTTTCACTATAAATTTTTTTCTACAACATTTCAGAATCTTAGATTAAAAACTATTTGAGCTGAAATCTTTATGAACCACGGGCATGAATTTCAGATCTTATCTCACTATATTCTCGAAGATATGATCCAAGGAAGTTAGGGTCTTTGTAGGCTCCTGAACTATATCTCAAACAGATGAGCTAGGGAAAATCATCATAACTTTCTCTCTAAGCATCGGATTGAAATTTCATAAAAGGTTACAGAAATAGGACAGACTATCTTTTTCTTTGTATCGGTTTTAGGTTCGAAGTTTGAAACAATGACATGTGACAGTTCCTACAAGTTCTCTCTACCGAACTAGTCTATAATCAGGTCATCGTGGGATATCTGGAATAACTCTTTATTGAAGAATCCAATCTTGATCCGACTTGCGGGGTTGGAATGAGGGCTCAAAGGGCTACCATAGGATGAAATTTCAGACCTTGGAGATCCAAAATTGCATAAATAAAATAGATTCAATATGGAGCTCCTACAAAGACAAAAAATGTGTGTAGTCTTTTTAAAATTTTGCATAAGTTTGGTTTTAATAATTAGTTTGAAGAATTCAAAGGACATAGTGAATCATAATTATCATTAATTGATGCCTCGAAGAAAGAAAATGGAAACACCTAGTAAGCAACCTGAAAGCTCTAGAATGACTCATGAAGAAGATGAAGAAATGCAACATGACATATTAAAATTACGAGACCAAGTGCAACAAATTTCACTCTCACAAAAAGTAACAGAAGCTAAGATGGATGGTTTAAAGAAAGGTGTGGAAGCTAAGATGGATGGTTTAAAGAATGGCGTGGAAGCTAAGATGTGTTGGAAATACTGAGAGGGGGGGTGAATCAGTATTTCTTATTTTTTAATTGTTCAAGTGATTGCCAAAAGCATATATAGATATGTATATGTATACACAGAACACAGAAATCAAAAGTTGGAATAAATGCTTTTATTAAAACTCAAGAAAATGCAATGAAATAAATACAATATAAGTATATATATCTTATTGTGAATAGCTGCCAAGCTCCAACTTGGACTTCAGTGAGGCTCCAACCTCCATAGAACCAACTCTGTTTTGCAGTGGTTCTCCACTTAGGAGCACCTACCCCTAATGACTTTAGTCTTGTTCACTTCTGAGGCTCCAACCTCTTGGGCTCCAACCCAACCTTGGTATAAACTGGTATGTTGTTACACTCTATTCAGCTGAGGTTCTCTCACTCCTACTCTCCTGCCTCTACTGCTTCTACAACCTCCACTGCTTCTACTGCCTCTTCTGCCTCTGCTACTTCTGCTACCTCACACTCTAGTTCTTCACCATGACAACAGCACCAACAATTCTCTGTTTCTATGGTTGTATACATTCGCATGCCTTTGTCCATTCATTTCCACTTTCTCGCTAGCTCTTTGGCTTCCTCCTCGCCTGCTTCAGCTTCCTCACCACTGGCTTGTCTGTCACTGTAGCTTCCTCTATCTCATCGTGCTCACAGGACACGTTAATTCATAAGAGAGTGCCAAATAATCCACGGAGAACACATCTTCCCAGTTAAAACTATAACAACGCTCCTTTCGACAATGATTGTGGGCATGCACAGAGTTCAGCTTCATTTAACGGACAACCACGTCCCAATCACAATCACTATCACCATGAATCAGCCTCCTGAACTATCGGGAGCATTCCGTAGTGTATTTCTGCCTCTAAACGCCGCGTAAGCCAAAAAATTCATTTACACAGGAAACACAGGCAAAATGGCTAAAGGGCGGACTTCAATATTAATTCACCCGCAACTATTCCTATATCGGATCCACAGCATATGTCACAATCGGCACTCAAGGCTTCCAGGGGTCCTTTATACATCAACCTCATGATATCGCCAATGGCCGATGGGCTGATCCTCCTATCGACGTGATATAACAATAGGGTGCTATATAATAGGACCATCGGGTCCGCATACATTATCGCAATCACCACTTTCAGAGGTTCTCCTATAAGTCGAGCCTAAAACATTGTCGATGGCCGATTCACCACTAGACGCGATATTATATTAAACCACGTTGTGATGTGGCATCTGGTCCGCAACGTTCATCGCTATCGGCAATCGCAAAGGGGCTGCTTACCAATGTATGACTTCGCTCCAAATTCCCGATGCGATAATCGCTATCGGTGATCACAACATATCGGTAGTCGCAGTCGCAGCATATCGGCAGTCACAGTTTCGGGTCCACTCTTGCAATCGCAATCGGAGGTTTTGGGTGGCAGGGCCTTTACCACTCTCGATACATAATCCTGCTCCGTTGTTTTAACTTGTTTATATGCTCCTCTGTTTTAACTTTGTTTATATGCTCCTCCACTTATGCGACTTACTCTTGGCATATGTGATAGCTCTACTCCTCCAATAGTCCTTCCTTTGGCATTGTTGCTCCGATAGCTGTTAATGCATATATAGATGGGTTTTCACCTTTGATAGCTCCCGATTGTGTAATATGCTTCCTCTGATGGCTCTATTTTGGCATTGTTTTCTATTAAATGCATCCATTGCTCCTTCGATGGCTCCTCTTGCTCTGATATGCTCCGTTTTCTCCTCTTCTTTGGCGTATATGTATGGTCGATAAATATGGCTCCAATAGCTCTGTTTTGGCATATATTACAAGCAGCGTTCCTCTTGCTCTAATATGGATCCTTTGGTGGTTCTGTTTGCTCCTCGAACATTTCCATATTGACATCAATGACAATCTGTGTCCAACAATCTCCCCCTTTGTTATTGATGGCAATATTATTCTGCTCTCTCCCCCTTTGACATCAATGGAAAAGGAATGCATACGGACTCCCCCTGTCCTGCTACATCTTTATGAATGAACTTGAGTGATGATAAAGAATTAACCCCCATCTTTTGACGCAGATGTTTGAATGCTTCTCGAGGAAGAGGTTTTGTGAAGATATCAGCTATCTTCTCCTTAGTACTCATATATTCCAGGACAATGTTTTGTTCAGCTACTTGCTCACGGAGGAAATGATACTTGATTGGTATGTGTTTGGTTCTTGAGTGCATCACTGGATTTTTGCTAAGACTGATAGCACTTGTGTTGTCACAATATATAGTAATTGGTTGATCTGTACATATGTCGAGATCTTTTAGAGCTTCCTTCATCCATAGTATCTAAGTACAATAGTTTGCTGCAGCAATATACTCAGCTTCCGCTGTGGCTAATGATATGGATGACTATTTTTTGTTGAGCCAGGATACCAAACAGTCTCCTAGGAAGAATGCATTTCCACTAGTACTTTTCTGATCATCTATACTTCCAACCCAATCAGCATCAGTGTATGCAATTACAGTCAATGTTGAGTCCTTTGGGTACCAAAGACTGAAATCAGAAGTTCCCTTCAGATATCTGAGAATTCTTTTTCCAACTAATAAATGGGATTGTTTGGGAGCAGATTGAAATCTTCCCACCATTCCTACTGCTTGCATTATGTCTGGTCGTGTAGCTGTTAAGTATAGAAGGGCTCCAATCATCGACCTGTAATGAGTTGCATCTACTAGAGGGGAGTCATCATCTTTGCTCAATTTGCAGTTTGTGGTCATAGGTGTGCTCACGGGTGCACAGTCCTCCATTCCATATTTTTTGAGCATGTCTTTTAGATATTTGGTTTGAGATATACACAATCCTGCTCTGGTTTGAGATACTTGAAGTCCAAGGAAGTGGGACAGCTCTCCTATCATTGACATCTCAAACTCTTTTGACATGCTTTGAGAAAATTCATGGCTCATTTCATCATTATTACTAGCAAAAATCAGATCATCGACATAAACAAGAGCAACTAGTAACTTACCTTGATCTGTCTTTATGTATAGATTGCTTCCAACCACTCCCTTTTTGAAGCCTTGTTGTTGTAGATAGTGATCTAGTATTTCATACCAAGCTCTAGGAGCTTGTTTCAACCCATATAAAGTCCTTTTCAACTTACAGACTAAGTCCTTTCCTGATGTTAGATCAAAACCTTCTGGCTACTCCATGTAGACTTCCTCCTTGAGTTCCCCATTTAGAAATGTTGATTTCACATCCATTTGACAGATTTTGAATCCTTTTGAGCAAGCAAATGCCAATAACATCCTGATAACTTCCATATGGGCCACTGGTGCAAATGTCTCTTCAAAGTCAACTCCTTCAATTTGTGAATAGCCTTTGTAGAAAAATCTTGCCTTGTTTTTGATAACATGTCCTTCCTCATTCATTTTATTTTTGAACACCCATTTGGTTCCTATTATGATTTTGTCCTTTAGACGAGGTACCAACTCCCATGTCTTGTTCTTCTCAATTTGGGACATTTCTTCTTCCATGGCTTTTACCCAATGACGATCCTTACTTGCTTCTGCAAATGTTTCTGGTTCTATCATAGATAGGAGGGCAATGACTTTTCTCTTGGGTGTGATTGATATCCTTCTTCGGGTTTGCACACCTTCATCTCTATCACCAATGATTTGCTCTTCTGGATGATGTCTTTGGACATACTTCATCTTTGAAGGGGTATTAGGTGGTTCTCTTTCCTCTTCTTCTTCTTCCTCATCTATTTCTTCTTCTTTAGGTTCTTCTTCTTCAATTAGAGAGTCATCTTCGTGTTCTTCAATTTCTTTTTCTGGAAGATCTTCATCAACCTTTACATCAATGCTTTCCACTATTTTCTTCAGTCGATAATTGTAGCACTTGTAAGCCTTACTCCGTGTAGAGTATCCAAGAAATATCCCTTCATGAACTCGAGAATCAAACTTTCTGGGTGAGCCATCATTTATTTTTATGAAGCACTTGCTTCCAAAGATCTTGAAGTACTTCACTGAAGCAGGTCTTCCTTTCCATAGCTCATAAGGATTTTTTCCACAATTTGGTCTTAATTGAGTTCGATTTAATGTATATATAGTTGTCCCTACTACTTCTCTCCAGAATTTAGGTTGTAAGTCTACTACTAATAGCATAGTTCTTGTCATTTCTTGGATTGTTCGGTTTCTTCTTTCAACTACCCCATTTTGCTGAGGTGTTCTGGCAGCTGAGAATTCCCTTTTAATTCCATGAATATTACAGAACTCACTAAACTCGTTTGATGTGAATTCTCCTCCTCTTTCTGTTCTGAGGCACTTAATTTTTGAATCTTTTTCATTTTCTATAAGGGCTTTTAGATTCTTAAAACACTCAAAAGTTTCAAATTTATAATTTATGAAGTATATCCACATCATTCTAGTATAATCATCAACAAATAACACAAAGTACCTTTCCTGTTGGAGTGCTTGATTTCTAGTTGGCCCACACACATTAGCATGTATGATCTCTAAGGGCTTCAAAATAGAGAGCTCCTTTGTCTTATGGCTGATTCTAGTCTGCTTTCCATTTTGACATGGACCACATACTGCTTGATTTGGTTTGAACAGCCTTGGGATGTCTCGTACAGCTTTGATCTTGCTAATATTGATCAGATTTTTGAAGCTTGTATGTCCAAGTTGCTTGTGCCATAGCCAACTCTCATCCATCTGACTGAAGTAGCATTTACTTTCTTGAATCTTATTCAGGATGTAAATGTTGTCTAGTGTTCTCACCCCTTTTGCCACAAGTTTCCCTGAGGCAGAGTTCCTTATTTCACAGTCTTTGGTGCTGAAAACAACCTTATGTCCTTGATCATAGATTTGGCTGACACTCAGGAGGTTGTGTTTGAGTCCATCAACCAGCAGAGCATCTTGAGCTTTTCCTTTTCCATTGATCAGAGTAACTGTTCCTTTTCTTGCAGTTCTACCAGATCCGCTTCCAAAGGACACATTTCCTTCCTTTTTGCCCAGTGAGAAAAACTTCCTTCTATATCTTGTCATGTGCCTAGAGCACCCACTATCTACAAACCAGTGGTTTTCATTATTTAGAGCATATAGAGCTAGGCTGCACTTGTCCATGCTGGAGTTCTTGCTACTTGTCTTTCCTCCTTTGAGAGGGAAGTCTTGTTCATAGTGTCCATTATTGTAGCAGAAAGAGCAAATCAGATCAAATTTGGTCAAGGGATCGAATGAATTGAAGGTTTTGATTTGTCCCTGCCTTTTGGGGGCATATGAGTTGATTGTTCGGTCCTTTAGCTCTGTCTTTTCGTTTCTGCGATCCATACAATGTCTCGCTTGATGACTGAAGTTTTTACAGTGAAAGAAGTGTCCAAGAAAGATGGCTTTGTACTTGTTGAAGCAACGATGGTTTGAGTCGATTTCCTTCCTGGGAATTAATCCTCCCTCGTTCTTTAGATTTGTGATGGGCCCTTGGTGGAGTACAGGTTTATATTTGCTATAGTGTCCATGATTTGACTCCACATTTTTCTTTGGAGTAATTCTCTCTTCATTCTTGGGATCTGGGATGTACTTTCGATAACATACTTTTTCATCTTTTGGATTGCAGGAAATTGCATCGGCATAGCTTTTCGCACTATTCTTAGTGCTTGAGGATTCTCCTTTGAAACTTATTCCAGACTTGTCATGTTGAGGATTTTGATTTTTCAGAATAGTTTCAAGTATTTGAGAGATTTTACAACCCTTTTTAATTTCCTCCAACTCCTTTCTCAGAGACACTATTTCGGCCTCACATTCTTCACAAGTCTCTTCTTTTTCTTTAAGCTTTGCTTCCAAGAGATCTTCTCTCCTTCTTATTTCCTCGTTTTCCACTTTGAGAGAAATGATTTTGTTCCGTAGTTTCTCATTTTCTTCAATGTTGCTTATTAACAGTTCATCTACATTTCCCTCCAGCCCTGAGTCATCATCATCTACGAGTGCCATGAATAATGTTTCTTGGCTTTCATCATGATCACTTTCCTCATCTGATTTCCTTTTGGTGACCATAAACTCATCCTCATCAGACTCATCTTTCTTGGAGAAGAAGTTTTTCTTATTGAACCTTTTCTTTTTGCGTGCCATTCTTTTAGAATTTCCTTCATCATCACTGTCATGTTTATGAGGACATCTTGCTGCATAATGACCTATTTTACCACATTTAAAATAGATAAGAGGATACTTGACTTTAAGCTTAGATCCTCTCTTCAGCTTTCATACAAATTGAGCCAATTGGGATTCCACATCTGACTCATCACTACAGTCATTCCTTTCTTTCCCCTTCTTTGACTTTGAGGCCTTGAATGCTGCATCTTTGGAGCTTGGGCCACCTTTCCTCATTTCACAGGCAGTGAGAATTCCATGGAGTTCATCCATTTTTAGGGTATCTAGATCCTTTGCTTCTTCTATAGCGCTTATTTTGGAGTCAAATCTGTCTGGAAGAGACCTTAATACCTTTTGAACAATGGTACTTTCTTCAACTTTTTCATCCAATCCTTTCAGGGAATTTACCACTTCAGCTACTTGGAGGAGGTATGCTGCAATATCTTCTTCATCTTCCATCCTCAAACTTTCAAATTGTCTTCTCTGAGTTTGAAGCTTTGCCTTTTTTACTTTTGAGTCTCCATCGTACAAGCCAACTAGCTTCTCCCACATTTCTTTGGCAGAGGTACAATGCATGATTTTTCTAAACTCGAAATTAGTGATTCCATTAGTGATGGAGTTCATGGCCTTTGCATTTGCAATGTAGGCTTTCCTCTCATCTGGGTCTGTTGGAAGAGTGGAAGTCGTTCGGTATTCATTTTGAACAAAATGCTAGACTTCAGGTCCAAGGGACATTAAGTAGTAGGTCATTCCTTTCTTCCATAAACCAAAGTTAGTGCCATCGATTAAAGGAGGTCTTCCTGATGCTTCGTGATTTCTCATCATGGCTGCGGATCCTTCTTCAAGCTGTTAGGCTAGTATGAAGAAGCCTGCTTTGATACCAATTGTTGGAAATACTGAGAGGGGGGGTGAATCAGTATTTCTTATTTTTTAATTGTTTAAGTGATTTCCAAAAGCATATATAGATATGTATATGTATACACAGAAAACAAAAATCAACAGCTGGAATAAATGCTTTTATTAAAACTCAATATAGTGCAATGAAATAAATACAATATAAGTATATATATCTCACTATGAATAGTTACTAAGCTCCAACTTGGACTTGAGTGAGGCTCCAACCTCCAGAGCACCAACTCTATTTTGCAGTGGTTCTGCACTTAGGAGCACCTACCCCTAATGACTTTAGTCTTGTTCACTTCTGAGGCTCCAACCCAACCTTGGTATAAACTGGTATCATGTTACACTCTATTCAGCTGACGTTCTCTCACTCCTACTCTCCTGCCTCTACTGCTTCTATAGCCTCCGCTGCTTTTACTGCCTCTGCTGCTTCTGTTATCTCACACTCTGGTTCCTCACCATCACAACAGCACCAACAGTTCTCTGTTTCTACTATTTTATACATTCCCATGCCTTTGTCCATTCGTTTCCGCTTTCTCGTTGGCTCTTTGGCTTCCTCCTCACCTGCTTCAACTTCCTCACCACTGGATTGTCTATTTTTGTAGCTTCCTCTATCTCATCGAACTCACAGGACACGTTAATTCATAAGAGAGTGCCAAATAATCCATGGAGAACACATCTTCCCGATTAAAACTGTAACAATGCTCCTTTCGACAATGATTGTGGGCATGCACAGAGTTCAACTTCATTTAACGGACAACCACGTCCCAATCACAATCACTATTGCCATGAATCAGCCTCCTGAACTATCAGGAGCATTCCGTAGTGTATTTCTGCCTCTAAACACTGCATAAGCCAAAAAATTCATTGACACAGGAAACACAGGCAAAATGGCTAAAGGGCAGACTTCAATATTAATTCACCCGCAAACTATTCATGTATCAAATCCACAACGTATATCACAATCGGCACGTAAGCCTTCCAGGGGTCCTTTATACATCAACCTCATGATATCACCGATGGCCGATGGGCCGATCCTCCTATGGACGTGATATAACAATAGGGTGCTATATAATAGGACCATCGGGTCCACATACATTATCGCAATCGCCACTTTCAAAGGTTCTCCTATAAGTCGAGCCTAAAACATTGTCGATGGCTGATTCACCATTGGATGCAATATTATATTAAGCCAAGTTGTGATGTCACATCGGGTCTGCAACGTTCATCACTATCAGCAATCGCAAAGGGGTTGCTTACCAATGTATGACTTCGCTCCAAATTTCTGATGCAATAATTGCTATTGGCGATCGCAACATATCAGCAGTCGCAGTCACAACATATCGGTAGTCGCAGTTTCGAGTCCACTCTTACAATCGAAATCAGACGTTTCGGGTGGCAGGGCCTTTACCACTCCTGATACATAATCTTACTTCGTTGTTTTAACCTGTTTATATGCTCTGCTATTTATGTATATATTGCTCGGCTGTTCTAACATTGTTTATATGCTCCTCCACTTATGCACCTTACTCTTGGCATATGTGATAGCTCTACTCCTCTGATAGTCCTTCCTTTGGCATTGTTACTCCGATAGCTGTTAATGCATATATAGATGGGTTTTGGCCTCCGATAGCTCCCGATTGTGTAATCTGCTTCCTCTAATGGCTCTATTTTGGCATTGTTTGTTGTTGAATGCATCCATTGCTCCTCTAATGGCTCCTCTTGCTCTGATATGCTCTATTTGCTCCTCTTCTTTGGCATACACTTATGATCTATAAATATGGCTCTGATAGCTCTGTTTTGGCATATATTACAAGCAACGTTCCTCTTGCTCTGATATGGATCCTCTGGTGGTTCCGTTTTCTCCTCGAATATTGCCATATTGACATCAATGACAATCTATGTCCAACAAGATGAATGGCGTGGAAGCTAAGATGGATGGCATGGAAGTTAAGATGGATGGTTTAAAAGTAAACATTGAATATTTGAAGAAAGACATGGAAGGTTTGAAAGGAGGTTTGGAAAAGTTGCTACAAGAAATGCTTCCTAGAGAAAAGGTAGTAGAGGAAACTCATGATGAGAACAAAATAAATGTTAGTCATTCTTTCATAGACTCTCACATTGGATTAAAGATCCACCATGTTCCAAAGATCAATATGAGGATGTTTGATTGCAAGGATCCCGTAACATGGATATTATAGATGGAGCAATATTTTGATCTCCATAATGTGCAAAATAGACAAAAGTTACGCGTTGCAACTTTATATTTGGAACCCAATCAGTTTGTATGGTATCGATGGCTTTTCTCTTGTAAACAAATTTTCACTTGGGAAATTTTTACGGAAGAAATGATAGCACATTATGAGGATACAAAAAGCAACACCTTTTTTAGCCACTTGATAAATCTAAAACAAAAAGGTTCAATGGTGGAGCACATTGAGGACTTCTTAAAATTTAATATAAGGGTAGAATATATTCCAAAGGAGAATATGATTGATGTGTCCATAGGGAAATTAAAGGATAACATCCAACATGATCTCGCCTTTGGGAATCTGATTCATTGAAGAAGGCATTCAGGTTGGAAAGAAAAATTGAAAGAAAAATTACGGCAACAAGGAAGCCTACCATTCACAACTATAAAGATGGAAGTGTTGTTACCCCTAGCCTTCCACAACCTACAAGGTTGACACCACAACAATTGGAAGAAAAAAGAGCAAAATGGATTTGTTACATTTGTTATAGAAAATACACTAAAGGTCATAAGTGTGCTGAGAAGAAATTATTTTACATAGATTGTAAAGAGGAAGAAGAAAAGAACCAAGAAACATCAAAAGCAGAACATACACACAAGGAACAAAGCCTAGAGAAAAAAGAAATGAATCTGACCATATCTTGTAATGCATTGGATGGAATAACCACTCCTCAAACTATCAATATAGAAGGACATATCAAGAAGAAAAGTGAAATAGTGTTGATTGATTTGGGTAGTACCCATAATTTTATTCATTGTAAGATAGTGAAGGAATTGAATTTGTTCCTATATCTAGCACCAGAGTGTCAAGTGATGGTTGCAAATGGAAGAACCATAACTTTCTCTGGAAAGTGCCATCATATCAAGCTGTCCATGGGATAATATGTGTTGAATAGTCACATTCTTTCCATTCCAATGGGTGGTGCTGATGTTTTTTTTTTTTGTAAGATAGTGAAGGAATTGAATTTGTTCCTATATCTAGCACCAGAGTGTCAAGTGATGGTTGCAAATGGAAGAACCATAACTTTCTCTGGAAAGTGCCATCATATCAAGCTGTCCATGGGATAATATGTGTTGAATAGTCACATTTTTTTTTTTTAGAAGGAAAGAAGTTGAATTAAGGGGTGTCGTAGGGAAATAGGGAAAGATAATTAGCTCTAATGACAAGACAAAGCTTATAAAGAAAGAAAAATGTGGCGTAATTTGACAATTATATTTGCTAGATGTTCCGAAGTCAAAATCATCTATTTCTCCATATCTCCAAAAAATCATGGACAATCATTCCAAGGTATATGAGACTCCCAAAGGTCTCTCACCTATTCGTGATCATGATCATTCTATTCATATGATTCCAAGAAGTGTTCCTCCAAACATTAGGCCTTACAAATATCCCTATGCCCAAAAGAATGAAATTGAATGTATGGTTGCAGAAATTCTAGAGGATGGTATAATTCAACCTAGTCAAAGTTCTTTCTCTGCTCCAGTAATATTGGTGCACAAGAAGGATGGATCATGGTGCATGTGTCTAGATTATAGGGAGCTCAACAAGCTCACTATTAAAGATAAATTTCCCATTCCTGCCATCGATGAATTATTGAATGAATTGCATGGAGAAATATGATTCACCAAGTTAGACCTTCATTCAGGATATCATCAAATCAGAATGAAGGCTGAAGACATTCTGAAAACAACATTTAGAACTCATGAGGGTCATTATGAATTTTTGGCCATGCCTTTTGGCCTTACCAATGCACCTTCTACATTTCAATGTTTGATGAATTCCATTTTCAAACCCTTCTTTAGAAAATTTGTGTTAGTATTTTTTGATGATATAATAATATACAAAAAGTCTTGTAAGAATCATGTTCAACATGTTGATAGAGTGCTCAAACTATTGGAGGAGAAACAATTATAAGCAAAAACCTTCAAATAGCTCTCTGGAGTACAAGAGGTGGAATATTTGGTTGATATTGTATCTCATGAAGATGTTAAGGTAGACCTTAGAAAAATTAAATCCATTAAGGAATGAAAATTCCCCACATCCCTAAAGCGTCTACAAGGATTTCTTGGGTTGATAGTGTATTATCGCAAGTTTGTTAATAATTCGGAGAATAGCAACACCTCTAACAAAATTACTGAAGAAAGATGCATTTTCTTGGACTCTAGAAGCAACAAAAGCCTTTGAACATCTTAAAGAGGTAATGTGCCAAGCAGTGGTATTAGCTACGTGAGACTTCACAAAAAACTTTATTGTGGAATGTGATGGCTTAAGAAAGGAAATTGATGTTGTTTTAATGCAAGAAGAAAGACCCATTTCTTTCGAAAGTCATCCAATCAAAGGAAAGTATTTGCACAAAAAAGGGAAGCAAAATGTTGTGGCAGATGCACTCTGAAGAAAGGATGGGGATGTGGAAGCATTTTTTTGTGCCATTTGTATTATCCAACCAGATTGGATAAACAAAGCAACGGATGAATGGAAGAATGACAAAGAAGTGTGGGTACTCATTCAAAACTTACAACAAGACCCTAGTACATCTGATACATTTAGCTGGAAAAATGATTTGTTATGGTACAAACATCACTTATAACTCTGTAAGAATTCCAAATTCAAACAAAATATTCTTATGGAATTGCATACCTCTCCCTTAGGAGGGCACTCAGGATTTTTAAAAACTTGCCACAGGGTTAAGAAGAAATTTTTTTGGTATGGCCTTAAATCTGATATTTAAAAGTTTGTGGCAGAATGGTTGGTTTGCCAAAAAAATAATGTTGAAACAATTAATACCCCAGGTCTATTACAACCTTTATCCATTCCAACTCAACATTGGGAGGAGGTTTCAATGGATTTTATCACAGGTTTTCCCAAGTCTGAAGGAAAGAGTGTCCTCATGGTGGTAGTTGATAGACTTACCAAGTATGAAAACTTTTATGCATTATCTCATCCCTTTAAAGCCAATACAGTTTCTACTACATTTATGGAAACAATTCAAAAGCTACATGGAAACCTAAAGATTATTGTAAGCGACAGAGATCCCATTTTCACTGGAAATTTTTGGATACAATTATTTTCTTGACTGGAAACTTAGTTAGCTCATATCTCACCTTATCATCCTCAATCTGATGGGAAAACTGAGATAGTGAATAAATGTTTGGAAGGATATCTTCATTGCCTTGTATCTGATAAACAAACACAATGGGTCAAATGGTTTCCTTTGGTTGAATGGTGGTATAACACTTCCTTCCATACTACAACAAAAATGACCCCATTTATGGCACTTTACGGATATCATCCACCATCCATCACATCATTTTTAAAAGAAAATTATAAGGTTCAAGAAGTGGAAGATCACATCGAGCATCAACAAAAACTTATCCAACTCTTAAAGGATAACCTCACTTTGGCACATAATAGAATCACACAATAGGCGGATCAACATCGTAGTGAAAGAATTTTTTATGTAGGTTGCTGGGTATTTCTATGGATACAACCATACAAACAAATTTCCCTCAAGCAAGATAAGAAGGATAATAAATTATCACCAAAGTATTATGGTCCATACAAGGTATTTCAAAAGATTGGTACTTTGGCATACTAATGGGAGCTTCCTATGGCTTCCCGAGTGCTCCTAGTTTTCCATGTTTCATGCTTAAAGAAGGTTATAGGTGACAAGCTCCTAGTTCAAACAATATTGTCAAAAATTGATGAGGAAGGAAAAATCATATTGGAACCTGAAGTAGTCACAAAAATAAGAACTCGATAGCTACGAAATCAATTAATTTTAGAGTGTCTCATCAAGTGGAAGAACTTACCTGCTAAAGATTCCACATGGGAGGATGATAATTTTATATAGAAGCATCCAGAACTACTCAAGCATTGAGGAAAACACTTTTCTAAAGGAGAGGGGCATGTTAGGTCCCTATAATACTAGTGTATTCCCTTATTATTATTGTCATTGTGGCTCCTTATTTTTATTTTTGTGCCCATGTTGTCCCCATATTGTTATTATTGTGCCCCTTAGAAGCCCACTATTGTTATTATTCTACCCTTACATTATTATTGTTATGTCAGCTTTGACTATATTGTGACCCCTTAGACTCTTATATATAGAAAGGAGGTCTTGTCATTTGTATCATCCAAGAATTATTAATTTGTGTAATGTAAAGGAGGTTTCCCCCTCTAAGAGGCTGATCTTGAGGTCGTTTCTCTGTCTTTTCTTATATTTTGTGAGTTGGCTGCATAACAACGCCTTCCATGCCCACCCCTAGGATCATATATGAGGTTGGGGCTAGGCATGGTAGGAGTTAGTATAAAAAACATAATTTAATATTTGGTTTCACATACTAACTCTCCCCACCCCCATAAACCTAATATTACATTATGTCTTTCATACTAACACCCACCCTCATATGTTAACTCCTACCACTTCCACCCTCATATGTGAGGGTTGGGGTGTGGCAATACATATCAATATATTTCATATGAAGAATATACATATTTTCTCCATTAAATCAAAATTCACCATATCACTTGTATGAATTAAACCTTGGTGTGTAGATTCTCAGTCATTCCTCCCAACCACTAGATATAAACATAGTTGACATATTAGACTTTGTTATGTTAGTAGATTCAATTTCATTTTGAATATTAATGAGTATGAATTTCATAATATATAAAAGTTTCTAAAATTATAACTTTTTTATAACTATATATTGAAATTTTAGTATCCTTAAATATTTATCTAGAAATTAAGTAATAAAATACATTAAACTTTAATTTTTATTTTTTAAAATTAAACTTTACATATAAAAACGTTAAATTTTTTCGTAAATTTTAATCATTGTTGTATTTGGGACTGGAAAAGGTGCTAAATAATATTACTCTAATAATATGAAAATAAAATTAAAAGAAATGATGTGATTAGTTGATAGTAACTGTTAGCTCGGTTACATAGCTTGGTTACATTCTGCAGCATTTGATAGATCGAAAATAGGTGTGGCAGTGCTGGTTATGCTTGCAAGGGACTCGCCTTAGTCGGCCTTCTACTACTCCTCCATTCTCCTTCTACTTTCTTAACCTCCTGCCATCTCTATTTTCTTCAAAAGCCCAGCATAAACCCATTTTCTTTAGCTCCCGAGCGCCGAGTTTATACTGTCATGTAACCGTGTTAACCCGACCACGTGCTTTGCACCGTCCTTTCCAGTCACATCCATGTAAATCCGTGCAATCACATCCGTGTTGTTCGATCAACCCCCGCCGCAATTGGATGGCATTCGCTCCTCCCGATGCCGTAACTTAACTGCACGTTAACTCATGGGGAAAGCAGCTTATTCCCTATCACATCCACCACGCATCAGTCGATTATTCGCATCGCTCGCTCGCGTATGAATACCGCTGCAGCTCCAAAAGCGGTGCGACATATACCGCTTACTGCACACCGTACCATTTACGCGCGTTAGCTCCCGTGCTACTTTCCAGCTTGATCACCATCGGATCTATCCACCAGAGATCTGATAGCTCACAACCATCCGCCTCCAATTCCCATCTGATACTTCCTATCGGGAGATCTCCACCATTCATTTATTTGATCTAATGGCTGATGTTTATTCCCATCCCGCCTGTGCATTTGCCATGTAGTCTTCGTGTCCCTAACTTGTACCATGTTCCCAAAGGAAGAAGGAGGCCAGAATCTAGTAACATGCGCCATTACTCCTTAGCAACCGCGTTCAAGAGCAGCATGGCCGAGAGAGAAAGGACAATCCTCGAGCAGTTAAATGCCTTCAGCAGTTATGGAAATTTATTCATACAACACTCCACCTACTCGAGGAGTACAACAAAGTACCAGAGAATGTCAAATTCATTCATTGATGCAGCAGATTGTAGAAAAGGCCCATTTTAGACAATTAATGTGGTTGGTGGTCAATTATGACCCCTCCACGCATAGCATAGCAGAGCATTTTTGTAATCAAACTCTATAGATACCCAGAAGAGAGATGTGATGAGGGTTGATGGTTGTAGTTTTGATGTAAGGTTCAACTTCTGGAGACTGTAACTACTGTGATACTTGCAACGTCTGGTCTTCATTTTTAACTAATACAAGCTTCTTTTGTTGTTAATTGCTCACTTTCCATTTCTACTCTATTCTAGGTTGTCCCTATTATGTATTTTTCATGTTCTCTTGATGTTGAGCATTAGAGGGGCTGTCATCCCACCTTTGTGTTAGAATCTAGTATGTATCATTGAATGTTCTATGCAGGTTACTATTTACTTAGTGCTAGAGAGCTGTCATCCTATCTGTGCATTAGGAAATAGATTTGTAGACCTCTTTACTGGTTACAGCCAGCCATCACATAGTCTTATGCATCTGCTGGTGTAGTCAATATTCTACATGTTCATCTAATCCTCAAACTATGAGTAATTGGTGGTCTAAAGCCTTGTAGTCTGGGGGTGTTCACCCATGTCTGGAGTTAAGCATAGTAGAAGTGGTTATCTAGCTTGAATATGCATCATTCCTTCCATTCATCCATTTCCAATATTATGCTGAGTTTGTAGTGTTCCTGAGAATCTCTGAGATACAACCTAGGAGAGTTTCTTGGGGTGATAACATTAATTGGCATCATTGCCGGGGAGAGGAGATTGAAGCTCAGCTTCCCTGGGAGAACGACATAGTTCTAGATTTTGATGATAGATAAAGTTTGGGCACATTTCTGGTTGTAATCATCTATCTGGTGAATCTACTGGAGAACCTACCTGGTGGCAACTCCACGTTTCAGTTCTGGCTCAGTTTGTGATGCATACATGGAGAAATCATCAGAAATCACCAGCTGTTCTAGTGCTTGACCTTGAGAAGATTGTTAAACCAAAAAAAAACATCACAGAAAGGGGCATCAGGATTAGGTAAGCCTAGGGAAACTTATGCATCTCTGAAAGATAAGGCTGTAGTTGAGAATATACAATTTGAAGATATTGAGCCTAGTGTTGCTAGTGAAAAAATTCCTTCAGAGATTCATACAACTCCTTGTTCAATTAGTTCCCCTGTTATGAAACCAGCTCAAGAAAAGATATAAAAGATAGATCAACGCCTTAGAATCCAGCCTCTTCGAGGGGGAAACCTCCTTTACATTACATAAATGAACAATTCTTGGATGATACAAATGAAAAGACCTCCTTTCTATATATAGGAGTCTAAGGGGTCATAACATAATCATAGCCGACATAACAATAATAATGTAAGGGCACAATAATAACAATAGTGGGCTTCTATGGGGCACAATAGTAACAACATGGGCACTACATGGGTACATCAATATAATAAGTGGGTTGTACTAATAACCATAAGGGGTTACAATAGTAGTATAGGGGCCTAACATGCCCCTCTCCTTCAAAAAGCATTGTCCTCAATGCTTCTGTATAAAATTCTTGTCCTCCCTTGTGGAATCTTCAATGGGTAAGTTCTTCCACTTGATGAGAAACTCTGAAATTGATCGATTTCGTAGCTGTCGGGTTCTTGTTTCTGTGACTGCTCTAGGTTCCAATATGATTTTTCCTTCCTCTTCAATTTCTGACAATATTGTTTGAATTAGGGTCTTTTGCAACTTTTGAATAAGTGGCCATACTTCTTTGTCCTTCTTCCATTCATCCCTTGCTTCGTTTATCCAATCTAGTTGGATAATAGAGATAGCACAAAACAATGCTTCCATATCCTCATCCTTGAAGAGTCTTCCCATTCGGTAAGGTCGCCATTTTTTAAGTGCATGTAATATTGCCAACATTTCCTTCTCATAAATAGCTTGCTTGAGATGTAGCAATAAAAATACCCAATCACCTACATCAAAGCATTTTTCACTACGATGTTGATCTACCTGTTGCTTCATTTGATTTTGCACCGAAGTGGTGTTATCCTTTAAAAGTTGGAGAACTTCTTGTTGATGCTCGATGTGATCTTTCACTACTTGAACCTTTTTCTTCTTGATATGTCCTTCTATCTCTAGAGTTTGAGGAGTGGAAATTTCTTCCAATCCTTTACAAGATATGGTCGGATTCATTTCTTGATGCTCGATGTGATCTTTCACTTCTTGAACATTTTTCTTCTTGATATGTCCTTCTATCTTGATAGTTTGAGGAGTGGTAATTTCGACCAATGAATTACAAGATATGGTTGGATTCATTTCTTCTTTCTTGATGTGATCTTTCACTTGTTGCACCTTTTTCTTCTTGATATGTCCTTCTATCTTGAGAGTTTGAGGAGTGGTAATTCTTGCCAATGCTTTACAAGATATGGTCTGATTCATTTCTTCTTTCCCTGGGGTGGGGTCCTGGCGTAGATCCTCTTCTTTTGATGTTTTTTTATCCTTTTCTTCCTCCTCTTCATATTCTATGTAAAATAATTTCTTCTCAGCACACTTATGACCTTTAGTGCATTTTCTATCACAATTGTAACAAAGCCCTTTTTCTCTTTTTTTTTTCCAATTGTTGTGGTGTAACCCTTGTAGGTTGTGCAAGGCTAGGAGAAACAACACTTCCATCTTTATATTTGTGAGGGGTATGCTTCCTGGTTTCCATAATTTTTCTTTCCACTATGTCACAAAGCCCTTTTACTCTTTCCAATTGTTGTGGTGTTGCTCTAAAGAAGGTGTTGCTCTTTGTATCCTCATAATGTGTTATCATTTCCTCAGTGAAAATTGACCACATAACAAGTCGTTTACGAGAACAAAGCCATTCATACCATAAAAATTGATCAGGTTCTAAATATGAAGATGCAATACATACCTTTTGTAACAGTGGTACACCATGTAGATCAAAATATTGCTCCATCTGAAGTATCCAATTTACCGGATCCTTGCCATCAAATTTCCTCATCTTGATTTTTCTTGATTTTAGGAGCTCAATCTTGAAACGACTATAACTCTGTACTTTCAGATCTTTAAGTTCTAAAATTGTGACTTGTAGTAGCCCTCTGTGTCCTCTTTCCAATGCCACCAGTCTGATCCAAATTGGATTCTCCAAGAAAGAGTTATGTGAAATCTCCCACAGTGACTTGATTATAGACTAGTTTAGTAGAGCGAACTTGTACGACGTGCCACGAGTCACTGTTTCGACCTTTGGATCTGAAAAATGCATACAAGAAACCAAAGTTCGTCCTCTTTCTATACCTTCTTACAAAATTTCAATCCGATCCTCAGAGAGAAAGTTATGACGATTTTCCCCAAGTCACCTGTTTGGAATATAATTCAGGAGTCTGCACAAAGACCAAATTCCTTAGATCATATCTCTGCAACTATAGTGCAAAAAGCTCTGAAATTCAGACCCAAGGTTCAGCGTGATTTCTTCTCAAATGGGTTTTTTTTGCAACTTCTGAAACGTCGTAAAACAAAAGTTATAGTGAAAATGCCACGATGACCTGTTTGGAGCAGCGAAACCCTAGAATCCAAAGCTCTGATACCAAATGTTATGAAACCAGCTCAAGAAAAGATAGAAAAGATAGATCAACGCCTTAGAATTCAGCCTTTTTGAGGGGGAAACCTCCTTTACATTATATAAATGAACAACTCTTGGATGATACAAATGAAAAGACCTCCTTTCTATATATAGGCGTCTAAGGGGTCATAACATAATCATAGCCGACATAACAATAATAATGTAAGGGCACAATAATAACAATAGTGGGCTTCTATGGGGCACAATAGTAACAATATGGGCACTACATGGGTACATCAATATAATAAGTGGGTTGTACTAATAACCATAAGGGGTTACACTAGTAGTATAGGGGCCTAACATCCCCTTTGAATCTCAGTCCAAAGAAAGCTTCCCATACAGTCCATAACATCCCATTATCTTAGTCATCCATCTCATTGTTTCATACTACTCAATCTTCCAGTGTCCTTCTACATACCCCAGTCATGGCAGGACAACAAGTACCTTCGAAGATAGAAGGAATTGTAGCTGCCAAGTATGGACCTTTGGTCTTGCCCGTTCCTTTGAACGCTATGCCAGCAGGAGAATATCAGAAATATATTCCCAAGTTCACTGGTACAGAGGGAGTAACAATAGAAGAACACCTTGAGGCTTTCTATAGTTATGCTGATAACTTAGACATAAGTGAAAATGATGTGTGGATGAGAGTTTTTGTCTAGAGCCTTGATGGAGAGGCCAGAAAGTGGTTTAGAGAACTAGCCCCTGGATCTATTGCTAATATTGAAGCCTTAGATGAAGCATTTTTGAAGCACTGGGGAGATAAAAAGGGCTTGCTATATTACCATACTAAGTTTGGTAACCTGAAGAGGGAAAATGGGGAATCATTGCCTAATTTTAATAAAAGATTCAATAATATGTATAGTAAGATACCAGCTGAGGTAAAGCCTACCCCCACCTCTGCCAAACTCACTTATGCCAATGCCTTTGAGTCTGATTTCTGCCTATTATTGAGAGAAAGAAGATGTGCCACTCTCGCTGACATGCACGATGCAGAACTAGAGGTGGGATCCAATATTATGGCTGCCGAAAAGCTAAAGAGTCATGCTGATAGAAGGAGGCAGAGAGGTGAGGCTTCTTCTTCCTCTGCTTCATCTTCAGAACCCAAATTAGACAAAATGACTAAGATGATAGAGTCATTGGCTGCTAAAATATCTAAGCTGAAGGTTGAGTAGAATTTAGGAAAGAGAAGGCAGCAAAACACATTTGTTTCGAGAAATCCAAATCCATTTAGAAGAGCAAATGAATAGTTGCAAATAATTTAGAGGGGAAAAGAAACAAATGAAGAACAAAAGGTTAAAGCTCCTTTCCAGAATGTAGTCATGGAGGAGGAACAATTTGAAGAAGAGGATGAAATTCATTGCATGGAAGATAAAGGCAGTGTTGCCTTTTTGACATTGGCTGCATATGAAGAATCACTGCTGCAGGACCAAATAAGTCAAGAATGGGACAGAGAGGCTGTTTTGTAGACTAGTGAACAACAAAGATATAATCTGAGGTCAAATGCAAAAAATGTCAAGGAGAATCCTACCCAAAGAGTTGTTGTCCAAACAGAGTCACAGAATATCAGACAGAGAAGACCAGCAGCTGACCCAGTCATCCTCAAAGCTCTAGTTCAAGAGGTAAGAGGTTCTGATAAGTTACCTTCCTCTTTCAGCTTTGAGTCAGAAGTCCAGAAGTTAAAAATATCTATGCCTCTGGTAGAGTTGGTAAAGAGTGAAGTGTTTAGAAAACCTATCCTTGAAGCTCTTGAGCTGGAAACCACAGAAACCTCCATTGTTTCTATCAATTTGCAAAATGATAAGCCTGTTGTTGTGCTTAGCCCTATGATTGAACCTATTGATAATAATTCTCCATCATTTTATGTTTCCTTGACCATTCATGACAAAATCCTCCACAATTGCCTACTAGATATAGGGGCCAGCCACAATCTGATGCCTAAAGCTGTCATGGAAGAGTTAGGCCTTGACATCACTAGACCATATCATGATTTATTCTCTTTTGATTCAAGGAAAGTGAAATGCCTAGGATTAATCAAAGACTTGGCCATTACCTTAACTCAGCTGCCCATGAAGAGTACGATGATGGATATTGTGGTAGCAGATGTCCCTCCCAAGTTTGGCATGCTGCTGTCCAGGGGACGAATTAAGAGATTAGGTGGGACATTACAGAATGATCTATCTTATGCCACTATCCCAGTTTTTGGAGGAGAAAGAATGAGATTGTACAGAGAAGCACAATTGGTGTACATCATCAGTGATGAGAATAATCCTTGTAATCATCCGATATATGCCGTGGACACTAAATTTGGAGCATGTATCCTCCAAATAGAAGAATCTCAGAAGGCCTCAATGCAACTCAGGAAACTAGAAAATCAGGCCGACGAAGAGTAAGGAAATCAGGTTTGGGAGATTTTCTTTGATGGAGCATGTTCCAGGGAGACTACAGGAGTAGGGGTGGTGCTGATATCTCCAGGAAAAAAAAGCACACAACTATCATTTAATCTGGCTTTTCAAGTCACCAACAATATAGCAGAATATGAGGCTCTGATATTGGGCCTTAGCGCAGCAAAAGACAGAGGAATCAGGAACATAAAGGTGTTTGGAGATGCTGATCTTATCATTCAGCAAGTAAATAGAACATTTCAAGCAAAGCACCCAAGGCTGAAAGCATACAGAGATGAGGTTTGGAGACTCAAAGATTCCTTTGATAATTGTTGTATTTAATATATCCCTAGAACCAAAAACCAACTTGTTGATTGCCTTGCTATGTCTACTAGCCTATTTATCCCTCCCATGCCTCCCAGACTAGCTTATGAAGTGCAAATGAAATACAGACCATCCTTGCCTGATAATGTCCACCATTGGAAAGTTTTTGAAGATGATGATGAATTAAATAGGTTCCTTCAAGTCATTGATGAATTCTCAAAAATGCAAATTGACCAAGAGAATGAAGCCTTGGATGAAAACCCCCAATCTCAGCATAGAAACAAAATTGGCAAAGATATCATTTTCCAGCATCCCAGCAATCATATTCCTAAGGGTTTAATTGCTCTAGAAAGACTGTTTGACCAAAATGATCTGCCTTACAAGACTGCCCAGAAAGAAGACCAATCTACAGTCTGTAAGCATGACATAGGGAGTCCAGGTGAGCCTAGATACATAAATCTGTCTTCCCATCTATCTACTAAACAAAGTTCTGAATATTGCAATTTAATGAAGAAATTTGTTGATATCTTTGCCTGGGAGTATAGTGACCTGGAAACATATGATAAAAAGATTATTCAACATAAAATCTCTCTGGAGAAAGATGCCATTCCTTTCAAGCAGAAGCTGAGACCAATAAATCCTTTGCTCCTTCCTCTGATTGAAAAAGAAATTAAAAATTTGCTGGCTACCAAGATCATAGTCCCTCTCAGATATTCAAAATGGGTAGCCAATTTGGTGGTAGTGAGGAAGAAAACTGGAGAAATCAAACTATGTATTGATTTCAGAAACTTAAACAAATGCTCTAACAAAGACAACTATCCTCTACCTAAGATGGAGCATTTGCTACAAAAAGTCTCAGGGGCCAAAGTAATGTCTTTCTTGGATGGATTTTCAGGGTTTAACCAGATTTTTGTGCATCTAGATGATCAAGATAAGACTGCATTCACCACTCCTTGGGGCACTTTTATGTATGGCAAGATGCCTTTTGGGTTGATGAATGTTGGAGAAACCTTTCAGAGAGCTATGGATATAGAATTTGTAGGAGAGAAGGATAAATTTGTCCTCATCTACATATATGATATAACAATATACTCTAGCAGCCATCAAGATCATTTGCAACATTTGAAGAAGGTGTTCTTGAAGTGCAGAAGGTTTGGGATTTCAGTCAATCCTAAAAAGTCACAGTTTGCTTTAGAAGAAGGCAAGTTGTTAGGACATGTTGTTTCTACTGCAGGTGTCCAAATTGACCCAGAAAGAGTAAAAGCAATACAGACCTTGTCTATCTCGAGATCAAAGAAGGATATTCAGTGCTTTCTGGGAAAGATTAATTTTGTGAGGAGGTTTATACCAAATTTTGCAGAATTAGTGAAGCATATTACCTCCATGTTGAAGAAGGGGTCAAAAATCAAATGGACTGATATAGCAAGAGGATCTTTTAAGTCCATTAAGAAAGCTATTATGGAGGCTCCCACTTTAATAAGTCCAGATTACAACAACGAGTTCCATATGTTTTCATTTGCCTCTGAAGACACCATTGCAACAGTGTTATTGCAAGCAGATGAAGAAGGCTCAGAGCATCGGGTGGCATTTTTTAGCAAAATCTTAAGGGATGCTGAACTATGGTGCCAAAGATTTTAAGGAAAGCTGCAGTTGAAGTCCCCGCCCTTAAAACCAATACATGCAAAAGGACCTTTTCAACAGTGGGGCTTGGATTCTTTTGGAGAGATCAATCCACATTATAGTGGCCAACACAGATGGATATTAGTAGCCACTGATTATTTCACTAAGTGGATTGAAGCAATCCTGACCAGGAAGGCTGATCATAATGTGGTCATGAAGTTTCTAATTGAAAATATATTTACCAGATTTGGTTGTCCACATAAATTAGTCACAGATAATGCAGCAGCCTTCAGGGAAAAAGAATTGGTGGAAATGTGTGATTCAATGGGTATTAAACTGGTTCATTCCACCTCATATTATCCCCAAGGCAATGGTCTAGAAGAATCTTCAAATAAAAGTCTGATAAAGATAATAAAAAATCTGTTGGAGGAGAACAAAAAGAATTGGGATTCTAAGCTCAAGTATGCACTGTGGGCTAACAGAGTGACCATTAAGAAATCCACAGGGAATTCTCCATTCAAGCTGGTCTATGGCACTGAGGCTATATTCCCAGTTCAGTTCACTCTCCCTATGGCAAAATTCCTACAAGAAGAACATAGTGAGGGAGAAGACATGGCACGAAGGATCACTGATTTGGCAGAGGTACATCAAATTAGAGAACAGCTGGTTGAAAAGGCTGTAGCACATCAGAAAAAGATCAAGGAAGCCTTTGACAAGAAGGCAAAAATAGATAATTTTTAGGTTGGAGACTTGGTTTTGAAGTGGGATGCATTGAAAGAGAAGAAAGGCAACCATGGGAAATTTGATGCTTTCTGGACAGGGCCTTTTATCATTTCTCAGATTCAAGGGAACAACACCTTCATACTGAAAAGTATGGGAGGAGAAGCAGTTTTTGATGGCCCAGTTAATGGGCGTTTTCTGAAAATTTATGTGATTTAAGGTCTTTTGGCCTTAAAATTGTAAATATTTGATTTTATCAGTCTTAGTGTAGGTTCAGTCAGACTCCATGCCCAATGGAACACTAGGAATTTTGCTAATTTGTTTTCATCAGGAAGGCATTGATCTGTAGGTTCTTGAGACCTCACAGGGAGGATCTCATCCCCAGAAGGAGCCAGTGTTAGCTTTGTTACATTTTGCAGCATTTGATGGATTGAAAACAGGTGTGGCAGTGCTGGTTATGCTTGCAAGGGACCCACATTAGTCGGCCTTCTCCTACTCCTCCATTCTCCTTCTACTTTCTTAACCCCCCACCATCTCTGTTTTCTTCCAAAGCCCGGCATAAACCCATTTTCTTTAGCTCTCGGGCACTAAGTTTATACCGTCATGTAACTGTGTTAACTCGACCGCACGCTTTGCACCGTCCTTTCCCATCACATCCATGTAAATCCGTGCAATCACATCCATGCCATCCAATCAACCCCTGCCGCGATCAAACGACATTCGCTCCTCCTGATGCCGTAACTTAACCGCACGTTAACTCGCGGGGAAAGTGGTTTATTCCCTGTCACATCAGCCACCCGTTGGCTGATTATTCACATCGCTTGCCCGCATATGAATACCGTTGTAGCTCCAAAAGTGGTGCGACATATACCACTTACCACCCATTGTACCATTCCCGTGCGTTATCTCCCACACTACTTTCACACCTGATCACCATCGGATCTGTCCGCCTGAGATCCGATGGCTCACGACTATCCGCCTCCCATTCCCATCTGATACCTCCCACCGGGAGATCTCCACCATTCGTTTGTTTGATCTAATGGCTGATGTTTATTCCCGTCCCACCCATGCATCCGCCATGCAGTCTTCGTGTCCCCGACCTGTACCATGTTCCCGAAGGAAGAAGGAGGCCAGAATCCAGTACCCTGTGCCATTACTCCTCAGCAACCGCGTTCAAGAGCAGCATGGCCGAGAGAGAAAGGACAATCCTCGAGCAGTTAAACACCTTCAGCAGTTATGGAAATTTATTCATACAACACTCCACCTGCTCGAGGAGTACAACAAAGTACCAGAGAATGTAAAATTCATTCATTGACGCAGCAGATCGTAGTAGAGGACCATTTTACATAGTTAATGTGGTTGGTGGTCAATTATGACCCCTCCACGGATAGCATAGCAGAGCATTTTTGTAATCAAACTCTATAGATACCCAAAAGAGAGATGTGATGAGTGTTGATGGTTGTAGTTTTGATGTAAGGTTCAACTTCTGGAGACTGTAACTACTGTGATACTTGCAGTGTCTGGTCTTCATTTTCAGCTAATACAAGATTCTTTTGTTGTTAATTGCTCACTTTCCATTTCTACTCTATTCTAGGCTGTGCCTGTTATGTATTTTTCATGTGCTCTTGATGTTTAGCATTAGAGGGGTTGTCATTCCACCTTTGTGTTAGAATCTAGTATGTATCATTGAATGTGCTATGCAGGTTTCTATTTACTTAGTGTTAGAGAGTTGTCATCCTGTCTGTGCATTAGGAAATAGATTTGTAGACCTCTTTACTGGTTGCAGTCGGCCATCACATGGTCTTGTGCATCTGCTGGTGTGGTCAGTATTCTCCATGTTCATCTAATCCTCAAACTGTGAGTAATTGGTGGTCTAAAGCCTTGTAGTCTGGGGTTGTTCACCCATGTCTGGAGTTAAGCATAGTAGAAGTGGTTATCTGGCTTGAATATGCATCATTCCTTCCATTCATCCATTTCCAATATTATGTTGAGTTTGTAATGTTCCCGAGAATCTCTGAGATACAACCTAGGAGAGTTTCTTGGGGTGATAACAGTAACAACATAGTTGTGAATTTTATTTGCAATAACAACTGGGTTGATCTCATACTCTCATAACTGGGGTCAATTCTGACCACTACCACTATAACCCGTAGGTGAACCAAATAAGATGTTGTACTCACATTTACTTTTCATATTTATAGGCTTTCCAAGTTAGCTACTTTGGGAGCTTTTGCAGATCGAATCAAATGGATCACTTCCTATCAGCTCAACCACGGTGCCTAACCTCAAGAGTGTCAAGAAAAGTGAACTTGTTACCTCTTAATAACAAAGGTGATTTAACAATGGGGACTCAGCCAATTGAGCTAACCCTTGGAGCTAAAAAAAATTTTTTTATGTTATAGTAATATTTTGAATAAATATAATAAAAATATTTATAATAAAATAAGTGTTCATAACAATTTTAAAATAAAAATATTTACATTTTAAGTGAAGAATATTAAAAGAAGTTTATTTGATGAGATAAAAAAAAAAAAAAAAAAAACGATATCAAAAACTCGTTTCCAAACTCCCGTTACTTGAAGGTGAAGCTCCCCAGTTCTCAAAGTAGTTCCAAACTAGGAAATGGAGAAAAGGATTTTAAAAAATGATGGAATTGATTTGCATGCAACTATAGTAGAAACAAAAGAAGCAAAAGGTTATACATGTATAAATCCATGTTAACCATATATCTTGCAAGTATATAGAAGGATCAAATCTTTTGAGGTGTGGATGTTATACAAATGTGGATCCATGGTAGCCACACATCTACCAAGCATAGAGAAGGATCAAATCTCTTAAGGTGTAAACCACTTAAAGTGAAAAACTTGAGAAAAGATTTCTAGGTGTTTTCTCTTGCATGCAACTATGGTAGAAACGAAAGAAGCAAAAGTTTATACATGTATAGATCCATTTTAACTGTAGATATTGCAAGTCTAGAGAAGGATCAAATCTCTTGAGGTGAATATGTTATACCAATGTCGATCTATGTTAGCCACACATCTACCAAGCATCAAGAAGGATCAAATTTCTTAAGGTGTAAACCTCTTTTAAAGTGTAAAACTTGAGAAAAGATATATAGGTGTTGGGATCTCTCTCTCTCTCTCTCTCTCTCCACACACACAAACACACACACATTTACGTTGTCTACATTGAATTTTTGAATGTATAAATCTATACACTTGCAATTTGAGCAAATTGTTTTGTTTAATAAGACCAAAATGTAGAATAGTAAGAGTCTTTGGAATATTTTAACCATGAGAATAATTTTTTTCAATTACTTTATATAATATATCAATATTTTTTTTGTTTAATCATATATGATATATACATAGTTCCCATTGAAATATTTTATTTAATATAAATATTAAAATATTTTTATTTATGAACTTATTATTATTATTATTATTATTAACAATTGAATGAATTATGAAGTAGTTGTGTTTTTTACTTTTAATTTGTAGGCATTTGAATATTTTATTATGATCAATATTTAAGTACTTTTTCTTTCTCTTTTTTATTATATATATATATATATATATATATATATATATATATATATAGTTGTTTGATCCGTGAGATGATTGCACACTTAATGTTCATCTTGAGAAAACACAACCTAAGGGCATCAAAATTGTCAAATCACTTGGGGATCGCACCCAGCCTTTAACATCGCTGGATTTTTTCCCACTAACTTTCAAACTGGTGACCTTCAGATTAGTGAGTGCCTTAAAAGTATATCCTATCACTATCTATTTTATACCATGTGGGCTAAGTTAATATTTATTTTTCAAAAGTATATGAATGTAAGATTTTTTCTACTTTTAGCTACTTTATCTCTCTTTAAAGTTATTATAAAATTATTCCATTTACAAGGATATCGAGATATTTTATTTATAGGTGAGAGTGAAGGTTAAACATTTTACATCTCATTCAAGTTAAGTTGTAATACTATAATGATTTTAACTAAAATTAACCAAAAATGTGTATTTATTTTTGTTTTTATTGTACACCAAATTATTTTTTTATGTAGAGAATAATTTATTTTTATTTTAAAAGACGTGTCAACTTGAAGTTGGACAAGGAAGGAATTATATATATCTTTCTCATACTTGCGTGTCCTCTCGGTGCAATAATATACATCTTTTTTTTATTTTTTTAATTATTATTTAGAGTTATTCTAATAAAATATTAAATATTAAATTATCGTTAAAATAATATAAGCTATAAAGTAAATTATTTTATTATCATTACTAATTATTAAGTTATTATTAAATACAAAACCATATCACTGATGTAATTTAAAATTAAGTAAATTAGTATGATAAATGATTCCTACATTATCCTCTAAATAGCTTTGAAAGCATTATAACAATACATAAAACATACACACCTATAATACAAGAGTGTTACTTCCACATTTCTAGTTGTATCATCTAATTGAACATTGCATGTATAGAATTATGTTCAAAACATATAAAAAGTTGCAAATTTGTTACCTCCCTTGTGCCATTAGAGAATCACACAAGTGGAGTAGTGAAGAAAGATAGAAATATTAATTAAGTAAAAGCGAATGCATGGATTTCTCTTTTGTTTTTCAAATCAAGACATAGGTAGTATGTTTCACTTTTTCATAGCATTGGTAGGGTAATTCTAGTGTAATGTGCGTTCCTTATTTAATTGTGGTGCATGACATTTTTTCAAAGGTGTGTCACAAGGTCCCTAAGACTTTAAAAAGGTGTACGGATTGATTCTTGAAATTACATTAACTTTCATTGTCTAATCATTTAAGTGTGGATTCAAATATTTAACAAAAATACAATTTTGAGGTGTTTTGTTTGTTTCTAATAGTTGTTTTCCAATATGACTTACATATTTAATCAACATTGGGTTACTAGTAATATATGATGTTAAAATTTACATTGCATTTCATGAACTATCAAAACACCATATAAAAATGTATGTAAAAACAATATACAAATACAATTTTAATTATTAATCACATATTCGGAAGTTTAAAGTGTGGTTAATGTGCATGATGTTTGTGATTTAAAATGTGATGTGGTTAGACGAAAATCAAGAGAATAGTTCTATGCAATATAAGTAAATTTAAATAATGCAAAGCAAATAGCTTGAAGACATACTAGCTATGTTGGACAGATTTACAAATGAAATTATGGGTCTATTTCAAACTTGAGATGATGTGAAATAGTACCCAATAATAAAGAAAATAAGCTTTGCAATAAATTTCTTGCATAAGATGGATATGTGAAAAAGTAGCTTCCTAAAGTAGGTTTGAAGTATACATTTATGAATGGGGCAGCATAGAATCTCCCCATTTCGACTACTTGTAATAGAATTTGGTGTCAACACCTAACCACTAATTTTAACATGTTTCTTAACTAAAATACCACCCGATAAAAACATTGTTGCATCAATGTACAAGGAAAAATATAATAGATATGAATGGAATTTAGAAAGAATATTGTAATAAATTTTTTTGAAAAGATGTTAATAGTATGTAACCATTTGAATAACAATAATATATGTATTCAGTAATAACCAAACAAGGTTTGGGGGTAGCAACAGCAGATGGGTAATTATTCACCCCTATGAGCGCAAAGAGATCCAATTTGCATGGAGATTGGGCATTACAACCAATAACCAAGAAGAATATTCAGCGCTATTACAAGGATTAGAATTGGAAATAACAGACAAGATCTAGAAGATTAAGGTATTTGGAGACTCAATGTTAGTTATTCAAAAAATTCATAAGACTAGGCAAAATTTTTCTTACTCTTTTCAAATAATCAATGAAAGAATAATATTGTAAATTCGTTAATTCAATCAGATTGAATTCTATCATATTTATAGAACTTTCAACTTAGAAGTTGATTCATTGGAAAATAAAGGATCAACTTTTGCCCAGGGAATAATAGAGAAGGAAATCGATCTCACACAATATAATCTCATTCCATCATTAAAATGGGGAAGTATTCATTTGTTGAAAAGGAGAGATTTGACAACCATCATTAGGAAAATGGTTCAAGGGATAAGAAATGGATATACATTATTGTAATAACATATAGAGAATTTAGGATTTTATCCCCTCTAGTGATCTTGAGAATTGTCCAACAATCCCCCATTACATTAAAATTTCATGGTTAGATGGTGGTGGATTAGAGGTGTTATGATGGCGGTAGACGGTGTCCTTAAGAAGTACTAAGGATGCACAGGTGTAAACAAGATACTTCTCCATTAATTTAACTCTAGTGTTCGTATGTGAATATGGGTTCATTTCAAATATGCGAGGGTTTAATGTTCCTTGGCCTCCCCATACTCGACACTCCTTTGAATTCATGTGAGGATATTGTTTGTATAGATTTCACAATTATATCATATTTGTAATCAATGGTGTCTTGAAGGTGACTTAGGTACGTGTGTTCAATTATAATAGTTGGAACTACTCTGTAAAGGATCCATAACATTCCTCTGTGAGACCTGAACAAGAGGGTGGATAATTATATATTTGGTCGCGGAAGTTCAAGGTTTCTTCTTAGTTTTGGATAAATAATGGAGGATTGTGTACCAATGACCCAATGTAAGTTGTTCATGAAGCTAAACGCGCTCCAAAATTTTTCGATGGTAATAGTATAAGGTTTATTGTGCATGGTGTTAAGGAAGAAAAACTTGGAAGAAGAAGAAACCCATGCAAAACTAGAAATGTCGGAGACAAAATATGTCTTATTGAAGGGTCTCTATGAAAAATCAAATCTAGTAAACAAAATCAAATTTGTACAATGGATATCAGATTGAGAGAGTTGGAAGATAGGCATGGCATGGGAGATTAGGAAATCTTTGTAGAGGAATAATTTTACAAGGAACTTGAGGAGAAGAGAGAAAAATGTGTCAGGGGAAGTAGGTAGAAGAAAGGGGAGAAGGATTTTTAACATCTAGTGGAAGATACTATAATGGGATCATCCAAATTCACTTAAAAATTAGTATTTCAATTTTCGTAATTCTTTTCAAATTTTAGTTAGTATTAAGGGTTTATTACAAAGGCTATAGTAAGCATATGTTCTGAATAGTAGGAAAAGGGTGTCACGTGCATAGATTTGACCTTTTTTGGAAAATTTAACATAATATTTTTATAGAACATGATGAATATTGTTAGGGTTATGACTCAAAATCCAATTTTTATTATAAAATTCCTACCCATTTCATTAAAAAAATTAATAATAATTGAATAAGGTCTAGGAATGACCTTGTGGTAGAAGAACTATCATATACAAATTTGTAAGTATATTTTAATTCTCAAATAAAAAAAATTGTTTTTTTTTATTGTTTGTTTAAAATTTGTATCATGTTAAAAGTAATATGAATTTAAATATTAAATTTGAGATAGACCATAATGAAAATTCGATACTATTGTTAATGCCATTATAAAAGGTTATAATTTAGATAAATAAATTATGTTTAGAGAAATGGATTTTATGATTATTGTAGTGGGTTTATTTTGCTTTGGTGCAGGAATTACAATTGGTGTTGATAATGGGTATTTCCTTTTATATATTTCCATTTCACTAATGTGGTAGAGTGATCTTAAGTCCTTTCTTTATTTCACTATTGTGTTTATTCTAGAGCAATCATAGATGTTGGCAAGCAACTTTCATTTTATCATAGAAATGATGAATAGTTAGAAAAAAATACTTTATTTGTATTTATATTGTGGGATTGAAGCCCTTAACCATAGATCAAATAAAACATGTGTTGTGTTAGAAATAAAAAACAAAAAATATGTGTAGAGTAGTTAAACTCTTCAACATCATCTTTTGGAAATACTAGCTCTAACTTTTCATAATTGTTGTATCAAATCCACCTCATTATGACATGAAAAAAATATTTTCAATTTCAATGTTAGTAGCATACACTTCACTTCTTCACTTTTTCTTTGTAGAGGTTGGGAGTTGGGACATCTATTGTTAATCCTTGGGCATAGCCCCATGTAAATCCATACATAGTGAATCATATTTCTATTGTTGTATTAGTGTTGTCAGGTACACCCTTTAACTGAAATTGTACCATTTCTCTGTGTCACACACACACAGAGAAGAGACCTAGTTTTAGAATCATCTCATTTCATTCTTGTACATTTCCTTTATTGTAATAAGAGGTTTCCCCCTTGAAGACTGTTATATTTTACTCTTATGTTTATTTCTCAAGTTGGGGAGCTTCCTTTTTTTATTTTTAGGATATTTTGATATTTTTGCCTAACATTTGGTATTATAAGCTATAATTCTAAGGTTTTTCTCCTTCAATCTAGAAATATTGTAACTTATACTTAAAAATATTATGATAAGTCTCATATATAGAAATTTTTAGTAGACTGTGGATACATGTCACGGTACAAGTGGTAAAAGTTATAATAACTACTTCAATATACTTTCAGAAACAATTCAAGAAAAAAGGTCATTGGTGAGGGTCATGCCTGTGACGGGCCTTCAAGGTCCGTCACCAATGTTGCATATGGTGACGGTCTTTAAAAAAGAGTTGTTGTAAGTGTATATAGTGATGGTCCTTTAAGTTTTGTCACCAAAGCCATTTTCAATGACACTTTTGGTGAGGGTCGTTAAAGGCCTGCCACTAATTCTCTCTTTGGTGACACTTTCGGTAAGGGTTGTTAAAGGCCCATCACTAATTCTCTCTTTGGTGACACTTCTAGTGACGATCTTTTATTGACCATCACCAATGATCTTTTTGGTTACTTTTGGTGATGGTAAATAAATGTTCATCATCATTGATCATTCCAATGAGTTTTTGATGATGCTTCATGCCTGTGACAAACCTTTAAGGTCCGTCACCAATGTCGCATATGGTGACGGTATTTAAAAAATCATTGTTGTAAGTGTATATAGTGATGGTCCTTTAAGTTTGTCACTAAAGCTATTTTCAATGACACTTTTGGTAAGGGTCATTAAAGGCCCATCATTAATTCTCTCTTTGGTGACAATTTTGGTGAGGGTTGTTAAAAGCCCATCACTAATTCTATTTTTAGTGACACTTCTAGTGAAGAACTTTTATTGACCCTCACCAATGCTCTTTTTGGTTACTTTTGCTGATGGTTAAAAAATGTTCATCATCATTGATCATTTCAATGAGTTTTTGATGATGCTATGTACCTTTTACTATATTTTTTGTCAAAAGATAATGATTTAAGACAATTGTTGTGAAGTCTTTTTAATTATGTGTCCAAGGTCATAATCATTATAATAGTCAGTCAAATTGTGAAGAAGTAATTAGTGTGTATCATTTCCCTCAATTCATAAGAATATAGTTTTCCTATGAGTCAACACATGATTCATCTCTATTAGGTTTATTATCTAACAAATTTCCTTTAAATAAATTTCCACTAGTGTGTGTAGGAAATATATTATTTAATACATAATCAAGCTCTGTCAATTCTATTAATTAGAGAGACCTAGCACTCCTCAACACTCATGGCATACCTTACCATGCTTTGGAATAGTACACTAACATTCCTTGGCACCTCGCATGTCTTGTAACATGTTTGTACCCATAACATCTTGCCATGAGTAGGACACCCAAGCACATGTTGGCATGCCCTAGCATAGCATAACACTCCCCTATCATGTGTTGGCATGCCTCATAGTCCTTAGCATGCCCTAGAACACCTTGGCATAATATTGTGTTGACAAACATTATCACTTGGCACACATTGGCACTTGGCATGTATTGGAACATATTATTAGTGTGCCTAATGTTATCACTCCTCTAGATCTCTAAGGCTGAGGAAGAGTCCAACTGAGGTAACCATAGGCCAATCTTTTGACTTGGTAGCTAGCCCTACTAGGCCGGAGAGGGCTCTTTCCAAAGAATCACAACCAAGAGGACTAAATGGATTAGGGTTTTATGCTAAAGTGTAAAGGTTGTTTTGATTTGATTTGATTGGGTTATTGTTGGATAAGGATATTAGGTCAAAGAGGCTAGGTCAGGGAAAATAAGATATGATTGCAGACATTCAAATGGGCAAGGTAGGCATAAGGCTTGACAATTAAAAGGTTATTTGGTGAGATGGTTTAAGACTGATGAGGAGTTAGGAAGAGCATAGGAGATGTATTCTTCATAAACTGAAGAGAAAATGGACAAATTATGATAACTTTCCCAAAACAGAGCATGAGAAAACATGTATTCTGCCTATCAACTTGAGAATAACCATATAATAGACATGAAATGGTTTATGAACTTACAAAACATCCATACAAATGATGAAAAGAAGAAATAAGGCTAAACATTCATACCACATGTATCCCAAAGAAATATCTGCAACGCATCTAATAAAACTTACCAAAATTTGATACAATAGTGTTTGTGATCACTAGTACAACCTCCAACTGAGTCCAACCTCTGAAAAGAGTGAAGAAATGGAAGATATATACATCACAACAACCTTCTCTCATCCTCAGGGGCCGAATCCCTGATTTGAGGAAGAGATCCAAAAAAATCTGAACTGATACCTAGAGTGTAGGGATCTTTAAGTGACTCCTCCCTAATTGCGTTGAAACTGATTCATTTGACTTGATGATTTCTATTTAACTAATGTATTTACCATAGGTGATAGGAAAAGGACCATTATTACATTTACAACAACAATTACATCAGTAAAAGTTGATTTCCAAGAATGAAAATCAAATCTGGAGAAGAACAGTGAAAAATCAAGCAAATGGTCAAGTGTGCCATCTTTCTTTCAAGTGCGCCCTCCACATTGAAGGCTTCTTTTGACTACCTTTCCGATGTCCCAATTGAGTCGAGGATAGCTAATTGGAAGGCGTGACCTGTATAGTTTCCAAATATACCTTCAGTTTCCAAAATGGGCTTCATTTAACCTTCCAAAATTTGATTCTCCCAAGACTAGTCTGTGCGCAGTACCTAGGCCAAAATTGAGGTAGAAACATGATTTTTTGCTGGTTTTTTCCCTTTTCACTTGTTATTTTTACAAACTAAGGCTGGAAACATGGTTTTATTAGATGTATTTTTCATTATGCATCCAGTATATCAAGTTTCTTTTTCTCTTCTTGGTGAGTTAGGGCTTCAATTTTTGCCTTTGCTACTTTGAGCTTTGCCCTTGCATTTCTTTCTCTGTTGGCATAATGTTTTTCCATCTTCCTTTGAATGTCATTTTTCTGATTGGCCTTTTCTAGGAGATTTTCTAAATTTTGATTGACTTTTTCAAGCCAATGCTCCCGGTTCTCATTAATCAATATGGAAAACTGCTCATTCCATGTGAGCTAATTTGCAAGCTCAGCCTCCTTTTGTTTCTCTAGTTCTAGAGCTCTTTTCAGCCCTCTAATCCTAGGTCTATTTTTTGGTTCTTGATCTTCTTCAGGTTCACCATACCTATCATAGGTCTCATCAAGCAATGCCTTGGCCTTCATTTCTTCCTTTTTTTCCTTGATGAGCTGAATCTCCATGACATCATGTTTGGCTTGAAGCTGCTGATTTTCTTGCTCATAATATGAAATAATGTATTTTGAAATCTATAAGTTAATCTAGATCTCCCTGGTGAGTGCATAATTTTCATTCATGATAATTCTAGTTTCCTTATTGTCATCATGCTCACCTAGGTCAACCAAGTCAAAATCCTGCTCTGTCTCATGGAAGTCCTCCTCCTCATGCTGAATCTATGTCTCTATCATCTTCTCTTTTCCTTTGTGTACCTTCTTTGTTGGTGAAGAAGGCAAGGTCCCTCCTACAATATGTGCGACAAACACCTACCTATGGCCTCTCTGATAAGTGTGTGCCAATGTGCCAAAATGTTTCCTTGTAGGCTTGATGACCTCAACCTACTCAATTTGCTCTGCCTAATTGATCTCATCTTTGCTAGGTGACTCAATATGCTCATGAAATGGTCATGGTGGTGGTGATGGTGAAAGAGATTGATCTGATGATGATGAATTATCTATGGGCTGAGATAGAGAAATGAATGTGGAAGGATGAGATGATGAAGGCACATTTTGAACATTCTAAATAGATGGATCAATGAATATGGGATTGGCTATGAAGGTACTCCATGCAATGTTCAGCTCATTGAGATGATAGAGGACTATGATTTTGATGAGGGAATGATGAAAAAGACTTTTCATTTGATGTTCATACTCTCTTTCCTGGAAAATATATGACATCTTATCAATTCTTTGGAAAAGGTAGTAGTGTATGTTGAGCATCTTTACCCTAGTGAAATGCATTAAGAGTTGGATGTGATAGGAATAAAGTCTAGAAAATCTACCTTCACATGAAAAGTATTTCATGATAATCTTCATCATTGGAGCATATCTGTCTAGGAGGTGAGAAAAAGGAAAATAGTTGTTTATCTCATTTCTGTACCTTGGTTGTATGAAAGGCTCATGGTAATGTTTCCCCAACTCACCTTGCTTGAACCATTTCTCCCCAACATCTGGGATCTCAGTGGCAGCTGATATAATGGCAGTGGATAAAGTAAAAGTGACACCAGCTAGAGTAACTTGGTTGTCATGGATTTTAGGTTTGAAGAGTCTAGTCAATATAGCATGGTGTTGGACTGTTTGAATTGTCTCACAAAATTCATAATAGTGAAGATATTTGAAAGATGTCACAGCTATAGGAGATGCCAAGAGTTCCCTGATATCTGTTGGCTCAAATCTGAGTACTCTACCCCCTTTTTGTGGTCTCCTCACCTATGTTTCTTCTCCCTCACTGTATGGTATGTTTTCTTCTTCTACCATGGTGTTTTAATGTCAAAACCCGAGGGAGGTATAATTTTGGTGGAATGTGGTTTTTGGGAGTAAGGAGTGGGAAAGGGAAATTGAAGGAGATGGGGTTAGGGATTTATGAAATGGGGGAGAGGACAGGGGATAATAATATGATGGAATTTTAGGATGGGAAAATTTTTTACATGTTGGGGGTTGGGAGCCTAGGTAGTTGTAGCACCTAGGGCTTAGGGTTTTGGGATAAAGGGTTTAGAGTATTGGGATAAATGGTTTAGGGAAATGGAATGAAAGTGTAGGGGAGAGTATGAAAGTGTATGGGAGTGAAATTTTGGGAATTGAGAGTGAAATGGTGGTTTTGAGGGAAATACTAGGGTTTTGATATGAGAAAAACACCAAAATTTTAAATAAACTTTCAAAACACCTTAAGAAATGACTGTAGGAGGAGAAGAATGCTATCTTTGTCTATTACTCACTTGCTTGAGGTTGAATACAAGATTGGTGGAGCTTTGGAGGTGATTTTGGCTTTCTTGGATAAGTGAGCATTGCCACAAGGAAGTGTGCACTTTCTCTGACAAGTGCATAGTGCCAGAAGGAAGTGCGCATCACTAGAAGGAAGTGCGTAGCATCTGAAGGAAGTGCACAATGCCTGCTCTGTTTTTTCAATTTCGCCCAGAATCGTGGGAAATGCTCTCTTGGGGTTTGCTCAATCGATGGTAGGAGACAAATGAAGTTGAGTTTGATGCTATGAAGGCTCTTATACTTGAGTGAATTTGATTTTTTTAACTTTAAAACCCACTTTCTAATGTTTCAATTCACCATTGAAAACTTTGCTAATTACCCTTTACACTTTGATTTTCTTCTTTGCAGATTGATGATGCTGGAGTTTGGCACTCTTTACATTTGACTTTGCTTTGATGAATTTTGCATATAGAGTTTGAGTTGGCAGCTTAGGAACAATACTTATTACATATAGTGAACATAAAATTACATAAATTAAAAAATAATATTACATCTCTGTTTTTTGGAATAAAATTGCAATCTGAAATAAAACTCATACTTGGAATGAAAATTAGAACTTGGGAAACCATAGTTACATGTTTGAAAATCCTCTTTAAATGAAAAAGGGATATTATTTTTCTTACTCTCATACTTTTTTGCTGGCCTTATGCAGTGAAATGGAGTATTATTGAACCTTGGAAAATGAAACCTAGTGACCTAATAGGATCTTGAATGACCAGACTCCATGTTGACTTGACTGACATAAAGACATGATGAAATGAGATTTTATGATTGATGTATGCTCAGTAAGACATGAAGGTGGGTCAGCAAGTATTGATTTTTGAGGGAGAGTGGGATTTTTGACTTGGGTTACCATCAGTGAGTAAATTTTGAATGAGGACCTAGGTGGAATGACAAGAATTTCAAAATGGGAACCTAATATGATATAAAAAGAGGAGTTTTGATCATTGATCGGAGTATGCAAATGCTGACTCTAACACCTCACATTCCCCTTTTGAAAAAGATAAAGTCCTGACTTATTAACCCTCTTATGTGTTCATTTCCTTGCATTTCAGCTTGGTTATTCTTTGATGCATATTGGCATACTCTGGCACCATGTGCATCCTAGCATGTCTTAGCACCTGGCATGCCTTGGCACTATTTGGCACATGTTAGCACACCCCTATTACAGGTCTATTTGGGCACATCACTCCCAACGATCAGATCAATGTAAATAGGGTCTATCAAACCCTAATTCAATTGCTACATGTTGTAGACATGCCACCTCATTGAGTGCTTTAATCCATGAGAGTTTCCTGACTTCAAACCCTACTGAAGTGCTTCCTTGGGTCACCAGTGTACCCCTGGTCAGGGGTAAGTGCTCTACAGAGCAAGTAGCCCCATTCAAGGCTACGTTGTAGAGCACCTAAGCCCACTCAAGCCTACGCTGGGTGAGAATCCTTGAAATGTTCATTGGATCGTCAGTATATTCCTCCTTTCTAGAGCCTTCTAGAAGGAACCCAACTTTTATCCTATCAAGATGATCTTGACTTAGGATAGTCTTGGATCATCTAATCCTCTATCCTCTTATCCCTTTAAACATGGAAACTAATCATCCAATTATGGAAACCCATTAAATGCCATATTAATGACAAAACCACTTGCATTCATCTATAAATTGGCCTCCCATCATAGAGCTAATGAGATTGGATATTATAGAAAACTATTATTGGTTTGGAGACTTGAAATCGATGTCAAGTAATGTTATGCTACTAGATTGATGTTTCTATTAGTGTGATGAGGGTTTGGACTAAGTTGGATGAGTGACATGAGATTGAACCATATTGGGTGTAACTTCACCTTCTACCAATCAATAAAGTTGTTTGTTCCTTTTCCAATACTTTTGTCTATATCTATGATGAATGTATGTTCAAATGTTGTTGATTCCATTTGTTTACGATAAATAGATCATATGCTTTGATTGTTTTCATCTTCTGTTTATGTTGGCAGGTACCAATTGAGTGAATTCACTTTGAGTGGGAGCGATGGGGGCGACTCAAAGGAAATAAAAGGAAGCAAAGTATTACAAATAGGTTCTTTTATCTGATCTGTTTATTGTAGGAAAACAATAAACATTTTTACTTCAGTTGTTCTAAGTGTAACTACACACTTAGGGAAGATATACTTATCCGTAGGTATAAATTCTGTATAACAACCCTGGAACTACCTAGCACACTCTAACACTTCTTTACATTCCCTGATATTCCCTGCATGCCTTACCCATGCTTAGCATACCTTGTCACTTCCTCATTTCCATGAAAGCTAGCACTCATTGACACTGCCTGACACACCCTCATATTCATTCACTTCCATGCATTTTGACCTAGTTCTCCCTTGTGTTTTGGTGACACTCAAAATGAACCATTTTTAGAGTATTTTTGCACTCAAAATGAACCATTTTTGGCTGAGATATTTCCATTCTCCCAAGGTGTCTCCAGGTGCACAGCAAAATGGAAAAAGAGGGGAATAAAGGTGATTTTTGACCTCTTTTTTGAAAATTTCTCAAAAGCTGAGCCCCAGACCAAGAAAGTGGGCAAACAAGTTTTGAGAGGGGGTCATAAGCTTTCCAAAAATGTTTTTTTTCCATCATTTGGATCCCTAAGGAAGAAGCGCAGTGTGAGCTCGTTGTGCTCCTAGACAAAAAATTGCCAAAAAATTGCAAGTCTACACCAATCTACACCAAAATAGAAAATTTTCTCCAAATCCTCCCAAAATTTTTCTAGAGATGCCTGATGAGGTATGTTATGCAATCATGGATGCATCAACAAGAAAATATAACTTACCCTTCTCCTCTTGGCTGATGAGGGTTTCCTTGAGTTTTTCCTTCAACTGCTTGATTTTGACCTTGACAACCTGATTCCTTGTGTAATAATGGATGGCCATTTTATTTTTGTAACTTGTTATCATTGTTGGCCTTGTCAATGATCTTCTCAAGGTGGCAATTGACTTTGTCAATCCAAAACTCCCTGCCCTCATTTATATCATGGCAATCCTTTCTTCAAATGTCAATTCTTCCATTGGTGGGTTTTGTTATCTTTCCCTCTGAAGTGCCTTCCTAAGACCCATTATCCTTGGTCTCTTCCTTTCCACATGTACTTCATGTTGCTTAGTTTCCTCATGGTCCACCACTGCCTTGCCTCTCATCTCTTGTTTCTTCGCTTTGAATTGCTCTTTCTCCATGACTAGTTGTTTTGCCTTAAGTTGATTGTTTTCTTGCTCAAGGAATGAAATGATGAATTTGGCCCTTTCAAAATTTTCCTTGAGGTCCATGATATGAGAATCCCTATCTTTGATGACTTGGTGCAGTTCTTTATGCTCATCATGTGTCTCCAAGTCAACTAGGTCAAATTCATGCTCAATGGGCTCCACATCATGCAAAGAAGCCCCATGATGTGGTGGTGATCCTTATTATGCTGATGTAGTAGGCATGGACCCTTCCTCAATTTGATGAGAAAACACAAGGCTTTTGCCTCTCTGATATTTCTTGGTCACCTCAGTCCTGGGTGCCTTGGAAACCTCATCATGTTTTCTTGATGACCCCACCTCCATGGGTTGTACTGACATGCTTTGGTTCTAGCTTGGTTAAGTAGTTATATGTGTTTTTAAGGCTACCTCAATGAAGGTGTCCCATGTCATGTTCTTCTCTTTCAACTGATGGAGTACTATAACCTTTATTAGGATATGTTGAAAGAGGTTGGGATAATGCACTTTTCCTTTCAATTGCACTTTCCTTTCAATTGGTTGTTAAAGGACTAAAAACAAGCCTTAGTTGTATTCCTTGTATCAGTGTAATTGTAAAGGGATGTGATACCTGGTACATGAGCTCTAGCCTATTCTATTATAGTTTGTAATATAATGAAGAAGAGTTTCAAAAGGTTAAAAATTTTCATGTGCATTAGTTTATTCCATTATGTGTGTAGATTTCGTTTTGTAAAGTATATGTGTTGTGGCACTTGAGTGTGTTTGCATCAAATATTCTAAGACCAAACCCAGATTCTCATGTGTTGTGGAAATTCAACATATGCCTTGTTCACCTAAGAAATACATGTAACTCATCTTAGGCTACTCATGTTCAATCTCAACTCATCCCACTTAACAAGTTATGAAGACAAGGCTCATAACATCCAACCATGGCCATAAAACAACTAAGTAACACAGTTTACATCTTGACATTCCATAGCAGCTGACATGTCTTAGAATGCCTTAGCACTATGTGGCATGTTTTAGAATCCCCTACATTCCTTGGCATGCTTTGACACTCCCTAACACACCCTAGAACTTCCTAACATGCCTTGGTAGTTTAGCATACCTTGGCACTACCTAGCATATAACCTTGTCACTCCCTCCTTAACACACCTAGAACTCATTGACACTCCCTGTCACACACTCTTAATCATTCATTTCCATGAATTTTGATCTAGTGCTTCCTTGTGTTTCCCTGACACTCCCTAGTATGCATTGGCATACCCTAGCACCTGGCACATCTTGGCATGTCACCCTAGCACTCTAGCATTCCTTGGCACTACCTAGCATACCTTTTCACTCTCTCCTTAGCACACTTAGAGCTTGTTAACACTCCTAGTCACAAACTCTTATTCAATATTCATTTTCATGCATTTTTACCTAGTTCTCCCTTGTGTTTCCCTAGTACTCCTTAACACTCCTTGGCATGTGTTTGTAGACCCTAGCACCTAGGACATATTGGAATGTCACCCTGACTTCTAGCATGCCTTAACACTGCCTAGCATACCTTGTCACTCCCTCCTTAACACACCTGGAACTCACTGACACTTCCAATCACAAACTCTTATTTGTTCATTTCCATGCATTTTGATGTAGTGCTCCCTTGTGTTTCCCTGGAACTCCCATATAACACTTCCTTGCACGTGTTGGCACATATGGTCGCATGCCACGCTTGCACTCTAACATTGCTTATCACTACCAAGCATTCCTCATCACTCCTCCTTAGCACACTTGGAAATCGCTGAAACTCTCTTTCACACACTCTTATTCATTCATTTTCATGCATTATCACCTAGCGCTCCATTGTGCTTCCCTAACACTCCTTAACACTCCTTGGCACACATTGGCACACCCTCGCACTTGGCGCATCTCAACACGCTTTCCTAGCACTCTATCATCCATTGACACTACCTAGCATATCTTGTCCACCCCTCCTTAGCACACCCAGAACTTGATAACACTCCCTATCACACACTTTTATTCATTCATTTCCATGCAATTGAAACTAGTCCTCCCTTGTGTTTCCCTGGCACTCCCTAGCATGTGTTGGCGCCACACCATAGCACCTACCACATCTTGGCATGCCTTAGCACTTGGCATGTCTTGGAATGCCTAACACACCTTAGAACTTTCCAAGATGTGTTATCATTTCCTAGCATTCCTTGCACACCTTGGCACTCCCTAGTTGTTATGCCCTCATAGATAGCATTACTTTTTTTCCGACTTGGGAACCCAACCAAGTCATTGAAAAAATAGTGTTGTCCCTAGACATAAGTATCCCTTTGTCTAAAACTTATTTTTCCATCCCCTTATCACAATCATAGGCTTACTTATTGCAAGTCTTAGGATTCTGTAGTGTGCAAAGCTTAGTTGTGTGGGTTTGGGGCTTAAGGCCTAGTTGTTCCATTTAAGTGAAGTAAAATGAGAGGAAATGAGGCACTAGGTCCTTCCACGTGTTGGAACATCTTGGTCACATGCCACCCTAGCACTCTAACATTCCTTAGCACTACCAAGCATGCCTTGTAACTCCACATTAGCAAACTTGGAGCTCACTGACACTCCCTATCATGCACTCTTATTCATTCATTTCCATGCATTATGACCTAGTTCTCTCTTGTGCATCCCTAGCACTCCTTAACACTCCTTGGCACACACTGGCATAACCTGGAACTTGGCACATCTCAATATGCTCTCCTAACAATCTATCATGTCCTGACACTACTTAAAATACCTTGTCAATCCCTCATTAGGACACCTAGAACTTGCTAACACTTCCTATCATACGCTCTTATTCATTAATTTCCATGCAATTGAAACTAGTCTTCCCTTGTGTTTCCCTGGCACTACCTAGCATACCTTTTCAATGCCTCCTTACCACACCCAAGACTTGCTAACACTCCCTATCACACACTCTTCTTCATTCATTTCCATGCAATTGAAACTCGTCCTCCCTTGTGTTTCCCTGGCACTCCCTAGCATGCGTTGGTGCCACACCCTAACCACCTAACACCTCTTGGCATGCCTTAGCTCTTGGCATGTCTTGGAATGAATAACATGCCTTGGAACTTTCTAGCATGTGTTATCACCTTCTAGCATTCCTTGCACTCCTTGGCACTCCCTAGTTGTCATGCCCTAATAGATAGCCTTACTTTTTTTATGACTTGGGAACCCAACCAAGTCATTGAAAAAATAGTGATGTCCCTAAAAAAAAAGTCTCCCTTTGTCTAAAATTTATTTTTCCATCCCCTTATTGTAATCGAAAGCTTACCTATTGCGAGTTCTATACTGAAATTATCCTAATACACTTCGTCCTTGGGACACTTGGAAGACACTCTTATTTGTTCGTTTTGATGCACTTTGACCTAGTTCTCCCTTGTGATGCCCTCACACTCCCCAACACTCCTCGATATGCATTGACACTATATGGCATGTTTTATCATGCCTTTTGATTCCTTGGCATGCCCTGGCACTCCTTAGCTATCATGCCCTCATAACTACCCTTATTGGTTTTAAGACTTGGGAACCAACCAAGTCCTACCTTGACTACAACATCTTGACCAAGTTACAGTTACTGCAACTATACTATGCCTTATTCACCTAAGAATGACCTATAACTCATCCTAGGTTACTCATGCCCAATCTTAACTCATCCCACTTAACAAGTTACCAAGTCAAGGCTCACGTCCAACCATGGCCATAAAACAACTAAGAAACATAGTTTACATCTTGACATGACATAGCACCTATCATGTCTAACAATCCCTTGGCACTATGTGGCACATGTTGGCATTCCCTGCATTCCATGGCATGATTTAGCACTCCCTATCATACTTTACCACTCCTTGACATGTCATGGCACTCTTGCATGCCTTAGAACTACCTAACATTTAACTTTGTCACTCCCTCCTGAGCACACTTGGAATTCACTGACACTCCCTATCATACACTCTTATTTGTTCATTTCAATGCATTTTGAACTAGTTTTCCTTTGTGTTTATGTTGCACTTCTTAACAGTCCCTGACACACATTGGCACACCCTAACACACATTAGCACACCCTAGCATATTGTCTCCATAACACTCTAGCATTTCTTGGCACTACCTAACATACCTTATTGTCCCCTCCTTAGCACACCTAGAACTCACTAACACTCCTTGTCACACACTCTTATTCATTCATTTCCATGCATTTAAAACTAGTGCTCCATTATGTTTCCCTTGCACTCCATAACACTCCCTGGCATGCATTGGCACACCCTAGCACCTGACACATCTTGGCATGTTTCCCTGGCTTCTAACATGCCTTAGCACTTCCTAGCATACCTTATCACCCACTCCTTAGCACACAAGTAACTCACTAACACTTCCTGTCACAACCTCTTAATCACTCAATTGCATGCATTATTTTCACCTATTGGTCCCTTGTGTTCCCCTAGCACTCCTTAACACTTCCTAGCACAGGTTTTTGATGGACAAAACACTATATATAGGGAAAATCATCCTCCATTTGTGGACAAGCAAATTTGGTTAAGTAAGTTTGTAATAAGAAGTGCGAAGATAACCAACCAAGAGAACGAAACAAAGAGCAAAGATTTTGGTGTCGTTTATGGGTCTGCTTTAGGGCTACTAGCTCCACACATCTGAAGTTAGGAAGAACTATCTACTGCAGAAAAGATCAAAGATGTTGTTGTTGTCCAAGAAGTCAAATCAAGGAAGAAGATAAGCAAGGTTACAAACCGAATTATAATAAGAGTTCATACCATCCAAGCAAAGAAGATCAAGGTTCAAAAGGTTGGTCAAGCACATGTTCTAGTGTTTATGCAAGAGCGCCGAGAACTACATATTTGATCCATGGAACTGGAATTTGAAGGATAGTCAAGTTATTGAATGAAGAAGCTTGATCATCATTGACTCAAGGAAAAAGAAGGAAGTTGAATCAAGGAGCTTTGTGACTTGGTCTTGGAGAGGTCATTGAGTTAAGGGTCTAGGTTGTGGTCTTGGTATTTGTCAATTGAAGTCTCTATAAGAAGAAGGTTTCGTTTGGGTTTTCCTCTCATGTTGGAGAGGTTTTGGTCTTGGTTGATTACATATTTATTGTGTCTCTTGTCTCCTCATTGTTTATGCATTGGTAGATGTTTGATGAAGAATATTGTTCTGAGCATTGTTTGTTATTTTGGATTAGCCTTGAATGTGTTTTTGTGTGAAAAATGTGTTGGGTTTGTAAACTATGAGTAGAGCAGTGTTTGATTGATGCATTCTTCCTACAATAAAATGTGTCTCTTACTTAAACAATTAAGTTAGTGGAAGCATGGGTACTTGGACAATTATTTTGGAATTTATGCACCTTACAAGTACATTAACTCATATAGTACATAAATATAATGGAAAGTTGTAACGTGTTGCATCATAGAAAGGCTGTTGATAAAATCTGATAGTGTAAATGTACATGATAGTTTGGAAAGGTGGGGAATAACTCTTTGTTAGTCGTAGGTAGCCTAATCAATTCCTTTTTTAATATGTAAATGTCCATGATGATTTTGAAAGTAGGTGGGTAGCAATTCTTACTCATATCATAGATAGCCTAACGAGAACTTTTCTCTATCTAGAAAGATACTAGATACAATTTTTTTTGTATTGTGTGCTTCTTCAATTTTTTTTATAATACATCATGTTATAAAAACTTTAAAAAAGGTTATCACTTTGGTTCTTGCATTTGTGGTAAAATATGAACCCGGCTTCTGAAAGTAGTGTTATTCTGGAGGATGCCAACAATATTTTTCACTCCATAAGGTTTAATCTATATGTAACCTTTGATGAGTTTTTTTGGATGATTGTACTTCAAAAATAAAGATGCATCTGTAGTTTTCTCACTTGCTAATTTAGAATCAATGAAAAAAATCAAAATAATTACTTACATTTGTTTGTAGAGTTAACCTGAAATTGATGGAACATGGTGATCACATCAAATGAATGTGAAATTGAATTTTGAAATTTTATTAATGTCCTCAATGCTTGGAAAATGTAATGGGATCAGATCATAAGTTAACATGTAAGGTATTTAGTGAGGCATTGCTTCTCTTCTAAGAAAAATATATCTAAACCAAGTGCAATACCAGGGGAGAGAGGATTTTGTAGTGTGCAATGCTTAGGAGAGAGGGGATTCTGTAGTGTGCAAAGCTTAGTTGTGTGGGTTTGGGGCTAAGGCATAGTTGCTCCATTTAACTAAAGTAAAATGAGAGGAAATGAGGTAGTGTATACTTTGTAATTCTTAGCTATGAGGATTTGGGGTTCAAGGCTTAGTCACTTCACAATTGAAATAAAATGAGATCAAATGAGACAAGGACTTGCAAATTATTAGTTATATGTAATGACATTAAAGTGAATAAACACAAAGTATCAAAATTCAAAGTAGAATCAACCCTTGTGTATCAAAATTCAGTCAAGCATTTTTTTATGGCTGAATTCCCCCTCAAATATACATTTGATTAATGCAAAAGCTTAGAGAACGACATTTATGTAATTGAGGAGTCCCTCTTAGGTGCACAAACCTTTACCCTTGACTTCACATTGTCTTTGAGGTTGTGTTCCCCTACACTCCTGTATGCTGACTGGGGATACTACACTCCAACATGACGAATTCTAAGATATATTGTGATAGGGGGGACGAGGGTTTGGGAAATTCTTGTTGCCATAGGAAGGTCTTGCCATGTTTAGTTCAACAATATGGAAGAAAAATGCTCATGTAGAAGGATTGATGGTGCTTTTTCAATTGTCGGAAATAGAAATGCCATACATTATGGTGCTTCTTGTACAATATTATCGATTGATGGAGAAAGATCAATGGTTCCTTTGGGTAGAACTATACCAATGTGTGGGTGGGACCAGTCTCATGAGATTCATTTTTTACTACCATCAAAATGAACTACAACCAAATTGATTACGGAAGATTTATGCGAAGGCAAAACTCATGAGATTCATTTTTTACTGCCATAACAATGAACTACATCCAAATTTGTTATAAAAGATTGCATTGTTAAAAGTTAATTTTTAGCTTTAAAGCTTGACATACTAATTATAAAACTAAATCTCATTTGTTTAAATAACACATAAACCCATAATATTAGTATTAAATAATTAAACATTAATAAAAAATATTTATAGTTTTTTTGGTTTAATTATGTAAAATCCAAATCTGAATTTGTTTAAAATTACAACTTACAACATGGTTAATTATTTTGTAATTTTGAAAAATAAAAAATATAATTTTTTGAAATGAGTATACAAATAAGATAAGAAAATATACATTCCATACATTTTTATATATTCATAAAATATAATGTTTTTAAAATTTATAAAAAAAAATAATTATAATTAAAAAATTTAATGATAATCCAAATTAAAAATTTAATTTCTGCCAAGTTTTTTCCCCGCCTTAGTGTATTCGAATTCTGCCACGTTTTCTTCCCTGCCTTAGTGTATTCAAATGAATGTTGAGTATTTAAAAACAAAGGAAAGACCATGAGCATAGGTTAATTGTTTCACGATGGGGAACTAAATTGAAATCTATCGTGCATGGGTAAACATCAGCTCTCTCTCACATCGGGTGGCAACTTGGCTCAATATTTTCTAGTGGGATCGATGGGGGGTTTCTCCTTCTTTCCTCGCTTGTCAAAGATAGATATGCTTCTTTCCTCCCTTGTCAAAGTGCTTTCCCATTTCCTTCCCACTTGTGGTGCTCACAAGCAGTCTTGTCCGTAAGGTAGGGATTGTAAAGTTAGGAGTGCCTTAAGTTCGCTAGTTGAGTGGCAGGAAGCTATGACCCAAGAATAGTCGATGTCTAGTAGTTACGCAGGTCGAGAAAGGGGTACAATCTGATCTGTGGCTCGATGGAAATAGGTAGAAGTCGCAGGATCAATCTTTAGGGTTTCTAGATCAATTTTCGTTCTTAGGATTGATTTGCAAATTTGTTTTATATTTTCACATGAAATGTTGCAGTGATTTGCTGGCACTTAGTGCTTCATGGTTGAATTTGGATGTGTTAAGGGATAATATTGAGGAATATCTCTTCAATGGCTTTCTCACAAAACATGGATCAAGATTGAGGAGGATCTCTTCACTAATTATCTTCCTGCTTTCCCAGGTCCTCCCTAAATCAATCCATCGAGGCATGTGTTGAATTTCATTTCTTCCTTAAATGTTGAAATAGTGAGGTAAGGGGTATAGCCTTTCCTCTACTTTCGATTGAAGATGTTGTGGACTCCCACATTGGCCACAGGAACCTTTCAGTCTTTCAATTACCGCGATTGAAAATCCCTACCACATCTACAAGGGTGGGAGCAAACGGTGAGTTATAAGATAGGACAGGCTCTATGAGAATGCATTGTGTTAGTGACTAGTATGCAGGACTTATAAAGAAAATGGCTTGGCCAGTTTCAGCCTAGCCCGATGGTTGTGACTGGTGCTTATGGGCTATGACTGTGGGATCTTCAAATTGCTTGCTCACAAAACATGGATCAAGATTGAGGAGGATATCTTCAATGGCTTGTTCACAAAACATTGATTTGTTCGACGTCTATTTTTGTTGGGAAAACTTGGACCATGATGGAAGGATCAGAAGCCTTGGTATTCTTTCAAGATCCTAATTTACCGAAGAAAATACTTGCACAAACTCAAATGATAGGAGAGACACACATATAAAGGTTGATGACCTGCAGGGGTGCTACGCACTCCTCCTCAAGTGACAAGTTCAAGGAGCATTGCAACTTCTACCCTTTCTCTTGTACCCTCTTTCAAGACATCCATCTAGGCATTTTTCTTTTGGTATCTCGCAATTTCAATGACTAATAATTAAAATGATTAATAAAGGTAGGTCTTATGGGGATAAAGATGGATATCAAAGCCAAGAGCTAGGGCAAAGGTAGCAGTAGGAGCATAGGAAGTTTCCCTTGTTTACCCATCACCAGTTTTAGATCCATTCATTGGAGAACCATAATAGCCTGTTTCATATCATTTGGTCGATGGGGAAAGAGCTCGACCAGATAGAAAGTTCCTTTACCAGCATTAGAATGAATTGACTGCTTGGCCGGAGTGAACAGTTTCAATTCTTATGTAAGGGGCTCGAGCATATTTTCACTTTCCTCCCTAATATGTTACCTATGTTCACATATTCATTAACCTCCCTTCTGTTGGTCCCGAGGGTTGGACTGTGAATTCAAAAAGCTTCTCATTCGATAAGGAAAGAGGAAATAAAGCCCTAACAGTAAGGAAATAAGGCTCGCTGGTTGAGCTCAAGGGCAGGAAGAAAGAGTCCCTTGACGAGATCAAATGAATCTACTCTCATCTCTAACTCTGATGCTACTGGATAAGAAGAAACTAGATCAATTGTTGAAGCTTATAACTCCTAGCTGAGACAGTATCATAGCCAGAGGTTCATTGCTTATAACCATCTCTCATTGCCAAACTTGACTTCGAAATGGGTCCATTTCAAAACATTGGAAATGCTAATAAGTAAGTGGGGTTATCCTCATTGTATGGCTTATCTTACCTTAGTGATCTCTGCCTACCCTTGATCCCAATCCTACCCTTCCCACTCAGAACCAATCATTGTTCTGAAGATTATTGAAGAACTAGTTTATGACCCAACCAACAACTCCTATTTTGGTGGTTGGATTTGTATTTTTCATGGTGAAGGGTTTTTAAGGAGAAAGTATGTTAGTAGGAGCCTCTATCATATTAACATCATGTAAACCTTGAGCAATGTCCATCTCTATTTCTTGACAAGCTCCCTCTAATTCCCCATGTCAAATCGCTTTTTTAGTTCTTTGCAGCAGGTCAATGAAGCAGAGAAATGTGTCAATCGAAAACCCTGGCACATTACAACTCGCTTGAATTTGGTGCAATATATGAGTGGCTTCTCTAAAGGGCTTCTGTGAAAGGATTATCTGAATGGTGGTACCCTTTCTCTCCTTTAATTCTTTCCTTGAATCCAATTACTTTAAACAATCTACCAACTTTTTCACTTGAAATTAGGTTATTTGGGTTTTGCATTTTCAAGAATTTAGCTTCAAATGAACTAGCCACACAATTACTATATTGGAAATGACATTTATATTAAATATAGGCTGATCAAGCTATCAAGCCCCCTGACAAATATTATATAATAATCACTGATATCTGAGTGCTTGAATAACAGAGAGAAACAAAAAGTAAATAGCATACCTGCTCAAAATTTATTCCTTCTAGGACTCTAAAACTAATATTTTTCAATGTAATCTAATCTGTAACAGCCTGGACATGTATTGTGCTCCAATGCTCAAGTCTAGACCACAAGAAAATACCAAGCTAGTAAACTGTTAAAAGTCTGCGTTAAGCATATGGGCAAACATTAAAAAAAAATGTCATATATCGATTTGAAGATAACTTCCGTTAATATTTCCCAGTTTACACATATTTAGCTGAAGATGGAACCGGCCAATGTGACTTTGAATATTTACACTGACCAAGTAATCCCCTTGTTCTCTATAACTTATACTGATGTACATTTTCATTTCTTTGGTGAATTTTGGTGGAATTTTGAAGCAGATATTTTGGTTGTTTTTGTACATATAGTTATGGACAATGGTATTATAAAGGTCACGTTATTGAAACGCCAAGGAGATGTGATCAAGATTGAATATGGCAGCATAGAAAACATGATAAAGACTCTGAATTTGGAAGCCCAAAGATGGTATGTCAATCATTGTTCACAAATCCCAAAAATATATTATTTGCAGCCCAATTTTCTCTTAATTACAGGAGTTGTGTTTCTCATGTAATGTCTTCCTTAAACCAATGCAAATGCAAATACTTGGATCTCAACTAGAGTGATCCAGGAGGTCCACTGCTATCTGATTCGTGAGTTTATAGCATTGAACAAAAATTGTGATTGAATAAGTTGTTCCCCGATTATCAAAATGGTAGTTGGAACTTCAAAATCTATGATTGCAGGATTGAAGGTAGAGAATTTACTGTGGCCGTGTAGACAGAGGACCAGGTTGAAGTATCATTTGTTCGAAACTGGGACCCTTCATTCTAGAACACCACACAAATTCCCTTAAATATAGACCTAAGCTAGGTAAAATTATTCAACATTTAGCCTGGTGAGTTAACTTTATTTTTTGGGGTTGATTTTTTGAATTTAGCATATCCATGACATCGGTCACACTCTTCTATGCATGTGTACATTACCAAACAATTTATCATCAATAAACATTGTTGCAAGAAATTCAAATAAATTTCTGAGACATTCTGGATATCTAAAGAGATTTCCTTATAAAGCTCAAGTTCAGCAAAGCATCCAACATATGGATCATGAAACAGTGTGAGGATCCAACAAATTTAGCAACCTGAGGATATCAAGACTTATAATGTCGACATAATCATTATAATATTATTAGTATATATATTATTATATATTAATATAATATGATATAGTAATGTATATACTAATTAATAATTATAGGGGTATTAGTTATTTATGGTTGATAATGAGGCTTTATTTATGTTATATAATATGTTATCATAGAATCAGTGCATCTCTTTCTTAACTATAAATAAATACTAATACTATAATATATATATATATATATATATATATATATATATATATAGATTATAGTATCCATATCATCTGATATATTAATTCAATTCAGAGGAAGAAGGACCGGGGAATACTGGTTTGTTTATAATTTAAGAGTAGAGGGTTAATTTAATTGGTTAGTCTTAGTTGTTAAAGCATTTTTGTTTTTAAGAGATTATAAGTTGAGATTACACATTACAGGTTCAATTTTCTTAACATTTTGGGGATAAGCTTTACATCTTTGCTATTGAGAGATTACAGGTTGAGATTACAGATTATAAATTATAGGTTCAATTCTCTTGACACTCTCGAGATCAAGCTATCAAGCTCCCTGATAGCTATCAGTGCACTGTAATTCATACTGGAAGCTAATATTTAATTTAAGCAATCTGGTATATAAACAATGCTATCTTGTTCTCACAATTAGTTATAATTAAGTTGACTGGCAATGCAAACCCCGGGTCATGTAGTACACCCCTTTAGCCATGGTTCCAAGGCCTGGGTAGAATATTGGCATCATGTAAAAGGAAATTGCTCATGTAAGATGTCAAGTCTGATCTATTAAACTATGAGTAGTCTCCTTGTGATAGTATGTTGTAATTTTATGTTTGAAAATTATTTTGAGATACCACACAAGAACAGAGTCTCTGATTTTGTAGTTGGTTTAATTTGGGAATACATAGAGATTAGAGTAGGGTAAGGTGAGGCAAAAATAGATGTAAATACAAAGGTTCAAACAACTAGCTAGAAACCCTTACCATACCCAAACCCTTTCGCTAGCACTTTAGGGATAGAGAGATCCCCCCAGAGGCGTGTGGAGAATTAGTAGAGATATGCATGTGCTAGACTGACTAATTTCTTGAGCCTGGCTCAAGTAGGTGCAACTAGCAGATGGAAAGAGATTGGGAATATATATCTATTAAGTATGTGTATATGAAATTCATTATGTCCCCTTTTGATTTTCAAGGTGGGAGGAATGCAATGGAGAAAGGGAGATCGTATTCATCCTCTATATCCCACCTATCAAGACACTGGGATAAGTCCCAATAATAAGAGTTGGGTTTGCTCATAAGTATCTCATTGTAAAAGGCCATCATGGACTTATTAAGCTGAGTCATTCTCTAGTTGAGTTTCATCCCTTAGTTGAAGCTTCAAGCATGATACTCGGCCTCTTTTCAGCCCTTCAATATTTGTGGAATGGCTATAGAACAACCCTATTTCACCCACATTGAATGCCTCTTCTTGTCATGATCTTAAGCTTCAAACTTCAGCCTTTCTCCCTAAAAGAGCACCCAAGAACAACACTCATAACAACCTCTCTTTCACACGTTGTACCTATAGAGAAACATAAGACTTCCACATTGTGTCTAGGGCTTCTTTCTTGTTGTCTTATGTATCCTTCTTGCAGTGTCTAGGGCCTCCCTTTGACTGTGGCTAGGGCCTCTCTAGTTGCTGCTTCAGACCTTCCTTGACTGCGGCTATATGCTTCTTCTTGATGGCTGATAAGGGCCTCCCTCTCACTATGGATTAGGGCCTCCTCTGCTGTGGATAGGAGCCTTCCTTTTGCTGCATATTTGGCCTCTCTTGACTGTGTCTTTATGCCTCTCTTGACTACATCTCAGGCCTCTCTCTAGACTATTTTTTTGTAGAATTTAGTAGCTACAGATAAATACTAATTCCCTAGATAAGTAGCTGTATCTAGAACAATAGTTTAAAGTGTTTTAGACTTTCCTATAAGCAATAGATAAGATGAGAAGATAGAATGCCTACCTGTAGTTCTGCTTTCCTCTCGTCTCCCTTGTATCGATTTTGCCACTCCTTCCCGTACTTAATCTGCTTGAGAAGTACCCTGTAAACACAACCGAAGACAAAAACCGATCAAAGCATATGAACTATTGAATATAAGTGAAAGGAATCAGATACAATTCACACACATAAGCATTATGAAACAATACAAACATATGGGCAAAATGTTCAAACACTTTATTAGATAGAAGAAGGAATTACAACCATTGGTGTTTGATTCAAATCCATTACACCAGCTTGGATCCCATCCACATCACATCAAAAGTATGACAAACTTGTAGCATCACAATACTTGCTTCAAAGCCAAATCTCATAGCAATTTTATCTTCTTACAATTCAACATAATCCAGCCCTTGATCACTTAGATGAGTGCTCAATTTATAGGAAGATGAAGGAGGTTTTGTCATTAATGGTGGCGTTGAATTCCCTTCCATACTTAGAATTAGTTCCATGGAGGAAGGGATGAGAGGATAAGATGCACCTTAACTCATTCCTCATCCACTTTCGAGCTCATAGAAGTTGATAAGTGAGGGAACCTTCTAGATGACTCCAAAGGATAAGAATATTCCCCAAATCCTATGTGAATTTCACTCATTCTCACCTAGCACAGGTGAAAGGAAGCCTAAGTGCTCTGCAGAGCACCCTGGCAGTGGACTTAACTGCTCTGCAACGCACCTTCATAAGGGCTTACCTGCACTGGTCCTTCTAGAGGCTATTTCTGGATGTCTTCAAGTCATGAAACTGTCTAGGAAGGAGGCATTCAAAGGGGTGACTTGTTTAGCGCATGAAGCAACTAAAATTAGGGTTTGGTGAGCCCTAAAAAAACTGATCTAGATGTTGGGATTTGATGTGCCCAAATGGATCTGTAACAACTACCCCCTAAAGCATGAAGTTAGGAAAATGCCAATGTCAAATGAAATGCTTTATGATGTGATGAGGAGGTATCAAAGTGGAAGGTGACCTGCATCAATTACAATACATATATCATGATATTTTATTTTATATTAATTGCTAAGGGAAGGCATACCCATGCTCAGCTTATAAAATTTCATTACATGTACATAAACAGTCATCTACAGATATAGACCCATGATCGGAATGATCATCAATGTAAAGCTATTGTACATATGATTTAGTACTCCTGAAATCATAGCCCGGATGGATGAAACTAGATCCAGGGTCTTCAATCTCATTCAACTGTTCACTCAAGTATGAGTCTAACCATGTGAATATGTGATCTGAAGTCGAACATGGGAAGACACCATCTGATTACCAGCCAATGATGTAAGTTGTTAACAGATGTGAGAGAAATCACTGATAATGATAATGATCCTCAAGGTACTGTAGTACATTTTGCATGGTGTGAATGGATGATTTGATGTCAAACACCATACAAAGTCTTTCAGTCGAAGGCCATTGATGTATGTCTATCGCCAAAAGCGAGAAAACTGCCATTGATGCATGCAAGCCTCAAGGTACTGAATGGGTGTTTCTAAGTCAACTTCTTGGATAATGTGTTGATGTTGACAAGAAGTGACTCATCGCAGGAGGGCCTTGATGTATCCCACATCAACGACATGAAACAAGTGTAGTGATTTTAGAGATGGAATTTGATTGATGACACAAGGTTCAGGAATGGCGATCATGAAAATGAAGGTTTATGGTATTGCAAAAGATGAATTTTGACTGAATGACTTCTCTTGAACACGTCGGTGACACAAAAGTGAATTGGTAGCATTGAGCCAAAACAAAGTGATGGATGGTATGATAAACCAACGATGTGATAACCATCAAGCTAATAACCCAACTCAGATAGTCACGGTGATGGAGTGAAAGTGTCATCTTCAAGAGGAACCTGCTACCATAATGTGGCTTTCCCCTTTTCCTATTTTGCCCGGTCATTACTGACCAATACCTCTTTATTTTTATCAAGCTTGAGGAGGATAACATATTCTTGTTGTATAATTTCACCCTTCGGGTGAATCCATCGCTATTTGATGTTTTAATGATTCTAGCAAAGGTGAAACTCAGTCTTGTCTAGATGGACAAGTTTGTCACTATTTGATGTTTTTAACGAGTTTAACGACAAAGATAACTTGGTCCTTTTCATGTTTAGAGAGTTTGAAAAGGGAAAAAATTAAAACTCCACAAGTTCTTTTTCATAAATTAATCTCTCAAGCCCAAAAAAGCGTAAAATAATACAAGAGAGATATCGTTTCCAATCTATTAATGAGCTAGAAAGGACAAGCGCTCGGAAATCTTTTCATATTTAGAGAGTATAAAAAAAGCTTAAATAAGACTCCTCTTTGAGGAACGAGTGGTGCCTAGGGTAGCAACTGGTTCCGATGATGTTGGAACTTCTCAAAACATGTTGATTTATGTGAAGAGGTTGGCCAATAAGACCACTCATTGCAACTATTCCTCAAAAAGGGTAAAACAACCAAGTGAAAGAATATGATTGACCAAAGGGATGGTGGCAATGGGATGAAAACAACCAAGGATCATATGACGAAAGAGGCTGATAGAATGGAAATCACTAGGGTTAAAATGGAAATGGGTTCATTTTAAGACAAGCTCGAACCATAGGGAACTGTGCTTAGATTCAGTTTCATTTTTACACAAGATTAAAATGAAGAACTATGCTTGAATTTAGTTTCATTTTTACACAAGCTTGAAATGAAGAACTATGCTTGAATTCAATTTCATGTTTACACAATATTGAAATGAAAAACTATGCTTCGATTCAATTTCATTTTTACACAATCTTAAAATGAAGAACTATGCTTGAATTCAGTTTCATTTTTACACAACCTTGAAACAAAGAACTATACTTGAGATTGGTTTGCATGCCCCTAGCATGATGAAAGGGAGAGTCTCCTGTAACTAGATGGAAGTCGCTATGGTGAAGCAGGATGGTTATCCAACACCTTTTTGGCTTAATCCAGATAGGGACAAAGGTGAATGGGGTGATTCCCTTCACATAACCTACAGGGAAACTTAACTTTACCACTGGGTGCATGTCCCCCAAGCTTCATTACATTCACCTAAGTAGACTACTCGTGGCTATCACGTGGATGGAATGAAGGTTCATATATGAGATCAAGCGAAAGACTCAACTAGGATTTCACGAGATCTACTCAAAGACTCGAATTGGAACTTTTCTCTAGGGGACCTTGTTTCATTTTTTAATGAGCTTGACACAAGATAAGGAACTATGCTCGTATTCCTTGTTTCATTTTCTAATGAGTTTGATACAAGATAAGGAACTATGCTCAAACCCTTTGTTTCATTTTCTAATGAGGTTGATAGAAGACCAGGAACTATCCTCATATCCTTCGTTTCATTTTTTAACGAGGTTGACATAAGACAAGGAACTATCCTCATAGGAGCTATTTCATTTTTTAACAAGGTTGACATAGTAAAAGAACTATCCTCATAGACTTGTTTCATTTTTTAACGAGGTTGACAAAATAAAAGAACTATCCTCACGGGCCTGTTTCATTTTTTAATGAGGTTGACACAGTAAAAGAACTATCCTCATATTCCTGGTTTCATTTTTTAATGAGGTTGTCACAAGACAAGGAAATCTCCTCATGGACCTGTTTCATTTTTTAATGAGGTTGACACAATAAAAGAACTATCCTCATATTCCTTGGTTTCATTTTTTAACTAGGTTGACACAAGACAAGGAACTATCCTCATATTCCTTCAATCACAACTCATAAGAGGTCATGAAGGAGAGACCTGGTTCCAATGCCCCTAGTACATGATGTACAACATCAGTGAATTGATCGTTAGTTGATGTAGGTATGGAATGGGTTGCCACATAATTGACCCATGGCAGGGAAGATACCATTGGTACAAAAGGACCACTTAGGGAAGATGGTTGACTGGAAGCCATATTTGGATTGGGAAATGAAAGCTGTTCAATGGTGACAATTCTTCCTTCATGCAGGAAACAAATCACTCGAAAGAGTGTTGAAACAATAGCTCCCATATCATAAACATAGTCGTGCCCAAGAAGTGGTTTGTAATCTAAAGGGCCTGGGACTACTATCACATTCAGATAAACAATTTTTCCTCCCAAAGTAATATGCAACTAAGGAAGGATCCCTAATGATTGACTGGTTCCTCTGTTGAAAGCCAATAGATTCTGCGTAAGTGGCATAAGTGGGGGCGAACCGAGCGCTTGCCAAGCAGTTGAGGAAAGGATACTCACAGATGCACCTTCATCTATAATAGTGCCAGATACAATCATATTACAAACATGTACTATGATATATAAAGGCACATAAGAAGGAAGGAAAAATCCTACCAGTCAATTCCAATCAAAGGAAGTGACCAGACTACTTGGAGGGGGTACCGTAGAAACATGAGAATTAACCCCTTGAGTTATGAGAGCGAGAGGATTTTCCTCCTGTCTTGATGGAACAAGATGACTACCCCCAATCTCATTAGAATCTGAAGAAACAAAAAGAACCTGAGTGGTATCATATTCACTCTCTTCGGGAAATGTATGATTTACTGAAGGTGAAATCGGGTCAACTGTTACCTCGACCTATTGATTTGGGTCGGGTATAGACTCATAAGATTCACTTTCAGAGAGAGTGGGTTTGACCAACAGTTGATTTTGGTCAGTCAATTCATCAACTAGTGAAGGACTAAGGGATAGTCTCCTGTAATCAGATGGAAGTTGTTGCAGTGAAGCAGGACAGTTATCCAAAACTTTTTTGGCTTCATCCAGATAGGTACAAAGGTGAATGGGGTGATTCCCTTCACATAACCTACATGGAAACTTAACTTTACCCTTATTTACATGAACTTTACAACCACTAGTTGATGATGTGTCACCAACATGATCTCCAGAAGTTGATGACATAGGATGATGTGAACAAGAAGACCATTCTTCTAAGATCTGAGGAATATCCAGACAATTTCGAAGAAGATGGTCCCCCGCACAAATTTTGCATGGATATCGAACATTGTGAGGCTTGATGGATGATTTCTCATCAGATGTTGCATTCAAAGCAATGTTTGCTTGGTTGCCCCTCTGCTGAATTTTCTTCTTCTTCTTCTTCTTCTTCCCTTTCTTCTTCTTCTTAGCCACCTGGTTACTAGTGCCAATACTTTCACCAGGCGAAGAGGAAGAAGGGGAGGAAGAAACAACCGAGGAAGAAGGCAAAGAGTCAACTTTAGGATCAACTGGAGTTTGATTTTGTCTAGTTGGAGGTGTATTCGATTATGGAGAAATCACGACATTTTGAACCAAGGAGGTTGAAAACAACCATACTAGAAAGCCAATGGTCAGTCCCAGTAGGGATAATGTAGCCATATAAGGAGCACCAATATTTCTGGAAGGAGGAAAAGGACTAGGATTCCCATCAAAAGGAATTCCTTGATCGGTGGACTCCAGATTTGTCACCATATATTTCAACCTAAGATCAACTAAGGAGCGATCATGGAGGATGTTATCCACGGTCAATTAAATTTATTTTAATCAAAGTAACATAACAAAACAATAGAGGGATAATCTAGGCAAAAGGTTTACCAAGCGTCTGGGAACTGTAAAATACCTCTCGGTGAACCGAGAAGTACGGGTAGGCAATCTCCCGAATGCTGTGTTCAGTGTATCACAGTTTACAAGGCAGCTGACTCGATTACTTATGGATGGATAGAAACCTAGAGTTTTCCTCCCATATATACTTGAAGGTACATGCAGGCCTAATCCATATAAGTGATGTCTAATACAAAACTGCACAGTGGGAGCATTCCCATATACTTTATGAACTGTAACACCGCCCTATATATCTAAAGGTACGTGGACGAGCTACGATATGCTCACATATGTGGAATGATGTACCACACTTGAGATGTATTGGAGATAGTTTAGTGACAACTGCCTTGTTTTACGACACCGTAACACATCTCTAGTCTAGACCTCTCAATGCTTTTTGTTAGGTGACAATGCTCCATTAGGTAAATTCAAATAAATTTTAAGTTGATCTTCTTTAGAATTTTCCTTTCAAGGTTCACTACGTGATGTATGTTTGCAATTCCTAAAATGCAACTAATATGATAAGCATTCTTTCCATTCAATTTAACAATGAAAATCCTTAGCTAGTAGGGATAGAGCAATCAGATTTTTGACAAAGAGCAAAGAGCACATCTAATGAAATTTCCCTACCTATTCCTTTCAAGAATTCACAAACTACAATATGAATGATGCAAGTTTTTCTTTTTGATTTCCTTAATGTGAATATGAACAAAAGGAAATATGCACATACAATCAATCAATCTTTAATAAGAACAAAGACTTTGACGACAGTTCTGTTTCGAAGGAAAAGAAGACTTTACGACACTTTCTTTCAAACAAAGATTAATAATCTATATTCTAACTTTGACTATAGACTGATAATGATGAATAAAACATTAAAGAAATATTAATCAATCAAATCAAAGTAGGGCTGGCAAAGGAGATAAAAACTTGTTCTCTAAGACATAACATTCATTGATCAATCAGCAAGCAAACAAATAGAGGAAATTTGGTAAAAAATTTAATCCAAAGGTGGGAATTTGAGCTAAGGTGGAATATCACATCCCAGAGTGAGAAACAATGTGCTTCTGAGCAATGTCCCTGAGCCAGGGGTGCTCTGCAGCACACTGTCTCCCTCACAAGCCTGTGCTGGTGACAGTGAGCCATTTCAAGAGGCAATTTGACACAATTTTGACCAATTTTTAACTGTAAACAGCTAGATTACAATCTATGAACACAAATAAGGTCTACAAGGATGTATTAGGAGGTGGATAAGCTACTAGGAAAGAGGATTCTTCTCCAGTGGAGTTGCCAATTTGTTTTGGAGAATTTAGCATCTACAGATAAATGCTAATTCCCTAGATAAGCAGTTGTATCTAGAACAACAGTTTGAAGTGTTTTAGACTTTTCCTATAAGCAATAGATAATATGAGAAGATAGAAGGCCTACCTGTAGTTCCGCTTTCCTCTCATCTCCCTTGTATTGATTCCGTTGCTCCTTCCTATACTTAATCCACTTGAGAAGTACCCTATAAACACAACAGAAGACAAAAATTGATCAAAGCATACGATCTATTGAATATAAGTGAAAGGAATCAGATACAATTCACACACATAAGCATTATGAAACAATACAAACATATGGGAAAAAGGTTCAAAAACTTTATTAGATAGAATAAGGAATTACAACCATTAGTGTCCGATTCAAAGCCATTCCTCCAGCTTGGATCCCATCTACATCACATCAAAAGCATGACAAACTTATAGCATCACAATACTTGCTTCAAAGCCAAATCTCATAGCAGCATTATCTCCTTACAATTCAACATAATCCAGCCCCTGATCACTTAGATGAGTAGTCAATTTATAGGAAGATGAAGGAGGTTTTTTCATTAATGGTGGCATTGAATGGCCTTCCATACTTAGAAATAGTTCCATGGAGGAAGGGATGAGAGGATAGGATGCACCTTAACTCATTCCTCATCCATTTTCAATCTCATAGGAGTTAATAAGTGTGGGAACCTTCTAGATGACTCCAAAAGATAAGAATATTCCCCAAACCCAAATGTGAAATTCGCTCATTCTCGCTCAGCGCAAGTGAAAGGAAGCCTAAGTGCTCTGCAGAGCACCCTGGCAGTGGACTTAACTACTTTGCAATGCACCTTCATAAGGGCTTACCTGCGCTGGTCCTTCTAGAGGCTATTTCTAGATGTCTTCAAGTCACGAAACTGTCTAGGAAGGAGGCATTCAAAGGGGTGACTTGTTTAGGGCATGAAGCAACTGAAATTAGGGTTTGATGAGCCCTAAAACACTGATCTGGATGTTGGGATTTGATGTGCCCAAGTGGATCTATAACAACTGTGTCTTAGGCCTCTCTCTTGTTGTGACTAAGCCTCCTTTTGATTGCAGTTAGGACTGCCTTTTACTATGACTAAGGCTTCCTTTTCTACTGTGGCTAGAGCTCCTTCAAGGCTGTGGCTAGGTCTCCCTTCATGACTACAACTAGGGCTCCTTTGTGACTACATCCATGTCTCCTTCAAGACCTCTCTTTCCACCAAACCCAAACAAGTGGAGAGAGATCATAAGAGATGTGTGTGACAAATGACTTGAGGCCTCCTCTATTTAAATGCAATGTTGAGGTTGAGCTAGGGGTAATTTGCTTGCTATCCAACCTTGACAAATTGTGAATAACACAAATAAATTCATATCTCCACAAATACATGTCAGAATCGGATGATCTTTAGATCAATCCTACACCTTTCGGAGAGAGGAATCCAAGAAAAATATGGTTTCCATAAATAAGATGACCCACATGGATTTTGGCTCTTGTTGCCAATTTTAAAAGAGTACCCACTCCTGGATTAGCTCCAATAGCTTTTACATATTGTGTGACTTAGACATCTGTCTTGCCCCCCCTTCCCTTCTTCCTTGGTCGTAGCAAATTTTCCATCTTCTTTTGGGTTCTCACATCCTTCCTTGGATCTTCATCCCCCAAATAGCGTTGATTAAACTCACATTTATAGTCCAATTACTCCAGTTTCTTAAGGATTTTCTTATGCTTAGTGCCCCTTTAACAATGATGAATATGATGCACCCTACTGGAAAAGCATGTCCATGCCCTTAATAATAGTATCATCATCACTCAATCATCTATTGATAAAATTCCATGCAAGAGAAACGTGTTTTCATCAAACCAATAAAGGGTTGGCCATTGACCAGCAGGTGCCCTAGTTGTTTGCTTGTCTAGATTGTCTATATCATTATGAACAAGAAAAACTACAGTTGTATTTGGACTAATAACTCCATTGCTATGTGTATTCTTTGGAGACAAATGTCTTGCAATACCATGCCTTCCCCCAGGAAACCTTCCCACAACAAACCCTCTACCCCAAAGCCTTCATATGGTCAGCCCAACCGCTAAGTCGCGTTAATGGTTGGATTGAAGGTTGTTTACTAGGATGGTATTTTGTCCACCAAACAATTCTTTACACCATACAATGATGGATCTAGAAACCTCTTCATGAAGCTTTTTTCTTGAAAAGTTGATATTGATGGCAGTTGTGTCCTTAGAAATTAGTAGGAAATTTAAAGATCTTTGAGCTACACCTTTATGACCCTTAACTTGTTTTTCATTCTTTCCTCTATGCCTATTCTGTTCCATCTATTTACGTATGTGGGTTTTCAAACCATGATGACATTGTTTAACATTCTATTGTGTCTTTAACTAAATATACTCTGTATACTATCTATACTAACCTAAAGCTATAAAAACCAATTTCTTTATCCTAACAATTCTCCAAACCTAAAATTTCTTTTTAAATAAAATAATTCATTTTTATAATTTAAATATTCAATTAAATCACATACCATATAACATATCCTTTCTTCTATGCTACCACCTTATGGCATTTCCTTTGTAACATGTGGTGCAATTGCTAGTATAGCTCCCTGAGAAGTCTTACTTCAATTGATCATTTAGCCTTCATCACTCTACTTCTCAACTATATCAACTAACTTGACTAGACATGCTTTGTCCAACAATGATTCTTAACAACAATGAATTGATACAGAGGACTATCTAGAGTTCCATGCACCCCCTTTTAAGAGTAAAAGCTTTAGGTGAGATGCACCTCCCATCAAAGCCAAAGGCGCTACAATTTGTACTCAATTGTAGTTGTCACTCTCCCTGTGCCATGAAACTGCCTTTTCTGCACTTCATAGTTCTCACCACTAATTCTATTGTTCCATATTTTTTCTCCTTCAACATCAATGCCATTGCAATATCATTTAAATAGAATAATTGTTATGAACCTCATTAACTCCTTCTTATGTGCTCTATTCTTCTGCTCTTGTCATAATTTTTCCAGTGCCATTTCTTAAATAGTTGGTTTGTTCTTAAAACCATCAACAAGCTTTGCTTACATACTTTCTTTTAGGATCAATGAAATCTACTGCAGTGATGAAGGACCCTTACTAATTTCTTGTAAAGCTTTCTAGACCTCTAATGATAGCAATCAAATCTAATATTACTACTGCACATAATCTATGGTACACACCACTATTTGTTGTTGTGTCAGGGGTTACTGTGCAATCATCATTGTCTTAACTATCATAGACACATCACTATCACTTTTATAACACTATATAGTATGTCATTGCACTTCTTCTAATACATCATACCATCATAGATTATTGTCAGATAGAAGGTTACTACAGTCACCCTCCCGAGTCACTGTCATGCTAATGTTTTTCTGCTACTATAACAACTTGCAATATATATAAGGTCAACTGTTTAAATTGTTGCACATTTTCAAAACATCTCCAAACACTGAATGTTATTACTCTTCAAACTCTGCACTTTGGATAAGGTTTGTAACACTTTAAGGTATCTCAAAATGTCTTCTCTAATGTGTGTCACAACAAAAACACTATCAAATCATTGTCTTATATAAGAACATTGTTATTTCCATGTCACATATCTACTCAAACCTGCCTACAAAACATCTTTGTATGAGGGATTCTGACATCAACATATGTAGTTGTCAAGTATTGTCTTTGTTGCTTATTAAGGTTAAGGCTTCCATCAATCTAAACCCTAGCAAGGCTTTTCTATGATGCTTCTGTCTAATATAGATAAAAGGATTGCAGCATGAGAACTATGAAAAGTAGTCCTTTGTCTATTCATACTGCTGCATACTAAGGAAGCCCTTCACAAAATTACTATCTTCTCTGATTGTTACAATAATGATGCAGTAGTGAAGCCAACTTTAGCACAACATCCTGCTTGAATAGCTTGCATATTGCAGAGTTTGAATGCTTCAGAAATTTATATGCTTTACAATCAACAATATGTATGAATAGACCTTGAAACATTTAGATTCAAACTTCAGAACTCTGAATCAACTGTCTGAATTATTCATCCTTATAATAGTACTGGGCCATAGATGACTGAATTGATGACCAACAAAGATTACAGGTAGGTCTGTAATTCATGTCGTAAGCACAAAAGAATCTCGATCTAAAAAGGAGTTGCAGACATCTTAGTAAAACACTTATCTGTAGATCTGAAATAGGTCTAAAATATCCATATGCCCTTGCCCTAACCAGAGATGACTGAAGTGCTTCAAGGAGCTGTAAACTATTTTTGGGAAATGTTCAAATAGTCTGCAAGATAAAAGGATTTCTTTCACTGGTTCCTTCAAGAATCATTGGTGTAAGCTCTGAATACAAGTCAATCCAAAAGGAACTTCAAAACTCTCATGTCTTAACAACTCATCCTTGCTGATTGATTGAAGCCCTAAGAGGATTGAAATAGCTCCACACTTCACAAGATAGAAAATTCCCTAAAATTCAAGGATTAGAGTGATATTCCAAAGAGACGAGGGCTTATGCCACAAATCTGGAAGTGTCATCAACTGTTCATGGAATTTATTTTAGAGCCAAACTATCAGTGAACTGTGATACCACCAAACCTTAGAGATCAACAAACTTAGATGAAAACCTTCATGCTCAGTAATAAAGCCCTAATGAGGACCAAATTATAACAGGTCTCCAATAATTTGGTCTTTAAAAGTTTTTCAAACAAGCCCAAATGGATTCTTAACAATCCTTACTGCTCCTTGTTCATCGATTCATGTTAATCACAGAGACTAGAGTGTTGCTTAGAAATTATGTCGTAGGGAATTATTTGAGTTTTTCTTGGACAATTATTTCATATAACTCTTACTAGTTTCTGTAGCCCTACTTCTATTCAGAGAGGAATACAAAAACCACACTATTTTGTAATGAAACTACTGGCTGCAAAGGAAATCCTTGTGTAAAAGTTGATGTCCTTAAGAGGCCGAAAGTTTACTCCTTGCAATTACAAAATGAAACCAGATTCCAAGAGATCCATAGGAAATGGACACAGACATAAAGAAGTTGTTTCAGAAATATTAAAGAGGTTGGGATTAATGCTCGAAACTTACACAGATCGAGACCCTTCTTGCCGTAGATGAAAGAGGAAATTACTCCACGTGCAAAGAGGGACGAAATTGTTTTCATGTAGTTGACTGATTTCTTTATCTCTTTCTTAGGCTTTCCCTCGCTTGTGCTCTGATATTAGTGAAACTTCACTATCCATGAATTTTGGAACCTTCTAACCCAGTTTTATATTAATACCCATTAATATTTTATTTTTCCTAATTTTAGACTTAGGAACTTCATTAAAAATATTAATTATTTTAATATCTCCTAAACGGGTAGAATTTGCCCAAACCATTTCTAGGTCTTGGAGACCTCATGTGCTTTAGTCTCTCCACCAATTTTCATGGCTAGAGCACATCTGATCCTACCCCAAATCAATACTCCATCTTAGCGAGGACTGTGCTCTAGTAATACTGCTCACTGAGCATTACATTTATTATCCGGCATTGGTACCTGTGCTGATGCTAGGACTCCTTGCCTAACATCCTATGCACTGTTGCATCCTGTACTGTTGCCCATGGCCCTACCACTGCCACTACTACATTCGTATGACAGCTCCCTTTGCATCCATGATATTGCTTCTCCATTCTCCCAACACTACATCTGCACTACAACATCCTCTCACCATGCTACATCAATCTACTGCTAATCGATACTACACTGCAACTCAGTTACTGAGAAGTAAGTAACTGATCCCCCCAACTTTTGACATCCCTGTTAGGCTAGAAACACTCTCGATGCTGAAGCTCTCTATGTTGCTAACAAGTGCTCCCTCTATAACCTCTACACTATTGCAACAACTCCCTGCATCTCGCACCATTGCACACCTCTTTGTGCCCAACACTCCCGTGCCTCTCGCATTGTTGTAGCCTACTAGCCTCGCACTGCCCAGGGACTCCTGCATTGTAGTACTCCCTGCCGCTTCATCCGCATCTGTCTCTACCCACATCTGCTACTCTTGATACTATCTCTTCAGGGTTCCCGTAGCAAGGTATATCTAAGAGGTTGGGTACCTCAAGGATCCTGCCCCTCATCGCCTATAGTCCTCCTGACTATAGCTCGATGTCTCCCCACCACTTCTCTAGAGGTACATGAGCACTCCCTATAGTCCCTAGCATGCCCTGGAACACTACGACATGAGCATTAGTGCATTAACTATGCTAAAAGGTCAATTTCTTGTTAATTTGACCATGAATATCTCTTTTACAAAGCAATATTTCTTAGCTCTGTTTACGTTAGTGGTTTGATAAGAACATTTCTATAGTCTCTTCACTAAATTTCTTAAAGTTTCTACATTTATGCTTTTTGAAAAAAAAATTCTAACATTTTACCCTGGCTAAGTAAGGATTCTTTAAATAACCTTCTAGCTTGGTTCCTTTTTGTTCCATCTAAGCTTGGAAAAGTGTCATGAATTTACATTGAACAATGTGAGAATCTAGTCTTCTCCAGAAACAATCAAGCCATCTCTTTCATTTTGAAAATTACCTACTAGTTCTAGACATATTCTTTGAAATTTCTATGTTGAAGCTGTTGATTTATGTAAGTGATGAAGAATGCACACCTACAGTTCTATTGTTCACCTATTAGACCAATGAAAATTATAGGAAAACTTGGAAGGGTTGGACATGACTGTTCCAACCATACTCTTATTGGCCTGCAATACATATATATTCATAACCCGTACCTACAATACTATTGTTCACCTATTCAGCTAGTCCATATTGTAGCCAAACTGTTAAATGTTGGACTTCGTTGTCTAAATTTCACACACCAGCACTAAAGATCAAAATATTGTTTGCATTCCTAAATGTTTGAGATTGCAAGCAAACTGTTTAAATAAATGCAAGTATAAAACTTCTATATTAGCAAAATAGCCATCAATATTTTCTTCTAGCATTTTGGGCTAAGATATATACTCAAAAAAAATTTAATGGTCAGTGACATAAAGAAGAGTTATTTAACGACAAGGTTGAAAGGGAAACCTCATGTCTTTGTTCTAAGTCATTTATTTGCATTTCTTAGTTGTAAGTCATCTATTTTTGAGCTTTACCAGATCAATTATTTCTCTAATCCAAAATGCATGGCTTGTATTTCTCACCCAATGTTAGTTACTTGACATGGTTGACATAACATTCAATTCTAGGCGACTTTTATTCTAAGTCAGAGATTTTATTGATTAAAAGGATGTTCATATTTTGATTGGTTTACTTGGAGCTTGATTTTAAAAAGTTTTGTAAATTCCACGTGGATGTTATCTTTTTAGGGTGAGCTCTTTGCACCAATAAGGTCAGATGAGTCCTAGAACATCGGTATACAACAAGCACACCTTTGGCCTTTGTTGTGTCTCTGTTATTCTTTATATCATTGATGGATGGTTATTGATGATGTAGAACATAGGATGGGAAGGTCTTGCCAATTATCTTGACAAAACAAAATAAAATGGAGTCGTAGAATATGTTGACACCTAATCCTTGTGATTCAGTGAATTTATGTAAATAAATAAATTAGAAATATGAACAGTCATCAGGAGATGAACTGAACAGTCTCTCCCTCATGTATATAATAAAGACCTACCTGATGGAATAACACAGTCAAATCACTTTTGCCTTATGGAGTTATTTCCTGGCCTGACATGGTATCAGAGCCAGCTCTATTTTTTAGCATTCTTGCCCTTTGTAACTCCCTATTCTGCTCCTCTGCTCCTCTGCTCTCCATTCAAAAATGCTACCTATTCATAAATGTTGGTAGCCTGCTCCATGCTGTCACCTGAACGCTGCTGCCTGACACTGCCTGCGCCCTCTGTCTGCCATATTCCATATATACAGTCCTAAGTTACCTGCATTACCTACGCTCTCTGGACTGTCAACATAACGTTTTCTGCTTCTGCCATAATGTGGGACTACTATTCCAATGCTCAGATCAGTACCCTTCAGATCGAATTTCATGGTTTTTATTGAAATCTAGGCGGTGCTGTGACAGTAATTCACATACCTTACACACTATTTCTTCGTCTTCTTCTTCGGCTTTCCTGTCTGTGAATGCCAGGACTGAAGAGTCACGGGAATTGGTTTTTGTGTTGTTTGCTCTTGTTATTACGATCCTGCTCCTGCTGATGTTGCCCTGTATTGAATTGTTGTATACGGGCTTCAATCTAGCCGCCATTGCTAGGGTTTTGAAGGCCTTGAGATTACTGAGGATATATCCAGTTTAATACCCCGTTTGGTCTATGGCAACTTATAGGTCACCTCCCAAGAAGACTCCAGAGAACCAAAATATTCCAACAATCCGAACGAGATCTGATGGCACTTTGAAGACAGCAAGCAAGCAGGTCGGCCACCGAAGCTAAAGGACACTCGTCCAGAGAGGTGAGGGGCTGAAACGGCAATAAACTAATCAAATATTGGGTGTTCAGCCCACTTTGTAGCGTAACAGCAGAAAGTGAGCTTGAGGTTTTGCAACGTTGACGGTCTCTGGTTCACAAACCAATGGGTGGTGGTGGTCACTGTGAACTACAACGCCCAACATAACTCCCACGCTGCGCTGCTCCTCCAATGCTGGAAGTTGCTCGGCTCGGCCTCTCCTTTGTACATATATCCGGCCGGTCCATACCTCGATGAGCGCATTGATTGGTATTTGATACAATGTTTATGACTCTATACTCGTTGATTGGTCACATAGTGATTTTAAATATTGTAAATTTGAGATGTTGCAAATAATTTGTTATGTCTTGAAAGCTCAAAAAATAGTGGATACAATGGATTATTCTGCCCATGTTTACACATATTTTCCATACCACATCTCCATATAATACCTCCAGTAATAATACCTTTTTCCTATTGCACTACCATAATTTCATTTTTCAGAATATTGCTGCTACAGTGCATTTTTTTCAGTAGAAGTATTCTTCTATCAATAGAAATAATTTTTTTACAGAATGCATTCAATCATATCCATGTTGGGAATAGTTCTCACTGGCAAGGAGAACTATCCTGAATGGTCCCAGATGATAAAACGCACCCTCTTTTTCAATGAGTTGTGGAAAGGAGTGTGTGTCGGAGACGGAAACAATGAACTAGTACAGCCTACCTTAGACAAAGAGCTTGTCATTTGGGAAAACAAGAACAACAAAGATTATGCATTAATCGCAACATCTGTAAATGAAGAGGTGAGTCGCCATATTTCGTCATATTCAACTGCCTTTGAGGCCTTACAAAAGCTGAAAGAACTCTATGACTTACATTCTGCACTTGAAGTTGTTCAACTCATGATTAAACTCTTCACTCTTGAACTGCAAAATAATGATCCTCTTGCTCTTGCATCTGAAGTAAAGTATATAATGCAATTGATATCAAATCCACTAAGGTTGAATTGGATATTCCTCTTATTTCTTTTCTCAAGGCACTTTATCCTACTTACTCCAATTATCTTGAGTCATTGCAAGCAAATGGAAATCTCAAAGATATAACCTTTGACTCTCTTGTTAAAAATTTTGTTGAAAGAGAGAAAGCTTTTGGAAAGAAGACAGCCCCTAAATCTTTTGAAGAGGTTGTGTGCCTAGCTCATAAAGAAGAGCATCCTGCTCAAGATTCTACAAGAGGAAGAGATGGTCGAAGAGGAAGAGGAAGATATTTCAGAGGCAAGGGGGGCAGACATTCTCAAGGAGAAAAGGTAGATCTGCACTACATACGCTGCAAAAGAAATGGATCACATGATGCCTCTACATGCAAGCTACCATGGGACAAAATTGAGCAGAAAAGAAACCAACAAAAAGGTAAAACTGATGATACAGACAAAGGTAGAGCACCTGAATCTACTCACTATGTTGTGGCATAATGTAACATTGGAGTAATTGAAGATTTATTTAATGCTTCACTTGCTTCTTCAAAAATGATTGGTTGCTTGATTCAGGAGCAACCTGCCACATGACTCATAGAAAAGATTTTTTTCAAGATTTCACTAACAATGTTGATGGAGCAGTATACTTTGCAGACCAATCAAAAATCAATCCATCAGGGCTTGGCACAATCAGGCTTAAATTGCCTGGTCTTCCACACTTTCTTCTGCATCATGTTCTATATCTCCCACAGCTGAAGAGAAACTTGCTATCCTTGGTCCACATCCGCCAGCAAGGTCACTCCATTCATATGTTTGATGGCAAGCTTGAGGTAAGAAAAGAATCTAACCACTCACTTGTCATGAGGGGAATAGAAGAAGAAAGGTTTCTCAAACTGTAAGGAACCTATGCTCATGCACAACATTTCTCATACAATTCTCATCATGAAGAAGGTACACTTCCATCAAGTTTATTATGGCATGCTAGATTTGGACATTTGAACTATGACAATCTCCTCTTGTTGAAGAAAAATGGTGTTGCTGGTTTGCCTACAATTCCTAGGAAACTTAAGCAATGTGATGCTTGCATTCTAGGAAAGCATAGCAAACAGTCTTTTCATTTTTCACATTCAAGAGCACATGGAAAAATTGAACTCATTCATTCAGATTTATGTGGTCCAATGCCTGTTCCTTCTACAAATGGAAATAAATATATCATGACACTTATTGATGACTACACCAGAATGTGTTGGGTTTATTTATTGAAGAACAAATCTGATGCTTTTCAAACATTCAATCATTTTCATAAATGGATTGAAAATGATACACAATCTCATATTGGGTCTATTCGCACTGATAATGGAAAAGAATACACATCAAATGAATTTGAAAACTATCTTCGCTAACATGGGATCAAACATCAAACAACTGTGCCTTATAATCCCCAACAGAATGGTGTAGCTGAAAGAATGAATAGGACAATCTTAAATATGGTACGATCCATGCTCTTTTTCAAGAATGTAAAGATAATGTTTTGGGCTGATGTTGTTCTATGTGCTGCATATATAAAGAATAGATTTCCATATAATGCTATTAGAAACAAGACTCCTTATGAAATGTGGTATGGACATGTCCCTTCAGTAAAGCATCTCAGGGTCTTTGGTTCCACCTGTTATGCCTTGATACCAAAGGTACATAGAAACAAACTTGGTGCTAGAAGTTGTAAGTGTATCTTTCTGGGATATTCAAACACCTCCAAAGCATACCGCCTCTATGATGAAGTAAATAAGAAGTTTGTTGTATCAAGAGATGTAATTTTTCTTGAATCATCCAAAACTGACAATGTTGTTGAGCGGCAACTTGATTGCTTGGATAGATTCACAAAAGCAAAATCATTTCAAGAATTTGATAATCAAATTCCACATATTGAAGGGGGGATTCCTATACTAGATCAACATGTGGAATCTTCTTCTGAAGAACACTCTCCCCCACATGAAACTCCAACAACTGATGATACTTCAAGTGATGTAATTGATAGAATTGGGAGACTCAATCTTGATTCAGTCCCAACTCAATCAACGGAGCAGCCTGGACCATCTAAAAAAGGTCCCCCAAAGTGGGTGACATAGACACTTGAAAGTGTTCATCTTGATGAAGTTGGAAAGACAGGAACTAGAAATTCAAACCAGCAAAATGGAGGCGATGTAGATGATTCTAATTCATCTATTGATATGGATGTTTCTTATGATTGTGAATTGAACTTGTCTACAGATTTTGAACCAACTTCCTTCAAAGAAGCTGCTTCTCATGATGAATGGAAAGAAGCGATACAAAAGGAGTATGATGCCCTCACAAAGAACGGCACTTGGGAGCTGGTCGATCCTCCATTTGGAACCAAACCAATTGGCTACAAGTGGGTCTACAAGAACAAGTATAAAGCTGATGGCTCACTTGACAAGCACAAAGCTAGGCTTGTGGCAATAGGTTTTGCAGAGAAGGAAGGGGTCGATTATAAGGATACATTTTCCCCCACAGCAAAATGGGCTACCATCCAGACACTCTTTGCACTAGTAGCTTAGAACGGTTGGAAAGTCCATCAAATGGATGTAAAAACTGCTTTCTCGAATGGAGATCTAAAAGAGAATGTTTTTATGTCATAACTTGAAGGATTTGTTGTGAAAGGACATGAACATAAAGTATGCAAACTTGTGAAGTCCTTGTATGGCCTCAAACAAGCACCGCGAGCCTGGTATGAAAAACTAACTGAGCATCTTCAAAAACTCAATTTCAAACATTTTGATCTTGATGATGCAACTTTATTTGTCAAGAAAGTTGGCAAAAAAGTTGTATATCTTGTGGTATATATAGATGATCTTTTGTTGACAGGGAACAATGAAAGCTACATTACATCCATAAAGAAGGAATTGGGGAAAAGTTTTGAAATGACTGACTTGGGCTATGTTCATTACTATCTTGGCATTGAAGTAACCCAACATCCAAAGTCCATATTTCTTTCTCAAAAGAAATACATTGGAGATATTTTGAACAAGTTTGGCATGACAGAGTGCAATCCTCTTACTACTCCAATGGAACAAAACTTAAAGCTCACATCTATTGAAGGAAAAGAATTTGAGGATGCAACAAAGTATAGACAGCTTGTAGGAAGTCTCAACTACCTAACTACTACCAGACCAGACATTTCATTTGCTATTGGAATCCTCTCCAGGTTTATGCAAAAGCCTTGTGAGGGACATTGTTCTGCTGCAAAAAGAGTTCTAAGGTACTTGAAGGGAACTCAAGACTTTGGAATCAAGTATACACAGGTGGATGACTTTAGCTTGATTGGATACTCTGATTCAAACTTCGATGGAGACAAAGAAACTGGGGTATCAACTTCAGGATATTTTATGAGTCTTGGATCAGGAGCTGTCTCCTAGAGATCACGCAAACAATCAGTTCTAGCAGATTCCACAACAGAAGCAAAATACGCGGAAGTAGCTGAAGCAACAAAAGAAATTGTGTGGCTTAGGAAAATTCTTGAATATTTGCAGGTAAAACAAGTACAATCAACTCCACTAATGATTGAAAATACCTCTGCAATAAAGTTGGCCAAGAACCCAAAATTCCATGATCGAACGAAACACATTAATACTAAATATCATCTAATTCGACATCATGTTGAGGCCAAAACAATCCATCTCCGTCATTGTTCCACAAATGAGCAAATCGCAGACATCTTCACCAAAGCGCTTGGAAGAGAAAAGCTTGAACGATTCAGAATGATGCTTGGACTCACCAACATCCCTTCAGATTAAGGGGGGAATGTTGACACCTAATCCTTGTGATTGGGTGAATTTATGTAAATAATTAAATTAGAAATATGAATAGTCATCGAGAGATGAACTGAACAGTCTCTCCCTCATGTATATAATATATACCTACCTGATGGAATAACAAAGTCAAATCATTTTTGCCTTATGGAGTTACTGCCTGGCCTGACAGAATAATATTTTAAAGGGTGAGCTAGAAATTAGTCCTTGAAAGGTAGAACTTGAAAATGGAAAGCTATTTGATCTGGATCTAGAGACACAACAGACCATGGAAAAAAATGATGGTATTAATGAGTCTTCCCGGAAAATAAGCTCTAACTATTAGACCACTGCCCAAATTTCATTAATCTGCAATGGAAATAGTGACTAGCTTTATTTGTATGAATATCGACTTTGGCCATTTTCCTATTCATTTCCTATGAATGATTTTGATTTTCAAACTCCAACTATTTTGTTGTTAAATTAATTAAATTTTTTATGACAAAGTTATACTTTTCAAAGCTCTTTTCTAAATCTATTTTCTTGAGCAAATTTGTCTTTTTACTCCAGGTACTGTAGATTGCTACTGTGTGACATATGCTATGATATAATTGCCTAGATAAATAGATAGAAGCATTGTATAGTCTTTTTTAAATCTAAAGAAACAATATTTCCAAATACAAAGTTTATTAATTAAGAACATCTTTTAGACTTCTTTGCTAAGTTATGATTATATTTTGGTAAAGGATTTTTTGTACACTAATATTGTGTTGTCTCTTCGGTTTCTGTCAAGTAACAATGGTTAATAAGGAATGTGTTCTTGAGCAGCAAACACACATCTTATTCTACTATCGACAAGAAGATCCATGGTTTTTAGGTATGGAAACAAAAACGTAGATGTCAGTGGGATATCCAAAGTCTTTATTGGATGAATTTAATACTAGTGATGATTTTGATTCTTTGTCAGATAAATAATGTCACGAGTCAAATTCAAATGAACCAAAGCAGCTCAGGAATGAAGGTGAAGCTATTTCTTTTTGTCAAGTCAATTTCTTTTATTTGTTGGTTGTTGTCATGTTTTAAGTGCGAACTTGTGAAATTCCAAATTGCATGTTGGTTTAGGTCAAGGGGAAATATATATATATATATATATATATATATATATATATATATATATATATATATATATATATATATATATATATATATATATATATATATATATATATATATATATATTTATATTTATATATATTTATATATATATATATTTTCATATGTCGTTCATGGTTTCCAGAGATCTATGTTACATTTGCACAAAAGTTTAGATATCATTCAGATATCTAAACACCAAACAATAACAACATTGAGGATTTTCTTTCACTCAACCTATAACATATTGCATCTATCTTCATCAATGTTCTTCTTCCATATGCTATCCACTTATGACATTTCCTTTGCAATATTTGGTGCATTTGATAGTTATAGGTCATTTATAGATTATAAATGTCTTCAGAGTTTCACTTATAATTGAGTATTCAACTCAACATATTGATTCTCTTATACATAATTATTTTTCCCTCCACCCACTTTTCATGACTTCCATAACCATTAGGTAGGGACTTGCAGCTTTGATTTCGCTTTGCTTGTTTACTAAAATATTGCCGAGACTTTAATTTATTGAAAGTTGTAGAATTTACAACTTATGAAGTTTCAAAGGTCTAATTTTTAAAAGTCTAATTCTTTAAAGGGTGCTAGCTTAATGGAAGAGCACCTGCTTTACAAACAGGAGGTTGGTGGTTCGATTCCATCGTGTCCTGACATCCATATGGAATGGCGGTGATCAATTTTTGGTGATGGAGGCTCTTTTGACTATCACCAATGAGATTTGGTGTCATTTTTCGATCCTCACCAAAATATGAAATGGTGATGGTCAACGAATGCCACCATATATATGCATCAATAGTGACGAACGTCAAAGGTCCATAACCATAAATCATTGTTGTTGATATGAAATGGTGATGATCAACATCCGTCATTATAGTCATTATTCGTGATGGACCTTGAATGTCATCACACCACCCATACTTCTAGCAATGCGACTTTTGGTGATGGTCAACGAACGTCACCACATTTATGCACCAATGGTGATGGACATGAAAGTTCCATCACAATAAGTTGTTGTTGTTCATATGAAATGGTGATGATCAGTATTCATCATTATAATCAATATTCATGACAGACCTTGAATGTCACCATGACACCTATACTTTTGGTGATACCACCTTTGGTGACATTCAGTTTTTGGTGACGTTCACTATCCATCATTATAAATCATTATTGGTGGTGGACTTTGAATGTCACTACAACACCTGTACTTTTGGCGACGACACATTTGATGACATTCAGTTTTTGGTGACAGAGGCTATCCCCAGTCACCATTACTCATAGGAAATGGTGACAACCACTATCTGTCATTACAAATCATTATTGGTGACGGACATTGAATGTCACTACAACACCTATACTTTTGGCGACACCACCTTTGGTGACGTTCAATTTTTGGTGACAAAGGCTCTTTTGACCATCACCAATGAGCTTATGGTGACATTTTTCACCCCTCACCAATGTCCTTTTTTCTTGTAGTGAAATATAGCCTATGGAATTTTATAGGATTTGGGACTAATTTTGATACTAGTATTAAATGAGCTATTTTGGAAATTTTGTTTTAACCTTTTTTTTGGAAGTTTTAGATAGGGAAAATTTTAGGAGAGACGACATATAAGGGAACATGTTGTTAGAATTTTAGGTGCTAATTCATCACACTTTGGAGATATTGTCTATTGAAGATAGGGATTGTAAAAAAAAATTGAAATGAATTTTGAAAGAGTCATCTTAGAATTTTCACTATAATTTTTTTTTTATGAAATTTCAAATTCTAAAAGTGTCAAAATCCTGATGAAACATAATGATCTATTTATGAAAAGGTTCCAATTTTGAATCGTTACACTTTATGAGATATATCTTGTGGAATTTACAGTTTTTTAATAATCCTAAAATCAATTCAAACAATCATTTTAGAATTTTCGATATAATTGTGTTTTGGGTGAAGTTTCAAAATATGAAATTTTCATGAATTTAAGAAGACATATCATAGTACTATTAGCCAAATTTTAGACTTATAAGAGCTCAAATTTCAAAGACACAACATGGTAAATATCGGGCATCCATAGAATCTCCAAAATTGAGTTTAAAATGGTTGTAACATACACTTGGTAGGAGTTTTGATTAGAAGATTTATTTTTGGTGATTCAGAATTTGTTATATAAGGAGAAAAAGGATTCTTTCACATAGATCCAAATGGAACTTCAAAATTTACTTCACCAACTAAACCTCCAAAGAGATCAACCATGAACCAAGAAGAATGAGAATAATTTGTTCACAACGTTGAAGAGGTGGAAGAGAAGATGGGTGAAATAAGGAACACGTGAATAAGAAGACATATGGAAATAGGAAATAGATGGAAAAGAAGAATGAAGAATTCCAAAATTCCCTATCACCATCTTCTTACTTACCCTATATGATATCCCCCCTGAAGAAGATATCAAAATGCAAGGAAACCAAGAAAATGTAGATCAATTAAATACTAGTCTTAGAATCATTATTATTCATCACTTCATTATTCACATTAACAATGGTTTAATGTGGCACCAATTACTTAATTCCAAAGATTTATATGGGGAAGTTTGATGGAAAGGAACATACAAATGGTTATTATAAATGGAGTAATTCCTTGACCTACACCAACTACCAACTTAAATATGTAACTCTTGCATCCTTGTCTTTATAAAATGACCAATTTGTCTAATATGAGGGGATTTCAGAAAGTAAAAATATTCTATTGTTTCCTGGTTCTTTTTTATAGAAGAATTGATAACACATCATGGAGAGATTAATAGAAACACATTCTTTAGTCAATTGATAAATATTTTCTAGAGAGGTTCAACTACATAAGACATTCAACAAGTCCAAAGACTATGTCTCATAATAAAGAACATTTCAAAGGATAATTGTTCGGATCTCTTTATGGGAATTTTCAAAGAGAGCATCCAATATGAGGTGTGTATTTTGGAATCTAAATCCCTATACCATGCATTCAATATAGTAAGGACATTCAAAGTAAAATATGTATAGTATAATAGTAGTCACTAATAGTTATATAGAGCACCATGTTCCCTCTCCTAACCAAACTTAACTAACAAGGTTGAAACCTCAAAAAATGTATGAAAGAAGAGAAAATAAACTATGTTTCAATTATGATATCAAGTACAATAATATGCATAAGTGTGTTGAGAAGAAATTATTCTACATAGATTTTGAAGAAGAAAAAGATAAATAATTGGAACCATCATGAGATCTAAACCCACAAGAAACTACTCCAAAGATAATTTTTCATACATTTATTGGCATCACTACTCCACAAACCCTAAATATAGAATGATATGTAAAAAATAAAAAGTTAACAATTTTGGTTGACTATATTAGCACCCATAATTTCAATAACTATTCCAAAAATTCTCAATTTCTTTGCATTTCCAACACTGGAAGTTCAAGTAATAATTATAGGTGGAGGTAGCAATTTTTTTAGGGAAGTGCCATGTATTATGCTCAATATAGGAAATTATTTATTGGATATTCCCATAATTATAATTCAAATGGGTGGTGTTGATGTTGTATTAGGGGTACAATTGATACAATCATTGGGAATAGTGGCCCTTAATTTTCATGATCTTTTCATGACATTTTCCTCATAAGGAAATGAAAGGGAAATGCTCTACAATGATAAGATATAAGAGCATAGAAACATTACTCAAAAATGGATACTGTTATGAAACCAGCTCAAGGAAAAGATAGAAAAGATAGATCAATGCCTTAGAATTCAACCTCTTCGAGGGGGCAACCTCCTTTACATTACATAAATAAATAATTCTTCGATGATACAAATGAAAAGACCTCCTTTCTATATATAGGAGTCTAAGGGGTCATAACATAATCAGAGCGAACATAACAATAATAATGTAAGGGCACAATAATAACAATAGTGGGCTTCTATGGGGCACAATAGTAACAATATGGGCACTACATGGGTACATCAATATAATAAGTGGGTTGTACTAATAACAATAAGGGGTTACACTAGTAGTATAAGGGCCTAACATGCCCCTCTCCTTCAAAAAGCATTGTCCTCAATGCTTGAGTAGTTCTTGATGCTTCTATATAAAATTATTGTCCTCCCATGTGGAATCTTCAGTGGGTAAGTTCTTCCACTTGATGAGATACTCTGACATTGATCGATTTCGTAGATGTCGGGTTCTTGTTTCTGTGACTGCTCCAGGTTACAATATGATTTTTCCTTCCTCTTCAATTTCTAGCAATATTGTTTGAATTGGGATCTTTTGCAACTTTTGAATAAGTGGCCATACTTCTTCGTCCTTCTTCCATTCATCCCTTGCTTCATTTATCCAATCTGGTTGGATAATAGAAATAGCACAAAACAATGCTTCCACATCCTCATCCTTGAAGAGTCTTCCCATTCGGTAAGGTCGCCATTTTTTAAGTGCATGTAGTATTACCAACATTTCCTTCACATTAATAGCTTGCTTGAGATGTAGCAGTAAAAATACCCAATCACCTACATCAAAACATTTTTCACTATGATGTTGATCTACCTGTTGTTTCGTTTGATTTTTCACCGAAGTGGCGTTATCCTTTAAAATTTGGAGAACTTGTTATTGATTCTCGATGTGATCTTTCACTGCTTGAACCTTTTTCTTCTTGGTATGTCCTTCTATCTCTAGAGTTTGAGGAGTGGTAATTTCTTCCAATCCTTTACAAGATATGGTCAAATTCATTTCTCGATGCTCGATGTGATCTTTCACTTCTTGAACATTTTTCTTCTTGGTATGTCCTTCTATCTTGATAGTTTGAGGAGTGGTAATTTCGACCAATGAATTACAAGATATGGTTGGATTCATTTCTTCTTTCTCTGTCTGAAGTATCCAATTTACCAGATCCTTGCCATCAAACTTCCTCATCTTGCTTTTTCTTGATTTTAGGAGCTTAATCTTGAAACGACTATAACTGTATACTTTCGGATCTTTAAGTTCTAAAATTGTGACATATAGTAGCCCTTTGTGTCCTCCTTCTAATGCCACCAGTCTGATCCAAATTGGATTCTCCAAGAAAGAGTTATGCACAATCTCCCAAGATGACCTGATTATAGACCTTTCCAGAAGAGCGAACTTGTATGAAGTTCCACGTGTCACTGTTTTGTCCTTTGGCTCTAAAAAATATCTACAAGAAGCTACAGTCCGTCCTCTTTCTGTAACTTCTAATGAAATTTCAATCCAATGCTCAGAGAGAAAGTTATGATGATTTTCCCCAGGTCACTTGTTTGGAATGTAATTCAAGAGTCTGCAAAAAGACCAACTTCCTCAGATCATATCTCTGAAAATATAGTGCAGAAAGCTCTGAAATTCAGATCCAAGGTTCAGTGTGATTTCTTCTCAAATGGGTTTTTCGTTTAGCTTCTGAAACGTCATAGAAAAAATGTTATAGTGAAAATGCCATGATGACCTATTTGGAGCAGCAAAACCCTAGAATCCAAAGCTCTGATTCCAAATGTTATGAAACCAGCTCAAGAAAAAGATAGAAAAGATAGACCAACGCCTTAGAATTTAGACTCTTCGAGGGGGCAACCTCCTTTACATTACATAAATGAAAAATTCTTCGATGATACAAATGAAAAGACCTCCTTTCTATATATAGGAGTCTAAGGGATCATAACATAATCAGAGCCGACATAACAATAATAATGTAAGGGCACAATAATAACAATAGTGGGCTTCTGTGGGGCACAATAGTAACAATATGGGCACTACATGGGTACACCAATATAATAAGTGGGTTGCACTAATAGCAATAAGGGGTTACACTAGTAGTATAGGGGCCTAACAGATACCACGGTGTGATTGAACAATGTTACATATTATATCTTTAAACATCTATATATTCTACAGCAACGGATCTCCAAACGTTTATCAACAATCATTCCAAGGATTTGGAGATATACCTAAAGGTATTCAACCTAGCCAAGATCATGACGATGCTATTCATTTGCAACCAATAATTTTGCCACCTAACATTAAGTATTATACATATCCATATGTACATAAGACTGATACTAAGCATATGATCCAAGAAATATTCGATGTTGGCATCATTCAACCTACCCATAGTGATTTCTTTTAATTGGTTGTGATGGTAACAAAAAGGGATAGTTCATGGCCTATGCGACCAGATTATAGACAACTCTATAAAATGACCATCAAACTTAAGTTTCTTATTCTTGTAATAGATGAATTATTAGATGAATTGCATGGAATAATTTTCTTTACTAATTTGGATCTCCATTCAAGATATCATTAAATTAAAATTATACAAGAAGACATTTTCAAAACAACCTTTAGAATACATGAAGGTTATTATGAGTTTTTGGTTATGCCACTTGGCCTCATAGATACACCTTCAACATTTCAAATCTTAAAGAATTATATTTTCAAATAATTCCTTAAAAATTTTGTGGTATAATTTGTTTATGACATACTAATTTATAGCATTTCTTGGGAAAAGCACATACAACATGTTGAACACATTTTAAAATTATTGGACTAGAAACAACTAAATGAAAATGATTCAAAGTGTGCCTTTGGGGTTTGAGAAGTGGAATATTTTTTTCACATAGTATCTTAGAAAGGAATCAAATTGGACCCTAAAAGAATTAAAGTTATGATGGCATTGAAAATCTAAAACCTTGAGGAAACTTGGAGGTTTCTTAAGATTGATAGGCTATAACTCCAAACCTTTCAAGAATTATGATAAAATAGTAGCACCTCTAATATAATTATTAAAGAAATAATAACTTTCTCAAACTCAATAAGCAACCAAAGCTTTTAACATTTTGAGGAGGCTATCTGTGAGAATCCTATCATAGTCACAACTAACTTCAAAAAAACTTTGATGTATAGTGCAATACCTCAATCCATGGCATCGGTGTAGTTTTAATGCAATAAGAAAGGTCCCTTATCTTTGAAAATGCCAACCTAAAGGGGATAACTTACTGAAACCCATTTATGGAAAATAAAATTTTTCATACTACGTGCAGTTAAGAAATGGTGCCCTTACCTAATAGGAAGACACTTCAAAGTAAAAATGAATCATGATAGCTTGAAGTAATTATTGGGGAAATGATTATATTCAGAAGAGAAACAAAAATTGATTTAAATGATCATAGGTTATGACTATGAAATTATCTGTGAGAAAGGAAAACATAGTATGGTGGTAGATGCACTTTTAATGAAAGAAGATGAAACAAAGGGTTTACTCTGTACTATCATGTTTCACAATTTAATTATGTGGAAGAAGTAACAATATAATGGAATAAATATAATTTGAAAACTATAAGAGGACCTACGTTTATTAGTTAAATTTGTACGAAATAATGAGTTATTGTTCTATCAAGATCACTATATTTATGTAAGAATTCCCAACTAAAACAAAATTTCCTCTTAAAATTACACATTTTTCCTATACAAGGACATTTAGTGCTCTTGAAAACTTACCATGGGATAAAGAAGGATTTTTCTAGGAAGGTATTAAAATTGAGGTTCAAAACATTTTGGCTAAATGTGTTATATCCCAACAAAATGAGGGAGAGACAATCACCATCATAGGTCTACCACCATTAGCTATACCAAGCTAAAATTGGGAAGAAGTTTTAATGGATTTATTACATTTTAACCCAAATATGAAGTAAAGAATTTCATCATGCTAGTATTGGATTGAATAACAAAGTATGACCATCCACCCCCCTTCTCATCCTTCTAAATAGAATATAATAACCACAACATTAATCGAAATGGTTCAAAAGCTACAAGGAATCCCCAAGATTATTTTATGTGATAGAGATCCAGTTTTCACTATAAATTTTTACACTAAATTATTTTCTTGTTTTTTAACTCAATTGGCTCACAACTCATCTTACCTTCCTCAATCCAATGGAAAAATTATGATTGTGAATACAATTATAGAAGGATAATTTTTTTTCTTTGCATATAATAAATAGACACAATGGGTTAAGTGGTTTCCCTACATATATGTTGGATTCACAATCATACTAAGGGGGTGTGTGGTGAATCTATATAATACATTTTTTTCTTATTTAAAACATTTGAACATCACAAAACATTAATCTCATAATAAAACCATAGAACACAACATATACATGGAACCCCTTAAGGGAGAAAATAAAAAACTTCTTTTAATTGATTGTTTTTGTAGGAACCAAACTACTATTAAAATATTTGTAGGCACCAACTTATAAGAGACACCAATCCCCTCTTATATGCAAGAAAAAAGTTACACAAGACACCAATCCCCTCTGAATTGCAAGAACCAACTTATAGGAGACACAAATCGTCTTTGCTATTTTATAGGTACCAACTTATATGATACACCAATTCCCTTTGATTTACAATAACTAACTTATAGGAAACACCAATTCTCTCTGTTTATTTATAGGCATCAACTGACAGGAGGCACCAATCCCCTACGATTTGCAAGTATCAAATTAGAGGAGACACTAATCCTCTCTACTACTTTGTAGGCACCAACCTACAGGAGGCACCAATCCCCTCTGGATTCCTCTTTGCAATATTTTTTGTTCTAATCCACTCTTTCTTTATGAATATTCATAATCACCTCATCAATATTTTTTTTGTAATTATTTTCTTCTTTGGTACACTTATCTATTCTCAATCTTTGCAATTACTTCATCATATCTTTGCTTTCTTTGATTTTTTTCAATCACCTCATCAAATATTTGCACTAAATCATGCACCTACTTCATATGTGGATTCTTTATTTTTTTTATCCTTTTTAGTCACCTCCTTCTTCAATTATCAAAATTTTCTCCAAACCAAGCACTTCCTTTAGATCCCAACATTTGAATCCATAAAATCTACTTGCAAACACTTATTACTCATTTTTGTCTTCATTAATTTTTAATTATTTATTGCATCAAGAGGCACTCTACAGGCCAGTATGTGGGAGATGTGTAGGTGTAATGTAAGCTTTCATGTCAACATTTTTTAAATGTAGGCTCTATTTTAATCAAGTTGCTTACTTTTTAATTTTATCTTTCAATTTTATTTTAATTTCTTTCTTTATTAGTATAATTAATTTAATTAATAATTTTATTTTTAAGTTTAAAAAAATTAACTTTTTTTTCCTTTTACTTAAAATTATTCTTTCTATTTTATCTAAAAAAACTTATTATAACTTTGTTAATAAATATTAATAAATAATTATGTTATATTTTCTTTAGCTATTTAACATTATATATAATAACCCAATCTCCAAGTATCTCTCTTTTAAATAATAGTATTTAATAACCCAAGTCTTTCCACTAAATAATAATAATATTAAATAATGCAGATCTAATGACTTAGTCTCCTCTTCAATAATAATATTATTAATTATTTGCTTTGTGCTTTAATTAATCTTAATTTTAAGGGTTTAATTTTTTTAATATTTAAATATTATATGTCTTTCAATTATTTTAATACTTTCCCTTTCTACTCTTCTATTTAAGTGCGAAAAATATTATAAAATAATGAATAATTAGGTATTGTTGGAGAGAAAATAGTTTTCATCCTCTTTTTTGTTTCTCCTTTTTTAATTTCCATTAGCTCTTACCAAAAACTTCACAGACACTAAAGCTTGATAAAACATGGAAATGTTTCTTTCTTAATAATATTATTATCAATTTAAACATTTATAAGTTAAAAAATATATTATTAATTTAAAAAAGATTAATGATTAAAAATACATTATTTTAGAAAATACACACTCAAATTGAAAAAAAAATATGTATATCCTTTTTATTTTTTTAATCAAGGTTTTTGAAGAATAAATATTAGAGGTACATTACCCTTTACCCCTTCAAATTAGGTTATCATTTTTATTATGTACTAGTAAAAGTTCACATTTCTATTAATTTGGTCAAACCCATGTTAATTTGGGTTTCACCAAAACATTTTGCAAATTTTCTATAGTTTAACATTGTGAATTGAAATTTATTAAATTTTTAACAATAATTTAATTTATTTGTCTTCACCCTGATTGGTTGGAGTCTAGAACCCTATATGAGGGGATGTGTCATTATGTCATGTCTCTAATAAAATAATAATAAAAATAAAAAAAAGTAATGTTTGCAAAGAAAAAATGAAAATAACCATATAGATAAAAAACTACAATACAATTCAACACAAAGAATAGAAATTCCTCCTCCAAAATCTTTGAATATTTATTTTATTTAATTGTTTGAAAAATGAATCTCGAAAAGGAAAAACCATATCCTATGGATATATTAAAATATTTAAAGAGATAAATATTTCAACATCAAACTTCACTACAACAAATCCCTATGATTAGCTACCTTTTTTGCTTTCACCGACCAGAACATTTAGGTGCTAATTTAGGAAATAATATCATCGTAAATGTCAATGGAAGTAGTGCCATAAATAGTGTCATCAATTTCCCCAAAAATTACTGCCTGTGATAGCACTAGGTTTAGCTCCTTTCTTTTCACTAAATTAGCTCATTGGTTAGCTCCCTTTCTAGCCCTAGAATTAGCATTGGATGTGCCCAAATAGTTAACTATTTGGGTGTTGGGGGTTAAGCGGATAGGGGGTTTGAGGATTATGGGATTTTGGGATTTTGGGTACAACGATTAAGGGTTAAGGGATTATAAGTTACGTTTAAGGAATTAAGGGTCAAGAGCTAAAGGATTTGGTGCCTAGAGGTTAAGTAGTTTAATGGTTAATGAATGGGTCTTTTCAGGTTTGGATGGTCTATTGAAGCTTGTCACTACAGGATTACATTTTAGTTTCTTTAATGATTTGGATTAATTAAGGTTTAGGGAGTTGTTGTTGTTACCCAAACAATTTCTTAAGCATGTGCTTCCTTTCCTAATGAGACCAGATCTAGGAAATCCAATTATTCGTCCAATTAATACATACATCACCCTACCATAATAATGTATGATTAGACCGTTCTAACACCATTACAATTTACAATTAAATTGATGTAATCATCGTCATTACTAACAATACTCCATCATTATTCCTTTTTCTTTATTATTTGTGTTGTTACACCCAGAGATCAGTGAAATCGTTTAGAAACTCCTTTTGATTTAAAAGTTTTGAATTGGTAATAAGAAGAAGTAACCGTTGGTAATTCCAACACTTTCACATTCTCCCCTGAGAAAGCATATGTGTGCACTAAAGCATATCTATAATAGGTTCCTAATGTTGTTGAGTTGTGTGCTTGTGAGTAGCTATGGGTGGAGCAATGGTAAGACATGAACCTGACTCTGTTAATGTGTTGTTACAACATCCAAAAGCATTGGAAAATTTTTGAAGGGTTGGATGGTTGAGTTATTTTGAAAAATTACAGAGTTTTAGTGATTGGCCACTTTAGAATTTTCCCAAGCCTTAGTTTCATAACACTATGTAGTCAGGGGATTCAGAATTGTTGTTACATAAGAAGTTATGACAAAAGTGGCAGGATTGCCTGGAATAGGAGAATGATGATTTTCAAGGAAGGTGGCCAATCCTGGAGCTAAGGCCGTATTATGATAGGATAAATAATAATTTACAGTGATGCATAGCGGTTTTGATAGAAAATATCTTCCTCACCCTTGGGAAGATGTAGCCCTCTTCATCCAAAAATGGATTACCTGTAAGGGCCATTTTGGGATTATTTTCAATGTTCAATTTCAATTATCAACACACCTGAGGTGAGGGTTGTTGATTAATTTACCATACTACTTGCTGAAGTCATTACAACATATGGAAGTGGATGTGAAAGGGTAAAAACATCCATAAATATGCATAACTAACCATGCACTCATTAAATTAATCATCATGCATTCATTACATGGACAAGGGAGCTCATGGCATGCTTTGATAGTGATAGCTTGTGATGGTGAGAATGAGGAGCATGAAGAGATTGTTGAAGAAACACCTAACACCGAAACAACACCAAGTACTAAAGAAGCACCCAACACTAAAACAACACTTGCTATTGAAATTGCTACATCTGCCAAGAGAAAGGCAACTGTAAGATCTAAGAGAATTAGGGTTGATACACCTCCTATGACTGGTCAATGGAACCCTAGGAGGTGGAGTTCCATTAGAATGATGTCTAGTTCATCATCACAAGGAAAGGAGATGCAAATAGAAGAAATTGTATGGGTGTCTAGTGACTCATCATAAGAAATCCAAGGTGGGTGCCCAATTGTAGAGGAAGTGTTGGAGGAAGAAATTGTTGGAACATTAGTTGTGCCTTAAATTGGAACTGAGGAAGTGAAGACACTTGAAGGAACCAGGCCGAGAGTATTAGTTAATGTAATAGTGTATAAAATAAAAGTGAAAAATCTAATTGGTGGAATAACCCTTGGGAAAAGGGTGCAAGTAGCTATTATACTATAAGAGACTCAAAAGCCTATTGTTACAATTGAGGGGGAATGTGCCAGTACAACTAGACCTGATGGGTTTGAGGAGCACCAAGACAATGAAAAGTAGGAAAACTTTGCAAAGGAAGGCCCCTCTACATTTTAAGTATCTGTTATTACACGGGAGCCTGAACAAGAACTAGAGAAACAAAGGGAAACAAAGGACCAATAAAAAAGAGCAAATAGAAGAATAAGAGGTTGTAACTTCACCAGGTTAGATGAAAATTGACCCTCTCATTCAAATTGAAATGATAAGAAAGGAAAATGAGGATTTAAAGAAAAAACTTGCCCTTGTTAAAGAATAACTTCATTTTAAGAATGAAACTAGATTGGATATGTTCGTAGACATTGTATAAATGGCATCATCTACTGCCTCAGAAAAGCCTTGTAAGTGCTGCCAATAAATCCTTGAGGAGGGTAAAATCATAGATACTATTATTGTTTCAGTTGGAGTACAAGTGGGGGAACACGACAAATAATTTCAAACTGATATTCCACAAGAACCTATTGATGACACTATTGTTACATAATAACCAAAATTCGAGTAGAGTAGGAAGAAGAAAAACAATCTGCTAATCCACAAGAACATGTTTATGATGTTGTTGTTACATAAGAACTGACAGTTGAAATAGAGTAGACTGAAAATAAAAATATTGTTGTACCATAAGAACATGTCGATGATGTTTTTGTTGCATAAGAACCAGAGTTGAGATAGAACAACAGGAATAGAAAATGGATGGGAAGGAGGATGTTGAAACATCATTTGAAACAACTCATGCTAAATTTGAATATTTGATGATGTTACTATAGAGGTGGGAGAAATTATCACTCTTTCCCAAAGATGAAGTCATATTCCTAAAGAAGCACAAGAAAGATTGTTGCATGCTGGATAGGACTTAGATTCAAGTTCCCCCTTGTTTCGTTACCCACCCATTGGTATCAACATCCATATATTATTATTGGTAAGTGTTGCGAGGGAGAACTGGTTATTTATCAATGATATAGGGTCAAAGGTTAATACATGGCAAGAAAATAAAACCTCACACAACTTCACTCTTAGCATGTCAGGAATTAGTGACATGAGTCTGCAAGAGGACATGTAGAAGCTTAAGTTGGGGGGACATGTTAGGTCATGAAATTGTTATCTTTTTCCTACTTATTTTCCTATTTCTTTTATCCATTTTTTACCAACATGACCATATCTTATTAGTGTAACATCCCTTATTCACCTAAGTATGTCATTTTTCACTTATCGCTTCCTTAGTCCAATAATACTTATAATTTTACATTAGAACTACTTTCTTAGGCTTATTTTTATCACAAAACTAATGTATGAGTAGTTTAAACTTTCGATGGTCTGTCAAAGCTTATTGCTACATTATTACATTTTAGTTCCTTTACCAATTTGGATTAATTAAGGTTCCGAGAGTTGTTGTTGTTACACAAACAATTTCTTAAGCATGTGTTGCCTTTCTTAATTACACTGGCTCTAGGAGCACTTCAAAGTCAAAAGAAGCAACTCATCACTTGGAGATATTTGTGGAGCATCTAGATCATTTTTTTCAGATCTTCTATAACTCTATTTGTAACTAAAGGAAAGTGTTATAGTTTTTTCCCTTCCATGGAAATCATTGTGTAATTGTTAATATATCATTTTATTTTAAGATCACATGAGAGTCAAAATATTCTCATGATGATATTCTCATTATGATTAAGATATATAAAAGATAATATTGTTTGACCATGAGGTCTAGAGTGACGAATTAGAAAATGGGATTGGAAAAGGGAAACACTAGAGCTATGTAATCCTGATATTTTTATGAATGCAAATATGAACTTTATTGTTTAATAATTTACTCTTATTAGTTTGTGTGCTTTGTAGTACACTAGCCCTTGTGGAGGAGGAAGGGCTCTCCTTCTTAGCAGGGATCACTAGTTTGTTAGAGTGGAATACATATTTTCATAAATATTTCTGAGTTATTTGATTGTTGTTACTACTACTATTAAAGTTAATTATGTTTGTAATTTAATTAATTATAGTAAGCTTTGGATGGTGTGATAGCTTAAGTCTTAGACTGGTCCCTTAGTTTAGAATGGCAATGAATTATTTTCTTTGCTATTACACTTTGGATTTCACTTCCTTTTATGTGTGCATATTGAATGAGTGATGGTTTTCAGGAGTGTTGTGAGAGCTGTTGAATGGAAGATTGCATAAATATTTATTAGTTATGTGATTGTTGTTACTATTGTTGTTAAAGTTAATTCTGTGTATAATTTAATCAATTGCAGTAAGAATTGGATGGTGTGACATAGTAAGTCCTGGATCAGTCCCTTACTTTAGTGTGGAAGTGAATTATTTTGTTTTTTGTTACAGTTTGGATTGCACTTCCTTTGATGTGTGCAGATTGAATGAGGGATGGTTTTCAAGAGTGTTGTGAGAGTGGTTGAATGAAACATTGCATACATATTTTTTTTATTTGATTGTTGTTATTACTACTGTTACAACTAATTTTGTGTGTAATTTGATGAGTTAAAATAAGCTTTGGATGGTGTAACAACTTAAGTCCTCGATCGTTCCCTTAGTTTAGTGTGGTGATAAATTATTTTCTTTTTTTTGTTACGGTTTGGATTGCACTTCCTTTTATGTGTGTAGATTGAATGACTGATGGTTTTCAGAAGTGTTATGAGAGTGGTTTAATCACACATTACACAAATATTTCTCATTTATGTGATTGTTGTTACTGCTACTATTATAGTTAATTATTTTTCTAATTTAATTAATTGCAGTAATCTTTGGATTGTGTGACAGCTTAAGCCCTGGACCGATCCCTCAGTTTAGTGTGGCAGTGAATTATTTTCTTTGTTGTTATAGTCTGGATTGCACTTCCTTTTATGTGTGTTGATTGAATTAGTGATGGTTTTTAGGAGTGTTGTGAGAGTGGTTGAATTAGGTAGTAGCTTATTCTACAGTATTTCTTTTGCATTGAATTTGTGTGGAATGTGTAACAAATTTTTTGATTGCTTAGAGTGTGCATGAAATGACTTTGGGTGGAGATTATTTTATACTAGTCATCATCTTCCTTAGCATAGACTTTGTGCAACAATCTTGTAAAAATTAAAGCTTAACTAGATCGATAATTAAATCTAAGAGTGAGTCGACCAATATTAAAAGGCAAACAATATAAAAATAATGAAGTTAACAAATTCTCTTATTCAAATCATTGTGACATATGGGCATTAATATTTCATTAACTTTTATGTCTTCACAAAGTTATGTTGATACAAAATGAGTGGAAGAAGCATTCAAGTAATTCTAATATTTTCTGACAACAATTCATACCATATCTTGAACACTTTAATGATATTGCATTAGGTAATTTGTATTGACACAAATAATATTGAAGCACTTGCAAGTTTAGCCTATAAGAATCATCATTCTAAAAAAATGGATTACAAATAATTTTGAAAATTTAGAACTCTTGTCATTAACATCATTATCTGCAACAATATCATCCAGTGTGTCATTGTTAATGTCCATACGATATTTCAAGTGGTTAATATTACCATCATCCTCGTCTTGACTTGCATCATCTTTATCATCATTGAAATTTGACTGTAGACCATCCATATTGTTACGAGATGTATTTGGATCATCGTTTTCTATACCATCCTATTGACAAGGTTAATCCTCTCTGTGGACAAAGATGATCCCTCTAGCCCAATGAGTGGGTCTAGAAAATGAAGTGACAATCAACTAGACATCTTTCTAGGTTACAATTGAAAAGAAGAATGAAGGATATGGCCTACCACGTTCCAATGCTATTCCGATTTCCTTTGTTGAGGACCTTGAACTTCTTGTGTCATGGGCTTGTTCATGCTTCTCTCAGTGTTTATGCACCTACAAAAGTGATCAAGACACAAAAATGCACGCCAAAAAATATAGCAAATCCAATAGAAACCTACTTAACTAATCAAGGAATGTTAAGCTAAATGATACACAAACAAATACATTTTGGGAAGATGAACTAGTAGTTGTGTATTATTAGGCAATAAAAGAAATCTTACAACCAAATCCTTGATGTTGATAGGCTCTCCTTGAGTGGTAATCAAAGTCCAAGCCAATAGCTCTCCAACCACTCCTTCTCCAAGTCAAATGAATAGCCTCTAGGCACAATCTTAGCATAAGGGTGAAAATAGACATAGACCAACCATTTGGGAATGGGAGAGGATGAATTTATAGGCTGGGAAAGGGAGTTAGGACCTCTCCAAAGATAGGATTAGGCCCTCATCTCAAGGAGGTAACTCATAGGGATAATACCAAGAGGCCATGTTGGGAGGATTTGACCTCATCTATGCCAAACAACCTCCAACTCATCACTCTAGTAGCTTCTAGATCATGAAGATTCTCATCCTATATGGGAAAATTACCTCTTTGGGATCATCGCTGGTATGTAAGGGAACAAAGTGATGCCATCACTGAGAAAGTATAGTTTAACACACAACCATCACCTTTTTAAGCCTTATAAGAGCGATGATTCTCAATTTAGGGTTTTAGAGCTATTTCTTTAGGGAAAGCTCAAGGAATTTTCCAATCAATGTCTTAGGAGGGATCTGAGTTGTATACATGAATGAGTACATTGCATAATGGCCATGTCTCAGGAAATTCAGGGTATGTCACAGGGAAGTGTAGGAGGTGTGACAAAATACTATGTAACACATCTATATTTTTGTCTTTTGTAACATCATGTAACTCTATATTAATGTTGTATTCTTGTGCCTGAGCATAACCATCTTCAACATCATCATGGATGTCAATTTCTTCGATGTTGTCTAATCCCTCTCTCTCATTTTGTTGGCCATCATTTTCTTGCTTAGTATCCACTAATGCTTTTTCAAATACATTCCTTAATCGTGGACCATAATGTATGACAAATATCCATTTTGGGTACACAATATCTTCATATAAAAATACCTGCACATGAACGAGTACATACATATATTAGGCGTATGTTATAAATTTTTTATTGATTAATAAACACATGTATATATTCACAATAAAAAATTTATTAATAGATTAATGATCACTACTTCTTCTAATTCATTGAGTTAAAGAAACACCTTCTCACAATGAATTGGTAGAACATAAGGCCCCTTATCCTCCGGTAGGGACTTTGAGGAATCTATAGAATACAATAAACTATGGGTATCATGTCTTCATGTCATCTCAAATGACTCATACCATCTACACTTTAAAATACAACATTTAAAAGAGCAGTAATTCAAATCAATAATTTATTGTATTTCCCAACATATTATAGATTACCTTCAATCATATTTTCATCTTTTGATCTTGATCGACTGGATTGCTTGAAGTAAAACATGATGCCACAATCGAAGTATTGCCTCTTTACATCTACATGTTCCACACGATAATTTCGACCATATGTCCACATTACTAGATATTTCCTTGCATATGAAAGACCATTTATTTCAGTTAGAACAAATATAATGATGAAAATTAAAATAGTTAATAGTGTCAAAACTATAATGAAATAAATTTCTGTAAAATTCCAACTATACCTTTTTCTCACATCCTCTAGAAATGTTGATTTCATATTCTATTGCTTTTTTGTTGGTCCTTAAGTCTATATTGTCTGAAACTGTGATTTTTCTAGTTGCATCCATGCATTTTTCTTTCGAAATGGTAGCTTAATTGAATCATTTGAAAAATAAAAGAAAATTTTGACTTTCTTTCAATTTGGTATGTTTTAATCAGTTTGTTAGTGAGGTTTTATTTCAATTTTGAGTATCTTCATCTATTGTGAAATATTAGAAGTTTTGTTGGGATTGTTTTTTTGGAAAAAATATGTCTCTTGCTCTCTCCTTGTAGAATCCCTTTCTCATCAAATTTAATTGGAAATCATATTTTCCGCATGGTTTGATTCAAGTCTCACAAAATTCATACATAAACACCCTTCTGAAGACACTAACAAAGTACCTTTAAAAGTAACTACATAATAAAATAAATCAACAACTCTTTGTCTCAAGAATACACAAACTATCTTAGGTTAGGGTCTTGGGTTAGGCTCTGAAAGTCAACTCCCCATCGCTGTAAAACTAAACAAGTTTCATTAAAGAGTGGAAATTGTGTTGCACTCACATCATTTGGGATCACTCCTCTAATAAGGGAGCTAAGCACTAGACAACATCAAAGTGTGAGAGAAGGTAGCCTACATTCGATTGCATTTCGATGGGTATTTTGTGTAGTGGGGATATTTTCAAGGATTACAGAGCTGGATTAAGGACTAATGTATCCTGCCCACATACCATATAATATATGACTGTGTCCCCCTAGTGGTGCCTATGATTTGAGGTGACTTAGTGGCCATATTCCTAGGGACTTACATAAAGTGACTGGGGTGGGATGCCGTTGTACCTAGACAAATGAACCTTCTCTCTATTTGGTTTTTTGGGAGTGTGCTCATCAACACAAGAGTACTTGGACCCACTTACCAAGGTCTTAAGGGTGAAGCTCAGGAGTAATCCTAACCATCTATTTTTTACCAACTTTCTCTTAGAGTCCTTTGGTACTAGGTTCCATCTCAAGGTAGTTGTGATTATAAAACAAAGTTTGATTTCCTACTAATCTCATAGAATTTTTACATGTTTAATAGTGTGCAATTTTCGTTACTAAGACATTATAATAACATAACTGAATAATTTTTTTTTTTGTAAAATATATATCTTTCACCGTGGCTACCACTAGACCTCATAATTAGTATTGGTGACTGCAAGGACTTCCTCGACTTTCTGTGGAGCAATTTTTAAATGAATTAGATTCTCTTGCTATTCAGGGGAATCTGTCTCTAGTTTATAATTCTTAAAAATTGCATACTGAACCAAAGTCAATTTTACCTAAGTACCCTTTCACACAAGGTCTAGTACCTACTTATAATACTCCACTTACAAATCCTCTTGAGCTCGTTTTCCTTTAGATAGCAGTTATACCTTTGTCTACTGTGTATTTTTTAGTTTCCACCTGGAACACCCCAATGGCTACTGGTGAGTAATGCTGTTTTATGGATACCTTTTGTCTAACACCGTATGCTTAGCTTGTTTCAATTTCTACATAAATTGTTGGTTATCAAACTGTTCAACCTTTGTTAAATCTAGGAACCTTAACTACCCCAACTATGGGTGGTGTGTCGTAATTTTTTCTTCCTATCTCCCTACACATTTTTTATCAGCTCCAATAATTCTGACCCTTAAATGTATTATAAGTTCATTGACCTTCAATAATACTTTCGATTGGAATCTCCTGCTAAGTTCAACCCTCCCTTCACTGCAAAGTGGGGATATTGTTTCCAACACTTATCTGATAGTTGGGCACTTTCCTACACCCATGCAACCCATGGTACAATCAATTTTATATTTAATTGATTCTTTCCCTGTTGGTGGTTATCCTATTAGTGGTACTCTCATTATCATAAAAGGTGCTAGTCTTGTGCCTAACCTACCTGATGTGGCTAGCAGTGTTCCATATCCTAGACATATTGCATCTTCGTGGGACCTCCCAAGCTAACTATTAATACCTGTTGGGGTAACCTCTATCTGGGGGGTAATCATTTTACTGGTAGTATCCCTTAAGCTGGGGGAACTCCAAATGGCCCACCACCTTATATGACTCCACCTCCATGACAAGGAAATTATTACCCAAATACTCCCGTATACTATGAAGAAAAGTAATTGATGGTCGAACCTCCTAGTCCTTCAAGTCATCCTAGTCTTCCCTGGTTAGATTCGATGGTGCCTACCCCATTTCCTTTTTTGGCTACTCTCGACGTCCCGAATTTGAACAAGTTGACTAACAACCTCATCAATCATAACTTTCTATGGCCTCCGACCCTACACAAAATTCCTACTAACATTCCAAAGTTTGAGGTTAAATAAGGAGATGATATGGTGACACATATCACTACATACCATATTTGGTGTGTTTCCAATTCCAGGATTGATGATAGTATCAGGCTCAGACTTTTCCCACGTACCCTAACTAGTAAATATTCCAAGTTGTATATCGAATTAACACATGCCTCTATTAATACTTTTAACACCCTCACCATGGAATTTATTAAGCATTTTCAGTTACCAATCCATTATGAAACAAGAATGAAAAAAATTACTCTACACCAAAATACTACCACCCATATCTCCAATCATATCCATGATTGGAGACGAAGTCAAAGATTAGTAAAGGCACCCATCTCAAATTTCCTTATTCTCAATTGGTTCTACAAATCTCTCTTACCTACCATCACGAAGGATGATGCCATCTACAAAGTTGTTATGGCATACCAAGTCATTAGACTACCCACCATCTTGATCTTATATATTCACAATCAAGCACCCTTTACGACATAATCCCTAATGCTCCTAAAACTTTGAACGCTCCCCCCACTTAGCAACATAGTCTGCATGTCAGCAGTCTTGTTAGTGCTATGAATGGAACTAGTTGAATGGGAAACTTTCTCAGTTATCCACTACTTATTTTCCCACATTAACAACAAAAAATCACCCTACTTCCTCTCCAATTGGTGTGATTATCTCTGTGTAGTATGCACAGTAAAATAGAAGTAAGAAAAAAAAGAACAAAAGGAAATATGCTCCTTTTGAGAAGCAACAACCTGGTCAAAACACCCCAACTCAGAAAAACCTTACCACTTCCAAATATGATAAAGGAAAATATAAAGTGGTTAATTTTCCTCGCAAGATCTATGTTGAGGACCATTTGACCTAAACATTTCATCATTTATAGGAATGTATTGATCTCTTTACACAAAAGACTTTTAGGACCTCTGTTAACCTTAACAAACCTTTCCATACCTAGCACCAACAAGAACAACATCTTGTTGTGAACCCACCACGACCCCCGCAAGGGGATAAGAGTGGTTCTCATCTCCCTCCTCCTAAATAAGGATCGTCAACTGTCTATTCTTTTAAGGGAGTTGATTTACAAACTCAGTCCAAGAATTATGGGAATCATGTACCTGACACTTTGGATATCTTGTTAAGCTCTACCCTGCCTCCACCTAATGATTTACATATCGAGAGGCCTATTGTAGACCCTGTGATTTGTCCATTGAAAGGGACAATTCATCATATGCCACATATTCCATCTCCTTGTGCTACACAAAATTGCAATATTGTAGAAGATATTACACAGGAACATTGTGTTATGTCCTTTCTCAAAGTATTACAAAGTTTTTCTATGCAATGGAAAGCTTTAGTAACAACTATAGGAGGATTTTACCCTTAGGATTCCAACTCAGTTGTCTTTGACATGGAGAAAAGTACACCTCGCCTTTCCCATCAACTTTCACTCCAAGTGTAGGTTCATGCGAAATGCAAAGTAGCCCACCGCACTATCATTAATGAAGGTGCTTCTACTTGTGTGATGGCTACTTCTTGTTGTCTTTCCCTAGGTTTTCCCACTTTATCCCCATCATTGAATTATTTCGAATCTTTTAACAACCACACCTTCACTCCTAAAGAATATATTTCTAGCTTCCTTGTCACTCTTAGTGCAAAAACTATTTATGTTAACATTGAAGTTGTAGATTGCTTGCTCAACTTGAATCTTCTTCTTGGATGTAGTTGGACTTAAAAAATGTGAACCATTGTCTCATTGGAGTTTAAAGTTGTTGCTTTCCCTCATCAAGGGAAGATTATGACTTTAAATCAGTTATCCTTCTACACCACAAAGTTTCAACATTTACCAGCCAAGAATGTTCCTTTAGTGGGTGGTTCTCCTGACACATTTATCAACACCAATATTAGTCTACTGAAGGCCTCCTCACTTTTAGGGTCTCTCCCTATTTCCTTGCCCAAGGATCATCTAACAATTTCAATGGTCCTTACTATCTTTGATGACCCTACTGATCCTTGGATTCTCTCCACCCCTTCTACCATTAATTATTTTGGGGACCATACTCCCTTGTCACCTTTTGAGTTAGCTTATCAAGCTATCCAAATTACATCTGAGTCTCTATCTTCCTTAATTTAGCCCAATGGTGCCACATACTCTCCCATCACAACTCCCTCTAATGATTTCCTTGACAAATCATTGCCTTCTTACGAGGCTACCATGGAAGTCACGTCTTTAGATGAGCTGCCTTGCGATGAGTTTCATCATCGTGCCCCGACCTCTCTTCAACCTGAACTAGGCACTTATCCTTTACAAATATTATCTATTGGTCACCCTAAGATTGTCCCTTCCCCCTTCTCAAATTTTCATGAAATAGATGTGAAATGAAACTTAGGTAATTTGTTTAAAACCATGCTTATTGACATCTTGATTAAGCATGTATCATGGAAAACATACAAATTGGAGCAAACTGCACTCCTGAGGAGATCACTAACTTCACTTGTCTCTTTAAAGAGTTTTGCAACGTGTTTTCTTCATCTTAGGAAGCTCCACCTAGACTTAACCTTGGTTAAACATGAGATCAAAAAATGAGCATTCTTTTTATGGTATTTTTCTCACTCATAAAACTAAAAAAAACCTCGATTTTTCTTCTTCAAGCTCATTAAATTCCCACGAAGAAGAAAGATAATTATTTTTATTGCCTTTTTCTCACTTGTAAAACTGAAAAAACCTCAAGTTTACTTTTTTAGGATTGTTAATCTCCCAAAAAGAAGAACGAGCATTATTTTATGGCCTTTTTTTGCTCGTAAAACTGAAGAAAAAAAAACCCTGAGTTAATTCTTTAAGCTTGTAAAAAACCTACAATGAAGATTTGAGCCATTCTTTTTCTATCTTTTTCTTGGTCCTTAGGCTGAAAAAGATACTATGAGTTATCTATGTCTAACTCATTTCAAACATTATGAAGAATATTGATTTTACTTTGTTCCCCTTGAACTCGTAGCAAAATGAGGTGCGTGTCTTTTGAGCATAGGTTTATCACTTTATATAGACTCAATGGACTAAGTACAGAAAAGGACCTATGTTGTGTATACTATTAACACTTTTTCCAACCCGATTACCAACCATGAAAAATGTACCCCCTTCGAGTCTTCTTTCAGCTCTTTTCATAATAACCAAATGTGAAAATACCATCAAGTTTACCCTTTTTGGACTCATTAAACCTAAGAATATTTGGAAAAATATTGGAAGAAGCAGTGGTTACTATATCTATATCTGACGAAATTTTTGTTAGCAATCTATTATCCATCCATTGAACATGGCACTTTTCCCAATGTATTCTTGTTTTTTCACCTTCTCTGAGAATCCTACCACATTATGATTCTTTCCTTAATACCTTGATGTCCTTGCATCCTCATGTCCTTCTCCTCCTGATGTTCTTGAGTCTAAGGTGTCTGGTATTTTTGGTGTCGTGCTTTCTATTTTTCAAGGAAATGTCTACTTTTTGCTACCTTTATCAACCATTTTATCATATGCCTATATCCCGAAGTTAGTTCATCCTATTTTTCTACTATATCTTCAAAATCAATCATTTTGTCTCATTTCATGTCAATTTGTGTTGGACTCCTTATTTCCTAGCTTTGGTAAATCCCTTCCTATTGAATTAACACATTATCTGGGAAGTCAATTAAGAAACATCATAGTACCCTATATCTTGCAATCCTTAGTGCAGGAATATTTTTTTGCATTAAATTTTAGGTTTTCACTATTGGGTCCAAATTGAACTATTCTACAATTGTTTGACCTCAACTCCTTTATTCAAACTCGCTAGATTTTACTATGCATCTTGGAGACCATCATCCTTATCGGTTTCCACCCTCACGTTTGTTAACATTTTCCATCATTGAAAGATAATCAGATGAATTACCACATGTTCGACATCAACTCATTTATTCACATATGTTGAATTATGTTATTATGCAACAATGATGAAGACCTTGGGTAAAGGCTTACACCACTCAACCTTGCTTCCTCTCCTAAGTTGTGGTTATTTTTTTTTGGAGACAAATTATCAAACAGATTGCATTATGACATCTATCCACATTATGCTTATCGATGGATGATTCATCGTAGATCCATTGGACATCATTCTAGTTTAGCTACTGAGCATGGGAATACCTGACTGAAGACATGACTATTATATATCTTTGACATATGCTTGTTGTTTGTAAGCCTCATATTCTAAAGCTCTAACACTCTATCTCCTCAGCTATAATGTAAGGTATTCCATTCATCATCTTCTTCTTTGACCTCACACTTTAGGGGGCATATGTTATACAGGAAAATACCTCTTGATCAACTTAGAGAATAATATCATGCATTGGTTAAGATACAACCCTATTTTAGGACTTTTTAAAGCTATAATGTAGCACGTCCGAAGAATCAGAGAATTCTAATGTGGCCCTTAAACTAGTAACCTATGTTACCCTATAAACGAACACATTGTGTCTTCATTAAGCTCATGTTACCATAATTTCATGTGGTCATGAGAAAAATTCATGTGTTACCTCACCATGACTCCATTATTTACTCAAATTTGACTCTAAAAATATAGAAAATATTACCTCAAGTTCATCTATTAATGTTTCTTATCATAACAAATACTACTGAATCGTAAAAAAGAGATAAAGCAGGAGGAAACAACTTCCATCCTTTGGCTTTTTCCTAAAGTGAACTAGTGAAGGAATTGGTAGCTTTCTTGGCCTCCCATTGCCTATATACTGGAGTCTAGGCCATTAGAAGAAGATCAGAAATCATGCATTATTATGTTGTCAAGATATTGTTGGAAAGAGAGAGGTTTAAGAGCAATGAGTTGGAGGACATCATGTTGGAACTATCTATGGTTGTAACTTTCCTTTGTCCTTTGAATATATAGATCCATTGTTCTTCCTTCAACGCTATTGTAAATTTATCATATATTTTATGTTTATTTAATGATAACATGTAATATGGTATACTTTTTGTATGTCTAGCAATGCATTGTTCTTCATCTATTAATGTTTGAGTTGATTAAGATTTATACGTTGTAAAGGTTATGTTTTCTCTCTTTTTTGTACAGGACAGAACTTAGGAGTTGGATAAGAGAACTTTTCATCCACAGTGAATACTCTAGATGATCTACATGAAAGTATCATCAGGTAATCATTTGTAATTTCTTTGTCAATTCTATCTTAGTGATCACTTTATTGAATGAATTAGACCATAGCTTGATATATCCCTTGATCCGTCTTCCCCAGGTTCCGAGAAACATAGGATGGTTTTCTAGTTTTTCCATATGATCTTAAATCGATATAGTATTCCCCACATGCTATAGAAAATATGTTAATAACACATTTTGTAGTATGTTTAAATCCCACAATTCATTCCACTAAGACTAATGAAGTGGGTCATGTCACTTTGTTAGCCTCAAGTGTGACCTTGTGATTGACCATTGTGTTAGAAGGGCTTCTTAAACTATGCCAATAAAAGTGGATTTACCCTCCCTACCACAATATGTTAAGTTTTTTTCCTGGTCTTGGTACGGTTAACCTCATACTCCTATTCAAAGACCCTAGCCTAGACTAAATTTGATGTGCTACCAGTGATAATAAAAAAGGAGTTGAACAAATCTTATTAAAGCCTTAATTTCAAGAGGTTGTTGTTTACTCAATAGAGTAACGATGTGAACCTTAGATGGTGTGAATAGACTCTTGTTAAAAACAGCCTAATTCAATATATGAAAAAGCATGATTTATTTTTCAATTCGATGAAAACTAACTACAGGAGTGTAAAGAGTCATTTTTCTTTTACATTGAAGAAAAAATATTGATCACTCTCAATAAATTTTATAAAATTCACTAAGTTAATGAAAAAATAGACCCAAGAAAACAACCCAAATAAAATCACTCGAAGGAGAGTGAAAATATCACCACCAAGAAAGAACACAAGACACTAGAAAACTCAAGAATTGGGATTTTGAAAAAAAAAAACTTCAGGAGAAATCAGAAGATAGCTAATGAAGAGAAAATGGATGATGCAAATCAAGTAGGGTTGTAGCTCAATGTATCAAAGAACAATGATCTACAAAGGTAAAAAATCACAAACCCTAACTCAAGGAGAAACTAGAAAGGAGTAAGAGGAAACAAATAATTTCAATATGATGGAAAGAAAAAATCAAAAACACTCAAAGGAACCTTTCTAGTGAATATTTTCACAATCACAACAAATTCAAGATTAAATCACCACCAAATGAAAGAAAAACAAAGCACACGAATTAGATGAAAAATCAACAAAGAGAAAGCAACCAAATAAAATTCAAAAGAAGAAATAAAAAATAGATCTAAAACTAGGCCTAGACTATAGAAAAATCCACAATATATATTTGAAAGGAGAGATCTATATCTTGAGCGAAAAAACCCCAAATTTAAGCACAACAAGGCTTCAACGAAACCCAAAAGGTTAGCTAATGAATGGATTAAAATCACAGTGAAGAAACAAAGTCAGATATGATGTAAATATCAGTCGATGATGATAATAATACATAGATCCAGAAGGTTTAGAAAATATCCAAACAATCAAAATCAAAATCCACTCGTAGGACCAAAGAGAATACAAATCCAATACAAGAACTTAGATCTCAAATAGAACAATAATAGATCTAGACAAAGACAAGTAGTGAAAAGGTAGATATGAAGGATCAAACGAAGTTGTATGGAACAAGCTCTCAAAAATCCAAATTTATAGTATCTTCACTAAGAAATACTCTACAACGATGTGATGATCATCTCTGGGAAAATAACTTGTATTCTATGAAATTTTCTCTCTTTATAATTGCAAGGTCACGATGATGGAGAAAAATGACTAGATTATTTTTCAATCATCAATAACTTCCTTATCCATGCTCCATTTTTTGTAATTTATTTTTTATTTTGGTGAAATTTCGAGAGGAATTCAGATCTATGGTTATTTAAATCAAATTTTGTAGAAAAAAACTAGAATTTGATTTGAATTCTATGACCTATTATTTTCTCGTATAAAAATAGAAACAAAATTCAAATCCAAGATCTGTATAGATTTAAAGAAAATGGGACTAATGGAGATCCAAATGAGTGATCCATATAACAACAAAGAAAAGGGAGGAATTTATTGAAAACCAAAAATGCAAAAGAAAGTGGAGATTTAAACCAAAAGAAGGTTACATCACCAGTATGGTCGCCTATTCTATTATGGGAGAATTTTACCTAATCTAGAAGGATACTCTTAACCCAATATATCAACTGAGGATCTAGCTATAGTGGTGTGTGTAATGGTGAAAAAAAGCAAAAATATCTAGGTCTGGTTTAGTCACATACAACCAAGTAGCTTCCACACTTAGACATGATGTTATAAGGAAAGAGTTTGAAGGTTGGTACCTATTGACAACTAATCATCAGGATTGGGTGAATAACTGAAATTGATGTAAATAAATAATAGAAAATATGAATAGTCACTAGGAGATGAAATGAACAGTCTCTCCCTCATGTATATAATCAAGACCAACCTGAATGAATATCAATGAATTGATTTGATGAGTTACCTCTTGGTCTGACATGGTATCAGAGCCAGTGCCATTTTTGGTTTCTATCTGCTTTGTAACTCCCTATTCTGCCTATGGTATTCTGAATCCTATGCAGACTGGCTAGCCTGGCAGCTCTCATGCTTCCACTAGCTTGAACGCATCATTATTCCCCTGCGACTCACTATTATTCTCTGCTACACTGCTCCTGTCACTGCTCCACCTGCATACAAAATGCTCAGCTCTCCCCACCAGTTTCCATACCCATACAAACCTAGCACCCTCACGGTTTGCTTCATCTGGACTGCCACCTGCACTACTGTTAGGTGAATTTTCTGGATTATAACCCCATCATGAAATGGAGAACCTGGTGCTGCAATTGAAGTTGATGTTGAGCTTGAAGACGACCTTTAGAACTTTCAGCTCCATCCACGGCATATGAATCTGCTCCCGCTCCCACTCTCAATTTTTTACATTTCACTCTTTCCGCCATCGCCAAGCTCTAAATTATGATGCTCCAAACTGTTGTTTTCTCATCCTTTTGTAGTGCGCTCATTCAAGTAAGACCATGGGAGAACAATCAAAGCAAAGGCTATGAGACCGAGCATGACACCCACTCCAGCCATTAGATAAGGAATTGGGGAATTCGCTGCCGATATTTGGTTCCTTCCTGTGCTCATATCATTTGTCATCGAACAAATGACAGAGAACACTCAGCATAAGTCTGCATAGGCATGCAAGTTAAACCTGCAACCCCGTCAAGTGGAAGTGTGGTTCCAAAATCAGAGAGCAAGAACAAAGTTGAAACGAAAGGAAGTGGAGTGCGATAATCTCAAACGCTGTTGCGAGAGCCTGAGGGAGGAGAACAGAAGACTGCTGAGAAGTACAGGCACTGAGAGCGATGAAAATTGTGCAAGGTTCAGGAGAGGAGGATATATATATGGGCACTCACCATTGGCTGCCACCATTGTCCAGTTAATACACAGTTTTGTATTACGTTGAACATTGTCCAGCACATATTGTTTTGTTGTTTTCATATACAGTATTTCATATACATAAACACTGTTGATATACATTACTTTGTTTCATTGTTTTCATGCTATTCCGTATTGTCGACTCCCGGTCAATCATTGACCCCTCCCCATATACCACCTCCCCCACATAATACCTCTGTCTCCATATATCAGAATCATTTTTTTAGCAGCAGAAGTTTTTTTTTCTCCACAAAAGCACATTTTTTTTGGCTAGCAGAAGTATTTTTACAACACTTAGATTTTACAATGCATTCAATCATATCTATTGTGGGAGTAGTTCTCACTGGCAAGGAGAACTATCCTGAGTGGTCCCGCAAGATAAAACACACCCTCATTTTCAATGAGTTGTGGAAAGGAGTGTGTGTTGGAGACCGAGACAAAGAGCCAGAATAGCCTACCTCAGACAAGGAGTTCGCCATTTAGGAAAATAATAACAACAAAGCCTATGAATTAATTACAACATCTATAAGTGAAGAGGTGAGTTGCCATATTTTTCCATTTTCAAATGCTTTTGAAGCCTTACAAAAGCTGAAAGAACTCTATGACTCACACTCTGCACTTGAAGTTGTTCAACTCATGATTAAACTCTTCACTCTTGAATTACAAAATAATGATCCTCTTGCTCTTACATCCGAAGTAAAATCTATAATGCATGATATCTAAGCCACTAAGGTTGAATTGGATATTCTTCTTATCACTTTTCTCAAGGCACTTTATCCTACTTACTCCAATTAACTTGAGTCATTGCAAGCAAATGGAAATCTCAAAGATATTACCTTTGACTCTCTTGTGAAAAAAATTTCTGAAAGAGAGAAAGCTTTTGGAAAGAAGACAACCCCTGAATCTTCTAAAGAGGTTGTGTGCCTTTCTCATAAAGAAAATAATCTTGCTCAAGTTTCTTCCAGAGGAAGAGGTGGTCAAAGAGGTAGAGGAAGATATTTCAGAGGCAGGGGGGCAGAGACTCTCAAGGAGAAAAGTTAGATTTACACTGCATGCACTGCAAAAGAAATGGATCACATGATGCCTCCCCATGCAAGTTACCTTGGGACAAAATTGAGCAGTAAAGAAACCAACCCAAAGGTAAAACTAATGACACAGACAAAGGTAAAGCACCTGAATCTGCTCATTATCTTGTGGCGCAATGTAATATTGGAGTAAATGAAGATTTATTTAATGCTTCACTTCCTTCTTGGAAAAATTATTGGTTGCTTGATCTAGGAGCAAGCTGTCACATGACTCATAGCAAGATTGTTTTGAAGAATTTACTGACAATGTTTATGTAGTAGTATACTTTGTAGACCAATCAAAACTCAAGCCATCAGGGCTTGGCACAATCAAGCTTAAATTACCTAGTCTTCCAGACTTCCTTTTGCATCATGTACTATATCTCCCATAGCTGAAGAGAAACTTGTTGTCCTTGGTCCACATCCACTAGCAAGGTCACTCCATTCATATGTTTGATGGCAAGCTTGAGGTGAGAAAAGCATCTGACCACTCACTTGTCATGAGGGGGATAGAAGAAGAAAGGTTTCTCAAGCTGCAGGGTACCTCTGCTCGTGCACAACATTTCTCATACAACTCTGATTATGAAGAAGGTACACTTCCATCATGTTTATTATGGCATGCTAGATTTGGACATTTGAACTATGATAGCCTCTACTTGTTGAAGAAAAATGGTGTTACTGGTTTGCCTACAATTCCTAGGAAGCTTAAGCAATGTGATGCTTGCATTCTAGGAAAGCGTAGCAAACAATCTTTTCATGATTCACATTCAAGAGCACATAGAGAACTTGAACTCATTCATTTAGATTTATGTGGTCCAATTCCCGTTCCTTCTACAAATGGAAATAAATATACGATGACATTTATTGATGACTACACTAGAATGTGCTAGGTTTATTTATTGAAGAACAAATCCGATGCTTTTCAAACATTCAAGAACTTTCATACATGGATTGAAAATGATGCACAATCTCATATTGGCTCTATTTGCACTAATAATGGAAAATAATACACTTCAAATGAATTTGAAAACTATCTTTGCCAACATGGGATTAAACATCAAACAACTATTTCTTATAATCCCCAATAGAACGGTGTAGCTGAAAGAATGAATAGGATAATCTTAAATATGGTGCGCTCCATGATGTTTTTCAAAAATGTAAAATTGATGTTTTGGGCTGATGCAGTTCTATGTGCTGTATATATAAAGAATAGATATCCATCTAATGCTATCAGAAACAATACTCCTTATGAAATGTGGTATGGGCACATTCCTTCGGTAAAGCATCTCAGGGTCTTTGGTTCCACCTGTTATGCCTTGATACCAAAGGTACATAGAAACAAACTTGGTGCAAGAAGTCGTAAGTGTATCTTTTTGGGGTATTCAAACACCTCCAAAGCATACCGTCTCTATGATGAAGTCAATAAAAATTTTGTTGTATCTAGATATGTAATCTTTCTTGAATCATCCAAAACTGAAAATGTTGTTGAGCGGCAACTTGATCGCTGGGATAGATTTGCAAATGCAAAATCATTTCAATAATTTGATAATCAGATTCCACATCTTGAAGGGGGGATTCCTATACTAGATCAATCTGTGGAATCTTCTTTTGAAGCACTCTCTCCCCCGCATGAAACTCCAACAACGGATGATACTTTAAGTGATGTGATTGATAGAATTGGGAGACTCAATCTTGATTCAGTCCCAACTCAATCAATGGAGTAGCCTGGATAATCTGAGAAAGGTCCCCCAAAGTGGCTAGCAAAGACACTTGAAAGTGCTCATCCCGATGAGGTTGGAAAGATAAGAACGGGATATTCAAACAGGAAAAATGGAGGTGATGTAGATGACTCTGATTCACCTGTTGATATGGATGTTTCTTATGACTGTGAATTGAATTTGTCTACAGATCTCGAACCAACTTCCTTCAAAGAAGCTGCTTCTCATGATGAATGGAAATAAGCGATCCAAAAGGAGTATGATGCCCTGATAAAGAATGGCACTTGGAAGTTGGTTGATCCTCCATTAGGAACCAAACCAATTGGCTGCAAGTGGGTGTAGAAGAACAAGTATAAAGCAGATGGCTCACTTGACAAGCACAAAGCCAGGCTTGTGGCAAAAGGTTTTGCACAGAGGGAAGGGGTCGATTATGAGGAGACTTTTGCCCCCACAGTAAAATGGGCTACCATCCGGACACTCTTTTCCCTAGTAGCTCAAAACAGTTGGAAAATCCATCAAATGGATGTAAAAATTGCTTTATTGAATGGAGATATAAAAGAGAACGTTTTTATGTCCCAACCTGAAGGATTTGATATGAAAGGACATGAACATAAAGTATGCAAACTTGTGAAATCCTTGTATGGCCTCAAACAAGCACTGCAAGCCTGGTATGAAAAACTAACTGAGCATCTTCTGAAACTCAGTTTCAAACATTATGATCTTGATGATGCAACTTTATTTGTCAAGAAAGTTGGAAAAATAGTTATATATCTTGTGGTATATGTAGATGATCTTTTGATGATAGAGAACAATGATAGCTACATTGCATCCATAAAGAAGGAATTGAGGAAAGGTTTTGAAATGAATGATTTGGGATATGTTCATTACTATCTTGCTATTGAAGTAACTCAACATCCGAAGTCCATATTTCTTTCTCAAAAGAAGTACATTGGAGATTTGTTGAATAGGTTTTGCATGACAGAATGCAATCCTCTTACTACTCCAATGGAACAAAACGTAAAGCTCACGTCCATTGAAGGAAAAGAATTTGAGGATGCAACAAAGTATAGATAGCTTGTAGGAAGTCTTAACTACCTAGCTACTACCAGACCAGACATTTCATTTGCTATTGGAATCCTCTCCAGGTTTATGCAAAAGCCTTGTGAGGGACATTGGTCTACTACAAAAAGAGTTCTAAGGTACTTGAAGGGAACTCAAGACTTTGGAATCAAGTATACACAGGTGGACGAGTTCAGCTTGATTGGATACTCTGATTCAGACTTCGATGGAGACAAAGAAACTGGGATATCTACTTCAAGTTATGCTATGAGTCTTGGATCAAGAGCTGTCTCCTAGAGATCACGCAAACAATCTGTTCCAGTAGATTCCACAACAGAAGTAGAATATGTGGCAGCAGTTGAGGCAACAAAATAAATTGTGTGGCTCAGGAAAATTCTTGAAGATTTGTAGGTAAAACAACTACAATCAACTCCACTCATGATTTACAATACCTCGGCAATAAAATTGGCCAAGAACCCAAAGTTCCATGATCGAACTAAGCACATCAATATTAAATACCATCTGATTTGACATCATGTTGAGGCCAAAACAATCCATCTCCGCTATTGTTCCACTAATGAGAAAATTGTAGACATCACCAAAGCGCTTAGAAGAGAAAAGCTTGAAAGATTCAGAACGATGCTTGGACTCACCAACATCCCTTCAGATTAAGGGGGGGAATGTTGACACCTAATCATCATGATTAGGTGAATAACTGAAATTGATGTAAATAAATAATAGAAAATATGAATAGTCACCGGGAGATGAAATGAACAGTCTCTCCCCCATGTATATAATAAAGACCAACCTGAATGAATATCAATTAATTGATTTGAGGAGTTACCACCTGGTCTGAAAGTACCAACCACCCTTATATATTAGTGGATTATTTTAGGCCAGATGTAGAGAGAGACTCACTCTTAGTTGAATGTATCACTCCCATTTTCTACAAACCATGACCCTGCACACATACACCAACAACCAAGCACACAATAGCCTTTTGTAAAGGGCCTGTTAGCCTAAAAAAAACATGTACAAGAAAAGAACATGATCAGATCATAAGTATAAGTAGGCAATAGTAATCTATTAATCATGAATTCAATACAAAGCAAAATACCTCAAGCTAATGAGGCCCTCTCCTCCAATTTGAAACTTGGCTTCCTTCTCTTCTCCCAATGCAATAGAGCTCATACACTATAGTATGGATAATAGATCTAGCCCTCTTTCATATTGGTGACATTATATAGGTTCATTATATCCTCTAGGAGAATCTATCTAGACACCTAGGGGCTTGAGAAGCTAAGAAAATTCTACAATAATGTACCGCTATCCAAATCATACATAAGTTGGTCAAGTTGATGTCCTTGGGAATGACAAAATCTAGAAACAAATTTCATAATTATGAGCTTTTTCTCAATTTTCTCAACAATGAAATAATTATTATCTCATAATTATAAAACTTCGACAAAATATTTATAATAAATTACTCAATCATGTGATTCCACCCTTTTAACATGGAAAGAATCCCACATAAGTAAAAGAAAAGGTGAAACGGGATTCATTCTAGCCAACAATTGATGTAAGTTGAGCTTGGGTCTCTCTCACTATAATGGAGTGGAAAATAGGGTTATAACACTTTGACCCAATAATCTTGTTTCGATTCCGAAATTATACCAAGAGGAAGAGGAAGCTACAAAATATTCCGCTAATATCCAAAGAGAAAAAATTGCAACTCCTAAAGTAGAAGAGATCAATATTTTCCCAAAACTAGAAAGGACATTCAAGGTAAGGAGATAAAAAAACAACAAGGACTCCTCTAATTATGTCCTTGTATACATAAATTTCGAGGAAGAATTATATGGCTAAAATGAAGAATAGGAAGCTTCGTAACACTTTTAAATTGTTAACAGATGAACTATTGAAGTGTATGCCCATTGAGAGGCTAGATTTCCATTCGAAGCATATTCCATTTGTATAGAAGAAACTCTCCTAGAAACAACTGTGAAAACCCATAATTACGAAATAAAAATCAAAGGGGTGGTTGTCTATATATAAGAGAACATGCCTAACTGGACTAAAATTTCTACCGAGACTGAGGATAAAATATTAGAAGTGAAGGCCACCAAAATAGACATTTATGATATATGTGTGAGAGAAAAGGAGGACCAATGGAATCAATTGATAATGTCTTATGTGGAAGGTGTGATTCTTGTTAACAAACACAAAGATATTGCTGAAACATTGAGAGAGAAGTGGAATGAATATTTTAAAACTAATAAAATTTAATGTGAAGAGGAAATAGTAGAAGAAAATAAATTATTTTACCTTGAGAAATAAGTAAATAAATTAGAAATTGAGAAAATTCAACTTGGCTAATTGGTTGAGTCAACTCTTAGTTGCAAATCTCCCTCACCTCATTACAATATGATTTTATAAGAAAAACTGATAATGTTTCAGAGAAAAAATTATACTTACCAGGAAACCTTTTGAGATTATATAACCTTCTACATTTTTTGAGTCATAGTACACATGTACTAGTGAAGTAAAGATCCTCCTTTGTGATTTATATAAACACAATGTTTTACTATTGCATGACCCAGTATTAAATCTGAACTGCTTCATTGGGGATGTCCAATTAGGACCATTTGTGTCTTTTTTGAGAAACCATGTTGATTGGTAATAAACTCATGACATCACAAAGAATAACCTCCAAAGAAACTTATGGATTAGAGGATAATTTTATAGGCCTCTACAAGTTATTAACATACACAAGAAATGGACCTACTCTTCACCACATACAAAATTCATGACCAAGAATAGGGGACAAGCCATTACACATTATAATTCACAAATTTAAGTACTAGAAAAGGTAGCCATGGAAGGATGCATTGAGAGATCGAAACAAGCTATGGAGGATGTTCAATAGAGAATGCCATTTAATCCTAAGAACCTAAAGGTAACACCGGAGATACTGCATAGGTATATCAAGTGCATGGAAATCAATGGAAATAATTGGATAGGTTTGATTTTCATTATTCAGTGATTTGGCTATCTAGCAAGGAGTACAGGAAAGAGTACAAGTCATCTAGGAGGGAGGATCTAGCTTACTTGAAGGAAATTCATGAAAGAGGAGGCTACTTCCATGCTAATGAAATATGAAAAATAGACTATAGCATTAGCAACCTCCAAGGGATCCTCACTTACTAGGGAGATAATTGTTTCTCAAATAAACATAATTTTAGCACCAATACAATACCTATTTGCATGCCTTTTCCCATTTCTATCTCATTCTGATACCCTTTTCATCCATAATGGTTCCTTTTTTTTTAACTTATAAGTATCCAATTAATATTCCATTTCAATAATTATCCTTATGCATTTTCAAGAGGTCAATGCCTTTCTATGATAATAGTGGTAATAAGTATCCAATTAATATTCCATTTCAATAATTATCCTTATGCATTTTCAAGAGGTCAATGCCTTTCTATGATAACAGTGGTACAATGATGGAATTACATAGGTACTTTCCAAGCGTAGGTGTTGCAACTCTCTCAATAGTTGTTGCAAATCTCTACAAGACATGAGTGCTGCAACTCTCTTAACAATTGTTGCAACTCTTGATGGGACAAAGTGTTGCAACTCCAGAGTATGATTTGTTGCAACTCTGTACTTGAATATAGTTGTTGTAGCTCTAATCTACTACGTTGTTACCACCATTTTTTCAAGTCCCCATTGTTATGAATTTGACCTCTTTTATGCTACAACTCTTGTTTTTTGTGACTCTCACCACTACTATCACTTGCACCACATCGTCGTTGTTGTAATTCACTCAAGACTGTTGTTGAAACTCTTAGAAATGGTGTTGTGACACCATGCCATCTATAAGAATGCATCAGTCAACCGAACAACTACCATCTATGGACTAGTAAGGTAATCAAACAACCAATCTTCTCATGCAATAAAATTACAAAGCTAAGTAGGTGCTTATGGAGGAATGGACGAGTCAATTTTCATTTATCATATAGTTGATTAAGTTAGCATGTGCTTGATTTTTATAATATTTTAGAAATTTGATGTAACATGATGGAATTGAATGATCCTCATGGTTTTCCATCAACTTCTATGATTAATTTATATATAGAAAATTGTGTATAAAATCCTACCTACTTTGCAAGCTAGAGGGTAGAGTTGACTAAAAAGAACCAAATCCTTTATTTTAATTCTATTTTTCTATAATATAAAATCATTTTTTCATTATGGTTCAATCAATGGTGTGTTGAGTATATAGCACCTTACTTCTTCTATATACCAATGCCTTGTCTACGGAGGTAGGGTCCCCTCCTTAGCTAGGTATTGTATGTACTTTATAGAGTAGTTGTATTATCTTTTATATATTTATTTTATTTCCATCAATTCCTTTAATCAATATTTAGATGTAACTCAGATAATTCCTTTGCTACAAATCTAAAGATCAATTGATGTCACTCTAATATTTCATATTTCTATAACTTTGAATTTCAATTTTTGTAACTATAACATTTCATATTTCTACAACTCAAATAATTAATACCATTACAGTTCTATAATGTAGGTTTATTGTTACAACTATGATAATTCATATTTTTACAACTCTGTAGCATAGATTTATTGCTACAATTCACTCATTAATATTATCAATAATTCCAATCTAATCATTGGGATTTACACAATTTATTGTGACATAGGTTGTTGTTGTTGCAACCATGCACTAACATCAAAATACTACATTTCTTCTCTAGAATTATAATTACTTTTTTTTTTGTTGAGTCCTATTTATAGCATTTTATTTATAGCCTTATTTATTTGTGAACAAGATTGGGTTTGATGTTTTATGATTTCTTTCATCATATTACACATGAAACTGCATTTTTGTTACAACAACCAAGATCATCTTAACAATTGGAACAAGTCACATTAGATGCCTATGTAGTTTACTCTCATGCAAGTGTGATATTTACTTTCCTAGAAGTGTGACATTTACTTTCCTATAATTTTTCTCTTTATATTCCTACAAGTTTGGATTTGATTGTAAGTATATTTCTCCTAGTGACTTGTGAAAGCATCCCAATATCCTGTTCTATGACACTCATTTAGGTTACTACAAATTCATATTGTAGTAGCACAAATGCTACACGATAATATGAAAGTTCCATGTGAACCTTATATTTCCAATTAAATATACAATATTTTTACCACCCTTCTATAAAATTAGAAAGGTAATTAAAATACCCATCACTAGCATTGAGTAGATCTTTAACCATGAGCTAAAAAAACCTTGTGATGAGGTTGAGGCTAGAAAAATAGCAAAAAATCCATCTTGATATCCTTCTAAAAAAACCATACAATTTTTTTAATCAAGATAAGTGCCACTATGTTAACTAATGAGCATACTACTGGAACCTACCACATTTCTATAGGAAATGAAATCTAGTAATATCATTGATAAAAAACCATTCTAATATATTAATTCATTAAAATAGGGATTGATGTGGTCATAAAAAACATATTACCTCGTAAAAATGATGGAAACATATTCCTTGCAAAAACATGGGTAATGTAACAAAAATAATGATCAGTAAATGGAAATAGAGTATGTAGTAATAAATCTTGTAATTCATCATAGAAAATGTGTCAAAACGTGATCCCAATAGGAGTTTAATGTCAAGTTGTTGCATCAGTTTAGTTAAGGAGAAATTTTCTTTGTAATTTTCTTCTAAAATGTACAAAAAGGATGGATAGGTAGATATGTGAGGAAGTGTTATAAAGGTACAAATTAAATCACCCTTGTTATCTTCTTTAAAGGTCAATTTTCGATCAAGAGTTAAAATACATCGTGTGGCATCCTCATCGTTTTCTTTAATCCAAGGTAGATTTTCCTAATGAGGGGAATGTTTAATAGGAGGGTAAATCTTAATAATTTTACTGGAGTTGCCATGGGAGATGGTCATATTCCTTGATTAATAAATAATATTTACATTAGCCATGGCCAAAGATAGTCAACTAAAGGTCAATCAATATCCTCCTAGATTGTATTTTGGTTGTAAGACCATAAAATCTATTAATTATTCCCATTAGTCTAAAAAAACAATTGTATCCTCAAGCATGTCCTCGAGTTTTACCATGGACTTACCTCCAAATTAAAGGATTGCATGGGTTAGTTGTGGACTAGGTAACTAGATATTTTCCATGGTTTCTTTATTCATAATGTTTATAGATACCCCTAAGTATATAATGGTGTTTTGTATGGATGTGTTATTGATATTAACATTAATGATCAGACTCTCAAGGTTTGTATACTTGGCGAAAAGTACTTTTCCTCCAATTAAATCGACTAGTTTCATAGTTACATAAATGGTCTCAATATATTTATTTTCCCTTCCTGGCCTCTTTAGCAAGAGATCCTAGACATTCCTAGCAGTAATTTGGGAGATACTTGATCGTTTAGAATAGGGGAATATTAACAAACATATTTCCAATCTCTCTAAAATATTAATTCCTGGCCGTGTGGTAGATTTTAGGCATAAGCTTCCAAGATTTGGGGGAGCTCGAATTGAATCTTCTATATGTGGTTGTTTTGGAATGATGACTTAAGCCATTTGAGAGGAATTACTAATTTCATTTTCCAGTTTGGTAAGACTCCCCCCATCATCTTATTCCTGGATAATGGGAGTAATTGGATCTTGAATCACCTTCCCTAAGTGTAAGCATTTTTTTTTTACAATCCATAGGGATGATAGCATAACTCAAAAAAGGGGGTTTTTCAACATTGTAGGTGGGATATAATACTTTATTATTTAGGCTAGCATGGTTGGGTAGGAAGCTTTGGTGGTTTCTAGGGAGGTTTATTTGATGGTACCTAAAGCTACTATAATGTGATTGAGGAATGTACTCTTTGGTTTCTAGAGGCATTATTTTTTTATGGATAATGTCCTCACTATCCTTGTTTCCATGATTAGTTTTGGGCTTGGGCAAATATCTATTACTAAGGAACTGAGGGGTACCAACCCTAAGGTGGGTATTGGTATGGGGAAAAGTGCTAAGATGGGTCTTGTGACATATCTTGTGGCCATCGTGGCCAAGTTCACTTATCTGATATTAAGCAAATTTTCCCAGCCTCTTCATTAGCCCCTTCTTAAATTACCTTAAGTTCCAACGATGAAGGGAAACTTTGGGTGGTGTGCTTCTGCTAACAAATTCCACATACTTATATTTTGTTGAGAGGGAATTTCCATTGTGGGTGGCTTTTGAGAAATTTTTAATAAAAATAGCCAATACAAATTATGGTTCCTCCTTCTTCATTTCCTTCAAGGCATCTAACGAAGTAATGAGGGTATTGAGGATAATTTTTTTGAAATTACCCCATAGTTTCCTAACCTAGCGTTAGTATGTTGGCATTATGATATAGGTGTTGTCCTTGATGGCAATTCACTCAGATGAAAGATCATAATACAACAGATTAACAACAAAGAATTACATATCAGACTACAAAGAATGAAGAAAGAGAGGTATATGCAGGTTCACCTTTACCAAGGTGCGTATACACGCAGGTTCACTGAACACAAGTAGCATATATGTACACATGCACTTTCACAGAAGGAAAAGCGCGTATATCTTGGAAAACTAAGTTTTTGGTCCAAGGTATTTGGTCCATGGTATTTTGATCCATGGTATTGGTCCAAGGTATCTGGTTCGAGGTATTGGCCATAGGTATTTGGTTCAAGGTATTGGTCCTAAGTAGTTTTGGTCCATGGTATTGAGAAAGGCCTAAAACTATAAAAGGAGGTGAAGATCATTAGGCCAAGGTGTGCAAGCATTGAATATCTGATGAAGCATGAGATCTAGTATGTAGGTTATTGGCTTATGGTGTTGTGCTTGATCTGAACCAGGGATGAACCTTAGCGGTTGATGGAGGATAAGATCTATTGATGGATTGGGATCTTAAGGATTGAAATGAATTATCTTTATATCATTTGATCATGTTTATTCTAGATCTGAATACTCACGCATGTGTTGTTCTGTAAATATTATGATCTAGGTATAACTGAAGTTTGGAATAGCTGCAGAATTATGAATTAATTTTTGCAGATGTATACGCTGGTTGGCTTTGAGAAAAGCACGTCTACATGCAAGTTTGACACATGGAAGTAGTGTATACCTTATAAAGTAGGTTTCAGTTGTTTTTTTTTGTTGTTGCATAGTTCTAGGTTTTGGTTTGGGTTTTGGTTACTTTATTCTGGTGACAATATTCTGAATGATAAAATTGATGGGTTGTCAAAGTGATTGATTGATTCGGTTGTGGTTGGTTTAGAAAGTGATTGGTTGATGCAGATGTATTTGATGGTTGAATTAAAGTTATGATGTTGTTGATGGATCCAGTCTGAAAATTTATGAAACGTGGTCCTTGGAGGAAGAAAGAAGGTCATAGCCTTCTATAGGTCGCAGCCTATCTACCAGTAAACATATCGGCTAGTACAAGAGTTAGGGGGTAGTAGCTCCCTTCCAGTGGAAGCTAGAGAAGGAGAGAAGGTTGTTACCTTTTGCAGGTAGAAGCCTATGTACTGGTATAAGTCTGCACCAGTACAAAATTGTAAACAGATTTTCTTATTATTAAAAGAAGACAGAGACGATAGCAGCAGGTGGTTTTCACCCACGTTGGGTTTCCACCTTATATCTTAGTGTTCATGTGTGTTGTTTATGTGTGATGCTTTATTCTTCTTTTGTTGCACTATAAAATCTCTAATATACTGGTTAAAGTTCAATGCATGATAAATTGGGTAAATCAAAAGTTCTCTGCATATACGCTAGTTTCTTTAAGTACAGTCGCGTATACATGCTAGTTTAGTTAGTTGAAGTAGCATATACAAATCTGTTTGGAAAATTAAATTATTGATCTGATAATATTGATTCACCTGCCCCCCTTCTCAATATTATTTCCAACAATTTGTATCAAAGCAGGTCCTTCAGAAGAAGGTTGATCGCTTGAAGGGAGATCCATCATCATGAGTAATCAAGAAAGTGTGGGATCCATTAGACCGCCAATATTTGATGGGAGAAACTTTTCTTATTAGAAGATTAGAACCACAACCTATCTACAATCACTTGGAACAGATGTCTAGGAAATTGTGGAAGGAGGATATACATTTCCATCAGCAATATGAAACCAATGCCAAGGTTGTCAATACATTATTGGGAAGTCTATCACAATCAGAATTTGTCAAATTTATGCAGCTCAAATCAGCCAAAGAAATATGGGACAAAATTGTTCTAAGCTACGAAGGAGACTCTCAGGTAAAACGTGCTAAACTGCAAACTCTCAGAATTCAATATGAAACTGTTAAGATGCACAATGATGAAAGTATGGCTAGTTACTTCTTACGTATAGATGAGCTTGTTAACTGCATGAAGAATATGGGTGAAGAGATAAAGTAAGTTACCTTAGTTGAGAAATTTTTAAGATCCTTGTCTGCTAAATTTGAATCAAAAGTATCTGCCATAGAATAAAAACAGGATCTACAAACTATCACTATGACATAGCTTCGGAATCTTAATTGCCTTTGAGATGAGACAAGGAGGCCCATCAGATATAAGAGAAGCCGAATGTAAAGCTTCAGTAAAAGGAAAGGAAGAACTAAATGAATCAGGCATATTTCAGAAGAAGAAGATGAAGTAAACTTTGTTAAGAAGCTTCAATGAGGTTCCAGAAGATTTAGAGGTAAACTACCTTTCAAGCGTTTTGCCTATGGTAAAGTCAATCATTATGCTGCCAAATGTCCTCAAAAAGATAAATATGATAAAGGGAAGGAATCTGCAAAATGGAATAGAAAACAAAGTGTAAGTAAAAAGAGTTACTATACTCATGAAGATAGCGATGGTTTATCAAATAGTGATGAAGATGAAAATAGTAATGACTATAGACTTCTAATGGCTTATGAAGATGATAATTTTTGGGATGCTTTAGAAGAAGATGACCTTCATGAAGAAATATATAAACTCAAAATCTGTTTAGAAGAAAATAATATGATTATAGATACCTTGACATACCAACTTGCTGAAAGAGAAAAACACAATGAAAAACTAGAATGTGAAATTGTGGGTCTAAGAAAGGATCTTGAGAAAACAAAATCTCTCAATCTTAGATTTGCTAAAGGATCAGAAACATTAAATGAAATTATCAAAGTGCAGTGTTCTCCTCTGATAAAGACAGGTCTTGGATATACTGAAGAAGCATCTCAATCACAGAAGCCATCAACCTCCACTAAAAGCTATCTTGATGCAGCAAAGAACAATGAACAGTATGACAATTGTCAGCAAAGGCATAAAGCAGATCACCAGGTAAATCAAGCTCAATTTGCTTCAAGGATGAATAGAAGCCACAACCAACCTCAGGTAAATCATACTCAATTTGCTTCAAAGATGAATATCAATAGAAACTACAATCACCAGGTCAATAGATTTGATAATCGCAGGAACTTCTTTAATGGTCAATGTTTCTCATGTCATAATTTTGGACACAAAGCTGCTCAATGTGTTGCTTACAAAACCACCATGACTACGGAAGCACAAAATCAAAGGAATGTGACAGGGATCAAGAAAAGTTCCTATAATAACTTTTCTCTTCTTGAAAATGAAATAGAATGCTCAATTTGTAACAACTTTGGCCATGAGGAATCTAAATGCAGGAGTAAATTTCGGAAAATATCTCAAAAGGAGCAAGCTCCAATAAATCCCAAAATATGTAGAAGGAAAGGACCTCAAACAGAAAGATTTGGTATAGCCTTGTATGCAGAAGGACAAGAAAATCAGTGGTACATCGATAGTGGATGCTCAAAACACATGACAGGTGACAAAGAAAAACTTCACTCATATAATGCCTTAGAAAAAGAAAAGAATGTCTCATTTGGAAATGACACTCCTGTTGTCATAAAAGGTAAAGGCTCTATTTTCTTGAAATAAAAGGTTAAAGTTGGGAATGTTATGTATGTAGATGGTCTAAAGCATAACCTGTTGAGTGCCAGTCAAATGTGTGATCAAGGAAATGAAGTGGTGTTTCGATCAAATGGATGTGTTGTTCATGAGCTTGATACTGGAGAAATTGTGATCAAAGGCACAAGAACTCCAAACAACTTATACATACTCAAGGGAGGACAACAACAGTACTATCTAAGAAAAAATGATGAAAATTGGCTATGGCACAGAAGATTGGGACATCTAAGCTTTTCTCAAATAAGAAAAGAATGCAAATTCCAGGTTGTTCGTGATCTTCCAGATATCAGCATTCCTGAAAATACAATATGCAAACCATGTCAATTCAGTAAGAAACCAAATCTCACTTCATTGAAAAAGAAGGGTCAACTAGTAAGCCTCTTGAACTTGTTCATACTGATTTATGTGGACCATCAAGGAAAAAGTCACCTCATGGAGAAGAATACTTTATATTGTTCATTGATGATTTTTCTAGAATGTGTTGGATAGATCTTCTAAAGCATAAAGATGAAGCATTTGAAAAGTTCAAAGCCTTCAAAGCTTTGGTTGAAAATGAATCAGATCACAAAATCAAATGCCTCAAATCTGATCGAGGAGGGGAATTTACCTCGGATGAGTTCTTTGACTTTTGTGAACAACATGGAATAAAAAGGCGGTTCTTCACCGCAAGGACTCCTCAACAAAATGGAGTGGTAGAAAGAACGGAAATGTTCAACAAATGGCTCGAACTATGCTATATGAATCTGGAACTCCTGCAACCTTCTAGGGTGAAGTTGCATTCATCATCATAACTATTCTCAACCAAGCAAATGTTCAGGTAAACGACACTCAAACTCCACATGAACTTTGGTATGGTAAGACTCCTACAGTAAAATACTTTAAAGTTTTTGGAAGCAAATGCTATATCAGAAGGACTGATGAAAAACTTGGTAAGTTTGAGCCCAGAGCAGATGAAGGTATTCTTCTTGGTTACTCTTCCTGAAGTAAAGGATATAAATGTTATAATAAAAGACTTGGGAAAATTGTGGAAAGTATTGATGTTGTAGTTGATGAAGCATGCAAAAATCCAAAATAGATAAAAACCGAAGATTATGACAATGAAGAACATGGGGATTATTTTCCCACATCAAATCACAATGATTCTGAAGAAGAAACCAATGAAGCACCAGAAGATGAGATAATGGTAGAAGAAAAGAATCTATCCAGGTATTTTCAAAAAAATCATCCAGAAACTCAAATTTTAGGGGAAAAAGAGGTAGGTGTACAGACAAGAAAAACTATTACAGAAACCTCAATCTATCTAGCATTACTATCCTCCACTGAACCTCAAAATGTAAATGAAGCATGCAAAGATGAATGTTGGGTCAAGGCCATGAATGAAGAACTTGAGCAAATTGAAAATATTAATACTTGGGAATTAGTTCCTAGACCTCATGATAAGAATATCATAGGAACTAAATGGATATTCAAAAACAAGCTGAATGAAAATGGAGAAGTTATTAGAAACAAGACCAGACTTGTTTGTAAAGGATATGCTCAACAAGAAGGTATAAATTTTGAAGAAACTTTTGCACCTATTGCTAGACTTGAAGCCATAACGATGTTTCTTGCTCTTTCTAGTTTTCAGAAATTCAAAGTATACCAAATGGATATAAAATCTGCCTTCCTTAATGGAGAGTTAGAAGAAGAAGTCTATATTGAACAACCAGAAGGATTCATTCTTGGAAATGATGCAAAACTTGTATGCAGTCTCAGACATGCTCTCTATCGTCTAAAACAGGCTCCAAGGGCCTGGTATTACCATCTTGACAAATATCTCCACCAACAGGGTTTCTCAAAGGGGTCAACAAATAGCAATCTATATACAAAGATTGACACTGATAAATTGCTAATAATTGTTGTTTATGTTGATGATATCATTTTTGGTAGCAATGAAGAATCCATGAGTCAGAATTTTTCTTCAGTAATGCAACAAGAATTTGAAATGTCCTTGCTTGGTGAGCTTACCTATTTGCTTGGACTACAAGTTCAACAAAATAAAGATGGTATTTTTCTTTCACAAACCAAATATATCAAACAAATCTTGAAAAAGTATGGCATGGAAGATTCTAAACCAGTATGTACCCCAATGGTAACAGGATGCAGTCTCAGCTCAAATGATAAATCAACTGTAGTACATCAACCAACTTATAGATCCATGATTGGTATTCTACTTTATCTAACAGCTCCCTGACCTGACATCATGCATGCAGTAGGAATAGTTGGAAGATTCCAAGAAAATCAAAAGGAATCACACCTTTAGGCAGTTAAAAGGATTTTCAAATATCTTCAAGGAACACAAAACTTTGGTTTATGGTATCCTAAAGATATAGATCTTACTCTTCATGCATATACAGATGTAGATTGGGCAGGAAGTGTTGATGATAGAAAAAGCACTAGTGGTGGTGCATTCTATATGGGTTCCAGGTGAGTGTCTTGGTTCAACAAGAAACAAAGTTCAATTGCATTATCTATGGCCGAAGCAGAATATGTGGCTACTGCATCTTGCTGCACATAACTACATTGGATGATGCAAACCTTGCAAGACATTCAGATCACATGTACTCCACCCATCTTCATTCTATGTGATAATACAAGTGCCATCAGTATTTCAAAGAATCTAGTCATGCACTCCAAGACCAAGCACATACCCATCAAATATCATTTTCTACATGAACAAGTGCTTGAACAAATGGTCAAACTGGAGTATGTTCCGTCCAAAGAACAGGTTGTCGATATATTCACTAAATCACTGCCCAGAGAGACATTTGAATATCTCAAACAAAAGCTGGGAGTAGTTGCTACATCATCCTACTGTTGAATCCTATTTTTCAGAGAAAGGTTGTTATACATGAGTTTCATGAAGCGGAGTTGCATACATACGCAGGTTTCTGTGGGCACAGTCATGTATATGTTGGTTTGAGGAAAAGCAATGGGCTAGACTCAGAAGAAAGGGGTCTGATATGGTTCTGTCAATTATCTGCTCTGTTTGATGATGGTTACAATCTGCTGATAACATGTGGAAATATGTTGGTCCTCATAAGTTGTTGATAACTTGATGTATATCTGATTGATGATGATGCCTTGATATTTCTTATTGATATATGCAATAATCAGATTTGACAGTGAACATATGGCACAGGTTCAGGGGGAGCATATGCTTCTAATAATGCATTGTTGGCATTATCTTAGAAGATCTTGGTATAGATCCACATAATTGTTTTGATTCAAGTGACTCTTTTGATGATGGAAATATACAAATTGTTGATCCTGATGTTGTTGATGGTGCTGATCATATATGGTTTATGATACTTGCTGATAACTATAATGGTCTTGTTTATATAGGTTGTCCTTATTATAAATGTCATGTAGATGATTTAATGTAAAGGTTATGAAAAGACCTAATTTGTAACCCCACTATGCATCGGATGGATGATGTAATATTTCTTATTTTTGTCATGTATAAACAATTGGTATATCCCCACTTGGTTGGGAGATGGATGTATGAGTCATTGGTGATATGAAGGTCATCCTCACATAGTTGATTTATATAGTCATCTTATTCTTTTAGAAAATCTTCTTGCAGACTTTGCTAGTGCTCAGGGGGAGCATGGACTCAATCATGGGAGATCAATCAGTACATTTCAACATATCAGAGAATTCAACATGTACTCAAGGGGAGCATAACCCTTTGCCCTTGATGTCAAAGGGGGAGAGTGACTTGGTGTTGTTGTTGCCATCAAGTCCAAAGGTGGAGATTGGTAGCATTATGATATAGGTGTTGTCCTTGATGGCAACTCACTTAGATGAAAGATCACAGTACAGTAGCTTAACGACAAAGAATTGTATATCAGACTACAAAGAATGAAGAAAGAGAGGTATACGCAGGTTCACCTTGACCAAGGTGCGTATACACACAGGTTCACTGAACACAAGTAGCGTATATGTACACATGCACTTTCACAGAAGGAAAAGTGCGTATATCATGGAAAACTAAGTTTTTGGTCCAAGGTATTTGGTCCATGGCATTTTGATCCATGGTATTGGTCCAAGGTATCCAGTCCGGGGTATTGACCCTAGGTATTTGGTCCAAGGTATTGGTCCTAAGTGGTTTTTGTCCATGGTATTGAGAAAGGCCCAAAATTATAAAAGGAGGAGAAGATCATTAGGCCAAGGTGTGCAAGTATTGAATATCTAATGAAGCGTGAGATCTAGTATGTAGGTTATTGAGTTATGGTGTTGTGCTTGATCTAATCTAGGGATGAACCTTAGCGGTTGATGGAGGATAAGATCTATTGATGGATCTAGATCTTAAGGCTTGAAATGAATTATATTTATATCGTTTGATCATGTTTATTCTAGATCTGAATATTGACACACGTGTTGTTCCATAAATATTATGATCTGGGTATAACTGAAGTCTGGAATAGCTGCAGAATTATGAATTAATATTTGCAGATGTATACGCTGGTTGGCTTTGAGAAAAGTGCATATACATGCAAGTTCGACACATGGAAGTAGTGTATACCTTATAAAGTATGTTTGAGTTGTTTCTATTTGCTGTTGCAGAGTTCCGGGTTATGGTTTGGGTTCTGGTTACTGTATTCTAGTGACAGTATTCTGAATGATCAAATTGATGGGTTGTCAAAGTGATTGATTGATTCGGTTGTGGTTGGTTTAGAAAGTGATTGGTTGATGAAGATGTATTTGATGATTGAATTACAGTTATGATGTTGTTGATGGATCCAATCTAAAAATTTATGAAACGTGGTCCTTAGAGGAAGAAAGAAGGTCGTAGCCTTCTATAGGTCGCAGCCTACTTACTAATAAACAAATTGGCTAGTACAATACTTAAGGGGTAGTAGCTCCCTTCTAGTAGAAGTTGGAGAATGAGAGAAGGTTGTAACCTTCTGCAGGTAGAAGCCTACATACTGGTATAAGTCTGTACTAGTACAAAATTCTAAACAGATTTTCTTATTATTAAAAGAATACAAAGACAACAGTAGCAGGTGGTTTTCACGCACATTGGGTTTCCACCTTATATCTTGGTGTTCATGTGTGTTGCTTATGTGTGATGCTTTATTCTACTTTTACTGCACTATAAAATCTCTGTTATACTGGTTAAAATTCAATGCATGATAAATTGGGTAAATCAAAAGTTTTATGCATACACGCTGGTTGCTTTAAGTACAGTCACGTATACATGCTAGTTCACTTAGCTGAAGTAGTGTATACAAATCTGTTTGGAAAATTAAATTATTGATTTGATAATAATGATTCAACCCCCCCCCTCTCAGTATTATTTCCAACACAGTAACCCCTGACGTAGATGTTTTGGAACTCATGGACATTATATCCCAGAGGCTTCTTCCATATTTTCAACTATCACATGAATAATGTCTACATAATTCATATATTGCATCATATGACATCTAGGAAATGTACCCATCCATAAGGTTTAAAATATCAATATAATATTCTCTTAAGTCCTATGAAAATAATAATTCATAAAGTTGTAGGAACTAAAGAATTTCATTTTTTCCTCTAAAGTTTGTATTCGAACCTTTCAATATAGTCTTCTAAACTTTCATAATACTTTTGTGTCAATTTAAAGATATCTTCCCTAATATCTTATATTTTGAAGTAGTCCTAGTATTTTTCTAAGAACTTTTTCCTCATTTCATTTGATGTTCAAATAGAATTTCCCCTAATCTTGAGAATTAGCTTACTGTTTCACCCTATAAGGTAGATAGGAAGAGTTTTATCTTTTGGGTGTTAGAAGAACAATGGTAACTATGAAAAATCACATCAAACTTGAAGATAAAGGTGTTTGGGACTTCACTAGCCAAACCATAGATGTTAGAGAGGGAACAAGGTATAATTCTCTTCATTTGAAGCAATCCATCAATATCTTCAATAGGAACTCAAAGGTGACAGATTCCTTCTATTTTTTCTGTTCTACATATTCCCCCATACTGAGGTAGGTATTTCTCCAAGGTTCATATTTATTTAATATTACCAAAGACTCATGTTCTTCTATAGTATTTGACCCTTAGAATTGAGAAATCCTATGATTGGAGAATTAATAGCTATATTGGATGATGATTTAAGTTTTGGAGGATCACCAACAATATTTGAAGTTATTTTCTCTTTTGGGTTCTTTGGTTGGGTTCCTTGACCGGCTTTAGGATTACCTCATCTTCCCGACAGTGTGATATTATTGTGAGTGGATCCTACTACTCCATAAGAGGATCCTTGGTTCTATTCTTTTTAATGCATATAACATGAAATTCTATAAGATACTCTAAACAAAGTTCAATAAAGGGGTAGTCGACATTTCCCTAAGGTGACCTTAGTCTAGTATATTTCTTAAAGTTAATCTAAGGTAATGGTCCTAGTTATTTGGGTTCCTCCCTCGCAATGACACCAAAATTTATAGTGTTTTTACTTTTTTTTCCTATTATTAGAGTAAAATCAAGTTAGATAACCATTTAGTTTATTAACCAATATTCTATTGAACTTGTTAGGAACTCGGTGTAGTACACAAAACAAAAGGAATTTTCCCTAGTTTAAATCAACTATTATATGATATAGTCTAACTCTAATATGATGTAAATACAATTATATTTGGACTTATATATAAATTGAGACATAGACCTATTATAACAAAATAAAAGGTAAAATATTCTCAACCTCTCAACTTTGTTAATGACACCTCTCACGTCATTGTTATTGGGAACCGTGCTTATAACTTGACATCTAATTCTATATACTAAGCTTCAATGGCAAACAAAATGATTCTACAACATATTAATTTTGTAGTGAATGCAATATGTAAGAAATAAAATGAGACAATAATAGAAAGTAACCTCTAAACTAGACAGAGAAAGGAAATCAACAAAGTATTATACACATATAGATATTAGCACAATACCATAGCTTGAGTGGGCTCCCTCAAGGCTTTCCATGTGAAGGCTCTAAAATTTCACTATGACAACACTAGAGAATCCCATGCATAAGATTACACACACACATACACACACACACACACATATATATATATCATGTTAATTTTTTTTTACAAAATGGGTGATTAGATGCACACATTGTCTTTACCCCACTATGAGGGAAACTATATATATATATATATATATATATATATGAAAATAGGAGACATAATAGCTCTAAGGATGGAGTGATAAGGTCCCTTTAAGTTTGGAAATACAAATTTAAACATAATAAGAATAAAAACAACATAAATTTTGATTGGATTGTGCCAACTAGATGTTCCACTGATAAAATTACTTGGCTCTATCTAGACTAACCAAGGTATTAAATGACATTTTTTTGATTGCACAAGTGAGTGAGTTTGGAGCTACACATTTCTAGGCACTAGAATCTACATTCATAGGATGTTGTGATGGAATCTAGATCGATTATGTGATTATGAATGAGTTTGGATTAATGCCCTGCCTAGTATTTGTTGCAATCACGTGGAACCAAGTGTGGGAGCATGCTGAGGCAGGATCCTTAAAGATGTTGACTGAAACATTTGGAGCTTTTCTAAGGACATGCTTGTTGATTAATCCTTTACAATTACTTGGAGGCTTGTCACACTTTAGAGGTTCAGTCAATAAGGAAACGATTCTATGAACCATAATATATAACAATACAAATAATCCTTTTACACATTCAAATTTATTCATGAAAGAAATAGACAAGAGAAATGATAACTATATTTTTCTTGTCCAAAACTATAATAAACATATGGGAATAACTCTATCTATAATGGAAAGGAATAAAAATATTTATTTATTTTAATAAAAAAGGGAACATTTCCTCAAAAAAGAAAAATATATCAAAACAATAATTCATCGATATAAATACATTATATTTTTTACAAATTTGAGAAAAGCTTTGGATTATTTCAAATCACAGGACACAATATCCAAGTGTAGGTTTTGTAACTCTCTCAATAGATGTTGCAACTCTCCATAAGATAGAGGTGTTGCAACTCTCTCAACAACTACTGCAATTCTTGATGGGAGACAAGTGTTGCAACTACTGAGTATGAGTTGTTGCAACTCTCTATTTGAAGATAGTTTTTGTTACTCTTAGTTGCTTCCTTTCATTCTCTAAATATATGTTTCTACCACCATTGTTGAAACTCCCCATTTCTATGACTTTGACCTCTTCGATGTTGCAACTCTTGTTTTTTTGTCACTCTCACCACTATTGTGACTCACACCACATGGTCGATGTTGCAACTCACTCAAGATTGTTGCTGCAACTATGAGGAAGGTTGTTCTTACACCATGGTAGATATAAGAAGGCATCATTAAATCAAAATATTGTCTTCTATGTACTGGTTAGGCAACCAAACAACCAATCTCCTCATGCAAGGAAATGACAAACATGAATAGGTGCTTATGGAGGAATGAATGACTCAACTGCCATCTATCACATAATTGATTAAGTTAGTATGTGCGTAAACTTTGTTATCTTTTATAAAGTTGATGTAACATGATGGAATAGATGTATTCTCATGGTTGTCCATCAATAAATTTCATTAATTTTTATGGAGAACATTATGTATAAATACCTACCTCAGTAGCAAGCTAGAGGAGAGAGTTGAATAATCAAAACCTAGTAAGTTTATTTTGATTATAGTTTTTTGCAATATAAAGTCCTTTTTCATTATGTTTTAATAGATGGTGTGTTCAATATATAAATTCTTACTTATTTTGTACACTAGTGCCTTGTCTAAGGAGGTAGGGGCCTCTCCTTAGCAAGGTATTCTTTGTACTTTATAGAGTAGTTGTAATATCTTTATATATTTTTTCTAATTCCAACAATTCCTTTAATCATTATTTCATTGTAACTCGAATAATTACTTTGTTGCAACTTTGAATATCAATTGATGTCACTCTAATATTTCATATTTTTGCAACTTTTAACTTCAATTGTTGCAAATCTAACATTTCATATTTCTACAACTCTAGATAATTTATATAATTGTAGTTCTATAATGTAGGTTTATTGCTAGAAAACTAATAATTCATATTATTGCAACTTTCTAGCATAGATCTATTGCTATAATTCTCCTATTAAAATTTGTTTTACACAATATTTTCATTGAGGACAATCATTTTCATTAATGTCAAAGATGATCCAAGATAGTAGTGGCATTCATGAATCCAAGGAAGCAGTATGTCAATCTGATCCCTTGCATGTCTTCTTCACATGAATCCAAAATTATATAATTTTTATTGAGTTTCTTTAAATTTTATGATGCCCAAATGAATCTATGGATGGCATGGTTAGATAGTCATATTTTATACCTTCCCAACAGTACATCACACTTGGAAAAAATCCTCTCGAATGAGCAGTTATGATAATATGAAGTTGGAAACTGTAATGAGGAAGAAAACAACCAAATTTGTTTGAAAAAAACCAAATTCATTAAACGTTGTGCATGTTTTAGAATGGATTGAGATTTCCTTAAGAAATCAATGGTGGTGAATGCTCAAATAGGATGATGTTTAACAATTAAACATCACACATCTTTCAAAAAATCTAAAGGTTATCTTTGAGCGAAGGAAGATCTATGGTAGATGTCACTTGAACTTCCATGTTATTTAATTGTTCTAAAGGTCATGCATCTTATCATAAAACTGCTCATTGAAAAAATTATGGATGATGGATTTGACTAAAACTTTCTTAAACTTTAATGCAGTCAACCGTTGGCCCATTTATTCTTTAACACATGGAAAAAGGATATTGGACATATATAGTGATGGTCATGGCTCCCATGATATGGATGTTGTCAGTGACATGTGCTAGCTCACGGTTGGAAAGGAATGATGACATGGTAGGCTACCATGATGTGGCAACTCAAGAATGGTCAAAATTTGATGGTGTGGAAGGACAATGAAACATGGTGATTTGTGGATGGCCTTAAGTGGTGATGTGGAAATGGATTTTAACATGGTAGAAAGGAAATGATTTGGTAGTTCCATGTGGTATCTTTGTTAAGGATGATGAGGTGGTACGATAGTGAGACATGGAAGTTTGTCACAGGCTCAAATAAGAGACATGGAAGTGAAGGATGACATGGAAATGACGTGGGATGACACACTAACATGATGACATCAATAGGATGACATGGAAGCACAAATGATTTCCACGTGGTAGGTATAACTGGAACTTTTTAAGTGACCAATACACTCAATTTTAAGTGACATGTGGCACATATCACAAGATGCCACATGGTGTGATGACATCATGCTAACATCAATATACGAGTGACCATGACCGCTAAGGATAACGTCACATGGAGTAATCGGTTAGGCTAAAAGGATCATAGCATATGAGTAAAGGGATAAGGTCATATGAAGGGTAGTCGTATGGTTTAAATATTTGGTTTTGTTAGCATTAATGTCGACCCTAAGTCAGATCACATGTGTCCTAGGTCCACATGAATGATATATATACACAACGGTGGATTCCAATTGCAACACTCAAGAAATAAAACATTTGGTTCTATGATTGGCATAGTTAATTCATGGTTCTTGTTGGTGAATGATATTGATTTCGACCCCTATGGAAGTTTTTAATTGTCAAACATATTTCACAATGCTCCATGAATCCTCGTTTATAGAACTCTCCATTAGTATCATTTCCAATTCCAAAATGTGAGAAGGCACATTGATTTAGAACTTTATTTGGTATACAATCATAGAGTCCAACTGTGTTTTATTTGTCATGTGGTCATAGCATGGTTTTAATGTATCTCGTTGGTAGATTGGTGTTACCATATTGGTATGGTTTTTTTTCTAGTTACTTCGAGGTTTCGATACATATTATTGAAAGGTTTGTTTCGATGACCCATTTTCTTGGTTTATCTAGTCAACGTGAAAATATGGAACAATTGATTTGTTGAACTAAAAAGGAAACACAAGTAGCAGAGTTGGTATGCCATGTGGTTTGTATGCAGGAGGTTGAGGTTTGAGTTAAATTGATATATACACCAATTTTTATTTTTATTTTTATTTGCACATCATTTTGTACGTTCAGTTGAACCCTTAAAATGACATTATGTCAAACCCTTAAAGGCACATTTTGTAGATTGTGCCCGGGAATTGTCATTCTAATGAACATTTAACCTTTATATGTTTTTGTATGGTTTTGGAATGATTTTGAACTGAAATTGAATTCTAAGAAAGGGGAAATGATCATAATTTTATTGTGATCTTTCAAATTGGTTTGAATAACTATGAATATATATTTTGGATGATTAGAGGCTATATATTTCATGTTTTGATGTTCCATAGGCGTATGAACAAGTTTTCGAGCTTATGAGAAGGTCGTGCATTCCGGACCAAATTAGGATATGGGAAAGGTGCCATGGTACCAAATTGATAAACATGTTGTGATAAATAGGTTGATTACAACTTGACAAATAGGTTTTTATGATAAGAAGGTTATCACAAATGGATGACAACATTGTGACCATAGTAGCATGATCAATTTTTGAAGACTTATATTGTTTCTGGTGCATGTGGATACAGTATGAAATATTGTGAAAAGTGGTCCACACCAAGTTGAAGAAGGAGGTGGGTTCCTCAATTAGGTTGAAGCCTACAGTAGTTCAAAGCTTTCACATTTTCAAGGTCTGTGCCTCAATCAGGTTGTATCCTATTGAAAGTGGGTGCTTGCATATCTTGGGAGCTAGCACATCTAGTAGGTTAGTTCCTACAAATTTGCTTTTTGGGGTTGGTACCACTAGCAGTTCGATGCCTACAAATGTAGGTAATTGAATTCAAGAAGACAAAAATATTTTTTTTTTTCTCCTATAAAGGCTTGCAAGTTAAAGTTGGTGTTTTTATGTGTTGATGTGGTGATGTTTCCTTCATGCATAATTTCAATCATTTTTATGATGCACGTTATTTTTTTATGCATCGATACATAGCCAATTATTAATGAAATGTTTTGAAATGATGAATTTTCCACTATACTAATTCAGCCCCTCTCTTAGTGTGATATTGGTTCTAACAAGTTAATTTTAATAACAATTAATTATTGTGAGGTCGATCTTAGGGAAAATGGACTCTATCATATTGATAATCAAAGTTCCTCAGTTTGATGGATCCAATTATGATTTCTGGAAGATAAGAATGGAAACCTACCTCATATCCTTAGGATTTGATGCATGGGAAACTGTACATAATAATTATCAAGGCATTGATTCTCCTTCTACTAATACAATGGATAAGTACTTATATACATCCAATACAATAGCTAAGAATGTCATTTTGAGTGGCTTTTCAAATACAAAATTTGTCAAATTAATGCATTGTAAGTCAACTCATGATCTATGGAACAAGCTTAAAAATTGTTACAAAGTGGAAAATAAAGTGAAAGAAGGCAAGCTACAATATTACAAGACTGAATTTGAAAGTTTCAAAATGAAAGAAGATGAGGATATTGCTCCATATCTCCTTCAAGTAGACAAGATTGTAAACTCTATTGTAGGTTTTGGTGAAGAAGACAAGGATGATATTTTCATTCAAAAAATTTGAGATCTCTTCCTCCAAGGTTAAATCCCAATGTATTAGCCATTGAAGAGCTATCAGGCATGGATAAGTTGAACATGTGACATGTTTCATGGAATACTCTTAACATATGAACTAAGCATATAGAAGGAGAATTTAGGAATCAAAGAAGCAGCATTCAAAACAACTAAAGAAGGAAGAACCATGAGAATCATGCAAAGTCCAGCGATGAATCTAATGAGGAAGAAGCTAGTTTGTTAGGTATCTAAATAAGGGTGAAAAAAATTGAAAATGTAAGCTTCCTTTAAAATGATTTGAATGTAAAATAATAGTACATTATGCTTCCAAATATCCTTATGCAAAAATTAATGATAGTAATGATGAAGTAAGATTAAAGTATAAGGATAAAAAGAAGAAAATAACTGCCAAAATTAATGATTTCTTCTCAAAAGAAGAAAATGAATAAGAGAGTAATGAAATTGTGATTAATGGTTAAAGAGGTGAAATATTTTCTTTGTTGAAGTAGAAGAAATTAAAGCATAAATAGATTATGAAGGAGAACCCAAAATACCATTGAAAGAAGTAAAAACCCATAGAAAGAAGGTGGACAACTAGAACATCAAATACAAGATAAAGATCAAGATGGAGATTAAATTATTACTCTCAAGGCCAAACTAAAAGAAGCCAAAATGGTGGAGTTTTGGTCAGAAAAATTGAGCAAAAGGGAAGAACTTTGTCAAAAATTAGAAGAAGAAGTTGTCTTTTTGAAAGAATAATTTCAATAATTCAAATAAAACCTAAATATTCTCAAAGGATATGAGTCTTTGGATCATATTATCATAATTCAAATATCTCCTCTCATCAAAACATGCCTTGGCTACCAGGAACATTGTGATGATACTTGACTTTCAAAAACATGGAAAGAAGATCATTCCAAAAATCATGATCACATTCATTGGGTCTAGCAGAAACTCATTTAAGATTCTAAGAAAGTGATGAATTTATCCCAAGGATTTCCATTTCAACATTTCTGATGATTCTCAAAATGATGTTGGGAATAAAAAAGGTAAGAAAACTAACCAGGATGAAAGTATGAAGCTCCTCATGATAGAAAATTTTCTCAAAGTATCCACAAGAAGCAATGGAACAAGAGTCGACAATTAACAAAGGGATGGATACATTTCAAGGAACAACTTTAGAGGGTATGTCACATTAAGACAACCTTATTCCACTAGGTATCACAATAATTTCTTTGGTCATTGTTTTTCATGTGTAAAATTTATAGCTATGATAATATGAGGTATAAAGGATATCATCAAGTACCTAGGCTAAGATATCTGGATCAAATTAGAATATCATATGGGTCATTTTCACCAATATTTAATCCTAATGTAAAATGTTACATGCCCATAATGAAGGGCACATTACACCTGAATACAAGATAAATTTGAGATGGCACAAGTGAAAGGCACTCTCTGTTAAATCAAGAATGAACGCCAAGTAATGGAGAGTGAAATAGGAAAAACCACGGTTATATATGATCCCTCAGATATAATCCATTGGTCAGGACTTATTTAATAATATAATCTTTTGAAGTGAAACTTGAAGAAGAAATATTATGTAGGCAAACAAATAATTAATAAAAGAAGATCAAGGAAACTCATTTGTTATAAAGTATGTTGGCAACAACATAATAACGAGTATGTACATAACTTATGCACAAGAAAATAAAGTCCACCATCAAAAATAGGTTCACAATCAAAGCATGCATTCAAAGGAGAAGTTGAAATTAACTTAGCAACAATTGAAAGAAGAAATAATGCAGTTAAGGGATAGATATTGGCACACTTGCAGCATATGTAGGAGAGAGAGATAAAGACGGTTGGAAATATTTGCAAGGAAAATAAATTATCAAAAATGGGATATTATCATAACAAGAAGCATGGTCTCCAGGGGAGATTCCATTTAGAAAATGATCAAGTCCCCGGGAAAGTTTAGGAATAGTTATGGAGCATTGGTAAGAAACCATGTCCCTTTTCCAATGATGTCAAAGGGGGAGAGATGGAAAAAAAATTGACAAGAAGACATTGAAGTAGTAGGAGGATTTTGAAAATGGAGTGAAATGAGAGAAAGTTAGATCAAGCAGAAAGAATATTCACAACCATTTAGGGGGAGTTCCAAGAAATATGTCAACGGAAGTTTGAACCATTGCTATCAATGACTATCGATGTATAGTGTTGTTACCATCAATGACAAAGGGGGAGATTGTCATACATATTGTTTTCATTTATCACAATCTGTTTCATTGATGTCAATGGAGATTTCTAAGGAAGCAACAATTTCATTCATGAATCCAAGGTATAAGTAGGCTAGTTTGATCCATTACATGCCTTCTTCACATGAAGCCAAAATTATATAAAGTTTATTGATTTTTGGTAAAAGTTATGATGACCAAATGAATCTATGGGTGGTATGGTTATATGTTCCTCTTTCAGGTCTTTCCAACAAATTATCACACATGGAAAAACTTCTCCAGGATCATAAGTTATGATCGTTTGAAGTTGGTAGGTGCAATGAGGACCAAAAAAACCAAATTTATTTGAAAATCAACAAATTTGTTAACTTGTGCATGCTTCAAAACGAATTTGGATTTCCTTAAGAAATTAGCAATGGTGGATGTGAAACTAAAATGATGTTTAACAGGTTAAACATCATACATCTTTTGGAAAATCCAAATGTTTTGTTTGAGTTGAGGAAGATCTACAACAGATGTCACTTGAATTTGTGTGTTATCTAATTGTATGAAAGGTAATGCATCTTATGATAGATATGCTCATTGAAAAATTCATATATGGTGAATTTTATGACAACTTTCTTAAAATGTAACATAGTGAGTCGTTGGCCCATTCATTCATTGACATGTGGTAGAATGATATTGGACATTGGACATATAGTGATGGAATGGATCCCATGACATAGTTGTTGTTATTGACACATGGTGGCATTTGATTGGAAAGGAATGATGAAATGGTAGGCTACCATGACATGAAAGCTTGGGAATGGCCAAAGGTTGAAGATGTGGAAGGATAATGACACATGGTGATTTGTGGATGGCCTGAAGTGATGACATGGTAGTTGAGTATGACATGGAAGCAAGGTGATGATGTGGCATTTCCACATTCCATCTTCATCGAGAATAATTAGGTGGTTGATCTAGGTGTCAGTATAGCGACACATGGAAACTTGTGATAGGCTCAAATAAGATGATGTGGCAGTAAAGGATCACAAGGAATGATGTGGGATGACACATCAACATCATGATGTGTGTAAGGTGATGTGGTAGTACAGATGACTTCAACATGGTAGATATAGTTGGCACTTTTTGAGTGACCAATAGGATCTATTTTAAGTGACACATCACACCTCTCATGGGCTACCACATGACATGATGACATCATGTTGATGTCAAGATGTTAGTGACCATGATCCCTAAGCATTGGGTTACATGGAACAAGGGGATAGGCACAAAGGACTGTAGCATATGTGAAAAGGGGTAGGGTCATATGAAGGGCGGTCATATTGTTTAAATATTTGGGTTTGCTGGCATGAATATTAACCCCAAGTCAACTCGCATGTGTCCCAAGTCCACATGAATGAATATATACACATGAATGTGGATCCATTTACAACAAACACAACACTCGTGACATAAAACATTTGGTTTTTTTATTGGCATAGTTAGTTAATGGTTCTTTTTGGTGAATGATCTTTGATTCAACCCTTGTATAAGGTTTTAGTTATCAAATATGTTTCACAATGTTCCATGGCTCCTCATTTGTGACATTCTTGATGGGTCTCATTTCCAATTCCAAAATGTGATGAGGCATATTGATATAGCACTTGTTTTGGTCTATATCCATAGATATCAACTACGTTTTATTTATTGTGTCGTCACATAATGCTTTTGATACATATCATTGGTAGATTGGTGTTACCATATTGGTTTGGTTTTCCTATGGTTATTCCAAGGTTTTGATACATTGTTAGGTCCCTATACTACTAGTGTAACCCCTTTGTTATTAGTACAACCCCCTTATTATATTGTTGTGCCCATGTAGTCCCCATATCGTTATTATTGTGCCCCATAGAAGCCTGCTATTGTTATTATTGTTCCCTTACATTATTATTTTTATGTCGGCTCTGATTATATTATGACCCCTTAGACTCATACATATAGAAAGGAGGTCTTGTCATTTGTATCATCCATGAATTGTTCATTTGTGTAATGTAAAGGAGGTTTCCCCCTTGAAGAGGTTGAATTATAAGGCGTTGATCTATCTTTTCTATCTTTTTGTGAGCTCGTTTCATATCATTTGGTATCAAAGCTTTGGATTCTAGGGTTTCGCTACTCCAAGTAGGTCATCGTGGCATTTTCGCTATAAAAAAATTTATGCGATGTTTCAGAAGCTAAAAAAAACCCATTTGATAAGAAATTGCGCTGAACCTCAGGTTTGATTTTTTGATCTTGTCTCACTATATTTTAGGATATATGATCTGAGGAAGTTAGGATTTTTGCAAGCTCCATAATTTCATCTAAAATAGGTCATTGTGGAATATCCACTATAACTTTTTCGCTACGAAGTTTTAGAACCTAAAAAAAAAACCATTTGAGAAGAAATCGGTCTGAACCTCCTGTCTGAATTTCAAATGTTGTCTCTCTATATTTTTAGAGATATAATCTGAGGAAGTTAGGGTTTTTGTAGACTCCTGAATCACATTCTAAATAAGTGACCTTGGGAAAATAGTCATAACTTTCTCTTTGAGAATCAAATTGAAATTTCTCAAGTAGTTACAGAAAGAGGACAACTGAAATTTCTCAAATAATTTGCCATGTGTATTTTTTAGATCTTAAGGTTGAAACAGTGACATGTGGAACTTCGTACAAGTGCGCTCTACTGAACCAATCTATAATCAGGTCATCGTGGGAGATTTGACATAACTCTTCCTTGCAGAATCCAATCTTGATCAAACTTACGGGGCTAGAAAAAGAACGTAGAGGGCTACTGTAGAATGCAATTTCAAAACTTGGAGATCTGAAATTACCAAGTTATAGTCGTTTCAAGATCGAGCTCCAAAAATCAAGAAAAAGAGATATGAGGAAGTTTAATGGAAAGGATCTGGTAAATTGGATACTACAAATGGAGCAATATTTTGATCTACATGAGGTGCAACAGTTACAAAAGGTATGTATTACATCTTCATACTTAGAACCAAATCAATTTTTATGGTACAAAGGTCTTTGTTCTTGTAAACCACTTGTTATGTGGTCAATTTTCATGGAGGAAATGATAGCACATTATGCGGATACAAAGAGAAACACCTTCTTTAGCCAATTGATAAATCTGAAACAAAAGTGTTCAATCGAAAAGCACTTTGAGGACTTTCAAAAATTGAATATAAGGGAAAATTATATTCTAGAGAAGCAGAGGATTGATGTCTCCATATGGACTTTAAAGGATAACATTCAACATGAGGTTCGTCTTTGGGAACCTGATTCATTGGAGAATGCATTCAGGTTGGCAAGAAAAGTGGAAAGAAAAATTATGGCAGCAAGGAAGTCTACCCCTCACAACTATAAAGATGGAAGTGTTGTTTCTCCTAGCCTTCCACAACCTACAAGGTTGACACCACAAAAATTGGAAGAAAAAAGAGAAAAAGGGCTTTGTTACAATTGTGATAACAAATACATTAAAGGCCATAACTATGCTGAGAAAAAATTATTTTACATTGATTGTGAAGAAGAGGAAGAAAAGGATCAATAAATGGTAAAAGAAGAGGGTATACACCAGGAGCCAACCCCAGAGAAAGAAGAAATGAATTTGACCATATCTTGTAAAGCCTTGACAAAAATTACCACTCCTCAAACTCTCAAGATAGAAGGACATATCAAGAAGAAAAATGTTCAAGAATTGAAAGATGAAATCGAGCATCAAGAAATGAATCCGTCCATATCTTATAAAGAATTGGCAAGAATGACCACTCCTCAAACTCTCAATATAGAAGGACATATCAAGAAGAAAAAGGTTCAAGAAATGAAATATCACATTAAGAAAGAAGCAATGAATCCAACCATATCTTGTAATGCATTAGCCAGAATTACCACTCCTCAAACTATCAATATAGAAGGACATATCAAGAATAAAAATGTTCAAGAAGTGAAAGATCACATCGAGCATCAAGAAATGAATCCGACCATATCTTGTAATGCATTGGAACAAATTACCCCTCCCAAAACTCTCAAGATAGAAGGACATATCAAGAAGAAAAAGATTCCAGTAGTGAAATATCACATCGAACATCAACAACAAGTTCTCCAACTTTTAAAGAATAACGCCACTTTGGTGCAGAATCAATTGAAGCATTAGGAAAATCAACATCACAATGAAAGAAGTTTTGATGGAGGCCATTGGGTATTTTTACGGCTTTTTATCACCTAGATTGAACCTTAGGCTGAAGGAAGGCAATGCTAGGGTAACCACAAACCATACTTAGCCAAGTAGCTAGCCCTACTAGGCCAGGAGAGGTCTCTCTCCATAAGAATCTCAGCCAAGATGACTAGATCAAGAAAATGATATTAAGCTAGGTATAGTAGGACAAGTTTTGATTTGATTTTGAAGGGTTTTGCTGGATCAGGAGGAGCCAAATAGTTAGGGCAGGGAAATTAGGTAAAAATTGCAGGGTGTTCGATGGGGCAAGGTAGGCGCAAGGCTCAGTACTTTAAGGTTTGATGGGTGAGGTGATTCAAGATAGGTGAGTAGCTAGAAAGAGCATGTAAGCAACATGGAAACTTCCTAAAGTGAAGAAAACATCGACTTGTGAATATTTTCCCAAAACAGAGCATAAATATTATGGGTTCTACATATCAACTTGAAAACATCCCCTTAAAGAGTATGAAATGATGAAATGGAGTCAACAATACATTTTAACACATGAAAACATAAGGAAAACTTAATTGAACATCATACCACATGGATCCCAAAGAAATAGCTGCAATGTTTTATTAATCTCCTACATCATACCACATGGATCCCAAATAAATAGCTAGAATGTTTAATTAATCTCCTGCTAAAACTGATACAAAATGATGTCTACTCAAAGCATAAGCATCCAGCTGAGTCCAACCCTTTACAATGAGAAAGAAAAAGAAGATATAGACCTCAGTTCAACCTCCTCCCATCCTTAGGGGTCAAATCCCTAAGATGAGGAACTAATCCATCAAAAGTTGAACAAGAAATTGGAATCTAGGCAACCCTAACAACTTGCCTCTAAAAGGGAGGAAATTGATTCATTTGACTTCAAGTGAACTTTTGATCCAATGAATCTACCCTATGGTAACTAATATTCATCATAAATACATGCCTAGTCACCATTTACATTAGTAAACACATCATCCATGAGAGAAAACCCAAAAATTATAGTTATGCCACAACAAAGTGCAAATTGAGCAAAAAAGTGTCCTATGCACAGGGCCCAAGCTCCATGCGCAGCACATTTTGCAAGGCCAATTTGGAGGCCTTCCTGGTGTCCAAATTGGGCCCAAAATAGCTTGTTGGAAATATATTCAAGTATAATTTCCATAACATCTTGAATTGTTTCATTTGGAGTTCATTTGACCCCTCGAAAACCGATTCTCCCAAGACTGCTTCTGTGGCTCAAAAAGAGGGCAGAAAGGTCATTGTTTGGGTGTTTTTTAACCTTTTGGTTGACCAGTTTTGCTCCAAAAGCTTAGAAAATGCACAGGGTGCATGTTATAGCTCCAAATCTTACTCTTATGGTTTGTGATGCTGCACTCATGGCCTAGGGCAACCCCTCCTTCCAGACCTGGTCCTAAAATTTAAAAAACAGTGTTTTATCCCTTATACGCGACATTGCCCTGAGTTAAACGCGTGTACACGCGGGTCTGTGTATACCCAACCCGCGTGTATGTATTAAAACACTTAAAAAAATAAATAATTCCTTATTTTCGGGTGGAGATCGCGGGTTTTACCTGCTGATCACCTGTTAGTGCCCGTGGCCCAACTGTTCCCAACCAACTCCTAACTAAAAAACTACTTTGGAGATGGTATAAAAAGACATCAAAGGGAAGGCCTAAGGGAGAGAGAAAAGAAGAGCAAGATTATTATGCTGAGATTTTCCCCTTAGACCAGGTCTGAAGTCCTTGGTGCCTTCTACACTTCCCCCATTTTGCATAGGAAACCCTTGTTTCCATGTGTATTGGTGATCATTCATCCTTTATATCACCATTAAGTAAGACTTGGAAGGAGCTCTTGTTGGAGGCTTGAGGCTAGAACAAATCCGGGAGGAAGCTTTGCTTGGAGCCTGCTGAAGGTGTTTCAGGGGAAATCTTTCCGTTATATGTACTTTACTTGCCTTTATATAAAGAAACACGTCTTGGTTCCCGAAACAATCTTTCTTTATGCTTATGAGATTCTTGTCTTGAATTCTTATGCAAGTAGTTACTTAAAGATTTTTATAACTAACTTTATAGCATGAAGATGGTTTTCATATAAGTATTTGTCCATTTACTGTTGTGTTCTTTGATTTGTTTGTTTTACAGGTCAAAGGAGAAGAAGGGAACTCCAAGAAGGGTTTGGACCCTAAAGGCCTTCTCGAACGTAGGACCTTAGGTACGTACCCTAAACATTAGAATTTGCTTACAGTAAAGATAATGGCTGTGTGTGTGTTTCTTTGAATAAGCAATTTTCAGTCTAGTAGAGTCTTAATCCAAAGGACCCTAGGGGTGCCATCCCCTCAACTAGAATTGGCGACCATACTGGGGAACAACACTCTTGTTGTTCCTAGTTTGGGTAGTCTTCAAGCCAATCAAGGCTCAGCCCCTCTGTTTGCTGGTTCTGACTGTCTAATCTGTTCTTGAACTCTAAGCTTTTCCAGTTTTTCAGTCTATGTTTTTTATTTTTCTTGAAAATCTTCAGATACGCTGTTTTTCTGGATTACAGAAGCGTATATACGCAAGTTGTACTAAGTGAACTCGCGTATACGCAGGTTTCCTCAGTTACAGTCGCGTGTACACGCACTCTGCACATCACTGTAGGAGCGTATATTATCTAATTTTCAAGATTTATAAATTTTCACTTTGCTGAATGTCTGTCTGGTAGTTTGGGTCAGTTTGAAGCAGTCATTTTCCAGTAATAGTCCTCTGTTTAACAGGGGGCATCTTGTTCTGAACTCTTTCTAGTTATAAGGAGTATCAGTCTTGTTTTCGTTGATTGCAAGCGTCATTGTTTTTTGACACACAAGATTTCTGGTTAAGAATCTTGACTGCTCTGTTTTGGCAGAGTAGGAAGATTGGATTCAATATTTGTGTTCATTTTGTTTTGGTGACCTTTTGTTTGCTTAACGAAACCATTTTTGTGACCATTTGCTCCTTCGTTTCGGGAAAGTTGTTTGTTACCATTTTCTTGAAACTTGTCTTTTGATCTTTTGGACTTTCATTGCTGCTTTTGATTGTCATGAGCGATTTCAAACGCATTTATTTTTGTTGGCTTTTCATCATTTGAAAGTTGTCAATTCACAAAAGTGTTTGGTTTCCTATTCATCAATCATTGGTGTCAGTATTTTTGAGAGCATTCTTTGAAAAAAGACTTCTTGGCTTCATTGAAAGAAAATCTTTTGAAAGTTTTGAGTTTCGCTTTCTTAAACTTGCTTTTCATTTGATTTCCTTTTTTGCGAAGTGAAAGTGCTTTGTGTTTATCTTAGAACTTGTTTTTATTGTTTGGACGAAATGATTGGTAACACATCATCTTCTATCTAAGCATTTTAGTGGCAAGACAAATTTGATAAGGCAGCAACTTTCCTTCTTTGTTTTTAGAGTAGTCTTTAAATCTTGCATCCACATATAGTTCTTGCATTAGGACAGATTTGCATCTCTTTTTAGGCATATATAGTTTTGTTAGTTTTTGTGAGTGTGGAGTCTGAAAAGAAAAGGAAAATTTGTTTATATTAGAAGTACCTCTGAACCTCATAGAAATTGCTCTTCATCGAAAACAAAAAGTGCATGTGCATGTAGCTAAGTTTTATTAATTTCTTTTGCGTCCATAAAAACAACACAAGTTTCATCTCCATTACCTTGTGACTTAAAGAACAGCCTAATAAAATCAAGCGCTAATTAAAATCCACTAGAACTTTTTGTTTCAGTCAGTTACACCAACAAGTTTAGGATTTTAGGGCCTTGGATTAGGCGAGTGGAGAGTTAACTCTCCAAGGCCACATAAAACGTCAAACATAAGAGTCTGAATAACGAGAGAAAATCCAATAGCGTTAGGAAGACCAGGAAAGCTCCGGATCTGGGAGTTAAGCACGAGGGTCTGTGAAGACAGGGAAGAGAGATACCCCCTCTCCTACTTGTCCGAACTTACCTCACGACTGTTCCGCCTGGCTTCTGCGACGAGTTGATACCCATAGTTGCCTCTCCGAGGGATCTACACAGGTGGCTGCGTAGGGGAATCCCGTGGCACCTGAGGTTGACGTTGTATCACTCTCGACAGTACTACTGGAGGGCACCCTTGCGAAGCTTGGGGGCTTGCACCAACGCAGGCTGTTGTTAGGAGGTCAGCGTAACTTCCTCTGATACCTTCGCTGATAGAGCTGGGCCCTCATCATCCCAGACTATCTTCGGAAGGCCCCTTATTTCACTTTCTCGTATTTTGGTGTCCGGTCCTAATCACCCGGAGCGGAAATACGTGGAAGTTGTTTGACTGGCTATATCTTTAGGGACTTTATAGTGTATGCTCTGTGCTCCTAGTTGGCCTAGCTTTCAATTTTTTGAGTCTTTAGTTAGATCATAACAAAAAATTCAAAGTGGCGGACCGATCTCCAAGATGGTCTCGAAGACTTCGTGGTCTCTTGCCACCAAGTTTAGAGCCTTCTCCTAGAAGGCGCAGAGGCAATACTACCGGTGGGGTCCGTCCCACGCAGGTTGACGCATCGGGGATTGATCCTCCTCTCGGGGACATTAGTGGCCAAGCAAGGCCTGGCACTTCTGAGCAAGAGAGGGACACTCCAGTCCTTTCTTGAGTTCGCTTTCAAGCGGAGAATAACGTAGAGGTAGAAGAATTCTCAGAGTCGTTAGGGGCTCCAAATTCTCCACTACCATCTAGTTATCCAGACGTATTGCAATACATTGGACCTCCGTTACATAGACCATCAAGTCCACGTTACGCTACGCGCATACCATTCATGACCACTACTGGAAGCATGGCTTCTACGAGTGCTATGACTATGCAAACCCCTACATCAGTGCAAGGGGGAGGAACCATTTCCATCCCCTCCGCTTCCTTGTTCGGATCTTTTGCTAGCACATCTTTAGTTGGGTCTACCTCCATTCCGTCCACGAGTGGAAATTCCCAAACCAATGCTTTTGGTACTGGTTCCTTCCTTTTTGGCACCCAATCACAGGGTATTCCATCGGTTCCGTTTAGTGCCGCTACGTCCATGATGGGCGGATCGGCTTCGTTCCAAGGTTTTCCTTTCGGAAGTGGTCATATACCACATTCCAACCCGACGGTAGGATCCATGCCTTTTTCTTCTATAGGACAAAGCAGCAATCCTTTCCAAGGTTGGAATAACCCTGGGGTTAGTAGCGCGGGAACTGGGAATCCGTTTATCACATTCCATCTGTGGTGCTCATCTAACTCCCTCATCGAGGATTCGATTAGGTTGAGACTCTTTCAGCGCACCTTGACTGGTAATGCGGCCAAGTGGTATATAGAGTTGCCAGGGGGCAACTTTACATCGTTCGCCGACTTAGCCAATATTTTCTTAAATCACTTTCAGTTGCATGTCCGCTATGACGCCGGAACTGAACTTCTGGCCCCCTTTCGTCAGGATAAGGCTACTCACATTTCCGATCACATTCAGGAATGGAGACGGAGAAAGAGGCTCATTAAAGCCGAAATTCCTCCGGAGTACCGTCTCGAGTGGTTTTTGAAGTTTTTACAACCCGAGATCTCCAAGGATGTCTCCATGTCTGGGGTCTATTCTGAGGAGCAAGCCATTTTTAGGGCCCAGCAATTAGAGTTGATCTACTCTCAGTCTGGGATCCTACAAAAGTACTTGCCAGATGCTCCTGGATCTAAGGTTGATTTAGCTAAGCCGAAGCCAAGTCCGCACGCGGATGGTATCGTTGGGTCAGTAGACACATCTACAGTGAACTTGTTGAATCAATTGCAGCAGTTGTCTTTGCAAACTGCTTCTAACAACCAAGTCACATTGTCTAATCCTTCCGCTTCCCAAACTTCTTCAATTAATGCCGTCCAATCCGATAACCCCAAAGGAAATTAAAATTCCAATGGAAAAAAGAAAGGACGTGGTAAGAAGAAGAACCAGGATGGGAAGCCCGATGCAAATAAATCCGGCAACAATGCTGGTGGTGGTGGAAATGAGTCGAGAAAGAAAGTTAAGTTTCCTTGCAAGTTATGCAGTGGAGACCATCTAACTCATCTCTGCCCTAGGATTGAAGACGCTCAGCGCTTGTTAGGGCAGCAAGGAACTTCTAGTTCGCAAGCTGTGTTAACTAACCCGTTTCCCCAAGGGCAGCAACTTCTTGCTGGCGCGAGTTCGAACCCTGGTACCTCCGCAGGGGGCAACCAGGAAGGGGACAAGTCATCGAATGTTTTCATGATGGGTGCTCACACTAATGTGGCCACACGGTCACGCGATTATGGTGAAGGTGAAAATTCTAAGGTTAAATCAGTTCCCGAAACTAACAACCCACTTCATATTGAGCGACCTTCGGTTGAGACTATACCTCGGGTGCCGAAAGGTTTCGCTAAACGCGCGACTATCAACCCTAATATTAGGGCAGCCCAGAATTACTCCATTGTTGAGGATCTGGCCCAGAGTCCATGTGCTATGTCTGCGTTAGAGGTTCTCCAGTCATGTCCTGCTCAACGAAGTGCCTTGCTATCGGCAATGGGGGCAGTGGATCCAAGTAATTCCTTAGCTCTCACTTTTGATATGAGTAATGTCAAAAAGAGACTTCCTCATCACATGGCTTTCCAGATAAAGTCAACCTACTAGAAAACGAATATTTTTCGGACGGTTGTAGATGAGGGAGCTTCCACGTGTGTCATGTCTATGTCATGCTGGAAGGCTATTGGATCACCGTTGGTTGTTCCTTCACCCACCCCATTGACAGCATTTGATGGTCATTCTCATAGGCCATACGTGATTATCCCGGCCTTTCCTGTATGTGTTGGAGGAAAAGTCGTTAATATTGAAGTAGAGGTCATAGACGCTAACCTGGACTATAATCTCCTATTAGGAAGGAACTGGGTATACGAGATGGATGCCGTTGTTTCGACTCTGTTTCGTGTCATTTGCTTTCCTCATGAGGGGAAAATCGTTAAGGTTGATCAGTTGGACTACTGCCCAGTTGATCCTCAAGCAAACTCTGACTCTACTATTCCTTTAGTGGGTAACCCCCGTCCACCTATTGAGAGTCTAGGAGTCGGGATGTACTCTTCATTGATGGGTACGTTTAATCTTCCCCCTCCTACAGCTTGTATAGATACAATTTCATCCTCCAGGGATCCTTTATGGAGAGAGTTTGTCCAAACTCTTTATTCTTCAAATCCTGGAACCTTAGCTTCATCTGTGACCACATCAAGGGACGATAAGGTGGGTGGAATAGAATCTCTTATATCTACAGTAGAGCTTAGATGTGAATCTATAGATAACTCTGCAGATAACCATTCTACTTCTTCTTCCGAGAAGGATATAGATGGTGATGTGGCTCATTTTCAGACCCTTGATTCCACCTCTGCATCGGATTGCTCGGATATTGTTTTTCCATCGGACGAAGCGATATTCGAAGCAATGACGGTTGTAGATCGACCGTTGGAAGATTTACATCGTCGGTTACACTTTCATTCCCCTGTGCATGAAGTCGAATCTCAGTCCTCCAGTTCGACTAGTGATGTTTGTGCGGTCCCTTTGGCTCCAACACATTCGTTTGCCGAAGAGAGTATATTGATTGGTTCGATCATCGTACCTATAAACATCCCTAGGAGTAGGTTGGCGAAGCCCTCTGACGGGCTTTACCTACAGAAGTACTTTGCTTAGTTCAGGCTAGGCAATGACTTCTTTGTACTTTATGTATATATTTATACATATATCGTCAAGCGTTTTCTGATATCAGTGCTTTTTGGTCTGCTGTGGCAGGTGCTGATGGATGATTTGGTCTATTTTGGGTTCGCCGATGGTGCTAGTCGACACACTCGGAATCTTGCTTCCGCGGCTTGGGTACTTTATTATCCAACTGGTCAATTGATGGTATCGAGAGGCATGTGTATCGGTCCTACTTCAAACAATATGGCCGAGTATACAGCTGTTATCAATTTATTATCCGAGGCAATCGCTTATGGAATTGACTCGTTGGTAGTATATCTTGATTCTCAATTGATAGTGTCTCAATTAAATAACATTTATCGGGTTAGGGATCCTTTATTATATCGCCAATATTTAAGGGTGAGGTTGTTGCAAAGATCATTTATTTACATTAATTATTTGCACATTCCAAGATCTCAAAATTGGTTAGCTGATTCTATCGCTAATCAAGCATTAGACTGGCATATCAATCATTCATCATCATAAAATCATACATCAAAAAGTCAAACTGTATATATATATATATCATAAAACGCCTCGAGTGTACATATGTGTGTCCAAAAATATACAAAATTGGGACTCAAATGCCCATAATCATGTCAGGCATATCTAACGCCTCGGCTCAGGATGAGTGTCTAAGTATGTCACTATAGCATTGGCCACGCGCCGAAAGACGCGAACCCAGTCACGTGGCATGCCAACCACATGACGCTGCATATCCGGAGGAAGGTCCTCTATCTCGGCCATCGGTACTCGGCAGCTCAGTCTCGCCAAGTGTCGTTGGACGTTGTTCAGGGTCCGTTCCGTATCCGCAGCCGCCTCTTCGGCTCCTCGGCCACGCTGTCCATGCCGCGAGAATCCATCTGGTCGTACAGGCCCAATGTCTGGAACATGATCATCATATTAGTCATTTGAATCTCATCAAAAAATATTTTTCAAAATTCATCATTATATTTGAAAAATTCAAAAAAAAAATCATAAAATCATAAAAAATTCTTACCAATCTTGCCCCATGCTGCATCCGGTGGTAACACTAGATCAGGATCTCCTCAGAAATCCAGCCCAGCATAGGGGTAGTCATCCACGGCGATGATCTGCTGCTCCCACCAGGCAAAGAAGTCATCGTCAAATGCATTCCTTGGGACTTCCCCACCCCCCAGACATTTCATCAAGTCAGCCCACCGGCCCATGCGTGGATCACGTGGACTACTGATGGCAACTGCTACCCTGGGGCGGAGTGCGGGAACCTTCTCGAAGAAGAAAATGCACAAGATGGTTCCGAACCCAAAGTTCTTGGTATGTCCCCTCCTGATAGAAGTGAGTTGTTCCTTCATGTTGGCAAGAAGAGGAGTACACCAGTCAAACACAGTAGTGAGACAGTCCACTGCCACGCTCATGGTTACCCGTGACGCCTGATGTAGTGAGGATGATCTATTCACTTGAGCTATGGTGAACAAGATTATCCTGAGTGACAAACTCGCCACATGTGGGATAGAGATCTAGCTCCCGACCTTCCGATGGCCTGGGCAGTAAATCTGTACATAGTCATCTACACTGAGCCTATTCCGTGTCCTGCCCCGGGAATGTACTACCTCTCCCCTTCGGGAAAGGCCGTGATAAAATATATGTCTTCCACTTCTATCCTGAGCGGCATCTGATCAATTATAAATGCTTCCTCATCGACATCCTAATAATCAATGAGCCTCTCGAGCAGACGCATGTTCGCTTTCATATTTAACAATTTGAAGAATTTAAGCAATCCGCATCCCCGTAGGGCATCTAATGCCTCATCATTGCCCATAACTTCATTATCCACGGCTCAGTGCTCTCTTTCACGCCATGTGATAGTCATCCTAGAAGAAAAAATCATTTTCATCCGCTAGTTTTGTTTATAAAATTAGTTCGCTGCGCACACGTGGGTTCCTATATACACAGTCACGTGTAGGGCCGTCGTATACACGAGTTCAATATTGCCAACCCGCGTGTACGCCGCGAAAGAATTTTTTGCAAAAATCCAACGGTAAAAAATTAACTAAAATTCCTAAAAACTATCACAATTAATTGCAAGACAAGTTTGAGGCTTACCTGGAAGTTTTCGGCAAGTTTGAACGGTTGAATTGATCACAGGGAAGTTTGCTCCTTTTGCTCCACAATTTTTGCTCTCCAAGTCAAATGGTGAAAATGGTGAGTCAAAAATGCCTTTTATAAGTTTTGAAAATGCAAAATTTTTTCAAAATTTTATTTTGTTTGGCATCATGTCACTTTTAACTTGGGAGCTTGGAATGCCGAGTTTGGTTTGTTTTCAGGACATTTTGGACATTTTTCGACAGTTCGAGACGGTTCCATGACCGCTGACCCGTCATGGCAGGTATCGTGTTTTCACTGGCATATAGGTTAGGGACACCATTTTTCCGTTGCATTATGCATACTAGCCTCCATATGACCGATACATCTGCCGTAGGGTCCACCCCATCGTGTTATGGTTCGTAAGCCATTTTCACTCGCCGATTCTTTAAATCATGACACGATGGTAGAGCCATCCCTTTACATGGGCATCGTAGTTAGCACCTCACTAACATTTGTTGCCCATGCTGCCTCGTTTTGAGTAGGCTCGGGAGTCCTCTGTAGTCCCGCCATGACTTATGCGTTGAAGACTCATTCCTCTTTGCTTCTTCGCTTCATTCTGGCATTATACCCTAGAGGCTCCTATGTGTGTCGAGTTGTACTTCTGCATTGCATGTTGACCATTTGCACCTTTTGGCCGAGAGCCGGCTTCACTTGGACTCGTGTATAAGCCACCTTTTGACCATGACATCTGCAAAATCAACCTTGCATACCTTTGACTTCTGCAGCTTGACGTACCCTGATCCGTGGAAGGAACATACCTCTGAGTGTCACTGACCAGTTTTCACCTCCTTGCATTGAGCATAGGAACGTTCCTTTCCCAGGAACTAGATCATCTGTTTCACCGACACTCGTTCTTTCCACTGTACCATAGCATTCTTTTATTCTTTTTCCGGCTTAACAAAAAAAGACAAAAAAATTAAATATTCCAAAAAAGAGCGGGAACAGGGGCATTATTTCCATTTATTGTTGGCAGCTAGAGTCAGTCATGTCGCCCTTGAACAAAGCACTCAAAACAAAGTCTCCTCCGCATGGGTGGGATTTAGTTTGACTTAGGTATGCCATAACCTTGTTATTGAGTCAGTTCTCCCCCGATTGGTTATCTCTTCCAATCATATGGAGGGTTCGTTCGTGCCTCCTGCATGGCGAACTTATACAGACTCATCATATGCTGCCACATAGTCACATTGAGTCGTGCTTTTGTTCAAGGGAAGTTAGCCTGAGTCGGCCTCTCTGCGGTGTCTCTTGACTCATTTTTCAGTCGGCCATCCCTGGTTGTCAATATCATGTCTATCATCACATCAGTTATATTGGTCCTTTACTCGTGCCGGTTTGAGAAGGTCCCCATTGACTTCTTGCTGGCGGGTCTTGTCCTTATCGACGACGACACCTTGCTCTGAGGACAGGCCTAGAGTCGCACCCTGGCCCTATTTTCATTATTGATAGGTCACCTTGTGCTCAGCATCGATTAGTATCATGGGTCTTTGACTGAGTGGTTTCCCTTGTGTTCGACATCAGCATACATTATCACACATTGGGATTCATGCAGTACCTTGGTTTCCATTTGACCCTATTGGTGCATACCTCGCCTCTGTGTCAGCTTTCATTATTGGTTGGTTCAGAGGGTTTCTATCATGCGCTAGCCACATCTTGTGTACACCGGAAACGTACTTCGGTTGGGTTACTACATCTTTTTCGTCCGATTCCTTCCACATTATTGGCCTACGGGTTACACTCGCGCTAGATTGATGGAGGATGCCTTAATGCCTTCCTTCTAGCGGATCTTTCCCTATCGACTCCGACTCATTGCTCTGGGGCAAAGATCTAGAATCCATTTGGCAGTACCTTGGGGTTTGCAGTCATTAGTGGCAGATCCTTCGCTATCGACAGTGGGAAACCATCATTGTCTCCTGATCGATAGATTCTTACAGGTGTTCAACTTCAGCTCATCTATTCACACTTGTTAGATTGTACTGGGTACCTTGACGCTCATTATCATTATCGGTGAGTAGTCTCGCGTTTGTTAATGGTATACATCAATGACCGGTAATTAAACGATTTCTCACATGGTCGACTTCAGATCATTTATTCCCATGGTGTAGAAATGTACCACGGCGATCGGTGAAGACCTCAGGTTGTATCAGCATTCATTGGTTCACTTGACAGTTGCTCCTGTTGCTGCTAGTTGATACCACTCCACCTTATATGTTGCAGTCAGTCATGGCGACATTCTATATGCTCGCACCTGAGTTTGCAGTGTAGTACCATCCTATTCCATCATGTTCAGTTGGTACCTCTTGGGATCAGTCTTTGATATCAGTGATCCGTTGCATCTTTCAGCATCATTGACAGTCTTATATGTGATATTCAGACATGTACTTGCTCATTATGATCAGATGATCCATTATGTATCTTCCAGTCATTTATACTTGTATACTTAGTGGATCCGCTTGTACTTGATATGCAGACATGCTTTACTTTTTCTGAGCATGGGTATGCCCACCTCAGACAGTGTTTCTTTCTGATCTCCTTTTGGTGGCTTGGCAGGCTGAATTCTGGTGAAGTCCTCCTCGGTTTCTCGACAGAGTTCCTTTCCATGTACTTACATAATATATTTCGGCCATCATGTTCCCCTTCTGACCTCATATATTAGGGGGCATCTATTATAGCTCCAAATCTCACTCTTATGGTTTGTGATGCTGCACTCATGGCCTAGGGCAACCCCTCCTTCCAGACCTGGTCCTAAAATTTAAAAAACAGTGTTTTATCCCTTATATGCGACATTGCCCTGAGTTAAACGCGTGTACACGCGGGTCTGTGTATACCCAACCCGCGTGTATGTATTAAAACACTTAAAAAAATAAATAATTCCTTATTTTCGGGCGGAGATCGCGGGTTTTACCTGTTGATCACCTGTTAGTGCCCGTGGCCCAACTGTTCCCAACCAACTCCTAACTAAAAAACTACTTTGGAGATGGTATAAAAAGACATCAAAGGGAAGGCCTAAGGGAGAGAGAAAAGAAGAGCAAGATTATTATGCTGAGATTTTCCCGTTAGACCAGGTCTGAAGTCCTTGGTGCCTTCTACACTTCCCCCATTTTGCATAGGAAACCCTTGTTTCCATGTGTATTGGTGATCATTCATCCTTTATATCACCATTGAGTAAGACTTGGAAGGAGCTCTTGTTGGAGGCTTGAGGCTGGAACGAATCCGGGAGGAAGCTTTGCTTGGAGCCTGCTGAAGGTGTTTCAGGTGAAATCTTTCCGTTATATGTACTTTACTTGCCTTTATATAAAGAAACACGTCTTGGTTCCCGAAACAATCTTTCTTTATGATTATGAGATTCTTGTCTTGAATTCTTATGCAAGTAGTTACTTAAAGATTTTTATAACTAACTTTATAGCATGAAGATGGTTTTCATATAAGTATTTGTCCATGTAGTGTTGTGTTCTTTGATTTGTTTGTTTTACAGGTCAAAGGAGAAGAAGGGAACTCCAAGAAGGGTTTGGACCCTAAAGGCCTTCTCGAACGTAGGACCTTAGGTACGTACCCTAAACATTAGAATTTGCTTACAGTAAAGATAATGGCTGTGTGTGTGTTTCTTTGAATAAGCAATTTTCAGTCTGGTAGAGTCTTAACCCAAAGGACCCTAGGGGTACTTTCCCCTCAACCAGAATTGGCGACCATACTGGGGAACAACACTCTTGTTGTTCCTAGTTTGGGTAGTCTTCAAGCCAATCAAGGCTCAGCCCCTCTGTTTGCTGGTTCTGACTGTCTAATATGTTCTTGAACTCTAAGCTTTTCCAGTTTTTCAGTCTGTGTTTTTTATTTTTCTTGAAAATCTTCAGATACGCTGTTTTTCTGGATTACAGAAGCGTATATACGCAAGTTGTACTAAGTGAACCCGCGTATACGCAGGTTTCCTTAGTTACAGTCGCGTGTACACGCACTCTGCACATCACTGCAGGCGCGTATATTATCTAATTTTCAAGATTTATAAATTTTCTCTTTGTTGAATGTCTGTCTGGTAGTTTGGGTCAGTTTGAAGCAGTCATTTTCCAGTAATAGTCCTCTGTTTAACAGGGGGCATCTTGTTCTGAACTCTTTCTAGTTATAAGGAGTATCAGTCTTGTTTTCGTTGATTGCAAGCATCATTGTTTTTTGACACACAAGATTTCTGGTTAAGAATCTTGACTGCTCTGTTTTGGCAGAGTAGGAAGATTGGATTCAATCTTTGTGTTCATTTTGTTTTGGTGACCTTTTGTTTGCTTAACGAAACCATTTTTGTGACCATTTGCTCCTTCGTTTCGGGAAAGTTGTTTGTTACCATTTTCTTGAAACTTGTCTTTTGATCTTTTGGACTTTCATTGCTGCTTTTGATTGTCATGAGCGATTTCAAACGCATTTATTTTTGTTGGGTTTTCATCATTTGAAAGGTGTCAATTCACAAAAGTGTTTGGTTGCCTATTCATCAATCATTGGTGTCAGTATTTTTGAGAGCATTCTTTGAAAAAAGACTTCTTGGCTTCATTGAAAGAAAATCTTTTGAAAGTTTTGAGTTTCGCTTTCTTAAACTTGCTTTTCATTTGATTTCCTTTTTTGCGAAGTGAAAGTGCTTTGTGTTTATCTTAGAACTTGTTTTTATTGTTTGGACGAAATGATTGGTAACACATCATCTTCTATCTAAGCATTTTAGTGGCAAGACAAATTTGATAAGGCAGCAACTTTCCTTCTTTGTTTTTAGAGTAGTCTTTAAATCTTGCATCCACATATAGTTCTTGCATTAGGATAGATTTGCATCTCTTTTTAGGCATATATAGTTTTGTTAGTTTTTGTGAGTGTGGAGTCTGAAAAGAAAAGGAAAATTTGTTTATATTAGAAGTACCTCTGAACCTCATAGAAATTGCTCTTCATCGAAAACAAAAAGTGCATGTGCATGTAGCTAAGTTTTATTAATTTCTTTTGCGTCCATAAAAACACCACAAGTTTCATCTCCATTACCTTGTGACTTAAAGAACAGCCTAATAAAATCAAGCGCTAATTAAAATCCACTAGAACTTTTTGTTTTAGTCAGTTACACCAACAAGTTTAGGATTTTAGGGCCTTGGATTAGGCGAGTGGAGAGTTAACTCTCCAAGGCCACATAAAACGTCAAACATAAGAGTCTGAATAACGAGAGAAAATCCAATAGCGTTAGGAAGACCAGGAAAGCTCCAGATCTGGGAGTTAAGCACGAGGGTCTGTGAAGACAGGGAAGAGAGATACCCCCTCTCCTACTTGTCCGAACTTACCTCACGACTGTTCCGCCTGGCTTCTGCGACGAGTTGGTACCCATAGTTGCCTCTCCTAGGGATCTACACAGGTGGCTGCGGAGGGGAATCCCGTGGCACCTGAGGTTGACGTTGTATCACTCTCGACAGTACTACTGGAGGGCACCCTTGCGAAGCTTGGGGGCTTGCACCGGCGCAGGCTGTTGTTAGGAGGTCAGCGTAACTTCCTCTGATACCTTCGCTGATAGAGCTGGGCCCTCATCATCCCAGACTATCTTCGGAAGGCCCCTTATTTCACTTTCTCGTATTTTGGTGTCCGGTCCTAATCACCCGGAGGAAATACGTGGAAGTTGTTTGACTGGCTGTATCTTTAGGGACTTTATAGTGTGTGCTCTGTGCTCCTAGTTGGCCTAGCTTTCAATTTTTTGAGTCTTTAGTTAGATCATAACAAAAAATTCAAAGTGGCTGACCGATCTCCAAGACGGTCTCGAAGACTTCGTGGTCTCTCGCCACCAAGTTTAGAGCCTTCTCCTAGAAGGCGCAGAGGCAATACTACCGGTGGGGTCCGTCCCACACCGATTGACACATCGGGGATTGATCCTCCTCTCGGGGACATTAGCGGCCAAGCAAGGCCTGGCACTTCTGAGCAAGAGAGGGACACTCCAGTCCTTTCTCGAGTTCGCTTTCAAGCGGAGAATAACGTAGAGGTAGAAGAATTCTCAGAGTCGTTAGGGGCTCCAAATTCTCCACTACCATCTAGTTATCCAGACGTATTGCAATACGTTGGGCCTCCGTTACATAGACCATCAAGTCCAGGTTACGCTACGCGCTTACCATTCATGACCACTACTGGAAGCATGGCTTCTACGAGTGCTATGACTATGCAAACCCCTACATCGGTGCAAGGGGGAGGAACCATTTCCATCCCCTCCGCTTCCTTGTTCGGATCTTTTGCTAGCACATCTTTAGTTGGGTCTACCTCCATTCCGTCCACGAGTGGAAATGCCCAAACCAATGCTTTTGGTACTGGTTCCTTCCTTTTTGGCACCCAATCACAGGGTATTCCATCGGTTCCGTTTAGTGCCGCTACGTCCATGATGGGCGGATCGGCTTCATTCCAGGGTTTTCCTTTCGGAAGTGGTCATATACCACATTCCAACCCGACGGTAGGATCCATGCCTTTTTCTTCTATAGGACAAAGCAGCAATCCTTTCCAAGGTTGGAATAACCCTGGGGTTAGTAGCGCGGGAACTGGGAATCCGTTTATCGGCCAACAAGGGAATAGGCCGTACACCACGGTTAGTTCGTTTCAAAGTATTCCTCCCCTTGCTTCGGCTTGGAATCCATATCAGGGGTTATCAACTCCTTACCATTCTCTAGGAGGAAACTTTGCGGGTTATGGAGGTTATACGGCAGGAGTTGGTCAAACTCCGAATTTTGCTGGACCACAAGGCTTGCCTTTTGGTTCAGCCGGTTCTACTGGTCACTTCGGGCAGCCTGGTGCCTCCCAAATTCCAGGACAATCTTTTCAGAGCTTTGGGAGTTCTGCCCAGTCTGGGTGGAATCCCCTAGGTCCTCCTAGGCTTCCGTTTCTGGCAACGTTAAACTTGCCAGATCTCACAAAGTTAACAAATGACCCAATCACGTATAATCCGGCCTGGCCTCCGGTCCCAACCAAACTCCCTTCGGACATTCCAAAATTCGAAGGGAAGAGTGGTGAGGACCCGGGCGACCACGTAACCACATTCCATCTGTGGTGCTCATCTAACTCCCTCATCGAGGATTCGATTAGGTTGAGACTCTTTCAGCGCACCTTGACTGGTAATGCGGCCAAGTGGTATATAGAGTTGCCAGGGGGCAGCTTTACATCGTTCGTCGACTTAGCCAATATTTTCTTAAATCACTTTCAGTTGCCTGTCCGCTATGACGCCGGAACTGAACTTCTGGCCACCTTTCGTCAGGATAAGGCTACTCACATTTCCGATCACATTCAGGAATGGAGACGAAGAAAGAGGCTCATTAAAGCCGAAATTCCTCCAAAATACCGTCTCGAGTGGTTTTTGAAGTCTTTACAACCCGAGATCTCCAAGGATGTCTCCATGTCTGGGGTCTATTCTGAGGAGCAAGCCATTTTTAGGGCCCAGCAATTAGAATTGATCTACTCTCAGTCTGGGATCCTACAAAAGTACTTGCCAGATGCTCCTGGATCTAAGGTTGATTTAGCTAAGCCGAAGCCAGGTCCGCACGCGGATGGTATCGTTGGGTCAGTAGACACATCTACAGTGAACTTGTTGAATCAATTGCAGCAGTTGTCTTTGCAAACTGCTTCTAACAACCAAGTCACATTGTCTAATCCTCCCGCTTCCCAAACTTCTTCAATTAATGCCGTCCAATCCGATAACCCCAAAGGAAATCAAAATTCCAATGGAAAAAAGAAAGGACGTGGTAAGAAGAAGAACCAGGATGGGAAGCTCGATGCAAATAAATCCGGCAACAACGCTGGTGGTGGTGGAAATGAGTCGAGAAAGAAAGTTAAGTTTCCTTGCAAGTTATGCAGTGGAGACCATCTAACTCATCTCTGCCCTAGGATTGAAGACGCTCAGCGCTTGTTAGGGCAGCAAGGAACTTCTAGTTCGCAAGCTGTGTTAACTAACCCATTTCCCCAAGGGCAGCAACTTCTTGCTGGCGCGAGTTCGAACCCTGGTACCTCCGCAGGGGGCAACCAGGAAGGGGACAAGTCATCGAATGTTTTCATGATGGGTGCTCACGCTAATGTGGCCACACGGTCACGCGATTATGGTGAAGGTGAAAATTCTAAGGGTAAATCAGTTCCCGAAACTAACAACCCACTTCATATTGAGCGACCTTCTGTTGAGACTATACCTCGGGTGCCGAAAGGTTCCGCTAAACGCGCGACTATCAACCCTAATATTAGGGCAGCCCAGAATTACTCCATTGTTGAGGATCTGGCCCAGAGTCCATGTGCTATGTCCGCGTTAGAGGTTCTCCAGTCATGTCCTGCTCAACGAAGTGCCTTGCTATCGGCAATGGGGGCAGTGGATCCAAGTAATTCCTTAGCTCTCACTTTTGATATGAGTAATGTCAAAAAGAGACTTCCTCATCACATGGCTTTCCAGATAAAGTCAACCTACCAGAAAACGAATATTTTTCGGACGGTTGTAGATGAGGGAGCTTCCACGTGTGTCATGTCTATGTCATGCTGGAAGGCTATTGGATCACCGTCGGTTTTTCCTTCACCCACCCTATTGACAGCATTTGATGGTCATTCTCATAGGCCATACGGGATTATCCCGGCCTTTCCTGTATGTGTTGGAGGAAAAGTCGTTAATATTGAAGTAGAGGTCATAGACGCTAACCTGGACTATAATCTCCTATTAGGAAGGAACTGGGTATACGAGATGGATGCCGTTGTTTCGACTCTGTTTCGTGTCATTTGCTTTCCTCATGAGGGGAAAATCGTTAAGGTTGATCAATTGGACTATTGCCCAGTTGATCCTCAAGCAAACTCTGACTCTACTATTCCTTTAGTGGGTAACCCCCGTCCACCTATTGAGAGTCTAGGAGTCGGGATGTACTCTTCATTGATGGGTACGTTTAATCTTCCCCCTCCTACAGCTTGTATAGATACAATTTCATCCTCCAGGGATCCTTTACGGAGAGAGTTTGTCCAAACTCTTTATTCTTCAAATCCTGGAACCTTAGCTTCATCTGTGACCACATCAGGTGACGATAAGGTGGGTGGAATAGAATCTCTTATATCTACAGTAGAGCTTAGATGTGAATCTATAGATAACTCTGCAGATAACCATTCTACTTCTTCTTCCGAGAAGGATATAGATGGTGATGTGGCTCATTTTCGGACCCTTGATTCCACCTCTGCATCGGATTGCTCGGATATTGTTTTTCCATCGGACGAAGCGATATTCGAAGCAATGACGGCTGTAGATCGACCGTTGGAAGATTTACATCGTCGGTTACACTTTCATTCCCCTGTGCATGAAGTCGAATCTCGGTCCTCCAGTTCGACTAGTGATGTTTGTACGGTCCCTTTGGCTCCAACACATTCATTTGCCGAAGAGAGTATATTGATTGGTTCGATCATCGTACCTATAAACATCCCTAGGAGTAGGTTGGCGGAGCCCCCTGACGGGCTCTACCTAAAGAAGTACTTTGCTTAGTTCAGGCTGGGCAATGACTTCTTTGTACTTTATGTATATATTTATACATATATCGTCGAGCGTTTTCTGATATCAGTGCTTTTTGGTCTGCTGTGGCAGGTGCTGATGGATGATTTGGTCTATTTTGGGTTCGCCGATGGTGCTAGTCGACACACTCGGAATCTTGCTTCCGCAGCTTGGGTACTTTATTATCCAACTGGTCAATTGATGGTATCGAGAGGCGTGTGTATCGGTCCTGCTTCAAACAATATGGCCGAGTATACAGCTGTTATCAATTTATTATCCGAGGCAATCTCTTATGGAATTGACTCGTTGGTAGTATATCTTGATTCTCAATTGATAGTGTCTCAATTAAATAACATTTATCGGGTTAGGGATCCTTTATTATATCGCCAATATTTAAGGGTGAGGTTGTTGCAAAGATCATTTATTTACATTAATTATTTGCACATTCCAAGATCTCAAAATTGGTTAGCTGATTCTATCGCTAATCAAGCATTAGACTGGCATATCAATCATTCATCATCATAAAATCATACATCAAGAAGTCAAACTGTTATATATATATATATATCATAAAATGCCTCGAGTGTACATATGTGTGTCCAAAAATATACAAAATTGGGACTCAAATGCCCATAATCATGTCAGGCATATCTAACGCCTCGGCTCAGGATGAGCATCTAAGTATGTCACTATAGCATTGGCCACGCGCCGAAAGACGCGAACCCAGTCACGTGGCATGCCAACCACATGACGCTGCATATCCGGAGGAAGGTCCTCTATCTCGGCCATCGGTACTCGGCAGCTCAGTCTCGCCAAGTGTCGTTGGACGTTGTTCAGGGTCCGTTCCGTATCCGCAGCCGCCTCTTCGGCTCCTCGGCCACGCCGTCCATGCCGCGGGAATCCATCTGGTCGTACAGGCCCAATGTCTGGAACATGATCATCATATTAGTCATTTGAATCTCATCAAAAAATATTTTTCAAAATTCATCATTATATTTGAAAAATTCAAAAAAAAATCATAAAATCATAAAAAATTCTTACCAATCTCGCCCCATGCTGCATCCGGTGGTAACACTAGATCAGGATCTCCTCGGAAATCCAGCCCAGCATAGGGGTAGTCATCCACGGCGATGATCTGCTGCTCCCACCAGGCAAAGAAGTCATCGTCAAATGCATTCCTTGGGACTTCCCCACCCCCCAGACGTTTCATCAAGTCAGCCCACCGGCCCATGCGTGGATCACGTGGACTACTGATGGCAACTGCTACCCTGGGGCGGAGTGCGGGAACCTTCTCGAAGAAGAAAGTGCACAAGATGGTTCCGAACCCAAAGTTCTTGGTCTGTCCCCTCCTGATAGAAGTGAGTTGTTCCTTCATGTTGGCAAGAAGAGGAGTACACCAGTCAAACACAGTAGTGAGACAGTCCACTGCCACGCTCATGGTTACCCGTGATGCCTGATGTAGTGAGGATGATCCGTTCACTCGAGCTATGGTGAACAAGATTATCCTGAGTGACAAACTCGCCACATGTGGGATAGAGATCTGGCTCCCGACCTTCCGATGGCCCGGGCAGTAAATCTGTACATAGTCATCTACACTGAGGCTATTCCGTGTCCTGCCCCGGGAATGTACTACCTCTCCCCTTCGGGAAAGGCCCGTGATAAAATATATGTCTTCCACTTCTATCCTGAGCGGCATCTGATCAATTATAAATGCTTCCTCATCGACATCCCAATAATCAATGAGCCTCTCGAGCAGACGCGTGTTCGCTTTCATATTTGGCAATTTGAAGAATTTAAGCAATCCGCATCCCCGTAGGGCATCTAATGCCTCATCATTGCACATAACTTCATTATCCACGGCTGAGTGCTCTCTTTCACGCCATGTGATAGTCATCCTGGAAGAAAAAATCATTTTCATCTGTTAGTTTTGTTTATAAAATTAGTTCGCTGCGCACACGCGGGTTCCTATATACACAGTCGCGTGTAGGGTCGTCGTATACGCGAGTTCAATATTGCCAACCCGCGTGTACGCCGCGAAAGAATTTTTTGCAAAAATCCAACGGTAAAACATTAACTAAAATTCCTAAAAACTATCACAATTAATTGCAAGACAAGTTTGAGGCTTACCTGGAAGTTTTCGGCAAGTTTGAACGGTTGAATTGATCACAGGGAAGTTTGCTCCTTTTGCTCCACAATTTTTTCTCTCCAAGTCAAATGGTGAAAATGGTGAGTCAAAAATGCCTTTTATAAGTTTTGAAAATGCAAAAATTTTTCAAAATTTTATTTTGTTTGGCCTCATGTCACTTTTAACTTGGGAGCTTGGAATGCCGAGTTTGGTTTGTTTTCAGGACATTTTGGACATTTTTCGACAGTTCGAGACGGTTCCATGACCGCTGACCCGTCATGGCAGGTATCGTGTTTTCACTGGCATATAGGTTAGGGACACCATTTTTCCGTTGCATTATGCATACTAGCCTCCATATGACCGATACATCTGCCGTAGGGTCCACCCCATCGTGTTATGGTTCGTAAGCCATTTTCACTCGCCGATTCTTTAAATCATGACACGATGGTAGAGCCATCCCTTTACATGGGCATCGTAGTTAGCACCTCACTAACATTTGTTGCCCATGCTGCTTTGTTTTGAGTAGGCTCGGGAGTCCTCTGTAGTCCCGCCATGACTTATGCGTTGAAGACTCATTCCTCTTTGCTTCTTCGCTTCGTTCTGGCCTTATACCCTAGAGGCTCCTATGTGTGTCGAGTTGTACTTCTGCATTGCATGTTGACCATTTGCACCTTTTGGCCTAGAGCCGGCTTCACTTGGACTCGTGTTTAAGCCAACTTTTGACCATGACATCTGCAAAATCAACCTTGCATACCTTTGACTTCTGCAGCTTGACGTACCCTGATCCGTGGAAGGAACATACCTCTGAGTGTCACTGACCAGTTTTCACCTCCCTGCATTGAGCATAGGAACGTTCCTTTCCCAGGAACTAGATCATCTGTTTCACCGACACTCGTTCTTTCCACTGTACCATAGCATTCTTTTATTCTTTTTCCGGCTTAACAGAAAAAGACAAAAAAATTAAATATTCCAAAAAAGAGCGGGAACAGGGACATTATTTCCATTTATTGTTGGCAGCTAGAGTCAGTCATGTCGCCCTTGAACAAAGCACTCAAAACAAAGTCTCCTCCGCATGGGTGGGATTTAGTTTGACTTAGGTATGCCATAACCTTGTTATTGAGTCAGTTCTCCCCCGATTGGTTATCTCTTCCAATCATATGGAGGGTTCGTTCGTGCCTCCTGCATGGCGAACTTATACAGAGTCATCATATGCTGCCACATAGTCACATTGAGTCGTGCTTTTGTTCAAGGGAAGTTAGCCTGAGTCGAACTCTCTGCGGTGTCTCTTGACTCATTTTTCAGTCGGCCATCCCTGGTTGTCAGTATCATGTCTATCATCACATCAGTTATATTGGTCCTTTACTCGTGCCGGTTTGAGAAGGTCCCCATTGACTTCTTGCTGGCGGGTCTTGTCCTTATCGACGATGACACCTTGCTCTGAGGACAGGCCTAGAGTCGCACCCTGGCCCTATTTTCATTATTGATAGGTCACCTTGTGCTCAGCATCGATCAGTATCATGGGTCTTTGACTGAGTGGTTTCCCTTGTGTTCGACATCAGCATACATTATCACACATTGGGATTCATGCAGTACCTTGGTTTCCATTTGACCCTATTGGTGGATACCTCGCCTCTGTGTCAGCTTTCATTATTGGTTGGTTCAGAGGGTTTCTGCCGTGCGCTAGCCACATCTTGTGTACGCCGGAAACGTACTTCGGTTGGGTTACTACATCTTTTTCGTCCGATTCCTTCCACATTATTGGCCTACGGGTTACACTCGCGCTAGATTGATGGAGGATGCCTTAATGCCTTCCTTCTAGCGGATCTTTCCCTATCGACTCCGACTCATTGCTCTGGGGCAAAGATCTAGAGTCCATTTGGCAGTACCTTGGGGTTTGCAGTCATTAGTGGCAGATCCTTCGCTATCGACAGTGGGAAACCATCATTGTCTCCTGATCGATAGATTCTTACAGGTGTTCGACTTCAGCTCATCTATTCACACTTGTTAGATTGTACTGGGTACCTTGACGCTCATTATCATTATCGGTGAGTAGTCTCGCGTTTGTTAACAATATACATCAATGACCGGTAATCAAACGATTTCTCACATGGTCGACTTCAGATCATTTATTCCCATGGTGTAGAAATGTACCACGGCAATCGGTGAAGACCTCAGGTTGTATCAGCATTCATTGGTTCACTTGACAGTTGCTCCTGTTGCTGCTAGTTGATACCACTCCACCTTATATGTTGCAGTCAGTCATGGCGACATTCTATATGCTGGCACCTGAGTTTGCAGTGTAGTACCATCCTATTCCATCATGTTCAGTTGGTACCTCTTGGGATCAGTCTTTGATATCAGTGATCCGTTGCATCTTTCAGCATCATTGACAGTCTTATATGTGATATTCAGACATGTACTTGCTCATTATGATCAGATGATCCATTATGTATCTTCCAGTCATTTATACTTGTATACTTAGTGGATCCGCTTGTACTTGATATGCGGACATGCTTTACTTTTTCTGAGCATGGGTATGCCCGCCTCAGACAGTGTTTCTTTCTGATCTCCTTTTGGTGGCTTGGCAGGCTGAATTCTGGTGAAGTCCTCCTCGGTTTCTCGACAGAGTTCCTTTCCATGTACTTACATAATATATTTCGGCCATCATGTTCCCCTTCTGACCTCATATATTAGGGGGCATCTGTTATAGCTCCAAATCTCACTCTTATGGTTTGTGATGCTGCACTCATGGCCTAGGGCAACCCCTCCTTCCAGACCTGGTCCTAAAATTTAAAAAACAGTGTTTTATCCCTTATACGCGACATTGCCCTGAGTTAAACGCGTGTACACGCGGGTCTGTGTATACCCAACCCGCGTGTATGTATTAAAACACTTAAAAAAATAAATAATTCCTTATTTTCGGGTGGAGATCGCGGGTTTTACCTGCTGATCACCTGTTAGTGCCCGTGGCCCAACTGTTCCCAACCAACTCCTAACTAAAAAACTACTTTGGAGATGGTATAAAAAGACATCAAAGGGAAGGCCTAAGGGAGAGAGAAGAGAAGAGCAAGATTATTATGCTGAGATTTTCCCCTTAGACCAGGTCTGAAGTCCTTGGTGCCTTCTACACTTCCCCCATTTTGCATAGGAAACCCTTGTTTCCATGTGTATTGGTGATCATTCATCCTTTATATCACCATTGAGTAAGACTTGGAAGGAGCTCTTGTTGGAGGCTTGAGGCTGGAACGAATCCGGGAGGAAGCTTTGCTTGGAGCTTGCTGAAGGTGTTTCAGGTGAAATCTTTCCGTTATATGTACTTTACTTGCCTTTATATAAAGAAACACGTCTTGGTTCCCGAAACAATCTTTCTTTATGCTTATGAGATTCTTGTCTTGAATTCTTATGCAAGTAGTTACTTAAAGATTTTTATAACTAACTTTATAGCATGAAGATGGTTTTCATATAAGTATTTGTCCATGTACTGTTGTGTTCTTTGATTTGTTTGTTTTACAGGTCAAAGGAGAAGAAGGGAACTCCAAGAAGGGTTTGGACCCTAAAGGCCTTCTCGAACGTAGGACCTTAGGTACGTACCCTAAACATTAGAATTTGCTTACAGTAAAGATAATGGCTGTGTGTGTGTTTCTTTGAATAAGCAATTTTCAGTCTGGTAGAGTCTTAACCCAAAGGACCCTAGGGGTACTTTCCCCTCAACCAGAATTGGCGACCATAATGGGGAACAACACTCTTGTTGTTCCTAGTTTGGGTAGTATTCAAGCCAATCAAGGCTCAGCCCCTCTGTTTGCTGGTTCTGACTGTCTAATCTGTTCTTGAACTCTAAGCTTTTCCAGTTTTTCAGTCTGTGTTTTTTATTTTTCTTGAAGATCTTCAGATACGCTGTTTTTCTGGATTACAGAAGCGTATATACGCAAGTTGTACTAAGTGAACCCACGTATACGCAGGTTTCCTCAGTTACAGTCGCGTGTACACGCACTCTGCACATCACTGCAGGCGCGTATATTATCTAATTTTCAAGATTTATAAATTTTCTCTTTGTTGAATGTCTGTCAGATAGTTTGGGTTAGTTTGAAGCAGTCATTTTCCAGTAATAGTCCTCTGTTTAATAGGGGGCATCTTGTTCTGAACTCTTTCTAGTTATAAGGAGTATCAGTCTTGTTTTCGTTGATTGCAAGCATCATTGTTTTTTGACACACAAGATTTCTGGTTAAGAATCTTGACTGCTCTGTTTTGGCAGAGTAGGAAGATTGGATTCAATCTTTGTGTTCATTTTGTTTTGGTGACCTTTTGTTTGCTTAACAAAACCATTTTTGTGACCATTTTCTCCTTCGTTTCGGGAAAGTTGTTTGTTACCATTTTCTTGAAACTTGTCTTTTGATCTTTTGGACTTTCATTGCTGCTTTTGATTGTCATGAGCGATTTCAAACGCATTTATTTTTGTTGGGTTTTCATCATTTGAAAGGTGTCAATTCACAAAAGTGTTTGGTTGCCTATTCATCAATCATTGGTGTCAGTATTTTTGAGAGCATTCTTTGAAAAAAGACTTCTTGGCTTCATTGAAAGAAAATCTTTTGAAAGTTTTGCGTTTCGCTTTCTTAAACTTGCTTTTCATTTGATTTCCTTTTTTGCGAAGTGAAAGTGCTTTGTGTTTATCTTAGAACTTGTTTTTATTGTTTGGACGAAATGATTGGTAACACATCATCTTCTATCTAAGCATTTTAGTGGCAAGACAAATTTGATAAGGCAGCAACTTTCCTTCTTTGTTTTTAGAGTAGTCTTTAAATCTTGCATCCACATATAGTTCTTGCATTAGGACAGATTTGCATCTCTTTTTAGGCATATATAGTTTTGTTAGTTTTTGTGAGTGTGGAGTCTGAAAAGAAAAGGAAAATTTGTTTATATTAGAAGTACCTCTGAACCTCATAGAAATTGCTCTTCATCGAAAACAAAAAGTGCATGTGCATGTAGCTAAGTTTTATTAATTTCTTTTGCGTCCATAAAAACACCACAAGTTTCATCTCCATTACCTTGTGACTTAAAGAACAGCCTAATAAAATCAAGCGCTAACTAAAATCCACTAGAACTTTTTGTTTTAGTCAGTTACACCAACAAGTTTAGGATTTTAGGGCCTTGGATTAGGCGAGTGGAGAGTTAACTCTCCAAGGCCACATAAAACGTCAAACATAAGAGTCTGAATAACGAGAGAAAATCCAATAGCGTTAGGAAGACCAGGAAAGCTCCGGATCTGGGAGTTAAGCACGAGGGTCTGTGAAGACAGGGAAGAGAGATACCCCCTCTCCTACTTGTCCGAACTTACCTCATGACTGTTCTGCCTGGCTTCTGCGACGAGTTGGTACCCATAGTTGCCTCTCCTAGGGATCTACACAGGTGGCTGCGGAGGGGAATCCCGTGGCACCTGAGGTTGACGTTGTATCACTCTCGACAGTACTACTGGAGGGCACCCTTGCGAAGCTTGGGGGCTTGCACCGGTGCAGGCTGTTGTTAGGAGGTCAACGTAACTTCCTCTGATACCTTCGCTGATAGAGTTGGGCCCTCATCATCCCAGACTATCTTCGGAAGGCCCCTTATTTCACTTTCTCGTATTTTGGTGTCCGGTCCTAATCACCCGGAGCAGAAATACGTGGAAGTTGTTTGACTGGCTGTATCTTTAGGGACTTTATAGTGTATGCTCTGTGCTCCTAGTTAGCCTAGCTTTCAATTTTTTGAGTCTTTAGTTAGATCATAACAAAAAATTCAAAGTGGCTGACCGATCTCCAAGACGGTCTCGAAGACTTCGTGGTCTCTCGCCACCAAGTTTAGAGCCTTCTCCTAGAAGGCGCAGAGGCAATACTACCGGTGGGGTCCGTCCCACGCCGGTTGACACATCGGGGATTGGTCCTCCTCTCAGGGACATTAGCGGCCAAGCAAGGCCTGGCACTTCTGAGCAAGAGAGGGACACTCCAGTCCTTTCTCGAGTTCGCTTTCAAGCGGAGAATAACGTAGAGGTAGAAGAATTCTCAAAGTCGTTAGGGGCTCCAAATTCTCCACTACCATCTAGTTATCCAGACGTATTGCAATACGTTGGACCTCCGTTACATAGACCATCAAGTCCAGGTTACGCTACGCGCTTACCATTCATGACCACTACTGGAAGCATGGCTTCTACGAGTGCTATGACTATGCAAATCCCTACATCGGTGCAAGGGGGAGGAACCATTTCCATCCCCTCCGCTTCCTTGTTCGGATCTTTTGCTAGCAAATCTTTAGTTGGGTCTACCTCCATTCCGTCCATGAGTGGAAATGCCCAAACCAATGCTTTTGGTACTGGTTCCTTCCTTTTTGGCACCCAATCACAGGGTATTCCATCGGTTCCGTTTCGTGCCGCTACGTCCATGATGGGCGGATTGGCTTTGTTCCAGGGTTTTCCTTTCGAAAGTGGTCATATACCACATTCCAACCCGACGGTAGGATCCATGCCTTTTTCTTCTATAGGAGAAAGCAGCAATCCTTTCCAAGGTTGGAATAACCCTGGGGTTAGTAGCGCGGGAACTGGGAATCCGTTTATCGGCCAACAAGGGAATAGGCCGTACACCATGGTTAGTTCATTTCAAAGTATTCCTCCCCTTGCTTCGGCTTGGAATCCATATCAGGGGTTATCAACTCCTTACCATTCTCTAGGAGGAAACTTTGCGGGTTATAGATGTTATACGACAGGAGTTGGTCAAACTCCGAATTTTGCTGGACCACAAGGCTTGCCTTTTGGTTCAGCCGGTTCTACTGGTCACTTCGGGCAGCCTGGTGCCTCCCAAATTCCAGGACTATCTTTTCAGAGCTTTGGGAGTTCTGCCCAGTCTGGGTGGAATCCCCTAGGTCCTCCTAGGCTTCCTTTTCTGGCAACGTTAAACTTGCCAGATCTCACAAAGTTAACAAATGACCCAATCACGTATAATCCGGCCTGGCCTCCGGTCCCAACCAAACTCCCTTCGAACATTCCAAAATTCGAAGGGAAGAGTGGTGAGGACCCGGGCGACCACGTAACCACATTCCATCTGTGGTGCTCATCTAACTCCCTCATCGAAGATTCGATTAGGTTGAGACTCTTTCAGCGCACCTTGACTGGTAATACGGCCAAGTGGTATATAGAGTTGCCAGGGGGCAGCTTTACATCGTTCGCCGACTTAGCCAATATTTTCTTAAATCACTTTCAGTTGCCTGTCCGCTATGACGCCGGAACTGAACTTCTGGCCACCTTTCGTCAGGATAAGGCTACTCACATTTCCGATCACATTCAGGAATGGAGACGGAGAAAGAGGCTCATTAAAGCCGAAATTCCTCCGGAGTACCGTTTTGAGTGGTTTTTGAAGTCTTTACAACCCGAGATCTCCAAGGATGTCTCCATGTCTGGGGTCTATTCTGAGGAGCAAGCCATTTTTAGGGCCCAGCAATTAGAGTTGATCTACTCTCAGTCTGGGATCCTACAAAAGTACTTGCTAGATGCTCCTGGATCTAAGGTTGATTTAGCTAAGCCGAAGCCAGGTCCGCACGCGGATGGTATCGTTGGGTCAGTAGACACATCTACAGTGAACTTGTTGAATCAATTGCAGCAGTTGTCTTTGCAAACTGCTTCTAACAACCAAGTCACATTGTCTAATCCTCCCGCTTCCCAAACTTCTTCAATTAATGCCGTCCAATCCGATAACCCCAAAGGAAATCAAAATTCCAATGGAAAAAAGAAAGGACGTGGTAAGAAGAAGAACCAGGATGGGAAGCCCGATGCAAATAAATCCGGCAACAACGCTGGTGGTGGTGGAAATGAGTCGAGAAAGAAAGTTAAGTTTCCTTGCAAGTTATGCAGTGGAGACCATCTAACTCATCTCTGCCCTAGGATTGAAGACGCTCAGCGCTTGTTAGGGCAGCAAGGAACTTCTAGTTCGCAAGCTGTGTTAACTAACCCGTTTCCCCAAGGGCAGCAACTTCTTGCTGGCGCGAGTTCGAACCCTGCTACCTCCGCAGGGGGCAACCAGGAAGGGGACAAGTCATCGAATGTTTTCATGATGGGTGCTCACTCTAATGTGGCCACACGGTCACGCGATTATGGTGAAGGTGAAAATTCTAAGGTTAAATCAGTTCCCGAAACTAACAACCCACTTCATATTGAGCGACCTTCTGTTGAGACTATACCTCGGGTGCCGAAAGGTTCCGCTAAACGCGCGACTATCAACCCTAATATTAGGGCAGCCCAGAATTACTCCATTGTTGAGGATCTGGCCCAGAGTCCATGTGCTATGTCCGCGTTAGTGGTTCTCCAGTCATGTCCTGCTCAACGAAGTGCCTTGCTATCGGCAATGGGGGCAGTGGATCCAAGTAATTCCTTAGCTCTCACTTTTGATATGAGTAATGTCAAAAAGAGACTTCCTCATCACATGGCTTTCCAGATAAAGTCAACCTACCAGAAAGCGAATATTTTTCGGACGGTTGTAGATGAGGGAGCTTCCACGTGTGTCATGTCTATGTCATGCTGGAAGGCTATTGGATCACCGTCGGTTGTTCCTTCACCCACCCTATTGACAGCATTTGATGGTGATTCTCATAGGCCATACGGGATTATCCCGGCCTTTCCTGTATGTGTTGGAGGAAAAGTCGTTAATATTGAAGTAGAGGTCATAGACGCTAACCTGAACTATAATCTCCTATTAGGAAGGAACTGGGTATACGAGATGGATGCCGTTGTTTCGACTCTGTTTCGTGTCATTTGCTTTCCTCGTGAGGGGAAAATCGTTAAGGTTGATCAGTTGGACTACTGCCCAGTTGATCCTCAAGCAAACTCTGACTCTACTATTCCTTTAGTGGGTAACCCCCGTCCACCTATTGAGAGTCTAGGAGTCGGGATGTACTCTTCATTGATGGGTACGTTTAATCTTCCCCCTCCTACAGCTTGTATAGATACAATTTCATCCTCCAAGGATCCTTTACGAAGAGAGTTTGTCCAAACTCTTTATTCTTCAAATCCTGGAACCTTAGCTTCATCTGTGACCACATCAGGTGACGATAAGGTGGGTGGAATAGAATCTCTTATATCTACAGTAGAGCTTAGATGTGAATCTATAGATAACTCTGCAGATAACCATGCTACTTCTTCTTCCGAGAATGATATAGATGGTGATGTGGCTCATTTTCGGACCCTTGATTCCACCTCTGCATCGGATTGCTCGGATATTGTTTTTCCATCGGACGAAGCGATATTCGAAGCGATGACGACTGTAGATCGACCGTTGGAAGATTTACATCGTCGGTTACACTTTCATTCCCCTGTGCATGAAGTCGAATCTCGGTCCTCCAGTTCGACTAGTGATGTTTGTACGGTCCCTTTGGCTCCAACACATTCGTTTGCCGAAGAGAGTATATTGATTGGTTCGATCATCGTACCTATAAACATCCCTAGGAGTAGGTTGGCGGAGCCCTCTGACGGGCTCTACCTAAAGAAGTACTTTGCTTAGTTCAGGCTGGGCAATGACTTCTTTGTACTTTATGTATATATTTATACATATATCGTCGAGCGTTTTCTGATATCAGTGCTTTTTGGTCTACTGTGGCAGGTGCTGATGGATGATTTGGTCTATTTTGGGTTCGCCGATGGTGTTAGTCGACACACTCAGAATCTTGCTTCCACAGCTTGGGTACTTTATTATCCAACTGGTCAATTGATGGTATCGAGAGGCATGTGTATCAGTCCTGATTCAAACAATATGGCCGAGTATACAACTGTTATCAATTTATTATCCGAGGCAATCGCTTATGGAATTGACTCGTTGGTAGTGTATCTTGATTCTCAATTGAAAGTGTCTCAATTAAATAACATTGTTGCAAAGATCATTTATTTACTTTAATTATTTGCACATTCCAAGATCTCAAAATTGGTTAGCTGATTCTATCGCTAATCAAGCATTAGACTGGCATATCAATCATTCATCATCATAAAATCATACATCAAGAAGTCAAACTGTATATATATATATATATATATATATATATCATAAAACGCCTCGAGTGTACATATGTGTGTCCAAAAATATACAAAATTGGGACTCAAATGCCCATAATCATGTCAGGCATATCTAACGCCTCGACTCAGGATGAGCGTCTAAGTATGTCACTATAGCATTGGCCACGTGCCGAAAGACGCGAACCCAGTCACGTGGCATGCCAACCACATGACGCTGCATATCCGGAGGAAGGTCCTCTATCTCGGCCATCGGTACTCGGCAGCTCAGTCTCGCCAAGTGTCGTTGGACGTTGTTCAGGGTCCGTTCCGTATCCGCAGCCGCCTCTTCGGCTCCTCGGCCATGCCGTCCATGCCGCAGGAATCCATCTGGTCATACAGGCCCAATGTCTGGAACATGATCATCATATTAGTCATTTGAATCTCATCAAAAAATATTTTTCAAAATTCATCATTATATTTGAAAAATTCAAAAAAAAATCATAAAATCATAAAAAATTCTTACCAATCTCGCCCCATGCTGCATCCGGTGGTAACACTAGATCAGGATCTCCTCGGAAATCCAGCCCAGCATAGGGGTAGTCATCCACGGCGATGATCTGCTGCTCCCACCAGGCAAAGAAGTCATCGTCAAATGCATTCCTTGGGACTTCCCCACCCCCCAGACGTTTCATCAAGTCAGCCCACTGGCCCATGCGTGGATCACGTGGACTACTGATGGCAACTGCTACCCTGGGGCGGAGTGCGGGAACCTTCTCGAAGAAGAAAGTGCACAAGATGGTTCCGAACCTAAAGTTCTTGGTCTGTCCCCTCCTGATAGAAGTGAGTTGTTCCTTCATGTTGGCAAGAAGAGGAGTACACCAGTCAAACACAGTAGTGAGACAGTCCACTGCCACGCTCATGGTTACCCGTGACGCCTGATGTAGTGAGGATGATCCGTTCACTCGAGCTATGGTGAACAAGATTATCCTGAGTGACAAACTCGCCACATGTGGGATAGAGATCTGGCTCCCGACCTTCCGATGGCCCGGCCAGTAAATCTGTACATAGTCATCTACACTGAGGCTATTCCGTGTCCTGCCCCGGGAATGTACTACCTCTCCCCTTCGGGAAAGGCCCGTGATAAAATATATGTCTTCCACTTCTATCCTGAGCGGCATCTGATCAATTATAAATGCTTCCTCATCGACATCCCAATAATCAATGAGCCTCTCGAGCAGACGCGTGTTCGCTTTCATATTTGGAAATTTGAAGAATTTAAGCAATCCGCATCCCCGTAGGGCATCTAATGCCTCATCATTGCCCATAACTTCATTATCCACGGCTGAGTGCCCTCTTTCTCGCCATGTGATAGTCATCCTGGAAGAAAAAATCATTTTCATCTGTTAGTTTTGTTTATAAAATTAGTTCGCTGCGCACACGCGGGTTCATATATACACAGTCGCGTGTAGGGCCGTCGTATACGCGAGTTCAATATTGCCAACCCGCGTGTACGCCGCGAAAGAATTTTTTGCAAAAATCCAACAGTAAAACATTAACTAAAATTCCTAAAAACTATGACAATTAATTGCAAGACAAGTTTGAGGCTTACCTGGAAGTTTTCGGCAAGTTTGAACGGTTGAATTGATCACAGGGAAGTTTGCTCCTTTTGCTCCACAATTTTTGCTCTCCAAGTCAAATGGTGAAAATGGTGAGTCAAAAATGCCTTTTATAAGTTTTGAAAATGCAAAATTTTTTCAAAATTTTATTTTGTTTGGCCTCATGTCACTTTTAACTTGGGAGCTTGGAATGCCGAGTTTGGCTTGTTTTCAGGACATTTTGGACATTTTTCGACAGTTCGAGACGGTTCCATGACCGCTGACCCGTCATGGCAGGTATCGTGTTTTCACTGGCATATAGGTTAGGGACACCATTTTTCCGTCGCATTATGCATACTAGCCTCCATATGACCGATACATCTGCCGTAGGGTCCACCCCATCGTGTTATGGTTCGTAAGCCATTTTCACTCGCCGATTCTTTAAATCATGACACGATGGTAGAGCCATCCCTTTACATGGGCATCGTAGTTAGCACCTCACTAACATTTGTTGCCCATGCTGCTTCGTTTTGAGTAGGCTCGGGAGTCCTCTGTAGTCCCACCATGACTTATGCGTTGAAGACTCATTCCTCTTTGCTTCTTCGCTTCGTTTTGGCCTTATACCCTAGAGGCTCCTATGTGTGTCGAGTTGTACTTCTGCATTGCATGTTGACCATTTGCACCTTTTGGCCTAGAGCCGGCTTCACTTGGACTCGTGTTTAAGCCAACTTTTGACCATGACATCTGCAAAATCAACCTTGCATAACTTTGACTTCTGCAGCTTGACGTACCCTGATCCGTGGAAGGAACATACCTCTGAGTGTCACTGACCAGTTTTCACCTCCCTGCATTGAGCATAGGAACGTTCCTTTCCCAGGAACTAGATCATCTGTTTCACCGACACTCATTCTTTCCACTGTACCATAGCATTCTTTTATTCTTTTTCCGGCTTAACAGAAAAAGACAAAAAAATTAAATATTCCAAAAAAGAGCGGGAACAGGGACATTATTTCCATTTATTGTTGGCAGCTAGAGTCAGTCATGTCGCCCTTGAACAAAGCACTCAAAACAAAGTCTCCTCCGCATGGGTGGGATTTAGTTTGACTTAGGTATGCCATAACCTTGTTATTGAGTCAGTTCTCCCCCGATTGGTTATCTCTTCCAATCATATGGAGGGTTCGTTCGTGCCTCCTGCATGGCGTACTTATACAGAGTCATCATATGCTGCCACATAGTCACATTGAGTCGTGCTTTTGTTCAAGGGAAGTTAGCCTGAGTCGGCCTCTCTGCGGTGTCTCTTGACTCATTTTTCAGTCGGCCATCCCTGGTTGTCAGTATCATGTCTATCATCACATCAGTTATATTGGTCCTTTACTCGTGCCGGTTTGAGAAGGTCCCCATTGACTTCTTGCTGGCGGGTCTTGTCCTTATCGACGATGACACCTTGCTCTGAGGACAGGCCTAGAGTCGCACCCTGGCCCTATTTTCATTATTGATAGGTCACCTTGTGCTCAGCATCGATCAATATCATGGGTCTTTGACTGAGTGGTTTCCCTTGTGTTCGACATCAGCATACATTATCACACATTGGGATTCGTGCAGTACCTTGGTTTCCATTTGACCCTATTGGTGGATACCTCACCTCTGTGTCAGCTTTCATTATTGGTTGGTTCAGAGGGTTTCTGCCGTGCGCTAGCCACATCTTGTGTACGCCAGAAACGTACTTCGATTGGGTTACTACATCTTTTTCGTCTGATTCCTTCCACATTATTGGCCTACGAGTTACACTCGCACTAGATTGATGGAGGATGCCTTAATGCCTTCCTTCTAGCGGATCTTTCCCTATCGACTCCGACTCATTGCTCTGGGGCAAAGATCTAGAGTCCATTTGGCAGTACCTTGGGGTTTGCAGTCATTAGTGGCAGATCCTTCACTATCGACAGTGGGAAACCATCATTGTCTCCTGATCGATAGATTCTTACAGGTGTTCGACTTCAGCTCATCTATTCACACTTGTTATATTGTACTGGGTACCTTGACGCTCATTATCATTATCGGTGAGTAGTCTCGCATTTGTTGACGGTATACATCAATGACCGGTATCAAACGATTTCTCACATGGTCGACTTCAGATCATTTATTCCCATGGTGTAGAAATGTACCACGGCGATTGGTGAAGACCTCAGGTTGTATCAGCATTCATTGGTTCACTTGACAGTTGCTCCTGTTGCTGCTAGTTGATACCACTCCACCTTATATGTTGCAGTCAATCATGGCGACATTCTATATGCTGGCACCTGAGTTTGCAGTGTAGTACCATCCTATTCCATCATGTTCAGTTCTTACCTCTTGGGATCAGTCTTTGATATCAGTGATCCGTTGCATCTTTCAGCATCATTGACAGTCTTATATGTGATATTCAGACATGTACTTGCTCATTATGATCAGATGATCCATTATGTATCTTCCAGTCATTTATACTTGTATACTTAGTGGATCCGCTTGTCCTTGATATGCAGACATGCTTTACTTTTTCTGAGCATGGGTATGCCCGCCTCAGACAGTGTTTCTTTCTGATCTCCTTTTGGTGGCTTGGCAGGTTGAATTCTGGTGAAGTCCTCCTCGGTTTCTCGACAGAGTTCCTTTCCATGTACTTACATAATATATTTCGGCCATCATGTTCCCCTTCTGACCTCATATATTAGGGGGCATCTGTTATAGCTCCAAATCTCACTCTTATGGTTTGTGATGCTGCACTCATGGCCTAGGGCAACCCCTCCTTCCAGACCTGGTCCTAAAATTTAAAAAACAGTGTTTTATCCCTTATATGCGACATTGCCCTGAGTTAAACGCGTGTACACGCGGGTCTGTGTATACCCAACCCGCGTGTATGTATTAAAACACTTAAAAAAATAAATAATTCCTTATTTTCGGGCGGAGATCGCGGGTTTTACCTGCTGATCACCTGTTAGTGCCCGTGGCCCAACTGTTCCCAACCAACTCCTAACTAAAAAACTACTTTGGAGATGGTATAAAAAGACATCAAAGGGAAGGCCTAAGGGAGAGAGAAAAGAAGAGCAAGATTATTATGCTGAGATTTTCCCCTTAGACCAGGTCTGAAGTCCTTGGTGCCTTCTACACTTCCCCCATTTTGCATAGGAAACCCTTGTTTCCATGTGTATTGGTGATCATTCATCCTTTATATCACCATTGAGTAAGACTTGGAAGGAGCTCTTGTTGGAGGCTTGAGGCTGGAACGAATCCAGGAGGAAGCTTTGCTTGGAGCCTGCTGAAGGTGTTTCAGGTGAAATCTTTCCGTTATATGTACTTTACTTGCCTTTATATAAAGAAACACATCTTGGTTCCCGAAACAATCTTTCTTTATGCTTATGAGATTCTTGTCTTGAATTCTTATGCAAGTAGTTACTTAAATATTTTTATAACTAACTTTATAGCATGAAGATGGTTTTCATATAAGTATTTGTCCATGTACTGTTGTGTTCTTTGATTTGTTTGTTTTACAGGTCAAAGGAGAAGAAGGGAACTCCAAGAAGGGTTTGGACCCTAAAGGCCTTCTCGAACGTAGGACCTTAGGTACGTACCCTAAACATTAGAATTTGCTTACAGTAAAGATAATGGTTGTGTGTGTGTTTCTTTGAATAAGCAATTTTCAGTCATGTAGAGTCTTAACCCAAAGGACCCTAGGGGTACTTTCCCCTCAACCAGTGCATGCACTCATCATTGTGAATCCAAAAATTCTGACCATTTCCTCATTGGATGCCCCTAGTAAAAGTGCAGCGCTAGTGGCATTGCGCATAGAGCCAAAATTTATGTGTGAAAAATTGCCAAATTCTTCAAAAGGAAAAAAATCTTCAAAACTTGCTCACAATTTGTGGAAAATACCACCATTAAGTATCTTGATTAGCCAAGGAATCTTCATCAAGCAACCTAAGCCTATCATCCTCCTCTTTTCCTTTGAGTGCTTTTTTTAGCCTTCTTTTCATTCGCTTGAGCCTTATGTTGCAAATCTTGTTCCGAGTCCTGTATTGGTGAGCCATGTGCCTCATGATTCGATTTTCCCTATTGGACTTTTGGAGTGGCTTCTGCAAATGCAAATTGACCCTGTCAAGCCAAATTTCTCTATCCTCCTCAATTTCCTTCTCAATTCTTTGTTTTACAGTCAAGGTAGTTGGTGTTTCTTCCTCTTGCATTGTTGATTTGCCCTTGTCACTTTACATCTTTGCTTTGAGAAGTTCCAGCTCCATGACGACTTGTTTTTCACTTAGTTTCTTGTTCTCATGCTCAAGGTATGAAATGACATACTTAGCTATCACCAAGTTGTCCATGAGTGCTTAGATCTGTGAATCTTTTTCCTTCATGGTGATGTTTTCATTTGTTGCCTCAGCTTGAGCCTCCAAGTCAACTATCTCAATGCCATGATGGATGTGTGGCTATTCTGGTTCATCATCTTCGATCAAATCAAAATCCCTTTCCTCCTCATCATCAATGCTTTCCTCCAGCACCTTTTCTTTCCCTTTACGCAGTTTTTGCACCTGTTGTACCTGTTGTGTTAATGAAGAAGGCAAAGCCCCTTACACATTTTGTGGAGCAAGCATTTGCCTATGAGCCGATGAAGAAGGTAGGGCCCCTTCCACATCAAGTGGAGTAAACACTTGCCTATCTGCTACAAACAAATTTCTAGCCCCTCTCTGATATGTCTTCTAGGATTCTAGCTCCTCAACAGCTTTAGTCTCTTTAACCTTCTCATCTTTCTTTACTTTAGCATGACTGGAAGGTCTTTCTACTTGTTGAGGCATCGGTGGAGGAACTTGAGGACCCCTGAAGATGTCGTTGGTAATGAATGTCTCCTAGGAGATGTTAAGGAGGTTTAGATGATTTTGCACAATCATCTTGATCAGGGAATAATGATGGAGACTACTCATCTGCTAGGGGTATGGCTTTTTCTGTACAATGTAGGCCATCTTCTCAATGTTCTTGAGTAAGAAATAAGGGATGCTCAACTTTTTCACTCTTGTCAAATGTATAAGAAGCCTAATATGATAGGTGTACAATCTAGAAAATCTGCCATCACATGTGAAATATTTCATAATGATCCTCATCATAGGGGCATATTTGTCTTCAAGGAACTTGAAAGGAAATGTCCTCTTATTTTCATTTCTATACCTAGATTTGATGTATGGCTCATAATAGTGCTCATCCAAATCTTTTGCCTTATACCATTTCTCCCCCACATTTGGAATCCCTATAACATCAGCAATGATGGAGGATGAAACTATAAATTTCACCCCGACAAGGGTTAGCTTGTTATGACGAAGATTGGCTACAAAACGCCTGGTCAACTCAGGATGATGTTGAACTCTTTCCACCTGCTCACAAAACTCATAACACCCTAGATGCCTAAAATAAGTGACAGTCATATGAGAAGCCCGTAATTCTCTGATGTTTGATGGTTCCTCCCTGATAATTTTTCCTCCCTTATGTAGTTTTCTCTGATGTTGAGGTTCATCTCCCAAACTTTCACTGCCACTGTTTTCCTCCTCATAATCTCTATCCTCTTTTTCCATGTTTGTTGAATTTTAAAGCTTTAAAACCCTGGAGAAGGTAATCAAGAAGTGAGTTATGGTGAATAGGGATAGGTGAAGGGGAGAGGAGCTTATGCGATGTAGGATGAGATATATATGATATGAGAGTGAGAAGGAGGGTATTTTTGGTAGGGACTGTTTAGTAAATAGGGGTTTAAGGATTTTGTTTGAGGGATTTAGGGTATAGGGGATAGGGGGAGGGATTTGTAGGCAACCTAGGGTTTGAAATTTTAAATAGCAAACCAACTTCAAAATCATGAATTGAATGTTGGGAGGATAGTTCAAGGAGTGCACTTACTTGTTTAGAAGTTCTAGGTGGCAAAAGAGCAATTTGGATGATTGATAGGGTGGTTTTGGTGCTTGCTGGCCCTATGCGCTATGCCTTGTGCAGGTGCACAGCACTCTAGCTATATATGCAGCACCATGTAAAATTTCACTTGCAAACATGCCCTATGCGTAGTGCTCCATCCCTATATACAACTCTCTCTCCTCTATGCACAGCGCTCCTTCTCTATGCGCAGTGCCTCCTGCTCTATGTATAGTACCTTTTTGCAGGCCACTTTTGGAGGCTTTCTTGGTGTTCCAATTGAGCCCATGATAGCTCGCTGGAAAGGACACTCTCTTGGCTACACAATGGGACTATCAAGTACTGAAAAGGATCAATTATAGCCCCTGAAAAGTCAATTCTCCCAAGGCTTGTCAAAAAGTGCAGAATGAGGGTCTAAAAATGAATCGTTCTCTTGCAGGAAATTTTTGGAGGTCTTCCTCAACTACACATTGAGTGCATGGTAGCTCATTGGAAATATATTTTTGTCTCATTATAATTTGACTCATCAAGAAATTCATTTCGAGACTCCAGATAGAAGAAAAAGTGATTTTTCCAAAGTCGCTACAGAAGTGCAGCAACTGTCATGTAGCAACTGTATTTTTGAAATTTATCTAAAACCATGACACCTGTGTAAAAAGTGAAGGTGGTTTTTCATCCTTGGCCTATTATGGACAAAAACCTCTCTCACTTTTGCCAAATGCATCCCTGTTTGGTCTAAACATAGTTTGAAGGAAATTGGCCCTATGTGTGGCAAATGATTTGTCCCTTGGAATGACTTATGAAAATGATGGGGACATGATGTGTATGAGTTGGAATGGCCTAATACTTTCTGAAATGACCTCCCTTGTGCCTCATATACTCAGATGTCTCTGATTCCATAACCAACCCTAGCTCAATGGGTGAGGAAATTAGGGTTTAGTTCTTGTGGAAAATGATGATTTGGACACCCTTGGGAAAAGACAACTCCCTTTGGCATGCACTTAACCCTTTGAAACTTTACCCTTTCACTTGACTATTTCCTTTGACAAATTGATCTTTTTATGGCCTGGCATCTTTAGAACACTGAGTTAACAGCTTGGGATGGTGAAATTATTACATTTGAAAGACATAAAATTACATAATGAAATAAGCATGTCTCTTTACAAATCATCTTCACATGGTGAAGGGATGTTATTTGATCACCCTTTACTTGCTAGTCTTATGTAATGGAATGGAACCTTGGCAACCCTAATGGCCTAATGAAATCTTGAAAAACCCTAAAAGACCTAATGCGACCTTGAAAGACCCTAAAAGACCTAATGAGACCTTCAAGGACTAAATTTCAAGATGACATAATGACCTCATGATTGATAAAAATGGCATGATAAAAATAAATTTATGGGATGATGTACAGTCAACAAGATATGAAGCTATGCTAGCAAGTAATCACATTTAGGGAAACGTGATGTTTTTGGACTAGGACTACCATCAGTGACTAATTTTTTTGCATGACCTAGTGGAATGATAAAAAAATCTATGTGGGACACCTAAGATGAATATGAAAAGAGAAATTTTGATCACTAATGGCAGTATGCAAATACTGACTCTAACACGACTACATCTCAAGAAAGCTATTTATGAGAAGGAAATGTTGGCAATACTACATGCACTTAAGAAATGGTAACCTTACCTAATGGGAAGACACTTCAAGGTAAAAATGGATCATGATAGTCTTAAATACTTTTTAGAACAAATATTATCTTTATAAGAACAGAAAAAATGAGTCACAAATATGTTGGGTTACGACTTTGAAATCATCTACAAAAAAGCGAAGCAAAATTTTGTTGCAGATGCACTCTCAAGAAAGGATGAGGATGTAGAAGCATTGTTTTGTGCTATTTCTATTATCCAACCAGATTGGATAAACAAAGCAAGGGATGAATGGAAGAGGGAAGAAGAAGTGTGGCCACTCATTCAAAAGTTTCAGAAGATCCCAGTTCAAACAATATTTCCAGAAATTGACAAGGAAGGAAAAATCATATTGGAACATGGAGCAGTCACAGAAACAAGAACCCAACAGCTACGAAAGCGATCAATTTCAGAGTATATCATCAAGTGGAAGAACTTACCCACTGAAGATTCCACATGGTAGGACAATAATTTTATACAGAAGCATCAAGAACTACTCAAGCATTGAAGACCACTTTTTGAAGGAGAGGGGCATGTTAGGTCCCTATACTACTAGTGTAACCCCTTATTGTTATTAGTACAACCCCCTTATTATATTGTTGTGCCCATGTAGTCCCCATATTGTTATTATTGTGCCCCATAGAATCCCACTATTGTTATTATTATGCCCTTACATTATTATTGTTATGTCGGCTCTGATTATATTATGACCCCTTAGACTCCTATATATAGAAAGGAGGTATTGTCATTTGTATCATCCAAGAATTGTTCATTTGTGTAATGTAAAGGAGGTTGCCCCCTTGAAGAGGTTGAACTCTAAGGCGTTGATCTATATTTTCTATCTTTTTGTGAGCTGGTTTCATAACATACATACTATTGGTGGGTTATCTGTGGTGACCCATTTTTGTAGTCAATTCCGCTGGCATGGAAATATGGAACAATTGATGTACTAATCTAAACGAGGAACATAAGTAGTAGAGTTGGCATGCCATGTAGTTTGTAGGTGAGAGATCAATAGCTTGAGTTCTAATATATATGCCGAATTTACAATTTTATTATCACATTGGTTTGTACATTCTATCAAACCCTTAATGGCCCATTTTGTGGAATGCACCAAGAAATTGTCATTCTGTCAAGCATTTAATCTTTATATGATTTTGTATGGTTTTTGGAATGATTTTGAAGAAAAATTAATTTTAAAAAAAGGGAAATGATCAAAATTTATTGTGATCCCTCTAAGCGGTGTGAAGAACTATGAATATATTTTGGATGCTTAGAGGCTATATTTTTCATTTTTTAATGTTTCATGGTTTATAAGAAGGTTGTGCATTCACAAAAAAAATTAGGATCTAGGAAACATTCCATGGTACTACATTGATGAAGAGGTCTTTGTGATAAACAGGTTGATGACAAATGGATGATAGAATTGTGACAATAGTAGCATGGTTATTTTTTGAAAACCTATACTGTTTTTGGTGCATATGGATCAAATATAAAATATTGTGAAAGATGGTTCACACTAGATTGAAAAGGGAGGTGAGTGCCTCCACTAAGGATGGTGTCTCAATCAGGTTGAAACTTACATCAAGTCGAAGTTTGCACATTTTTGAGATCTGTGCCTCAATCAAGTTGTAGCCTATTACAAGTGGGTGCTTGCACATATTTGGGATTGGTGCTTCAAGCATGTTGGTGTTTGCAAATTTTCTTTTAAGGGTTGGTGCCTCTAGCAAGTTAGTGCTTACAAATTTGTGTAATCATTCAAAATGAAGAAGACAAAAATAATTTTTTGTTTTCTCCCAAAAGGATTTCCACATAAAAGATGGTGTTATTATGTGTGGATGTGATGATGTTTTCTTCATGGACAATTTCATTCATTGTTATGATGCATTTCTATAGAGTCAATTATTGATGAAATGTTTTGAAATGATTAATTTTCCACTACACGGATTCACCCCCCCCCCCCCCATCTTAGTATGATCTTCAGTCTAACAACATTAACATTAATTATGAACTAATAATTAGGATTTACACAACAGATTGTGACTTAGGTAATTGTTGCAACTCTAGTAGTTGTAGATCTCTACTCACATCAAAATACTTTATTTATTTTCTATAATTATAATGACTCTATTTTCGATTGAGTCCTATTTATAGAATTTTATTTATAGCGTTATTTCTTTATGAATGAGGTGTCATTTGATGGTTTATGATTTATCACATCATATTCCACGTGTAACTATATTTATGTTACAACAATAAAGATCATCCTAACAACTTAGACAAGTAACATTAGATACTTATGTGATTTACTTTTTTGCAAGTGTGACATTTACTTTCCTAGAAGCATTCTCTTTACATTCCTATTAGTCTGTATTAGATTGCAAGTAGATTTATCCTAGTGACTTATGAAAGCATTCCAATATCTTGTCATATGACATGCATTTATGTTACTACAGCTTCGTATTTAATTAGCACATATGATTCGTGACAGTTGACAAGTTCCCTATGAACCTCAAATTTCCATTTAAATGCACAATATTTTTCTTTCCTTTCTGCACAATTATAAAGGAAATTAAAATACACATAGATAACATTGGATATATATTTACACCATAAGGTGTTTCCCTCTAAAATCAATTTCCCAAATTTCCACCATGTCTCTCGGTTTGGAGCATCTGATTAGATGTTAGACGATTAAAATTGTTTGTGCCCTTGGATTAATAGTTAGTTAAGAAAGGAAAATAGTGACATGGTTAGGGAAAATGCATACACCCTCCCGAACAACATTCTAGTAGCAAATCCAGTAATTGATCCATTCGTTGGCCCCGGTTGATCGATAGGTATCCTTTATTGTGCGGCAGGGGTAGGACCAGTTCCCTTTAGCTTCCAAATGCATAGAAAAAGGAACTTACGGACGAGCGCTACCAAATGTAAGTAATTCAAAGAATTTATAGATATGCGAGCTTCATTGTGTGGCTGAGTATCTAGAGATGACAGAAGCTAGAGGAAGCATTTCCATGGAGACCTGGGTATTTAAATGTAAAGGCATCCTTCGAAGCAAGATTTTTCTACTCATTTTATGAGGCAATAGAGCTAAATATGCCCATTGCAGAGACACCCATAATTCTATGGCTGCAAGGGGGCCAGACTGCTCAACCATGAATGGTAATTTCTACGAATTGGGGCTTGGAGAATCTCGTAAGACCTCAAACTCTATAAATTTGACTCACCATGGAACTGTAAATTCAGCGTTACCATAAATTCGTTGTTTTATTCATTGATAGTTGAGTGGGTTCAGGCTAAAACATAACAAATAAGGTCGAGGACATCCCTACCGACCATAACCAAGTTGCAGAGCATCTCTATACTGCCTTGGAGGAGCTTACATGATTCCAAAATTATTACCTTACCTTTTGGTGTTGGGGGTTACACTCCATAAGAGTTGTACGAATCAGTGAGGCATGTTTCTGAGCTCTAGTCTTTCCTTTTGGGACTAGAGGAAAAAAATGTAGGTTCTTCTCTTTTAAATGCGACCATCTCTCTTTCTCATGGCTAATTAACGGTATCCTTGATTTCTTGTGCTTTGTTGATAGCTCTAATTCCTTTGTTTTTACAAGCCCCTTGTAAATAGAAAGGCTGCCATTCATAGCTTACGATAAAAAGAAGAGGCCCTGGGTGTTTGGTATAGAGCCCATAGATAGTTTCCTTCTATGTAAACCTCCAGTTTCCAAAGCCCTATTATGTGTTTTGGGGACTCTATTCGGTGTTCTCAGATTCCTATCTCGTGAAATCCCTTTCATGGAATGAAGCAAGCTTCCTACAAAAGAATATCACTTTCACTGTTCCTTAACATACTCAGATAAATATCCTGATGAAGGACACCGACACAGTATTCTCTTTTCCTTAAATTGTTCACCATTTCCAAGTGGTTCCTTTTGCTTTGTACATGATGGGGGCATGCTCTTCATTCTGATACATACATGGTCTCACATGTACAATTTTTTCCTCTAGTCAAACAACTTCCTCAAGCACTATTACTTCGGCAAGAAGATGCTTTGTCTGACCAAGCCACAAAGAAAGAATATATGTCAAATACTATAATCGACCGTAAACACCTCCACAAGGACAAAACTATTTTGCTAAATTAAATAACTGGAACATTATCTTTGTGAAGACCTCCAATTAGAGTAGAAAGTCATCCCTAACAAAATAGTTTCGACTATCAATCCATTACAGGACACGGTGGCACATAGGGGAGTATGCTCTGTCTGGTAAATGTTATAATATCATATATAAATTGAATCAATATCTCTACTCATACGATATTTTGAAAGTTCAGGTGCACATAAGAAATGTAAGTTCTTTTCTACTTGCAATGAATTCATAATTTTTTTCTACGAAAAAAAAAACTATACTCATATGATATACAGATACCCATGCAGTTTATACTTACAATATAAAACAGTGTTAAGGAGATAAAAGATTCTCACTTGCTAAAGAAGTATTTTTCTATGATGCATGATTCTGCTAAATAAGTGTTTTGCTAACATACATGATTCCAAAATTATTACCTTTCTTTTTGGTGTTGGGGGTTGCGTCTCCATAAGAGTTGTACGAATCAGTGAGGCCTGTTTTTGAGCTCCAGTCTTTCCTTTTGGGACTGGAGGCAAAGAATGTAGGTTATTTGCTTTCAAATGTCACTGGTTCTCTTTCTCATGGCTAATTAATGGTATTCTTCATTTCCTATGCTTTGTTGATAGCTCTAATGCCTTTGTTTTTACAAGCCCCTTGTAAATAGAAAGGCTGCCATTCATAGCCTGCGATAGAAAGAAGAGGCCATGGGTGTCTAGTATAGAGCCCATATATAGTTTCCTTCTATGTAAACCTTCAGTTTCCAAAGCCCTATTATGTGTTTTGGGGACTCTATTTGGTGTTCTAAGATTCCTATTTGATGAACTCCCTTTCATGGAATGAAGCAAGCTTCCTACAAAAGAGTCTCAGTTTCCTTGTTTCCTAACATACTCAAATAAATCTCTTGATGAACAAGACCTACGTAGTATTCTCTTTTCCTTCAATTCTTTAGCATTTCCAAGTGGTTCCTTCTGCTTTGTAGATGATGGGGCATGCTCTTCATTCTTATACATACATGGTCTCACATGTACAATTTGTTCCCCTAGGCAAACAACTTCTTCCTCAAGCACTCTTACTTCGGCAAGAAGCTGCTTTGTTTGACCAAGCCACAAAGAAATCATATCTGTCAAATACTATAATCGACTCTAGACACCTCCACCAGGAAAAAACCATTTTGCGAAATTAAATAACTAGAACATTATCTTTGTGAAGACCTCCAATTAGAACAGAAAGCCATCCCTTACAAAATAGTTCTGACTATCAATCCATTATAGGTTCCTCTATAAAACTGGTTTTACCTGTGCTTCCCTTACAATAGGGAAGGGAATCCATCATTTGAAGACAAGAATATGATATGGTTTGGGAATTTTGAATAGGAACTATAAAACTCTCTTACATGAATAAGTGAAGTGAAAGATATGCCCATGTCATTTCATCTACAATTCTAAATGTTAAGTTTTCACTAAAATAGTATGCTTGTGAACTAGATCTTGAAGACATTCAGTCAACCATTTTGATCACCTACTAAAGCTTGCTATATATATTAGGTTTTAGTATACCTTTTGAGGAAGAAATGATGGAAGATGAGGGAGAACCCCTAGAGGTCTTGTGAACGCTCTTTCCAATTCTCTGTGCACATCCTCCTGGTGCAGAAATGTTTTACGTAGCCTATCAATCTGCAATTTGAGAGGAACACATAGTCGATCATATAGATATTAGACTTTAGTTATAGCTAAATTATTCCATTTAGATGTATGCCAGGAGAATTCAAATCACATTACAGAGACTAAGACAACCTGAGATCTAGACCATTTGAGAAACAACACCGAATATTTGTTGTATCAGGGCCATTATGATATCCAAGATGGAGTTGTCAGCAATATAGAATGGATGAGAACAATGAATTGGTATGGAAGCAATGAGTTTTTTAACATGGGAAGGAGTGTATGGGTTGTGAACGATAAGACTGCTGGACATTGGAGGTCTTATAAAAACCTGACACAAGTTGTGTTGCTAGGAGCTGATCATGAGGTTTCAGCTGATCAAGGACTTCATTCTCAGAAGAATAATTATGGATGCATCTTGATCAGAGTTGATTGCATAACAAGAAATTCTGGCTACCACAGATCCTTATCAAAAGAACTAGGCCTTTTATTGTGCTAATGGAGACGTGTATAAATGGAAATGCCACTGGAGAATACTTGCATATAAATTTGATCTAGAACCATTACCATATGAGGGTGACTTATGGTGTTTCCTTTGCAGCATATGGTGAAAATGCTAGTTAACCATGATCTCAAAAACCTTATGCTGAGGTTGAGGTTAAGTAAATAGAAAAAAACCATATTTATGTCCTTGTTAACAAAACCTATGTGTTTTTTTTTAATTTGGATATGGGACAGTGTGTTAACTAATGAGCATATTATTAGAACCTACCACATTTCTATAGAAAATGAAATCTGGTAATATCTCAGACTTTATGCTTCTATGATTCATGATATATTGTTCAGATCTTTTGGAAACATCACATTGATAACAAAGGGTCGACGTGTTTCGAACCCAAATCTAGGTTCATCATTAGGACCAGGATGATGAACCTAGATTTGGGTTCGAAACACGTTGACCCTTTGTTCTCAATCTGGTAATATCATTGATAAAAAACAATTGTAATATATTCATTCATTAGAATAGGTAATAATGTGGTCATAAACAACATATTACCTCATAAAACTCATGGAATGTGTTCGTTGCAAAAACATGGGTAATGTACCAAAAAGAATGATAAGTTAATGGAAATAGAGTATGTAGTAAAAAAGGATGTAACTGAGAGTAGAAATGTGTCAAATATTGTGGCCAATAAGAGTTATGGTGTCAATTTGTTTCATTAGTTTAGTTGGAGATCAATTTTCTTGAGAGTGGTTTTTTAGAATCTTCCTAAAGAATGGATGTGTGAGGATGTGCTACAAAGTTACAAATTAAAGCATTCTCGGTATCTTCATTAAAGTTAAATTCTTGGTAAAGGGTTAAATTGGGTTGCATGGCACCCTCATCATTTTCTTTAATCCAAGGGGGGTCTTCCTGATTAAAGGAAGGTTTAATAATAGGGTAAAAGGTAAGAATTTAGTGTAGTTCCCATAGGAAATAATAATATTCCCTAATTTACAACTAATATATACATCATTCATGGCTAATAATGGTCAACTAAAGATCAATCAATATCCTCCTAGATTGGGTTTGGATTGTAAGAACATAAAATCAATGAGTATTCCCATTATTATATAGAAACAAGTGTATCCTCAAGCATTCCCTTTAGCTTTACCATGGACCCATGTGCCAGCTGAAGTACTGTATGGGTTGGTCGTAGACCTAGTAACTAGATAGTTTCCATGGTTTATTTAGTCATAATATATATAGCTATAGATAATTCTATAATGGCATTGGGTATGGAGGTATTAATGATATTTCCATTACCAATAAGGCTCCCATGGTTTACAAACTACATGAGGGTCTGAAGATATTTATTTTCCTTTCCTAGCTTCTTTAGGAAGAGATCCTAGACATTCCTAGCGTAATTTGGGAGATACTTACTGGATTAGAACAGGGGAATATTAACACATATTTCTAACCTCTTATAAAAAATCAAATCCTAGTTGTTTGGAAGGTCTTCCCAGGCATAATATTTTAAGTTATGGGTAAGTTGGAATTGAATATTCCGTATTTCGTTGTTTGGGAATGGTGGCTTGAGTCATTTTAGATTAATTTTCAACCAAACTCTCCCCGTCATCATGTTCTTGGATAATGAGAATAATCGAAACATGAATCACCTTCCCTATGCGAAAGTGAATGTTTTTACAATCCATAGGGATGGTAGCATAAGTTAGAAAATGGGGTATTTTAACATTGTAGACTGGCTATAATACTTTATTATTCAAATCAGGCATGTCTTGGGTAGGCAACTTTGGTGGTTTTCGAGGAGGATGATTGATTGGTAACTAAAGTTACTACAAATGTGGTTGAGGAGGGTACTCTTTGGCTTCTAAGGGCATATTCTCTTAGGAAGAATTTCCTCACTATCCTTGCATCCATGATTGTTTTTGGTATTTGGTAGACCATTGTTGCTAAGGCATTAATGGGTAACAAACCTGAGGTGACTATTGATATGGGGCAAAGTGTTAAGATGGTTCTTGTGTCATACATTATGGCCATGGTGGCCAAGGTCACTTCTCTGATACGAAACAAATTTTCATATCCTCTTCAATAGCCCCTTGTTAAATTACCTTAACTTCCAATAATGAAGGGAAATTTTGGGTGGCATGGTTCTACTCACAAATGCCACATACTTCTATGTTGTTGATAGGGCATTCCCATAGGGGGTGATTGTTTCACAATTTTCAATATGCTAATTTGTATTTATTCTTCCTTCTTTGATTCTTAAAAGGCATCTAAATGAGAACTAAGGGTATTAAGGATAGAAATATTCAAAATATCAGTAATTTTCCTAATTCAGCCTTAGTAACCCCTGGCCTAAAAATATTTTAAGTCGTCGAGGTTATATCCTAGAGGCTTCTTCCATATTTTGAATGGTCACATTAGTAATGTCTACATAATTTGTAGATTGCATCATATGACATATAGGAAATGTCCATGTTACCCATAAGGTTGAATATATCAATACAATATTCTCTAAGTCCTTTGAGAACAATGATTTAGTAAGTTGTAGGATCTAAAGCATTTTTATTCCTGTAAAGTTTGTATTGGAATCCTTCAATATAGTCTTCTAAATTTTCATAATCCTTTTGTGGCATTTTAAAGATAACTTTCCTAATATTTCAGATTTTGTAGTAGTCCTAGTATTTTTCTAAGAACTTCCACATTTCATTTGATGTTTGCAAAGAGTTTCCCCTAACCCCAAGAACTAGCATAATGTTGCACCGTATAAGTTATCTAGGAATATTTTTATCTTTTGGGTGTCAGAAGAACAAGGGTAAACTATGGAAATGGATGTTATAGGCCATTTTGTCACATCCGATTAGTAAGCCTCCTAATGGGATCAATAAACATCTTATTCCCTTTTGTCACCATCTTGCACAAAGCCCTAAGCATGTTCACTTCATCCCCCAAAATTTCAGCCCTAAATTTCTTCATTTGAGCTAGTTTGAGGACCAACACTCCTTGTTAGCCTACTGGGGTGCGTTCGCTAGTAGGTTTCTCCACTATGGCCTGCATTGGTCACAAGTAGGTTGCTCCCCTTTGCACCTGTGTTGGTTCTAGAAATCTAGGAGAATGATCGGGATTCTAGAAGCTTCCCCTTCTAGGAGTTTCTAAAAGTTGTTTCAACTATTTACTTTGGATAAAACATTCATATCATATCGCTCCCTACTTTGGAGTTTTCTCCACTTATCCTTTGATCCTATCCCTCCATCAATGGTGGAACTCTTATCCTAGATTGGTAATTCAATAAGAATTCCCAACTTACCCTACTTCTCTATATATTCCCAGCCTTCTATGTGATTACGGGTTGGATTTTAGAGAGTGATTTTTCCCGTATGCTGTTGTAGTGAGTGGTCATCATCTCATGCATCTAGGGTGATTAGAGGTGTATATTATGACAAGGAAAGGACAAGTCAACAACTTGGAGGAGCTCTTCTAAAAAATCAACTACTACTTGTGGTTGTAATCTCCTTCCATTTATATTAATGCACATAATTCATTGCTTTCATATATGTGATGTTGTTCTTTCATATATTTAAATACCACATTGATCTATTGAATGAAGTACTTATATGCAACTTAATAAATCTCATAGTTTCTTGGCTTGTGTTATCTGACTGTGCAAGTTCTAATTTTTTCATTTAGAGCTGGAATTGGAGCTTCCAAGCAAAAGAAGGAGCAACGTGTGCGAAGGATTCCAAGTAGCCCTAATTGAATAATCTATTTACTTTAAGGAAAAGCACTATGATCCTTGTTTCTCTGTTGTTCTAGGTTAGCCACTGACCTATGGGATATACTTTTGTCCGTAATCGTAAATCTCGTATAACAAATTAGTGACAATAATAGGGAATGAATTATTCCCTTGGTGTTTTCCTTGTCCCTTGTGATTTATTACCTCTTTGACAAAACTTTGTTGTATCATCCAACCAAGAACAGACATAGGAAGTCATTTGATTGAGCCTCTTTTTGGAATTTTTCTGCTAGAATTCTCTTTGCTAGGCACAACGCACCCCTTGTGTCTTTGACAGAGCATTGCACCTCACCCTAGCCCACTCTGCACCAGCATTGCAACACAATGGTGCCTCTTCTATAGTAGCTTTTGTCCCTATTTTTGCATGAATGTTTCCTTGGTTCTTGAGCCTATCTTTGGTCATCCTACTTCTACTTGAACTTCCTTGAATCTTTAGTGTCTTGTGGTCTCTCTAAATCCTCTGTTTGGTTTTCATTTGTGTTGTCTTCCTCTGGTAAGAATTGGTTTTGATTTTTCTTTGTTCTTTTCATTTGGTAGCTTGCAAACTTATTTCGTTTGATTACTAGTCGCTTAGATGAATTTTTGTTCTAGTACTCATTCTAAAAAGTGTATTTGAATTAGTAATTGAACATTCACATCTAATTATTCTTCATTTTGAAAATTAAGTGTGCTGAAAATAAATTTTTTTCATCGGCATCTAGGGTTTTTCATGTGCTTTACCATAGGAACAGTTACATTGGAAAGGAAATTTCATCTTGCATATTATTTGTTGCGTATTATGTGTTGCATATTGATTATTTCTTCCCTTCCTTAGCTATATTGTCATTAAAATAGAAAGGATTTCTATTTTCTCATGATAGATTTTCATTTTAGGATATTTAGGTGACATTCATGGTGAGCCCCAAAATTGAAACATAATCAAGAATAAACAGTAAAATTTATTGAATCAACCTAAGGAGCACTTGTAACATTAACACAAACATTTAGATGTCTAGGCTAGAGACGTGTTTCGATGTCGTTAAATGTAGGACCTATCATTGTTTTCCAGCATTGCATTTCGAGCGTGAAATCGTATTCCATGTATGTGAGTGTATAAGACCATACACCATGTACGTTCAGGTATATTGGTGATGCTCCACGCACGTAAAGTATATCTGAACACTCTCATCAAATAGTTATGCATTAGACAACACTACTACGGACTTTGCTCCCACGTACCATCATGTATATTTTGGCAGTCTCCAATAGGTTGCTATCCATCCATAAGTAACCGAGTGTACTGCCTTGTATATCATGATACACAGAACACAACATTCTTGGAGATTGGTTGTCGTACATTAAGTCCTTGGTTCACCAAGGTGTATATTGCAGATCACGGTTGCTTGGTAATCCTTTATGCCTAGATTACCCTATTTAAATATTTATTTCTTTTTGTGTTAATAAAATTTATTGCCCAACATGGAAGAACAAAATCCCTCTCCCCATCATTCGTGCAGAATGGAAAATAAGCCTCCTCTTCCTCCAGAGGCTACTCCTAATCATCATCCAAGACATAGGAAAACAAAAACTATTGAATCAGGAACATCATGAACTACTTTTCTCCCTCCTCCCAACATTAATAAGCTATAATCATCTGTCCCTCTGAGTTCTCAACCCGTGACTACATGTACTCCTTTTGGTGACACTGACACAATTGAAATAGAATTCCATGAGACATTTTCACCTAAGGTCATTGAATCTAATCTCCTTGGGTTAGAAACTTTATTTTCTGATGTTATTAAACCTAAGGAGCCTCATCCATCCTCATTTGATTCTTTGGGACCTTCCTCCTCTCTTCTTTTGTCTCAGACAGAACAAATATGTCTTGGGCCTAACAGTCAGCCTCTTCCACACAGACTTCTGAGTATTGAAGAGACCCCTCAAGAAGAGCCTCGTACCTCTACTCTCATTCATTTGGAAGGAATTTATTTTTATCAAATCAGTCATCTTTTGTGTCCTCAACCTCAGACACAATATCCTTTTCCTGATTCTTTGGGCCTACTCGTGAATCTCTCGTGACAATCTACATTGGGATTGTGAACCATGACCAAAAATGATTCAAACTCCCAGCCTATTTCCACTACTATGGTTGATACATCAAGCATCGCATCCTCATCTATGTTTGTAACACTAGCACAAGCTCATTTATATGGTGGCCCATCCATCCCGCCTGGATATCAGGTTTTATCTAGTACCTTTCTGGTGTGGATTCCAGTCCTTGGAGCTCTCCCATGTCATCCAATTCAAGAATAATGTTTGGTAATTATCATATGAATGGCACATAATTTGCTTCTCTATTAAGTCCATCTACACCTACAATAGAGCAACAAGTCGGCCCTTATATCAGTGGGCAAGGCTACCCTCAACAACCCAACCCTTCTTATGTTGGGTACCCTCCATCTGGATCATAGTTACCTCTATAAACCCCTGCTCCCATGGAAAGGTGGTAACCTATTGTTGGTATACCTAAATATGGTAATCCGCCTAGTTATGGTCCTCCTTGGCCTGGAATGGCTTCCATTGTTTGGCAACTTACTTTACCCATTCAACCTGGTTCATTTTGGGATCAATTATTGAATACTCAAACTAGATCGTCTTCATCACAAATTCTTTCCTATTTGTTAGCACCTCAACAAGCTCAAATACATGTGAGCTAACCTTTATAGCCCATTCCAATGATGTTTGGTTCTCCCTAGATCCTGATTCATCAACTTATACAAGGTCCCTAACCCTTTGAATCACTTGCGTAAGGTACTCCTCATGTTTCAGTAGGTCAAATTATTCAAAATTTTGCACAGTCTCAATCAAACCCATACCAGGGGGAAATGAAAACCCCTATCGTGCAACAATATGGATCACATCAAGTGCCTTTTCAAGGCTAAAAAATCCAAACCCAACAATTCCAGCAGCTTTAACACCATCCTGGGGCTGGGCAACAAACCCACTTGTATGTTGGTTATTAGAACAGTCCATATTCTGGTAAGCAAGTTCCTTTTATTAGATCCATCATTACCCAGGAATGAAAGTTTATATTACCCAGGCTATCCCATCATATCCAGATCATCCTCCAAACTTTAATTGGCAATTTCCTTTTGTGGCTACTCTTGAAATACCAGATTTAACTCAGCTTACTAATGACCCCTTTCTCATTCACCATGGTGGCTGATTATTCCCACTAAGTTGTCTTCTGATATCCCAAAATTCAATGGGAGTCCTCGAGAAGACCCATCGATGCATGTTATAATGTATAATTTGTGGTGTTCATCTATTTCGCTTAATAATGATTCCATTCCACCCTGTCTTTTCCAATGAACACTTATAGGTACCGCAGCTAAATGGTATATTGAATTACCTAGAGTGTCATTTCACAACCTCAACACGTTAGCCACTACCTTCTTAACACATTTCCAGTTTCCCATTAGATATTAAACTGGGATGGAACTATTGACTAACCTCAAAAAAATAGACTCTACTCACATTTTAGGTCACATTCATGAGTGGAGGCATTGTTGACGGTTGGTCAAGACTTATGTTCCCGATCAACTATTAGTGGAATGGTTTGTTAAATATCTATTAGCTCCCATAACAGAAGATGTGGCCAAAGGTGAAATCGTGACTAAAGAGAAAGTTATTCCTCGTGCTCGGTATTTAGATCTGGTTTATACCCAATCAGGCACGCTCTATCATAAGATACTAAACGCTCTAAGACCCTCGAATATCTTTCCTTCTCCACCTAGGAAAGAATCTCATTCTTTTCGATGGCATTATAGGTTCTACCAGTTCGCAGTTGGTGAGTAAACCATTTAGTGTTTCTCCTACCACTCCTACACAAAAGCCTCCATCTCATCCTCCTACGGCTTCTACTTCTGAGATAAATGTTGTCTCATCTAATAAACGCAAGTCTCAACAAAAACTTGGAAGAAAGAATAAAGGTAAGGTAAGAAAAAGAAAGATTCATCACTACACGATAAACAAAAAAAATCATCTTCCAATGAGAAACAAAATCCTCGATACCCATGTTTGATTTGTAACAAGGATCACTTTACACTGATTGTTCGTACTAGGGCACAAGTTCTCAAAATCAAACCCCTAGCTTGCCAGGGGATCTCTTTGACGATTGCGGGGATGCCGATGGCACGGCACGCCTGCCTACATATAAAGGCTCCTATGCTTATGAGCGATCACATCCAATCATGGGCGTGCCCACTCGTGGCACGGTGGGTGTGTAGAGAAATCGATCCCCTAGCCTGCCATGGGGCCGCTTTGCCCTAAGCGAGCACACCCACGGCTTGGCACGACCGCCCACCTGTGGGTGGGTGTGCGCCACCATGGGCATGCCCGCCCAGGGCCCCTTGACCTATTGGGGGCCAATTCTAGGAATCAGTCCACAGTAGGCCAAGGGATTGATTATGGGAATTGGAACTCTAGTCAGGATAGGGGGCCAATTCCCAGAATCAACCCCTTGGCCTGTTAGGGACCGATTCTAGGAATCGACCACTTGGCTTACCGAGGGCCGATTCTGGGAATCTACCCCTCACAGGCTAGGGGGCAGTTTTGTCCCAGATGAGCATACGCCCATGGGTGAGCGCACCCTCCCACAAGCATAGGTAGATGCGTTGGTCGTGGACATGCCCACTCGCAGCACAATAGGAGTGCAGGTTGCACGCTCACTATGTCACGGGTGTGCCTGCTCACCCACATGAAAAAGGCTCATGTTCCTATGAACGGGAAAATCTTTCCATGGGCGTGCCTACTCGCGACACTATAGCCATGTAGAGCGATCAGCCCCCTTACCTACCAGGGTTCTGCATTTTCCTAGGCAAGCACACCCACAACCACGCACAGTCGCACACAAGCATAGGCATGCCTACTCTACCCTGAGTGGGCACACCCATGGTCGGGCCCATTGTGCCACCAGTGACATAGTGGCCCCTTGCCTACCAGGGGTCTTTCGGGTATGCCTGGCTCATCTGAAATTTTAATTTTTAAAATGAATCTATATTTCGTTAATTAAATGTTAATTCTTTTTTTACTGGAATGTTTTTTTTGTATGGTATGAAACTAACCTTTCAAATGTTATAATCTCTCGTTCAATGTGTTGTCGATGACAATGTAGCTGCTCGACAAAATCGCTCCAAGTCTTTTAACGAAACCTTGAGAAGTCTTGATGTGATGTGAGGAATATTGATAACAAAATCTATTATATAGCGGAAATTACGGAATTGTTTTATCGCTTCTTGAATGTGGTATTAATTTTTTTATAAAAAATTAATATATAAACTGTGTTATGGCAATATATTAATTTATGTTACATGTGGGATAAAATATATAATAAAACTTAAAAAAAAAATCATTTGTCTAGTAAATGCTATATAGTTTAAGTAAAATATTAATTTAGGTAAAAGATTTAGTTTAAAAGATTAATTTCAAGAGAAAATTTTAGTAGAAATTTTTCAATAAATTGTAGAAGAAAATTTTGGAGGGAAATACTTCAAATGAAATTTTTGGAGGGAAAATTTTTGGCGAAATTTTTTGGAGGAGAATTTTCATTCTTTAAGCTATATATTATCATTAGGATAGTGAATTTGTATCATTCAACCTCTTATGTTTGAAAGCCATGGATTCTTATAATAGTGAAGTTTTGCTTTATGAAGTATCAACATCTTCATCGCATAACAACTCTATTCATATTGATGAATATAATGAAAATGCTTTCACTATGAATAGAGAGTAAACTATTCCACTTAGTCCTAATCCTAAGGACTATGTGAATATTGTATCAAGGTGTGGGAGCATACCTTTTAATATCAATCCAAGATGTTGTAGTTGTATAAGGGGTAGATCATAATCTCTCATAGAAGAAGTTCTATCAATGCTCTCATTTCAAGTGAATGTTGTCAAAAGGGTTGCTTGAAACATATGGATTTCAAGTTTTCATTGGAGAAAAGAAAGAGATATTTGTCAATGAATAAAAGCATGCAAAATTCATATTTACTGGGGTGCATGCAATCTACATTATCAGGTTATGATTATCATATTGGGTATTTATTTATCTATAGAAAGGCTTTCAAAATGTTTCATTCAATAAGTAATTTTCGTTTGTTAAGAATTGAAGAAAATCTAGAAAAAGATCCCACATTTTATTCATAAGTACATAAACGGTATTTTGGGCCATTATCAAATACTACAATGTCATGGATGAAATACTTATTTTCAAAGCATGGAGAGTGTATGCCAAATAGATACACAATAAATATTCCAAATAATTTATCAAGATGAGAAATCTACAACTGATACAAAGAATATGTAGAAGGTGTTGAAGGAAATGGTTGATTTATTACATATCAATATTTTGTGAAGATATGAAAGAAAGAATTCAACAATGTGGAATCTCATCCTTACTTTGATAAACCTCCATTCCTGGAGATTTCGAGGGTTTGGTTCCACATCAAGCATGTTGAACTAGGGTTTACAACAAAGTTCCAGTGTTGTTCACCATGGAGGGGCAAGGAGGGGGGAGTTCCACTCCCTCCTATAGTCATGTAGTTTCGAAATGCTTCAAGAAACCAATAGAGGCAAGAACAAGGAGTATCAAAATCGAGAAACAGTGAAACATCAGATCACAGGTACAAGAAGAGAATCATGAGGAAGTCAGAAGAGAAAAGAGAACAAGAGGAGGCAGTCAAAGAGCTGAGCACAAGAAAATGACAGGAATCTGCAAACCTAGGTCAACCATCACACCCCGGGTTGTTTTAAGTGACCTGGCGCTTCAGGTGCACAGAGATCACATGGCGACTTATGCAGTAATATGAAAATTTATGGGGATATGGCCAACGGAGAAGGCTTTGTATGCTTGGATAAAGAACCACTGGAAACCTAAGGGAGAAATAAATCTTCACCTTGGGTCCAAGGGTTTCTTCACAGTAGTGTTCACAAACTTAGAGGACAAAGACAGAGTGTTCGAAGGAGGACCATATTTTTACGCGGCTGCAGGCCTCTATATGCGACCATGGGTGATGAATTTTGTCCCGAAACGAGAGACATTCACATCAATGCTGGTATGGTTAAGACTCTACTCCCTACCTTTATATTATTGGCTATCAGAATCCTTAAAATCCATAGGCAATAAACTAGGTCATCTTTTAAAAATATCAGATGCGACTTTGCGAGGAAAATACACCTCCTTTGCTCGAATATGCATAGAAATTGACCTATCTGGGGCACTTTCAGACAAAATCATTCTAGAAGTTTATGATGAAGAATGGGTGCAGGCGGTGGACTATGAGCATGTCCCATTCAGATGCCACAAATTTCATGAACACGGGCAGCTCTTCAGAGACTTCCCATTGAACAAAATGGAGAACAATATTAAAACCAACACAGGAAAATATACTGAAGGCTTTACCAAGGTGGGAGGCAGAGGGAAAGGAGGGAAAAGGAACCAAAATAGAATCAGTGAGGAGAAACAAGCAAGTTATAGCAGCTTCAAAATATTAGAAGAAGAAGATGGGAACAATGGGATGAACCAAGTAATGGAGGATAGTCCTTCCAAGAAGAAAGGAAAAGATGATAGCATGGAGGATACACCTGAAAACAGTAAACTAAAGGAGGATCTTCCTAGCACTATGGAACTTGACAAGGACCATGAGATGACCCCAAGCGAGTTTGGAACAGAGGACCATGAGCTATAGTAAATTCTTGAAAGGGAGAATCTCGATCTAGATAAGTTCCTAGAGCAGGGAACCACCAAAGGGGTTGATTCACTACCACAAGAGGAGTATGACAAAGTACAACAGCTCTTCCTTTGGAGATCTCAAGCAAAGGGCTCTATATTCAAAAGAAACCATGATAACCAAGAAAATAGAGGGGTTAAAATGATGGAGGCAACACCGGGACAAGCTCCCAAGAATCTAGGCAGGAAAAGAGGAAGAAAAATACAGAATGAGCTGCTGATAGAGTGTGGGAAACTCATGATCAACTCAGGTAAGATGAAAGGTCTTACTAGTTACTCTTTTACAAACCTTTCTTAATGAATCTCACCACCTAGAATATTAGGGGACTAGGAAGTAAAAGGAAACAAAGGAATATTAGAAATAGAATAAAAGAAGAAAAACCAGATATGATGTTTATCCTGGAAACAAAATGTTCAATAGATAAAATAAGACAAATACACAACAAATGGCTCATCAAGTATGAATATCTAGAAGTTAAAGCAGACAACATAGCAGGAGGAATTATTACACTTTGGAATCCCCAGAAGCTTGGAATCCTAGATGTTGAAGCATCTAGGAACTACCTATCAATCGTAATCCAACCTTTGGGTGACAAGGAAGTCTATTTTTTCACAAATTTCTATGGTCCTCAAAATCTTGAAGACAAGCTCAAGCTTCTCATCTCACTGGAGGAGCTAAGAGAAAGATATCTTGATATGTCATGGATTCTGGGAGGGGACTTTATTATGATTAGATCTCTTTCGAAAAAAAAAGGTGGGACCAAAACACTAGGCATAGACTCCATAACCTTTCAAAACTTCCTAAATGTCATGATACTAGCGGATATGGAGACAAAAAATGGCACCTTTTCCTGGAATAATAAAAGCAGAGGGGTTTCTCAAGTTGCCTCTAAGCTTGATAGATTCATAATCTCTGAGGACGTCATTCTCATAGGCCTTGACTTGTCTACTTTAATCCTCCCTTTTGGAGGCTCAGATCACTGGCCCATCCAACTAGAAGCTTCTTTTATAGGCACTCCAAGAAACAGACCTTTTAGGTTTGAGAATATTTGGCTCACCCACCCTGACTTCATCAGCAATATTGAAAAATGGTGGATAGAAGATATGCCCATTCAAGGAACTAATATGTTCCTTCTGCATTAGAGATTGAAACACATCAAACTCAGGCTAAAATATTGGAACAAAAATGAGTTTGGCAATATCTTCAAAGCCAAAAAAGAAGTTGAACAGAAACTACAAGGAATTAACCAGGTCCTCAGCACAGATGGTTTTATCGAGGAAAGAAAAATACAAGCTGATTCTCTCCAACAAAAATGGGAGGAAAAATGCAAGCAAGAGGAGATCTTCTAGAGATAGAAATCAAGAGTGCAATGGATAAAAGAGGGAGAAAGAAACACAAAGTTTTTTAACAAGTCAACCATGGAACACAGGTCTCATAACAGGATTTCAAAACTCAGAGATACTTAAGGAAAACAACTCAGCACCCACAAAGAAATAGAGTCTACTCTGGTATAGCATTTCCAAAGCATAGTAGAGGAGCCTCTCAGAGACAAATCACAATTTATCAATAACTTCACAAATCACATTCCTAAGCTTGTAACTAGAGAAGACAATTACAATCTTAACAGGCCAGTGACTGAAGAGGAGGTCAACGAAGTCATCAAAGAGATGCAAAATGGGAAAGCTCCAGGCCTAGATGGGTTCAATGTAGACTTATTTAAAGCATGTTGGGAAACAGTCAAACATGATATCCTTGATGTAGTGGAGGACTCGAGGAGAAACAAAACTGTTTTGAGGGCGCTCAATGCCTCTTTCATAACTTTGATTCTTAAGCAGGAAAAAGCTATGACACTTGATATATTTATACCCATAGGTTCATGCAATTTGGTGTACAAAATTATATCCAAAGTAATTGCAAACAGGCTCAAGCCCCTTATACCAACTCTTGTGTCTGAGGAACAAACTGGATATGTGGAAGGAAGGAAAATTCTAAATAATATCATTCAAGCTCACGAGCTGGTACATTCTCTCAAGAGCAATAAGTAAGCAGGCATGATCATCCAACTTGACCTGGCAAAATATTATGACAAGCTAAGCTGGGCTTATATTAGGGAAGTACTAAAAGCATATGGCTTTGACCACAACTGGATAAGATGGGTAATGGCCCTTATTACCACAGCTAGTTTTTCAATCCTGCTAAATGGCTCACCATACAAAACTTTTAGGCCTTTGAGAGGCCTCAAACAAGTTGATTCGCTCTCCCCCTTTCTCTTTATTCTCATGATGGAAGGTTTAGTAAATGCGATCAAATCAGCCAAAGTAGAAGGAAAAATCCAGGGTCTTAAACTCACCACGAATGGGGATGCTTTGACTCACCAACAATTTGTGGATGACACATGCTGCAGGGTACACACACGGTCAAGGAAGCTAAAGCTTTCAAGAAAATCCTGAACGGCTTTGCTATGGCTTCTGGGACAGAGGTAAGTCTTACCAAGTCAAAGATTTTCTTTTTTAATATTAACATTGCTATTCAGAGAAACCTCACTAGAATTTTGGGCTTTCAAAGAGAACAGCTACCCTCCAAGTATCTGGGTACTCCCCTAATTGAAAAACCTCTGAGCAAGGTTGTTTGGGAGCCAGTCACTAATAAACTCCATGACAAAGTCCAGAAATTGACAAGTAGGTCTTTGAATTTAGCAGGTCAGCTAGTGCTAACAAAAATTGTCCTACAAAATGTTCCCATCTTCATGTTATCAGCGCTTCCTGCTCCTAAAGGGGTTGTGCAACAAATCAGAAACATCCAAAGAGACTTTCTTTGGGGCAAAGGGGAAGAGAAAAAGAAATGGACTTTGGTTGCATGGGATAAGATCTGTAAACCTAAGACATATGGAGGTTTGGGACTTCATGACCCTGAAACCCGAAGCAGAGTTTTTGGGGAAAAATTGTGGTGGAGATGGCTAAAGGAATCAGTATCCCCATGGGCCAAGATTTGGAAACAAAAGTATGAAAATATTTGGCAAGAAAGGGATCTCATTCGAATGTCTGGGCTCATCAAAGGCTCCCACATTTGGAACAAAGCATGGGAGAATAGAGCCATTGTTTAGAAACACAGTTTCTGGGAGATGAGAGATGGAAACCTAGCTTGGTTTTGGGAGGACAACTGGCAACAGGAACCTATTCTGTTAAGAGAAGAACTGGCCAATCTCAAGAATGACACTGACAATAAAGGTCTACTCAGGGTAAGTGACTTCTAGGATCAGGCCAAGAACGAGGGAAAATGGAGAACATGGAAGGACCTAGTTTATAGTGAAGAGACCCCTCTGAAGGCCCAGGCAGAAGCTCTTGGAGTGATCTTGGAATAGGGAAATATTTTGACATCAACATTGGCAGACAAATTGAGATGGGGAAGAAACAACGAAGGCAACTTCAACCTTAAAGAAACCAAGAGAATGACCCTAAGGCTTGACTTTCCAAACCCTGATAAGGCATGGAAGGAACTATGGAAAAACCCGCACTGGATGAAAATCAAAATGTTCATGTGGTTGGTGCAACATAAGAAAATTCTGACTTGGGATAACCTTCGGAGAAGAGGTGTAGCAAGTCCATCTAGATGTCAGTTATGTGAATCACAGGAAGAAACAGTGGAACACCTTCTCAATCTCTGCCCTTTCACCTCCACCTTGTGGAATTGGGTGGCTTCAATCTTTAGACAAACGGATAGGTACATTTTTAGCATCACTGGAACTTTGAAAAATTAGAGGAGAAACTTCTCTGATTATGAAATAACCAGCAAAGATTGGACTCTGGTTCTAAGCTTTCTAATTTGGGATGTCTGGAAAGAACACAACAAAAGGATTTTGAAGAACAGAATGGCCTCATCCCGGAGCATCATAGCTCAAATCATTAGACAACTCAAAGAGACTATAGGCACCCTTATAAAGAAACCCCCCGAGAACCCACCTGAAGACCAGGATGTACAAATACTTTTACATATGGGTCTTCAGGTTCCTTTCACCCAGGGAATAAGCAAGATTGTTAATCATATAACAGCAAATAAGGACTTCTGGCAACCTCCTCCTCATGGTTTTTTGAAATTCAATATAGATGGAGCCTCTAAAGGAAACCCTGGGGTGGTTGGTTATGGCAGAGTCATAAGAGATGAGCAGGGATACATAAAAATCATCTTTCATAGTTATTTGGGGAAGGCCACTAATAATATGGCAGAACTCATGGCCCTAGAGCAATGCCTAGAAATCTTAATTGAACCAAATTTATATAACACCATCATCGAAGCTGACTCTGAATTGATAATCAATTTAGTCAAGAAAATATTCAATGGCACAGCACCAGAAAGAGTTTCGAAACACTGGCTGTTATTGTAGGTATATCAACATACCCAATCACACCTGAGAACACTGAGAACCCTCAATTTTGTTCATGTTTGCAGAACTGCTAACACGCTAGCAGATCATTTGGTGAATGAAGGAGTACTCTATTCAAAAGGTAATAGAAGATATAACTGGATGTCGACTCCCCCATGAAAACTGCGTGAAGACTGTCATAAACAGGCTACCATAGACCGGGAGTACTTCCAGAGCATGAGAAATAAGCAAAGCGAAGACTAATGGAAACTGAAGAAAGAGGACCATTCACAGGGAAGGAGTAGAAGGTAAACAGCGGGCAGGTTGGTAGGTACCTGACCAAAGATTGCCCAAATCTCCATCATCCTATGGATTTCGGGTCGATAAATGTGCGTAGGTTAACTCTACATACGGACCCGAAAAAATATAGATTGGTGGCCTATTCTTTCTTCGGGTCCGAAAGAGATGTTAAAGGGTGGGCTATTTACTGAGATCACTGCCATCCTATGAATTTCAGGTGGAAATCTGCCCGATCTTTAATTTTCAAAACAAACCCGAAATTTTATAGTGAGGGGGCTTATTTATTTTTCGGATCCATAAGGGAGGTTAAAAAGGGGGCTAGTTGCTGTGATCCCTTTGGTTCTCCTCCATCCTATGGATTTCTTGTGGAGAAAATACATGACTGTTTATTTCTCATTTGAACTCGAAAAATTTTAGAAAGGTGGCCTAAGGTCCTCTTTAGGTCCGTAAGAAGAGTTAAAGTGCGAGATAGGTGTCAACCCGAAATCAACGCACGACCGTTGGATCTTGCAAGGTTGGATCGCACAGTCTTCAGGATAACAAGTTAAATAAAGATTATGGTTGGTCTTTTGGTAAAGTTTTGTGGGCCATCGGATTTGTGGGCCCCGTCGTCAAAGGCGTTAAGTTTTTAATTTGATACACGGCAATCCGACTAGCAGGTTCCTCTGTAGTCTTGTTTGGGCTTTTCATGGTTTTTGAAGTTTGGTTCGGATTTTTTTCCAGCCCAGCTTCCTATTGAATTTTCACAGAGCTGGTGCTACTCCATGTACATTATGTATTTTTCTAGTTTAATAGAAGGTTGCACTCTTTCCTGAGCGTAAAAAAAAAAAAAATACAATGTATGTATTCCTAAGAAGACAAGGATGGGGGTTTGCAGTACATGTGCTTCTCTTAAATAAAAAAGGTATAAATGTCAAGGGGTAGAAAGATGTAAGCATCCATAACATTATTTTTTCAAATTGTATAGTCATCAACTATGAAAACGTATTTATTGATGGCTTTCTTTTATGTTATGTATAGATTCCATTTTCAAAACACTTTAAGAGCATCACGAACAATAAACAAGTGAAAGGAAAAAGTTGTACAAGCATCGAAATAAGTGTTATGATAATCCAAATAAATATTTGGGATTAATAATTGATGGCATGGACCAAAAGAAAACACTTCTACCACATTTTGTTCGCACACCCAAAAATGTATAGGAGGAAAATTTTACTCAGTTTTACCTGGTCAGTTGCATGGTCTTCGATGGGAAAATGTTGCCAAGGGTATACTTCACAACTCCAAATATTCCTAATGATGCAAATTTGATAATAATGACAATTCATTATGTGATTTATCATTGGTTTGGTAATCTTCCTAAAGTTTTATATCTACAATTCGACAACACTCGTCGTGAAAAAAAAAATCATATTGTTTTTGGATATCTAAACATGCTTGTTGAATTGAGAATTTTTCAGAAGGTAAAGGTTGGTTTCCTTCTTGTTGGGCATGCTCATGACCATATTGATCAGGTGTTCGATCATTTTTTTGTCATATTGAGGAGGAAGGATGTTGGGAGTTTTCCATCATTAATTGAATTTATTAGGAAATCATACATGCCAAAGCCTATTTTTCATGTGTTGGAAGAAAATGTTAACATGCGAAGGTTTATTCTCGGACCACATGGTGAGGAGAAATGCATTGAACAAATTAATGATATTAGCTTCCAACATCAATTTCATATCAAAACAATTGATGGGAAAACACTAATATGGGGAAAGAAGTATTCAACTATTGCAGAATGGGTATCGTCATTAGGTTTGGCATTTTTTAAGTTCATTCCATATCATCCAATATTTTTGTCAAATACATTGTTATTACAATCACTTGCTAAAGTTCATAATGCATGTAGGTAGAAGAGAGATATAAATCATTCTAATTGCCTAGAAGAAATAAAAAAATGTATTAGATATACATATGATTACTTTGATATTGCTTATTCAGTTTGGTGGGACTCTTGTTTCAATAATCAGAGTGCTATCATTTCAAGAAAAACAAATGAAGATATACTTTTGAAAACTCCATTTATTTAGCCACAAAATGTGTTAAATGAACATGAGGAAAGAAACATTGTTGATCAACAACAATCTCAAGGTATTATTAATTCTTCATGGGTAGAGGAAAGAGAAATGTATATTGGTTCTAGAAGGTCGCATGCACAACATGAAGCCATGGAAGACCTTTACAGGGGTTCAATACAGGATATTAAGGAGGGTTGCATGATTGCAGTGCTAGTAGATGGAGATGTCAATGGCTATCCATTCTGGGTTTCCAGGGTTATAAAGGTCATTATAGAAAATGAAGATGTTTGAAGTGTTGAACTACATCAGTATGCCACAAATACACACCCATTCAATGGTGTGTACAAGTTAGAGATGGTAGTTGATAAAAAAAATTGGCAAAAAGAGAAAAAGAAAGGGTACAAATATAAATCTTCGCTGCACGAAACTATTAAAAGTGGAGGATGTTGACATACTTGTTTATGACTTTAATTTAACAAAGAGGGGAACTCTTCGCTTCAGGACGATAGAGATTCTAATGAGGTTGCTACCAGAAGAAACAATGTTGAGATGGGAGTCTATTGAACCTAGTCGTAGATCTAGAATAATTTTGAAACTTGAAATGGTGGGCATGCATGTTGACTCAGATGGGGCACTAGTTGATGAAAGAGAAGAATATTGAACATCTTTATCTGCATTGATTCATTCATCTGAGGATGTGAATTTTGATGGTGTGCAAGAAGATATGAGTGATTTTGAATAATTGTCTAAGACACTTTATATAATTGATGTTTGCATGGTATCTTGAAATAAAATTTTTGACTTCCATATGATGTTACATGAAGTTATTAGTCATTTTTATGTTTGTTGGATTATATGTTTTAATTATGATGAATTTATTTGTTTAGAATATCCACAATGCAACAATACCTTAGAGATATAATTTATGTTTCATTCAATCTACAAGTATTGATATTTTGATTAATTTAGCCATGTAATTTGTTCATAATGTCATGGTTTAAATGTGTTGAAAACTTAGAGTTTTTTAATTTGATGGTTGAAAATTTTTCAATTTGTTTTATCTTTAATGCTATGGTTGAAAACAGTTAAAATTTTAGCGATATTTAGTGTCATGTTATTATACGTTTAACGACATGGATGAAAAATGTTGGAATTTTAATCTGTTTCGGATCCCATTATTTTACCGTTAATGCCATTACTAAAAATGTTGAAATTATACCTAGGAAAGAAAAATGTTATTCTACCAAAAACATTAGTGTGTTTTTTTCATTTATTTTGCACAAAAAAATTGGCTTTACTGCCCTTTTTTAAATATGTTGAAAATTAACCCTAAAAAAAATAAAGCATCATTCCAGAATACACACTTTTCATTTTTTCGACTATTTTTCATGTTTTTTAAGGGTATTTTTGCTAGAGTTCTCGTTTCAAAGTTTACATTGTTTTAGACTAACAAAGGTATTAAATGGCATTTGTTTGTCACTACACAAGCGGGTGAGTATCGTGCTACAAGTTGCTAAGCACTGGAATCTACATTCAGAAGTTGTTGTGATGGCATCTAGATCAATTACATGATTATCAATGGGTTTGGAGTTATGCCCCATTTGGTGTATATAGCAATCAAATGGAACCATGTGTGGGAACACGCTGAGGCAAAACTGCCAAAGATGTTGACTAGAACCCTCAAAGCTTGTCTAAGGATATGGTTGATGATTAATCATTCACAACGACGTAGAGGCTTGTCACACTTCAGTGGTCAAGTCAACAAGAAAACCCATTCTTTGCACCCCAATCTATACCAATACAAATAACCCTTTTGTACATTCTAATTTATCCATGAAAGAAAGATATGTTTGATGATTAATCCTTCACAATGACGTGGAGTCTTGTCACACTTCAAAGGTCAAGTCACCAAGGAAACCATTCTATTCACCTCAATCTATAACAATATAAATATCCCTTTATACATTAGAATTTATCCATGAAAAAAAACTATAATAAAAATGTGAGAATAACTCTATTTATAATGAAAAAAAAGAACAAAAATATATATTTATTATAATAATAAAAACAATTATATATATATATATATATATATACTATTTCAAACACTTGTATCTTAATTCCAACATTCATCCTTTTCAAAGACTCATTAAACATAGTAGATAATAGACAAATTAGTAAAATAAACTCGTGAAAGAAAGTAGAAAATAACTTAATTAATAAAAAATTTATATAACCATCATGATATCAATCCACATGGTTTCTCTAATTGTATATAAAATACTTATAAGTTTTTTATGGTGTATTTATAAATTAATGGAAAATATTTGATATACACAGAAAATTAATCATAAGCTTGAGGAAATTTAAAATTATATATACACAATCCCTCATCATACTCTCATATGTGAGCTTCATTGTGTGGCCAACTATCTAGAGATGATAGAAGCTAGAGGAAGCATTGCCATGGAGACCTGGGTATTTAAATGTAAAGGCATCCTTCGAGGCAATATTGTTCTACTCATTTTATGAGGCAATAGAGTTGAATATGCCCATTGCAGAGACACCCATAATTCTATGGCTACAAGGGGGCTAGAATGCTCAAGCATGAATGGTAATTTCTACGAATTGGGGCTTGGAGAATCTCGTAAGACCTCAAACTCTATCAAAATGACTCACCATGGAATTGTAAATTCGGTATTACCATAAATTCGGTGTTTTATTCATTGATAGTCGAGTGGGTTTAGGCTACAACATAACAAATAAGGTCAATGACATCCCTACCGACCATAACTGAGTTGCAAAGAATCTCTATACCACCTTGGAGGAGATTACATGATTCCAAAATTATTACCTTTCTTTTTGGTGTTGGGGGTTGCATCTCCATAAGAGTTGTATGAATCAGTAAGGGTTGTTTCTGAGCTCTAGTCTTTCCTTTTGGGACTGGAGGAAAAGAATGTAGGTTCTTTTCTTTTAAATGCGACCATCTCTCTTTCTCATGGCTAATTAATGGTATCCTTGATTTCTTGTGCTTTGTTGATAGTTCTAATTCCTTTGTTTTTACAAGCCCCTTGTAAATAAAAAGGCTGCCATTCATAGCCTACGATAGAAAGAAGAGGCCCTAGGTGTCTGGTATAGAGCCCATAGATAGTTTCCTTCTATGTAAACCTCCAGTTTCCAAAGCCCTATTATGTGTTTTGGGGACTCTATTCAGTGTTCTCAGATTCCTATCTGGTGAACTCCCTTTCATGGAATGAAGCAAGCTTCCTACAAAAGAATCTCGCTTTCACTGTTTCTTAACATACTCAGATAAATCTCCTGATGAAGGACACCTATATAGTATTCTCTTTTCCTTCAATTGTGCACCTTTTCCAAGTGGTTCCTTCTACTTTGTAGATGATGGGGGCATTCTCTTCATTCTGATACATACATGGTCTCATGTTTACAATTTGTTCCTCTAGGCAAACAGCTTCCTCAAGCACTGTTACTTCGGCAAGAAGATGCTTTGTCTGACCAAGCCACAAAGAAAGAATATATGTCAAATACTATAATCAACTCTAAACACCTCCACAAGGACAAAACTATTTTGCGAAATTAAATAACTGGGACATTATTTTGGTGAAGACCTCCAATTAGAACAGAAATTCATCCCTTACAAAATAGTTCCGACTATCAATCCATTATAGGACACGGTGGCACATAGGGGAGTATGCTCTGTCTAATAAATTTTATAATATCATATATAAATTTAATCAATATCTCTACTCATACGATATTCTGAAAGTTCAAGTGCACATAATAAATGTAACTTCTTTTCTACTTGCAATGAATTCATAATTGTTTTCTAGGAAAAAAAACTCTACTCGTATGATATACAGATACCCATGCAGTTTATACTTACAATATCAAACAGTGTTAGGGAGCTAAAAGATTCTCACTTGCTAAAGAAGTATTTTTCAATGATTCATGATTCTGCTAAATAAGTGTTTTGCTAACATACATGATTCCAAAATTATTACCTTTATTTTCGGTGTTGGGGGCTGCGTCTCCATAAGAGTTGTATGAATCAATGAGGCCTACTTTTGAGCTCCAGTCTTTCCTTTTGGGACTGCAGGCAAAGAATGTAGATTCTTTGCTTTCAAATGTGACTGGTTCTCTTTCTCATGGCTAATTAATGGTATTCTCCATTTCCTATGCTTTTTTGATAGCTCTAATGCCTTTGTTTTTACAAGCCCCTTGTAAATAGAAAGGCTGCCATTCATAGCCTGGGATAGAATGAAAAGGCCCTGGGTGTCTGGTATAGAGCCCATATATAGTTGCCTTCTATGTAAATCTTCAGTTTCCAAAGCCTTATTATGTTTTTTGGGGACTCTATTTGGTGTTCTAAGATTCCTATCTAGTGAACTCCCTTTCATGGAATGAAGCAAGCTTCGTACAAAAGATTCTTGGTTTCCTTGTTTCCTAACATACTCGGATAAATCTCTTGATGAAGGAGACCTACGTTGTATTCTCTTTTACTTCAATTGTTCAGCGTTTCCAAGTGGTTCCTTCTACTTTGTAGATGATGGGGCATGCTATTCATTCTTATACATGCATGGTATCACATGTACAATTTGTTCCCCTAGGCAAACAACTCCTTCCTCAAGCACTCTTACTTTGGCAAGATGCTGCTTTGTTGGACCAAGCCACAAAGAAAGCATATTTTTCAAATACTATAGTCGACTCCAGACACCTCCACCAGGACAAAACCATTTTGCAAAATTAAATAACTAGAACATTATCTTTGTGAAGACCTCCAATTAGAATAGAAAGCCATCCCTTACAAAATAGTTCCGATTATCAATCCATTATAGGTTCCTATATAAAACTGGTTTTACCTGTGCTTCCCTTACAATAGGGAAGGAAATCCATGATTTTAAGACAAGAATATGATATGTTTTGGGAATTCTTAATAGGAATTATAAAACTCTCTTACATGAATAAGTGAAGTGAAAGATATGCCCATCTTGTTTCATCTACAATTCTAAATGTTAAATTTTCACTCAAATAGTATGCTTGCGAACTAGATCTTGAAGACATTCAGTCAACCATTTTGATAACCTACTAATGCTTTCTCTGTATATCAGGTTTTAGTATACCTTTTGAGGAAGAAATGATGGAAGATGAGGGAGAACCCCTAGAGGTCTTATGAAGGCTCTTCCCAATGCTCTGTGCACATCCTCCTGGTGCCGAAGTGTTTTATGTAGCCTATCAATCTGCAATTTGAGGGGAACACATAGTCGATCCGATAGATATTAGACTTTGGTTATAGCTAAATTATTCCATTCAGATGTATGCCAGGAGAATTCAAATCACATTACAGAGACTAAGACAACCTGAGATCTAGACCATTTGAGAAGCAACACCGAATATTTGTTGTATCAAGGCCATTATGATATCTAAGATGGAGTTGTCAACAATACAGAATGGATGAGAACAATGAATTGGTATGGAACCAATGAGTTTTTTAACACTGGAAGGAGTGTATGGGTTGTGAACGATAAGGTTGTTGGGCATTGGACGTCTTATAAAAGCCTGACACAATTTGTGTTGCTAGGAGCTAATCATGAGGTTTCAGCTGATCAAGGACTTCATTCTCAGAAGAATAATTATGGATGCATCTTGATCAGAGTTGATTGCATAACAAGAAATTTGGGCTACCACAGATCCTTATCAAAAGAACTAGGCCTTTGATTATGCTAATGGATACTTGTATAAATGGAAATGCCACTGGAGAGTACTTGCACATAAATTTGATCTAGAACCATTACCATATGAGGGCGACTTACAGCATTTCCTTCGCATCATATGGTTAAAATGCTAGTTAACCATGATCTCAAACCTTATGATGAGGTTGAGGTTAACTAAATAGAAAACAACCATATTTATGTCCTTGTTAACAAAGCCTATGTTGGTTTTTTTTTTAATTTGGATATGTGCCACTGTGTTAACTAATGAGCATATTATTGGAACCTACCACATTTCTATAGAAAATGAAATCTGGTAATATCTCAGACTTTATGCTTCTATGATTCATGATATATTGTTTAGATCTTCTCGAAACATCACATTGATAACAAAGGGTCAACATATTTCGAACCCAAATCTAGGTTCATCATCAACACCACGATGATGAACCTAGATTTGGGTTCGAAATGCGTTGACCCTTTGTTCTCAATCTGGTAATATCATTGATAAAAAAAATTGTAATATATTCATTCATTAGAATAGGTAATAATGTGTTCATAAACAACATATTACCTCATCTAACTCATGGAATGTGTTCATTGCAAAAACATGGGTAATGTACCAAAAAGAATGATAAGTTAATGGAAATAGAGTATGTAGTCAAAAAAGGATGTAACTGAGAGTCTAAATGTGTCAAATATTGTGCCCAATAAGAGTTATGGTGTTAATTTGTTTCATTAGTTTAGTTGCAGATCAATTTTCATGAGAGTGGTTTTTTAGAATCTTCCTAAAGAATGGATGTGTGAGGATGTGCTACAAAGCTACAAATTAATTCATTCTTGGTATCTTCATTAAAGTTAAATTCTTGGTAAAGGGTTAAATTAGGTTGCATGGCACCCTCAACATTTTCTTTAATCCAAGGGGGGTATTCCTGATTAGAGGAAGGTTTAATAAGAGGGTAAAAGGTAAGAATTTAGTGTAGTTCCCATAGGAAATAATAATATTCCATAATTTACAACTAATATATACATCATTCATGGCCAATAATGGTCAACTAAAGATCAATCAATATCATCCTAGATTGGGTTTGGATTGTAAGAACATAAAATCAACGAGTATTCCCATTATTATATAGAAACAAGTGTATCCTCAAGCATTCCCTTTAGCTTTACGATGGACCCATGTGCAGCTGAAGTACTGTATGGGTTGGTTGTAGACCTAGTAACTAGATAGTTTCCATGGTTTATTTAGGCATAATATATATAGCTCCAGATAATTCTATAATGGCGTTGGGTATGCAGGTATTAATGATATTTCCATTACCAATAAGGCTCCCATGGTTTACATACTTGGCCAAAAATATTTTTCCTTGAATTAAATCGAACAATTTCCTAACTACATTAGGGTCTGAAGATATTTATTTTCCTTTCCTAGCTTCTTTAGGAAGAGATCCTAGACATTCCTAGCGTAAGTTGGGAGATAATTACTGGATTAGAATAGGGGAATATTATCACATATTTCTAACCTCTTGTAAAAAATCAAATCCTAGTTGTTTGGAAGGTCTTCCCAGGGATAATATTTTATGTTATGGGTAAGTTGGAATTGAATATTCCATATGTGGTTGTTTGGGAATGGTGGCTTGAGTCATTTTAGATTATTTTTCAACCAGACTCTCCTCGTCATCTTGTTCCCAGATAACGAGAGTAATCGGAACATGAATCACCTTCCCTATGTGAAAGTGAAGGTTTTTACAATCCATAGGGATGGTAGCATAAGTCAGAAAATGGGGTATTTAAACATTGTAGATAGGCTATAATACTTTATTATTCAAATTAGGCATGTCTTGGGTAGGAAAATTTGGTGGTTTTCAAGGAGGATGATTGATTGGTAACTAAAGTTACTATAAATGTGGTTGAGGAGGGTACTCTTTGGCTTCTAAAGGCATATTCTCTTAGGAAGAATTTCCTCACTATCCTTGCATCCATGATTGGTTTTGGTCTCGGGTAGACCATTTTTGCTAAGGCATTGATGGGTACCAAACCTGAAGTGACTATTGATATGGGGCAAAGTGTTAAGATGGTTCTTGTGTCATGCCTTATGGCCATGGTGGGCAAGGTCACTTCTCTGATACGAAACAAATTTTCATATCCTCTTCAATAGCCCCTTGTTAAATTACCTTAACTTCCAATAATGAAGGGAAATTTTGGGTGGCATGATTCTACTCACAAATGCCTCATACTTCTATGTTGTTGATAGGGCATTCCCATACGGGCTGATTGTTCCACAATTTTCAATATGCTAATTTGTATTTATTCTTTCTTCTTTGATTATTAAAGGGCATCTAAATGAGAACCAAGGGTATTAAGGATAGAAATATTGAAATTATCAGTAAGTTTCCTAATTCAGCCTTAGTAAACCCTGTCCTAAATTTTTTTTAAGTCGTGGAGGTTATATCCCAGAGGCTTCTTCCATATTTTGAATGGTCACATTACTAATGTCTACATAATTTGTAGATTGCAACATATGACATATAGCAAATATCCATGTTACCCATAAGGTTGAATATATCAATACAATATTCTCTAAGTCCTTTGAGAATAATGATTTAGTAAGTTGTAGGATCTAAAGAATTTTTATTCCTGTAAAGTTTGTATTGGAATCTTTCAATATAGTCTTCTAAAATTTCATAATCCTTTTGTGACATTTTAAAGATAACTTTCCTAATATTTCAGATTTTATAGTGATCCTAGTATTTTTCTAAGAACTTCTTCTGCATTTCACTTGATGTTTGCATAGAGTTTCCCCTAACCCCAAGAACTAGCATAATGTTGCACCCTATAAGTTATCTAGAAATATTTTTATCTTTTGGGTGTCAGAAGAACAATGGTAACTATGAAAATGGATGTTATAGGCCATTTTGTCACATCCGATTAGTAAGCCTCCTAATGGGATCAATAAACATCTTATTCCTTTTTGTCACCATCTTGCACAAAGCCCTAAGCATGTTCCGTTCATCCCCCAAAATTTTAGCCCTAAATTTCTTCATTTGAGCCAGTTTGAGGACCAATGCTCCTTGTTAGCCTACTGGGGTGCGTTCACCAGTAGGTTGCTCCACTACAGCCTGTGTTGGTCACCAGCAGGTTGCTCATCTTTGCACCTGTGTTGGTTCTAGAAATCTAGGAGAATGATCAGGATTCTAGAAGCTTCCCCTTCTAGGAGTTTCCAAAAGTTGTTTCAACTATTTACCTTGGATAAAACAGTAAAATCATATCCCTCCCTACTTTGGAGTTTTCACCACTTATCCTTTGATCCTATCCCTCGATCAATGGTGGAACTCTTATCCTAGATTGGTAATTGGATAAGAACTCCCAACTTACCCTACTTCTCTATATATTCCCAGCCTTCTATGTGGTTAGGGGTTGGATTTTAGAGAGTGATTTTTCCCATATGTTGTTGTAGTGAGTGGTCATCATCTCATGCATTTAGGGTGATTAGAGGTGCATATTATGAAAAGGAAAGGACAAGTCAACAACTTGGAGGAGCTCTTCTACAAAATCAACTACTACTTATGGTTGTAATCTCCTTCCATTTATATTAATGCACATAATTCATTGCTTTCATATATGTGATGTTGTTATTTCATATATTTAAATACCATGTTGATCTATTGAATGAAGTACTTAGATGCAACTACATAAATCTCATTGTTTCTTGGCTTGTGTTATCTGATTGTGCAGGTTCTAATTTTGGCATTTAGAGCTGGAATTGGAGCTTCCATGCAAAAGAAGGAGCAACGTGTGTGAAGGATTCGAAGTAGGCCTCACTGAATAATCTATTTACTTTAAGGAAAAGCACTGTGATCCTTGTTTCTCTATTGTTCTAGGTTAGCCACTGACCTAGGGGATATACTTTTGTCCACAATCGTAAATATCGTATAACAAATTAGTGACCATAATAGGGAACAAAGTATTCCCTTGGTGTTTTCCTTGTCCCTTGTGATTTATTGCCTCCTTGACGGAACTTTGTTGTATCATCCAACCAAGAACAAACATAGGAAATGATTTGATTGAGCCTTTTTTTACAATTTGTGTGCTATAATTCTCTTTGCTAGGCACAACGCACCCCCTGTGTCTTTGACAGAGTGTTGCACCTCACCTAGGCCCACTCTGCACTAGTGTTGCAACACAGTGGTGCCTCTTCTACATCAGCTTTTGTCCTTATTTTTTCATGATTTTTTCCTTGGTTCTTTAGCCTATCTTTGGTCAACCTACTTCTATTTGAACTTCCTTGAGCCTTTAGTGTCTTGTGGTCTCTCTAAATCCTCTGTTTGGTTTTCATTTGTGTTGTCTTCCTCTGGTAAGAATTGGTTTTGATTTTTCTTTGTTCTTTTCATTTGGTAGCTCGCAAACTTATTTCGTTTGATTACTGGTTGCTTAGATGAATTTTTGTTCTATTCCTCATTCTAAAAAGTGTATTTGAATTAGTAATTGAACATTCACATCTAATTTTTCTTCGTTTTGAAAATTAATTGTGGTGAAAATAATTTTTTTTCATCGGCATCTAGGGTTTTTCATGTGCTATAGCATAGGAACAGTTACATTGGAAAGGAAATTGCATCTTGCATCTTATTTGTTGCATATTGATTATTTCTTTCCCTTCCTTAGCTATATTGTCATTGAAATAGAAAGGATTTCTATTTTCACATGATAGATTTGCATTTTAGGATATTTAGGTGACATTCGTGGTGAGCCCCAAAACTAAAACATAATCAAGAATAAACAGTAAAATTTATTCAATCAACCTAAGGAGCACTTGTAACATTAACACAAACAATTAGAGGTCTAGGCTAGAGACGTGTTTCGATGTCGTTAAATGTAGGACCTATCGTTGTTTTCTAGCATTGCATCTCGAGGGTTAAATCTCATTCCACGTATGTGAGTGTATATGATCATATTCCATGTACGTTCGGGTATATTGGTGATGCTCCATGCACGTAAAGTATATGCGAGCACTCTCATCGAACAGTTATGCATTAGACAACACTACTGTGGACTTTGCTCCCACATACCATCATGTATATTTTGGGAGTCGCCAATAGGTTTTTATCCATCCATAGGTAATTGAGTCTACCACCTTGTATACCGTGATACACCAAACACAACATTCATGGAGATTGGTTGTCGTACATTAAGTCCTTGGTTCACCAAGGTGTATATTGCAGATAATGGTTTCTTGGTAATCCTTTATGCCTAGACTACCTATTTTTTATTTATTTATTTTTGTGTTAATAAAATTTATTTCCCAATGTGGAAGAACAAAATCCCTCTCCCCATCGTTTTTGTAGAATGGAAAATAAGCCTCCTCTTCCTCCAAAGGCTACTCCTAATCATCGTCCAAGACATAGGAAAAAAAACTACTGAATCAGGAACATCATGAACTACTTTTTTCCCTCCTCCCAACATTAATAAGCTATAATCATTTGTCCCTTTGAGTTCTCAACTCGAGAATACATGTACTCCTTTTGGTGACACTGACACAATTGAAATAGAAGTCCCTAAGACCTTTTCACCAAAGGTCATTGAATCTAATCTCCCTGGGTTAGAAACTTTATTTGTTGATGTTATTAAACCTAAGGAGCCTCATCCATCTTCATTTGATTCTTTGTTACCTTCCTCCTCACTTCTTTTGTCTCAGACAGAACCAATATATCTTGGGTCTGACGGTCAGCCTCTTCCACACAAACTTCTGAGTATTGAAGAGACCCCTCAAGAATAGCCTCATGCCTCTACTCTCGTTCATTTGGAAGGAATTTATTTTTATCAAATCAATCATCTTCAGTGTCCTCAACCTCAGACACAATATCCTTTGCCTGATTCTTTGGGCCTACTCGTGAATCTCTGGTGACAATCTACATTGGGATTGTTAACCATGACTAGAAATGATTCAAACTCCTAGCCTATTTCCACTACTATGGTTGATAAATCAAGCACCACATCCTCATTTATGTTTGTAACACCAGAAGAAGCTCATTTATATGGTGGCCCATCCATCCTTCCTGGATATTAGGTTTTATCTAGTACCTTTCTGGTGTGGATGCCAGTCCTTGGACCTCTCCCATGTCATCCAATTCAAGAATAATGTCTGGTAATTATCATATGAATGGCACAAAATTTTCTCCTCTTTTGAGTCCATATACACCTACAATAGAGCAATAGGCTGGCCCTTATATTAGTGGGAAAGGCTACCCTCAACAACCCAACCCTTCTTATGTTGGGTACCCTCCATCTGGATCACAGTTACCTCCATAAACCCCTACTCCCATGGAAAGGTGGTGTTATAGACATATTTGGGCACTACAACCCCAAACTTATGTGTTGATAAACTAGGGCTCTTTAACCCCTAAAAGTGTTGTTTCATACCCTAAAGGATCATGGTCAACTGATTACATCATTCCCCAGAAGTTTCACCTAAAAAACTATCTAGAACTAGCCAAAACTGGACCATACTGACTGCTCCACTATCGGGGTCCGATGCATACTGAATCCTACAATAGCCAGGTGCAATGCATACTAAAGAGGCCTTCTGTGGGGTGCGATGATCCAGAATGGACAAATGTCTAAGACAATTTGCTAAGTGGATGCTCATGGAATCTTCTAAAAACTTCTCCTATGACACTTGCCTCTCTGAATTCACCTAGGGATGAGTAAGAGATCCAAGAAATCTCCAAGTGGAACCAAGAACAACAAGTGGAATGACACTAATCAAAAACCCAGAGATGACTCACACCCTTGTAGAAATCTATAAATGGATCCCTCATCTAAGAGATCTGGAGGCTGGAATTTTGTAATTTGTAAGGAAGTGCTGATAGTTTTGTATCTGAGAAAGAGCATTGTATTGTTGGGCGATCTTACTTTTCATGAGGTGAAGAGGGCTTTGATGCTGGGAGGATGATGCTGGATCAAACAGCTGGGTTGTAATTCTCCCTTCATATTTAATAAAGTTCTTTGAATTTTCCTCCATACAATTGTGTATTTGTGAATGCCATTGTATGTTCATTGTATTTCTAATTCTGGAATGCTTATGATATAATAGATCAATATGCTTTGATAGTGTTTTATTACTTTGTTTCTATAGATATTCTTTGAGTGGGATAAGTAGGAGAGGAGGTGCAAGCTCTATCAAGGGGGAGAGAGATCAAGCAAGGAGTTAAGCAAAAGATCCAGGTTGGTTCCTTTGCCTCTCTCTTATCTATCATACATAGAGGAAATCACAAATTGCTTTGAATTGTTTGTTTCTAGGATAACTGCCAATCCTAGAGGGCTAGTCGATCGAAAAGACACTAGTTTTCCCATAAACAAAATGGTGACTCCATTGGGATTGAATAGATGTTTGTTTGTTGTTGTTGTTTGTTTTATAAACTATAGATGGAGCCTAAAGTTAGCCAAATAGCCTTCAAACTGCTCTTGCTCTGCAATTGCATAGTAGATGAATGCTGCTTCAGTGAATCTTCGGTTTAGTTTATGAATTGAACATTTGACTTAAAAACATTATAGATGCCCTTTTGGTAGCTCAGTAGCCTCTCAAGATCATATCTCAGTTCTTTTCCCTTTACTGTCCATCATAGCTCAGCTTAACTCACTGAAATCAGCTCCAAATTTGAACCAAAACCCATCACAGTTGCGCTCCCTGGCACATTGCACTGTCTGCCACTATCAACCAGTATGCATCACACCTCCCAAGCCTAAAAAGTGTGATGCATCCCTATTTCTATGAAGCCCATGTGTGATTACTGACTGAGCCTATTTCCCTTCTTGAAATTTGGGGTTTTTGTCCTTGTTTTCAGCTCTGTTTAGTTGTTTTGTTGCTTATGAATAGTACCTCATTACTAAAGCCTCCTTGCATTAGATACATCAGCCTCCATTGATTAGGATTAGTAAATGTTTTTATGTATTTTTCCATCATTTACAATCCTTCATCGAAAATTTTCTTAAATCGAACTGTCATTTTGGTACAAAAAGGTGTCATAACTGTCGTCTTGTGTCAAAAAGAGAAGTGTCGTGAAGTCTTCCTTCCTTGAGTAGTTGACTGAACTTTTCTTCGAGTATTTGATTTGATTTGTTGATATTTGAATTGTTGAAATCATTTTCTATTTGAAATTGAAAAGTATCATTTATCCTTCCTTTCTATTTTGAAAAAAAAATTGTCAAAATGTCGCTTTGAGTAAAAATATTTCAGATCTTCACTCTACTTAGTTTTCATTTTGTCATTTTTCACATTAAGGGGAACGAAAAAAAAATGCATGCATTTGAATTTGAATTTAGACTGTGTGAGAAAAATGATTTAGGAAAAGTGCATTTAGTGTGTGCTCTTTTCTCTTTGTTTGAAAGAATCGTAATCTTCTTTCCCTAGTAGCTAGGATTTTCATTGCTCAAAATAAACAACGATTGTTTATCATTGTAAATTGCATTTTTAGGAATTTCAAATCAACATCATGCGGTGAACCATTGAAAGGAGAACTTCTAAACAAGATCAACTCTAAACTAAATTTCAATGAACTTAACAACACTTGGGAACTTAACACAACACATCTAGAGGCCTAGGCTAGAGACGTGTTCCAGCATCGTAAAAACTGGTAACTATCGTTTTCATTGAAGGTTGGGTGATTCCTCATCCTTGATATGACAAGTGCTAGCATGGACTTGTGCTCCCTGTACCATCGAGTATATATTGGGAGACCACAATAGGCTTATATCCTTTATCCATTGGAAGCCGAGTCTGTTGCCCTATCAATCGCAATGCATTGAACACAGCGTTCGAGAAGATTGATTGCCGTACATAAGTCCTTGGTAATTTCTCATTAATTTATCACCAAGGTGTATATTGCAGTTTTGCGATTGGTATAGTAATCCCTCTATCTAGATTTTCCAGAGTAGTCACTTTCGTTCCTTTTTGACTCTTTAAAAGAAAAGGTCCATCTGAGCACTTGTCACTTCAGGCTCATTAAAAATCGAAGGGGACTAGAGTCATCTTTAGCTTTTTCTCAACTCTTAAAAATTGAAAAAGAAAAGTTGTGTCAAAGCGTCATTAAAATTTATTAATTCAGAATAACATCCTTGTTCCTTCATTGATCTTAGGTTGAGATATATGGAGACAAATCCGAGATCCACCAATCAAGGAATCCCTTCTCAGGGGAATCCTAGTCCTTTTTCTTCTTGGGTGTTATAGGCATATTTGGGAACTGCAACCCCAATCAAATATGTCCATAAACCAAGGGCTTCTAAGTCACTAAAAGTGTTGTTTCATACCCTAAAGGAGTGAGGTTAGTTGATTACATCATCTCCCAGAAGTTCTCCATGAAAAGCTACTCAAAACTGGTCAAAGCAGGACCATACAGACTGCTTAGTGCTAAAGGTGCGATGCATCTCACCTGCCACATGCAAAAAGTGTGATGCATACTGGAAATCCCTTCTATAAGGTGCGATGGGCGAGAGCAGACAAATGGCACAAGCAGTTTGCTAGGTGGAAACCCAGAGAATCTTCTAGAAACTGCTCATTTGACACTTGCCTCTCTGAGTTCGCCCAAGGATGAGTAAGAGTTCTAAAATATCCATGTGCAACCAAGAACTATCAAAGAGATGACAGTAATCAAAATCCTAGAAGCTGACTCACCCCCCTGCAAATATCTATAAATGGATCCCTCATCCAAGAGATCCAGAGGTTGGAATTTGTTAATTTGCAAAGAGGTGCTGCTGGTTTCTCTTTGAAGACATTGTCAGGTGATCTTTCTTTGTGTGAGGTGAAGAGGGCTTTCAAGGTGGGAGGATGGCACTGGGTTAGACCAAGTGATTGTAATCCTCTCTTCTATGACTTTTCCTAATAAATCCATTTGAGTTTTCCTCCATATTCTTGTGTATCTCTGAGTATTATGTTTGTTATATGCATTTGTATGGTCAATATATATCTGATCCTATATTGTTTATAGTGAAAGATCTCTATGCTTTGATGGTATTATGCTGTTGTGAATCTACAGGTGCTCCTTGAAGCTGGACAAGTAAGGAAGCAGTGGCGAGATTCTGTCAAAGGGGAAAGGAAACAAGCAAGGAGCCAAGCGGAAGACTGAGGTTGGTACTCTCTATTTCTTTCTCATCTCTCGCTCGTAAAGGAAAAACAAGTGAATTTAATCTGTTTGTTTCTAAGATAGCTACCTGTCTTAGTGGGACTAGCAGCTCTGAATAGACACTAGATTTCCCAATAACATTGGGGAAATATTGGTGCTCCGTATATGGCTACATTGTCCCTTCCGGGAATTACAATTGGCCTGCCACTATGGCTATTCTCAACCTCTGTGGTTCAAAATGTTGTGATTCCTCTACAATCGAGCACACCTCTAGTTGATCCTAACGTTGGCCCTTTTCCTTCTTCCTCGTTTGTTTCTATCTCCCCTTCTTCCTCTTCACTTGGTAAAAGTATTGATACTAGTAACTAGGTGGCTAAGAAGAAGAAGAAAGGGAAGAAGAAGAAGAAGAAGCCAATTCAACAAGGGGGAAACCAAGCAACAATTGCTTTGAATGCAACGTCTAATGAAAATCCATCTGTTAAGCCATCCAAAGCTAAATATCCATGCATAATTTGTGTGGAAGACCATTTTCATCGAAATTGTCCTTATTTTCCTCGGATCTTGAAAGAATGGTCTTCCCATTCACACTATCCGGTGTCATCAACCTCTAGTGATCATGTTGGTAAAACTCCATCAACTAGTAATAGTGAAGTTCATGGATAGAAAGGAAAGGTCAAAGTTCCATGTAGGTTATGTGAAGAAATAAACCCCTTTCACCTTTGTCCCTATCTAGATGAAGCCAAAAGAGTGTTGGATAACTGTCTTGCTTCACCGCAGTGACTTCCATCTGAACTATCTCTAAATCCTTCACTAGTTGATGAAATGACTAACCAAAATCAACCGTCGGTCAAAACCACTCTCTCTGAAAGTGAATCCTATGAGTCTATACCTAACCAAAATCAGCAAGTCGAGGTAACAGTTGACCTGATTTCACTTTTAGCTAAGTGTACCTTTCTCGAAGAGAGTGAAAATGATACCACTCAAGTTCTTTTTGTTACCTCAAATTCAAATGAGCTTGGGGGCAATCCACCTGTTCCAGCAAGACAGGAGGAAAATCCTTCAGTTCTCATAACTCAAGGGGTTAATTCTCCTATTTCTAGGGTACCCCCTCCAAGTAGTCTAGTTACTTCCTTCAATTGGAATCAACTGACAGGATCTTGCCTTCCTTCTTATGTGCCTTTCCAGATCATAGTAAAAGTTTGTAATATGATTGTATCTGGCACTATTATAGATGAAGGTGCATCCGTGAGTATCCTTTCCTCAATTGCTTGGCAAGTGCTCGATTAGCCACCGCTTGTGCCTATTACATAGAATCTATTGGGCTTTAAGAAAGGACCCAGTCGACTATTAGGGATCCTTCCTCAGTTACCTATCACTTTGGGTGGAAAAGCCATTTATCTGAATGTGATGGTAGTCCCAGGACCTTTAGATTACAAATTACTTCTTGGGTGTGACTATGTTTATCACATAGGAGCTATTATTTCAACACTCTTTCGAGTGATTTTTTTCCCGCATGAAGGCGGGATTGTCACCATTGACCAACTTTCATTTCCTGGTCCAAATATAGCACCTAGTCAACCATCATCCCTAAATAGTCCATTTATACCAATGGTATCATCGCCACCACGATTTAATTATGTGGCAACCTGTTCCATAACTACATCAACTGACGATCAATTCAGTGATGTTGTACATTATGTACTAGGAGCATTGGAACCAGATCTCTCTTTCATGACCACTTATGAGTTATGATCGAAGTCTATGAGGATAGTTCTTTTGTGTCAACCTCGTTAAAAAATGAAAACAAGGATATGAGCAGAGTTCCTTGTCTTGCGTCAAGCTCGTTAAAAAATGAAACAAGGACCCCTGGAGCAAAGTTCCAAGTTGAATCATTCACTTGATCTCGTAAAGGAACCTTCATTCCACCTGTTAGCTCTACTATAAAATTTCAATGTTTAAAGGGCCAAATTCGGGTTTGGCGGTGCGTTTGTGCTGAAAAGGGCCTCGCAGCAGTCATTCTCCTCCTTAATCCTTCAAGTTTCCTCACACCCTCTTAGTCCTCTCTTTCTCTGTTTTCCTCCTGAAACTTCTTCATTCCTCGCCTTATCCATATTCCCCTGCTTAATCCCTCTTTACCCCAGCACCTCTGTTTAATTGTTTTAACACTGCAAAACCTCGCCAAAATCCTTTTTCCCGGCTCCCGAGCCTTTTTGTTTAAAACCTATAAAACCTGTTAAAACCCCGAATACACTCATTCTTCGTTTAATCCCAAGCGCTAAAGCATTAACCCTTTATAACTACATGCCTTCATAAATTATAAACCCTCTGATGATTTGAAATCTCAACCATTGATTGCTTTAATCTAACGGTCTTTTTCTTTTGCCCACGCATTAAACTCTGTGCTCTTTCCTTACCACCTGACCGTCCATTGCAGATGTGATGGTGGGCACTCCCACCGATCGTGCAACCTACGTGCCCGTTAACCTACGGGGGTGGTGGTTTTCGGGGGCCACGTGTTATATTTCTATTGGATCACGCCCTGTGTTATGAAAACCGCCCGCCTGCGATAGGTGGTGCAGGGAAAACCACCCACCACTAAACCGCCCGTCCTCTACCTCCTCCCGCACGTTAATGTTCACGCGCCTTCCGTTTGTGATGACCATCAGATCTGGCACATCTAGATTCGATGTCCCTGATTGCTCCCGCTCATATGTCTCCCGATAGCTCCTCCCACGTGTTCTCCACCATTGATTTTATCATCCAACGACCATTATTTATTTTCGCCTTCTACTCATGCTTCTGCCATGTTTTTTAAGTCATTCGACTGCTCTCTACTGCCGAGGAAGGAAAACAACGATCAGCCACCTTGTACCTACACAATTAAAGCTTCAGCAACGGCAATTAATCACCAGAATGGCTGAAGGACAAAAGTACACTCTCGAGCAATTCAAGCATTTATCAGGCATGGAATTTAATCCATAATTCACTCCAGCTACCAGAGAAGGACCGTAGAATAGCAGAAAAGGTCATTTTGTCCATTAAAGCAGTCAGATTTGTATCAGAGGCCCATATTAGATTGTAAATGCGGTTGGTGGTCCATTAAGACACCTCCACGCATAGCATAGCAAAGATATTTTGTAACCAACCTCAATATATATCGAGAGACACAATGTAATGGGTTGATGAGTGTTATCTTGCTGTAAGGTTCAACTTCTGGAGACTGTAACTACTATGATACCTGTAGCGTCTAGTCTTCATTTTTAGCTAATGAAAGCTTCTTTTGTTGTTAGTTCCTCACTGTCCACTACTTCTTCTTGTTCCAGGCTGTGCCTGTTTTGCATTTATTCATGTGCTATTAATGTTTAGCATTAGAGGGGTTGTCAACCCACCTCTGTGTTAGGATTTAGCATGTATCATTGAATTTGTGTGCAGGTTTCTATTGTTTTAATGCCAAAGAGCTGTCATCCTGTCTGTGTATTAGAAAATAGATTTACAGACCTTTTAACTAGTTGCAACCCGCCATCACAGGGTCCTGTGTATCTGCTGGTGTGGTCAGTCTTCTCCATTATCACCTTATCCTCAAACTGTGAGTAATTGGTGGTCTAAAGCCTTGTAGTCTGGGGGTGTTCACCCATGTTTGGGGTCAAGCATAGTAGAAGTGGTTATCTGGCTTGAATATGCAGCATTTCTTTCATTAATCCACCAATTTTCCAACATTTTGTTGAATTTGTAATGTTCCCAAGCATCTCTGATATACAACCTAGGAGAGTTTCTTGGGGTGATAACATTAATTGGCGTCGTTGTCGGGGAGAGGAGAATCAAAGCTCAGCTTCCCTGGGAGAATGACACAACTTCAAGCTTTGATGATACACAAAGTTTGAACACAGTTTTTGGTTGTAATCATCTATATGGCAACTCCACTGGTGGAAGACCATCATTTGGCGACTCCACATTGAAGATCTGGCACAGTTGGTGAGGCATGCTCACAAAAATCCTTAGAAACCAGTAGCTAACCAGTGCCTGATCCTAAGAAGATCGTTCAGCAGAAGAGAATATCGTAGTAAGGAGCATCAAGACCAGGTAAGCCTTTGAAAGTCCCGCGTATCTCTGTTAGTGACAGTCACCCTCAGAGATTCATTTAGCTCCTTAGTCATTCATTTCCCTTTCGGACCTCAGTTGAAAGAAACATTCCTTGCTGTCTATCGTATTCCTCTATCTCTGTTATCCTTTTCATTGATTCATTTCACTCATTCTTTTAGTATCCTTTCATATACCTTAGTCATGGTAGGTCAGCAAGCTCTTACAAAGATAGAACGAATAGTTGCTGCTACGTATGGACCCTTAGTCTTGCCTACCCCTTTGAATGCCATCCCTGTAGGAGATTATCAAGAATTCATGCCAAAGTTTACTAGTGTAGAAGCAATAACAACTGAAGAGCATTTAGAAGCCTTTTATAGCTATGCTGATAACCTGGATATTAATGAAGAGGATGTCTAGATGAGGGTTTTTGTCCAAAGCCTAGATGGGGAAGCTAGAAAATGGTTTAGAGATTTACCCCTTAGGTCCATTGTAGACATTGAGGCCTTAGATGATGTGTTTCTAAAGCACTGGAGAAATAATAAAGATCTTCTCTTTTATCATGATGAATTTGGGAACTTGTAGAGAGAGGATGGTGAGCTACTGTCTGAATTTAACATCAGATTCAATCATATGTATAGGAGAGTGCCAGCTGAAGTAAGACCTACCCCTGTTTTTGCCATGCTCACATATGCTAATTCCTTTGATTCTCAATTCTGCCTATTGTTAAGAGAATGAATATGTGCTTCTTTGGTTGATATGCAAACTGCAGCCTTTGAAGTAGAAGCAAATATTATCACTGCAGAAGGACTCGAAGATGATGCTGAAAGGAGAAGATAGGGAGCTGAATCATCTTCATCCTATGATTCTGAAATAGATGAATTGGCTAGGATGATAGAGCTATTGACCTCTGAAGTTTCCAAATTAAAGGCTAAGAACCATTTTGAAGAAGCAGGAGCTCATTGTTCCTGTTCTCTTCCAACTCCAAATTCACATAAAGGAGCAGATGAGCAATTGCATATTTTGCAAAGAAATAAAGTTACAAATAAAGATGAAGGGGTAAGCCCCCTTTTACAGAATATAGTCATGGAAGAAGAGTTGTTTGAAGAAGAGGAGGAGGTCCATGGTTTGGAAGATAAGGGTAGTGCCCCCTTCTTAACCAAAGCTGCTTATGAAGAACATTATCCAGAGGCACTGCTTACCAGTTTGTTATAGCTATAGAACAACAAGCTTTTTAGCAGCAGCAATCAGCAGTTGGTCCCTTCATCCTCCAAGAACCTATGCTCAAAGCCAGCTCAGCTTCACATGGCTATGTAGATCTGCCAATTTTCCAGCCCGCTTTGGTCACCATTCCAGTGATTAATAAGGGAGAAGAAAGCTCCCCATCATCTTTTGCCCCTCTGCCTGCACAAATGACAATCCCTCAAAGTTTCCCCTTGACCACTGAGGCGGGAAATAGCTCAATTCTCAAGGCTGAAACTGATCAACTCAGTCTTGATATTTTGATACTTGCTCAGATGGCCCCCACACAGAATAAAAGGGCAGCTTATCAGATGATAGAGGAAAGGGATGTGCAGTATTGGAATCCCTCCTTGGATGTGGGCTGTTTTGAGTAAGATACAGGAGCAGAAAACCTCTTTGTGTCCCCTGAACAAGAATACAATGGTGCATCTTTCATATTAGTTGTGCAGACTACAAAAGACACAGATAAGTACACAACATTCATGGTTATCCAGTAGGTGTACAAGTGCTCCCATGAAGAACATCCGAGGAGGAAAATATACAGAAGGGAAATGAAAATTGATCCATATCTTCCTGTCAAGCTCAAATGTCCTAAACTGTTTGAGGTGGAGGATCAAATAAATCCTGTCTTGCTGATCTATGATGAACCGGATGACAGAAAATAATTTAGATGGCCTAGCAAATGGGCAGCTTCTGAATTTTTAAGTATTCAGGGCTTAATAATTTCTTTTTCAGTTTTAGTTTAGACCTAGTTTGACTCCATGCCTAATGGATACTAGGAAAATGTATTTAAAGTTGGTTTTGTATGAAAGGCATTGGTCTGCAGGTTCTTGAGACCTCACAGGGAGGATCTCATCCCCAGAAGGAGCCAATGTTAGCTCTGCTATAAAATTTCAGTGTTTAAAGGGCCAAATTCAGGTTTGGTTATGTGTTTGTGTTGAAAAGGGCTTCGCAGCAGTCATTCTCCTCCTAATCCTTCAAGTTTGCTCACACCCTCTTAGTCCTCTGTTTCTATGTTTTCCTCCTGAAACTTCTTCATTCCTCACCTTATCCATATTCCCCTGCTTAATCCCTCTTTACCCCAGTGCCTCTGTTTTATTGTTTTGCAAAACCCCACCGAAATCCTTTTTCCTGGCTCCCGAACCTTTTTGCTTAAAACCTATAAAACCTGTTAAAACCCCAAATAAACTCATTCTTCGTTTAATCCCCGGTGCTAAAGCATTAACCCTTTATAACTACGTGCCTCCATAAATTAGAAACCCTCTGCCGATTTGAAATCTTAGCCATTGATCACTTTAATATAACAGTCTTTTTCTTTTGCCCACGCATTAAACTCTGTGCTCTTTCCTTACCATCTGACCATCCATCACAGATCTGACAATGGGCGCTCCCCCCGATCGCACAACCTGCATGCCCGTTAACCTGCGGGGGTGGTGGTTTTTGGGGGCCACGTGTTATATTTCTATTGGATCACACCCCACATTACGGAAACCGCCCACCTGCAATAGGCGGTGTGGGGAAAACCGCCCGTCCTGTACCTCCTCCCACGCATTAATGCTCACGTGCCTTCTGTTTGCGATCACCATCAGATTTGGAACATCTAGATCCGATGGCCCTGATTGCTCACGTGCATATGTCTCCCGATAGCTCCTCCCGCGCATTCTCCACCATTGATTTTATCATCCGACGGCCATTATTTATTTTCGCCTTCTGCTCATGCTTCCGCCATGTTTTTTAACTCATTCAACTGCTCTCTGCTGCCGAGGAAGGAAAACAATGATCAGCCACCCTGTACCCACACAATTAAAGCTTTAGCAATGAAAATTAATCAACAGAATGGCCGAAGGACAAAAGTACACTCTCGAGCAATTCAAGCATTTATCAGGCATGGAATTTAATCCATAATTCACTCTAGCTACCAGAGAAGGACCGCAAAACAGCAAAAAATTTCCTTTTGTCCATTAAAGAAGTTAGATTTGTATCAGAGGCCCATATTAGATTGTAAATGCGGTTGGTGGTCCATTAAGACACCTCCACGCATAGCATAACAGAGATATTTTGTAACCAACCTCAATATATACCGAGAAACACAATGCAATGGGTTGATGAGTGTTATCTTGTTGTAAGGTTCAACTTCTGGAGACTATAACTACTATGATACCTGCAGCGTCTGGTCTTCATTTTCAGCTAATGCAAGCTTCTTTTGCTGTTAGTTGCTCACTGTCCACTACTTCTTCTTGTTCCAGGTTGTGCCTGTTTTGCATTTATTCATGTGTTGTTAATGTTTAGCATTAGAGGGGCTGTCATCCCACCTCTGTGTTAGGATTTAGCATGTATCATTGAATTTGTGTGTAGGTTTCTGTTGTTTTAATGCCAAAGAGCTATCATCATGTCTGTGTATTAGAAAACAAATTTACAGACCTTTTAACTGGTTGCAGTCGGCCATCATAGGGTCCCGTGTATCTGCTGGTGTGGTCAGTCTTCTCCATTATCACCTTATCCTCAAACTGTGAGTAATTGGTGGTCTAAAGCCTTGTAGTACGGGGGTGTTCACCCATATCTGGGGTCAACCATAGAAGAAGTGGTTATCTGGCTTGAATATGTAGCATTTCTTTCATTCATCCACCAATTTTCCAACATTTTGTTGAGTTTGTAATGTTCCCGAGCATCTCTGATATACAACCTAGGAGAGTTTATTGGGGTGATAACACCACCCACCTGATAGCCATGAGTAGTCTACTTAGGTGAATGTAATGAAGCTTGGGGGGCATGCACCCTTGTCTATTCTGTGGATGAACCCAGCTAAAAAGATAAGTTTCCCTATAGGTTATGTGATTGTTCTGAGACACCATTCACCTTTGTCTATTCTGTGGATGAAGCCAAGGAAGTTTTTCATCTATTCTGCAGACGAAACCATCCTGCCTAACATGATTTCCCTGTAGGTTATGTGATTGGTCTGAGACGCCATTCACCTTTGTCTATTCTGCGAAAAAAGCTAAGGAAATGTTTTGTCTATTCTGTGGACGAAACCATCCTACCTAACCTCAGTAGTTTCCATATGGCTATTGGAGAATTTCCTTTTCATTATGCTGGGGGCATGCAAACCATTTTGAATTTTTATTTTCAATTTTTAGTTTTGTCGTTTCTAGCTTGTGTAAAAATGAAACTAAAAATCGAGCATATGTTGTCGCATGATTCAATCTCATTAAAAAATAAACCTACCACTGAGCATAGTTCCCCCCGTTCAAGCTCGTTAAAAAATGAATCCACCTTCAGTAAATAACCTTTGTGATTGCGCTGCTATCAGCCTTTCAAGCCTTGGTTGTATTCTTGCCATCACCTCCATTCTTTTGGTTGATCATACACTTCCACTTGATTGTTTATCTTTTTGAGGAACAGCTGTGACGAGTGGTCCTGTTAGCCAACCTCTTCACATCACCATGTTTCAAGAAGTTCCAAGCTCACCCAGAACTAGTTTGCTACCCTAAACACCACTCGTTCCTCAAAAAAGAGTCTCCTTTAAACTCTTTTCAGACTCGTTAAATATGAAAATATTGTCTAGCTATTGGCCTTTCCAGCTCATTAAAGTAATTGAAAGTGTCGTCCCTCCCGTATATTTTAATCTTTTTCAGACTTGAGGGATTATCTCATGAAAAAGTTCGAGTGCTTGTCTTTTTCAGCTCGCTAAAGTGATCGAAAATTCATCCCTTTTGTATTATTTTATCCTTTTTCGAACTTAAGGGATTATGCTACGAAAAAGAACTGCTGGAGTTTGTAGGAATTTATAGGGTAAGTTCCTCAGACAGAACACCAAAGGACACCACTCACACACAGATCACAGATCAATACACCAGTATTTTGATGTGGTTAAAACCCTCAAAGAGGGAAACAGTCCACGGCCTGAGCCAACGCGGACACTTCAGGCAATTTATTAATAAAAGAATGAAAATTTACATAAGCTTCTCTCATGAATGGTTAACCTACAAATGACCCTCCATGCTCTTTAAATAGAGATCATGGACCAATCGGGTGTTAAGCCACGGATCAAGTGTCGGTAATACCGAGGAGAGAATGAACCGTCGGATCACTACATATCGTGACCGTCGGATTGTAAGTTACAAAATGTACATAGTAAAGAAACACACTTTACCTAACTCTATACTAGACCAAGTTGTACTTAACTATTTCCTATGTGTCGGAATATCCTAACATCCCCCCTTAAGAACAACTTGGGATAGGATTGAAGGATTTACAAATATGACACAATAGGAGAAGGAAGGAGGCACTAGAGCCTATCCCCCCTTAGTGACAACTTCCTGAACTCCAACCATAAATCGAAGTTTAGTGAACTTCGCCTCTGTGAGAGCCTTTGTAAAGATGTCTGCAACTTGATCATCTGTTGAACAATATTGCACTTCAAGAACATGGTCATGAATGAGCTTTCTGATGAAGTGCATGTGCAGTTCAATGTGTTTGCTGCGCTGATGTTGGACTGGATCTTTGCATAGTTGAATGGCACTTTGATTATCACACCAAAGTGTAGTCGGATGCTGCTGCTGAAAGCCAAACTCTGACAGGATCTGACGAAGCCACAAGGCTTCCTTACTAGCTTCTACGGCACCACGATACTCTGCTTCTGCTGAAGAAAGAGAAATGGAACCTTGTTTCTTGCAAGCCCATGTAATAGGTCCTGAACCAAGAGTGAACACATAACTTGCAGTAGACTTCCGGTCATCGGGGTCACCAGCCCAATCAGAATCAGTGAAACCAACCAATAGAGGAGATGCTTCAGCACTGTAATGAATCCCAAACTGAACTGTACCTCGAACATAACAAAGTATTCTTTTAGCTGCTTTCTAATGACTTTCACGTGGGTTTTGCATAAACCGAGCAACAAGGCCAACAACAAAGGAAAGGTCAGGACGCATATGGGTTAGATACAAAAGTTTTCCTACAAGTTGACGATATAAGGTAGCATCAACTTCAGGAGAAGTACAAGTGACTAAAAGTTTGACTCCAGACTGAAAGGGAGAAGGGGCTGGCTTACAGTCTTCCATGTGAAAATGGCGTAGAATATCACAGGCATACTTGGATTGGGAAAGGGAAATACCTTCCTTGGATTGCAAGACTTGAAGACCGAGAAAATAATGTAAGTGTCCTAAGTCTGTCATTTCAAACTTTCTTTTAAGGCTAGACTTCACATGGTTTATAAGGTTGGGATCACTACCAGTCAGGATAAGATCATCAACATAAAGAACAAGAATGATAAGAGACTTGCCCACTTTCTTGGTGTAGACAGTATTGTCAGAATGACACCTAGAAAAGCCAGATTCTAAAAGAAAGTTATCCATTTTGGCATACCAAGCTCGAGGAGCTTGCTTGAGACCATAAAGGGATTTCTTAAGCCGACATACAAGGCTGGAGTCTGTTTGTATAAAGCCAATAGGTTGTTCCATATAGATTTCTTCATGCAAGTCCCCATGCAAGAAGGTGGATTTAACATCCATCTGATGGACTTCCCATTTGAAAGAAGCAGCAAGGGAAAGAACAAGGTGGATAGAGTTCATTTTGGCAACAAGGGAGAAGGTTTTAGTATAGTCAATGCCTTCAACTTGTGAAAAACCCTTAGCAACAAGACGAGCTTTATGTTTATCAACTTTCCCATCTGGTCCATACTTGGTTCTGTAAACCCATTTACATCTAACAAGTTTTCGTCCCTTTGGTAGAGGAACAAGATCCCATGTATCATTTGCCAATAATGAATGATATTCTTCATTCATAGCTGCTTCCCAATTTGGATGGCCTGAAGCTTCTGCAAAGGTGTCAGGATCATAATTCACTGAAGCTTGAGCCAGTAAAGAAGAGGCTCTCTCGAACTGAGAACGTGTACGTCGCTGATCTGTAGGATCACCGGCAAGATCACCTGCTACATCTCGAGTAGCACGGACCCATTTTGGAAGCCGAGGAGCTGAAGGAGGATCCTGAGAAGGTGGGGGAGGATTTTCATCCTCGCTTTCATCATCTGAAGAAGAAATATTTTCAAAAGTAGAAGAGATAGGGAGAGGTGGCACATCCGCCGAACTAGGCTCGCAGGCCGATATATTTTCATCAAACTTTACATCTCTTCTAATGATAACATTTTTGGACTTAAGTGGAATAAGTCTATATCCTTTGACATCTTCAAAATATCCAACAAAAATACATTTTTCACTCTTAGGTTCTAAAGCTTTACGTTTCTCATCTGGAATATGGGCCCATGTTTCACTTCCAAAAACACGAAAGTGACTTACATATGGTTTGATTGAGCTCCATGCTTCTTCTGGAGTGATATTCTTTAAAACCTTAGTAGGAGTGCGATTTATTATGTAATTTGCACAGTTAATTGCTTCTGCCCAATAATTAAGACTAAGTCCTCTAGATTGAAGCATACAATTAGCCATTTCCTTTAAGGTGCGATTCTTCCTTTCAGCTACACCATTTTGTTGTGGAGTATATGGAACAATATGTTGCATTTGAATTCCATTCTCAGTGCAAAAGTTGATGAATGTGTTTTTAACATATTCTCCGCCATTATCAGATCTTAGCTTAAGAATTTGATGTCCAGATTGTTTTTCAACAAAGGCCTTAAAGGCCAAGAACATGTTAAATACTTCACTCTTGAGTTTTAAGAAGTATACCCAAGTGCGTCTGGAGAAATCATCAATGAAAGTTAAGAAATACTTGTAGCCATAGAATGAAGCAACTGGAAGTGGACCACATAAATCACTATGCACGAGCTATAAAGGGGCTGAGGCGTGCCAAGAGGCACGTTTTTCAAAATTGTCCCGATGATGTTTTCCGAGTACACATCTGGAACAAACACCATCTCTGCAAGATACCATTGGAAGACCTGTCACCATATTTTCTTTACATAGATTCTGAAGAGAGCGATAGTTTAAGTGACCAAATCGCTCATGCCAAAGTTTGCTCACTTCATCATTATGAGCAACAAATACTGAGGGAAGATTTGATGACCCAAAGTTGTGAAACTTATACAACCTTGTAGAATCATCAACAATGCCAGTAGCTAAAATCTGTCTAGGATCTCTTAGGTCCTTAATTACAACATCGTGAGGTGAAAATTCAATGATTTTAGCTTCACCTGAATGGGTTATCTGATATACAGATAGAAGGTTGCAGGATAAGGTTGGAACACATAATACATCATTAACCTGACCATTGTCTAGATGAACAGTTCCAGTCCCTACAACACAAAGAGATCTATCATCACCAACATATATATTTTTGGTGTTACAATCATTTAAAGAAGAAAACATGGCTTTGTTTTTGGCCATGTGATAAGAAGCTCCAGAATCAATGAGCCACTCATGAGAATGAGAAGAAGAAGATACATTTAGTGCATAGCCAGACCGAGATGCTTGACAACCACATGCAGAAAGTGCCATTCCTGAAGATGAAGTTGAAGTTGAAGATTGCTCCAAATGGATGTTATGCTTCTTCATTGCTGCTTCCAAGGCTTCCATCTTCTTAAAGCATTTGGATTCTAAGTGGCCATCTCGATTACAAAAGTTGCAATGTTTATCAGTCTTCTTCCATTTGTTTTTATTTGTCTTATCATTTTGTTGAAATGATTTTTCATTTTGAGGCAGAAATTGCTTAGGACCCTTGTTTGGTTTAGGACCATTCTTTTTAGGATACAACTTCTTAGGATTCTTTGGATTTGGTTGCTGCTGGGCAACTAACGCTTTCTTAGAAGAGTTTCCAAGATGAAGAAGACCAAGGTGTAAGAGTTTTTCTTGTTCTCTTATTAAAGAATCACAAAAGGAATCAAAGGAAAGGGACTTGTAGGCTTGTCCTTGAGAAATGAAGGCTTCTCTTGTAGAATGGAAGGTGGAAACAAACACAGAATAGGCTGGTCCCAACTTAGTAAGAATGGAGTAGATAAGGCTACTATCTTCTTTCTTAACTTTAACACCTTCCAAGAGAAGTCTAAGGGTCTTGAACTTGGACAAAAAATCTTCAATGCAAGAAAAATTATTGGGGTCCAATGTAAGCAATTCATTTTCAAGTTGATGGGCTTTAAGTTCATTTTTAATTCCAAAGACTTTAGTAATCTGTTTCATTGCTTCATCAGGAGTATCAAGTTCTGCAATATGGAATCTAAGATCTGGAGAAATAGACATCCCTATCAACCCACGTGCTTCATCTTGCCTATTTTCCCATTTAGCTGCCTTGTCTTCATCTTTCGGTTTGGTCTCTTGGCCTGTGGCTATTCTGTAAAGACCTTTACTTCTAAGTAAATCCACAATGTAGGACCACCATTGGAAGTAGTTGGTGCTGTCAAGAATAACTTAGCATGGACTTTCCATTTTAAAAAAAACTGAAGCTATAGATGCTGAAACTAAGTGTTTCAATGGAAAGATCTCGAAAAATTAGGCTGTTTCGAAAAAAAGGGTTCTGAAAACGGCTTCCAGATGAAGAAGTTATGGCTTTTTGAAGAAAATTTGATGAAGTCACCGACGAAGTGCGGGAATGTGTGGAAATGAAAAATCCGCCCCCACAAAATGGAGACTTGAACCCAAGACCTCTACTCTCATAAATTAGCTTTGCACCAAGTGAGCTATACAAAAAGTTTGAGAGAGAGAGAGAGAGAGAGAGAGAGAGCGGGGGGGGAGGGGGGTTTGATGCTTTGGGTTGCGTGCTTGCTTTGAGAAATTTCTTTTTTTTTTCCCTACAAAACAAAAAACACAAAACCCAACACGGACATACAAAAAAAAACGAACCTTGCGGCTTGAAGTTAGCTTTAGCCGAAAACTAAATATTTTCAAAAACGAACCTTGCGGCTCGAAGTTAGCTTTAGCTGGAAACTAAATATTTTCCTCAATGTTTCTGATTTTCCGAGATCACACTAAGGCGCAGTGGAAAAGAGCATACGCATGAGAAAAATCCTTCCTTTCTGTTTCTGATTTGCCCAGATCGCACAGAGTCGCAGGGCAAAGAGCATACACAGAAATGAAAGGTTTAGATCCGGTAATAAAAAAAAGCTAAATAAACCGAAACCGAAATAAACAGAGAGAAAATAACTGTAAACTGCAAATAAACACTGTATACCTCCAGATCTAAAAAATGACACAGCTAGGTCTACCGAAAACCTTTTCGCGTGAAACGAAAGGGGTTCCTCACTGGAACAGATGCTCCCAACACAACAGAGCAGTCCTCTCGGCCCGAAAGCAGTCAAAAACAGTAGATCTAGGAAACAGCAGTCGGATGCAGTTCTACTGGCTTCAGATTTGGATCACCAACGGACGCGGCCCTCAAATAGCTCTGATACCATGTAGGAATTTACAGGGTAAGTTCCTCAGACAGAACACCAAAGGACACCGCTCACACACAGATCACAGATCAATACACCAGTATTTTGACGTGGTTAAAACCCTCAAAGAGAGAAACAGTCCACGACCTGAGCCAACGCGGCCACTTCAGGCAATTTATTAATAAAAGAATGAAAATTTAAATAAGCTTCTCTCATGAACGGTTAACCTACAAATGACCCTCCATGCTCTTTAAATAGAGATCATGGACCAATCGGGTGTTAAGCCATGGATCAAGTATCGGTAATACTGAGGAGATAATGAACCGTCGGATCACTACATATCGTGACCGTCAGATTGTAAGTTACAAAATGTACATAGTAAAGAAACACACTTTACTTAACTCTATACCTAACTCTATACTAGACCAAGTTGTACTTAACTATTTCATATGTGTCAGAATATCCTAACAGAGTTTCCTTTTCGTCCCTTTTCAAACTCTCTAAACATGAAAAGGACCAAGTTATCTTTTTTGTTAAACTCGTTAAAACAATAACGACAAACTTGTCCACCCAGACAAGAACAAGTTTCACTGTTGTTAGGCTCGTTAAAACATAACGACAAGTTTGCCTGAAGGGCAGATTATAGAACAAGCATATGTTATCCTCCTCAATCTTGACAAAAATAAAGAGGTACTGATCAACAATGACTAGGGAAAAAGGGAATAAAACTTGAAGAATTTTATGGTAGCAGGTCGCTCTTGAACATGACACTTTCACTCCATCACCATGATTGAGTCAGGTTGGGTTATTATGTTCACCAGTCATTTATTGGTCCTCCACACCATCCATATTTTGGGGTTAACGCTACCAATCCATCTTAGTGTCGCTGATATGTTTAAGAGAAGTCATTCAGTTGAGAATTCGCCATCCAGTTAATGCCTCATCCACTCCAATACCTTCACCCTTCATTTTTCATGACCACCATTCCTGAACCTTGTCTTGTCAGATACTTTTCACCTCCATAAAATCATTTGCTTTGTTTCGTGTCATAGATGTGGGATACATTAAGGCCCTCCTATGACGGGTCACTTCTTGTCTACATCAGCTCATTATCTAAGAAGTTGACATAGAAACAACCCTTTCAGTACTTTGAAGTTTGCATGCCTCAATGGCAAGTTTCTCACTTCCGGTGACAGGTTGACATCAATGGCTTTCGACTGAAAGATTTTGCGTGGTGTTCGACATCGGATCATATATTCACACCACGTGAATTGTACTGTAGTACCTTGAGGGTCATTATCATTATCAGTGATTCCTCTCGCATCTGTTAACAACTTACATTATTGGTTGATAATCAGGCGATGTCTTTCCATGTTCGACTTCAGAACATCTTTTCACATGGATCGACTTGTACATCGGACGAAGATTGAATGAGTTTGAAGACCCTGGATCTAGTTTCATCCATCCAGGCTACGATATATTAAGGAATATAAAGACATCAAATGTACACAGAAGCTACACATATGGTCATCCAAGCCAGGGATGATGACCCTACATATGAAGAATCACCTTTCTGCAACTACGGACGATTATTTATTCTATGTACATGAAAATGAATTTATAAAAGGTGAGCATGGGAATGCCCACCTCAGCTAGATCATGAGAGTTATATGATAATGATGTATTGTATTGCATCTTATATAGGTCACCTTCCAGTTAGAATACCTTAGATCTTCATGATAAAGCATTTCACCCGACATCAAAAGATTTATGACTTCATGCTTTAGGGGGCAACTATTATAGACATATTTGGGCACTGCAACCCCAAACTTATATGTCGATAAACTAGGGATCTTTAACCCCTAAAAGTGTTGTTTCATACCCTAAAGGATCATGGTCAACTGATTACATCATTCCCCAAAAGTTCCACCTGAAAAACCATCAAGAACTGGCCAAAACTGGACAATGCTAACTGCTTCACTGTCAAGGTGTGATGCATACTGACTCCTACACTAGCCAGGTGCGATGCATACTGAAGAGGCCTTCTATGGGGTGCGATGAGTGAGAATGGACAAATGTCCGAGACAGTTTGCTAAGTGGATGCTCATGGAATCTTCTAGAAACTTCTCCTATGACATTTGCCTCTCTGAATTCGCCTAGGGATGAGTAAGAGATCCAAGAAATCTCCAAGTGGAATCAAGAACAATAAGTGGAATGACACTAATCAAAAACCTAGAGATGAATCACACCCTTTCAGACATCTATAAATGTATCCCTCATTTGAGAGATCTGGAGGCTGGAATTTTGTAATTTGTAAGGAAGTGCTGATAGTTTTGCATCTGAGAAAGAGCATTGTATTGTTGGGTGATCTTGCTTTTCATGAGGTGAAGAGGGATTTGATGCTGGGAGGATGATGATAGATCAGTTAGCTGGGTTGTAATTCTCCCTTCATATTTAATAAAGTTCTTTGAGTTTTCCTCCATACAATTGTGTATTTGTGAATGTTGTTATTTGTGAATGCCATTATATGTTCATTGTATTTCTGATTCTACAATGATTATGATATAATAGATCAAGATGCTTTGATAGTGTTTTGTTACTTTGTTTCTACAGATATTCTCTGAGTGGGATAAGTAGGAGAGGAGGTGCAAGCTCTATCAAGGGGGAGAGAGATCAAGCAAGGAGTTAAGAGGAAGATCTAAGTTGTTTCCTTTGCCTCTCTCTTATCTATCATACATAGAGGAAATCATAAATTGCTTTGAATTGTTTGTTTCTAGGATAGCTACCAATCCTGGAGGGCTAGTTGATCAAAAAGACACTAGTTTTCCCACAAACAGGTGGTAACCTATTGTTGGTATACCTAAATATGGTAATCCACCTAGTTATGGTCATCCTTATCCTGGAATGGCTTCCATTGTTTGGCAACTTACTTTACCCGTTCAACCTGGTTCATTTTGGGATTGATTATTGAATACTCAAACTAGATCGTCTTCATCACAAATTCTTTCCTATTTTTCATCACCTCAACAAGCTCAAATACATGTGAGCTAACCTTTATAGCCCATTCCAATGATGTTTGGTTCTCCCCAGATCCCGATTCGTCAAACTATACAAGGTCCCTAATCTTTTGAATCACTTGCATAAGGTACTCCTCAAGTTTCAGTAAGTCAAATTATTCAAGATTTTGCACAGTCTCAATCAAACCCATACTAAGGGGAAATGAAAACCCCTATCACACAATAATATGGATCACATCAAGTGCCTTTTCAAGGCTAACAAATCCAAACCCAACAATTCCAGTAGCTTTATCACCATCCTGGGGCTAGGCAACAAACCCACTTATATGTTGGTTATCAAAACCCTCCATATTCTGATAACCAAGTTCCTTTTATCAGATCCCTCCTTACCCAAGAATGAAAGTTTCTATTACCCAGGCTATCCCATCATATCCAGGTCATCCTCCTCCAAAATTTAATTGGCAATTTCCTTTTGTGGCTACTCTTGAATTACCAGATTTAACTCAGCTTACTAATGACCCCTTGCTCATTCACCATGGTGGCCGATTATTCCCACTAAGTTGTCTTCTGATATCCCAAAATTCAATCGGAGTCCTCGAGAAGACCCATCGACGCATGTTATAATGTATAATTTGTGGTGTTCATCCAATTCACTTAATAATGATTCCATTCCACTCTATCTTTTCCAATGAACACTTACAGGTACCACGGTTAAATGGTATATTGAATTACCTAGAGTGTCATTTCACGACTTCAACACTTTAGCTACTACCTTCTTAACACATTTCCAGTTTCCCATTAGATATTAAACTGGAATGGAACTATTGACTAACCTCAAAAAAATAGACTCTACTCACATTTTGGGTCACATTCATCAGTGGAGGTGTCGTTGACATTTGGTTAAGACTTATGTTCCCAATCAACTGTTAGTGGAATGGTTTGTTAAATATCTATTAGCTCCCATAACAGAGGATGTGGCCAAAGGTGGAGTCATGACTAAAGAGTAAGTTATTGCTCATGTTCAGTTTTTAGATCTAGTTTATACCCAATCGAGCACGCTCTATCACAAGATACCAAATGCTCTGAGACCCTCGAATACTTTTCCTTCTCCACCTAGTAAAGAATCTCATTCTTGTCGATGGCATTATAGGTTTTACCAGTTCGTAGTTGGTGAGTAAACCATTTAGTGTTTCTCTTACCACTCCTGCATAAACGCCTCCATCTCATCCTCTTATGGCTTCTGCTTCTGAGATAAATGTTGTCTCATCTAATAAAGGCAAGTCTCAACAAAAACTTGGAAGCAAGAATAAAAGTAAAGGTAAGAAAAATAAAGATTCATCACTGCACGATAAAAAAAAAAATCATCTTTCGATGAGAAATGAAATCCTCGATACCCATGTTTTATTTGTAGCAAGGATTTCTTTACACTGATTGTTCGCACTAGGGTACAAGTTCTCAAAATCAACCCCCTAGCCTGCCAGGGGATTACTTTGACCATCGCAAGCATGCCCGTGGTAGGGCACGCCTGCCTACATATAAAGGCTCCTATGCCTATGAGTGATCGCATCCAATCATGGGCGTGCCCACCCGTGGCACAATGGGTGTGTAGAGAAATCGATCCCGTGGCCTGCCAAGGGGCTGCTTTGCCCTAGGTGAGCATGCCCATGGCTGGGCACGACCACCCACCTGTGGGCAGGTGCGCCCCACCATGGGCATGCCCACCTAGGGCCCCTTGACCTACTAGGGGCCGATTCTGGGAATCAGTCCATGGTAGGCCAAGGGATCGATTCTGTGAATCAGAACTCTAGCCGAGACAGGGGGCCAATTCCCATAATTGACCCCTTGGCCTATCAAGGACGGATTCTAGGAATCGTCCACTTGGCCTACCGAGGACAGATTCTGGGAATCTACCCGTCACAGGCCAGGGGGGTAGCTTTGTCCCAGACGAGCACACACCCACGGGTCAGCGCACCCTCCCACAGGCATAGGCAGATGTGTAGGTCGTGGGCATGCCCACTCGCGGCACAACAAGAGTGCAAGTTGCACGCTCATTGTGTCACGGGCGTGCTTGCTTGCCCACATGCAAAAGGCTCATGTGCCTATGAATGGGCAAATCTGGCCATGGGCGTGCCTGCCTGCGACACCATAGCCATGTAGAGCGATCAGCCCCCTTGCCTACCAGAGGTCTACATTGTCCCAGGCAAGCACACCCACGACCACGTGCGGTCGCGCACAGGCATAGGCATGCCCACTCTGCCCTGAGCAGGCACACCCATGGTTGGGACCACTGTGCCACCGGTGACATAGTGGCCCCTTTCCAGATAGGGGTCTTTCGGGTAAGCCTGGCTCATATGAAATTTTAATTTTTAAAAGGAATCTATATTTTGTTAATTAAATGTTAATTTTTTTTTACTGGAATTTTTTTTTGTATGGTATGTTGCGTGAACATAACAACCTAGCTGACACATAACTACTAGTAAACCTATGGGAGTTTAAGACCTGCACTTATTAAAAGGGAAACTAACCTTTCAAATGTGATAATCTCTCATTGAATGTGTTGTCGATGACAATGTAGCTGCTCCACAAAATCGCTCCAATTCTTTTAATGAAACCTCAAGAAGTCTTGATGTGATGTGAGGAATAGTGATAACAAAATTTATTATATAGCGAAAATTATGGAATTGTTTTATCGCTTCTTGAATGTGGTATTAATTTTTTTTATAAAAACTTAATATATAAATCGTGTTATGGCAATATAGTAATTTATGTTACATGTGGGATAAAATATATAATAAAAATTAAAAAAAAAAAATCAATTGTCTAGTAAATGCTATATAGTTTAAGTAAAATATTAATTTAGGTAAAAGATTTAGTTTAAAGATTTAGTTTAAAAGATTAATTTCAAGAGAAAATTTTAGTAGAAAATTTTCAATAAATTGTAGAAGAAAATTTTGGAGGGAAATACTTCAAACGGAATTTTTGGAGGGAAATTTTTTGGCGAAATTTTTTAGAGGAGAATTTCCATTCTTTAAGCTATATATTATCATTAAGATAGTGAATTTGTATCATTCAACCTCTTATGTTTGAAAGCCATGGATTCTTCTAATAGTAAAGTTTTTCTTTATGAAGTATCAACATCTTCATCGCATAACAACTCTATTCATATTGATGAATATAACGAAAATTCTTTCACTATGAATAGAGAGTAAACTATTCCACTTAGTCCTAATCCTAAGGACTATGTGAATATTATATCGAGGAGTAGGAACAAACCTTTTCATATCAATCCAAGATGTTGTAGTTGTATAAGAGGTAGAGCATAATCTCTCATAGAAGAAGTTCTATCAATGCTCTCATTTTAAGTGAATGTTGTCAAAATGATTGGTTGAAACATATGGATTTCAAGTTTTCATTGGAGAAAAGTAAGAGATATTTGTCAATGAGTAAAAGCATGCAAAATTCATATTTACTGGGGTGCATGCAATCTACATTATCAGGTTATGATTATCATATTGGTTATTTATTTATCTATAGAAAGGCTTTCAAAATGTTTCATTCAATTGGTAATTTTCGTTTATCAAGAATCGAAGAAATTTTGGAAATGATCCCACATTTTAATCATAAGTACATCATAAACGATATTTTGGGCCATTATCAAATACTGCAATGTCATGGATGAAAGACTTATTTTAAAAGCATGGAGAGTGTATGCCAAATAGAGACACAATACATATTCCAAATAATTTATCAAGATGAGAAATCTATAACTGATACAAAGAATATGTAGAAGGTGTTGAAGGAAATGGTTGATTTATTACATATCAATATTTTGTGAAGATATGGAAGAAATAATTCAACAATGTGGAATCTCATCCTTACTTTGATAAACCTCCATTCCTGGAGATTTTGAGGGTTTGGCTCCACATCAAGCGCGCTGAACTAGGGTTTACAATAGAGTTTCAGTGCTGGTCACCATGGAGGGGCGAGGAGGGGGGAGTTCCACTCCCTCCTATAGTCATGTAGTTTCGAACCACTTCAAGAAACCAATGGAGGCAGGAACAGGGAGTATCAACATTGAGAAACAGGGAAACATCAGATCATAGGAACAGGAAGAGAATCATGAGGAAGTCAGAAGAGAAAAGAGAACAGGAGGAGGTAGTCAGAGAGCTAAGCATAAGAAAATGAAGGGAATCTGCAAACCTAGGTCTACCATCACACCCCGGGTTGTTTTAAGTGAATTGGCGCTTCAGGTACACAGAGATCACATGGAGGCTATGCAGTAATATGCAAATTAATGGGGATATGGCCACCATAGAAGGTTTTGTATGCTTGGATAAAGAACGACTGGAAACCTAAGGGAGAAATAAATCTTCACCTTGGGTCCAAGGGTTTCTGTTAGGGTCCCACCCTAACCCCCTTATTTACGTCATGGGATCACGTCATAGTCAAGAGTCAATAAAGCCCATATTAATAATTGTAAGTGGTTAACCCGCAATTAATGACGGGACCACAGTTAGTTGCAAATGGGCAGTAGTATTAGTTAGATGGTAAATGGGCGGTAGTATTAGATAGATGGAATTAATAAAATCCACGATATTGGCTCGTGGTATTGCATGTATGAGTCATATATAAAGGATAGAGACTCCCTGCGAGGAGCATTGTGTCTTGTTTTGTAATCGAGCTCTGCTCTATTGGAGGTTGCCCCCTCAAAGAGGCCTGTGAACATTTCTCTCTGGATAATAAAATCATTGCTATTCTGTGCTCTGGGTATATTTTCTTCGCATATTTTGTGTTCACGGTATCTTTTCTTCGCAAATTCTATGTTTGGGTATCGCTTTACAGGTTAAGAGCATAACAAGTGGTATCAGAGCACTTTCCAGGGCTCGGTGGGATCTCCAAATTTTAGCAAAAAATTTTTAGGCTAGAGACGTGTTCCGGCGTCTTTAAACCACGGGATCTGTCGTTAAGCGCATAAACCTGCGGATTTGGGGAGGCATGCACGCAAGAAATACAAGAGGTGGTCATGTCTATTGGACTCCCTTGTAACCCCTGTGGGTACCCCTTTGAGTAGTAGCGCATTAGACAGAACCGCGCACGGACTGTCTTCCACGTACCCTCTGGGTATATAGGAAGCCCCCTAGCTCCCTTGAAACCTCGCCACAGATAAAACTTCGGCCGTCTTGTGGCTACAGTACACCGAGAACAGCACTCGGAGAGATTACTCGCCTGTACGATAGGGTAGTCAGGTTGTACGGCTAAGGGTATGGTCGATCCTCTTTAGTTAGAGCCCTGAAACATTGGGCCGAGTACTACTGTCAGACCCTTATGTATATTGTGATCTGTAGCACCTGACACTCCCCAAGACCATAGTTCCCTTTCTCTCGAGGGATCACACATCATCTATTCCAGATCAGCAACAGCAGTTGTTCCACCATTCAGATCTCTCAGATCCACCAGATCGGATATTCCAGATCAGCAGCAGCAGTTGTTCCACCATTCAGATCTCCCAGATTCGCCAGATCGGAGTAGTTGGAAAGGGTTCCTGTACCTGGATATAATTTTCGCAGGACTTTTGGTGGCATTGACATTTTGAGGATTTGGCGACTGCAGTATTGATCAGAAAGGAGTAAAACTCTTATTGGTGACCTAGCCCATCAGAATCAGGACGACGAGCTGAGCAAGGTGGTACCATTCAATTCTTAGTAAAAAAAATTCGGCGGTCCCAAATTTTCGTGAGACGGGTGTATGGTAGAAACTCGCGCTCAAGCAATGGCCAATGAAAGGATAGAAAAAATAGAATAAGATGTGCACTCCCTCCACTCTGCGGTGGAAAGGATCGAAAATCATCTTAAAGGATTAGATTGCCTACTACAGGACAAGGGCAAGGAGCCAGCCCACGAGGAGGCGTATAAGGGTCATGAATACCATGAGGGGGAGTCTAGCTACTCTCCTCACGTCTGGCACACCCATCCACCACCCAATCAGAGACCTCCCAAGTTGGATATGCATAAATTTGACGGTTCTCACACGTCCGCATGGCTAGCACAAATGGAGCAGTATTTTCAATTGAATCATATCATAGATGAGGGGACTAAGCTTACGGTGGGCACCATGTACTTGGACAGTGAACGATGGCAATGGAAGGAATGGTATCAGCGTTGCAATGGACAATTTCAGAATTGGGGCCAATTTACCAAAGCTCTTCGAAATCGCTTTGAACAGGAAGACTCTTTTTTGGGGCGTCTCACTAAGCTCCGACAGACGGGTACAGTGGATGAATATATTACCGCTTTTGAAGCCTTAGCCTTCCGCACTAAGGGTCTCACAGATGAATTCTACATGGAATGCTTTATCAGCGGTCTTAAAGAAGCCATCAAAGCTCAGGTTCTACTCCACCACCCCCCCACATGGAACGAGGCTTACCAGGTACCCCGTAAGGTGGAACGGGCATTAACAGCTCAATCCAGCCACCCCAACTTTACCGCTAAAGGTCGTCCCTCACAGGCTCCCAATATGACCCAAACACTTAAGATTCAAAAGGTGTCACCTGCAGAAATGGCCGAAAGAAGGAAGCAAGGACTATGTTACTACTGTGATGAAAAATATTCCCCGGGTCATAAATGCAAAGAGCACAAGTTTTTTCAAATAGATGCCACTGACTACAGCTCCACCGAGGAAGATCCACCACTTGAGGAACCAGAGGCGACCGAAGAAGATAACCAACAGGAGATGGTATCTGATGAACCAATGATTTCGCTACATGCATTGGCAGGAATTTCTTCACCTCAAACTCTCAAAATCAGGGGTTTTCTTAAACATCGGCCAGTAATAGTTTTGATTGATAGTGGAAGTACCCATAATTTCATCCACCAAAAGATCGCTGAAGCAGCACATTGTTATGTCCGAGCAGTTTCTAACTTCCAAGTCCAGATTGCAGATGGAGGCACAATGAAATGTGAAGGTCGCTGTGAAAATGTCAAAATTCAAATGGGGGATTATCAATTGAAAACCCACATGTTTGCAATACACATGGGGGGTTGCAACATTGTCCTAGGTGCGGAATGGCTCCGCACTCTTGGGCCAATCACAATGGATTTCCAGGAGTTATATATGAGTTTTAAGAAGAACGACTACACACATACCCTCCGTGGGCTACAAGCGGGAGCCCCTTCTATCATAAGCTCGCATCGTATGGAAAAATTGTTAAAAAAGGGCCATCATGGAGTAGTAGCTCAATTTAATGCCATCCAGGTAGTAGATACCATGTCTTCGCCAATTCATCCTGAGATGCAACAGATTTTGAATAAACATCGGACGGTCTTTGACAAACCTCATGAACTTCCACCCTCGCGAGGGGAACATGATCATAGCATCACATTGGTCCCAGGGGCCCAACCCCCAAATGTGCGGCCATACAGACATCCGTTCACCCAAAAGAATGAAATAGAAAAAATCATCAAGGAATTGTTGGAAGCAGGTGTCATTCATCCTAGTATTAGTCCTTACTCATCTCCAGTCGTCATGGTCCTCAAGAAAGATGGGGAGTGGCGGATGTGTCCAGACTTCAGGGCCCTCAATAAGTTAACAGTCAAAGATAAATTTCCCATCCCAGTGGTTGACGATTTGCTGGACGAACTCAATGGGGCTCAATTCTTCACTAAATTGGATCTTCGCTCAGGCTACCACCAAATTCGCATGAAGGAAGTTGACATTCCCAAGACAGCTTTCAGAACTCATGAAGGCCATTATGAGTTCTTGGTCATGCCATTTGGTCTCTGTAATGCCCCCTCTACTTTTCAGAGCCTTATGAATCACCTCCTTAGACCATATCTCAGAAAATTTGTCCTGGTCTTCTTCGATGACATCCTCATCTATAGTGGCACTTGGGTGGCACATCTTAAGCATGTAGATATCCTCTTGCAACTGCTCCGCAAGCATAAACTATTTGTCAAAATGTCTAAGTGTGCGTTTGGCATGGAAGAAGTTGAGTATTTAGGCCACATTGTGGGCCGTGAAGGTGTCAAGGTTGATCCCAAAAAGATCCAGGCAATGCAAGAATGGCCTCAACCTAAGACCTTGAAAAGCTTGAGAGGATTTTTGGGTCTCACAGGCTATTATCGTAAATTTGTCCGCAACTATGGCCGCATAGCGAAGCCCCTGACGCAACTTCTCAAGAAAAATTCCTTCTTCTGGAATGAAGAAGCACAACAGGCATTTACCGCTCTCAAAACCGCCATGTGTTCCACTCCGGTCTTAGCACTACCGGACTTCACCAAAACATTTGTCATTGAATTTGATGCTTCGGGAACAGGTATTGGAGCAGTCTTAATGCAGGAAGGGCGACCATTGGCCTTCACCAGCCAACAACTAAGTGGGAAGAACTTGGGCCAATCTACCTATGAGAAGGAAATGATGGCCATCTTACATGCAGTTGAGACCTGGCGACCTTACTTGTTGGGGCGACGTTTCCAAATCCGCACAGATCATCACAATCTTAAATATTTTTTGGAGCAACGCCTATCTTCCCCCCAACAAAATAAATGGTTAGCCAAAATGTTGGGTTATGATTATGAGATCATTTACAAGAAAGGGAAAGACAACAGGGTAGCAGATGCATTGTCACGCCAATTTGAGGAGGAAAGTACTCTGCTCACAATATCCCTCCCCATTCCAGACTGGATTGAAGAGGCTCGCGGGGAATGGTTTTCACATCCTGAGCTCTCCCAACTCATTTCTCAATTACAGGCAGATCCTAATTCCAGCAAGGGCTACTCGTGGCAGAATGATATTCTTCGCTACAAGGACAGAGTCTTTATATCACCGACATCCACCCTCAAAAGTCGCATTTTGGCAGAATTGCACTCCTCTCCCATTGCAGGACATTCGGGCTTTCAGAAGACATACGCTCGCACTAGAAGATCATTTTTTTGGACCGGCATGAAACAGGACATCCTTACTTTTGTAGCAGAATGTGACGTCTGTCAACGCCACAAGGGGGAAACCGTCAACACACCAGGCACATTACAACCATTGCCCATTCCGGCGTCAATTTGGATGGAGGTCTCCATGGATTTCATTACAGGTCTTCCAAAGTCTGGGAACAAATCAGTCATCATGGTGGTTGTGGACCGACTATCGAAGTATGCTCATTTCTGCGCTCTACCCCAACCATTCACACCTACTTTGGTTGCTCAAACTTTCATGGATCAAATCTTCAAATTGCATGGCATGCCCACTTCGATTGTGTCCGACCGCGACCCAATCTTCACCAGTAATTTTTGGCAGGAGCTCTTCAGAATACAAGGCACTCAACTCAAACTCAGTACTTCATATCATCCGCAAACAGATGGTCAAACCGAAGCCGTCAACAAATGTCTAGAAACCTACCTTAGGTGTTTCACTTCAGAAAAACAACACCTTTGGGCTCAGTGGTTACCTCTGGCGGAATGGTGGTATAACACCAACTATCATGCCACCACCAAAATGACTCCCTATGAAGCAGTCTATGGACAACTTCCGCTGTCCCCTACTTCTTATCTCACGGGGTGCTCCAAAGTACAAGCAGTGGATCAACTCTTACAACACCGTGCAACCATGCTGGCCCACTTGCGTGAGAATCTTCATCAAGCTCAGAACCGTATGAAGCAACAGGCTGACCAACATCGCTCAGAGCACCAATTTCAAGAAGGGGATCAGGTCTTTTTGAAGCTGCAACCATATAAGCAAACATCACTCAAAGACAAGGGCTGTCAAAAGCTCTCTCCAAAATTCTACGGACCATATCAAGTACTTCAGCGCATTGGAGAAGTGGCTTACAAGCTGGCTTTGCCACCTACAGCAAAAATCCACCCAGTTTTCCATGTATCGTGCCTCAAGAAAGTGATTGGGAACAATTGCTGAGTTCAAACCAGTCTACCTGAATTGGAAGAAGAAGGATCAATCTGGCTTCAACCTGAACAGGTTCTAGACACACGAGACAAGCACCTGCGTGGCCGCGTGATTAAGGAGATCCTAGTCAAATGGAAAGACACCTCGCCGGAAGATGCAACTTGGGAACCAGCCGCTATTCTTCAGCAGTTTCCGCAGCTTCAGCCCTGAGGACAAGGCTAGTCTTAAGGGGGAGGGCATGTTAGGGTCCCACCCTAACCCCCTTATTTACGTCATGGGATCACGTCATAGTCAAGAGTCAATAAAGCCCATATTAATAATTGTAAGTGGTTAACCCGCAATTAATGACGGGACCACAGTTAGTTGCAAATGGGCGGTAGTATTAGTTAGATGGTAAATGGGCGGTAGTATTAGATAGATGGTATTAATAAAATCCATGATATTGGCTCGTGGTATTGCATGTATGAGTCATATATAAAGGATAGAGACTCCCTGCGAGGAGCATTGTGTCTTGTTTTGTAATCGAGCTCTGCTCTATTGGAGGTTGCCCCCTCGAAGAGGCCTGTGAACATTTCTCTCTGGATAATAAAATCATTGCTATTCTGTGCTCTAGGTATATTTTCTTCGCATATTTTGTGTTCACGGTATCTTTTCTTCGCAAATTCTATGTTTGGGTATCGCTTTGCAGGTTAAGAGCATAACAGTTTCTTCACAGTACTATTCACAAAATTAGAGGACAAATATAGAGTGTTCAAAGGAGGACCATATTTTTATGTGGCTGCAAGCCTCTATATGCAACCATGGGTGATGAATTTTGTCCCTGAACGCGAGACATTCACATCAATGCTGGTATGGATAAGACTCTACTCCCTACCTTTAGATTATTAGCTGCTAGAATCCTTAAAAGCCATAGGAAATAAACTAGGTCATTTTTAAAAATATCAGATGTGACTCTGCAAGGGAAATACACCTCCTTTACCCAAATATGTGTAGAAATGGACCTATCTAGAGCACTTATAGACAAAATCATTCTAGAGGTTTATGATGAAGAATGGGTGCAAGCGGTGGACTATGAGCATGTCCCATTCAGATGCTGCAAATGTCATGAACATGGGCACCTCTTCAAAGACTGCCCATTGAACAAAATGGAGAACAATATTAAAACCAACACATGAAAAGATACTGAAGGCTTTACCAAGGTGGGAGGCAGAGGGAAAGGAGGGAAAAAGAACCAAAATAAAATCATCGAGGAGCAACAACCAAGTTATAACAGCTTCAAAATATTAGAAGAAGAAGATGGGAACAATGGGACGAACCAGGTAATGGAGGATAGTCCTGCAGAAAAAGGAAAAGATGATAACATGGAGGATACACCTGAAAACAGTAAACTAAAGGAGGATCTGCCTAGCACTATGGAACTTGATAGGGACCATGAGATGACCCCAAGCGAGGTTGGAATGGAGGACCATGAGCTACAGGAAATTCTTGAAAGGGAGAATCTCGATCTAGAAAAGTTCCTAGAGCAGGGAACCACCAAAGGGGTTGATTCACTACCACAAGAGGAGTATGACAGAGTACAATAGCTCTTCCTTTGGAGATCTCAAGCAAAGGGCTCTGGAGTCAAAAGAAACCATGATAGCCAGGAAAACAAAGGGGTTAAAATGATGGAGGCAACACCGGGACATGCTCCCAAGAATCCAGGCAGGAAAAGAGGAAGAAAAAGACAAAATGAGCTGCTGATAGAGTGTGGGAAACTCATGATCAACTCAGGTAAGATGAAAGATCTTACTAGTTACTCTTTTACAAACCTTTCTTAATGAAGCTCACCACCTGGAATATTAGGGGACTAGGAAGTAAAAGGAAACAAAGAAATCTTAGCAATAGAATAAAAGAAGAAAAACCAGATATGATGTTTATCCAGGAAACAAAATGTTCAATAGATAAAATAAGAGAAATACACAACAAATGGCTCATCAAGTATGAATATCTAGAAGTTAAAGCAGACAACACAGCAGGAGGAATTCTTACACTTTGGAATCCCCAGAAGCTTGGAATCCTAGATGCTGAAGCATCCAGGAACTACCTATCGATGGTAATCCAACCTTTGGGTGACAAGGAAGTCTATTTGTTCACAAATGTCTATGGTCCTCAAAAACTTGAAGACAAGCTCAAGCTTCTCATCTCACTGGAGGAGCTAAGAGAAAGATATCCTGATATGCCCTGGATTCTAGGAGGGGACTTTAATATGATCATATCTCTTTTGAAAAAAAGGTGGGACTAGAACACTAGGTAGAGACTCCATAGCCTTTCAAAACTTCCTAAACGACATGAGGCTAGCAGATATGGAGACAAAAAATGGCACCTTTACCTGGAATAATAAAAGGGGAGGGGCTTCTCAAGTTGCCTCTAAGCTTGATAGATTCATAATCTTTGAGGACCTCATTCTCATAGGCCTTGACTTGTCTACTTTAATCCTCCCTTTTGGAGGCTTAGATCACTGGCCCATCCAACTGGAAGCTTCTTTTATAGGCACTCCAAGAAACAGACCTTTCAGGTTTGAGAATATTTGGCTCACCCACCCTGACTTCATCAGCAATATTGAAAAATGGTGGATAGAAGATATGTCCATTCAAGGAACTAATATGTTCCTTCTGCATTAGATATTGAAACACGTCAAAATCAGGCTAAAAGATTGGAACAAAAATGAGTTTGGCAATATCTTCAAAGCCAAAAAAGAAGTTGAACAGAAACTATAGGGAATTAACCAGGTCCTCATCTTAGATGGTTTTACCGAGGAAAGAAAAATACAAGCTGACTCTCTCCAACAGGAATGGGAGGAAAAATGCAAGCAAGAGGAGATCTTCTGGAGATAGAAATCAAGAGTGCAATGGATAAAAGAAGGAGAAAGAAACACAAAGTTTTTTCACAAGTCAACCATGGAACACAGGTCTCATAACAGGATTTCAAAACTCAAAGATACTCAAGGAAAACAACTCAGCACCCACAAAGAAATAGAATCTGCTCTGGTACATCATTTCAAAAGCATAGTAGAGGAGCCTCTTAGAGACAGATCACAATTTATCAATAACTTCCCAAAGCACATTCGTAAGCTTGTAACTAGAGAAGACAATTACAATCTTAACAGGCTAGTGACTGAAGAGGAGGTCAGCGAAGTCATCAAAGAGATGCAAAATGGGGAATCTCTAGGCCCAAATGGGTTCAATGTAGAATTCTTTAAATCATGTTGGGAAATAGTCAAACATGATATCCTTGATGTAGTGGAGGACTCGAGGAGAAACAAAACAGTTTTGAGGGCACTCAATTCCTCTTTCACAACTTTGATTCCTAAGCAGGAAAAAGCTATGAAACCTAATAGATTTAGACCCATAGCTTTATGCAATGTGGTGTACAAAATTATATCCAAAGTAATTGCAAACAAGCTCAAGCCCCTTCTACCAACTCTTGTGTCTGAGGAACAAACTGGATATGTGGAAGGAAGGCAAATTCTAAATAATATCATTCAAGCTCACAAGGTGGTGTATTCTCTCAAGAGCAATAAGAAAGTAGACATGATCATCAACTTGACCTAGCAAAATCTTATGACAAGCTAAGCTGGGCTTATATTAGGGAAGTACTAAAAGCGTATGGCTTTGACCACAACTGGATAATATGGGTAATGGCCCTTGTTACCATAGCTAGTTTTTCAATCTTGCTTAATGGCTCACCATACAAAAATTTTAGGCCTTCGAGAGGCCTCAGACAAGGCAATATGCTCTCCCCCTTCCTCTTTATTCTCATGATGGAAGGTTTAGGCAATGCGATCAAATCAACTAAAGTAGAAGGAAAAATCCAGGGTCTTAAACTCACCACGAATGGGGATGCTTTGACCCACCAACAACTTGTGGATGACACTATGCTGCAGGGTACACCCACAGCCAAGGAAGCTAAAGCTTTCAAGCAAATCCGGAATGGCTTTGCTATGGTTGCTGGGACAGAGGTAAGTCTTACCAAGTCAAAGATTTTCTTTTTTAATATTGACATTGCTATTCAGAGAAACCTCACTAGAATTCTGGGCTTTCAAAGAGAATAGCTACCCTCCAAATATCTGGGTATTCCCCTAATGGACAAACCTCTGAGCAAGGCTATTTGGGAGCCAGTCACTAATAAACTCCAAGACAAAGTTTGGAAATGGACAAGTAAGTCTTTGAATTTAATAGGTCAGCTAGTGCTAACAAAAGCTGTCCAACAAAATGTTCCCATCTTCATGTTTTCATCCCTTCCTGCTCCTAAAGGAGTTGTGCAACATATCAGAAACATCCAAAGAGACTTTCTTTGGGGCAAAGGGGAAGAGAAAAAGAAATGGACTTTGGTTGCATGGGATAAAATCTGTAAACCTAAGACATATGGAGGTTTGGGACTTCATGACCCTGAAACTCGAAGCAAAGTTTTTGGGGAAAAACTGTGGTGGAGATGGCTAAAGGAATCAGTATCCCCATGGGCTAAGATTTGGAAACAGAAGTATGCAAATATTTGGCAAGAAAGGGATCTCATTCGAATGTTTGGGCTCATCAAAGGCTCTCACATTTGGAACAAAGCATGGGAGAATAGAGCCATTGTTCAGAAACATAGATTCTGGGAGATGAGAGATGGAAACCTAGCATGGTTTTGGGAGGAGAACTGGCAACGGGAACCTATTCTGTTAAGAGAAGAACTGGTCAATCTCAAGAATGACACTAACAATAAAGGTCTACTCAGGGTAAGTGACTTCTAGGATTAGGCCAGGAACGAGGGAAAATGGAGAACATGGAAGGACCTGGTTTATAGTGAAGAGACCCCTTTGAAGGCCCAGGCAGAAGCTCTTGCAGTGATCTTGGAACAGAGAAAGATTTTGACATCAACATCGCCAGACCAATTGAGATGGGGAAGAAACAATGAAGGCAAATTCAACCTTAAAGAAGCCAAGAGAATGACCATAGGGCTTGACTTTCCAAACCCTGATAAGGTATGGAAGGACCTATGGCAGAACCCACACTGGATGAAAATCAAAATGTTCATGTGGTTGGTGCAACATAAGAAAATTCTGACTTGGGATAACCTTCGAAGAAGAGGTGTAGCAGGTCCATCTAAATGCCAGTTATGTGAATCATAGGAAGAAACAATGGAACACCTTCTCAATCTCTGCCCTTTCACCTCCACCTTGTGGAATTGGGTGGCTTCAATCTTCAGACAAATGGATAGGGACATTTTTAACATCACTGGCACTTTGAAGAATTGGAGGAGAAACTTCTCTGATTATGAAATAACCAACAAAGCTTGGACTCTGGTTCTAGGCTTTTTAATCTAGGATGTCTGGAAAGAACACAACAATAGGATTTTCAAGAATAGAATGGCCTCATCCCAGAGCATCATAGTTCAGATCATTAAAGAGCTCAAAGAGACTATAGGCACCCTTATAAAGAAACACCCTGAGAACCCACCTCAAGACCAGGATGTACAAATACTTTTGCATTTGGGTCTTCAGGTGCCTTTCACCCAGGGCATAAACAAGATTGTTAATCATATAACCGCAGATAAGGACTTCTGGCAACCTCCTCCTCATGGTTTCTTGAAATTCAATACAGATTGAACCTCTAAAGGAAACCCTGGGGTGGATGGTTATGGCGGAGTCATAAGAGATGAGCAGGGATACATAAAAATCATCTTTCATAGTTATTTGGGGAAGGCCACTAATAATATAGCGGAACTCATGGCCCTAGAGCAATGCCTAGAAATTTTAATTGAATCAAATTTATATAACACCATCATCTAAGCTGACTCTGAATTGATAATCAATTCGGTCAAGAAAATATGCAATGGCACAACACTAGAAAGAGTTTCGAAACACTGGTGGTTATTGTAGGTATATCAAAGTATCCAATCACACCTGAGAACACTGAGAACCCTAAATTTTGTTCATGTTCGCAGAACTGCTAATAGGCTAGCAGATCGGTTGGCGAATGAAGGGGTACTCTATTCAAAAAGTAATAGAAGATATAACTGGATGTCGACTCCCCCAGGAAAACTACGTGAAGACTGTCATAAATAGGCTACCATAGACCGGGAGTACTTCTAGAGCATGAGAAATAAGCAAAGCGGATACTAATGGAAACTGAAGAAAGAGGACCATTCAGAGGGAAGGAGCAGTAGGTAAACAGTGGGCAGGTTGGTAGGTACCTAACCAAAGATTGCCCGGATCTCCATCATCCTATGGATTTCGGGCCAGTAAATACACATAGGTTAACTTTACATACAGACCCAAAAAAATATAGATTGGTGGCCTATTCTTTCTTCGGGTCCAAAAGAGATGTTAAAGGGTGGGCTATTTACTGAGATCGTTGCCATCCTATGAATTTCGAGTGGAAATCTACCTGATCTTTAATTTTCAAAAAAAAAACTCAAAATTTAATAGTGAGAGGGATTATTTATTTTTCGGATCCGTAAGGAAGGTTAAAAAGGGGGCTAGTTGCCGTGATCCCTTTGGTTCTCCTCCATCCTATGGATTTCAGGCAGAGAAACTGCATGACTGTTAATTCCTCATTCGGACCCGAAAAAGTTTAGAAAGGTGGCCTAAGGTCCTCTTCGGGTCCGTAAGAAGAGTTAAAGTGCGAGATAGGTGTCAACCTGAAATCAATGCATGAACATTGGATCTTGGAAGGTTCAATCGCATGGTCTTCAGGATAACAAGTTAAATAAAGATTATGGTTGGTCTTTTGGTGAAGTTTTGTGGGCCATCAAATCTGTGGGCCCATCCTCAAAGGCATTCAATTTTTTATTTGATGCACGGCAGTCCAACTAACAGGTTCCTCTGTAGTCTTGTTCGAGGTTTTCATGGTTTTTGAAGTTTGGTTCGGATTTTTTTCCAGCCCAGCTGCCTGTTGAATTTTCATAGAGTTGGTGCTACTCCATGTACATTATGTATTTTTCTAGTTTAATAGAAGGTCCCACTCTTACTTGAGCAAAAAAAAAAAAGAATTCAACAATGTATGTATTCCTAAGAAGACAAGGATGGGGGTTTGCAGTACATGTACTTCTCTTAAATAAAAAAGATATAAATGTCAACGAGTAGAAAGATGTAAGCATCCATAACATTATTTTTTCAAATTGTATAGTCATCAACTATGAAAACATATTTATTGATGGCTTTCTTTTATGTTATGTATAGATTCCATTTTCAAAACACTTTAAGAGAATCACGAACAACAAACAAGTGAAAGGAAAAAGTTGTACAGGCATCGAAATAAGTGTTATTTTAATCCAAATAAATATTTGGGATTAATAATTGATGGCATGGACCAAAAGAAAACACTTCTACCACATTTTGTTCGCACACCCAAAAATGTAAAGGAGGAAAATTTTACTCAGTTTTACTTGGTCGGTTGCATGGTCTTCGATGGGAAAATGTTGCCAAGGGTATACTTCACAACACCAAATATTCCTAATGACGCAAATCTGATAATAACGATAATTCATTATGTGATTTATCATTGGTTTGATAATCTTCCTAAAATTTTATATCTACAATTGGACAACACTTGTCGTGAAAACAAAAATCATATTGTTTTTGGATATCTAAACATGATTGTTGAATTGAGAATTTTTCAAAAGGTAAAGGTTGGTTTCCTTCTTGTTGGGCATTCTCATGACCATATTGATCAGGTGTTCGATCGTTTTTAAATCATATTGAGGAGGAAGTGTTGGGAGTTTTCCATCATTAATTGAATTTGTTAAGAGATCATACATGCCAAAGCCTATTTTTCATGTGTTGGAAGAAAATGTTAACACGCAGAGGTTTATCCTCGGACCACATGGTGAGGAGAAATGCATTGACCAAATTAATGATATTAGCTTCCAACATCACTTTCGTATCAAAAAAATTGATGGGAAAACACTAATATGGGGAAAGAAGTATTCAACTATTGCAGAATGGGCGTCGTCATCGTTTTTGGCATTTTTGAAGTTCATTCCATATAATCCAATATTTGTGTCAAATATATTGTTATTACAATCACTTGCTAAATTTCATAATGCACGTAGGTAGAAGAGAGATATAAATTATTCTGATTGCCTGGAAGAAATAAAAAAATGTATTAGATATACATATGATTACTTTGATATTGCTTATTCAGTTTGGTGGGACTATTTTTTCAATAATTAGAGTGATATCATTTCAAGAATAATAAATGAAGATATACTTTTGAAAACTCCATTTATTTGGCCACAAAATGTGTCTAATGAACATGAGGAAAGAAACATTGTTGATCAACAACAATCTCAAGGTATTATTAATTCTTCACGGGTAGAGGAAAGAGAAATGTATATTGGTTCTAGAAGGTCACATGCACAACGTGAAGCCATTGAAGACCTTTACAAGGGTTCAGTACAGGATATTAAGGAGGGTTACATGATTGCAGTGCTAGTAGATGGAGATGTCAAAGAGAGGAACTATTAAAAGTGGAGGATGTTGACATACTTGTTTATGACTTTAATTTAACAAAGAGAGGAACTCTTCGCTTCAGGACGATAGAGATTCTGAAGAGGTTGCTACCAGAAGAAACAGTGTTGAGATGGGAGTCTATTGAACCCAGTCGTAGATCTAGAAGAATTTTGAAACTTGAAATGGTGGGCATGCATGTTGAATTACATGGGGCACTAGTTGATGAAAGTGAAGAATATTGAACATCTTCATCTGCATCGATTCATTCATCTGAAGATGTGAATTTTGATGGTGTGCAAGAAGATATGAGTGATTTTGAATAATTGTCTAAGACAATTTATATAATTGATGTTTTCATGGTATCTTGAAATAAAAATTTTGATTTCCATATGATGTTACATGAAGTTATTAGTCATTTTTATGTTTGTTGGATTATATGTTTTAATTATGATGAATTTATTTATTTAGAATATCCACAATGCAACAATACCTTATAGATATAATTTATGTTTCATTCAATTTACAAGTATTGATATTTTGATTAATTTAGCCATGTAATTTGTTCATAATGTCATGGTTTAAATGTGTTGAAAACTTAGAGTTTTTTAATTCTATGGTTTAGAATTTTTCAATTTCTTTTATCTTTAATGCTATGGTTGAAAACAATTAAAATTTTAGCGATCTTTAGTGTCATGTTATTATAAGTTTAATGACATCAATGAAAAATGTTGGAATTTTAATGTGTTTTGGATCCCATTATTTTATCGTTAACGCCATTACTAAAAATGTTGAAATTATATATGGGAAATAAAAATGTTATTCTACCAAAAACATTAGTGTGTTTTTTCATTTATTTTGCACAAAAAGAATTGTTTTTACTGCCCTTTTTTAAATATGTTGAAAATTAACCCTAAAAAAAATAAAACAACATTCCAGAATACACACTTTTCAATTTTTGGACTATTTTTCATGTTTTTTAAGGGTTTTTTTGCTAGAGTTCTCGTTTCAAAGTTTACATTGTTTTAGACTAACAAAAGTATTAAATGACATTTGTTTGTCACTACACAAGTGGGTGAGTATTGTGCTACAAGTTGCTAAGCACTGGAATCTACATTCACAAGTTGTTGTGATGGCATCTAGATCAATTACGTGATTATCAATGGGTTTGGACCTATGCCCCATTTGGTGTCTATCGCAATCACATGGAACCATGTGTGGGAACACGCTGAGGCAGAACCATCAAAGATGCTGACTAGAACCCTCAGAGCTTGTCTAAGGATATGGTTGATGATTAATCATTCACAATGACTTAGAGGCTTGTCACACTTCAGTGGTCAAGTCAACAAGAAAACCCATACTTTGCACCCAATCTATACCAATACAAATAACCCTTTTGTACATTCTAATTTATCCATGAAAGAAAGATATGTTTGATGATTAATCCTTCACAATGACTTGGAGGCTTGTCGCACTTCAAAGGTCAAGCCACCAAGGAAACCATTCTATTCACCTCAATCTACAACAATATAAATAATCCCTTTATACATTAGAATTTATCTATGAAAAAAACTATAATAGAAATGTGAAAATAACTCTATTTATAATGAAAAAAAAAAAACAAAAATATATATTTATTATAATTATATATATATATATATAAAACCACTTCCTCTTAGAGTGCCCCACGTACAACCACACTAGATCTCAGTTTCATAATCTTTGTCACAATACTGACTTTCCTAGCCTTTTATGATGCAAAAATTATAGTGAGCTTGGGAGGTTTCTCTCCAAGCTCTTTGAGCATAGAAATAAAATCTTAAATCAAACTAAATAATTTGCTTCTTTAGCTCTGATAGACCAAAGTTTGGTCTCAATGGACGTTAACCACCATCATCATCTTCATCATCATCATAAACTATTTCAAACACTTGTATTTTAATTCCAACGTTCATCCTTTTCAAAACTCATTAAACATAGTAGATAATAGACAAATTAATAAAATAAACTCGTAAAAGAAAGTAAAAAATATATTAATTAATAAAAAATTATATAACCATCATGATATCAGTCCACATGGTTTCTCTACTGGTATATAAAATACTCATAATTTTTTTATGGTGTATTTATAAATTAATGGAAAATATTTGATATACACATAAACTTAATCATAGGCTTGAGCAAATTTAAAATTATATATACACAATTAAAACATTTTGTAAAACAATGGCATTACAAAAACGTAAGAATTTTTTGCTTTTGAAAAGGTTAAAATGGCTAAGTAATTAAAATTCAATACGCTTTGAAATAGGATACAGTTCCGCAGTCGCTATTGGACACAGATTGATAAGGCGAGTGACAAAGTCGCCGAAGATCCACGGGTTACACATCCACTGCCTTTGTTGTCTTTTTCGATGAAAATAATTAGTTTCTTAATGGGTCATAAATGTATGGTGGGATAGGTTTAACAATAAACATATACAGCCCGAATATTTATGGCCATAAACAAGCTGGTTATTGGTTGCCCTTTCACCCTATTGCGGGTACGATTTTCTTCCTAATGGCTTATCGGGCACTTACAACGGAGCCCAACATTTCGCTATTAGCATTGTCCAAGCCTGGAAATGCCAGGCTAGTTTCTCCTTTATCGCTGCCCAATGGTTATAAATAAAGTAGCAGTTATTCACTTTTCATGTTTTCCTAAAACTATTGAGCGCTCAACCGTCGCTACCAAATGCTCATAAATTAACCTTTAAAACGATAGCAAGGAATTAAATTTGAAATTTCCATTACTTATTAATTTGGAATTTTTATTATTTTTAAAAAGTTATTTACTGTTTATGATTTTAAATTTATTTCAAGTTTGGATTCATTCAACCTTTAAAGAAAATTAGATGAAAAGAATAACAAACGGTCATTTCGATCATTAAAACTAAATTATATATATATATATATAAAATTTTGATAAATCAAAATTTAAGTTAGTATAAATTAATTTAATTTCAAAATTTAAATTAATACAAATTAATTTAATTTTTTATATATTAAAATAAATACATAACTCCATTATAATTGGTTACTAATTTTAATATCAACTTCTATATAAACATATCCATGAAAATGGGAAACCTATTTGACAACTATATAAAACAAAAATATCAAAAACTCCCACAAAATATAAGACGTAGGGCCACAACTTTGTAGTAGTTTTTGTTTGAAAATGTTTCAAGTATCTTAATCGCAATATATTTAAAATGTCTTCATCATTTTCTAATCTGCTCTTATATATAATAATATTTTTTCCCTTTTTTTATTATTTATTATTAAAATTGTATATTTTAACTATTAAATGTCTGCATTTTAAATACACTATGGATTTAAAAATTTTAAATATATTTTTATAATAAAAATTATAAATTTAATAACTAATTTATAATAAAATTTTAATCATTTTATATATATATATATATAAAATTGTATTCTGACACAGCTTAAAACAAATTGATTTATTCATATAAATGTCGATTTCTCAATATTGGTTTGGATGATAATACTATCTAAATTATTTTAGTAATTTTTTATATTAAATTTTGAGAAATTTTTATTTGGTAAATCAAGAAATTATGAATACTATTTATTTGGTTTTTGTCTCTGTTTTACAAAATTTTATTTCCAAAAGAAAATCATAAATAAAGACTTAGTTTATAATACATATTTTATTATCAAAATTTAAAAAGATCACAAAATAATTAAATTATAACTTTATTTTAAATTATTATAATAATGATGATTATTATTAACGTCCACTAAGATCAATGTGGTCTATAGGACCTCAAGAAAGAAGAAATTAATTGGGAATATTTAAAATTTTATTTCTGTGATCAAAAAGGAGGGAAATAAGTGTTATGAGGTATTGTAGTTTTGCTAACTAAACAAATCAAGGAGGTTGGTAGTGGGGAAAATATTTTGGAAATAAGAATGGATGTGAGTAAGGGTCAGACAATCCAAGAGAAAAAAAATTTCATCTTGGACACTCTTAGTATCACAGAGGAGGCATATTCTCTAGTCCCAAAGTATCGTGGAAATAAACGAACATATGGTTTCTCTCATTGCAATATATTTAAATGCTCTTATATATAATAATATTTTTTTCTCCAAAATTTATTATGATTTATTATTAAAAATGTATATTTTAACTATTAAATGCGTACATTTTAAATAAAATATGGATTTAAAAATTCTGAATATAATTTTATAATAGAAATTATAAATTTAATAATTAATTTATAATTTAATTTTAATAAAATTTTAATCATATATATATATATATATATATAAACAAATTGATTTATTCATATAAATGTCATTTCTCAATATTGGTTTGGATGATAAACTATTTTAGTATTTTTTTATATTAAATTTTGCGAATTTTTATTTGGTAAATTAAGAAATTATAAATACTATTTATTTGGTTTTTGTTTATGTTTTACAAAATTTTATTTCCAGAAGAAAATCATAAATAAATACTTAGTTTATAATAGATATTGTATTATCAAAATTTAAAAGGAACACAAAATAAATAAGAAATTATAAATACTATTTATTTGGTTTTTGTTTATGTTTTACAAAATTTTATTTCCAGAAGAAAATCATAAATAAATACTTAGTTTATAATAGATATTGTATTATCAAAATTTAAAAGGAACACAAAATAATTAAATTATAACTGTATTTTAAATTATTGATGATGATGATGATGATGGTTGTTAACGTCCACTGAGACCAAATAATGATCTATCGGACCTAAAAAGACAAATTATTTATTTTGATTTAAGATGTTATTCCGATGCTCAAAAAGCTTGGAGAGAAGCCTCCCGAGCTCACTATAATTTTGGCATTGTAAAAGGCTAGAAAGGTCAGTATTGTAACAAAGGTTGTGAAATTGAGATCTAATGTGGTTGTATGCAGGGCACTCTAAGAGGAAGTGGTTTTCATCCTCGATGCTCTTATTCTCACAAATATGGCAGATCCTTTCCATCCATGGCATTTTAGGAACTACCCAGCGGCCAGTCTCACTATGGAGCTCATGAGAATTCGTTCTAATCTTTGCTATATTAATTTTCTTTTTTGAGCTAGTTAGAATAGAGAGATACTTTTGATCTTCAAGGGTGGGGTTGATGACCTTCTTATAATAACTTAATTTTCTTTTAGACGCTAAATCTTTCTCACACCACAATTTTTCTTTGAACTTAGAAGTAACAATATCTTTAATGTTATTTATGTTTTGCAAAGCATCATTCTCATTGATCTCCCAATAGTTTAACCAAGCCCTTGTGTCCTTATGCCATCCTCGGTTAAGCCTTAGGTGATTTTGGCTGGAATTTAAAGCTAGCTAAGGAAGTCTATGATTGTCTATGTTATTGAGCTTGTGCTTGTACATCAGAAACCTGAGCATAGCTAGGCTCTCAATAGAAGAAAGACCCGCTTCTATAAGGAGAATAGGATAGGGTGTATTACTTTTAATTTTCAGGTTATAAGTTATAAAACGCTTCTGGATTTGCTCAATCTTCCTCCATGATTCTTTGGAGATGCTGCAGCCCCAAACTTCACAACCATATAAGATAACAGGAGTGACTAAAGTTTCAAAGAGGAACTTCTTTTTATCCCACATTACGAGGTTTGTTGTTTTACAATTATTTTCAAGACCAAAATAAGCTTTCCATCCCCCATTGATCCTTTTCTCAATGCTATGGTTCCAGTTGAGCTTGTGATGGATATCAATTCCTAGGTACTTGTAAGAATACACTTCCTCCAATTTATTATTGTCATACGTAAAATTAGCGCAAGTGTCCTTTTTAGATTTGATAATCATAACTTTTGTTTTGTCTGTGTTAACAGTCATACCCATGGTAGAGCAGAAGTCCTTAAGAAGCTTCAGTTGCTTATCAAGATCAGAAGGGCACCTTGCCAGAAGAACAATATCGTCAGCATAGAGAAGAAGGATAATGACTATCCCAGCTAAGATTGTGCCACCACATCCTGCTTCTTCTAAATAACCTTCGAGCTTATCGATGTAAATGCCAAATAGAGTAGGGGAGAGGGGGCAACCTTGTTTAACTCCGATGTTACACTTAATATCTTTTGACCACCCCTCATTGTTCTTTAGCTTGGTAATTACATTCTCGTATAGCCTTATAGCAGCGGCTCTTAACTCAAGAGGAACCTTTAGCTCTTCTAACCTATTCCAAAGGTTGTATCTAGGAACCATATCGAAAGCCTTTCTAAAGTCTACAAAGCAGCAGAATAAATTGGATTTATCATTACGACATTCCTCCGCAATGATCCTTAGCGTAACAAGGTGGTCTGTAGACTTTATTATAATGATGGTGATGATTATTAACGTATACTAAAATGAATGTGGTCTATAGGACCTTAAGAAAGAAGAAATTAATTGGGATTATTTAAAATTTTATTTCTATGATAAAAAAGGAGGGAAATAAGTGTTATAAGGTACTGCAAGTTTGCTCACTAAATAAATGAAGGAGGTTGGTAGTGGGGAAAATATTTTGGAAATGAGAATGGATGTGAGTAAGGGTCAGACAATCCAAGAGAAATTGTTTTTCATCTTGGACTCTCTTACTATCACAAAGGCATATTCTCTAGTCCCAAGGTATCATGGGAATAAACCAACATCCGGTTTCTCTCAGAAGTTCATGAGAATTAGTTCTCATCCATGCAATATTCATTATTTTCTTAGCACCGGTTAAAAAAAAGGTAACTATGGTTGCGGGGTTGATTACCTCATTAGAGTATTTTAACTTTATTTTCCCCTCTAACTCCTTATCACTCGACAACTTATCCTTAAATTTGGAAGTAATGACTTTTTTAATATTATGTTTATTCCCTAAGATGATCTCCTCCTTTATCTCCCAATGGTCCAGCGAGGACTTAACATCCTTATGTCACCCTGGCTTGAGCTGAAGGTGGTTTCGACTAGAGTTAGAAGCAATTTTTGGGAGTCTCTTGGCTTCCATGTTTTACAAATTCTTCTTATACATCAAATACCTAAACATAGTCATGCATTCAATACGGTAAAGACTATCTTCAATGAAGAGAATAGGGTAGGGAGTATTACCTTTAATCTTGAGGTTGTAGGTTATGAATTGTTTTTGGATCAATTCAATCTTTCAACTAGATTTAGGAGCAATTTTTGGGAGTCCCTTGGCTTCCATGTTGTACAAATTCTTCTTATACATCAAATACCTAAACATATTCATGCATTCAATAGGGGAAAGACTATCTTCAATCAAGAGAATAGGGTAGGGAGTATTATCTTTAATCTTGATGTTGTAGGTTATGAATTATTTTTGGATCAATTCAATCTTTCTCCACGAATATCTAGATAGACTGCAACCCACACCTCACATCCATATAAAATAACAGGGGTGACTAGTGTCTCAAAGAGGAACTTTTTTTATTTCAAACCCAAAGATCAATGGTCTTACAAGTTTTTTCAAGCTCATGGTGGATGTGAATACCTAAATGTTTGTAAGAAGAATCATTATCTAAGTAATTTTTATCATTAATGAAATTATAATAAGTGATATTTTTGGATTTAACAATCATAACTTTAGTTTGGTTAGTATTAACAGTCATACCCGTCTTGAAACAATAATTATGGAAGTTTTTAAGAAGAAAAAGAATAAGAGTAATGACTATACCAATAGTTATTATTGATTATAAAAAGAATTAATATACGAATTAAACACATATATTTAAAAAACATGTTACAAGATTCTTAACTATGTTGATTTACTCCCACTTTATTATGGAGACTCTTGATATGTAAATATGTGTTGTTACAATACTATGACTTACAAATATCACATGCCCCAAAAATTATAATTCACGTGCATATAACATTTTTAATTCAATTACATGACATTTTTTATTTAATTAATTTAATTGAAAGAGTAGAAATGGTTTAGCTACTTTGGAGATAAATCTCAACATTTGATATGTGAATTTTAAATTATTATAAACATATTTAATATAATTTTAAGATTAAATTAGTTTTTAAAAATTAAGAAGATTTAAACACATGTTTGATATAATTTTCCTAACCATATAAATTAAATGGTTGGTAAATATCTATAGAAATTATTTTGTGATAAAAACATGTACATTTCAGAGTGTTAAGATTTAAAGAAAATCATAAAAATTAACTGAATTATAACTTCATTTAAAAGTATTATTCTTATCGTTTAGTAAAGCATTTAATAAGATTCTTAACCATGAAAAATTACTTCCACTTTATTATGGATATTATTAACTTGTAAATAAATAATGTTACAATACGATGAACCAATACATTGCTAATCAATATTATATGGTCAAAAAATCATAGCTCATTTGAAAGTATCATAGCTTATATAGATTTTATTTTAATTTAATTTGATAACATTATTTATGGATAACTACTTTTAATATAAATTTCAACATTCACTTTTATTAAAATATTCAATAAATATTTATCGTTTAATAAAGCATGCAATAAGACTCTTAACCATGAAATTTTACTTCCACTTTATTATAGAGATTTTTAACTTGTAAATAAATAATGTTACAATACCATAAACCAATACATAGTTAATCAATATTACATGATAAAAAATCATAATTCATTTCACACTCAAATAATTTATATACATTTTATTTTAATTTAATTGGATAACATTAATTTTAAATAATTACTTTTAACATTAATTTTAAATAATTACTTTTAACATAAATTTCAAAAATGCCTTTTATTAAAATACTCAATAAATATTTTTTTAAGCATAAATTCCTACCGTTCATCCATTAATGGATGCATCTATTATTTATAGAAAAGCTTAGAAAACTATCCAGTATTAAAAAATAAAATTGGTCAAAAATAGTGAACGATAAGGATACCCATTCTTATCGTTTATTTAACTCTACCTTTCTAATGAAAACGACCATATATGTTATGTCAGTGTTTAACTGGAACTTGGAACGGGGCCCAATGAGTCCTTCAAAAAGAAAGATGGTCCTCGGCGGACACTCAAATCAGCAGCCCACATGGATTCTGGATGGTTGCGGAAGATATCCTCATTCATATAATTTCTGAATTGATTTTATTTATATGCGTGGCAAATTTTATATATGAATTCTCTGAATGTGATTATCTGATTTGATTTATATGGACAGGAATTTTTATACCGAGAGTTACAGCGAGCTTCTTTCACAGATAATACAGTATCACTCTGGTTACATTTTGACATTTTTTTAATGTCGGGAATAATCGGTAGATATAGTTTTTCTTCAATTGAATCTTTTGAATTACAAAATTTGTCCGACCAAATTTCCTCAATTATTAGAACACATGCCTATCCAAAAATATTAAAATATTAAACATTCGGAAACTAGGACGTCCGACATGATGAACTATGAAATAATATGCAATAAAATCGAGGCGACTTTAATTATCCACCGTGCAAATTTTCTGGCCAGAGACGTTAAGTTCCAGGAAGGGAGGAGCATGTTGAACCAACGCACCACAGGTTGAAAGCACGAAGATTCTCCTTACATTCTGTTGGACACCTAATCTTAAATGGGTTAGTGTGGAAGTTGAATGGACAAAAGCAGTCCAAGAGACTTTGGGATCTGAAACCCAAGAGTCACATAATGTATTATAAATGTAAATCATTTTTCAATAAAAATTGAATTGCATGTTTTATCTTTATATTTTCTCTCACTCCCATGTGTGTTTAACATGGTATTAGAGACATGATGTGTGGCCTGTGTAGTTTTCTCACGGTTTAGCAACTGGTCTGAGCTGCCTTGAATAATGCTAGCCTAGTCTTCATTACCTGACCATTTATTTTAGATGAGCGCATCAGATCTGCAACTAGGCATTGTATTCCTACCTGCAGCCTATTAGAGTCTGCGCACTGGTATAACAGTGCTGCTATTTACCATTATTCCCTGAGAAAACTGTGATTTTAAACTGTTGGGCTTCCATATACGCCACTGGCCTCCATTGATTGTCCACACCTGCGCTGCCCTGACATATTCCATTTATGATTCCTGCGCTTCTCTGATCATAAACGTTTCATATTCTCGGAATGATGTCCATCAGTTACATTCGAATTCTGTCTGCCATATTCCCTTGAAACTGTTGTTGCTTAAAACCTGACATACGCTTGAACCGTGGACGCTTGTGTTACAGTATGTGGGGTCTGTCATATTCCATTTATCAGACCTGCGTCTGACATTACCTGCATTCTGAATAATTTCTCATTTGAATCAGTGTGTAGCGGTTTTGGACGGCCATACAGCTCCAGCGAAGTGTATCAGTGCAAGCATTGATGATTTGTTGAACGCTGCCTGACAAAGAATTGTGGAGGACGCAGCTGGTATCATCGTTCTGAATGAGCAGTGCATTAAAACTGGAGAAGGAGATCGAATTCCAGCGCCTTCTATCATGGAGATTGCGGACTTCGAAGGTGAGTGGCCTTTGGATTTTCGTTTCTGAAACCCAAGCCTAATAAACCGGAGGCGTTTTTACTGTCCATTTCATGGAGTCTAAGAGATTAAAGGTTGCGGAAAAAGTTCCTTTCAAATTTCTAGCTTAGTTTCCACTCTCAGCCCTGAAACTGAGCAATTCATTGCTTGAAGGAGACCGTTGGTTGTCTGGGCGACATTCTGAGTCAATGGGTATTGCCTGGACCGATTTTACCTTGCCTAAGGCAAATACCATCGTTGCCTGAGTCGATTTGTCTCACCTGTGCGTCGTACGTCCAAGCTCCATGGCATATAAGGCGTCCCCCTTTTCAGGATGATCAAATTTCATGACAGGCATCAAGATGGATTGAAACTTGACTTTCCCACCACGCACATTCTGGTATTTCATGAGCATTTCTGCATGGCCACGTTCTTCATCACTCGCCTGTTTGAAGTACTTTGCAAATCCTGGCAGACCAACGTTATCTCGATCAAAATAGGCAAAGAGAGCATGGTAAATATATGAGACATTATATTCTACATTGATTTGCTCATTCAAAGCAGCTTCGCAAGCATCCGCGAACCTCTGGCGTGCAAAAGATTGAGTAGAATTATTGGAAACTTGTACAAGCTCACTCTGCACTTCAGTGAAGGGCTCAAAGATCACACCTGTCAAAGGCCTACTGTTGGTCTCTCCAGTTCTAGCACGAACACTGCACAAACCTTCTCTCTTTTGCCTTCTGTAAGGTACCAAACACAGGGAATTATTCCCTGCCACCTTATCCTCGAAGACATCATGCTGCTTCAGAGATGATAAGGCACCAAAAGTAGTGGAAGCTTTGAGTGACATTTTGCTTTTAGTTAACCCTCTAAAAATGCAATCCAAAGCTCCTGATTACTCAACAATGTAGCCTTTCGTTACAGAGCACGGGTTTCTTTAAGGCAGCTTTGGAGGAAACTCCTTTATATAGAAAAAAAAAGAGGCGGTAGTTATTGTCTCACGGCTTCAACTCAGCAGAGGACCAGTTCTCATCGTATACTGAAGGCTGCTCTTATGCGTGTTTAAATACCACTTCACTCTGCGTCCATCGCCACTGGTTTCTTCCGCTCCAGCGTTTGGCACCTCTTCGACACCAGCTTTTGGTGCAACTTCGACACCCGCATCGTCTACTCCAGTTGGTGGAACATCTGTATTTGAACAAAAGCTTGCATTTGGAGGATTTGGATCACCAAGTCCCGCTCAATCAAGTTTGGGCTTGCACTACTCCTTCCTCTGGTTTTGGGAGCACTACAGCTTTTGGTCAATCGACTCCAGCATTTGGTGCTGCATCTATTCCAGCATTTCGTTACATTTTGAGTTGCCCGGAGAAATTCGAGAACGAGATTCTTCCGGAAAGAGGCTATTGAGAATTGATATTATATTCCGGAAAATACATGGGCAGCAGCACGGTGGAAGCCGAAGGCAGGGTCAAACCAGTAACCTGTTAAAATCAATTTTCGGTTTTTACGCTTGACAATGACTAATTTTGCAATTCTTTCTTCGGGTTGAATAACTTCTGGATGAGACGCTGTTTTCTCAGAACTGCAGGGTTTGCAATACCAATTATCTGTTTTTAGGGTTTTCTCTAACAAGGTTAAACTGGGTTTCAGTGTGTTTTATGATTAATTTTTCATGTTCACGTAGGCAATAGAGAATGCTCGTAAATATGGAATGTTATCTGATCCGGAATTAAATGGGCACGGGTACTATGAGAGCAGTCAGAAATTTGGGGGTTGTTTGATATTTTGCTCCATATAACGCATCTTTAGCTTCCTAGTCATAGCATCCGTTTAAAAACTCTTGGATTTCCGCGACCTGGTTCTTAAACTACAGTTTTAGCCGGCAAGGATATTTGCTATCCTCTCGACAGAACAAGAGGCTGTTTATGACGTTCAATAGATGAATGATTGCTGTTGTGTACTTACAATTGTTCAGAAGACTCTGTGCTGATTGGTCTGTTGGAATTTTGGAGTGAACGAGTATTTGAAGGATCCAAGCAAGTTTGCAGTTGTTGCTGCTCCAGTGTAGCATTGTATTTAAAACTCATTATAGTGCATTGATTCCTTGATTCCACTGCTGCATAAAGATTTTGGTGAGCTGATTGTAATCTTTTATATTGCACACTGATCATTTGCTGACATTTATAAAGGATATTGCTGTGTACTGTGAGTAGATATTACTTTTCTGCATTGAGTAGTAGTTGTGATCAGTTTTTTAAGGTGTAAATCAAACATTGAAGAAAAAAATGGCCAGAACCAGTGAAGTATTACAGTTCCTTAAAACTCTGATATTATCTACTGTTGATGACACATTACAAATCAGCAAAGGATCTCTCTCAGAAATTCAGACATGTCTACAAAATGCACAGGAAAAGATCGATTTTTTGCAGCTTGAATCACAGCTACAGCAAGAAGAGCTACATCAAAATAGACACCATTCTGAACCTGTTTTTGTTCAGAACATTGAGACAACCACCCATCAACAGCATGTTAATAATGTTACAGTTCATTCAAATAAAGCAGCAGTTGTATATGCAGATGCAGAAACTCAGTCTGCACTTCCCAAGCCCATCATCAGACCTTGGGAACAGCTTGTCCACAACAAGCACAGAACTGGTCTTGGATATGACAAGGACTTGTCCTTTCATATTCCAGACTATGCCAAGCCCATTCAGTTTCAGAGTGCTGGATTTATTCATGACAGTTCACCTGCTCCTCATGACAGTGCGCCTGCTCCTCATGACAGTGCGCCTACTCCTCATGACAGTTCAGCTTCAGTTGTTCCAGATTCTGCCCCTCTTCCACAACAACAACAACAACAACAACCACAGATTGTAAAATGCCAACACTGTGACCGAGTTGGCCATTTGAAAGATCACTGTTTTGATCTTCATCCATGTAAGCACTGTCATAAAACCAGTCATTCTTCACACAAATGCTTCAGAAACAAACGTCCTGCAAGAACAAAGATTCATCTTGGATGGATTGCTTCTTGGCAATGGGCATCAACAGCCAAGAAGATATTCCAAACACATGTTAGAACTTGTTCCACAGTATTGAACAGTCTTGCAGTTGAGTTTTCTCCATCTTCTCACCTTGTACCTGACAGGGGGGAAAATGATGGTCATCTACAAGCTTCAAAGTCACATCAAGCGAGCCTGAGCCACAACCTGCCACACCAGTTTCATAGTTGTAGCCAGAGACAAAGATGCCCGTGAACATGCCTTCAGTTGGCAATATGGGACACTTCCTCTAGCAGAAGACTTCAGCTTCTTGCCAGTTTTGGAAGCATTCCAGGAATAAAATTGAGAACACTTCCTCTAGCAGAAGACACCAGCTTCTTGCCAGCTTTGGAAGAGTTCCAGGAATTGCATTAAGCATTCCAAAGTTGTTGGTCATCCTTAAACCATCACAGGTTGAGACTTCCCTTTTCAGGTTGAAGTTTTACCTTTTATGCGGGGTGAGACCTCCCTTTTATGGTTGAAGGTTTCCCTCTTTAAAACAATAGGATCACTTCCTCTAGCAGAAAACTTCAGTTTCTTGCCAGTTTTGGAAGAGTTCTGGGAACTGCACTAAGCGTTCCAGTGTTGGTGGTCATCCTTAAACCACTGCCCTTTATACCAACATTTCATAGAGCACATTCAGCCTAGTGCTGCCATGCATTTTTTGCACATTTTGTATTACAGCTCTCTTCTTGGACTCATACATAACCCTTCGGATTAAGGGGGGGAATGTTGGACACCTAATCCTAAATGGGTTAGTGTGGAAGTTGAATGGACAAAAGCAGTCCAAGAGACCTTGGGATCTGAAACTCAAGAGTCACATAATGTATTATAAATGTAAATCATTTGTCAATAAAAATTGAATTGCATGTTTTATCTTTATATTTTCTCTCACTCCCATGTGTGTTTAACACATTCAAGCTGCCCTAAGTGGTCTGGTCAGACTGTAGAGTGCATACTGTATGCTGACGAGGCTCTGATATTGAATGGTTGTTATTTTAGATTTGAGTTGAATTTCTTTACCCTACCTGCTCTACTTCAACTTTCATAATTGGTACTAGATCTTTCTCGGACGAAAAATCAGTTCCGTACTTCACTCGAAAGCATTTCACTCATGTTTTCTAAAAGAATAAGGTGTTATCTCCTTCAATCAGAAATAAAAGCATTCCGTGGCCAAATGCGATTATTGCAATCACGAAAATGCACGTGATGGTGGAAGAAATGCAGGCACAACCGTGAGGTAAATAGATGTTTTCGTCTTTTTTCCTTAATTGTGTCCAAAGTTTTACTGGAATTATAGGAAATGCGATTCTCAATCAAATGATCAACAAAATTTAAGTATATGTTTTGAGAATATGTTTTAGGATCGTTTAGAAAATTGAATCTGTAAAATTAACAATTTATTAAAAATTATATTATTAGATTTTAACAAGGGTAAAAGACTCTTCTACCTTTTTTCAAGTAGAAAAAAACGTTAGAGAGTACAATAACATGGTTCTTTCTCTATAATATCTCCATGATCCCAGTGTAATACAAAAACACCTATATTGTTAGATTTTCCAAACAAAAAAAAACACTGTATACTTTGTAGTATGTACTATCTTAGGTCACTTTTTTGCAAAACATGCATATATCAATACTTTTTTTTTTTTTTCAGTAAGAAAAAAATAGTTGTATTAATATAGTGAAACAAAAATACATTGCATATGTTCCATCTGATGTATCCCATCATTGATCACTATTTATGTAAAATAAATTGGATTCATTAGCAACCCAAGTATATGTCATCTACATATTACATTCATAGTTGTCAACTTCAGCTAAATGTAAACCTGACATATGGTGTGTCATTCTATACAAAATCTCATCCTAGAGCATCTTTGTACAGGATTATTTGCACCACATCGGCAGAAAGGAAAAGAAACTTTTGCGTGTCATTAGAAAAATAAACATATCTTGTGCAATCAAGAAAGCTTGCAATATATCATCGTGTAAGTATTCACAAAATCACAAAAAGTATACAAAAACAACATAAAACAGGTGATTGATTCCTTGCATTGGTAGATGATTTATGCAGGCAAAGGAAGCAAACCAGCATCCACTCTGTGTTCATCCATCATGATCTCGATATGCATGTCATCTAGTTCATCCAGTAAGCCCCTCTTTGACATACAATCTGCCTTTTGGTTATGTTCTCGTCCTATGTGTTGTAGAGTTGAGTCCTTTAAAGTATGCCAAATGTGCTCTATTTGGCATAACCATCCATTCAACCTAGGCTGTTTAATTTTGATTTTACCATGAATGTGCTCAATAGTGGTCCTAGAGTCTCCATATATATGAATACTTAGAATGTTGAGGAAAGTAGTGAACCATAATAATCTCCATAAGGAAATCACTTCTGCCTTCATATTCGAGCCTCTACTGGCTCACTAGTGTACCTTGTATTTCTGTACCTCTGAAAATTTGATCCAAAATCCACATCCACATATGCCTTTTTGTTCTGCCCCATCAAAAAAACCAGTCGGGTATGTAATCTACCATAGCTCTTCTCTGCCTTTTTCTTTTGAACGTTATCCTGTGAAATGCCAATCATATACCATTGCTTAATATTATTTAGCATCTGCACATCATCACCCAAGGCATTTTCAAAAATAATTTTGTTGTGTTTGTTCCATATTTCCTAGAAAATAGCAAGGGGGATCGTACGCCAAGATGGTTTTTTATTGCTCCACCAAATCAAACAGTTCTCAATATTATCAAAACATATGTAGGGAAAACCCATAAATGCAGCAATGTATTCCAAAATCATTATGGAAACAGAACAGGTGAGGAATAGATGTGTATTATCTTCACCGACATGTCTACAAAGTACACAATATGTTGGCCCCTGCCAATTCCTCTTTTGTAGGTTCCCCCATATAAGATTCTTATTATGCCATACAAGCCAAATAAAAGTAGTCATTTTGATAGGCATCTTGGTTTTCCAAAAATTGTAGAACCAACATACCTCAATAGATTGTGTCTCTTGTTTGCAAAGGGCATTATATGCATCCGCCAGCTCCTCTAGCCTTCATCTTCCCGTTCCATGTAATCTGATCACCCTTCGCATCCCAACAAATACCAGTCATTTTCATAATCTGCTTGACATGTTCCCATTCTTGTGCCATCTGGTCTGTTAGTCCTAGATCTCTAGCATTTTTCCATATTGGTATATGACCATACCATTCTTGAATCACTTGATTCCAAAAAAAAATACCCCACCTATTTAGTTTCTGTATCAACTCCACAGAAAGCATATCATGTGTATCGATACCCATAATATGATTGAGTCCCATAATAATATGTTGTCTCATTCCCAAACACTAGCACAAGCTCCTTAAGAATAAGTTCTTAATTTTACATAAACTACACCATATAGTCGAGCACATAGAGTCCCCGATATTACCACAACGCATCCATAGTGTAAAAGGTTTGTTCTTGAAGTATTTTTTCCTGACAATACGTCCCCATATTCCAGCTCCGAATATTTCCCTCCATGGCGATTTCATTAGTAAAGCCTGTTATCACTCCAGGAAGCTCCCCTAGGTTGTAGCTTGGAGATGCCTAGTAACATATAAATCTTCAATATCATTCTCGAAACTATTGGAATGGATGATGGATTGGATCAAGTTAGATGACTGTTTCAACTCTATTTTCACTCAAGACATGCATGAACACCCTCAGCTTTACAAGTCTTTAGACCACCAATGCTCAATAGTTTATAGATTCAATGGATAGATGGAGAATACTGACTGTACCAGCAGATGCATACATAAACACATATGAATGGCTAGCTACAGAAAGTAAATGAAGCTTGCAAATCTAATTTATCAATGCAGAGATAAGATGACAGTTATCTGGCATTAGATACAGAAGAAAACATGAATAACCTATTCAAGTGCAAGCTTAGAATAGAGGAGAAAATGGGAATTGAACATGTAACAACAAAAGAAGCTTATATTGTTGGAATGAAGATGAGACGCTGAGAGGAGCAGAGTCTCCACAGTCTCCAAAAGTTGAACCCTTGATCCTCTAAACTTTCAACCTTTTATAGGCCTTTTACAATGCTCTCGAACCCTTTGAGGCTCGAGAGGTCTTAATCTATCCTCTCTGTCTTTTTAACGACTTGATGCCATGACTAGACATGCATGAGCTCGGAGGTCTCTTTTTTCTAACAGCAGTAACCAAATTCTGGTAATTTTGCCTTGCTGTCCAGTAGCTCGCTCATGCCAGCGATGCTCCATGACCATTGTTGTTGGTTTGGCTGTGTTGCACTGTTGTTTTTCCCTTTTTTGGCTTTCTGTCTGCTCGAATCCCTGAAACGGCTGCTTTCTGTTTTACACAGAGAAACGCATTCAAACTGTGAAAATCTACCGTGAACACTGCTCATCCAGACTTCAAAAGTCCTTAAATCTGGTCTATTCTCCTATTGGGTCCATCCTCAATCGCTGTCGCAAGTCGCTTCGGCCTTGTTCCAAGGCTTCCCTTTGTATTTTGGAAATACGTTTAAAACATTGAAAATAACGTGAAAATTGGCTCCCTCCAGACTTCAAATATTATATATTTCCCTTCACGAACCCTTTCAGGTCTAGGTCTTATCGCATCAATGTTGTTTCTTTGTATTTCGTTAAATAATGAAATATGTGAAATTACATTAAAAGATGCCTTTCGGCGGATCTCAAAATCTATGCAATAACTTTAAGGAACACTTTTGGGTTTGGTTTATTGCATCGGACATCCATATAGGTATAAGCCCTGCTCCTCTGTGAAGCTCTAATGCGATTGATCGCAATCGCATATCGCTATAACCCGGGCCGTCTAGTGAGCGCTCTGTTGTGTTGGCCGATTGCGATTCTATGATGCAACGTGGGTCATCCACATGCGCACTTAATCGACGGTCCACGTTGACTCCGTCGATCGCCATCGCAAGTTCCACATAGTCTGCGTTGATATCCTTCGATTGCCACCGCCGATTGCAATCCACCGACTCGATTTGGACCGTTGATCGGCGAGATCTGACAGCTCCTATGCATTCACTGTTGCCACTGCCGATAGCTCTATTTTTTCTTTGTTTCCTTGGGTTTTTGCCTCCCAATAGTGTTTTGCCGCCATTCTAAGGGCTCTTCTCATGTGGTTGTTCTGATCTTTGAATGATTTTTAAGAAGGTTTCAAATACTTTGAGAGTGTTTTGGATACATTTTGGACCACATGCCAACAGGGCTAACACTGGCTCCTTCTGGGGATGAAAGCCTCCCTGTGAGGTTTCAAGAACTGCAAACTACTGCCTTTTCAGTAACAATCAAACAAACTTATCTCCTAGTGTTCCATTGGGCATGGAGTTTATTTGCATAAAAAACAAAAACTAAAAAAAAACCTAATACAATATTAAGGCCTTAAAGCCTCATGTGAAGTAAAGTTTCAAAAACCGCCCATTGACTGGGCCATCAAAAACACCTTCCCCCTCCAAATTGTGCAGAATGAAAGTGTTGTTCATCTGAACTTGAGAAATGACAAACGGTCTTGTCCATAAGGCATCAAATTTACCATGGTTGCCCTTCTTTTCCTTCAATGCATCCCATTTGAGAACCCAATCACCAACCTAAAAACTGTCCATTTTTGCCTTCTTATCAAAGGTTTCTTTGATCTTATTCTGATGAATTCTTGACTTCTCAACCAATTGTTCTCTGATCTGCTATAATTCAACCGAGTTACTCATTCTCCTCCCTATATCATTCTCTTCATCCTATTCTTCTTGCAAGAATTTGGCCACAAGGAGAATCAGTTGGATAGGAAAAACAACATCAGCTCCATAAACCAGCTTAAATGGAGAATTTCCTATGGAATTCTTGTTGATAACTCTGTCAGCCCATAGTGCAAACTTCAACTTAGAATCCCAGTTCTTTTTGTTGTCCTCCAATAGTATTTTGATTATCCTTACAATATTCTTGTTAAATGATTCTGCCAGGCCATTGCCTTGAGGATAATATGGGGTAGAATGCACCAATTGAATGCCCATGGATTCACACATGTCCACCAATTCTTCTGCCCTGAAAGCTGCTGCATTATCAGTGACTAGTTTGGTTGGGCAACCAAATCTAGTGAAAATATTCTCATTCAAGAACTTCATGATAACCTGATGATTATCATTTTTAGTGGGTACGACCTCAATCCATTTGGTGAAATAATCAGTGGCTACCAAGATCCATTTGTGATGGCCACTGGAATGTGGATTGATCTCACCTATGAAGTCCAAGCCCCATTGCTAGAAGGGACTCTTGACGTGTACTAGCTTCAAAGGCAGAGATTTTAGATGTTGTCTTCCTACAAACCTCTGACATTTGTCACAAGACTTAACAAAAGAAAAAACATCAGAGAACAGAGTAGGCCAATAATACCCAGCTCTCAGGATCTTATAGGCCGTGGTTTTCCAATAATGATGCCCTCCACAGATGCTAGAATGGAACTAGTGTGTGACTTCCACAGATTGTCCTTTGTCTAGACCACTGTTGATAATATCGGCGATATTCGGAAATATCGCGATATTTTCGGCAAAACGATATATCGCCGAGAAAATATCGCGATATTTTTTGTTTTGAAAATATCGGAAAATATCGGCAAAATATCGCGATATTTTGAAAATATCGGCTATATTTAAAAATTTGAAAAAATTATTTTTTATGCTTGCCGATATTTGCCGATATTTTCGCCGATATTGCCGATAAGATATTTTCTGGACCCTCGCCGATATTTTGCCGATACCGATATTTTCAACACTGGTCTAGACATCTCAGGAGGATCTCTGACGGGTTTTTCCAATAGACCAGATTTTCATTAACGCAAAATTTGGCTGATCTGAGCTTATTGTCCTGGGCTTGGCTCAAGCTAAGCCCTGGAGGGACTTCTAGCTTCTACAAAAAATGAACTATACTGTCACAGGCAGCTAAATTTTTAGCCAAAGACTGATTCGGCTCTTGCTCTACTGCTGCTTCCTCTATCCGCTCACCACCTGAATTTGAACCCACGCAATTGATGTCTAACAAACTGCAATTTTCCTCAGCCATAAGCTTAGCCAAGCCCTGGCCTTTGACAAGCTTGGTGGGCTTCACGTCTATTTTGAACTCTATGAATTTTGCAATCCATTTAGCTCTCTTTCCATCAATATCTAGTTGAGTTAAAACATCTTTTACTGAGGCTGATGGTACATATGCAGTCACTTTGGAATGCAGAGTATAAATTCTGAATGCCTTCAAAGATTTTATGAGAGCATAAGCTTGTTTTTCAATAAGGTCATACCTTAGTTCAGCATCCCTCAGAGTTTTGTTGAAAAAGGCCACAAGGTGTTCTACTCCTTCATCGTTTTTTTGCAATAGAACCACTGCAAGTGTATCATAAGAGGCAAAAGAGAAGATATAAAACTCCTTGTTATAATTTGGGCTGATTAGAGTGGGAGCTTCCATGATAGCTTGTTTGATGGCTTCAAAAGAGCTTCTTGCATCATCTGTCCATTTTATTTCTGATCCTTTCTTCAGCATGGAAGTGATGTGCTTCACTAGCTCTGCGAAGTTTGGAATAAACCTCCTGAAAAAGTTAATCTTACCCAGGAAATATTGAATGTCCCTTTTTGACCTTGGGATGGACAATGTTTGAATTGCTTGAACTCTTGCTAGATCGATCTTCACACCTTCAGCAGAAACAATATGTCCAAACAGTTTGCCTTCTTCTAGAGAAAACTGTGACTTCTTTAGGTTCACAGAAATTCCAAACTGTCTGCACTTTAGAAGCACCTTCTTCAAATGCTACAAATGGTCCTTGTGACTATTGGAAAAGACTGTTATGTCATCAAGGTAAATAAGGACAAACTTGTCCTTCTCTCCCACAAAGGCTATGTCCATGGCCCTGTGAAAAGTAGCCCCAGCGTTCATCGGTCCAAAAGGCATTTTGGAGTACATGAAGGTGCCCCAAGGAGTAGTGAAGGTGGTCTTTTCCTGATCTTCTAGATGTACAACAATCTAATTGTAACCTGAAAATCCATCTAAGAAAGACATGACTCTAGCCCCTACAACTTTTTGCAGCAAGTTTTCCATCTTAGGCAGGGGGTAGTTGTCTTTTTTAGAGCATTTGTTCATATTCCTAAAGTCAACACAAAACCTAATTTCTCCATTCTTCTTTCTTACTACCACAAGGTTAGCTATCCACTTTGAATACCTTAGGGGAACTATGATCTTGGCGTCCAACAGCTTCTTGATTTCCTTTTCAATCAAGGGCAATAAGAGAGGGCTAATAGGTCTTAATTTCTTTTTAAAGGGATGGTGTTCTTCTCTAGCGGAATCTTATGTTGAATGATGTTGGTGTCATAGGTCTTAAGATCACTATATTCCCAAGTAGAAATATCAACAAATTGTTTCATCAAGGTGCAATACTCGAAACTTTGGGTAGAAGACAAGTGAGTGGACAGATTTATGTACTTTGGATGGGCTAGACTCCCTACATTATGTTTATGAACAACAGACTCATTTTATTTTTTGGTGGGCTTATAAGGTACATCATTATGATCAAACAGCTTCTCTAGAGGCACCAATCCTTTGGGTATATGGTTACTAGGCAGCTGAACAATCCTATCCTGACCAATCTCATCTTTTAGCTTGGACTAGTTGCATTCTTCCATGGTTTCATTTTCTTGGTCGATGTGCATTTCAGAAAATTCCTCAATGACTTGTAAAAATCTATTAATTTCATCATCATATTCAAGAACTTTCCAGTATTTGACATTGTCAGGCAGAGATGGTCTATATTTCACCTTAACTTCATAAGTCAATTTAGGAGGCAAAGAAGAAATAAACGTGCTAGCAGACACAGCAAGGGAATCAGCAAGCTGGTTCTTCATTCTCAGGATGTAAGAAATGCTGAAAATATTAAAAGAGTCCTTAAGTTTCCATACCTCATCTCTGTATGCTTTTAGCCTTGGATGGTCTGCCTGGAAAGTTTTTTTGACCTGCTGAATGATAAGGTCTGCATCTCCAAACACCTTCCAACCTTTGATGCCCATTTCTTTAGCAGCGTTTAAGCCCAATATCAAAGCTTCGTATTCTGCTATGTTATTTGTGACCTGAAAAGTTAGCTTGAAAGATAAATGAATGCATTCTTGTGTGGGGGACACAATGACTACACCCGCCCCTGTAGCTTCCTTAGAGCAAGCTCCATCAAAGAACATGTCCCAAATTTGTGGGGCTTCTTCTTCTATGATCTGGCAAACTGGTTTCTTAAGTTGCATGGAGGCTAACTGGGATTCTTCAATCTAAAGAATATAGGCTCCAAAATCAGTGTCGACAACATAGATGGGATGATTAGTGGGATTCCTTTCATCATTGATGATATAAGCCAACTAAGCTTCCCTGTATAATCTCCTACTCTCACCTCCAAAAGTTGGGACAGTAGCATAAGACAGATCATTTTGCAATGTTCCACCTAATCTCTTGATCCAACCTCTAGAGAGCAACATGCAAAACTTGGGGGCTACATTTGCTACCACAATATCCATCATCATGCTCTTCATGGGCAGCTAAGAGAAGGTGATGGCTAGGTATTTGATTAATCCCAAACATTTCACTTTTCTAGAGTCAAAAGAAAACAGGTCATGACAAGACTTGGTAATGTCAAGACCCAACTCATCCATGACAGTCTTGGGCATTAGATTATGGCTGGCTCCTATGCCCAAAAGGCAGTTGTGAAGGATTTTGTCATGAATAGTCAAAGAGACATAGAATGATGGGGAGCTGTCATCACAATTTTCAATCATTGGGCTGAGAACAACAGCTTGTTTGTCATCTTGCAGATTTACATAGTCAGTGGAGACTTGGATGGCTTTAGTCTCAAGGGCCTCAACGATATATCTCTTGAAGGACTCATTTTTCACTAGTTCAGTCAAAGGTATAGGTATGCTTAGCTTCTAAATTTTTGATTTAAAACTGAAAGGAGAAGGAGACTTGTCAAGGCCTCTTACCTCATGAGCTGGAGCTTTGAAGATGATGGGATCAACTGCCGATCATTTTTGCTTTTTAGCTTCCTATAATGTAGGGACAGTAGCTCCCTGAATGGGACTTTCCTTAGCATTATTTATCTTTGACCTCGGATTATATCTGTGTTGATCAGCAGTTTGCAGAACAACTCCACCATCCCACTATTAGCTGATTTGGTCATTGAATAATGACTTTTCATAGGTAGCTGAGGTCAAAAAGGAGGCACTGCCTTTGTCTTCCAGACAACAGATCTCATCATCTTCTTCAAACTTCTCTTCTTCCATGACTACATTCTAGAAAGGAGTCTTCACCCTTTGGTCTTCATTGGCATCTTTGCTTCTTTGCAAAATCTGCAACTGCTTATTAACTCTTCTATATGGATTTGGATTTCTAGGAGCAAAGGTATTAGGAACTCTTCCTTTCCCAAGGTGTTGTTCAACCTTTAATTTGGAGATTTCAGAGGCTAATAAGTCTATCATCTTGGTCATTTTATCTATCTTGGGATCTGAATATGATGAAGATTCACCCCTCTGTCTCCTTCTATCAACATTCCCTTTGAGCTTCTCTATAGCCATGATGTTTGATTCTACTTCCAAGGCTGCGTCCTACATATCAGCCAAAGTAGCACACCGTCTCTCCCTCAACAGTACATAGAAATCGGAATCAAAGGCACTGGCATAGGTGAGTTTAGCAGATGTAGTGGTGGGTTTTACTTTAGCTGGTATCTTGTTGTACATGCAGTTAAACCTCTTATTAAAATCAGACAACAACTCACCATTTTCCCTCTTTAAGTTCCCAAACTCAGTGTGGTAGTAGAGTAGATCCTTCTTATCCCCCCAATGCTTTAGGAATGCATCATCTAAAGCCTCAATATCTGCTATAGACCTTGGGGTCAGTTCTCTGAACCATTTTCTAGCCTCTCCATCTAGACATTAGACAAAGACTCTCATCCATACATCATCTTCACTAATGTCCAGGTTATCAACATAGCTATAGAATGATTCAAGATGTTCCTCAGCTGAAACACCTTTAGTCCCAATGAACTTAGGCCTATACTTCTGATATTCTCCAGTAGGCATGGCATTCAAAGGAGTGGGCAATACTAGAGGTCCATACCTAGCAGCAATAATTCTTTCCATTTTGGTAGGTGCTTGTGGACCTGCCATAGCTGTGGTCACTATGAGAGGACTGGAAGTCTAAATGATAGAGGGTTGAGGAGTGACTGATAGGACTAGGGGAGTATGATTGATAGGAGGAGAGGCTTCCTTCGGGCTTAGAATGGAAGATGAAACTAAAGAATAAGGAGCTCTATGAATCTCTGAGATTTTTTCTTCACTGCTAGTATTATATGCTATACTCTCAATATGTATTTGTTCTATTACAAGATTTTCTTGAAGAGATATAGAATATTGTTTAGATCTATCTGAACCTGATGCTCCTTTCTACAATGCCTTTCTTTCTTTGATGATTTTTTCAGGGTCAGATACTGGGTTAGCTTGTGGCTTCTCAGGATTTCTCTGAGTATGCCTCACAAATTGAGCCAAAACTATGAAGTGAAGTCGCCAAGAGGTTCGTCCTCCAGTAGAGTCACCAGATAGATGATTACAACTGAGAAAGTGTCCAAAATTTGTCTATCATCAAAGCTGGATCTGTGTCATCCCCCATGGAAGCTGAGCTTCAATCTCCTCTCCCCGGCAGTGGCGCCAATTATGTTAGCACTCCAGGAAGCTCTCCTAGGTTGTAGCTCGAAGATGCCTGGTAACATATAAATCTTCAATATCATTCTCGAAACTATTGGAATGGATGATGGTTTGGATCAAGTCAGATAACTATCATCTTGTCTCTACATTGATAAATTAGATTTGCAAGCTTCATTTACTTTCTATAGCTAGCCATTCATATGTGTTTATGTATGCATCTGCTGGTACAATCAGTATTCTCCATCTCCATTGAATCTATAAACTATTGAGCATTATTGGTCTAAAGCCTTGTAAAGCTGGGGGTGTTCATGCATGTCTTGAGTGAAAACAGAGTTGAAACAATCATCTAACTTGATCCAAACCATCATCCATTCCAATAGTTCCGAGAACGATATTGAAGATTTATATGTTACTAGGCATCTTCGAGCTACAACCTAGGAGAGCTTCCTAGAGTGCTAACAGAGCCCATCCAAATAGCTTCAGGTTTAATATACCCCAACCACCCATGCGCTTTGGCAAGGTTATCAACTCCAGTCTGCCAGATGGTATTTGTGGGAGCGCGTCGTCCCTGACCAAATAAACTGTGCCATGAGACGATTCAGTTTATGTAGAATAGCATTAGGGAGATGGTATAAATGAGCCCAATATACTCCCAATTGAGTAATAACAGCTTGTGTGAGTGTAATTTGTCCTCCTAGGGAGAGGCATCTAAATTCCCAACCTGTAATCATTTTATAGAATTTATCTATCAGCCACATCTAATCCTGATTTCGATATCTATCACCCACATCCAATCCTGATTTCGATATCTATCAGGTTTGATATGAAATCCCAAATATTTTATACCACCTTCCAGAGAGACTGCCTCAATCCCAAACAGATTTTGTATAAATGCAATGTCATCCATGTTGCAATAGCCATATAAAATGGAATATTTGAGTACATTCATAATGAGCCCCGATGCCCTCTCGAATATTTTAAAGATATGTGATAGTACATACCAGTCAGCTCTCTTAATGAAACCCATGATCAATATGTCATCCACAAAGAAGCTGTGTGAGATTTTGATGTCCCTGCCCAAGCTCAGTGCCCCGAATTCTTCATTCTCAATCGCCTTTTTTATCTTCAAGCTAAGGTTGTTGATCACCAATATGAACAACAGTGGGGAGAGGGAGCACCCATGCCTGAGCCCTCTCCTAGCACCAAAGAATCTAGTTGGGTATCCATTGATCACAACAACAAATCAGACATTTGTGACACACATCATTATAAATTCTGTGCCTCTGTGTTGTATTCCTATTTTATGGAGGATCATCCTCAAATACCCCCAGTCAAGGCAATCATATGCCTTCTGAAGGTCCACTTTCATGATGGCTACGTTTAATTTTTTTCCATGTATAGAATGTATGCATTCTTGTGCGATTGCCACCACATCATGTATCTGTCGGTCTTGTAAAAAACCATATTGTTCTGGAGAAATGTACTTCGATAGTGTGTCCTTTATCCTATTGGCAATCATTTTTGATATAATCTTATAAATAAGATTACATAAAGAAATGGGCCGATAATCTGATAAAAAAATTGATTTGTCCTTCTTTAGAATCAGAGCTATGTATGTAGAGTTGATATGTGGATGAATATAACCTCTGTCTCTCAATTCTTGCACCATATTTACCAGATCTCCCTTGAATATGTCGAATAAATGAGAGAATAATTCAACCGTCTAGCCATCCAGGCCAGGACTCTTATCACACTTCATGGTTTTTAGTACCCCCCAAATTTATTCCTCTGAAACCCATGGAGGCTTCACTAGAAAAGCAATATCATAACACGTACGTTCATATTGAGCTATATAAAAAATGAAGAAAAAATAAAATAATATGTTGGAGATATAATAGGCCTCTAAAGGGGTTTTATATATTATATTACAATATGAGATATTATAAGGTATTTTTTATTCAATAAACTGGCCAGGCAGAGGCAAAACATAAGGGGCGGATGGAGAAATAAGGTTAAGGGTTATCAGGAGTATCGAGAGTGGAGGGAGTCTGCAAATAATTTACGCAGACTGACCACAAGTTCAAATCCTAGAAAGCTAGCGGGATCTTTTACTAGAAGGCCTTTTCAATTTCCTGAGTTTAGAAGATGATCCATGATAAATAGCTAGAAGAGGACCTCGATGACCTCAAGCTGGATGATAATTGCAACTCATTGTTCGGAAAAGGTGGAATGGGAGGAAAAGGTTCCAGGATTCTACTATTTTGTTCTGGAATTCTCTAGAAACTGGACTTTGGCTTGCGGGAATACCAAGATTTGGTTCTCACCCCCACTCAAGAGCTTGCAAAACAAATTGAAAAGATCATGCATGCTCTCAGGGATTACTTGCAATTTAAAGTTCATGCATGCATAGGTAGAACAAGTGTTTTTGATGATCAACGTATACTCATAAGTGGAGTTCATGTTGTTGTTGGAACCCTAAGTCATGTGTTTGACATGTTATGTAGGCACTCTCTTTGCCATGAATACATCAATATGTTTGTGCTAGATGAAGGCAATGAAATTCTTTCCAAGGTTTTCAAGGATCAGATGTATGGTTTTTAGATTATTATTGTTTTTAAGAGCAGGGAAGATTTCATGAAGAGAAAAGCAGAGGAATGATGGTCGTGGGAGAAATCACTGAGAAAGTTGGAAGCATGGAAGCATGGATCTGAATGATTTTCACAAAGCAGAGGATTCAAGTCTCCAATACCAAGAAACTGCTCTTCTTCTATGTCAACCTTGCTAATGTATCAAACCCACCGCCCTCCATTAATGGTTTCCATGGACTTTAGTTTCTTCAAGCCCATTGATATTATGGCCTTTGTGTGTTTTTCCTTCTCTACTATCTAGTGGATCTTTAATATGTTTACATGGACCATCTATGTTTTCATAGTGAAACAGACACATAGAAAGGCCTATGCCCTAGATTTTCTTTAACTTTAATCTACCCAGCTTCTAAGAATTTTTTATGGAGAAAGACCTTGATATGGATAACCTATACCTGATTTAACAATTCTTGTGCATATATAAATGCATCCATGATGGTATTATTGCTCACCATATACTCTCATATGCAGAGGTATATTTAGTTATAAACCTCTTTCATCTACTAATGAGTCATTTTAGGACCACATATTTATTCTTGCTTTGTTATATATGGGTCTGAGCCAACTGCTATCCTTTGGAACTTAGATTTATAAATGTTGAATGGATCTCTGGATGTTATATAGGATCATCCAAATGCATACAACACTTCTTTAACGAATTCGATATGATTTTCAGGAAATTATCTGTTCATACCTTTTAATTTTTTTATTGAAAATTTCAGGTCATATATTTAAGAAATTTCTTTTGTTTGTTTCCTATTCTTGATGTCCATCTCACTGCATTTTCTTCCATGTAAAGCTATCTAATTTTACTCATGTTTCTGTTTGTTGTTGCAAGTCCTTGCAACCCCAAGGGTTAGTAGAAACGCTTTGTGGTTCACCTTTTTACATGGCACCTGAGATTATGCAATTTCGGAAGTATGATGCCAAGGTGGTTCTTCATGGTTTAATCTCATGGGAATACCAGATTTATAAACTATTGGTCATGAACTTAAAATCATAATACATGCTTGCACTCATATTTGTGTATTTGCATGCAGGCAGACTTATGAAACATGGGTATTATTCTATTTCAGCTTGTCATAGGAAATCCACTATTTTCTCACAATTTTCATATTCAGGTTTGGACTAGCATGTAAAAAACCATGTTCTGTCTGAATTTTATTATCTGCTGGTTCAATTAAACTTACATTCACTGCCAATATCTACATGATCTTATATATATGTCATTCCTTTTCCTTTTCAACTAATGCAAAACATTATGAGGTCAAATGAGCTACACTTTCCACATGACATTGTTGGAGATTTCCACCCCGATTGCATTGATTTATGCCAATAACTATTACATCAAGATCTAGTTTTGTTTACTTTTTCAATTTTGAAATCTTAAAGATTAACTTTGTGAAGCTTATTTAATAAGTAACACAATTATATATAAAAGGAGTGAACATTGCTCATACTTTAATATTTTTAAATAAATGCAACATTCGATGAGGTTTGTTTCATACGAGCAGTAGAGGTTATGATGGTAATTACCAAATTCTCTTTCTAGAGGATTAGTCGAGTGGAACATGGATTGAATTATGCCATATGGTAATTTTTCTTTTTGAAGTCTAGACTCTTTGGATTTATTGTGTGATGGCAATAATAGTTTTCAAGTTGTTCCAAATTGCAATTATGGATTGAGTAAGCATTTGTACTTGTTAGATAATTGTTTTTAAGTCTCACCTATGGCCTTCAATGGAATCTTATACATGTTTAATTGTTGATATGTGTGAAATTTGGATAGATGCATTTGTGAAAGGGTAGAAAAATTTGCATTGCACTAAAATATGTAAAAGAACTTGGACAGTTGGAGCACATTCAAAATTAAGCTCTTTTTGTTTTAGAGCACATCCAAATTGCATCTTATATTAAATTGCACAATAAGATCATATCATGCATTGCATTAGGGAGGTGGAGAATGCCATGGTGGATCACATGAGTAGAAGTATACCTGATAATAAACATAAATAAGAGAAAAAATTTATGTATCCATGAAGTTGTCTTAATTTTAGAGCTGCAGGGTTTTGAGGTTTTCAACTATGGTGTCTCATATGGCAAAAGCATCAAGGTAGATATGTCTGTAGTTGGGTTGTGCAATGAATTCTTTCCATTACCTTTTTCGATTTTCTATTCCCACGACATGCAATTATATTTAAAGAGAATTTTCCATTAGTCAGCATTAATAGATATACAAGTTTTAGTCGCTTAGAAAGGATTTAGTTTAATCTATAACATGTTCGATTTTGTTGAATTTATACTTATATTTATAAATTGTTTTATTGAATTTGGATGGGTAAAGTATTAAATCAAGTTAAAATGAGGATAGGATAGGAGTTGATCCTAGGACCTGTCCCTATAGATGGGTTGCACTATTACTGAGCTAAATACCCATTACATAATGAAAATGGTAAATGGTTTTCTACTATAGGATTTTGTGGAGCCTCTTGGCTCAAACCTTCAAGTTGCTACCAGCCAACCTGTCCCATGGACAATCTAAGAATTGAACACAAGACCTGGCCCTAACCAGCAGACATATCTACCTTTAAGATACATACCATTTTATTTATGCATGAATTGGTTTGATATCGAGGCGTGGATTGTCATTTCCAACATAAAGGATATGGGATGTCAAAGATATATATTTCACAATAAAATGTTGTAGAATAGCAAGTTTTGAAATTGCATTCAAGACCTCTTAATTTATACCATTGCTAATCCTATTATTGTTCAGAATAGGAGCCAGAGTTAGTCAGGCTTATTTTATCCTTAAGAATCTATTAGCTTGATCATTCTCTTCTTGTACAAAGGCTCTGATGGAATTGCCTTTAGTTGTCATTTTGACTAACAATTCAAAATAACTACCCTTTGATTATGACCACAGAAAAAACTAGATTGTTTCCATGGACAAAAATGGCTTCGGAGGACTTTTCATATTTCTTAGGATTTTTCTATGGTTCATGATAAAGGAAACTTGTAGATGAGTTATAGTTACAATTTTTTTCATGAAACATGTGTGTTTTTATTGTACTCATCACTTAGTGTATCTGCTACCTTTGCAGAGGTATATGCAGCAACATGAGTAAGTGGAGTTATCTTCTTTAGGAATGGGTATTCTGAAAATTTCCCCTCTTATATGAACATGTTTAATTTATCTTTTTGATGTGACTACAAGATTCTAGATTGTAGGGTTTTAAAAATTGTCTCATCTGGAGAATGAGATGCTTTATTACTGGATCATATTAAATATTGCATGTCTGTGGAATATTATTGTATAGTTTCTTACTTAATACCTCAAAATGATGAAGAAATTTCATCTATTGCATATATGCGGATTATTGGAAATGAGCATAATCCCTTGTATTATTACCAATATATCTGCGGTTTGTTCTTATCCTTTCAGTCGATTATACAAATGCTAAATGTAATATTTTTTTGAAGTTTGAGATACATTCCCCCTTATATAAAGTCTCTTTGCTAATATGTGGGATATTCATAATTTTCTGTATATTTTTGTTTCTTGAATTTTTCAGATGCATTTCTCAACATCCTCTCATGGATCTCTTGCTTATTCTGTCAGTTGTCTTGATTTTCTACTACTTTCTAATGTTCTTGCTATGCCTATGAGAGGTATAAAAGGTGCTAACTTCTATGAGTAAGTGGTTTTATTTTCCTATATATTTATCCATGTTACCTCCAAAATCCTAGGGAGATTGGCATACTATTTTTCTCTAAAGTGTACAAAATAGAAAGATAAATAGAATCATGACATTGAAATAGAAGAAATAGAAGCTATGTTGCCAAATCTTTTGAGGTGATGATTATCCAAAAGAGTTTCTACTTTTTTTGCATGCGCTGATATTCGGGTATATATCCTTATATGGGTTCAAGTTTTCATCCTTGAGAGTTGGAAATAATATCAACCCCATGTCACGCAAGTATGAGACCGGTCCAATTGTCGATTCCTTTAGTAAAAAAAACATAGAAGAGATTGTCTGCTATGTCAGTCAAAACAAACTCCTTCCCAACGGCAGGTTTGGGAAACCACCAAAAACCCATGAATGTAGTTAACCTTAAAAGATCAAAGAAATCACAAAGCATGTATTTTAGTTATTGGCCCAGTTTTGTTGAAGATTGTGTTGTTGGAGATGCTTTAAAAAAGGTGACCAGTTCATTTTTCTGTAACTCATGCCATGCAATGGTTTTCTCTATTTTTTAAATCCTTTTGTGAATCACAATTCTTTTGGACCATCTCAGCAAGCACCTCCGACTTCAAATTTTCATAATGATCCATTTATTAGCAACTCCTCACTTGAATAAAGATCTCTTAGTGTTATATAGGTAAAATTCCTATCTTCGCTACAAAAATTTCGGCATTCAATCTCAAATGTTAAAGTTTATTTTATAAATATTAATCAGTTTCAAGTCTCTTTTAGTGGTTTGATATTAATTAAATACAACCTTTGCATAAAATATGTTGAGTTTCTATCGTCCAGTGAAGGACATTCAACTTTCTAATTAAAATAGTTCATGAAATTTTTTCTCTCTAATATAATGTCGTTGAAAACACTTTCATTTTTCGTGAACCCATATCCTAAAATTCATTGGAAACATTTCAATGAGACTTCGTTTGAGCGCTTATTTTATATAGTATTCTTGTATTAAAAATTCCAAGTTTACCATTCCTTCCTTGAAATTACATTATCATTGGAAACATGGGAAATAGGAAACAAGCAAATGTATGTTGTTTGATACTATATAGTAAATTAAAATGTAAAGGCATACCCTTGTATTAATTCCACAAGTCGCGATTGCAATTCCTCATCCCTCAACTTCTGGATTCTCATCGATACAGAATCAATTGCATGGATTAAAACCTTAATCCCTGTATGTAAACGTTTTATCACATCCCTTTTTTTTTCAACAAGTTGATGGTATTCTCCTTTGGCATCCTGATGTCTCAGTAGTGCACACATCTTGTCATAATTTATTCTTAAATGCTCTCTAGCCTGCAAAATTAATTTCACAAAAAAATAGTTTAGAATCATATATCCAGTGTCTAATCTTAAGGTACATTTATGATCTTCAGTCATTAGGATCCAACTTTATCCAAGTATACCTTCATCACTAGAAAGATACTAAATTATACCCCCTATACATTCAATCTCTAAGACATTATGCACTATTCACCTATTTCACATGGTTTGGGTTCAACAATGATTAGGTTTGATTCAAATTAGAATTTTTCCATAAGGTTTGGATGTTATGCCCTTCTAAGGGAGCCCAACATGCTACTAGTTCATGTATTCTAGAGCACAACATGTTTTCCCCCAATTTTTGAAGTTGTCTAAATTTGTATAAAGTTTGGGCCTCAATTAAAATCTCAAGAGTTAAATTCAGTGAATTCTCCATACAGTCATGAAGGGCACACTTAACAGTTGTATGGAGATCTGAAGTTTTGAGGACACATTTCATAAGTTGAACTAAACATAGAGAACCTGAACTAAACCAACTAAACTTTATTTTTTTTTGAGGTTAACTGACTTTCAAACCTCATGGTTCATGTTAAGTTTACCCTATGATACCTTCGTCACTTGGAAGATATTAAATTATACATGAGATTACAAGAAGAGTGATGAAACATCCCTAAAGCTTTAGTAAAAGAGATATGGTACTAATCCTTCTATTTATTCTATTTTATTATTCAAATTAGGATCTAGAGTTGTTTCTCTCTTCTATAGTCAGAATCTTGTAATATCTTGCAGAACCAAGTTTACTCCATAGTTCTGTAAAAGGACCCTAAAGTTCATATAATATTAAGTACCCAACATTCTTTGGTACCCATGTCACCATTAACCATCCTATATGTTTCTTAAGAAAATTTCTAGAAAATAAGTTATTCCAAGGGTACAACCTAGACCCTTAGGAGGGGGCCTCATCACAAGCAAAAAGCAATTTTGAAGGAAGAGAGATCACTATGAAAGGAGGTTATAGGTTCACATAAATAGGTGCATTTCCCAAGTTATGGGGAAAATGTGGGTGCCTAATAAGCATGGAGTTACATGTGTGAGCTCCAAGCTTTACTAACTAAAAATAAAGAGGAACAAAAAAAAAAACCTTAGAAGCAAAAAAATTGAAAGACGATATAGAGAGACCCATCAAATGTCTAGCATCAAATAATTCCTCAAAAGAAAATATTTTTGCAAGGTGAAATTGTTTTTTATTCTAGCTAGCAGATTACAATTAAACTTATCAAAACCAATGTAATGAACTGGAAGTTTCTGGTTCATAGTAGCCCACAGTTGTACAACCTCAAACTAGGCTATAAACCAGACTGGTAGACTAGTTTAGCCCAGTTCCATCCTCAAGTGGTCCCCCACAATATACCAACCAACACACCATATCAAGAAAAAAAAATCTAAAATAAAAGGGAAAAAGAAAATTTCAAAGCCATATCTAGTAAAATTTGACATTCTCCTTTTCTATTCTTTTACATAAATTTTTAACATTACCAATTATAATTCTAGTTTATTTGAGAGTGGTCCAACTTCAATGGAATTTATACGAAGAAAGTAAAGTTTAATACCCATGTAGAATTCAGTAGTCTTAACAATTTTCAAGATTTCAACATTTTTGAGTTGGTAAGATTGCCACATTTGAGGATTGGATTCTAACATGCATGAGAGTATGAGAATGTTATTTAATCAAAAGCATTGAGCCATCTATGTACCTGAATATTATACTCTAATAAATATTCACATGCTATACTTATATTATTAGGTTTCATGAGCACGCTGGGTAGTTAACAAAAGAACAAATGATACATTATTCAGGTTTCAATTGCAGTCATTAACGACCTTGGCTGGTAGTTGCAAAGAATTGAACACATTTTATGCTTCCTAATTCTTAGCAAAATCAACATGCATGCCATTGCACTATCATTTCTTCCCCTACTTGAAATCAAATTTAGTAGCCAACAACTTATCTTTGAAGTCCTCAACTGAACTCCTATTACTGAACTGAACCCACCACCTGTATTGACTCATTAGTGACAACTATGCCTTCAAGATTTACTTTTGTGTAATACAGGTTTCAGGATTATTTCTTCAACCCTTGAGAGGGGAGGTTTATGTGATATTGATTAGAGATGAACCTGTGGTTTCTTACAAGGGTTTGATTCCAAGATATCCTGCTATTGGTTCATTCTTATGCATCAAGGTGGATGCCACTAAGTCTATAATTTATATGTTCAATATTATTATAAAATGTGTTTCAAAATAAATTTTTTATAAATAATGGTGGTTGGTAGCCAATATGTAGAGTTATACCAGAACTATTTGATCAAAAGCCACAATATGGTACTCCAGAATACTCTCTAAAAAGGCACATATAGTAAATTGTATAGTTATCATCACCTTGTCAATGGTTTTGTTGTGAAGACTAATTCAACTAAGGTAGGTGACTTCTCATTTTTTATTTTTTTCCTGTTGTTGGTTATATATTCTGCTTTGTACCACATTACATAAAAAGGAAATTGGTTGTAGGCAGCAAAATGCTTTGAAATGGAAGAAGGGGTAAGGTGCATTAAAAAAGATGGGAAGATTGAAAAAATGACCACCCACATCCCTGATTTCCTAGCTCTTTCATCTCATGTGTGGCATCAACTCAGTGGAACTCACAACTCGGGGGAAGGAGTGGTGATTGGGATGATTGACAGTGGTATCAACCCCATTCATCCGAGTGTCTCCAACTCTCAGTTGAGTGAAGGAGCCATTTCTAGGAGATGCAATAATCTGAAGAACGGACACAAGAATTACGTTGGTAAATGCAAGGTGGCCAAAGAATTCCCAAAAAAATTCTTACAATGGGAAGATCGTAGGTGCACAACATTTTGATTTATCAATAAAAGCAGCAAGCCAATTCAATGTTATACCAGATTCTACTTCTCCTTTTGATACTAGTGGCCATTAAAGGTAACATTTTCTATCCATCTCCATGTAATTTGTTGTCTCAATCTAATTCCAGCCTAATTCCATTGTAGATTCAAGAATATTTGATTGTCACAGATAAGATGGTAATTAAACAGTTGATTTCTTGATTTTTGTAATATTCAGAAATCTGAAATCAAGATAAGGATGTCAGTAATAAATTATATTCCAGTAGAAGACATTTACGTTGGATATAGATGTTTTTGAATTCTATTACATACTTTTATTTTTAAAATCTGCATAGATTGCAAATTCTGAAATATTTGGACAATTTGATAACATAGACAAAGTCAACGATTTAAGTTCACTCATGTCTTAGAATTTTTGAAATATTCCAAGATTTACAATGGAACACACTCAAGTATTTCAACCTGAACCAGTTTTTTGAACTTCTGAAAATACCAATTGTTTTAATCAATTGGAATTTTTATCATATATATAACCTATGCCTTCATCATTTTCAGTGAAAATCCATATAGCCTCCATTGCCACTAGAAATCATGGAGTTCTTATGACTGTAAATGGTTTCAACTACGGATATGCAATTGGCATGGCACCTGGGGCTTGGTAAGAAAAAAATATATTTTTATTTTCCTTGGATGCAGAATCTTCTGACCTTGTGGATGACCATAATAACATGACAGTTGGTTTATTTACAGGATTGCAGTCTATAAAGCAAATGATTCCACAGGAGGATACTTGGTAGATGTGGTAGCTGCAATTGATCAAGTTCACTTCATATGCTCACATATTGTGTTATAGAACATTGGAATGTCAAGTTGTCCACATTGGTTATTTCAAAATGTGTTCTTTCACAATTATTTCTCTGTTTGAGAAAAAATGTAGTGATAATATGGAAGTTTGTTGTTGGAGAGTGAATGTTGAACATAGTTTGATTATAGATTTTGGAAATATTGGAATTTGATGGACCAGAAGTACTCCTAATTCGTCAAAAGAATTTTGAGAAGGATAAAATATTGGGATTACTCTTCTAATTCGTAAAAAAAATTCTACCATGAGGAATAGGAAAATTAAAATGAAAGCTTTTTGTTTGAGAGTGAATACTTAATTATAGATTGAGTGAAAGAACACATTTTGAAATAGCAACTTCGTTCAACTAGGCAATGGGAAAAAATAATGTTGGGCTTGGTATTTCTTGTAAGTTAACTAAATCAGTTCAATTATTCGACAGTACAGATTTACCATAGTCTCTTCATTTCTCTTACTTAATGTGTTGTAATTGCATTTATTTTGCCATAAAAGTTTTTAGTTTGAGTGTTTTGGTGTTATGGGAATAATTTGTTTTTCAACTGTGTGGATTAAAATTTTTAGAGACATGTTGTAAGTGTAACTTGCCAGTTTAAGATATTTATGAAATAATTATATTTGTTGTAAAAGTGATGGCCAATATTTCGAAAAAACAAATCTAATGTGGACCATTAAAGTTTTCTGATGTTGATCAACTCGCACTAAAGAGGAACCAGTGTACTACAAAATGGTCACTGCCCTGCACGCTTTCGACAAAAACAATTCTTACAGTAGAGTGAATACTTGCCGGTATCCTTAGGTCTTCATCAAGAAAGTAGTTGAAGGAAACATTTTAATCTACAGTTATAATATAGACTTCAACCTGGAAGTGGCCATCATAATGACAATCGCAGAAACTGCTCAGAACTTGGGTAATCTGTAAATTGGCCAAAATCTGTAATTGAGTTGGGTTATGGATCCGGACTCATTTTTTATGTCAGTGCTATTCCAAATATTACTCCAGATTTATTATGAAAGCCTATTTACATGAGAATTCTTTCATTCTTGGAGTCACTGATGAAGATTTTGATGATTATACAAGTTTCTTATGCTCTCTCCCATGGGTGGACGAGTCCTCTATTTATGAGGCAAATTAAATGGGATTCCCATCAAGAACGACTTGGGCCTCAGATCTGAATACTTCTTCATTCACAGTTAGGAATGTTATGGGCTCTAGGAAAGTGCATCGGCTGGTGAATAATGTAGCTGTAGATTATTCAAAAGAGGTGTACGAGGCCTACATTATGGAGCTAGAGGGTGTTAAGGTCAAAGTAAAGCCTCAAAAATTCACCATAGACATGGGCTTATCTAAACTTTTATTGGTGACCTTAAAATGAAGGTGGCTACATGCGCATTTGTATTTGGAGTGATTGTGTTGACTGGTAACAGAGGCCACCTTGTTAGGATTCCTCTCTCTACGTGTCCCACCTGTCATTGTGGGGATAACAAGTGAACAAATAATCACTTATCATGTATTCTGCCAATCCCATATATTTGTTGGATGAGTGTGTTCATAACTAAATGCAATAATTGAAATGCTTTGGCAATTTATCTTAACTGGAGGCTAACTGCATTGGGAAGAAGTCAAACATATGCTCCTGAACAATGAAAAAAATTGTTTTGCAACTCACTCTCATAATTATGTGTTATGTCTCTAGCCAATATTTTTCTGTAAATTGTAAAGAAATAGGGAGAAGAAGTTTTAACTCCAAAAACTTGGATGAAAATCAATGTTCAGTTACATTGAAAGAAAAATGGGAAAGCGCGTTGAAACTTTGTAAGTAAAATGTCCTATGGGTCTCGTATGGGTCTCGTATTTAGTTTAGGGTATATTTTTCTATACCCATTTCATCGTCTATGTTTTTTTCATTAAAAGAATCATTCCCTCTTTGGGTTCTTTCTTTTGTTTGTGCAGTTTCCACTTTTTCCAACTTAATTTTTCTTTTACAGCTTCTCTTACGTTGGAGATGTTAAAAGTTTATCCTTTCTACTTTTATTATTGATGGAAGTGAGGGAGTTATGTGCCCCCTAATTGTATTTACTTAATTTTGTTTTTGCAGTCTCTCTTAGGTTGAAGATGTTAAAGTTTATCTTTTCTACTTCTATTAATAATGGAGTTATGTGCTCCTAATTATATTTAATTTCTAATTATTAGATTGTCCTTTTTCTAATGATCTCTTTACATTCAGCTTAAGTATGAGGAGCTTTCTCAATTTCATTCCTTTAATAGTTTTTTTGAAAAGTTCATTTTGGGGACTTAGCCTTAAATGATATAATTGGATGGCATTGGGTTGCTTTTGGGCATCCAGAATTAATTCTATCGAGAAAAAAATGAGTAATAATATAAAAATATAATATATAAAGAGTAAAAAACAAATATTATTATTAAAAATGAGTGAAAAACATTGTCTATATACAGAGATTTGAATTGTGTAGATTTTTGAGAAATTATGTAGTTAGTAGTCTCATTACAAAAAGGTCTTCAACAAGATGCTCAAAACAACATTTTATTATAAACCTTATAAGAAAAATGCTTATTCTAACCTAAAGTTAGGGTCAAATGTGTATGTCTAGCTCGATGAAGTTGATCTATACAAGTAAAAGAGACTTGCCAGAAAAAATACTTTCATTTTTTCCATTTTTTGTTTTCTTTAACTTATTGGGGAAACCATTGTGTTGATGATGTTCATAAGGTTCAAGAATCATAAAAAATACACCTAAAAATACATTGAAGTTCAAGGTCCAAATGTTGTTAATATTAGGACCATTTTTAAAATGACGACACATGAAGGCTCCACTCAACGAACCTTATGACATATCCCATGCATTCATTGGATATTAAAGAACACTTCTAATTTTAGTAGATATTGATAAATACCTCTGAAAATCCTTTTGTTAAACCACACCACCCTCCCAAATACATATTCCAATAAAATGAATCCTTATTCTTACTAGATATCCCTTATTTTTACTAGACACCCCTTTTTATATTCCCTTAATACCTATAAATACCTCACATTTCCCCTTTCCACCCCTACAAAATCTACACTATATTCACTTTATTTTTCACAATTTTAAAACCTCTTTAATGAAGGAATGTGATAAGATATTGGTGAACAAGGTAAAACTCCCATGTGACCATAGAGGGCCACCTGCATCATTCTTTTCCCCTTCAATAGCAATGAGGCCCATCACATCAAGCCTTTGTACCATATGGGGGAGATGCTATTGGATTTGGTTCCTAATAATGTCTACCCTCATTAAGAAGTTGCCCCTCAAAAGAGTTTTCTATTTTATTTGTAGGTGCTCTTCAACTTGATGTCATGATCTAGTCCATTCTTGCTTGTTGAATTTAGTTTGGGTTGAGATGTCTAATAGCTAAGTGCTTTTCTTCCTCAAAGGTGCCTAATATAACACTCTTGTAAGTACCTCTTTTTCCAAATACAACAATACTTTACCACCAATTTCAAACTTGTTTGGAACCCAATGATAATTGTGTTGTTGCTTGTACTTGGAAATGGCTTGCTACTAAATATCATGAACTTGTTGGGTGAGTTGATGCTATTTAACTTTTTTGTTCCTTTTTTGCATAGAAGTATTATTAAGAGTTTGAAACATCACCACTCACCGTATTATTTAGTGAAAATGTCTCACATTTGAAGAATCAAAGAGTAGTTTAAAAGTACCTTTTTGAGCATTGCATAGGTAAAGATACATAGGTTCTTAAGTGGGTTGCTTGCATTCTATAGAGACAATATTTGATGTGATGGGCCTAAAACTCATGATAAGACAATCAAGAAGCAAAAATACTTGTATGATTAGAACTTGGGTAAAGTAGACTTCTAAAAGAACCAACAAGATCAAACAAAGAAATGATTTTAACCTCTTTTCATTAAAAATAATATTAACAAATTAACAAAGTAAACCAATCTAAAATGGATTTAAGATGGAATAATCTTTGGGAAAAAGGGAAAGAAAACCAAAAAAATAATAGGGTTTTGAAGGAGATCATTTGTATAGAGATTATCCTCATAATGAGGAATGTACACAATATCCATGAAGCAACTACAATGGAATATCTAATAGATGTAGCTAAGCAATTTTCCCTCAAGGCTACACATTGCCCAAATTAGAAATAACCTAACATCCCAAGTCCTCTCTTCAATTAAATCAATGTTGGTTTATTTCCTAGAACATTATATCATGAGTCTGTTGCACCATATCAAACTACAACCACACATTTTGGGAAAACAATTGTTTGAGTAATGCCATAAATTCAATGCTAGGCAGTTTTTCATCAATTAATTGTATTGTGAATGGGGAGAGGAATGATGGAGTGAAGTGTTATGAACGTACATTAAAAATTAGATTGCATTTATTAACTTAACACAATATAGTTGTTTAGTTGTTGACCATTAAATATTGGGTTCTTACATTTCTTGAATAATCCTTGGTCTTGGAAATACAAGCAGTGAACCAAGCCAACTAGTCTTGACCAAATAAAGCCACTCATTCATCCTTGTCGAAAAAGAATCCTTGAACTTGACAGAGAACACAATTTTTTAATTAATTCCATGAAAGTGTCCATGTTTATGAGATGGATAGGCCATAGTCACATCATCTACAGATCAACATTAGAGAAAAAATTCACATTGAAGAAGGAATAATACATGTTAGATGATTGAATAAGGGGAGGTAATAATTGAAGGTTGAGTGTAACTTCCAGTAGGGTATTTCTCTATGTGAATTCCATTTGTCATTAGAATTTTCTAGAATTTTCTTTTTTATATGGTGTTGGAGTGTGATTTCTCATTGAATATGCGCTAGAGATTTTGCATTAGTTAATAGTTGAGTTAGGAAAATCACAACATAAAATACAATACTTAATCAAGAACACATGCTTATTAATACGACACAATTATTTGACTTAGCAACTTGGACCCAATTAAAACTTTTTCTGTTAAATAAAAGAAATGATTTATCTTATTGAGAATTTACAAAGGAGCACATCATGTCATTATAGATACTAGACAATATTTCATCTAGTTTAGTGTTCCTCTACCATAGTCTATATATACAACATTTGCCAAAAAAATAGCAAATTTATCTTGTTTATTGCTTGTAATTTGTAAATACTACAAAAAGAAAGGTTGTTACTTATAAATAAGGGTGGTTGTTCATGTCCATCATAATTCACCATGAATGCATGAATATAGCAAGATTCTTATATATGCATTGCAATAACACATAAGGAGGTTGCTCTATTTATTCCTCTCCAAAGACCCAAATAGGTTATAATGAGTTCCCTTGTTTGAGAGATAATGAGTGAATGATTAATTGAGTGATGAGGGTATAACCCATCGCTTTATATGGATTTGAGATTTGAGGCCCCAACTTTGGTTATAGATAGTGGTCTTGCATCTAGAGGGTCTAAACTTGTGCTTGAACACCTTATTTGGTGCAAACGTATTCATAAAGATTCATCAATTGATTTTTCATCATCATATAGATCAATTTATATGTCATTTTATATACATGCACATAATCAATCTTCCAAAAACATGGTTGATATTTGTGTGCCTTAGACCATTAAATGCCACAAATCATAGTGAGATGTGCTTGAGTGTGGGTTCATTAATTGCATTGTGGGAGAACTAATATGCATCTACAATGTATATCAAAAGAAGACAAGTGTATTCTAGAATGCATGTGGGGTCATAAGAGAGGCATCATGTCACTGTACTAGGGATATAAATATAAAGGGGTATAAAAAATGTTAATGAAAAAATGGATACCTACAATATCTAGTGAAAGTAGGGGTTTTTTAAATTGGGAAGGTGTATTGGGTTTGTATTGGTAGGTTTTTAAATATAGTTCTTTTTAGAGGGATTTTCCAATATGTAGTCAAATTAAGGGTATTGTTTAGTATGCCATGAACGCACGTGCTATGCCAAATGTTCATTGAGTGAAGCCCCCGTGCTAAAACCTCCTTGCACAAGTTGTTGTTTTATTCCTCCTTGAACATATGCAGGTACTCCTCTATCCCCCAAATTTGGTCTTCTGCGTTATCATATTCCCTACAGCTGTAGGCCCTTTCGAAATGCAGAAACGCCTCTCTACTAATCCCCTGTTGTGTCATATGTTTATTGCCCACTTCATCGACAATTTCCCATATAGAATTGATTTTCCTTCTATAGTTAGCAAATCTATGGAAGAATTTCATGTTTTTGTCACCTTCCCATATCCATATATCCCTACTCTTAAGGTGCCATGTCGCCTCCCTGTGCTGCAAGATCTGCTTCCTCTTCTGTTCCAATGAGTGTATTTTATCCCGAACCACCCCAGATAGTTGTTGAGTTAACAACTGAGGTCGAAGAGAAGACAGAGCCTCTGATATCTCAATCAATTCAATTTTCTGTAATGTGATTTGTTTGCATTCCCAGCTTTTAACCACCTTTTTTAGGGCACAGAGATTTTGCAGCATATGAATCATATGGGAAGAGGAAGTTGATATGTTCCTTTTCCAGTGTTCCTGGACCAACTTGTCAAATTCGGGGTCCACCAACCATACCCGATTGAACTTGAAAGGCATTATGCAAACATCCTCACGACGCCAGCTAAGAGTAATAGGACGATGATCTGATATGAAATTGTCAACAATGTCCGATTGGACAAAACCAAGTCTCTCGACAACTTGTTCCTAGAGAAAAAATCGATCCAGTCTTTTGGTGACATAGTCGTTGCCCGTTCTCCCATTGTCCCAGGTCGGCCTGGACTTACAAGGACGAATATCAATGAAGTTATAATCAATAATGATATCTTTTATCTGAGCAAATACCGGGTCTGCTCTTCCATTACCTCCCCATACCTCATCCACACCAGTTGTACAGTTCATATCCCCCGCCATGATCAGAGTGGTTAATTCAAATATCTAAGTATCCACTAGCTTCTTCTAGAATAAGCCTCTATCCCTATATGGGGCATAGATGTTCGAAATGTGAATCCAGTTGGGCAAACCTCTAATATTACCTACCAAGAGGATATCATCAAAGCATGAATAGGCCTTCATCTTGACCCATCGGGGTCCCATAACGCAACAAGTCCCCCAGAAAGGCCGTCCACATTAGAGGCTGCCATATACCAGTCTGTAACATTTTCCTAAAATATTTTATTACCTGGATTGCTGAATGCATAGTCTCTTGCAGAAGAATAATGAAAGGATGGGTTGAAAAGAAAAGCTCTTTTAGGGCCAAATACTTGTGGGACGGCCCCAATCCCCGTATGTTTATTGACAGGGTATAATTCATGGGACACTGGTTAAGGGCTACTTTGCTCTAAGGGTCCATGGAGAGGATGAAGATGCAATGGGGACATCTATCAAAGAACGGGAGTCGAAAGATTCAAAGGGGATATTTCGGGGTCATCCCTGGAAATGTCGAATGTCTCGGCTATTCTTCCGTCGAACCATAATATTTTCGGCCGATGTTGGGCTAATGACAGGGGATGTGGATCCAGATGGCTTGTGGATGGTGAGCGTGTGTAAGTCCAATGTCTTCCACTACAAAAGAAACTCCAGGTCACTATCGACCGAGTTGGTGGGCGAGGAAACTGGTGAAATGGGAGAGATGGATCGGTTAATGCAAGGAGGAACTATGATGGGAGTAGGGTGACATTTAGGTGAGGGGATATAGGTAATGTGGGACGTTGAAGGTATCGCGTAACGTAGACTATGAGCTGGAAAAGTGGAGGTATGGAGAGACTCAGGGTGAGATATAACGGGAATGTTATCCAATAGTGGCGAGGAACTCACCCCCATTTCCAAAGAGCCAGATTCCTCTGATGTCCAAGAGGAAGATCGGACCATAACCAGCACAGACTCAACAAAAATTAACGGAGGAGAATTCCGAGCAAGAGTAGTAGTAGTGATATGTGAAATACATGTGTGACGCGTAGCAATATCTGAAATAGGAGTCCTACCACAACCAACTATCCAGGAGTCTAGTATACCGCTAGCTTCGACTTGTTCATCACCTCTCCTTCTTCTATGGTACATGCGCTTTCCACTCCTCCTGTGTGGACATTGTGCCATAACATGGCCCGTGTGATGGCATATAAGACACCGGAAAGGAATGTCCCAAAAGTCTAGTCATTGTTGTAATTGTGTGTCCTCCCACTTAATCTCAATATGATCCGAAAAACTACCACAGTAATCTTTCTCGATCAATATCCAAGCAATTCGCTTATCTTTGGCCCCCAAACACTATGGATCAATGTATACACATCGACCAATAGCATTACCAATATCTGTCAGAACTTGCATAGTCCAAAATTCAATAGGTAATCCTGGTAATTTTACCCAGATAATCTTATTTTTGGGTGTCTCCTTCAAGGGATTAAACCCCACGTACCATGCATGCAATGCTAAGAAGTTGCGCCCCTTTATCCACGATTTTTTTTTAATTTTTTGCAAATCCTCTTCACAAAGGAAGTGGACGCTGTACCAACCCCCCATTAGTTTCACCACCGTTGGCATATACCCTAACAGTGATTTCCACTTTGAAGTTATCGAGTCCCGCATCTCTCCCTCACTTGGATCAGATAAATACCATTTACTCACCAGCGCCATTTTCCTCAGACTCGAAACTCTGTCAATAAGCACATCGTATCCAAAACATAGCATGGGAACTGGGGTGGCAATATCAATGGAACATTGTTTGTTCTTGCTACGTCAATGACCAGCCTCCCGATCTTGCACTTGTACACCAGTTGATGCATGTTCTCCACCTGATCTCTCTAGAGGAGTCATTTTCGGGCACCATGAGTGCCGATGTGCTGGCCCACCAACCCATTCAGATCCCATGCCTTGTGGATACTTAGTCTCAACCTCCAACTTGGCCCTGATGAAAGCTTCTTGTGCCAGCATGTCTGATTCGAAAGGGTCCATCCGGAATTGTTCAATAAGATGTCAGGTCCGACACAACTACGATCATAAATAGCTATTAAGAACTAGCATGTATGGTCATAAATAGCCATAAAGAATCTTCAGTTTGTAAGGACACCTAAACGAGCGAATCCAACCACAGATCCCAAAAGAGAATGTTTTGGGATTGCAACAGTGTCCAGAAAATCTACTGTATCATATATAAAATACCAGCAATACAAAAACAGAGGTACGATGTCGAACCCTTGTACCCCAATAGAGTAAGCCAAGAAGTAATGTTATATAAAATAAAAGTATATAACACCTAGAGCTGCACCACGTATTCAATTTGAAATCATGCCCGGTACAGATCTGTGAGTAGATGAGTATTGTGATGCGGACCCAAGTCAAATCACTTAAATCTTCCCCCTACCAATAGAAATTTAAACAAATAAAAACCAGTGGATTTGTCAGGCCGGTCTTCTGTGAAAAAAAATCGCTTGTAAAACCATTGAAGCTACTCAAAGAGCAGGGAGCCGATGTTAACAGGTCCAAATAAAGTTGTGAAATTAGATTGAAGACTGAAACAAGTTCCAGTTATTCTAATCCTGTTTAACCCAAACGTGCGTGGGCATCTAGTTGTACATCAGCAATCTGTCATTAAAAATATGTCATAAGCATTCCTCGCAGCAGCAGCAACAACATTCCCACATAAACCGCCACTGGTTACATACACGGAAGCCAATCTCCTTGCAAGGTCTAGTGATAATGAAAGAGTCTATCCACCTATTCCAGAGAGTATAGTAATTTTCAGGATTACCTTCCTGCTTTCGAATGTGAGGCCAGTTCAGAGAAAAGACTTCATTCCGGTTTGGCATTAGTTCGCCAATGTCCGACTGGAAAGTGGGTTTTAATGATGCAGTAAATAATGTAGGTTGTAATAAGAAAAATCATCATAATGTGGGAATATTCAAATAAAACGAGGGATATAATATGGTCCAGAAAGGTCCCTGGCATATTAGCAATCCCAAAAAACTGGAGAATGTAGACCCCGTATCCACTAAGTCGAGAGAAACACCGATAATAACAAGTAAAAATATACCAAGAAGGTCAGGGAGATAGATTAATGCATCATATGTGGCAGTCACGATTAATTCATATTCAATGGTGCAGTTGACTCCACTCTCCCCGGTCATCTTCCTTCCTTCTGCTCCCTTTGCTCCTTTTCCCTTCTACTCCATGCATATATCAATACTTAGCAAACATGTGATAACAGTCCAGTATAAACTATATAAAAAGGTAAAGACTACCACATAAAAGTTGTACCAATAGTAAATCAAAAAAATAAAAAAACCCAATGATTTTCTTCCACTTAAATTGATTTTCTTAATATGCGTATCTATTTAGCTAAATGCAAGAAAGATAATGTAAATATATGCATAAAAATAAATTTGATGGTTTAATTATTATTTTTAAATTTGGTAAAAATAACTTTAATTTTTTTCATATATTTTTTTAATTTTTATTTCTTTTCATAGATTAATTTTACATAAAAATTGGTAAGAATTTGTTAGAATTTTAAATTTGAGTTAACTAAGATGTATATATTTTAAATAATTATCCAAAATTATATCATTATTATCCAACCAAAAAAAACTAAAAGTTAAAAAATATTAGACATCATAAAATATTAATTTCATATCATTTAGGTTATATTATTAATGATATATATGTTTATTATGCGGATAAATATATCTATTTTGGAATGGAGATTCTAAAATTTTAATTTAATTATTAATAATTATTAGGTTGATGGAAAAGCTTTAATCTCTAGAGAATATTGTAGAGTATTCTTAGTAGTTACTCAATTTTTTTAGTTTTAATATTTTTAGGATTTATTTCCAAAGCAGTCATGCAATTTTATTTTTTTTTAACTGAATTCATTAATTTAAAAAAATATTAAAAGAATAAAGTGTCATATGAAATGAGTTATTATTTTTAGACATGTGGTATTGATAAGTCATGATATTGTAACAAATTCTATTTAGAGATTAAGGATTTCCTTGGTAAGGTGGCCCTGAATCTCCATGGTCAATAATCTTGTGATATGTTTTTTTAAATGTATATATGTATAAATTAACTTATATATTTTCATCATTAATAATAATTATTATTTCAAATTAATTTTTTTTAATTTTAGCAACTTGAGATGTATGATGAAGTAAATGTTTTGATGCTTATTATGATTCATGACCATCCACATTTACCAACCATTTAATATTTTATTTTAATTTTTTTATCCCAAAGGAACCCAAACAGTGTGACAAGTAGTTGTCGGGTCACAACCCGAGTATTTAAACCTTGACTCTCATTGTTTTGATCACCAATTAAGTTGCCCTTATGGGACACCGGCCATTTAACGTACATGACTAGAGTGGTACTTATAATTTTGTAGAAACATTTATAAATCTAAATTTATATTTAGAAATTCCTTTAGTTTAGAGAATCATTTTAACTTTTTTTTTTTTGCAAAAATTTGTTTACACCAATATAGATGTAATCATAATGTTGTATTATTTAAAAATATTTTTTAAATATAAAAATATACCAGTATGTTGGAATATCAATAGGCGTCAAAACAATGTATCATACATCTCACATTGCTAAGATTAGAAATGATAAAAAAAATAACTAAATTATAACTTTATTTTATATAATCCTTGTTATAATCAATTATAAAAATGACTAGTGTAAATGTTATCATACATCTCACATTACTAAAATTAGAAATGATAAAAAAATAACTAAATTATAACTTTATTTTATATAATTATTGTTATAATTAATTATAAAAATGACTAGTGTAAATCCATCTTAACTCCAAGAACTATCAAGAGCCTAGAAAGATCAAAACTCTAGAAGTGCAAATGTTTCCTCAAGTTTTTCTCTTAAAAAGGACGTTTGCACCTCGAGAGATTTGAGCTCTCTCATCCTTTAATAGATCTGGAGTCGCATCTATGCTATTTTTAATATTTTTTTATTAAAATTTGAATTATTCAAATTCTAAGTTACAATAAGTAATGAAAATTTAAATGTGAATTGTTTCATTTTAATATTTTTAATTATTCAAAATATGTGTCCTAATCAATGTCATTATGCACCATAATCATTAACGAAAATTTAAAAGTAAATTATTACTGGAAATTCAATAATTTTGATAAAACGTTGTGTGAGGGATGCTCATGTTGAAAGTGAGCTAACATCATTGTGATTGGAGGGAAAAGTTAAAAACATTTACCACTCATTAGACAAATTTATTATTACATATGTTTCATTTTAATATTTTTCATTAAAATTTCAATTATTCATCTTGGCTCATTAAAAAGACTTACCACTCATTCCAGATTCCTCCTTTTGTTAAAGATTTGACAACTCTCCTTTGTAATCATTCAATTCTCAATGTTCCTGATGATAGGTGGAGTGTCCACCCTAAATGTTGGATAAAAATAAATCTCCTCTACAGTTTCATCCAAAAATCTCTCTCAATATAAATAATTGTGGAAATATACACTCTTTCATTAAATGAATCTAAACCACTACACCAAAGCCATACAAATTCAATAATTTTAATAAAATTTTGTGCTAAAAATGTTATTATTGAAAAATAATTACATCTCTGTAATTAAAGAAAAAGTTAAAATTGCTTACCACTAATTCAATTAACCAAATTTATTATTACAAATATTTTATTTTAATATTTTTTTATTACAATTTAAACTATTCAAATTCTATTTATATTCCATCTTAAAAAACCAAAATAAATACAATATAACCTAAAAAACAAATACAACATATGATAATGCCGTAAGATTTTACTAGAAAAATGTGTCCAACCCTAAAAATGTATCCAATTTAATTTTTGATATATTAACATAACTCTTATAATTGGTTACTAATCTTAATATCAACAAATCAATAAAAATGGAAAACCCATTTAACAATTTTAAAAAGCAAAAATACCAAAAAGTCCCATAAAATATAAGACTTACGGCCAGAACTTTCCAGTGGTTTTTGTTTAAAAAAGTTTCAAGTATCCTAATTGCAATATTTTTAAAATGCTTTATCATTTTTCTGATCCGCTTTTATATATAATAATATTTTTTTCCCTTCCAAATTTATTATTATTCATTATTATTCATTATATATTTTAATTATTGAACTTCAAACTTTCAAATACAATATAGAATTAAAATTTTTAAATAGATTTTATAATAAAATTATAAATTTAATAATTATTTTATAATTTAATTTTAATGAAATTATTATAATTTAATAATAAATTATATATAATTATAATTATAATTATAATTATAATGGTAATGGTAATGTAACCCATGTTCAATAAAATGATTTATTTTTTTCAATATTTATTTGGAGGATAAAACTCTCAAACTACTTCAGCAGGACTGTTGTAAGTAACTTTTGACACTAAGTTTTTTAGTAAATTAAAAAATCACGAATTTTATTTATTTTATTGAATAAAATTAAATAAATAAGAAATTTTTGTTTAGAAAAAAAAAAATTTGTTTTTGTCTACGGTTCAAAAAATTTCATTTCTAAAGAAAATATTTAGTTCATAATACATATCACATTGCCAAAGTTTAAAAAAATCACAAAATAATTAAATTATAATTTTATTTTAAATTATTATAATGATGATGATGATGATGATGATTAACGTCCACTAAGACCAATATAGTTTATAGGACCATAAGAAAGAAGTTAATTGAGATTATTTAAAATTTTATTTCTGTGATAAAAAAGGAGGAAAAGAAGCGTTTGGAGGTCACTATAGTTTTGCTGACTAAACAAGTCAAGGAGGTTGGTAGTGGGGAAAATGTTTTGAAAATGAGAATGGATGTGAATAATGATTGGACAATCCAAGAGAAAGTGTTTTTCATTTTTGACTCTCTTAGTATCACAGAGGAGACCTATTCTCTGGTCCCAAGGTATCCTGGGAATAAACCAAGGTAGGTTCAACTCCGGATTTCATGACAATAAGTTATAATCCTTGCAATATTCATTCTCTTCTTAGCATTGATTAAAACAAAAAGTAGTTTTGGTTAGCAAGTGCGAGGTTGATTACCTCATTATAGTGTTTTAACTTTATTTTCCCCTCTAACTCCTTATCACTCCACAACTTATCCTTAAATTTGGAAGTAATGACTTTTTTAATATTAACCTTATTCTCCAACATGTTCTCCTCCTATATCTCCCAATGGTCCAGCCAGGACTTGACATCTTTATGCCACCCTCACTTGAGCCACCTCACTTGAGCCGAAGGTGGTCTTAACTAGAGTTACAAGCAATTTTTGGGAGTCTCTTGGCTTCCATGTTGTACACCTTATTCTTATACATCAAATATCTAAACATAGCCATGCATTCGAAGGGGCGATGGCTAGCTTCAATCAAGAGAATAAGGTAGGGAGTATTACCTTTAATCTTCAGGTTGTAGGTTAAGAATTGTTTTTCGATCATTTCAATCTTTCTCCATGAATCTCTAGATAGAGTGCAACTCCATAGCTCACATCCATATAAAATAACACCCACACCTTACATCCATATAAAATAACATGGGCCACTCGAGTATCTAAGAGGAACTTTTTTTAATTTCAAACCCAAAGATCAATAGTCTTACAATTGTTTTCAAACTCATAGTAAATTTTCCAACCTCCTATAATATTTTTCTCAATGCTATAGTTCTAGTTGAGCTGATGGTGGATGTCACTACCTAAATATTTGTAATAAAAATATTATCTAAGTAATTGTTATCATAGTTGAGCTGATGGTGGATGTCACTACCTAAATATTTGTAATAAAATATTAACTAAGTAATTGTTAGCATTGATGAAATTATCATAAGCGATATTTTTGGATTTAATAATCATAACTTTAGTCTTGTCAGTGTTAACAGTCATACCCATCCCCATTGTTGAACAATAATCATGGAGGGTTTTAAGCATCTTGTTAAGATCAAAACCCCTGGCTAGAAGAACAATATCATCAGCATAAAGAAGAAGAGTACAATACCAATAATTATCATTGATTATAAAAAGAATAATATATGAATTAAACATATATATTTAAAAAACATGTTACAAGATTCTTAACTATGGAGATTTACTTCTAGTTTACCATGGAGACTCTTGATATGTAAGTATGTGTTATTACAATATTATGCACCAATACTATGACTTACAAATATCACATGCCCAAAAAATCATAACTCATGTGCATATGACATTTTTAATTAAATTACATGAGTTTTTTTAGTTAATTAATTTAATTCAAAAAGTAGAAAGAGCTTAGCTATTTTGAGATAAATCTCAACCTTTCATATGTGAATTTTGAATTATTATAAACATATTTAATATAATTTTATAATGATATTTTAAAATTAAATTAATTTTTAAAAATTATTAAGTTTTAAACATATGTTTAATATAATTTGCCCAATCATATAAATTAAATGATTGGTAAATGTCCATAACAATCATTTTATGATAAAAACATACCTAGTGATACATTTCACACTATCAAGATTTTTTAAAAAATCAGAAAAATTAATTAAATTATAGCTTCATAAACATATAACAAAATTTTTAACTATCGAAATTTACTGAAATTTACTTCCACTTTATTATGTAAATTCTTAACTTGTAAATAAACATTATTATAATAAAATTAACCCATAAATAACGTTGATCAATATTACATAATCAGTTACCGATTCTTATCGTTTATTTAACTCTGCCTTTCTAATAAAAAAATTGAAAAACATAGTGAACAATAAGGATACCGATTCTTATCGTTTATTTAACTCTGCCTTTCTAATGAAAACGACCATATATGTTATAACGGAGTTTCAACTGGAACTTGGAACGGGGGCCCAATTAGTCCTTCAAAAAGAAAGATGGTCCTCGGTGGACACTCAACTCAGCAGCCCACATGGATCCTCGATGGTTGTGGAAGGTATCCTCAATGATATAATTTCTGAAATGATATAATTTCTCTGAATTTAATCATCTGATTTTTATTTATATGGACAGGAAGTTTTATAGCGAGAGTTACGGCGAGCTGCTTTCACAGATAATACAGGACCACTCCTGCTACAGTGAAAAACATTGATATTTTATTAAACAAAGGAATAGTGTTTGGAGTAGCTGTCAGGTATATATAATTTTTTAAGATTAGACAATAAGATGTGGGATCAAATTTCTTATCAAATTATATCTATTATGAAAAAACTTTGACATATTAAATATTGGAAATATACTAGGTTTAAAATTAGACCACGACACTTGTCAAAAATAAACTTCCCTACCACTAAACCACATCCACATATTAAATATTCGGAAAGTGCCGCGTCCGAGATGATGAAGTATGAAATAATATTCAACAAAATCGCGGCGGCGTTAATTATCCACCATGCAAATTTTCTACCCAGAGACGTTAAGTTTCAGGAATTGAGGAGCATGTTGAAGCAACGCACGAAATCACAGTTTGAGAGCACGAAGATTCTCCTTACATTTCAACCTGCCCTAAGTGGTCCGGTCAGACTGTAGAGTGAGAGCATACTGTATGCTGATGAAGCTCTGGTATTGAATGGTTGTTATTTTAAATTTTAGTTCAATTTCTTTACCCTACCTCCTCTAGTTCAACGTTCATAATTGGTCCGAAAAATCAGTTCCGTACTTCAATCGAAAACATTTTTTCTAAGCTGTTGTCTCCTTCAATAATAAATAAAAGCATTCCGTGTCCAAATGCTATTATTGGAATCCCGAAAAGGCACGTGATGGTGGAAGAAATGCGCGTTTAGTTGAAGTGTCAGATGTTTTCGTCTTTTTTCCTTAATTGTGTCCAAAGTTATATTTTCTTAATATATGTATCTATTTAGCAAAATACACTAAAGTTAATGTAAATATATCTATAAAAAATTGATGGTATAATAATCTGATGGTTTAATTATTATTTTTAAATTTGATAAGAAATATTTTTGATTAGAGAAATTATATTCTAATTTTTAAATTTTTTTTTTTCATATTTTTTTGGTTAAAATTTATATAAAATTTTGCAAAATTTGTTAGAATTTTAAATTTGAACAATTTCAAATATATTTATTTAAATATTCAAAAATGTATTTTAAATAATTAATATCACAATATCATCCGATTCTAACTAAAAAACTAAAATTTAAGAAATTTAAACATCATAAAGATTAATTTTATATTATTTAATTTAATTAATAAGATTATATATTACTAATATTATTATATGTTTATTATGCTGATAAATATGTTTATTTTGGAATAGAGTTTTCAAAATTTTAGTTTAATTATTAGGTTGATGGCAAGGATTTAAGCTCCATAAAATATACACAAATAAAAAATTGACATTTAGTTGTGAAGTAGTTATGCATTTTTTTATATTTTAATTGAGTTCATCAATTTAAAAAAATATTATAAGAACAAGTGTCATATGAAATGAGTTATTGTTTTTAGACATGTGGTATTAATAAGTCATGATATTGTATCAAAGTCTATTTACAAATTAAGAATTTCCTTGATAAGGTGGGAGTGAATCTCCCTGGTCAATAATCTTGTTACATGTTTTTTTAAATGTATATATGTTTAAATTAACTTATATATTTTCATCATTAATAATTATTATTATTTCAAAATAGATTTTTTTTAGTTTTAGCAACTTCACATCTATGGTAAAGTAAGTATCTTGATGTTTATTATGATTGATGACTATAGACATTTACCAACCATTTAATATATATATATATATATATATATATATATATATATATATCATCCTCTCTATATATATATATCATCCTCTCTATAAAGTGGTCACAAAAAAAGAATTTAAACCTTGGATCTTTCATTACTTCCATCACTAATTGAGTTGTCTTGATAACTAGCCATTTAACCTATATAACTATGGTAGTACTTGTGGAAACATTTACAAATATAAATCTATATTTAGAAATTATTTTAGTTCAAAAAATTATTTAATATATGTTTTTAGGATAGTTTAGAAAACTAAATTTATTTATACATAAAAAATACATATTAAATCTCTAAAATTTATAATTTATTAAAAAATTTATTATTAAATTTTAATAAAAACAAAAGGCTCTTCTATTTTTAGTAGAAAAAATACAATCTTTTTATTAAAAAAATACAAGAACATGGTTCTTTCTCTTGATGTCTCCATAATCCATTGTGCATCATAATGTAATAAAAAAACATCATAATCCCTTGTGGACCATAATGTAATAAAAAGCATCTCTATTCTCAGATTTTCCAAACAAACAAAAAATTATATCCAAAAAAAACACTGGTGTATCAACTGTATCAATCTTTTGCAAAACATACGTCAATATGTAATAACAATTTAAAGACTACCACATAATAGTTGTACTAATAGTTCATCCCAAAAAAACAAAAACTCAATGATTTTCTTTCAATTACATCGATTTTCTTAATATCTATATATATTTAACAAAATACAAGAAAGATAATCTAAATATATCTATATATAAAAAATTGATGGTTCGATTATTATTTTTAAATTTGGAAAAAATAATTTTTAATTAGAAAAGATATATTCTAATTTTCGTTTTAACATATTTGTTTATATTAATTTAATATAAATAGTGCATGAATTTATTAAAATTTTAAGTTTGAATTATTTAACATGTATTTATTTAAATATTTAAAAATATATTTTAAATAACTAAAATTATAACATCACCCAAAATTATATCATCAAATTCCAACCAAAAAAATAAAATTTTGAAAAATTAAACACTATAAAATATAAACTTTATATCATTTAATTTAATTACTAAGATTATATATTATTAATAATATTATATGTTTATTTTCAAGTCTTACTAGCACAGCCGGTTGAGCATGGACTTCTTTAGCAAGGAGAACCATGCCCATGCTAGGGGGAGAAGACATGCTAAAATCCAGTCAACTTAGGGTTGGTGTGGCCTAGGCAGGGTGAGATCTTAGATGTCCCTTGGTCACAGTTTCTCAAACCACAGATCAAGCCTATAAGAACACAGACAACTTGACAAACAAACAAAAATAAAATTATAAGTTTATTATGCCCATAAATATCTCTATTTTGTAATAGGGCTTCCAAAATTTTAATTTAATTATTAATAACTATTAAGTTGATGGCAAGGATTTAACCTACATAGAATATATATAATATTTTTATTAGTATACACAAATCAAAGGTTGAGATTTATTTCCAAAGTAATTATGCATTTTTTTGTTTTAATTGAATTCATTAAAAAATTTATATATTATAAGAGCAATTTCCATTTGAAATGAGTTTTGTTATTTAGACATGTGGTATTAATAAGTCATGATATGGTAACAATGCCTATATAGAGATTAATAATTTCCTTGATAAGGTGGGGTGAATTTTCATGGTCAATAATCTTGTTATATGAATTTTTAAATGTATATATGTTTAAATTAACTTGTATATTTTCATCATCAGTAATTATTATTATTTGAAATTAGATTTTTTTATTTTTAGATACTCGAGATGTACGATGAAGTAAGTGTTTTGATTCTTATTATGATTGATGACCATCCACATTTACCAACCATGTAACATTTTATTTTATTTTTTTAATCCGAGAGGAACCCAACAACCAACAACTATCATCCTCTCTATAAATTGGGTCACAACCATGGGGACTTAAACCTTGGATCTCTCACACCAAGGGGACTTAAACTTTGGATATCTCATTACTTCAATCACCAATTGATTTTTCCCCTGAGACACAAGCCATTTAACTTATATGACTACGGTAGTACTTATAATTTTGTAGAAACGTTTATAAATCTAAATTTATATTTAGAAATTCCTTTAGTTTAAAGAATCATTTTAATTGTTTTGGGGCTAAAATTTGCTTGCACCATATATATATATATATATATATATATATATATATATATATATATATATATATATATATATATTAGCCCATTCATATAAATTATATCTCTTGAATTTCAATTGGCATCAAAACAATGTTATCATACATCTCACATTACTAAGATTTAAAATCATAAAAATTAACTAAATTATAACTTTATTTTATATAATTATTATTATAATTAATTATAAAACTATGAATCTCTTAGAGTGATCAAAACTCTAGAGGTGCAAACATTTTCTCAAGTTTTTCTCTCAGAAAAGAGGTTTTCACATGGAGAGATTTGATCCCTCTCAGCCTTTGACTGATCCATAGTGAAGTTGCATCTAGGTTATTTTTAATAGTTTTTATTAAAATTGGAATTATTCAAATTCTACGTCACGATCATTAATGAAAATTTAAATGTAAATTGTTTCCCAATCCAAGCTACTGCACCATATAAATTCAATGAATTTGATAAAAAATTATGGTAGGGATGTTCAGGTTGATATTGGGCAGACATTGTTGTGATCGGAGGGGAAAGTTAAAAGACTTACTACACATTCTATTAACCAAAATTATTATTGCAAATGTCTTATTTGCATATTTTCTTAGTAAAATTTGAATTATTCAAATTCTAAGTCACAATCATTAATGAAAATTTAAATGTAAATTGTTTGTCCATCCTAACTTGTGCATCGAAGGCTTACAAACTTTGTAATTTCTATAAAAAATTATGGTAGTGATGCTCATGATGAAATATGTTATGATTGGAGGGAAAAGTTAAAAATACTTACCATACATTTTACAAGCCAAATTTATTATAAAAAAATGTTTCATTTTAATATTTTAATCAAAAATTGAATTATTCAAAAGATGTGTCATAATGATTGTGATTACGCACCATAAACCACTGGTGTCCACCCAAATCATTCAATTCTCAAAGTCCCTGATGATTGGTGTAGTGTCCACTCGAAATGTTGGATAAGATTTGACATCTTCCACATTGTTTCATCCAAAAATTTCTCTCAATATGAATAACTGTGGAAATATACATTCTGTCATTAAATGTAAATAATTTTCACATCTAAACCATTTCACAAAAAACATACAAATTCAATAATTTGATAAAATTTTGTGCTATGGATGCTGATTGAAGGGAAAAGTCAAAACAGCTTACCACACATTATTATCCAATTTATTATTACAAATGTTTTATTTTAATATTTTTTTTATTAAAATTTGAATCATTCAAAAGCTATTTATATTCCATCTTACAAAACAAACATGAATACAATATAACCTAAAAGTGTAAATATTGCTAAGAAGTGTTGGGTCAATTCTCAATACAACCATAATGAAGTAAGACTTGATTAAAAAAAACTGTCCAACCCTAAGAATGTTTCTAGAGGTTAAAATATATCTAGAGGTAAAACCAGGAATCACTTCACCAACAAGTTAATTATCCTACTCAAATTTTATATAGAATGACTTAGGGTTTTTACCTAACTTTGTAATTTGTCTTCAATTATTAAGAATTCTAATTGATTTGACAACTAAAAACCATTGGCACTCTTCTATGAGAAAAGTACACAATTTGATCTGAACTTTCAACTTCAAAGATCAACTGGACAATATATCAACTAGTAATTTCTACAAATTTAAAACAATCAAACACTATAAATTCAATAAGAAAATAAGTAGTCCCATGGGAAACTCAATTGGTGATCAAAATAATGTGAAATTTGTCAAAACTAAGAGATGCAACGTTCAAGCTTCAAATCCCCTCGTCACACTTGGTTCATGGAAACTAAAACATGCTACAGACTTGTAGTTAAATATCAATTTTTATTTGTATTATTTTAATTTGATTAGGTTATCATAACATTACATTAAATAATGCATTGCATTACATAACCTTTTACAATATTACTTGTATATTAGATTGCAGAGTGTTTTTTTGGGTGCAATTAATATATAAGTTAAATTTATGCGTTTAAAAAAAATATGTAATGAAATTAATAAGTTAAATTTATGCGTTTAAAAAAAATATGTAATGAAATTAATAACCATGAAATTTTCAATGTGTATGTAAACATTGTTGCAATACCATAACTTATTAATATTATATGTTTGGGGCTGTTCGGGGCGTACGTAGGAAGGTCCTTGCCTCCCATTAGAACACGGCGAAAAATCACTGCCAGTTATTCCACGGTCTTCATCCTTATCGATTTAAAAGCGTTCGATAAGGACGTCTCCTGAATGGGTTGAACTAGTGATCTACTTACCACTTACGTGCCTGTCTTTCTTGTTTTTTAACTTTCACTTGAATTCGAACGTGGCAATTTCAGCGAATTACAACTGCACTTTAGCAATTTTAAGGTGAGAAGTTAACGGGTTTGTGTCGTCGCAGAATCGACATAGTTAAAAATGTCATCGATCTATCAAATTCACAGAATATATATATATAATGACAAAAAAAAACATGTGACGGATCTATCGCATTCACAAATATATTATACCTTGAAGATTAGTCTGCCTCATAACTTAAAAATGTCACGAATCTATCTACTTCACAGATGTATATTATTACAAAAATGGGACGGATCTATCCAATTCACAAATACATTACAGAAATGAACTAGACAGTTGTTGATTAGGTAAAACAATGGGGACGATGCCGAAGACAATTGGTGCTGCCCAGCATTCCGTGTCAGCAACAATAACTATTTCAGTCATATGTTACAAAGGGTGGCTGCAGAACAAACCCTAATATAATTAGTCTCTATTCAAAACTTGCCGAAACTCTCCACGTTCCCAATTATTTTCTTCTTCTTCAACTTTCCATGCTTCCCCACACTGCTGTGGTGAGAGTTGCGTGGAGAATGATCCTCGTGGCTGTGTGCTTTGACTATACGATAATGGCGTGCACAGAAAGATTTTCTCTTCATCTGAGAATGAATGAGTTTCCTATATAAATATCTCCATTTCGATCCAGTCTAGTCACAAGTTCTGTTTGCTATACGTCTCGTTCTGCCTGCCAATAGGGTTCTTCAATTCTCTTCTCTGCTCTATTGATCCATTTCGACGTGATCAAGGAGTTGATGATTGTAGCTCTCTAGTATTCTCTCCTCTGTTCTACTTTCTTTATTATCATTACTCGTTGATAATATAAAAGAAGAGGTTGTTGAATCGGAAGCAGTGAATCAGAAAGAGGGAATGGAGAATCAGGGGAAATGCGCAGCGAATTACGTGCCTCTCTCACCGTTGAGCTTTCTTCACAGAGCGGCAACGGTGTATGCAAATCGGACGTCCATAATCTACGATCAAGGTGTTGTTCGCTTTACATGGGCTGAAACCTTGCAACGTTGCACACGTGTGGCGTCGTCTCTTGTCAATCGTTTCAAAATACGGAAAGGCGAGGTGGTCTCTGTTCTGGCACCCAATGTTCCTGCTCTTTACGAGTCGCATTTCGCGGTCCCCATGGCCGGAGCTGTTCTCAACACAATAAACACTCGCCTCGACGCTCGCAACGTTGCCACCATTCTCGCTCACTCCCAAGCGAAGCTTTTGCTGGTGGACTACCAACTCCTTTCTCTCGCCAAGGACGCCCTCTCTCTCCTCGAATCGCCTCTTGTCACCCCTCGTCTGATCCTCATACATGATCACGACGACGGCCTTGCTGCTGCTCATGTTGCTGGACTATGTAATCAAGTTGGTGTGGTAATCAGCGGCACTTACGAGGAGCTCGTTCGAGGTGGAGACCCGCGATTCAATCCAGTAAAGCCTGCAGATGAGTGGGAGTCGATCTGCCTCAACTACACATCGGGAACGACATCAGCACCGAAAGGAGTGTTGTACAGCCACAGAGGAGCATACCTGAGCAGCATGTCTATGCTACTGCTGTGGGAAATGGAGAGAGAGCCGGTTTACCTGTGGACGCTTCCCATGTTCCACTGCAATGGCTGGACGTTCACATGGGCAATCGCAGCACGAGGCGGAACCAACGTCTGCATTCGCAATACCTCCGCGGATGAGATATGCGGAGCCATAAATCATCATCACGTCACCCATTTGAGCTGTGCGCCTATTGTCTTCAACATTCTCCTCGACCACCCAAATCCGCAGCCCCTGCAGGGAAAAGTTCACGTTCTTACCGGAGGGGCGCCTCCTGCTCCCTCAATTCTAAGTAAAGTGGAAGACATGGGCTTCCTCGTAACACATGCGTATGGCCTCACCGAAGCCACCGGGCCTGCTCTCGCCTGCGAGTGGAAGAGCGAATGGGACGATGCTCAACTAACCCCAGCCCAACGAGGTGTGCTCAAAGGGCGGCAAGGAGTGGGTGTGTTGAGCCTCGACCAGGTCGACGTGAAGAACCCAGTGACGATGTCCAGCGTGCCGCGGGATGGAGAGAGTATGGGCGAGATCATGTTGAGAGGCAGCAGCATCATGAAGGGGTATCTCCACGACCCCAAGAGCACCGCCGAGGCGTTTGCGGGTGGGTGGTTCCACACTGGCGACGTCGGCGTTGTCCATCCGGACGGGTATGTGGAGATAAAGGACCGTTCAAAGGACGTCATAATCTCCGGTGGAGAAAACATCAGCAGTGTGGAGGTCGAATCCGTTCTGTACACCCACCCTGCTGTTTCCGAGGCGGCCGTGGTTGCCATGCCCCACCCCCGGTGGGGCGAGACGCCCTGCGCCTTTATAAAGACGAAGGACAACGATGGAAGCATCATAAAAGAAGAAGAGATTGTGTCGTTCTGCAGAGAGAAGCTGCCGCATTACATGGTTCCCAAAGTTGTCGTCTTCACGGATCTGCCCAAGACTGGCACCGGCAAAATACAGAAGAACCTGCTGAGAGAGAGAGCCAAACACCTCCCGCGCCTCCCAACTTCAACAGCGGCACCCCCTACCCGAACTCTCCGGAAGAAAGCAACACCATCGAAACAACAAAATCGAGCACAGCATGACAATGATGTGCACGGGCAGTTCAACATCGCCCTATCCCGTCTTTAGTTAGAGAAATCTCAGCAGGCCCTGCTATATACCTGAGGCATCCACAGTGAAAATGTTTAGTTTTTTAACAATGTTGGAGGTATATTACCAATATTAAAAGATCTCTATATATCATAATATAAATATCTTCACCAAATGTTACTCGTTGGAAAAGGTTTGTATATTGCAGTGTAAAATTGAATGGCTATAACTTATCTTAGTATCGGTAAACAGTATCTTCACCAAATGTTACTCGTTGGAAAAGGTTTGTATATTGCAGTGTAAAATTGAATGGCTATAACTTATCTTAGTATCGGTAAACAGTATTTCGCTCAGATGCCTACGTATTTTAAATTGGAAAAAATCACGTAAATAGTTTCCCACTTAATTCCTTCACTTAAAAAATAGAGCATTTTTGATATAATAACTTTGAAAATCTATTGTATCTATAGTTGTCTTTCTTTACCAACTAGGCAAATTCATTTTTCTATTTTTATTTTGTAAGTTTTAACCTACGTTTAAAGATTGTCTCTTTTAACTTTATTATAATTATAATTTTTCATTTTCTGAACCTTTCTTTTCCGACGGCTCATCCTGATATATATATATAAAAGAGAGCTTATCCTTAAATAATTTTATCCTATGAAAAAAAAATATACATATATTATTTTCTTAAATGTTGAACGTTCGTTCACGTTTTTATACCTTTTAAAGGTAGGATGATAAGAAAATAAGTTCGATTGCAGAAATAAAAAATTATTAAATATATCAAATAGAAATTAAAAATATATTAATAAGATAAAAAAATGTACAATTTTAAAAAAACCAAATTTCTATATCATTTAGAAATTCATATTTCCATTTTTTCTTTTATCACTTTGGATGGTTAATAGATAAGAATTTAGAAAACTAGCATTGAAAAGAGTATTAATAATATAAAAATATATATTTATATATAAATTAAATTTTCTAAATTAAAAGTTTGTATTTGTTTTTAATTATTTTAGAAAGATAATAGATACTATTTTGTCTTAATAATATAGAGTACTCAAATTATAATATCGAGAAAATGATCCATAAAAATGGAAAGTTTAGATTTCATAAATTAGAAAATATAATTTTGATATAAAAATAAACAAAAAAAAATTAGATTCTTATGGTTTTTGTTATCTTATTTTTTTTCTTAAATACTCCTCTTCACTTACTAAGAAGATAGTTGTCACTATATATATATATATATAGATAGATAGATAGATATTGATATATATATATATATATATATAATGTTATACTAACACAAATAACTAACACGAAAAGAAAGAAGCTTTTTAAAATTATTTCAATCTCTAATCAAAACCATCCCTCCTAATTAATAGTAAGAGTAAAAGGAAACAAAGACCTAGAATCATCCTAGAATATGCTTCTTACATTATCATCTAGGTGAAGAATATGAAGAAACGTGGAACATACAAAAGAAAGAAACAAGAAACCATTAAAAAACATGGTATGCTATGAAAAGTCAATTTGAGAAATAAACCCCACACCCTAACGCAAGTTCAATGTATCCTTCTACCACAAACAATGGTTACAATATAGATTTTTCAACTTAAGAAGAGTGATTTATAGAGATATTTTTCTTAAATATATAAGAATACAAAATATAATTAATCATAGAACAATCTTTTGAATTCTTAAAATCCTCACGAGTAGAATGTGGCTAATAAGTCAAACAATTTTGTCTTTGGTCATGTGCACGTGATCGATATGACCATGTCATGTTGATGAAGCTTCAGTTATGGAGATTTAACAACATGTTTTCTAGCATAAATTTAAATTGTGATTTTAAATTTGAACTGGGATCTCTACATAATGAAACTACCTAAAACGTTTTAAAAATTATATTCTAAATAAAAAAATCACAATACAATAAAAAATTGTATATATAATTTTTAATGTATCTTCAAAAATTAGAATAGTTATGCAACTCTTTTTCTAAAGTTCATAAAATTATATTAAAAGGCCAAAACTTAAAAATAATTTGATTTGGAAAGTCTTACTTAAAGGTTTTTTCTCATAAAGAAATTGAAACTCAATGTTAGTAGTGTGAGATAAAAAGGGGATGGAAAGAAATTAAGTAATGTGTTAATAAAGTACCAAATCAATGTCACATTGAATTCCAATTTCACTTCCTCTTCGGTAATCTTAGCAGTTTAGAAAAGATTAACCTATATACAATCTAGGTGCCCAATGGGGTTTTCAAGGCATTGATTCCAATTATGTATTTTAATTTAAATAAAGACAATTAAAACTCAAAAATTGAATGAAAGGGGTAGTTAAACAATTAAGGTATTGCACACTCATAATTTCAATTTCGAGTTTTATACAATTTTAGTAAATATTATGTCATTTTTGACACAAATTTGAAGATTGTATAGTTTTATACATGACCTAATTGATTCAAATTATGCATTTTAATTTGAAAAAATACAATTACAACAAAAACATAGTAAACACTTCAATTTCTATCACAACAAAAATTTAATGAAAGAGGTAGTTAAATAATTAAGGTAATTGCACACTCATAATTTCAATTTAGCATAGTGTACAGATTTATTAAATATCTTTGACATAAATTTAAAATTTTTATAGTTTCATACAAGACCTACTTAACAATCTAGGAAATAAATTATTATTTTTAAATATAATGTAATAAGTTTCACAAGATGGAATTCTATAAGAATGAATGAATCTTGATTAGAAAATGAATTTTTTTCCAGATATATACATTAAAATTAAAATTCCCCTTAACTGCATCATTTTAGCCTATAGTTTTATTTTAATCGAAATTTTAACATGATTTCTCATTTATCACTTTCTCTTAACCTTGCCCCAAAATTTAATCAATACAAATGATTGAAACACATTGCATACAACAACATATTCAATTTTTTTTAATTAGATGAAAGGATGTACTTATAAACATTGAAAACAAATTGTCTCTCAAAATATAATCTTCAAGATATATTTAGTAATACGTGGAGGGACATTATCAAGAATTAATAAGTTGTCAAAATTTGTGATACCTAAAATTAAATAAAATAGATGTGCAATATCAACCCTCTTGCAAACTATTAACAAGGTTGTCTCACTTCTTCATCACCAACTAATTACTAATAGACAATTACTTACACATATAAATATAACACAAAAACTACAACAAAACAATTGTAACATTCACAAACAATACCATCCAAATACAAACACATAAACACACAAATGACACATTTACATGATTACATTAACAAGATGACATGGAAGCACAAATGATTTTCACATGATAAGTATAGTTGGAATTTTTTACGCTCAATTTCAAGTGACATGTGGCACATCTCACAAAATGCCACATGGTGTGATGACATCATGCTGACATCAACGTAGGAGTGACCATGACCCCTAAGGATCAAGTCACATGGAGTAATAGGTTAGCCAGAAAGGATCATAGCATATGAGTAAAGGGATAAGGTCATATGAAGTGTAGTCATATGGTTTAAATATTTGGGTTTGTTAGCATGAATGTCGGCCCCAAGTCGGATCACATGTGTCCCAATTCCACACGGATGAAACGATGAATTTTCCACTATACTGATTCATCCCCTCTTATTGTGATATTTGTTCTAACATGTTAATTTTAGGAACAATTACTTATTGTGAGGTTGATCTCAATGAAAATGGCCTTTATCATATCAATAAGAAAAGCACTTTAGTTTGATGGATCTAAATATGATTTTGGATGATAAGAATGGAAACCTACCTCATATCCTTAGGAGTTGATGCTTGGGAAACTGTAGAGAATAATTATCAAGGCATTGATTCTCCTTCTACAAATACAATGGATAAGTACCTATATATATCAAATACAATAGCTAAGCATGTCATTTTGAGTGGCTTTTCAGATACAAAATTTGTCAAAGTAATTCATTGTAAGTCAACTCATGATCTGTGGAACAAGATTAAAAATTGTTATGAAGGGGAAAATAAAGTGAAGGAAGCCAAGCTACAATCTTACAAGCCTAAATTCGAAAGTTTCAAAATGAAAGAAGATGAGGATATTGCTCCATATTTCCTTCAATTAGACAAGATTGTAAACTCTATTGTAGGTCTTCGTAACGAAGTCAAGGATGATATTGTCATTCAAAAAATATTGAGATCTCTTCCTCCAAGGTTAAATCCCAAGGTATTAGCCATTGAACAAAAGATCAAGATGGAGATTACATTATCACTTTTAAGGTCAAATTAAAAGAAGCCAAAATGGTAGATTTTTGGTTGGGAAAATTGAACAAAAAGGAACAACTTTGTCAAAATGTAGAAGAAGAAGTTATGCTTTTGAAAGAATAATTTGAAAAATTCAAACAAAACTCAAATATTCTCAAAGGATATGAGTCGTTGGATCATATTATCATAACTAAAATATATCCTCTCATCAAAACATGCCTTGGCTACCAGGAACGTTGTGAAGATAATTGGATTTCAAAAACATCAAAAGAAGATCATTCCAAAAATCATGATCAGTCATTCTTGGGTCTAGGAGAAACTCGTTTGAAGATTCTAAGAAGGTGATGAATCATCCCAAGGATTTCCATTTCAACATTTATGATGATTCTCAAAATGATATTGGGAATAAACAAGGTAATAAAAGTAACCAGGATGAAAGTATGAAGCTCCTCATGATAGAGAATTTTCTCAAAGTATCCACAAGAAGCAATGGAACAAGAGTAAAAAATTAACAAAGGGATGAATACCTTCCAAGGAACAACTTCAGAGGATATGTCACATTAAGGCAAGCTTATTACACTAGGTATCAAAATAAGTTCTTTGGTCATTTATTGTCATGCGTAAAATTTGAACTTCTGATAATATGAGGTATAAAGGATATGATCAGATATGTGGATCAAATTATAATATCATATGGGTCATTTTCACCAATATTCAATCCTAATGTAAAATGTTACATGTCCATAATGAAGGGCACATTACACCTGAGTAGAAGATCAATTTGAGATGGCACAAGGGAAAGGCACTCTCTGTTAAATCAAGAATGAATTTGCCAATTAATGGATAATGAAATAGTAAGAACTAACGTTAGATATGATCCCTCAGATATAGTCCATTGGTGAAGGCTTCTTCAAGAATATAATTGGTTGAAGTGAAACTTGAGGAAGAAATATTATGTAGGCGAAGAAATCATTAATAAAAGAAGATCAAGGGAACTTATTTGTTATAAAGTATGTTGGCAACAACATGATAACGGGTATGTAGATAACGTATGTATAGGAAAATAAAGTGCACCATCAAAAATATGTTCACAATCAAAGCATGCAATCAAAGAAGCAGTTGAAAATAACTTAGTAACAATTGAAAGAAGAAATAATGCAATTAATGGATAGATATTGGGACACTTGTAGCATATGTAGGGGAGATCGATGAACATAGTTGGAAGTATTTGTAGGGAAAATAAATTATCAAAAAGGGGAGATTCTCATAACAAGATGCATGGTCTCAATGGGAGATTCCATTTAGACAATGATCAAGTCCCGTGGGAAAGTTTAGGAATAGTTATGGAGCATTGGTAAGAAACCATGTCCCTTTTCCATTGATGTCAAAGGGGGAGAGATGGAAAACATTGACAAGAAGACATTGAAGTAGTAGGAGGATTTCGAAAACAAAGGAGTGAAAGGAGAGAAAGTTAGATCAAGAAGAAAGAATATTCACAACAATTCAGGGGAGTTCCAAGCAATATGTTAGGGATAGTTTGATCCATTTCCATCAATGACTATCAGTGCATCAGTAGCTCCTTGAGTTGTAGGGAATTTGAACAAGAGCAATATAGAGCCAAATACGTGATAGTGTTATTTCCATCAATGACAAAGGCGGGTATTGTTGGACATATTATTTTCATTGATCACAATCAGTGTCATTGATGTCAAGGGAGATTTCTAAGGAAGCAACAATTTCATTCATGAATCCAAGGTAGCAGTATGCTAGTTTGATCCCTTGCATGCCTTCTTCACATGAAGCTAAAATTATATAAATTTTATTGATTTATGGTCAAATTTATGATGACCAAATGAATCTATGGGTGGTATGGTATATATTCATCTCTGAGGTCTTTCCAAAAAATTATCACACTTGGAAAAATTCCTCCAGGATCATAAGTTATGATCGTTTGAAGTTGGCAGGTCCAATGAGGACAAAAAACACCAAATTTATTTGAAAAGAACCAAATTTTTTAAACTTTGTGCATGCTTCAAAATGAATTTGTATTTCCTTAAATTAGCAATGGTGGATTCTCAACTAAAATGATGCTTAACAGTTTAAACATCGTATATATTTTGGAAAAGCTAAATGTTTTGTTTCAATTGAGGAAGATCTACAACAGATGTTGATTAAACTTGTGTGCTATCTAATTGTGTGAAAGGTCATGCATCTTATGATAGATATGCTCATTGAAAAATTCATAAATGGTGGATTTGATGACAACTTTCTTAGAATTTAACACTGTGAGTCATTGGACCATTCATTCATTGACGTGTGGTAGAAGGAGATTTGACATTGGACATATAGTGATGGCATGGATCCCATGACATGGTTGTTGTTATTGACACATCATGGCTTCTGATTGGAAAGGAATGATGAAATGGTACGCTACCATGACGTGGTAGCTTGAGAATGGTCAAAGGTTGAAGATGTGGAAGGATAATGATAGGTGATGATTTGTGCATGGCCTAAAGTGATGACATGGCAGTGGAGTATGACATGGAAGCAAGGTGATGATGTGGCATTTCCACATGCCATATTCATCGAGAATAATTAGGTGGTTGATCTAGGTGTGAGTATAGTGACACATGATAGCTTGTGACAGTCCCGAATAAGATGACATGGAATGATGTGGGATGACACATCAATATCATGATGTGAGTAGGGTGATGTGGTAGTACAGATGACTTCCACATGGTAGATGCAGTTGGCACTTTTTGAGTGACCAATAAGATCTTTTTTAAGTGACACATGGCACCTCTCATGGGCTACCACATGGCATGATGACATCATATTAATGTCAACACGTTAGTGACCATGATCCCTAAGCATTGGGTCACATGGAACAAGGGGACATGCACAAAGGACCGTAACATATGAGGAAAGGAACAAGGTCATATGAAGGGTGGTCATATTGTTTAAATCTTTGGGTTTGTTGGCATGAATGTCAACTCCAAGTTAGCTCACATGTGTCCCAAGTCCACATGACTGAATATATATACATGAATGTGGATCCATTTACAACACACACAACACTTATGACATAAAACATTTGGTTTTTTTTATTGGTGTGGTTAATTAATGGTTCTTGTTGGTGAACAATCTTTGCTTCAACCCTTGCATAAGGTTTTACTTATCAAACATGTTTCACAATGTTCCATGAATCCTCATTTGTGGAATTCTGGATGGGTTTCATTTCCAATTCCAAAATGTGATGAGGCACATTGATCTAGCACTTTTTTTGGTCTATACTCATAGATATGAAGTATGTTTTATTTATTGTGTGTTCACATAGTTCTTTTGATACATATCATTGGTAGATTGGTGTTACCATATTGGTTTGGTTTTGATATGGTTATTCCAAGATTTTAACACATACTATTGGTGGTTTATTTGTGGTGACCCTTTTTTATAGTTGATTCTGCTTGCATGGAAATATGGAACAATTGATGTACTAATCTAAACGAGGAACAAAAGTAGTAGAGTTGGCATGCCATGTAGCTGTAGGTGAGAGGTCGGTAGATTGAGTTCTGATATATACGTTGAATTTAAAATTTTATTGGCACCTTGGTTTGTACACTCTATCAAAACCTTAATGGCCCTTTTTGTGGAATGCACCAAAAAAATGTTATTCTATCAAGCATTTAATCTTTATATGATTTTGTATGGTTTTTGGAATGACTTTGAAGAAAAATTAATTTCTAAAAAAGGGAAATGATCAAAAGTTTATTATGATCCCTCTAAGGGGTGTGAAGAACTATGAAGATATATTTTGGATGCTTCCAGGCTATATTTCTCATTTTTTTTATGTTTCAGGTTTTATAAGAAGGTTGTGCATTCACAAAAAAATTAGGATCTAGGAAACTTGTCATGGTACCAAATTGATGAAGAGGTTGTTGTGATAAACAGGTTGATGACAAATGGATGATAGCATTGTGACAATAGTATCATGATTATTTTATGAAAACCTATATTATTTCTGGTGCATATGGATCAAATCTAAAATATTGTGAAAGATGGTCCACACCAGATTTAAAAGGGAGGTGAGTGCCTCCAATAAGGATGGTGTATCAATTAGGTTGAAGCTTACATCAAGTCGAAGTTTGCACATTTTTTAGATCTATGCCTCAATCAGGTTGTAGCCTATTACAAGTGAGTGCTTGCACATTTGTAAGCATGTTGGTGTTTGCAAATTTGATTTTAGGGGTTGGTACCTATAGCAAGTTAATGCTTACAAATTTGTGGAATCAATCAAATTGAAGAAGACAAAAATAATTTGTGGTTTTCTCCCACAAGGGTTTCCACATAAAAGATAGTGTTATCATGTGTAGATGTGATAATGTTTTCTTCATGCACAATTCCATTCATTGTTACGATGCACATTATTTTATGATGCATTGCTACGTAGTCAATTGTTGATGAAATGTTTTGAAATGATAAATTTTCCATTACACTGATTCACCCCCCTGCCCCCCTCCTCTTAGTGTGATCTTCAGTCTAACAACATTAACATTGATTATGAACTAATCATTAGGATTTACACAACAAATTGTGACTTAGGTCATTTTTGCAACTCTAGTAGTTGTAAATATCTACTCACATCAAAATACTTTATTTATTTTCTTTGATTATAATTACTCTATTTTCAATTGAGTCCTATTTGTAGCATTTGATTTATAGCCTTATTTATTTATGAATGCGGTTCCATTTGATGGTTTATGATTTAGCACATCATATTGCATATGTAACTGCATTTCTAGTAAAACAATGAAGATCATCTTAACAACTTGGACAAGTAATATTATATTCCTATGTGATTTAACTTTTTGCAAGTGTGACATTTACTTTCCTAGAAGCGTTCTCTTTACATTCCTACCAGTGTGGATTGGATTGCAAGTAGAGTTCTCCTAGTGATTTATCAAAACATCCCAGCATCTTGTCCTATGACACTCATTTAGATTACTACAACTTCATATTTCAATAGAACATATTATGCATGATAGTTCACAAGTTCCATATGAACCTTAGATTTCCATTTAAATGCACTCTATTTTTCTTGCCTTTCTATGCAATTAGAAAGGTAATTAAGATACACATAACTAGCATTGGATATATCTTTAACCATGAGCTCAAAAACCTTATGACGAGGTTGAGGTTAACTAAATAGAAAACAACCATATTGATGTCCTTCTTAACAAAACCCATGTGTCTTTTTTATTTATTTGGATATGTGCCACTATGTTACCTAATGAGCATATTATTGGAACCTACCACATTTCTATAGAAAATGAAATCTAGTAATATCATTGATAAATTAAAACAGGGAATAATGTGGTCATAAAAAACATATTACATCATCAACTTATGGCAATGTGTTCCTTACAGAAACATGGGTAATGTACCAAAAAGAATGATAAGTTAATGGTAATAGAGTATGTAGTAAAAAAGGATGTAACTGAGAGTAGAAAATGTGTCAAATATTGAGCCCAATAAGAGTTATGGTGACAATTCATTGCATTAGTTTAGTTGGAGATCAATTTTCTTAGGAATTTTCAGTTCAAATCTTCCTAAAGAATGGATAGGTAGATGTGTGATGATGTTCTACAAAGTTACAAATTAAATCATCCTCGGTATGTTCATTAAAGGTAAATTCTTGGTAAACAGTTAAAATAGGTTGCATGGCCCCTCATCATTTTATTTAATCCAAGGGGGGGTCTTCCTGATTAGGGGACAATTTAATAAGAGGTTAGAAGGTAAGAATTTAGTGTAGCTCCCATAGGAAATAATAATATTCCCTAATTTACAACTAATATATACATCATTCATGGCCAATAATGGTCAACTAAATATCAATCAATATCCTAATTGGATTTGGATTGTAAGAACATAAAATCAACCAGTATTCCCATTATTATATAGAAACAAGTGTATCCTCAAGCGTTCATTTTAGCTTTACCATGGACCCATCTGCCAGTTGAAGTACTGTATGGGTTGGTCATAGACCGAGTAACTAGATATATTCCATGGTTTATTTAGTCATAATATCTATAGCTATCCCTAATTCTATAATGGCATTGGGAATGGAGATATTAATGATATTTCCATTACCAATAAGGCTCCCATGGTTTACATACTTGGCAAAAAATATTTTTCCTTGAGTTAAATCAACCAATTTCATAATTACATGAGGGCCTGAAGATATTTATTTTCCATTCCTAGCCTCTTTAGGAAGAGATCCTCGACATTTGTAGCGTAAGTTGGGAGATACTTGTTGGATTAGAATAGGGGAATATTAACACATATTTCTAATTTCTCCTAAAAAATCAAATCCTAGTTGTTTGGTAGATCTTCCTAGGCATAAACATTTAAGCTATGGGCAAGCTGGAATTGAATATTCCATATGTGATTGTTTTGGAATGGTGGCTTGAGTCATTTTAGATTAATTTCCAATTTTCTTGTCAAAACTCTCCTTTTCATCTTGTTCCTGGATAATGAGAGTAATCAGATCACAAATCACCTTCACTAAATGCAAGTGAATGTTTTTACAATCAATAGAGATGATAGCATAAGTTAGAAAATGAGGTATTTTAACATTCTAGGCCAGATATAATACTTTATTATTCAGATTAGGCATGTCTTGGGTAGACAACTTTATTGGTTTTCAAGGAGGATGATTGAATGGTAACTAAAGTTACTACAAATGTGGTTGAGGAGGGTACTCTTTGGCTTCTAGAGGCATATTCTTTTAGGAATAATTTCCTCACTATCCTTGCATCCATGATTGGTTTTGGTCTTAGGTAGACCATTGCTTCTAAGGCATTGATGGGTACCAAACCTGAGGTGAGTATTGATATCGGGAAAACTGTTAAGATGGTTCTTGTGTCATACCTTATGGCCATGGTGGCCAAGTTCACTTCTCTACTATGAAATAAATTTACCTATCCTCTTCAATAGCCCCTTGTTAAATTACCTTAAGTTACATTAATGAAGGGAAATTTTGGGTGGCATGGTTCTACTAACAAATTCCACACACTTCTATGTTGTTGATCAGGAATTCCCATAGTGGGTGATTGTTCCAAAATTTTCAATAGAAAATAGCTAATTCTAATTTTTATTTATCCTTCTTATTTGATTCTTACAAGGCATCTGAATGAGAAATAAGGGTATTAAGGATCCAAATATTGAAAATATAAGTAAGTTTCCTAATTCAATCCTAGTAACCACTGGCCTAAATGTTTTTTAAGTCCTGGAGGTTATATCCCAGATGCTTCTTCCATATTTTGAATGGTCACATTAGTAATGTCTACATAATTCTTAGATTGCATCATCTGACATCTAGGAAATGTCCATGTTACCCATAAGCTTAATATATCAATACAATATTCTCTAAGTCCTTTGAGAACAATGATTCAGTAAGTTATAGGATCTAAAACATTTTTTTCCTCTAAAGTTTGTATTGGAATCTTTCAATATGGTCTTCTAAAATTTCATAATCCTTTTGTGACATTTTAAAGATAACTTTCATAATATTTCAGATTTTTTGTAGTCCTAGTCTTTTTCTAAGAAATTCTTCCTCATTTCATTTGATGTTTGTATAGAGTTTCTCCTAACCCCAAGAACTAGCATAGTGTTGCACCCTATAAGGTATCTAGCAATATTTTTATCTTTTGGATGTCAGAAGAACAATGGTAACTATGACAGGATTTTATAGGCCATTTTTTCACATCCGATCAGTGAGCCTCCTAATGGGATCAATCAATATCTTATTGATGCAGGGTTATCCCTGCACATACCCACAGTATGCATAAATATGCATAAATACATTGTCCCAGGTAATTTCACTCCCTTAGGAGTCAAATCTTTAGCTATCAATGGTTAAGGCCCTTTTAGTCACAGTTCCTTTGAATCGAAACTCAATCACCCCTCTTTAAACCCTCTATCTGGACTTTTCCTCAATATAACCTTTTCTCCTTTCTATCAGGATTCATTAACTCTTCAGAACCTTTATATAACATTATAAACCCTTTAACTATACATATGCACCCTTTCCCTTTTCAGCCTTGGCTAACATATGTAGTTAACTCACAAAAACTTCATTCGGTGCTAATTCCTTATGAAACTCTTTACAAAGGAAAACACTCCCAAACATACCTTTTCTGCCCTTCCATACGGCTTCTGCATGGATTTTGAGGTTTGACCTCATTGCAATCGCAATCGAGCTTCTCGCAGGTCACATACATATATATGTTATCCCCCTCTCCTTCCGATTTGCGATTTCCCTTTAGAATCGGGAAATACACTATTGGTGCCCAATCCTACAAATACTGATTTACAAAGGAAAAAATCCGCTCAACAAATATGTCAGACTTCAAGTCCATTAGACCCGCATCTATAAAGGTGTCGGATCTGCCTCCTTCAAGCCTTTCTACTTTTAACTGCCGATCTCCGCCAGCACCGATATGTGATGGCCCATTTAATCATGACCGCCGATTAGGATCGTGATCCGATAATTGACAATTAATTACCTGATCGCAATCGTTGGACCATTACGCTTAACGCTTCCATTTCAAAGCTCTGATCCGACTTTGTTTACGGACTTGATAGGGTTCTAGACTATATTTAATAAAGTTTGGGTTTGCTGTTTATGACATGATAGATTACTACGCAATCCGATGATTCTAACCTTGTGATTCAATCTTGGTCATTGATTTCCAAGATCTGACGGCTACTGTGCATCATTTCTCCAATCCTCCGTTGTTCTATTTTCTTGTAACTTGCACCATTTCTTTAACGTTTTTGTGGGTTCTAGCTTTTTTCAAAGCTTGGTCTCTTGGTGTTTTCAACTGTGCTCTCCCTCCTCAGCTTTGGTTTTAATCATTCTAATGGATTTAACAATCCATTATGATCCTCCTCGTCATGTTCTTCCTTTGTATAATCACCTCGACTCTGCCTCCTTCCGTTTACTACACCTGCCTGCATAAACATATATATACACTTTTCAAATGCATTTGATTCATCCTTTCAACACTCAGTCATGCACTTAACAGGATTTTAATTAATCTCTGTATCTTTATAATTACAACAATGAATTACAAACTGAGATCTCTGTCTCTCTGGCCTAATTTTCAATATCAGTGGCCTCTATTTCCTAATCTTCCCGTAGGCTTACAACACTCCAATCTGCTATCTATTTTTCTATTCAAACTCTCTAATCCCTGTTCATGCCTTTCAGGCTTACATTTATATAAAGGGATTCTAAACCAATTTCTGGTTTAGATCCATGAACTCCTCAACCTCATTCCTAAAATCTCTTTCTCATCCCTAAGGATTCTCTCAAATCCACAAAATCATGAACTAACTCGTAATCTAGGATTTACAATCAATTCTCAATCCTCTCATCACTCAACTATCCTAAATCTCTCATGTTCTCCTACATTCAAGAACATTTACAATAAAGCCTCACAATATTCAATTAATTCCTATTCTCATTAAAATCACTCAAAACATTAAATAATTACATAAATCCAATACTTAGGAAACCAACTTCCTTGAAACCCAAAACCCCTTATATCTATTAGAATACAATGATAATGTTGAGCTAGATGCTCCTGCATCAGACTCCCCATGTAAGAAAATTTATGACCACCTGGTCATAAGTCTGGATAATTGTTTCCTCCTGGATCCCAGACTTTATTTTGTAATTTTTCCTTGCTTGTCAATTGTTCTATTGCTACTGTTGTTTGTTGCTGTTCTCCAGGTCTCCATACCTTATGCTGTAATGCTCCACTTGCTCTGCTTTCGTAGTCTGCTACTGTCTTTCTCTTGTTGTCACTCCTCTCCTTCCTTGCTGTTATCTTCTTCTGAGACACTTTCATCATTAACCTTCTTATCAGTTCTATTTCTCTATCCAGTATATCCTTTGTCTGTTGACTATTTTCATCTCTTGATTGCTGAACTCTCCTTCTTACTTGTTCTTCACTTGTTCTAATCACTTCCTTTCCATTCTTACTCTCTTATTTACTGTTGTTTTTCACCTTTTCTGCTGCTGTGATATTGTCTTTTAGAACAATTTCCTGCTTTTGGTATCTGCACCTGTCAACTTCTTCCTAATTATTATTTATTAAAATTTCTTTGTTATCCTTCTTCAGAAATCTATCCTGAACATTTATCCTCTGCTCTTCCAACTTTCTCCTTTGAAAGTCTAATTCTCTATATAATTCAATGATTTTACTTGGAGTGAACTTTGGAAATTTTACACAATCTCTCATTTCTTCATTGGTTATTGGTCCATCATCACATGGTCCCTCTTCCTCTGCTAAATCTTTATTAACATCCTTTAGTAGATGTTCTTCCTCTTCTTCTTTCATTTGGCTATCCACCTATGCCAAATATGCTCCATCTTCTGTAACAACATCTTCAATTATAAGACAATCATTATAATAAAAAGTATAAGGCCTTTGTACCTCTTCTTCCTTTGGCAATACTTTAGTATCTTGCTCTGATCTCTCTGTCAATTCCTCTGTAAGCACGTCAACATGTTGATCCAAACTCAAATGACTCTTGAGACTGTCAGCTAGTCTCCCCTTCTCATCATATACTTTAATGATGTCTTCCAACACTTGTCCACTATAGTGAACTGATTCTTTTCCAGTCTATTTGTCATTTTCTACTTCAAAACTTTCATCTTCTGGAAGGTATTCTTTCACAACTTTGACAGCTTTAAAAGACTGTCTATCTTCTTCCAAACCTGCAATCATACACAAGTCATTAGTTTTAAAAATACAATACCTTCTGGTCTCACTTGATGCTTCAGTCATCAAGTCTTCTGGCTGCTTTGAATCATTCATATGATTCAACTCCTCTAGCTCTTCATCACTTTCAAAAAGTAATGGTCCACTTTCTGGTTCACACATCGAAACTTCAACATCTTCTTCAGCATCTTCCTTTTGTTGTAGCTCAACTCTTTCGAGCTTCTCTATCCTCTGTTTGGCATCTATAATCTGTTCAAGTTTCCTTAGCTCCTTTATTAACTGCATATTCACTTGTTGATTCCTCTTCTCTTGTAGCCTCTGCCACTTCACTTTCTTTCTCATGACATAACCATGCTTTTGGTCTGCTTCATTTCTTTGCAACATCTCCATTAACACTTCAAGCTAAACTGCTATCTCAGCCTTCTCCCTCTCATATTCCTCTTTGCTTAACTGTCTCTGTATGCCATTTTTCTTGGCATCTTTCTCCTTTTGTCTTCTGCTGTGGTCTCTTTCAGAACCTTTACTATGACCATCACTAGTCATCATCCTCTCCATCTCTATGAGTTCCTCACTCACTTTGCTATCAGTTGCACTAAAGCCTCTTCCATAGTAAGTCCTCCCTACTGCCACTTACCTCACCAAGCTCTCCTCACTCAGTCTTTTGGCAAGCAATTGGTTCTCTATCTCTAGAACCTCCTTTGAGCAATTCTCTTTGCTCCGTCTAGGCTTCAACTCATTTGCATCTTCTAAGAACACAACTATTCTCTTTATCCAATCTCTGTTGGAATTTGTCAAGGTTCGGCCACATTTTGCTTTCACTTAGAAACTTTCACCAGCTTCCTTTATCTCTTAGCAATTCTATCCACATCCTCTGTGGAATTGCCTTTTGGGAGTTGCAATAATACTTCTGCATCAATACAAAGACTAAAAATTTCTAATCTTCAAATCCAAATAAAACCATATCATCTTACCTTCAAGATCTCTACCTGATCTTGTCCTCCCATTCACCTGCACTTTTGAATGGACTATCCTTTCCACTAGCTTTCAGCTGTATCTTCAAACTCTGTTACTTTAAAACTTACAAACATCCCTCTTACAGTTTAACTATTGCAATCCTACTCTAAAATTTCATTCATTCATATCTGCTACTCATTAGACAAAATTGCATATCTAACTTCCTTCAGAATCTCACCACTCCTGCAAATCTCTTTCGGTAGATCTTTATGCTTCCACTGTACAAATCTTCGATATTCTGCTTCTGTCAATCAGATTTAGGATCTGATTCTCTCTTCCAATCTTCTAGCTTTATCTTGGCAAAGCTTAACTATCAGCAACAATTTCTCCTTTGCTGAGTTTTCTACCACTCAGAAATCCTTAACAGTTTCCTTCATTACTGCTTCTTAAGGCTTGATCTCCTTCAGCTAAGATACTTCATTAGCTGCAACCATCAATCTTCAATTTATATCTTTGTCAACAAACTCAAATTAGAATTAAATAAACTAATACATGTATGATTTCTCCATCCACTCTTCACATCCAAGTGAACCTCCATTCTTCAAAACATCGCTATGGAATCTTCTTGTCTCTGCAATCTCTTCTTAATTCTTACTCACCTGTCGCAGTGAACTTAACTATTCTTCTCCATTCTCCCAGCTGTACTCTAGTTGCTTGACTGTCAGATTAGAATCTGATCTCCCTTGCCTGCATACACATCTTTCCAAATATCTCTGTTCTGAATTCTTTCAAGAAACTGCCACCCATAATTTATTTCTTCTGCCTAATACTAAATGGTTCGTTTATAATTTAGCTCTGATACCAAATGACGTAGGGTTACCCCTGCACATACCCACAGTATGCATAAATAAATTGTCCCAGGTAATTTCACTCCCTTAGGAGTCAAATCTTTAACTATCAATGGTTAAGGCCCTTTTAGTCACAGTTCCTTTGAATTGGAACTCAGTCACCCCTCTTTAAACCCTCTATCGGAACTTTTCCTCAATATAACTTTTTCTCCTTTCTATCAGGATTCATTAACTCTTCAGAACCTTTATATAACATTATAAACCCTTTAACTATACATATGCACCCTTTCCCTTTTTTTTCCTTGGCTAACATATGTAGTTAACTCACAAAACCTTCATTCAACACTAATTCCTTATGAAACTCTTTACAAAGGAAAACACTCCTAAACATACCTTTTCCACCCTTCCGTACGTCTTCTGCATGGATTTTGAGGTTTGACCTCATCGCAATCGCAATCGGGCTTCTTGTAGGTCACATACATGTATATGTTATCCCCCTCTCCTTCCGATTTTCGATTTCCCTTTAGAATCGGGAAATATGCTATCAACGCTCAATCCTTCAAATACCCGTTTAAAAAGGAAAAAATCTGCCCAACAAATACGTCAGACTTCAAGTCCATTAAACCCACGTCTATAAAGGTGTCGGGTCTGCCTCCTTCGAGCCTTTCCACTTTTAACTACCGATCTCTGCCAGCGCCGATATGCGATGGCCAATTTAATCGTGACCATTGATCAGGTTCGCGATCCGACAGTCGACGATTAATCGCTTGATCGCAATAATTGGACCATTGCGCTTAACACTTCCGTTTCAAAGCTCCGATCTTACTTTGTTTATAGACCCGATAGGGTTCTAGACTATATTTGATAAAGTTCAGGTCTGCTGTTTATCGCATGATAGATTGTGACGTGATTCGATGAGTCCAAACTTGCGATTCAATCTTGGCCGTCGATTTCCAAGATCTGACGACTACTATGCATCATTTCAACAATCCTTCGTTGTTCTGTTTGCTTGTAATTTGCACCATTTCTTTAACGTTTCTATGGGTTCCACCTTTCTTCAAAGCTTGGTCTCTCGGTGTTTTTAACTATCCTCTCCCTCCTGGGCTTTGGCTTTGATCATTCTAATGGATTTAACAATCCATTATGATCCTCCTCGTCATGTTCTTCCTTTTCATAATCACCTCGACTCTGCCTCCTTCGTTTACTACACCTAACTGCATAAACATATATATACACTTTTCAAATGCATTTGATTCGTTCTTTCAACACTCAGTCATGCACTTAACATGATTTTAATTAATCTCTGTATCTTTATAATTACAACAATGAATTACAAACTGAGATTGTTGTCCCTCTGGACTGATTTTCAATATCAATGGCCTCTATTTCCTAATCTGCCCATAGGCTTACAACACTCCAATCTACTATCTATTTTTCTATTCAAACTCTCTAATCCCTATTCATGCCTTTCAGGTATACATTTATACAAAGGGATTCTAAACCAATTTCTGGTTTAGATCCATGAACTCCTCAACGTCATTCCTAAAATCTCTTTCTCATCCCTAAGGATTCTCTCAAATCCACAAAATCATGAACTGACTCCTAATCTAGGATTTACAATCAATTATCAATCCTCTCATCACTCAACTATCCTAAATCTCTCATGTTCTCATACATTCAAGAAAATTTATAATAAAGCCTCACAATATTCAATTAATTCCTATTCTCATTAAAATCACTCAAAACATTAAATAATTACATAAATCCAATACTTAGGAAACCAACTTCCTTGAAACCCAGAACCCCCTATATCTATTAGAATACAATGATAATGTTGAGCTAGATGCTCCTGCATCACTTATTTACCCTTGTCACCATCTTGCACAAAGCCTTAAGCATGTTCCCTTCATCCCCCAAAATTTCAAACCTAAACTACTTCATCTGAGCTAGTTTGAGGACCAACGCTCCTTGTAAGTGTACTCGGGTGTGTTCAGCAGTAGGTTGCTCCACTACGGCCTGCATTGGTTCTAGAAATATGGGAAAATGATCGAGATTCCAGAAGATTCCCTTTCTAGGATTTTCCAGAAGTTGTTTCAACTACTTACCTTGGATAAAACATTTGGATCCTTTCCTTCGCTAATTTGGAGTTTTCACTACTTATCCTCTGATCCTATCCCTCCATCAAAAGTGGATCTCTTACTCTAGATGTGTAATTGGATAAGAACTCCCAACTTACCTTACTTCTCTATATATTCCCAACCTTCTATGTGGTTGGGGGTTGTTGTATGGAGAGTGATTATGCCCTTATGCTATTGTAGTGAGTGGTCATGATCTCATGTATTTAGGGTGGTTAGAGGTGCATATTGTGATAAGGAAAGGACAAGTCAACAACTTGGAGGAGCTCTTCTACAAGATCAACTGCTACATATGGTTGTAATCTCCTTCCATTTATGTTAATGCAAATAAATCATTGTTTTCATATATGTGATGTTGTTATTTCATATATTTAAATACCATGATGATCTATTGAATGAAGTACTTAGATGCTACTGCATAGATCTCGTAGTTTCTTGTCTTGTGCTATCTGACTGTGCAAGTTCTAATTTTGGCATTCAGAGCTAGAATTGGAGCTTCCAAGCTAAAGAAGGAGCAAAGTGTGTGAAGGATTGTAGGTAGACCTCACTGCATCATATACTTACTTTAAGGAAAAGAATTGTGTTCCATGTTTCTCTGTTGTTCTAGGTTAGCCACTGACCTAGGGGATATACTTTTGCCTGCAATCGTGAATCTCACATAAAAAATTAGTGACCATAATAGGGAATGAAGTATTCCCTTGGTGGTTTCCTTATCCCTTTTGTTTTATTACCAACCTAACAAAACTTTGTTGTATCATCCAACCAAGAACAAACCTAGGAATTGATTTCATTGAGCCTTTTTTGCAATTTTTGTGCTAGAGTTCCCTTTCCAAGGCCTAATGCACTCCCTATGCCTTTGATAGAGCATTGCACCTCACCCTGGCCCACTCTGCACTAGTGTTGCAACATAGTGGTGCCTCTTCTGCACCAACTTTTTCCCCTGTTTTTGCATGAATTTTGCCTTGGTTCTTGAGCATATCTTTGGTCAGCCTACTTCGAGTTGAACTTCCCTGAGTCTTCAATGCCTTTTGGTCTCTCTAAAGCCTTTTTTTGGTTTGCATTTGTGTTATTTTCCTTTGGTAAGAATTGGTTTTTATTTTTCTTTGTTCTTTTCATTTGGTCGCATGCAAATTGATTTCCTTTGATTTCTAGTGGCTTAGATGAATTTTTTGTTCAATCCTCATTCTGAAAAGTGTAATTGAATTAGTAATTGAACATTTGCATCTTTTTTTTCTTTATTTCGAAAATTAAGTGTGGTGAAAAGAATTTTTTCATCATCATCTAGGGTTTTGATGTGCATTAGCATAGGAACAGTTACATTGGCAAGGAAATTGCATCTTGCATATTGTTTGTTGCATATTGTGTGTTTCATCTTGATTGTTTCTTCCCTTACTTAGCTATATTTTCATTTAAAGAGAAAGGATTTCTATTTTCTCATGCTAGATTTGAATTTTAGGATATTCAGGTGATATTTGTGGTGAGCCCTAAAACTGAAACATAATCAAAGATAAACAGTAAATTTTTTTGAATCAACCTAAGGAGAATTTGTAACATTAACACAAATATTTAGAGGTCTAGGCTAGAGACGTGTTACGACGTCGTTAAATGTAGGAGTTTTCATTGTCTACTAGCGTTGCATCCCAACTTGGGTGAAATCTCATTCCATGTATGTGAGTGTATATGATCATACTCCACGTACGTTCGACTATATTGGTGGCACTTCACGCACGTAAAGTATATGAGAATTCTCTCATCGAATGGTTATGCATTAGACAACACTACTACAGACTTCACTCTCACGTGCCATTGTGTATATTTTGGGAGTCCTCAACAGGTTTCTATACATCCATAAGTAACTGAGTATGTCACTTTGTATACAGTGATACACCGAACAGAACATTCATGGATATTGGATGTTGTACATTAGGTCCTTGGCGCACCAAGGTGTATATTGCAATTCGTGGTTGCTTGGTAATCCTTTATGCCTAGATTAACATGTTTTTGATTTATTTATTTTTTTTTTAGTAAAATTTATTTCCCAATGTGGAAGAACAAAATCCCTCTCCCTGTCATTTTCTTAGAATGAAAAATAAGCCTCCTCTTCCTCCAGAGTCTACTCCTAATCGTCGTCCAAGACATAGGCAAACACAAACTACTGAATCAGGAACATTAGGAACTACTTTTGTCCCTCCTCCTGATATTGATCATCCAGAATCATCTATCCCTTTAAGTTCTAAACCTGAGACTACATCTACTCCTGTTGGTGACACTAACACAATTGAAATAGAAGTCCCTGAGAGTTTGTCACCTAAGGTCATTGAATCTGATCTCCCTGAGTCAGAAACTTTGTTTCTTGAGGTTATTGAACCTGAGGAGCCTCATCCATCTTCATCTCATTCACTGGGACCTTCCTCCTCTCTTCCTTTGTCTCAAACATAACCAATATATCTTGGGCCTGACTGTCAGCCTCTTCCACATGGATTTCTAAGTATTGAAGAGATCCCTTAAGAAGAGCCTCATCCTTCTATTCCCATTCATTGTGAAAGAATTTATTTTTATCAAACCAATCCTCTTCTATCTCCTCAACCTTAGACACAATCTCCTTTACCTGATTCTTTGGGCCTCCTCACAGATCTCTTGCAACAATCTACATCGGGATTGTTAACCATGACTGGAACTACTTCAAACTCCTAGCCTGTGTCGACCACTTTGGTTGAGACATCAAGCATAACATCCTCATCTATGTTTGTAACATCACCAGAAGCTCATTTATATGGTGGCCCATCCATCCCTCCTGGATATCAATCATTATCTGGTACCTTTTCTGGAGTGGCTTCTAGTCCTTGGACCTCTCCCATGTCATCCAATTATGGAATAATGTTTAGTAATCCTCTTATGAATTCCACAAAGTTTTATCCTCTTTTGAGTCCATCTACACCTACAATAGAGCAACAGGTTGGCCCTTATATCAGTGGGCAATGCTACCATCAATAACCCAACTCCTGTTATGTTGGGTACCCTCCATCTAGATCACAATTACCTCCATCAACCCCTCCTCCCATGGTATGGGGGTAAAAATTTGTTGGTATACCTAAATATGGTAATCCATCTAGTTATGGTCCTCCTTATCCTAGAATGGCTTCGAGTGTTTGGCAACCTACTTTAACCATTCAATCTAATTCATTTTGGGATCGATTGTTGAATACTCAAACTTGACCATCTTTATCACATATCCTTTCATATCTATTAACACCTCAACAAGCTTAAATACATGTGAGCCAACCTTTACAGCCCATTCCAATGGTGTTTGGTTCTCCCCAGATCCCAATTCGTCAACCTGTACAAGGTCCTGTTGTGCCTATCAATAACCCCCAATTTATTAGTGTTAGTAATAACATTAATAAATGGGGACCCTTCTAAAAAATCAAATCTTAGCATTTAATGTTGCCTTTTGTTTTTTAGAATAAACCAAGATGTCAAAGTGGAACTTGCTAAAACATAGAAATTTACCTTTTCATACTCCGAGCACATAAAACTTCACAAACTATGAGTTTCTTATAAAAAGCGCTACATGACCATAAGGCCTAAGAAAAACTTTATAAATGGAAAATTCATGAACGCTAAGGAAAACGTTAAAAAACCTGCTTTAGGAAAGGTTATTCTCACATCGCAAAAGGTTATAGGAGACATCCCTTATAAGAGTTACTTCTTGAAAATGTGATCCGCGAGAATGAGAGATCATGAAGCTTATAAGTTCATCGCATCGCAAATTCCAATACTGTGGTGTTACCTTATGAAATGAAAGTAAATATTGCGAAATTTGCTAACATCTCACAAATTGCGTATCACAGTAGCACATGTAACAATGGTTTTTAACGAAATACAGTTTTTGCGATATGGCAATTTGCAATATTGTAAAGCAAATCGCAAAATCGCTTTTATCACAATTCGAAGGGCTCATAGTTCTAAGACAATACTTTCCGACGTTCAATGCAAAGTTATGAACATTAAAGTTTAGCATAACGGTCCATTAGTGGTCATTTATTAAAAAATGATTTGAATCAGTGTAAAGGACCATTTGAAGCAATTTGATATCTTTTGATATGATTTAGAATTAAAGACCTCCGGTCACCTTATTTTCATCTTTCTATTGATTATTCCTGCATTTAATATCATTTTTATCGTATTTTTTCTCTTTGCTTGCAACTTTGAGGAAGAACATGCAAAGCTTAACACATGAAGAAATGGGAAAGAACGACAAGGCTCCCACGGCTGAGAAGTCAGAAATGACCCCATTATTCACAGACACTACCTATAGTAGGGACATAGGGATATCTACCTGGGAAGCTATGTATCAGTTGCTAGAGGACGAACACCCGAGAATTATGGATGTTACAGTTACAGCGGATGGATGTGGCTCTTCTGAAGCATCCCTAACTAAACTTGCATGCTTGTTTCTACACCGCATTGCGGTGAGGCCAAAAATACTCCCCTACACTGATATGGTGAAACGGATTATAGATCACGTAGACATATCTGACAGAGAGTCCAAAAAAAAAAGCCAGGAGGTCATGGGGTCATTTACTCCAAACAATTTGAGGCGTATGTACCACTTACTAAAACCCTAGGCCAACTACAATAAGCAATTTGTCGAGAAGTTTGCCAAGGAGAATGAAGACTTGGTAGAATGCACAGAGCACTGGTCAAACAATGAGGAAAGACTGAAAAAGGACAAAAATGGTATGTATGCCACTGGCTCTCTTTTTTCTCCTTACTGTTTTGTCATTGCAATGTTATGTAAACTGTTTGGGAAACCAGACATCAACAAGTTTTCATCATAATTGTTACCTCTAGTGGATGCGGCTACCAATGCCAGAATAATGGATTGGGCTCAAATCCTGTAGGACAATTTATCCACTACAATTTTAGGATATAGAACTAAAAGAAGCTTCGCTTCGAGGGTTTACCCTCCATTCTTTTTTAGCGCCTATGTCATGGACGCTATTTGTTTTGTTTCTAAATTTCCTATTATGGGATGGAGGTGGATGGTACAAAATCCACTTCCCATTCAGGTTTATCACAAAGTATTGTGGGAATCCAATTTCATCCCACATTTCTTTAAAATTTGTCATGGAGTTATGCTCCTGATTTATAAAATGCTCTACAATCGAGATGCCCCAAGGTTTTCCCCAGAAGCTGAAGTGGATATTCTCTCTATGGCAAGGTGGTTTGGGGAAGAATTGTTCACGTATATCAGAGTGTTTGGTAGCATTGCTTCACCCCATGTGCTACCTTTTTATGTCCCCGACAAACTGATGGCTAGGGAGATAGCCTATCAGACCTGTGGCGTAAGGGGAATGAGCAAGGTATTGAAAGATTCCAAGAAGGCCATTTGGCCCCAATTTCCTGTAATATGCAAAGCATTTGCATTGCATGACTTAGGTCATGCTTTCAAAGAAGTTGATAATGTATTATGTTTACAACTACCAAAGTTCCCGGGAAGGCAATATGATCCCTTTGGTGTTGTAAGTAATTTTACTACAATGGTTAAAATAAAATTGTTTTCTCATGAAGAAGATCCCTTTGACAATGTTTTTCTGCAGAAAAACATCTTCACATAGGTTCAGTATATAGCACGAATTTAGTTTGACCAAGAAAATCTCCAAAATTTTGACAATTACAGAAAGCAGTGGTTATCAAAGGTCCCATTGGACCAATTGCTCATCGAACCAATAAGGGAGCCTACTCCCAGTGTTACCTTAACTGAAGGTTCAAAAGAGAAGTCCAAAACAAGTTCTAAAAAAGAATCAGCTGAAATGTCTGGTGATCAATCCAAGAGTGAAAATAGCAGAAGCGAGGAGTCAATAAAAGACACAGCTCAATCTATAGAAAAGCCTGATCAACAGGCTTTATCCCCAAAACAAGCTGAAACTCCCACTCCTCTTACAAAGCTAATAAAGCCACTTGTAATTGATCTCAAAGGGGAATGGGAAAATTTTAATAAGATACTGAACACTGAAGAATAGAGCACATAGCCACTGACAAATCCAAAAGAGACAACCATAGAAATGGTAATAGAGAGGGTTGTCAGTACTCAGGAAACAGAGCACATTCCCGTTGCTCCCTCATCTGAAATTATACTAAGGATAGAGAAAATTCCTCCTCTAAATGTATTTTATAGCCCTCAATATAAGGCTGTCGTCAGAAGGCAAAGAAAGAAAAGGAAGCTAGATGTTGTGCTCGCTCCCGAGGATGAACCACTAGATGTTTTTTGGAAAGACCCCACTACAGACCCATCAGAAGATCTAACTAGGGTTTCATAGATCACAGGTGCGTATGTTTCGGCAACTATTGATAAGGCAGCAGAGGTTCAATTGCTACTTAAAGAAAAAGAGGATAGGATTTTGTTTTTGGAACAACATTTACAGCAAGTCAGCATCAATCAAGAAGCAGAAACACAGTTGGAAAAACTCCAGCAAGAGTTCCAACAAATGCAATTGGCACATCAAAGGAGTTTGGCTAATAAAGAAGAACAGATACAAGGTATGATAGAAGTACATAAAGACGATCCCAAAATTGGGGAGTTTATCACAGAAGCAGTTGCTCTCAATTCCCAGCACCTGCAACAAAAAGAACTACTCTGCCAGAAGATCTCGCAATGGAATTCCCATTGCAAAATGAGCGATAATATTACAAATTAGGTCATAGAATTACGACTTGAATATGATTCAATTTTTAAGAAGGTCTCAGACTTCTTGAACTGGTAGAGATCCGAAGAAGGAAAAAGAGTAGACATGCCTAGAATTGATGAATCACACAAAGAAATTTTATTCGCGAAATGGGATTCTTGGCTAAAGGAAGCAGAATAGGCAATGGAAGATGCAGCGGTAGTAGTGAACAGTGTCATTGAATGCATAAATGAAAATCTGCACAAGGCCAATTTGGTAGCAGAGACCACTCCGGGCTTCCTTCCAAAGGCACAACAGCTTCAAACAGTGTGGAAACAAACAACAGAGGAAAGGGCAGAGGTGATTAAACAGGTAAACAAATTAAACTGGGAAACATACTGGTAGTACTTGGTAAAACCACATAGCCAATGGATGACCCTGAAGTGCCTCATAACTTTTGCCGAGAAGATAGTGCCAGCTCTTGCCAATGTTGTATTTGCAGGACAGTTAAAAGCTGAAGTCAACCAACTGACACTCTTGAAACCGATGCTAAATATTTGCGATCTAAAGGATCAGATGCAGGATTTATCATAGATAGTTTAGTTTTGTTTTAGTTTATTTTTGCTTAAAATGAGGTAGGTCATTTAAACCTCCACATCTCTTTTTATAATATTTATTTTTAGATTTCATAGAGTAATATTTAAACCCCTCTCATGCATTTAGAGAGGGGTCCAGAGTTTTATCAAAAACAATTCTTCAAAACGTGCATTTTGCCCCCCACTGAGGAGGTTTTGATAAAATGAATGGAACAAGATTTATTTTCTATATGAGTTTCATAAATGCTACTAAAATGCACTTTTGTACTCTTAGTGGATGTTAAGTGATTTGAAGATAGATCTATATTGCTGCAGCTCATGAGTAGGACTTATTACAAATGGTATTTTTATCTCCTAATACTTTTTACTTATGTGTTAAGCAATAAATCATTTTCAGTTATTTATATATGAAAGTTTGAATGTTTAGTTGTCATTATTGCACTTCTGTATGGTGATAACTTACTCTTTATGTTGAATATGTGAATGACTCTTATGCGATATATTTCTCATAATTGTTTTGGCTAACTTTTTATACGAAACAATCATTTTTAAATGGATTCTTTTCTCATGGTGATTGAATGATCTTCATTATCAATTGCTTTTAGAAATTATTTTAGATCGCATAAGTAAACGTTACTCCCGGGATAGTTTAAAGTTAGATGTTTTCTTTGATTACAATAGATTGCATATGTTAGTTAGAAGATAGATTAGATTTAGAACAAGCATTCACCCCATAAAACCCCAAAAAAGAAAAACATCATCCCGCTAGCACACAAATCATAAACAGATTGGGAAACTGGTCCCATCATCCCTAGTCGGAGCCACTATTCCAAATGGAAAAGGAGCTGCATTAAGGTCCAGACCGGGTGGTTATCCCCCTTGTTGGAGATCCGATTTTTCGAGCCTTCAACATATTTGGCCTGCCTAACTGTGAATGGCAAGTAAATCTACATCTTCACACCATTCTAAGAGTAAAACTCCCTCACCATCACCCTCAACTTCTGATTCGCATTCCAAATCTTCTATCTCTGAACCAGAAGTTGAAAAGAAAAATACAGAGCACATTACTGAAATCCAAAACAAGCCAGATCATTCTTCTTTAGATCCCCTTGAGTTACAAACTTTAATTCATATGTTACAGGGAATTTCATTATCATAAGAAGAATCTGAGTTTCCCCAAGGTAGTGTCACTTCTCATCTAACCCCATCTCAACGACTGACTAGAGCACAAAGCAAAAAGTTAGGAATGCACTAGTTGAGTTTCCTTTACCGAGTCGTAAGAAAGCTAGGAAAACACCAGCAGAATCTTAGAGTGAGGTTCTATCATCATTTTCATCTACCATCCCATCCATTTCATCATAAGAACACTCATCCATCCTTCAACTCCAGGTCATGGTTCACACAGGTATAGGAGTAACATCCTCCTCTACCCAACCACCTCCATCCACTGCCACACCTCCTCCTACTCATACCCTGACGATGGCAGGAAATCTGCCACCAAGGCCATGGGCCAATCTAGGAGCTATAAGAATGCTTGCACCTTTATCACAATTACCAGCTCATCCTAAGAAATGGTTGCTCAAATTCAATCCTGATAATGGCCAACTAGCTGAGGAACACAAATAATTTCATGCTATATATCAATTTGAATGGAGTAACAGAAGAGGACATAGTTGTAAGATTATTCCCTTATACTTTGCAAGGAGCAGCAGGATCATGGTATTTTTCATTACCATCTGGCTCCATAAATAATTGGGATGCGTTTTAGGATTAGTTTTTGATGAAATTTGGGGATGATAGGTCTACTTCAACCTTAATAAACGACCCCTCCAATTTGAAAGCTAAACCAAAAGAGCCAATCAAGGACTTCAATTCTCGCTTTAATAAGCTATTGAACAAAATACCAGCAACATCTAAGCCTAGCAATGAGGTCCGAAATGAATGGTATATTTCTACTTTACCTTCCAATTCAGCTATCTTTGTAGATAGGGCTGCCAAGCCAACGTTAGCAGAAAACATGAAAGAGGCAATTTCTATAGAAAAACGTATCTTAGCTGTAGAAAATAAAAACGATGTAGAAGAAAGAAAGTCTAAAAAAGTGTCTTTTAGAGATGATTCTAAGAAGAAACAAGCAAAGGATCCATTCGACCTGGAAGGGTTGCAAAAAGTTTTGAAGACCATGTCTAATGAAATGGTGGATATCAAGAAACAAGTAGCAGAAACCTCTTCCAAGAAACCTTATAGACCCTTTAAAAGAAATCCTTCAATCGATCCAAAGCCTCCAAACGCTATAACAAACACAAAATCAGAAGGAGAAGAGGAATAAGTTTCAAACGAGGAACAAACTGATGATGATGAAGTCGTAGAACATCAAGGAATGTGGGATTTCATTCTTCCAGATGAGGAAGATCAAGAGGTACTGCCGGTTGCTACTAGAAGTAGAAATCAACTTGACCCTCCACAATCCAGTGCTAAATAGAAAAGCCCAATTCCACCTCCCAAGGATAAAATAGTAGGTAAAAAGTCCTCACCAAAGTCTACTCAGACAAACCCAATTCAATCTGATTTGACCTCTTCCTCCAAAACGCTTATTGTAGCATATGAAATGGAATACAATATTGTTGAAGATATGAAGAAAACCAGAGCAAACATTACTCTTCATGAGCTCAGTAAGTTAAAACATCAATGGAAATTACTCTTGAAAGAGTTGAAGGCGGTACCTACTGCGCCTCTCCCTGCTGCTGTAATATCACAAGCTACCAATGAAATGGGGAGATCTCTGAATGGCATGTCAAATAAAGTCGATCCAAATGACATTTCTTTGATTGGAGGAAGGTCAAAATCCCATACTCTGCCATTTCTCCTTACCTTCAAAGTTTTCAATAAAAAATTGCATAACTGTCTGGTGGATTCCGGTGCCTCATCTAACATTTTGCCTAAGACAGTTTGTGCAAAGTTAAATGTCCAACCTTAGAAATCTGTAGTATGAATAGTGTAGCTGGATCGGTCTCAAGTCGAGGTCATCGGTGAACTTAATCAAGTGACCATAAGGCTTTCATCAAACCCAAAGGTATGTCAAGTCATTGATATACTTGTCGTAGACATTCCTAAATTTTATGGACTAATCCTTAGCAGGGATTGGTCAGAGAAGCTTCATGGTTACTTCGCGACTGACTGGTCTCATATGTGGCTCCCCTACAATGGCAAACCTAATCAGATCAAGGTTGAAGGAGAAAGACATCAAAAGTATATAGTAACAGAGTTAGAAGGCGAAAATGAGCTGATAGCATATAGCAACAACATAATTGAAAACTATTCTATTGACTCATTCTTAGGGAATTTCAAGGCTCATACTTCACCTTTCTTGGAAAATTCCATTTTATCTCAGATAGAAAATTTCTCTCAAACTGACACTTCTAGATGCATCAATTTTGTAGATAAACCTGTAAATAAAACTTTGTTTTGGAAATTATTTTTTGATGGTTCTAAGTCTAATGATGGAGCAGGAGCAGGTTGTATATTAGTTAGTCCACAAGGAGAGAAAACCATGTTAGCATGTAGGCTTGAATTCGATTGCACAAATAATACCATTGAATATGAAGCGTTAGTTCAAGGGTTATACAAGGCAATCAGGGTTAATATCAAATACCTGCAACTATTTGGAGATTCTAAGATTGTTATTAAACAGGTAAGAAATACTATACATTGTCTTTCGGGACACTTGAAACACTATCAATCTTTAGTACAAGACCTGACTTCACACTTTATAGCATTTAATATTTCATCCATTCCCAAACTCCAAAATGTGAGCCTTGCTAATGTAGCTTCCAAGCTTGTTCCATCAGAGGACTATAACCTAGACATATTCTCAATTGAAATAATCTTTAGACCCTCTATTCCTGATAACATTACCAACTGGAGATTTTTCAACAATAACCCAGATATTGTGAGTTTTCTGACTTCAGAAGGCTCTTACAATAATCAGATAATTGATGAAGACCAACATGACAAACAACTGGAACAATAAAACAGCAATAAGGACAGATTTAAACGGTCCACCAATTCAAAACTTCAAAGTTCAACTGTGAGATATGAATTGGTAAATTTGGGGACAGACATAAAACTGCAGAACATCAACCTAGGTCTTGGCCTAACATCCGAAGAAAAATCAGCTTTCATCTGACTATTGAAACAATACAAGAGTGTCTTTGCTTGGAACTATGATCATCTCAAAACCTATGACACTTCGATTATACAACATACAATTCCAATGATCTTGGAGGAAAACGTGTTCAGCAGAAATTGAGAAAAATATATCCTAACCTCGGAAGCCAGATTAAATCTAAATTGAACAAATTATTAAAAGAAAAGATTATTTTTCTCGTTAGGCATTCTAGGTGGGTTTCCAATCTGGTCCCAGTCAGAAAGAAAAATGGTGATGTTCGGATTTGTATTGACTTTCGAAACCTCAATAAAGCTTGCCAAAAGGATAATTTTCCACTACCCCCTATGGAACAGATATTACAATCAGTCGCAGGTTCTGAATTAATGTCATTTTTAAATGGATTTTCATGGTACATTCAAATCTTGGTCCACCCCGATGATCAATTGAAAACTACATTTAGAATGAAATGGGGCACTTATGCATATCAAAAGATACCATTTGGGCTGATCAATGCCAGTGCCACGTTTCAAAGGGCCATGGACATTGCGTTTAAAAGATTAGTAAATAAGTCAGTGGTGATTTACTTAGATGACATAATAGTGTATTCTAAAAAATGTAGTAATCATCTCAGAGACTTAAAACAGATCTTCCAACGTTGTCAAAAATATGGAATCTCACTTAATCCTAAAAAATCTTTTTTTACATTAAGTGAGGGAAAGCTTGTTGGATTCATAGTGTCCAAATCTGGAATCCATATTGACCCAGATAGAATTAAGGAAATTTCTGAGATATCTTTACCCCATAACAAAAAAGCAATGCAGTCTTTCCTTGGTCAAATCAATTTTGTTAAAATATTTTTCCCTGACTTCTCAAGAATCATCTCACCTCTCTAAGCCATGATGAAGAAAATCTCTCTCTTCAAATGGGGTCATGCAGAACATGAAGCGCTTGGCTTGATAAAACAAGTGATTATAAATGCCCCATCTCTAGCAACTCCAAACTTTTCTGATCCTTTCACTTTATATACCTTCACCTCTGAGAAATAGTATGCTATCATACTCACACAAGCGAATCAAGATAAAGCTGAAGCCCCAATTGCCTTCTTCAGTTCAAACTTGTAAGGAGCTGAATTAAATTACTCTGATGTTGAGAAATGGGCTTATGCTGTTTTCAAAGCAATCAAACATTTCAGACCTTTCCTTCTCAAGACTCACACCAAAATAATAGTGCCATTTCTAGCTGTAAGAAATCTTTTGGTACAAAAGGATGTGGGCAAAAAGAGGGAAAATTGGGTCACAGCCCCGCAAGAATATGATGCTAAAATTAAACCAGCAAATATTATAAAAGGTTAAGGTTTTTGCAGGATGTTGGCAGGAGCATCGCACATATCCGAAACATAGTCTCTAGACAGTGAAGTAAAAATGTATGAGGTAAGCCTAAACGACGCTGAATCAAGGCATGCTGATATCATGTTCTATTTGAAAAATGGATATGCTCCTCCACATTTGAATTACACAAAGAAAAGAGATCTAGGGCTAAAAGCTAAACAATATCAAATTGTAAATGATGTACTCTTTAGGATGAATTATGATTCTGTTCTCCTTATATGCCTTGAGAAATCTGAAGCTGAAAAAATATTGCAGGAACTTAATGACGGGCTAGCAGGTGGACACTATGTAGGGGATGCAACAACACATAAAATCCTGTTCGCAGGCTACTATTGGCAAACATTATTTAAAGATGCACATAGCTATGTAAGGAGATCTCAGATTTGTCAAACTACTGTCGGAAGACAGAGGAAACCACCATTGCCATTACAGCCAGTCAACATTGATTAGTCCTTTGAACAATGGGGATTAGATATAATAGGTGATATCATTCCTCATTCTTCTAAACAACATAAATACATCCTTACAGCTACCGATTACTTTACCAAATGGGTAGAAGTAGTTCCACTCAAGACAGCCAACTCTGAGAGTATCATCGAATTTATAGATCAATTCATAATCACCAGGTTTGGCTTACCCTCTGCTTTAATGTTTGATAATGCATCATATTTCTCAGGTAATGCTATGACAAAATTTACTCTCAAAAGAGGTTTTAAACTTAAATATTCTACTAATTATTATCCGCAAGGAAATGGGTTGGCCGAATCAACAAACAAGAACCTTATTAGAATCATCAAATGAACTATTGATCAAAATCATAGAAACTGGCATAAGTCTTTAATGTACGCTCTTTGGGCAGATCGAATAACTCAGAAAACTTCTATTGGCACTTATCCTTTTAACTTAGTTTGTGGGAAAGAAGTAGTCCTACCAACAAATCTAGCTATTCCATCTTTAGCCTTAGTTCAATTCATTGAAGAAACCCGTTCCTCATCCTTGCAATTAAGACAATTACAGATCCTTAAGCTTGAAGAGGAACGAGAAAAGGCCAAAATTACCCATGTGCATCATCAACAATTAGTTAAAGCTTCTTTTGGCTCACACTCGGTGTCTAGAAAAGAATTTCAACTTGGAGACTTAGTATTGAAATGGGATAAAGCCCATGAAGAGAAAGGCAAGCATACTAAATTCCAACAGATGTGGCTTGGACCATTCCAGATTGTCGAACTCATTGGTCCATCAACTTTCATCTTACAAGATTTAGCAGGGAAAAGAGAGTCTTTACCTGTTAATGGACAGATCCTTAAGAAATATTTCCCATAGAAGACGATCTCTTCTATTTTCTGTAGATTATAGTTTTTAGTTAAGTTTTCTTTTGATAATAAAACATGTTGAGAATGTTCACTTTTGGTTTCCACGAGAGGAGTAGTGTCTCATGTCAATTTTGTTTTTCGCTTGTATAAGTGGGAATGGTTATGAAAATTAATCTCCATTTTTGAAACATAGGGTCAAGTGCTATTATTCTGAAAATTTTGCCTGTTCTTTTGTTTCAATTAACCAAAAGTTTTGGTTAGAATCAACCTTAGGAAGAAGTTTTCCTTACATCAGTCACAAAAGGTATCAATAACAAAACAAAGATTCTCTGTGGAAAAGCTATTTTTAAACTCTACAATTGTCGTCTAGGAGAATTCTTAAGGAACCAATGACTTCCCCCCCACTCAAGGAATTTGCAAGATTCAAGGAGTAATTCAATTATACACTTTAAAACTTAAAGAATAAGAGGTCTCATCAAGAGTTGGCTTATCATGATCATAAACATTATAACTAACTAACATTGCCATACTGCATATCAAAACAGGATAATGGCTTAAGATTGTTTCAATCAAAAGACAAGGGGTCTCATCATGAGCTAGCTTGTTCAATTAAGTTATAAATCAAGTGAATGGCACTATCAATTTTTGCCACCAAACCAAGACATTGTTCTTTAAGAATTAAAAGAGAAATAAGAAAAGAAAAAGCAATAAGTGTATATGAGGGTTTATCTTTGAAAATTGCATGCTTCTCAAGTAGGACATGGGATCATTGCTGGGTAACAGGTAACCCTGTCGAGGCTATGAACACTTGTTGGCAGCAGAGGCTCTACCGACGACAAATGAGTACACCAAAACTGATCTAAAGAGATGTTTTTGCTTTTATCTTTACAACCAAGTAATGACTGATGTGAGTAAAATAACTAACTCTAGGAAGAGGATAATCAGAATAAAGATAGTTAGAACAAGATGTTGTTATTTGATAAGTAGCACTATTTACCTTATATTTCGTACAATGAAGTTTCATTTTCAAAACCATTTTTTTTGGAAGTTTTAGAAAATTCAAAAAAATCATTAGAGATAACTGGTTCTTCCAAGAAAATCGCCAATTGTTGTGCCTATCAACAACCCCCCAGTTATTAGTGTTAGTAGTAACTTTAATAAATGGGGACCCTTCTAAAAAATCAAATCTTAGCATTTAATGTTGCCTTTTTGTTTCTAGAATAAAACAAGATGTCAAAGTGGAACTTGCTAAAACATAGAAATTTACCTTTTCATACTCCTAGTGCATAAAACTTCGCAAACTACAAGTTTCTTATAAAAGTGCTACATGACCATAAGGCCTAAGAAAAAATTTATAAACGGAAAAGTCATGAACGTTAAGGAAAACCTTAAAAAACCCGCTTTAGGAAAGGTTATTCTCGCATTGCAAAAGGTTATAGTGGCCATCCCTTATAAGAGTTACTTCTTGAAAATGCGATCCACGAGGATGTGAGATCATGAAGCTTATAACTTCATCGCATCGCAAATTCCAATACCACGGTGTTACCTTATGAAACGAAAGTAAATATTGCCAAATGTGATAACATCTTGCAAATTGCATATCGCAGCAACGCATGTAACGATGGTTTTTAACGAAATAGAGTTTTTCCGATATAGCGATCTGCGATATTGCGAAGCAAATCGCAAAATTTCTTTTATCACAGTTCGAAGGGCTCAGAGTTCTAGGACAGTACCTTCCGGCGTTCGATGCAAATTTATGAACAGTAAAGTTTAGCATAACGGTCCATTAGTGGTCATTTATTAAAAAACGATTTGGATCAGTGTAAAGGACCATTTGAAGCAAGTTGATATATTTTGATATGATTTAGAATTAAAGACCTCCTGTCACCTTATTTCTGTCATTCTATTGATTATTCATGCATTCAATATCATTTTTATCATATTTTTTCTCTCTGCTTGCAACTTTTAGGAAGAACACGTAGAGCTTAGCACACGAAGAAATGGGAAAGAAAGACAAGGCTCCCACAGCTGAGAAGTCAGAAATGACCCCATTATTCAGAGACACTACCTGTAGTAGGGACACAGGGATATCTACCTAGAAAGCTATGTATCAGTTGCTAGAGGACGAACACCTAAGAATTATGGAAGTTACAGTTACAGTGGATGGATGTGGCTCTTTTGAAGCATCCCTAACTAAACTTGCATGCTCGTTTCTACACTGCATTGTGGCGAGGCCAAAAATACTCCCCTACACCAATATGGTGAAATGGATTATAGATCACACAGACATATCTGAAAGAGAGTTAAAAAAAAAAAGCCAGGAGGTCATGAGGTCATTTACTCCAAACAATTTGAGGCGTATGTACCACTTACTAGAAACCCAGGCCAACTACAACAAGCAATTTGTCGAGAAGTTCACGAAGGAGAATGAAGACTTGGCAGAATGCAGAAAACACTGGTCAAACAATGAGGAAAGACTGAAAAAGGACAAAAACGGTATGTACACCACTGGCTCTCTTTTTTCTCCTTACTGTTTTGCTGTTGCAATGTTATGTAGACTGTTTGGGAAACCAGACATCAACAAGTTTTCATCAGAATGGTTACCTCTAGTGGATGTGGCTACCAATGCCACAATAATGGATTGGGCTCAAATCTTGTCAGACAATTTAGCCACTGCAATTTTAGGATATAAAACTAAAAGAAGCTTGGCTTCGAGGGTTTACCCTCCATTCATTTTTAGCGCCTATGTCATAGACGCTATTTGTTTTGTTTCCAAATTTCCTATTATGGGATGGAGGTGGATGGTACAAAACCCACTTCCCATTCAGGTTTATCACAAAGTATTGTGGGAATCTAATTTCATCCCATATTTCTTTAAAATTTGTCATGGAGTTATGCTCTTGATTTATAAAATGCTCTACAACTGAGATGCCCCAAGGTTTTCCCCAGAAGCTGAAGTAGATATTCTCTCCGTGGCAAGGTGGTTTGGGGAAGAATTGTTCACGTATATCAAAGTGTTTGGCAACATTTCTTCACCCCATGTGCTACCTTTTTACGTCCCCGACAAACTAATGCCTAGGGGGATAGCCTATCAGACCTGTGGCGTAGGGGGAATGAGCAAGGTACTAAAAGATTCCAAGAACGCCATTTGGCCACAATTTCCTAAAATATAAGGAGCATTTGCATTGCATGACTTAGGTCATTGCATGACTTAGGTCATGCTTTCAAAGAAGTTGATAATGTATTATGTTTATGGGCAAGTGCATCGGGGTTAAGCGGCCCCCTGGCAGGCTAGGGGGCGATTACTAGAATTGGCCCACTGGCTTGTCAAAGGCTGATTTTGGGAATCGGCCCCCTAACTTGCTAGGGGTTGATTCAGAAACAACCCGTTGACCTGCTGGGGGACGATTATGGGAATCAGCCCCCAGCAGGCCAAGGGGTCAATTTTGGGAATCAGTCCCCTAGCTTGGGGGCCTAATTCCCAGAATCAACCCCTTGGCTTGTCAGGGTCCGATTCTAGGAATCAGCCACTTGGCCTGTTGGGGGCCAATTCTGTGAATCGGCCCTTGGTAGGCTAGGGGGCCACCTTTCCCTGAATGGGCACGCCCACAGTGGGCTCACTCGCCCACAGGCACAGGTAGGCGCATTGGTCATGGGTGTGCTACTTTGTCCAGAGCAGGCACACCCATGGTCACATGCGGTCGCTCATAAGCACAGGAAAGCCCACTTTGTCCCGGGAGGGCACACCTATAGTCGGGCCCACTACACCCACCAATGACTTAGTGGCCCCCTGCCTGCCAGGGGGCTGTCTAATAAGCCTGGCTCATGTGAATTTTTAATTTTTAAAAAGAATCTATATTTCATTAATTAAATGTTAATTATTTTTTTACTGGAATGTGTTTTTTGTCTCGCATCCTGCGTGAACATAACAACCCAACTGACACATAACTACTAGTAAACCTATGGAAGTTTAAGACCTGCACTTAATAAAAGGGAAACTAACCTTTAAAATATGATAATCTCTCGTTCAATGTGTTATCGATGACAATGTAGCTACTCCACAAAATCACTCCAAGTCTTTTAACGAAACCTCGAGAAGTCTTGATGTGATGTGAGGAGTAGTGATAATGAAATTTATTATATAGCGGAAATTATGGAATTATTTTATCGCTTCTTGAATGCGGTATTAATTTTTTTTTATAAAAACTTAATATATAAATTATGTTATGGCAATATAGTAATTTATATTACATGTGCGATATAAGATATAATAAATAAAAAATAAATAAAAAAATAAAATCAATTGTCTAAAAAATGCTATATAGTTTAAGTAAAATATTAATTTAGGTAAAAGATTTAGTTTAAAATTTTAGTTTAAATATTTAGTTTAAAAGATTAATTTCAGGAGAAAATTCTAGTAGAATTTTTTCAATAAATTGTAGACAACCCTGCCCTCTCACTAGATTCCAATTTCCACATACTATTAACCTACAGTCCGGGGTTGTTGGAATGTAGGGTTTCATCAATGGCAAACGCCCATGGTGATACTAATTATTTTCCTATGAATATTGAAGGGAAAACTTCACGTTGAAAGGAGAGCTTGCAGTTCCAAAATAGAATAGCAGAGATGAGCAACAATAGTAGCTTCATTGATGCAGAGAATGTAAGTAAAGTAGGGTTAGGGTATGGAATAGCCATTGCAGTTGGGATTCTAACTACAATCATGTTGGCATCTTATGTGTGTGTGAGAGTGCAGGGAAGAGGTTATATTAATTGCAATGGGATGCCCAACAGTGCAACTATTGTTCCTCAGTCTTCACCTTTGGTTTTCCTCAGTCTTCACGTTTGTTTTTTAATGAGGAAACTCCCATTAATGTTGGTGAAATTAGTTACAATGCAGAATGGAGAACTTCAATTGAGGAAGCACAATGAGCATACTTCTATTGAGGCAGGAGTAGACTTCAATTGAGGAAGTGTTGCAACAATCGGCTTCAACAACATCAGGCAACATGAGAAAAGGTAAGAGAGCTAGTTGCCTCAACATTTTCTTCGCAATATTCATATCGCAGTTTCATATAACTAGAGAACAAGGTATCAAGTAAACTCTAGTAACTTAGAAGTATTATCAAGAACGAGCACTAGCGGCTGCTTGTCGTGCTCAGTCTAGCGGGTGCTTTTCGGTGCTTGTGACCACCGTAAAGTAAGGTAAGGTATTCAGGTATCAGTTTGATAGAAGGTAAACCATTCACAGCCTACCTGAAGGCATCCAAAAAATGGCATGGACTCTGCAACTCCTCAAATGCTCAGATCTGTGAGCTTCAAATGATCAGATTTGTGAGCTGGCGCAGATATGCTTCGACTTCTTTTACTAAACATCCAGTTCCAAAGCCAAACATAGAGCTTGAACAGAGAGCTTGAAAAAGCCCTTAGAGTGAAGTTATTTGCATGCATCCTATAATCTACATGCATCCACGTGTACCTGAAGTTGTCGCTCCACTGCAACAACCTGAAGTTGCCGCTCCACTGCAACCATAGCAAGCAACTCAAACTAATGTTAACATTAGTTTTGTAGTCCAAAACATTTAAAAAAAATGAACAGCCTAAAACCATAATAACCTATAGTCCAACCTCTTCCGCCTCGGGAAGAGGCCAAATAAGACCATCAAGTTCAATGACAAGGTAAATAACCAACATGAAATAAGAAAGTTTCGAAAACGGAAGACCAAGTAATGCTAAATGACTAAAAACTGATTACTATAGTCCCATGCCATTGCCAGATGGTAGGGATTGATAAGGTGTTATCTCCTTCAATCAGAAATAAAAGCATTTCGTGTCCAAATGTGATTATTGCAATCACGAAAAGTCACGTGATGGTGGAAGAAACGCAGGCACAACGATGAGGTAAATAACAGAGATGAACCACCACCTTTAAAGCCTAAAATATTTAGGCGACTTACACTGCGTTTAGTTGAAGTGTTAGATGTTTTCGTCTTTTTTCCTTAATTGTGTCCAAAGTTTTACTAGAATTATAGGAAATGTGATTCTCAATCAAATGATCTACAAAATTTAAGTATATGTTTTGAGATCGTTTAGAAAATTGAATCTCTAAAATTAACAATTTATTAAAAATTATATTATTAGATTTTAACGAGGGTAAAAGACTCTTCCACCTTTTTTTAGTATAAAAAAACGTTAAAGAGTACAATAACATGGTTCTTTCTCTATAATGTCTCCATGATCCCAACGTAATACAAAAACACCTATATTGTCAGATTTTCCAAAAAAAAATAATTCTATCTAAAAAAAATCATTGTGTACTCTATAGTATGTACTATCTCAGGTCACTCTTTTGCAAAACATGCATGTATCAATACCTTCTTCTTCTTCTTCTTCTTCTTCTTCTTCTTCTTCGTTTTTCAAAAAGAAAAAAACAACTGTATTAATATAGTGAAACAAAAATACGGTGCATATGTTTGATCTTATGTATCCCATCATTGATCATTGTTTATGTAAAATAAACTGGAGTCATTAGCAACCCAGGTATATGTCATCTACATATTACATTCATAGTTGTCAACATTAGCTAAATGTAAACCCAATATATGTTGTGTCATTCTGTACAGTATCTCATCCTAGAGCATATTTGTATAGGATTATTTGCACCACATCGGCAGAAAGGAAAAACATCTTCTGCGTGTCATTAGAAAAATAAACATATCATGTGCATTCAAGAAAGCTCGCAGTATATCATCCTGTAAGTATTCACAAAATAACAAAAAGTATACAAAAAATAACATAAAACAGGTGATTTATTCCTTGCATTGGTAGATGATTTATCCGGGAAAAGGAAGTAAACCAACATCCACTCTGTGTTCATTCGTCACGATCTCGATATGCATGCCGTCTAGTTCATCCAGTAAGCCCCTCTTTGACATATAATCTGCCTTTTGGTTATGTTGTTGTCCTATGTGCTGTAGAGTTGAGTCCTTTAAAGTATGCCAAATGTGCTCTATTTGGCATAACCATCCATTCAACATACAATGTTGAATTTTGATTTTACCATGAATGTGCTCAATAATGGTCCCAGAGTCTCCATATATATGAATAGTCGAAATGTTGAGGAAAGTAGTGAACCATAATAATCCCCATAAGGGAATCACTTCTTCCTTCATATTCGAGGCTCTACCGCTTCCCAGCGTACCCAATATTCCTATACCTCTAAAAAATTGATCCAAAATCCACGTCCACATATGCCTTTTTGTTCCGCACTATAAAAAAAAACAATCAAGTATGTAATCTCAAGACCATAGCTCTTCTCTGCCTTTTCCTTTTGACCGCTATCCTATGAACTGCCAATCATATACCACTGCTTAATATTTTCCAGCATCTGCACAACATCACCCAGGGCATTTTCAAAAATAATTCTATTGCGTTTGTTCCATATTTCCCAGAAAATAGCAAGGGGGATCGTATGCCAAGATGGTTGTTTATTACTCCACCAAATCAAACAGTTCCCAATATTATCAAAACGTATGTAGGTAAAACCCACAAATGCAGCAATGTGTTCCCAAATCATTATGGCAATAGGACAAGTTAGGAATAGATGTGTATTATCTTCACCAGCATGTCTACCAAGTACACAATATGCTGGCCCCTGCCAATTCCTCTTTTTTAGGTTACCCCATATAAGATTCTTATTATGTCATACAAGCCAAACAAAAGCATTCATTTTGATAGGTATCTTGGTTTTCCAAAAATTGTAGAACCAACATACATCAATAGATTGTGTCTTTTGTCTACAAAGGGCATTATATTCATCCACCACCATCGATCCTCCAGCCTTCATCTTCCCATTCCATGTAAGTTTATCACCCTTTGCATCCGAACAAATACCAATCATTTTCATAATTTGCTTGACATGTTTCCATGCTTATGCCATCTGGCCTATTAGTCCTAGATCTCTAGCATTTTTCCATATTGGTATATGACCATACCATTCTTGAATAACTTGATTCCAGAAAAAAAATACCCCGACTGTTTAGTTTCTGTATCAGCTCCATAGAAAGCATACCATGTGTATCGATACCCATAATATGATCCAGTCCCATAATAATATGTTTTCCTGTTGTAGGTTAAGAATTGTTTTTGGATCATTTCAATCTTTCTCCATGAATCGCTAGATAGAGTGCAACCCCACACCTCACATCCATATAAAATAACACCCACACCTTACATCCATATAAAATAACATGGGCGACTAGAGTATCTAAGAGGAATTTTTTAATTATTTCAAACCTAAAGATTAATAGTCTTACAATTGTTTTCAAGCTCATAGTAAGTTTTCCAACCTCCTATAATCTTTTTCTCAATGCTATAGTTCTAGTTGAGTTGATGGTGGATGTCACTACCTAAATATTTGTAATAAAAATATTATCTAAGTAATTGTTATCATAGTTGAGGTGATGGTGGATGTTGCTACCTAAATATTTGCAATAAAAATATTAACTAAGGAATTGTTATCATTAATGAAATTATCATAAGCGATATTTTTGGATTTAACAGTCATACCCATCCTGGAACAGTAATCATGGAGGGTTTTAAGCATCTTGTTGAGATAGTCAAGACTCCTGGCTAGAAGAACAATATCATGAGCATAAAGAAGAAGAGTACTATACCAATAATTATTATTGATTAAAAAAAAAATAATATATGAATTAAACATATATATTTAAAAAACATGTTACAAGATTCTTAACTATGGAGATTTACTCCTAGCTTACCATGGAAACTGTTGATATGTAAGTATGTGTTATTACAATATTATGCACCAATACTATGACTTACAAATATCACATGCTCAAAATATCATAACTCATGTGCATATGACATTTTTAATTAAATTGCATGACATTTTTTAATCATATGATCCGCAAATTTTAAGTATATCTTTTGAGGATCGTTTAGAAATTTAAATTTATTTATATATTTAAATTGTAAGTATATGTTTTGAGGATTATTTAGAAATTTGAATTTATTTATATATTTAAAATATAGGTTAAATTTTTAAAATTTAAAAGCTATTAAAAATTGTATTATTAGATTCACTTTCTTAGAAAAAAAAATAGTTATTTTTCAAAAAAAATACAATAACATGATTTTTTCTATAATGTTTCCATCATCCATCCCTGTAAATCAAAATGTGAATAAAAATATCCATATTCTCAGATTTTCCAAAAAAAACATGAGGGTGTCAATTGTACTATCTCTATAATGTCTCCATCATCTCCTGTGGATCAGAATGTGATAAGAAACATCCATATTCTCCGATTTTCCAAACAATTCCTTCTATCAAAAAAAACATGTGAATCAATTGTATTATCTCCACACACTCTTTTGCAAAACATACATATATCAATACTTAGCAGACATGTGGTACTATATTAAAAAGTAGAGACGGCCACATACATCAATCTTTTGCAAAACATACACCAATATGTGATAACAATTCAATATAAAATATATAAAAGTTAAAGATTACCACATAAAAGTTGTACTAACAGTTCATCCCAAAAAACAAAAATTCAATGATTTTCTTCCACTTACATTGATTTTCTTAATATCTATATTTATTTAGCAAAATACAAGAAAGATAATGTAAATATATTTATCCTTAATATATATACAATTTGTCCTCAATTATTAAGAGCTCCAATTGATTTGACAATTAAAAACCATTGGCACTATTCTATGAGAAAAGTACACAATTTAATCTGAACTTCCAACTTCAAAGATCAACTCATATATCAATTAGTAATTTTTACAAATTTAACACAATCAAACACTACAAATTCAATAAGAAAATAAGTAGTCTTATGGGGACAACTCAATTGGTGATCAAAATAATGTGAAATTTGTCAAAACTAAGAGAAGTAAAGTTCAAGGTTCAAATCCCTTAGTCACAATTAGTTCATGGAAATTAAAACATACCACAAACTAGTAGTTAAATATGAATTTTTATATGTATTATTTTAATTCGATTGGGTTAGCATAACATTACATTAAATAATGCATTGCATTACATAACCTTTTGCATTATCACTTGTATATTAAAGTGCAGACTGTTTTTTTGGAAATTTATGCCTCTAAAAAAATATGTAATTAAATTATTGTAAGTAAACATTGTTGCAATACCATAACTTGTTAATATTATATTTCTCCTGTTTGGGCGTACGTAAGAAGGTCCTCGCCTCCCATTAGAACACGGCGAAAAATCACTGCCAGTTATTCCACGGTCTTCATCCTTATCGATTTAAAAGCGTTCGATAAGGACGTCTCCTGAATGGGTTGAACTAGTGATCAACTGATAGCTACAATTTACGTGCGTGTCTTTCTTGTTTTTTAACTCTCGCTTGAATTCGAACGTGGCAATTTTAGCAATTTTAAGGTGAGAAGTTAACGGGTTTGTGGCCGTCGCAGAATGGACATAGTTAAAAATGTCATCAATTTATCAAATTCAGACAGACAGACAGACAGACAGATAGAATGAATTATAATTATAATTATAATTATAATGACAAAAAAAATATGTGACGGATCTGCCAAGCATTCCGTGTCAGCAACAATAACTATTTCAGTCATATGTTACAAAGGGTGGCTGCAGAACAAACCCTAACATAATTAGTCTCCATTCAAAGCTTGCCGGAAGAATGATCCTCGTGGCTGTGTGCTTTGACTAAACGATAAATGGCGTGCATAGAAAGATCTTCTCTTCATCTGAGAATGAATGAGTTTCGTATATAAATATCTCCATTTCGATCCAGTCTTGTCACAAGTTCTGTTTGCAATACGTCTCGTTCTTGAATTCTCTTCTCTGCTCTATTGATCCATTTCGACGTGATCAAGGAGTTGATGATTGTAGCTCTCTAGTATTCTCTCCTCTGTTCTTTATTATCATTACTTGTTGATAATATAAAAAAAGAGGTTGTTGAATCCGAAGCGGTGAATCAGAAAGAGGGAATGGAGAATCAGGGGAAATGCGCAGCGAATTATGTGCCTCTCTCACCGTTGAGCTTTCTTCACAGAGCGGCAACGGTGTATGCAAATCGGACGTCCACAATCTACGATCAAGGTGGTGTTCGCTTTACATGGGCTGACACCTTGCAACGTTGCACACGTGTGGCATCGTCTCTTGTCAATCGTTTCAAAATACGGAAAGGCGAGGTCGTCTCCGTTCTGGCACCCAATGTTCCTGCTCTTTACGAGTCGCATTTCGCCGTCCCCATGGCCGGCGCTGTTCTCAACGCAATAAACACTCGCCTCGACGCTCGCAACGTTGCCACCATTCTCGCTCACTCCCAAGCGAAGCTTTTGCTGGTGGACTACCAACTGCTTTCTCTCGCCAAGGACGCCCTCTCTCTCCTCGAATCGCCTCTCCTCACTCCTCGTCTGATCCTCATACATGATCATGACGACGGCCTTGCTGCTGCTCATGTTGCTGGACTATGTAACCAAGTTGGTGTGGTAATCAGCGGCACTTACGAGGAATTGGTTCGAGGTGGAGATCCGCGATTCAATCCAGTAAAGCCTGCAGACGAGTGGGAGTCGATCTGCCTCAACTACACATCGGGAACGACATCAGCACCGAAAGGAGTGTTGTACAGCCACAGAGGAGCATACCTGAGCAGCATGTCTATGCTACTGCTGTGGGAAATGGGGAGAGAGCCAGTTTACCTGTGGACGCTTCCCATGTTCCACTGCAATGGTTGGACGTTCACATGGGCAATCGCAGCACGAGGCGGAACCAACGTCTGCATTCGCAATACCTCCGCAGATGAGATATACGGAGCCATAAATCATCATCACGTCACTCATTTGTGCTGTGCGCCTATTGTCTTCAACATCCTCCTCGACCACCCAAATCCGCCGCCCCTGCACGGAAAGGTTCACGTTCTTACAGGAGGGGCGCCTCCTGCTCCCACAATTCTAAGTAAAGTGGAAGACATGGGCTTCCTCGTAACGCATGCGTACGGCCTCACCGAAGCCACCGGGCCTGCTCTCGCCTGCGAGTGGAAGAGCGAATGGGACGATGCTCAACTAACCCCAGCCCAACGAGGTGTGCTCAAAGGGCGGCAAGGAGTGGGTGTGTTGAGCCTTGAGCAGGTCGACGTGAAGAACCCAGTGACGATGGCCAGTGTGCCGCGGGATGGAGAGAGTATGGGCGAGATAATGTTGAGAGGCAGCAGCATCATGAAGGGGTATCTCCACGATCCAAAGAGCACCGCCGAGGCGTTTGCTGGTGGGTGGTTCCACACTGGCGACGTTGGCGTTGTCCATCCGGACGGGTATGTGGAGATAAAGGACCGTTCAAAGGACGTCATAATCTCCGGTGGAGAAAACATCAGCAGTGTGGAGGTCGAATCCGTTCTGTACACCCACCCTGCTGTTTCCGAGGCGGCCGTGGTTGCCATGCCCCACCCCCGGTGGGGCGAGACGCCCTGCGCTTTTATAAAGACGAAGGACAACGATGGAAGCATCATAAAAGAAGAAGAGATTGTCTCGTTCTGCAGAGAGAAGCTGCCGCATTACATGGTTCCCAAAGTTGTCGTCTTCACGGATCTGCCCAAGACTGGCACCGGCAAAATACAGAAGAACCTGCTGAGAGAGAGAGCGAAACACCTCCCGCGCCTCCCAACTTCAACAGCGGCACCGCCTACCCGAACTCTCCGGAAGAAAGCAACACCATCGAAACAACAAAATCGAGCACGGCATGACAATGATGTGCACGGGCAGTTCAACATTGCCCTATCCCGTCTTTAGTTAGAGAAATCTCAGCAGGCCCTGCTATATACTCAGGCATCCACAGTGATAATGTTTAGCTTTTTAACAATGTTGGAGGTATATTACCAATATTAAAAGATCTTTATATATCATAATTAGGCGGATAGGTCTTCTTATGCATCAACAATTGTCAACACTTTTAACCTGAACCGTTTGATCAAGTTTGACAGTTTCAACCGTTGATTTGAAGTTCACTGCTTTTTCCAAATATATGAGTTGCTTTCTTTTCACCTCTAGTTCTGCTATGCATTGAACCTGGCCCTTTGAGTTGCATTAATGCTTTTTCCAATTCTTTTGTCTCTTGAAGATATTTTCACTGTGGAAGATATTTTCACTGCTTTTTCCTTGACAATTGTTGTGGCTGTTTTTGGCCAACACTGAGCTTCATCTACCATCACCTTACAAATTCTCATGAGAAACTTCACACAGGAGATACTCTGTCCCCTGCAATCCTCAGAGCCATTCAAAGTGCATCAGTCTACGCGTTTCCTTCTCCCCAACACCACTAATTGGGGTAAGTTCTCTTGGCTCCCCTACTTCCACATACCAAACACTCGCGCATTCTGTAACGTTCATGTCGCATTCAATATTTTTAATTTATAATCTGTAGAAATCCTTTCATGTTAAATCCTTTAGTCTTGTTTACCGTATTGTAATTGGCGACAGAGGCGTTCTCTTGGCTCCCCTACTTCCACATACCAAACACTCGCGCATTCTGTAACGTTCATGTCGCATTCAATATTTTTAATTTATAATCTGTAGAAATCCTTTCATGTTAAATCCTTTCGTATTGTTTACCGTATTGTAATTGGCGACAGAGGCGTTCTCTTGGCTCCCCTACTTCCACATACCAAACACTCGCGCATTCTGTAATGTTCATGTCGCATTCAATATTTTTAATTTATAATCTGTAGAAATCCTTTCATGTTAAATAGTTGCTATATAGTATCAAAATCTAGCGGTTTTAGATTTGGTCAATGGGATCTGTATGGAGAGTACTTATGTGCACGAGATTTGGGTCGGGCTCTAGTAGCTCAGATGTATAGATATATTGAATAGACAACTTTTGTCATGCCTCTTGCGCTATTAGATACCTCTAAACTCAGAAATATTTATATGATTCGGATGGTTTAAATATCATTAGTTATTAGTCTCCATTCAAAGCTTGCCGGAAGAATGATCCTCGTGGCTGTGTGCTTTGACTAAACGATAAATGGCGTGCATAGAAAGATCTTCTCTTCATCTGAGAATGAATGAGTTTCGTATATAAATATCTCGATTTCGATCCAGTCTTGTCACAAGTTCTGTTTGCAATACGTCTCGTTCTTGAATTCTCTTCTCTGCTCTATTGATCCACTTCGACGTGATCAAGGAGTTGATGATTGTAGCTCTCTAGTATTCTCTCCTCTGTTCTTTATTATCATTACTTGTTGATAATATAAAAAAAGAGGTTGTTGAATCCGAAGCGGTGAATCAGAAAGAGGGAATGGAGAATCAGGGGAAATGCGCAGCGAATTATGTGCCTCTCTCACCGTTGAGCTTTCTTCACAGAGCGGCAACGGTGTATGCAAATCGGACGTCCACAATCTACGATCAAGGTGGTGTTCGTTTTACATGGGCTGACACCTTGCAACGTTGCACACGTGTGGCATCGTCTCCTGTCAATCGTTTCAAAATACGGAAGGCGAGGTCGTCTCCGTTCTGGCACCCAATGTTCCTGCTCTTTACGAGGCAGTTGTCTATAACGCGATTTTTTGAAAGCTTTTCTGGCGGGTTTTTCTGGTCGAAATCCGGCAAGAATTTATTGGAATCGCAAGTTTGATAGCTATTTTCTGCACAATGAAAGCGTCCCAGGGGTTTTCTAGGGTGCTGAATCCAAATATGCAGTTAAAAAACCATTTTAACTGCAAAAAATCAAGATTTAACCTCAATTTCTTCCGCCGGATTCCGTCAACGGAATCTCCAAAAAATCTCATTATAGACAACTCCTTTACGAGTCGCATTTCGCCGTCCCCATGGCCGGCGCTGTTCTCAACGCAATAAACACTCGCCTCGACGCTCGCAACGTTGGCCGGCGCTGTTCTCAACGCAATAAACACTCGCCTCGACGCTCGCAACGTTGCCACCATTCTCGCTCACTCCCAAGCGAAGCTTTTGCTGGTGGACTACCAACTGCTTTCTGTCGCCAAGGACGCCCTCTCTCTCCTCGAATCGCCTCTCCTCACTCCTCGTCTGATCCTCATACATGATCATGACGACGGCCTTGCTGCTGCTCAGCCTGCTCATGTTGCTAAACTATGTAACCAAGTTGGTGTGGTAATCAGCGGCACTTACGAGGAATTGGTTCGAGGTGGAGATCCGCGATTCAATCCAGTAAAGCCTGCAGACGAGTGGGAGTCGATCTGCCTCAACTACACATCGGGAACGACATCAGCACCGAAAGGAGTGTTGTACAGCCACAGAGGAGCATACCTGAGCAGCATGTCTATGCTACTGCTGTGGGAAATGGGGATAGAGCCAGTTTAACTGTGGACGCTTCCCATGTTCCAGTGGGAAATGGGGAGAGAGCCAGTTTAACTGTGGACGCTTCCCATGTTCCACTGCAATGGTTGGACGTTCACATGGGCAATCGCAGCACGAGGCGGAACCAACGTCTGCATTCGTAATACCTCCGCAGATGAGATATACGGAGGGAGTTGTCTATAACGCGACTTTTTGAAAGTTTTTTCGGCGGATTTTTCCGGTCGAAATCGGGCAAGAATTATTGGAATCGCAAGTTTGATAGCTAGTTTCTGCACAATGAAAGCGTCCCAAGGGTTTTTCAGGGTGCTGAATCCAAATATGCAGTTAAAAAACCATTTTAACTGCAAGAAATCAAGATTTGACCTCAATTTCTTCGCCGGATTCCGTCACCGGAATCTTCAAAAAGTCGCATTATAGACAACTCCTATACGGAGCCATAAATCATCATCACATCACTCATTTGTGCTGTGCGCCTATTGTCTTCAACATCCTCCTCGACCACCCAAATCCGCAGCCCCTGCACGGAAAAGTTCACGTTCTTACTGGAGGGGCGCCTCCTGCTCCCTCAATTCTAAGTGAAGTGGAAGACATGGGCTTCCTCGTAACACATGCGTACGGCCTCACCGAAGCCACCGGGCCTGCTCTCGCCTGCGAGTGGAAGAGCGAATGGGACGATGCTCAACCAACCCCAGCCGAACGAGGTGTGCTCAAAGGGCGGCAAGGAGTGGGTGTGTTGAGCCTCGACCAGGTCGACGTGAAGAACCCAGTGACGATGTCCAGCGTGCCGCGGGATGGAGAGAGTATGGGCGAGATAATGTTGAGAGGCAGCAGCATCATGAAGGGGTATCTCCACGATCCCAAGAGCACCGCCGAGGCGTTTGCTGGTGGGTGGTTCCACACTGGCGACGTTGGCGTTGTCCATCCGGACGGGTATGTGGAGATAAAGGACCGTTCAAAGGACGTCATAATCTCCGGTGGAGAAAACATCAGCAGTGTGGAGGTCGAATCCGTTCTTTACACCCACCCTGCTGTTTCCGAGGCGGCTGTGGTTGCCATGCCCCACCCCCGGTGGGGCGAGACGCCCTGCGCCTTTATAAAGACGAAGGACATCGATGGAAGCATCATAAAAGAAGAAGAGATTGTGTCGTTCAGCAGAGAGAAGCTGCCGCATTACATGGTTCCCAAAGTCGTCGTCTTCACGGATCTGCCCAAGACTGGCACCGGCAAAATACAGAAGAACCTGCTGAGAGAGAGAGCGAAACACCTCCCGCGCCTCCCAACTTCGACAGCGGCACCGCCTACCCGAACTCTCCGGAAGAAAGCAACACCATCGAAACAACAAAATCGAGTACAGCATGACAATGATGTGCACGGGCAGTTCAACATCGCCCTATCCCGTCTTTAGTTAGAGAAATCTCAGCAGGCCCTGCTATATACCTCAGGCATCCACAGTGATAATGTTTAGCTTTTTAACAATGTTGGAGGTATATTACCAATATTAAAAGATCTCTATATATCATAATATAAATATCTTCAACAAATGTTACTCGTTGGAAAAGGTTTGTATATTGCAGTGTAAAATTGAATGGCTATAACTTATCTTAGTATCGGTAAACAGTATTTCGCTCAGATGCCTACGTATTTTAAATTGGAAAAAATCACGTAAATAGTTTACCACTTAATTCTTTCACTTAAAAAATAGAGTATTTTTGATATAATAACTTTGAAAATCTATTGTAGCTATAGTTGTCTTTCTTTACCAACTAGGCAAATTCATTTTTTTGTTTTTTTTATTATTAATTTTGTAAGTTTTAAACTACGTTTAAAGATTGTCTCTTTTAATTTTATTATAATTATACTTTTCATTTCCTAAACCTTTCTTTTCCGACGGCTCATCCTGATATATATAAATATATAAGAGAGCTTATCCTTAAATAATTTTATCCTATTGAAAAAAAATATAGATATATTATTTTCTTAAATGTTGAATGTTCGTTCACGTTTTTATACCTTTTAAAGGTAAGATGATCAGAAAATAAGTTCGATTGCAGAAACAAAAAAATATTATATATATAAAATAGAAATTAAAAATATATTAATAAGATAAAAAAATGTAAATTTAAAAAAAACCAAATTTCTATATCATTTAGAAATTCATATTTCCATTTTTTCCTTTATCTCTTTGGATGGTTAATAGATAAGAATTTAGAAAACTAGCATTGAAAAGAGTATTAATAATATATAAAATATATATTTATATATAAATTAAATTTTCTAAATTAAAAGTTTGTATTTGTTTTTAATTATTTTAGAAAGCTAATAAATACTATTTTTTCTTAATAATAAAGAGTTAAGTGGAACACTCAAATTATAATATCGAGAAAATGATCTATAAAAGTGGAAAGTTTAGATTTCATAAACTAGAAAATATAATTTTGATATAGAAATAAACAAAAAATAATTAGATTCTTATAGTTTTCGTTATCTTATATTATTTTCTTAAATACTCCTCTTCACTTACTAAAAACATAGTTGTCAACATATATATATATCTATATATATATATATATATATATATATATATAAAATGTTATACTAGCACAAATAACTAACACGAAAAGAAAGAAGCTTCCTAAAATTATTTCAATCTCATATCAAAACCATACCTCCTAATTAAGAGTAAGAGTAAAAGGAAACAAAGACCTAGAATCATCCTAGAATATGCTCCTTACATTATTATGTAGGTGAAGAATATGAAGAAACGTGGAACATACAAAAGAGAGAAACAAGAAACCATTAAAAAACATGGTATGCTATGAAAAATCAATTTGAGAAATAAACCCCACACCCTAACACAAGTTCAATGTATCCTTCTACCACAAACAATGGTTACAATACAGACATTTCATCTTAAGAAGAGCTATTTATAGAGATATTTTTCTTAAATATATAAGAATACAAAATATAATTAATCATAGAACAATCTTTTGAATTCTTAAAATCCTCAGGAGTAGAATGCGGGTAATAAGTCAAACAATTTTGTCTTTGGTCTTGTGCACGTGATCGATATGACCATGTCATGTTGATGAAGCTTCGGTTATGGAGATTTAACAACATGTTTTCTAGCATAAATTTAAATTGTGATTTTAAATTTGAACTGCGATCTCTACATAATGAAACTACCTAAAACATTTTAAAAATTATATTCTAAATAAAAAAATCACAATACAATAAATTGTATATGTAATTTTTAATGCATCTTCAAAAATTAGAATAGTTATGCAACTCTTTTTCTAAGGTTCATAAAATTATATTAAGAGGCCAAAACTTAAAAATAATTTGATTTGGAAAGTCTTACTTAAAGGGATTTTCTCATAAAGAAATTGAAACTCAATGTTAGTAGTGTGAGATAAAAAGGGGATGGAAAGAAATTAAGTAATTTATTAATAAAGTACCAAATCAATGTCACACTGAATTCCAATTTCACTTCCTCTTTGATAATCTTAGCAGTTTAGAAAAGATTAACCTATATACAATCTAGGTGCCCAATGGGGTTTTCAAGGCATTGATTCCAATTATGTATTTTAATTTAAATAAAGACAATTAAAACTCAAAGATTGAATGAAAGGGGTAGTTAAACAATTAAGGTCTTGCACACTCATAATTTCAATTTCAAGTTTTATACAATCTTAGTAAATATTATGTCATTTTTGACACAAATATAAAGATTGTATAGTTTTATACATGACCTAATTGGTTCAATTTATGCATTTTAATTTAAAAAAATACAATTACAACAAAAACATGGTAAACACTTCAATTTCTATCACAAAAAAAATTTAATGAAAGAGGTAGTTAAATAATTAAGGTAATTGCACACTCATAATTTCAATTTAGAATATTGTATAGTTTTATTAAATATCTTGGACATAAATTTAAAATTTTTATAGTTTTATACAAGACCTACTTAACAATCTAGGAAATAAATTATTATTTTTAAATATAATGTGATAAGTTTCACAAGATGAATTCTATAAGAATAAATGAATCTTGATTATAGAATGATTTTTTTTCCAGATATATACATTAAAGTTAAAATTCCCCTTAACTACATCATTTTAGTCTATAGTTTCATTTTAATCGAAATTTTAACATGATTTCTCATTTATCGCTTTCTCTTAACCTTGCCCCGCAATTTAATCAATACAAATCATTGAAACGCATTGCATACAACAATATATTCAATTTTTTTATTAGATGAAAAGATGTACTTATAAACATTCAAAACAAATTGTCTCTCAAAATATAATCTTCAAGATATATTTAGTAATACCTAGAGGGACATTATCAAGAATTAATAAGTTGTCAAAAGTTGTTATACCTAAAATTAAATAAAATCGATGTGCAATATCAATCCTCTTGCAAACTGTTAACAAGGTTGTCTCACTTCTTCATCACCAACTAATTACTAATAGACAATTACTTACACATATAAATATAACACAAAAACTATAACAAAACAACTGTAACATTCACAAACATTACCATCCAAATACAAACACATAAACACACAAATGACACATTTGCATGATTACATCAACAAGGTGACATGGAAGCATAAATAATTTTCACATGATAATTATAGCTGAAATTTTTTACGCTCAATTTCAAGTGACATGTGACACATCTCACAAAATGCCACATGGTGTGATGACATCATGCTAACATCAACGTACGAGTGATTGTGAACCCTAAGGATCAAGTCACATGGAGTAATAGGTTAGGCAGAAAGGATCATAGCATATGAGTAAAGGGATAAGGTCATATGAAGGGTAGTCATATGGTTTAAATATTTGGGTTTGTTCGCATGAATGTCGGCCCCAAGTCGGATCACGTGTCCCAATTCCACATGAATGAATATATATACAGAACGGTGGATTCTAATTGCAACACTCATGACATAAAACATTTGGTTCTATGATTGGCGCGGTTAGTTCATGGTCCTTGTTGGTGAATGATCTTGATTTCGACCCTTAGGGAAGGTTTCAATTTTCAAACATATTTCACAACATAGTTACCAAATTCGAATTCGAGTTCGAATTCGAATTCAATTCGATACGGAAAAAATTCGAGAGTATGCATTATCGAGACACTTATTTTTTAAAAAAATTAAAAATTAAAAGGAACCATAATTATATTCAAATTTTTAAATAAAAGTTATTAAAATCTTTTGTCACAAGAATAGTCATGTTTACTTATCTCTAACAATGACCTCTCTTGTCTAAAATGCTACAACCCCTCCTATTTAAGATCATAAAAAACAAATGAGGGATAAACTAAAACATGTAAAGTAAAATTTAGGAATGAAAAATCAAAACTAAATCTTATATAAAAAATGGAACACTAAATATTAAAAATAGGCTTAAGTGATCTCCACATACTAATAAATTTATGTCTCTATCCTTCAACAAATCCATATAAACTTTGAAAATTTAAAAGACAACCTCATTTCTGGAAAGAGAATGCCTGCATTAGTTGAAAATTTCAAATGGCCCTAAGTTTAATAGATGAAAGCTAAATTATCACCTAATAAATCAAGTTCTAAATACAATGAAATATCATAATATTAAATTCAAAGTTTAAATTATTATATAAAAATCTGATAGTAAAGTTATCCCATTTCTTAAACAAATTTAAAACTTCAACTTCATTTAACTAATTTCTATGGAAACTAAATTTATTCAACAATAATGAAAAATAATATTAACAAAATAATTTTTTATTATAAATTGTAGAAAAAAACTTTTATTTGAATTCCATTACAGTAATTGTTTAGCAAAATTTTACCTTATTTCAAATTTGGTAAGGTAAAAATTTCTATCTTTTCTATATATTTTGGATATTTTTAAATATAAAATTTACATTCGTTATTATATTGTAATATAGAAATTTCTATTTTTCCAATGTATTTAGATATTTTTAAATATAAAACTTACTTGGATTACTGTAATATAGAAATTTCTGTTTTTTACCAGATAGATGGCTTTCTTTTTGGGTTGCACGTCCACTAGGAGCAATTCTGTTCATGGGGAAAGATACCTCCTTCCCACCCGATCCTTAACCGCTGGTTGGTAGTCGGTTTGGAAGAATTGCAAAAAACAGTAAATTCAATCTTTCAAGGTTCTCTTGATCCAATCCTTAATTGGTGGACCAAGAGGAATATTTGGCCACTTAACATTCTTTCCAAGATTGACAAAACTGGGTTCAGAGCGATAGCAAGAGAAAGCTAAACCCGTACCGTATTGAATTTCACCAGACGAATCGAACCGAACCCACGAATATTCGGATTTTTTGGGCCAATTCGCCCGAATTTGGTAACTATGTTTCACAATGCTCCGTGACTCCTCGTTTACGGAATTCTCCATTAGTATCATTTCCAATTCCAAAATATGAGAAGGCACATTGATTTGGAACTTCGTTTGGTCTACACTGATAGAGCCAAATTGTGTTTTATTCGTCATGTGGTCACGCCATGGTTTTAATGCATGTGTTACCATATTGGTTTAGTTTTGTTGTGGTTACGTCGAGGTTTCGATACATACTATTGAAAGGTTGGTTTCGATGACCCATTTTCTTGGTTTATCTGGTCAACGTGCAAATATGGAACAATTGATTTGTTGAACTAAAAAACAAACACAAGTAGCGGAGTTGGCATGCCATGTGGTTTGTATTAAGGAGGTCGAGGTTTGGGTTTTGATATATACAGCAAATGTTTTTTTGTTTTTTTTAATGGGCGCATCATTTTGTACATTCTGTTGATCCCTTAAAATGATATTATGTTAAACCATTAAAGGCACATTTTGTAGAATATGCCCAAAAAATTCATTCTATTGAACGTTTAATCTTTATATGGTTTTGGAATAATTTTGAACCGAAGACCTATATTTTGTGGTGCATGTGGATATAGTTTGAAATATTGTGAAAAGTTGTCCACACTAGGTTGAAGAAGGAGGTGGGTTCCTCAATCAGGTTGAAGCCTACAATACTTCAAATCTTTCAATTTTTCAATGTCTGTGCCTCAATCAGGTTGTAGCCTATTGCAAGTGGGTGTTTGCATATTTTGGGAGCTAGTACCTCTAGTAGGTTAGTTCTTACAAATTTTCTTTTTGGGATTGGTGCCACTAGCAATTCGATGGCTACAAATCTAGGTAATCTAATTAAAGAAGACAACTCTTTTTTTTTTCTCCCACCAAGGTTTCCAGGTTAAAGCTGGTGTTTTTATGTGTTGATGTGGTGTCGTTTTCTTGATGCATAATTTCAATCATTTTTATGATGCACGCTATGTTTTGATGCACCGATACATAGTCAATTATTGATGAAATGTTTTGAAACGATGAATTTTCCACTATACTGGATCACCCCCTCTTAGTGTGATATTTGTTCTAACAAGTTAATTTTAGGAACAATTAATTATTGTGAGGTCGATCCCAGGGAAAATGGCCTCTATCATATCGATAAGAAAAACTTCTTAGTTTGACGGATCCAAATATGATTTTGGACGATAAGAATGGAAAACTACCTCATATCCTTAGGAGTTGACGCTTGAGAAACTATAGAGAATAATTATCAAGGTATTGATTCTCCTTCTACAAATACAATGGATATGTACCTATATACATCAAATACAATAGCTAAGCATGTCATTTTGAGTGGCTTTTCAGATACAAAATTTGTCAAAGTAATTCATTGTAAGTCAACTCATGATCTGTGGAATAAGATTAAAAATTGTTATGAAGGGGAAAATAAAGTGAAGGAAGCCAAGCTACAATCTTACAAGCCTGAATTCGAAAGTTTCAAAATGAAAGAAGATGAGGATATTGCTACAAATTTCCTTCAAGTAGACAAGATTGTAAACTCTATTGTAGGTCTTGGTAACGAAGTCAAGGATGATATTGTCATTCAAAAAATATTGAGATCTCTTCCTCCAAGGTTAAATCCCAAGGTATTAGCCATTGAACAAAAGATCAAGATGGAGATTACATTATCACTCTTAAGGTCAATATAAAGTAAGCCAAAATGGTAGAGTTTTGGTTAGGAAAATTGAACCAAAGGGAACAACTTTGTCAAAAAATAGAAGAAGAAGTTAATCTTTTGAAAGAATAATTTGAACAATTCAAGAAAAACTTAAATATTCTCAAAGGATATGAGTCTTTGGATCATATTATCATAACTAAAATATCTCCTCTAATCAAAACATGCCTTGGCTACCACGAATATTGTGAAGATAATTGAATTTCAAAAACATCAAAAGAAGATCATTCCAAAAATCATGATCAGACAATCATTGGGTCTAGGAGAAACTCATTTGGAGATTCTAAGAAAGTGATTAATCATCCAAAAGATTTCCATTTCAACATTTCTGATGATTCTCAAAATGATAATGGCGTTGGGAATGGAGGTATTAATGATATTTCCATTACCAATAAGGCTCCCATGGTTTACATACTTGGCCAAAAATATTTTTCCTTGAGTTAAATCGACCAATTTCGTAATTACATGAGGTCCTAAAGATATTTATTTTCCATTCCTAGCCTCTTTAGGAAGAGATCCTCGACATTCCTAGTGTAAGTTGGGGGATACTTGTTGGGTTAGAATAGGGGAATATTAACACATATTTCTAATTTCTCCTAAAAAATCAAATCCTAGTTGTTTGGTAGATCTTCCCAGGCATAAACATTTAAGCTATGGGCAAGTTGGAATTGAATATTCCATATGTGATTGTTTTGGAATGGTGGCTTGAGTCATTTTAGATTAATTTCCAATTTTCTTGTCAAAAATCTCCTTGTGTCGTGGCAGAAAAAATCGTTTGTGCGGACACAATTGACCTCCCTAGGAGTCTAAACTCTCTAGCGACAAACAAGACAAAATGGAGCAATCTTTCTCTAAATACATCTTTTAAAACATGAAAACTACAAGTGTTTAGGCTTACCTTATTCCAAAACGCTGTTGTTGTAGTCCGTCCTTGCCGATCCGGATGAGCTCCTCCTTCACATCAATTCCTGCAACCACAAACAATCAAACAATTACCAAGCACTTGCATCTCATATAATAAAACATATATTCAACATGCAGACCAAGGAACACATGAAATAACTCATTAACACAAGCTATTGAGAAAAATGAACCAGTTTGTATTAATAACGAAACAAAGAAACTCTTACAACCTGGCCTTGGTGTTGTGCAAGTTCCTCCCAGGGTCCATCAAGGGTTTTCCTCTACTTTGACAAAGCTCACCCACTTCCAAGTAGAATCAAGCAAAGACAATCTCTCCTCACAAGGTTCTAAATGGGAGTCCTAATTCCTGCAGCATTTACCCAAAGAAAATGTATAGCTTCAACCTCTCCTCCCTCTGGCTCAATGCCTTTATTTATAGTGCTGTAAAGAGGTTATTCAGGTCCACCATCAATGGGATAATCCCCCTCTTTGGGTGGGATAGCTCCCTTATTGATGGGATAAGTTCCTCCTTAATAGGGATACATGAACCAACTGGAGGCGCATCCATTTCATCAAACCGACCTCTAGAAAGTTCTAGAAGTAACCACAAGTAACTTTTTTAAGATGAAACTTGCGCATTTTGTTTTTTACAGAAGGACGCACCTGTCCCTTAACATACAGAGCATCCTAGGACGCAGCTTTTGTGAACATTGTGAGCGTCCCCGCAGGTAAGGCTTGAGAGAACCTGTGTCCCCAGAGATAAACACATTTTTTACAAGAATTTCTCTCTTTTTTGAGTTTGAGATGGATAGCAGAGGCATAAGACTTGCCTAAGAGGGTAGCATGACTGTTGATTGAGCCATACTAACTGTAAATAGTCATGGTGACATTTTTTAGTGTAACAGGTTGCCCCCTAAAGTGCGAAGCCTGGAATAGATTAGGGTTTTGTAATTCTAGGAAGGGTGAAGCGCTTTATCATTTCAAGGATTGTCTTGTGGATGTCCTGGTTGGAACCTGCAATTTTCAACACAAAATACATGTATAAGATTATATCCTCACTGAGGTAGGCATTCCCATACTTAGATTCAAAACTTTAACTAATGGACTAACTACTCTGATACAGGAATGATCTTGCAGTACATCATTTTTATAGACTTTTGTAGACACAGTATGGACGCAGCCATCTGTTTATGATTAGTCTACATAGATAATGAATACAAAACTCCTCGCAGCCTGGATGGTAGAAACTAGATCCAGGGTCTTCACTTCTACTTCCCGAATTGGTACGATTCTAGCCATGTGATTAAATGATTTGATGTCGAACATGTTAGAAACCACTTGATTACCAGTCGATGATGTAAACTGTTAACAAGCGTGAGAGAGACCACCAGTAATGTCAATGGTTCTCAAAGTACCAAGCACAACCCGTGAAATGTGAATAGATGTTTTGATGTCGAACACTTCACGGAATCCTTTGATCGAAAGTCAATGATGTAAACTGACGTCAAAGGCGAGAAACCTGCCATTGATGCATGCAGACTTCAAGGTACTGTCGATTCCTAAGTCATCTTTCTAGATAATGTGTCGATGTCGATAGAAAGCGACCCGTTGCAGGCAAGCCTGCAACACGAAATCATTGTTCAAGTTGAAGAAATGTTGCTGTAAGGACTGACTCAGGGATGGTCAAATGGATGACAAGTATTTTGCAGATGAAAGTTTTGCTTGCAGACCTCTTGAACACATAACGACACGACAGATGGATTGGTGACGAATAACTCAAAGTTAATCCCCGGAACCCGGTTAAAGACTTTCAAAGTGGTTTGATCAACTGTGAGGTAAAAGATTTCCCAACCCAGGCGAATGAAAAAGTGTCGTGTTCAAGAGCGGTAATAAAGTTTCTTTCGAGACAAAAGGTAACAAACAGGTTCATTGTTCTCTCTTTTCCCCCACCATTTCTGGCAAGTACCTCTTTATTTTTAACAAGCTTGAGGAGGATAACATATGCTTGATTATAAGCTCATCCTTCGGACGAGTCCAACCTAGTTTAAATTCGAACCCTAGGAAGGAGTGGTTCGTTCCTGTTTGTAATTGAACAGGTCCTCTACTGTAAAAGTTTAACGAGCCCAGTATAGGAGAAACTCGGCGTTTTTCAATTTTAGAGAGTCTGAAAAAACTAAAGGAGACTCCACGTTGAACTTTTTCGTACATTTGTGTCCCTCAAGCCCGAAAAAGTATAAAATAATACCTTGGGGAACCGCTTGATCTTGCGACCAAGGAGTACTTTCATAATAGTCTCGTTGACCTGAAAAGTAAAAAGCGATCAAGGACACGTCGTTTTATTTCCTTATCGAGTTTGAAACGACAAAAACCCGGCAATCTTTTCCTGATTTTGCGGTCAGAAAAGAGCTAAAAGGGGACCGTCTTTTAATTCCGTTTTAACGAGTGTAAAAGAAACGCTCGGCGATCTTTTCATGTTTTAGGAGTCAGAAAAGAGCTTAAAAGATGACTCTGATATTTTTGTTCATGAAAAATGACAATTTCCCTCGAAATCCCTTTGTCCTGCACAAAAGCAACACATTACTCATACCTGTTTAAAATAGGCAAAAATACATCGAAAAAAATCTTTTCATGGTAAAAAATGAACTAATTCATCCAAAAAACCTATAAAAAGACCTTTTACCATGTCATTTTTACCGTTTGACTGTTGAGGTTGAAAAAGGAGCTTTTGACAAGAAACTTCCCGTGGTCGCTGCGGAAAATCCGACCGTCGGAATCGAACGCCGTCTTATCCAGGTATTTTACACATCCTACTCTGCATTTCTATCCGTTTAGAATTAATTTTTAGGTCTTAGTTTCATTTTTTGAGGGGGTTTTGGTTTTGGAATGCGCCTCTCGGCGGACGCAGGTGCCCTTCGGGTGACCCGCGTCCCCCGACTTTTTCCTATACAGGAAAATGGTTGGAAGACGCGGTCCGCCTTTAGGCCAGCCGCGTCCGGGCGCCCTGTGCTGTAAAGTCGGGGTGCGTCTTCCGTGAAATGTGCATTTCAAAACCCCAACCCTCTCAAATAACTATCTAAAAATTCCCAAATCAATTTCTAATGACTATTTCTGGTGTGCAGGGCATTAACCATGTTAGATTGGAGAGAACGAGAGCATGTAGAGGATGATGAAGTTGCAATAAATCATCAACCTTCCCTGGATGCCCTAAGAGCATGCGGGTTATACAAATACTGGACCATACCGGGCATGAGGGGCCAGGTAAGATTCTTGGAATGGTTGGTTGAGCGATGGAACGTTCAAGAACAATGCTTTTACATAGGAGGGCACCAGCTCGAGATAGAGCCCTCGGATGTATACTTTCTCACTGGCTTGCCGAACAGAGGCGAGCAACTTAGTCTTGCGGGGACTAGGCCGGGTGGCCAATCCCTTGATAGTCTCCGCGACGAGTGGTGCACACCTGGGGCTCACCATTCGAAAGGCATAGAGATAAAACACATCACTCTGCGTGAACTCAAAGTCATAGCGTTCACAGTTACCAGAATTTGCGGCGCGGCCGCTTTACACATTGCTTCCGGATCCCAAATGCGGATGGCAATTGACTGTTACCAAGGCACCATTTTCAACTGGTGTGAAGCTGTGTCGGCTCATATGAAGAGCCAACTGACCAAGGCAAAGAACGGATGACTAAAGACTTTTGGATATGGGCCTCTAGTCGTGAGCTTTGCCTTGGAGAGAGTTCCAATGTTGATCCCTCAGCAACTCACTGTTGATATCTTGGGTCCTCGGGAGCCAAAGCTGATACGATGGGTTGCGGTGATGGCCCGGCATCCTGACGAGGGCACAGCGGTGGTTCGATTCTCAGATAGTTACTTTCACTGGTTAGAGGACCAGGTTTTTTCGATACAGGACTTTCCGTATGCCGGAGTGGATTTTAGAGGTGATCCGGACATGGTTCTTCCACCGGGAGAACAATGGGATGACAGAGGTACTTTATTTTTCACAAGTTTTCTAATTATGTATTTTTTTTATTTTTCATATATATCGTCTCAAAACTAACAGTAAAATTTTCAAAATGCAGATGTTGGTCCACAGCGTCCAGCCAACCTCCGGCCTTTTGATAGACTACATCCAGCTGCACCGGTACCGGCCCCACAGGACGCAGCTGCAAAAGTACTAGCTGAGTTGGAGCATGATCTAGAGCGTCTCACGGCAAATATACCTGAGACTACTATGGACGACATTCCTACCAGGCTTCAGCGCTTCGTAGTCGCGGTCCCTGGACCGTTTAGGAGATTTTTGCGTAAGGTAGCCCGCGCAGTGGTGTCATACAGAGAGCACCACCAGTGATTGACTAGTCACTTTTGTAGTCACATGTGACATTTTGACTTTTTGTACTTATCATTTTTGCCGATCATAAGGTGTTTTTCAACCTATGATCGAAGACGATGTATATTTTTTTGACACACTCCTATCTATATATATATCACTATTACCGGCTTATCTTGTTTAACATATGTGATGAAATGTTTTTAAATTTACTTGCATGATTATCGTAAATGTCTGTCCAACATTCGAGAAGCAATTGCATCTGCTAATGTATTTAAAGACCTTGGAATATGCTGATATTCAATGTAATCAAATTCACGTTCCAAGAGACGCACTCTCAAAAACAACCTTAATAACACAGGATTTTTAATGGCATAAACTCTATTAAGCTGTAATACAACAAGTTCAGAATCTAACCTCACTATCAAACGTCGAATTCCAAATGAAATAGATTCGGATAATAATTCAACCACTGCACTGTATTCTGCAATGTTGTTCGTTGTTTGACCGAGGCTTACCCCATGCATAGAAACTAACTCGTCAGAGGGTGAATAGATAACCCAAGCTGCGGAAGAGATATTCCGTGTACTACGACAAGCACCATCAGCAAATCCAATGTATGTTTGGAGAGGCGTCGACATCTGCAATATCAAGAGTAAAACCAAGATAAGCCAGAATAACGACGAAAACACACTCTCTAAGCTAAGCACACTGACTAAACTAACAAACACGCTAGCTAGAAAGAAAATCTAACCTATCTAAAAATTTCTCCATACCCACCATTTAAGCATAATACCTCTTTAGGTAAAGTCCATTTCTGGGTTTACCCAAAGAGTCCCCATCAAAATCAACCAGCTCATAAGCCCCTTTTGCTAGCTTTCGCTTTACAATGTAGGGTCCATGCCACATAGGAACGAATTTTCCAGCACCTAGCTTATCGTTAGCTTGATCATATAATAGCACTAGGTCTCCTTCCGAAAAACTTCGAGGTGTTACATTTCTATCATACTGAGCTTTCATTCGTTTCGCGTGAGTCTCGATTGCCAATGTAGCGTCACGTCGAGTCTCATCTAATTTAGCCAAGTACAATAAACGTTTCTCCTCTTCGGAAGTAGCTGGAAGTAATTCGACAGCCATTTGAAGTGATGGGATTTCGCATTCAATGGGTAACACAGCTTCCAAGCCATAAACTAGCTGGAAAGGAGTGAACCCTGTTGAATTTTTCACTGAGGTTCGGTATGCCCATAGCGCTGAAAATAACATGTTGTGCCAATTCGACCGATGAACACCAATGGTTCGTCGGATCATGATAACTAGAACTTTGTTGATAGACTCAACCAAACCGTTGGCTTGCGGATAATAAGGAGTAGAGCTATCGTGGCGCAAACCAAGCTGGCTTGTAAGCTCAGTCATCATGATGTTTCGAAAATGGCTCCCATGGTCAGTAATGATTGCTTGTGGGACACCAAACCTAGTTATGATATGATTGAATACGAAAACTGCAGCTGTTTTGCCGCTTGCGTCGAATGTAGGCATCGCCTCGGCCCACTTAGTAAAATAATCAACCGCAAGGATGATATACGCATGCCCCCCGGCCGAGTGAGGGTTACAAGTAATAAAGTCGATACCCCATTTGGCGAATGGACCAGCGGCAATTATAGGGTGGAGAGGAGCAGGTGGAGCGCGCATCTTGCGATCAAACACTTGACAGTTGTGGCATTTCCTGACGGCAATGATACAATCCTTAAACATAGACGGCCAGAAATAGCCAGCGCGCAACACCTTCTGAGCTGTGGCATACCCAGACATATGACCGCCACATGCTCCAGAGTGACAATCATTCAAAACTCTCTCAGCCTCTTCGTGAGTTAAACAACGTCGAAAAACTAAGTCTGCCCCCCGGCGATAAAGTGTATCTCCAATAATTCTGTATTGCTGGGATTGAAACCGAATTTTTCGACGTTCCGCTTTGGAAGCTTCAGGCCGAAAGGTTTGGGTTTGGAGATAGATGATTATATCCCCGTACCACGGATCTACAGTACTGATAAGAAACAAAGATTCGTCCGCAATGGACTCTTCTGCCACAGTCTCTGTGTCAGCACTCGGGAAATCACACATCAATTCCGCGAAAACTAAGGATTTCTTAGACTTGGACTTCTCGAACTCCAAGTCGAACTCTTGCAGGATAACGATCCATTTAGAGTACTTGCCCCCTAGCAATTGTTTTGTCAAAATGTAAATCATAGGGTTGCAATCCGAAATAACTGTAGTTTTACGGAGAAGAATGTAGTGACGAAAACGCTGGACAGCTTGAACGGCTGCCAGGGCCAATTTCTCCACATGCGAATATTTTAGCTCAGTGGGATTCAAGGTCCTACTAAGATAATATATCACATGCTCCGCTCCGAATTCATCTTCTTGAACTAACACCATTCCAATGGTGGAATGCGAAGCTGCGAGGTATAAGAAGTAGTCCTGGTTGTAGTTGGGAGGATGCAACAACGGTGCATGGGTCAACGCGTGTTTAAGTGCATCAAAAGATTGTTGGGCAATCTCGTCCCAAAAGAATTGTGCGTTCTGTTTCAACAACCGTGTAAAACCTTTAGTGACCTCGGCGTAGTTTGGGATGAATCGGCGTAAAAAGTTCGCTTTCCCTTGCAAACTTTGGAGTTGGCGCAAACTCGAAGGAGGAGGCAATTTGATGATAGCCTCGACTTTCGAGGGATCGACGCGAATGCCGGCTTTTGAAACAACAAATCCCAGCAATCGACCTGTTTCTATACAGAAAACACACTTGTGGGGATTCAACCGAATTCGATAATGCCTACACCTCATAAAGATTGCTCGTAGGTGGACAAGGTGATCAGCTCGATGTAAAGAATGAGCAGGCAAATCATCGAGATAGGGTTGCACAATGTGCTTGATGTCATGAAATGCATAAGACATCGCCCGTTGAAAAGTAGCCCCGGCATTCTTAAGCCCAAAAGGTAATTTGCAATAAGCAAATGTCCCCCATGGACAAATGAATGCCGTTTTTGGTTGGTCGGCAGGTAGAATATTGATTTGATTATAGCCCGAAAAACCATCCATGAAGGAAAACATTTCACTTCCGGCACAATCATCAATAATTTGATCGATATAAGGCGTAGGATAGTTGTCTTTTGGACAAGCTCGATTTATATCCCTATAGTCGATACAGATTCTTATTGTTCCTTGTTTCTTGTTAACCGGAACAATATTCGATACCCAATCCGTTAACGGGATCGGATAAATGAAACCTGCTTTCAACAGCTTTTCGACTTCTGCTTTAATCGCAGCCGCTTTTCGAGGGTGAATCTGACGCAACCGTTGCCGGACGGGTTTAGCATCCGGGTAGGTCTTTATTTCATGAACAACAATGGCAGGATCGATTCCCGGCATTTCCTCGTAAGACCAGGCAAACACATCGCGGAATTCTTGGAATAGGGCCTTGTAAATTTGGATTTCTTCTTCAGTACATGCGGCACCTATATGAATGTTCTCCTCAATTCCGGGCTTCACTGAAATATCAATGGGAATAGTACGAGAAATATTCCCTAAATTCAACTCTGAATCAGAATGTTTCGTTGGATCCTGAGCGTCTTTGACATATTCAGCGGTAAAGATAGATGAAAAATCATTTTCAAATGCATCATCCTTAGGTAAAAACGAAGATCTGTGATGGAGATCCTCCCATGGTAGATCATCTACACTTAGGATTTCGCGAAGTTGTTCGTCAGATGACACGACTTCGGGAAACGCTATCCGTTCTAAGGTTGAGGTGAAAAGTGATTCTTCACTGACCACATTCATTTGGTCGATTTCGGTTGAATGCGAGTCGGTAAAAGACATGACAGCTTCATAAGCAATTTCATATGGACTCAAAGGCATAGCATCACCGAATGAGTCTATCTCAGAGTCAGATGGGACAATCCAAGGATCGTCATAAATAATGTTTTCTGATGTAATCATATGAATTGTTGCAAATGAAGGGTCTACGTTGAGTGGAGGGAGAGGAAAAGTTCCCAGTAAACCGGAATCCTTAACTAAACCTACACCAACGTCCCTATAAGGGATTGTCGTCTTACCGACATGCTGGATACTCTCTGAAGAGGCTGGGTCGGATGAAAAGTATGTCAGCTGATCAATAGTCACGATCTTACCGTTATGTGGAAACTTAATTATTCTGAAGACCGATGAAACAACCGCTGTCATAGCATATGACCAACTTCGACCCAAAAGAAGGTTGTAGTCTAGAGGGGCATCAACCACTTCCACATCCAGACTAACGGTTTTACCTTCTACCCCTATAGGCAATTCTTGTAGAATACCAAACGGACGGAACCCACGGCCATCAAAGGCCTTAAGGATGGTGGGGGATTGGTTCAACGAAGGAGAACCAAGGGATCTCCAACATTGAATCGACATAATACACGTAGAAGCTCCCTCATCAATCACAGTCCGATGAATAGGCCTGTTTTTGACTATCACTGGAATTTGGAAAGCCATTTGATGGGGGAGACGCGGTGTACTATTTTCTAGATCAAAGATCATTAGATTCGGATCCTGAACATCAACAGCTCCGATAGCCGACAAAAGCAATTTTCGTTGTGCTGGGCATGATTGCAGCACTTCTAACGCCGACATTGCTGAGGGTGAAACAGCTAAGTCCTCAACAATGTTGTAATTCTGGGCTGCTCTCGCATGTGGATTGAAAGCAGACCTTCGAAGTACACCCTTGGCGGGCGGCTTAATCACTAAGTCTGGGTTAGGTTTTTCGATCTGTAGTGGATCGGAACCAGGAGCTGAGGTTGATGGGTTAGAGTGAGAAGATTCTGCTTCCTTACCATCAACAGGATTCTTACTACCATAATCTTGCGATCGAGTCGCAATCCTCACATGAGACATCATCAAAATGGGTTCTTCACTGGCATTCGAAGAAGAACCTATCATCTTATTCTCCTGCTCCGGAAATGGATTTTTTAACACAGCAGGAGTGGGAGAACCTTTGACTATTTTCACAACCTCGGCCCGATGAGGGCAATCTCTCGTAAAATGATCCTCTTCACAAATAAGACAAGGATATCGAGGTTTGCGCTTTTCGTCATTGGTTTCCGACTTTTCTGTTTTCTCCTTCGGAGCCTTGTCTGCTTTAGCCTTCTTCTTTCCTTTCTTCTTTCCACCGTTTTTTGATTTTGCCGTAGATGACTCTACAGCGTGAATATCGGCGGTAAGTTCAGGAGAAGACTCTCCTGTCGGAGAATCAGGCAAAGTGATAATTGGAGTAGTTGAAGCCTTGGAAGACTTCTTCTTGCTCTTTGTATTCACGATACCAATCATACCATCAGCGGCATGAGATCCCGAAGGAGCAGCAGCGATTTGATTCGACTTTGGAAGATCCGGAATCTTCTCGTGTAATGTACCCGACTGAGTGTAAACTAAGTCAAGGTATTGTGCCTGAGCAATGACTTGCTCCTCAGTAACTACTCCGGCCTTAGCTACATCTTCAGTAATCTTCGGTAATAATGATTTGACAAACCATTCAGCTAAGATTTGGTCCGGGATAAAAACTTTCACTAACCTCCTACGACGTCTCCACTCATGGATGTGATCAGAAATGTACGTGGACGTCGATTGTTTTAGTGAAGTTAATAACTCTGTGCCGTTATCGTATCTGACCGGCAACTGAAAGTGAGTTAAGAACGAGGTAGCTAACTGGCTAAAGTTGTAAAAAGAGGCCCGTGGTAACTCAATGTACCACTTGGCCGCGAGACCAATGAGTGTACGTTGAAAAAGACGTAAGCGGATGGAATCATCTGAGATAGAATTCGAAGCACACCAGAGGTGGTAAGTCATCACGTGATTGGACGGATCCTCTCCAGACTTACCTTCAAACTTGGGTATATCACTGGGCAACTTGTTTGGCATTGGCGGCCAGAACGGAAGATATTGAATTGGATCGTTCGTTAGGCGCGTCAAGTCTGGTAAATCCAAAGTTGCGATAAACGGTAACTGCCGGTTAGGATCTCTAAAACTCTGGGTCACAATACCAGCCCCAGGAGGAGGATATCCAGGATAACTAGGAACAGGAGTCGAATTTGGGATATTATATCCTCCTGGAAAACCAGGATTAACCGGACCGTACTGGGGTTGTTGAGGTTGTTGATAAGTGTACCCAGGATACGGTTGATACTGGTAAACCGGTTGTTGGACAGCTTGCCCATGTTGGTACTGTCCCTGGTACGGAGGTTGAACAAATTGAGGTTGAGTAGTAACAACCGTACTTATACCAGGCTGACCTACAGGCATCTGGACCGTGGTTTGAATCGTAGATCCAGACAACGGTAAAGATGTCTGAGTTGTGGTAACAGGGACAGTAGAAACTGGAGCCGTCGATACTCCAGAAGTAAGTATGGTAGATGTAGCGGTAGTTGCAACAGCCGTTTGAGATGGAGTACTAGGTGCAATTGGCGGCTGAGTAACTACCGAAGTTACAGAAGTTTGAACATTTGGCTGGACAGGTTGCGGTTGCTGGGTTAGACCAGAAACTACGGGTTGTCCAGCTTGAGGAACCATCTGTATACTTGGCTGCAACACCTGTTGACCCTGTGATGGATCCCACACTAACATTCCAGGGTATTGACCCGTAACAGGTTGAGGATACTGAGATCCATAACCGGATTGAGGGTAGGATTGATAATTGTAAGGTGCAGTTCCCACACTTGGAACATATGACTGACCTTGAGGCGGTTGATAACCTTGACTCGAGTATTGACCTTGAGGTTGATAACCTTGCGGTAAATACTGATACTGGGGTTGACCTTGACCTTGAGGTTGGTACCCTTGAGGTTGATAACTTTGGGGTTGATACCCTTGAGGTTGCCATCCTTGAGGTTGCCATCCTTGAGATTGATATTGATACTGAGGTTGACCCTGGGGTACATATTGAGGCTGGGGTTGACCTTGAGGCGCGTATTACACCATAGGTGCATACTGACTTTGAGGTTGCCCCCCAGACACGATTTGTGTACCTTGAGGTTGCCCCCCAGGCGTTAACTGCGGTTGCCCCCCAGGCGGTAATTGGCCACCTTGAGGTTGAGAAACGGGAACTGAACCTGACATCATGTAAATGTCTCCTACACCCAATGGTACATTACCACTGTTTCCAATTAATAACCCACGATCAACGGGTTGAGGAGATGCTCCCGCAAAGGTACCAGAAAGAGATTGATACCCAGTGGGAACAGAAGGACCGCCGTGTAAGAAAGATTCAGGACTTTGAGTAAACACGGACGACTGACCAGTCATATTTACAGGAGTATAAATACCTCTAGGTGGAAAAGGAGTACGAGGTGGAGAAAAAACTACCCCTGAGTTGTCCAAATAATTGGTTAACGAAAGGTACCAAGTAGTACTTCTAGGAGGACTGTAAAAGATGGATTCACGCTCCCTTAGATCAATAGTAAGTTGACCTTCAAGGTTAGAGACACCTATATCCTCCTCTGGAGCAAGTTCTTCTATAGCAATCAAACCAGTAGGAAGATTTTCGGTGATAATTCGTTCTATTCTCGGTGAATCTGGAACACTAGAAGTTGGAGTAACAGGTTCAGATATTTCTGGTTCTTCGCCTGTATCACTAGCAGACGAAAAATTACCGACAAGCTCAGAAACTGAAACAGCTTCGGGATTATAACCTGTCTCTAAACTTTGGTAATCTGGATGGACTACCAAGGAAGATTCTCCTTCTTCAGGTGAACCTACTCTACTGTCACTAGGAGGAGTTACAAGGACCTTTAACCCTTCGTACTGACCCGGAATGTCTTCAGGAGATTCACCCCGCGATTTACGGAGTTTTCTTAACAAATCTATTCCGGTAACAATCTCAGGAGACTTGCCCCGAAGTCGACGGGACTGTCTCGGTAATTCCGCCACAATTAAAGATTTTTAACTACAACACACGAAAACAAAGTAAAAATTTCAAATCAAACCACCTAAAGTCTTCTAAAGAAGCAAACAAATTTGAAGCACACGCCTAAAGAATCTAGAGCCTCAAACCAAACACAAACAGTAGTCTTCCGGACCAAAAGCACTAGTTGGTGATGAAGTCCAACCTCGCTAGATTCAGTACAGAAATGGCGGGTGGAACAGTTACCCCGGCAACCTGCTTAATGAATAGACCGGCACAAGTTCCTCCACTTTAACCGTCTCGAAGTGAAGTGAACCCCCCGGAAAATCCAAGTGAGTATAACCGACGTCTGCTCCAGGTACAGTGGGACCTTCCCTCCACCGTCACCTCGGTAGAACCCTAAAGATTATGGTCACTAAAGTTACCAATCACAACAATTACACCTGGGGGAACAGTCTAAACTCCGACAGCACGCAAGGGCAGAGTAACAAGCTCAATCCCCTTACCGGCTCCTTGACAGTAATCCAAGGTTTACCGATAAGTGACCCCTAGCTCCTCGACAATGGTCAATCTGAGGTTTACCGTTTGTAATACGTACTGTCTGGCGTCGTTCCCAACGAGGGGGGAATGATCCCCTCACTGGTTCGGACACGAGCTCGTGCTTCTCCTTTAAGAGGAGCTTTCCCAGAGTGCAATTGAAACAATTGGATTTATTCTACTCAAGATAAACTATCTGTTTGGTTTTGTAGTCTTGGAGAGTTAAGTACTCACCTACTCCAAGACCCTAGCCTAAGCTATGTTGGTGTTTCAGAGCCCTAGAAAAATAAAAATTACTAGATTGATTTTAATTTAAGCGTTACTTTTAAGGTTGTTTCTTAAGTCAAAAGGTGATGGAAGTGAAACCAGTGGTGTGTTGACTCGACTCGAAACCACTACAAAATGCACCTAGGATGATTTACCCACTACTTTACTTTTTCGATGAATTGCTTAACTAAAAAGTTGAGAGAATGCAATTTTTATAAAAGCAACTTCTTAATTAAAGACAATCAAAGAAACAATTCGTTTGTCTTTTCCAAGCATAAAAACATGACCGCTCTTTACTTGCACGAAAAAACCTCTTTTTCTTCCAAAAACTTTAAATGCTACTTGAAACAAAACTTTTAAAGGAGATGTTTTTGTATTTTTCTTATTTAACGAAAAACATAAATCTATTTTAATAAAAATCAATTGCAAACTATGAAATCTATGAAAATTCACTCAAAAAAAACAAATCAAAAGGAAATTACCCTAATTAACCTAATGAGGCAAAGCCAACAATGATTATTCTAAGGTGTTTTACTTGATCACAATCAAATCAAGGACTAGCTTATTGCAGAACCAAAAACTAGTCAAAACAAAACTCTAATCTTTTTGTTCTTTTGTAAAATGGAAATCAACACTTTATAAACAATTTTTGAAATTTGACCCAAAAGACAACTTAAATGGCAAGCTGCCCACACAAGGAGACTTTACGACAGGCCCGACTTCTAAGAAGGCTGACAAACCAGAGAGATCTAAGGCTGGACAACTTCCTACCGTCAAAGTCACTACAGGACCTATTCAAAAATCAAACCCTAGGCCTAAACTTCGTTGAAATCCACTAAAACACTCAAAGCTCACAAAACAAGTTCAGGTGAAAATTTTTGACAGGGTACTAAAGGATCTGGGCAGAAAACACTAAGAAAAAACAAAATCTAAAAGCAATTAAAGCAAAAATGGAGTTTTCCTAAATTTTTACAGGAAGACGCAGGCAACCCGTTAGAACAGGCGCGGGCCCGCTCTGTGCAAACGGCAAAAGCGCGTCCAAAGACGCACTGTGCAGTACTCAGAGGGTGCGTCCTTCTGGAAAAGTTAAGAAAAACCAAATCTAAATAAATCTAAAGCTAAGCCACCCAAATACTAATTCTCACAGTCAAAAACCAGAAAATAAAAATGATTTTCTCAGAGCAAAGTTCACACAAAGGAAAAGACTTTCACATTAATGGCTTCCCCAGCGGAGTCGCCAATTTGTCGTGGCGGAAAAAGTCGTTTGTGCGGACACAACTGACCTCCCTAGGAGTCTAAACTCTCTAGCGACAAACAAGACAAAATGGAGCAATCTTTCTCTAAATACATCTTTTAAAACATGAAAACTACAAGTGTTTAGGCTTACCTTATTCCAAAACGCTGTTGTTGTAGTCCGTCCTTGCCGATCCGGATGAGCTCCTCCTTCACATCAATTCCTGCAACCACAAACAATCAAACAATTACCAAGCACTTGCATCTCATATAATAAAACATATATTCAATATGCAGACCAAGGAACACATGAAATAACTCATTAACACAAGCTATTGAGAAAAATGAACCAGTTTATATTAATAACGAAACAAAGAAACTCTTACAACCTGGCCTTGGTGTTGTGCAAGTTCCTCCCAGGGTCCATCAAGGGTTTTCCTCTACTTTGACAAAGCTCACCCACTTCCAAGTAGAATCAAGCAAAGACAATCTCTCCTCACAAGGTTCTAAATGGGAGTCCTAATTCCTGCAGCATTTACCCAAAGAAAATGTATAGCTTCAACCTCTCCTCCCTCTGGCACAATGCCTTTATTTATAGTGCTGTAAAGAGGTTATTCAGGTCCACCATCAATGGGATAATCCCCCTCTTTGGGTGGGATAGCTCCCTTATTGATGGGATAAGTTCCTCCTTAATAGGGATACATGAACCAACTGGAGGCGCATCCATTTCATCAAACCGACCTCTAGAAAGTTCTAGAAGTAACCACAAGTAACTTTTTTAAGATGAAACTTGCGCATTTTGCCTTTTACAGAAGGACGCACCTGTCCCTTAACATACAGAGCGTCCTAGGACGCAGCTTTTGTGAACATTGTGAGCGTCCCCGCAGGTAAGGCTTGAGAGAACCTGCGTCCCCAGAGATAAACACATTTTTTACAAGACTTTCTCTCTTTTTTGAGTTTGAGATGGATAGCAGAGGCATAAGACTTGCCTAAGAGGGTAGCATGACTGTTGATTGAGCCATACTAACTGTAAATAGTCATGGTGACATTTTTTAGTGTAACACCTTGTCATCTTGTTCCTGGGTAATGAGAGTAATTGGATCACAAATAACCTTCACTAAATGCAAGTGAATGTTTTTACAATCCATAGGGATGATAGCATAAGTCAGAAAATGGGGTATTTTAACATTGCAGGCTAGATATAATACTTTATTATTCAGATTAGGCATGTCTTGGGTAGACAACTTTATTGGTTTTCAAAGAGGATGATTGAATGGTAACTAAAGTTACTACAAATGTGGTTGAGGAGGGTACTCTTTGGCTTCTAGAGGCATATTCTTTTAGGAAGAATTTCCTCACTATCCTTGCATCCATGATTGGTTTTGGTCTTCGGTAGACCATTGCTTCTAAGGCATTGATGGGTACCAAACCTGAGGTGAGTATTGATATGGGGAAAAGTGTTAAGATGGTTCTTGTGTCATACCTTATGGCCATGGTGGCCAAGGTCACTTCTTTGCTATGAAATAGATTTACCTATCCTCTTCAATAGCCCCTTGTTAAATTACCTTAAGTTACATTAATGAAGGGAAATTTTGGCTGGCATGGTTCTACTAACAAATTCCACACACTTCTATGTTGTTGATCGGGAATTCCCATGGTGGGTGATTGTTCCAAAATCTTCAATAGAAAATAGCTAATTCTCATTTATATTTATCCTTCTTAATTGATTCGTACAAGGCATCTGAATGATAACTAAGGGTATTAAGGATACAAATATTGAAAATATAAGTTTCCTAATTCAGCCCTACTAACCACTGGCCTAAATGTTTTTTAAGTCCTGGAGGTTATATTCCAGATGCTTCTTCCATATTTTGAATGGTCACATTAGTAATGTATACATAATTCATAGATTGCATCATCTAACATCTGGGAAATGTCCATGTTACCCATAAGTTTAATATATCACTACAATATTCTCTAAGTCCTTTGAGAATAATGATTCAGTAAGTTATAGGATCTAAAACATTTTTTTTACTCTAAAGTTTGTATTGGAATCCTTCAATATGGTCTTCTAAAATTTCATAATCGTTTTGTGACATTTTAAAGATAACTTTCATAATATTTCATATTTTCTATAGTCCTAGTCTTTTTCTAAGAAATTTTTCCTCATTTCATTTGATGTTTGCATAGAGTTTCCCTACCCCCAAGAACTAGCATAGTGTTGAACCCTATAAGGTATCTAGCAATATTTTTATCTTTTGGATGTCAGAAGAACAATGGTAACTATGAAAAAGCATTTTATAGGCCATTTTTTCACATCCAATTAGTGAGCCTCCTAATGGGATCAATCAATATCTTATTGATGCAAGGTTACCCTTGCACATACCCACAGTATGCGTAAATATGCATAAATACATTGTCCCAGGTAATTTCACTCCCTTAGGAGTCAAATCTTTAACTATCAATGGTTAAGGCCCTTTTCGTCACAGTTCCTTTGAATCGGAACTCAATCACCCCGCTTTAAACCCTCTCTCTGGACTTTTCCTCAATATAACCTTTTCCCCTTTCTATCAAGATTCATTAACTCTTCAAAACCTTTATATAACATTATAAACCCTTTAACTATACATATGCACCCTTTCCCTTTTTCAACCTTGGCTAACATATGTAGTTAACTCACAAAACCTTCATTCGGTGCTAATTTCTTATGAAACTCTTTACAAAGGAAAACACTCCGCATTTAACTGCTGATCTCCGCTAGTGCTGATATGCGATGGCCCATTTAATCATGACTGTCGATCAAGATCGCAATCTGACGGTTGACGATTAATTGCCTGATCGCAATTGTTGGACCATTGCGCTTAACACTTCCATTTCAAAGCTCCGATCTGACTTTGTTTAAGGACCTGATAGGGTTCTATACTATATTTGAGAAAGTTCGGGTCCACTATTTATTGCATGACAGATTGCTACGCGATCTGATGAGTCCAACCTTGCAATTCAATCTTGGTCGTCGATTTCCAAGATCTGACGGCTACTGTGCATCATTTCTCCAATCCTCCTTTGTTCTGTTTGCTTGTAATTTGCATCATTTCTTTAACGTTCTTGTGGGTTCTAGCTTTCTTCAAAGCTTGGTCTCTCGGTGTTTTTAACTGTGCTGTCCCTCCTGAGCTTTGGCTTTGATCATTCTAATGGATTTAACAATCCATTATGATCCTCCTCGTCATGTTCTTCCTCTACATAATCACCTCGACTCTGCCTCCTTCCGTTTACTACACCTGCCTACATAAACATATATATACACTTTTTAAATGCATTTGATTCATCCTTTCAACACTCAGTCATGCACTTAATAGGATTTTAATTAATCTCTATATCTTTATAATTACAATAATGAATTGCAAACTGAGATCCCTATCTCTCTGGCCTAATTTTCAATATCAGTGGCCTCTATTTCCTAATCTTCCCGTAGGCTTACAACACTCCAATCTGCTATATATTTTTCTATTCAAACTCTCTAATCCCTGTTCATTCCTTTCAAGCTTACATTTATATAAATGGATTCTAAACCAATTTCTGGTTTAGATCCATGAACTCTTCAATCTCATTCCTAAAATCTCTTTCTCACCCCTAAGGATTCTCTCAAATCCACAAAATCATGAACTAAGTCCTAATCTAGGATTTACTATCAATTCTCAATCCTCTCATCACTCAACTATCCTAAATCTCTCATGTTCTCGTACATTCGAGAACATTTACGATAAAGCCTCACAATATTCAATTAATTCCTATTCTCATTAAAATCACTCAAAACATTAAATAATTACATAAATCCAATACTTAGGAAATCAACTTCCTTGAAAGCCAGAACCCCCTATATCTATTAGAATACAATGATAATGTTGAGCAATATGCTCCTGCATCAGACTCCCCATGTAAGAAAATTTATGACCACCTGGTCATAAGTCTAGATAATTGTTTCCTCTTGGATCCCAGACTTTATTTTGTAATATGTCCTTGCTTGTCAGTTGTTCTATTGTTGCTGTTGTTTGCTGCTATTCTCTAGGTCTCCATACCTTATGATGTAATGCTCCACTTGCTCTCCTATCGTAGTTTGCTACTGTCTTTCTCTTGTTATCACTCCTCTCCTTCCTTGATGTTATCTTCTTCTGAGACACTTTCATCGTTAACCTTCTTATCAGTTCAATTTCTCTGTCCAGTATATCCTCTGTCTGTTGACTATTTTCATCTCTTGATTGCTAAACTCTCCTTCTTACTTGTTCTTCACTTGTTCTGATCACTTCCTTTTCATTCTTACTCTCTTCTTTACTGTTGTTTTGCACCTTTTTTGCTGCTGCTATATTGTCTTTTAGAACAATTTCCTACTTTTGGTTTTTGCACATGTCAACTTCTTCCTGATTATTATTTATGACAATTTATTTGTTATCCTTCTTCTGAAATCTATCCTGAACATTTATCCTCTACTCTTCCAAATTTCTCCTTTGAAAGTCTAATTCTCTATATAATTCAATGATTTTACTTAGAGTGAACTTTGAAAATTTTACACAATCTCTCATTTCTTCATTGGTTATTGATCCATCATCATGGTCCTTCTTCCTCTGCTAAATCTTTATTAACATCCTTCAGTAGATGTTCTTCCTCTTCTTCTTTCATTTGGCTATCCACCTGTGCCAAATATGCTCCAGCTTCTGCAACATCATCTTCAATGATAAGACAATCATTATAATAAAAAATATAAAGCCTTTGTACCTCTTCTTCCTTTGGCAATACTTTAGTATATTGCTCTGATCTCTCTGTCAATTCCTCTGTCAGCACATCAGTATGCTGATCCAAACTCAAAGGACTCTTGAGACTATCAGATAGTCTCCCCTTCTCATCATATATTTCAATGATGTCTTCCAACACTTGTCCACTATAGTGAACTGATTCTTTTCTAGTCTCTTTGTCATTTTCTGCTTCAAAACTTTCATCTTCTAGAAGGTATTCTTTCACATCTTTGACAAATTTAAAAGACTGTCTATCTTCTTCCAAACCTGCAATCATACACAAGTCATTAGTTTTAAAAATACAATACCTTCTAGTCTCACTTGATGCTTTAGTCATCAAGTCTTCTGGCTGCTTCAAATCATTCATATGATTCAACTCCTCTAGCTCTTCATCACTTTCAAACAGTAATGGTCCACTTTCTAGTTCACACATCGAAACTTCAACATCTTCTTCAGCATATTCCTTTTGTTGTAGCTCAACTCTTTCGAGCTTCTCTATCCTCTGTTTGGCATCTATAATCTATTCAAGTTTCCTTAGCTCCTTTATTAACTGCATATTCACTTGCTGATTCCTCTTCTCTTGTAGCCTCTGCCACTTCACTTTCTTTCTCATGACATAACCATGCTTTTGGTATGCTTCATTTCTTTGAAACATCTCCATTAACACTTCAAGCTGAACTGTTATCTCAGCCTTCTCCCTCTCATATTCCTCTTTGCTTAACTGTCTCTATATGCCATTTTTCTTGGCATCTTTCTCCTTTTGTCTTCTACTGTGGTTTCCTTTAGAACCTTTGCTATGACTGTCACTAGTCATCATCCTCTCCATATCTATGAGTTCCTCACTCTGCTATTAGTTGCACTAAAGCCTCTTCCACAACAAGTCCTCCCTGTTTCCACTTACCTCACCAAGCTCTCCTCATTCAGTCTTTTGGCAAGCAATTGGTTCTCTATCTCTAGAACCTCCTTTGAGCAATTCTCTTTGCTCCTTCTAAGCTTCAACTCATCTGCATCTTCTAAGAACACAATTTTCCTCTTTATCCAATCTCTGTTGGAATTCCTCAAGGTTCTGCCACATTTCTGCTTTCACTTAGAAACTTTCACCAGCTTCCTTTATCTCTTAGCAATTCTACCCACATCCTCTGTGGAATTGCCTTTTGGGAGTTGCAACAATACTTCTGCATCAATAAAAAGACTACAACTTTCTAATCTTCAAATCCAAATAAAACCATATCATCTTACCTTCAAGATCTATACCTGATCTTGTCCTCCCATTCACCTACACTTTTGAATGGACTATCCTTTCCACTAGCTTTCAGTTGTATCTTCAAACTCTATTACTTCAAAACTTACAAACATCCCTCTTACAGTTTAACTACTATAATCTTGCTCTAAAAGTTCATTCATTCATATCTACTACTCATTAGACAAAATTGCATACCTTCAACTTCCTTCAAAATCTCACCACTCCTAAAAAATTGTTTCAATAGATTTTTATGCTTCCACTGTACAAATCTTCTATATTCTGCTTCTATCAATTAGATTTAGGATCTGATTCTCTCTTCCAATATTCCAACTTTATCTTGGCAAAGCTTAACTATCAGCAACAATTTCTCCTTTGCTGAGTTTTCTTCCACTCAGAAATCCTTAACATTTTCCTACATTACTGCTTCTTAAGGCTTGATCTCCTTCAGCTGAGATACTTCATTAGCTACAACCATCAGTCTTCAATTTATTTCTTTGTTAGCAAAATCAAATTAGAATTAAATAAAATAATATATGCATGATTTTTCCATCCACTCTTCACATCCGAGTGAGCCTCCATTCTTCAAAACATCGCTATGGATTCTTATTGTATCTACAATATCTTCTTAGTTCTTACTCACCTGTCATAGAGAACTTAACTGTTCTTCTCCGTTCTCCCAGCTGTACTCTGGTTGCTTGAATGTTAGATTAGAATCTGATCTCCCTTGCCTGCATACACATCTTTCAAAATACCTCTGTTCTGAATTCTTTTAAGAAACTTTCACCTATAATTGCTTTCTTCTGCCTAATACTAAATGGTTCATTTATAATTTAGCTCTGATACCAAATGACATAGGGTTACCCCTGCACATACCCACAATATGCATAAATATGCATAAATACATTGTCTTAGGTAATTTCACTCCCTTAGGAGTCAAATCTTTAACTATCAATGGTTAAGGCCCTTTTAGTCACAGTTCCTTTGAATCAGAACTCAATCACCCCGCTCTAAACCCTCTATCGGGACTTTTCCTCAATATAACCTTTTCTCCTTTCTAGAACCTTTATATAACATTATAAACCCTTTAACTATACATATGCACCCTTTCCCTTTTTTAGCCTTAGCTAACATATGTAGTTAACTCACAAAACCTTCATTCGGCGCTAATTCCTTATGAAACTCTTTATAAAGGAAAACATTCCCAAACATACATTTTCCACCCTTCTGTACGTCTTATGCATGGATTTCGAGGTTTGGCCTCATCGCAATCACAATCGAGCTTCTCGCAGGACACATACATGTATATGGTATCCCCCTCACCTTCCGATTTGCGATTTCCCTTTAGAATTGGGAAATACACTATCGGTGCTCAATCCTTCAAATACCCGTTTACAAAGGAAGAACTTCGCCCGACAAATATGTTGGACTTCAAGTCCATTAGACTCGCATCTATAAAGGTGTCAGGTCCGCCTCCTTCGAGCTTTTCCCATTTTAACTGCCAATCTCCGCCAGTGCCGATATGCGATGGCCGATTTAATGGCGACTGTTGATTAGGATCACGATCCAACGGTCGATGATTAATTGCTTGATCGCAATTGTTGGACCATTGTGCTTAACACTTTTGTTTCAAAGCTCTGATCTGACTTTGTTTACAGACCTGATAGGGTTCTAGAATATATTTAATAAAGTTCGGGTCCATTGCTTATCGCATGACACATTGCGACACGATTCGATGAGTCCAAACTTGCGATTCAATCTTGTCTGTCAATTTCCAAGATCTGACGGCTACTACATATCATTTCTCCAATCCTCCGTTGTTTTGTTCGCTTGTAATTTGCACCATTTCTTTAACATTTCTGTGGGTTCCAGCTTTCTTCAAAGCTTGGTCTCTCTGTGTTTTTAACTGCACTCTCCCTCCTGAGCTTTGGCTTTGATCATTCTAATGGATTTAACAATCCATTATGATCCTCCTCATCATGTTCTTCCTATGCATAATCACCTCGACTCTTCCTCCTTTGTTTACTGCACCTTCCTGCATAAAAATATATATACACTTTTCAAATGCATTCGATTCATCCTTTCAACACTCAGTCACGCACTTAATAGGATTTTAATTAATCTTTGTATCTTTATAATTACAACAATGAATTATAAACTGAGATCGCTATCTCGTTGGCCTGATTTTCAATATCAATGGCCTCTATTTCCTAATCTGCCCATAGGCTTATAACACTCCAATCTCCTATCTATTTTTCTATTCAAACTCTCTAATCCTTGTTCATGCCTTTCAAGCTTACATTTATACAAAGGGATTCTAAACCAATTTCTAGTTTAGATCCATGAACTCCTCAACCTCATTCCTAAAATCTCTTTCTCATCCCTAAGGATTCTCTCAAATCCACAAAATCATGAACTGACTCCTAATCTAGGATTTACAATCAATTATCAATCCTCTCATCACTCAACTATCCTAAATCTCTCATGTTCTCCTACATTTGAGAACATTTATAATAAAGCCTCACAATCTTCAATTAATTCCTATTCTCATTAAAATCGCTCAAAATATTAAATAATTACATAAATCCAATACTTAGGAAACCAACTTCCTTGAAACCCCAAACCCCCTATATCTATTAGAATACAATGATAATGTTGAGCTAGATGCTCCTGTGTCACTTATTTACCCTTGTCACCATCTTGCACAAAGCCTTAAGCAAGTTCCCTTCATCCCCCAAAATTTCAAATCTAAACTGCTTCATCTGAGCTAGTTTGAGGACCAACGGTCCTTGTAAGTGTACTCGGGTGTGTTCAACAATAGGTTGCTCCACTACAACCTGCGTTGGTTCTAAAAATATGGCAGAATGATATAGATTCCAGAAGCTTCCCCTTCTAGGATTTTCTAAAAGTTGTTTCAACTACTTACCTTGGATAAAACATTTGGATCCTTTCCTTCCTAATTTGGAGTTTTAACCACTTATCCTTTGATCCTATCCCTCCATCAAAAGTGGATCTCTTACTCTAGATGTGTAATTGGATAAGAACTCCCAACTTACCATACTTCTCTATATATTCCCAACCTTCTATGTGGTTGGGGGTTGGCGTTTGGAGAGTGATTATGCCCTTATGCTATTGTAGTGAGTGGTCATGATCTCATGTATTTAGGGTGGTTAGAGGTGCATATTGTGATAAGAAAAAGACAAGTCAACAACTCGGAGGAGCTCTTCTACAAGATCAACTGCTACATATGGTTGTAATCTCCTTCCATTTATTTTAATATAAATAAATCATTGTTTTCATATATGTGATGTTGTTATTTCATATATTTAAATAGCATGATGATCTATTGAATGAAGTACTTAGATGTTACTGCATAGATCTCGTAGTTTCTTGTCTTGTGCTATCTAACTGTGCAGGTTCTAATTTTGGCATTCAGAGCTGAAATTGGAGCTTCCAAGCTAAAGAAGGAGCGAAGTGTGCGAAGGATTCTAGGTAGACCTCACTGCATCATATACTTACTTTAAGGAAAAGCATTGTGTTCCGTGTTTCTCTGTTGTTCTAGGTTAGCCACTGACCTAGGGGATATACTTTTATCTACAATAATGAATCTCACATAACAAATTGGTGACCATAATAGGGAACGAAGTATTCCCTTGGTGGTTTCCTTATCCCTTTTTTTTTATTACCAACCTAACAAAACTTTGTTGTATCATCCAACCAAGAACAAACCTAGGAAGTGATTTCATTGAGATTCTTTTGCAATTTTTGTGCTAGAGTTCCATTTCTGAGGCCTAATGCACTCCCTATGCCTTTGACAGAGAATTTCACCTCACCCTAGCCCACTCTCCACTATTGTTGCAACATAGTGGTGCCTCTTCTACACCAACTTTTTCCCCTTGTTTTGCATGAATTTTGCCTTGGTTCTTGAGCATATCTTTGGTCTGCCTACTTCCAGTTGAACTTCCCTGAGTCTTCAATGCCTTTTGGTCTCTCTAAAGCCCTTTTTTGGTTCGCATTTGTGTTATTTTTCTTTGGTAAGAATTGGTTTTGATTTTTCTTTATTCTTTTCATTTGGTCACTTGCAAAATGATTTCCTTTGATTGCTGGTGGCTTAGATCAATTTTTGTTCAAACCTCATTCTGAAAAGTGTAATTGAATTAGTAATTGAAAATTTGCATCTTTTTTTTCTTCATTTCAAAAATTAAGTGTGGTGAAAAGAATTTTTTCATTGTCATTTAGGGTTTTGATGTGCATTAGCGTAGGAACAGTTACATTGGAAAGGAAATTGCATCTTGCATCTTGTTTGTTGCATATTGTGTGTTTCATCTTGATTGTTTCTTCCCTTCCTTAGCTATATTTTCATTTAAAGAGAAAGGATTTCTATTTTCTCATGCTAGATTTGAATTTTAGGATATTCAGGTGACATTCGTGGTGAGCCCCAAAACTGAAACTAATCAAAGATAAACAGTAAAATTTATTGAATCAACCTAAGGAGAGTTTGTAACATTAACACAAACATTTAGAGGTCTAGGCTAGAGACGTGTTCTAGTGTCGTTAAATGTAGGAGTTGTCATTTTCTACTAGCATTGCATCTCGAGGGTGAAATCATGTTCCATGTATGTGAGTGTATATGATCATACTCCACGTAAGTTCGGCTATATTGGTGGCGCTCCACGCACGTAAAGCATATGAGAATGCTCTCATCGAATGGTTATGCATTAGACAACACTACTACAGACTTCACTCTCATGTACCTTTGTGTATATTTTGGGAGTCCTCAATAGGTTTCTATCCATCCATAGGTAACTGAGTCTGTCACTTTGTATACCGTGATACACCCAACAAAACATTTGGGGATATTGGATGTTGTACATTAGGTCTTTGGTTCACCAAGGTGTATACTGCAATTCACGGTTGCTTGATAATCCTTTAAGCCTAGATTAACATGTTTTTGATTTATTTATTTTTGTGTTAGAAAAATTTATTTCCCAAAGTGGAAGAACAAAATCCCTCTCCCCGTCGTTCGCTTAGAATGAAAAATAAGCCTCCTCTTCCTCTAGAGTCTACTCCTAATCCTCGTCCAAGACATAGGCAAGCAAAAACTACTGAATCAGAAACATTAGGAACTACTTTTGTCCCTCCTCCTAATATTGATCATCCAAAGCCATCTATCCCTTTAACTTCTGAACCTGAGACTACATCTACTCCTGTTGGTGACACTGACACAATTGAAATAGATGTCCCTAAGACTTTGTCACCTAAGGTCATTGAATCCGATCTCCCTAAGTTAGAAACTTTGTTTCTTGAGGTTATTGAACCTGAGGAGCCTCATCCATCTTCATCTCATTCATTGGGACCTTCCTCGTCTCTTCCTTTGTCTCAGACATAACCAATATATCTTGGGTTTGACTGTCAGCCTCTTCCACATGGATTTCTAAGTATTGAAGAGATCCCTTAAGAAAAACCTCATCCTTCTATTCCCATTCATTGGGAAAGAATTTATTCTTATCAAACCAATCCTCTTCTGTCTCCTCAACCTCAGACACAATCTCCTTTACCTGATTCTTTGGGCCTACTGATGGATCTCTTGTGACAATCTACATTGGGATTGTTAACCATGACTGGAACTGATTCAAACTCCCAGCCTATGTTGACCACTTTGGTTGAGACATCAAGCATAACATCCTCATCTATGTTTGTAACATCAACAGAAGCTCATTTATATGGTGGCCCATCCATCCCTCTTGGATATCAGTCATTATCTGGTACCTTTTCTGGAGTGGCTTCTAGTCCTTGGACCTCTCCCATGTCATCCAATTATGGAATAATGTTTAGTAATCCTCTTATGAATTCCACAATTTTTTCTCCTCTTCTGAGTCCATCTACACCTATAATAGAGCAATAGGTTGGCCCTTATATCAGTGGGCAATGCTACCATCAATAGCCCAACTCTCCTTCTGTTGGGTACCCTCCATCTGGATCACAGTTACCTACATCAACCCCTCCTCCCATGGTATGGGGGTAAAATGTTGTTGGAATACCTAAATATGGTAATCCACCTAGTTATGGTCCTCCTTACCCTAGAATGGCTTCGAGTGTTTGGCAATCTACTTTAACCCTTCAATCTAATTCATTTTGGGATCGATTGTTGAATACTCAAACTTGACTGTCATTATCACATATCCTTTCATATCTATCAACACCTCAACAAGATTAAATACATGTGAGCCAACCTTTACAGTCCATTCCAATGGTGTTTAGTTCTCCCCAGATCCCAATTCGTCAACCTGTACAAGGTCTTGTAGTGCCTATCAACAACCCTCCATTTATTAGTGTTAGTAATAACGTTAATAAATGGGGACCCTTCTAAAAAATCAAATCTTAGCATTTAATGTTGCCTTTTTGTTTTTAGAATAAAACAAGATGTCAAAGTGGAACTTGCTAAAACATAGAAATTTATCTTTTCATACTCCGAGTGCATAAAACTTCACAAACTACGAGTTTCTTATAAAATGTGCTACATGACCATAAGGCCTAAGAAAAACTTTATAAATGGAAAAGTCACGAACGCTAAGGAAAACCTTAAAAAACCCACTTTAGGAAAGGTTATTCTCGCATCGCAAAAGGTTATAACAGACATCCCTTATAAGAGTTACTTCTCGAAAATGCGATTCGTGAGAACGCGAGATCATGAAGCTTATAACTTCATCGCATCGCAAATTCCAATACCATGGTGTTACCTTATGAAACGAAAGTAAATATTGTGAAATGTGATAACATCTCACAAATTTCATATCGCAGTAGTGCATATAACAATGCTTTTTAACGAAATACAATTTTTGCGATATTGCAAAGCAAATCACGAAATCACTTTTATTGTAGTTCGAAGGGCTTAGAGTTCTAGGACAATACTTTCCAACGTTCAATACAAAGGCATGAACATTAATGTTTAGCATAACGGTCCATTAATGGTCATTTATTAAAAACCGATTCGAATCAGTGTAAAGGACCGTTTGAAGCAAGCTGATATCTTTTGATATGATTTAGAATTAAAGACCTCTTGTCACCTTATTTTCGTCTTTCTATTGATTATTCCTGCATTTAATATCATTTTTATCATATTTTTTCTCTTTGCTTGCAACTTTCAGGAAGAACATGCAGAGCTTAACACACAAAGAAATGGGAAAGAATGGCAAGGCTCCCGTGGCTGAGAAGTCAGAAATGACCCCATTATTCACAGACACTACCTGTAGTAGGGATGTAGGGATATCTACCTAGGAAGCTATGTATCAGTTGCTAGAGGACGAACACCCGAGAATTATGGAAGTTACAATTACAGAGGATGGACATGGCTCTTCTGAAGCATCCCTAATTGAACTTGCATGCTCGTTTCTACACCACATTGCAGCGAGGCCAAAAATACTCCCCTGCACCGATATGGTGAAATGGATTATAGATCACGCAGACATATCTAACAGAGAGTTCAAAAAGAAAAGCCAGGAGGTCATGGGGTCACTTACTCCAAACAATTTGACATGTATGTACCACTTACCGGAACCCCAGGCCAGCTACAACAGGCAATTTGTCGAGAAGTTCGCCAAGGAGAATGAAGACTTGGTAGAATGCACAAAGCACTGGTCAAACAATGAGGAAAGACTGAAAAAGGACAAAAATGGCATGTACGCCACTGGCTCTCTTTGTTCTCCTTACTGTTTCGCTACTGCAATGTTATGTAGACTGTTTGGGAAACTAGACATCAACAAGTTTTCATCAGAATGGTTACCTCTAGTGGATGCGGCTACCAATGCCACAATAATGGATTGAACTCAAATCATGTCGGACAATTTAGCCACTGCAATTTAAGGATATAGAACTAAAAGAAGCTTTGATTCGAGGGTTTACCCTCCATTATTTTTGAATGCCTATTGTAGAGCTTTGAAATTACACCTCTCCTACACATTTTCCCAGACTTTTTCCCCTCACTAGCACTCCATAAGCTATCAAAGATCATTGTATATTGATTCTAAAAGAGAATTTAAGTGGTTTTCTGACTATGTTTTTGTGTTTGCTGTTTGAACTAGATTTTGCTCATTAGCTACGAAATCCAGTCACTTTCTGCAGCTGATTCAACTTTCCGCAGCTGTTTTTGTTAAACTCTAGGTTGCAGGTGTCATCAGGCAAAACAAGCCACATGGGCAAGTTAGAAATGACCTGGACATGGATCAGGTCCTATTGGTTCAGCTAGATTCATCAAGGGAAGCTGTGGTCAACAGTGGTCAAACGGTGGTCCAACGTAAGAGTCCTACGGCAGCCGGACTCTGTTTTCAAACACGTGAAGGATTCTGAAGGATGCGTGGCTGTTCCTAAATCTCTAGGGTCATGTTGCCACCTATAGACTGCCCCACGATGCGAATCCAACAGCCACAGTTGATAGATTTAATAGTCTCGGCAACCATTATGCTAAATCCATGGACGTTGTCTTTTACGTGTCTCTTGTTCACATAGTTTTACAAGAAAACAATTATGTAACCTTTGTTATAAATAACGCGTTTCTATACACAGAGTTAGCTTTTTGAATGTAATTTTGCTGGTTCAAAGTTCACTGTGCCGTAACACTAGTCTTATTGTTGTAACTGTGTTTTGAAATATATGAGAAGACTCCATTTCTACATGATTGCATGAACATAATCTTGGATTGATAGCTTGTTGACCAAGGCTGTACAGAGGACCCTTGTACGCTGAGGTTTCATTTTCCTTGTTGCTGTAAAGTTTTATGCATTGTTTCCTTATTTCCATTCCATATATTCCATAGCTATCCACCTGTGTATATTTCAATTGTTATGGTATTAACATTTCACTTCTTTTCATGATTTTACAAGTTTTGTATGACGCTGATCAGTGTATATATATTTCAGGATAGAGTAGGCAGCCCGGGCATCTGCATATAATTTTCGCAATGACTAGTGACATGGGATTAATTCTCTGTTGACTTTTCTTTTCTTAGTTTTTTTTAATTCCAATTTTGTTTTGTTGATTTCAGTCTTGTTCATTTGCTTTGTTAGTTAGTTTAGAAATAAACTTGCTCATGTCATTGACGATTACCTCCGAAAGCCATAGCTAGACTAACTGGCGAGGAATCAGATTATGAATGTTGTGAATTGATTTTAGTTTTACTTTTCTGCAATTAGATATCAGATTGCTCATGTCATTGACGATTACCTCCGAAAGCCATAGCTAGACTAACTGGCGAGGAATCAGATTATGAATGTTGTGATTTGATTTTAGTTTTACTTTTCTGCAATTAGATATCAGATTGCTCATGTTATTGACGATTATCTCCGAAAGCCATAGCTAGACTAACTGGCGAGAAATCGGATTATGAATGATGTAATTTGATTTTAGTTTTACTTTCTTTGCAATTTTTTATTTCTTTGAGTGCAGTAGCTTAAATCACTTTTCTGTATTTAGACAGCAGCAGAGATAATAGTTTCATGATCAGTAGTTCATTATTTACTTGTTTTAAATAGCGGCAAATTTTCAATTCATGTTCAAGCATTACTGTCATCACTAGTATATTCTAAGATCTTCTGAAGTGTTAAGTGTTGGAAACCATTATAGAGGACATAATTGCCTAAAATCCATATCCATGCTTACCTTCTAAAGACTCAGGAATAGCCATTCACATTAGGAGATAAACGAAGATAAAAACCCCCAAAAACAAAATAAAAATTGAAAAACGACAAAAATATAAGAAAGAGGCTGTCTTGCACATATAGTGTGCCACACTTCATCATCTTATGACTCCCAGATTGATAATTAATGTAGCAATTTAGGACACACTAAATTGACCAAACATTTTGGTGCCGTTGCCAGGGAAGTGTAACTAGGCAGCCATTTTTTTTATTTTTTATTTTTTTAAAGATGGGAAAATTGATAACTTCTTAAAGTATGCTCTCCTGTTGCACCTAGTGTGATCTGGAGGATTAGAAAAGAGAATTGTCAGTTCAATAATTTCTTGATTATGATCTCTTCTTGCACCTAGTGTGACCTGGAAGATCAGAAAGAGAATTATTAGCTTGACTTGAAAAAAAAATAAAAAAAATGACATGCATAGAGCAAGTGATTCTAGGGGAAGGTTTATAGCTAGGGCCAAAAGTTCGATTTTCACAACTCCAGCTACTTCAAGGCATAGACAAGATACACCTCCATCATCTCCGACTCACACTCCCAGCCTTAGAATTCCTGGAATTCAAGGGGCAGCAGCTGAATTAGGAGACTCTCCCACACTATCCATCAAATCTGACAAAAGAGAAGAACCTTTCTTCACTTCTACAAGGGAACATATTGTAATCAAAGAAGTAGAATCACCTGAAGAAGAAGAGGGAGAAATTCTTCCTCGTTCGCCATTAATAGAAGAACCAGAGGAATCTGAGAACTTTGAGGAAACTATCATGACAAAGGAAGCAGTAAATGGATTTGGAGGAGGGGGTAGAGGTAGAGGTAGAGGAGGAGGAAACAATGGAGGAGGTAGAGGTAACAATGGGGGAAATAGGGATGGAGATAACTCATTTGGATTCCCTATAGCCGATGAGGAGACCCATACAACAATGAAAAACATTTCACCATCTATCCTCCCAAACTTTTATGGGTTGCGAAATGAGGATCCTGAAACATTTCTATTTGAGCTTGAAGTCTTGTGCCGAACCTATGACTATATGGAAGACTCTCAAAAACTCAAACTGTTTCCTTCAACATTGAAAGGAGATGCTTTGAAATGGTTCATGGGATTAGTCACCCAATCTATTAGGACTTGGAATGATATGAAACAAACATTTTTGGATAGATACCTGGATTATTGCATGCCCACCAATCATAAGGATGAGGTATTCAAGATGATGCAAAAAGAAGATGAAAGCCTGGAGGATTTACTTGAAAGATTTCAATACAACTTAAAGTGATAAAAAATGAGTAATTTAGATGAGGAAACCTTGAAAGCCCTTCTATTAAAAGCCATTAGAGATGAATGGATAGATATTTTAAACATGATGGGGAAGGGAGATATTTCTCAACTTCCACTCCATGACATAATAGAACTATGTGTCCATCTCTCAAGGGGAAAATCTAAAACTGAAAAAGGGCCTAGAGATCCTTCTCTTATTAGAGTAGACAAATTTGCAACTAGATCAGTAAGTAGGGAAGAGATTGGTAATATGCTTGATGAGTTCAAAACTGATATTCTAGGGAGCCTTAGTGAACAACTAGACACACTTAAAATACAAAACAAGTAGAAAGCAGAAGTCGAAGCCTTAGCCATCTTTTGTCCAAAATGTAGAAAGAAACATGCTTTAAGGGAATTTCCCTTGGATGCAAAAGTTGTAGAGACATGTATGATTTGCTCAGAAAGCCATGAGACCAAGGATTGTCCTTCAATTCCTGGGCTCAAAGCTGTCTTTCAGGAAGATCCAAATTCAGTAGAATCCCTTTGTTTTGTTTCAAGAAGACCATGGCAGGGGCCACAAAATCAAGGATTTAACAATCCTATGAACTTTTAGCTCCCACCAAATTGGAATTCTTGGCAACAACCTTGGCCCCAATCTCAAAATCCATACCAATCATGGGCACAAGGGATGCAAAATCCATATGGGAGATTTGATCAATTTTATCAATATCCGCCATCTTTTCAAAATCAACAAAATCCACAAATTCCAAATCAAAACCCACAACTTTCACTACCATTTCTGCAACAACAACCTTCGCAACAAAATCCAAATTCTCAACTCTTGCTTCCATTTCAACAAAAGACAAATCAACTACCAGCCCAACCATTGTCAAATCCCAATAACAAAAATCCTCAGAATGCTTACATGGTAGAAGGCCAACAATTTCCTACCTATATGATTATTCCTCTCAACGATGTACAACTCAGGTTTGGTAGAGTTTTAGAAAAACCTTCTATAGATGTTCAAAAGCAAGATACCTCTGAGGAGGATTCTCTTACAGCCAATAAAGGTTATGAGGAAGCATCTCTTCAAAACCCAAACATTCAAAAAGAAAAAGAAAAAGATTCAACCCCCAAAACTCCTGTAGTTGAGCAACCTGCATCTTCATCCACACCTCATTTCCCTGAAAGATTACAAATTGACAAAGGGGTGGAAAAACAAATCTTGTTGCCTGACTATGACTTTCTAGATGAATTAAAGAATGTATGTATCAAGATTCCCTTGCTACAATCCATTAGAGAGATTCCTATTCTAGCAAAAACAATAAAAGATTTGAGTCTCAAAATACCAGGAAGGAAACCAAGAGATACAAGAAGAATCCACCTAGTAGGAAAAATTGCAGATATCGTGATGGGAAAAATTACCATGCAGAAATATGTAGATCCAGGTAGTCCAATTGTGAAGACACATATAAATGGGATAGAAATTCCAAATACTTTGATTGACTTAGGGGTTGCTATCAACATTATGAGTAGACATACTATGGAGTAGCTTAAACTTCCTAATCTTCTTTTTACACCTACCTTACTACAACTTGTAGATAGATCAATAATCAAACCAGATGGTGTATTAGAAGATATTTCAGTCCCCTTAGATTCTTGGGAATATCTAGTAGATTTCATGATTTTGACTCCCAAGAATAATTTAGGAGGGCATCCACTCATCTTAGGAAGACCTTGGCTAGCCATAGCTGATGCTTTCATTAGTTGTAGATCTGGGGATATGTACATTTCTAATGGTAGTTCGATAAAGAAATTCAATTTGTATCCTCCAACAAAAGCAGTTATAGAAGTAGGAGACAATGAATGGGTCGATGATGAGGACAGTATACAACCTGTCTTTACCATTTCTGAAATTAGTGAAGATAGTCAAATTCTGAACACATTAGAAAATTTTGGAACATCTTCAGAATATGACCACACACAATTTTAGTTAGATTCTGACATTGAGTATTTATCATCAAGACAAATGTCTCTTTACTCTATGGAAGAGTTTGGTAGTTCTACCATTGAGATTTTTCCAGGTAAGACATTGAATATCAACAAAAATTTGGAAAAATCACAACAGGAAAAGCTAACCAAAATCTTGCAAAAACATTCTACTGCATTTGCATGGGAGTATACTGATATGAAAGGTATTGATCCTAAGACTTGCATCCATCATATCTATATTGAGGAAAACAGTAGACCAATCAAACAACCTCAGAGAAGGATGAATCCAAATCTTAGGGAGATAATGAAAGAAGAGCTCCAAAAACTACTCAATGTAAACTTCATTTATCCAATTTCAGATAGCCGATGGGTTTCTCCTTTGGTTATAGTACCCAAAAAGAATGGTAAATGGAGGGTATGCATTGATTACAGGGAATTGAACAAAGCGACTTTGAAGGATCACATTCCTTTGCCCTTTATCGATCAAGTATTAGATACATTAGCAGGCAAAAAGTACTTTTCATTTCTGGATGGTTTTAGTGGTTATAATCAAATTCAGGTAGCACCTGAGGATCAGGATAAGACCACATTTACCTGTCCATGGGGAACTTTTGCTTATCGAGTGCTTCCTTTTGGATTATGTAATGCACCCGCGACATTCCAAACAACAATACTAGGAATTTTTTCTAATCTAATCCATGATTGTGTAGAGGTTTATATGGATGATTTTACAGTTTATGGTAATTCATTTGAAGAGGCATTATAAAATTTGGAAAAAGTCCTTATAAGATGTAAAGAGACAAACCTTTCATTAAGCCATGAAAAATGCTTTATGATGTTGACTGAAGGTATTATTTTAAGACATCATATTTCAGGGGATGGGATTAAAGTTGATAGATCAAAAGTTGAAGTCATTTCCAAATTGCCTATTCCAAATTGTCAAAAAGATGTTAGAAGTTTTCTAGGATTTACTGGATATTATAGAAGATTTATAGAAAACTTCACTAAAATAGCATCTCCACTCTTCAAACTGCTTACAAAAGATTGTGAATTCAAATGGGATTCTGATTGTCAATCAACATTTGAAACTTTGAAAACAAGAATATCTGAAGCACCTATCTTGAGAGGACCAAATTGGAAACTCCCTTTCCATATTTCTACAAATGCTTCAAATACAGCTTTAGGAGCTGTGCTGGGTCAAAAATATTTAGTTCCTTATGCCATTTACTATACCAGTAAAAATTTGACTCCCACTAAGTTGAACTATACTGTAACTGAAAAAGAGTTCTTAGCTGTTGTTCATGCAATCAATAAGTTTAGACATTATATAACAGGCTATGAAACTTTTATTAATACTAATCATTCTGCAATTAGATATCTAATGAACAAACCTGTTACTAATGGCAGAGTTACAAGGTCGCTCCTACTTTTACAATAATTCAATATTACTATGTTAGATAGACTAGGGAAACAAAATACAGTCGCTGATTTCATGTCTAGGATTCAGAATACTAAAGAGGATTCTCCTGTAGAGGATAAGTTTCCTGATGAATATTTATTTGCAGTAACTACTAAGACCCCTTGGTATGCAGATATAGCTAACTATTTGGTTACAGGGAAACTACCTCCACATTTATTTCCTGGTGAAATAATAAAGATTATTCAGGAGAGTTAAAAATATTCATGGATTTCTAATGAATTGTTTAAAACAGGGCCAGATCTTGTGATCAGAAAATGTGTTAGGGAAGATAAAATGCCTGATATCCTCAAAGCATGTCATGATGAACCATGCGGCGGACACTTTGCTGACAAAAGGACAGCCTATAAGATCCTCTCTTTAGGATATTGTTGGCCATCCCTCTTCAAAGATGCAAAACAATATGTCAAAAGGTGTGACAGCTGCCAAAGAGTAGGGAAACCTACCCTTTCAAATGAAATGCCATTACAGCCACATGTACTCATCAAACCCTTTGAAAAATGGGCTTTAGATTTCATTGGACCTATTAACCCACCATCTAAACAAAGAAAGTATATATTGGTATGTACTGATTATGTCACTAAATGGGTAGAAGCCAAAGCATTATTTTCTGCTACTGAGAATTCAGTTGTTAGTTTTCTTTATGAGGATATTTTTACTTGCTTTGGTGTTCCAAGAGAAATTGTGACAGATCAGGGAAGTCAATTCACATCCAACCTAGTGGAGAAGCTGATGGAAGAATACAAAATCAAGCACAGAAAATCTACTCCTTACCATCCGCAAGCAAATGGTCAAGTGGAGTCTACAAACAAAGTTATTGAAGGCATCATCACCAAAACTATTCATCTACACATAAGAGATTGGGCAGAAAGGCTTCCTGAAGCCTTGTGGGCCTATAGAACTACATGGAGAAATACAACAGGACATTCTCCCTATGAACTTGTTTATGGGAAAGAAGTCCTGCTCCCCATTGAGTTCCAAGTCAAAACTTTCAAGATGGCAGTTCAGTTGGGAATGGATCTATCAGAAGCCCAAAAGCATAGAATGGAGCAATTGAATGAGCTAGATGAAATCAGACAAGAGGTGATCCTAAGAACTGATCTAGTTCAATATCAAAGAGCTAAGTGGCATGAAAAATACATCAAGGAGAAAAATTTTCAAGAAGGAGATTGGGCATTACTATTTGATTCCAAGTTTAAAGATATTAAAGGAAAATTTCAGACTCATTGGCTTGGGCCATATGAGATTAACAAAATCTTTAACAATCGAGCAGTAAGAATCAAAACCATTGATGAACATCAAACTCCTCTTATTGCGAATGGCCACAGATTAAAGATCTATCATAAGCCACTCTCAAAAGAGGAATTTGTCAAAATCTTTCAAGATAGTTCTGCAATAAGGCTGGTGAAGAAGAATCCTTCTTTTCCAGCAACCTAGCCTTTGTTCTTTTTTGTAAAATAAAAAAAAATAAAAATGTATATAAGCCTGAAAACCAATCATTGATTGGCAGTATTATACAGAAAATACAGGGCGAGAATCAGGAACTCCTGACGCCCTATATTTTCCAAAAAAGAAAAAAAACTCCTCTCATTGTATTCATAGTTTCATGACATCTCACTTCACTTCATTCCACCTCATTTCACTTCACTTCATTTCATTTTCATTTCATCATCTCATTCTGCCAATAAAATTCCTTTTATGATAATTTTCATTCATTCAGTCATGATTTATCCATCTCCATTCAGTCATATGATTACTGTGTCAGTTTCCGCAGCCAGAGGCTGATTCCGCAGCCATCACTCTGTTTTTCAACACTGACAGTCAGATGTTAGTTAAGTGATCATGAAAATCAAATGCAGGTATGACCAAGCACATATTTTGAAGATATGAGGCACCTAAAAGCATCAACAAGGAGCAGCTGATCAAAGGTTAATGGACGAAAAGTGGCAAAAATTCCAAGGTATGAGTAAGATTTATTTCAAATAGCATCTAGAGCACATTTTATATAGTTTTGAAACCACGGCTCCATTATATGCAATGATTGGAATTGTTAGTGCATAACCGTTCCACGACCTATGATTCCTCCATGAACCTTGTATTTATTTTTCAAATGGCCTCATGATCAAGCCTCCAGATTTAAATCATGTTTAGTTGTACTGTGACACTCCACTTGTAATTATGGGGACGTGGTTGATTTGATCACGGCTCTTCTCTGCCGCACAAATTTCGCAGCCATTTCTTGAGCATGTTTACGTCTACTTCATAGACATCTAGTTTAAAACTCTGTCGGGCTCACTTTACTCCCCTACTATTCTATTGAAGTCATGTTTGCATTCCTACCCTGTTCACATAAGCCTCTACTCAGCTACATAAACTCACTCCCGCTACCTGTTCACTATTTTCCATATACAGTCACTGGTTTTTCTCCATAAATCCTGTCCATTTCACGCTAACCTAGCCATCTCACTTCTGTTCATCCAATACCCACGTAGAAGTGTTTAAACCAGGAGGAAAGAATGGGTCCTCTGTTGAGAGCAGAACTGGAAGGGCCCAAATTTATGGAAGGGTATTCGCAAGTGAAAAGCATGCTAAGGAAGGCCCGATGGTTACAATTTATTCAGAAATTCAAAGGCTACAACAAGGAAGTTATGAAGATTTTTGCGAGGTCCTTTGATGGCATAGAAGCGGAGGTTGGAGACCTTAATTTCACAATCATAGAGGTATCCATAGCTGCTAAAACAGAACTCCCACAGGAGGGAGAATGGTGGTTCAAAAATAAGAGCTTTGACGAGAGAGCATGGAGGGTTATCCTGCGAAATCCAGGTATGGATGTAACCATATTTAATTGAGGAATCCCTGTCTCTGCTTTACAAGAAAAATGGGCTAGTTTACTGTTAATAATCTAGAAATTCATTACCTGTGAGGGATGATTCGGGTTAATGTACATGTACCACACCCGGTTGCTGATGAATTTTCTAGAAAACCAAACTATTAATTTTCCCTACTTCTTGTTAAATAGCCTAAAGAAAATGTCCACCACAGTCCAAAAGAATTTGGAGGACGTAGAACCCCACTTGTATCACCACGACCTTGTGAAAATCTTGATTGAAAGGAAATTAAAGGAAAAGAAGGACACTTGGGAGCAGTTTTTAGTTAGAAATTCCTTTAAAGATCCACAAAAAACCCCTAAAAGTAGCACATCAAGGAGAAGCAGAAGAAAGAAAAAAGTGATAGAATTCAGGACACTCCTACTAACATAGTTGAAGAAACTAGTAGGGAAGAAAAATTGTCTGAAAGTAGGAAGGAAAAGACTGAGGGTAAAAAGCCAAGAAAATCAAAAGGGAAAATAAATATTGATGTTGTCCGTCAAACCCTAGAACCTTCCTCAGAGGAGGACCACCAAATACTATCTAAAAGACTAGTTTACCTTCAGGAACAGTCAGCTGCAGCAAAGAAGAAAGGGAAAGAAAAACAGAGTGGGGAGAAAGAGGACACTAGCCCACAAAATTTAAGGAGAAGTTCCATACTTAAAGGAAAATTGAGAAAAATAGAAATTAAAGGGCCCCACTTTATTGATTTAGGAGGGGAAACACCAGAACAACCTTTAGCAATCCATCCTAGCTGTGGTCCCCACCATACTCCTATTTCTCAACTAGATTTTGACATGAGTCCTTCTCGGCCAGATTTTGAAATCAATCCTTCTCAACAAGATTTTGGGGTCAGCCCAAGAAAGACCACACTTGAGATAGATCCGAACCAGCAAGAAATATATGATTATATAGAGTCCTTGGAGAAAACGGCCACAGATCTAGGCACTTCATCTGCCAAGCATAATGTAGCTCAAGAAGCTCAAATCCAATCACTAAAACAGGAAGTTTTTGAGCTGGAGGTCTTAAATAGACATATCAAAAGAGAAAACAAAACATTGAAGGAAAAAGGAACATTAGATAAGATTATTCATGACAACACCATGTTGCATCTTGGGCTATGGCAGAAGAAAAATAGAAAATTAAAGAAAAAAATAGAAGGTTGAACAAGGCTCTCATCAACCTCAAGTTCAGGTGTCTAATGAGGAAGCTGAGGATGGTAGTGGTCCCAAGAAAGAAGAAAATAAGGCTGGATGTATTGGCAGAGGTCTCAGAACACATGAACTGAAAGGAGGATGATCAAAGTTTTGGTTGCATGGGGACATGCAACACCTTCACAGTGGGGGTATGTAGAGCTTTGAAATTACACCTCTCCTACACATTTTCCTAGACTTTTTCCCCTCACCAGCACTCCATAAGCTATCAAAGATCATTGCATATTGATTCTAAAAGAGCATTTAAGTGGTTTTCTGACTATGTTTTTGTGTTTGCTATTTGAACTAGATTTTTCTCATTAGCTATGGAATCCAGTCACTTTCCGCAACTGTTTTTGTTAAACTCTAGGTTGCAGGTGTCATCAGGCAAAACAAGCCACATGGACAAGTTAGAAATGGCCTGGAAATGGATCAGGTCTTATTAGTTCAGCCAGATTCATCAAGGGAAGCTGGGGTCGACGGTGGTCAAATGGTGGTCCAACGTAAGAGTCGTATGGCAGTCAGACTCTGTTTTCATACACGTGAAAGATTCTGAAAGATGGGTGACCACTCCTAAATCTCTGGGGTCATGTTGCCACCTGTAGACTGACCCACGATGCGAATCTAACAGCCACAGTTGATAGATTTAATAGTCTCGGCAACCATTATGCTAAATTCATCGACGCTGTCTTTTACGTGTCTCCTGTTCATGTAGTTTTACAAGAAAATAGTTATGTAATTTTGCTGGTTCAAAGTTCACTGTGTCGTAACACTAGTCTTATTGTTGTAACTGTGTTTTGAAATATATGAGAAGACTCTGTTTCTACATGACTGTGTGAACATAATCTTGGATTGATAGCCTGTTGACTGAGGCTGTGCAGAGGGCCTCTGTACGCTGAGGTTTCATTTTCCTTGTTGCTGTAAAGTTTTATGCATTGTTTCCTTATTTCCATTGCATATATTCCATAGTTATCCACCTGTGTATATTTCAATTGTTATGGTATTAACATTTCACTTCTGTTCATGATTTTACAAGCTTTGTATGATGCTGATCAGTGTATGTATGTTTCAGGATAGAGTAGGTAGCCCAGGCATCTGCATATAATTTTCGCAATGACTAGTGACATGGGATTAATTCTCTGCTGACTTTGCTTTTCTTATTTTTTTTTAATTCCAGTTTTGTTTTGTTGATTTCAGTCTTGTTCATTTGCTTTGTTAGTTAGTTTAGAAATCAACTTGCTCATGTCATTGACGATTACCTCCGAAAGCCATAGCTAGACTAACTGGCAAGGAATCAGATTATGAATGTTGTGAATTGATTTTAGCTTTCACTTTTTTGCAATTAGATATCAGATTGCTCATGTCATTGACGATTACCTCCGAAAGCCATAGCTAGACTAACTGGCGAGGAATCAGATTATGAATGTTGTAATTTGATTTTAGTTTTACTTTTCTGCAATTAGATATCAGATTGCTCATATTATTGACGATTATCTCCGAAATCCATAGCTAGACTAACTAGTGAGAAATCGGATTATGAATGATGTAATTTGATTTTAGTTTTACTTTCTTTGCAATTTTTGATTTCTTTGAGTGCAGTAGCTTAAATCACTTTTCTGTATTTAGACAGCAGCATAGATAATAGTTTCATGATCAGTAGTTCATTATTGACTTGTTTTAAATAGCATCACATTTTCCATTCTTGTTCAAGCATTACTGTCATCGCTAGTATATTCTAAGATCTTCTGAAGTGTTAAGTGTTGGAAACCATTATAGAGGACATAATTGCCTAAAATCCATATCCATGCTTGCCTTCTAAAGACTCAAGAATAGCCATTCACATTAGGAGATAAACGAAGATAAAAACCCCTAAAAACAAAATAAAAATTAAAAAACGACAAAAATATAAGAAAGAGGTTGTCTTGCACATATAGTGCGCCACACTTCATTAGTTTACGACTCCTGGATTGATAATTAATGTAGCAATTTAGGACACACTAAATTGACCAAACACCTATGTCATGGATGCTATTTCTTTTGCTTCTGAATTTCCTATTATGGGATGGAGGTGGATGGTACAAAACCCACTTCCCATGCAGGTTTATCACAAAGTATTGTGGGAATCCAATTTAACCCCACATTTCTTTAAAATTTGTCATGGAGTTATGCTCCCGATTTATAAAATGCTCTACAATCGAGATGCCCCAAGGTTTTCCCCAGAAGCTGAAGTGGATATTCTCTCCATGGGAAGGTGGTTTGGGGAAGGATTTTTCAGGTATATCAGAGTGTTTGGCAGCATTGCTTCACCCCATGTGCTACCTTTTTACGTCCCCGACAAATTGATGGCTAGGGAGATAGCCTGTCAGACCTGTGGCGTAGGGGGAATGAGTAAGGTACTAAAAGATTCCAAGAAGGCCATTTGGAACCAATTTCCTATAATATGCAGAGCATTTGCATTGCATGACTTAGGTCATGCTTTCAAAGAAGTTGATAATGTATTATGTTTACAACTACTAAAGTTCCTAAGACAACAATATGATCCCTTTGGTGTTGTAAGTAATTTTACCACAATGGTTAAAATAAAAGTGTTTTCTCATGAAGAAGATCCCTTTGATGATGTTTTTCTGCAGAAAAACATCTTCAAAGATGTTTAGCATATAGCATGAATTTATTTTGACCAAGAAAATCTTCAAAATTTTGACAATTACAGAAAGCAGTGGTTATCAAAGGTCCCATTGGACCAATTTCTCATCGAACCAATAAGGGATCCTACTCCCAATGTTAGCTTAAGTGAAGGTTCAAAAGAGAAGTCAAAAACAAGTTTTGAAAAAGAATCAGCTGAAAAGTCTGGTGATCAACCCAAGAGTGAACATAGCAGAAGCGAGGAGTCAATAAAAGACACAACTCAATCTACAGAAAAGCCTGATCAACAGGCTTTGTCCCCAAAACAAGTTGAAACTCCCACTCCTCTTACAAAGCTAATAAGGCCACTTGTAATTGATCTTGAAGGGGAATGGGAAAATTCTAATAAGATACTAAGCACAGAAAAACAGAGCGTAGAGCCATTGACAAATCCAAAAGAGACAACCACAGAAATGGTAATAGAGAGGGATGTCAGTACTCAGGAAACGGAGCACATTCCTGTTGCTCCCTAATCTAAAATTATACGAAGGATAGAGGAAATTCCTCCTCTAGATGTATTTTATAGCCCTCAATATAAGGCTGTCGTCAGAACACAAAAAAATAAAAGGAAGCTCGATGTTGTGCTCACTCCCGAGGATGAACCACTGGATGTTCTTTGGAAAGACCCCACTACAGACCCATTGGAAAATCTAACTAGGCTTTCACAGATCGTAGGTGCGTATGCTTCGGTAACTATTGATAAGGCAGTAGAGGTTCAATTGCTACTTAAAGAAAAAGAGGATAGGATTTTGTTTTTGGAACAACATTTACAGCAAGTCAGCATCAATCAAGAAGCAGAAACACAGTTGGCAAAACTCCAACAAGACTTCCAACAAATGCAATTGGCACATCAAAGCAGTTTGGCTAATAAAGAAGAAAGGATACAAGGTATGATAGAACTGCATAAAGACGATCCCAAAATTGGGGAGTTTATCACAAAAGCACTTGCACTCAATTCCCAGCTCCTACAACAAAAAGAACTACTCTGCCATAAGATCTCGCAATGGAATTCCCGTTGCGAAATGAGTGATAATATTACAAATCAGCTCGTAGAATTACGACTTGAATATGATTCAATTTTTAAGAAGGTCTTAGACTTCTTGAACTGACAGAGATCCGAAGAAGGAAAAAGAGCAGACATGCCCAAAATTGATGAATCACACAAAGAAATTTTATTCACGAAATGGGATTCTTGGCTAAAGGAAGTAGAACAAGCAATGGAAGACGCAGCGACAGTAGTGAACAGTGTCATTGAATGCATAAACGAAAATCTGTATAAGGCCAATTTGGTAGTAGAGACCACTCTGGGCTTCATTCCAAAGGCACAATAGCTTCAAATATTGTGGAAATATAACACAGAGGAAAGGGCAGAGGCAATTAAACAGGTAAACAAGTTAAACTAGGAAACATATTGGCAGTACCTGGTAAAACCACATAGCCAATGGATGACCATGAAGTGCCTCATAACTTTTGCCGAGAAGATAGTCCCAGCTCTTGACAATGCCATATTTGCAAGACAGTTAAAAGCTGAAGTTGACCAACCGACGCTCTTGAAACCGATGCTGGATATTTGCAATCTAAAGGATCAAATGTAGGATTTATCATAGATAGTTTTGTTTTGTTTTAGTTTATTTTCGCTTAAAATGAGGCAGGTCATTTAAACCTCCTCATCTATTTTTGTAATATTTATTTTTAGATTTCATAGAGTAGTAGTTAAACCCCTCTCATGCATTTAGAGAGGGGTCCAAAGTTTTATCAAAAACAATTCTTCAGAATGCGCATTTTTCCCCCCACTGAGGATGTTTTGATAAAATGAATGGAACGAGATTTATTTTCTAGATGAATTTAATATATGCTACTGAAATGCACTTTTGTACTCTTAGTGGATGTTAAGTGATTTGAAGATAGATCTATATTGTTGCAGTTCATGAGTAGAACTTATTATAAATGGTATTTTTATCTCCTAATACTTTTTACTTATGTGTTAAGCAATAAATCATTTTCAGATATTTATATATGAAAGTTTGAATGTTTAGTTGTCATTATTGCACTTCTATATGGTGATAACTTACTATTTATGCTGAATATGTGAATGAGTCTTACTCGATATATTTATCATAATTGTTTCAGCTAAATTTTTATACGAAACAATCTTTTTTAAATGGATTCTTTTGTCGTGGTGATTGAATGATCTTCATTATCAATTGCTTTTAGAAATTATTTTAGATCGCATAAATAAACGTTACTCCCGAGATAGTTTAAAGTTATATGTTTTCTTTAATTACAATAGATTGCATATGTTAGTTAGAAGATAGATTAGATTTAGAACAAGCATTCACCCCATAAAACCCCAAAAAAGAAAAACATCATCCCGCTAGCACACAAATCATAAACAGATTGGGAAGCTGGTCCCATCATCCCCAGTTGGGGCCACTATTCCAAATAGAAAAGGAGTTGCATTAAGGTCCAGACCAAGTGGTTATCCCCCTTGTTGGAGATCCGATTTTTCAAGCCTTCAACATATTTGGCACTAAAAGGAGGGCCTAACCGTGAATGGCAAGTAAATCTACATCTTCACACCATTCTAAGAGTAAAAATCCCTCACCATCACCCTCAACTTCTCATTCGCATTCCAAATCTTCCATCTCTGAACCAGAAGTTGAAAAGAAAAATACAGAGCACATTACTGAAATCCCAAACAAGCCAGATCATTCTTCTTTAGATCCCCCTGAGTTACAAACTTTAATTCATATGTTACAGGGGATTTCATTATCACAAGAAGAATCTAAGTTTTCCTAAGGTAGTGTCACTTCTCATCTGACCCCATCTCAATGTCTGACTAGAGAAAAAAGCGAAAAGTTAGGAATGCCACTAGTTGAGTTTCCTTTACCGAGTCATAAGAAATCTAGAAAAACACCAGCAGAATCTCAGACTGAGGTTCTATCATCATTTTCATCTACCATCCCATCCATTTCATCACAAGAACACTCATCCATCCCCCAACTTTAGGTCATGGTTCACACAGGCACAGGAGTAACATCCTCCTCTACCCAACCACCTCCATCCACTGCCACACCTCCTCCTACTCATACCTCGACAATGGCAGGAAATCTACCACTAAGGCCATGGGCCAATCTAGGGGCTGTAAGAATGCCTACACCTTTATCGCAATTACCAGCTCATCCTAAGAAATGGTTGCCCAAATTCAATCCTGATAATGGCCAACTAGCTGAGCAACACATAAATAATTTCATGTTATCTATCAATTTGAATGGAGTAACAGAAGAGGACGCAATTGTAAGATTATTTCCTTATACTTTGCAAGGGGCAGCAGGATCATGGTATTTTTCATTACCATCTAGGTCCATAAATAATTGGGATATGTTTTAGGATCAATTTTTGACAAATTTGGGGATGATAGGTCTACGTCAACCTTAATAAATGACCTCTCCAATTTGAAAGCTAAACCAAAAGACCCAATCAAGGAATTCAATTCTCACTTTAATAAGTTATTGAACAAAATACTAGCAACATCTAAGCCTAGCAATGAGGTCCAAAATGAATGGTATATTTCCGCTTTACCTTCAAATTCAGCTATCTTTGTAGATAGGGCTGCCAAGCCAATGTTAGTAGAAAACATGAAAGAGGCAATTGCTATAGAAAAACGTATCCTAGCTGTGGAAAAGAAAAACACTGTAGAAGAAAGAAAGTCTAAAAAAGTGTCTTTTAGAGATGATTCTAAGAAGAAACAAGCGAAGGATCCATTCGACCTGGAAGGGTTGCAAAAAGTTTTGAAGACCATGTCTTATGAAATAGTGGATATCAAGAAACAAGTAGCAGAAACCTCTTCCAAGAAACCTTATAGACCCTTTAAAAGAAATCCTTCAACTGATCAAAAGCCTCCAAACGCTATAACAAATGTAGAATCAGAAGGAGAAGAGGAAGAAGTTTCAAATGAGGAACAAATTGATGATGATGAAGTCGTAGAACTTCAAGGAATGTGGGATTTCATTCTTCTAGATGAGGAAGATCAAGAGGTACCGCCTATTGCTATTAGAAGTAGAAATCAACTTGACCCTCCACAATCCAGTGCTAAACAGAAAAGCCCAATTCCACCTCCCAAGGATAAAATAATAGGTAAAAAGTCCTCACCAAAGTCTACTTAGACCAAGCCAATTCAATTTGATTTGACCTCTTCCTCTAAAACGCTTATTGTAGCAGATGAAATGGAATACAATATTGTTGAAGATATGAAGAAAACCAGAGCAAACATTACCCTTCACGAGCTTAGTAAGTTAAAACATGAACATAAATTACTCTTGAAAGAGTTGAAGGCAGTACTTACTACACCTCTCCCTGCTGTTGTATTATCATAAGCTACCAATGAAATGGGGAGACCTCCGAATGGCATGTCAAATAAAGTCGATCCAAATGACATTGCTTTGATTGGAGGAAGGTCAAAATCCCATACACCGCCATTTCTCTTTACCTTCGAAGTTTTCAATAAAAAATTTCATAACTGTCTGGTGGATTCTGATGCCTCATCTAACATTTTGCCTAAGACAGTTTGTGCAAAGTTAAATGTCAAACCTCAAAAATCTGTGGTACGAATAGTGCAGCTAGATCGGTCTCAAGTCAAGGTCATCGGTGAAATTAATCAAGTGACCATAAGGATTTCATCAAACCTGAAGGTATGTCAAGTCATTGATATACTTGTCGCAGACATTCCTGAATTTTATGGACTAATCCTTAGCAGGGATTGGTGAGAGAAGCTTCAGGGTTACTTCGCGACCGACTAGTCTCATATGTGGCTCCCCTACAATGGAAAACCTAATCAGATCAAGGTTGAAGGAGAAAGACATCAAAAGTATATAGTAACAAAGTTAGAAGGAGAAAACGAGATGGTAGCATATAGCAACAACATAATTGGAAACTATTCTGTTGACTCATTCTTAGGGAATTTCAAGGCTCATACTTCACCTTTCTTTGAAAATACCGTTTTATCTCAGATAGAAAATTTCTCTCAAATTGACACATCTAGATGTATCAATTTTGTAGATAAACCTGTAAATAAAACTTTGTTTTGGAAATTATTTTTTGATGGTTCTAAGTCTAATGATGGAGCAGGAGAAGGTTGTATATTAGTTAGTCCACAAGGAGAGAAAACCATGTTAGCATGTAGGCTTGAATTCGATTGCACAGACAATACCATTGAATATGAAGTGCTAGTTCAAGTGTTATACAAGGCAATTGGGCTTAATATCAAATACCTGCAAGTATTTGAAGATTCTGAGATTGTTATTAAACAGGTAAGAAATACTATACATTGTCTTTCAGGACACCTGAAACACTATCAATCTTTAGTACAAGACTTTACTTCACACTTTATAGCATTTAATATTTCATCCATTCCCAAACTCCAAAATTTGAGCGCTGATCTCCTTGCTAATGTAGCTTCCAAGCTTGTTCCATCAGAGGACTATAGCCTAGACAGATTCTCAATTGAATTAATCTTTAGACCCTCTATTCTTGATAACATTACCAACTGGAGAGTTTTCAACAATAACCCAGATATTATGAGTTTTCTGACTCTAGAAGGCTCTTACAATAATTAGATAATTGATGAAGACCAACATGATAAACAACTGGAACAAGAAAATAGCAATAACACTATACCAAAATTCGTAGTCAAGTCAGAGGACCTATATGACTTAAAGGATAGATTTAAATGGTCCACCAATTCAAAACTTCAGAGTTCAACTCTGAGATATGAATTGGTAAATTTGGGGACAGACATAAAACTGCAGAAAATCAACCTAGGTCTTGGCCTAACATCCGAAGAAAAATCAACTTCCATCCGATTATTGAAACAATACAAGAGTGTCTTTGCCTAGAATTATGATGATCTCAAAACCTATGACACTTCGATTATACAACATACAATTCTGATGATCTCGAATGAAAAACCTATTCAACAGAAATTGAGAAAAATACATCCTAATCTGGAAAGCCAAATTAAATCTGAATTGAATAAATTATTAAAACACAAGATTATTTTTCTCATTAGGCATTCTAGGTGGGTTTCCAATCCAGTCCCAGTCAGAAAGAAAAACGGTGATATTCAAATTTGTATTGACTTTCAAAACCTTAATAAAGCTTGCCAAAAGGATAATTTTCCACTACCCCAATGGAACAGATATTTCAATCGGTCGCAGGGTCTGAATTAATGTCCTTTTTAGATGGCTTTTCAGGGTACAATCAAATCTTGGTCCACCTAGATGATCAATTGAAAACTACATTTAGAACGAAATGGGGCACTTACGCGTATCAAAAGATGTCATTTGGGCTGATCAATGCCAGTGCCACGTTTCAAAGGGCCATGGACATTGCGTTTAAAGGATTAGTAAACAAGTCAGTGGTGATTTACTTAGATGACATAACAGTGTATTCTAAAAAACATAGTAATCATCTCAGAGACTTAAAACAGATCTTCAAATGTTGTAAAAAATATGGAATCTCACTTAATCTTAAAAAATCTTTTTTTTTTTGCGTTAAGTGAGGGAAAGCTTCTTGGATTCATAGTGTCCAAATCTGGAATCCATATTGACCCAGATAGGATTAAGGAAATTTCTGAGATATCTTTACCCCATAACAAAAAAGCAATGCAGTCTTTCCTTGGTCAGATCAATTTTGTTAAAAGTTTTTTCCCTGGCTTCTCAAGAATCATGTCACCTCTCCAAGCCATGATAAAGAAAATGTCTATCTTCAAATGGGGTCATGCAGAACATGAAGTGTTTGGCTTGATAAAAGAAGTGATTATAAATGCCCCATCTCTAGCGACTCCAAACTTTTTCAATCCTTTCACTTTATATACCTTCACCTCTGAGAAATCGTATGTTGTCATACTCACACAAGCGAATCGAGATAAAGCTGAAGCCCCAATTTCCTTCTTCAATTCAAACTTGCAAGGAGTTGAATTAAATTACTCCGATGTTGAGAAACAGGCTTATGCTATTTTCAAAGCAATAAACATTTCAGACCTCTCCTTCTCAAGACTCACACCAAAATAATAGTGACATTTCCAGCTGTAAGGAATCTTTTGGTACAAAAGGATGTGGGCAAAAAGAGGGCAAATTAGGTCACAGCCCTGTAAGAATATGATGCTAAAATTAAACCAGTAAATATTATAAAAAGGTCCAAGTTTTTGCAGGATGTTGGCAGGAGCATCGCACATATCCAAAACACAGTATCCAGACAGTGAAGTACAAATGTATGAGGTAAGCCTAAACGACGCTGAATCAAGGTATGATGATATCATGTTCTATTTGAAAAATGGATATGCTCCTCCACATTTGAATTACACAAAGAAAAGGGCTCTGAGGCTAAAAGCTAAACAATATCAATTTGTAAATGATGTAATCTTTAGGATGAATTATGATTATGTTCTCCTTAGATGCCTTGAGAAATTTGAAGTAGAAAAAATATTGCAGGAACTTAATGACAGGCCAGCAGGTGGACACTATGCAGGGGATGCAACAGCACATAAAATCTTGCGCGCAGGCTACTACTGGCCAACATTATTTAAAGATGCACATAGCTATGTAAGGAGATGTCAAATTTGTCAAACTACTGTTGGAAGACAGAGGAAACCATCGTTGCCATTATAGCCAGTCAACATTGATCAGCCCTTTGAACAATGGGGATTAGATATAATAGGTGAGATCATCCCTCATTCTTCTAAATAGCATAAATGCATCGTTACAGCTACCAATTACTTGAGCAAATGGGTAGAAGCAGTTCCACTCAAGATAGCCAACTCTGAGAGTATCATCGAATTTATAGATCAATTCATAATCACCAGGTTTGGCTTACCCTCTTCTTTAATGTTTGATAATGCATCATATTTCTCAAGTAATGCTATGATAGAATTTGCGCTCAAAAGAGGTTTTAAACTCAAATATTCTGCTAATTATTATCCACAAGGAAATGGGTTGGCCGAATCAACAAACAAGAACCTTATTAGAATCATCAAATGGACTATTAATCAAAATCATAGAAACTAGCATAAGTCTTTAATGTACACTCTTTGGGCAGATCGAATAACTCAGAAAACTTCTATTGGAACTTCGCCTTTTAATTTAGTTTATGGGAAAGAAGTGGTCCTACCAATAAATCTAGCTATTCCTTCTTTAGCCTTAGTTCAATTCATCGAGGAAGCCCCTTCCTCATCCTTGCAATTAAGACAATTACAGATCCTTAAGCTTGAAGAGGAATGAGAAAAGGCCAGAGTTACCCACGTGCATCATCAACAATTAGTAAAAGCTTCTTTTGACTCACACACGATGTCTAGAAAAGAATTTCAACTTGGAGACTTAGTATTAAAATAACATAAAGCCCATGAAGAGAAAGGCAAGCATGTTAAATTCTAATGGATGTGGCTTGGACCCTTCCGGATTTTCAAACTCATCGGTCCATCAACTTTCATGTTACAAGATTTAGCAGGGAAAAGAGAGTCTTTACCTGTTAATAGACAGATCCTTGAGAAATATTTCCCATAGAAGATGATCTCTTCTAATTTTTGTAGATTATAGTTTTTAGTTAAGTTTTCTTTTGATAATAAAACATGTTGAGAATGTTCACTTTTGGTTTCCACGAGAGGAGTAGTCTCATGTAAATTTTGTTTTTCACTTGTATAAGTGGGAATGGTTATGAAAATTAATATCCATTTTTCCAAACATAGGGTCAAGTGCTATTATTCTAAAAAAATTTCCTGTTCTTTTGTTTCAATTATCCAAAAGTTTTGGTTAGAATCAACCTTAGGAAGAAGTTTTCCTTACATCAGTCACTGTCGGCCGGATAAATCATTCTTGCGGACAAGACCGATCTCTCTAGTATCAACTGATATCTAGCGACAAGCGGAACAAGCAAATCTACCTTTCTCTAAATATTTCGATTTATAAATAAAAACCAAGAGGTGTTTTAGACCCTACCTTAAGTCCAACGCTAGTTTGTGGCAGCCACCCTTCGACCATCCGAATGAGTTTCTTTTTAAGAACTTGCAAACACAAACAAGCACACATCAAATAACACCTACATAGCCAATATAATAAATCATATTCATCATGGTGATCAAGGAATCCATGAAGTAAACCATAGAAGACAACTTATTGAGAAAAATAAACTTGATTGTATTAACTTTAAACAAAGAAGAACTTTACAACCTTGGTGCCTTGATGTTGTACAAGCTCCTCCCAGGGTCCAAGCAAGAATCTCCTCTACTTTGACAAGCTTGACACTCTTCCCAATGAGATCAAAAGGTATGTAATCTCTCCTCTCAAGCTCAATTAGGAAGTCTAAATTCCAACAACATTTACCTTCAAAAATATTCAGCTTTCAACCTCCCTAGTAACTAGCCCAATGCCTCATTTTATAGTGCAGAGGAAGGAAGTTACAGGTCCACCTATGAAGGGATAATGTCCTTCAAAGGGATAAGGTCCTCACATCAAGGGGTTAGCTCCTTTAGTTATGGGATGCATGAACCACCAAGGAGCGAACTTGCCACCTTAAGATTCCCTCTAGAAGCTTCCAAAAATAACCCAAAGTGAGTTTTTAAGAATGTACTTGCACCTTTTTTACTTTTACAGGGGTCCGCACCCATTACACAAAAACGGAGCGGGCATGTCCGCAGGGGACATGACCAGTGGGTGCGAGACCGCAGGTAATGCTAAGAGAAAGTGCGGAACCAGAGTTTTAGAGATTTTCAAGGACCTTCTCTCATTTTTCAAGGCTTGACATGAAGAGCTGAGGTTTAAGACTTGCAAAGGAGGAAAGTATGAGTGGTGATAGACTCACACTGACTGTAGAATGTCATGGTGACAATATTTTGTGCAACAGATTGCCCCCTAAAGTGCGAAGTCTGTAATAGATAGTATTTGTCATCTAAGAAGAGTGAAGTACTTTATCATTTTGAGGATCATCCTGTGGAGAGCCTGGTTGGAACCTGTAAAAACATTCAATACAAAATATATATATGTGATCATATCATCGCTGAGGTAGGCATTCCCATACTCAGATCAAAACTGACTAGAAAACTAACTAAACTGCTCTGATATAGGAATGATCTTGTAATACATCACAAATATAGACATATGTAGAAACAGTATGGGTGCAGCCATCTGTTTATGAATAGTCCACTGTATAATGAATAACAAAATTCCTCACAACCTGGATGGTGGAAACTAGATCCAGGGTCTTGATTTCTGCTTCCCGAACTAGTACAATTCTATCCATGTGAATGAATGTGTCAAAGTCGAACATGGTAGAAACCACTTGATTACCAGTCAATGATGTAAACTGTTAACAAGTGTGAGAGAAACCACCAGTAATGTCAATGGCTCTCAAAGTACTCAGTACAATCCATGAAATGTGAATAGATGAGTTGATGTCGAACATGTCATGGAATCTTTTGATCGAAGGTCAATGATGCAACCTGTCATCGAAGGTGAGAAACCTGCCATTGAGGCATGCAGATTCGAAGGTACTGACGATTTCTAGATCATATTTCTAGATAATGAGCCGAAGTCGATAGAAAGCGATCCGTCGTAGGCAAGCCCACAACACGAAATCATAGATCAAGTTTGAAGAAATATATTTGTAAGGACTATCTCAGGGATGGTCAAGATGGATGACAGATATTTTGTAGATGAATGGTTTATTTGAACTAACCTCTTGAACACATAACGACACTTCAGGATGGTTTGGTGACAATTGACCCAAAGCTAATACCCAAAAACTGGCTAAAGACTTTCAATATGGTTTGACTAACTGTTAGGCAAAGGATTTCCCAACCCAGGTGAACAAAAAGTGTCATGTTCAAGAGTGATTGAATACTTTTCTGAGACACAAAGTATAACAAACAGGTTCATTTTTCTCTCTTTTTCCCCACCATTTCTGGCAAGTACCTCTTTATTTTTGACAAGCTTGAGGAGGATAACATTTGCTTGGTTATAAGCTCATCCTTTGGATGAGTCCAACTTAGTTTAAAATTCGAACCCTAAGAAGGAGTGGTCCGTTCTTGTTTGTAATTGAACAAGTCCTTTACTGTTAAATTTTAATGAGTCTAGTATAGGAGAAACTCAGTGTTTTTCAATTTTATGGAGTCAGAAGAAAAATTTAAGAAAACTCCATGGTTGTCCTTTTTCGTAAATTTGTGTCTCCCAAGCCCGAAAAAGTATAAAATAATACTTGAGAGAACTACTTGACCATTACGATCAAGGAGTACTTTTCATAATTAGTGTCTTCGATCTGAAAAAGTAAAAAAGCGATCAAGGACACGTCATTTTATAACCAATATCGAACTTGAAATGACAAAATCTCGGCAATCTTTTCATGTTTATACAGTCAAAAAAGAGTTGTAAGTGGACCGTCTTTTTAATTCTGTTTTAACGAATTTAAAAAGGAAAAAAATCGGTAATCTTTTCATATTTCACGAGTCAGAAAAGAGCTTAAAGAGGACTCATCCTAGAGGAACGAGTGGTATAAAGGGTAGCAACTGGTTCCGGCAATGGAGGAACTGCTCAAAACATGTAATGGTTAAGAGGCTGGCTAATAAAACCACTCATAGATGCGGTCCCTCAGGAAGGGTAAACAACCAAGTGAAAGCATATGATCAGCCAAAGAGATGGTGGTGATGGAATGAAAACAACCAAGGCTCATCTAACGGAATTTAGCAGATAAATATGGCAATCACAAGATGTAAAATAGGTATGGGTTCATTTTTACACAAGCTTTAACCATAGAGAACTTTGCTTGGATTCAGTTTCATGTTTACACAAGCTTGAAACGAAAAACTATGCTTGTTATAAGTTCGCATTCCCCCAGCATAATGATGCAAATCAAGGCACATGCCCCCCAAGCTTCATTGCATTCAACCAGGTGGATGGAATGAAGGTTTACTTGCAAGATCTTGAAAAGACTTGACTGGAAAGGGGAGTTGTTTCATTTTTTAATGAGGTTGACACAGGAAAAGAAGTATCCTCAAAACCCTTGTTTCATTTTTTAAACGAGCTTGACACAAGATAAGGAACTATGCTCATGACTCCTTGTTTCATTTTTTAACAAGCTTAACACAAGACAAAGAACTATGCTCAAGTCTACTCTCTACAATCTACCTAACAAGGAACTATGCTCCAAAATCCTTGATTCATTTTTTAACGAGCTTGGCACAAGACAAGGAACTATGCTCTAAAATCCTTGATTCATTTTTTAACGAGCTTGACACAAGACAAGGAACTATGCTCAAGTCTATTCTCTACAATCTACCTATATAACCTACTAATTCATTCTTTTAATGAGGTTGACACAGGAAAAGAACTGTCCTCATACCTGATTCATTTTTTTAATGAGGTTGACTCAGTAACGGGAATTATCCTCTGACCAACTGATTCATTTTTTAACGAGGTTGAAACAAGAAAAGAACTATCCTCATAGTCACTGATTCATTTTTTAATGAGGTCGACACAGTAAAAGGAACTTTCCTCAAACCTGATTCATTTTTTAACGAGGTTGACTCAGTAACAAGAACTATCCTCTGACCAACTAATTCATTTTTTAACAAGGTTGACACAGGAAAAGAACTGTCCTCATAGTCATTGATTCATTTTTTAATGAGGTCGACACAGTAAAAGGAACTTTCCTCGAACCTGATTCATTTTTTAACGAGGTTGACTCAGTAACAGGAACTTTCCTCGAGGCAACCTGTTTCATTTTTTAACGAGGTTGACACAGGAAAAGAACTGTCCTCATACCTGATTCATTTTTTAACAAGGTTGACTCAGTAACAAGAACTATCCTCAAAACCCTTGATTATGGCTTCCAACTGGAAGAAAGACATGTCAATGGACACACCTTGATCATGGCTTCCAAGAGGTCTTCATTAGAAGGAAGAATTGTTCTCTGGAAGGAACACATGTCAAGGGACTCAAAATGGATAAGAACATCGCGTTCAAGTAATCCCATAGAGTTTTCCATGTTAATTACCAGATCTAAATTGAAGGAAGATGAGAAAATAGTGAGAGGCTCACTTACATTAGTAACTGAAAACATGGGACCAGTTGCCACATAATTAACCCATGGCAGGGTAGATACCACTTTAGAATCAAGAACATTTAGGGGTGTCATATTATCGGTAGTTGAAACAAGACTAGGGAACGAAAGCTGGTCTACAGTCACAATATTTCCATTGTGAGGGAAAGACATCACGTGAAAGAGTGTCGATACAACAACTTTCATTGCATAAACATAGTCATGCCCAAGGAGTAAATTGAAATCCAAGGGACCTCGAACTACCATAAGATCAATATAGATAGTTTTACCTTCCAAGGTAATACAAAACTTAGGAAGAATCCCTAAAGGTTCACTAATGGTTCTGTTAAAAGCTTTCAGATTCTACGTAATAGGTGCAAGCTGAGGGGAACCCAAATCTTTCCAGGCAGTTGAGGATAAAATACTAACAGAAGCACCTTCATCTACCTGTGTGCGGTGTATGTCCCTACCACCAGCCTTGACAATGATTTGGAAAGGGATGGAGGAAGGGTTCTGTCAGTCTATTCCAATCAAAGGAAAAGACCTCAGTACTTGGAAGGGGTTATGTAGAAACAGGTGAAATGCCCCTCGGCATAGAAGAATCTGATGTAACAAGAAGAACCTGAGTGGTATGAAGTTCAATCTCTAAAGGGAGAGTGGGATTGACCAAATGTGAAATTGAATCGACCACTTGATCAACTAATGGATCATCAACCTGAGTGATATGAGTTTCACTTTCCAATGGAAGAGTGGGATCGACTGTACTTGAAATTAGATCAATCACTCCATCAGTTGACGGTAGGTTGGGAGAAAGTTTACGGTAAGCAGTTGGAAATGCTTGCTATGGAACAGTAAGGTTTTCCAACAATTTTGAGGCTTCCTCCATGTGAGGGAAAATGCGAGTTTGATGACTCCCTTTGCATAACTTACAAGGAAACCTAACTTTACCCTTTTTCCTAGGAACCTGACTATCACTGGTTGATGGATCAATGGAAAGTTGATGATATTTTTTTGACCATACTTCTAAGACCTTTGGAATACCAGGACAATTGATAAGGAAGTGGTCACTCTTACAAAGCCTGCAAGGGTATTTGGGTTTACGATGCATGTTGGAGGTTTCCTCAACAAAACTAACACTTACAGCCATGGTTGGTTGGTTGACTTCTTTCTTATCTTGCTTCTTCTTCTTCTTCTTCCCTTTCTTCTTCTTCTTAGCCACTTGGTTACTAGCGTCAAGGCTTTTACCAAGCGAAGAGGAAGAAATGGAGGAAGAAATATTAGGTGAAGAAGGTAAAGGGTCAACAGAAGGTTAGTGATGTTGAGATGGTGAACTCTGTTGAGGTGAAGAATTCAGTTTAGGTGGAACAATTGGAGTATTTGGGGCCAATGAAGTTGAAAATAACCATATCCGTAAACCTATTGTAAATCTAGGTAATGAAAAAGTAGCCATATAAGGAGGACCAACATTTCCAAAGCAAGGAAAAGTACTAGGATTCTCATTAAGAGGGGTTCCTTGGTCGGTAAATTCTGGAACAGTTGCCATTATATTCAACTTCAGTGAATTTTATTAACAATTTAGAACTAAAATTAACAATTCACAATTCACCTAACGATTAAAATTCACAATTCACACCTATGGTCTCTAAAAGAGAAAACAAACAAATTAACATGCGCTATCAAATCTAGGAGTCAAACCACACACAAATAGTAACTTTCCGTACTAAAAAAACTAGTTGGTGATGAAATCCAACATCACAGAATTCAATACAGAAAGGGCGGTTGGAACAGTTACCCTGAAAACCTACTTAATGAAACAGACTGGCACAAGTTCCTGCACAAAGCCATCTCAAGTGAAGAGAACCCCCCAGAGAGTCCAAGTGAGTCTAGTTGACATCTGCTCCAGGTACAGTGGGATCTTCCCTCCACCGTCACCTTAGGAAAGAATCCTATAGATTATGGCCACTAAGGTTACCAACAGAAACAAATATACCTGGGGGAACAGTCTATGATCTGATCCACACGCAAGGGAAGAGTAACAAAGCTCAATCCCCTTGAAGGCTCCTTGACATAATCCAAGGTTTACCAATAAGTGACCCTAGGCTCCTCGACAATGGTCAATCCAAGATTTACCGTTTTTAATACGTGTATATCTGTTATCATTCCCAATGAGGAAGGATTGATTACCTCACTGGTTCAGATATGATCTCGTGCTTGACTCCTTTAGGAGGAGCTTCCCAGAGCATACATGCAACAATTGGAATTTTTCCTACCGCAAGATCGACTACTTGTTTGTTTTACTGTCTTGGAGAGTTAACTAAAACCTATTCCAAGACACTAAACTAAGCTAGATTGGTGGAAAGAGCCCTAAAAATGTAAAAATTACTAGATGAATTTTAATTAAGCGTCGTGTTATTTAGGTTGTTATTACTCAAAAGGGTAAATGGATATGTAACCAATGGTGTTATGACCTGACCCAAAACTGAATGCAATCAAATATGATAATGTAATCTTTTCAATTCGATGAATCCTAACTAAAGTAAGGAGAAAGTTTCCATTCACTTCCAACAATGCAAAAAATTGATCACTAAGAGAAAATATAACAAATTCTCTAATGCACTAATTTCATCAAGAAAAATTAATGCAAATCAATTCCAAAACAGTTTTTTATTTTATTTTTATTTTTGTGTGTTAAAAACAAGCATAAAAATATGTAAATTCAAATCAAAGAAAACTAATCTAAATCTACGATTGATTTTTCGGAATGTAAACTATGCAATTGTAATCTATGCACAATTCACTTGAAAAGTATGCAAATGTAATCTATGCACATTTTTCATTCATATTTTGAAAATGAGAATTCTAATTATGCAAATGTGATCTATGGAAGAGAATTCTCAAACACAAGATGATTCTAATGTAATCTAAGAACCAATCAAGTGCAAGTCAAGAAAATTGGGTGAGAGTTCCAAAGATCAAAAAATAAAAACACTCAAAAAAGAGACTCAGAAAAGAGACTCAAAACACCCAATTAACTTAATGGAGATTGATGAGATGAAGAATTTGCTAAGAGAAACTCATAAACAAGGCTTTTTGACAGAACACATGCAGATCTGGGTAGACACTAAAAGCCGAAAATAAAAACTAAACTTAACTAGACAAAAACAATTTAGGTTTTTCAAGAATTTTAACAGGGTCCGCAGGCTTCCGGTATAACCAGATGTGGTACTGCTCTATGTAGTAAAGTAACAGTGCGGGGATGTCCGCACTGTGTTACAAGCAAAACGTGCAGTCCTCTTTAAAATTTCGGAAAAAAAAAATATACTTCAGATCCTAAAAACTACCCAATCCCACACACATCACACAAAAACCAGAAAGAAAGAAGAAGTTTCTCAAGTCAAAGTAAAAGTAAAGGCAAAAAACCAAACTTCAAGTCCCCAGTATGGTCACCATTTTGTTGGCCAGATAAATCGTGCTTGCGGACAAGACTGATCTCCCTAGTATCAACTAATATCTAGCGACAAGCAGAACAAGCAAATCTACCTTTCTCTAAATGTTGTGATTTATAAATAAAAACCAAGAGGTGTTTTATACCCTACCTTAAGTCCAATGCTAATTTGGGGTAGCCATGCTTCGACCGTTCGAATGAGTTTCTTTTTAAGAACCTGCAAACACAAACAAGCACACATCAAATAACACCTGCATAGCGAATATAATAAATCATATTCATCATGGTGATCAAGGAATCCATGAAATAAACCATAGAAGACAGCTTATTGAGAAAAATAAACTTGATTGTATTAACTTTAAACAAAGAAGAAATTTACAACCTTAGTGCCTTGATGTTGTACAAGCTCCTCCCAGGGTCCAAGCAAGAATCTCCTCTACTTTGACAAGCTTGACACTCTTCCCAATGAGATCAAAAGGTACGTAATCTCTCCTCTTAAGCTCAATTAGGAAGTATAAATTCCAACAACATTTACCTTAAAAAATATTCAGCTTTCAACCTCCCTAGTAAGCAGCCCAACGCCTCATTTTATAGTGCAGAGGAAGGAAGTTACAGGTCCACCTATGAAGGGATAGAGTCCTCCTTCAAAGGGATAAGCTCCCCACATCAAGGGGTTAGCTCCTTTAGTTATGAGATGCATGAACCACCAAGGAGCGAACTTGCCACCTCAAGATTCCCTCTAGAAGCCTCCAGAAATAACCCAAAGTGAGTTTTTAAGAATTTACTTGCGCCTTTTTTATTTTTACAGGGGTCTGCACCCATTACATAGAAACAAAGCGGGTAGGTCCGCAAGGGACATGACCAGTGGGTGCGAGACTGTAGGTAATGCTAAGAGAAAGTGCGAAACCAGAGTTTTAGAGATTTTCAAGGACTTTCTCTCACTTTTCAAGGCTTGACATGAAGAGCTGAGGTTTAAGACTTGCAAAGGAGGAAAGTATGAGTGGTGATAGACTCACACTGACTGCAGAATGTCATGGTGACAATATTTTGTGCAACAGTCACAAAAGGTATCAATAACAAAACAAAGATTCTCTGCGGAAAAACTATTTTTAAACTCTACAATTCTCATCCAGGAGAATTCTTAAGGAACCAATGACTCCCCCCCACTCAAGGAATTTGCAAGATTCAAGGAGTAATTCAATTATACACTTTAAAACATAAAGAATAAGAGGTCTCATCAAGAGCTGGCTTATCATGATCATAAAGATTATAACTAACTGACATTGCCATACTGCTTATCAAAATAGGATAATGGCTTAAGATTGTTTCAATCAAAAGACATGGGGTCTCATCATGAGCCAGCTTGTTCAGTTAAGTTATAAATCAAGTGAATGGCACTGTCAATTTTGGCCACCAAACCAAGACATTGTTCTTTAAGAATTAAAAGAGAAATAAGAAAAGAAAAAGCAATAAGTTTATATGAGGGTTTATCTTTGAAAATTGCATGCTTCTCAAGTAGGACACGGGATCATTGTTGGGTAACAGGTAACCCTGTCGAGGCTATAAACAATTGCTGGAAGTAGAGGCTCTATTGACGACAAATGAGTACACCAAAACTGATCTAAAGATATGTTTTTGTTTTTATCTTTACAACCAAGTAATGACTGATGTGAGTAAAATGACTAACTCTAGGAAGAGGATAATCAGAATAAAGATAGTTAGAACAAGATGTTGTTATTTGATAAGTAGCACTATTTACCTTATATTTCATACAGTTAAGTTTCATTTTCAAAACCATTTCTTTTTGTAAGTCTTAGAAAATTCAAAAAAATCATCAGAGATAACTGGTTCTTCCAAGTGAATCTCCAATTGTTGTGCCTATTGACAACCCCCCATTTATTAGTATTAGTAATAATGGTAATAAATGGGGACCCTTTTAAAAAATCAAATCTTAGCATTTAATGTTGTCTTTTTGTTTTTAGAATAAAACAAGATGTCAAAGTGGAACTTGCTAAAACATAGAAATTTACCTTTTCATACTCCTAGCACATAAAACTTCACAAACTACGAGTTTCTTATAAAAGTTCTTCATTACCATAAGGACTAAGAAGAACTTTATAAATGGAAAAGTCATGAACATTAAGGAAAACCTTAAAAACCCCGCTTTAGGAAAGGTTATTCTCGCATCGCAAAAGTTTATAGCAGACATCCCTTATAAGAGTTACTTCTTGAAAATGCAATCCGTGAGAATGCGAGATCATGAAGCTTATAACTTCATCTCATCGCAAATTCCAATACCACGGTGTTACTTTATGAAACAAAAGTAAATATTGCGAAATGCGATAACATCTCACAAATCACATATCGCAGCAGCGCATGTAATGATGGTTTTCAACGAAATAGAGTTTTTCCAATATAGCGATCTGGCATTTGATGCAAAGTTATGAACATTAAAGTTTAGCATAATGGTCCATTAGTGGTCATTTATTAAAAAATTATTCGGATCAGTGTAAAGGACCATTTGAAACAAGTTGATATATTTTGATATGATTTAGAATTAAAGACCTCCTATCAATTTATTTTCGTCATTCTATTGTTCTTGCATTCAATATCATTTTTATCATATTTTTTCTCTCTGCTTGCAACTTTCAGGAAGAACACGGAGAGATTAACACACGAAGAAATGGGAAAGAAAGGCAAGGCTCCTGCGGTTGAGAAGTTAGAAATGACCCCATTATTCACAAACACTATCTGTAGTAGGGACGTAGAGATATCTACCTGGGAAGCTATGTATCAGTTGCTAGAGGATGAACACTAGAGAATTATGGAAGTTATAGTTATAGTGGATGGACGTGGCTCTTCTGAAGCATCCCTAACTGAACTTGCATGCTCGTTTCTACACTGCATTATGGCGAGGCCAAAAATACTCCCCTACACTGATATGGTGAAATGGATTATAGATCACGCAGACATATCTGACAGAGAGTTAAAAAAAAAAAGCCAGGAGGTCATGGGGTTATTTACTCCAAACAATTTGAGGCGTATGTACCACTTACCAGAACCCCAAGCCAGCTACAACATGCAATTTGTCGAGAAGTTTGCCAAGAAAAATGAAGATTTGGTAGAATGCACAAAGCACTGGTCAACAATGAGGAAAGACTGAAAAAGGACAAAAATGGTATGTACACCACTGGCTCTATTTGTTCTCCTTACTGTTTTGCCACTACAATGTTATGTAGACTATTTGGGAAACTAGACATCAACAAGTTTTCATCAGAATGGTTACCTCTAGTGGATGCGGCTACCAATGCCACAATAATGGATTGGGCTCAAATCCTGTCGGACAGTTTAGCCACTGCAATTTTAGGATATAAAACTAAAAGAAGCTTTGCTTCGAGGGTTTACCCTCCATTCTTTTGAGTACCTATGTCATGAATGCTATTTGTTTTGTTTACGAATTTCCTATTATGGGATGGAGGTGGACGGTACAAAACCAACCGCCCATTCATGTTTATCACAAAGTATTGTGGGAATTCAATTTCATCCAATATTTCTTTAAAATTCGTCATGGAGTTATGCTCCCAATTTATAAAATGCTCTACAACCGAGATGCCCCAAGGTTTTCCCCAGAAGCTGAAGTGGATATTGTCTCCGTGGCAAGGTGGTTTGGGGAAGAATTGTTTGCGTATATCAGAGTGTTTGGCAGCATTACTTCACCCCATGTGCTACCTTTTTATGTCCCTAACAAATTGATGGCCAGGGAGATAGCCTATTAGACCTGTGGCATAGGGGGAATGAGCAAGGTACTAAAAGATTCCAAGAAGGCCATTTGGCCCCAATTTCCTGTAATATAAGGAGCGTTTGCATTTCATGACTTAGGTCATGCTTTCAAAGAAGTTGATAATGTATTATGTTTAAAACTACCAAAGTTCCTGGGATGGCAATATGATCCCTTTGGTGTTGTAAGTAATTTTACTACAATGGTTAAAATAAAAGTGTTTTCTCATGAAGAAGATCCCTTTGACGATGTTTTTTTGCAAAAAAACACCTTCAGAGAGGTTCAACATATAGCACGAATTCAATTTGACCAAGAAAATCTCCAAAAGTTTAACAATTACAGAAAGCAGCGATTATCAAAGGTCGAATTGGACCAATTGCTCATCGAACCAATAAGGGAGCCTACTCCCAGTGTTAGCTTAAGTGAAGGTTCAAAAGAGAAGTCCAAAACAAGTTCTGAAAAAGAATCAGCTGAAAAGTCTAGTGATCAACCCAAGAGTGAACATAGCAAAAGTGAAGAGTCAATAAAAGACATAGCTCAATCTATAGGAAAGCCTAATCAGCAGGCTTTGTCCCCAAAACAAGTTGAAACTCCCACTCCTCTTACAAAGCCAATAAAGCCACTTGTAATTGATCTCAAAGGGGAATGGGAAAATCTTAATAAGATACTCAGCACAGAAGAACAGAGCACAAAGCCATTGACAAATCCAAAAGAGATAACCACAGAGATGATAATAGAGAGGGCTGTCAGTACTTAGGAAACAGAGCACATTCATGTTGCTCCCTCGTCTGAAATTATACTAAGGATAGAGGAAATTCCTCCTCTAGATGTATTTTATAGCCCTCAACATAAGGTTGTCGTCAAAAGGCAAAGAAAGAAAAGGAAGCTGGATGTTGTGCTCACTCCCGAGGATGAACCTCTGGATGTTCTTTGGAAAGACCCCACTACAGACCCATCGGAAAATCTAACTAGGCTCTCACAGATCACAGGTGCATATGCTTCGGCAACTATTGATAAGGTAGCAGAGGTTCAATTGCTACTTAAAGAAAAAGAGGATAGGATTTTGTTTTTGGAACAACAGTTACAGCAAGTCAGCATCAATCAAGAAGCAGAAACACAGTTGGCAAAACTCCAGCAAGACTTCCAGCAAATGCAATTGGCACATCAAAGCAATTTGGCTACTAAAGAAGAATAGTTACAAGGTATAATAGAACTGCATAAAGATGATCCCAAAATTGGGGAGTTTATCACAGAAGAACTTGTTCTCAATTCCCAGCTCCTGTAACAAAAAGACCTACTCTGCTAGAAGATCTCGCAATGGAATTTCCATTTCGAAATGAGCGATAATATTACAAATCAGGTCATAGAATTACGACCTGAATATGATTCAATTTTTAAGGTCTCATACTTCTTGAACTGGTAGAGGTCCGAGGAAGGAAAAAGAGTAGACATGCCCAGAATTGTCAAATCACACAAATAAATTTTATTCGCGAAATGGGATTCTCGGTTAAAGGAAGTAGAATAGGTAATGGAAGATGCATCGGCAATAGCGAATAGTTTCATTGAATGCATAAATGAAAATCTACACAAGGCCAATTTGGTAGCAGGGACCACTCCGGGCTTCCTTCCAAAGGAACAACAACTTTAAACAGTTGGAAACAAACAGCAGAGGAAAGGGCATAGGCAATTAAACAGGTAAACAAGTTAAAATAGGAAACATACTGGCAGTACCTGATAAAACCACATAGCCAATGGATGACCCTGAAGTGCCTCATAACTTCTGTTGAGAAGATAGTGCCAGCTCTTGCCAACACCGTATTTCTAGTATAGGTAAAAGCTGAAGTCAACAAACCGATGCTCTTGAAACTGATGATGGATATTTGCGATCTAAAGGATCAGATGTAGGATTTATCATAGATAGTTTTGTTTTGTTTTAGTTTATGTTTGCTTAAAATGAAGCAGGTTGTTTAAACCTCCTCATCTATTTTTGTAATATTTATTTTTAGATTTCATAGAGTAGTATTTAAACCCCTCTCATGCATTTAGAAAGGGGTCCAGAGTTTTATCAAATATAATTCTTCAGAATGTGCATTTTGCCCCCCATTGAGGAGGTTTTGATAAAATGAATGGAACGATATTTATTTTCTATATGAGTTTAATATCTGCTACTAAAATGCACTTTGGTACTCTTAGTGGATGTTAAGTGATTTGAAGATAGATCTATATTGCTGCAGCTCATGAGTAGAACTTATTACAAATGGTATTTTTATCTCCTAATACTTTTTACTTATGTGTTAAGCAATAAATCATTTTCAGTTATTTAGATATGAAAGCTTGAATGTTTAGTTGTCATTATTGCACTTCTGTATGGTGATAACTTACTCTTTATGTTGAATACGTGAATGACTCTTTTGCAATATATTTCTCATAATTTTTTCGGCTAAATTTTTATACGAAACAATCATTTTTAAATGGATTCTTTTCTTATGGTGATTGAATGATCTTCATTATCAATTGATTTTAGAAATTATTTTAGATTGCATAAGTAAACGTTACTCCTAGGATAGTTTAAAGTTAGATGTTTTCTTTGATTACAATAGATTGCATATGTTAGTTAGAAGATAGACTAGATTTAGAACAAGCATTCACCCCATAAAATCCCAAAAAAGAAAAATATCATCCCACTAGCACATAAATCATAAACATATTGGGAAACCGATCCCATCATCCCCATTCGGAGCCACTATTCTAAATGGAAAAGGAGCTGCATTAAGGTCTGGACCAGGCGGTTATCCCCCTTGTTGGAGACCCGATTTTTCGAGCTTTCAACAGGTCCCTAACTTTCTCAATTGATTTTTCAAGGTACTCCTCAAGTTTCAGTAGGTCAAATTACTAAAAATTTGGCACAGTCTCAATTGAACCCGTACCAGGGGGCAATGAAAATCCCTATCGAGCAACAATCTCTATCACATTAAGTGCCTTCTCAAGGCTAGCAAAACCAAACCCAACCATTCCAATGGATTCATCGCCATCCCTAGGCTGGGAAACAAATCCACTTGTATGATGGTTATCAGAACCCTCCATATTCTAGTAACCATGTTCCCTATTATCAGAAACCTCCTGTTATAGCGGCTACAACCACCCTCCAAAATTTTTCCTTAGCTTCCTTTTGGAGCCTGCCTACCAACCATCCTCAGTAGCATGTCTTGCACTGTCAAGTGCACGAGCTTCAATGGTTTTCTCATAGATTTCCAGCCTGTTCATGATAGCTTGTTGCATCTCCCTCACAGGTTGTTTCTCCGAACTTGGTCCAGCTACAGGCTGAGCATATCCCTCAAGCAATTGAGCAATTATGGAGTGAAACTAGCCTTCCCTTCAATAGTTGAACAATCTTGACTAGCAGCCTACTGGGCTCTAGAATTGTGCAATTCTTCCTGTCAAGATTCACTAGAATAATTGCGCAATTTGTCCCAGCAAGACTGCTCAACCCAGAAATTGTGCAATCCCTCTGAGAAGCCAGCCCATATCCCTCCCAGAAATGTGAAAATTTCCCCATCAGTCATGTCGATTGTTATATGTGCCTTCACATTGACCAGTTCCCTCTGAGACTGAGCAAAACTGATTCGCATGCATGGTCTTCTTCTCCCAAGGAAACATGCAAAGGCATCCGTTGATTTAGGGATCTATTTTTAGTAGCTCGAGGTTACATGCAAGGATCATTTCAGAAACCTCCCGCCAAGTGTTACTTTTCCTAGATTTGTGGCATGCGCGTCACAACCTTGATTTTATCAAAACTCATCAACCGGATGCTACATAGCTCATTCCTCACATCGAACTTGTAGCTTTGACATCCCACATTTCATCTAGGAGTCGTTGACACATTCAGCTCAACTATTTTGGGGTAGGCTCGCTTTGCATGTCTTGCGCTATGTTTTTGTCTCTTTTTGTGTTTTTCTTTGTGTGAGTGTTTTTTGCTTGATTTCAATTAAAATCTACTATCATTTTGATATATGTTAGCTTGTAGAAGCACCGTTTCAGTTTTCATTCGCATCTCACTATCGTTGCATGCATGATAAGGTCTTGTATGAACGGTTGTTGTTGCGGGGACTCGCTTCACACACATGCATGCTTTCCCATTTTTTGAATCCTGCACTTGCTATTTGCATGTATGATCATTCACTCCTTTTTTCACTCATCTCTCCATACATTCAGACTTCTCATGTTCTCAGTCGTCCGTCGGCCGAACTGGGCTGCCTTGGCCTGGACCATTCCTTGCCCGTCTAGCACTGCGCATTCCCGGAAGCGAAGGCTCTGCCTTCACTCTTGAAATTGTGCAAGTCTGGCCCAAAACTGAGCTCCAAGCTTGCATTGCACAATTCTTTGTGGTAGTGTCCAGCTAGCCCCAGAAACTGCGCAATACAGTTTAATGGTTGCATGTCACTACTGACTGAAATTGCGCATTGCGTAATTTCAATCCTCAGCAGGCCAAGCTAGACTGTTCATTACACAATTCTAATAATTAGTTAGCCTCCTGATAGGCTGGACTATGCCTTGTGATGTTTTGGCAGTCAGTCTCCCAACCTCCCGACGGAAATTGCACAACCTTCATGATCAGTCACACAGGTATGTTGCAAGTCAGTCTCAAGTTCGTTTTGGTTTTCGACTGATAGATTGCTTGCTATGAGTGTTGATATGTCTCCAGGTATCGCAGGTGTTTTCCTACCTCTCAGTAGCACAGGTATAATGGTTTCTAGGAGATCAGAGTCGAAGACTTCGTTCAAATCTCGTTTGGGGTTTGCAACCAAGCAAGTGTTTATGAGCTTTCCTACCTATGAATACATCAAGTTGTCCGTAGACAAGGACATCAAGATAATATGCCTATACAGTTACGACAAGAAACACCATCAATAGCAACAGAAGGCAGTAGACCTACACACAATGAATGCAAGAGGAAGGTTGTTAACAACACAGAGGTGGAACAAAGTTACAAGCTCAAGTAGATCCACTTGTGATGAAAGCATCTTTGAAAACTAAGGATATGAGTTGACGACGTGACATGAGGATCGCATGAAGGTAGAGAATAGAACAAAGAAGGAGTCACATGTGTTGAAGAAGTAACTCAAGGAAGAACATGATCTGCATAGATGAGAGAATGAGTTGCAACAAGAATAGGTATAGTAGGGGGTGCAACATGCATAGACAGACGAAACTGCGCCCGTACAAGTTATAGATCCATTCTAGCAGCTGGCATAGAGCAAACAAGGTGAGAAGTGTTGTTGATCGCATGCAAGGGAATACATCAACTTGCATGTAATTGTGCACATAAATGCGATCCTACCCATTTGGCACACTCACGAAGGCGAAGAAAAGAAGCAAGTCCAACTGGAGTTGAACATGTATTTTGACAAGTTGATGCACATGACCATGAGCACATGCTTGGAGAGAAAAGTAGACACTATGCATCAACATGTTGCCATTCTGGTTGCACCTAGGATGAGCATGTGCATGCCATCAGATGGGACACAGGAGCCATATCATTGCACCCAGATGCAATGAAGGCAATAATTCGCTTCAGTAAGATGTCACCACTGAGCACACGGACACCATCATGAACAACCAACATTAGCATCAGCTCACCACCTTCGACCATCACAAGGATGTCAAAGAGTTGGTCTCACCACAACGGTCCGAGTGTCAGTAATGTCTTGCATGGCTTTCTCAAGCCATTTTGTCTCACATGGGCATGTGTGCATTGTAATATAACGTCTTGTCAAGTGGATGTTTAAGTGTTGATAGTTGAAAGTCATAGTCATAGAGTAGCTGAAGAGTCATGAGGATAGATAAACAGTCTCAAAGGGGAACGTCAAGGGTCACCCCACCTTTTACTATAAATAATACCTCATAACGCATTGTATGGGCTTTTGGTTAGCCAAACTTCCAATAGGAGTATCTTAGAGAAAGCTTGGACAATATTGTAATGAACCTTAGGTTCTCCAATGCACAAAGCTAGTATATCTCTTTGGAGGAGCATGTGGTTGTGGCTGTAACGTTCTTCTATCTGAACTAGTGGTTGGACATGGATCTATTGTATGAATGGAACTTACACTTATTAATATAACAGAGCCAACATGTTTCATGCATATGTTGTATTGTATTTCAGCTATCTTGAGTACTCTAAATGATATATGTATATGTTTTCTTACGCATGCATGTGTAGCTATTTCTGTATATGTATGTTTTCTGAAATGCATTGTTGGTTTAACCATCACTTTGGATTTCTAGCTAACTTCCCTTCCATGTTGTGATGCATTTTTGCTTATGTGTTCCCTTCATAACTTTATGCTATCACAGGTTTCCATGGGGCGCACTCACCTCGCCCTTCCAGTGTTAGAACCTCTCATGCACCTTCCTTGACTTACTGCATATGTCACACCCTTGCTACCAATAGGGACATCTTACTTGCCTTCGTGTGAAACCATGGTAAAGGTGATACTACATGACCCACTGCTGGGACTCCTACACCAAACGCTTTGATGTCTAGTTGGGACTTCTTATCGAGGAGAGCCCCTAACATGTTGGCGGGTCTAGTAACGTCAACACCTCCTTACCCAAGAATGAAAGTTTCTATTGCCCAGGCTATCGTATCATATCTAGGTTGTCCTCCTACAGACTATAATCGGTAGTTGCCTTTTGTGAGTACTCTTGAATTACTAGATTTAACTCAACTTACTAATGACCCCATTTCTCATTCACCATGGTGGTCGATTATTCCCACTAAGTTGTCTTTTGATATCCCAAAATTCAATTGGAATCATGTAGAAGACCCATCGATGCATGTTATGATGTATCATTTGTGGTGTTCACCAAACTCACTTAATAATGATTCCATTCAACTCCGTATTTTCCAATGAATGCTTATGGATACCACAGCTAAATGGTATATTGAATTACCTAGAAAGTCATTCCACGACTTAAGCACTTTAGCCACTACCTTCCTCACACATTTCTAGTTCCCATCAAATATGAAACTAGAACGAAACTATTGACTAACCTCAAACAATTACACTCTAGTCACATTTTAGATCACATTCATGAGCGGAGGCGTCATTGTTGTATGGTCAAGACTTATGTTCCTGATCAACTATTAGCGGAATGGTTTGTCAAATCTCTATTAGCTCCCATAACAGGAGATGTGGCCAAAGGTGGAGTCGCTACTAAAGAGAAATTTATTACTCATGCTCAGTATTTAGATGTAGTTTATATCCAATTGGGCACACTCTATGATAAAGATACCAAATGCCCCGAGACCCTCGAATATTGTTACTCCTCCACCTGGTAAAGAATCTCATGCTTACTGATGGCATTATAGGTTCTGCCAGTTCGTAGTTGGTGAGTAAACCATCTGATGTTTCTCTTACCACTCCTACAAAAAAGCCTACATCTCACCCTCTTGTGGCTTCTGCATCTGAGATAAATGACATCTCATCTGATAAAGGCAACTCTCAATAACAACTTGGAAGCAAGAACAAAGGTAAAGGTAAGACAAAGAAAGATTCCTTACTGTAGGTGATGAGCCTCATAAATGGGTAATTATATGGGCTCATTTTACCTCCTAACCCAGTCAAATCAACCATTCTCTCAGTTTATTGTATGATTTTCTGATTATATTTATGCTTATAGGGTGAGTTGAATTAGTTATTATGCCATGTGGTCTAACATGTATTTAATGCAGATTATTGATGGATTTCGAGGTCAAAGTCAAGGATCTAGTGGTCAAACTGTAGCAATAAATCGAAGTAGACATAGTAGAGGACCTATAGGATAGAATCCCCCTCATTTATTGCTCCTCACTTAGAATTCCCCTTCATTCAGCTCGAAGTACAAGCAGCCGAATCATGCACTAGAAGGCAGCTGAGCAAGTGGAAGATGATTGATAGTTATCTTGAGTTTTGGGAGCCAAGCCTCCCTGATTTTAAGGAAGCTATTGGTAGCTTCAGATGTATAAGTAGAGAGGCCTAGGGCCACACTAGGTTTGACTTTTTTTGCTTGTGTAAACTCTGCTCAAATTTTGAACTTACTATTTTATGACAGTTTTATGTAATCCTGCTATTCATTGATAATGAAGATGGAATCCCTTTTGAGATAGCACTGAGTTACCTCAGAGGGCTAAATCTCTTGGGTTAGGGTCCAATCCAAGCAGCCAAGCTTCTCTTTACTTGTATGTGTATGCTTTACTTTAGTTTGTAGATTAGTTTGTTGTTAGATGTATTTCTCTTATGGTTAAGAATAGGTTTCTTTTGATGATTTAGTAGTTTGTTTCCATTTTTTATTTTTGTAGCAGCTTAAGTAGTGATCAGAGAAGATTCAAAAAGCTAGCAACAGTTCCTTGGCTTCTCTTCGTCCCTCTAGTACCATGATTTGAGGCAAAGACTCTCTTGCTGCCCTAAAAACACAAATTTTCATCATTCCTAGGACTTCTATTGTTTGCAACTCTCTAGTAGGTTGATAGTCTAGTTTTGCTTTGATTTAGATATTCTTTATCATGTTCACTTCCTAATTTGTAATATTCCTTTTGCATGCTTTCCTTTCTTACAACATTTCCCAGCATTTCCTTCTATACATCTTAGTTTAGGCCATTTCAATGCAAAACTCTGTTTTCCTAGGATGCACTCATTCCATTGGTTGCTTGATGTTCTTGGTTGATTTTCAATTTCTATGTAGCAGATCTCTTCTAGCAGTAGGCCAGCTTACCAGCAATCACACCCTCCATCTGATCCATGCCCTATAGGTCTCCCAAACCTCACCTCAATTCTGCCCTAGTGTCCTTCATTTTTCATAGATCTTCTTCTTCTCTCCTTGAGCAAATCCAATCATATTTCTCTCTCCTGGTGATTCATGGTAGACCTTAGGCACGCTAACAGCTCACTCCAACCTTCATCCACCTTTTCCACCCACTCTCACACCCTCAAAATAGCGAAAATTTCTCTCGGCCTCCTCCTGTAGGCCTCCTGTAGTTTCCCTGTTTTCCTCTTGTAGTTTTCTTGTGTCCTCTTGTAGTTTTTCCTGTAGGATTTCTTTTGAAGGCCGAGTGTGGGAAAATCCTCCAGAAGGTCACCTAAGACCTCCTAGGACCCATCCACACCATCCTACATCCTCCCAAGCTCCAAAACCGCCCTCTAACACCACCTGTTCACTGCCACACTCACACACAATAAAATAGATGCATGTTAGATTCACATAAAAACACATAAAAATCCAAAAATATGTTTTTTTGCTTATTTACTTCCAGAAACAACATGGTTAGATGTTGTTTACTTCCTTGAGTAGGTCATGAAATTTCTTTCATGTTTTTCATCATGTTTTTGGCAAAAGTAGAATTAGCTTGTTAATTAGGGTTTACTAGGTTTTGCTTTACATTCCAGTCTTTCTCCTTTCTGTAGTTAGACTAGCATCTGTAGAGTAATCTTTCTTTCCTTTCATCACACATATAGCTTCTTCTAAAATCTATAGAAGTTGGCTTGAGCTCCTAGTGATCTCGTGCTGACTGACCAAGTGATAACCTGTAGTGAGAACTAGTACTTGTGCATATAGCACCAATGCTTCCAAGTTTGTTACGAACTACTAGGTTGATAAAAGTAAAGTTGGCAGCCTAGGATGATCTGGACTTAAACAGGAATGCAACAAATTATAGAGATAACCATAAACACAGATATGCAGCAGAAATAATACTTCATTTCATTAGTGTAAAATACTGAAATATGCTTACAAACAATAGTGGAAATAAACTAGCTAGGGCATTGGTAGCTTATCCCTGAGAAGAGATGTGGTGGCTACATGCCTCTGAACTATGTTACAATGAGGCTCGAAGGCCTATTTATTGTTGAGAAACAATGGAAAAACCCTTAACATTCCAAAACCTATCCCTAGAAGATGAAACGCCAAACTGTGGGCCTCGTTTTGGTAAATTGGTACATCAACTTCCCGGGGTCGTAACTTTGGCATACGATCTCCATTTGATGCGTAAGATAGCTTGTTAGAAAGACCTATCTGAGCACTACCACTTTGGGAAGGTAAACATCGGTCCACGGACCCATGTTGCCCCCAGATTTCCAAAAAAATGTCGTTTAGGGCCTCAAAATGGCTCCGGAAGTTCAGGACCCGAAAAATTGCTAAAAATAATAAGTTGTGCTACAATTAAGGAAATTGAAAATGCTAAGAGAAACAATGGTGGGGGTCTAGGTGGACTTGCTAGGTGGCCACCAATATCCACCCGGATCATAGGAGTTGTAGCATTCTTGCAGCGATACTAGCACTCACCAGTACGATAAACAAAAATATTCATCTTCCGATGAGAAACAAAAGCCTCGATACCCATGTTTGATTTGTAACAATGATCACTTTACATGTGATTGTCCACACTAGGGCACAAGTTCTCATAATTGCCCACCTGGCCTGTGAGGGGGCCGCTTTGACCCAGGTAGGCACATCCACGGTAGGGCGCGCCTGCCCATAGGTAAAAGCTCCTATGCCTGTGGGTGAGAAAATCTCGTAATGGGTGTGCCCGTCTATGTCACAACAGGCATGCAGAGAAATCGACCCCCTAGCCTGCCAAGGGGATTCTCCGCCCCGACATAGTAATAGTGGGGCGATTCCTAGAATCGACTCCCTGGCCTGCTGGGGGCTAATTCTCAGAATTGGCCCACACCCACTATGTCATGAGAGGGCACATCAATAGTGCATGTGCCTATGGGCAGGCTTGTTCAATCGTGGAAGTGTCCACTCAGGTCAAAGCACCTCCTTGGCAGGCCAGTGCCTGCTCTTGTCCCTATGGGCAAGCATGTCAGGATCAAGCGGCCCCCTGGCGATTACCAAAATTGGCTCCCTGGCCTGTCGAAGGCTAATTTCAGGAATTGGCCGCCTAACTTGCTAGGGGTCGATCCCTGGAATCAAACTTCGAAATGTTAGGGGGCTGATTCAGAATCGACACATTGACTTGCTGGGGGACGATTATGGGAATCAGCCCCCAGCAGGCCAAGGGGTCGATTCTAGGAATCGGGCCCCTAGCCTTGGGGCCTGATTCCCAGAATCAACCCCTTGGCCTATCAGGGTCTGATTCTGGGAATCAACCACTTGACTTACCGGGGGCCGATTCCGTGAATCGGCCCCTAGTAGGCCAAGCAGCCACCTTTCCCTAAATGGGCATGCCCACAGCGCGCTCACCCACCCACAGGCATAGGCAGGCGCATTGGTTATGGGTGTGCTACTTTGTCCGGGGCAGGCACGCCCATGGTCGCACGTGGTTGCTTACAAGCACAGGCAAGCCCGCTTTATCCTGGGAGGACACACCTATAGTCGAGCCCACTACACCTACCAATGACATAGTGGCCCCTTGCCTACCAGGGGGCTATTGGGTGAGCCTGGCTCATGTGAATTTTTAATTTTTAAAAGGAATCTATATTTCATTAATTAAATGTTAATTTTTTTTACTGGAATGTGTTTTTTGTCTCGCATCCTGCGTGAACATAACAACCCAACTCACACATAACTTCTAGTAAACCTATGGAAATTTAAGACCTGCACTCAGTAAAAGGGAAACTAACCTTTCAAATATCATAATCTCTCGTTCAATGTGTTATCGATGACAATGTAGCTACTCCACAAAATCGCTCCAAGTCTTTTAATGAAACCTCGAGAAGTTTTAATATGATGTGAGGAGTAGTGATAATGAAATTTATTATATAGTAGAAATTAGGAATTATTTTATCCCTTCTTGAATGTGGTATTAATTTTTTTTAATTAAAACTTAAAAAATAAATTATGTTATGGCAATATAGTAATTTATGTTACATGTGGGATAAAACATATAATAAAAATTTAAAAAAAAATCAATTGTCTAGAAAATGCTATATAGTTTAAGTAAAATATTAATTTAGCTAAAAGATTTAGTTTAAAATTTTAGTTTAAATATTTAGTTTAAAAGATTAATTTCAAGAGAAAATTTTAGTAGTATTTTTTCAATAAATTGTAGACAACCCTTCCGTCTCACTAGATTCCAATTTCCACATAATATTAACCTATAGTTCAACCTACAGTTTGGGGTTGTTGGAATGTAGGCTTTCATCAATGGTGGATGCCCATGGTGATACTGAGTATTTTCCTATGAATATTGAAGAGAGAACTTCACGTTGAAAGGAGAGCTTGCAGTTCCAAAATAGAATAGCAGAGATGAGCAACAATAGTATCTTCATTGATGCAGAGAATGTAAGTAACGTAGGGTTAGGGTATGGAATAGCCATTGTAGTTGGGATTCTGACTATAATCATGTTAGCATCTCATGTGTGTGTGAGAGTGTAGGGAAGAGGTTATATTAATGGCAATGGGATTCCCAACAGTGAAACTATTGTTCGTCAGTCTTCACCTCTGGTTTTCCTCAGTCTTCACATCTATCTGTTAATGAGGAAACTCCCATTAATGTTGGTGAAATTAATTACAGTGGAGAATGGAGCACTTCGATTGAGGTAGCACAACGAGCAGACTTCTATTGAGGAAGGAGTAGACTTCAATTGAGGAAGTGTTGCAATAGTTGGCTTCAACAACATCAGGAAACATGAGAAAAAGGTAAGAGAGCTAGTTTCCTCGTCATTTTCTTCGCAGTCTTCATTTTCTTTGCAGTCTTCATATCGCAGTTTCATATAACTAGAGAACAAGGCATCAAGGCATCAAGTAAACTCTGGTAACTCAAAAGTATTGCTGGGAACAAGCACTAGTGGGTGCTTGTTGTGCTTAGTCTAGCAGGTGCTTATCGGTGCTTGTGAGCACCGTAAAGTACCGTAAAGTAAGGTAAGGTATTCAGGTATCAGTTTGATAGAAGGTAAACCATTCACAACCTACCCGAAGGCATTCAAAAAATGGCATGGACTCTACAACTGCTCAAATCCTCATATCTGTGAGCTTCAAATGATTAGATTTGTGAGCTTCTTTGCAGGCTCAGATCTACTTCAGCTTCTTTTTCCAAACATCCAGTTCCAAAGCCAGATAGAGAGCTTGAACAGAGAGCTTGAAGCAGATCTAGTCGGTTAAGGAATTGATTGAGCCTCAAAGCCCTTAGAGTGAAGTTATTTGCATGCATCCCGTAATCTGCATGCATCCACGTGTACCTGAAGCTATCGCTCCACTGCAACAACATGAAGTTTCTGCTCCACTGCAACCATAGCAAGTAACTCAAACTAATGATAACATTAGTTCTGTAGTTCAAAACATTTTTTAAAAAATGAACAGCCTAAAACTAGAATAAACTATAGTCCAGCCTCTTCCGCCTCGGGAAGAGGCCAAATAAGGCCATCAAGTTCGATGACAAGGTAAATAACCAACATGAAATAAGAAAGTTTTGAAAACGGAAGACCAAGTAATGCTAAATGACTAAAAATCGATTACTATAGTCCCATGCCATTGCCAGATGGCAGGGACTAATAAGGTGTTATCTCCTTCAATCAGAAATAAAATCATTTCGTGTCCAAATGTGATTATTGCAATCACTAAAAGGAACATGATGGTTGAAGAAATGTAGGCACAACCGTGACGTAAATAACAGAGATGAACCACCACCTTTAAAGCCTAAAATATTTAGGCGACTTACACTGCGTTTAGTTGAAGTGTTATATGTTTTCGTCTTTTTTCCTTAATTGTGTCCAAAGTTTTACTGGAATTATAGGAAATGTGATTCTCAATCAAATGATCTACAAAATTTAAGTATATGTTTTGAAGATCATTTAGAAAATTGAATCTCTAAAATTAACAATTTATTAAAAATTATATTATTAGATTTTAACGAGGATCATTTAGAAAATTGAATCTCTAAAATTAACAATTTATTAAAAAATATATTATTATATTTTAACGAGGGTAAAAGACTCTTCCACCTTTTTTCAATAGAAAAATACGTTAAAGAGTACAATAACATGGTTCTTTCTCTATAATGTCTCCATGATCCCAATGTAATACAAAAACACTTATATTGTCAGATTTTCCAAAAAAAAAATCTTTCTATCTAAAAAAATTCACTGTATGCTATGTAGTATGTACTATCTCAGGTCACTCTTTTGCAAAACATCCATGTATTAATAATTTTTTTCTTATATATATAATTATTATTTTTTTCAGTAAGAAAAAAACAGTTGTATTAATATAATGAAACAAAAATACGGTGCATATGTTTGATCTTATGTATCCCATAATTGATCATTGTTTATGTAAAATAATCTGGAGTTGTTAGCAACCCAAGTATATGTCATCTACATATTACATTCATAGTTGTCAGCATCAGCTAAATGTAAACCCGATATATGCTGTCTCATTCTATACAGTATCTCATCCTAGAGCATCTTTGTACATGATTATTTGCACCACATCGGCAAAAAGGAAAAACAGCTTCTGCGTGTCATTAGAAAAATAAACATATCCTGTGCATTCAAGAAATCTTGCAGTATATCATCAGTATTCACAAAATCACAAAAAATATACAAAAAACAATATAAAGTAGGTGATTGATTCCTTGCATTGGTAGATGATTTATCCAGGCAAAGGAAGCAAACCAACATCCACTCTGTGTTCATCCGTCACGATCTCGATATGCATGCTGTCTAGTTCATCCAGTAAGCCCCTCTTTGACATACAATCTGCATTTTGGTTATGTTCTAGTCCTATGTGTTGTAGAGTTGAGTCCTTTAAAGTATGCCAAATGTGCTCTATTTGGCATAACCATCCATTCAACATAGGCTGTTTAATTTTGATTTTACCATGAATGTGCTCAATGGTGGTCGTAGAGTCTCCATATATATGAATACTCGGAATGTTGAGGAAAGTAGTGAACCATAATAATCCCCATAAGGAAATCACTTCTGCCTTCATATTCGAGCCTCTACTGGCTCCCCAGTGTACCCAATATTCTTGTACCTCTGAAAATTTGATCCAAAATCCACATCCACATATGCCTTCTTGTTCTGCACAGTAAAAAAAAATAGTCAGGTATGTAATCTCAAGACCATAGCTCTTCTAGGCCTTTTTCTTTTGACCACTATCCTATGAAATGCCAACCATATACCACTGCTTAATATTATCCAACATCTACACATCATCAGCCAAGGCATTTTCAAAAATAATTATGTTGTGTTTGTTCCATATTTCCCATAAAATAGCAAGGGGGATCATACGCCAACATGGTTTTTTATTACTCCACCAAATCAAACAGTTTGCAATATTATCAAAATGTATGTAGGGAAAACCCACAAACGCAACAATGTGTTCCCAAATCATTATGGCAACAGGACAAGTTAGGAATATATGTGTATTATATTCACTAGCATGTCTACAAAGTACATGATATGTTGGCCCCTGCCAATTCCTCTTTTTTTAGGTTCCCCCATATAAGATTCTTATTATTCCATACAAGGCAAACAAAAGTAGTCATTTTGATAGGCATCTTGGTTTTCCAAAAATTGTAGAACCAACATACCTCAATAGATTGTGTCTCTTGTTTACAAAGGGCATTATATGCATCCGCCACCATTGCTCCTCCAGCCTTCATCTTCCCATTCCATGTAATTTGATCACCCTTTGCATCCCAGCAAATACCAATCATTTTCATAATCTGCTTGACATGTTCCCATTCTTATGCCATCTGGTCCACTAGTCCTGGATCTCTAGCATTTTTCTATATTGCTATATGACCATACCATTCTTGAATCACTTGATTCCAGAAAAAAATACCTTGACTGTTTAGTTTCTATATCAGCACCATAGAAAGCATATCATGTGTATCGATACCCATAATATGATCCAGTCCCATAATAATATATTTTCCCGTTGTAGGTTGAGAATTGTTTTTGGATCATTTCAATCTTTCTCCATGAATCTCTAGATAGAGTGCAACCCCACACCTCACATCCATATAAAATAACACCCACACCTTACATCCATACAAAATAATATGGGCGACTAGAGTATCTAAGAGGGATTTTTTATTTATTTCAAACCTAAAGATTAATAGTCTTACAATTGTTTTCAAGCTCATAGTAAGTTTTCCAACCTCCTATAATCTTTTTCTCAATGCTATAGTTATAGTTGAGCTGATGGTGGATGTCACTACCTAAATATTATTTGTAATAAAAATATTAACTAAGGAATTGTTATCATTAACGAAATTATCATAAGCGATATTTTTGGATTTAACGGTAATACCCATCTTGGAACAATAATCATGGAGGGTTTTAAGCATCTTGTTGAGATATTCAAGACTCCTGGCTACAAGAACAATATCATGAGCATAAAGAAGAAGAATACTATACCATTAATTATTATTGACTATAAAAAGAATAATATATGAATTAAACATATATATTTAAAAAACATGTTACAAGATTCTTAACTATGGAGATTTACTCCTAGCTTACCATGGAGACTCTTGATATGTAAGTATGTGTTATTACAATATTATGCACCAATTCTATGACTTACAAATATCACATGCCCAAAAAATCATAACTCATGTGCATATGACATTTTTAATTAAATTACATGACATTTTTTAATTAATTAATTTAATTCAAAGGGTAGAAAGAGCTTACTTATTTTGAGATAAATCTCAACCTTTGATATGTGAATTTTGAATTATTATAAAAATGTTTAATATAATTTTATAATGATATTTTGAAATTAAATTAGTTTTTCAAAATTAATAAGATTTAAACATATGTTTAATATAATTTGCCCAACAATATAAATTAAATGGTTGGTAAATGTCCATAGAAATCATTTCATAATAAAAACATACCTAGTGATACATTTCGCACTGTCAAGATTTAAAACTAAGAACAAAAAATTTAATTAAATTATAACTTCATAAACATAAAAAAAGTTTTTTAACCATCAAAATTTACTTCCACTCTATTATGTAAATTCTTAAATTATAAATAAACATTGTTTCAATAAAGCGGACCAATACATAAAGTTGATCAATATTACATAGTTAGAAAATCATAATTCATTACATAATCAAAATAGCTTATATAAATTTTATTTTAATTTAATTTAATAACAATTTTTTTTAAATAACTTATTTTAACATAAATTTCACCATAACTATTATTAAAAATATTCAATAAATATTCTTTAAAGATTAAATTCCTATCACTCATCTATTATTTGGGGATACATCTATCATTTATAAAAAAGACTTATTAGAAAATAAGAAAACTATCTAGCATAAAATATTAATAGTAATAAAAAAAAATATTGAAAAAAATAGTGAACGATCAGGATGGAAAGAAAGATGGTCCTCGGTGGACACTCAACTCAGCAGCCCACATGGATTCTCGATGGTTGCGGAAGGTATCCTCATTCATATAATTTCTGAAATGAATGAAATTTAAAGTTTATTTTCCTATTTTAATTATGATAAAATATTTTTTATTTTTTTTTTAAGAAAAAATAGTTATCTTTCAGAAAAATCCAAAAAAAACACGAGTGTATCAATGTCTCCATCATCTCCTTTAGAATGTGATAAGAAACATCCACATGCTCCGATTTTCCGAACAAGTCCTTCTATCCAAAAAAACATGTGTATCAATTGGACTATCTCCACACACTCTTTTGCAAAACATACATATATCAATACTTAGCAGACATCTGATACATCAATCTTTTGCAGAACATACAACAATATGTGATAACAATTCAATATAAAATATATACAAGTTAAAGACTACCACATAAAAGTTGTACTAATAGTCCATCCCAGAAAACAAAAATTCAATGATTTTCTTCCACTTACATTGATTTTTTTAATATCTACATTTATTTAGCAAAATACCAGAAAGATAATGTAGATATATCTATTTGCAAAATACCAGAAAGATAATGTAAATGTATCTATAAAAATTGATGGTCTGATTATTATTTTTAAAGTTGGTAAAAAAAAATTTTAATTAAAAAAAACATATTTTAATTTTTTTTATTATTTTTTTGATGTATTTTTTTTATATTAATTTTACATAAAATATTGTAAAAATTTGTTAAAATTTTAAGTTTGAGTTATTTAACATGTATTTATTTAAACATTTAAAAATATATTTTAAATAACCAAAACCAAAATATCACTCAAAATTATATCATCAAATTCGAACTACAAAATAAAATTTTAAAAAATTAAACACCATAAAATATAAACTTTATATCATTTAATTTAATTACTAAGATTATATATTACTGATAATATTATATGTTTATTTTTTCATTAGCACAACGGTTTGAGGATAGACTTCCTTAGCAAAGACTGAGATTTATTTCCAAAGTAATTATGCAATTTTTTTGTTTTAATTGAATTCATTAATTTAAAAAAAATTATAAGAACAATTTCCATTTGAAATGAGTTTTGTTTTTTAGACATGTGGTATTAATAAGTCATGATATGGTAACAATGTCTATTTAGAGATTAAGAATTTCTTTGATAAGGTGGGGTGAATCTTCATGGTCAATAATCTTGTCATATGATTTTTTAAATGGATATATGTTTAAACTAACTTGTATATTTTCATCATTAATAATTATTATTATTTGAAATTATATTCTTTTATTTTTAGAAACTTGAGATGTATGATGAAGTAAGTGTTTTGATTCTTATTATGATTGATGACCATCCGCATTTACCAACCATTTAACATTTTATTTTAATTTTTTAAATCTCAAAAGAACCCAACAGCCCACAGCTATCATCCTCTCTATAAACTGGGTCACAACCAAGGGGAATTAAACCTTGAATCTCTCACAACCAAGGGGACTTAAACCTTGGATATATCATTACTTCGATCACCAATTGATTTGTCGAGACACCAACCATTTAACTTATATGACTACGGTAGTACTTATAATTTTGTAGAAACATTTATAAATCTAAATTTATATTTAGAAATTCCTTTAGTTTAAGGAATCATTTTATTTTTTTTGGGCTAAATTTTGCTTGCACCATTATAGATGTAATCATAATGTTGTATTATAAATTATATCTCTTGAATTTCAATAGGCATCAAAACAATGTTATCATACATCTCCTATTACTAAGATTTAAAATCATAAAAATTAACTAAATTATAACTTTATTTTATATAATTAATTATAAAACTATGAAGCTCTTAGAGTGATCAAAACTATAGAGGTGAAAACATTTCCTCAAGTTTTTCTCTCAGAAAAGGGGTTTCACCTGGAGAGATTTGATCCCTCTCAGCCTGTGGATCCATAGTGAAGTTGCATCTAGGTTACTTTTAATAGTTTTTATTAGAATTGGAATTATTCAAATTCTATGTCACAATCATTAATGACAACTTGAATGTAAATTGTTTCCCAATCCAAACCACTGCACCATATAAGTTCAATGAATTTCATAAAAAAATATGCTAGGGACAATGAATTTGATAAAAAATTATGCTAGTGATGTTCACTTTGATACTCAACAGACATTGTTATGATTGGAGGGGAAAGTTAAAAGACTTACTACACATTCTATTCACCAAATTTATTATTGCAAATGTCTCATTTTAATATTTTCTTAGTAAAATTTGAATTATTCAAATTCTAAGTCACAATCAATAATGAGAATTTAAATCTAAATTGTTTGTCGATCCAAATACAAATTCTATAATTTCCATAAAAAATTGTGGTAGTGATGCTCATGATGAAATCCGTTGTGATTGGAGGGAAAAGTTAAAAATAATTACCATACATTTTACTAGCCAAATTTGTTATAACAAATGTTTCTGATGCAGCCTAAGCTGCAAATACCCACAGCATGCATATAACATGCATGTCATATACACGTCCTAGGAATTTGAATGTTCCTGCCTAGCAAAACCTTCTTAAACCAAAGTTTTAACCAGTAGAAATATAACATCTGATGAACACCCACTTTATCAAAGTTCAATTCCTTAAGAAGAAATATTTCATGTAACTATCCAATGTTTAGACTTTAATAAACCTTTGAGCGCAACCTTATACAACCCTTCATAATCTTTGCTTAATTCTTATTAACCGCGCATAGTAACCTTACTCTTTTAACTCTGGTTTCACTTTAACCCAACATTAGGCATAATACCTTAATTCCGCTCATTTCTATTATAACTCTTGAATAATAGAAATATTTCATAATCCACGTTAAACCTTACCTTTCTGCCATTCTACAAACCTTTGCACGTATATCGATGCTCAACTTGCGCTTCAAATCTCCGCTGTCGATCTCATTCCTCAATCTGATGGTTATCATGTCACCCTATCGTCAACTAGCCCGAACAATCTCCATCGTTGATCTGTCTCGTCAGATCCAACGACGAGCATGCAATCTCGCATAGATACTTGCACGAACGATAACAAGTCGAGGTCACACGAGAAAAGTGGTTTTCTCTTTCCATCGTGTGCTACGTGTCAACTGCTAAGGTTGATCACGTGAATTTTCCAAATACTATTTACGACCTTTTGAGCACGCGAGATACCACTTACCCCTTGTGAATACTACCCCGCGTCCATTAACACGTGGCTTCATCTGATCCCTTCATTTCTTGACTTTATTTTTCCCGACTTAATCTTTGCCATCTATCTCCCTCACTCTCGTTCGTTGATCTGACTAATCCAATGACTGTGCTTTACTGCTAAGTTCTTTTGTTTATCACTGCGTAATAGTCTTCTCGCTTCTCTGTCTGTGTATTATTCTCGCCTTACGGTCTTCAGTTGTTTTGATCCCGACCTTCACTCTGTGACTTCATTTCTTCATGCCCTTACGCTTCATTCGTAAATCCTTAGGTTTTAGGAAACCGTACAGCTCTCCCTTCACTGTAACCATTAAGGATTTTCTCCAATACTGTTTGTGTAGAAACCATAACACTCCTGTCTGCACTTCAACTCTCTTGCATTCTTTTTGAATTACCTGCAAACTTATGTTATGCAAATACTCTCACTCACACGCAATTTATCATTCGATTACTCAATCCACACTTGCACAATTTAGAATTAACTCTCTGTGTATATATAAATAAATAAATAAATACATAATGAGTCTCTCTCTCTCTCTGGCCTGATTTTCTAATCAGTGGTCGTTTCCTTTCCTGCCCGTAGGCTTACAATCAAATCCTATCTAACTCTCGAACTAACTCACTTACTAACTCCTTGCTAGCTAACCCTCTTCTATGCCTTTTAGGCTTACATTTATACAAAAGGTTTTGTAACCCAATTCCTGGTTCAAATCCTTAATCTTCTCATCAAGTCCTAAAATCTCTCAATTATCCCTTGAGAATCTCAACAACTTAACTAAATCCTAAGGATTCTCTTTAATCCCCAAAATCATGAAACCAATTCCTAATCTAGGATTTACAATATTTCAAAATCTCTTAATCCTCACTAATCACTCATCATCACTCATGTTCTCCTACATTCGAGAACATTTACAAATATGCCTCACAATACTTAATTAATCCCTACTCTAGTTTCTCTCATTAAAATCTCTCAAAACTTTAATAATTACATTCATTTAATACTTAGGAAACTAACTTCCTTGAAACACAAGACCCCCAATGTCTACTAAAATACAATGATATTTCTGAGCCGAATGCTCCTGCATAAGTTTCATTTTAATATTTTAATAAAAAATTGAATTATTCAAAAGATGTGTCATACTGACGATGATTATGAACCATAATCGTTAATCAAAATTTAAGCATAAATTATTTTCTCATCAAACCACTATATCAAAGCCTTACAAATTCAGTAATTTTGATAAAAAAAAATGTGGGAGGGTGTAACCCAAATCATTCAATTCTGAAAGTCCCTAATGATCGGTACAATGTCCACCCAAAATGTTGGATAAGATTAAACATCTTCCACGCTATTTCTTCCAAAAATTTCTCTAAATCTGAATAACTGTGGAAATACACTGTCTCATTAAATGTAAATCGTTTTCCCATCTAAACCATTTCACCAAAGGCATACAAATTCAATAATTTGATAAAATTTTGTGCTATAGATGCTACTATTAAAAGTGGATTCACATCACTATGATTGAAGGGAAAAGTGAAAACAACTTACCACACATTATTAGCCAATTTATTATTACAAATGTTTTATTTTAATATTGTTTTATTAAAATTTGAGCTATTCAAAATCTATTTATATTCCATCTTACAAAAACAAACATGAATACAATATAACCTAAAAGTGTAAATATTCCTATGAAGTGTTGAGTCAATTCTCAATACATCAATAATGCAGTAAGGCTTGACTAAAAAAAACAAACCCAAGAATCACTTCACCACCAAGTTAATTATCCTACTCAAATTTTATATAGAATGACTTCAAGTTTTTACTTAACTTTGTAATTTGTCCTCAATTATTAAGAGCTCCAATTGATTTGACAATTAAAAACCATTGGCACTATGCTATGAGAAAAGTACACAATTTGATCTGAACTTCCAACTTCAAAGATCAACTCATATATCAATTAGTAATTTTTACAAATTTAACACAATCAAACACTATAAATTCAATAAGAAAATAAGTAGTCTCATGGGGACAACTCAATTGGTGATCAAAATAATGTGAAATTTGTCAAAACTAAGAGAAGTAAGGTTCAAGGTTCAAATCCCCTAGTCACAATTAGTTCATGGAAACTAAAACATACCACAAACTAGTGGTTAAATATGAATTTTTATATGTATTATTTTAATTTGATTGCGTTAGCATAACATTACATTAAATAATGCATTGCATTACATAACCTTTTGCATTATCACTTGTATATTAAAGTGCAGAGTGTTTTTTTGGAAATTTATGCCTTTAAAAAATATGTAATGAAATTATTGTAAGTAAACATTGTTGCAATACCATAACTTATTAATATTATATTTCTCCTGTTTGGGGCGTACGTAAGAAGGTCCTCGCCTCCCATTAGAACACGGCGAAAAATTACTGCCAGTTATTCCACGGTCTTCATCCTTATCGATTTAAAAGCGTTCGATAAGGACGTCCCCTGAATGGGTTGAACTAGTGATCAACTGATAGCTACAATTTACGTGCGTGTCTTTCTTGTTTTTTAACTTTCGCTTGAATTCGAACGTGGCAATTTTAGCAATTTTAAGGTGAGAAGTTAACGGGTTTGTGGCCGTCGCAGAATGGACATAGTTAAAAATGTCATCGATCTATCAAATTCACATAGACAGACAGACAGACAGACAGACAAAAAAAAATAATTATAATTATAATGACAAAAAAAATATGTGACGGATCTGCCCAGCATTCCGTGTCAGCAACAATAACTATTTCAGTCATATGTTACAAAGGGTGGCTGCAGAACAAACCCTAACATAATTAGTCTCCATTCAAAGCTTGCCGGAAGAATGATCCTCGTGGCTGTGTGCTTTGACTAAACGATAAATGGCGTGCATAGAAAGATCTTCTCTTCATCTGAGAATGAATGAGTTTCGTATATAAATATCTCGATTTCGATCCAGTCTTGTCACAAGTTCTGTTTGCAATACGTCTCGTTCTTGAATTCTCTTCTCTGCTCTATTGATCCATTTCGACGTGATCAAGGAGTTGATGATTGTAGCTCTCTAGTATTCTCTCCTCTGTTCTTTATTATCATTACTTGTTGATAATATAAAAAAAGAGGTTGTTGAATCCGAAGCGGTGAATCAGAAAGAGGGAATGGAGAATCAGGGGAAATGCGCAGCGAATTATGTGCCTCTCTCACCGTTGAGCTTTCTTCACAGAGCGGCAACGGTGTATGCAAATCGGACGTCCACAATCTACGATCAAGGTGGTGTTCGCTTTACATGGGCTGACACCTTGCAACGTTGCACACGTGTGGCATCGTCTCTTGTCAATCGTTTCAAAATACGGAAAGGCGAGGTCGTCTCCGTTCTGGCACCCAATGTTCCTGCTCTTTACGAGTCGCATTTCGCCGTCCCCATGGCCGGCGCTGTTCTCAACGCAATAAACACTCGCCTCGACGCTCGCAACGTTGCCACCATTCTCGCTCACTCCCAAGCGAAGCTTTTGCTGGTGGACTACCAACTGCTTTCTCTCGCCAAGGACGCCCTCTCTCTCCTCGAATCGCCTCTCCTCACTCCTCGTCTGATCCTCATACATGATCATGACGACGGCCTTGCTGCTGCTCATGTTGCTGGACTATGTAACCAAGTTGGTGTGGTAATCAGCGGCACTTACGAGGAATTGGTTCGAGGTGGAGATCCGCGATTCAATCCAGTAAAGCCTGCAGACGAGTGGGAGTCGATCTGCCTCAACTACACATCGGGAACGACATCAGCACCGAAAGGAGTGTTGTACAGCCACAGAGGAGCATACCTGAGCAGCATGTCTATGCTACTGCTGTGGGAAATGGGGAGAGAGCCAGTTTACCTGTGGACGCTTCCCATGTTCCACTGCAATGGTTGGACGTTCACATGGGCAATCGCAGCACGAGGCGGAACCAACGTCTGCATTCGCAATACCTCCGCAGATGAGATATACGGAGCCATAAATCATCATCACGTCACTCATTTGTGCTGTGCGCCTATTGTCTTCAACATCCTCCTCGACCACCCAAATCCGCCGCCCCTGCACGGAAAGGTTCACGTTCTTACAGGAGGGGCGCCTCCTGCTCCCACAATTCTAAGTAAAGTGGAAGACATGGGCTTCCTTGTAACGCATGCGTACGGCCTCACCGAAGCCACCGGGCCTGCTCTCGCCTGCGAGTGGAAGAGCGAATGGGACGATGCTCAACTAACCCCAGCCCAACGAGGTGTGCTCAAAGGGCGGCAAGGAGTGGGTGTGTTGAGCCTTGACCAGGTCGACGTGAAGAACCCAGTGACGATGGCCAGTGTGCCGCGGGATGGAGAGAGTATGGGCGAGATAATGTTGAGAGGCAGCAGCATCATGAAGGGGTATCTCCACGATCCAAAGAGCACCGCCGAGGCGTTTGCTGGTGGGTGGTTCCACACTGGCGACGTTGGCGTTGTCCATCCGGACGGGTATGTGGAGATAAAGGACCGTTCAAAGGACGTCATAATCTCCGGTGGAGAAAACATCAGCAGTGTGGAGGTCGAATCCGTTCTGTACACCCACCCTGCTGTTTCCGAGGCGGCCGTGGTTGCCATGCCCCACCCCCGGTGGGGCGAGACGCCCTGCGCTTTTATAAAGACGAAGGACAACGATGGAAGCATCATAAAAGAAGAAGAGATTGTTTCGTTCTGCAGAGAGAAGCTGCCGCATTACATGGTTCCCAAAGTTGTCGTCTTCACGGATCTGCCCAAGACTGGCACCGGCAAAATACGGAAGAACCTGCTGAGAGAGAGAGAGCGAAACACCTCCCGCGCCTCCCAACTTCAACAGCGGCACCGCCTACCCGAACTCTCCGGAAGAAAGCAACACCATCGAAACAACAAAATCGAGCACAGCATGACAATGATGTGCACGGGCAGTTCAACATTGCCCTATCCCGTCTTTAGTTAGAGAAATCTCAGCAGGCCCTGCTATATACCTCAGGCATCCACAGTGATAATGTTTAGCTTTTTAACAATGTTGGAGGTATATTACCAATATTAAAAGAACTCTATATATCATAATTAGGCCGATAGGCCTTCCTATGCATCAACAATTGTCAACACTTTTAACCTGAACCGTTTGATCAAGTTTGACAGTTTCAACCGTTGATTTGAAGTTCACTGCTTTTTCCAAATATATGAGTTGCTTTCTTTTCACCTCCAGTTCTGCTGTGCATTGAACCTGGCCCTTTGAGTTGCATTACTGCTTTTTCCAATTCTTTTGTCTCTTGAAGATATTTTCACTGTGGAAGATATTTTCACTGCTTTTTCCTTGACAGTTGTTGTTGCTGTTTTTGGCCAACACTGAGCTTCATCTACCATCACCTTACAAATTCTCATGAGAAACTTCACACAGGAGATACTTTGTCCCCTGCAATCCTCGGAGCCATTCAAAGTGCATCAGTCTACGCGTTTCCTTCTCCCAAACACCACTAATTGGTGTAAGTTCTCTTGGCTCCCCTACTTCCACATACCAAACACTCGTGCATTCTGTAATGTTCATGTCGCATTCAATATTTTTAATTTATAATCTGTAGAAATCCTTTCATGTTAAATAGTTGCTATATAGTATCAAAATCTAGCGGTCTTAGATTTGGTCAATGGGATCTGTATGGAGAGTACTTATGTGCATGAGATTTGGGTCGGGCTCTACTAGCTCAGATGTATAGATATATTGAATAGACAACTCTTGTCATGCCTCTTGCGCTATTAGATACCTCTAAACTCAGAAATATTTATATGATTCGGATGGTTTAAATATCATTAGTTATGGTCGTCATGTTGTTATAGTTGTTTTTTTCGTTTATTATAAACAATATATTATTCCTTTTTAAATGGTCCAAATTTCATATATTTTTTTTGTTTTCTGTAGAAACTATCTAAACTATAGAGCGGGCATCAAATTCTTCAATATATTGTGCTTTCCAGAAAGGCAGAACGCCATATTTATAGCTATTAGATACCTCTAAACTCAGAAATATTTATATGGTTCGGATGGTTTAAATATCATTAGTTATGGTCGTCATGTTGTTATAGTTGTTTTTTTCGTTTATTATAAACAATATATTATTCCTTTTTAAATGGTCCAAATTTCATATATTTTTTTAGTTTTCTGTAGAAATACCTCTAAACTCAGAAATATTTATATGATTCTGATGGTTTAAATATCATTAGTTATGGTCGTCATGTTGTTATAGTTGTTTTTTTCGTTTATTATAAACAATATATTATTCCTTTTTAAATGGTCCAAATTTCATATATTTTTTAGTTTTCTGTAGAAACTATCTAAACTATAGAGCGGGCATCAAATTCTTCAATATATTGTGCTTTCCAGAAAGGCAGAATGCCATATTTATAGCTATTAGATATCTCTAAACTCAGAAATATTTATATGATTCGGATGGTTTAAATATCATTAGTTATGGTCGTCATGTTGTTATAGTTGTTTTTTCCTTTTATTATAAACAATATATTATTCCTTTTTAAATGGTCCAAATTTCATATATTTTTTTAGTTTTTTTAGTTCTTCTTCTCCATATTTGAGTAGAAACTATGGTGTTGCTTCGAAACATGCCCTACCACGAAAGACGTTCCATGAAATTGCTGGCATGCAAACCTCCGCTAAAGCAATATGGGTTTCAGTTCGTGCAACAATAACTGCTCTTCACATGGACGACTTCTACTTTCTAGCATGTCCATTAGATTTCAATGGAAAACAATGCATGAAGAAGGTTGTGGAGCATTCTAACAATCTTTGGCATTGTACAAAATGTAACGGCGACTTCCCAGAATGTGACTACCGTTACAAACTTAAAATTGAGCTACATGACCACACCGGGCATCTGCAGAATGTCACAGCGTTCAATGATGCAGGAAACGAGCTCATGGGCATCACGGCAAAAGACCTGTTCCTTCTTTCTATCGAACCAGCTGATCTGCAGGAAATTTGTGGCCGAATTTCAGGACGCCGCTTCCTGCTAACACTTTCCATTAAAGCAGATTACTTCAATGGTGTTCAACGCTTACAACCAATACTGATAAATTCAGAAGAAATTCAATATGCCTCTGCATGCAAAGAAGCCCTCAATGACATTCAAGCAATGTCCACTTCAAAACGACCTGTTGTTCGCCGCCTTTGAAAAGTTTTTTTGGGTCTCTTCAAACACTATTGTTTTTACATAAACAAACATTTCTGCACAACTCATTGTTTCATATTGTTGTAAATTACACCCATGTTATTGTGATGCACACTGTTGCTGCAAATACTCTCTTCCAGTTATTCCAAAATATGTATGTTTACCACTTTTCATTTTACATAATATAGATATCAACATTTGTAAAGACTTACTACATAATTTTCCCGTTCGTTGTTTACATGTCTATACATTGATCTCTTGCTTGCTAATCTATTCATGCTATTGTTCAAACTTGAAAAAAAAAAGAAGAAGAAGGAAGCAAAATCTTGGTTATCTTGCTCCTCTCCTCTCAATAATATGTGCCATAATAACATATGATTTTATAGTACTCCTAATTGCATGTTTTTCCTTCTACCTAATCTACCTACATTCATTGTTGTTCAAATAAGAAAAAAAAAATTTAGAACTTGTAATACATTCTCCAAACATGCAATACAGAAGCCAAATAATACTTTCATTGTATATATGTTTAGTTATTAGCTACCAAACATGTCTCTATGTGTAGACCATATGTAAAATTTCAAAAAATACATTGCAAAGCATGTAACTATCTCCTGTATAATTGCTTGTGATAAACACACAATACCAAGTAAAATATTTAGAAGTATTCAAGTGTAATAAGTCTACTATGTTCCACCAAACATGATGCATAGTTATGGAGTGTCATAAGTTTTTTTGTACTTACAATTTTAATAAAAACTCAGTTTACATAGATTTGGCCTTTTGAGTGTGGTTTCTATTGTTCATGGAATGCTAGATGTTATGCTACTCACGTTAGGTTATCTTTGTTTTTGTTTTCAAAAAAGTTATATAGGAATATGTATACCTTACATGGGCTTTTGCAATGACATTTATAGAGTGGTTAGTTGTTTGTTATTAAAATAAAATACATTTACATGAAATTTTCTAATTCTCTTCTTTTTTGTTTCAGTCATGTCAGCATTTTTAAATACATGTGAATGAATACTTTCATTGTATATATGTTTAGTTATTAGCTACCAAACATGTCTCTATGTGTAGACCATATGTAAAATTTCAAAAAATACATTGCAAAGCATGTAACTATCTCCTGTATAATTGCTTGTGATAAACACACAATACCAGGTAAAATATTTAGAAGTATTCAAGTGTAATAAGTCTACTATGTTCCACCAAACATGATGCATAGTTATGGAGTGTCATAAGTTTTTTTGTACCTACAATTTTAATAAAAACTCAGTTTACATAGATTTGGCCTTTTGAGTGTGGTTTCTATTGTTCATGGAATGCTAGATGTTATGCTACTCACGTTAGGTTATCTTTGTTTTTGTTTTCAAAAAAAGTTATATAGGAATATGTATACCTTACATGGGATTTTGCAATGACATTTATAGAGTGGTTAGTTGTTTGTTATTAAAATAAAATACATTTACATGAAATTTTCTAATTCTCTTCTTTTTTGTTTCAGTCATGTCAGCATTTTTAAATACATGTGAATGAATACTTTCATTGTATATATGTTTAGTTATTAGCTACCAAACATGTCTCTATGTGTAGACCATATGTAAAATTTCAAAAAATACATTGCAAAGCATGTAACTATCTCCTGTATAATCGCTTGTGATAAACACACAATACCAAGTAAAATATTTAGAAGTATTCAAGTGTAATAAGTCTACTATGTTCCACCAAACATGATGCATAGTTATGGAGTGTCATAAGTTTTTTTGTACCTACAATTTTAATAAAAACTCAGTTTACATAGATTTGGCCTTTTGAGTGTGGTTTCTATTGTTCATGGAATGCTAGATGTTATGCTACTCACGTTAGGTTATCTTTGTTTTTGTTTTCAAAAAAGTTATATAGGAATATGTATACCTTACATGGGCTTCTGCAATGACATTTATAGAGTGGTTAGTTGTTTGTTTTTAAAATAAAATACATTTACATGAAATTTTCTAATTCTCTTCTTTTTTGTTTCAGTCATGTCAGCATTTTTAAATACATGTGAATGAATAGAAAGTCTTGTGGTTTTCTTTAAGTATTTCTGCTTTGACATGCTGCTTTGTTCTCTTTTTCACTTCCAGTATAAAGATCTTACATTCCCAGTCTATTCTGTCTCCTATATCTTTTACTCTATTTCATATTTAATAAACTGTACAATATCAATAGCAGCGGAGAAGGTGGCCCAACCTTTTATAAAAATTCAACAATTCCAACTTCATAAATCTATCGGCCTCTCTTTGTACCTTTTGGTACAATTGCTAGTATAAATATCTTCACCAAATGTTACTCGCTGGAAAAGGTTTGTATATTGCAGTGTATCGGTAAACAGTATTGCGCTCAGATGCCTACGTATTTTAAATTGGAAAAAATCATGTAAATAGTTTACCACTTAATTCCTTCACTTAAAAAATAGAGTATTTTTGATATAATAACTTTGAAAATCTATTGTAGCTATAGTTGTCTTTCTTTACCAACTAGGCAAATTCAATTTTTTTTTTTTTTTAATTTTGTAAATTTTAAACTACGTTTAAAGATTGTCTCTTTTAATCTTATTGTAATTATACTTTTTCATTTTCTAAACCTTTCTTTTCCGACGGCTCATCCTGATATATATATATATATATATATATATATATAAATAAAAGAGCTTATCCTTAAATAATTTTATCCTATTGAAAAGAAATATACATATATATTTTTTTCTTAAATGTTGAATGTTCGTTCACGTTTTTATACCTTTTAAAGGTAGGATGATCAGAAAATAAGTTCGATTGCAGAAACAAAAATTTATTAAATATATAAAATAGAAATTAAAAATATATTAATAAGATAAAAAAAATGTACAATTTAAAAAAAACCAGATTTCTATATCATTTAGAAATTCATATTTCCATTTTTTCCCTTTATCTCTTTGGATGGTTAATAGATAAGAATTTAGAAAACTAGCATGGAAAAGAGTATTAATAATATAAAAAATATATATTTATATATAAATTAAATTTTCTAAATTAAAAGTTTGTATTTGTTTTTAATTAATTTAGAAAGTTAATAGATACTATTTTTTCTTAATAATATAGAGTTAAGTGAAACACTCAAATTATAATATCAAGAAAATGATTCATAAAAAGTGGAAAGTTTAGATTTTATAAACTAGAAATATAATTTTGATATAGAAATAAACAAAAAAAAATTAGATTCTTATAGTTTTTGTTATCTTATATTTTTTTCTTAAATACTCCTCTTCACTTACTAGAAACATAGTTGTCAAAATATATATATATATATATATATATAATAATAATAATAATATATATATAATAATAATAATAATAATAATTATATACTAGCACAAATAACTAACACGAAAAGAAAGAAGCTTCCTAAAATTATTTCAATCTCATATCAAAACCATACCTCCTAATTAAGAGTAAGAGTAAAAGGAAACAAAGACCTAGAATCATCCTAGAATATGCTTCTTACATTATTATGTAGGTGAAGAATATGAAGAAACGTGGAACATACAAAAGAGAGAAACAAGAAACCATTAAAAAACATGGTATGCTATGAAAAATCAATTTGAGAAATAAACCCCACACCCTAACACAAGTTCAATGTATCCTTCTACCACAATGGTTACAATACAGACATTTCATCTTAAGAAGAGCAATTTATAGAGATATTTTTCTTAAATATATAAGAATACAAAATATAATTAATCATAGAACAATCTTTTGAATTCTTAAAATCCTCAGGAGTAGAATGTGGCTAATAAGTCAAACAATTTTGTCTTTGGTCATGTGCACGTGATCGATATGACCATGTCATGTTGATGAAGCTTTAGTTATGGAGATTTAACAACATGTTTTCTAGCATAAATTTAAATTGTGATTTTAAATTTGAACTGCGATCTCTACATAATGAAACTACCTAAAACATTTTAAAAATTATATTCTAAATAAAAAAATCACAACACAATAAAAAATTGTATATGTAATTTTTAATGCATCTTCAAAAATTAGAATAGTTATGCAACTCTTTTTCTAAAGTTCATAAAATTATATTAAGAGGCCAAAACTTAAAAATAATTTGATTTGGAAAGTCTTAGTTAAAGGGCTTTTCTCATAAAGAAATTGAAACTCAATGTTAGTAGTGTGAGATAAAAAGGGGATGGAAAGAAATTAAGTAATGTATTAATAAAGTACCAAATCAATGTCACACTGAATTCCAATTTCACTTCCTCTTTGATAATCTTAGCAGTTTAGAAAAGATTAACCTATATACAATCTAGGTGCCCAATGGGGTTTTCAAGGCATTGATTCCAATTATGTATTTTAATTTAAATAAAGACAATTAAAACTCAAATATTGAATGAAAGGGGTAGTTAAACAATTAAGGTATTGCACACTCATAATTTCAATTTCAACTTTTATACAATTTTAGTAAATATTATGTATTTTAGACACAAATTTAAAGATTGTACAATTTTATACATGACCTAATGGATTCAAATTATGCATTTTAATTTAAAAAAATACAATTACAACAAAAACATGGTGAACACTTCAATTTCTATCACAACAAAAATTTAATGAAAGAGGTAGTTAAATAATTAAGGTAATTGCACACTCATAATTTCAATTTACAATATTGTATAGTTTTATTAAATATCTTTGACATAATTTTTTTTTTTTTTAGTTTTATACAAGACCTACTTAACAATCTAGGAAATAAATTATTATTTTTAAATATAATGTAATAAGTTTCACAAGATGGAATTCTATAAGAATAAATGAATCTTGATTAGAGAATGAATTTCTTTTCGAGATATATACATTAAAGTTAAAATTCCCCTTAACTACATCATTTTAGTCTATAGTTTCATTTTAATCGAAATTTTAACATGATTTCTCATTTATCGCTTTCTCTTAACCTTGCCCCGAAATTTAATCAATACAAATCATTGAAACACATTGCATACAACAATATATTCAATTTTTTTATTAGATGAAAAGATGTACTTATAAACATTCAAAACAAATTGTCTCTCAAGATATAATCTTCCAGATATATTTAGTAATACCTGGAGGGACATTATCAAGAATTAATAAGTTGTCAAAAGTTGTTATACCTAAAATTAAATAAAATCGATGTGCAATATCAATCCTCTTGCAAACTGTTAACAAGGTTGTCTCACTTCTTCATCACCAACTAATTACTAATAGACCGTTACTTACACATATAAATATAACACAAAAACTATAACAAAACAAATGTAACATTCACAAACATTACCATCCAAATACAAACACATAAACACACAAATGACACATTTGCATGATTACATCAACAAGGTGACATGGAAGCACAAATGATTTTCACATGATAATTATCGCTGGAATTTTTTACGCTCAATTTCAAGTGACATGTGCACATCTCACAAAATGCCACATGGTGTGATGACATCATGCTAACATCAACGTACGAGTGATTGTGAACCCTAAGGATCAAGTCACATGGCCTAATAGGTTAGGCAGAAAGGATCATAGCATATGAGTAAAGGGATAAGGTCATATGAAGGGTAGTCATATGGTTTAAATATTTGGGTTTGTTCGCATGAATGTCGGCCCCAAGTCGGATCACATGTGTCCCAATTCCACATGAATGAATATATATACACAACGGTGGATTCTAATTGCAACACTCATGACATAAAACATTGGTTCTATGATTGGCGCGGTTAGTTCATGGTCCTTGTTGGTGAATGATCTTGATTTCGACCCTTATGGAAGGTTTCAATTGTCAAAGATATTTCACAATGCTCCGTGACTCCTCTTTTACGGAATTCTCCATTAGTATCATTTCCAATTCCAAAATGTGAGAAGGCACATTGATTTGGAACTTCGTTTGGTCTACACTGATAGAGCCAAATTGTGTTTTATTCGTCATGTGGTCACGCCATGGTTTTAATGCATGTGTTACCATATTGGTTTAGTTTTGTTGTGGTTACGTCGAGGTTTCGATACATACTATTGAAAGGTTGGTTTCGATGACCCATTTTCTTGGTTTATCTGGTCAACGTGCAAATATGGAACAATTGATTTGTTGAACTAAAAAACAAACACAAGTAGCGGAGTTGGCATGCCATGTGGTTTGTATTAAGGAGGTCGAGGTTTGGGTTTTGATATATACAGCAAATGTTTTTATTTTTTTATTTTTATTGGCGCATCATTTTGTACATTCTGTTGATCCCTTAAAATGACATTATGTCAAACCATTAAAGGCACATTTTGTAGAATATGCCCAAAAAATTCATTCTATTGAACGCTTAATCTTTATATGGTTTTGGAATGATTTTGAACTGAAATTGAATTCTAAGAATGGAGAAATGATCACAATTTTATTGTGATATCTCTAATTGGTTGGAAGAATTATGAATATATATTTTGGATGCTTAGAGACTATATTTTTCATGTTTTGATGTTCCACATGTGTATGAGCAAGTTTCTGGGCTTATGAGAAGGTTGTGCATTCTTAACAAAATTAGTATCTTGGAAAGGTGCCATGGTACCAAATTGATGAACATATTTTGATAAATAGGTTGATGAGAAAATAACAAATAGGTTTTTATGATAAGAAGGTTATGAAAAATGGATGATAGCATTGTGACAATAGTAGCATGATGAATTTTTGAAGACCTATATTGTTTGTGGTGCATGTGGATATAGTTTGAAATATTGTGAAAAGTTGTCCACACTAGGTTGAAGAAGGAGGTGGGTTCCTCAATCACGTTGAAGCCTACAATACTTCAAATATTTCAATTTTTCAATGTTTGTGCCTCAATCAGGTTGTAGCCTATTGCAAGTGGGTGTTTGCATATTTTGGGAGCTAGTACCTCTAGTAGGTTAGTTCTTACAAATTTGTTTTTTGGGATTGGTGCCACTAGCAGTTTGATGCCTACAAATCTATGTAATCTAATTAAAGAAGACAACTCTTTTTTTTTTCTCCCACAAAGGTTTCCAGGTTAAAGCTGCTGTTTTTATGTGTCGATGTGGTGTTGTTTTCTTGATGCATAATTTCAATCATTTTTATGATGCACACTATGTTTTGATGCACCAATACATAGTCAATTATTGATGAAATGTTTTGAAACGATGAATTTTCCAATATACTGATTCACCCCCTCTTAGTGTGATATTTTTTCTAACAAGTTAATTTTAGGAACAATTAATTATTGTGAAGTCGATCTCAGGGAAAATGACCTCTATCATATCGATAAGAAAAGCTCCTTAGTTTGATGGATCCAAATATGATTTTGGACGATAAGAATGGAAACCTACCTCATATCCTTAGGAGTTGATGCTTGGGAAACTGTAGAGAATAATTATCAAGGCATTGATTCTCCTTCTACAAATACAATGGGTAAGTACCTATATACGTCAAATACAATAGGTAAGCATGTCATTTTGAGTGGCTTTTCAGATACAAAATTTGTCAAAGTAATTCATTGTAAGTCAACTCATGATCTGTGGAACAAGATTAAAAATTGTTATGAAGGGGAAAATAAAGTGAAGGAAGCCAAGCTACAATCTTACAAGCCTGAATTCGAAAGTTTCAAAATGAAAGAAGATGAGGATATTGCTCCATATTTCCTTCAAGTAGACAAGATTGTAGACTCTATTGTAGGTCTTGGTAACGAAGTCAAGGATGATATTGTCATTCAAAAAATATTGAGATCTCTTCCTCCAAGGTTAAATCGCAAGGTATTAGCCATTGAACAAAAGATCAAGATGGAGATTACATTATCACTCTTAAGGTCAAAATAAAAGAAGCCAAAATGGTAGATTTTTGGTTAGGAAAATTGAACAAAAGGGAACAACTTTGTCAAAATGTAGAAGAAGAAGTTATGCTTTTGAAAGAATAATTTGAAAAATTCAAACAAAACTTAAATATTCTCAAAGGATATGAGTCTTTGGATCATATTATCATAACTAAAATATCTCCTCTCATCAAAACATTCCTTGCCTACCAGGAACGTTGTGAAGATAATTGGATTTCAAAAACATCAAAAGAAGATCATTCCAAAAATCATGATCAGACATTCATTGGGTCTAGGAGAAACTCATTTGAAGATTCTAAGAAAGTGATGAATCATCCCAAGGATTTCCATTTCAACATTTCTGATGATTCTCAAAATCATAATGGCGTTGGGAATGGAGGTATTAATGATATTTCCATTACCAATAAGGCTCCCATGGTTTACATACTTGGCCAAAAATAATTTTCCTTGAGTTAAATTGACCAATTTCGTAATTACATGAGGTCCTAAAGATATTTATTTTCCATTCCTAGCCTCTTTAGGAAGAGATCTTCGACATTCCTAGTGTAAGTTGGGAGATAGTTGTTGGATTAGAATAGGGGAATATTAACACATATTTCTAATTTCTCCTAAAAAATCAAATCCTAGTTGTTTGGTAGATCTTCCTAGGCATAAACATTTAAGCTATGGGCAAGTTGGAATTGAATATTCCATATGTGATTGTTTTGGAATGGTGGCTTGAGTCATTTTAGATTAATTTCCAATTTTCTTGTCAAAAATCTCCTCGTCATCTTGTTCCTGGATAATGAGAGTAATTGGATCACAAATCACCTTCACTAAATGCAAGTGAATGTTTTTACAATCCATAGGGATGATAGCATAAGTCAAAAAATGGGGTATTTTAACATTGTAGGCCAAATATAATACTTTATTATTCAGAGTAGGCATGTCTTGGGTAGACAACTTTACTGGTTTTCAAAGAGGATGATTGAATGGTAACTAAAGTTACTACAAATTTGGTTGAGGAGGGTACTCTTTGGCTTCTAGAGGCATATTCTTTTAGGAAGAATTTCCTCACTATCCTTGCATCCATGATTGGTTTTGGTCTTCGGTAGACCATTGCTTCTAAGGCATTGATGGGTACCAAACCTGAGGTGAGTATTGATATGGGGAAAGTGTTAAGATGGTTCTTGTGTCATACCTTATGGCCATGGTGGCAAAGGTCTCTTCTCTGCTATGAAATAGATTTACCTATCCTCTTCAATAGCCCCTTGTTAAATTACCTTAACTTACATTAATGAAGGGAAATTTTGGGTGGCGTGGTTCTACTAACAAATTCCACACACTTCTATGTTGTTGATCGGGAATTCCCATGGTGTGTGATTGTTCCAAAATTTTCAATAGAAAATAGCTTATTCTAATTTGTACTTATCCTTCTTAATTGATTCTTACAAGGCATCTGAATGAGAACTAAGGGTATTAAGGATACAAATATTGAAAATATAAGTTTCCTAATTCAGCCCTAGTAACCACTGGCCTAAATGTTTTTTAAATCCTGGAGGTTATATTCCTGATGCTTCTTCCATATTTTGAATGGTCACATTAGTAATGTCTACATAATTCGTAGATTGCATCATCTAACATCTAGGAAATGTCCATGTTACCCATAAGTTTAATATATCAATACAATATTCTCTAAGTCCTTTGAGAATAATGATTCAGTAAGTTATAGGATCTAAAACATTTTTTTACTCTAAAGTTTGTATTGGAATCCTTCAATATGGTCTTCTAAAATTTCATAATCCTTTTGTGACATTTTAAAGATAACTTTCATAATATTTCAGATTTTCTATAGTCCTAGTCTTTTTCTAAGAAATTCTTCCTCATTTCATTTGATGTTTGCATAGAGTTTCCCTACCCTCAAGAACTAGCATAGTGTTGCACCCTATAAGGTATCTAGCAATATTTTTATCTTTTGGATGTCAAAAGAACAATGGTAACTATGACAAAGAATTTTATAGGCCATTTTTTCACATCCAATCAGTGAGCCTCCTAATGGGATCAATCAATATCTTATTGATGCAAGGTTACCCCTGCACATAACCACAATATGCATAAATATGCATAAATACATTGTCCCAGGTAATTTCACTCCCTTAGGAGTCAAATCTTTAACTATCAATGGTTAAGGCCCTTTTCGTCACAGTTCCTTTGAATTGGAACTCAATCACCCCGCTTTAAACCCTCTCTCTGGACTTTTCCTCAACATAACCCTTTCCCCTTTCTATCGAGATTCATTAACTCTTCAAAACCTTTATATAACATTATAAACCCTTTAACTATACATATGCACCCTTTCCCTTTTTCAACCTTGGCTAACATATGTAGTTAACTCATAAAACCTTCATTCGGTGCTAATTCCTTATGAAACTCTTTACAAAGGAAAACACTCCCAAAAATACCATTTCCGCCCTTTCGTACGGCTTCTACATGGATTTCGAAGTTTGACCTCACCGCAATCGCAATCGGGCTTCTCGCAGGTCACATACATATATATGTTATCCCACTCTCCTTCCGATTTGTGATTTCCCTTTAGAATCGAGAAATACGCTATCAGCGCTCAAACCTTCAAATACCCATTTACAAAGGAAAAACTCTGCCCAACAAATATGTTGGACTTCAAGTCCATTAGACCCGCGTCTATAAAGGTGTTAGATATGTCTCCTTCGAACCTTTCTGCATTTAACTGCTGATCTCCACCAGTGTTGATATGCGATGGCCCATTTAATCATGACTGTCGATCGGGATTGCGATCCGACGGTTGACGATTAATTGCCTGATCGCAATCGTTGGGCCATTGCGCTTAACACTTCCATTTCAAAGCTCCGATCTGACTTTGTTTACGGACCTGATAGGGTTCTAGACTTTATTTGATAAAGTTCGGGTCCATTGTTTATCGCATGACAGATTGCTACACGATCTGATGAGTCCAACCTTGCGATTCAATCTTGGTCGTCGATTTCCAAGATCTGACGGCTACTGTGCATCATTTTTCCAATCCTCCTTTGTTCTGTTTGCTTGTAATTTGCACCATTTCTTTAACGTTTCTGTGGATTCTAGCTTTCTTCAAAGCTTGGTCTCTCGGTGTTTTTAACTGTGCTCTCCCTCCTGAGCTTTGGCTTTGATCATTCTAATGGATTTAACAATCCATTATGATCCTCCTCGTCATGTTCTTCCTCTACATAATCACCTCAATTCTGCCTCCTTCCGTTTACTGCACCTGCCTGCATAAACATATATATACACTTTTCAAATGCATTTGATTCATCCTTTTAACACTCAGTCATGCACTTAACAGGATTTTAATTAATCTCTATATCTTTATAATTACAACAATGAATTGCAAACTGAGATCCCCGTCTCTCTGGCCTGATTTTCAATATCAGTGGCCTCTATTTCCTAATCTTCCCGTAGGCTTAAAACACTCCAATCTCCTATCTATTTTTCTATTCAAACTCTCTAATCCCTATTCATTCCTTTCAAGCTTACATTTATATAAATGGATTCTAAACCAATTTATGGTTTAGATCCATGAACTCTTCAATCTCATTCCTAAAATCTCTTTCTCATCCCTAAGGATTCTCTCAAGTCCACAAAATCATGAACTAAGTCCTAATCTAGGATTTACAATCAATTCTCAATCCTCTCATCACTCAACTATCCTAAATCTCTCATGTTCTCCTACATTCGAGAACATTTACAATAAAGCCTCACAATATTCAATTAATTCCTATTCTCATTAAAATCACTCAAAACATTAAATAATTACATAAATCCAATACTTAGGAAACCAACCTCCTTGAAACCCAGAACCCCCTATATCTATTAGAATACAATGATAATGTTGAGCTATATGCTCCTGCATCAGACTCGCCATGTAAGAAAATTTATGACCACCTGGTCATAAGTCTGGATAATTGTTTCCTCTTGGATCCCAAACTTTATTTTGTAATCTGCCCTTGCTTGTTAGTTGTTCTATTGTTGCTGTTGTTTGCTACTGTTCTCTAGGTCTCCATACCTTATGATGTCATGCTCCACTTGCTCTCCTATCGTAGTCTGCTACTGTCTTTCTCTTGTTATCACTCCTCTCCTTCCTTGCTGTTATCTTCTTCTGAGACACATTCATCGTTAACCTTCTTATCAGTTCAATTTCTCTATCCAGTATATCCTCTGTCTGTTGACTATTTTCATCTCTTGATTGCTAAACTCTCCTTCTTACTTGTTCTTCACTTGTTCTGATCACCTCCTTTTCATTCTTACTCTCTTCTTTACTGCTGTTTTGCACCTTTCTTGCTGCTGCTATATTGTCTTTTAGAACAATTTCCTACTTTTGGTTTTTGCACCTATCAACTTCTTCTGGATTATTATTTATGACAATTTCTTTGTTATCCTTCTTCTAAAATCTATCCTGAACATTTATCCTCTACTCTTCCAACTTTCTCCTTTGAAAGTCTAATTCTCTATATAATTCAATGATTTTACTTAGAGTGAACTTTGGAAATTTTACACAATCTCTCATTTCTTCATTGGTTATTGATCCATCATCATGGTCCTTCTTCCTCTGCTAAATCTTTATTAACATCCTTCAGTAGATGTTCTTCCTCTTCTTCTTTCATTTGGCTATCCACCTGTGCCAAATATGCTCCAGCTTCTGCAACAACATCTTCAATTATAAGAAAATCATTATAATAAAAAATATAAAGCCTTTGTACCTCTTCTTCCTTTGGCAATACTTTAGTATATTGCTCTGATCTTTCTATCAATTCCTCTGTCAGCACATTAGTATGCTGATCCAAACTCAAAGGACTCTTGAGACTATCAGATAGTCTCCCCTTCTCATCATATATTTCAATGATGTCTTCCAACACTTGTCCACTGTAGTGAACTGATTCTTTTCTAGTCTCTTTGTCATTTTCTGCTTCAAAACTTTCATCTTCTGGAAGGTATTCTTTCACATCTTTGACAACTTTAAAAGACTGTCTATCTTATTCCAAACCTGCAATCATACACAAGTCATTAGTTTTAAAAATACAATACCTTTTGGTCTCACTTGATGCTTTAGTCATCAAGTCTTCTAGCTGCTTCGAATCATTCATATGATTCAACTCCTCTAGCTCTTCATCACTTTCAAAAAGTAATGGTCCACTTTCTAGTTCACACATCGAAACTTCAACATCTTCTTCAACATCTTCCTTTTGTTGTAGCTCAACTCTTTCGAGCTTCTCTATCCTCTGTTTGGCATCTATAATATATTCAAGTTTCCTTAGCTCCTTTATTAACTGCATATTCACTTGCTGATTCCTCTTCTCTTGTAGCCTCTGCCACTTCACTTTCTTTCTCATGACATAACCATGCTTTTGGTCTGCTTCATCTCTTTGCAACATCTCCATTAACACTTCAAGCTGAACTGCTATCTCAGCCTTCTCCCTCTCATATTCCTCTTTGCTTAACTGTCTCTATATGCCATTTTTCTTGGCATCTTTCTCCTTTTGTCTTATACTGTGGTTTCCTTCAGAACCTTTGCTATGACCGTCACTAGTCATCATCCTCTCCATCTCTATGAGTTCCTCACTCCTCTATTAGTTGCACTAAATCCTCTTCCACAACAAGTCCTCCCTGTTGCCACTTACCTCACCAAGCTCTCCTCACTCAGTCTTTTGGCAAGCAATTGGTTCTCTGTCTCTAGAACCTCCTTTGAGCAATTCTCTTTGCTCCTTCTAAGCTTCAACTCATATGCATCTTCTAAGAACACAACTGTCCTCTTTATCCAATCTCTGTTGGAATTCCTCAAGGTTTTGCCACATTTCTGCTTTCACTTAGAAACTTTCACCAGCTTCCTTTATCTCTTAGCAATTCTACCCACATCCTCTGTGGAATTGCCTTTTGGGAGTTGCAACAATACTTCTGCATCAATACAAAGACTACAACTTTCTAATCTTCAAATCCAAATAAAACCATATCATCTTACCTTCAAGATCTCTCCCTGATCTTGTCCTCCCATTCACCTGCACTTTTGAATGGACTATCCTTTCCACTAGCTTTCAGTTGTATCTTCAAACTGTGTTACTTCAAAACTTACAAACATCCCTCTTACAGTTTAACTACTGTAATCCTGCTCTAAAAGTTCATTCATTCATATCTACTACTCATTAGACAAAATTGCATACCTTCAACTTCCTTCAGAATCTCACCACTCCTAAAAATCTGTTTCAATAGATCTTTATGCATCCACTGTACAAATCTTTGATATTCTGCTTCTATCAATCAGATTTAGGATCTGATTCTCTCTTCCAATATTCCGGCTTTATCTTGGCAAAGCTTAACTATCAGCAACAATTTCTCCTTTGCTGAGTTTTCTTCCACTCAGAAATCCTTAACATTTTCCTACATTACTTCTTCTTAAGGTTTGATCTCCTTCAGCCGAGATACTTCATTAGCTACAACCATCAATCTTCAATTTATTTCTTTGTTAGCAAAATCAAATTAGAATTAAATAAAATAATACATGCATGATTTCTCCATCCACTCTTCACATCCGAGTGAGCCTCCATTCTTATTGTCTCTGCAATATCTTCTTAATTCTTACTCACCTGTCGTAGAGAATTTAACTGTTCTTCTCCGTTCTCCCAGTTGTACTCTAGTTGCTTGACTGTTAGATTAGAATCTGATCTCCCTTGCCTGCATACACATCTTTCCAAATACCTCTGTTTTGAATTCTTTTAAGAAACTTTCACCTATAATTTCTTTCTTCTGCTTAATACTAAATGGTTCATTTATAATTTAGCTCTGATACCAAATGACGCAGGGTTACCCCTGCACATACCCACAATATGCATAAATATGCATAAATACATTGTCTTAGGTAATTTCACTCCCTTAGAAGTCAAATCTTTATCTATCAATGGTTAAGGCCCTTTTAGTCACAGTTCCTTTGAATCAGAACTCAATCACCTCGCTCTAAACCCTCTATCGGGACTTTTCCTCAATATAACCTTTTCTCCTTTCTATCGGGATTCATTAACTCTTTAGAACCTTTGTATAACATTATAAACCCTTTAAATATACATATGCACCCTTTCCCTTTTTTAGCCTTAGCTAACATATGTAGTTAACTGACAAAACCTTCATTCGGCGCTAATTCCTTATGAAACTCTTTACAAAGGAAAACATTCTCAAACATACCTTTTCCATCCTTCTATATGTCTTCTGCATGGATTTCGAGGTTTGGCCTCATCGCAATCACAATCGGGCTTCTCGCAGGACACATACATGTATATGTTATCCCCCTCACCTTCCGATTTGCGATTTCCCTTTAGAATTGGGAAATACACTATCGGTGTTCAATCCTTCAAATACCCGTTTACAAAGGAAGAACTCCGCCCGACAAATATGTTGGACTTCAAGTCCATTAGACTCGCATCTATAAAGGTGTTAGGTCTGCCTCCTTCAAGCCTTTCCCCTTTTAACTGCCAATTTCCGCCAGTGCCGATATGCGATGGCCGATTTAATGGTGACTGTTGATTAGGATCATGATCGAACGGTCGACGATTAATTGCTTGATCACATTCGTTGGACCATTGCGCTTAACACTTCCGTTTCAAAGCTCTGATCCGACTTTGTTTACAGACCTGATAGGGTTCTAGAATATATTTAATAAAGTTCGGGTCCACTGCTTATCGCATGACACATTGCGATGCGATTCGATGAGTCCAAACTTGCGATTCAATCTTGTCTGTCAATTTCCAAGATCTGACGGCTACTACGCATCATTTCTCCAATCCTCCATTGTTTTGTTTGCTTGTAATTTGTGCCATTTCTTTAACATTTATGTGTTAGGATATTCCGACACATAGGAAATAGTTAAGTACAACTTGGTCTAGTATAGAGTTAGGTAAAGTGTGTTTCTTTATCGTTGTACATTTTGTAACTTACAATCCGATGGTCACGATATGTAGTGATCCGACGGTTCATTCTCTCCTCGGTATTACCGACACTTGATCCGTGGCTTGACACCCGATTGGTCCATGATTTTTATTTAAAGCGCATGGAGGGTCATTTGTAGGGTAATCCGTGCATGAGAGAAACATATGTAAATTTTCATTCTTTTATTAATAAATTGCCTAAAGTGGCCGTGGACTGTTTCCCTCTTTGAGGGTTTTAACCACGTCAAAAATACTGGTGTATTGATCTGCGATCCAGTTGTGAGCGGTGTCCTTTGGTGTTCTTTCTGAGGAACTTACCCTGTAAATTCCTACATGGTATCAGAGCTATTTGAGGGCCGCGTCCGTTGGTGATCCAAATCTGAAGCCGGTAGAACTGTATCCGACTGCCGTTTTCTAGACCCACTGTTTTTGACTGCTTTCGGGCCGAGAGGACTGCTCTGTTGTGTTGGGAGCATCTGTTCCAGTGAGGAATCCCTTTCGTTTCACGCGAAAAGGTTTCCGGTAGCCCTAGCTGCGTCATTTTTAAGATCTGGAGGTATACAATGTTTATTGGCAGTTTACAGTTATTTTCTCTCTGTTTATTTCGGTTTCGGTTTATTTAGCCTTTTTTATTACCGGATCTATACCTTTCATTTCTGCATATGCTCTTTGCCCTGCGACTCTGTGCGATTTGGGCAAATCAGAAACAGAAAGGAAGGATTTTTCTCATGCGTATGCTCTTTTCCCTGCGCCTTAGTGTGATCTCTGAAAATCAGAAACATTGAGAAAAATATTTAGTTTTCGGCTAAAGCTAACTTTGAGCCGCAAGGTTCATTTTTGAAAATATTTGGTTGTTCGGCTAAAGCTAGCTTCGAGCCGTAAGGTTCGTTTTCTTTGCATGTCCGTGTTGGGTTTTGTGTTTTTTGTTTTGTAGGGAAAAAGAGCTTTCTCAAAGCAAGCACGCAACCCAAAGCCCCCCCCTCTCTCTCTCTCTCTCTCAAATTTTTTGTATAGCTCAATTGGTTCAAAGCTATTTTAAGAGAGTAGAGGTCTTGGGTTCAAGTCTCCATTTTGTGGGGGCGGACTTTTTCATTTCCGCACATTCCCGCACTTCGTCAGCAACTTCAACAACTTTTTTTCAAAAAGCCATAACTTCTTCATCTGGAAGCCGTTTTCAGAGCCGTTTTTTTTAAACCAGCCTAATTTTTCGAGATCTATCCATTGGAACACTTATTTTCAGCATCTTTAGCTTCAGTTTCTGTTGAAATGGAAAGTCAATACCAAGTTACCCTTGATAGCACCAACTACTTCCAATGGTTGGCCTACATTGAGGATTTACTTAGAAGTAAAGGTCTCTACAGAATAGCCTCAGGCCAAGAAAAGAAACTGAAGGATGAAGATAAAGCTGCTAAATGGGAAAATAGGCAAGATCAAGCACGTTGATTGATAGGAATGTCTATTTCTCCAGATCTTAGATTCCATATTGCAGAACTTGATGCTCCTGATGAAGCAATGAAACAAATAAATAAAGTTTTTGGGATTAAAAATGAACTTAGAGCCCATCAACTTGAAAATGAGTTGCTTACATTGGACCCTAATAATTTTTCTTGCATTGAAGATTTCTTGTCCAAGTTCAAGACCCTTAGATATCTCTTGGAAGGTGTTAAAGTTAAGAAAGAAGATAGTAACCTTATCTATTCCATTCTTACTAAGTTGGGACCAACCTACTCTGTGTTTGTTTCCACCTTCCATTCTACAAGAGAAGCCTTCATTTCTCAGGGAACAGACTACAAGTCCCCTTCCTTTGACTCTTTTTGTGATTCTTTAATAAGAGAACAAGAAAAACTCTTACACCTTGGTCTTCTTAATCTCGGAAACTCTTCCAAGAAAGCGTTAGCCGCCCAGCAGCAACCAAATTCAAAGAATCCTAAGAAGTCATATCCTAAAAAGAATGGTCCTAAACCAAACAAGGGTCCTAAGCAATCTCAGCCTCAAAATGAAAAATCATTTCAACAAAATGATAAGACAAATAAAAACAAATGGAAGAAGACTGATAGACATTGCAACTTTTGTAATCGAGATGGCCACTTAGAATCAAAATGCTTTAAGAAGATGGAAGCCTTGGAAGCAGCAATGAAGAAGCATAACATCCATTTGGGGCAATCTTCAACTTCAACTTCATCTTCAGGAATGGCACTTTCTGCATGTGGTTGTCAAGCATCTCGGACTGGCTATGCATTAAATGTATCTTCTTCTTCTCATTCTCATGAGTGGCTCATTGATTCTGGAGCTTCTTATCACATGGCCAAAAACAAAGCCTTGTTTTCTTCTTTAAATGATTGTAACACCAAAAATATATATGTTGGTGATGATAGATCTCTTAGTGTTGTAGGGACTGGAACTGTTCATCTAGACAATGGTCAGTTTAATGATGTATTATGTGTTCCAACCTTATCCTGCAACCTTCTATCTGTATATCAGATAACTCATTCAGGTGAAGGTAAAATCGTTGAATTTTCACCTCATGATGTTGTAATCAAGGACCTAAGAGATCCTAAACAGATTTTGGCTACTGGCATTGCTGATGATTCTACAAGGTTGTATAAGTTTCACAACTTTGGGTCATCAAATCTTCCCTCAGTATTTGTTGCTCATAACGATGAAGTGAGCAAACTTTGGCATGAGCGATTTGGTCACTTAAACTATCGCTCCCTTCAGCATCTATGTAAAGAAAATATGGTGACAGGTCTTCCTATGGTATCTTGCAGAGATGGTGTTTGTTCCAGATGTGTACTCGGAAAACATCATTGGGACTGTTTTGAAAAACGTGCCTCTTGGCACGCCTCAGCCCCTTTACAGCTTGTGCATAGTGATTTATGTGGTCCACTTCCAGTTGTGTCATTCTCTGGCTACAAGTATTTCTTAACTTTCATTGATGATTTCTCCAGATGCACCTGGGTATACTTCTTAAAACTCAAGAGTGAAGTATTTAACACATTTTTGGCCTTCAAGGCCTTTGTTGAAAAATAATCTGGACATCAAATTCTTGAGCTAAGATCTGATAATGGCGGAGAATATGTTAAAAACACATTCATCAACTATTTCACTGAGAATGGAATTCAAATGCAACATACTGTTCCATATACTCCACAACAAAATGGTGTAGCTGAAAGGAAGAATCGCACCTTAAAGGAAATGGCTAATTGTATGCTACAATCTAAAGGACTTGGTCTTAGTTTTTGGGCAGAAGCAATTAACTGTGCAAATTACATAATAAATCGCACTCCTACCAAGGCTTTAAAGAATATCACTCCAGAAGAAGCATGGAGCTCAATCAAACTAGATGTAAGCCACTTTCGTGTTTTTGGAAGTGAAGCGTGGGCCCATATTCCAGATGAAAAGCATAAAGCTTTACAACCTAAGAGTGAAAAATGTACTTTTGTTGGATATTCTAAAGATGTCAAAGGCTATAGACTTATTCCATTTAAGTCCAAAAATGTTATCATTAGAAGAGATGTAAAATTTAATGAAAATATATCGGCCTGCGAGCCTAGTCCGGCGGATGTGCCACCTCTCCCTATCTCTTCTACTTTTGAAAACATTTCTTCTTTAGATGATGAAAGTGAGGATGACAATCCTCCCCCACCATCTCAGGATCCTCCTTCAGCTCCTCAGCTTCCAAAATGGGTTCGTGCTACTCGAGATGCAGCAGGTGATCTTGCCGGTGATCCTACATATCAGCGACGCACACGTTCTCAGTTTGAAAGAGCCTCTTCTTTACTGGCTCAAGCTCCAGTGAATTATGATCCTGACACCTTTGCAGAAGCTTCAGGCCATCCAGATTGGGAAGCAGCTATGAATGAAGAATATCATTCATTATTAGCAAATGATACATGGGATCTTGTTCCTCTACCAAAGGGACAAAAACTTGTTAGATGCAATTGGGTTTACAGAACCAAGTATGGACCAGATGGGAAAGTTGATAAACATAAAGCTCGTCTTGTTGCTAAAGGTTTTTCACAGGTTGAAGGAATTGACTACACTGAAACCTTCTCCCCTGTTGCCAAAATGAACTCTATCCGCCTTGTTCTTTCCCTTGCTGCCTCGTTCAAATGGGAAGTCCATCAGATGGATGTTAAATCTGCCTTCTTGCATGGGGACTTGCATGAAGAAAGCTACATGGAACAACCCATTGGCTTCATAAAAACAGACTCCAGCCTTGTATGTCGGCTTAAGAAATCCCTTTATGGTCTCAAGCAAGCTCCTCGGGCTTGGTATGCCAAAATGGATAGCTTTCTTTTAGAATCTGGCTTTTCTAGGTGTCATTCTGACAATACTGTCTACACCAAGAAAGTGGGCAAATCCCTTATTATACTTGTTCTTTATGTTGATGATCTTATCCTTACTGGTAGTGATCCCAACCTTATAAACCATGTGAAGTCCAGCCTTAAAAGGAAATTTGAAATGACAGACTTAGGACACTTACATTATTTTCTCGGTCTTCAAGTCTTGCAAACCAAGGAAGGTATTTCCCTTTCCCAGTCCAAGTATGCCTGTGATATTCTGCACCATTTTCACATGGAAGACTGTAAGCCAGCCCCTTCTCCGTTTCAATCTGGAGTCAAACTTTCAGTCACTTGTACTTCTCCTGAAGTTGATGCTACCTTATATCGTCAACTTGTAGGAAAACTTTTGTATCTAACACATACTCGTCCTGACCTTTCCTTTGCTGTTGGCCTTGTTGCTCGGTTCATGCAAAACCCCCGTGAAAGTCATTGGAAAGCAGCTAAAAGAATACTTCGTTATGTTCGAGGTACAGTTCAGTTTGGGATTCATTACAGTGCCGAAGCATCTCCTCTATTGGTTGGTTTCACTGATTCCGATTGGGCTGGTGACCCTGATGATCGGAAGTCTACTGCCGGTTATGTGTTCACTCTTGGTTCAGGACCTATTACATGGGCTTGCAAGAAACAAGGTGCCATTTCTCTTTCATCAGCAGAAGCAGAGTATCGTGGTGCCGTAGAAGCTAGTAAGGAAGCCTTGTGGCTTCGTCAGATCCTGTCAGAGTTTGGCTTTGAGCAGCAGCATCCAACTACACTTTGGTGTGATAATCAAAGTGCCATTCAGCTATGCAAAGATCCAGTCCAACATCAGCGCAGCAAACACATTGAACTGCACATGCACTTCATCAGAAAGCTCATTCACGACCATGTTCTTGAAGTGCAATATTGTTCAACAGATGATCAAGTTGCAGACATCTTCACAAAGGCTCTCACAGAGGCGAATTTCACTAAACTTCGATTTATGGTTCGAGTTTAGGAAGTTGTCACTAAGGGGGGATAGGCTCTAGTGCCTCCTTCCTTCTCCTATTGTGTCATATTTGTAAATCCTTCAATCCTATCCCAAGTTGTTCTTAAGGGGGGATGTTAGGATATTCCGACACATAGGAAATAGTTAAGTACAACTTGGTCTAGTATAGAGTTAGGTATAGAGTTAGGTAAAGTGTGTTTCTTTATCGTTGTACATTTTGTAACTTACAATCCGACAGTCACGATATGTAGTGATCCGACGGTTCATTCTCTCCTCGGTATTACCGACACTTGATCCGTGGCTTGACACCTGATTGGTCCATGATTTCTATTTAAAGCGCATGGAGGATCATTTGTAGGGTAATCCGTGCATGAGAGAAACATATGTAAATTTTCATTCTTTTATTAATAAATTGCCTAAAGTGGCCGCGTTGGCTCAGGCCGTGGACTGTTTCCCTCTTTGAGGGTTTTAACCACGTCAAAAATACTGGTGTATTGATCTGTGATCCAGTTGTGAGCGATGTCCTTTGGTGTTCTTTCTGAGGAACTTACCCTGTAAATTCCTACATTATGTGGGTTCTAGCTTTCTTCAAAGCTTGGTCTCTCGGTGTTTTTAACTGCACTCTCCCTCCTGAGCTTTGGCTTTGATCATTCTAATGGATTTAACAATCCATTATGATCCTCCTCGTCATGTTCTTCCTATGCATAATCACCTCGACTCTTCCTCCTTTGTTTACTGCACTTGCCTGCATAAACATATATATACACTTTTCAAATGCATTCGATTCATCCTTTCAACACTCAGTCGCGCACTTAATAGGATTTTAATTAATCTTTGTATCTTTATAATTACAACAATGAATTACAAACTGAGATCGATGTCTCGCTGGCCTGATTTTCAATATCAATGGCCTCTATTTCCTAATCTGCCCATAGGCTTACAACACTCCAATCTCCTATCTATTTTTCTATTCAAACTCTCTAATCCCTGTTCATGCCTTTCAGGCTTACATTTATACAAAGGGATTCTAAACCAATTTCTAGTTTAGATCCATGAACTCCTCAACCTCATTCCTAAAATCTCTTTCTCATCCCTAAGGATTCTCTCTAATCCACAAAATCATGAACTGACTCCTAATCTAGGATTTACAATCAATTATCAATCCTCTCATCACTCAACTATCCTAAATCTCTCATGTTCTCCTACATTTGAGAACATTTATAATAAAGCCTCACAATATTCAATTAATTCCTATTCTCATTAAAATCGCTCAAAACATTAAATAATTACATAAATCCAATACTTAGGAAACCAACTTCCTTGAAACCCAAAACCCCCTATATCTATTAGAATACAATGATAATGTTGAGCTAGATGCTCCTGCATCACTTATTTATCCTTGTCACCATCTTGCACAAAGCCTTAAGCATGTTCCCTTCATCCCCTAAAATTTCAAATCTAAACTGCTTCATCTAAGCTAGTTTGAGGACCAACGGTCCTTGTAAGTGTACTCGGTTGTGTTCAGCAGCAGGTTGCTCCACTATGGCCTGCGTTGGTTCTAGAAATATGGTAGAATGATATAGATTCCAGAAGCTTCCCCTTCTAGGATTTTCCAAAAGTTGTTTCAACTACTTACCTTGGATAAAACATTTGGATCCTTTCCTTCCCTAATTTGGAGTTTTCACCACTTATCCTTTGATCCTATCCCTCCATCAAAAGTGGATCTCTTACTCTAGATGTGTAATTGGATAAGAACTCCCAACTTACCATACTTCTCTATATATTCCCAACCTTCTATGTGGTTGGGGGTTGGCGTTTGGAGAGTGATTATGCCCTTATGCTATTGTAGTGAGTGGTCATGATCTCATGTATTTAGGGTGGTTAGAGGTGCATATTGTGATAAGAAAAGGACAAGTCAACAACTTGGAGGAGCTCTTCTACAAGATCAACTGCTACATATGGTTGTAATCTCCTTCCATTTATTTTAATGTAAATAAATCATTGTTTTCATATATGTGATGTTGTTATTTCATATATTTAAATAGCATGATGATCTATTGAATGAAGTACTTAGATGTTACTGCATAGATCTCTTAGTTTCTTGTCTTGTGCTATCTAACTGTGCAGGTTATAATTTTGGCATTCATAGCTAAAATTGGAGCTTCCAAGCTAAAGAAGGAGCGAAGTGTGCGAAGGATTCTAGGTAGACCTCACTGCATCATATACTTACTTTAAGGAAAAGCATTGTGTTCCGTGTTTCTCTATTGTTCTAGGTTAGCCAATGACCTAGGGGATATACTTTTATCTGCAATCGTGAATCTCACATAAAAAATTGGTGACCATAATAGGGAACGAAGTATTCCCTTGGTGGTTTCCTTATCCCTTTTGTTTTATTACCAACCTGACAAAACTTTGTTGTATCATCCAACCAAGAACAAACCTAGGAAGTGATTTCATTGAGCCTTTTTTGCAATTTTTGTGCTAGAGTTCCCTTTCTGAGGCCTAATGCACTCCCTATGCCTTTGACAGAGAATTGCACCTCACCCTGGCCCACTCTGCACTATCGTTGCAACATAGTGGTGCCTCTTCTGCACCAACTTTTGCCCCTATTTTTGCATGAATTTTTCCTTGGTTCTTGAGCATATCTTTGGTCAGCGTACTTCCAGTTGAACTTCCCTGAGTCTTCAATGGCTTTTGGTCTCTCTAAAGCCTTTTTTTGGTTCGCATTTGTGTTATTTTTCTTTGGTAAGAATTGGTTTTGATTTTTCTTTATTCTTTTCATTTGGTCACTTGCAAATTGATTTCCTTTGATTGCTGGTGGCTTAGATGAATTTTTGTTCAAACCTCATTCTGAAAAGTGTAATTGAATCAGTAATTAAACATTTGCATCTTTTTTTTCTTCATTTCAAAAATTAAGTGTGGTGAAAAGAATTTTTCATCGTCATCTAGGGTTTTGATGTGCATTAGCATAGGAACAGTTACATTGGAAAGGAAATTGCATCTTGCATCTTGTTTGTTGCATATTGTGTGTTTCGTCTTGATTGTTTCTTCCCTTCCTTAGCTATATTTTCATTTAAAGAGAAAGGATTTCTATTTTCTCATGCTAGATTTGAATTTTAGGATATTCAGGTGACATTCGTGGTGAGCCCCAAAACTGAAACATAATCAAAGATAAACAGTAAAATTTATTGAATCAACCTAAGGAGAATTTGTAACATTAACACAAACATTTAGAGGTCTAGGCTAGAGACGTGTTCCAGCATCATTAAATGTAGGAGTTGTCATTTTCTGCTAGCATTGCATCCCGAGGGTGAAATCACGTTCCATGTATGTGAGTGTATATGATCATACTCCACGTACATTCGGCTATATTGGTGGCGCTCCACGCACGTAAAGTATATGAGAACGCTCTCATCGAATGGTTATGCATTAGACAACACTACTACAGACTTCACTCTCATGTACCTTTGTGTATATTTTGGGAGTCCTCAATAGGTTTCTATCTATCCATAGGTAACTGAGTATGTCACTTTGTATACCGTGATACGCCGAACACAACATTCGGGGATATTGGATGTTGTACATTAGGTCTTTGGTTCACCAAGGTGTATACTGCAATTCACAGTTGCTTGATAATCCTTTAAGCCTAGATTAACATGTTTTTGATTTATTTATTTTTGTGTTAGTAAAATTTATTTCCCAAAGTGGAAGAACAAAATCCCTCTCCCCGTCGTTCGCTTAGAATGAAAAATAAGCCTCCTCTTCCTCTAGAGTCTACTCCTAATCATCGTCCAAGACATAGGCAAACACAAACTACTGAATCAGGAATGTTAGGAACTACTTTTGTCCCTCCTCCTAATATTGATCATCCAAAACCATCTATCTCTTTAACTTCTGAACCTGAGACTACATCTACTCCTGTTGGTGACACTGACACAATTGAAATAGATGTCCATAAGACTTTGTCACCTAAGGTCATTGAATCTGATCTCCCCGAGTCAGAAACTTCGTTTCTTGAGGTTATTGAACCTGAGGAGCGTCATCCATCTTCATCTCATTCACTGGGACCTTCCTCCTCTCTTCCTTTGTCTCAGACATAACCAATATATCTTGGGCTTGACTGTCGGCCTCTTCCGCATGGATTTCTAAGTATTGAAGAGATCCCTTAAGAACAACCTCATCCTTCTATTCCCATTCATTGGGAAAGAATTTATTTTTATCAAACCAATCCTCTTCTGTCTCCTTAACCTTAGACACAATCTCCTTTACCTGATTCTTTGGGCCTACTCACGGATCTCTTGTGACAATCTACATTGGGATTGTTAACCATGACTGGAATTGATTCAAACTCCCAGCCTGTGTTGACCACTTTGGTTGAGACATCAAGCATAACATCCTCATCTATGTTTGTAACATCACCAAAAGCTCATTTATATGGTGGCCCATCCATCCCTCTTGGATATCAGTCATTATCTGGTACCTTTTCTGGAGTGGCTTCTAGTCCTTGGACCTCTCCCATGTCATCCAATTATGGAATAATGTTTAGTAATCCTCTTATGAATTCCACAAATTTTTCTCCTCTTCTGAGTCCATCTACACCTACAATAGAGCAACAGGTTGGCCCTTATATCAGTGGGCAATGCTACCATCAATAGCCCAACTCTCCTTATGTTGGGTACCCTCCATCTGGATCACAGTTACATCCATCAACCCCTCCTCCCATGGTATGGGGGTAAAATGTTGTTGGTATACCTAAATATGGTAATCCACCTAGTTATGGTCCTCCTTACCCTAGAATGGCTTCGAGTGTTTGGCAATCTACTTTACCCCTTCAATCTAATTCATTTTGGGATCGATTGTTGAACACTCAAACTTGACTGTCTTTATCACATATCCTTTCATATCTATCAAAACCTCAACAAGCTTAAATACATGTGAGCCAACATTTACAGTCCATTCCAATGGTGTTTAGTTCTCCCCAGATCCCAATTCATCAACCTGTACAAGGTCCTGTTGTTCCTATCAACAACCCCCCATTTATTAGTGTTAGTAATAACGTTAATAAATGGGGACCCTTCTAAAAAATCAAATCTTAGCATTTAATGTTGCCTTTTTGTTTTTAGAATAAAACAAGATGTCAAAGTGGAACTTGCTAAAACATAGAAATTTACCTTTTCATACTCCGAGTGCATAAAACTTCACAAACTACGAGTTTCTTATAAAATGCGCTACATGACCATAAGGCCTAAGAAAAACTTTATAAATGGAAAAGTCACGAACGCTAAGGAAAACCTTAAAAAACCCACTTTAGGAAAGGTTATTCTCGCATCACAAAAGGTTATAACAGACATCCCTTATAAGAGTTACTTCTTGAAAATGCGATTCGTGAGAATGCGAGATCATGAAGCTTATAACTTCATCGCATCGCAAATTCCAATACCATGGTGTTACCTTATGAAACGAAAGTAAATATTGTGAAATGTGATAACATCTCACAAATTGCATATCGTAGTAGCGCATGTAACAATGGTTTTTATCGAAATACAATTTTTGGGATATAGCAATTTGCGATATTGCAAAGCAAATCACGAAATCACTTTTATTGTAGTTTGAAGGGCTTAGAGTTCTAGGACAATACTTTCCAACATTCAATACAAAGTTATGAACATTAATGTTTAGCATAACGGTCCATTAATGGTCATTTATTAAAAACCGATTCGAATCAGTGTAAAGGACCATTTGAAGCAAGTTGATATCTTTTGATATGATTTAGAATTAAAGACCTCTTGTCACCTTACTTTCGTCTTTCTATTGATTATTCCTGCATTTAATATCATTTTTATCATATTTTTTCTCTTTGCTTGCAACTTTCAGGAAGAACATGCAGAGCTTAACACACAAAGAAATGGGAAAGAATGGCAAGGCTCCCGTGGCTGAGAAGTCAGAAATGACCCCATTATTCACAGACACTACCTGTAGTAGGGATGTAGGGATATCTACCTAGGAAGCTATGTATCAGTTGCTAGAGGACGAACACCTGAGAATTATGGAAGTTACAGTTACAGACGATGGAAATGGCTCTTCTGAAGCATCCCTAACTAAACTTGCATGCTCGTTTCTACACCACATTGCAGCGAGGCCAAAAATACTCCCCTACACCGATATGGTGAAATGGATTATAGATCACGCAGACATATTTGACAGAGAGTTCAAAAAGAAAAGCCAGGAGGTCATGAGGTCACTTACTCCAAACAATTTGACGTGTATGTACCACTTACCAGAACCCCAGGCTAGCTACAACAAGCAATTTGTCGAGAAGTTCGCCAAGGAGAATGAAGACTTGGCAGAATGCACAAAGCACTGGTCAAACAATGAGGAAAGACTGAAAAAGGATAAACACAGTATGTATGCCACTAGCTCTCTTTGTTCTCCTTACTGTTTTGCTGCTGCAATGTTATGTAGACTGTTTGGGAAACCAGACATCAACAAGTTTTCATTAGAATGGTTACCTCTAGTGGATGCGGCTACCAATGCCACAATAATGGACTGGGCTCAAATCCTACTAGACAATTTAACCACTGCAATTTAAGGATATAGAACTAAAAGAAGCTTTGATTCGAGGGTTTACCCTCCATTATTTTTGAACGCCTATTGTAGAGCTTTGAAATTACACCTCTCCTACACATTTTCCCAGACTTTTTCCCCTCACCAGCACTCCATAAGCTATCAGAGATCATTGCATATTGATTCTAAAAGAGAATTTAATTAGTTTTCTGACTATGTTTTTGTGTTTGCTGTTTGAACTAGATTTTGCTCATTAGCTACGGAATCCAGTCACTTTTCACAGCTGATTCAACTTTCCGCAACTGTTTTTGTTAAACTCTAGGTTGCAGGTGTCATCAGGCAAAACAAGCCACATGGGCAAGTTAGAAATGACCTGGACATGGATCAGGTCCTATTGGTTCAGCCGGATTCATCAAGGGAAGCTGGGGTCAATGGTGGTCAAACGGTGATCCAACGTAAGAGTCCTACGGCAGCTGGACTCTGTTTTCAAACACGTGAAGGATTCTGAAAGATGTGTGGCCGTTCCTAAATCTCTGGGGTCATGTTTCCACCTTTAGACTGCCCCACGATGTGAATCCAACAGCCACAGTTGATAGATTTAATAGTCTCGGCAACCATTATCCTGAATCCATGGACGTTGTCTTTTACGTGTCTCTTGTTCACATAGTTTTACAAGAAAACAGTTATGTAACCTTTGTTATAAATAACACGTTTCTATACACATAGAGTTAGCTTTTTGAATGTAATTTTGCTGGTTCAAAGTTCACTGTGCCGTAACACTAGTCTTATTGTTGTAACTGTGTTTTGAAATATATGAGAAGACTCCATTTCTACATGATTGCGTGAACATAATCTTGGATTGATAGCCTGTTGACCAAGGCTGTGCAGAGGGCCCCTGTACGCTGAGGTTTCATTTTCCTTGTTGCTGTAAAGTTTTATGCATTGTTTCCTTATTTCCATTGCATATATTCCATAGTTATCCACCTGTGTATATTTCAATTGTTATGGTATTAACATTTCACTTATGTTCATGATTTTACAAGTTTTGTATGACGCTGATCAGTGTATATATGTTTCAGGATAGAGTAGGTAGCCCAGGCATCTGCATATAATTTTCGCAATGACTAGTGACATGGGATTAATTCTCTGTTGACTTTTCTTTTCTTATTTTTTTTTAATTCCAATTCTATTTTGTTGATTTCACTCTTGTTCATTTGCTTTGTTAGTTAGTTTAGAAATCAACTTGCTCATGTCATTGATAATTACCTCCGAAAGCCATAGCTAGACTAATTGGCGAGGAATCAGATTATGAATGTTGTGAATTGATTTTAGCTTTTACTTTTCTACAATTAGATATCAGATTGCTCATGTCATTGACGATTATCTCCGAAAGCCATAGCTAGTCTAACTGGCGAGGAATCAGATTATGAATGTTGTGATTTGATTTTAGTTTTACTTTTTTGCAATTAGATATCAGATTGCTCATGTTATTGACGATTATCTCCGAAAGCCATAGCTAGACTAATTGGCGAGAAATCGGATTATGAATGATGTAATTTGATTTTAGTTTTACTTTCTTTGCAATTTTTGATTTCTTTGAGTGGAGTAGCTTAAATCAATTTTCTGTATTTAGACAGTAGCAGAGGTAATAGTTTCATGATCAGTAGTTCATTATTGACTTGTTTTAAATAGCAGCACATTTTCCATTCATGTTCAAGCATTACTGTCATCACTAGTATATTCTAAGATCTTCTGAAGTGTTAAGTGTTGGAAACCATTATAGAGGACATAATTGCCTAAAATCCATATCCATGCTTACCTTCTAAAGACTCAGGAATAGCCATTCACATTAGGAGATAAACAAAGATAAAAACCCCCAAAAACAAAATAAAATTTGAAAAATGACAAAAATATAAAAAAGATGTTGTCTTGCACATATAGTGCGCCACACTTCATCAGTTTATGACTCCTGGATTGATAATTAATGTAGCAATTTAGGACACACTAAATTGACCAAACATTTTGGCGCCGTTGCCAGGGAAGTGTAACTAGGTAGCTAATCTTTTTTTTTTTTTTTTTAAAGAAGGGAAAATTGATAACTTCTTAAAGTATGCTCTCCTCTTGCACCTAGTGTGATCTAGAGTATCAGAAAAGAGAATTGTCAGTTCAATAATTTCTTGATTATGCTCTCTTCTTGCACCTAGTGTGACCTAGAAGATCAGAAAGAGAATTATTAGCCTGACTTGAAAAAAAAAAAAAAAAAAAAATGACATGCATAGAGCAAGAGATTCTAGGGGAAGGTTTATAGCTAGGGCCAAAAGTTCAATTTTCACAACTCCAGCTACTTCAAGGCATAGACAAGATACACCTCCATCATCTCTGACTCACACTCCCAACCTTAGGATTCCTGGAATTCAAGGGGCAGCAGCTGAATTAGGAGACTCTCCCACACTATCCATCAAATCTAACATAAGAGAAGAACCTTTCTTCACTTCTACAGGGGAACATATTGTAATCAAAGAAGTAGAATCACCTGAAGAAGAAGAGGGAGAAATTCTTCCTTGTTCGCCATTAATAGAAGAACCAGAGGAATTTGAGAACTTTGAGGAAACTATCATGAAAAAGGAAGTAGTAAATGGATTTGGAGGAGGGGGTAGAGGTAGAGGTAGAGGAGGAGGAAACAATGGAGGAGGTAGAGGTAACAATGGGGGAAATAGGGATGGAGACAACTCATTTGGATTCCCTATAGCTGATGAGGAGACCCATACAACAATGAAAAACATTTCACCATCTGTCCTCCCAAACTTTTATGGGTTGCGAAGTGAGGATCCTGAAACATTTCTATTTGAGCTTGAAGTCTTGTGCCGAACCTATGACTATCTGGAAGACTCTCAAAAGATCAAACTGTTTTCTTCAACATTGAAAGGAGCTGCTTTGAAATGTTTCATGGGATTAGTCACCCAATCTATTAGGACTTGGAATGATATGAAACAAACATTTTTGGATAGATACCTGGATTATTGCATGCCCACCAATCATAAGGATGAGGTATTCAAGATGATGCAAAAAGAAGATGAAAACTTGGAGGATTTACTTGAAAGATTTCAATACAACTTAAAGAGATAAAAAATGAGTAATTTAGATGAGGAAACCTTGAAAGCCCTTCTATTAAAAGCCATTAGAGATGAATGGATAGATATTTTAAACATGATGGGGAAGGGAGATATTTCTCAACTTCCACTCCATGACATAATAGAACTATGTGTCCATCTCTCAAGGGGAAAATCTAAAACTGGAAAAGGGCCTAGAGATCCTTCTCTTATTAGAGCAAAAAAATTTGCAACTGGATCAGTAAGTAGGGCAGAGATTGGCAATATGCTTGATGAGTTCAAAACTAATATTCTAGGGAGCCTTAGTGAACAACTAGACACCCTTAAAATACAAAACAAGCAGAAAGCAGAAGCCGAAGCCTTAGCCATCTTTTGTCCAAAATGTAGAAAGAAACATGCTTTAAGGGAATGTCCCTTGGATGCAAAAGTTGTAGAGACATGTATGATTTGCTCAGAAAGCCATGAGACCAAGGATTGTCCTTCAATTCTTGGGCTCAAAGCTGTCTTTCAGGAAGATCCAAATTCAGTAGAATCCCTTTGTTTTGTTTCAAGAAGACCATGGCAGGGGCCACAAAATCAAGGATTTAACAATCCTATGAACTTTTAGCTCCCACCAAATTGGAATTCTTGGCAACAACCTTGGCCCCAATCTCAAAATCCATACCAATCATGGGCACAAGGGATGCAAAATCCTTATGGGAGATTTGATAAATTTTATCAATATCAGCCATCTTTTCAAAATCAAAAAAATCCACAAATTCCAAATCAAAACCCACAACTTTCATTACCATTTCCGCAACAACAACCTTCTCAACAAAATCCAAATTCTCAACTCTTGCTTCCATTTCAACAAAAGACAAATCAACTACTAGCCCAGCCATTGCCAAATCCCAATAACAAAAATCCTCAGAATGCTTACATGGTAGAAGGCCAACAATTTCCTACCTATATGATTGTTCCTCTCAACGATGTACAACTCAGGTCTGGTAGAGTTTTAGAAAAACCTTCTATAGATGTTCAAAAGCAAGATACCTCTGAGGAGGATTCTCTTAAAGCCAATAAAGGTTCTGAGGAAGCATCTCTTCAAAACCCAAACATTCAAAAAGAAAAAGAAAAAGATTCAACCCCCACAACTCCTGTAGTTGAGCAACCTGCATCTTCATCCACACCTCCTTTCCCTGAAAGATTACAAATTGACAAAGGGGTGGAAAAACAAATCTTGTTGCCTGACTATGACTTTGTAGATGAATTAAAGAATGTATGTATCAAGATTCCCCTGCTACAAGCCATTAGAGAGATTCTTATTCTAGCAAAAACAATAAAAGATTTGAGTCTCAAAATACCAGGAAGGAAACCAAGAGATACAAGAAGAATCCACCTGGTAGGAAAAATTGTAGATATCATGATGGGAAAAATTACCATGCAGAAATATGTAGATCCAGGTAGTCCAATTGTCAAGACACATATAAATGGGATAGAAATTCCAAATACTTTGATTGACTTAGGGGCTGCTATCAACATTATGAGTAGACATACTATGGAACAACTTAAACTTCCTAATCTTCTTTTTACACCTACCTTACTGCAACTTGCAGATAGATCAATAATCAAACCAGATGGTGTATTAGAAGATATTTCATTCTCCTTAGATTCTTGGGAATATCTAGTAGATTTCATGATTTTGACTCCCAAGAATAATTTAGGAGGGCATCCACTCATCTTAGGAAGACCTTGGCTAGCCATAGCTGATGCTTTCATTAGTTGTAGATCTTGGGATATGTACATTTCTGATGGTAGTTCGATAAAGCAATTCAATTTGTATCCTCCAACAAAAGCAGTTACAGAAGTAGGAGACAATGAATGGGTCAATGATGAGGACAGTATACAACCTGTCTTTACCATTTCTGAAATTAGTGAAGATAGTCAAATTCTAAACACATTAGAAAATTTTGGAACATCTTCAGAATATGACCACACACAATTTCAGTTAGATTTTGACATTGAGTATTTATCATCAAGACAAATGTCTCTTTACTCTATGGAAGAGTTTGGTAGTTCTACCATTGAAATTTTTCCAAGTAAGACATTGAATATCAACAAAAATTTGGAAAAATCACAACAGGAAAAGCTAACCAAAATCTTGCAAAAACATTCTACTGTATTTGCATGGGAGTATACTGATATGAAAGGTATTGATCCTAAGACTTGCATCCATCATATCTATATTGAGGAAAATAGTAGACCAATCAAACAACCTCAGAGAAGGATGAATCCAAATCTTAGGGAGATAATGAAAGAAGAGCTCCAAAAACTACTCAATGTAAACTTCATTTATCCAATTTCAGATAGCCGATGGGTTTCTCCTTTGGTTATAGTACCCAAAAAGAATGGTAAATGGAGGGTATGCATTGATTATAGGGAATTGAACAAAGCAACTTTGAAGGATCACTTTCCTTTGCCCTTTATCGATCAAGTATTAGATACATTAGCAGGCAAAAATTACTTTTCATTTCTGAACGGTTTTAGTGGTTATAATCAAATTCAGGTAGCACCTGAGGATCGGGATAAGACCACATCTACCTGTCCATGGGGAACTTTTGCTTATCGAGTGATTCCTTTTGGATTATGTAATGCACCCATGACATTCCAAACAGCGGTACTAGGAATTTTTTCTGATCTAATCCATGATTGTGTAGAGGTTTATATGGATGATTTTACAGTTTATGGTAATTCGTTTGAAGAGGCATTGTAAAATTTGGAAAAAGTCCTTATAAGATGTAAAGAGACAAACCTTTCATTAAGCCATGAAAAATGCTTTATGATGTTTACTGAAGGTATTGTTTTAGGACATCATATTTCAGGGGATGGGATTAAAGTTGATAGATCAAAAGTTGAAGTCATCTCCAAATTACCTATTGCAAATTGTCAAAAAGATGTTAGAAGTTTTCTAGGATTTACTGGATATTATAGAAGATTTATAGAAAACTTCACTAAAATAGCATCTCCACTCTTCAAACTGCTTACAAAAGACTGTGAATTCAAATGGGATTCTGATTGTCAATCAACATTTGAAACTTTGAAACAAGAACATCTGAAGCACCTATCTTGAGAGGACCAAATTGGAAACTCCCTTTCCATATTTCTACAGATGCTTCAGATACAGCTTTAGGAGCTATGTTGGGTCAAAAAGATTTAGTTCCTTATGCCATTTACTATACCAGTAAAAATTTGACTCCCACTAAGTTGAACTATACTGTAACTGAAAAAGAGTTCTTAGCTGTTGTTCATGCAATCAATAAGTTTAGACATTATATAACAAGCTATGAAACTTTTATTCATACTGATCATTCTGCAATTATATATCTAATGAAAAAACCTGTGATTAATGGCAGAGTTACAAGGTGGCTCCTACTTTTACAAGAATTCAATATTACTATGTTAGATAGACTAGGGAAACAAAATACAGTAGCTGATTTCTTGTCTAGGATTCAGAATACTAAAGAGGATTCTCCTGTAGAGGATAAGTTTCCTGATGAATATTTATTTGCAGTAACTACTAAGACCCCTTGGTATGCAGATATAGCTAACTATTTGGTTACAGGGAAACTATTTCCACATTTATTTCCTAGTGAAAGAAGAAAGATTATTCAGGAGAGTTCAAAATATTCATGGATTTCTAACGAATTGTTTAAAACAGGGCCAGATCTTGTGATCAGAAGATGTGTTAGGGAAGATGAAATGCCTGATATCCTCAAAGCATGTCATGATGAACCATGCGGCGGACACTTTGCTGACAAAAGGATAGCCTATAAGATCCTCTCTTTAGGATATTGTTGGCCATCCCTCTTCAAAGATGCAAAACAATATGTCAAAAGGTGTGACAGCTGTCAAAGAGTAGGGAAATCTACCCTTTCAAATGAAATGCCATTATAGCCATAGGCACTCATCAAACCCTTTGAAAAATGGGCTTTAGATTTCATTGGACCTATTAACCCACCATCTAAACAAAGAAAGTATATATTGGTATGTACTGATTATGTCACTAAATGGGTAGAAGCCAAAGCATTATTTTCTGCTACTGAGAATTCAGTTGTTAGTTTTCTTTATGATGATATTTTTACTCGCTTTGGTGTTCCAAGAGAAATTGTGATAGATCAGGGAAGTCAATTCACATCCAACCTGGTGGAGAAGCTGATGGAAGAATACAAAATCAAGCACAGAAAATCTACTCCTTACCATCCACAAGCAAATGGTCAAGTGGAGTCTACAAACAAAGTTATTGAAGGCATCATCACCAAAACTGTTCATGTACACATAAGAGATTGGGAAGAAAGGCTTCCTGAAGCCTTGTGGGCCTATAGAACTACATGGAGAAATACAACAGGACATTCTCCCTATGAACTTGTTTATGGGAAAGAAGTCATGCTCCCCATTGAGTTCCAAGTCAAAACTTTCAAGATGGTAGTTCAGTTGGGAATGGATCTATCAGAAGCCCAAAAGCATACAATGGAGCAACTGAATGAGCTAGATGAAATCAGACAAGAGGCGATCCTAAGAACTGATCTAGTTCAATATCAAAGAGCTAAGTGGCATGACAAATACATCAAGGAGAAAAATTTTCAAGAAGGAGATTGGGCATTGCTATTTGATTCCAAGTTTAAAGATTTTAAAGGAAAATTTCATACTCATTGGCTTGGGCCATATGAGATTGACAAAATCTTTAGCAATGGAGTGGTAAGAATCAAAATCATTGATGAACATCAAACTCTTCTTATTGTGAATGGCCACAGATTAAAGATCTATCATAAGCCACTCTCAAAAGAGGAATTTGTCAAAATCTTTCAAGATAGTTCTGCAATAAGGCTGGTGAAGAAGAATCCTTCTTTTCCACCAACCTAGCCTTTGTTCTTTTCTGTAAAAAAAAAATAAAAATAAAAAAAAATGTGTATAAGCCTGAAAACCAATCACTGATTGACAGTCTTATACAGAAAATACAGGGCGAAAATCAGGAACTCCTAATGCCCTATATTTTCCAAAAAAGAAAAAAAAACTCCTCTCATTGTATTCATAGTTTCATGACATCTCACTTCACTTCATTCCACCTCATTTCACTTCACTTCATTTCATTTTCATTTCATCATCTCATTCTGCCAATAAAATTCCTTTTATGATCATTTTCATTCATTCAGTCATCATTTATCCATCTCCATTCAGTCATATGATTACTGTGTCAGTTTCCGCAGCCGTCACTTTGTTTTTCAACAATGACAGTCAAATGTTAGTTAAGTGATCATGAAAATCAAATGCAGGTATGACCAAGAACATATTTTGAAGATATGAGGCACCTAGAAGCATCAACAAGGAGCAGCTAATCAAAGGTTAATGGACGAAAAGTGGAAAAAATTCCAAGGTATGAGTAAGATTTATTTCAAATAGCATCTAGAGCACATTTTATATGTTTTGAAACCACGGCTCCATTATATGCAATGATTGGAATTGATAGTGCATAACCGTTCCACCACCTATGATTCCTCCACGAACTTTGTATTTATTTTTCAAATGGCCTCATGATCAAGCCTCCATATTTAAATTGTGTTTGGTTGTACTTTGACACTCTACTTGTAATTATGGGGACATGGTTGATTTGATCACGGCTCTTCTCCACCACACAAATTTCGCAGCTATTTCTTGAGCATGTTTACGTCTACTTCATAGACATCCAGTTTAAAACTCTGCCGGGCTCACTTTACTCCCCTACTATTCTATTGAAGTCATGTTTGCATTCCTACCCTGTTCACATAAGCCTCTACTCTGCTGCATAAACTCACTCCCGCTACTTGTTTAGTATTTTCCATCTACAGTCATTGGTTTTTCTCCATAAATCCTGTCCATTTCACGCTAACCCAACTATCTCACTTCCGTTCATCCAATACCCATGCAGAAGTGTTTAAAGCAGGAGGAAAGAATGGGTCCTCTATTGAGAGCAGAACCCGAAGGGCCCAAATTTATGGAAGGGTATCCACAAGTGAAAAGCATGCTAAGGAAGGCCCGGTGGTTACAATTTATTCAAAAATTCAGAGGCTACAACAAGGAAGTTATGAAGATTTTTGTGAGGTCCTTTGATGGCATAGAAGCGAAGGTTGGAGACCTTAAATTCACAATCACAGAGGTGTCCATAGTAGCTACAATAGAACTCCCACAGGAGGGAGAACGATGGTTCAAAAATAAGAGCTTTGACGAGAGAGCATGGAGGGTTATCCTACAAAATCCAGGTATGGATGTAACCATATTTAATTGAGGAATCCCTGTCTCTGCTTTACAAGAAAAATGGGCTAGTTTACTATTAATAATCTAGAAATTCATTACCTATGAGGGATGATTCGGGTCAATGTACATGTACCACACCCGGTTGCTGATGAATTTTCTAGAAAACCAAACTATTAATTTGCCCTACTTCTTGTTAAATAGCCTGAAGAAAATGTCCACCACAGTCCAAAAGAATTTGGGGGACGTAGAACCCCACTTGTATCACCACGGCCTTGTGAAAATCTTGATTGAAAGGCAATTAAAGGAAAAGAAGGACACCCGGGAGCAATTTTTAGTTAGAAATTTCTTTAAAGATCCACAAGAAACCCTTGAAAGTAGCACATCAAGGAGAAGCAGAAGAAAAAAAAAAGTGATAGAATTCAGGACACTCCTACTAACATAGTTGAAGAAACTAGTAGGGAAGAAAAATTGTCTGAAAGTAGGAAGGAAAAGAATGAGGGTAAAAAGCCAAGAAAATCAAAAGGGAAAAGAAATATTGATGTTGTCCGTCAAACCCTAGAACCTTCCTCAGACGAGGACCACCAAATACTTTTTGAAAGACTATTTTACCTTCAGGAACAATCAGCTGCAGCAAAGAAGAAAGGGAAAGAAAAACAGAGTGGGGAGAAAGAGGACACTAGCCCACAAAATTTAAGGAGAAGTTCCAGACTTAAAGGAAAATTGAAAAAAATAGAAATCAAAGGGCCCCACTTTATTGATTTAGGAGGGAAACACCAGAAAAACCTTTAGCAATCCCTCCTAGCCGTGGTCCCCACCATACTCCTATTTCTCAACAAGATTTTGAGATGAGTCCTTCTCGGCTAGATTTTGAAATCAATCCTTCTCAACAATATTTTGGGGTCAGCCCAAGAAAGACCACGCCTGAGATAGACCCGAACTAGCAAGAAATATATGATTATATAGAGTCCTTGGAGAAAACAGCCACAGATCCAGGCACTTCATCTGCCCAGCATAATACAGCTCAAGAAGCTCAAATCCAATCACTAAAACAGGAAGTTTTTAAGCTAGAGGTCTTAAATAGACATATCAAAAGAGAAAACAAAACATTGAAGGAACATGGCACATTAGATAAGATTATTCATGACAACACCATGTTGCATCTTGGGCTATGGTAGAAGAAAAATAGAAAATTAAAGAAAAAGAATAGAAGGTTGAACAAGGCTCTCATCAACCTCAAGTTAAGGTGTCTAATGAGGAAGCCGAGGATGGTAGTGGTCCCAAGAAAGAAGAAAAGAAGGCTGGATGTATTGGCAGAGGTCTCAGAACACATGAACTGAAAGGAGGATGATCAAAGTTTTGGTTGCATAGGGACATGCAACACCTTCACAGTGGGGGTATGTAGAGCTTTGAAATTACACCTCTCCTACACATTTTCCCAGACTTTTTCCCCTCACCAGCACTCCATAAGCTATCAGAGATCATTGCATATTGATTCTAAAAGAGCATTTAAGTGGTTTTCTAACTATGTTTTTGTGTTTGCTGTTTGAACTAGATTTTTCTCATTAGCTGTGGAATCCAGTCACTTTCCGTAGCTGATTCAACTTTCCGCAGTTGTTTTTGTTAAACTCTAGGTTGTAGGTGTCATCAGGCAAAACAAGCCACATGGAAAAGTTAGAAATGACCTGGAAATGGATCAGGTCCTATTGGTTCAGCTAGATTCATCAAGGGAAGCTGGGGTCGACGGTGGTCAAATGGTGGTCCAACGTAAGAGTCCTACGGCAGTCGGACTCTATTTTCAAACACGGGAAGGATTCTGAAAGATGCGTGGCCATACCTAAATCTCTGGGGTCATGTTGCCACCTGTAGACTGCCCCACGATGCAAATCCAACAGCCACAGTTGATAGATTTAATAGTCTCGGCAACCATTATGCTAAATCCATGGACACTGTCTTTTACGTGTCTCCTGTTCACGTAGTTTTACAAGAAAATAGTTATGTAACCTTTGTTATAAATAATGCGTTTCTGTACACATAGAGTTAGCTTTTTGAATGTAATTTTGCTGGTTCAAAGTTCACTGTGTCGTAACACTAGTCTTATTGCAGTAACTATGTTTTGAAATATATGAGAAGACTCCGTTTCTACATGATTGCGTGAACATAATCTTGGATTGATAGCCTGTTGACTGAGGCTGTGCAGAGGGCCCCTGTACGCTGAGGTTTCATTTTCCTTGTTGCTATAAAGTTTTATGCATTTTTTCCTTATTTCCATTGCATATATTCCATAGTTATCCACATGTGTATATTTCAATTGTTATGGTATTAACATTTCACTTATGTTCATGATTTTACAAGCTTTGTATGACGCTGATCAGTGTACGTATGTTTCAGGATAGAGTAGGTAGCCTGGGCATTTGCATATAATTTTCGCAATGACTAGTGACATGGGATTAATTCTCTGCTGACTTTGCTTTTCTTAGATTTTTTTAATTCTAGTTCTGTTTTGTTGATTTCAGTGTGGTTCATTTGCTTTGTTAGTTAGTTTAGAAATCAACTTGCTCATGTCATTGACGATTAGCTCCAAAAGCCATAGCTAGACTAACTGGTAAGGAATCAGATTATGAATGTTGTGAATTGATTTTAGCTTTTACTTTTCTACAATTAGATATCAGATTGCTCATGTCATTGACGATTACCTCCGAAAGCCATAGCTAGACTAACTGGCAAGGAATTAGATTATGAATGTTGTAATTTGATTTTAGTTTTACTTTTCTATAATTAGATATCAGATTTCTCATATTATTGATGATTATCTCCGAAAGCCATAGCTAGATTAACTGGTGAGAAATCGGATTATGAATGATGTAATTTGATTTTAGTTTTACTTTCTTTGAAATTTTTTATTTCTTTGAGTGCAGTAGCTTAAATCACTTTTCTGTATTTAGATAGCAGCAGAGATAATAGTTTCATGATCAGTAGTTCATTATTTACTTGTTTTAAATAGTAGCACATTTTCCATTCTTGTTCAAGCATTACTGTCATCACTAGTATATTCTAAGATCTTCTGAAGTGTTAAGTGCTGGAAACCATTATAGAGGACATAATTGCCTAAAATCCATATCCATGCTTGCCTTCTAAAGACTCAGGAATAGCCATTCACATTAGGAGATAAACGAAGATAAAAACCCCCAAAAACAAAATAAAAATTGAAAAACGACAAAAATATAAGAAAGAGGTTGTCTTGCACATATAGTGCGCCACACTTCATCAGTTTACGACTCCCAGATTGATAATTAATGTAGCAATTTAGGACACACTAAATTGACCAAACACCTATGTCATGGATGTTATTTTTTTTGTTTCTAAATTTCCTATTATGGGATGGAGGTGGATGGTACAAAACCCACTTCCCATTCAGGTTTATCACAAAGTATTGTGGGAATCCAATTTAACCCCACATTTCTTTAAAATTTGTCATGGAGTTATGCTCCCGATTTATAAAATGCTCTACAGCCGAGATGCCCCAAGGTTTTCCCTAGAAGCTGAAGTGGATATTCTCTCCATGGCAAGGTGGTTTGGGGAAGAATTGTTCACGTATATCAGAGTGTTTGGCAGCATTGCTTCACCCCATGTGCTACCTTTTTACGTCCCTGACAAACTGATGGCTAGGGAGATAGCCTATCAGACCTGTGGTGTAGGGGGAATGAGCAAGGTACTGAAAGATTCCAAGAAGGCCATTTGGAACCAATTTCCTATAATATGCAGAGCATTTGCATTGCATGACTTAGGTCATGCTTTCAAAGAAGTTGATAATGTATTATGTTTACAACTACTAAAGTTCCTGAGACGACAATATGATCCCTTTGGTGTTGTAAGTAATTTTACCACAATGGTTAAAATAAAAGTGTTTTCTCATGAAGAAGATCCCTTTGATGATCTTTTTCCACAGAAAAACACTTTCAGAGAAGTTCAACATATAGCATGAATACAGTTTAACCAAGAAAATCTCCAAAATTTTGACAATTACAGAAAGAAGTGGTTATCAAAGGTCCCATTGGACCAATTTCTCATCGAACCAATAAGGGAGCCTACTCCCAGTGTTAGCATAAGTGAAGGTTCAAAAGAGAAGTCCAAAACAAGTTTTGAAAAAGAATCAGCTGAAAAGTCTGGTGATCAATCCAAGAGTGAACATAGCAGAAGCGAGGAGTCAATAAAAGACACAACTCAATCTACAGAAAAGCCTGATCAATAGGCTTTGTCCCCAAAACAAGTTGAAACTCCCACTCCTCTTACAAAGCTGATAAAGCCACTTGTAATTGATCTCAAAGGGGAATGGGAAAATTTTAATAAGATACTGAGCACAGAAAAACAGAGCGTGGAGCCACTGACAAATCCAAAAGAGACAACCACAGAAATGGTAATAGAGAGGGATGTCAGTACTCAGGAAACAGAGCACATTCCTGTTGCTCCCTCGTTTGAAATTATACTAAGGATAGAGGAAAATACTCCTCTAGATGTATTTTATAGCCCTCAATATAAGGTTGTCATCAGAAGGCAAGGAAATAAAAGGAAGCTCGATGTTGTGCTCACTCCCGAGGATGAACCACTGGATGTTCTTTGGAAAGACCCCACTACAGACCCATTGGAAAATCTAACTAGGCTCTCACAGATCGCAGGTGCGTATGCTTCAGCAACTATTGATAAGGCAGCAGAGGTTCAATTGCTACTTAAAGAAAAAGAGGATAGGATTTTGTTTTTGGAACAACAGTTACAGCAAGTCAGCATCAATCAAGAAGCAGAAACATAGTTGGCAAAACTCCAGCAAGACTTCCAGCAAATGCAATTGGCACATCAAAGCAGTTTGGCTAATAAAGAAGAAAGGATACAAGGTATGATAGAACTGCATAAAGACGATCCCAAAATTGGGGAGTTTATCACAAAAGCACTTGCTCTCAATTCCCAGCTCCTGCAACAAAAAGAACTACTCTGCCAGAAGATCTCGCAATGGAATTCCCATTGTGAAATGAGCGATAATATTACAAATCAGCTCGTAGAATTACGACTTGAATATGATTCAATTTTTAAGAAGGTCTCAGACTTCTTGAACTGACAGAGATCTGAAGAAGGAAAAAGAGTAGACATGCCCAAAATTGACGAATCACACAAAGAAATTTTATTCACGAAATGGGATTCTTGGCTAAAGGAAGCAGAACAAGCAATGGAAGACGCAGCAACAGTAGTGAACAGTGTCATTGAATGCATAAACAAAAATCTACACAAGGCCAATTTGGTAGTAGAGACCACTCTGGGCTTCATTCCAAAGGCACAACAGCTTCAAATAGTGTGGAAATAAATAGCAGAGGAAAGGGCAGAGGCAATTAAACAGGTAAACAAGTTAAACTAGGAAACATATTGGCAGTACTTGGTAAAACCACATAGCCAATGGATGACCATGAAGTGCCTCATAACTTTTTCCGAGAAGATAGTCCCAGCTCTTGCCAATGCCATATTTGCAAGACAGTTAAAAGCTGAAGTCGACCAATCGATGCTCTTGAAACCGATGCTGGATATTTGCAATCTAAAGGATCAAATGCAGGATTTATCATAGATAGTTTTGTTTTGTTTTAGTTTATTTTTTCTTAAAATGAGGTAGGTCGTTTAAACCTCCTCATCTATTTCTGTAATATTTATTTTTAGTTTTCATAGAGTAGTATTTAAACCCCTCTCATGCATTTAGAGAGGGGTCCAAAGTTTTATCAAAAACAATTCTTCAGAATGCGCATTTTTCCCCCCACTGAGGATGTTTTGATAAAATGAATGGAACGAGATTTATTTTCTAGATGAATTTAATATATGCTACTAAAATGCACTTTTGTACTCTTAGTGGATGTTAAATGATTTGAAGATAGATCTATATTGTTGCAGTTCATGAGTAGAACTTATTATAAATGGTATTTTTATCTCCTAATACTCTTTACTTATGTGTTAAGCAATAAATCATTTTCAGTTATTTATATATGAAAGTTTGAATGTTTAGTTGTCATTATTGCACTTCTATATGGTGATAACTTACTCTTTATGATGAATATGTGAATGACTCTTATTTGATATATTTATCATAATTGTTTCAGGTAAATTTTTATACGAAACAATCATTTTTAAATGGATTCTTTTGTCATGGTGATTGAATGATCTTCATTATCAATTGCTTTTAGAAATTATTTTAGATCGCATAAATAAACGTTACTCCCGAGATAGTTTAAAGTTATATGTTTTCTTTGATTACAATAGATTGCATATGTTAGTTAGAAGATAGATTAGATTTAGAACAAGCATTCACCCCATAAAACCACAAAAAATAAAAACATCATCCCGCTAGCACACAAATCATAAACAGATTGGGAAGCTGGTCCCGTCATCCCCAGTCGGGGCCACTATTCCAAACAGAAAAGGAGTTGCATTACGGTCTAGACCAAGTGGTTATCCCCCTTGTTGGAGATCCGATTTTTCAAGCCTTCAACATATTTGGCACTAGAAGGAGGGACTGACTATGAATGGAAAGTAAATCTACATCTTCACACCATTCTAAGAGTAAAAATCCCTCACCATCACCCTCAACTTCCCATTCGCATTCCAAATCTTGCATCTCTGAACCAGAAGTTGAAAAGAAAAATACAGAGCACATTACTGAAATCCCAAACAAGCCAGATCATTCTTCTTTAGATCCCCCTGAGTTACAAACTTTAATTCATATGTTACAGGGGATTTCATTATCACAAGAAGAATCTAAGTTTTCCTAAGGTAGTGTCACTTCTCATCTAACCCCATCTCAATGACTGACTAGAGCAAAAAGCGAAAAGTTAGGAATGCCACTAGTTGAGTTTCCTTTACCGAGTCATAAGAAAGCTAGAAAAACACCAAAAGAATCACAGACTGAGGTTCTATCATCATTTTCATCTACCATCCCATCCATTTCATCACAAGAACACTCATGCATCCCCCAACTCTAGGTCGTGGTTCACACAGGTACAGGAGTAACACCCTCCTCTACCCAACCACCTCCATCCACTGCCACACCTCCTCCTACTCATACCTTGACAATGGCAGGAAATCTGCCACTAAGGCCATGGTCCAATCCAGGGGCTATAAGAATGCCTGCACCTTTATCACAATTACCAGCTCATCTTGAGAAATGGTTGCCCAAATTCAATCCCGATAATGGCCAACTAGCTGAGGAACACATAAATAATTTCATGTTATCTATCAATTTGAATGGAGTAATAGAAGAGGACGCAATTGTAAGATTATTTCCTTATACTTTGCAAGGGGCAGCAGGATCATAGTATTTTTCATTACCATCTGGCTCCATAAATAATTGGGATACGTTTTAGGATCAATTTTTGACAAAATTTGGGGATGATAGGTCTACGTCAACCTTAATAAATGACGTCTCCAATTTGAAAGCTGAACCAAAAGAGCCAATCAAGGACTTCAATTCTCGCTTTAATAAGTTATTGAACAAAATACTAGCAACATCTAAGCCTAGAAATGAGGTCCAAAATGAATGGTATATTTCTGCTTTACCTTCAAATTCAGCTATCTTTGTAGATAGGGCTGCCAAGCCAATGTTAGCAGAAAACATGAAAGAGGCCATTGTTATAGAAAAACATATCCTAGCTGTAGAAAAGAAAAATACTGTAGAAGAAAGAAAGTCTAAAAAAGTGTCTTTTAGAGATGATTCTAAGAAGAAACAAGCGAAGGATCCATTCGACCTGGAAGGGTTGCAAAAAGTTTTGAAGACCATGTCTTATGAAATAGTGGATATCAAGAAACAAGTAGTAGAAACCTCTTCCAAGAAACCTTATAGACCCTTTAAAAGAAATCCTTCAACCGATCAAAAGCCTCCAAACACTATAACAAATGTAGAATCAGAAGGAGAAGAGGAAGAAGTTTCAAATGAGGAACAAATTGATGATGATGAAGTCGTAGAACTTCAAGGAATGTGGGATTTCATTCTTCCAAATGAGGAAGATCAAGAGGTACTACCTATTGCTACTAGAAGTAGAAATCAACTTGACCCTCCACAATCCAGTGCTAAACAAAAAAGCCCAATTCCACCTCCCAAGGATAAAATAATAGGTAAAAAGTCCTCACCAAAGTCTACTCAAACCAACCTAATTCAATCTGATTTGACCTCTTCCTCTAAAACGCTTATTGTAGCAGATGAAATGGAATACAATATTGTTGAAGATATGAAGAAAACTAGAGCAAACATTACTCTTCACGAGCTCAGTAAGTTAAAACATGAACGAAAATTACTCTTGAAAGAGTTGAAGGCAGTACTTACTATGCCTCTCCCTGCTGCTGTAATATCATAAGCTACCAATGAAATGGGGAGACCTCCGAATGGCATGTCAAATAAAGTCGATCCAAATTACATTGCTTTGACTAGAGGAAGGTCAAAATCCCATACAACGCCATTTCTCTTTACCTTCAAAGTTTTCAATAAAAAATTGCATAATTGTCTGGTGGAGTCTGATGCCTCATCTAACATTTTGCCTAAGACAGTTTGTGCAAAGTTAAATGTCGAACCTCAAAAATCTGCGGTACGAATAGTGCAGCTAGATCAGTCTCAAGTCGAGGTCATCGGTGAAATTAATCAAGTGACCATAAGGCTTTCATCAAACCTAAAGGTATGTCAAGTCATTGATATACTTGTCGCAGACATTCCTTAATTTTATGGACTAATCCTTAATAGGGATTGGTCAGAGAAGCTTTAGGGTTACTTCACGACTGACTAGTCTCATATGTGGCTCCCCTACAATGGCAAACCTAATCAGATCAAGGTTGAAGGAGAAAGACATCAAAAGTATATAGTAACAGAGTTAGAAGGAGAAAACGAGATGGTAGCATATACCAACAACATAATTGGAAACTATTTTGTTGACTCATTCTTAGGGAATTTCAAGGCTCATACTTCACCATTCTTGGAAAATACCGTTTTATCTCAGATAGAAAATTTCTCTCAAATTGACACTTCTAGATGTATCAATTTTGTAGATAAACCTATAAATAAAACTTTGTTTTGGAAATTATTTTTTGATTGTTCTAAGTCTAATGATGGAGCAGGAGCAGGTTGTATATTAGTTAGTCCATAAGGAGAGAAAACCATGTTAGCATGTAGGCTTGAATTCAATTGCACAAACAATACCATTGAATATGAAGCGCTAGTTCAAGTGTTATAAAAGGCAATTGGGCTTAATATCAAATACCTGCAAGTATTTGGAGATTCTGAGATTGTTATTAAATAGGTAAGAAATACTATACATTGTCTTTCGGGACACTTGAAACACTATCAATCTTTAATACAAGACTTTTCTTCACACTTTATAGCATTTAATATTTCATCCATTCCCAAACTCCAAAATGTGAGCGCTAATCTCCTTGCTAATGTAGCTTCCAAGCTTGTTCCATCAGAGGACTATAGCCTAGACAGATTCTCAATTGAATTAATCTTTAGACCCTCTATTCCTGATAACATTACCAACTGGAGAGTTTTCAACAATAACCCAGATATTGTGAGTTTTCTTACTCTAGAAGGCTCTTACAATAATTAGATAATTGATGAAGACCAACATGATAAACAACTGGAACAAGAAAATAGCAATAACACTATACCAAAATTCGTAGTCAAGTCAGAGGACCTATATGACTTAAAGGACAGATTTAAACAGTCCACTAATTCAAAACTTCAGAGTTCAACTCTGATATATGAATTGGTAAATTTGGGGACAGACATAAAACCGTAGAAAATCAACCTAGGTCTTGGCCTAACATCCAAAGAAAAATCAACTTCCATCTGATTATTGAAACAATACAAGTGTGCCTTTGCCTAGAATTATGATGATCTCAAAACCTATGACACTTCGATTATACAGCATACAATTCCGATGATCTCGAATGAAAAACCTATTCAACAGAAATTGAGAAAAATACATCCTAATCTGGAAAGCCAGATTAAATTTGAATTGAACAAATTATTAAAAGACAAGATTATTTTTCTCGTTAGGAATTCTAGGTGGGTTTCCAATCCGGTCCCAATCAGAAAGAAAAACGGTGATATTCAGATTTGTATTGACTTTCAAAACCTTAATAAATCTTGCCAAAAGGATAATTTTCCACTACCCCCTATGGAACAAATATTTCAATTGGTCGCAGGGTCTGAATTAATGTCCTTTTTAGATGGCTTTTCAGGGTACAATCAAATCTTGGTCCACCTCGATGATCAATTGAAAACTACATTTAGAACGAAATGGGGCACTTACGCGTATCAAAAGATGCCATTTGGGCTGATCAATGCCGGTGCCACGTTTCAAAGGGCCGTGGACATTGTGTTTAAAGGATTAGTAAACAATTCAGTGGTGATTTACTTAGATGACATAACAGTGTATTCTAAAAAACATAGTAATCATCTCAGAGGCTTAAAACAGATCTTCAAACGTTGTCAAAAATATGGAATCTCACTTAATCTTAAATTTTTTTTTTTTTTTTTTTTTTGCGTTAAGTGAGGGAAAGCTTCTTGGATTCATAGTGTCCAAATCTGGAATCCATATTGACCTAGATAGGATTAAGGAAATTTCTGAGATATCTTTACCCCATAACAAAAAAGCAATGCAGTGTTTCCTTGGTTAGATCAATTTTGTTAAAAGTTTTTTCCCTGACTTCTCAAGAATTGTGTCACCTCTCCAAGCCATGATAAAGAAAATATCTATCTTCAAATGGGGTCATGCAGAACATGAAGTGTTTGGCTTGATAAAACAAGCGATTATAAATGCCCCATCTCTAGTTACTCCAAACTTTTCCGATCCTTTCACTTTATATACCTTCACCTCTGAGAAATCGTATGTTGTCATACTCACACAAGCGAATCGAGATAAAGCTGAAGCCCCAATTGCCTTCTTCAATTCAAACTTGCAAGGAGTTGAATTAAATTACTCTGATGTTGAGAAACAGGCTTATGTTGTTTTCAAAGCAATAAACATTTCAGACCTCTCCTTCTCAAGACTCACACGAAAATAATAGTGACATTTCCAGCTGTAAGGAATCTTTTGGTACAAAAGGATGTGGGTGAAAAGAGGGAAAATTGGGTCACAGCCCTGCAAGAATATGATGCTAAAATTAAACCAGCAAATATTATAAAAAGGTCCAGGTTTTTGCAGGATGTTGGCAGGAGCATCGCACATATCCAAAACACAGTATCCAGACAGTGAAGTACAAATGTATGAGGTAAGCCTAAACGACGCTGAATCAAGGTATGATGATATCATGTTCTATTTGAAAAATGGACATGCTCCTCCGCATTTGAATTACACAAAGAAAAGGGCTCTGAGGCTAAAAGCTAAACAATATCAATTTGTAAATGATGTACTCTTTAGGATGAATTATGATTATGTTCTCCTTAGATGTCTTAAGAAATCTGAAGTAGAAAAAATATTGCAGGAACTTAATGACGGGCCAGCAAGTGGACACTATGCAGGGGATGCAACAGCACATAAAATCTTGCGCGCAGGCTACTACTGGCCAACATTATTTAAAGATGCACATAGCTATGTAAGGAGATGTCAGATTTGTCAAACTACTATTGGAAGACAGAGGAAACCATCGTTGCCATTATAGCCAGTCAACATTGATCAGCCCTTTGAACAATGGGGATTAGATATAATAGGTGAGATCGTTCCTCATTCTTCTAAATAACATAAATGCATCCTTACAGCTACCAATTACTTTACCAAATGAGTAGAAGCAGTTCCACTCAAGATAGCCAACTCTGAGAGTATCATCGAATTTATAGATCAATTCATAATCACGAGGATTGGCTTACCCTCTTCTTTAATGTTTGATAATGCATCATATTTCTCAAGTAATGCTATGACAGAATTTGTGCTCAAAAGAGGTTTTAAACTCAAATATTCTGCTAATTATTATCCACAAGGAAATGGGTTGGCCGAATCAACAAACAAGAACCTTATTAGAATCATCAAACGTACTATTGATTAAAATCATAGAAACTAGCATAAGTCTTTAACGTACGCTCTTTGGGTAGATCGAATAACTAGAAAACTTCTATTGGCACTTCGCCTTTTAATTTAGTTTATGGGAAAGAAGTGGTCCTACCAATAAATCTAGCTATTCCTTCTTTAGCCTTAGTTCAATTCATTGAGGAAACCCCTTCCTCATCCTTGCAATTAAGACAATTACAGATCCTTAACCTTGAAGTGGAACGAGAAAAGGCCAGAGTTACCCACGTGCATCATCAACAATTAGTAAAAGCTTCTTTTGATTCACACTCGATGTCGAGAAAAGAATTTCAACTTGGAGACTTAGTATTAAAATAGCATAAAGCCCATGAAGAGAAAGGCAAGCATACAAAATTCCAATGGATGTGGCTTGGACCCTTCCGGATTGTCGAACTCATCTGTCCATCAACTTTCATGTTACAAGATTTAGCAGGGAAAAGAGAGTCTTTACCTGTTAATAGACAGATCCTTAAGAAATATTTCCCATAGAAGATGATCTCTTTTAATTTCTGTAGATTATAGTTTTTAGTTAAGTTTTCTTTTGATAATAAAACATGTTGAGAATATTCACTTTTGGTTTCCACGAGAGGAGTAGTGTCTCATGTAAATTTTGTTTTTCGCTTGTATAAGTGGGAATGGTTATGAAAATTAATATCCATTTTTCGAAACATAGGGTCAAGTGCTATTATTTAAAAAAAAAAATCATGTTCTTTTGTTTCAATTATCCAAAAGTTTTGGTTAGAATCAACCTTGGGAAGAAGTTTTCCTTACATCAGTCACTGTTGGCCCGATAAATCATTCCTGCGGACAAGACCGATCTCTCTAGTATCAACTAATATCTAGCGACAAGCAGAACAAGAAAATCTACCTTTCTCTAAATATTTCGATTTATAAATAGAAACCAAGAGGTGTTTTAGACCCTACCTTAAGTCCAACGCTAGTTTGTGGCAGCCACCCTTCGACCGTCCGAATGAGTTTCTTTTTAAGAACCTGCAAACACAAATAAGCACACATCAAATAACACCTGCATAGCCAATATAATAAATCATATTCATCATGGTGATCAAGGAATCCATGAAATAAACCATAGAAGACAACTTATTGAGAAAAATAAACTTGATTGTATTAACTTTAAACAAAGAAGAACTTTACAACCTTGGTGCCTTGATGTTGTACAAGCTCCTCCCAGGGTCCAAGCAAGAATCTCCTCTACTTTGACAAGTTTGACACACTTCCCATTGAGATCAAAAGGTATGTAATCTCTCCTCTCAAGCTGAATTAGGAAGTCTAAATTCCAACATCATTTACCCTCAAAAATATTCAGCTTTCAACCTCCCTAGTAACCAGCCCAATGCCTTATTTTATAGTGCAGAGGAAGGAAGTTACAGGTCCACCTATGAAGGGATAGAGTCCTTCAAAGGGATAAGCTCCTCACATCAAGGGTTTAGCTCCTTTAGTTATGGGATGCATGAACCACCAAGGAGCGAACTTGCCACCTCAATATTCCCTCTAGAAGCTTCTAGAAATAACCCAAAGTGAGTTTTTAAGAATTTACTTGCACCTTTTTGACTTTTACAGGGGTCCGCACCCATTACACAGAAACAGAGAGGGCATGTTCGCAAGGGACATGACCAGTGGGTGCGGGACCGCAGGTAATGCTAAGAGAAATTGCGGAACCAGAGTTTTAGAGATTTTCAAGGACCTTCTCTCATTTTTCAAGGCTTGACATGAAGAGATGAGGTTTAAGACTTGCAAAGGAGGAAACTATGAGTGGTGATAGACTCACACTGACTGTAGAATGTCATGGTGACAATATTTTGTGCAACAGATTGCCCCCTAAAGTGCGAAGTCTGTAATAGATAGTATTTGTCATCTAAGAAGAGTGAAGTATTTTATCATTTTGAGGATCATCCTGTGGAGAGCCTGGTTGGAACCTGTAAAAACATTCAATACAAAATATATATATGTGATCATATCATCGTTGAGGTAGGCATTCCCATACTCAGATCAAAACTGACTAGAAAACTAACTAAACTGCTCTGATATAGGAATGATCTTGTAATACATCACAAATATAGACATACGTAGACACAGTATGGGTGCAACCATCTGTTTATGAATAGTCCACTGTATAATGAATAACAAAATTCCTCACAGCCTGGATGGTGGAAACTAGATCCAGGGTCTTGATTTCTGCTTCCTGAACTAGTACGATTCTATCCATGTGAATGAATGTGTCGAAGTCGAACATGGTAGAAACCATTTGATTACCAGTCAATGATGTAAACTGTTAACAAGTTTGAGAGAAACCACCAGTAATGTCAATGGTTCTCAAAGTACTCAGTACAATCCATGAAATGTGAATAGATGAGTTGATGTCGAACATGTCATGGAATCCTTTGATCAAAGGTCAATGATGCAACCTGTCGTCAAAGGTAAGAAACCTGCCATTGAGGCATGCAGATTCCAAGGTACTGACGATTTCTAGATAATGAGCTGAAGTCGATAGAAAGTGATCCGTCGTAGGCAAGCCCACAACACGAAATCATAGATCAAGTTTGAAGAAATATATTTGCAAGGACTAACTCAAGGATGGTCAAGATGGATGACAGATATTTTGTAGATGAATGGTTTATTTGAACTAACCTCTTGAACACATAACAAAACTGTAGAATGGTTTGGTGACAATTGACCCAAAGCTAATACCCAGAAACTGGCTGAAGACTTTCAATATGGTTTGATTAACTGTTAGGCAAAGGATTTCCCAACACATGTGAACAAAAAGTGTCGTGTTCAAGAGTGATTGAATGCTTTTCTGAGACACAAAGTATAACAAACAGGTTCATTTTTCTCTCTTTTCCCCCACCATTTCTGGCAAGTACCTCTTTATTTTTGGCAAGCTTGAGGAGGATAACATTTGCTTGGTTATAAGCTCATCCTTTGGATGAGTCCAACTTAGTTTAAAATTCGAACCCTAAGAAGAAGTGGTCCGTTCCTATTTGTAATTGAACAGGTCATTTACTGTTAAATTTTAATGAGTCTAGTATAGGAGAAACTCGGTGTTTTTCAATTTTATGGAGTCAGAAGAAAAACTTAAGAAAACTCCATGGTTGTCCTTTTTTGTAAATTTGTGTCTCCCAAGCCCGAAAAAGTATAAAATAATACTTGAGAGAACCACTTGACCATTACGATCAAGGAGTACTTTTCATAATTAGTGTCTTCGATCTGAAAAAGTAAAAAAGCGATCAAGGATACGTCATTTTATAACCAATATCGAACTTGAAATGACAAAAGCCTGGCAATCTTTTCATGTTTATACAGTCAAAAAAGAGTTGTAAGTGGACCGTCTTTTTAATTCTGTTTTAACGAATTTAAAAAGGAAAAAATTCGGCAATATTTTCATATTTCACAAGTCAGAAAAGAGCTTAAAGAGGACTCGTCCTAGAGGAACGAGTGGTATAAAGGGTAGCAACTAGTTCCAGCAATGGAGGAACTGCTCAAAACATGTAATGGTTAAGAGGTTGGCTAATAAAACCACTCATAGATGCGGTGCCTCAGGAAGGGTAAACAACCAAGTGAAAGCATATGATCAGCCAAAGAGATGGTGGTGATGGAATGAAAACAACCAAGGCTCATCTAACGGAATTTAGCGGATAAAGATGGCAATCACGAGATGTAAAATAGGTATGGGTTCATTTTTACACAAGCTTGAACCATAGAGAACTTTGCTTGGATTCGGTTTCATGTTTACACAAGCTTGAAATGAAAAACTATGCTTGTTATAAGTTCGCATGCCCCCAGCATAATGACGCAAATCAAGGTACATGCCCCCAAGCTTCATTGCATTCAACCAAGTGGATGGAATGAAGGTTTACTTCTAAGATCTTGAAAAGACTTGACTAGAAAGGGGAGTTGTTTCATTTTTTAATGAGGTTGACACAGGAAAAGAAGTATCCTCAAAACCCTTGTTTCATTTTTTAAACGAGCTTGACACAAGATAAGGAACTATGCTCATGACTCCTTGTTTCATTTTTTAACAAGCTTAACACAAGACAAAGAACTATGCTCAAGTCTACTCTCTACAATCTACCTAACAAGGAACTATGCTCTAAAATCCTTGATTCATTTTTTAACGAGCTTGGCACAAGACAAGGAACTATGCTATAAAATCCTTGATTCATTTTTTAACGAGCTTGACACAAGACAAGGAACTATGCTCAAGTCTACTCTCTACAATCTACCTATATAACCTACTGATTCATTTTTTTAATGAGGTTGACATAGGAAAAGAACTGTCCTCATACCTGATTCATTTTTTTAACAAGGTTGACTCAGTAACAGGAACTATCCTCTGACCAACTGATTCATTTTTTAACGAGGTTGACACAGGAAAAGAACTGTCCTCATAGTCACTGATTCATTTTTTAACGAGGTCGACACAGTAAAAGGAACTTTCCTCAAACCTGATTCATTTTTTAACGAGGTTGACTCAGTAACATGAACTATCCTCTGACCAACTGATTCATTTTTTAACGAGGTTGACACAGGAAAAGAACTGTCCTCATAGTCACTGATTCATTTTTTAACGAGGTCGACACAGTAAAAGGAACTTTCCTCGAACCTGATTCATTTGTTAACGAGGTTGACTCAGTAATAGGAACTTTCCTCGAGGCAGCCTGTTTCATTTTTTAACGAGGTTGACACAGGAAAAGAACTATCCTCATACCTGATTCATTTTTTAACGAGGTTGACTCAGTAACAAGAACTATCCTCAAAACCCTTGATTATGGCTTCCAACTGGAAGAAAGACATGTCAATGGACACACCTTGATCATGGCTTCCAAGAGTTCTTCATTAGAAGGAAGAATTTTTCTCTGGAAGGAACACATGTCAAGGGACTCAAAAGGGATAAGAACATCGCGTTCAAGTAATCCCATAGAGTTTTCCATGTTAATTACTAGATCTAAATCGAAGGAAGATGAGCAAATAGTGAGAGGCTCACTTACATTAGTAACTGAAAACATGGGACCAGTTGCCACATAATTAACCCGTGGCGGGTAGATACCACTTTAGAATCAGGAACATTTAGGGGTGTCATATTATTGGTAGTTGAAACAAGACTAGGGAACGAAAGCTGGTCTACAGTCACGATATTTCCATTGTGAGGGAAAGACATCACGTGAAAGAGTGTCGATATGATAGCTTTCATTACATAAACATAGTCGCGCCCAAGGAGTAAATTGAAATCCAAGGGACCTCAAACTACCATAAGATCAATATAGACAGTTTTACCTTCCAAGGTAATAGAAAACTTAGGAAGGATCCCTAAAGGTTCACTAATGGTTCTGTTAAAAGCTTTCAGATTCTGCGTAATAGGCGCAAGCTGAGGGGAAACCAAAGCTTTCCAAGCAGTTGAGGATAAAATACTAACAGAAGCACCTTCATCTACCTGTGTGCGGTGTATGTCCCTACCACCAGCCTTGGCAATGATTTGGAAAGGGATGGAGGAAGGAAGATGGGGTTTTGTCAATCTATTCCAATCAAAGGAAAAGACCTCAGTACTTGGAAGGGGTTCTGTAGAAACAGGTGAAATGCCCCCCGGCATAGAAGAATCTGATGTAACAAGAAGAACCTGAGCGGTATGAAGTTCAATCTCTAAAGGGAGAGTGGGATTGAACGAATGTGAAATTGAATCGACCACTTGATCAACTAATGGATCATCAACCTAAGTGATATGAGTTTCACTTTCCAATGGAAGAATGGGATCAACTGTACTTGAAATTAGATCAATCACTCCATCAGTTGACGGTAGGTTGGGAGAAACTTTATGGTAACCAGTTGGAAATGCTTGCTGTGGAACAGTAAGGTTTTCCAATAATTTTGAGGCTTCCTCCATGTGAGGGAAAATGTGAGTTTGATGACTCCCTTTGCATAACTTACAAGGAAACCTAACTTTACCCTTTTTCCCAGGAACCTGACTATCACTGGTTAATGGATCAATGGAAAGTTGATGAGATTTTTCTGACCATACTTCCAAGACCTTTGGAATACCAGGACAATTGATAAGGAAGTGGTCACCCTTACAAAGCCTGCAAGGGTATTTGGGTTTACGATGCATGTTGGAGGTTTCCTCAACACAACTAACACTTATAGCCATGATTGGTTGGTTGACTTCTTTCTTATCTTGCTTCTTCTTCTTCTTCTTCCCTTTCTTCTTCTTCTTAGCCACCTGGTTACTAGCGTCAAGGCTTTTACCAAGCGAAGAGGAAGAAATGGAGGAAGAAATATTAGGCGAAGAAGGTAAAGGGTCAACAAAAGGTTGGTAATGTTGAGATGGTGAACTCTGTTGAGGTGAAGAATTTGGTTGAGGTGGAACAATTGGAGTATTTGGGGCCAATGAAGTTGAAAATAACCATATCGATAAACCTATTGTAAATCTAGGTAATAACAAAGTAGCCATATAAGGAGGACCAACATTTCCAAAGCAAGGAAAAGTACTAGGATTCTCATTAAGAGGGGTTCCTTGGTTGGTAAATTCTGGAACAGTTGCCATTATATTCAACTTCAGTGAATTTTATTAACAATTTAAAACTAAAATTAACAATTCACAATTCACCTAACGATTAAAATTCACAATTCACACCTATGGTCTCTAAAAGAAAAAACAAACAAATTAACACGCGCTACCAAATCTAGGAGTCAAACCACACACAAACAATAACTTTCCGTACTAAAAAAACTAGTTGGTGATGAAATCCAACATCACAGAATTCAATACAGAAAGGGCGGTAGGAACAGTTACCCCAATAACCTGCTTAATGAAACAGACTGGCACAAGTTCCTTCACAAAGCCATCTCGAGTGAAGAGAACCCCCCAAAAAGTCCAAGTGAGTCTAGTTGATGTCTGCTCCAGGTACAATGGGATCTTCCCTCCACCGTCACCTTAGGAAAGAATCCTATAGATTATGGCCACTAAGGTTACCAACAGAAACAAATATACCTAGGGGAACAGTTTACGATCTGATACACACGCAAGGGCAAAGTAACAAAGCTCAGTCCCCTTGAAGGCTCCTTGACATAATCCAAGGTTTACCAATAAGTGACCCCAGGCTCCTCGACAATGGTCAATATGAGGTTTACCGTTTTTAATACGTGTATATCTGCTATCATTCCCAATGAGGAAGGATTGATTACCTCACTGGTTCAGATATGATCTCGTGCTTGACTCCTTTAGGAGGAGCTTCCCAGAGCATACATGCAACAATTGGAATTTTTCCTACCGCAAGATCGACTACTTGTTTGTTTTACTGTCTTGGAGAGTTAACTAAAACCTATTCCAAGACACTAGCCTAAGCTAGATTGGTGGAAAGAGCCCTAAAAATGTAAAAATTACTAGATGAATTTTAATTAAGCGCTGTGTTATTTAGGTTGTTATTACTCAAAAGGGTAAATGGATATGAAACCAATGGTGTTATGACCTGACCCAAAACTGAATGCAATCGAATATGATAATGTAATCTTTTCAATTCGATGAATCCTAACTAAAGTAAGGAGAGAGTTTCCATTCACTTCCAACAATGCAAAAAATTGATCACTAAGAGAAAATATAACAAATTCTCTAATGCACTAATTTCATAAAAAAAAATTAATGCAAATCAATTCCAAAACGTTTTTATTTTTATTTTTATTTTTGTGTGTTAAAAAAAAGCATAAAAATATGTAAATTCAAATCAAAGAAAACTGATCTAAATCTACGATTGATTTTTCAGAATGTAAACTATGCAATTGTAATCTATGCACAATTCACTTGAAAAGTATGCAAATGTAATCTATGCACATTTTTCATTCATATTCTGAAAATGAGAATTCTAATTATGCAAATGTGATCTATGCAAGAGAATTCTCAAACACAAGATGATTCTAATGTAATCTAAGAACCAATCAAGTGCAAGTCAAGAAAATTGGGTGAGAGTTCCAAAGATCAAAAAATAAAAACACTCAAAAAAGAGACTCAGAAAAGAGACTCAAAACACCCAATTAAATTAATGGAGATTGATGAGATGAAGAATTTGCTGAAAGAAACTCATAAACAAGGCTTTTTGACAGAACACATGCAGATCTGGGTAGACACTAAAAGCTGAAAATAAAAACTAAACTTAACTGGACAAAAACAATTTAGGTTTTTCAAAAATTTTAATAGGGTCCGCAGGCTTCCGGTATAACCAAATGCGGTACTGTGCTGTGTAGTAAAGTAACAGTGCGGGGATGTCCGCACTGTGTTACAAGCAGAACGTGCGGTCCTCTTTAAAATTTTGGAAAAAAAAAAATATACTCCAGATCCTAAAAACTACCCAATCCCACACACATCAGGCAAAAACCAGAAACAAAGAAGAAGTTTCTCAAGTCAAAGTAAAAGTAAAGGCAAAAAACCAAACTTCAAGTCCCCAGTATGGTTGCCATTTTGTCGGCCGGATAAATCGTGCTTGCGGACAAGACCGATCTCCCTAGTATCAACTGATATCTAACGACAAGCAAAACAAGCAAATCTACCTTTCTCTAAATATTGTGATTTATAAATAAAACCCAAGAGGTGTTTTAGACCCTACCTTAAGTCCAACGCTAGTTTGTGGCAGCCACGCTTCGACTGTCTAGATGAGCTTCTTTTTAAGAACCTGCAAACACAAACAAGCACACATCAAATAACACCTGCATAGCCAATATAATAAATCATATTCATCATGGTGATCAAGGAATCCATGAAATAAACCATAGAAGATAGCTTATTGAGAAAAATAAACTTGATTGTATTAACTTTAAACAAAGAAGAACTTTACAACCTTGGTGCCTTGATGTTGTACAAGCTCCTCCCAGGGTCCAAGAAAAAATCTCCTTTACTTTGACAAGCTTGACACTCTTCCCAATGAGATCAAAAGGTATGTAATCTCTCCTCTCAAGCTCAATTAGGAAGTGTAAATTCCAACAACATTTACCCTCAAAAATATTTAGCTTTCAACCTCCCTAGTAACCAGCCCAATGCCTCATTTTATAGTGCAGAGGAAGGAAGTTACAGGTCCACCTATGAAGGGATAAGTCCTCCTTCAAAGGGGTAAGCTCCTCACATCAAGGGGTTAGCTCCTTTAGTTATGAGATGCATGAACCACCAAGGAGCAAACTTGCCACCTCAAGATTCCCTCTAGAAGCTTCCAGAAATAACCCAAACTGAGTTTTTAAGAATGTACTTGCGCCTTTTTGACTTTTACAGGGGTCCGTACCCATTACACAGAAACAGAGTGGGCAGGTCCGCAGGGGACATGACTAGTGGGTGCGGGACTGCAGGTAATGCTAAGAGAAAGTGTGGAACCAGAGTTTTAGAGATTTTCAAGGACTTTCTCTCATTTTTCAAGGCTTGACATGAAGAGCTGAGGTTTAAGACTTGCAAAGGAGGAAAGTATGAGTGGTGATAGACTCACACTGACTGCAGAATGTCATGGTGACAATATTTTGTGCAACAGTCACAAAAGGTATCAATAACAAAACAAAGATTCTCTACGGAAAAGCTATTTTTAAACTCTACAATTCTCATCCAGGAGAATTCTTAAGGAACCAATGACTTCCCCCCCACTCAAGGAATTTGCAAGATTCAAGGAGTAATTCAATTATACATTTTAAAACTTAAAGAATAAGAGGTCTCATCAAGAGCTGGCTTATCATGATCATAAAGATTATAACTAACTGACATTGCCATACTGCTTATCAAAATAGGGTAATGGCTTAATATTGTTTCAATCAAAAGACATGGGGTCTCATCATGAGCCAGCCTGTTCAGTTAAGTTGTAAATCAAGTGAATGGCACTGTCAATTTTGGCCACCAAACCAAGACATTGTTCTTTAAGAATTAAAAGAGAAATAAGAAAAGAAAAAGAAATAAGTGTATATGAGGGTTTATCTTTGAAAATTGCATGCTTCTCAAGTAGGACACAGGATCATTGTTGGGTAACAGGTAACCCTGTCGAGGCTATAAACACTTGCTGGCAGTAGAGGCTCTATCGACGACAAATGAGTACACCAAAACTGATCTAAAGATATGTTTTTGTTTTTATCTTTACAACCAAGTAATGACTGATGTGAGTAAAATGACTAACTCTAGGAAGAGGATAATCAGAATAAAGATAGTTAGAACAAGATGTTGTTATTTGATAAGTAGCACTATTTACCTTATATTTCGTACAGTGAAGTTTCATTTTCAAAACCATTTCTTTTTGTAAGTCTTAGAAAATTCAAAAAAATCATCAGAGATAACTGGTTCTTCCAAGTGAATCGCCAATTGTTGTGCCTATCAACAACCCCCCATTTATTAGTATTAGTAATAATGGTAAAAAATGGGGACCCTTTTAAAAAATCAAATCTTAGCATTTAATGTTGTCTTTTTGTTTTTAGAATAAAACAAGATGTCAAAGTGGAACTTGCTAAAACATAGAAATTTACCTTTTCATACTCCTAGCACATAAAACTTCACAAACTACGAGTTTCTTATAAAATTTCTACATGACCATAAGGACTAAGAAAAACTTTATAAACAGAAAAGTCGTGAACGTTAAGGAAAACCTTAAAAAACCCGCTTTAGGAAAGGTTATTCTCGCATCGCAAAAGGTTATAGCGGACATCCCTTATAAGAGTTACTTCTTGAAAATGCAATCTGCGAGAATGCGAGATCATGAAGCTTATAACTTCATCTCATCGCAAATTCCAATACCACGGTGTTACCTTATGAAATGAAAGTAAATATTGCGAAATGTGATAACATCTCGCAAATCGCATATCGCAGCAGCGCATGTAACGATGGTTTTTAACGAAATATAGTTTTTCCAATATAGCGATCCGGCGTTTGATGCAAAGTTATGGACATTAAAGTTTAGCATAATGGTCCATTAGTGGTCATTTATTAAAAAGTGATTCGGATCAGTGTAAAGGACCATTTGAAACAAGTTGATATATTTTGATATGATTTAGAATTAAATACCTCCTATCACATTATTTTCGTCATTCTATTGATTATTCTTGCATTCAATATCATTTTTATCATATTTTTTCTCTCTGCTTGCAACTTTTAGGAAGAACACGCAGAGCTTAACACACGAAGAAATGGGAAAGAAAGGCAAGGCTCCTGCGGTTGAGAAGTTAGAAATGACCCCATTATTCACAAACACTATCTGTAGTAGGGACGCAAGGATATCTACCTGGGAAGCTATGTATCAGTTGCTAGAGGACGAACACCAGAGAATTATGGAAGTTACAATTACAGTGGATGGACGTGGCTCTTCTGAAGCATCCCTAACTGAACTTGCATGCTCATTTCTACACTGCATTGCAGCGAGGCCAAAAATACTCCCCTACACTGATATGGTGAAATGGATTATAAATCACGCAGACATATCTGACAGAGAGTTCAAAAAAAAATCCAGGAGGTCATGGGGTCATTTACTCCAAACAATTTGAGGCGTATGTACCACTTACCAGAACCCCAGGCCAGCTACAACAAGCAATTTGTCGAGAAGTTCGCCAAGGAGAATGAAGACTTGGTAGAATGCACAAAGCACTAGTCAAACAATGAGGAAAGACTGAAAAAGGATAAAAATGGTATGTACACCACTGGCTCTCTTTGTTCTCCTTATTGTTTTGCCACTGCAATGTTATGTAGACTGTTTGGGAAACCAGACATCAACAAGTTTTCATCAGAATGGTTACCTCTAGTGGATGCGGCTACCAATGCCACAATAATGGATTGGGCTCAAATCCTGTCGGACAATTTAGCCACTGCAATTTTAGGATATAAAACTAAAAGAAGCTTTGCTTCGAGGGTTTACCCTCCATTCTTTTTGAGTACCTATGTCATGAATGCTATTTGTTTTGTTTTCGAATTTCCTATTATGGGATCGAGGTGGACGGTACAAAACCAACCTCCCATTCAGGTTTATCACAAAGTATTGTGAGAATTCAATTTCATCCCATATTTCCTTAAAATTTGTCATGGATTTATGCTCCCGATTTATAAAATTCTCTACAACCAAGATGCCCCAAGGTTTTCCCCAGAAGCTGAAGTGGATATTCTCTCCGTGGCAAGGTGGTTTGGGGAAGAATTATTCTCGTATATCAGAGTGTTTGGCAGCATTGCTTCACCCCATGTGCTACCATTTTATGTCCCTGACAAACTGATGGCTAGGGAGATAGCTTATCAGACTTGTGGCATAGGGGGGATGAGAAAGGTACTAAAAGATTCCAAGAAGGCCATTTGGCCCCAATTTCCTGTAATATAAGGAGCATTTGCATTGCATGACTTAGGTCATGCTTTCAAAGAAGTTGATAATGTATTATGTTTACAACTACCAAAGTTCCGGGATGGCAATATGATCCCTTTGGTGTTGTAAGTAATTTTACTACAATGGTTAAAATAAAAGTGTTTTCTCATGAAGAAGATCCCTTTGACGATGTTTTTTTGCAAAAAAACACCTTCAGAGAGGTTCAACATATAGCACGAATTCAATTTGACCAAGAAAATCTCCAAAAGTTTGACAATTATAGAAAGCAGCAGTTATCAAAGGTCGAATTGGACCAATTGCTCATCAAACCAATAAGGGAGCCTACTCCCAGTGTTAGCTTAAGTGAAGGTTCAAAACAGAAGTCCAAAACAAGTTCTGAAAAAGAATCAGCTGAAAAGTCTAATGATCAATCCAAGAGTGAACATAGCAGAAGCCAATAAAGCCACTTGTAATTGATCTCAAAGGGGAGTGGGAAAATTTTAATAAGATATTGAGCACAGAAGAACAGAGCACAAAGCCATTGACAAATCCAAAAGAGATAACCACAGTGATGGTAATAGAGAGGGCTGTCAGTACTCAGGAAATAGAGCACATTCCTGTTGCTCCCTCATCTGAAATTATACTAAGGATAGAGGAAATTCCTCCTCTAGATGTATTTTATAGCCCTCAACATAAGGTTGTTGTCAAAAGGCAAAGAAAGAAAAGGAAGCTAGATGTTGTGCTCACTCCCGAGGATGAACCTCTGGATGTTCTTTGGAAAGACCCCACTACAGACCCATCGGAAAATCTAACTAGGCTTTCACAGATCACAGGTGCATATGCTTCGGCAACTATTAATAAGGTTGCAGAGGTTCAATTGCTACTTAAAGAAAAAGAGGATAGGATTTTGTTTTTGGAATAGCAGTTACAGCAAGTCAGCATCAATCAAGAAGCAGAAACACAGTTGGCAGAACTCCAGCAAGACTTCCAGCAAATGCAATTGGCACATTAAAGTAGTTTGGCTAATAAAGAAGAACAAATACAAGGTATGATAGAACTGCATAAAGACGATCCCAAAATTGGGGAGTTTATCACAGAAGAACTTGCTCTCAATTCCCAGCTCCTGTAACAAAAAGACCTACTCTGCTAGAAGATCTCGCAATGGAATTTCCATTTCGAAATGAGAGATAATATTACAAATCAGGTCATAGAATTACGACTTGAATATGATTCAATTTTTAAGAAGGTCTCATACTTCTTGAACTGGCAGAGGTCCGAGGAAGGAAAAGAGTAGACATGCCCAGAATTGACGAATCACACAAATAAATTTTATTCGCGAAATGGGATTCTCGGTTTAAGGAAGTAGAACAGGCAATGGAAGACGCATCGGCAGTAGCGAATAGTGTCATTGAATGCATAAATGAAAATCTGCACAAGGCCAATTTGGTAGCAGAGACCACTCCGGGCTTCCTTCCAAAGGAACAACAACTTTAAACAGTTGGAAACAAACAGCAAAGGAAAGGGAGGAGGCGATTAAACAGTTAAACAAGTTAAACTAGGAAACATACTGGTAGTACCTGATAAAACCACATAGCCAATGGATGACCCTGAAGTGCCTCATAACTTCTTTCAAGAAGATAGTGCCAGCTCTTGCCAACACCGTATTTCTAGTATAGGTAAAAGCTGAAGTCGGCCAACCGATGCTCTTGAAACTGATGATGGATATTTGCGATCTAAAGGATCAGATGCAGGATTTATCATAGATAGTTTAGTTTTGTTTTAGTTTATTTTTTCTTAAAATGAAGCAGGTCGTTTAAACCTCCTCATCTATTTTTGTAATATTTATTTTTAGATTTCATAGAGTAGTATTTAAACCCCTCTCTTGCATTTAGAAAGGGGTTCAGAGTTTTAACAAAAATAATTCTTCAGAATGTGCATTTTGCCCCCCATTGAGGAGGTTTTGATAAAATGAATGGAACGAGATTTATTTTCTATATGAGTTTAATATCTGCTACTGAAATGCACTTTTGTACTCTTAGTGGATGTTAAGTGATTTGAAGATAGATCTATATTGCTGCAGCTCATGAGTAGAACTTATTACAAATGGTATTTTTATCTCCTAATACTTTTCACTTATGTGTTAAGCAATAAATCATTTTCAGTTATTTAGATATGAAAGTTTGAATGTTTAGTTGTCATTATTGCACTTCTGTATGGTGATAACTTACTATTTATGCTGAATATGTGAATGACTCTTATGCAATATATTTCTCATAATTGTTTCAGCTAAATTTTTATACGAAACAATCATTTTTAAATGGATTCTTTTCTTATGGTGATTGAATGATCTTCTTTATCAATTGATTTTAGAAATTATTTTAGATTGCATAAGTAAACGTTACTCCTGGGATAGTTTAAAGTTAGATGTTTTCTTTGATTACAATAGATTGCATATGTTAGTTAGAAGATAGATTAGATTTAGAACAAGCATTCACCCCATAAAATCCCAAAAAAGAAAAACATCATCGCACTAGCACACAAATCATAAACAGATTGGGAAACTGGTTCCATCATCCCTAGTCGGAGCCACTATTCTAAATGGAAAAGGAGCTGCATTAAGGTCTGGACCGGGCAGTTATCCCCCTTGTTGGAGACTCGATTTTTCGAGCCTTCAACAGGTCCCTAACTTTCTCAATTGATTTTGCAAGGTACTCCTCAAGTTTCAGTAGGTCAAATTACTAAAAGTTTGGCACAGTCTCAATCGAACCTGTACTAGGGGGCAATGAAAACCCCTATCGAGCAACAATATCTATCTCATTAAGTGCCTTCTCAAGGCTAGCAAAACCAAACCCAACCATTCCAATGGATTCATCGCCATCCCTGGGTTGGGAAACAAACCCACTTGTATGTTGGTTATCAGAACCCTCCATATTCTAGTAACCATGTTCCCTATTATCAGAAACCTCCTGTTATAGCGGCTACAACCACCCTCCAAAATTTTCCCTTAGCTTTGTTTTGGAGCCTGCCTACCAACCATCCTCAGTAGCATGTCTTGCACTGTCAAGTACACGAGCTTCAGTGGTTTTCTAATAGATTTCCAACCTATGCATGATAGCTTGTTGCATCTCCCTCATAGGTTGTTTCTCTGAACTTGGTCCAGCTACAGGCTGAGGATATCCCTCAAGAAGTTGAGCAATTATGGAGTGAAACTAGCCTTCCCTCCAATAGTTGAACAATCCTGACTGGCAGCCTATTGGGCTCCAGAATTGCACAATTCTTCCTGTCAAGATTCACTAGAAAAATTGCGCAATTTGTCCTAGCAAGACTGCTCAACCCATAAATTATGCAATCCCTCTGAGAAGCCAGCCCATATCCCTCCCAGAAATGTGCAAATTTCCCCATTAGTCATGTCGATTGTTATATGTGCCTTCACATTGACCGGTTCCCTCCGGGACTGAGAAAAATTGATTTGCATGCATGGTCTTCTTCTCCCAAGGAAACATGCAAAGGCATCCGTTGATTTAGGGATCTATTTTTAGCAGTTGGAGGTTACATGCAAGGGTCATTTCAGAAACCTCCCGCCAAGTGTTGCTTTTCTTAGATTTGTGGCATGCGCGTCACAACCTCGATTTTATCGAAACTCATCAACTGGATGCTACATAGCTCATTCCTCACATCGACCTTGTAGCTTTGACATCCCACATTGCATCTAGGAGTTGTTGACACATTCATCTCAATTGTTTTGGGGTAGGCTCGCTTTGCATGTCTTGCGCTATGTTTCTGTCTCTTTTTGTGTTTTTCTTTGTGTGAGTGTTTTTTGCTTGATTTCAATGAAAACCTACTATCATTTTGATATATGTTAGCTTATAGAAGCACCGTTTCAGTTTTCATTCGCATCTCACTACTATTGCATGCATGATAAGGTCTTGTATGAACGGTTGTTGTTGCGGGGACTTGCTTCACACACATGCATGCTTTCCCATTTTTTGAATCCTGCACTTGCTATTTGCATGTATGATCATTCACTCTTTTTTTCACTCATCTCACCATACATTCAGACTTCTCATGTTCTCAGTCGTCCGTCATCCGAACTAGGCTGCCTTGGCCCAGATCGTTCCTTGCTTGTCTAGCACTGCGCATTCCCGGAAGCGAAGGCTCTGCCTTCCCTCCAGAAATTGTGCAAGTCTGGCCCAAAACTGAGCTCCAGGCTTGCATTGCACAATTCTTTGTGGTAGTGTCCAGTTAGTCCCAGAAACTGCGCAATGTAGTTTAATGGTTGCATGTCACTACTGACTGAAATTGCGCATTGTGTAATTTTAGTCCTCAGCAGGCCAAGCTGGACTGTGCATTGCACAGTTCCAATAATTAGCTAGCCTCCTGATAGGCTGGACTATGCCTTGTGATGTTTTGGCAGTCAGTCTCCCAACCTCCTGATGGAAATTGCACAACCTTCATGATCAGTCACACAGGTATGTTGCAAGTCAGTCTCAAGTTCGTTTTGGTTTTCGACTGATAGATTGCTTGCTATGAGTGTTGATATGTCTCCAGGTATCGTAGGTGTTTTCCTACCTCTCAGTAGCACAGGTATAATGGTTTCCAGGAGATCAGAGTCGAAGACTTCGTTCAAATCTCATTCGGGGTTTGCAACCAAGCAAGTGTTTATGAGCTTGCCTACCTATGAATACATCAAGTTGTCCATAGACAAGGACATCAAGATAATATGGCAGTACAATTACGACAAGCAACACCATAAATAGCAACAAAAGGCAGCAGACCTACACACAATGAATGCAAGAGGAAGGTTGTTAACAACACAAAGGTGGAACAAAGTTACAAGCTCAAGTAGATCCACTTGTGATGAAAGCATCTTTGAAAACTAAGGATATGAGTTGACGACGTGACATGACGATCGCATGAAGGTAGAGAATAGAACAAAGAAGGAGTCACATGTGTTGAAGAAGTAACTCAAGGAAGAACATGATCTGCATAGATGAGAGAATGAGTTGCAGCAAGAACAGGTACAGTAGGGGGTGCAACATGCATAGACGGACGAAACTGCACCCGTACAAGTTATAGATCCATTCTAGCAGCTGGCATAGAGCAAACAAGGTGAGAAGTATTGTTGATTGCATGCAAGGGAATACATCAACATGCATGTAATTGTGCACACGCGTGCGATCCTACCCATTTGGCACACTCATGGAGGCGAAGAAAAGAAGCAAGTCCAACTGGAGTTGAACATGTATTTTGACAAGTTGATGCACATGACCATGAGCACATGCTTGGAGAGAAAAGTAGACACTATGCATCAACATGTTGCCATTCTAGTTGCACCTAGGATGAGCATGTGCATGCCATCAGATGGGACACAAGAGCCATATCATTGCACCCAGATGCAATGAAGGCAATAATTCGCTTCAGTAAGATGTCACCATTGAGCACACAGACACCATCACGGACAACCAAGATTGGCATCAGGTCACCACCTTCGACCATCACAAGGATGTCAAAGAGTTGGTCTCACCACAACGGTCCGAGTGTCAGTAATGTCTTGCATGGCTTTCTCAAGCCATTTTGTCTCACATGGGCACATGTGCATTGTAATATAACGTCTTGTCAAGTGGATGTTTAAGTGTCGATAGTTGAAAGTCATAGTCATAGAGTAGCTGAAGAGTCATAAGGATAGATAAACGGTCTCAAAGGGGAATGTCAAGGGTCACCCCACCTTTTACTATAAATAATACCTCATAACTCATTGTATGGGCTTTTGGTTAGCCAAACTTCCAATAGGAGTATCTTAGAGAAAGCTTGGACAATATTGTAATGAGCCTTAGGTTCTCCAATGCACAAAGCTAGTATATCTCTTTGGAGGAGAAGGTGGTTGTGGCTGTAACGTTCTTCTATCTGAACTAGTGGTTGGACATGGATCTATTGTATGAATGGAACTTACACTTATTAATATAACAGAGCCAACATGTTTCGTGCATATGTTGTATTGTATTTCAGCTATCTTGAGTACTCTAAATGATATATGTATATGTTTTCTTATGCATGCATGTGTAGCTATTTCTGTATATGTATGTGTTTTGAAATGCATTGTTGGTTTAATCATCACTTTGGATTTCTAGCTAACTTCCCTTCCATGTTGTGATGCATTTTTGCTCATGTGTTCCCTTCTTAACTCTATGCTATCACAGGTTTCCATGGGGCGCACTCACCTCACCCTTCCAGTGTTAGAACCTCTCATGCACCTTCCTTGACTTACTGCATATGTCACACACTAGCTACCAATAGGGACATCTTACTTGCCTTCGTGTGAAACCATGGTCAAGGTGATACTGCATGACCCACTGTTGGGACTCCTACACCAAACGGTTTGACGTCTAGTTGGGACTTCTTATCGAGGAGAGCCCCTAACATGTTGGCGGGTCCAATAACGTCAACACCTCCTTACCCAAGAATGAAAGTTTCTATTGCCCAGGCTATCGTATCATATCCAGGTTGTCCTCCTACAGACTTTAATCGGTAGTTGCCTTTTGTGGGTACTCTTGAATTACTAGATTTAACTCAACTTACTAATGACCCCATTTCTCATTCACCATGGTGGTCGATTATTCCCACTAAGTTGTCTTCTGATATCCCAAAATTCAATGGGAATCCTGTAGAAGACCCATCGATGCATGTTATGATGTATCATTTGTGGTGTTCACCAAACTCACTTAATAATGATTCCATTCGACTCCATCTTTTCCAATGAATGCTTATGGATACCACAGCTAAATGGTATATTGAATTACCTAGAGCGTCATTTCATGACTTAAGCACTTTAGCCACTACCTTCCTCACACATTTCTAGTTCCCATCAAATATGAAACTAGAACGAAACTATTGACTAACTTCAAACAATTAGACTCTAGTCACATTTTAGATCACATTCATGAGCGGAGGTGTCATTGTCGTATGGTCAAGACTTATGATCCTGATCAACTCTTAGCGGAATGGTTTGTCAAATCTCTATTAGCTCCCATAACAGGAGACGTGGCCAAAGGTGGAGTCGCTACTAAAGATAAATTTATTACTCATGCTCAGTATTTAGATCTAGTTTATATCCAATCGGGCACACTCTATGATAAAGATACCAAATGCCCCGAGATCCTCGAATATTGTTACTCCTCCACCTGGTAAAGAATCTCATGCTTACTGATGGCATTATAGGTTCTGCCAGTTCGTAGTCAGTGAGTAAACCATCTGATGTTTCTCTTACCACTCCTACAAAAAAGCCTACATCTCACCCTCTTGTGGCTTCTGCATTTGAGATAAATGACATCTCATCTGATAAAGGCAACTCTCAATAACAACTTGGAAGCAAGAACAAAGGTAAAGGTAAGACAAAGAAAGATTACTTACTGTACGTGATGAGCCTCATAAATGGGTAATTATATGGGCTCATTTTACCTCCTAACCTAGTCAAATCAACCATTCTCTTAGCTTATTGTATGATTTTCTGATTATATTTATGCTTATAGGGTGAGTTGAGTTAGTTATTATGCCATGTGGTCTAACATGTATTTAATGCAGATTATTGATGGATTTCGAGGTCAAAGTCAAGGATCTAGTGGTCAAACTGTAGCAATAACTCGAAGTAGACATAGTAGAGGACCTATAGGATGGAATCCCCTTCATTTATTGCTCCTCACTTCGAATTCCCCTTCATTCAGCTTGAAGTACAAGCAACCAAATCTTGCACTAGAAGGCAGCTGAGCAAGTGGAAGATGATTGATAGTTATCTCAAGTTTTGGGAGCCAAGCCTCCCTGATTTTAAGGAAGCTATTGGTAGCTTCAGATGTATAAGTAGAGAGGCCTAGGGCCTCACTAGGGTCGACTTTTTTTTCTTGTGTAAACTCTGCTCAAATTTCAAACTTATTATTTTATGTAATCCTGCTATTCATTGATAATGAAGATGGAATCCCTTTTGAGCTAGCACTGAGTTACCTCAGAGGGCTAAAGCTCTTGGGTTAGGGCCCAATCCAAGCAGCCAAGCTTCTCTTTACTTGTATGTGTATGCTTTACTTTAGTTTGTAGATTAGTTTATTGTTAGATGTATTTCTCTTATGGTTAAGAATAGGTTGCTTTTGATGATTTAGTATCTTGCTTCCATTTGTGATTTTTGTAGCAGGTTAAGCAGTGATCAGAGAAGATTCAAAAGGCTAGCAATAGTTCCTTGGCCTCTCTTCGTCCCTCTAGTACCATGATTTGGGGCAAAGACTCTCTTGCTGCCCCAAAAACACAAATTTTCGTCATTCCTAGGACTTCTATTGTTTGCAACTCTCTAGTAGGTTGATAGTCTAGTTTTTCTTTGATTTAGATATTCTTTATCATGTTCACTTCCTGATTTGCAATAGTCCTTTTGCATGCTTTCCTTTCTTACAACATTTCCCAGCATTTCCTTCTATACATCTTAGTTTAGGCCATTTTAATGCAAAACGCTGTTTTCCTAGGATGCACTCATTCCATTGGTTGCTTGATGTTCTTGGTTGATTTTCAATTTCTATGTAGCATATCTCTTCTAGCAGTAGGCCAGCTTACCAACAATCAAACCCTCCATCTGATCGATGCCCTATAGGTCTCCCATACCTCACTTCAATTCTACCCTAGTGTCCTTCATTTTTCATAGATCTTCTTCCTCTCTCCTTGAGCAAATCCAATCATATTTCTCTCTCCTGGTGATTCATGGTAGACCTTAGGCACCCTAACACCTCATTCCAACCTTCATCCACCTTTTCCACCCACTCTCACACCCTCAAAATAGCGAAAATTTCTCTCGACCTCCTCCTGTAGGCCTCCTGTAGTTTCCTTGTTTTCCTCTTGTAGTTTTCTTGTGTCCTCCTGTAGTTTTTCCAGTAGGATTTCTTTTGAAGGCCGAGTGTGGGAAAATCCTCCAGAAGGTCACCTAAGACCTCCTAGGACCCATCCACACCATCCTACATCCTCCCAAGCTCCAAAACTGCCCTCTAACACCACCTGTTCACTTCCACACTCACACACAATAAAATAGATGCATGTTAGATTCACATAAAAACACATAAAAATCCAAAAATATGTTTTTTCACTTATTTACTTCCAGAAATAGCATGGCTAGATGTTGCTTACTTCCTTGAGTTGGTCATGGAATTTCTTTCATGGTTTTCATAGTGTTTTTGGCAAAAGTAGAATTAGCTTGTTAATTAGGGTTTACTAGGTTTTTCTTTACATTCCAGTCTTTCCCCTTTATGTAGTTAGACTAGCAACTGTAGAGTAATCTTTCTTTCCTTTCATCACACATAGAGCCTCTTCTAAAATCTATAGAAGTTGGCTTGAGCTCCTAGTGATCTCGTGCCGACTGACCAAGTGATAACCTGGAGTGAGAACTAGTACTTGTGCATATAGCACCGATGCTTCCAAGTTTGTTACGAACTACTGGGTTGATAAAAGTAAAGTTGGCAGCCTAGGATGATCCAGACTTAAAAAGGAACGCAACAAATTATAGATATAACCATAAACATAGATATGCAGCAGAAATAATACTTCATTTCATTAATGTAAAATACTGAAATATGCTTACAAACAGTAGTGGAAATAAACTAGCTAGGGCGTTGGTAGCTTATCCCTGAGAAGAGATGTGGTGGCTACATGCCTCTGAACTATGTTACAATGAGGCTAGAAGGCCTATTTATTGTTTAGAAACAATGGAAAAACCCTTAACATTCCAAAACCTATCCCTAGAAGATGAAACGCCAAACTGTGGACCCCGTTTTGGTAAATTGGTACATCAACTTCCCGGGGTCGTAACTTTGGCATACGATCTCTGTTTGATGCGTACGATAGCTTGTTAGAAAGACCTATCCGAGCACTACCACTTTGGGAAGGGAAACATCGGTCCATGGACCCATCTTGCCCCCAGATTTCCCAAAAAACGTCGTTTAGGGCCTCAAAACAGCTCCGGAAGTTCAGGACCTGAAAAATTGTTAAAAATAGTAAGTTGTGCTACAATTAAGGAAACTGAAAATGCTAAGAGAAATAATGGTGGGGATCCAAGTGGACTTGGTAGGTGGCCACCAATATCCACCTGGATCATAGGAGTTGCAGAATTCTTGCAGCAATACTGGCACTCATCAGTAGGATAAACAAAAATATTCATCTTCCGATGAGAAACAAAAGCCTCGATACCCATGATTGATTTGTAACAATGATCACTTTACATGTGATTGTCCACACTAGGGCACAAGTTCTCATAATTGCCCACCTGGCCTGTGAGGGGGCCGCTTTGACCCAAGTAGGCACATCCACGGCAGGGCGTGCCTGCCCATAAGCAAAAGCTCCTATGCCTGTGGGTGAGAAAATCTCGTAATGGGTGTGCCCGTTTGTGTCACAACAGGCATGCAGAGAAATCGACCCCCTAGCCTGCCAAGGGGCTTCTCCGCCCCGACATAGTAATAGTGGGGCGATTCTTAGAATCGACTCCCTGGCCTGCTGGGGGACAATTCTCAGAATTGGCCCACACCCACTATGTCATGAGAGGGCACATCAATAGTGCATGTGCCTATGGGCAGGCGTGTTCAATCGTGGAAGTGTCCACCCAGGTAAAAGCACCCCCCTGGTAGGCCAGTGCCTGCTCCTGTCCCTATGGGCAAGCATGTCAGGATCAAGCGGCCCCCTCGCGATTACCAAAATTGGCTCCTTGGCCTATCGAAGGCTAATTTCAGGAATCGGCCGCCTAACTTGCTAGGGGTCGATCCTTGGAATCAACCCTCGACATGTTAGGGGGCTGATTCAGAATCGACACGTTGACTTGCTGGGGGACGATTATGGGAATCAGCCCCTAGTAGGCCAAGGGGTCAATTCTAGGAATCGGGCCCCTAGCTTGGGGGCCTGATTCCCAGAATCAACCCCTTGGCCTATCAGGGTCTGATTCTGGGAATCGGCCACTTGACCTATTGGGGGCTGATTCTGTGAATCGGCCCCTGGTAGGCCAGGCAGCCACTTTTCCCTGAACGGGCATGCCCACAGCGGGCTCACCCGCCCACAGGCATAGGCAGGTGCATTGGTTATGGGTGTGCTACTTTGTCCGGGGGAGGCACGCCCATGGTCGCACGCGGTCGCTTACAAGCACAGGCAAGCCCGCTTTATCCCAGGAGGACACACCTATAGTTGGGCGCACTACACCTACCAATGACATAGTGGCCCCTTGCCTGCCAGGGGGCTGTCAGGTGAGCCTGGCTCATGTCAATTTTTAATTTTTAAAAGGAATCTATATTTCATTAATTAAATGTTAATTTTTTTAATAGAATGTGTTTTTTTGTCTCGCATCCTGCGTGAACATAACAACCCAACTCACACATAACTTCTAGTAAACCTATGGAAATTTAAGACCTACACTCAGTAAAAGGGAAACTAACCTTGCAAATATGATAATCTCTCATTCAATGTGTTATCGATGACAATGTAGCTACTCCACAAAATCGCTCCAAGTCTTTTAATGAAACCTTGAGAATTCTTAATATGATGTGAAGAGTAGTGATAATGAAATTTATTATATAGCAGAAATTGGGAATTATTTTATCCCTTCTTTAATGTTATATTAATTTTTTTTAATTAAAACTCAAAAAAATAAATTATGTTACGGCAATATAGTAATTTATGTTACATGTGGGATAAAATATATAATAAAAATTTAAAAAAAAAATCAATTGTCTAGAAAATGCTATATAGTTTAAGTAAAATATTAATTTAGCTAAAAGATTTAGTTTAAAATTTAGTTTAAAAGATTAATTTCAAGAGAAAATTTTAGTAGAATTTTTTCAATAAATTCTAGACAACCCTTCCGTCTCACTAGATTCCAATTTCCACATACTATTAACCTACAGTTCAACCTACAGTTCGGGGTTGTTGGAATGTAGGGTTTCATCAATGGTGGATGCCCATGGTGATACTGAGTATTTTCCTATGAATATTGAAGAGACAACTTCACGTTGAAAGGAAAGCTTGCAGTTCCAAAATAGAATAGCAGAGATGAGCAACAATAGTAGCTTCATTGATGCAGAGAATGTAAGTAAAGTAGGGTTAGGGTATGGAATAGCCATTGCAGTTGGGATTCTGACTATAATCATGTTAGCATCTTATGTGAGTGTGAGAGTGTAGGGAAGAGGTTATATTAATGGCAATGGGATGCCCAACAGTGAAACTATTGTTCCTCAGTCTTAACCTCTGGTTTTCCTCAGTCTTCACATCTGTCTGTTAATGAGGAACTCCCATTAATGTTGGTGAAATTAGTTACAATGGAGAATGGAGCACTTCAATTGAGGTAGCACAATGAGCAGACTTCTATTGAGGCAGGAGTAGACTTCAATTGAGGAAGTGTTGCAACAGTCGGCTTCAACAACATCAGGAAACATGAGAAAAAGGTAAGAGAGCTAGTTTCCTCATCATTTTCTTCGCAGTCTTCATTTTCTTTGCAGTCTTCATATCACAGTTTCATATAACTAGAGAACAAGGCATCAAGCCATCAAGTAAAATCTGGTAACTCAAAAGTATTGCTGGGAACAAGCACTAGTGGGTGCTTGTTGTGCTTAGTCTAGCGGGTGCTTGTCGGTGCTTGTGAGCACCGTAAAGTACCGTAAAGTAAGGTAAGGTATTCAGGTATCAGTTTGATAGAAGGTAAACCATTCACAACCTACCCGAAGGCATTCAAAAAATGGCATGGACTCTACAACTACTCAAATCCTCAGATCTGTGAGCTTCAAATGATCAGATTTGTGAGCTTCTGTGCAGGCTCAGATCTACTTCGGCTTCTTTTTCCAAACATCCAGTTCCAAAGCCAGATAGAGAGCTTGAACAGAGAGCTTGAAGCAGATCTAGTCGGTTAAGGAATTGATTGAGCCTCAAAGCCCTCAGAGTGAAGTTATTTGCATGCATCCCGTAATCTGCATGCATCCACGTGTACCTGAAGCTATCACTCCACTGCAACAACATGAAGTTTCTACTCCACTGCAACCATAGCAAGTAACTCAAACTAATGATAACATTAGTTCTGTAGTCCAAAACATTTTTAAAAAAATGAACAGCCTAAAACCAGAATAAACTATAGTCCAGCCTCTTCCGCCTCGGGAAGAGGCCAAATAAGACCATCAAGTTCGATGACAAGGTAAATAACTAACATGAAATAAGAAAGTTTTGAGAACGGAAGACCAAGTAATGCTAAATGACTAAAAATCGATTACTATAGTCCCATGCCATTGCCAGATGGCAGGGACTAATAAGGTGTTATCTCCTTCAATCAGAAATAAAATCATTTCGTGTCCAAATGTGATTATTGCAATCACTAAAAGGCACATGATGGTTGAAGAAATGCAAGCACAACCGTGACGTAAATAACAGAGATGAACCACCACCTTTAAAGCCTAAAATATTTAGGTGACTTACACTGCATTTAGTTGAAGTGTTAGATGTTTTCGTCTTTTTTCCTTAATTGTGTCCAAAGTTTTACTGGAATTATAGGAAATGTGATTCTCAATCAAATGATCTACAAAATTTAAGTATATGTTTTGAAGATCATTTAGAAAATTGAATCTCTAAAATTAACAATTTAGTGAAAATTATATTATTAGATTTTAACGAGGATCATTTAGAAAATTGAATCTCTAAAATTAACAGTTTATTAAAAAATATATTATTATATTTTAACGAGGGTAAAAGACTCTTCCACCTTTTTTCAATAGAAAAAAACGTTAAAGAGTACAATAACATGGTTCTTTCTCTATAATGTCTCCATGATCCCAATGTAATACAAAAACACCTATATTGTCAGATTTTCCAAAAAAAAAAATCTTTCTATCTAAAAAAAATCACTGTATACTCTGTAGTATGTACTATCTCAGGTCACTCTTTTGCAAAACATGCATGTATTAATACTATATATATATATATATATATATATATATATATATATATATATATATATATATATATATATATATAGATATATAATTATAATTATTATTTTTGTCAGTAAGAAAAAAATAGTTGTATTAATATAGTGAAACAAAAATACAGTGCATATGTTTGATCTTATGTATCCCATAATTGATCATTGTTTACGTAAAATAAACTGGAGTTGTTAGCAACCCAAGTATATGTCATCTACATATTACATTCATAGTTGTCAGCATCAGCTAAATGTAAACCCGATATATGCTGTGTCATTCTATACGGTATCTCATCCTAGAGCATCTTTGTACAGGATTATTTGCACCACATCGGCAAAAAGGAAAAACAGCTTCTGCATGTCATTAGAAAAATAAACATATCCTGTGCATTCAAGAAAACTTGCATTATATCATCCTGTAAGTATTCACAAAATCACAAAAATATACAAAAAACAACATAAAATAGGTGATTGATTCCTTGCATTAGTAGATGATTTATCCAGGCAAAGGAAGCAAACCAACATCCACTCTGTGTTCATCCGTCACGATCTCGATATGCATGCTGTCTAGTTCATCCACTAAGCCCCTCTTTGACATACAATCTGCCTTTTGGTTATGTTCTTGTCCTATGTGTTGTAGAGTTGAGTCCTTTAAAGTATGCCAAATGTGCTCTATTTGGCATAGCCATCCATTCAACATAGGTTGTTTAATTTTGATTTTACCATGAATGTGCTCAATAGTGGTCCTAGAGTCTCCATATATATGAATACTCGGAATGTTGAGGAAAGTAGTGAACCATAATAATCCCCATAAGGCAATCACTTCTGCCTTCATATTCGAGCCTCTACTGGCTCCCCAGTGTACCCAATATTCTTGTACCTCTGAAAATTTGATCCAAAATCCACATCCACATATGCCTTCTTGTTCCGCGTAGTAAAAAAAAAAACAGTCGGGTATGTAATCTCAAGACCATAGCTCTTCTAGGCCTTTTTCTTTTGACCACTATCCTATGAAATTCCAACCATATACCATTGCTTAATATTATCCAACATCTACACATCATCACCCAGGGCATTTTCAAAAATAATTATGTTGTGTTTGTTCCATATTTCCCATAAAATATCAAGGGGGATCGTACACCAAGATGGTTTTTTATTACTCCACCAAATCAAACAGTTTGCAATATTATCAAAACATATGTAGGGAAAACCCACAAATGCAGCAACGTGTTCCCAAATCATTATGGCAACAGGACAAGTTAGGAATAGATGTGTATTATATTCACTGGCATGTCTACAAAGTACACGATATGTTGGCCCCTGCCAATTCCTCATTTTTTAGGTTCCCCCACATAAGATTCTTATTATTCCATAGAAACCAAACAAAAGCAATTATTTTGATAGGCATCTCGGTTTTCCAAAAATTGTAGAACCAACATACCTCGATAGATTGTGTCTCTTGTCTACAAAGGGCATTATATGCATCCACCACCATTGCTCCTCCAGCCTTCATCTTCCCATTCCATGTAATTTGATCACCCTTTGCATCCCAGCAAATACCAATAATTTTCATAATCTGCTTGACATGTTCCCATTCTTATGCCATCTGGTCCACTAGTCCTAGATCTCTAGCATTTTTCCATATTGCTATATGACCATACCATTCTTGAATTACTTGATTCCAAAAAAAAAATACCCCAACTATTTAGTTTCTATATCAGCGCCATAGAAAGCATATCATGTGTATCGATACCCATAATATGATCCAGTCCCATAATAATATGTTTTTCCATTGTGGGTTGAGAATTGTTTTTGGATCATTTCAATCTTTCTCCATGAATCTCTAGATAGAGTGCAACCCCACACTTCACATCCATATAAAATAACACCCACACCTTACATCCATACAAAATAATATGGGCAACTAGAGTATCTAAGAGGAATTTTTATTTATTTTTTTATTTCAAACCTAAAGATTAATAGTCTTACAATTGTTTTCAAGCTTATAGTAAGTTTTCCAACCTCCTATAATCTTTTTCTCAATGCTATAGTTCTAGTTGAGCTGATGGTGGATGTCACTACCTAAATATTATTTGTAATAAAAATATTAACTAAGGAATTGTTATCATTAACGAAATGATCATAAGCGATATTTTTGGATTTAACGGTCATACCCATCTTGGAACAATAATCATGGAGGGTTTTAAGCATCTTGTTGAGATATTCAAGACTCCTGGCTACAAGAACAATATCATGAGCATAAAGAAGAAGAATACTATACCAATAATTATTATTGATTATAAAAAGAATAATATATGAATTAAACATATATATTTAAAAAACATGTTACAAGATTCTTAACTATGGAGATTTACTCCGAGCTTACCATGGAGACTCTTGATATGTAAGTATGTGTTATTACAATATTATGCACCAATACTATGACTTACAAATATCACATGCCCAAAAAATCATAACTCATGTGCATATGACACTTTTAATTAAATTACATGACATTTTTTAATTAATTAATTTAATTCAAAGGGTAGAAAGAGCTTACTTATTTTGAGATAAATCTCAACCTTTGATATGTGAATTTTGAATTATTATAAACATATTTAATATAATTTTATAATGATATTTTGAAATTAAATTAGTTTTTAAAAATTAATAAGATTTGAACATATGTTTAATATAATTCGCCCAACAATATAAATTAAATGGTTGGTAAATGTCCATAGAAATCATTTCATGATAAAAACATACCTAGTGATACATTTCACAGTGTCAAGATTTAAAAATAAGAACAAAAAATTTAATTAAATTATAACTTCATAAACATATAAAAAGTTTTTTAACCATCAAAATTTACTTCCACTCTATTATGTAAATTCTTATATTATAAATAAACATTGTTTCAATAAAGCGGACGAATACATAAAGTTGATCAATATTACATAGTTAGAAAATCATAATTCATTACATAATCAAAATAACTTATATAAATTTAATAACAATTTTTTTTAAATAACTTATTTTAACATAAATTTCACCATAGCTATTATTAAAAATATTCCATAAATATTCTTTAAAGATTAAATTCCTATCAGTCATGTATTATTTGGGGATACATCTATCATTTATAAAAAAGACTTATTTAGAAAATAAGAAAACTATCTAGCATAAAATATTAATAGTAATAAAAAAAAATATTGAAAAAAATACTGAACGATCAGGATGGAAAGAAAGATGGTCCTCGGTGCACACTGAACTCAGCAGCCCACATGGATTCTCGATGGTTGCGGAAGGTATCCTCATTCATATAATTTCTGAAATGAATGAAATTTAAAGTTTATTTTTTTATTTTAATTATGATAAAATATTTTTTATTTTTTTCAGGAAAAATAGTTATCTTTCAGAAAAATCCATCTCTGTAATTCATCCATCTCTGTAATTCAAAATGTGACACAAAAATATCTATATTCTCAGATTTTCCAAATTAATCCTTCTATCCAAAAAAACACGAGTGTATCAGAATGTGATAAGAAACATCCACATGCTCCGATTTTCCGAACAATTCCTTCTCTCCAAAAAAACATGTGTATCAATTGGACTATCTCCACACACTCTTTTGCAAAACATACATATATCAATACTTAGCAGACATCTGATACATCAATATTTTGCAGAACATACACCAATATGTGATAACAATTCAATATAAAATATATACAATTTAAAGACTACCACATAAAAGTTGTACTAATAGTCCATCCCAGAAAACAAAAATTCAATGATTTTCTTCCACTTACATTGATTTGTTTAATATCTACATTTATTTAGCAAAATACCAGAAAGATAATGTAAATATATCTATAAAAATTGATGGTTTGATTATTATTTTTAAAGTTGGTAAAAATATTTTTTAATTAAAAAAACAATTTTTTTTATTTTTTTTATTTTTTTTGATGTATTTTTTAATATTAATTTTACATAAAATATTGTAAAAATTTGTTAAAATTTTAAGTTTGAGTTATTTAACATGTATTTATTTAAACATTTAAAAATATATTTTAAATAACCAAAACCAAAATATCACTCAAAATTATATCATCAAATTCGAACTAAAAAATAAAATTTTAAAAGTTAAACACCATAAAATATAAACTTTATATCATTTAATTTAATTACTAAGATTATATATTACTGATAATATTATATGTTTATTTTCTCATTAGCACAACGGTTTGAGGATAGACTTCCTTAGCAAAGACTGAGATTTATTTCCAAAGTAATTATGCAATTTTTTTGTTTTAATTGAATTCATTAATTTAAAAAAATTATAAGAACAATTTCTATTTGAAATGAGTTTTGTTTTTTAGACATGTGGTATTAATAAGTCATGATATGGTAACAATGTCTATTTAGAGATAAATAATTTCTTTGATAAGGTGGGGTGAATCTTCATGGTCAATAATCTTGTCATATGATTTTTTAAATGGATATATGTTTAAACTAACTTGTATATTTTCATCATTAATAATTATTATTATTTGAAATTATATTCATTTATTTTTAGAAACTTGAGATGTATGATGAAGTAAGTGTTTTGATTCTTATTATGATTGATGACCATCCGCATTTACCAACCATTTAACATTTTATTTTATTTTTTTAAATCTCAGAAGAACCCAACAACCCACAGCTATCATCCTCTCTATAAACTGGGTCACAACCAAGGGGAATTAAACCTCGGATCTCTCACAACCAAGGGGACTTAAACCTTGGATATATCATTACCTCGATCACCAATTGATTTGTCGAGACACCAACCATTTAACTTATATGACTACGGTAGTACTTATAATTTTGTAGAAACATTTATAAATCTAAATTTATATTTAGAAATTCCTTTAGTTTAAGGAATCATTTAATTTTTTTTGGGCTAAAATTTGCTTGCACCATTATAGATGTAATCATAATGTTGTATTATAAATTATATCTCTTGAATTTCAATAGGCATCAAAACAATGTTATCATACATCTCATATTACTAAGATTTAAAATCATAAAAATTAACTGACTTATAACTTTATTTTATATAATTAATTATAAAAACTATGAAGCTCTTAGAGTGATCAAAACTCTAGAGGTGCAAACATTTCCTCAAGTTTTTCTCTCAGAAAAGAGGTTTTCACCTCGAGAGATTTGATCCCTCTCAGCCTATAGATCCACAGTGAAGTTGCATCTAGGTTATTTTTAATAGTTTTTCTTAAATTTGGAATTATTCAAATTCTACTTCACAATCATTAATGACAATTTAAATGTAAATTGTTTCCCGATCCAAACCACTGCACCATATAATTTCAATGAATTTCATAAAAAAATATGCTAGGGACAATGAATTTGATAAAAAATTATGCTAGTGATGTTCACTTTGATACTCGATAGACATTGTTATGATTGGAGGGGAAAGTTAAAAGACTTACTACACATTCTATTCACCAAATTTATTATTGCAAATGTCTCATTTTAATATTTTCTTAGTAAAATTTGAATTATTCAAATTCTAAGTCACAATCAATAATGAGAATTTAAATCTAAATTGTTTGTCGATCCAAATACAAATTCTATAATTTCCATAAAAAATTGTGGTAGTGATGCTCATGATGAAATCCGTTGTGATTGGAGGGAAAAGTTAAAAATAATTACCATACATTTTACTAGCCAAATTTGTTATAACAAATGTTTCTGATGCAGCCTAAGCTGCAAATACCCACAGCATGCATATAACATGCATGTCGTATACACGTCCTAGGAATTTGAATGTTACTGCCTAGTAAAACCTTCTTAAACCAAAGTTTTAACCAGCAGAAATATAACATCTGATGAGCACCCACTTTATCAAAGTTCAATTCCTTAAGCAGAAATATTTCATGTAACTATCCAAAGTTTAGACTTTAATAAACCTTTGAGCGCAACCTTATACAACCCTTCATAATCTTTGCTTAATTCTTATTAACCGTGCATAGTAACCTTACTCTTTTAACTCTGGTTTCACTTTAACCCAACATTAGGCATAATACCTTAATTCCACTCATTTCTATTATAACTCTTGAATAATAGAAATATTTCATAATCCACGTTAAACCTTACCTTTCTGCCATTCTACAAACCTTTGCACGTATATCGATGCTCAACTTGCGCTTCAAATCTCCGCTGTCGATCTCATTCCTCAATCTGATGGTTATCATGTCACCCTATCGTTAACTAGCCCGAACAATCTCCATCGTTGATCTGTCTCGTCAAATCCAACGGCGAGCATGCAATCTCGCGTAGATACTTGCACGAACGATAACAAGTCGAGGTCACACGAGAAAAGTGGTTTTCTCTTTCCATCGTGTGCTACGTGTCAACTGCTAAGGTTGATCACGTGAATTTTCCAAATACTATTTACGACCTTTTGAGCGCGCAAGATACCGCTTACCCCTTGCGAATACTACCCCGTGTCCATTAACACGTGGCTTCATCTGATCCCTTCATTTCTTGACTTTATTTTTTCCGACTTAATCTTTGCCATCTATCTCCCTCACTCTCGTTCGTTGATCTGACTAATCCAATGACTGTGCTTTACTGCTAAGTTCTTTTGTTTATCACTGCGTAATAGTCTTCTTGCTTCTCTGTCTGTGTATTATTCTCGCCTTACGGTCTTCAGTTGTTTTGATCCCAACCTTCACTCTGTGACTTCATTTCTTCATGCCCTTACGCTTCATTCGTAAATCCTTAGGTTTTAGGAAACCGTACAGCTCTCCCTTCACTGTAACCATTAAGGATTTTCTCCAATACTGTTTGTGTAGAAACCATAACACTCCTGTCTGCACTTCAACTCTCTTGCATTCTTTTTGAATTACCTGCAAACTTATGTTATGCAAATACTCTCACTCACACGCAATTTATCATTCGATTACTCGATCCACACTTGCACAATTTAGAATTAACTCTCTGTGTATATATAAATAAATAAATACATAATGAGTCTCTCTCTCTCTCTCTGGCCTGATTTTCTAATCAGTGGCCGTTTCCTTTCCTGCCCGTAGGCTTACAATCAAATCCTATCTAACTCTCGAACTAACTCACTTACTAACTCCTTGCTAGCTAACCCTCTTCTATGCCTTTTAGGCTTACATTTATAAAAAAGGTTTTGTAACCCAATTCTTGGTTCAAATCCTTAATCTTCTCATCAAGTCCTAAAATCTCTCAATGATCCCTTGAGAATCTCAACAACTTAACTAAATCCTAAGGATTCTCTTTAATCCCCAAAATCATGAAACCAATTCCTAATCTAGGATTTACAATATTTCAAAATCTCTTAATCCTCACTAATCACTCATCATCACTCATGTTCTCCTACATTTGAGAACATTTACAAATATGCCTCACAATACTTAATTAATCCCTACTCTAGTTTCTCTCATTAAAATCTCTCAAAACTTTAATAATTACATTCATTTAATACTTAGGAAGCTAACTTCCTTGAAACACAAGACCCCCAATGTCTACTAAAATACAATGATATTTCTGAGCCGAATGCTCCTGCATAAGTTTCATTTTAATATTTTAATAAAAAATTGAATTATTCAAAAGATGTATCATACTGACGATGATTATGAACCATAATCGTTAATCAAAATTTAAGCATAAATTATTTTCTCATCAAACCACTATATCAAAGCCTTACAAATTCAGTAATTTTGATAAAAAAAAAATGTGGGAGGGTGTCACCCAAATCATTCAATTCTGAAAGTCCCTAATGATCGGTACAATGTCCACCCAAAATGTTGGATAAGATTAAACATCTTCCACGCTATTTCTTCCAAAAATTTCTCTCAATCTGAATAACTGTGGAAATATACTGTCTCATTAAATGTAAATCGTTTTCCCATCTAAACCATTTCACCAAAGGCATACAGATTCAATAATTTGATAAAATTTTGTGCTATAGATGCTACTATTAAAAGTGGATTCACATCACTATGATTGAAGGGAAAAGTGAAAACAACTTACCACACATTATTAGCCAATTTATTATTACAAATGTTTTATTTTAATATTGTTTTATTAAAATTTGAGCTATTCAAAATCTATTTATATTCCATCTTACAAAAACAAACATGAATACAATATAACCTAAAAGTGTAAATATTCCTATGAAGTGTTGAGTCAATTCTCAATACATCAATAATGCAGTAAGGCTTGACTAAAAAAAACAAACCCAAGAATCACTTCACCACCAAGTTAATTATCCTACTCAAATTTTATATAGAATGACTTCAAGTTTTTACTTAACTTTGTAATTTGTCCTCAATTATTAAGAGCTCCAATTGATTTGACAATTAAAAACCATTGGCACTATGCTATGAGAAAAGTACACAATTTGATCTGAACTTCCAACTTCAAAGATCAACTCATATATCAATTAGTAATTTTTACAAATTTAACACAATCAAACACTATAAATTCAATAAGAAAATAAGTAGTCTCATGGGGACAACTCAATTGGTGATCAAAATAATGTGAAATTTGTCAAAACTAAGAGAAGTAAGGTTCAAGGTTCAAATCCCCTAGTCACAATTAGTTCATGGAAACTAAAACATACCACAAACTAGTGGTTAAATATGAATTTTTATATGTATTATTTTAATTTGATTGCGTTAGCATAACATTACATTAAATAATGCATTGCATTACATAACCTTTTGCATTATCACTTGTATATTAAAATGCAGAGTGTTTTTTTGGAAATTTATGCCTTTAAAAAAATATGTAATGAAATTATTGTAAGTAAACATTGTTGCAATACCATAACTTATTAATATTATATTTCTCCTGTTTGGGGCGTACGTAAGAAGGTCCTCGCCTCCCATTAGAACACGGCGAAAAATTATTGTAAGTAAACATTGTTGCAATACCATAACTTATTAATATTATATTTCTCCTGTTTGGGGCGTACGTAAGAAGGTCCTCGCCTCCCATTAGAACACGGCGAAAAATTACTGCCAGTTATTCCACGGTCTTCGTCCTTATCGATTTAAAAGCGTTCGATAAGGACGTCCCCTGAATGGGTTGAACTAGTGATCAACTGATAGCTACAATTTACGTGCGTGTCTTTCTTGTTTTTTAACTCTCGCTTGAATTCGAACGTGGCAATTTTAGCAATTTTAAGGTGAGAAGTTAACGGGTTTGTGGCCGTCGCAGAATGGACATAGTTAAAAATGTCATCAATTTATCAAATTCAGACAGACAGACAGACAGACAGACAGATAGAATGAATTATAATTATAATTATAATTATAATGACAAAAAAAATATGTGACGGATCTGCCAAGCATTCCGTGTCAGCAACAATAACTATTTCAGTCATATGTTACAAAGGGTGGCTGCAGAACAAACCCTAACATAATTAGTCTCCATTCAAAGCTTGCCGGAAGAATGATCCTCGTGGCTGTGTGCTTTGACTAAACGATAAATGGCGTGCATAGAAAGATCTTCTCTTCATCTGAGAATGAATGAGTTTCCTATATAAATATCTCCATTTCGATCCAGTCTTGTCACAAGTTCTGTTTGCAATACGTCTCGTTCTTGAATTCTCTTCTCTGCTCTATTGATCCATTTCGACGTGATCAAGGAGTTGATGATTGTAGCTCTCTAGTATTCTCTCCTCTGTTCTTTATTATCATTACTTGTTGATAATATAAAAAAAGAGGTTGTTGAATCCGAAGCGGTGAATCAGAAAGAGGGAATGGAGAATCAGGGGAAATGCGCAGCGAATTATGTGCCTCTCTCACCGTTGAGCTTTCTTCACAGAGCGGCAACGGTGTATGCAAATCGGACGTCCACAATCTACGATCAAGGTGGTGTTCGCTTTACATGGGCTGACACCTTGCAACGTTGCACACGTGTGGCATCGTCTCTTGTCAATCGTTTCAAAATACGGAAAGGCGAGGTCGTCTCCGTTCTGGCACCCAATGTTCCTGCTCTTTACGAGTCGCATTTCGCCGTCCCCATGGCCGGCGCTGTTCTCAACGCAATAAACACTCGCCTCGACGCTCGCAACGTTGCCACCATTCTCGCTCACTCCCAAGCGAAGCTTTTGCTGGTGGACTACCAACTGCTTTCTCTCGCCAAGGACGCCCTCTCTCTCCTCGAATCGCCTCTCCTCACTCCTCGTCTGATCCTCATACATGATCATGACGACGGCCTTGCTGCTGCTCATGTTGCTGGACTATGTAACCAAGTTGGTGTGGTAATCAGCGGCACTTACGAGGAATTGGTTCGAGGTGGAGATCCGCGATTCAATCCAGTAAAGCCTGCAGACGAGTGGGAGTCGATCTGCCTCAACTACACATCGGGAACGACATCAGCACCGAAAGGAGTGTTGTACAGCCACAGAGGAGCATACCTGAGCAGCATGTCTATGCTACTGCTGTGGGAAATGGGGAGAGAGCCAGTTTACCTGTGGACGCTTCCCATGTTCCACTGCAATGGTTGGACGTTCACATGGGCAATCGCAGCACGAGGCGGAACCAACGTCTGCATTCGCAATACCTCCGCAGATGAGATATACGGAGCCATAAATCATCATCACGTCACTCATTTGTGCTGTGCGCCTATTGTCTTCAACATCCTCCTCGACCACCCAAATCCGCCGCCCCTGCACGGAAAGGTTCACGTTCTTACAGGAGGGGCGCCTCCTGCTCCCACAATTCTAAGTAAAGTGGAAGACATGGGCTTCCTCGTAACGCATGCGTACGGCCTCACCGAAGCCACCGGGCCTGCTCTCGCCTGCGAGTGGAAGAGCGAATGGGACGATGCTCAACTAACCCCAGCCCAACGAGGTGTGCTCAAAGGGCGGCAAGGAGTGGGTGTGTTGAGCCTTGACCAGGTCGACGTGAAGAACCCAGTGACGATGGCCAGTGTGCCGCGGGATGGAGAGAGTATGGGCGAGATAATGTTGAGAGGCAGCAGCATCATGAAGGGGTATCTCCACGATCCAAAGAGCACCGCCGAGGCGTTTGCTGGTGGGTGGTTCCACACTGGCGACGTTGGCGTTGTCCATCCGGACGGGTATGTGGAGATAAAGGACCGTTCAAAGGACGTCATAATCTCCGGTGGAGAAAACATCAGCAGTGTGGAGGTCGAATCCGTTCTGTACACCCACCCTGCTGTTTCCGAGGCGGCCGTGGTTGCCATGCCCCACCCCCGGTGGGGCGAGACGCCCTGCGCTTTTATAAAGACGAAGGACAACGATGGAAGCATCATAAAAGAAGAAGAGATTGTCTCGTTCTGCAGAGAGAAGCTGCCGCATTACATGGTTCCCAAAGTTGTCGTCTTCACGGATCTGCCCAAGACTGGCACCGGCAAAATACAGAAGAACCTGCTGAGAGAGAGAGCGAAACACCTCCCGCGCCTCCCAACTTCAACAGCGGCACCGCCTACCCGAACTCTCCGGAAGAAAGCAACACCATCGAAACAACAAAATCGAGCACGGCATGACAATGATGTGCACGGGCAGTTCAACATTGCCCTATCCCGTCTTTAGTTAGAGAAATCTCAGCAGGCCCTGCTATATACTCAGGCATCCACAGTGATAATGTTTAGCTTTTTAACAATGTTGGAGGTATATTACCAATATTAAAAGATCTTTATATATCATAATTAGGCGGATAGGTCTTCTTATGCATCAACAATTGTCAACACTTTTAACCTGAACCGTTTGATCAAGTTTGACAGTTTCAACCGTTGATTTGAAGTTCACTGCTTTTTCCAAATATATGAGTTGCTTTCTTTTCACCTCGAGTTCTGCTATGCATTGAACCTGGCCCTTTGAGTTGCATTAATGCTTTTTCCAATTCTTTTGTCTCTTGAAGATATTTTCACTGTGGAAGATATTTTCACTGCTTTTTCCTTGACAATTGTTGTGGCTGTTTTTGGCCAACACTGAGCTTCATCTACCATCACCTTACAAATTCTCATGAGAAACTTCACACAGGAGATACTCTGTCCCCTGCAATCCTCATAGCCATTCAAAGTGCATCAGTCTACGCGTTTCCTTCTCCCCAACACCACTAATTGGGGTAAGTTCTCTTGGCTCCCCTACTTCCACATACCAAACACTCGCGCATTCTGTAACGTTCATGTCGCATTCAATATTTTTAATTTATAATCTGTAGAAATCCTTTCATGTTAAATCCTTTAGTCTTGTTTACCGTATTGTAATTGGCGACAGAGGCGTTCTCTTGGCTCCCCTACTTCCACATACCAAACACTCGCGCATTCTGTAACGTTCATGTCGCATTCAATATTTTTAATTTATAATCTGTAGAAATCCTTTCATGTTAAATCCTTTCGTATTGTTTACCGTATTGTAATTGGCGACAGAGGCGTTCTCTTGGCTCCCCTACTTCCACATACCAAACACTCGCGCATTCTGTAACGTTCATGTCGCATTCAATATTTTTAATTTATAATCTGTAGAAATCCTTTCATGTTAAATAGTTGCTATATAGTATCAAAATCTAGCGGTTTTAGATTTGGTCAATGGGATCTGTATGGAGAGTACTTATGTGCACGAGATTTGGGTCGGGGTCTACTAGCTCAGATGTATAGATATATTGAATAGACAACTCTTGTCATGCCTCTTGCGCTATTAGATACCTCTAAACTCAGAAATATTTATATGATTCGGATGGTTTAAATATCATTAGTTATGTTCGTCATGTTGTTATAGTTGTTTTTTTCGTTTATTATAAACAATATATTATTCCTTTTTAAATGGTCCAAATTTCATATATTTTTTTTGTTTTCTGTAGAAACTATCTAAACTGTAGAGCGGGCATCAAATTCTTCAATATATTGTGCTTTCCAGAAAGGCAGAACGCCATATTTATAGTTATTAGATACCTCTAAACTCAGAAATATTTATATGGTTCGGATGGTTTAAATATCATTAATTATGGTCGTCATGTTGTTATAGTTGTTTTTTTCGTTTATTATAAACAATATATTATTCCTTTTTAAATGGTCCAAATTTCATATATTTTTTTAGTTTTTTGTAGAAATATTTCTAAACTCAGAAATATTTATATGATTCTGATGGTTTAAATATCATTAGTTATGGTCGTCATGTATGATGTTGTTATAGTTGTTTTTTTCGTTTATTATAAACAATATATTATTCCTTTTTAAATGGTCCAAATTTCATATATTTTTTTAGTTTTCTGTAGAAACTATCTAAACTATAGAGCGGGCATCAAATTCTTCAATATATTGTGCTTTCCAGAAAGGCAGAACGCCATATTTATAGCGGTATCGATGCCCGATTGTGTGATTTGTGAGAATGGAATGTGTAAAACCCGCGGAGTTGACCAATTAATTGTAAAAGAGTTGTTTAATGATTTGCAAACCAATATGATAATTAAAAATTAGAAAGATGTGATTTTTTCTTTTCCTTTATGAGTTTTTAATTATTCATAATAAATCATAGAAATCATTCCCATTTCCATATATCTTATCTTCATTTGGTAATACTTTGAATTATATTTAAATTTAAATGGGTGATCTTTTTTAAGAAGGGAGATAAACGCCATCAATTGAATTTATGCATTTTCCGCCGGGTCAAACTTAGTTGGTCATGGTTGTGTTGGATGATTAGGGGAAAAGCCTGGAGTTGTTTTATAACGAGAGAGAGGGGTTAATATAACAATTACATGTGACGTGCTAGTGGTGTACCTCGTGCCCAACGTCCACACAATGGTGATGTGCGGTTTAGTGTTTAAGTTACCATCATCAGAAGCATCCACGTGACTAGACCTACCAGGTCCTTCGCATGTTTTACTTGTTTAACTTCCAAACCATAGCATATAAGAAAATTATAACGAGATTTTGTTATTGATTTTAATGGAAAACATAGAAAAATGAAAAGTGATATTGGATTTGATTAAATTATTTGTAGGGACATTCGAAAATTATAACGAGATTTTGTTAGTTTTTTTACTGGAAAATTTAGAAACATGAAAAGTAATATTGGATCTTGTTAAATGGTTTGTACGAACAATTTATATACAACCATATCTTACATTTCGTTTGATTAATTTTATTTCTACTTATTGAAATTATAAAAGATTTGTTAATTATCTCATGAATTTTATTTCGATTTATTATAATTCTAAGAAAGTCGTTAATTATTTTAGTGTGGACAATATTTACCTGGTATAAGTGTTTGATATTTTAAAAATGAAATCTAACCATACAATTTCGAAATTGGGATTTAATTTAAATAAGCGGATTCCACTTTTTTTAAACTTTGAAATATTTAGATTAGGAAAATTATAGATCTCAAACTTATAATTTGAGCAAATACATAATTAGAAAAATCTAACAAAACTTAAAAAAAAACTATTACTTATTTCTAACAATTTCAAAAATAGTGAGTAATGACTCTTAAAATGTATCAGAATTTGAGAAAATTATAACGAGATTTTGTTATTGATTTTAATGGAAAACATAGAAAAATGAAAAGTGATATTGGATCTGATTAAATTATTTGTAAGGACATTTGAAATTTTTAACGAGATTTTGTTAGTTTTTTTACTGGAAAATTTAGAAACATGAAAAGTAATATTGGATCTTGTTAAATGGTTTGTACGAACAATTTATATACAACCATATCTTACATTTCGTTTGATTAATTTTATTTCTACTTATTGAAATTATAAAAGATTTGTTAATTATCTCATGAATTTTATTTCGATTTATTATAATTCTAAGAAAGTCGTTAATTATTTTAGTGTGGACAATATTTACTTTGTTTAAGTGTTTGATATTTTAAAAATGAAATCCAACCATACAATTTCAAAATTGGGATTTAGCTTAAATAAGCGGATTCCACTTTTTTTAAACTTTGAAATATTTAGATTAGGAAAATTATAGATCTCAAACTTATAATTTGAGGAAATACATAATTAGAAAAATCTAACAAAACTTTTAAAAAAACTATTACTTATTTCTAACAATTTCAAAAATAGTGAGTAATGACTCTTAAAATGTATCAGAATTTGAGTATTCGATCAGTGGATCATAGCAGGGATTAAGTTATGGAAATATGGCCTTAATACTATGCTGCTGAATCACACAATTGTGATTAATAAAGGTTGATGATCAAAATGTGTATCGCGTTTGGACTTGACATTTTTATATACTTAAATTATGTCCCCATCAATATGATAGTGCATGTCATTTTTGATCAATGCCATCTATTTTTTATTTTATTTTTTCAATATATATTTATGTAAAGAATGGGATCTAGGGAAAATTTTAAGAACCCCCCCTAAATTTATAAATATAATAAATGGGCGAATCTCCATGGTATATAGGAAAAATGGAAGGCGATTTTATCAATAATATAATATGTATATATAATTTTTTGGCGAATCTCTCACCAGGCATGGCGAATATTTTACTCAATTATAAAATCTTGTAAGATCTTGGCGAGTCTTTCACTAAATAATAAAACTTTGTAAAGTCCTAGTGAATCTTAGACATGGCGAATATTTTACTCAATTATAAAATCTTGTAAGATCTTGGCGAGTCTTTCACTAAATAATAAAACTTTGTAAAGTCCTAGTGAATCTTAGCATAGGCTACATGATGGTTTAATTCCCCCATTTAAATAGGCTACATTCCAGGTGAATACCATGTGCCATTTTGGTGAATACCATGGGTCAATACCATGTGCCATTTTTATTTTTATTAATTCTAATATTAGGGTTAATAATGGTTTTTTGCATGGTATTAATAACAATCTAGTCCATGGTATTTGTCCCATAGTATTTTGGCCATAGGTTTCACCTAAGTATAACCCATTTTTTGAGTGTTCGTAAATATAAGGTGACTTATGGAGTAAATATAAAAAAATGTTTTATCTGTTTACCATACCTCTCGTTTATTTATATTTTTATTAATTTACCATACCTCTTTTACAAATATGGTATTTGGCCCATAGGATTCACTTAAATAAAAGCTCTTTCTTGAGCCTTCATAAATAGAACAAGGGTTATGGACTAAATATAAAAAGAACAAGGGTTATGGACTAAATATAAAAAGAGGTTTTATTTATTTACGATACATCTAGTTTATTTATATTTTTATTTATTTACCATACCTTTTGAGTAAGTATAAAAAGACATTTTATTTATTTACCATACCTCCACTTTACTTATATTTTTATTTGTTTACACCCTTACATGTATATAAGGTGACTTATGGAGTAAATATAAAAAATGTTTTATTTATTTACCATACGTCTATTTATTTATATTTTTATTAATTTACCATACCTCTTTTATAAATATGGTATTTGGCCCATAGGATTCACTTAAATAAAACCTATTCTTGAAAATGGGCGAATGGAAGGTTGTAAGTCCTAATTTCACCTTTTTTACCGTTTCCCTTAAAATAAGGTGGGCTATTTGAGGTGATTTGTAAAAATGTACTATGATACAAAATATTCGCCCACTAAAAATTTAAAATCCCTTAATTTCGCCAAAGGGCGAACATTCGCCCCTAAAATTATCCTTGATGGGATCCATCCAACTTGTATCTTTTACCATTTTACTAATTCATCATCAGAATCAATGATATTAGTACAAACACTTGTGATATGAGTACGTATTCACTGTATATTCACTATGACCCTTTTTCACTCATATTTAATCCTACCTCTGAATAATATGGTTTGTAAGTTCAGATTATATATATTTAAGTTTCAAAGTTTCAGTTTTCCTGCTGTGAGTTTCTTTTAGTTTTGAAAAAAAAATCAGACTTCAAGTTTAGGTTCATGACATTTTATGATGCTCTTGAGGCAAGGATTCAGTGTAGAAAATTGTGTTGCTATTGCTAGAATACCCAATACCTCCCTCTCTGAGATTCTCAATACTAATGGTCTTGGACTAAGACATGATAAAGTTTAATATTCCTCAATATCATGTTTGCCTTTCGAGCTTCTTTAGTTAACGTCACAATCGTTCTTCTGTGCAGGAATCATCTTGAAGCCGGTCAGGAGGAATTCTTCTTACCGCATAGAGATCCCTAAGTGAATTTAGAAAGAACCAAAGGTGATCCTTTCTACACTTCTTGTCAATATATGTCAAATAGATGAACATGTGTGTAACAGGTACCTTTTTCAGATAACCTTACGGTTTGTAAATGCTTTAGTTTTTCTCTCATAAAAGAAATTCTTGTTGAAAGAAAAGCTGATAAACTGTATATCTCCTTCTGTCGAAATAGTTGTAGGTTGCTTTGTTTTGGTTCAATAGTTGTTAGGGAATATTGAGAAAATGAACTTTCAGTTGTGCGTTAGTGACCCATTTCCATGTTTTTCAAGTGACTTTGTGGACCAAAAGGGGGGGGAACTTGTCCCAAGGGCTAAATTAGGATATGCAACATTATTATGCTAACAAATTTGATGTCTTAAAATTTATTTTTTAAGAAAATGCTTTAGTTTTTCTCTCATAAAAGAATTTTTTGTTGAAAGAAAAGCTGATAAACTGTATATCTCCTTCTGTCGAAATAGTTGTAGGCTGCTTTGTTTTGGTTCAATAGTTGTTAGGGAATATTGAGAAAAGGAACTTTCGGCTATGCAAAGTGTTGAATGACTTTATATGCACTGATGAATACATGAATATGTGAAATAATACATGTGTAGAATAAGACTTGTTTGCATAAGAAATTGTTTTTTTTTTTAAATCGTTGTTCTGCACAGTTTAATGAGTCGAGAGTCTCATCATATTCATACGTCAATACCCCCTCCGAAGACAAATAAGAAAGTACACTAAAATTTACACTAAAATCAATCAGATACTCTTTTTTAGAGCAAACCAACATTAGATATATTAGGACCTTGGGATAAGAGAGTGAGTCAACTACCCAAGGTTGCAAATCAAACTAGTGTCGTTAAAGAGTGAAAAATCCTTCTGCACTCATATTACCAGGACCACTCCACTCACAACGGAGCGAAATACGAGACAACATTGGATTGTAATTGAAGGTAGCCCGCCTTCTTTTACAACTCCTTTGGGCATTCTGTGTAACGGGGGTCCCTTCGAGGATTTCGGAACTGAGTCGGGGACTCAGGTATCCTACCCACACAGCGTGCTGTCTACGACTATGTCCCCCCTGGTAATGTCTGTGATTTGAGGTATCTCTAGTGGCCAATAATTCTAGGTACTTACCTAAGGTGACTGGGACGGGCTGTCCTGGTACCTCAAACAGACGGACCTACTTTGTCTTCATTTTTTGGGAGGGTGCTCGTCTTCACGAGAGTACTTGGCCCCTCAATTTGAGGTTCGGGCGAAGCTCAAAAGTAACCGTAACTGTACATTTGGCCATCCTTCTCTGTTACTCATTGAGAGACTGGGTTTCATCTCCAGTAATTGGTGTTTATCAGACAAGGTAATTTCACTTTGTTTGCTGATTATCATTTTTAGTGTATTTTTTCTTTTTTAGTACTTGAGTGCTATCATTTTTTAAGACTTAAAGAATATCACCTTAAAATTTATCTGATAAAATATACCAGTCATTGTGACTACATCCGTCCCTCACCGTCAATCCAGATGGTTGTTAGGACTTCCTCCACTCACTGTGGAGAATTTGCCGAGATCCACTGACTCGGATTCTTCATCTTCGAGGAATCATTCTCCTAAATTGTACACGGGATCTATGTGGATAACCAATGCTTTGTTTATCTGATTCAGCAACGGCTCTGTTTCAAATCTTATCAGAATTGATGGAAGCAATAGGTGTTACTATTGAAAAAACAGATGAGTCCAAATTAATATCACATGGATCTTTTGATGCATTAGTACTTCTACCTAAGCTAACCTTAACTGACAACACCTACAAGGTCATCTCATCTTTAATAGTGTTGTGAATGACAATTTACTCTCAAACCTTCTGCCCTTATTATTGTTTCACCATCGAAAGTTAGCCTTGCTAGATTAGTTCCCTCATTCACATCACATTATTCTTTACATGACTTTTGTGTTGTGGTGATTTGATGAATTACAGGTACTACTATCACAGAAATAGAATCCCTCTATTAATATTATGGAGCCAACATTGACTACAAATGCCATTCCTCTGCTGTTGAATGGTTCCACTGATATTCAACCACTGCTCCAGATAATCGATATTGGTTCTGTTACATCATTAAAAACAACATCCTCGCACTTTTGCATTACTCTATCTGATGGAACACATCAACACAAGACTTTGCTACCATCAACATATAGCCAACAAGTTGCATCTGAAGACATTCAAATTGGCTCAATAATTCTGCTTAAAAAAGCCGCTTGCACGGTGCTTCAAAACTCCTCGTAAGGCCCAAATTTTGAATTTACCCTTTTCTATTTTTTGTCTTCTATACGCTTCCTGCATTACACAAAAAAAAATAAAAAAATCTTCATTAATTCATTTCTCATTTGTTTACATAAGGTCCATCCGAGTGGTTGAGCTTGAAGTTGTGATGCGCTCAGCAGCATTGACGAAGGACTCATCAACACTGCTACATGCAAAGGCAGGTACATCCCAAGTTAGCTCTTCATCAACAGAAGATACCTTGCCCTCTGTAGTTACTCCACCAATTATGGCAACAACTACAACAATTCCATTCACGACACTCAATCCTGCTCGAAAATATTGGTCAATCCAAGGTAGATTATCTGTAAAAACATCATTGAAGACTTACAACAATGTGCGAGGATCAGGAAAAGTTTTTGGGTTTGACCTTATCAATCGTGATAAGGAAGAGATCCACCTTTCTGCATTTGTTGAATTGGCTGAATCTCTTTACAGTCTAATTCAAGTTGGGCAACTATACATTGTTTCAAATGGCACAATTAAAGAAGCAAATCCAAACTACAACCACCTCAAGAACAAATGGGAAATTTACTTGTTTGCTGCTTCCACTATCAATCCATGTCCCATAGATGATCCAACGTTTCCTTACCAGAGCTTTCACTTCAAGACTATTGCTGAAATAAAAAGTGCAAGTCCAAATACGAATGTGGATGTCATTGGTGTTGTTACTTCCACCTCACCTGCATCAACAATTCGACGAAAACACGGAAGTGAGACATTAAGGAGAACACTCATATTAAAAGACAAGTCAGGTTTTAGCATTGATGTAACATTATGGGGAGACCATTATGACTCTATAGGACAAAACCTTGCTGAATTATACTCTTTCGACAACCCACCAATCCTTGCAATCAAAGGAGGTCATGTATCTGAATTTAATGGCACCACAATAGGGACGATATCAACAAGCACTCTCATCATAAATCCACAAGTTGAAGAAACTCATCAACTACATGCATGGTTCCGTGAAATAGGTTATAGCTCTTCTTCTCCATCTTTGAGTAGAAACTATGGTGTTGCTTCGAAACATGCCCTACCACGAAAGACGTTCCATGAAATTGCTGGCATGAAAACCTCCGCTAAAGCAATATGGGTTTCAGTTCGTGCAACAATAACTGCTCTTCACATGGACGACTTCTACTTTCTAGCATGTCCATTAGATTTCAATGGAAAACAATGCATGAAGAAGGTTGTGGAGCATTCTAACAATCTTTGGCATTGTACAAAATGTAACGGCGACTTCCTAGAATGTGGCTACTGTTACAAACTTAAAATTGAGCTACATGACCACACCGGGCATCTGCAGAATGTCACAGCATTCAATGATGCAGGAAACGAGCTCATGGGCATCACGGCAAAAGACCTGTTCCTTCTTTCTATTGAACCAGCTGATCTGTAGGAAATTTGTGGCCGAATTTCAGGACGTCGCTTCCTGCTAACACTTTCCATTAAAGCAGATTACTTCAATGGTGTTCAACGCTTACAACCAATACTGATAAATTCAGAAGAAATTCAATATGCCTCTACATGCAAAGAAGCCCTCAATGACATTCAAGCAATGTCCACTTCAAAACGACCTGTTGTTCGCCGCCTTTGAAAAGATTTTTTGGGTCTCTTCAAACACTATTGTTTTTACATAAACAAACATTTCTGCACAACTCATTGTTTCATATTGTTGTAAATTACACCCATGTTATTGTGATGCACACTGTTGTTGCAAATACTCTCTTCCAGTTATTCCAAAATATGTATGTTTACCACTTTTCATTTTACATAATATAGATATCAACATTTGTAAAGACTTACTACATAATTTTCCCGTTCGTTGTTTACATGTCTATACATTGATCTCTTGCTTGCTAATCTATTCATGCTATTGTTTAAACTTGAAAAAAAAGAAAAGAAGAAGGAAGCAAAATCTTGGTTATCTTGCTCCTCTCCTCTCAATAATATATGCCATAATAACATATGATTTTATAGTACTCCTAATTGCATGTTTTTCCTTCTACCTAATCTACCTACATTCATTGCTGTTCAAATAAGAAAAAAAATTTCTAGAACTTGTAATACATTCTCCAAACATGCAATACAGAAGCCAAATAATACTTTCATTGTATATATGTTTAGTTATTAGCTACCAAACATGTCTCTATGTGTAGACCATATGTAAAATTTCAAAAAATACATTGCAAAGCATGTAACTATCTCCTGTATAATTGCTTGTGATAAACACACAATACCAAGTAAAATATTTAGAAGTATTCAAGTGTAATAAGTCTACTATCTTCCACCAAACATGATGCATAGTTATGGAGTGTCATAAGTTTTTTTGTACCTACAATTTTAATAAAAACTCAGTTTACATAGATTTGGCCTTTTGAGTGTGGTTTCTATTGTTCATGGAATGCTAGATGTTATGCTACTCACGTTAGGTTATCTTTGTTTTTGTTTTCAAAAAAGTTATATAGGAATATGTATACCTTACATGGGCTTCTGCAATGACATTTATAGAGTGGTTAGTTGTTTGTTATTAAAATAAAATACATTTACATGAAATTTTCTAATTCTCTTATTTTTTGTTTCAGTCATGTCAGAATTTTTAAATACATGTGAATGAATACTTTCATTGTATATATGTTTAGTTATTAGCTACCAAACATGTCTCTATGTGTAGACCATATGTAAAATTTCAAAAAATACATTGCAAAGCATGTAACTATCTCCTGTATAATTGCTTGTGATAAACACACAATACCAAGTAAAATATTTAGAAGTATTCAAATGTAATAAGTCTACTATCTTCCACCAAACATGATGCATAGTTATGGAGTGTCATAAGTTTTTTTGTACCTACAATTTTAATAAAAACTCAGTTTACATAGATTTGGCCTTTTGAGTGTGGTTTCTATTGTTCATGGAATGCTAGATGTTATGCTACTCACGTTAGGTTATCTTTGTTTTTGTTTTCAAAAAAGTTATATAGGAATATGTATACCTTACATGGGCTTCTGCAATGACATTTATAGAGTGGTTAGTTGTTTGTTATTAAAATAAAATACATTTACATGAAATTTTCTAATTCTCTTCTTTTTTGTTTCAGTCATGTCAGAATTTTTAAATACATGTGAATGAATACTTTCATTGTATATATGTTTAGTTATTAGCTACCAAACATGTCTCTATGTGTAGACCATATGTAAAATTTCAAAAAATACATTGCAAAGCATGTAACTATCTCCTGTATAATTGCTTGTGATAAACACACAATACCAAGTAAAATATTTAGAAGTATTCAAGTGTAATAAGTCTACTATGTTCCACCAAACATGATGCATAGTTATGGAGTGTCATAAGTTTTTTTGTACCTACAATTTTAATAAAAACTCAGTTTACATAGATTTGGCCTTTTGAGTGTGGTTTCTATTGTTCATGGAATGCTAGATGTTATGCTACTCACGTTAGGTTATCTTTGTTTTTGTTTTCAAAAAAGTTATATAGGAATATGTATACCTTACATGGGCTTCTGCAATGACATTTATAGAGTGGTTAGTTGTTTGTTATTAAAATAAAATACATTTACATGAAATTTTCTAATTCTCTTCTTTTTTGTTTCAATCATGTCAGCATTTTTAAATACATGTGAATGAATACTTTCATTGTATATATGTTTAGTTATTAGCTACCAAACATGTCTCTATGTGTAGACCATATGTAAAATTTCAAAAAATACATTGCAAAGCATGTAACTATCTCCTGTATAATTGCTTGTGATAAACACACAATACCAAGTAAAATATTTAGAAGTATTCAAGTGTAATAAGTCTACTATGTTCCACCAAACATGATGCATAGTTATGGAGTGTCATAAGTTTTTTTGTACCTACAATTTTAATAAAAACTCAGTTTACATAGATTTGGCCTTTTGAGTGTGGTTTCTATTGTTCATGGAATGCTAGATGTTATGCTACTCACGTTAAGTTATCTTTGTTTTTGTTTTCAAAAAAGTTATATAGGAATATGTATACCTTACATGGGCTTCTGCAATGACATTTATAGAGTGGTTAGTTGTTTGTTTTTAAAATAAAATACATTTACATGAAATTTTCTAATTCTCTTCTTTTTTGTTTCAGTCATGTCAGCATTTTTAAATACATGTGAATGAATAGAAAGTCTTGTGGTTTTCTTTAAGTATTTCTGCTTTGACATGCTGCTTTGTTCTCTTTTTCACTTCCAGTATAAAGATCTTACATTCCCAGTCTATTCTGTCTCCTATATCTTTTACTCTATTTCATATTTAATAAACTGTACAATATCAATAGCAGTGGAGAAGGTGACCCGACCTTTTATAAAAATTCAACAATTCCAACTTCATAAATCTATCGGCCTCTCTTTGTACCTTTTGGTACAATTGCTAGTATAAATATCTTCACCAAATGTTACTCGTTGGAAAAGGTTTGTATATTGCAGTGTATCGGTAAACAGTATTGCGCTCAGATGCCTACGTATTTTAAATTGGAAAAAATCACGTAAATAGTTTACCACTTAATTCCTTCACTTAAAAAATAGAGTATTTTTGATATAATAACTTTGAAAATCTATTGTAGCTATAGTTGTCTTTCTTTACCAACTAGGCAAATTCAATTTTTTTTTTTTTTTTTTTGTTAATTTTGTAAATTTTAAACTACGTTTAAAGATTGTCTCTTTTAATCTTATTGTAATTATACTTTTTCATTTTCTAAACCTTTCTTTTCCGACGGCTCATCCTGATATATATATATATAGATGAGCTTATCCTTAAATAATTTTATCCTATTGAAAAGAAATATACATATATTATTTTCTTAAATGTTGAATGTTCGTTCACGTTTTTATACCTTTTAAAGGTAGGATGATCAGAAAATAAGTTCGATTGCAGAAACAGAAAATTATTAAATATATAAAATAGAAATTAAAAATATATTAATAAGATAAAAAAATGTACAATTTAAAAAAAACCAGATTTCTATATCATTTAGAAATTCATATTTCCATTTTTTCCCTTTGTCTCTTTGGATGGTTAATAGATAAGACTTTAGAAAACTAGCATCGAAAAGAGTATTAATAATATAAAAAATATATATTTATATATAAATTAAAATTTCTAAATTAAAAATTTGTATTTGTTTTTAATTATTTTAGAAAGTTAATAAATACTATTTTTTTCTTAATAATATAGAGTTAAGTGGAACACTCAAATTATAATATCAAGAAAATGATTTATAAAAAGTGGAAAGTTTAGATTTCATAAACTAGAAAATATAATTTTGATATAGAAATAAACAAACAAAAAATTAGATTCTTATAGTTTTTGTTATCTTATATTTTTTTTCTTAAATACTCCTCTTCACTTACTAGAAACATAGTTATATATATATATATATATATATATATATATATATATATATAGATAGATATATAGATATATATATATATATATATATAATAATAATAATAATAATAATAATAATAATAATAATGTTATACTAGCACAAATAACTAACACGAAAAGAAAGAAGCTTCCTAAAATTATTTCAATCTCATATCAAAACCATACCTCCTAATTAAGAGTAAGAGTAAAAGGAAACAAAGACCTAGAATCATCCTAGAATATGCTTCTTACATTATTATGTAGGTGAAGAATATGAAGAAACGTGGAACATACAAAAGAGAGAAACAAGAAACCATTAAAAAACATGGTATGCTATGAAAAATCAATTTGAGAAATAAACCCCACACCCTAACACAAGTTCAATGTATCCTTCTACCACAATGGTTACAATACAAACATTTCATCTTAAGAAGAGCAATTTATAGAGATATTTTTCTTAAATATATAAGAATACAAAATATAATTAATCATAGAACAATCTTTTGAATTCTTAAAATCCTCAGCAGTAGAATGTGGCTAATAAGTCAAACAATTTTGTCTTTGGTCATGTGCACGTGATCTATATGACCATGTCATGTTGATGAAGCTTTAGTTATGGAGATTTAACAACATGTTTTCTAGCATAAATTTAAATTGTGATTTTAAATTTGAACTGCGATCTCTACATAATGAAACTACGTAAAACATTTTAAAAATTATATTCTAAATAAAAAAATCACAACACAATAAAAAATTGTATATGTAATTTTTAATGCATCTTCAAAAATTAGAATAGTTATGCAACTCTTTTTCTAAAGTTCATAAAATTATATTAAGAGGCCAAAACTTAAAAATAATTTGATTTGGAAAGTCTTAGTTAAAGGGCTTTTCTCATAAAGAAATTGAAACTCAATGTTAGTAGTGTGAGATAAAAAGGGGATGGAAAGAAATTAAGTAATGTATTAATAAAGTACCAAATCAATGTCACACTGAATTCCAATTTCACTTCCTCTTCGATAATCTTAGCAGTTTAGAAAAGATTAACCTATATACAATCTAGGTGCCCAATGGGGTTTTCAAGGCATTGATTCCAATTATGTATTTTAATTTAAATAAAGACAATTAAAACTCAAATATTGAATGAAAGGGGTAGTTAAACAATTAAGGTATTGCACACTCATAATTTCAATTTCAACTTTTATACAATTTTAGTAAATATTATGTCATTTTTGACACAAATTTAAAGATTGTACAATTTTATACATGACCTAATGGGTTCAAATTATGCATTTTAATTTAAAAAAATACAATTACAACAAAAACATGGTGAACACTTCAATTTCTATCACAACAAAAATTTAATGAAAGAGTTAGTTAAATAATTAAGGTAATTGCACACTCATAATTTCAATTTACAATATTGTATAGTTTTATTAAATATCTTTGACATAATTTTTTTTTTTTTTAGTTTTATACAAGACCTACTTAACAATCTAGGAAATAAATTATTATTTTTAAATATAATGTAATAAGTTTCACAAGATGGAATTCTATAAGAATAAATGAATCTTGATTAGAGAATGAATTTTTTTTCGAGATATATACATTAAAGTTAAAATTCCCCTTAACTACATCATTTTAGCCTATAGTTTCATTTTAATCGAAATTTTAACATGATTTCTCATTTATCTCTTTCTCTTAACCTTGCCCCGAAATTTAATCAATACAAATCATTGAAACACATTGCATACAACAATATATTCAATTTTTTTATTAGATGAAAAGATGTACTTATAAACATTCAAAACAAATTGTCTCTCAAAATATAATCTTCAAGATATATTTAGTAATACCTGGAGGGACATTATCAAGAATTAATAAGTTGTCAAAAGTTTTTATACCTAAAATTAAATAAAATCGATGTGCAATATCAATCCTCTTGCAAACTGTTAACAAGGTTGTCTCACTTCTTCATCACCAACTAATTACTAATAGACAATTACTTACACATATAAATATAACACAAAAACTATAACAAAACAAATGTAACATTCACAAACATTACCATCCAAATACAAACACATAAACACACAAATGACACATTTGCATGATTACATCAACAAGGTGACATGGAAGCACAAATGATTTTCACATGATAATTATCGCTGGAATTTTTTACGCTCAATTTCAAGTGACATGTGCACATCTCACAAAATGCCACATGGTGTGATGACATCATGCTAACATCAACGTACGAGTGATTGTGAACCCTAAGGATCAAGTCACATGGCCTAATAGGTTAGGCAGAAAGGATCATAGCATATGAGTAAAGGGATAAGGTCATATGAAGGGTAGTCATATGGTTTAAATATTTGGGTTTGTTCGCATGAATGTCGGCCCCAAGTCGGATCACATGTGTCCCAATTCCACATGAATGAATATATATACACAACGGTGGATTCTAATTGCAACACTCATGACATAAAACATTTGGTTCTATGATTGGCGCGGTTAGTTCATGGTCCTTGTTGGTGAATGATCTTGATTTTGACCCTTATGGAAGGTTTCAATTGTCAAACATATTTCACAATGCTTCGTGACTCCTCGTTTACGGAATTCTCCATTAGTATCATTTCCAATTCCAAAATGTGAGAAGGCACATTGATTTGGAACTTCGTTTGGTCTACACAGATAGAGCCAAATTGTGTTTTATTCGTCATGTGGTCACGCCATGGTTTTAATGCATGTGTTACCATATTGGTTTAATTTTGTTGTGGTTACGTCGAGGTTTCGATACATACTATTGAAAGGTTGGTTTCGATGACCCATTTTCTTGGTTTATCTGGTCAACGTGCAAATATGGAACAATTGATTTGTTGAACTAAAAAACAAACACAAGTAGCGGAGTTGGCATGCCATGTGGTTTGTATTAAGGAGGTCGAGGTTTGGGTTTTGATATATACAGCAAATGTTTTTATTTTTTTATTTTTATTGGCACATCATTTTGTACATTCTGTTGATCCCTTAAAATGACATTATGCCAAACCATTAAAGGCACATTTTGTAGAATATGCCCAAAAAATTCATTCTATTGAACGCTTAATCTTTATATGGTTTTGGAATGATTTTGAACCGAAATTGAATTCTAAGAATGGAGAAATGATCACAATTTTATTGTGATATCTCTAATTGGTTGGAAGAATTATGAATATATATTTTGGATGCTTAGAGACTATATTTTTCATGTTTTGATGTTCCACATGTGTATGAGCAAGTTTCTAGGCTTATGAGAAGGTTGTGCATTCTTAACAAAATTAGTATCTTGGAAAGGTGCCATGGTACCAAATTGATGAACATGTTGTTTTGATAAATAGGTTGATGAGAACATAACAAATAGGTTTTTATGATAAGAAGGTTATGAAAAATGGATGATAGCATTGTGACAATAGTAGCATGATGAATTTTTGAAGACCTATATTGTTTGTGGTGCATGTGGATATAGTTTGAAATATTGTGAAAAGTTGTCCACACTAGGTTGAAGAAGGAGGTGGGTTCCTCAATCAGGTTGAAGCCTACAATACTTCAAATCTTTCAATTTTTCAATGTTTGTGCCTCAATCAGGTTGTAGCCTATTGCAAGTGGGTGTTTGCATATTTTGGGAGCTAGTACCTCTAGTAGGTTAGTTCTTACAAATTTGCTTTTTGGGATTGGTGCCACTAGCAGTTTGATGCCTACAAATCTAGGTAATCTAATTAAAGAAGACAACTCTTTTTTTTTTCTCCCACAAAGGTTTCCAGGTTAAAGCTGGTGTTTTTATGTGTCGATGTGGTGTTGTTTTCTTGATGCATAATTTCAATCATTTTTATGATGCACGCTATGTTTTGATGCACCGATACATAGTCAATTATTGATGAAATGTTTTGAAATGATGAATTTTCCAATATACTGATTCACCCCCTCTTAGTGTGATATTTTTTCTAACAAGTTAATTTTAGGAACAATTAATTATTGTGAAGTCGATCTCAGGGAAAATGACCTCTATCATATCGATAAGAAAAGCTCCTTAGTTTGATGGATCCAAATATGATTTTGGACGATAAGAATGGAAACCTACCTCATATCCTTAGGAGTTGATGCTTGGGAAACTGTAGAGAATAATTATCAAGGCATTGATTCTCCTTCTACAAATACAATGGGTAAGTACCTATATACGTCAAATACAATAGGTAAGCATGTCATTTTGAGTGGCTTTTCAGATACAAAATTTGTCAAAGTAATTCATTGTAAGTCAACTCATGATCTGTGGAACAAGATTAAAAATTGTTATGAAGGGGAAAATAAAGTGAAGGAAGCCAAGCTACAATCTTACAAGCTTGAATTCGAAAGTTTCAAAATGAAAGAAGATGAGGATATTGCTCCATATTTCCTTCAAGTAGACAAGATTGTAAACTCTATTGTAGGTCTTGGTAACGAAGTCAAGGATGATATTGTCATTCAAAAAATATTGAGATCTCTTCCTCCAAGGTTAAATCCCAAGGTATTAGCCATTGAACAAAAGATCAAGATGGAGATTACATTATCACTCTTAAGGTCAAAATAAAAGAAGCCAAAATGGTAGATTTTTGGTTAGGAAAATTGAACAAAAGGGAACAACTTTGTCAAAATGTAGAAGAAGAAGTTATGCTTTTGAAAGAATAATTTGAAAAATTCAAACAAAACTTAAATATTCTCAAAGGATATGAGTCTTTGGATCATATTATCATAACTAAAATATCTCCTCTCATCAAAACATTCCTTACCTACCAGGAACTTTGTGAAGATAATTGGATTTCAAAAACATCAAAAGAAGATCATTCCAAAAATCATGATCAGACATTCATTGGGTCTAGGAGAAACTCATTTGAAGATTCTAAGAAAGTGATGAATCATCCCAAGGATTTCCATTTCAACATTTATGATGATTCTCAAAATGATATTGGGAATAAACAAGGTAATAAAAGTAACCAGGGTGAAAGTATGAAGCTCCTCATGATATAGAATTTTCTCAAAGTATCCACAAGAAGCAATGGAACAAGAGTAAAAATTAACAAAGGCATGAATACCTTCCAAGGAACAACTTCAGAGGATATGTCACATTAAGAAAGCTTATTCCACTTGGTATTAAAATAAGCTCTTTGGTCATTTATTGTCATGCGTAAAATTTGAACTTCTGATAATATGAGGTATAAATGATATGATCAGATATGATGATCAAATTATAATATCATATGGGTCATTTTCACCAATATTCAATCCTAATGTAAAATGTTACATGTCCATAATGAAGGACACATTACACCTGAGTAGAAGATCAATTTGAGATGGCACAAGGGAAGGACACTCTCTGTTAAGTCAAGAATGAATGCCAATTAATGGATAATGAAATAGTAAGAACCAACATTAGATATGATCCCTCAGATATAGTCCATTGGTGAAGGCTTCTTCAAGAATATAATTGTTTGAAGTGAAACTTGAAGAACAAATATTATGTAGGCGAAGAAATCATTAATAAAAGAAGATCAAGGGAACTTATTTGTTAGAAAGTATGTTAGCAACAACATGATAACGAGTATGTAGATAACGTAGGCATAGGAAAATAACGTTGACCATCAAAAATATGTTCACAATCAAAGCATGCAATCAAAGAAGCAGTTTAAAATAACTTAGTAACAATTGAAAGAAGAAATAATGCAATTAATGGATAGATATTGGGACACTTGCAGCATATGTAGGGGAGATCGATGAACACAGTTGGAAGTATTTGTAAGGAAAATAAATTATCAAAAAGGGGAGATTCTCATAACAAGATGCATGGTCTCAACGGGAGATTCCATTTAGACAATGATCAAGTCGCCCGGGAATGTTTAGGAATAGTTATGGAGCATTGGTAAGCAACCATGTCCATTTTCCATTGATGTCAAAGGGGGAGAGATGACAAACATTGACAAGAAGACATTGAAGCAGTAGGAGGATTTCGAAAACAAAGGAGTGAAAGGAGAGAAAGTTAGATCAAGAATAAATAATATTCACAACAATTCAAGGGAGTTCCAAGCAATATGTTAGGGGTAGTTTGATCCATTTCCATCAATGACTATTAATGCATCAGCAACTCCTCGAGTTGTAGGGCATTTGAATAGGAGCAATATAGAGCCAGATACATGATAATGTTATTTCCATCAATGACAAAGGGGGGTATTGTTGGACATATTATTTTCATTGATCACAATCAGTGTCATTGATGTCAAGGGAGATTTCTTAGGAAGCAACAATTTCATTCATGAATCCAAGGTAGCAATATGCTAGTTTGATCCCTTGCATGCCTTCTTCACATGAAGCCAAAATTATATAAAGTTTATTGATTTATGGTCAAATTTATGATGACCAAATGAATCTATGGGTGGTATGGTTATATATTCATCTCTGAGGTCTTTCCAAAAAATTATCACACTTGGAAAAATTCCTCCAGGATCATAAGTTATGATCGCTTGAAGTTGGCAGGTGCAATGAGGACAAAAAACACCAAATTTATTTGAAAAGAACCAAATTTTTTAGACTTTGTGCATGCTTCAAAACGAATTTTATTTCCCTAAATTAGCAATGGTGGATTCTCAACTAAAGTGATGTTTAACAATTTAAACATCGTATATATTTTGGAAAAGCTAAATGTTTTGTTTCAGTCGAGGAAGATCTATAACAAATGTCGATTAAACTTGTGTGCTATCTAATTGTGTGAAAAGTCATGCATCTTATGATAGATATGCTCATTGAAAAATTCATAAATGGTGGATTTGATGACAACTTGCTTGGAATTTAACACTGTGAGTCGTTGGCCCATTCATTCATTGGCATGTGGTAGAAGGAGATTCGACATTGGACATATAGTGATGGCATGGATCCCATGACATCGTTGTTGTTATTGACACATGATGGCTTCTGATTGGAAAGGAATGATGAAATTGTACGCTACCATGACGTGGTAGCTTGAGAATGGTCAAAGGTTGAAGATGTGGAAGGATAATGATAGGTGGTGATTTGTGCATGGCCTAAAGTGATGACATGGAAGTGGAGTATGACATGGAAGCAAGGTGATGATGTGGCATTTCCACATGTCATATTCATCGAGAATAATTAAGTGGTTGATCTAGGTGTGAGTATAGCGACACATGATAGCTTGTGACAGTCCCAAATAAGATGACATGGCAGTAAAGGATGACATGGAATGATGTGGGATGACACATCAATATCATGATCTGAGTAGGGTGATGTGGTAGTACAGATGACTTCCACATGGTAGATGCAGTTGGCACTTTTTGAGTGACCAATAAGATCTATTTTAAGTGACACATGGCACCTCTCATGGGCTACCACATGGCATGATGACATCATATTGATGTCAACACGTTAGTGACCATGATCCCTAAGCATTGGGTCACATGGATCAAGGGGACAGGCACAAAGGACTGTAGCATATGAGGAAAGGAACAAGGTCATATGAAGGGTGGTCATATTGTTTAAATATTTGGGTTTGCTGGCATAAATGTCGACCCCAAGTCAACTCACATGTGTCCCAAGTCCACATGAATGAATATAAATACATGAATGCGGATCCAATTACAACACACACAACACTCATGACATAAAACATTTGGTTTTTTTATTGGTGTGGTTAGTTAATGGTTCTTGTTGGTGAATGATCTTTGCTTCAACCCTTGTAGAAGGTTCTACTTACCAAGCATGTTTCACAATGCTCCGTGACTCCTCATTTGTGGAATTCTTAATGGGTCTCATTTTGAATTCCAAAATGTGATGAGGCACATTGATATAGCACTTGTTTTGGTCTATATTCATAGATATGAACTATGTTTTATTTATTGTGTGTTCACATAGTTCTTTTGATACATATCATTGGTAGATTGGTGTTACCATATTGGTTTGGTTTTGATATGGTTATTCCAAGATTTTAACACATACTATTGGTGGTTTATTTGTGGTGACCCGTTTTCGTAGTTGATTCCACTTGCATGGAAATATGGAACAATTGATGTACTAATCTAAACGAGGAACAAAAGTAGCAGAGTTGGCATGCCATGTAGTTTGTAGGTGAGAGGTCGGTAGATTGAGTTCTGATATATACGTCGAATTTAAAATTTTATTGGAACCTTGGTTTGTACATTTTATCAAAACCTTAATGGCCCTTTTTGTGGAATGCACCAAAAATTGTTATTCTGTCAAGCATTTAATCGTTATATGATTTTGTATGGTTTTTGGAATGATTGTGATCCCTCTAAGGGGTGTGAAGTTTATTTGTGCTTACAAATTTGTGTAATTAATCAAATTGAAGAAGACAAAAATAATTTGTGGTTTTCTCCCACTAGGGTTTCCACATAAAAGATGGTGTTATTATGTGTAGATGTGATGATGTTTTCTTCATACACAATTCCATTCATTGTTATGATGCACATTATTTTATGATGCATTGCTACGTAGTCAATTGTTGATGAAATGTTTTCAAATGATGAATTTTCCATTACACTGATTCACCCCCCCACCCCACTCCTCTTAGTGTGATCTTTAGTCTAACAATATTAACATTGATTATGAACTAATCATTAGGATTTACACAACAAATTGTGACTTAGGTCATTTTTGCAACTCTAGTAGTTGTAAATATCTACTCACATCAAAATACTTTATTTATTTTCTTTTATTATAATTACTCTATTTTCGATTGAGTCCTATTTGTAGCATTTGATTTATAGCCTTATTTATTTATGAACGTGGTTCCATTTCATGGTTTATGATTTAACACATCATATTGCATTTGTAACTACATTTCTGGTACAACAATGAAGATCATCTTAACAACTTGAACAAGTAATAATAGATTCCTATGTGATTTAATTTTTTGCAAGTGTGACATTTACTTTCCTAGAAGCGTTCTCTTTACATTCCTACCAGTGTGGATTGGATTGCCAGTAGAGTTCTCCTAGTGACTTATCAAAACATCCCAGCATCTTGTCCTATGACACTCATTTAGATTACTACAACTTCATATTTCAATAGAACATATTATGCATGATAGTTCACAAGTTCCATATGAACCTCATATTTCCATTTAAATGCACACTATTTTTCTTGCCTTTCTATGCAATTAGAAAGGTAATTAAAATACACATAACTAGCATTGGATATATCCTTAACCGTGAGCTCAAAAACCTTATGACGAGGTTGAGGTTAACTAAATAGAAAACAACCATATTGATGTCCTTCTTAACAAAACCCATGTGTTTTTTTATTTATTTGGATATGTGCCACTATGTTACCTAATGAGCATATTATTGGAACCTACCACATTTCTATAGAAAATAAAATCTAGTAATATCATTGATAAAAAAAACAATTGCAATATATTCATTCATTAAAACAGGGAATAATGTGGTCATAAACAACATATTACATCATCAACTTATGGCAATGTGTTCCTTACAAAAACATGGGTAATGTACCAAAAAGAATGATAAGTTAATGGTAATAGAGTATGTAGTAAAAGAAGATGTAACTGAGAGTAGAAAATGTGTCAAATATTGAGCCCAATAAGAGTTATGGTGACAATTCGTTGCGTTAGTTTAGTTGGAGATCAATTTTCTTGGGAATTTTCAGTTCAAATATTCCTAAAGAATGGATAGGTAGATGTGTGAGGATGTTCTACAAAGTTATAAATTAAATCATCCTCGGTATGTTCATTAAAGGTAAATTCTTGGTAAACGGTTAAAATAGGTTGCATGGCCCCTCATCATTTTATTTAATCCAAGGGGGGTCTTCCTGATTAGGGGACAGTTTAATAAGAGGTTAGAAGGTAAGAATTTAGTGTAGCTCCCATAGGAAATAATAATATTACCTAATTTACAACTAATATATACATCATTCATGGCCAATAATGGTCAACTAAAGATCAATCAATATCCTCCTAGATTGGATTTGGATTGTAAGAACATAAAATCAACAAGTTTTCCCATTATTATATAGAAACAAGTGTATCCTCAACCATTCCCCTTAGCTTTACCATGGACCTATATGCGAGTTGAAGTACTATATGGGTTGGTCATAGATCGAGTAACTAGATATTTTCCATGGTTTATTTAGTCATAATATCTATAGTTATCCCTAATTCTATAATGGCATTGGGAATGGAGGTATTAATGATATTTCCATTACCAATAAGGCTCCCATGGTTTACATACTTGGCCAAAATATTTTTCCTTGAGTTAAATCGACCAATTTCATAATTACATGAGGGCTTAAAGATATTTATTTTCCATTCCTAGCCTCTTTACAAAGAGATCCTCCACATTCCTAGCATAAGTTGGGAGATACTTGTTGGATTAGAATAGGGGAATATTAACACATATTTCTAATTTCTCCTAAAAAATCAAATCCTAGTTGTTTGTTAGATCTTCCCAGGTATAAACGTTTAAGCTATGGGCAAGTTGGAATTGAATATTACATATGTGATTGTTTTGGAATGGTGGCTTGAGTCATTTTAGATTAATTTCCAATTTTCTTGTCAAAACTCTCCTCGTCATCTTATTCCTGGATAATGAGAGTAATCAGATCACAAATCACCTTCACTAAATGCAAGTGAATGTTTTTACAATCCATAGGGATGATAGCATAAGTTAGAAAATGGGGTATTTTAACATTGTAGGCTGGATACAATACTTTATTATTCAGATTAGGCATGTCTTGGGTAGACAACTTTACTGGTTTTCAAGGAGGATGATTGAATGGTAACTAAAGTTACTACAAATGTGGTTGAGGAAGGTACTTTTTGGCTTCTAGAGGCATATTCTTTTAGGAAGAATTTCCTCACTATCCTTGCATCCATGATAGGTTTTGGTCTTTGGTAGACCATTGCTTCTAAGGCATTGATGGGTACCATACCTGAGGTGAGTATTGATATGGGGAAAAGTGTTAAGATGGTTCTTCTGTCATACATTATGGCCATGGTGGCCAAGGTCACTTCTCTGCTACGAAATAAATTTACCTATCCTCTTCAATATCCCCTTGTTAAATTACCTTAAGTTACATTAATGAAGGGAAATTTTGGGTGGTGTGGTTCTACTAACAAATTCCACACACTTCTATGTTGTTGTTCAAGAATTCCCATAGTGGGTGATTGTTCCAAAATTTTCAATAGAAAATAGCTAATTCTAATTTGTATTTATCCTTCTTATTGGATTCTTACAAGGCATCTGAATGAGAACTAAGGGTATTAAGGATACAAATATTGAAAATATAAGTAAGTTTCCTAATTCAGCCCTAGTAACCACTGGCCTAAATGTTTTTTAAGTCCTGGAGGTTATATCCCAGATGCTTCTTCCATATTTTGAATGGTCACATTAGTAATGTCTACATAATTCATAGATTGCATCGTCTAACATCTAGGATCTAAAACGTTTTTTTTACTCTAAAGTTTGTATTGGAATCCTTCAATATGGTCTTCTAAAATTTCATAATCCTTTTGTGACATTTTAAAGATAACTTTCATAATATTTCAGATTTTTTGTAGTCCTAGTCTTTTTCTAAGAAATTCTTCCTCATTTCATTTGATGTTTGCATAGAGTTTCCCCTAACCCCAAGAACTAGCATAGTGTTGCACCCTATAAGGTTTCTAGCAATATTTTTATCTTTTGGATGTCAGAAGAACAATGGTAACTATGACAAAGGATTTTATAGGCCATTTTTTCACATCCGATTAGTGAGCCTCCTAATGGAATCAATCAATATCTTACTGATGTAGGGTTACCCCTGCACATACCCACAGTATGCATAAATATGCATAAATACATTGTCCCAGGTAATTTCACTCCCTTAGGAGTCAAATCTTTAACTATCAATGGTTAAGGCCCTTTTAGTCATAGTTCCTTTGAATCGGAACTCAATCACCCGGCTTTAAACCCTCTATCTGGACTTTTCCTCAATATAACCTTTTCTGCTTTCTATCGGGATTCATTAACTCTTCAGAACCTTTATATAACATTATAAACCCTTTAACTATACATATGCACCCTTTCCATTTTTCAACCTTGGCTAACATATATAGTTAACTCACAAAACCTTCATTCAGTGCTAATTCCTTATGAAACTCTCTACAAACGAAAACACACCCAAACATACCTTTTCCGCCCTTCCGTACAGCTTCTACATGGATTTCGAGGTTTGACCTCACCGCAATCGCAATCGAGCTTCTCCCAGGTCACATACATATATATGTTATCCCCCTCCCCTTCTGATTTCGGATTTCCCTTTAGAATCGGGAAATAAGCTATCAACACTCAATCCTTCAAATACCCGTTTACAAAGGAAAAACTCCGCCCAACAAATATGTTGGACTTCAAGTCCATTAGACCCACATCTATAAAGGTGTCAGATCCGCCTCCTTCGAGCCTTTCTGCTTTTAACTACCGATCTCTGCCAGCACCAATATGCGATGGCTCATTTAATCGTGACCGTCAATTAGGATCACAATCTGACAGTCAACGATTAATTGCCTTATCGCAATTGTTGGACCATTGCACTTAACACTTCCATTTCAATCCTCCGATCCGACTTTGTTTATGGACCTAATAGGGTTCTAAACTATATTTGATAAAGTTCGGGTCCGCTGTTTATCGCATGACAGATTGCTATGTGATCCGATGAGTCTAACCTTGCGATTCAATCTTGGTCATCGATTTCCAAGATCTGACGGCTACTGTGCATCATTTCTCCAATCCTCCGTTGTTCTGTTTACTTGTAATTTGTACCATTTCTTTAACATTTCTGTGGGTTCTAGCTTTCTTCAAAGCTTGGTCTCTCGGTGTTTTTAACTGTGCTCTCCCTCTTAAGCTTTGGCTTTGATCATTCTGATGGATATACCAATCCATTATGATCCTCCTCGTCATGTTCTTCCTCTACATAATCACCTTGACTCTGCCTCCTTCCGTTTACTGCACCTGCCTACATAAACATATATATACACTTTTCAAATGCATTTGATTCATCCTTTCAACACTCAGTCATGCACTTAACAGGATTTTAATTAATCTTTGTATCTTTATAATTACAAAAATGAATTAGAAACTGAGATCCCTGTCTCTCTGTCCTGATTTTCAATATTAGTGGCCTCTATTTCTGTTATGAAACCAGCTCGAGAAAAGATAGAAAAGATAGATCGACGCCTTAGAATTCAGCCTCTTTGAGGGGGCAACCTCCTTTACATTACATAAATGAACAATTCTTTGATGATTCAAATGACAAAACCTCCTTTCTATATATAAGAGTCTAAGGAGTCACAATATAACCCAGCCGACCTAACAATAATAATATAAAGCCACAAAAATAACAATAGAGGGATTCTATGGGGCACAGTAATAATAATATGGGGATAATAGGGGCACAACAATATTAATAAGGGATGCAACTACAATAGTAATGGGGTAATCACTAGTATTATAGGGACCCAACATGCCCCTCTCCTTCAAAAAAGTGTTGTCCTCAACACTTGAGTAGTTTTCGATGCTTCTGTATAAAATTCTCATCCTCCCATGTGGAATCTTCAGCGGATAAGTTCTTTCACTTGATAAGATACTCCGAAATTGATCGATTTCGTAGCTGTCGAGTTCTTGTTTCTGTGACTGCTTCTGGTTCCAATATAATTTTTCCTTCCTCGTCAAGTTCTGGAAATATTGTTTGAACTGGGAGCTTGTCGCCTATAACCTTCTTTAAACATGAAACATGGAAAACTGGGTGCAATCGAGAAGCTGCAGGAAGGTCCAATTTGTATGCCATAGTACCAATCTTTTGCAACACCTTATACGAACCATAATACTTTGGTGATAATTTATTATACTTCTTAGCTTGCTTGAGGGACATTTGCTTATATGGTTGTAGTCGTAGGAATACCCAATCACCTACATCAAAACTTCTTTTGCTGTGATGTTAATATGCCTGTTGTTTCATTCTATTATGTGCCAACACGAGGTTATCCTTTAAGAGTTGGAGTACTTCTTGTTGATGTTTGATGTGATGTTCCACTACTTGAACCTTAGAATTTTCTCTTAAATATGATGTGATAGATGGTGGCTGATATCCATAAAGTGCCATAAATGGGGTCATTTTTGTTGCTGTATGGAAGGAAGTGTTATACCACCATTCAGCCAGAGGCAACCATTTGACTCATTATGTCTGTTTATTAGATACAAAACAACGAAGATATCCTTCCAAACATTTGTTTACTATCTCAGTTTTCCCATCAAATAAAGGATGATAAGATGAGCTATGAGCTAACTGAGTACCAAGACAAGAAAATAATTTTGTCCAAAAATTTCCAGTGAAAATGGGATCTCTGTCACTTACAATAATCTTTGGGTTTCCATGTAGCTTTTGAATTGTTTCCATAAATGTAGTAGAAACTGTACTTGCTTTAAATGGATGTGATAATGCACAATAGTGTGCATACTTGGTAAGTCTGTCAACTACCACCACGATGACAGTCTTTCCCTCAGACTTGGGTAGACCTGTGATAAAATCCATTGAAACCTCCTCCCAACATTAGCTTGGAATGGATAAAGGTTGTAATAGTCCCGGTGTCTTAATTGTTTCAACTTTATTTTTTTGGCAAACCAAGAATTCCGCCACAAATTTTTGAATATCCGATTTAAGGCCATCCCAAAAAAATTCCTTCTTAACCCTGTGGTAAGTTTTTAAAAATCCTGAGTGCCCTCCTAAGGGAGAAGTGTGCAATTCCATAAGAATCTTTTGTTTTATTTGGGAATTCTTACAGAGGTATAAGAGATCTTTGTACCATTAGGAATCATTTTGCCAGCTAAATGTATTAGACGTACTGGAATCTTGTTGTAACTTTCGAATAAGTGCCCACACTACTTCGTCAATCTTCCATTCCTCCCTTGCTTCATTTATCCAATCTGGTTGGATAATAGAAATGGCACACAACAATGCTTCCACATCCTCATCCTTTCTTGAGAGTGCATCTGCCACCACATTTTGCTTCCCTTTCTTCTAGATGATTTCAAAGTCATAACCCAACATCTTTGTGACCCACTTTTGTTGCTCTTCAGAGGATAATCTTTGTTCTAAAAAGTATTTAAGGCTATCATGATCCGTTTTTACCTTGAAGTGTCTTCCCATTAGGTAGGGTCGCCATTTCTTAAGTGCATGAAGTATTGCCAACATTTCATTCTCATAAATAGCTTTGTGTAAAAACCTTTCCTTGATTGGATGACTTTCAAAAGCAATGGGTCTTTCATCTTGTATTAAAACAGCACCAATTCCATTTCCTGAAGCATCACATTCCATAATAAAGGTTTTTGTGAAGTCTGGTGTAGCTAAGACTGGTGCTTGGCACATTGCCTCTTTAAGATGTTCGAAGGCCTTTGTTGCTTCTGGAGTCCATGAAAATGCATCTTTCTTCAATAATGTTGTTAGAGGTGCTAGTATTCTCCCATAATTCTTAACAAACTTGGGATAATACCCTGTCAACTGTAGAAATCCTCACAGATGCTTTATGGATGTGGGGATTTTGCATTCCTTAATGGCTTTAATTTTGCTAGGGTCTACCTTAACTCCTTCATGAGATACAATATGACCAAGATATTCCACCTCTTGTACTCCAAATAAACATTTGGATCTTTTTGCATATAATTGTTTCTCCTCCAATAGTTGTAGCACCCTATTAACATGTTCAACATGATCCTTCCAAGACTTGCTGTAGATTAGTATATCATCAAAAAATACTAACACAAATTCTCTAAGGAATGGTTTGAAAATGGAATTCACCAAACCTTGAAATGTTGAAGGTGCATTGGTAAGGCCAAAAGGCATGACCAAAAACTCATAATGACCCTTATGAGATCTAAATGCTATTTTCGGAATGTCTTCAGTCTTCATTCTGATTTGATGATATCCTGAACGAAGATCCAACTTGGTGAAGTAAATTGATCCATGCAATTCATCTAGTAATTCATCAATGATAGGAATGGGAAACTTATCTTTAATAATGAGCTTGTTGAGCTCCCTATAATCCGAACACATGCACTATGATCCATCCTTCTTGTGCACTAATACTACTGGAGCCAAGAAAGAACTTTGACTCGGTTGAATTATACCAGCCTCTAGCATTTATGCAACCATACATTCAATTTCACTCTTTTGGGCATAGGGATATCTGTACAGCCTGATGTTTGGAGGAACACTTCCTAGAATCAGATGAATAGCATGATCATGATCACGAATAGGTGGGAGACCTTTGAGAGTCTCAAATACCTTGGAATGATTGTCCAAGACTTTGGAGATCTAGAGAAATAGATGATTCCAATGTGGAAACATCTAGTGAACATAATTGTGCAATTACACCCCTTTGTTCCTTTTTTAGAAGCTTTGTCATACCATTAGAGCTGATTATATTTCCTGGTTTCCCTGCAATACCCCCTAATTCAACTTCCTTTCCTTCCACAGAAAATTTCATGAAACGTTCTTAAAAATTAAAAGCTATTGTACCCAAGGATTGTAGCCATTGTACTCCTAGTACAACATCAGCACCTCCCATTGGAATGGAAAGCATTGGGCTAGTCAATACATATTCTCCCATTCATAACTTGATATTATGGCACTTTCTAGAGCAATTTATTATTTCTCCATTTGCAACCATCACTTGACACTCTGGTGCTGGATATAAGAAGCAATTCAATTCTTTTGCTACCTTACAATGAATAAAATTGTGGGTACTTCGTGAATCAATCAACACTATTACCTTTTTCTTCTTTATTTGTCCTTCTATCTCAATGGTTTGAGGAGTGGTAATTCCCACCAATGCATTACAAGATATGGTCAGATTCATTTCTTCTTTATCTAGGCTTTGTTCATGGAGTATATCCTCTTCTTTTGACCTTTCTTTCTCCTTTTCTTCTTCATCTTTGCAATCTATGTAGAATAATTTCTTCTCAACACACTTATGACCTTTAGTGTATTTGCTATCACAACTGTAACAAAGCCCTTTTGCTCTTTTTTATTCCAATTGTTGTGGTGTCAACCTTATAGGTTGTGGAAGACTAGGGGCAACAACAATTCCATCTTTATAGTTGTGAGTGGTATGCTTCCTGGTTGCCATAATTTTTCTTTCCATTTTTCTTGCTAACCTAAATGCCTTCTCTAATGAATCAGGTTCCCAAAGGCGAACATCATGTTGGATATTATCCTTTAAAGTCCCTATGAACACATCAATCCTATGCTCCTCTGGAATATTTTTTACCCTTATGTTCAATTTTTGGAACTCCTCAATGTGCTCCATTATTGAACCCTTTTGTTTGAGACTTATTAATTGGCTAAAAAAAGTGTTGCTTTTTGTATCCTCATAATGTGCTGTCAATTCTTCTGTAAAAATTTCCCAAGTGATAATTTGTTTACGAGAGAAAAGCCATTGATACCATACAAACTGATTTGGTTCCAAATATAAAGTTGCAATACGTTCCTTTTGTGTGTTTTGCACATTATTGAGATCGAAAAATTGCTCCATCTGTAATATCCATGTTGCGAGATCCTTGCCATCAAAATTCCTCATATCGATTTTTGGAATATGGTGGGTCTTCAATCCCACATTAGAGTCTATGAAATCATGATTAACATTTATTTTGTTCGCATCATGAGTTTCCTTTACTACCTTTTCACCATTAGTAAGTATTTCTTGTAGAAAATTTGTCAAATATGTCTTCAAATCTGCCATGTCTGTCTTCAAATTTGTCTTCAAATCTGCCATGTCTCTCTTCAAATATGTCTTCAAATCTATCTTCAAATCATCCATATTAGCTTCCATGCCCTTTACCTTAGATTCCAAACCATTTATCTTAGCTTCTGTTAGCTTTTGTGAGAGTGACATTTGTTGCACTTGTTCTTGTAATTTTGATATATCATGTAGCATTTCTTCCTCTTCTTCATGAGTCATGCTAGAGATTTCAAGTTGCTTACTAGGTGTTTGCATTTTCTTTCATTGGGGCATCAGTTACCAATAATAATTCTCTACTATGCCCTATGAATTCCTTTAAAATAAATTTTCAAACCAATCTTAAGCAAAAATTTAAAAGAATCTACACACCTTTTTTCACTTTGTAGGAGCTCGATATTGCCTCTTATGTATCTCTATACTTGTAGGTCATCTAATTCTGAAATTGCAACCTGCAGTAGCCTTATGTGTCCTCTTTCTAATGCCTCCAGTCTGATCCAAATTGGATTCTCCAAGGAAGAGTTATGCAAAATATCCCACAGTGACCTGATTATAGACTAGTTCAGTGGAGCGAACTTGTACGACATGCCACGAGTTACTGTTTCGACCTTTGGCTCTGAAAAATATATAAAAGAAACTATAGTCCATCCTCTTTCTGTACCTTCTTATGAAATTTCAATCCGTTGCTCAGAGAGAAAGTTATGATGATTTTCCCGAGGTCACCTGTTTGGAATGTAATTCAGGACTCTGGAAAAAGACCAAGTTCCTCAGATCATATCTCTGCAAATATAGAGCGAAAAGATCTGAAATTCAGATTCGAGATTCAGCGTGATTTTTTCTCAAATGGGTTTTTTTTTAGCTTTTGAAACATCGCAGAAAATTTTTTTATAGCGAAATGCCACGATGACCTATTTGGAGCAGCGAAACCCTAGAATCCAAAGCTTTGATACCAAATGTTATGAAACCAGCTCAAGAAAAGATAGAAAAGATAGATACACGCCTTAGAATTTAGCCTCTTTGAGGGGGAAACCTCCTTTAAATTACATAAATGAACAATTCTTTGATGATTCAAATGACAAAACCTCCTTTCTATATATAGGAGTCTAAGGAGTCACAACATAACCCAGCCGAACTAACAATAATAATATAAAGCCACAAAAATAACAATAGAGGGATTCTATGGGGCACAGTAATAATAATATGGGGATAATAGGGGCACAACAATATTAATAAGGGACGCAACTACAATAGTAATGCGGTAATCACTAGTATTATAGGGACCCAACAATTTCCTAATCTTCCCGTAGGCTTACAACACTCCAACATGCTATCTATTTGTCTATTCAAACTATCTAATCCCTGTTCATGCCTTTCAGGCTTACATTTTTATAAAGGGATTCTAAACCAATTTCTGGTTTAGATCCATGAACCCCTCAACCTCATTCCTAAAATCTCTTTCTCATCCCTAAGGATTCTCTCAAATTCACAAAATCATGAACTAACTCCTAATCTAGGATTTACAATCAATTCTCAATCCTCTCATCACTCAACTATCCTAAATCTCTCATGTTCTCCTACATTCAAGAACATTTACAATAAAGCCTCACAATATTCAATTAATTCCTATTCTCATTAAAATCACTCAAAACATTAAATAATTACATAAATCCAATACTTAGGAAACCAACTTCCTTGAAACTCGGAACCCGCTATATCTATTAGAATACAATGATAATGTTGAGCTAGATGCTCCCGCATCAAAATCCCCATGTAAGAAAATTTATGACCACCTGGTCATAAGTCTGGATAATTGTTTCCTCCTGGATCCCAGACTTTATTTTGTATTATGTCCTTGCTTGTCAATTGTTCTATTACTGCTATTGTCTACTGCTGTTCTCCATGTCTCCATACTCTATGATGTAATGCTCCACTTGCTCTCCTTTCGTAATCTGCTACTGTCTTTCTCTTGTTGTCACTCCTCTCCTTCCTTGTTGTTATCTTCTTCTGAGACACTTTCATCGTTAACCTTCTTATCAGTTCAATTTCTCTGTCCAGTATATCCTCTGTCTGTTGACTATTTTCATCTCTTGATTGCTGAACTCTCCTTCTTACTTATTCTTCAGTTGTTCTGATTGCTTCCTTTTCATTATTACTCTCTTATTTACTGCTGTTTTGCACCTTTTCTGCTACTGCTATATTGTCTTTTAGAACAATTTCCTACTTTTGGTTTCTGCACCTATCAACTTCTTCCTAATTATTATTTATGACAATTTCTTTGTTATCCTTCTTTAGAAATCTATCCTGAACATTTATCCTCTTCTCTTCCAACTTTCTCCTTTGAAAGTCTAATTCTCTATATAATTCAATGACTTTACTTGGAGTGAACTTTGGAAATGTTACACAATCTCTCATTTCTTCATTGGTTATTGATCCATCATCACATGGTCCTTCTTCCTCTGCTAAATCTTTATTAACATCCTTCAGTAGATGTTCTTCCTCTTCTTCTTTCATTTGGCTATCCACCTGTGCCAAATATTCTTCAGCTTCTGTAACAACATCTTCAATTATAAGACAATCATTATAATAACAAATATAAAGCCTTTGTACCTCTTCCTCCTTTGGAAATACTTTAGTATATTGCTTTGATCTCTCTGTAAATTCCTCTGTTAGCACATCAGTATGCTGATCCAAACTAAAAGGACTCTTGAGACTGTCAGCTAGTCTCCCCTTCTCATCATATATTTCAATGATATCTTCCAACACTTGTAGTGAATTGATTCTTTTCCAGTCTCTTTGTCATTTTCTGGTTCAAAACTTTCATCTTCTGAAAGGTATTCTTTCACATCTTTGACAGCTTTAAAAGACTATATATCTTCTTGCAAACCTGCAATCATACACAAGTCATTAGTTTTAAAAATACAATACCTTCTAGTCTCACTTGATGCTTTAGTCATCAAGTCTTCTAGCTACTTTGAAACATTCATATGATTCAACTCCTCTAGCTCTTCATCACTTTCAAAAAGTAATGGTCCACTTTCTGGTTCACACATCGAAACTTCAACATCTTCTTCAACATCTTCCTTTTGTTGTAGCTCAACTCTTTCAAGCTTCTCTATCCTCTGTTTGGCATCTATAATCTGTTCAAGTTTCCTTAGCTCCTTTATTAACCGCATATTCACTTGTTGATTCCTCTTCTGTTGTAGCCTCTGCCACTTCACTTTCTTTCTCATGACATAACCATGCTTTTGGTCTGCTTCATTTCTTTGCAACATCTCCATTAACACTTCAAGCTAAACTACTATCTCAACCTTCTCCCTCTCATATTCCCCTTCGCTTAACTGTCTTTGTATGACATTTTTCTTTACATCTTTCTCCTTTTGTCTTCTACTGTGGTCTCTTTCAGAACCTCTGCTATGACCATCACTAGTCATCATCCTCTCCATCTCTATGAGTTCCTCACTCACTTCACTATTAGTTGCACTAAAGCCTCTTCAAAAACAAGTCCTCCCTGCTTCCACTTACCTCACCAAGCTCTCCTCACTCAGTCTTTTGGCAAGCAATTGGTTCTCTGTCTCTAGAACCTCCTTTGAGCAATTCTCTTTGCTCCTTCTAGGCTTCAACTCATCTACATCTTCTAAGAACACAATTATCCTCTTTATCCAATCTCTATTGGAATTCCTCAAGGTTCCGCCACATTTCTGCTTTCACTTAGAAACTTTCACCAACTTCCTTTATCTCTTAGCAATTCTACCCACATCCTCTATGGAATTGCCTTTTGGGAGTTGCAACAATACTTCTGCATCAATACAAATACTACAACTTTCTAATCTTCAAATCCAAATAAAACCATATCATCCTACCTTCAAGATCTCCACTTGATCTTGTCCTCCCATTCACCTACACTTTTGAATGGACTATTCTTTCCACTAGCTTTCAACTGTATCTTCAAACTCTGTTACTTCAAAACTTACAAACATCCCTCTTATAGTTTAACTACTACAATCCTACTCTAAAATTTCATTCATTCATATCTGCTACTCATTAGACAAAATTGCATACCTTCAACTTCCTTCAGAATCTCACCACTCCTGCAAATCTATTTCAGTAGATCTTCATGCTTCCACTGTACAAATATTTGATATTCTATTTCTATCAATCAGATTTAGGATCTGATTCTCTCTTCCAATCTTCCAGCTTTATCTTGGCAAAGCTTAACTATCAGCAACAATTTCTCCTTTGCTAAGTTTTCTTCCACTCAGAAATCCTTAACAGTTTCCTACATTACTGCTTCTTAAGGCTTGATCTCCTTCATTTGAGATACTTCATTAGCTGCAACCATCAATATTCAATTTATTTCTTTGTCAGCAAACTCAAATCAGAATTAAATAAAATAATACATGCATGATTTCTCCATCCACTCTTCACATCCGAGTGAACCTCCATTCTTCAAAACATCACTATGGATTCTTCCTATCTCTGTAATCTCTTCTTAATTCTTACTCACTTGTCACAGAGAACTTAAATGTTCTTCTCCGTTCTCCCAACTATACTCTGGTTGCTTGACTGTCAGATTAGAATCTGATCTCCCTTGCCTACATACACATCTTTCCAAATATCTTTGTTCTAAATTCTTTCAAGAAACTTTCACCCATAAATGCTTTCTTCTGCCTAATACTAAATGGTTCATTTATAATTTAGCTCTGATACCAAATGATGCAGGGTTACCCCTGCACATACCCACAGTATGCATAAATGTGCATAAATTCATTGACTTAGGTAATTTCACTCCCTTAGGAGTCAACTCTTTAACTATCAATGGTTAAGGCCCTTTTAGTCACAGTTCCTTTGAATCGGAACTCAATCACCCCGCTTTAAACCCTCTATCGGGACTTTTCCTCAATATAACCTTTTCGCCTTTCTATCAATATTCATTAACTCTTTAGAACCTTTATATAACATTATAAACCCTTTAACTATACATATGCACTCTTTCCCTTTTTTAGCCTTGGCTAACATATGTAGTTAACTCACAAAACCTTCATTCGATGCTAATTCCTTATGAAACTCTTTTCAAAGGAAAACACTCCCAAACACACCTTTTCCACCCTTCCGTACGTCTTCTACATGGATTTCAAGGTTTGACCTCATTGCAATCGCAATCGGGCTTCTCGCATGTCACATACATGCATATGTTATCCCCCTCTCCTTCTGATTTGCGATTTCCCTTTAGAATCAGGAAATACGCTATCGGCGCTCAATCCTTCAAATACCTGTTTACAAAGGAAAAACTCCACTTGACAAATATGTCGGACTTCAAGTCTATTAGACCCGCATCTATAAAGGTGTCAGGTCCGCCTCCTTCGAGCCTTTCCTCTTTTAGCTGCCGATCTCCACCAGCACCGATATGCGATGGCCGATTTAATTGCGACCATTGATTAGGATCGTGATCCGACGGTCAATGATTAATCACTTGATCGCAATCGTTGGACCATTACGCTTAACACTTCCATTTCAAAGCTCCGATCTGACTTTGTTTATAGACCTGATAGGGTTCTAGACTATATTTAATAAAGTTCGGGTCTGCTGTTTATCGCATGACAGATTGCGACGCAATTTGCTGAGTCAAAACTTGCGATTCAATCTTGTCCATCGATTTCCAAGATCTGACGGCTACTACACATCATTTCTCCAATCCTCCATTGTTCTGTTTGCTTGTAATTTGCGCCATTTCTTTAACATTTCTCTAGTTCTAGCTTTCTTCAAAGCTTGGTCTCTGGGTGTTTTTAACTGCGCTCTCCCTCCTGAGCTCTGACTTTGATCATTCTAATGGATTTAACAATCCATTATGATCCTCCTCGTCATGTTCTTCCTCTGCATAATCACCCCGACTCTGCCTCCTTCGTTTACTGCACCTGCCTGCATAAACATATCTATACACTTTTCAAATGCATTTGATTCATCCTTTCAACACTCAGTCACGCACTTAACAGGATTTTAATTAATCTCTGTATCTTTATAATTACAACAATGAATTACAAACTGAGATCGTTGTCTCTCTAGCCTGATTTTCAATATCAATGGCCTCTATTTCCTAATCTTCCCCTAGGCTTACATCACTCCAATCTGCTATCTATTTTTCTATTCAAACTCTCTAATCCCTGTTCATGCCTTTCAGGCTTACATTTATACAAATGGATTCTAAACCAATTTCTGGTTTAGATCCATGAACTCCTCAACCTCATTCCTAAAATATCTTTCTCATCCCTAAGGATTCTCTCAAATCCACAAAATCATGAACTGACTCCTAATCTAGGATTTACAATCAATTATCAATCCTCTCATCACTCAACTATCCTAAATCTCTCATGTTCTCCTACATTCAAGAACATTTATAATAAAGCCTCACAATATTAAATTAATTCCTATTCTCATTAAAATCACTCAAAACATTAAATAATTACATAAATCCAATACTTAGGAAACCAACTTCCTTGAAACCCAGAACCCCCTATATCTATTAGAATACAATGATAATGTTGAGCTAGATGGTCCTGCATCACTTATTTACCCTTGTCACCATCTTGCACAAAGCCTTAAGCATGTTCCCTTCATCCCCCAAAATTTCAAATCTAAACTGCTTCATCTGAGCTAGTTTGAGGACCAATGCTCCTTGTAAGTGTACTCAGGTGTGTTCAGCAGCAGGTTGCTCCACTACGGCCTGCGTTGGTTCTAGAAATATGGGAGAGTGATCGAGATTCCAGAAGCTTCCCCTTCTAGGATTTTCCAGAAGTTGTTTCAACTACTTACCTTGGATAAAACATTTGGATCCTTTCCTTCCCTAATTTGGAGTTTTCACCACTTATCCTTTGATCCTATCCCTCCATCAAAAGTGGATCTCTTACTCTAGATGTGTAATTGGATAAGAACTCCCAACTTACCCTACTTCTCTATATATTCCCAACCTTCTATGTGGTTGGGGGTTGGCGTTTGGAGAGTGATTATGCCCTTATGCTATTGTAGTGAGTGGTCATGATCTTATGTATTTAGGGTGGTTAGAGGTGCATATTTTGATAAGGAAAGGACAAGTTAGCAACTTGGAGGAGCTCTTCTACAAGATCAACTGCCACATATGGTTGTAATCTCCTTCCATTTATATTAATGCAAATAAATCATTGTTTTGATATATGTGATGTTGTTATTTCATATATTTAAATACCATGATGATCTATTGAATGAAGTACTTAGATGCTACTGCATAGATCTCGTAGTTTCTTGTCTTGTGCTATCTGACTATGTAGGTTCTAATTTTGGCATTCAGAGCTGAAATTGGAGTTTCCAAGCTAAAGAAGGAGCGAAGTGTGTGAAGGATTCTAGGTAGACTTCACTATATCATATACTTACTTTAAGGAAAAGCATTGTGTTCCGTGTTTCTCTGTTGTTCTAGGTTAGCCATTGACCTAGGGGATATACTTTTGTCTGCAATCATGAATCTCACATAACAAATTGGAAACCATAATAGGGAATGAAGTATTCCATTGGTGGTTTCCTTATCCCTTTTGTTTTATTACCAACCTGACAAAACTTTGTTGTATCATCCAACCAAGAACAAACCTAGGAAGTGATTTCATTGAGCCTTTTTTGCAATTTTTGTGCTAGAGTTCCCTTTCCAAGGCCTAATGCACTCCCTATGCCTTTGACAGAGCATTGCACCTCACCTTGGCCTACTCTGCACTAGCATTGCAACATAGTGGTGCCCCTTCTGTACCAACTTTTGCCCCTGTTTTTTCATGAATTTTGCCTTGGTTCTTGAGCATATCTTTGGTCAGCCTACTTCCAGTTGAACTTCCCTGAGTTTTCAATGCCTTTTGGTTTCTCTAAAGTCTTTTTTGGTTCACATTTGTGTTATTTTCATTTGGTAAGAATTGGTTTTGATTTTTCTTTGCTCTTTTCATTTGGTCACTTGCAAACTGATTTCCTTTGATTGCTGGTGGCTTAGATGATTTTTTGTTCAATCCTCATTATGAAAAAGTGTAATTGAATTAGTAATTGAACATTTGCAACTTTTTTTTCTTCATTTCAAAAATTAAGTGTGGTGAAAAGAATTTTTTCATCGTCATCTAGGGTTTTGATGTGCATTAGCATAGGAACAGTTACATTGGAAAGGAAATTGCATCTTGCATCTTGTTTGTTGCATATTGTGTGTTTCATCTTAATTGTTTCTTCCCTTCCTTAGCTATATTTTCATTTAAAGAGAAATGATTTCTATTTTCTCATGCTAGATTTGAATTTTAGGATATTCAGGTGACATTCATGGTGAGCCCCAAAACTGAAGCGTAATCAAAGATAAACAGTAAAATTTATTGAATCAACCTAAGGATAATTTGTAACATTAACACAAACATTTAGAGGTCTAGGCTAGAGATGTGTTCCAGCGTTGTTAAATGTAGGAGTTGTCATTGTCTGCTAGCGTTACATCCCAAGGGTGAAATCTCATTCCATGTTTGTGAGTGTATATGATCATACTCGACATACACTTGGCTATATTAGTGGCACTCCACACAAGTAAATTATATGAGAATGCTCTCATCGAATCGTTATGCATTAGACAACACTACTACAAAATTCACTCTCACATACTGTCATGTATATTTTGGGAGTCATCAATAGGTTTCTATCCATCCATAGGTAACTGAGTATGTCACTTTGTATACCATGATACACTGACAGAACATTCGGGGATATTGGACGTTGTACATTAGGTCCTTAGTTCACCAAGGTGTATATTGTAGTTCGTGGTTGCCTGGTAATCCTTTATGCCTAGATTAACATGTTTTCGATTTATTTATTTTTGTGTTAGTAAAATTTATTGCCCAACATGGAAGAGAAAAAATCCCTCTCCCCATCGTTCCCTTAGAATGAAAAATAAGCCTCCTCTTCCTCTAGAGTCTACTCCTAATCGTCATCTAAGACATAGGAAAACACAAACTACTGAATCAGGAGCATCAGGAACTACTTTTGTCCCTCCTCCTGATATTGATCATCCAAAATCATCTATCCTTTTATGTTCTGAACCCGAGACTACATCTACTCTTGTTGGTGACACTGACACAATTGAAATAAAAGTCCCTGAGACTTTGTCACCTAAGGTCATTGAATATGATCTCCCTGAGTTAGAAACTTTGTTTTCTGAGGTTATTGAACCTGAGGAGCCTCATCCATATTCATCTCATTCATTGGGACCTTCCTCCTCTCTTCCTTCATCTCAGACAGAACCAATATATCTTGAGCCTGATTGTCAGCCTCTTCCACATGGATTTCTAAGTATTGAAGAGATCCCTTAAGAAGAGCCTCATCCTTCTATTCCCATTCATTGCGAAAGAATTTATTTTTATCAAACCAATCCTCTTCTGTCTCCTCAACCTCAGACACAATCTCCTTTACCTGATTCTTTGGGCCTACTCAAAGATCTCTTGTGACAATCTACATTGGGATTGTTAACCATGACTAGAACTGATTCAAACTCCCAGTCTGTGTCAACCAATTTGGTTGAGACATCAAGCATAACATCCTCATCTATGTTTGTAACATCACCATAAGCTCATTTATATGGTGGCCCATCCATCCCTCCTAGATATCAGTCATTATCTGGTACCTTTTCTCGAGTGCTTCTAGTCCTTGGACCTCTCCTATGTCATCCCATTATGGAATAATGTTTAGTAATCCTCTTATGAATTCCACAAAGTTTTCTCCTCTTCTGAGTCCATATACATCTACAATAGAGCAACAGGTTGGCCCTTATATCAGTGGGCAATGCTACCATCAATAGCCCAACTCTCCTTATGTTGGCTACCCTCCATCTGGATCACAGTTATCTCCATCAACTCCTTGTCCTATGGTATGGGGGTAAAAAGTTGTTGGTATACCTAAATATGGTAATCCACCTAGTTATGGTCCTCCTTATCCTGGAATGGCTTCGAGTGTTTGGCAACCTACTTAACCCGTTCAATCTAATTCATTTTGGGATCGATTGTTGAATACTCAAACTTGACCGTCTTTATCACATATCCTTTCATATCTATCAACACCTCAACAAGCTTAAATACATGTGAGCGAACCTTTACAGCCCATTCCAATGGTGTTTGGTTCTCCCCAGATCCCAATTCATCAACCTGTACAAAGTCCTATTGTGCCTATCAACAACCCCCCATTTATTAGTGTTAGTAATAACGTTAATAAATGGCGACCGTTCTAAAAGATCAAATCTTAGCATTTAATTTTTCCTTTTTGTTTTTAGAATAAAATAAGATGTCAAAGTGGAACTTGCTAAAACATAGAAATTTACCTTTTCATACTCCGAGCGCATAAAACTTCACAAACTACGAGTTTCTTATAAAAAGTGCTACATGACCATAAGGCCTAAGAAAAACTTTATAATTGGAAAAGTCACAAACGCTAAGGAAAACCTTAAAAAACCCGCTTTAGGAAAGGTTATTCTCGTATTGCAAAAGGTTATAGTGGACATCCCTTATAAGAGTTACTTCTTGAAAATGCAATTCGCGAGAATGCAAGATCATGAAGCTTATAACTTCATCGCATCACAAATTCCAATACTATGGTGTTACCTTATGAAACGAAAGTAAATATTGTGAAATGCGATAACATCTCACAAATTTCATATCGCAGCAGCGCATGTAACGATGGTTTTTAACGAAATACAGTTTTTGCGATATAGCGATCTATGATATTGTGAAGCAAATCATAAAATCACTTTTATCGTAGTTTGAAGGGCTCAGAGTTCTAGGAAAATACTTTTTGACGTTCGATGCAAAGTTATGAACATTAAAGTTTAGCATAACAGTCCATTAGTGGTCATTTATTAAAAAACGATTTGAACAAGTGTAAAGGACCATTTGAAGCAAGTTGATATCTTTTGATATGATTTAGAATTAAAGACCTCCCGTCAGCTTATTTTCATCTTTCTATTGATTATTCCTGCATTTAATATCATTTTTATCATATTTTTTCTCTTTGCTTGCAACTTTCAGGAAGAACACGCAGAGCTAACACACGAAGAAATGGGGAAGAATGGAAAGGCTCTCGCAGCTGAGAAGTCAGAAATGACCCCACTATTCATAGACACTACCTGTAGTAGGGACACAGGGATATCTACCTGGGAAGCTATGTATCAGTTGCTAGAGGACGAGCACTCGAGAATTATGGAAGTTACAGTTACAACGGATGGACGTGGCTCTTCTGAAGTATCTCTAACTGAACTTGCATGCTCGTTTCTACACCGCATTGTGGTGAGGCCAAAAATACTCCCTTACACTGATATGGTGAAATGGATTATAGATCGTGCAGACATATCTAACAAAGAGTTCAAAAAAAAAGCCAGGAGGTCATGGGGTCATATACTCCAAACAGTTTGAGGCGTATCTACAGCTTACTAGAAGCCCAGGCCAGCTACAACAAGAAATTTGTCGAGAAGCTCACCAAGGAGAATTAAGACTTGGCAGAATGCACAAAGCACTGGTCAAACAATGAGGAAAGACTGAAAAAGGACAAAAATGGTATGTACGCCACTGGCTCTCTTTGTTCTCCTTATTGTTTTGCTGATGCAATGTTATGTAGATTGTTTGGGAAACCAGACATCAACAAGTTTTCATCAGAATGGTTACCTCTAGTGGATGCGGCTACCAATGCCACAATAATGGATTGGGCCCAAATCCTGTCAGACAATTTAGCCACTGAAATTTTAGGATATAGAACTAAAAGAAGCTTTTCTTCGAGGGTTTACCCTCCATTCTTTTTGAGCGCCTATGTCATGGATGCTATTTGTTTTGTTTCTGAATTTCCTATTATGGGATGTAGGTGGATGGTACAAAACCCACTTCCCATTCAGGTTTATAACAAAGTATTGTGGGTATCCAATTTGACCCCACATTTCTTTAAAATTTGTCATGGAGTTATGCTCCCGATTTATAAAATGCTCTACAAGCGAGATGCCCCAAGGTTTTCCCCAGAAGCTGAAGTGGATATTCTCTCCGTGGCAAGGTGGTTTGGGGAAGAATTGTTCACGTATATCAGAGTGTTTGGCAGCATTGCTTGATCCGGATTTAAACAGGAACGCAATAGATTACAGAGATAACCATAAATACAGAGATACGATAACCATAAAAACAGAGATGCAGCGGAAATAATACTTCATTTCATTAATGGAAAATACCGAAATATGCTTACAACCAGAAATGGAAATAAACCAGCTAGGGCGATGGTAGCTATCTCTGAGAAGAGATGTGCGGCTACATGCCTCTGAACTGTTCCGAACTATATTACAATGAGGCTCGAAGGCCTATTTATTGTTGAGAAACAATGGAAAACCCTTCACATCCCGAAACCTAACCCTAGAAGATGAAACGCCAAATTGTGGGCCCCGTTTGGGTGAATTGGTACATCAATTTCCCGGGGTCGTAACTTTGGCATACGATCTCCGTTTGACGCGTACAATAGCTCGTTAGAAAGATCTATCCGAGGACTACCACTTTGGGAAGGGCAACATCGGTCCATGGACCCATGTTGCCCCCAGATTTCCCAAAAAACGTTGTTTAGGGCCTCAAAACGGCTCCGGAAGTTCAGGACCCGAAAAACTGCTAAAAATAGTAAACTGTGCTACAATTTAGGAAACTGAAAAGGCTGAAAGAGACAGTTATGGGGGTCCAAATGGGTTGGTGGGTGGCCACCAACATCCACCTGGATCATTCCTCCCCCCTTAGGAAGCAATGGTCCCCATTGCGTTGAGTTCCTCCATCTGCTGAACTTGTCCTGCAATCTCTGATGTGTCCAGTGATGGTCGGAAGCACGGTCGCCGATGGTCCACATTGAACATTTGGTGCAGGCGAAGGAATGGAGGAATGATGTGCTCCAAAGCATTGTTCCCCATAGCCTTGGTACCGCTGTAAGGACCATGTCGGAGTGATCTGAGCTTCTGATGGGTTCTGGTAAGGCGTTCTTTCTGTCGATGCAACCAGACTTTGTTGCCCCCCTGAAACTTGTGTGGTACCCATGTGGGTGAGGAGAAGTTGTTCCTGTGTTCTGTCATGACCGTATCCCTTTTCTGCTGCTGCTGTGTATAGGAACCCTTTGCAGGGGTCATGGATGTAGCAACGATCTTCCCCTTACTTTGGGAGTGAACCAGACAGATGAATTTCCTGGTCTGTGATATGAGCTTGCTGCCTTTCTTGGTAGTGATCAAAGATGTGGCGGTAGGTGGGGCTACCTCCGGTATCCTGTATAATGAATTATTCAAAGAAATAATGACAGCACGAGGCCTTGACTCATACACAGCATGTCGCCTCCACAAGTATGGTTGGCCTAATAATACATCGCAAACATCCAGAGGTGTAACATCACACAATACCTCGTCTGTGAAGGGCTTGATGCTGTAGGGAAGGCGGCACTGCTGGCGAACTTTCAGATCTCGTCCTTCGTGAAGCCACCCGATACTGTACGGCTGCGGATGCGGTGTAGTCGGTAGGCCCAACCGCTTCACGACCTCTGCTGAAATGAGGTTCTTTTGGCTGCCACTGTCGACAATGAATTGCAGCGGCGAACCCTTCACCCACATCTGTGAGTGGAAAAGACGCTCCCCTTCCTCTGGATTTTCGGGCTCATCTTTCTGGATCTTGGCGGTGGCAACAGTGGCGCTGGGATCCGCATCAATGATCTGCTTCCCTTTGCCATTCCCCTTGTCGAGTTCTGGCTCAGGGTCAGAACATGCATCTGATTCGGAAGCCTTCAACTCGGCCACCAACGACTGCTTGGTCCGACACTCACTTGTGTCATGAGTGGGACTCCTGTGGAACTCACACCACTCTCCTGTGTCCTTCTTCGGCTTCATGGTGTTGTTCTTTTCTTGCGGCTTCGACGAGTTGTCTTGGGTCACCCCGCCTTGGCTTTGTCCTTTGGGCTTCGGATTTGCAGATCCAAAGTCTCGCTTCTTCTGTTTGAACTTTTGCTCGATTTTGACAACGTATCGGTATGCTGTGCCGAGTGAGGAGATGTTCAAGAACACCATCTCTTCCTGGATGTATCTGTGCAGGCATCCACGGTATTTGAGCACCAGATGCAGCTCAGAATCTTTGATACCCAACTGTGTGCGAAGGGTATGAAAAATGTTTGTGAACTCCGGCACATCTTGGTCTCGTCCCTGCCGCAGTGTGGTCCATTTGATGTATTTGTCCTCATAGCTTCCGACAGGGTAGTACTGCTCTTTGATGGCATCCCGGAAGTCAGTCCAAGTGGGTGCGGCTGAAAACAGTGAGCCTGTACTTTCATCCTTCTGCTCGCAGTAGGTTTCCCACCAGTCCTTGACGTGGGGGGCTGCTTTGAGAAGAGCGAAAACAATCTTTTCCCGACTTGAAAATTCGTGAACAGAAAAATACCCATCTAGCAGATTTAACCATTTATCTACGGCATCTGCGTCCATTTGACCCTCGAAGATGGGGATTTCAAAATTAACTTGTACCTTGAACGGCGTGGCGTTTCCAGAGTCGCTGTTGGAAGCCGATGCGTCGCCTCTGGGTAGCCACTGAAGGATCTGCGCAAAGCTATCCATCATCGCGTTCCTTTGCCGCTCGAGTGCTTCTTCGAGCAAGATTTTGATAGGATCTCCTGCCCCCTCGTCTTTCTTCTCATCCGCCATGGGAGGCCGTCGGGATTTGCGAGGCTGGTCTTGCAAAGGTTCGACCAGTTCAAGCCCTAACTCCTTATATCCCGACCTCGTTGGGGACATGCAAAGAAAAACAGAGAAAAAGCAGACCGCTCCGATACCACTGATCCGGATTTAAACAGGAACGCAATAGATTACAGAGATAACCATAAATACAGAGATACGATAACCATAAAAACAGAGATGCAGCGGAAATAATACTTCATTTCATTAATGGAAAATACCGAAATATGCTTACAACCAGAAATGGAAATAAACCAGCTAGGGCGATGGTAGCTATCTCTGAGAAGAGATGTGCGGCTACATGCCTCTGAACTGTTCCGAACTATATTACAATGAGGCTCGAAGGCCTATTTATTGTTGAGAAACAATGGAAAACCCTTCACATCCCGAAACCTAACCCTAGAAGATGAAACGCCAAATTGTGGGCCCCGTTTGGGTAAATTGGTACATCAATTTCCCGGGGTCGTAACTTTGGCATACGATCTCCGTTTGACGCGTACGATAGCTCGTTAGAAAGATCTATCCGAGAACTACCACTTTGGGAAGGGCAACATCGGTCCATGGACCCATGTTGCCCCCAAATTTCCCAAAAAACGTCGTTTAGGGCCTCAAAACGGCTCCGGAAGTTCAGGACCCGAAAAACTGCTAAAAATAGTAAACTGTGCTACAATTTAGGAAACTGAAAAGGCTGAAAGAGACAGTTATGGGGGTCCAAATGGGTTGGTGGGTGGCCACCAACATCCACCTGGATCATTCCTCCCCCCTTAGGAAGCAATGGTCCCCATTGCGTTGAGTTCCTCCATCTGCTGAACTTGTCCTGCAATCTCTGATGTGTCCAGTGATGGTCGGAAGCACGGTCGCCGATGGTCCACATTGAACATTTGGTGCAGGCGAAGGAATGGAGGAATGATGTGCTCCAAAGCATTGTTCCCCATAGCCTTGGTACCGCTGTAAGGACCATGTCGGAGTGATCTGAGCTTCTGATGGGTTCTGGTAAGGCGTTCTTTCTGTCGATGCAACCAGACTTTGTTGCCCCCCTGAAACTTGTGTGGTACCCATGTGGGTGAGGAGAAGTTGTTCCTGTGTTCTGTCATGACCGTATCCCTTTTCTGCTGCTGCTGTGTATAGGAACCCTTTGCAGGGGTCATGGATGTAGCAACGATCTTCCCCTTACTTTGGGAGTGAACCAGACAGATGAATTTCCTGGTCTGTGATATGAGCTTGCTGCCTTTCTTGGTAGTGATCAAAGATGTGGCGGTAGGTGGGGCTACCTCCGGTATCCTGTATAATGAATTATTCAAAGAAATAATGACAGCACGAGGCCTTGACTCATACACAGCATGTCGCCTCCACAAGTATGGTTGGCCTAATAATACATCGCAAACATCCAGAGGTGTAACATCACACAATACCTCGTCTGTGAAGGGCTTGATGCTGTAGGGAAGGCGGCACTGCTGGCGAACTTTCAGATCTCGTCCTTCGTGAAGCCACCCGATACTGTACGGCTGCGGATGCGGTGTAGTCGGTAGGCCCAACCGCTTCACGACCTCTGCTGAAATGAGGTTCTTTTGGCTGCCACTGTCGACAATGAATTGCAGCGGCGAACCCTTCACCCACATCTGTGAGTGGAAAAGACGCTCCCCTTCCTCTGGATTTTCGGGCTCATCTTTCTGGATCTTGGCGGTGGCAACAGTGGCGCTGGGATCCGCATCAATGATCTGCTTCCCTTTGCCATTCCCCTTGTCGAGTTCTGGCTCAGGGTCAGAACATGCATCTGATTCGGAAGCCTTCAACTCGGCCACCAACGACTGCTTGGTCCGACACTCACTTGTGTCATGAGTGGGACTCCTGTGGAACTCACACCACTCTCCTGTGTCCTTCTTCGGCTTCATGGTGTTGTTCTTTTCTTGCGGCTTCGACGAGTTGTCTTGGGTCACCCCGCCTTGGCTTTGTCCTTTGGGCTTCGGATTTGCAGATCCAAAGTCTCGCTTCTTCTGTTTGAACTTTTGCTCGATTTTGACAACGTATCGGTATGCTGTGCCGAGTGAGGAGATGTTCAAGAACACCATCTCTTCCTGGATGTATCTGTGCAGGCATCCACGGTATTTGAGTACCAGATGCAGCTCAGAATCTTTGATACCCAACTGTGTGCGAAGGGTATGAAAAATGTTTGTGAACTCCGGCACATCTTGGTCTCGTCCCTGCCGCAGTGTGGTCCATTTGATGTATTTGTCCTCATAGCTTCCGACAGGGTAGTACTGCTCTTTGATGGCATCCCGGAAGTCAGTCCAAGTGGGTGCGGCTGAAAACAGTGAGCCTGTACTTTCATCCTTCTGCTCGCAGTAGGTTTCCCACCAGTCCTTGACGTGGGGGGCTGCTTTGAGAAGAGCGAAAACAATCTTTTCCCGACTTGAAAATTCGTGAACAGAAAAATACCCATCTAGCAGATTTAACCATTTATCTACGGCATCTGCGTCCATTTGACCCTCGAAGATGGGGATTTCAAAATTAACTTGTACCTTGAACGGCGTGGCGTTTCTAGAGTCGCTGTTGGAAGCCGATGCGTCGCCTCTGGGTAGCCACTGAAGGATCTGCGCAAAGCTATCCATCATCGCGTTCCTTTGCCGCTCGAGTGCTTCTTCGAGCAAGATTTTGATAGGATCTCCTGCCCCCTCGTCTTTCTTCTCATCCGCCATGGGAGGCCGTCGGGATTTGCGAGGCTGGTCTTGCAAAGGTTCGACCAGTTCAAGCCCTAACTCCTTATATCCCGACCTCGTTGGGGACATGCAAAGAAAAACAGAGAAAAAGCAGACCGCTCCGATACCACTGATCCGGATTTAAACAGGAACGCAATAGATTACAGAGATAACCATAAATACAGAGATACGATAATCATAAAAACAGAGATGCAGCGGAAATAATACTTCATTTCATTAATGGAAAATACCGAAATATGCTTACAACCAGAAATGGAAATAAACCAGCTAGGGCGATGGTAGCTATCTCTGAGAAGAGATGTGCGGCTACATGCCTCTGAACTGTTCCGAACTGTATTACAATGAGGCTCGAAGGCCTATTTATTGTTGAGAAACAATGGAAAACCCTTCACATCCCGAAACCTAACCCTAGAAGATGAAACGCCAAATTGTGGGCCCCGTTTGGGTAAATTGGTACATCAATTTCCCGGGGTCGTAACTTTGGCATACGATCTCCGTTTGACGCGTACGATAGCTCGTTAGAAAGATCTATCCGAGGACTACCACTTTGGGAAGGGCAACATCGGTCCATGGACCCATGTTGCCCCCAGATTTCCCAAAAAACGTCGTTTAGGGCCTCAAAACGGCTCCGGAAGTTCAGGACCCGAAAAACTGCTAAAAATAGTAAACTGTGCTACAATTTAGGAAACTGAAAAGACTGAAAGAGACAGTTGTGGGGGTCCAAATGGGTTGGTGGGTGGCCACCAACATCCACCTGGATCATTCCTCCCCCCTTAGGAAGCAATGGTCCCCATTGCGTTGAGTTCCTCCATCTGCTGAACTTGTCCTGCAATCTCTGATGTGTCCAGTGATGGTCGGAAGCACGGTCGCCGATGGTCCACATTGAACATTTGGTGCAGGCGAAGGAATGGAGGAATGATGTGCTCCAAAGCATTGTTCCCCATAGCCTTGGTACCGCTGTAAGGACCATGTCGGAGTGATCTGAGCTTCTGATGGGTTCTGGTAAGGCGTTCTTTCTGTCGATGCAACCAAACTTTTTTTGCCCCCTTGAAACTTGTGTGGTACCCATGTGGGTGAGGAGAAGTTGTTCCTGTGTTCTGTCATGACCGTATCCCTTTTCTGCTGCTGCTGTGTATAGGAACCCTTTGCAGGGGTCATGGATGTAGCAACGATCTTCCCCTTACTTTGGGAGTGAACCAGACAGATGAATTTCCTGGTCTGTGATATGAGCTTGCTGCCTTTCTTGGTAGTGATCAAAGATGTGGCGGTAGGTGGGGCTACCTCCGGTATCCTGTATAATGAATTATTCAAAGAAATAATGACAGCACGAGGCCTTGACTCATACACAGCATGTCGCCTCCACAAGTATGGTTGGCCTAATAATACATCGCAAACATCCAGAGGTGTAACATCACACAATACCTCGTCTGTGAAGGGCTTGATGCTGTAGGGAAGGCGGCACTGCTGGCGAACTTTCAGATCTCGTCCTTCGTGAAGCCACCCGATACTGTACGGCTGCGGATGCGGTCTAGTCGGTAGGCCCAACCGCTTCACGACCTCTGCTGAAATGAGGTTCTTTTGGCTGCCACTGTCGACAATGAATTGCAGCGGCGAACCCTTCACCCACATCTGTGAGTGGAAAAGACGCTCCCCTTCCTCTGGATTTTCGGGCTCATCTTTCTGGATCTTGGCGGTGGCAACAGTGGCGCTGGGATCCGCATCAATGATCTGCTTCCCTTTGCCATTCCCCTTGTCGAGTTCTGGCTCAGGGTCAGAACATGCATCTGATTCGGAAGCCTTCAACTCGGCCACCAACGACTGCTTGGTCCGACACTCACTTGTGTCATGAGTGGGACTCCTGTGGAACTCACACCACTCTCCTGTGTCCTTCTTCGGCTTCATGGTGTTGTTCTTTTCTTGCGGCTTCGACGAGTTGTCTTGGGTCACCCCGCCTTGGCTTTGTCCTTTAGGCTTCGGATTTGCAGATCCAAAGTCTCGCTTCTTCTGTTTGAACTTTTGCTCGATTTTGACAACGTATCGGTATGCTGTGCCGAGTGAGGAGATGTTCAAGAACACCATCTCTTCCTGGATGTATCTGTGCAGGCATCCACGGTATTTGAGCACCAGATGCAGCTCAGAATCTTTGATACCCAACTGTGTGCGAAGGGTATGAAAAATGTTTGTGAACTCCGGCACATCTTGGTCTCGTCCCTGCCGCAGTGTGGTCCATTTGATGTATTTGTCCTCATAGCTTCCGACAGGGTAGTACTGCTCTTTGATGGCATCCCGGAAGTCAGTCCAAGTGGGTGCGGCTGAAAACAGTGAGCCTGTACTTTCATCCTTCTGCTCGCAGTAGGTTTCCCACCAGTCCTTGACGTGGGGGGCTGCTTTGAGAAGAGCGAAAACAATCTTTTCCCGACTTGAAAATTCGTGAACAGAAAAATACCCATCTAGCAGATTTAACCATTTATCTACGGCATCTGCGTCCATTTGACCCTCGAAGATGGGGATTTCAAAATTAACTTGTACCTTGAACGGCGTGGCGTTTCCAGAGTCGCTGTTGGAAGCCGATGCGTCGCCTCTGGGTAGCCACTGAAGGATCTGCGCAAAGCTATCCATCATCGCGTTCCTTTGCCGCTCGAGTGCTTCTTCGAGCAAGATTTTGATAGGATCTCCTGCCCCCTCGTCTTTCTTCTCATCCGCCATGGGAGGCCGTCGGGATTTGCGAGGCTGGTCTTGCAAAGGTTCGACCAGTTCAAGCCCTAACTCCTTATATCCCGACCTCGTTGGGGACATGCAAAGAAAAACAGAGAAAAAGCAGACCGCTCCGATACCACTGATCCGGATTTAAACAGGAACGCAATAGATTACAGAGATAACCATAAATACAGAGATACGATAACCATAAAAACAGAGATGCAGCGGAAATAATACTTCATTTCATTAATGGAAAATACCGAAATATGCTTACAACCAGAAATGGAAATAAACCAGCTAGGGCGATGGTAGCTATCTCTGAGAAGAGATGTGCGGCTACATGCCTCTGAACTGTTCCGAACTATATTACAATGAGGCTCGAAGGCCTATTTATTGTTGAGAAACAATGGAAAACCCTTCACATCCCGAAACCTAACCCTAGAAGATGAAACGCCAAATTGTGGGCCCCGTTTGGGTAAATTGGTACATCAATTTCCCGGGGTCGTAACTTTGGCATACGATCTCCGTTTGACGCGTACGATAGCTCGTTAGAAAGATCTATCCGAGGACTACCACTTTGGGAAGGGCAACATCAGTCCATGGACCCATGTTGCCCCTAGATTTCCCAAAAAACGTCGTTTAGGGCCTCAAAACGGCTCCGGAAGTTCAGGACCCGAAAAACTGCTAAAAATAGTAAACTGTGCTACAATTTAGGAAACTGAAAAGGCTGAAAGAGACAGTTGTGGGGGTCCAAATGGGTTGGTGGGTGGCCACCAACATCCACCTGGATCATTGCTTCACCCCATGTGCTACCTTTTTACGTCCCCGACAAACTAATGGCTAGGGAGATAGCTTGTCAGACCTGTGGTGTAGGGGGAATGAGCAAGGTACTAAAAGATTCCAAGAAGGTCATTTGGCCCCAATTTCTTGTAATATGTAGAGCATTTTCATTGCATGACTTAGGTCATGCTTTCAAAGAAGTTGATAATATATTATGTTTACAACTACCAAAGTTCCCGGGAAGGCAATATGATCCCTTTGGTGTTGTAAGTAATTTTACTACAATGGTTAAAATAAAAGTGTTTTCTCATGAAGAAGATCCCTTTGACGATGTTTTTCTGTAGAAAAACATCTTAAGAGAGGTTCAACATATAGCATGAATTCAGTTTGACCAAGAAAATCTCCAAAATTTTGACAATTACAGAAAGCAGTGGTTATCAAAGGTCCCATTGGACCAATTGCTCATCGAACCAATAAGGGAGCCTACTCCCAGTGTTAGCTTAAGTGAAGGTTCAAAAAAGAAGTCCAAAACAAGTTCTGAAAAAGAATCAACTAAAAAGTCTAGTGATCAATCCAAGAGTGAACATAGTAGAAGCAGAGTCAATAAAAGACACAACTCAGTCTATAGAAAAGCATGATTAGCAGGCTTTGTCCCCAAAACGAGTTGAAACTCCCACTCCTCTTACAAAGCCAATAAAGCCACTCATAATTGATCTCGAAGGGGAATGGGAAAATTTTAATAAGATACTGAGCACAGAAGAACAGAGCGCAGAGCCACTGACAAATCCAAAAGAGACAACCACAGAAATGGTAATAGAGAGGGATGTTAGTACTTAGGAAATTGAGCTCATTCCTGTTGCTCCCTCGTCTGAAATTATACTAAGGATAGAGGAAATTCCTCCTCTAGATGTATTTTATAGCCCTCAATATAAGGCTGTTGTCAGAAGGCAAAGAAAGAAAAGGAAGCTAGATGTTGTGCTCACTCCTGAGGATGAACCATTGGATGTTCTTTGGAAAGACCCCATTACAGACCCATTGGAAAATCTAACTAGGCTTTCACAGATTGTAGATGCATATGCTTCGGCAACTATTGATAAGGTAGCAGAGATTCAATTGCTACTTAAAGAAAAAGAGGATAGGATTTTGTTTTTGGAACAACATTTACAGCAAGTAAGCATCAATCAAGAAGCAGAAACATAGTTGGCAAAACTACAGCAAGAATTCCAGCAAATGCAATTGGCACATCAAAGCAGTTTGGCTAATAAAGAAGAATAGATACAAGGTATGATAGAACTGCATAAAGATGATCCCAAAATTGGGGAGTTTATCATAGAAGAACTTGCTCTCAATTCACAGCTCCTACAACAAAAGAACTACTCTGCCAGAAGATCTTGCAATGGAATTCCCATTGCGAAATGAGCGATAATATTACAAATGAGATCGTAGAATTACGACTTGAATATGATTCAATTTTTAAGAAGGTCTCAGACTTCTTGAACTGGCAGAGATCTGAAGAAGAGCATACATGCCCAGAATTGATGAATCACACAAAGAAATTTTATTCTCGAAATGGGATTCTTGGCTAAAGGAAGCAGAACAGGTAATGGAAGACGCAGCGGTAGTAGTGAATAGTGTCATTGAATGCATAAAAGAAAATCTACACAAGGCCAATTTCGTAGCAGAGACCACTCCGGGCTTCCTTCCAAAGGCACAACAGCTTCAAACAATGCGGAAGCAAATAATAGAGGAAAGGGTAGAGGCGATTAAACAGGTAAACAAGTTAAACTAGGAAACATACTGGCAGTACCTGGTAAAACCACATAGCCAATGGATGACCCTGAAGTGCCTCATAACTTCTGCCGAGAAGATAGTGCCAACTCTTGCCAACATCGTATTTGCAGGACAGTTAAAAGCTGAAGTCAACCAATTGACGTTTTTGAAACCGATGCTGGATATTTGCAATCTAAAGGATCAGATGTAGGATTTATCATAGATATAGTTTTGTTTTGTTTTAGTTTATTTTTTCTTAAAATGAGGTAGGTCGTTTAAACCTCCTCATCTATTTTTGTAATATTTATTTTTAGATTTCATAGAGTAGTATTTAAACCCCTCTCATGCATTTAGAGAGGGGTCCAGAGTTTTATCAAAAACAATTCTTTAGAACGTGCATTTTGCCCCCCACTGAGGAGGTTTTGATAAAATGAATGGAATGAGATTTATTTTCTATATGAGTTTAATATCTGCTACTAAAATGCACTTTTGTACTCTTAGTGGATGTTAAGTGATTTGAAGATAGATCTATATTGCTGCAGCTCATGAGTAGAACTTATTACAAATGGTATTTTTATCTCCTAATACTTTTTACTTATGTGTTAAGCAATAAATCATTTTCAGTTATTTATATATGAAAGTTTGAATGTTTAGTTGTCATTATTGCACTTCTGTATGGTGATAACTTACTCTTTATGCTGAATATGTGAATGACTCTTATGCAATATATTTCTCATAATTTTTTCGACTAAATTTTTATACAAAACAATCATTTTTGAATGGATTGTTTCTCATGGTGATTGAATGATCTTCATTATTGATTGCTTTTAGAAATTATTTTAGATCGCATAAGTAAACGTTACTCCTGGGATAGTTTAAAGTTATATGTTTTCTTTGATTACAATAGATTGCATATGTTAGTTAGAAGATAGATTAGATTTAGAACAATCATTCACCCCATAAAACCCCAAAAAATAAAAACATCATCCTGCTAGCACACAAATCATAAACGGATTGGGAAGATGGTCCCATCATCCCCAGTCGGAGCCACTATTCCAAACGGAAAAGGAGCTGCATTAAGGTCGAGACCAGGTAGTTACCCCCCTTGTTGGAGATCTGATTTTTTGAGCCTTCAACATATTTGGCACTAGAAGGAGGGCCTAACTATGAATGGAAAGTAAATCTACATCTTCATGCCATTCTAAGAGTAAAACTCCCTCACCATCACCCTCAACTTCTCATTCGCATTCCAAATCTTCTATCTCTGAACCAAAAGTTGAAAAGAAAAATACAGAGCACATTACTGAAATCCCAAACAAGCCAGATCATTCTTCTTCAGATCTCCCTGAGTTACAAACTTTAATTCATATGTTACAGGGGATTTCATTATCACAAGAAGAATCTGAGTTTTCCCAAGGTAGTGTCACTTCTCATCTGACCCCATCTCAACGACTGACTAGAGCACAAAGCGAAAAGTTAGGAATCCCACTAGTTGAGTTTCCTTTATCGAGTCGTAAGAAAGCTAGGAAAACACCAGCAGAATCTCAGAGTGAGGTTCTATCATCATTTTCATCTACCATCCCATCCATTTCATCACAAGAACACTTATCCATCTCCCAACTCCAGGTCGTGGTTCACACAAGTACAGGAGTAACATCCTCCTCTACCCAACCACCTCTATCCACTGCCACACCTCCTCCTACTCATACCCCGATGATGGCAAGAAATCTACCACCAAGGCCATGGGCTAATCCAAGAGTTGTAAGAATTCCTCCACCTTTATCGCAATTACCAGCTCATCCTAAGAAATGGTTGCCCAAATTCAATCCTGATAATGGCCAACTAGCTGAGGAACACATAAATAATTTCATGTTATCTATCAATTTGAATGGATTAAAAGAAGAGGATGTAGTTGTAATATTATTCCCTTATACTTTGCAAGGAGCAGCAGGATCATGGTATTTTCATTACCATTTGGCTCCATAAATAATTGGGATACATTTCAGGATCAATTTTTGATGAAATTTGGGGATGATAGGTCTACGTCAACCTTAATAAATGACCTCTCCAATTTGAAAGCTGAACCAAAAGAGCCAATCAAGGACTTGAATTCTCACTTTAATAAGTTATTGAACAAAATACCAGCAACATCTACGCCTAGCAATGAGGTCCAAAATGAATGGTATATTTCCACTTTACCTTCAAATTCAGCTATCTTTGTAGATACGGTTGCCAAGCCAATGTTAGCAGAAAACACAAAAGAGGCAATTGCTGTAGAAAAATGTATCCTAGCTATAGAAAAGAAAAATGTTGTAGAAGAAAGAAAGTCTAAAAAAGTGTCTTTTAGAGATGATTCTAAGAAGAAACAAGCGAAGGATCCATTCGACCTGGAAGGGTTGCAAAAAGTTTTGAAGACCATGTCTAATGAAATTGTGGATATCAAGAAACAAGTAGCAGAAACCTCTTCCAAGAAACCTTATAGACCCTTTAAAGGAAATCCTTCATTCGATCCAAAGCATCCAAACACTATAACAAACATAGAATCAGAAGGAGAAGAGGAAGAAGTTTCAAATGAGGAACAAATTGATGATGATGAAGTTGTAGAGCTTCAAGAAATGTGGGATTTCATTCTTCCAGATGAGGAAGATCAAGAGGTACTACCTGTTGCTACTAGAAGTAGAAATCAACTTGACCCTCCATAATCCAGTGCTAAACAGAAAAGCCCAATTCCACCTCCCAAGGATAAAATAGTAGGTAAAAAGTCCTCACCAAAGTCTACTCAGAAAAACCCAATTCAATCTAATTTGACCTCTTCCTCCAAAACACTTATTGTAGTAGATGAAATGGAATACAATATTGTTGAAGATATGAAGAAAAATAGAGCAAACATTACTCTTCATGAGCTCAGTAAGTTAAAAAATCAATAGAAATTACTCTTGAAAGAGTTGAAGGCAGTACCTACTACACCTCTCCCTACTACGGTAATATCACAAGCTACCAATGAAATGGGGAGACCTCCGACTGGCATGTCAAATAAAGTTGATCCAAATGACATTGCTTTGATTGGAGGAAGGTCAAAATCCCATACTCCGCCATTTCTCCTTACCTTTGAAGTTTTCAATAAAAATTTGCATAATTGTCTGGTGGATTCCGGTGCCTCATCTAACATTTTGCCTAAGATAGTTTGTGCAAAGTTAAATGTCCAACCTCAGAAATATGCAGTATGAATAGTGCAGCTGGATCGGTCTCATGTCAAGGTCATCGGTGAACTTAATCAAGTGACCATAAGGCTTTCATCAAACCCAAAGGTATGTCAAGTCATTGATATACTTGTCGCAGACATTCCTGAATTTTATGGACTAATCCTTAGCAGGGATTGGTTAGAGAAGCTTCAGGGTTACTTTGTGACTGACTAGCCTCATATGTGGCTCCCCTACAATGGCAAACCTAATCAGATCAAGGTTGAATGAGAAAGACATCAAAAGTATATAGTAACAGAGTTAGAAGGAGAAAATGAGCCGGTAGCATATAGCAACAACATAATTGGAAACTATTTTGTTGACTCATTCTTAGGGAATTTCAAGGCTCATACTTCACCTTTCTTGGAAAATTTTGTTTTATCTCAGATAGAAAATTTCTCTCAAACTGACACTTCTAGATGCATCAATTTTGTAGATAAACCTGTAAATAAAACTTTTTTTTGGAAATTATTTTTTGATGGTTCTAAGTCTAATGATGGAGCAGGAGCAGGTTGTATATTAGTTAGTCCACAAGGAGAGAAAACCATGTTAGCATGTAGGCTTGAATTCGATTGCACAAACAATACCATTAAATATGAAGCGTTAGTTCAAGTGTTATAGAAGGAAATCGGGCTTAATATCAAATACCTGCAAGCATTTGGAGATTCTGAGATTGTTATTAAACAGGTAAGAAATGCTATACATTGTCTTTCGAGACAATTGAAACACTATCAATCTTTAGTACAAGACCTGACTTCACACTTTATAGCATTTAATATTTCATCCATTCCCAAACTCTAAAATGCGAGCGCTGATCTCCTTGCTAATGTAGCTTCCAAGCTTTTTCCATCAGAGGACTATAGCCCAGACAGATTCTTAATTGAATTAATATTTAGACCCTCTATTCCTAATAACATTACCAACTAGAGAGTTTTCAACAATAATCTAGATATTGTGATTTTTCTGACTTCAGAAGGCTCTTACAATAATCAGATAATTGATGAAGACCAACATGACAAACAAATGGAACAAGAAAACAACAATAACGCTATACCAAAATACGTAGTCAAGTTAGAGCACCTATATGACTTAAAGGACAGATTTAAACGGTCCACCAATTCAAAACTTCAGAGTTCAACTCTGAGATATGAATTGGTAAATTTGGGGACAGACATAAAACCGTAGAACATCAACCTAGGTCTTGGCCTAACATCCTAATAAAAATCATCTTTCATCTTATTATTGAAATAATACAAGAGTGTCTTTGCTTGGAATTATGATGATCTCAAAACCTATGACACTTCGATTATACAACATACAATTTCGATGATCTCGGATGAAAAACCTGTTCAGAAAAAATTGAGAAAAATACATCCTAATCTGGAAAGCCAAATTAAATCTGTATTGAACAAATTATTATAAGACAAGATTATTTTTCTCGTTAGGCATTCTAGGTGGGTTTCCAATCTGGTCCTAGTCATAAAGAAAAATGGTGATATTCAGATTTGTATTGACTTTCGAAACCTCAATAAATCTTTCCAAAAGGATAATTTTCCACTACCCCCTATGGAACAGATATTACAATCGGTCACAGGGTCTGAATTAATGTCCTTTTTAGATGGCTTTCCAGGGTACAATCAAATCTTGGTCCACCCCGATGATCAATTGGAAACTACATTTAGAACAAAATTGGGCACTTACGTGTATCAAAAGATTCCATTTGGGCTGATCAATGCTAGTGCCACGTTTCAAAGGGCCATGGACATTACGTTTAAAGGATTAGTAAACAAGTCAGTGGTGACTTACTTAGATGACATAACAGTGTATTCTAAAAAACATAGTAATCATTTCAGAGGCTTAAAACAGATCTTCCAACGTTGTCAAAAATATGGATTCTCACTTAATCCTAAAAAATCTTTTTTTGCGTTAAGTGAGGGAAAGCTTCTTGCATTCATAGTGTCCAAATCCGGAATCCATATTGTCCCAGATAGGATTAAGGAAAATTTTGCGATATCTTTACCCCATAACAAAAAAGCAATGTAGTATTTCCTTGGTCAGATCAATTTTGTTAAAATATTTTTCCTTGACTTCTCAAGAATCGTGTCACCTCTCCAAGCCATGATAAAGAAAATCTCTCTCTTCAAATGGGGTCATGCATAACATGAAACGTTTGGCTTGATAAAAGAAGCAATTATAAATGCCCCATCTCTACCGACTCCAAACTTTTCCGATCCTTTCACTTTATATACCTTCACCTCTAAGAAATCGTATGTTGTCATACTCACATAAGCGAATCGAGATAAAGCTGAAGCCCCAATTGCCTTCTTCAATTCAAACTTGCAAGGAGCTGAATTAAATTACTCCGATGTTGAGAAATAGGCTTATGTTGTTTTCAAAGCAATCAAACATTTCAGACCTTTCCTTCTCAAGACTCACACCAAAATAATAGTGCCATTTCCAGCTGTAAGAAATATTTTGGTACAAAAGGATGTGGGCGAAAAGAGGGCAAATTGGGTCACAGCCCTGCAAGAATATGATGCTGAAATTAAACCAGCAAATATTGTAAAAGGTCAAGGTTTTTGCAGGATGTTGGCAGGAGCATCGCACATATCAGAAACGCAGTCTCCAGACAGTGAAGTACAAATGTATGAGGTAAGCCTAAATAATGCTGAATCAAGCTATGCTGATATCATGTTCTATTTGAAAAATGGATATGCTCCACCCCATTTGAATTACACAAAGAAAAGGGCTTTGAGGCTAAAAGCTAAACAATATCAAATTGTAAATGATGTACTCTTTAGTATGAATTATGATTTTGTTCTCCTTAGATGCCTTGAGAAATCTGAAACAGAAAAAATATTGCAAGAACTTAATGACGAGCCAGTAGGTGGACACTATGCAGGGGATGCAACAGCACATAAAATCCTACGCGCAGGCTACTACTAGCCAACATTATTTAAAGATGCAGATAGCTATGTAAGGAGATGTCAGATTTGTCAAACTATTGTTGGAAGACAGAGGAAACCATCGTTGCCATTACAGCCAGTCAACATTGATCGGCCCTTTGAACAATTGGGATTAGATATAATAGGTGAGATCGTTCCTCATTCTTCTAAATAGCATAAATACATCCTTACAACTACCGATTACTTTACCAAATGGGTAGAATCAGTTCCACTCAAGACAGCCAACTCTGAGAGTATCATCGAATTTATAGATCAATTCATAATCACCAAGTTTGGCTTACCCTCTTCTTTAATGTTTGATAGTGCATCATATTTCTCAGGTAATGTTATGACAAAATTTGCGCTCAAAAGAGGATTTAAACTTAAATATTCTGTTAATTATTAACCACAAGGAAATGGGTTGGCTGAATCAACAAACAAGAACCTTATTAGAATCATCAAACGGACTATTGATCAAAATCATAGAAACTGGCATAAGTCTTTAATGTACGCTCTTTGGGCAGATCGAATAACTCAGAAAACTTCTATTGGCACTTCTCCTTTTAATTTAGTTTATGGGAAAGAAGTGGTCCTACCAACAAATCTAGCTATTCCTTCTTTAGCCTTAGTTCAATTCATTGAAGAAACCCCTTCCTCATCCTTGCAATTAAGACAATTGCAGATCCTTAAGCTTGAAGAGGAACGAGAAAAGGCCAGAATTATCCACATGCATCATCAACAATTAGTAAAAGCTTCTTTTGACTCACACTCGGTGTCTAGAAAAGAATTTCAACTTGGAGACTTAGTATTAAAATGGGATAAAGCCCATGAAGAGAAAGGCAAGCATACTAAATTCCAATGGATGTGGCTTGGACCATTCCAGATTGTCGAACTCATTGGTCCATCAACTTTCATGTTACAAGATTTAGCAGGGAAAAGAGAGTCTTTACTTGTTAATGGATAGATCCTTAAGAAATATTTCCCATAGAAGATGATCTCTTCTATTTTCTGTAGATTATAGTTTTTAGTTAAGTTTTCTTTTGATAATAAAACATGTTGAGAATGTTCACTTTTGGTTTCCACGAGAGGAGTAGTGTCTCATGTCAATTTTGTTTTTCGCTTGTATAAGTGGTAATGGTTAAGAGAGACACAAAACGAACCAAGAGCGATGGCGGGTTCTCGAGAGATCAGGGTTTCAGAAGGTCTATTCAGCGCCGCCGCTGCCCTCAAAGATCAGCATTACCTTGGAACGGCTTGGGGCCTGGTAGATGGGTTCGTAGTGATTGATCTTTCCCTTTGGGTTTGGTCCGGATCTTCTACCGGATAAGAGTATTATGATTCGAAACAAAGCAAACAGAGTCTGGAGATTCTCCTTCCCTTCTCGGCTTAGGATGTTTCTCTCAGGTTGGATCTGGGTACCATTTTTCACTGCTTTTGGCGTTTTGCCTCAAATCAGCCGGACCCCAACCAGTATTGGGTAGTTGCGTTCTCCCCAGCGAGGGTTACGCCCTGGATAGGAAGTATTGCCTACTTCCATAAGGAAAAGATCCGGCAGACTGTTCCTCTACCCCCTCTCGGAAAGCTGTGGGCCCGATCTGTCACATTCTGGCAGCCCTCAAACGGATCGTTCGAAGACCAAGCATGGGGCGAGAGCTTGGGTCTGGATTCCCTGAGGTTTACAGTACTGGATAGGGGAAGAATAGAAGGAACCTGGGTCGCGGCAGGGTTGGGGATTACAGTTTTTCAAAATGATTCGGCTGTTGCATTCAAAGAAGGGGGACTGCATGTTGCAGATCTGCTCCCTCTCACAATGGATTGGCACAAATACTGTAGATCCGGGCTGGATCCATTCGATCTGACCAATATTCGAAGACAACCAGAACCTAGGCAGCAGATCGGTGGAAATTTGCATCAATCGAGCAGAGGGGATGCAGATCTTGACATGCAAATGGAAGATCGACCCAATAAGAGGTTAGATCTGGAAGACTGCCTACAGCCAGAGCACATGGCAATCAGCAGCGACATCGGCTTAGGCAGATCAGGAACTCAGCCAAAACCCAGACTTCAGGTAACAACAACTCGTTTTCATATTTTTATTAAAACCCCTGAGGGGAAATCCTGTATAGTATGGGTACATGCAGGAAGCACTATCATGCAGCTGAAACAACAAATTTGGGCAATGATCGGATATCCTGTTTAGATCCAACACTTGGTCAGTGGTAGGTGGTCTCTCCAGCACAGTAGAACTTTGGGAAGCTACGAGATTAGTTCAGAAAAAAACATTGTTTTAAACCTCAGGCTGAGAGGAGGGGCTCTGCCTCAGGGACAGCCAAGCTTCTCAGGAGGAGATAAGGGGAAAAAGACAGCATCTCAGCATCAACCCAAGGGAGGGTTCTCCTACAAAAACATTCTACAAGGTAACAGAGATTCAGGGTCCTCTCCAGATCAAGGTGGATATATATCCAGGCCATACATAGTAGATCAGCTAGGGAAAACTCCAGCCCTTAACTTTGATTCTACAGGGCTTGATGATTTCGTTAAGTCTTATGAAACGTAGGCCCTAATTTATCGTTTCAACAGTTTTTGGCCAAAACCATCGGATCTATTTCACTGGATTTTCACCAGTTGGACCATGAAATGTGATATACATTTATGCTCCAAGGGGTTCTTCATAGTTAGATTTGCATCCAGGGCAGTCAGAGACAAAATCATCAGTGATGGACCTTGGTTCTGGGGAACGTCGGGGTTGTTCATGACTCCATGGTTTCCAGATTTCGATCCAAACAAAATGACTGTATCCAAAGTGCCGGTCTGGGTCCGTCTATACAACCTTCCCCTTCACTTTTGGAGTGAACGATTTTTGGAAGGAATTGGGAACAACATAGGGAAATACATCAAAACAGATCTGGAGAGGATTGATGAAAGGGTCTACACTTTTGCATGCATTTGTGTGGAAGTAGATCTAAGTAAAGGGCTGCCAGACAACATAAGGTTGATCTACAAACAACAAAATTGGCTGCAAGCACTAGACTATGAAAATACAGCTTTCAGATGCAGGCTATGCAGGCAAACAGGACACCTGCAAAGCACATGTCCAGAAGCCAAGAAAGAAAACAGTAAAAGAAAGTAGAAAGGGAAGCAGAGGAAAGGAAGGCAATTTTCTCCCCCCACCTCTGAAGACGAAGAATTAGAAGCAGAAGAGGAAGATACACCCGCAGAGAATGTTGAGGTATCCCAAGAAATGGAGACATAGAAGGAAACTACACCAGACAACAAGGCTTTACAGCTTCATCCAAATCAGGCAGAGAAGACAAACGAGGATCAGAGCATGGGAGGGATCAAACGGCATCACCACTCAGATACTTCAGATTCAGACAAGGAAGCAGGATCTCAGAAAGCAGAAACACAGTTAGTCATAGCTTTGATCGAGCCCACCCAAGGAGAGTGGCGCAAGGTTGAAAAGAAAAAGGGAAGAAAAACCTGAAGTGTGAGTTTTTACTCACTACCGAACTCAGTTTTTCTTGCCTCCTCTTTTTTTTCTCTTTTTTCCCTTTCTTCTTCTTCATCTGCACGTTAGCTTTGTAACGTTGCATGGGGTACGAAAGCACTTGAGCCCAATGGGCGTCTTATGGAAATGCTTCAAGCATCTGCTAGTGTAACTTTTCATTTTTTAAATAAAAGGTTACCGATTTTTCCACTGGAAAAAAAAAAAAAGTGGTAATGGTTATGAAAATTAATCTCAATTTTTTGAAACATAGGGTCAAGTTCTATTATTCTGAAAATTTTGCTTGTTCTTTTGTTTCAATTATCCAAAATTTTTGGTTAGAATCAACCTTAGGAAGAAGTTTTCCTTACATTAGTAACAAAAGGTATCAATAACAAAACAAAGATTCTCTACGAAAAATCTATTTTTAAACTCTACAATTGTCGTCCAGTAGAATTCTTAAGGAACCAATGACTTCCCCCCCACTCAAGGAATTTGCAAGATTCAAGGAGTAATTCAATTATACACTTTAAAACTTAAAGAATAAGAGGTCTCATCAAGAGCTGGCTTATCATGATCATAAAGATTATAACTAACTGACATTGCCATACTGCATATCAAAATAGGTTAATGGCTTAAGATTGTTTCAATCAAAAGACAAGGGGTCTCATCATGAGCCAACTTGTTCAATTAAGTTATAAATCAAGTGAATGGCACTGTCAATTTTGGCCACCAAACCAAGACAATGTTTTTTAAGAATTAAAAGAGAAATAAGAAAAGAAAAAGCAATAAGAGTATATGAGGGCTTATCTTTGAAAATTGCATGCTTCTCAAGTAGGACACGGGATCATTGTTGGGTAACAGGTAACCTTGTTGAGGCTATGAACACTTGCTAGCAGCAGAGGCTCTACCGACAACAAATGAGTACACCAAAACTGATCTAAAGAGATGTTTTTTCTTTTATCTTTACAACCAAGTAATGACTAATGTGAGTAACATGACTAACTCTAGGAAGAGGATAATCAAAATAAAGATAGTTAGAACAAGATGTTGTTATTTGATAAGTAGCACTATTTACCTTATATTTCGTATAATGAAGTTTCATTTTCAAAACCATTTTTTTTTGGAAGTTTTAGAAAATTCAAAAAAATCATCACGGATAACTGGTTCTTCCAAGTGAATTGCCAATTGTTGTGCCTATCAAGAACCCCCCATTTATTAGTGTTAGTAGTAACACTAATAAATGGGGACCCTTCTAAAAAATCAAATCTTAGCATTGAATGTTGCCTTTTTGTTTTTAGAATAAAACAAGATGTCAAAGTGGAACTTGCTAAAACATAGAAATTTGCCTTTTCATACTCCTAGTGCATAAAACTTCACAAACTATGAGTTTCTTATAAAAGTGCTACATGACCATAAGGACTAAGAAAAACTTTATAAACAGAAAAGTCATGAACGTTAAGGAAAACGTTAAAAACCCCGCTTTATGAAAGGTTATTCTCGCATCACAAAAGGTTATAGTGGACATCCCTTATAAGAGTTACTACTTGAAAATGCGATCCGCGAGAATGCGATATCATGAAGCTTATAACTTCATCGCATCGCAAATTCCAATACGGCGGTGTTACCTTATGAAATGAAAGTAAATAGTGTGAAATGCAATAACATCTCACAAATCGCATATCGTAGCAGCGCATGTAATAATGGTTTTTAATGAAATAGAGTTTTTCCAATATAGTGATCTGCGATATTGTGAAGAAAATCACAAAATCACTTTTATCGCAGTTCGAAGGGCTCAGAGTTCTAGGACAGTACTTTCTAGCGTTCGATGCAAAGTTATGAACATTAAAGTTTAGCGTAACAGTCCATTAGTGGTCATTTATTAAAAAATGATTCGGATCAGTGTAAAGGACCATTTGAAGCAAGTTGACATACTTTGATATGATTTAGAATTAAAGACCTCCTTTCACCTTATTTTCATCATTCTATTGATTGTTCCAGCATTCAATATCATTTTTATCATATTTTTGCTCTCTGCTTACAACTTTCCGGAAGAACACGCAGAGATTAACACATGAAGAAATGGGAAAGAAAGGCAAGGCTCCTACGGCTGAGAAGTCAGAAATGACCCCTTTATTCACAAACACTACATGTAGTATGGACGTAGGGATATCTACCTGGGAAGCTATGTATCAGTTGTTAGAGGATGAACACCCGAGAATTATGGAAGTTACAGTTACAGCGGATGGACATGGCTCTTCTAAAGCATCCCTAACTGAACTTGCATGCTCGTTTCTACACTACATTGTGGCGAGGCCAAAAATACTCCCCTACACCAATATGGTGAAATGGACTATAGATCACACAGACATATCTGACAGAGAGTTCAAAAAAAAAGCCAGGAGGTCATGGGGTCATTTACTCCAAACAATTTGAGGTGTATGTACCACTTACCAAAACCCCAGGCCAACTACAACAAGCAATTTGTTGAGAATTTCGCCAAGGAGAATGAAGACTTGGCAGAATGCACAAAGCACTGGTCAAACAATGAGGAAAGACTGAAAAAGGATAAAAACAGTATGTACACCACTGGCTCTCTTTGTTCTCCTTACTATTTTGTCACTGCAATGTTATGTAGACTGTTTGGGAAACCAGAGATCAACAAGTTTTCATCAGAATGGTTACCTCTGGTGGATGCGGCTACCAATGCCACAATAATGGATTGGGCTCAAATCCTATCAGACAATTTAGCCACTGCAATTTTACGATATAAAACTAAAAGAAGCTTCGCTTCGAGGGTTTACCCTCCATTCTTTTTTAGCACCTATGCCATGGATGCTATTTGTTTTGTTTCCGAATTTCCTATTATGGGATGGAGGTGGACGGTACAAAACCCACTTCCCATTTAGGTTTATCACAAAGTATTGTGGGAATCCAATTTCATCCCATATTTCTTTAAAATTTGTCATTGAGTTACGCTCCCGATTTATAAAATTCTATACAACCGAGATGCCCCAAGGTTTTCCCCAAAAGCTGAAGTGGATATTCTCTTTGTGGCAAGGTGGTTTGGGGAAGAATTGTTCACATATATCAGAGTGTTTGGTAGCATTGCTTCACCCCATGTGCTACCTTTTTACATCCCCGACAAATTGATGGCTAGGGAGATAGCCTATCAGACCTGTGGCATAGGGGGAATGAGAAAGGTACTGAAAGATTCCAAGAAGGCCATTGGCAATTTCCTGTAATATAAGGAGAATTTGCATTGCATGACTTAGGTCATGCTTTCAAAGAAGTTGATAATGTATTATGTTTACAACTACCAAAGTTCTCGGGACGACAATTTGATCCCTTTGGTGTTGTAAGTAATTTTACTACAATGGTTAAAATAAAAGTGTTTTCTCATGAAGAAGATCCCTTTGATAATGTTTTTCTGCAGAAAAACATCTTCAGATAGGTTCAACATATAGCACGAATTTAGTTTGACCAAGAAAATCTCCAAAAGTTTGACAATTACAAAAAGCAGCGGTTATCAAAGGTCCCATTGGACCAATTGGTCATCGAACCAATAAGGGAGCCTACTCCCAGTGTTAGCTTAAGTGAAGGTTCAAAAGAGAAGTCCAAAACAAGCTCTGAAAAAGAATCAGCTGAAAAGTCTGGTGATCAATCCAAGAGTGAACATAGCAGAAGTGAGGAGTCAATAAAAGACACAGCTCAATCTACAGAAAAGCCTGATTAGTAGGCTTTGTCCCCAAAACAAGCTGAAACTCCCACTCCTCTTACAAAGCCAATAAAGCCACTTGTAATCGATCTCAAAGGGGAATGGGGAAATTGTAATAAGATACTGAGCACAGAAGAACAGAGCGCAGAGCCATTGACAAATCCAAAAGAGACAACCACATAAATGGTAATAGAGAGGGCTATCAGTACTCAGGAAATGGAGCACATTCGTGTTGCTCCCACGTCTGAAATTATACTAAGGTTAGAGGAAATTCATCCTCTAGATGTACTTTATAGCCCTCAACAAGGCTGTCATTAGAAGGCAAAGAAAGAAAAGGAAGCTGGATGTTGTGCTCGCTCCCGAGAATGAACCTCTGGATGTTGTTTGGAAAGACTCCACTACAGACACATCGGAAAATATAACTAGGCCTTCATAGATCATAGGTGCGTACGCTTTGGTAACTATTAATAAGGCAGCAGAGGCTCAATTGCTACTTAAAGAAAAAGAGGATAGGATTTTGTTTTTGGAACAACAGTTACAGCAAGTCAGCATCAACCAAGAAGCAGAAACACAGTTGGCAAAACTCCAGCAAGACTTCCAGCAAATGTAATTGGCACATCAAAGTAGTTTGGCAAATAAAGAAGAATAGATACAAGTTATGATAGAACTGCATAAAGACGATCCCAAAATTGGGGAGTTTATCATAGAAGCACTTGCTCTCAATTCCCAGCTCCTGTAACAAAAAGAACTGCCAGAAGATCTCGCAATGGAATTTCCATTGTGAATTGAGCGATAATATTACAAATCAAGTCATAGAATTACGACTTGAATATGGTTCAATTTTTAAGAAGGTCTCAGACTTCTTGAACTGGCAGAGATCCAAGGAAGGAAAAAAAGTGGACATTCCCAGAATTGATGAATTGCACAAAGAAATTTTATTCGTGAAATGGGATTCTCGGTTAAAGGAAGTAGAACAGGTAATGGAAGACGTAGCGGCAATAGCGAACAGTCTCATTGAATGCATAAATGAAAATCTTCACAAGGCCAATTTGGTAGCAGAGACCACTCCGGGCTTCCTTCGAAAGGAACAACAGGTTAAAATAGTGTGGAAACAAATAGCAGAGGAAAGGGCAGAGGCGATTAAACATGTAAACAAGTTAAACTAGGAAACATACTAGCAGTACTTGGTAAAACCACATAGCCAATGGATGACCCTGAAGTGCCTCATAACTTCTGTTGAGAAGATAGTGCTAGCTCTTGCCAATGCCGTATTTGTAGGATAGTTAAAAGTTGAAGTTGGCCAACCGACGCTCTTGAAACTGATGCTGGATATTTGCGATCTAAAGGATCAGATGCAGGATTTATCATAGGTAGTTTTGTTTTGTTTTAGTTTATTTTTTCTTAAAATGAAGCAGGTCGTTTAAACCTCCTCATCTATTTTTGTAATATTTATTTTTAGATTTCATAGAGTAGTATTTAAAACCCTCTCATGCATTTAAAGAGGGGTCCAGAGTTTTATCCAAAAAAATTCTTCAGAACGTGCATTTTCCCCCCACTGAGAAGGTTTTGATAAAATGAATGGAACAAGATTTATTTTCTATATGAGTTTAATATCTGCTACTGAAATGCACGTTTGTACTCTTAGTGGATGTTAAGTGATTTGAAGATAGATCTATATTGCTGCAGCTCATGAGTAGAACTTATTACAAATGGTATTTTTATCTCCTAATACTTTTTACTTATCTGTTAAGCAATAAATCATTTTTAGTTATTTAGATATGAAAGTTTAAATGTTTAGTTGTCATTATTGCACTTATGTATGGTGATAACTTACTCTTTATGCTGAATATGTGAATGACTCTTATGCAATATATTTCTCATAATTGTTTTGGCTAAATTTTTATACAAAATAATCATTTTTAAATGGATTCTTTTCTCATGGTGATTGAATGATCTTCATTATCAATTGCTTTTAGAAATTATTTTAGATCGCATAAGTAAACGTTACTCCTAGGATAGTTTAAAGTTAGATGTTTTCTTTGATTACAATAGATTGCATATGTTATTAGAAGATAGATTAGATTTAGAAGAAGCATTCACCCCATAAAATCCCAAAAATGAAAAACATCATCCCGCTAGCACACAAATCATAAATAGATTGGGAAAATGGTCCCATCATCCCCAGTTGGAGCCACTATTCTAAACGAAAAAGGAGATGCATTAAGTTCTGGACCAGGTGGTTATCCCCCTTGTTGGAGACTCGATTTTTTGAGCCTTCAACAGGTCCCTAACCTTCTCAATTGCTTGCCCAAGGTACTCAAGTTTCAGTAGGTCAAATTACTCAAAATTTGGCATAGTCTCAATCGAACCCGTACCAGGGGGCAATGAAAACCCCGATCGAGCAACAATATCTATCACATCAAGTGCCTTTTCAGGGCTAGCAAAACCAAACCCAACCATTCCAATGGATTTATCGCCATCCCTGGGCTGGGAAACAAACCTACTTGTATGTTGGTTATCAGAACCCTCCATATTCTACTAACCAAGTTCCCTATTATCAGAAACCTCCTGTTAAAGCGGCTACAACCACCCTCCAAAACGTTTCCTTAGCTTCGTTTTGGAGCCTGCCTACCAACCATCCTCAATAGCATGTCTTGCACTGTCAAGTACACGAGCATCAATGGTTTTCTAATAGATTTCCAGCCTGTGCATGATAGCTTGTTGCATACCCATCACAGGTTGTTTCTTCGAACTTGGTCCAGCTACTGGCTGAGTATATCCCTCAAGAAATTGAGCAATTATGGAGCAAAACTAGCCTTCCCTCCAACACTTGAATGATCCTAACTAGCAACCTACTGGGCTCCAGAATTGCACAATTCTTCCTGTCAAGTTTCACTAGAAAAATTACGCAATTTGTCCCAACAAGACTGCTCAGCCCATAAATTGCACAATCCCTCTGAGAAGCCAGCCCATATCCCTCCTAGAAATGTGCAAATTTCCCCATCAGTCAAGTCAGTTGTTATATCTGCCTTCAGGTTGGCTGGTTCCCTCCAGGACCGAGCAAAACTAATTCGCATGCATGGTCTTCTTCTCCCAAGGAAACATGCAAAGGCATCCCTTGATTTAGGGATCTGTTTTTAGCAGCTAGAGGTTACATGCAAGGATCATTTCAGAAACCTCTCGCCAAGTGTCGCTTTTCCTAGATTTGTGGCATGCGTGTCACAACCTCAATTTTATTGAAACTCATCAATCGGACACTGGATAGCTCATTCCTCACATCGACCTTGTAGCTCTGACATCCCACATTGCATCTAGGAGTCGTTGACACATTTAGCTCAGCTGTTTTGGGGTAGGCCTGCTTTGCATGTCTTGCACTATGTTTTTGTCTCCTTTTGTGTGAGTGTTTTTTGCTTGATTTCAGTGAACACCTACTATCGTTTTGATATATGTTAGCTTGTAGAAGCACCATTTTAGTTTTCGTTCGCATCTCACTACTATTGCATGCATGATAAGGTTTTGCACGAATAGTTGTTGTTGCAGCAACTCGCTTCACACACATGCATGCTTTCTCATTTTTTGAATCATGCGCTTGCTATTTGCATGTATGATCATTCACTCTTTTTTTCACTCATCTCACCATACATTCAGACTTCTCATGTTCTTAATCGTCCGTCGGCCGAACTGGGCTTCCTTGGCCCGGACCGTTCCCTGCCCGTCTACCACTGCGCATTCCTAGAAGCGAAGGCTCTGCCTTCCCTCCAGAAATTGTGCAAGTCTGACCCAACACTAACCTCCAGGCTTACGTTGCGCAATTCTTTGTGGCAGTGTCTAGCTGGCCCCAAAAACTGCACAATGCAATTTAATGATTGCATGTCACTGCTGATTGAAATTGCACATTGCGTAGTTTCATTCCTCAGCAGGCCAAGATGGACTGTGCATTGCATAGTTCCAACAATCAGTTAGCCTCCTGATAGGCTGGACTGTGCCTTGCGATGTTTTGGCAGTCAGTCTCCCAACCTCCCGACGGAAATTGCACAACCTTCATGATTAGTCACATAGGTATGTTGCAAGTCAGTCTCAAGTTCGTTTTGGTTTTCGACTGATAGATTGCTTGCTATGAGTGTTGCTATGTCTCCAGGTATTTTCCTACCTCTTAGCAGCACAGGTATAATGGTTTCCAGGAGAGTAGAGTTGAAGACACCGTTCAAATCTCACTTGGGGTTTGCAGCCAAGCAAGTGTTTATGAGCTTGCCTACCTATGAATACATCAAGTTGTCCGTAGACAAGGACATCAAGATAATATGGCAGTAGAATTACGACAAGCAACACCATCAATAGCACCAGAAGGCAGCAGACCTACACACAATGAATGCAAGAGGAAGGTTGTTAACAACGCAGAGGCAAAACAAAGTTGCAAGCTCAACCAGATCCACTTGTGATGAAAGCATCTTTGAAGACTAAGGCTATGAGTTGACGACACGACATGAAGATTGTGCGAAGGTAGAGAACATAACAAAGAAGGAGTTGCATGTGTTGAAGAAGCAACTCAAGGAAGAACATGATCTGCATAGACGAGAGAATGAGTTGCAGCAAGAACATGTACAGTAGGGGGCGCAACATGCATAGACAGACGAAACTATGTCTGTACAAGTCATAGGTCCATTCTAGCAGCTGGCATAGAGCAGACAAGGTGAGAAGTGTTATTGATCACATGCAAGGGAATACATTAACATGTATGTCACTGTGTGCACGCATGCGATCCTACCCATTTGGCACACTCACGGAGGCGAAGACAAGAAGCAAGTCCAACTGGAGTTGAACATGTATTTCGACAAGTTGATGTGCATGACCATGAGCACATGCTTGGAGATAAGAGTAGACACTATGCATCAACATGTTGTCATTCTGGTTGCACCCAGGACGAGCATGTGCATGCCATCAGACAAGTTTGACATAGGAGCCATATCATTGCACCCAGATGCAATGAAGGCAATAATTCGCTTCAGTAGGATGTCACCATTGAGCACACAAACACCATCACGGACAATCAATATTGGCATCAATTCACCACCTTCGACCATCACAAGGATGTCAAAGTGTTGGTCCCACCACAATGGTCCTAGTGTCAGTAATGTCTTGCATGGCTTGCTCAAGCCATTTTGTCTCACATGGGCACATGTGCATTGTAATATAACATCTTGTCAAGTGGATGTTCAAGTGTCGATAGTTGAATGTCACAGTCATAGAGTAGCTGAAGAGTCATGAGGATAGATAAACGATCTCAAAGGGGAATGTCAAGGGTCACCCAACCCTTTGCTATAAATAATACCACATAACTCATTGTATGGGCTTTTGGTCAGCCAAACTTCCAATAGGAGTATCTTAGAGAAAGCTTGGACAATATTGTAATGAGCCTTAGCTTCTCCAATGCACAGAGCTAGTATGCCTCTTTAGAGGAGTAGGTGGTTGTGGCTGTAACGTTCTTCTATCTGAACTAGTGGTTGGAAATGGATCTATCGTATGACTGGAACTTACACTTCTTAATATAACAGAGCCAAGGCGTTTCATGCATATGTTGTATTGTATTTCAGCTATCTTGAGTACTCTAAATGATATATGTATATGTTTTCTTACGCATGCATGTGTAGCTATATCTATATATGTATGTTTTCTGAAATGCATTGTTGGTTTAACCATCACTTTGGATTTCTAGCTAACTTCCCTTCCATGTTGTGATGCATTTTTTCTCATGTGTTCCCTTCTTAACTCTATGCTATCACAGGTTTCCATCGGGTGCACTCACCTCACCCTTCGTGTGTTAGAACCTCTCATGCACCTTCCTTGACTTACTGCATATGTCACACCCTTGCTACCAACAGGGACATCTTACTTGCCTAGGTGTGAAACCGTGGTCAAGGTGATACTGCACGACCCACTGCTCAGACTTCTACACTAAACAGTCTAAGGTCTAGTTGGGAATTCTTACCCAGGAGAGCCCTTGACATGTTGGCAAGTCCAGTAACGTCAACACCTCCTTACCAAGAATGAAAGTTTCTATTTCCCAGGCTATCCTATCATATCCAGGTCATCCTCCTACAGACTTTAATCAATAGTTGCCTTTTGTGGGTACTCTTGAATTATGAGATTTAACTCAACTTACTAATGACCCCATTTCTCATTCACCATGGTGGTCGATTATTCCCACTAAGTTTTCTTCTGATATCCCAAAATTCAATGGGAATCCTATAGAAGACTCATCGATGCATGTTATGACATATCATTTGTGGTGTTCACCAAACTCACTTAATAATGATTCCATTCGACTCCGTCTTTTCCAATGAATGCTTATGGATACCGCAGCTAAATGGTATATTGAATTACCTAGAGCGTCAATTCACGACTTAAGCACTTTAGCCACTACCTTCCTCACACATTTCTAGTTCCCATCAAATATGAAACTAGAACGAAACTATTGACTAACTTCAAACAATTAGACTCTAGTCACATTTTAGATCACATTCATGAGCGGAGGCGTCGTCGTTGTTTAGTCAAGACTTATGTTCCTGATCAACTATTAGTGGAATGGTTTGTCAAATCTCTATTAGCTCCCATAACAGGAGATGTGGCCAAAGGTGGAGTTGCTACTAAAGAGAAATTTATTACTCGTGCTTAGTATTTAGATCTAGTTTATATCCCATCGGGCATGCTCTATGATAAGATACCAAATGCCCCGAGACCCTCGAATATTGTTACTCCTCCACCTGGTAAATAATCTCATGCTTGCTGATGGCATTATAGGTTCTACTAGTTCATAGTCGGTGAGTAAACCATCTGATGTTTCTCTTACCACTCCCACAAAAAAGCCTACATCTCACCCTCTTGTGGCTTTTTCATCCGAGATAAATGATGTCTCATCTAATAAAGGCAACTCTCAATAACAACTTGGAAGCGAGAACAAAGGTAAAGGTAAGAAAAAGAAAGATTCCTTAAGGTAGGTGATGAGCCTCATAAATGGGTAATTATATGGGCTCATTTTACCTCCCAACCTAGTCAAATCAACCATTCTCTTAGCTTATTGAATGATTTTCTGGTTATATTTATGCTTATAGGGTGAGTTGAGTTAGTTATTATGCCATGTGGTCTAACATGTATTTAATGCAGATTATTGATGGATTTCGTGGTCAAAGTTAAGGATCTAGTGGTCATAATGTAGCAATAACTTGAAGTAGACAAAGGAGAGGACTTATAGGAGGGAATCCCCGTCATTTATTTCTCCTCACTTTGAATTCCCCTTCATTCAGCTTGGAGTACAAGCAGCCGAATCATGCAATAGAAGGTAGCCGAGCAAGTGGAATATGATTGATAGTTATCTCAAGTTTTGGAAGCCAAGCCTCCCTAATTTTAAGGAAGTTGTTGGTAGATTCAGATGTATAAGTAGAGAGTCCTAGGGCCTCACTAGGGTCAACTTTTTTTTCTTGTGTAAACTCTGCTCAAATTTCGAGCTTACTATTTTATGACAGTTTTATGTAATCTTGCTATTCCTTGATAATGAAGATGGAATCCCTTTTGTGCTAGCACTGAGTTACCTTAGAGTGCTAAATCTCTTGGGTTAGGGCCCAATCCGAGTAGCCAAGCTTATCTTTACTTGTATGTGTATGCTTTACTTTAGTTTGTAGATTAGTTTGTTGTTAGATGTATTTCTCTTATGGTTAAGAATAGGTTTCTTTTGATGATTTAGTAGCTTGCTTCCATTTGTGATTTTTGTAGCAGGTTAAGTAGTGATCAGAGAAGATTCAAAAGGCTAGCAATAGTTCCTTGGCCTCTCTTCCTCCCTCTGGGACCATGATTTGAGGCAAAGACTCTCTTGCTGCCCCAAAAACACAGATTTTCCTCATTCCTAGGACTTCTAGTGTTTGCAGCTCTCTAGTAGGTTGATAGTCTAGTTTTGCTTTGTTTTAGATATTCTTTATCATGTTCACTTCCTGATTTTCAATAGTCCTTTTGCATGCTTTCCTTTCTTACAACATTTCCCAGCATTTCCTTCTATACATCATAGTTTAGGCCATTTTAATGCAAAACTCTGTTTTCCTAGGATGCACTCATTCCATTGGTTGATTGATGTTCTTGGTTGATTGTCAGTTTCTATGTAGCAGATCTCTTCCAGCAGTAGGCTAGCTTACCAACAATCACACCCTCCATCTGATCCATGCCCTATAGGTCTCCCAAACCTCACCTCAATTCTGCCCTAGTGTCATTCATTTTTCATAGAACTTCTTCCTCTTTCCTTGAGAAAATCCAATCATCTTTCTCTCTCCTAGTGATTCATGGCAGACCTTAGGTGCCCTAACACCTCATTCCAACATTCATCCACCTTTTCCACCCACTCTCACACCCTCAAAACAGCGAAAATTGCTCTCGACCTCCTCCTGTAAGCCTCCTGTAGTTTTCTGGTGTCCTCCTGTAGTTTTTCCTGTAGGCTTTCTTTTGAAGGTTGAGTGTGGGAAAAGCCTCTAGAAGGTCACCTAAGACCTCCTAGGACCCATCCACACCATCGTACATCCTCCCAAGCTCCAAAACCGCCCTCTAATGCCAACTATTCACTACCACACTCACACACAATAAACTAGATGCATGTTAAATTCACATAAAAACACATAAAAATCCAAAAATATGTTTTTTTGCTTATTTACTTGGAGAAATAGCATGGTTAGATGTTGTTTACTTCCTTGAGTAGGTCATGGAATTTCTTTCATGGTTTTCATAGTGTTTTTGGCAAAAGTAGAATTAACTTGTTAATTAGGGTTTACTAGGTTTTGCTTTACATTCCAGTCTTTCTCCTTTCTATAGCTAGACTAGCATCTACAGAGTAATTTTTCTTTCCTTTCTTCACACATAGAGCTTCTTTCGAAATCTATAGAAGTTGGCTTGAGCTCCTAGTGATCTCGTGCCGGCTAACCAAGTGACAACCTGCAGTGAGAACTAGTACTTGTGCATATAGCACCGATGCTTCCAAGTTTGTTACAAACTACTGGGTTGATAAAAGTAAAGTTGGCAGCCCAGGAGCCGCAGCATTCTTGCTACAGTACTGGCGCTCACTAGTAGGATAAACAAAAAAATTCATCTTCTGATGAGAAACAAAAGCCTCGATACCCATGTTTGATTTGTAACAATGATCACTTTACATGTGATTGTCCACACTAGGGCACAAGTTCTCATAATCGCCCACCTGGCCTATGAGGGGGCTGCTTTGACCCGAGTAGGCACATCCACAGTAGGGCGCGCCTGCCCATAGGCAAAGGCTCCTATGCCTGTGGGCGGGAAAATCTTGCAATGGGTGTGCCCACCTGTGACACAATGGGCATGCAGACAAATCGACCCCCTGGCCTACCAAGGGGCTTCTCCGCCCTGACATAGTAATAGTGGGGCGATTCCTAGAATCGACTCCCTAGCCTGCCGAGGGCCAATTCCTAGAATTGGCCCACACCTACTATGTCATGAGAGGGCACATCAATAGTGCATGTGCCTGTGGGCAGGCGTGTTCGATCATGGAAGTGTCCACCCAGGTCAAAGCACCCCCCTGGCAAGCGAGTGCATGCTCCTGTCCCTATGGGCAAGCATGTCAGGATCAAGCGGTCCCCTAGCAGGCTAGGGAGTGATTACCAAAATTGGCCCCCTGGCCTGTCGAAGGGTAATTTCGGGAATCGGCCCCCTAACTTGCTAGGGTTCGATCCCTGGAATCAACCCTCGACATGTTAGGGAGCTGATCTAGAATTGGCACATTGACCTGCTGGGGGACGATTATGGGAATCAGCCCCCAGTAGGGCAAGGGGTCGATTCTGGGAATCAGGCCCCTAGCCTGGGAGCTTGATTCCCAGAATCAACCCCTTGGCCTATCAGGGTCCGATTCTAGGAATCAGCCACTTGGCCTACTGGGGGCCAATTCCGTGAATCAGCCCCTGGTAGGCCGAGTAGCCACCTTTCCTTGAATAGGCATGCCCATAGGCATAGGCAGGCGTGTTGGTTCTGGGTGTGCCGCTTTGTCTAGGGAAAACATGCCCATGGTCGCACGCAGTCGCTCACAAGCACAGGCAAGCTTGCTTTATCTTGGGAGGGCACACCTATAGTTGGGTCCACTACACCTGCCGATGACATAGTGGCCCCTTGCCTGCCAGGGGGCTGTCGGGTAAGCCTGGCTCATGTGAATTTTTAATTTTTAAAAGGAATCTATATTTCATTAATTAAATGTTATTTTTTTTTTACTGGAATGTGTTTTTGTTTCGCATCCTGTGTGAACATAACAACCCAACTCACACATAACTTCTAGTAAACCTATGGAAGTTTAAGAATAGAACTCAGTAAAAGGGAAACTAACCTTTCAAATATGATAATCTCTTGTTCAATGTGTTATCAATGACAATGTAGCTACTCCACAAAATCGCTCCAAGTCTTTTAATGAAACCTCGAGAAGTATTGATATGATGTGAGGAGTAGTGATAATGAAATTTATTATATAGCAGAAATTAGGAATTATTTTATCCCTTCTTGAATGTGGTATTAATTTTTTTTATTAAAACTTAAAAAATAAATTATGTTATGGCAATATAGTAATTTATGTTACATGTGGGATAAAAGATATAATAAAAATTAAAAAAAAAAATCAATTGTCTAGAAAATGCTATATAGTTTAAGTAAAATATTAATTTAGGTAAAAGATTTAGTTTAAAATTTTAGTTTAAATATTTAGTAGAATTTTTTCAATAAATTGTAGACAACCCTTCCCTCTCACTAGATTCCAATTTCCACATACTATTAACCTACTGTTTAACCTACAATTCGGGGTTGTTGGAATGTAGGGCTTCATCAATGGCGGATGCCCATGGTGATACTGATTATTTTCCTATGAATATTGAAGGGAAAACTTCACGTTGAAAGAAGAGCTTGCAATCCCAAAATAGAATAGTAGAGATGAGCAACAATAGTAGCTTCATTGATACAGAAAATGTAAGTAAAGTAGGGTTAGGGTATGGAATAACCATTGCAGTTGGGATTCTGACTACAATCATGTTGGCATCTTATGTGTGTGTGAGAGTGCAGGGAAGAGGTTATATTAATGGCAATGGGATGCCCAACAGTGCAACTGTTGTTCCTCAGTCTTCACCTCTGTTGTTCCTCAGTATTCACCTGTGTCTGTTAATGAGGAAACTCCCATTAATGTCGGTGAAATTAGTTACAATGGAGAATGGAGCACTTCGATTGAGGAAGCACAACGAGCAGACTTCGATTGAGGCAGGAGTAGACTTCGATTGAGGAAGTGTTGCAACAGTCGGCTTCAACAACATTAGGCAACATGAGAAAAGGTAAGAGAGCTAGTTTCCTCGTCATTTTCTTTGAAGTCTTCATTTTCTTCGCAGTCTTCATATCGCAGTTTCATATAACTAGAGAACAACGCATCAAGGCGTCAAGTAAACACTGGTAACTCAGAAGTATTGCTGGGAACGAGCATTAGTGGGTGCTTGTTGTGCTCATTCTAGCGGATGCTTGTCGGTGCTTGTGAGCACCGTAAAGTAAGGTAAGGTATTCAGGTATTAGTTTGATAGAAGGTAAACCATTCACAGCCTACCCAAAGGCATCCAAAAAATGGCATGGACTCTACAACTCCTCAAATGCTTAGATCTGTGAGTTTCAAATGATCAGATTTGTGAGCTTCTGTGCAGGCTGAAATCTGCTGCGGCTTCTTTTGCCAAACATCCAGTTCCAAAGCCAGACAAAGAGCTTGAACAGAGAGCTTGAAGCAGATCTAGTCGGTTAAAGCAGATCCAGTCGGTTAAGCAATTGATTGAGCCTCAAAGCCCTCAGAGTGAAGTTATTTGCATGCATCCTGTAATCTGCATGCATCCACGTGTACCTGAAGTTGTCACTTCACTACAACAACATGAAGTTTCTGCTCCACTGCAACCATAGCAAGTAACTCAAACTAATGGTAACATTAGTTCGATAGTCCAAAACATTTAAAAAAAATGAATAGCCTAAAACCAGAATAACCTATAGTCCAGCCTCTTCTACCTCGGGAAGAGGCCAAATAAGACCATCAAGTTCAATGACAAGGTAAATAACCAACATGAAATAAGAAAGTTTTGAAAATGGAAGACCCAGTAATGCTAAATGACTAAAAATCGATTACTATAGTCCCATGCCATTACCAGATGGCAGGGACTAATAAGGTGTTATCTCCTTCAATTGGAAATAAAAGAATTTCGTGTCCAAATGTGATTATTACAGTCACTAAAAGGCACATGATAGTGGAAGAAATGCAGGCACAACCGTGAGATAAATAACAGAGATGAACCACCACCTTTAAAGCCTAAAATATCTAGGCGACTTACACTGTGTTTAGTTGAATTGTTAGATGTTTTCATCTTTTTTCCTTAATTGTGTCCAAAGTTTTATTGGAATTATAGGAAATATGATTCTCAATCAAATGATCTACAAAATTTAAGTATATGTTTTTAAGATCATTTAGAAAATTGAATCTCTAAAATTAACAATTTATTAAAAATTATATTATTAGATTTTAATGAGGATCGTTTAGAAAATTGAATCTCTAAAATTAGCAATTTATTAAAAATTATATTATTAGATTTTAACGAGGGTAAAAGACTCTTCCACCTTTTTTCAATAGAAAAAAACTTTAAAGAGTACAACAACATGGTTCTCTCTCTATAATGTCTCCATGATCCCAATGTAATACAAAAACACCTATATTGTCACATTTTCCAAAAAAAAATCTTTCTATCTAAAAAAAATCACTGTATACTCTGTAGTATGTACTATCTCAGTTCACTCTTTTGCAAAACATGCATGTATTAATACTTTTTTTTCTTTTTTTTATTATTATTTTTTTTCAGTAAGAAAAAAACAGCTGTATTAATATAGTGAAACAAAAATACAGTGCATATGTTTGATCTTATGTATCCCATAATTGATCACTGTTTATGTAAAATAAACTGGAGTCATTAGCAACCCAAGTATATGTCATCTACATATTACATTCATAGTTGTCAGCATCAGCTAAATGTAAACCTGACATATGTTGTGTCATTCTATACAGTATCCCATCCTAGAGCATCTTTGTACAGGATTATTTGCACCACATCGGCAAAAAGGAAAAACAGCTTCTGCGTGTCATTAGAAAAATAAACATATCCTGTGCATTCAAGAAAGCTTGCAGTATATCATCCTGTAAGTATTCACAAAATCACAAAAAGTATACAAAAAACAACATAAAATAGGTGATTGATTCCTTGCATTAGTAGATGATTTATCTGGGCAAAGGAAGCAAACCAACATCCACTTTGTGTTCATCTGTCATGATCTCGATATGCATGCCATCTAGTTCATCCAGTAAGCCCCTCTTTGACATACAATCTTCATTTTGGTTATGTTCTAGTCCTATGTGTTGTAGAGTTGAGTCCTTTAAAGTATGCCAAATGTGATCTATTTGGCATAACCATCCATTCAACATAGGATGTTTAATTTTGATTTTACCATGAATGTGCTCAATAGTGGTCCTAGAATCTCCATATATATGAATACTCGGAATGTTGAGGAAAGTAGTGAACCATAATAATCCCCATAAGGCAATCACTTCTTCCTTCATATTCGAGGCTCTACCGGCTCCCCAGTGTACCCAATATTCTTGTACCTCTGAAAATTTGATCCAAAATCCACATCCACATATGCCTTTTTGTTCCGCGCCATAAAAAAAAGAGTCGGGTATGCAATCTCAAGACCATAGCTGTTTTATGCCTTTTTCTTTTGACCGCTATCCTATGAAGTGCCAACCATATACCACTGCTTAATGTTATCCAACATCTACACATCATCACCCAAGGCATTTTCAAAAATAATTATGTTGTGTTTGTTCCATATTTCCCATAAAATAGCAAGGGGGATCGTATGCCAAGATGGTTTCTTATTACTCCACCAAATCAAACAGTTTGCAATATTATCAAAACATATGTAGAGAAAACCCACAAACGCAGCAATGTGTTCCCAAATCATTATGGCAACAGGACAAGTTAGGAATAGATGTGTATTATATTCACTGGCATGTCTACAAAGTACACGTTATGTTGGCCCCTGCCAATTCCTCCTTTTTAGGTTCCCCCATATAAGATTCTTATTATTCCATACAAGCCAAACAAAAGCAGTCATTTTTATAGGCATCTTGGTTTTCCAAAAATTGTAGAACCAACATACCTCAATAGATTGTGTCTCTTGTCTGCAAAGGGAATTATATGCATCTTCCACCATCGCTCCTCTAGCCTTCATCTTCCCATTCCATGTAATTTGATCACCCTTTGTATCCTAGCAAATGCCAATCATTTTCGTAGTCTGCTTGACATGTTCCCATTCTTATGCCATCTGGTCTGTTAGTCCTAGATCTCTAGCATTTTTCCATATTGCTATATGACCATACCATTCTTGAATCACTTGATTCCAGAAAAAATACCCTGACTGTTTAGTTTCTATATCAGCTCCATAGAAAGCATATCATGTGTATCGATACCCATAATATAATCCAATCCCATAATAATATGTTTTCCTGTTGTAGGTTAAGAATTGTTTTTGGATCATTTTAATCTTTCTCCATGAATCTCTAGCTAGAGTGCAACCCCACACCTCACATCCATATAGAATAACACCCACACCTTACATCCATATAAAATAATATGGGCGACTAGAGTATCTAAAAGGAATTTTTTTTTTTTGTTTCAAACTGAAAGATTAATAGTCTTACAATTGTTTTCAAGTTTTCCAACCTCCTATAATCTTTTTCTCAATGCTATAGTTCTAGTTGAGCTGATGGTGGATGTCACTACCTAAATATTATTTGTAATAAAAATATTAACTAAGGAATTGTTATCATTAATGAAATTATCATAAGCGATATTTTTGGATTTAACGGTCATACCCATCCTGGAACAATAATCATGGAGGGTTTTAAGCATCTTGTTAAGATAGTTAAGACTCCTGGCTAGAAGAACAATATCATGAGCATAAAGAAGAAGAATACTATACCAATAATTATTATTGATTATAAAAAGAATAATATATGAATTAAACATATATATTTAAAAAACATGTTACAAGATTCTTAACTATGGAGATTTACTCCTAGCTTACCATGGAGACTCTTGATATGTAAGTATGTGTTATTACAATATTATGCATCAATACTATGACTTACAAATATCACATGCCCAAAAAATCATAACTCATGTGCATATGACATTTTTAATTAAATTACATGACATTTTTTAATTAATTAATTTAATTCAAAGGGTAGAAAGAGCTTACTTATTTTGAGATAAATCTCAACCTTTGATATGTGAATTTTGAATTATTATAAACATATTTAATATAATTTTATAATGATATTTTGAAATTAAATTAGTTTTTAAAAATTAATAAGATTTAAAAATATGTTTAATATAATTTTCCCAACCATATAAATTAAATGGTTGGTAAATATCCATAAAAATCATTTCATGATAAAAGCATACCTAATCATACATTTCACAGTGTCAAGATTTAAAAATAGGAACAAAAAATTTAATTAAATTATAACTTCATAAACATATAAAAAGTTTTTTAACCATCAAAATTTACTTCCACTTTATTATGTAGATTCTTAAATTGTAAATAAACATTGTTTCAATAAAGTGGACCAATACATAAAGTTGATCAATATTACATAGTTAAAAAATCATAATTCATTACACAATCAAAATAACTTATATAAATTTTATTTTAATTTAATTTAATAACAATTTTTTTTTTAAATAACCTATTTTAACATAAATTTCAACATAACTATTATTAAAAATATTCAATAAATATTCTTCAAAGATTAAATTCCTATACTCATCTTTTATTTAGGGATACATCTATCATCTATTATTTAGGGATATATCTATCATTTATAAAAAAGACTTATTAGAAAATAAGAAAACCATCTAGCATAAAATATTAATAGTAATAAAAAAAAAAAATAGTGAACGATCAGGATACCGATTCTTATCGTTTATTTAACTCTGCCTTTCTAATGAAAACGACCATATATGTTATATCGGAGTTTCAACTGGAACATGGAACGGGGACCCAATTAGTCGGTGGACACTCAACTCAGCAGCCCACATGGATTCTCGATGGTTGCGGAAGGTATCCTCAATGATATAATTTCTGAAATGATTTGATTTATGTGCGTGGCAACTTTTATGTATGAATTCTCTGAATTTAATCATCTGATTTTATTTATATGGACAGGAAGTTTTATATCAGTTGCGTACTTCAATCGACAACATTTTTTCTAAGGTGTTGTCTCCTTCAATAAGAAAGAAAAGCATTCCGTGTCCAAATGCTATTATTGCAATCACGAAAAGGCACGTGATAGTCCATCCCAGAAAACAAAAATTCAATGATTTTCTTCCACTTACATTGATTTTCTTAATATCTACATTTATTTAGCAAAATACCAGAAAGATAATGTAAATATATCTATAAAAATTGATGGTTTGATTATTATTTTTAAATTTGGTAAAAATATTTTTTAATTAAAAAAAAAAAAAGCATATTTTTTTTTTGGATGTATTTTTTTATATTAATTTTACATAAAATATTGTAGAAATTTGTTAAAATTTTAAGTTTGAGTTATTTAACATGTATTTATTTAAACATTTAAAAATATATTTTAAATAACCAAAACCAAAATATCACTCAAAATTATATCATCAAATTCGAACTAAAAAATAGAATTTTAAAAAGTTAAACACCATAAAATATAAACTTTATATCATTTAATTTAATTACTAAGATTATATATTACTAATAATATTATATGCTTATTTTCTCATTAGCACAATGGTTTGAGGATAGACTTTATGCAATTTTTTTGTTTTAATTGAATTCATTAATTTAAAAAAAATTATAAGAACAATTTCCATTTGAAATGAGTTTTGTTTTTTAGACATGTGGTATTAATAAGTCATGATATGGTAACAAAGTCTATTTAGAGATTAAAAATTTCCTTGATAAGGTGGGGTGAATCTTCATGGTCAGTGATTTTGTTATATGATTTTTTAAATGGATATATATTTAAACTAACCTGTATATTTTCATTATTAATAATTATTATTATTTGAAATTATATTCTTTTATTTTTAGAAACTTGAGATGTATGATGAAGTAAGTGTTTTGATTCTTATTATGATTGATGATCATCTTCATTTACCAACCATTTAACATTTTATTTTATTTTTTTAAATCTCAGAAGAACCCAACAACCCACAGTTATCATCCTCTCTATAAACTGGGCCACAACCAAGGAGAATTAAACCTTGGATCTCTCACAACCAGGGGGACTTAAACCTTGGATATATCATTACTTCGATCACCAATTGATTTGTTAAGACACCAACCATTTAACTTATATGACTACAGTAGTACTTATAATTTTGTAGAAACATTTATAAATCTAAATTTATATTTAGAAATTCGTTTAGTTTAAGGAATCATTTTATTTTTTTTGGGGCTAAAATTTGCTTGCACCATTCCTTTAGTTTAAGGAATCATTTTTTCATGCCTTTACGCTTCATTCGTAAATCCTTAGGTTTTAGGAAACCGTACAGCTCTCCCTTTGTTGTAACCATTAAGGATTTTCTCCAATATTGTTTATGTACAAACCATAACACTCCTGTCTGCACTTCAACTCTCTTGGATTCTTTTCAAATTACCTTCACACTTATGTTATGCAAATACTCTCACTAACACACAATTTATCATTCGATTACTCAATCCACACTTGCACAATTCAGAATTAACTCTCTGTGTATATATAAATAAATAATTACATAATGAGTCTCTCTCCCTCTCTCTGGCCTGATTTTCTAATCAGTGGCATTTTCCTTTCCTGCCGGTAGGCTTACAATCAAATCCTATCTAACTCTCGAACTAACTCACTTACTAACTCCTTGCTAGCTAACCCTCTTCTATGCCTTTTAAGCTTACATTTATACAAAAGGTTCTCTAACCCAATTCTTGGTTGAGATCCTTAATCTGCTCATCAAGTCCTAAAATCTCTCAATGATCCCTTGAGAATCTCAACAACTTAAGTAAATCCTAAGGATTCTCTTTAATCCCCAAAATCATGAAACCAATTCCTAATCTAGGATTTACAATATTTCAAAATCTCTTAATTCTCACTAATCACTCATCATCACTCATGTTCTCCTACATTCGAGAACATTTACAAATATGCCTTACAATACTTAATTAATCCCTATTCTAGTTTCTCTCATTAAAATCACTCAAAACTTTAACTTTAATAATTACATTAATTTAATACTCAGGAAATTGACTTCCTTGAAAAACAAGACCACCTATGTCTACTAAAATACAATGATATTTTTGAGCCGAATGCTCCTGCATCAGTTTCATTTTAATATTTTAATAAAAAATTGAATTATTCAAAATATGTGTCATAATGACTGTGATTATGCACCATAATCATTAATGAAAATTTACGCTAAATTATTTTCTCATCAAACCACTATATCAAAGCCTTACAAATTCAATAATTTTGATTAAAAAAATGTACGAGGGTGTCACCCAAATCATTCAATTCGAAAAGTCCCTGGTTATTCCACGGTCTTCATCCTTATCGATTTACAAGCGATAAGGACGTCTCCTGAATGGGTTGAACTAGTGATCAACTAATAGCTACAATTTACGTGCCTGTCTTTCTTGTTTTTTAACTTTGGCTTGAATTCGAACGTGGCAATTTCAACTAATTACAACTCCAATTTTGTGGCCGTCGCAGAATCGACATAGTTAAAAATGTCATCGATCTATCAAATTCACAGATATATATATATATATATATATATAATATGACAAAAAAAATATGTGACGGATCTGCCAAGCATTCCGTGTCAGCAACAATAACTGTTTCAGTCATATGTTACAAAGCGTGGCTGCAGAACAAACCCTAACATAATTAGTCTCCATTCAAAGCTTGCCGGAAGAATGATCCTCGTGGCTGTGTGCTTTGACTAAACGATAAATGGCGTGCATAGAAAGATTTTCTCTTCATCTGAGAATGAATGAGTTTCCTATATAAATATCTCCATTTCGATCCAGTGTTGTCACAAGTTCTGTTTGCAATACGTCTCGTTCTTGAATTCTCTTCTCTGCTCTATTGATCCATTTCGACGTGATCAAGGAGTTTGATGATTGTAGCTCTCTAGTATTCTCTCCTCTGTTCCTTATTATCATTACTTGTTGATAATATAAAAAAGAGGTTGTTGAATCCGAAGCGGTGAATCAAAAAGAGGGAATGGAGAATCAGGGGAAATGCGCAGCGAATTATGTACCTCTCTCACCGTTGAGCTTTCTTCACAGAGCGGCAACGGTGTATGCAAATCGGACGTCCACAATCTACGATCAAGGTGGTGTTCGCTTTACATGGGCTGACACCTTGCAACGTTGCACACGTGTGGCATCGTCTCTTGTCAATCGTTTCAAAATACGGAAAGGCGAGGTCGTCTCCGTTCTGGCACCCAATGTTCCTGCTCTTTACGAGTCGCATTTCGCCGTCCCCATGGCCGGCGCTGTTCTCAACGCAATAAACACTCGCCTCGACGCTCGCAACGTTGCCACCATTCTCGCTCACTCCCAAGCGAAGCTTTTGCTGGTGGACTACCAACTGCTTTCTCTCGCCAAGGACGCCCTCTCTCTCCTCGAATCGCCTCTCCTCACTCCTCGTCTCATCCTCATACATGATCATGACGACGGCCTTGCTGCTGCTCATGTTGCTGGACTATGTAACCAAGTTGGTGTGGTAATCAGCGGCACTTACGAGGAATTGGTTCGAGGTGGAGATCCGCGATTCAATCCAGTAAAGCCTGCAGACGAGTGGGAGTCGATCTGCCTCAACTACACATCGGGAACGACATCAGCACCGAAAGGAGTGTTGTACAGCCACAGAGGAGCATACCTGAGCAGCATGTCTATGCTACTGCTGTGGGAAATGGGGAGAGAGCCAGTTTACCTGTGGACGCTTCCCATGTTCCACTGCAATGGTTGGACGTTCACATGGGCAATCGCAGCACGAGGTGGAACCAACGTCTGCATTCGCAATACCTCCGCAGATGAGATATACGGAGCCATAAATCATCATCACGTCACTCATTTGTGCTGTGCGCCTATTGTCTTCAACATCCTCCTCGACCACCCAAATCCGCAGCCCCTGCACGGAAAAGTTCACGTTCTTACCGGAGGGGCACCTCCTGCTCCCTCAATTCTAAGTAAAGTGGAAGACATGGGCTTCCTCGTAACACATGCGTACGGCCTCACCGAAGCCACCGGGCCTGCTCTCGCCTGCGAGTGGAAGAGCGAATGGGACGACGCTCAACTAACCCCAGCCCAACGAGGTGTGCTCAAAGGGCGGCAAGGAGTGGGTGTGTTGAGCCTCGACCAGGTCGACGTGAAGAACCCACTGACGATGTCCAGCGTGCCGCGGGATGGAGAGAGTATGGGCGAGATAATGTTGAGAGGCAGCAGCATCATGAAGGGGTATCTCCACGATCCCAAGAGCACCGCCGAGGCGTTTGCTGGTGGGTGGTTCCACACTGGCGACGTTGGCGTTGTCCATCCGGACGGGTATGTGGAGATAAAGGACCGTTCAAAGGACGTCATAATCTCCGGTGGAGAAAACATCAGCAGTGTGGAGGTCGAATCCGTTCTGTACACCCACCCTGCTGTTTCCGAGGCGGCCGTGGTTGCCATGCCCCACCCCCGGTGGGGCGAGACGCCCTGCGCCTTTATAAAGACGAAGGACAACGATGGAAGCATCATAAAAGAAGAAGAGATTGTGTCGTTCTGCAGAGAGAAGCTGCCGCATTACATGGTTCCCAAAGTTGTCGTCTTCACGGATCTGCCCAAGACTGGCACCGGCAAAATACAGAAGAACCTGCTGAGAGAGAGAGCGAAACACCTCCCGCGCCTCCCAACTTCAACAGCGGCACCGCCTACCCCAACTCTCCGGAAGAAAGCAACACCATCGAAACAACAAAATCGAGCACAGCATGATAATGATGTGCACGGGCAGTTCAACATCGCCCTATCCCGTCTTTAGTTAGAGAAATCTCATTCGGCCCTGCTATATACCTCAGGCATCCACAGTGATAATCTTCAGTTTTTTTACAATGTTGGAGGTATATGACCAATATTAAAAGATCTCTATATATCATAATATAAATATCTTTACCAAATGTTACTCGTTGGAAAGGTTTTGTATATTGCAGTGTAAAATTGAACGTCTATAACCTATATTAGTATCGGTAAACCGTATTTCGCTCAGATGCCTACGTATTTTAAATTGGAAAAAATCACGTAAATGGTTTCCCACTTAATTTCTTCACTTAAAAAATAGAGTATTTTTTATATAATAACTTTGAAAATCTATTGTAGCTATAGTGGTCTTTCTTTACCAACTAGTCAAATTTATTTATTTTTTAATTTTGTAATTGTCTCTTTTAATTTTATTATAATTTAAAATTTTCATTTTCTAAACCTCTCTTTTCCGACGGCTCATCCTGATATATATATATAAAAGCTTGTCCTTAAATAATTTTATTCTATGAAGAAAAAATATACATATATTATTTTCTTAAATGTTGAATGTTCGTTCACGTTTTTATACCTTTTAGAGGTAGGATGATAAGAAAATAAGAAAGTTCGATTGCAGAAATAAAAAATATTAAATATAAAAAAAAAAATATATATATATATATATATATTAATAAGATAAAAAAAATATACAATTATAAAAAACCAAATTTCTATATTATTTAGAAATTCATATCTCTTTTTTTTTTTCTTTATCTCTTTGGATGGTTAATAGATAAGAATTTAGAAAACTACATTAAAAGTATTAATAATATCAAAAACATATATTTATACATAAATTAAATTTTCTAAATTAAAGGTCTGTATTTGTTTTTAATTAATTTAGAAAGTTAATAGATACTATTTTTTCTTAATAATATAGAATTAATTGGAATACTCAAATTATAATATCCAGAAAATGATCCATAAAAGGTGGAAAGTTTAGATTTCATGAACTAGAAAATATAATTTTGATGTAGAAATAAACAAAAAAAAATTAGATTCTTATAGTTTTTGTTATCTTATATTTTTTTTCTTAAATACTTCTCTTCACTTACTAAGAATATGGTTGTCTATATATATATATATATATATATATATATATATATACATATATATAATATGTTATACTAGCACAAATAACTAACACGAAAAGAAAGAAGCTTCCTAAAATTATTTCAATCTCCAATCAAAACCATTCCTCCTAATTAAGAGTAAGAGTAAAAGGAAACAAAGACCTAGAATCATCCTAGAATATGTTTCTTACATTATCATGTAGGTGAAGAATATGAAGAAAGAAACAAGAAACCATGAAAAACATGATATGCTATGAAAAATCAATTTGAGAAATAAACCCCACACCCTAATGCAAGTTCACAAACAACGGTTACAATACAGACATTTCATCTTAAGAAGAGTGATCTATAGAGTTTTTCTTCTTTAATATATAAGAAAACGAAATATAATTAATCATGGAACAATCTTTTGAATTGTTTACAATACAGACATTTCATCTTAAGAAGAGTGATCTATAGAGTTTTTCTTCTTAAATATATAAGAACATGAAATATAATTAATCATAGAACAATCTTTTGAATTGTTAAAATCTTTAGGGGTAGAATGTGGATAATAAGTCAAACAATTTCATCTTTGGTCATGTGCAAGTGATCGATATGACCATTTCATGTTGATGAAGCTCCAGTTATGGAGATTTAACAACATGTTCTCTCGCATAAATTTAAATTGTGATTTTAAATTTGAAATGTGATCTCTACATAATGAAACTACTTAAAATGTTTTAAAAATTACATTCTAAATAAAAAAATCACAATACAATAAAAAAATTGTATAAGTAATTTTTAATACATCTTCAAAAATTAGAATAATTATACAATCCTTTTTCTAAAGTTCATAAAGTTATATTAGGAGACCAAAACATAAAAATAATTGATTTGGAAAGCCTTACTTAAAGGGCTCTTCTCATAAAGAAATTGAAACTCAATGTTAGTAGTGTCAGATAAAAGGGGGATGGAAAGAAATTAAGTAATGTGTTAATAAAGTACGAAATGGATGTCCCATGGAATTCCAATTTCACTTCCTATTTGGTAATCTTAGCAGTTTAGAATAGATTAACCTATACACAATCTAGGTGCCCAATGGGGTTTTCAAGACATTGATTCCAATTATGCATTTTAATTTAAATAAAGACAATTAAAACTACAAAGATTGAATGAAAGAGGTAGTTAAACAATTAAGATATTACACATTCATAATTTCAATTTTGAGTTTTATACAATTTTAGTAAATATTTTGTCATTTTTGACACAAATTTGAAAATTTTATAGTTTTATACATGACCTAATTGATTCAAATTATGCATTTTAATTTAAAAAAATACAATTACAACAAAAACATAGTAAACACTTCAATTTCTATCCCAACAAAGATTTAATGAAAGAGGTAGTTAAATAATTAAGGTAATTGCACCCTCATAATTTCAATTTAGAATATTGTACAATTTTATTATATATCTTTGACATAAATTTGAAAATTTTATAGTTTTATACAAGACCTACTTAACAATCTATGAAATAAATTGTTATTTTTAAATATAATGTAATAAGGTTCACAAGATGGAATTCTATAAGAATGAATGAATCTTGATTAGAAAACGATTTTTTTTTCTTTTGAGATATATAACTTAAAATTAAAATGCCCTTGAACTATATCTTTTTGTACATTTTGTTGAACCCTTAAAATGACATTATGTCAAACTCTTAAAGGCACATTTTGTCGAATGTGCCCAAAAATTGTCATTCTATTGAACATTTAATCTTTATATGTTTTTGTATGCTTTTGGAATGATTTTGAACTCAAATAGAATTCTAAGAATGGAGAAATGATCATAATTTTATTGTGATCTCTCTAATTCGTTTGAAGAACTATGAATATATATTTTGGAGGCTTACGGACTATATGTTTCATGTTTTGATGTTTCATAGGTGTATGAGCAAGTTTCCGGGCTTATGAGAAGGTTGTCCATTCCTAACAAAATCAGGATCTGGGAAAGGTGCCATGGTACCAAATTGATGAACATGTTGTTGTGATAAATAGGTTGATGACACCTTAACAAATAGGTTTTTATGATAAGAAGGTTATCAAAAATGGATGATAGCATTGTGACAATAAAAACATGATCAATTTTTGAAGACCTATATTGTTTGTGGTGCATGTGGATAAGTCTGAAACATTGTGAAAAGTGGTCCACACCAGGTTGAAGAAGGAGGTGGGTTCCTCAATCAGGTTGAAGCCTATAGTACTTCAAAGCTTTCAAATTTTCAAGGCTTGTGCCTCAATCAAGTTGTAACCTATGGCAAGTGGGTGCTTGCATATTTTGGGAGCTAGTACCTCTAGCAAGTTAGTTCCTACAAATTTGCTTTTTGGGATTGGTGCCACTAGCAGTTCGATGCCTACAAATCTAAGTAATCAAATTGAAGAAGACAAAAGTATTTTTTGTTTTCTCCTACAAAGGTTTCCAGGTTAAAGTTGGTGTTTTTATGTGTTGATGTGGTGACATTTTCTTGATGCATAATTTCAATCGTTTTTATGATGCACGTTACTTTTTGATGCACCAATACATAGTCAAATATTGATGAATTTTTTTGAAATGATGAATTTTCCTCTATACTGATTCACCCCCTCTTAGTGTGATATTTGTTCTAACAAGGTAATTTTAGGAACAATTAATTATTGTGAGGTCGATCTCAGGAAAAATGGCCTCTATCTTATCAATAAGAAAAGTTCCTTAGTTTGATGGATCCAACTATGATTTTTGGAAGATAAGAATGGAAACCTACCCAATATCCTTAGGAGTTGATGATTGGGAAACTATAGAGAATAATGATCAAGGCAGTGATTCTCATTCTACTAATACAATGGATAAGTACCTATATACATCCAATACAATATCTAAGCATGTCATTTTGAGTGGCTTTTCAGATACAAAATTTGTCAAAATAATTCATTGTAAGTCAAATCATGATCTATGGAAGAAGATTAAAAATTGTTATGAAGGGAAAAATAAAGTGAAGGAAGCCAAGCTACAATCTTACAAGGCTAAATTCAGAAGTTTCAAAATGAAATAAGATGAGGATATTGCTCCATATTTCCTTCAAGTAGATAAGATTGTAAACTCTATTGTAGGTCTTGGTGAGGAAGACAAGGATGATATTGTCATTCAAAAAATATTGAGATCTCTTCCTCCAAGGTTAAATCTTGAGGTATTAGCCATTGAGGAGATATCAGACATGGATAAGTTGAACATGTTACATGTTTCATGGAACACTCTTAACATATGAACTAAGGATATAGAAGGACAATTTAGGAATCAAAGAAGCAACATTCAAACAAGTTAAAGAAGGAAGAAGCACGAGAATCATGCAAACTCCAATCATGAATCTAATGAGGAAGAATCTAGTTTGTTAGGTAGCTAAATAAGGGGGAAATAAGTTAAAATGTAAGCTTTCATTCAAATGATTTGAATGAAAAATAATAGGCCAATATGCTTCCAAATATCCTTATGCAAAAGTGAATGATAGTAATGATGAAGAAAGATGAAAGTATAAGGATCAAAAGAAGAAAATAAATGCGAAAATTAATTGTTTCTTCTCAAAAGAAGAAAATGAATAAGAGAGTAATGAAATTGTGATTAATGATGATAGAGGTGAAATATTTTTCTTTGTTGAAGCAGAAGAAATTAAAGAAGAAATAAATTATGAAGGAGAACTCAAAAGACCATTGAAAGAAATGAAAAACCCTTAGAAAGAGGGTGGACAACTAAAACATCAAATCCAAGACAAAGATCAAGATGGAGATTACATTATCACTCTCAAGGCCAAATTAAAGGAAGCCAAAATGGTAGAGTTTTTGTTAGGATAATTGAGCAAAAGGGAAACACTTTGTCAAAAAATAGAAGAAGAAATTGTGCTTTTGAAAGAATAATTTGAACAATTCAAACATAACTTAAATATTCTCAAAGGATATGAGTCTCCGGATCATATTATCATAATTAAAATATCTCCTCTCATCAAAACATGCCTTGGCTACCAGGAACTTTGTGGAGATAATTGACTTTTAAAAACATCAAAAGAATCTCATTCCAAAAATCATGATCAGTCATTCATTGGGTCTAGGAGCAACTCATTTGAAGATTCTAAGGAAGTGATCAATAATACTAAGGATTTCCATTTCAACATTTTTGATGATTCTCAAAATGATATTGGGTATAAACAAGGTGAGAAAATTAACCAGGATGAAAGTATGAAGCTCCTCATGATAGAAAATTTTCTCAAAGTATCCACAAGAAGCAATGGAATAAGAGTCAACAATTAACAAAGGGATGAATACCTTCCAAGGAGCAATTTCAAAGGATATGTCACATTAAGACAAGCTTATTCCACTAGGTATCAAAATAAGTTCTTTGGTCATTTTTCTTCATGCGTAAAATTTGAACCTATGATAATATGAGGTATAGAGGATATGATCAAGAACCTAGGCTCAGATATGTGGATCAAATTAGAATATCATATGGGTAATTTTCACCAATATTCAATCCTAATGTAAAATGTTACATGTCCATAATGAAGGGCACATTACACCTGAATAGAAGGTCAATTTGAGATGGAACAAGGGAAAGGCACTCTCTGATAAATCAAGAATGAATGCAAAGTATTGGAGAATGAAATAGGAAGAACTAACGTTAGATATTATCCCTGATATATAATCCATTAGTGAAGGCTTCTTCAAGAATATAATTGTTTGAAGTGAAACTTGAAGAAGAAATATTATGTAGGCGAAGAAATCATTAATAAAAGAAGATAAAGGGAACTTATTTGTTAGAAAGTATGTTGAAAACAACACGATAACAAGTATGTAGATAACTTATGCATAGGAAAATAAAGTGCACCATCAAAAATATGTTCACAATGAAAGCATGCAATCAAAGAAGCAATTGAAAATAGCTTAGTAACAATTGAAAGAAGAAATAATGCAGTCAACGGATAGATATTGGGACACTTGTAGCATATGTAGGAGAGAGAGATGAACACAGTTGGAAGTATTTGAAAGGAAAATAAATTATCAAAAAGGGGAGATTCTCATAACAAGACGCATGGTCTCAAGAGGAGATTCCATTTAGAAAATGATCATGTCCCCAGGAAAGTTTAGGAATAGTTATGGAGTATTGGTAAGAAACCATGTCCCTTTTCCATTGATGTCAAAGGGGGAGAGATGGAAAACATTGACAAGAGACATTGAAGCAGTAGGAGGATTTTGAAAACAAAGGAGTGAAACGAGAGAAAGTTATATCAAGTATAAATAATCTTCACAACCATTCAGGGGAGTTCCAAGCAATATGTCAGGGGAAGATTGATCCATTTCCATCAATGACTATCAATTTATAGTTTTATTTCCATCAATGACAAAGGGGGCTATTGTTGGACATATTGTTTTCATTGATCACAATCAGTGTCATTGATGTCAAGGGATATTTCTAAGGAAGCAACAGTTTCATTCATGAATCCAAGGTAGCAGTATGCTAGTTTGATCCCTTGCATGACCTCTTCACATGAAGCCAAAATTATATAAAGTTGATTGATTTTTGGTCAAAGTTATGATGACCAAATGAATATATGGGTGGTATGGTTATATATTCCTCTCTCAGGTCTTTCCAACAAATTATCACACTTGGAAAAACTCCTCCAGGATCATAGGTTATGATCATTTGAAATTGGCAGGTGTAATGAGGACCAAAAACACCAAATTTATTTGAAAAGCACCAAATTTTTTAAAATCCATGCATGATTCAAAACGAATTTGGATTTCCTTGAAAAATTAGCAATGGTGGATGCTCAACTAAGATGATGTTTAACAGGTTAAACATAATACAACTTTTGGAAAATCTTAATTTTTTGTTTGAGTCTAGGAAGATCTACAACATATGTCAATTGAACTTGTGTGCTATCTAATTGTGTGAAAGGTCATGCCTCTTATGATAGATATGCTCATTGAAAAATTCATAAATGGTGGATTTGATGACAACTTTCTTAAAATTTAACACAGTGAGTCGTTGGCCCATTCATTCATTGACATGTGGTAGAATGAGATTAGACATTGCACATATAGTGATGGCATGGATCCAATGACATGGTTGTTGTTATTGACACATGGTGTCTTGTGATTGGAAAGGAATGATTAAATGGTAGGCTACCATATCGTGGTAGCTTGAGAATGTCCAAAGGTTGAATATGTGGAAGGATAATGATAGGTGGTGATTTGTGCATGGTCTGAAGTGATGACATGGTAGTGGAGTATGACATGGAAGCAAGGTGATGATGTGGTATTTCCACATGCCATATTCACCAAGAATAATTAGGTGGTTGATCTAGGTGTGAGTATAGTGACACATGGCATCTTGTGACAAGCTCAAATAAGATGATGCGGAAGTAAAGGATGACATGGAATGATGTGGGATGACACATCAACATGATGATGTGAGTAGGGTGATGTGGTAGTACAAATGAATTCCACATTGTAGATACAGTTGGAAATTTTTGACTGACCAATAGGATCTATTTTAAGTTACACATGGCACATCTCACGGGCTACCACATGGCATGATGACATCATATTCACATCAGCACGTTAGTGACCATGATCCCTAAGCATTGGGTCACATGGAACAAGGGGATATGCATGAAGGACTGTAGCATATGAGAAAAGGGACAAGGTCATATGAAGGGTGGTCATATTGTTTAAATATTTGGGTATGCTAGCATGAATGTCAACCCCAAGTTAGCTCACATGTGTCCCAAGTCCACATGAATGAATATATATACATGAATTTGGATCCAATTACAACACACACAACACTTGTGACATAGAACATTTGGTTTTTCTATTAGTGTGGTTAGTTAATGGTTCTTGTTGGTGAACAATCTTTGCTTCAACCCTTGCAGAAGGTTTTAACTATCAAACATGTCTCATCATGCTCCATGACTCCTCATTTGTGGCATTCTCGATGGGTCTCATTTCCAATACCAAAATGTGACGAGGCACATTGATCTAGCACTTGTTTTGGTCTATATTCATAGATATGAACTATGTTTTATTTATTGTGTGGTCACATAGTGCTTTTGATACATATCATTGGTAGATTGGTGTTACCATATTGGTTTGGTTTTGATATGGTTATTCCAAGGTTTTGATACATACTATTGGTGGTTTATTCGTGGTGACCCCTTTTCGTAGTTGATTCCGCTGGCATGGAAATATGGAACAATTGATGTACTAATCTAAACGAGGAGCACAAGTATAAAAGTTGGCATGCCATATAGTTTGTAGGTGAGAGGTCGGTAGATTGAGCTCTAATATATACGCAGAATTTACAATTTTATTGGCACATTGGTTTGTATATTCTATCAAACACTGAATGGTCCATTTTGTGGAATGCACCAAAAAAAATTCATTCTATCAAGCATTTAATCTTTATATGATTTTGTATGGTTTTTGGAATGATTTTAAAGAAAAATTAATTTTTGAAAAAGGGAAATGATCAAAATTTGATTGTGATCACTCTAAGGGGGGTGAAGAAATATGAAGATATATTTTGGATGCTTCAAGGCTATATTTTTTTATTTTTTTATGTTTTGGGGTTTATAAGAAGGTTGTGCATTCACAAAAAAATCAGGATCTAGGAAACGTGTCATGGTACCAAATTGATGAAGAGGTAATTGTGATAAATAAGTTGATGAAAAATGGATGATAACATTGTGACAATAGTAGCATGATTATTTTTTGAAAACCTATATTATTTGTGGTGCATATGGATCAAATCTAAAATATTGTGAAAGACGGTCCACACCAGATTTAAAAGGGAGGTGAGTACCTCCACTAAGGATGGTGTCTCAATCAGGTTGAAGCTTACATCAAATCAAAGTTTGCACATTTTTTAGATCTATGCCTCAATCAGGTTGTATCCTATTACAAGTGGGTTCTTTCACATTTGTAAGCATGTTGGTGTTTGCAAATTTTCTTTTAGGGGTTTGTGCCTCTAGCAAGTCAATTCTTACAAATTTGTGTAATGAATGAAATTGAAGAAGACAAAAGTAATTTATGGTTTTCTCCCACAAGTGTTTCCACGTAAAAGATGGTGTTATCATGTGTATATGTGATGATGTTTTCTTCATGCACAATCTCATTCATTGTTATGACGCACATTATTTTATGATGCATTGCTACATAGCCAATTATTGATGAAATGGTGAATTTTCCACTACACTGATTCACCCCCTCCTCTTAGTGTGAGCTTCAGTCTAACAACATTAACATTGATTATGAACTAATCATTAGGATTTTCACAACAAATTGTGTCTTAGGTCATTGTTGCAACTCTAATAGTTGTAAATATCTACTCACATCAAAATACTTTATTTATTTTCTATAATTATAATTACTCTATTTTTCATTGAGTCCTATTTATAGCATTTGATTTATAGCCTTATTTATTTATGAACGAGGTTTCATCTGATGATTTATGATTTATCACATCATATTGCACGTGTAACTGCATTTTTGTTACAAAAATGAAGATTATCTTAACAACTTGGACAAGTAACATTAGATTCCTATGTGATTTAATTTTTTTCAAGTGTGACATTTACTTTCCTAGAAGCGTTCTCTTTACATTCCTACCAGTGTGGATTGGATTGCAAGTAGATTTCTCCTAGTGACTTATGAAAACATCCCATCATATTGTCCTTTGACACTCATTTAGGTTACTACAACTTCATATTTCAATAGCACATATTATGCATGACATTTCATAAGTTCCATATGAACGTCATATTTCCATTGAAATGCACACTATTTTTCTTGCCTTTCTACACAATTAGAAAGGTAATCAAAATACACATAACTAGCATTGGATATATATTTAACCATGAGATCAAAAACCTTATGATGAGGTTGAGCTTAACTAAATAGAAAACACCCATATTGATGTCCTTCTTAACAAAACCCATGTGTTTTTTTTTAAATTTGGATATGTGCTACTATGTTAACTAATTAGCATATTATTGGAACCTACCACATTTCTATAGAAAATGAAATCTGGTAATATCATTGATAAAAAAACAATTGCAATATATTCATTCATTAAAACAGGGAATAATGTGGTCATAAACAACATATTACATCATCAAACTCATGGCAATGTGTTCCTTGCAAAAACATGGGTAATGTACCAAAAATAATGATAAGTTAATGGAAATAGAGTATGTAGTCAAAAAGGGTGTAACTGAGAGTAAAATGTGTCAAATATTGAGCCCAATAAGAGTTATGGTGTCAATTAGTTGCATTAGTTTAGTTGGAGATCAATTTTCTTGGGAATTTTCTTTTCAAATCTTCCTAAAGAATGGATAGGTAGATGTCTGAGGATGTGCTACAAAGTTACAAATTAAATCATCCTCGGTATGTTCATTTAAGGTAAATTCTTGGTAAAGGGTTAAAATAGGTTGCATGGAACCCTCATCATTTTATTTAATCCAAGGGGGGTCTTCCTGATTAGGTGAAGGTTTAATAAGAGGGTAGAAGGTAAGAATTTAGTGTAGTTCCCACAGGAAATAATAATATTCCCTTATTTACAACTAATATATACATTATTCATGGCCAATAACGGTCAACTTAAGATCAATCAATATCCTCCTAGATTGGATTTGGATTGTAAGAAAATATAATTAACCAGTATTTCCATTATTATATAGAAACAAGTGTATCCTCAAGAATTCCATTCAAGTGGACCCATGTGCCAGCTGAAGTACTGTGTGGGTTGGTCGTAGACCTAGTAACTAGATATTTTCCACGATTTATTTAGTCATAATATCTATAGCTATCCCTAATTCTATAATGGCATTGGGTATGGAGGTATTAATGATATTTCCATTAACAATAAGGCTCCCATGGTTTACGTACTTGGCCAAAAATATTTTTCCTTGAATTAAATTGACCAATTTCCTAATTACATGAGGGTCTGAAGATATTTATTTTCCTTTCCTAGCCTCTTTAGGAAGAGATCGTAGACATTCCTAACGTAAGTTGGGAGATACTTGCTGGATTAGAATAGGGGAATATTAACACATTTCTAATTTCTCATAAAAAAATCAAATCCTAGTTGTTTGGTAGATCTTCCCAGGCATAAACTTTTAAGCTATGGGAAAGTTGGAATTGAATATTCCATATGTGATTGTTTTGGAATGGTGGCTTGAGTCATTTCAGTTTAATTTTCAATTTTCTTGTCCAGACTCTCCTTATCATCTTATTCCTGGATAATGAGAGTAATCAGATCATGAATCACATTCCCTAAGCGTAAGTGAATGTTTTTACAATCCATGGGGATGATAGCATAAGTCATAAAATGGGGTATTTTATCATTGTAGGTCACCTATAAGACTTTATTATTTAGGTAAGGCATGTATTGGGTAGGAAACTTTGGTGGTTACCAAGGAGGATGATTGAATGGTAACTAAAGTTACTACAAATGTGGTTGGGGAGGGTACTCTTTGGCTTCTAGAGGCATATTATTTTAGGAAGAATTTCCTCACTATCCTTGCATCCATGATTGGTTTTGGTCTTGGGTAGACCATTTTTGCTATGGAATTGATGGGTACCAAACCTAAGGTGAGTATTGATATGGGGAAAAGTGCTAAGATGGTTCTTATGTCATACCTTATGGCCATGGTGGCCAAGGTCACTTCTCTGCTATGAAACAAATTTTCCTATCCTCTTCAATAGCCCCTTGTTAAATTACCTTAAGTTCCAATAATGAAAGGAAATTTTGGGTGGCATGGTTCTGCTAAAAAATGCCACATAATTTTTTGTTGTTGCTAGAGCATTCCCAAAGGGGGTGATTGTTCCAAAATTTTCAATAGAAAATAGCTAATGCTAGTTTTCCTTTATCCTTCTTCTTTATTTCTTACAAGGCATTTAAATGAGAACTAAGGGTATTTAGGATAGAAATATTGAAAGTATCAGTAAGTTTTCCAATTCATCCTTAATAACCCTTGGTCTAAATGTTTTTTAATCACGGAGGTTATATCCCAGAGGATTTTTCCATATTTTGAATGGTCACGTTAGTAATGTCTACATAATTCGTAGACTGGATCAGCTGACATCTAGGAAATGTCCATGTTACCAATAAGTTTAATATATCAATACAATATACTCTACATCCTTTGAGAACCATAATTTAGTAAGTTGTAGGATCTAAAAAAAATTTCTCTAAAGTTTGTATTGGAATCCTTCAATATGGTCTTCTAAAATTTCATAATCCTTTTGTGACATTTTAAAGATAACTTTCCTAATATTTCAGATTTTGTAGTAGTCCTAGTATTTTTCTAAGAACTTCTTCCTCATTTCATTTGATGTTTGCATAGAGCTTCCCCTCACCCCAAGAACCAGCGTAGTGTTGCACCCTATAAGGTATCTAGGAATAATTTTATCTTTTAGGTGTCAGAAGAATAATCGTAACTATGACAAATGATTTTATAGGCCATTTTGTCACATCCAATCAGTGAGCCTCCTAATGGGATCAATCAATATCTTATTTCCCCTTATCACCACCTTTCACAAAGCCCTAAGCATGTTCCTTTCATCCCCCAAAATTTCAGCGCTAAATTGCTTCATCTGAGCCAGTTTGAGGACTAACGCTCCTTGTAAGTGTATTGGTGTGTGCTCACCAGTAGGTTTCTCCACTACGGCCTATGTTAGTTACGAGCAGGTTGCTCCCCTTTGCACTTGCATTGGTTCTAGAAATCTGGGAGAATGATCGGGATTCTAGAAGCTTCCCCTTCTAGGAGTTTCGAGAAGTTATTTCAGCTAATTGCCTTCGATAAAACATTTGGATGTTATCCTTCCCTAATTTGGATTTTTCACCACTTATCCTTTGATCCTATCCCTCCATCAAAGGCGGTTCTCTTACCTTGGATTGGTAATTGGATAAGAACTCCCAACTTACCCTACTTCTCTATATATTCCAAGGCTTCTATGTGGTTGGGGGTTGGATTTTGGAGAGTGATTATGCCCTTATGCTATTGTAGTGAGTGGTCATGATCTCATGCATTTAGGGTGGTTAGAGGTGCATATTGTGATAAGGAAAGGATACGTCAACAACTTGGAGGAGCTCTTCTACAAGGTCAACTGCTACTTATGGTTGTAATCTCCTTCCATTTATATTAATGCAAATAATTCATTGTTTTCATATATGTAATGTTGTTATTTCATATATTTAAATACCATGTTGATGTATTGAATGAATTACTTAGATTCTACTGCATAGATCTCATAGTTTCTTGGCTTGTGTTATTTGACTATGCAGGTTCTAATTTTGGCATTCAAAGCTAGAATTGGAACTTCCAAGCTAAAGAAGGAGTGAAGAGTGTGAAGGATTCCAGGTAGGCCTCATTGCATCATCTATTTACTTTAAGGAAATGCATTGTGTTCCTTGTTTCTTTGTTGTTCTAGGTTAGCCACCGACCTAGGGGATATACTTTTGTCCAAAATCGTAAATCTCGTATAACAAATTGGCGACCATAATAGGGAACGAAGTATTCCCTTGGTGGTTTCCTTGTCCCTTTTGTTTTATTACCTCCTTGCAATTTATGTGATGAAATTCCCTTTCACAAGCCCAATGCACCCCCTATGCCTTTGACAGAGCATTGCACCTCACCCTGGCCCACTCTGCACCAATGTTGCAACATAGTGGTGCCTATTCTATACCATCTTTTGCTCGTAACTTTGCATGAATTTTTCCTTGGTTCTTGAGCATATCTTTGTTCAGCCTACTTCCAGTTGAACTTCCTTGAGTCTTCAGTGCCTTGTGGTCTATCTAAAGCCTCTATTTGGTTTTCATTTGTGTTATTTGCCTTTGGTAAGAATTGGTTTTGATTTTTCTTTGTTCTTTTCATTTGGTGACTTTCCAATTGATTTCCTTCGATTGCTATTTTCTTAGATGAATTTTTGTTCTAGTGCTCATTCTAAAAAGTGTAATTGAATCGGTAATTGAACATTTTCATCTTATTTTTCTTCATTTCGAAAATTAAGTGGGGTGAAAAGAACTGTTTTTCATCCGCGTCTAAGCTTTTGCATGTGCATTAGCATAGGAATAGTTACAATGGAAAGGAAATTGCATATTGCATCTTGTTTGTTGCATATTATGTGTTGCATCTTGATTGTTTCTTCCCTTCCTTAGATATATTTTCATTGAAAGAGAAAGGATTTCTATTTTCTCATTCTAGATTTTCATTTTAGGATATTGAAGTGACATTCATGGTGAGCCCCAAAACTGAAACATAATCAAAGATAAACAATAAAATTTATTGAATGAACCTAAGGATCATTTGTAACATTAACACAAACATTTAGAGGTCTATGCTAGAGATGTATTCCGATGTCGTTAAACATAGGATTTGTCATTGTTTGTCAGCGTTGCATCCCGAGGGTGAAATATCGTTCCACATATGTGACTGTATAGGATCATACTCCATGTATATTTGGGTATATTGGTGGAATTCCATGCATGAAAAGTATATGGGAATTCTCTCATCGAATGGTTATGAAATAGACAACACTAATACAGACTTCACTCGCATGTACCATCATGTATATTTTAGGAGTCCCTAATAGGTTTCTATCCATCCATAGGTAACTGAGTATCTTGCCTTGTATACCATGATACACTTAACAAAACATTCGGGGAGAATGGATGTTGTACATTAAGTCCTTAGTTCGCCAAGGTGTATATTGCAGTTCGTGGTTGCTTGGTAATCCTTTATGCCTAGATTAACCTTTTTTTATTTATTTATTTTTGTGTTAATAAAATTTATTGCCTAACGTGGAAGAACAAAATCCCTCTCCCTCTCATTCACGTAGAATGAAAAATAAGCCTCCTCTTCTTCTAGAGGCTACTCCTAATCACTGTCCAAGACATAGACAAACACAAACTACTCAATTAGGAACATCAGGAACTACTTTTGTCCCTCCTCTCGATATTGATCACCTAGAATCATCTATCCCTTTAATTTCTGAACCCGAGACTACATCTACTCCTGTTGGTGACACTGACACAATTGAAATAGAAGTCCTTGGGAAGTTCTCACCTAAGATCATTAAATCTGATCTCCCTAAGTCAAAAACTTTTTTTCCTGAGGTTATTGAACCCAAGGAGCCTCATCCATATTCATCTCATTCTTTGGGACCTTCCTCCTCTCTTCCTTTATCTTAGACATAACCAATATATCTTGGGCGTGACTGCCAGCCTCTTCCACATGGACTTCAAAGTATTAAAGAGATCCCTTAAGAAGAGCCTCATCCTTCTACTCCTCTTCATTGGGAAAGAATTTACTTTTATCAAACCAATCCTCTTTCGTCTCCTTAACCTAAAACACAATATGCTTTACCTGATTCTTTGGGCCTACCTGTGGATTTCTTGCGAGAATCTACATTGGGATTGTTAACCATGACTGGAATTGATTCAAACTCGCAGGCTATGTCCACCACTATGGTTGAGACATCAAGCATCACATCCTCATATATGTTTGTAACATCACCAAAAGCTCATTTATATGGTGGCCCATCCGTCCCTCTTCGATATCAGTCATTATCTGGTACCTTTTCTGGTGTGGCTTCTAGTCCTTAGACCTCTCCCATGTCATCCAATTTGGGAATAAGGCTTAGTAATCCTCTTATGAATTCCACAAATTTATCTCCTCTTCTGATTCCATATGCACCTACAATAGAGAGACAAGTTGGCCCTTATATCAGTGGGCAAGACTACCCTCAATAGCCCAACCTTCTTTATGTTGGGTACCCTGCATGTAGATCACAATTACCTCCATCAACCCGTCCTCCCATGGCAAGGGGGTAAAAAGTTGTTGGTATACCTAAATATGGTAATCCGCCTAGTTGTGGTCCTCCTTATTTTGGAATGGCTTTGAGTGTTTGGAAACCTACTTCACCAATTCAACCTAGTTCATTTTGGGGTCAATTGTTGAATACTCAAACTTGACCGTCTTCGTCACAAATTCTTTCCTATCTGTCAACACCTCAACAAGCTCAAATACATGTGAGAAAACCTTTATAGCCCATTCCAATGGTGTCTAGTTCTTCCCACATCTCGATTTGTCAACCTATACAAGGTCCCTAGCCTTCTCAATCGCTTGCACAAGGTACTTCTCTAGTTTCAGTAGGTCAAATTACTCAAAAGTTGGCATAGTATCAATCAAACCCGTACCAGGGGGAAATGCAAACCCCTATCAGGCAACAATATGGCTCACATCAAGTGCCTCTTCAAGGCTAGCAAATGTAAACTCAACTATACCAGCAGCTTTATCGCCATCTTGGGGCTGGGAAACAAACCCACTTGTATGTTGGTTATGAGAACCCTCCATATTCTGGTAACCAAGTTTTGGATTATCAGAAACATTCTTACCCAGGAATGCAAGTTTCTATTTCCTAGGATATCCTGTCATATCCAGGTCATCCTCCTCCAGACTTGAATTGGCAGTTGCCTTTTGTGGCTATTCTTGAATTACGAAATTTAACTTGGCTTACTAATGACCCCATTGCTCATCCACCATGGTGGTTGATTATTCCCACTAAATTGTCCTCTGATATCCAAAAATTCAATGGGAATCCTGAAGAAGACCCATCGACACATGTTATGATGTATCATTTGTGGCGTTCATCAAACTCACTTAATAATGATTCCATTCGACTCCACCTTTTTGAGTGAATGCTTATGGGTGCCACAATTAAATGGTATATTGAATTACCTAGAGCGTCATTTCACAACTTCAACACTTTAGCCACTACCTTCCTCACACATTTCCAGTTTCCCATCAGATATGAAATTGGAATGAAACTATTGACTAACTTTAAACAATTAGACTCTAGTCACATTTTGGATCACATTCATGAGTGGAGACATCATCGCTAGTTGGTCAAGACTTATGTTCCCGATCAGCTATTAATGAAATGGTTTGTCAAATCTCTATCAGCTCCCATAATAGGAGATGTGGCCAAATGTGGAGTCGCTACTAAAGAGAAAGTTATTTCTCATGCTCAGTATTTAGATTTGGTTTATACCCAATCGAGCATGCTCTATGATAATATACCAAATGCTCTGAGACCCTCGAATATTGTTCCTCCTCCACTTGGTAAAGAATCTCATGCTTGCTAATGGCATTATAGGTTCTGTGAGTTTATAGTCAGTGAGTAAACCATCTGATTTTTCTCTTACCACTCCTACAAAAAAGCCTACATCTCACCCTCTTATGGCTTTTGCATTTGAGATAAATGTCATCTCATTTAATAAAGGAAACTCTCAACAGCAACTTCGAAGCAAGAAGAAAGGTAAAGGTAAGAAAAAGAAATATTCCAACCACAGGATAAACAAAAAAAATTGTCTTTTGATGAGAAACAAAAGCCTCGATACCCATGTTTCATTTGTAACAAGGATCACTTTACACGTGATTGTCCACACTAGGGCACAAGTTCTCATAATTTCCCACCTGGCATGTGAGGGGGCCACTTTGACTCGGGCAGGTACGCCCACAGCAAGGCATGCCTGCCCATAGGCAAAGGCTCTTGTGCCTGTGCTCGAGCGCATTTGGCCATGGGCGTGCCCACCTGCGGAACAACGGGCATGCAGAGAAATCGACCCCCTGACCTGCCAAGGGGTCACTCTGCCCCGAGTGGGCAATCCCAAGGCCAGGTGCAGCTAGTCACCTTTGGGCAGGTGCACTTGGCTATGTGTGTGCCCACCCAGGGCAAAGTTCCAGGGGGCTAATTCCTAGAATCGACCCCATTCCTACTGGAGGCCAATTCCCAGAATTGGCCCACACCTTCTATGTCACGAGAGGACACATCCATAGTGCATGTTCCTATGGGCAGGCGTATTCGACTATGGGAGTGTCCTCTCATGTCAAAGTGCCCCCCTAGCAGGCCAATGGCGATTACCAAAATTGGCCCCCTGGCCTGTCGAGGGCTGATTCCGAGAATTGGCCCCTTGTCCTGCTGGGGTTCAATTGTTGGAATCAACACTTGACATACCAGGGGGATGATTTGGGGAATCATTCCCTCGACTTGTTGGGGGCCGATTTTGGGAATTGGCCCCTGGTAGGCCAAGGGGTCGATTCCGAGAATCAGATCCTTGGCGTGGGGGCCTGATTCCTAGAATCAACCCCCAGTAGGCTAAGGGGACGATTCCCAGAATCAACCCCTTAGATTGCCAAGGGCCGATTCTAGGAATCAACCACTTAGCCTATCAGGGGATGATTCTATGGATCGGCCCCTGGTAGGCCAAGGGGCCACTTTTCCCCAAACGGGCACACCCACGGCCAGGCTCACCCACCCATAGGCACAGGAAAGTCTATTGGTCGTGGGTGTGCCTGCCCTTGACAACATGAGAGTGCAGGCTACACGCTCGCGGTGTCGTGGGCGGGTACACCCACCCACATGCAACATGTTCCTGTTCTTGTGAGCGGGCACATCTGACCGTGGCCATGCCCTCCCGCAACACCATGGACATGTAGAGAAACCCTCGTCGCTCTATATCGAGCGGGCATGGCCATGGTCTCGTGTGGTCGCACACAGGAATAGGCAAGCTCGCTTTGTCCCAGACGAGCACACCCATGGTCGGGCCCACTACGCCCACCGGTGACATAGTGGCCACCTGCCTGCCAGGGGGCTGTCGGGTAAGCCTAGCTCATGTGAATTTTTAATTTTTAAAAGGAATCTATATTTCATTAATTAAATGTTACTTTTCTTTGACTAGAATGTGTTTTTTGTTTGGTATCCTGTGTGAACATAACAACCCAACTGACACATAACTACTAGTAAACCTATGGGAGTTTAATACCTTCACTCAATAAAAGGGAAACTAACCTTTCAAATGTGATAATCTCTCATTAATTGTGTTGTTGATGACAATGTAGCTACTCCACAAAATCGCTTCAAGTCTTTTAACTAAACCTCGAGAAGTCTTGGTATGATGTGAGGAATCGTGATAATAAAATTTATTATATAGCGGAAATTATTGAATTGTTTTATCCCTTCTTGAATGTGGTATTAATTTTTTTTTTATAAAAACTTAATATATAAATCATGTTATGATAATATAGTAATTTATGTTACATGTGGGATAAAAGATATAATAAAAATTAAAAAAAAAATCAATTGTCTAGCAAATGCTATATAGTTTAAGTAAAATATTAATTTAGGTAAAAGATTTTGTTTAAAATTTTAGTTTAAATATTTAGTTTAAAATATTAATTTCAAGAGAAAATAGAAAATTTTAGTAGAAAAATTTCAATAAATGGTAGAAGAAAATTTTGGAGGGAAATACTTCAAACGAAATTTTTGGAGGGAAAATTTTTGGCGAAATATTTTGGGGGCAACTTTGGATTGAAATTTTCATTATTTAAGCTATATATTATCATTAGGAGAGTGCATTTGTATCATTAAACCTCTTATGTTTGAAAGCCATGGGTTCTTATGATAGTGAATTTTTTCTTTATGAAGCATCAACATCTTCGTTGCATAACAACTCTATTCATATTGATGAATATAACCAAAATTCTTTCACTATGAATAGAGAGTCAAATCTTCCACTTAGTCCTAATCCTAAGGACTATGAGATCAACACCCATGAAGGGCAAGATGAATAATTTCAAATAAATAGAGAGTAACAGTTTCCACTTAGTCCTAATCTTGTGGACTATGAGAGCAACAATGATGAAGGAGAGGATGAATAATTTCTAATAAATTGAGAGTCACAGTTTCAAGTTAGTCCTAATCTTATGGAGTATGAGAGAAGTAGTGATGAAGGCCAGCATGAAGAATTTCCAATAAATCAAAAGTCACATTTTCCACTTAGTCCTAATCCTAAGGACTATGAGAGAAATAGTGACGAAGGGTGGGATGATGAATTTCCATTAAATAGAGAGTCAAAATTTCAAATTAATCCTAATCGTGAGGACTATGAGAGTAGTAGTGACAAAGGGCACAATGAAGAATTTCCAGTAAATAGAGAGTCACATTTTCCACTTAGTCTTAATCCTAAGGACTATGAGAGAAGTAGTGAAAAAGGGAAGGATGAAGAATTTCCAGTAAGTAAAGAGTCACATTTTGCGCATAGTCATAATCCTAAGGACTATGAGAGAAGCACTGAAAATGCACATGATGACGAATATCGAATAAACAAAGAGTCAAATTTTCCATTTAGTCCTCATTCTAAGGACTATGAGGGCAGCACTGATGAAGGGAAGGATGAATATAATGAAGAATATCCTCCAAGTTAGTATTTCAAAAGCACAGATGATGGTAATGAAAAAATTCCTCGAATTAAGGATGGTAATAAATATTTTTCAAATAATGATGGTGATGAATTTCCCAACTATGTTCAAAATGATCATAGTGAGGATAATATTCTTCCTAATGATGATTAAAATTCTTATACAGATTATGATGATTCAATGATGGAGACGTTACCAAGAAATATTGTATCGAGGTGTAGGAGTAGACCTTTTCGTATCAATCCAAGATGTTGTAGTTATATAAGGGGTCGAGAAGAATATCTCATGAGAAGTTCTATCAGTGCTCTCATTTCAAGTGAATGTTGTCAACAGGATTGCTTGAAACATATGAATTTCAACTTTCCATTGGAGAAAAGGAAGAGATATTTGTCAATGAATAAAAGCATGCAAAATTCATATTTACTGGGGTGCATGAAATCTACATTTTTAGTTTATGATTATCATATTGGGTCTTTATTTATCTGTAGAAAGACTTTCAAAATATTTCATTCAATTGGTAATTTTCATATGTCAAGAATCCAAGAAAAATTGGAAAAGGATCCCACATTTTATTCTTAAGTACATCATAAACGAGAGTTTGGGCCATTATCAAATACTTCAATGTCATGGATGAAAGACTACTTTTCAAAGCATGGAGAGTGTATGCCAAATAGAGACACAATACATATTCCAGATAATTTCTCAAGACGAGAAATCTACAACTTATACAAAGAATATATAGAATATGTTGAAGGAAATAGTCGATTTATTACATATCAATATTTTGTGAAGATGTGGAAGAAATAATTCAACAATGTCTATATTCCTAAGAAGACAAGGATGGGGGTTTGCAGTACATGTGCTTCTCTTAAATAAAAAAGGGATAAATGTCAAGGGGCAGAAGGAGGTAAGCATTCATAACATTTTTTTTTAAATTGTATAGTCATCAAATAGGAAAATGTATTTATTGATGGCTTTCTTTTATTGTGTAGATTCCTTTTCAAAGCGCTTCAAGAGCATCATGAACAACAAACATGTGAAAGGAAAAAGTTGTACAAGAATCGCAAGAAGTGTGATGATAATCGAAATAAATATTTGGGATTGATAATTGATGGATGGACCAGAAGAAAAAAACTTCTACCAAATTTTGTTTGCACACCCAAAAATGTACACGAGGAATATTTTATTCAATTTCACTTAGTCAGTTGCGTGGTCTTCAATGGGAAAATGTTGCCAAGGGAACACTTCACAGCTCCAAATATTCATAATGATGCAAATATGACAATAACTATAATTCATGATGTTCTTTCTCATTGGTTTGGTAATCTTCCTAAAGTTTTATATCTAAAATTGGACAATGCTTGTCGTGAAAACAAAAATCAGATTGTTTTTGGATATCTGAACATGATTGTTGAATTGAGAATTTTTCAGAAGGTAAAGGTTGGTTTCCTTCTTTTTGGGCACACTAATGAACATATTGATTAGATGTTCAGTCATTTTTCAATCATATTGAGGAGGAAGGATGTTGGGAGATTTCCATCATTAATTGAATGTATTAATAAATCCTACATGTCAAAACCTATTTTTCATGTGTTAGAAGAAAATGTTGACATGTGAAGGTTTATTCTGGGATCGCATGGTGAGGAGAAATTCATTGAACAACTTAATGACATTAGCTTCCAACATCAATTTCGTATCAAAACAATTGATGAGAAAACACTAATATGGGGCAAGAAGTATTCAAATACTGCGAAATGGGCATCATCATCAGGTTTGGCATTTTTGAAGTTCATTCTAGATCATCCAATATTTGTGTCAAATATATTGCTCTTAGAATCAGTTGCTAAAGTTCATAATGCATGCAGGGAGAAGAGAGATATAAATTATTCTGATTGCTTATGATTACTTTGATATTTCTTATTCAGTTTGGTGGGAGTCTTTATTCAATAATTAGAGTTATATCATTTCAAGAACAGCAAATGAAGATATACTTTTGAAAACTCCATTTATTTGGCCACAAAATGTGGCAAATGAACATGAGGAAAGAAACATTGTTTAACAACAACAATCTCAAGGTATTATTAATTCTTCACAGGTAGAGAAAAGAGAAATGTATATTAGTTCTAGAAGATCTCATGCACAATGTGAAGCCATGGAAGACTTTTATAGGAGTTCAGTACAGGATATTAACGAAGGTTGCATAATCACAGTGCTAGTAGATGGAGATGTCAATGGCTATCCATTCTAGGTTGCCAAGGTTATAAATGTGATTACATAAAATGAAGATTTTTCAGGTGTTGAAGTACATTGGTATGCCACAAATACACACCCATTCAATGGTGTGTATAAGTCAGAGATGGAAGTTGATAAAAAAACTGGCGGAAAGATAAAAATAAAAGGTACAAATATAAATCGCCACTGCACAGACCTCTTAAAATTGGAGGATGTTGACATACTTGTTTATGACTTCAATTTAACAAAGAGAGCAACTCTTCACTTCAAGATGATAGAGATTCTGAAGAGGATGCTACTAGAAGAAACAATGTTGAGATGGGAGTTTGCTGAACCTAGTCATAGATCTAAAAGAATTTTGAAACCTGAAATGATGGGCATGCATGTTGATGAAAGAGAATAATATGGAACATCTTCATATGTATCCATCCACTCATCTGAAGATGTGAATTCTGATGGTGCACAAGAAGATATGAGCGATTTTGAATAATTTTCTAAGACAATTTATATAATTGAGCTTTGCATGGCATCTTGAAATTAAAATTTTAATTTCCATATGATGTTACATGAAGTTATGAGTCATTTTTATGTTTGTTAGATTATATGTTTTAATTATGATGAATTTAGTTGTTTAGAATATCCACAATGCAACAATAACTTAGAGATATAATTTATGTTTAATTCAATCTACAAGTATTGATATTTGGATTAATTTAGTCATGTAATTTGCTCATAATGTCATGGTTTAAATGTGTTGAAAGTTTTTTAATTCTATGGTAGAAAATAATTCATTTTTTATTTTTATTTTTAATGTTATGGTTGAAAACAATTAGAATTTTAGCGATCTTTAGTGTCATGTTATTATATTTTTAACAACATGGATGAAAACTATTGGAATTTTAATGTGTTTTGGATCCCATTATTTTATCTTTAACGTCATTACTAAAAAATGTTAAAATTATACCTAGGAAAGAAAAATGTTATTCTACCAAAAACATTAGTGTGTTTTTTCCATTTATTTTGCACAATAAAAATTGGTTTTACTTCCATTTTTTAAGTATGTTGAAAATTAACCCTAAAAAAAAATAAGACATCGTTCCCGAATACACACTTTTCAATTTTTGGACTAATTTTCATGCTTTTTTGGGGTTTTTTTGGCTAGAGTTCCCGTTATGAGTTTACAGTTCCCATCTCAAAGTTTACATTGTTTTAGACTAACAAAGGTATTAAATGACATTTGTTTGTCACTACACAAGCGAGTGAGTATCATGCTACAAGTTGCTAAGCACTGGAATCTACATTCACAAGTTGTTGTGATGGCATCTAGATCAATTACATGATTATCAATGGGTTTGGATTAATGCCCTATTTGGTATCTATAACAATCACATGTAACCATGTGTGGGAGCACACTGAGGCAGAACCCTCAAAGATGTTGATTGGAACCTTCAGAGTTTGTCTAAGGATATGATTGATGATTAATCATTCACAATGACTTGGAGGCTTGTTACACTTCAGAGGTCAAGTCAACAAGAACACCATTCTCTACACCCCAATCTATAACAGTACAAATAACACTTTTGTACATTATAGTTTATCCATGAATGAAGGATATGCTTGATGATTAATCTTTCATGTCGCATTTCCAAGGTCAATTCAACAAGGAAACCATTCTATGCACGTTAATCCATAACAATATAAATAATCCCTTAATTTATTTATAAAAAAAACTATAATAAAATGGTGAAAATAACCTTATATATATATATAGTTTTCCCCTTGGAAAAATCGTAATTTTCATTAAAATTAAGGAAATTTACATGTTGTAGATGCTATGTGCATATGCAGGTTTTATAGGTTGTAAGCCTGTCAAAAATATAAAAGCAGATATAAGTATGTTCTCCACATAGGGAGACATTTCCTTAGATATGCACTGTTTAGTTCTCAAAATTTAAATTACTCTATGCAAAGAGTATTTCCTGTAACATGTAGTTGAATATGTATAAGCAGAATAAATATAAACAGAAAAATAGGTCACATATCAAATGATATCTGGCTCTTGGTGAGCCTGTGCAGCATGGTCTATATAGTGGCGGTGGTAATATTGGTAGTGCTCCCCTTCTCTTTGTTCCTGTATCATCCAGATGTTGCGTGGCCAGATTGTTGCCTCTTTGGAAAGTTGGTCAGCGAGTGAGTTTCATTCCCTGTAGATATGATGACATGCAAAACTATCAAAATATGATATATATATCTATATATATATATCTATATATATATATATATATATCTATATCTATATCTATATATATATATATATATATATATATATATATATATATATATATATATATATATATATATATATATATATATATATAGATATATATATATATATATATATATATATATATATATATATATATATATATATATATATATATATATATCTATGAACCTCATCCAAAATGTGTCGCAGAGTGTAAGCATGACATGTTGTAGTTTTGTTTATCCAATTGCAAACAATTTTTGAGTCACCAAACACTTGTAGATTCCTGTAGTTTTTTTCAATAGCAAATTGAATGAGATGTTTGGCTGTGATGAGTTCTGCATAGTTGTTTGTGCCTCCTCCAAGTCCCATTTGTATGTGATAGTAATGGGAGTTCAGTAAGTATGGTACGGCACCCCCCCCGCCCCCCACATCCTCCCTCCTGTGCTTATCCGTCAAAATAAGCTCAAGGTTGGGAGTGATCAATGGTTTCAGGGATGATATGTCTGGGTGGAGTGTTATCATCATCATCAGGTATATTGCTATAGTCAGCAAGGATTCTGGCGGTGATGGAGGACCAATGGGGGGTGGTGTCCAAAAATATGATGCAGTTCCTGACAATCCAAATTTCCCAGCTAATGAGGAGGGGGATGTTCCTAGCTTTCTTTGGGGATGCTGTTTTCCACCAATTGGCCCAAACCTCCTTGATAGCTTGTCCACTCCATGAGTTGGTTGTAGGGGTGTGTGAGAGCATAGAATTCCAGAGGTCAGTGGTGATGGGGCAAGAGAGAAATAGGTGATCCACTGTTTCTGAGTTGGCTTTACATAGGCAGCACCAAAATGGCCCATGTTGACCCCTTTTGATCAGGTTGTCTCCGGTTGGGGCTTTGTTATTTAGGATTGACCACATGAGCAGTCTTGTTCTAGGGGGGGCTTTGAGCTTCCACATTCCTTTCCACCATATATCAATATGTTGTGGTCTATGTCTATTGGCAAGGTGTAGATATCCCTCTTTGGGAGAGTACTGGCCATTTTTTGCTATTGCCCATGTAATCTCATCCTCCCCTTCCAATATTCGGATGTGAGACTCAGTAAGAGCCGTTGTGTATGCCCTCCAGAGATGGTGCCAATGATGAGGTAAGTGCAGGCTGTGGGTAGATTTCCAAGCTTGGTGTAGGAAGGTAGATCTCTCCTGGTCAACAATGTGACAAATATGGGTGATGCTAATCTCTTTGAGGTGTTGGATTAGTCCTTCTGGTAATAAGTGTGCATTCTCACATCCTATCCAAGGGTCAAGGCCGATACGAACAGATGTCCCATCATAAATTCTCCATGTAAGTCCATCACAGATCAGTGACAATGATTTCAGTACCACTTTCCAAATGTTTGAAATCCTTGATTTGTTCCAGCTTGTCTGTCTCATCCAATCCATCGGCCTTAATGGATCAATGTATTTTGAGGAGGCTACTTTGGTCCAGAGACTGTTAGAGGTGATTAATTGCCATCCTAGCTTGGTCGCTAGTGCTGTGGAGAAATCTTCCAGTTTTTTAATGCCCTAGCCTCCCCATTTCTTAGGGATGGACAACAGATCCCATTTTGCCCATGCAAAGATCCTCCCTGTTTGTTTTCCTTTCCACATGAATCTGCAGTAGATATTTTGTATTCTTGAAAGGATGCCCCTTGGGATCCAAGCTAGTGACATCCAGTATACCGGGATGGCCTCAAGAACAAATTTGATAAGTGATAGTCTTTCAACTCTGGAGAGATACTTGTGATACCATATATTAAGTCTCCTTTCTAACTTAGAGATCAACCATGTCCAGTCAACTATTTTGTAGCCGAGTAGCTTCAACTTGTATCCCAGATACCGGAGGCCTTCTTCCAGCTGCAACAGGGTGAAAGGAAACCTTTGAAGTGCGAACTGGATCTCATGTGGGGTGCAGTCAGATACAATAATGGTGGATTTTGAGTTATTAATAGTCATGCCAATTGCAGTTTTGAAAAGGTTGATAGAGTGTTGTATGGTAGTCAGATCTCCTAATCCCCCATTAAGGAGGATTAACACATCATCCACAAAGAGGAGGTGTGTTATTGTGCATTTTCCCACGATCATGATGCCCAAGAGCCTACCTATGAGGTGCATATCCTTAAGCAGTCTGCTAAGTCATTCCATAACCAGTAGGATGAGTAGGGGTGATTATGGACATCCTTGCCTGAGTCCTCTTTCAGAGTGGAAGAAAGGAGAGGCAGCACCATTTATCAGGACACTAAAGGATATATTAGTGATGCAACACATTATCCATTTTATAAATCTCACAGGAAATCCCAAATGTGTTAGGAGCATTCTAATGTATAACCAACTTACCCGGTCAAAGCCTTAGATAGATCAACTTTGAGGATCATACCTTTGATCTTCTTTGTCTGTATTGAGTGCAATACTTCTTGGGCCGTTCCTATAGCTTCATGAATTTGACGATCTTGTAAGAAGGAAAATTGTTCTAAGGAGATGTGGGTGGAAAGAATGGGGTGGAGGTGATTAGCAATGATTTTGTATATGCAATTGCACATGGAAATGGGTTGAAAATCATTGAAAGTTAACGAATTGTCTGATTTGGGGATGAGAGCAATGAAAGTGGAGTTGATGGCCCCATGCATTCGTCCAAAAATATTGCATTCCTTGATGACTTTGATTAAATATTGTCCAACGATATCAAAAAAAGCCAAATAAAACTCCACCGACCAGTCGTCTGGACCAGGGCTCTTGTCTTTCTTAAACCATTTCAAGGTGGCCTCCAGTTCCCCTAGAGTGACTTCTCTATTCAGATCCATAGCATCCTCCTGATTGATAAACCGAGGGAAAAGTTGTGCTACCCTTATAACCTCTGCTAGGGTGGCATTGGGAGGAGCCTGGTAGACCTGTTTGAAATGTGAGGTGGCGAGAGTGGCCAGGTGAGGGAAGGTGTCTACCTCAATTCCCTGCTCATTTGTCAGTTTCCAGATAGTGTTGATTGCCTTTCTTCCATTTGCAAATTTATGGAAGAATTTTGAGTTGTCATCTCCCTCCTTCAGCCATATTGCTCTGCTTCTCAATCTCCAAGTTTCCTCCCTTTCCTTGAGGATGTTCCCCTGCTTGGTTATTAAGGCTATGAGCTTATCCCTATGATCATTTGATGGGAAGAGACCTTCGCTATCATCCTCCATATCAACAATTTCTATTTCAATGTCTCTTAATTTTTGTTCTTCTTGTATCCTGTCGTTATGAGCCCAAATCTTTGATATCTTCTTCAGTTCCTTTAGGTTATCAATGAACCCATCAGTGATGTTCCTTCTGACAGCAGGTGGCAGGCCTTCCAAAAATCTGAGACAAGGCAGATATAGGAATTATCCTTCAACCGGGAGGAGTTGAATTTGAAGGAGGCTCTTGGCTTAGTTATATCTCCCCGTATATCAAGGTATATCAGCAAGTGGTCTGATAAGCCACCCGAGCCCACCCACTGGCAGGTTGTATATCCTCGCTTCTGAAATCACTCCTTGATGAGGAAGCGATCGAGCCTCCTAGCAAGACTATCCTCCCAACATCTTCTATTCCTCCAAGTCGGGACTAACTTTGCAGCTGGGATGTCAATGAGACTGTGGGTTTCTAGGAGTTGCTCGAAGAAGGCTGATAGAGGGTTGACTTGGGCATGGTGTCCCCAAGATTAAGAAAATATAAAAGAGAACTTAAGGTCTCCACCCAAAATGATATTTTCTGGTTGCAAGATATTGGATGTCAGAAGATGCTCCCAGAAATCCTCCCGGTGGTGGCAAGGCCCGTAGACATTCAACAATCTGATTTCAGTTCCCAGATCGGTAGAGAAGGTATCCACTCCTATGAATCCAATGCCACCCCAGGTGCTTATTAGCTTTATCGAGCGAGGATTATACCCTAGGGAAATGCCACCAGAGCGGCCATTTACATCTATGGCTTGAAAATGCCATCTTGGAAGCATGGATTCCAGGAGAGGGGAAATGGCATCAGTAGCATCCATGGTTTCTTGTAGGAAGCCAATATCAGTCGACTCATTCTGGAGAAGCCTTCACATTGCTAGGTTTTTCTTAGGACTAGCAATCCCTCTGCAATTGAAGGAGAGGACCTTCATTATGGAGACGGCTCCAGGGGGTTCTGTCTTCTAAGGACCCTATCAAGAGTAAGTTGTTTCCCGTGGAAACCTCCATCCCTACCTGTTGTTTAGCTTTTGACAGGGAGGATGGTCTACCTCAAGGGAGCTTTGGAGAGGTGGGGGAGGGGACTAGTCCAATGCCTATAGCATCTGGAGCCCGGAACCGAGAAAGTGAGCAAAGGTGGTACCAATGGGGGATGGGATCAGTTCCAGGTTTCAAATAAGATGGCACCTTCTCTGGAAAGGAAGGGGGGGTACAAGATATAGTAGGCAGAGGGGGAATCAGGGGACAATCAAGGTGATTGAGAAGGGATTGCAAGGTAACATGGTTCTGCTGAGGTCTGATAGCTATATCATTATATGCAGAAGAACTAGTAATTGATGCAGAGCAAGGGTCAGGAATTGACATACCTGAAGATAGCGCGACTCCAGCGGCCACCTTAGACTTGGTCAATGGAGGTGAAGGAGGCCAGAGAGGTGTTTTCCCGCGCTTCTTCAGTGTTGTCCAGACCGGACTGGATCCAGCTGCATCAGTGTCTATTTTCTCTGCCCCATCTGCGTGATCTACCTATGTCTGAGCTTCCAATGAGGGAGATGACTTCCCCTTGTTCCCAGTCTTCGATTTTGCTAGAAGTGGGCAATCTTTGTAGAGGTGTCGAACTTTGTGGCATCTTCTGCATCAGAAGGGGACCCCCTTGTAGTCAAGTATTCGAGTATGATTGTAGTTCCTCCAACACAGGGTGACTTGCTCCTGCAACCCTCCTCTGATGTCCAAGTGTACTAGAATCCATGCATAGGCCATAAACCCAGTGGAGGGGTATGATCTATCATAATCTAGATAAGTGCCTAGAGAGTTCCCAATCCTCCTAAAGATGTCCTCAGTCCAGAAATGGAGTGGCAAACCGGGAGTCGGACCCAAATTGGCCCAACCACAAGTTGTTCTCTGTCTAGGTCAAATAGCGAACTCCACCTCCTTAGCATTACCAGGGCCTGCTCAATATGCCAGAAGGAGGACAATACCCAATTTGTATGTTCTGCTCGTGCAAAACGAAGAGAAAAGCGGCCACGGAAAAAGGTTTGTACGAAAGGCAGATCAACCAGATGTTGGCCCCAAATTTCCACGACCCATTGCTTTAGTCTTACCGCAAAGTAACTCTGTCCCCCAACTCTGTCCACTAGGACTGTTGCCGCCATGTACATGGTATCTTGCCACTGGAAGTCCTCCTCCCAGTCGATAAAAACCTCTTATGCCTTGGGTTTAACACACCTCAACCTCTTTCCAAGTCTTGGCTCCATGGCCTCTGCACACCCTTGAGCCTCGCCAAAATTAGGGTTAGCAGGGTTAGGGTTAGGGTTTGATATAACATTGATATAACCATCATGATATCATTCTACATGGTTTCTTTAATAGTGTATAAAATACTCATAATTTTTTTATGTTGTATTTGTAAATTAATCGAAAATGGTTGGTATATACAGAAAATTAATCATAAGCTAGAGCAAATTTAAAGTTATATATACACAATTAACACAGTTTGTAAAACAAATTATGGCATTACAAAAAAGTAAGATTTTTTTGCTTTTGAAAAGGTTAAAATGGTTAAGTAATTAAATTTCAATACACTTTGAAATATGATAGAGTTCCGTAGTCCCTCTTGGACACAGATTGCTAAGACGAGTGACAAAGTCGCCGAAGATGAAAACTTGGTCTAATGGTATGATTACACCTGCTACACATATGCCCCTTTTGTTGTTATTTTTGTTGTCTGTCAATGGATCATAGCACGGGCTGTATATATCTATCATTAGATTTTAACCAACGAACCAATTATCTAACGCTAAGCATATACAGCTCAAGCATTTATACCGATAAACAAGCTGATTATTTGTTGCCAGGCCTGGAATTTGACGTCCTGTAGGACGTATTTTGAATTCTAGGACGTATTTGACGGTAAGTGTAAATGTTTCCACGTCAAGCTTGACGTGTATTAGACATTTCCAACCTGTCAAAATGACGTTTATATTTGGAGTTCATCCGTCAAAATTTACGATACCTGTTTTGAGTTAGTAATGCTAGCCAGGGACCGGTACACAACAGAGTTTGAATTCGTAGAGTGTAGGGTTTTGGTTTGGAAAGAGGAGAGAAGGAGGAGCAGGGAAAGGCAGATATCGATTGCATGCCTAATTTGAAATGCCAGGTCTGATGGCTAGTAAGGCTTGAAGTGGGTGAAGTTGGATATTAAATTGAGTTGCAGCAAGATCAAGATACAAAGTTAGTACTTGATGTTGACTGGAGAAGAGGAGACAACTGCATCATGGAACCACATCCAAACAACGTAAGGTAAAATAAATACATTTTTCAAGTATCTGATGGAACCAATGACATCAATTAATTTTATTATTAAACGTCTACTCGACATCACATAGATTATTTGTTCCATAATGGTAATTGCATCATTTTTTTGTTCTCCACCACGTACAAAGGACAAGCAACAAGGAAACCTGCTATTCATGGCTGGTTGCGTTGAAGGAATTGTGAAAATTTTGACAAACAAGCCAGGCTGCGTTGAAGGAATTGTGAAAATTTTGACAAACAAGCCAGGCTAAAACAGGAGTCCTCCGCAACACTTTTCTTTAAGTCGGAACTTGTACATCATTCATTGAACTTTGCTCAATGTATCATTTTACTTTTAATCATATTTTCAATGTTTTGTTTTGTGTAAAAAAGTCTCTAGCTTTTGACTTTTATTTATAACTGTGTGGAAAGTGAAAGATTCATTATAGTCTTAAGCATTCACGTTTATGTCTTAAACATTGTTTATTGCAAATGCTTCTCTTACAAGATATCGATGAGATCTTCCACCAGCCCTAATTCATTATTATTACTTTCGATTTCAAGCATTGTTATTATTATAGTTGTTCAAACTCATTATTACTATTAATTTGCTGCAATTTAATTAGGACGTCTGAAACCCATAATTATTCTAGTTGATTTTAGAAATTACTACTACAATGGATGGAAACCATTATTACAATTGATTCAAACAAATTTTTACCAGTGACATATTTGTACTTCTATTACTAATTACAGTAAATAATTTTCATGTTATGTTATTGAGAAATAAAAAATCAAAAGATATTTTGAAAGCTTGATTGTCTACTCACTTTGTCCAAACACTTCTTTTTGAGATGACATTTAAATATCTATTGTATGTAATATGATACTTACACATAGAAATCCATATATTATAAAACACATGCGATTATATTTTTGCCTGAAACATTTTTACAATAAATACATATGTTGAGAAAGTATTTGTGTCCTGCCACTGCCACTCATAACTAGCTGTTGAGGTTCTTTTTTATAACAAAAACTTAGATTGAAGATTAAATGCACTCTTCATATATATTTATATGTTGTCTTTTTCTTTAATATATATTTATATATTGTCTTTTTCTTTAATAGAAAGATCTAAAATTGATACCGAATTAGTTGAACAATGGACCTAATTACATCTAACATGTTCTCCAGCTCCCAATGTTTGTAGAGTATGATGCCTCATCATTTTGTCATAAACATTCAAAAGCATGAAACCATCAAAAGTATTTCTAATTGAAATCATCAATGTACAAGAAGAAAAACCTATAAAAGCCATATTCATATTACCATTGAACGGAGAATTGAGTAATTGATCTATAATGTATTGAGTGAGGCTTATTAAATGCTCTGTTTAATCAAGATATTGTTAAAACTTACTTTCCAACTTCTTTCTTCATCATATCAATATTTTTTATTGATCACGAGGGATGTTGTCTTTTTAAATGTCATACTTTTATAATGTGTTATTATTTTCCAGCTTCTCATCAAATAATGGTGATTGAGGATTTTTATCATCTTAATCCTGTGGCTTTCTTTAGTGTTCTTTACATGTTAACATTTAAGTACATAATCAAAATTATTAATCTCAAAAGTTAAAAAATCTCATAAAGTCTTAAAAGTATGGTTGCATGTTATTTAAAAACAAGGCACTTTTAGAGGGAGATTAATGGATGCTGAGATGTAAGAGTAGTTTCTAGATTGATACTCAAAAATTTGAGTAGAACGTAAAATGAAGGGCATGAAAAGTTCAAAAACGTCATCAAATTTTCATTTGACAGGCAAAGAGGATTTGAAATTCCAGGCCTGTTTGTTGCCCTTTCACCTATTGCGGGTACGATTTTCGATTTTCGACCCAGTGGCTTATCGGGCACTCACAACGAAGCCCAACATTTCACTCTTAGCTTTGTCCAAGCCTGGCATTGCTTTGTTCAAGCCTGGCAAATGCCAGACTAGCTTCTCCTTTATCGCTGCCCAAAGGCTATAGATAAGGTAGCAGTTATTCAAGTTTTTTTTTATGTTTACCTAAAATTATTTAGCTTTCACTCGTCGCTACCAGATGGTCATAAATTAACCTTTAAACCGACAGCAAGGAATTAAATTTGGAATTTCCATTATTTAAAAAAAAATATTTAGTGTTTATGATTTTGAATTTATTTTAAATTTGGGTTCATTCAGCGGGTAAATTAACAAATATTTATTTCATTTATGAAAACTAAATTTAATTATAAATTAAAATTTAAATAAATGTAAATTATTGAGTCTGGACTTTTTCACCCATCAATTTATCTTGATGATGAACCACAAAAAATAATTTGAAACATCAATTTTAAAAATATATATATAATAATTCCTAAAAATAACCCTACAAATGCAAACTAATTTTTTTTTATATATATATACTTACATAACTACATGGCTTCATTAACATAATTACTTAACTTTATTATAATTGATTACTAATCGTAATATCAACTTTTATATCAACATATCAATAAAAATGGGAAACATATTTAACAATTATATAAAACAAAAATATACCGAAAACAAAAATAAGACAGAGGGCCACAACTTTCCAGTAGTTTTTGTTTAAAAATGTTTCAAGTATCTTGATTGCAATATATTTAAAATGTCTTTATCATTCTCTGATCTTCTATCATGTATACATGAATTTTTTCCCTTCAAAATTTATTATTAAAATCGTATATTTTAATTAAAATCGTATCTTTTAATTATTGAATTTCTACATTTTAAATACAATATGGATTTAAAATTTTTAAAAATATTTTTATGATAAAAATAAAAAATTTAATAATTTAATTTTAATGAAATTATTATATATATATATATATATATAAACAAAATGATTAAATGTCTATTTCTCAATATTGGTTTGGATGATAATACTTTCTAAACTACTTCACAAAGAGTGTTGTAAATAATTCTTAATATTAAATTTTATTTGGTAAATTGAAAAATTATGAATTTTATTTATTTGGTTTTTGTTTATGTTTCACTAAATTTTATTTAAAAAAAAAAAAAAAATCATATATAAATATTTAGTTTATAATACATATTAGCTTCAATGGTTAGTTCAGTTGTTCAAAATCAGTGCGGTCCATTCTCCTAAAGCCTTTCGACTTAAGCCTAACTAGTGGGTCGCGGGACTAGATTCCCTTTGGGTCGATCAGACCAATTCCCAATTCCTTTTGGGGTTGATCAGCCCAATCCTTCCCAATTCCCTTCGGGGTTGATCCTTCGAGTCGATCAGACCAATTCCCAATTCCTTTTGGGGTTGATCAGCCCAATCCTTCCCAATTCCCTTCGGGGTTTATCAACCCAATTCCTCCCAATTCCCTTCGGGGTCGACCCCAATCCTTCCCAATTCCCTTCGGGGTTGATCAGCCCAATCCAGCAACCCAATTCCCAATTCCCTTCAAGGTTGATCAGCGCAATCCTTCCACCAGTTGACCAAGGTGTTCATGAACCACAGCCTTAGAAAAAAAATAGATATCACATTACCAAAATTTTAAAAAATCATAAGACAATTAAATTATAACTTTATTTTAAATTATTATAATGATGACGATTAATACTCACTAAGATTCCAATTCCCTTCGAGGTTGATCAGCTCAATCCTTCCACCGGTTGACCAAGGTGTCCATGAGCCACAGCCTTAAAAAAAAATAGATATCACATTACCAAAATTTAAAAAAATCATAAGAAAATTTAATTATAATTTTATTTTAAATTATTATAATGATGATGATTAATACTCACTAAGATCGATGCCGTCTATAGGACCTTAAGAAAGAAGTAGTTAATAGGGATTATTTAAAATTTTATTTTTGTGATCATAAAGGAGGGAAATAAGCGTTATGAGGTTATTGTAGTTTTGCTGACTAAACAGGACTTAAGAAAGAAGTAGTTAATAGGGATTATTTAAAATTTTATTTATGTGATCATAAAGGACGGAAATAAGCGTTATGAGGTCACTATAGTTTTGCTGACTAAACAAGTCATGGAGGTTGGTAGTGGGAAAAATATTTTGGAAATTAGAATGAATGTGAGTAAGGGCAGATAATCCAAGAGAAAGTGTTTTTCATCTTTGACTCTCTTAGTATCACAGAGGAGGCATATTCTCTCGTGCCAAGGTATCTTGGGAATAAACCAACATCTGATTTCGCTCCGAGTTCATAAGAATTAGTTCTAATCCTTGCAATATTCATTCTCTTCTTAGCACTGGTTTAAACAAAAAGGTAATTATGGTTAGCAAGTGTGGGTTTGATTACCTCCTTATAGTATTTTAACTTTATTTTCCCCTCTAACTCCTTATCACTCCACAACTTATCCTTAAATTTGGAAGCGATGACATTTTTAATATTATTTGTATTCCCTAAGATGATCTCCTCCTTTATCTCCAAATGGTCCAGCCAAGACTTGACATTCGTTCATGAGAATTAGTTCTAATCCTTGCAATATTCATTCTCTTCTTAGCACTGGTTAAAACAAAAAGGTAATTATGGTTGGTAAGTGTGTTTTGATTACCTCCTTATAGTATTTTAACTTTATTTTCTCATCTAACTCCTTATCACTCCATAGCTTATTCTTAAATTTGGAAGTAATGATGTTTTTAATATTATTTGTATTCCCTAAGGTGATCTCCTCCATTATCTCCCATAGCTTATCCTTAAATTTGGAAGTAATGATGTTTTTAATATTATTTGTATTCCCTAAGGTGATGTCCTCCTTTATCTCCCAATAGTCCAGCCAGGAAGGTGGTTTTGACTAGAGTTAGAAGTAATTTTTGGGAGTCTCTTGGCTTCCATGTTGTACAACTTCTTCTTATACATCAAATACATAAACATAGACATGCATTCAATGGGGGAAAGGCTATTTTCAATCAAGAGAATAGGGTAGGGAGTATTACCTTTAATCTTGAGGTTGTAGGTTATGAATTGTTTTTGGATCACTTCAATGTTTCTCCATGAATATCTAGATAGAATGCAGTGGATGACTAGAGTCTCTAAGAGGATTTTATTTATTTATTCCAAACCCACCCAAATCAATAGTCTTACAGTTGTTTTCAAGCTCATAGTAAGCTTTCCAACCTCCTATAATCTTTTTCTCAATGTTATAGTCCTAGTTGAGCTTATGGTGGATGTCAATACCTAAATATTTGTAATAAGAAATATTATCTAAGTAATTGTTATCGTTAATGAAATTATCATAAGTGATATTTTTGGATTTAATAATCATAACTTTAGTTTGGTCAGTATTAACATTCATACTCATCTTGGAACAGTAATCATGGAGGGTTTTAAGAGGAAGAAGAAGAAGAAGAGTAATGATTATATCATTAATTATTATTGATTATAATTAGAATTAAACATATATATTTAAAAAACACGTTACAAGATTCTTAACTATGGAGATTTACCCCCACTTTACCATGGAGGCTCTTGATATGTAAATATGCCTTATTACAATACTATGACTTACAAATATCACATGCCAAAAAAATCATAACTCAGGTGCATATGAAATTTTTTAATTAATTAATTTAATTCAAAGGGTAGAAAGAGCTTAGCTATTTTGAGATAAATCTCAACCTTTGATATGTGAGTTTTGAATTATTATAAACATATTTAATATAATCTGATAATTATATTTTAAAATTAAATTAGTTTTAAAATTTAATAAGATTTAAACATATGTTTAATATAATTAGCACAACCATATAAATTAAATGATTGGTAAATGTCTATAGAAATCATTTTATGAAAAAAACATATCTAGTGATACATTTCACAAACATATAACAAGATTCTTAACCATCGAAATTCATTTTCTCTTTATTATATAAATTCTTAACTTGTAAATAAATATATTAAAATAAACCAATACATAATGGTTCATCACTATTACATAGTTAAAAAATCATAATTTATTACACACTCAAAATAACTTATATAAATTTTGTTTTAATTTAATTTAATAACAATTTTATTTTAAATAACTTTTGTTAACCTAAATTTCAAAATAAATATTATTAAAAATATTCAATGAAATATTATTAAAAATATTCAATCAATATTCTTTAAAGAATAAATTCCTATCACTCATCAATAAATATTCTTTAAAGATTAAATTCTTATCACTCATCAATGAACTTTTTTTAAGGATTAAATTCCTATCACTCATCTATGAATATTTTTTAAAGACTAAATTCCTATCGCTCATCTATGGTTTATGATATATCTATCATTTAAAAAAAAATATTAGAAAATAAAAAAACTACCTAGCACATAAAATATTAATAATAATAAAAAAAACAAAAGATAGTGAAAGATAAGGATACCCATTCTTATCGTTTATTTAACTCTGCCTTTCTAATGAAAACGACCATATATGTTATATCAGAGTTTCAACTGGAACATGGAACGGGGACCCAATTAGTCCTTGGAAAGAAAGATGGTCCTCGGTGGACACTCAACCCACCAGCAAATCACAGGTTGAAAGCACGAAGATTCTCCTTACATTCAAGGAGCGCTACGTTGTCCGGTTGGACTGTAGAGTGTATACTGTATGCTGACGAGGCTCTGGTATTGAAGGGGTGTTATTATAAATTTGAGTTGAATTTCTTTATCGTAACTGTTTTATTTCAATTTTCATAATTGGTACTCGTGTACACAAATCAAAGGTTGAAATTTATTTCCAAAATAATTATGCAATTTTTTTCTTTTAATTGAATTCATTAATTTTAAAAAATATTGGAAGAACAATTTCTATTTGAAATGAGTTTTGTTTTTTTAGACATGTGGTATTAATAAGTCAAGATATGGTAATGAAGCCTATTTACAATTTTTTTGTTCTAATTGAATTCATTAATTTTAAAAAATATTATAAGAGCAATTTCCATTTGAAATGAGTTTTGTTTTTTAGACATGTGGTATTAATAAGTCATGATATGGTAACAAAGCCTATTTACAGAGTAACAATTTCCGTTATAAAGTGGGGTGAATCTTCATGTTCAATACTCTTGTTATATGATTTTTTAAATGTATATATGTTTAAATTAATTTGTATATTTTCATTAATAATAATTATTATTATTTAAAATTAGATTTTTTTTTTTTTTTTTTAGAAACTTGAGATGTATGATGAAGTGAGTGTTTTGATTCTTATTATGATTGATGAGCATCCACATCCACCAAGAATTTAACATTTTATTTTATTTTTTTAATCTGAGATCAATCTTCCTCTCTATAAAATGGGTCACAACTAAGGGACTTAAACCTTGGATATCTCATTACTTCAATCACCAATTGATTTGTCCCCTGAGACACCAACCATTTAACTTATATGACTATGGTAGTACTTATAATTTTGTAGAAACATTTATAAATCTAAATTTATATTTAGAAATTCCTTTAGTTTAAGGAATCATTTTAATTTTTTTAGGGCTAAAATATTCTTGCACCATATATATATATATATATATATATATATTAAATTTCAATAGGCATCAAAACAATGTTATCATTTATCTCACATTATTAAGATTAAAAATCATAAAAATTAACTAAATTATAACTTTATTTTATATAATTATTATTATAATTAACTATAAAACTATGAAGCCCTTAGAGTGATCAAACTCTAGAGGTGTAAACATTTCCTCAAGCTTTGCTCTCAAAAAAGAGGTTTACACTTGGAGATATTTGATCCCTCTCCGTCCTTGATAGATCCATAGTGAAGTTGCATCTAGATTGTTTTTAATAGTTTTTATTAAAATTGGAATTCTTCAAATTCTACATCACAATCATTAATGAAAATTTAAATGTAAATTATTTCCCAATCCAAACCACTGCACCATATCAATTCAATGAATTTGATAAAAAAGATTATGCTAGGGATGTTCGGGAATTTGATAATTTAGTCTACCATTTTATCAATGAATATGATAAAAAAATTATGTTAGGGATGTTTTTTTGTTCCGAAAGTTATGGAAATTCTGGCCATATTTTGAAAAAATCTAGTAGAGATTTTTGTAAATCCAAATAAAAGCTATCAAAATTCATAATTTTAGGTGCTTTAGACGTTTTTGATGGTGCTGAATCCATTTCCACCATCAAAAACATGATTCAAACATTATACGTATAATTTCTTTTGAAACTTTTCTATCCGGATTCCAACCACTTTTCACCATCCAAATAATTCTTCTACCTCTATAAAAGATTCCAATTAATTATATAACACTGAACATATACCACCTCAAACATTTATAAGCCATTTTATAACCCATAAACAAGCTGGTTATTTATTGCCCTTTCACCTTATTGCGAGTACGAGTTTCTTCCTGATGGCTTATCGTGCGCTTACAACGAAGCCCAACATTGCGCTCTTAGCATTGTCCAAGCCTAGAAATGGCATTCTAGTTTCTCCTTTATCGCTGCCCAAGGGTTATAAATAAATTAGCAGTTGTTCAATTTTTCATGTTTTCCTGAAATTATTTAGCGTTCACCCGTCGCTACCAGATGGTCATAAATTAACCTTTAAACCGACAGCAAGGAATTAAATTTGGAATTTTTATTATTTAAAACAAATTATTTAGTGTTTATGATTTTGGATTTATTTTAAGTGTTCATTCACCATGTAAATTAACGAACATTCATTTCAATCATTAAAGCTAAATCCGATTATAAATCAAAATTTAACTAAGTGCAAACTAATTTAATTTTTTATATATTAACATAACTACTTTACTCCATTATAATGGGTCAAATGGGTCACTAATCTAAATATCATTTTTTATATCAACATATCAATGAAAATGGGAAACCTGTTTAACGATTACAAAAAACAAAAATAACAGAGTCCCATAAAATATAAAATATAAGACATAGGCCCATAACCTTCCAGTAGTTTTTGTTTTAAAAAAGTTTCAAGTATCCTAATTGCAGTATATTTAAAATGTCTATCATTTTCTGATATGCTCTTATATAATAATATTTATGTTTTTCTTTCAAAATTTGTTATTAAAATTGTATATTTTAATTATTGAATTGGTATCTTTTAAAGATAATATGGGTTTACAAATTTTAAATATATTTTTATAATAGAAATTATAAATTTAATAATTAATTTATAATTTAATTTTAATCAAATTATTGTAAAATTTTAATAATTCAATATTATAATTATATATATATATATATATATATATATATATATATATATATATATAATTCTAATTCTAATGTAACATATATTAAAACAAAATGATTTATTTAGATAAAATGTCTATTTCTCAATATTGGTTTGGATGACAATATTATCTAAACTACTTCACAAAAAGGGTTGTAAGTAACTTTTGAGATTAAATTTTAAGAAAGTTTTATTTGGTAAATTAAAAAATTTTGAATTGTATTTATCTTAATTAAAAAATAATTTAAAAAATCAAAAGATTTTTTAAGAAATGTTTTTTTAGCAAAATAAAAATGTTTCATAAAATCCTATTTCCAAAAAAAAATCATAAGTAAATGCTTAGTTTAGAATACATATCATATTTTTCAAATTTAAAAAAATTACAAAATAATTAAATTATAACTTTATTTTAAATTATTATCATAATGATGACTATGATGGTGATGATGATTAATGTCCACTAAGATTGATATGGTCTATTTAATCTTAAGAAAGAAGTTGTTAATTGAGATATTTAAAATTTTATTTCTGTGATAGAAAATAAGGGAAAGAAGCATTCTAAGGTCACTGTACTTTTGTTGACTGAACAAGTCAAGGAAGTTTCTTGTGGGGAAAATGTTTTCAAAATGATAAGGGATATGAGTAACGATTAGGGAATAGACCAATGTCAGGTTTCACACTGGAGTTCATGACTTTTAGTTCTAATCCTTGCAATATTCATTCTCTTCTTAGCATTGGTTCAGAAACATAATTGTAACACATAACATCACGCATCACATGTAAACAAAAAAAAATAATAACATCACACATCACATGTAAGCAAAAAAAAAATTAATAGTTACCTACGATAACTTCATTTTCACATTCATCAAAATCCCCTTTCAGTATTGAATGTATTAATGGATACATAATATGATTAAAACACTATGGGTTAAGTATTATTTATGAAGATTCGCTTTGATATCACCGTAACCATACATTAGATGCTACAGGCATATTTCATTAAACCTTAACATAGTTTATGTATGCGCTAAGTTAATTCCTCGAGGGTGGTGACCTCTCTTTATTTTATAGACTGTATGTGCTTATCATACATTTAAGTTCTATTTAATTTACCCAGATGGTCCACAGTCTAATGACACCAGCTGTGAGGCGTTCACTCTTCCATTTGCCATGTGGTCTCTCCCAGCACCGTTGATCTAAGAGGCGTGATCCGGCGGTCCACCATGAGCCAAGGAGCTATGGCTAACCACTCGGTGACCTGTCGTCCTCATTTGATCATTTCACTCAGAGATGCCTCCGAAATATCGCTTTGCAAAACCTTGACTCCATTGGGATTTCATTCTTGTGACTCGCTTTGTTCCTCCAGCTCAATTGTTGTTACAACCCTATGCTTCTCTCAAAGCATAGGTGAGAAATTATTGTTTACGATGGCTTACTTGTTTCTGCTCAGGTTAAAGTTTTCCATGCGCCTCATACTTTTATTTGGAATACTTAAATAATATTTGGCTTCTTATCCCTGTCTGCAGGTACTGTGATTGTTGCGACATCCAGTACCTCTAGTGCCAAGGAAAACACATTCAACTTTCGAAAGGTAATGTGATTGAGTTCTAAGTTTTTGGCTTCTTCGAATGTTCTACAATTTATCTAGATGTTTAAACTACCACATCATTTTCGGTGTAGGGTACCCTTTATCTGTCGGCGTTTTGGATGCATTTACCCAGATCCAGAATACCCAACGATGAGACGGCCTATGCTTCTTCATGGGAGGAATGGTATGGATGCATCTCTTTAAAGTTGGTTGGCCTTCTGCTTGTGCCTAATGAATGTATCGTTATGTCCTATTCTGTTTTTTAAGCACCCTGTTAAGGAACTCTTCTTGTTTATTAGATATGGGTGCGAAACCCTTTGTTGTTTTAAGCGATATGCCTTTTTTGAAAACTATCTTTCTATTAATTTTCTGGTTGAAGGTACTATTAATTGAGGGTTGGTTTGTCCACCCAGTTGTCTTAACAACTTAGTCATTCGGTTGTCTTTTAATGATGGGCTCGAAACATATAGACAAATTGTGTTATTGATTTTTAAACTGAACTTACTTATCAATATTTGGCAAACCATACAAGATGTTCTATTTTAAATATCAATTTTCTGTAGATACGTATCATTATCTTTCGTTTAGCTAGACTACTTGATTCTGCATGGCTAAAATATACAGTGGCTCGTTCTTTAAACTTTCTACTAAGTACTAGACTACCTTTTACTCAGAACGACATTCCTCAGTGTCCAAATAGGACTGGCCGAAGAATAAAATATGGGTATGAAAATCGAAATTTACTCATACGGTTGAGTGATACTAAACCCCCTCTAGGGTTGTCTTTGAAGCTTTGTCAATGAAACTGAATCTTTCTGCAATTTGCTTGAGTTTATTTTTCTTATTTCAATTTAGCATTTTCATTGCTAACCCATAAACTTAACTACAATCCCCTACCCATTCTTGGATTGCATTCCTATTTCCAATTTGCTAACCCTTACACAGATAATGGAAGGGTTCTTCTCTCAAGAAATCGAAAAGTTAACGAACCGGGAGTTTAAATACTTGGTCATTTCCTTCTTTTTATTGAAAGCTTCCGTAGTTATTCATTTATACATTCCTACTATAAAATTTGATTATGCATAAATTTCTATCAACTCTTTATTTATTCAAAATCCGTTTCCGATCAGGTAATAAATTTTACACAATCTTTATGCATTCATTACCACAATATTCATTCACCCAAAAAGTAGTTTTAGTACACTGCGGTTGTACATAATCAAAATAATATTTCTTCCTATCAAGACGTAATTTCAACAATAATATGGTTTTTACATAGGTTCTGCATATATATGTATTTCGTTCCTTCTATTAGGAGTAATTACTATAACTAGACTATTTTCTTATAGTTCTTGCGCATATATATACTCTTCTTCTTTCTATCAGAAAACAATTACTGTAACTAAACAATTTTACACAACTCCTCCCATATAAATATATTTCCTCTTTCTGTCATAATAATTACTGTAACTAAACAATTCTTACACATAATTCATTTATCGTCTACTATCACCTCAATAGGATTTGATTCGTTGCACCATTTGAAGGTAAATATCTAAATTAAATGGAAGTAGGGTAAATGCAATTAAGATAAAAGCAATTAGATTTAATGTTAATACTTCAACCACCTACTTCATACCACCGTCACATAGTATTAACATGCATAAATTTGTTACTTATTTTCGAGTGGAACAATAGTCATTGCTAGATGAATCCTCTTCACCCTTACAATGAGAATTTAGCGATTATGTCCAAGATTCTCCCCCCAAGCTCCTCAATATCCTTCAGAACAGTTTCTCAAGGCAATAGTTAATTGTCTCATCCTCAGGACCCCAATTCTAGCTCGTAGACACTTTCTTCCACCAGGGAAGGTAATTCCAAGAGGTTTTCCCACTGAACTCTCATTCAGCTTAAGGTAGCGTTCCTCTTTTTCCTGAACCCCCCTCTCCTCCCCTGTCTTCCCTTTTTAAAAGGAAGAGAAGGTAAGGGGATAACTGCTCCTAAATGATAACTGTCTAGTGAAAAGAGAGTTACTGAGGTTCATCCGTAATTCCTCAGATCTTCCATAGAGACAATGTTAATGTTTCCATAACTAACTTAATTACTATTTATTATTATTAACATCACAATAACTAATTGTTATCATTTTACTCATCCTTAATAGTAAAATTTCTAAAAATTAAATTAAAAGTCTGGGGATGTCCCATCTCTTCCCCCTTAGCAGAACACCATCCCTGGTGTTCATTCTTCCATATTCTCCTAGAATAGTTTGGTATATGCCTCCTACATAAAGTCTTTATCTTCCCAAGTGGCTTCCTTCAGGCTGAAGTGCTTCCATTGCACTTTAACCTAGATGATAGCTCTCCTTCACAATGTTACTTCTCTCTGATCAAGTATGTGGAGGGGCTCGACCAAAAATTCTCCTTCCGGCTCGACCTACCACAAAGACAATTGCCATATATTTGACACGTATATATATATATATATATATCAATAGATTTTAACTATATTTTTTTTCCTTTTTTTTCTATACCTGAAGTTTTTTCCAATTTAAGATGTGCCTGGAGTCATACACATACTTCTTTAAAATGGAAACATGAAATACATTTTGAAACCGAATGTGACTAGGTAGTGTGAGTTGATATGCAACTGGTCCTACCATGTCTAGAATCTGAAAAGGACCACAGAATCGGGGGGCCAACTTGGCACATTTCCCCAATCTGAGAGTGCTTCTCTTTGGTTTAATCCACTCATACACATGATCCCCTACCTAAAACTCTTGGTAGGTTCTTTTCTTATCGGCATAAGTTTTCTTTCTATCTTGTGCGGCCTTCAAATTTTGCCAGACATTTTTCACATTTCTTTCCCTTCCCTCCAACATATCCGCTCCTAATATCATTTTGTTCTCGGAACTATTCATGTTTGCAGGGATGGTACATTTCCTTCCATAGAATACTTCAAAAAGACTCATTTTCAATGACTTATGATAGCCATTGTTGTAAGCAAACTCTACCAAGTGTATGTATTCTTCCCATTTTCCGGGTTGTTGCATCACATACATATGCAACATGTCCTATACCACCTAATTGACTCTTTCGACTTATCCATCAGTTTGGGGGTGATAAGCAGTGCTGAAGTGAATTTATGTGCCTAACCCAGTAAATAATGCTTTCCAACAAGCAGAGGTAAACTTTACATCCTAATCAGAGATTATGACTCGAGGCATTCCATGTAGCCTAAAAATCTCTTTCATAAATATATATGTTATCTAGGTTGTTTGGTATGTGGACTTGACAGGTATAAAATGGGTAGTCTTGCTCAGTTTGTCTACCACAACCATAATTGAATCATTTTGTCTTTTTTATTAGGGTAAACCTGTTATAAAATCTAAGGTTATGGTATCCCACTTCCATTCAGGAATGTGTAAGGGATGTAGTAACCCAGCAGGACGTTGATGCTCAACTTTAATTTGCTGACATTCCAGGAATCTGGTCAAATATTCTGCAACATCTTTCCTCATGTTGGGCTAGTAATAATTTTTCTTGATTGCAAAAAAATGATTTTGATAGCCAGGGTGAGAAGCATAAGGGCTTTTGTGAAATTCATCTAATATAATTTTCTTTATTGAAAACTGATTAGGAACATATATACGATTTCTAAACATCAACAAATTTTTAGGGTTAATACTGTATCCTTTTTGCTCCGCAAAATTCTGTGCAGATTTAGCTTGTTACCAAAGATAACCATATTCTGGGTCCTTTTGAGCTGCTTCCTTTATTTGCTCTGCAAAATTAATTTTTTCTTGACTAAATGAAATTTCGTAGACATAATGCAACTTCCTACTTAATGCATCTGCCACTTGGTTCTCTTTTCCCTTTAAATGTTTGATTTCAAAATCAAATTCACTTAAGAATGCAGTCCACAAAGCTTCACGTGCATTCAAGGTAGTTTGATTAAAGAAACTAGTTAAGTTGCCGTGGTCTGTTATGAGAAAAAATATTTTCCCCAACAGGTAGTGTCACCACACTTTTAAGGCATGAACTACAACAGTTAACTCCAAATCATAAGAAGAATATTTTTTCTCATGCTCTTTTAACTTACGATATTCGTAAGAAATTACTTTATCTTTCTGCATTAAAACTCCGCCTACACCCTCTTTACACACATTTTTACAGACTATAAAATCTTCCTCAGGATCTGCAATCTTCAACACAGGCACAGTGGTGAGTAAATGCTTCATTTTTTCAAAACTCTTTTGATAGCCCCTAGTCCATTCAAAACTTGTTCCCTTTTCTTGCAAGGAAGTAATTGGATAAGCGACCTTAGAAACCCCCCTTATAAATCGCCTATAATAACCAAAAAGGTCCATAAAGGAGCGTATATCTGCCACATTGGTTGGAACGTGACAGTCCATGATGGTCTTGATTTTCCCCGCATCCACCACTATGCCTTTAGTGGAAATAATATGTCCTAGATACTAGATTTGATCCTTGAAGAAATCACATTTGATAAATTTGGCATGAAGTTGGCTTTCCCTTAAAGTTTGAAACACCATCCCAAGGTGTTATTTATGTTCCTCCATACTCCTAGAATACACCAGGATGTCATCAATAAATATAAGAACGAATTTATCAAGAAAAGATGGAAAATTCCGTTCATTATAGTCATGAACATTGCTGGAGTGTTCGTGAGTCCGAATGGTAAAACTACAAACTCATAATGGCCATAGCGTGTTCTGAATGCAGTTTTATAAATGTCTTCATCTTTAATTCGAATATGATGATATCTTGATCATAAATCAATTTTTGAAAATACCACAACACCTATAACTTGATCAAATAGGTCATCAATTCGAGGTAAGGGGTACTTTTTATTAATTGTTAACTTATTTAATTGTTTGAAATCTATGCATAACCGCAAAGTACCATCTTTCTTCCTCACAAATAAAACCAGGGCTCCCCAAGGGGATACGTTGGGTCGAATATAACCCTTATCCAACAGCTCTTGGAGCTGCATTTTTAATTCAATCAACTTAGGGACACTCATTCTATAGGGAGCTTTGGAAACTGGGCCAACTCCAGGGACCAACTCTATGGTAAAATTAAGTTTTCTTTTGGGTGGTGTCCTGGGAATATCTTTTAGGAAAACATCTTTAAATTCTTGAACCACTGGTATTTTCTCCAAGGCAGACAATTTATCTTTAGAGTTTGTGTACCCCACTTGAACTGCATAGATTTGATAGCCTTTATGCATGCATCTTGCTAGCTGGTGGGTTGTAATGGGACGTAACTTAACTTCTCTTCTTACACCCTGAATTTCTATTCTGGTGCCATCGTTGGACAGGAAGTTAATTGCCTTATCTTTACAATTTACTAAGTTCTATTGCCATTCTAGCCAGTCCATGCCTATCAACACGTCATAGGAACCTAACGACAGTACATTTAAATTTGTCTTAATCTTCTGTCCTGCTAATTCAATTTCACAGTCTTCTATTTTTGCATTAATTCTTCTTTTAGCTCCTGTGGCTAGTTGGACCAACCATGGGTTTTTAAACTTTATACTTTTCAAATCGCACAAATCAACTATTCTTGGGTTGACATAGCTCAGGCTTGCATCTAGATCTATTAAAATGGAAATAGGGTGATTGGATATTTTACCTACGAGTTCCACCATCGAGGGTTGATATTTTGCCTGGTGATATTCCAATGTTGTGTTAATCCGGGGTATGTTCCACACCATATCACCGACAATAAAAGCTTTGTGAACATTTGCAATTGGTTATACCCTTGCTCTATGGGGGTATGTTTTGTATTAATTGGGTTCCCCACAACCCGAACACTACAAAGGAGGCTTAGGAACCTCACTAGATTCCAACTTGCTTGATGCCTCACTTTTCTTCACTTCATTATGAGGTCTATATCTCAGCTGATTCTTATTAGTAGATCCATTTGGTCCCTTCCATCTTGAATACTTGGTACTGGCATTCTTCACGTTTTTATTGGCTATAAAAATTTTCTGCCCTTTCTTACTTATTCAATTTTTATTACCTTCGTCTTTCTTCTTCATTTGATGGTAGTAGATCCGAGCCTTTCGAACTGCCTCATCCATCATTTTAGGGTTATCAACCTCTAATTTCTTTTTCATGTAGACAAGCAAACTGCTAATAATGCACTGGACTTTAGCCTTCTCTTCACAGATGTAGGGGACATATCTTAATAACGAAGTGAACTTGGCTATAAACTCATCCATAGACTGTTGTCCTAGTTTTAAGTCATGAAACTCTTTTTCTTTATCGTCATAAAACTACTCAGTAGGATGTCTGTCCTTAAAATTCTTATGAAATTGCTCCCATGTGACCTCCTGCTCATTAATTTCTTTGACTATTTTGATTTCTTCTCACCACAGGGAGGCCTTGTCCTACACTCGATAAATTGCTAACCTTGCCCTCAAATTATCATCATATTCATATATCTGGAAGTATTTATTCATATTAATTAACTAGGCTTCTATCGCTTCTTCGGCATCACCATTATATACCGATGGCTTGATCTTTTTGAACTCCCCTTGGACTTCAGTCTTCTACCTTTTTAATCCCTTCTTACTGGAGACGTTATCATATTCTTCTTCATTACTAGTTTGTCCCCCTTCAAACTCCAGACATTCCTCCTGCTGTCTATGTGACTCAATCCTATTTTCTTCATCCTAACTAAGGTTTGGATTCCTTTTATTCTTCCTATATGAAAGACTTTTCATATTCTTTTCTTTCTCAAAACGTAATATTTCATTATTAGCTTGCAAACTCTGCATCTCTGCTCATAGTTGTTGGACTGTTTTTAATAACACAACATTTCTACTCTAATTTTCCTCACCCAGTTGCACCCACACCTCTTGGTTATGTTTGTTAGTCCCACCTGAGGGAGTGGATCCTACTCCTTGTCTCATGTTGCGTCTACTTCTTCTATGTGCACCATAATTGTTTTTTATTCTATGCTCATCCACTCAAGCCTCAGTGTAGTAACCTGAGGGTTATGATACCAATTGTAACACATAACATCACACATCACATGTAACAAAACAAATTAATAGTGACCTACAATAACTTCATTTTCACATTGATCGAAATCCCATTTCAGTAATGAAGGTATTAATGGATACATAATATGATTAAAACATTATGGGTCAAGTATTAGTTATGAAGATTCATGTTAATATCACTGAACCCATACATTAGATGCTACAGTCATATTTCATTAAAGCTTAACATATTTTATGTATAGTCTAAGTTAATTTCCTTGAGGGTGGTGACCTCTCTTTGTTTTATGGACTATACACGCTTGTCATACATTTAAGTTCTATTCAATTTACCCAGCTGGTCCATAGACTAATGCCACTAGCTTCCAGGCGTTCACTCTTCTGGTTGCCTTGTGGTCTCTCCCAGCATCATTGATTCGAGAGGCATGATCTAGTGGTCCACCATGAGCTAATAAGCTATGGCTAACCACCAGGTGACCTGCCCTCCTTGTTTGGTCATTTCGCTCGGAAATGCCTCCGAAATATTGCTCTGCAAAACCTTGACTCCATTGGCATTTCATTCTAGCGACTGGCTTTGTTCCTCTGGCTCAATTATTGTTGCAACCCTATGATGCTCTCTAGGTGTAGGTGACAAATTATTGTTTACGGTGGCTTACTTGTTTCTACTTAAGTTAATTTTTTCCATGCACGTCATACTTTTATTTAAATTACCTAACTAATATTTGGCTTCTTATCCCTGTCTGTAGGTACTGTGATTGCTGCGACATCCAATACCTCTAGTGCTAAGGAAAACACATTCAACTTTCGAAAGGTAATGTGATTGAGTTCTAAGTTTTTGGATTCTTTGAATGTTATATAATTTATTTGGATGTTTAAACTACCATAACATTTTCAGTGCAAGGCAACCTTTATCTATCGGTGTTTTAGATCCATTTACCCAGATCCAAAATACCCAACGACGTGAGGGCTTGTGCTTCCTCATGGGAGGTTGAATGGTATGGATCCCTCTCTTTAAAGTTGGTTGGCCTTCTACCTGTGCCTAATGAATGTATTCCTCTGTTTTATTATTGTTGTTTTAAGCAATATGCCTTTTGTGAAAACTATCTTCTTGTTAATTTTCTTGTTGAAGGTACTGTTAATAGATGGCTGGTATATCCACCCAGTTGTCTTAACAACTTAGTCATTCGTTTGTTTTTCGATGGTGGACTCGAAACATACAGAAAATTTATGTTATTTACTTTTAAACTGCACTTACTTATCAGTATTTGGCAAACGATACGAGCTCTTCTATTTTAAATATCAATTTTTTGTAGATTACTTATCGTTATCTTTTGTTTAGATGGACTACTTGATTTTGCATGGATAAGATATACAGTGGCTTGTTCTTTAAAAATTTCTACTAAGTACTAGATCATCTTTTACCTACAACAACATTCGTTGGTGTCCAAACAGGACTGGCTGGAGAATAAAATCTGATTTGGAAAATCAAATTTTACTCCTACTATTGAGTAATACTAAACCCCTGCTGGGGTTTTCTTTGAACCTCTGGCGGCAAAACTGAATCTTTCTACAATTTGCTTGAGTTTGTTTTTCTTATTTCAATTAAGCGTTTTCATTGCTAACCCATAAATTTAACTACAATCCCCTAGACGTTCCTGGATTGCATTCCTATTTCCAATTTTCTAACCCTTACCCAGATAATGGAAGGGTGCTTCTCACAAGAAGTGGAAAAATTAATGAACTGTGAGTTTAAATACTTGGTCATTTCCTTCTTTTGAATGAAATCTTCCGCAGTTATTCATTTATACATTCCTGCTATAAAATTTGATTATGCATAAATTTCTATCAAATCTTTATTTATTCAGAAGTTGTTTCCTATAAGGTAATAAGTTTTACACAATCTTTATGCATTCGTTACCACAATCTTCATTCACCCAAAAAGTAGTTTGGTACAGTAGGGTTGTACATAATCAAAATAAGCTTTCTTCCTATCAATAGGTAATTTCAACAATAATACAATTTTTACATAGGTTCTACATATATATCTATTTTGTTCCTTCTATCAGGAGTAATTTCTATAACTAGACTATTTTTACATTATTCTTGTGCATATATATACTCTTGTTCTTTCTGTTAGAAAAAAATTACTGTAACTAAACAATTTTTACACATCTCCTCGCAAATAAATATATTTCCTCTTTCTGTCATAATAATTACTATAACTAAATAGTTCTTACACAGAATTCATTTATCTTCTACTATCACCTCAATAGCATTTAAGTCATTGCACGATTTGAAGGTAAATATTTAAATTAAATGCAAGTAGGGTAAATGCAATTAAGATAAAAGCAATTAGATTTAATGCTAATACTTCAACCACCTACTTCATACCACTGTCACGTAGTATTAACGGGCATGCATTTGTTACTTATCTTCCAGTGGAAGATCAGTCATTTCCAGATGAGTCCTCTCCAACCTTCCAATGAGAATTTGGTGATTACATCCAAAATTCTCCCCCCTAATCTCCTAAATTTCCTTCAGAACAGTTTCTCAATGCAACAATTAATTTTCTTGGCCTCAGGACCCCAAGTCCAGCCTACAGAAACTTTCTTCCACCAACGAAGGTAATTCCAAGAGGTTTTCCCATTGAACTCTCATTCAGCTCAAAGTATCTCTTGTCTTTATCCCGAACCCCCTTCTCCTCCCCTCTCTTCCCTTTTTAAGAGGAAGAGAAGGTAAGGGGATAACTGCTCCTAACTAATAATTGTCTGGTGAAAAGAGAGTTACTGAGGTTCATCCATAATTCCTCAGATCTTCCATAGAGAAAATGTTAATATTTCCATAACTAACTTAATTACTATTATTATTAACATCAAAATAACTAATTGTTATCAATTTACTCATTCGTAATAGTAAAATGTCCGAAAAGTAAATTAAAAGTCTGGGGATGTCACTGTCATTTTCGTTAGAAAATGTGGGGTTGATTACCTGCTTATAGTATCTTAACTTTATTTTCCCCTCTAACTCCTTATCACTCCACAAATTATCCTTAAATTTGGAAGTAATGACGTTTTTAATATTATCCTTATTCCCCAAGATGATCTCCTCCTTTATCTCCCAATGGTCGAGCCAGGACTTGGCATCCTTATGCCACCCTTGATTGAGGTGAAGGTGGTTTTGACTAGAGTTAGAAGAAATTTTTGGAAGTCTCTTGGATTCCATGTTGTACAACTTCTTCTTATACATCAAATACCTAAACATAGTCATGCATTCAATGAGGAAAAGGCTAGCTTCAATCAAGAGAATAGGGTAGGGAGTATTACCTTTAATATTGAGGTTGTAGGTTATGAATTGCTTTTGGATCATTTCAATATTTCTCCATGAATATCTATATGGAGTGCAACCCCACACCTCACATCCATATAAAATAATAGGGGTGACAAAAGTCTCGAAGAGGAACTTTTTTTTACTCCAAACCCAAAGATCAGTAGTCTTACAATTCTTTTCAAGCTCAGAGTAACCTTTCCAACCTACTATAATCCTTTCCTCAATGCTATACGTATAATAGAGTTGATGGTGGATGTCAATACCTAATATTTGAAAGAAAAAACATTCTCTAAGTAAACTTTATCGTAAATGAAATCATAAATGGAATTATCACAAGCAATCTTTTTGGATTTAATAATCATAACTTTAGTCTTGTCAGTATTAACAGTTATACTGTTCAAATTGGCAACTAGGGCCAACTTCCACCTTAGGATAGATCATATGATGGAGATGATTATTTCATTGCATTCCTCTTTCGGAGAGGTGCAATTTTGATATGAAGATCATCTCATATGACAAGCAGAAATAGAATTTTGAATTTATTCTTTCTCATGGACAAATTGTCAAATGTAGGCTCATGAAGCCCATTAGATGGGTCTCCTCAACTTCAATGAATTCTATAAATAGGAGCGGGCCTTCTCTCATTTTGACACTCACTCATCTCATCATATCATCTTCTCTCTCCTCTCTTGATTGGTTCATACAACTTGGATGCTCTTTTCTCTTCACACGTGTGGAAGGTAAATTGGTTTTGGAGGCCAAAATTTTCTATGATTAGGGTAGCATTGACCAATGTTGATTTGGATTATTTCACTATAGCATTCACTTTTGTTTTTGGGCTAGAACTTTGATCTTTTTGGGTTGCATTCTTTGGCATGCAAATCATGAATTTCTGTTTGACTGCAGAAATTACACCAAGCATTGTTTGGGTTGACCGAGATGTTTTGGGTTGAATTTTACCCTATCTTGAGGTCGTACTACTCTACTATTGACTGAGCTAGTTTCAGATTTATTTGGGGCATATTTGACCACTTTTGACTTTCTGGTTAGGGTTGCATTGACTGTTGATTTGGCAGATCTATTTTGGGCTTGTACTTATGATATTTGTACTCTCTCTCTCCATTGAACTATTAAAGAATAATAAAAGTATTTGATGAAAGGGTTTCCCCACATTAGGTTTCATCCCTCGCATCTACCACATCTTGTGTCCTCTTGTCTTAGCTTGTCTTCTACATATGATTTTATGTTCTATCTGCATTTACTGTCAATGTTTATAAGCTAATGTGTTTGCCACTAGATTTGATTGGAAATTGTCATTGGGTTACTAAGGGAACATTGAAGTAAATTGTACTTAAGCATAGAACATACCATTGTTATCTAAAATTAACATGGTATAAGAGCTTAGGTGAAGACAAATCCCAAGCAAGAGTGAAGCAAAGAAATCACTAAGATAAGCTATTGGACAAATGACGACTACATCTTTCTTCAAATCTGAGGACAAGCTTAAGGACAAGTCTGACTTTCATGCATGGAAGATGACTTTGGATTTGACTTTGGAAGAGAATGATGCCATGGAATATGTCAAAGGAAGAATAGAAAAGCTTCCTTCAAATGCATGCACTTCTGCACAAACCAAGTACAAGAAAGGTGAGGTAAAATCTAAGAAGATTATTATTGATTCCATTCATAACCCTTTCGTTGCCTATATTTCTGATTTGGAAACTTCTAAGGAGATGTATGAAAAGCTCGTTTGGATGTCCAAAGTAAACAATTCAAATAAAATTCTCTTTCTCAAGAACAAGCTGAAAGATATTAGAATGGATAGAGGAGAATCCATCTAATCCTACTTCATGAGGATTATCGAGATCAAGAATGATATCTTATCTATTGGTGAAATCACTACTAACCGAGAAATCTCTCTTATTTCTTTTGGGGGCCTTATAATAGATTGGAATGTGTTCAACACTACCATTCTCAACAATGACAGGATTACGGGATTTGATGAACTAGTTTCTGAGAAACTGTTTTCGGTGAAAATCACATCAAGACTCATTTGTCAATGCGTTTGAAACCAACCAGTGTGGTTCGTCGTCGGGACAAGATGAAGAACCAAATCATGGCAACAAGTTAAATAAAGGGACTCACTATTTAACTTGTTTCCATGATCTAATTCTTCATCGTGTCCTGATGATGAACCACACTGGCTAGTTCGAAACAAGTCAAGAAATGAATCTTGGTGTGATTTTCACCGAAAAGGATTTCTCAGAAACTAGATATGGATCATAGAAGCCTAAATTCAATCATTTTATGAACTATTGGCTAGATTAACTGAAGAAGAAATAAGGATGATGGAAAGAGACAAGCCCTGAAATGGAAACAATCCTACTGCCTTCTTCACTCATTCTAAGAGAAAGAACAATGTTGGTCCAACGAATCAAGGACAAGGGTTCAAATCAGGATTCAAAGAAGGAAGAAAAGGAAGGTGCTTCAATTGTAACAGGTTTGGCCACTTCGATAGAGAGTGTCCTCACAAGAAGGATACTCCAAGGGATGATGAAAATAATAAAAACAACTTCAAGGAAAAATGGAAATCAACAGAACAATTGATTCAACAAAAAAGGAAAGAGGAGTGCTCCTACTGCTTGAAATGGAGGTTGTCATCCCCCCAAGAAGTCGAGAAACTTCAGGTATGATGAAGTTAATGTTGTAAGGAAAAAATAATTTTATCTTATTTCCACTCTCTCCATCGCCTCTCCTCTGGATACATTGGACCATTGGTTGATTGATAGTGGTGCCAAAGGCACTTCACTAGGTACAAGGAAGCATTCTCTAACCTAGTTGAAAATAAGAAAAATATGGAGATTATACTTGGGGATAATTCCACTTATCCCATGAAGGGAATTGGGACCGTTCTGCTCTACTTAAATCAAGGTCAAACCCTTTGCCTACAAGTGTTATATGTACTTGACCTGAGAAAGAACTTGATTTATAATTCTGCAATGGAAGAAAAAGATTTTAAGGTGTCATTCACTAATGGGAAGATTCATCTTTGGAAAAGGAACCCAAGAGATGAATTCACTCTTAGATTCAGGGTTGAAGGTCTCTATCAGGTTGGAGGAATTTTGTAGGGAGCAATGATTTGTGACACCTCTCTTCAATCTGAATTATGGCACCAAAGGATTTCTCACTTTTATTTCAAAGCCTTAACCGATGTAAGGAATATGGTCACAGGGTTTCCCAAATTCAACTTAAATCATGAAGGTGTTTCTCAGGGATGTGAAGCTAGAAAGCACACAAGGAGACCATTCCCCTCAAGTGAGACTGAAACCACTAATATTCTTCAATTGGTCTATTGTGATCTATCGGGTATGTTTCCCGTGAAACCTTTGGGTGGATATTTGTATTATGTTATTTTTGTGGATGACTTCTCTCGCAAAACATGGATCTACTTCTTAAAGAAGAAGGATGAAGTATTCAAATGGTTCTACTCCTTCAAATCCTTGGTTGAGAATCAAATAGGGAAGAAGATCAAAATTTTGAGGACTGATAATGGGACCAAATATGAGTCAAATGAATTCAAATACTACTATATAGAAGCTAGCATTAAAAGGGAGACTACAACCACATAACTCCTGAACAAAATGGTGTTCCCGAAAGGAATAATCGTACTATGATTGAAGCCACCCGGGCTATGCTTCATGATCAAGGTCTTTCGAAGTTCTTATGGGGAGAAGCTGCCAACACTACTCTCTATGTCCAAAACCGATGCCCACATCAACACTTGGACTTCAAGACACCCGAAGAAGTATTCACCGGTAAGAAAACTAATGTTTCTCATTTTAGAATTTTTGGTTGTCCCGTATACTTTCATGTGCCAAAAGACAAAATAAATAAACTAAATGCATCTGGGAAGAAAGGAACGTTTGTGGGCTACAATGAAACTTTGAAGGCATATATAATCTATGTGCCTCGTCAAACGAAAGTGGAATTAAGTCATGATGTGACTTTCGATGAATATTCTGCTCTTAGAAAGATTCGAGATCTTCCTATTCCTAGGAAGGTCAATGATGATGTTGATGAAGAAAAGCAGGATGAACCTTTGTTCAATGAACCGATGTGCGATGTTGAAGGTCTAATGGATCCCATTGATGCACCTCCTAGTGAGCCTACTACTTCATGAAAGCGGCCTTTATGGCTCAAATATACTCTTGAAGATGCCAAGAAACACATTGCAATGAGGGGGGCATTTGGTGAAAGTAAGAAGTCGAATAGGTACAAAGGGTACTTAGCCATTGTACATTTGAAGAAGTCATGAAGCAATAGGTTTGGAAGGATGCGATGAACGAAACGTATGAGTTGATCATGAAAAATAATTCCTTGGACGTGGTTCCTAGACCAAAGGACAAGTTTTTTTTCACTTCAAAATGGTCATACAAGATCAAACATGGAGCTGATGGGAGTGCTGAAAAATTCAAGGACAAATTTGTAGCTTAAGGCTTTTCTCAAAATGAAGGAGTAGACTACGATGAGATATTTGTACCAGTTTCCTGAGATACCACCATCCGTTCGATCATAGCCCTTATTGCCTCACAAGGATGGAACCTACCTCAGATGGATGTCAAAACTGCCTTCTTGCATCGTTCACTTAAAGAGGAACTATATGTGGAACAACCCGAAGTGTTCGAGGTTCAAGACCATGATACACATGTAAGGAGTTTGAAGAAAGCCCTCTATGGCTTGAAGTAAGCCCCTAGGGCTTTGTATGAGAGGATTGATAACTATATTATGAAGCTGGGATTTATGAGAAGCGATGTTGGCTCGAACCTATACTTCAAGGTTGAAAAGGACAGACCTCTCATTTTGGTCCTTTATGTGGATGATCGCTTTCTTACAGGTGATGATCCTCTCATTCATCAATGCAAGAGGGAATTGGATTCCAAGTCTGAGATGAAGGACCTAGGAATGATGCATTATTTCCTAGGCTTGGAGGTCTGGAAAAATCCAGGTGAGATTTTCCTTTCTCAAGGAAAATATATTGTGCGCTACTTGAGAGATGTGGGATGGTGGACTGTAAATCCCTGACTACTTCGATGGAACTCAACTTCAAGAAGCTATGTGGAAGTGTTGCTGGACCTGGATTGGCAAACCCTACCAAGTATTGTCAACTTTTGGGGGCACTGATGTTCTTGGTCAACTCACGTCCTAACATATGCTTCGATGTGAACACGTTGAGTCAATATATGTTTGAGCCTCATCATACTCATTGGATTGCTACCAAGAATATTTTGAGATATCTTCGGGGCATAATCCATTATGGATTGAGATATACTGTCAGGGATTTGAGACTACATGGATACAAAGATGCTGACTAGGCTAGCAGTCTGATGGATCGTAAGACCATGTCTGGGTCTTGTTTCTCCTTGGGAACTACCTCTATATCTTGGATAAGAAAGAAGTAGAAATCGATTACACTAAGAACTGCTGAGGCCGAATACATTGTTGTGAGTATGGCCTATTGTGAAGCAGTTTAGTTGAGGAAGCTCTTCAATGAGGTATTTGATCACGTGCAAGATACCACCATGATATTTTGTGACAACCAGAGTGGGATTCATCTATCAAACAATCACGTGTTCCACGACCGCTCCAAGTGCATTGATATCAAGTACCACTTTATCCGAGATATGGTACAACGGGAAGTAGCTAGGCTCCAACACATCAGGACAGATGAGTAGGTTGTAGACATTCTCACGAAGGTTCTTGAGAAGGTCAAATTCTTAACCTTTTGAGAGAGACTTGGAGTCGTTGAACAACCCTCTTATGAGGGTCCCATATGAGTTGGACATAGAGCTCTGGGAGCTCCTCGGAGTGTGGGTACTTCTTGGAACTAGCTATGAGCGACCATAGGGTGAGTGGTTCACCTTCCCTTAGTGGTGAACTAAATACAAGGTGAGTGGTTCACCTTCCCTTGTGATACCCCATTATGGTTGACATGTGTGTAGGTTGAGTGGTTCACCTTCCCCTACCCGGAGACATGTATGTTGGGTGAGTGGTTCACCATCCCCTACGATTGACATATGCATAGGATGAGTGGCTTACCTTCTCCTATCACAAATGAGGAGAATGACTGGTTCACCTTCTTTTGTTGATGCCCTGACACACATCCTACTCATAGAGTCCAAGACTCATGGAAAGTACCTCTCATCTGGCCAATGAGTTAGGAAAAGCTGGTTAGGTACCATAGCACTACCGATGGATGCATTTTGTACTACCATACTCCCTACGACTAGGATACACGGTGTTCAACAACTTGATCTCGGATCAAGGACTGACTTTAGTCAGTGGAGAGTGGTATGATACACTATTGTTCGCTTCTTCTTCATTATTTCTTGATCATTCAGTAGAGAAGAGAAGTACAAGTCATTGATGACAGGGATGGTACAGGATGACAGGTTGAGATGATGATGGATTGGGAGGTGGAATTCTCCCTAGTTGAGAAGGAGTGTTAAAATTGAAAACTAGGGCCAACTTCCACCTTAGGATAGTTGATATGATGTAGATGATTATTGCATTGCATCCCTCTTTCAGAAAGGTACAATTTTGATATAAATATCATCTCATTCTCACAAGAAAAAAATGAAATTTTGAATTTATTCTTTCTCATGGACAAATTGTCAAGATCGGCCTCAATCAAATGTAGGCTCATGAAGCCCAATGGATGGGTATCCTCACCCCCAATGAATTTTATAACTAGGAGTGACCCTTCTCTCATTTGGACACTCACTCATGTCATCACATCATCTTCTCTCTCCCCTCTTGATTGATTCGTACAACTTGGAGGCTCTTTTCTCTTCACATGTGTGGAAGGAAGACTATTTTTGGAGGCCAAAATTTTCTATGATTAGGTAGCATTGACCATCGTTGACTTCTATTTTGGGCCAGAACTTCAATCTTTTTAGGAAGCATTCTTTGGCATGCAAATCGAGGCATTTAGGGATAGTATGACCACGTTCCCTGCATTGTTTACTTTCTGTTTGATTGCAGAAATTACAAAAAGCATTTTTTGGGTTGACTGAGTTGTTTTGGTTTGACTTTGACCCTCTCTTGAGGTCATACTATTCTGCTATTGACCGAGTTGATTTCAGGTTGATTTGGGGAAGCTTTAACCATAGTTGAATATCTGGTTAAGGTTGCATTGATAGTTCTATTTTGAACTTGTACTTATGATATTTGTACTCTCTCTCTGTTGAACTATTGAAGAATAATAAGAAGATTTGATCGAAGGGTTTCCGCACATTGGGGTTTGTCCTTGACATCTGCCACATCTTGTGTCCTCTTGTCTTGGCTTGTCTTCTGCATATGATTTTATGTTCTATATGCATTTACTATCAATGTTTATAAGTTAATGTGATTGCTACTGGATATAATTGGAAATTGTCATTGGGATACTAAAGGAACATTGTAGTAAATTGTGCTTAAGCATAGAATATAAACTACTCGTGGAGATTGTTAGGGCTCTTGGTAAGAAGAATGATATCATCAACATAAAGGAGAAGTATTATTGATTATAAAAAGAATTAATGTATGAATTAAATATATATATTTAAAAAACATGTTACAAGATTGCTAACAATGGAGATTTACTCCCACTTTACCTTGGAGACTCTTGATATGTAAATATATGTTGTTACAATACTATGCACCAATACTATGACTTACAAATATCACATGCCAAAAAATCATAACTCATGTGCATATGGCATTTTTAATTAAATTACATGATATTTTTTAATTAATTAATTTAATTAAAAGGGTAGAAAGGGCTTAGCTACTTTTGAGATAAATCTCAATCTTTGATATGTGAATTTCAAATTATTATAAACATATTTAATATAATTTTATAATTATATTTTAAAATTAAATTAGTCTTTAAAAATTAATAAGATTTAAACATATGTTTAATATGAACATACCTTGTGATACATTTCATAGTGTCAAAATTTAAAGAAAATCATAAAAGTAAACTAAATTATAACTTGATTTAAAAGTATTATTCCTTTTGTTTAGTAAAACATGTAACGAGATTCTTAACCATAAAGATTTACTTCCACTTTATTATGGAGATTCTTAACTTGTAAATAAATAATGTTACAATAGGATAGACCAATATATAACTAATCAATATTACATGATCAAAAAATCATAATTCATTTTACACTCAAATAGCTTATATAAATTTTTATTTTTATTTAATAACATTTTTTAGATAACTACTTTTAACATAAATTTCAACCCTAACTTTTATTAAAATAAATATTCTTTAAATATTAAATTCTTACTGTTCATCCATTATTGATGGATACATCTATTATTTATAAAAAATCTTAGAAAACTATGTAGAATAAAATATTAATAGTAATAAAAAATAAAATTAGACAAAAATAGTGAACGATAAGGATACCCATTCTTATCGTTTATTTAACTCCTACCTTTCTAATGAAAACGACCGTATATGTTATGTCAGTGTTTAACTGGAACTTGGAACGGGGCTCAATCTGTCCTTCAAAATGAAATATCGTTCTCGGTGGACACTCAACTCAGCAGCCCACATGGATTCTGGATAGTTGCGGAAGGTGTCCCCATTGACATAATTTCTGAATTGACTTGATTTATATGGACAGGAATTTTCATACTGAGAGTTACAGCGAGCTGCTTTTACAGATAATACAGTACCATTCTTGCGAGTCTGATTTGATTTATATGGATAAGGGTTAATAGTAGTGTTGATCCAACCCTCCTGTGTGTTTAGTGATATGTGCTTAAATCTAGCAATGTATCTATTTATCTATTTACTAACACCTGAGGATTTTGGTGTAACAGTATTCATGGTTATAACATTTTTGGTGTAACAGCATTCATGGTTATAACATTTTTATAAGACCGTACCTGCTCTACTTCAACGTTCTTAATTGGTACTAATCTTTCTCACACAAAAAATCAGTTTCAGTTCCGTACTTCAATCGAAAACATTTTACTCATGTTTTCTATGGTGTTCAACGTTCTTAATTGGTACTAATCTTTCTCACACAAAAAATCAATTTCAGTTCCGTACTTCAATCGAAAACATTTTACTCATGTTTTCTATGGTGTTTTTTTTTCCAACAATAAGAAATAAAAACATTCCGTGTCCAAATGCTATTATTGCAATCACGAAAAGTCACGTGATGGTGGAAGAAATGCAGCCACAACCGTGAGGTAAATAACAGAGATGAACCGCGACCTTTAAAGCCTAAAATATTTAGGCGACTTACACTGCGTTTACTTGAAGTGTTAGATGTTTTCGTATTTTTTCCTTATTTGTGTCCAAATATTTATGGGAATAATAGGAATTGCGTTTCTCAATCATATGATCTATAAATTTACAATTTAATAAAAATGGTATAATAGAAAAATTGCAATTTAATAAATTGTGTTATTATATTTTAATAATGGTAAAAGAAAAAAATGCCTTTTTTTATTAAGAAATTTACAATAACAAGGTTCTTTCTCTATAATGACTTCATGATCTCCTGATCCCCTGTAGACCAGAATGTAAGACAAAAATACCTATATTTTCCGATTTTCCAAAAAAAAATATTTGTATCTAAAAATACATCAGTGTATCAACTGTACATCACTTTTTTGCAAAGCACACATATATCAATACTTAGAAGACATGTGATAACAGTTCGTGTCTAAAAATCCATCAGTGTATCAACTGTACATCACTCTTTTGCAAAACATACATATATCAATATTTAGAAGACATGTGATAACAGTTCAGTGTAAACTATATAAAAGGTAAAGAGTGCGACATAAAAGTGGTATCATTAGTCTATTAAAAAAACCAAAAATTTAATGATTTTCTTCTACTTACATTGATTTTCTTATTATCTGTATCTATTTAGCAAAATACAAGAAAGATAATGTAAATATATCCATAAAAATTTGATAGTTTAATTGTTACATATATCAATATTTAGAAGACATGTGATAACAGTTCAGTGTAAACTATATAAAAGGTAAAGAGTGCCACATAAAAGTGGTATCATTAGTCTATTAAAAAACCCAAAAATTTAATGATTTTCTTCTACTTACATTGATTTTCTTATTATCTGTATCTATTTAGCAAAATACAAGAAAAATAATGTAAATATATCCATAACATAAAAGTGGTATCATTAGTCTATTAAAAAACCCAAAAATTTAATGATTTTCTTCTACTTACATTGATTTTCTTATTATCTGTATCTATTTAGCAAAATACAAGAAAAATAATGTAAATATATCCATAAAAATTTGATAGTTTAATTATTATTTTTAAATTGGATAAGAATAATTTTAAATTGAAAAGTTATATGCTAAATATTTTTATTTTATATTTTATATATATATATATATATATATATTTTATATTTTATTAATTTTATATAAAATTGGGCAGGAAGTTGTTAGAATTTTATGTTTGAGTTAATTAAAACGTATGCCTTTCAGTATTCAAACAAATATTTTAAATAAGAAAACCACAATATCATTCAAAATTATATCATCAAATCTCAATTAAAAAACTAAAATTTAAAAATTGTTGGATATCATAAAATGTGAATTTTATATCATTTAATTTAATTACTAAGATAATATATTACTAATAATATATATGTTTATTATGGGGATAATTATGTCTATTTTGAAATAGAGATTCTAAAATTTTAATTTAATTATTAATAATTATTAGGTTCATGGCAAGGATTTAACCTCCATAAATTATTCTGGAATATCCTTAGTAGTTATGCAATTTCTTCTATTTTAGTATTCTTAAGATTTATTTTCAAAGTGTTATGCATTTTTGTTTTTTATTTTACTTGAATTCATTAATTTAAAAAAGTATTATAACAACAAAGTGTCATATGAAATGAGTTATTGATTTTTAGACCTGGTATTAATAAGTCATGATATTGTAACAAAGCCTATTTACAGATTAAGAATTTCCTTGATAAGGTGGGGTGAATCTCCATGTTCATTAATCTTTTTATATGTTTCTTTAAGTCTATATATGTTTAAATTGACTTATATATTTTCATTGTTAATAATAAATATTATTTCAAATTAGATTTTTTTAATTTTAGCAACTTGAGATATATGATGAAGTAAACGTTTTAATTCTTTTTATAATTGATGACCATAAGCATTTACCAACCATTTAATATTTTATTTTATTTTTTTATCCTAGAGGAACCCTGTCTCACAGGTAGGTGTTACAACACATTTTACTACCCAAATTTATTATAACAAATGTTTCATTTTAATATTTTTATTTAAAATTTAAATTATTCAAAATATGTGTTATAATCAATGTGATTATGAACCATAATCATTAATGAAAATTTAAAATTAAATTGTTTTCACATCCAAACCACTACATCAAAGCCATACAAATTCAATAATTTTGATAAAAAAAAATGTGCCATAGATGCTCATGTTGAAAGTGGGACAAAATCATTGTGTTTGGAGGGAAAAGTTTAAAAAAATTACCACACATTAGCCAAATTTATTGTTACATATGTTTCATTTTAATATTTTATCATTAAAACTTTAATTATTCATCTTGGCTCATTAAAAAGACTTTCCATTCATTCCAGATTCCTCCTTTTATTAAAGGATTCACAACTCTCATTTGTAATCATTCAATTCTCAATGTTCCTAATAATTAAACATCCTCCACATTTTCATCCAAAAATTTCTCTCAATATGAATAAATTTGGAAATATACACTCTCTCATTAAACGTAAATCTTTTCTCATCTAAACCACTACGACAAAGCTATATAAATTCAATAATTTTGATAAAATTTTGTGTTAGGGATGTTACTATTAAAACTGTGTGATTGAAGGGAAAAGTTAAAACAACTTACCATGCATTCTACTAGCCAAATTAATTATTACAGATGTTTTATTTTAATGTTTTTTTATTACCATTTAAACTATTCAAATTCTATTTATATTCCATTTTAAAAAACCAACCTGAATACAATATAACCTAAAAATACAACATATGATAATGGGGTACGACTTGGCTACAGAAATGTATTCAACCCTAAACCCTAAGAATGTTTGTAGAGATAAATCTAAGAATCCCTTCCTAACAACTTAATCAACCTACTCAAACTTTATAAACTTTATATAGATTGACATAGGGATTTTACTTAACGTTGTCATTTGTCCTCAATTATTAAGGGCTCTAAGTGATTTGACAATTAAAAAGTATTGACACTCGTCTATGAGAAAAGTACACAATCTGTCTCCACTTCTAACTTCAAAGATGGACTAAGTAATATATAAATGAGTAATTTCTACGAATTTAAAACAAGCAAATATTGTAAATTCAATAAGAAAATAAGTATTTTTAGTGGGGCAACTCAATTGGTAATCAAAGTAACATAAAATATATGAAAGTTGAGAGATGCAAAGTTCACATCCCCGCAAATATTGTAAATTCAATAAGAAAATAAGTATTTTTAGTGGGGCAACTCAATTGGTAATCAAAGTAACATAAAATATATGAAAGTTGAGAGATGCAAAGTTCACATCCCCGTAATTGTGACCTAGTTTAGGGAAAAAATGAAAATAAGTAATTGTTTTAAATCTATTCTCTTATATTTACTTTCAAATTTATTGTGAGTTACCAACAATAAGACCATGGGATTTTGTCCAAACTACCCTAACAAAAATTTTTCCAAACGACCCTAACATCTTGAACACATAGAGAGTATAATATGTGGACTAGTATAATCACTTTTGCCAAATTAAAATAATGATTTTAATTTTAATTTGATGTTAACAGCATAATATTACAGTCAATTTTTATCTGTATTATTTTGATTTGACTAGATGAGCATAACATCACATTAAATTAAATAATGCATTGTATTACATAACATTTTAGACGTGTACATTGGGTTGGAGAATTTGTCTCGATGCAATTAATATATGAGCTAAACATGCTTTAAAAAAAATAATAAGATTAATAGCCATAAATATTTTTAATGCGTAAATAAACATAAATATTTTTAATGTGTAAATAAACAATAGTACAATACCATAACTTATTTATATTACATGTCAAAAACACATCACTTCAATTTAATTAAAAAAAATGATAAATTTCAACTTTTAATCTATAATTATTATTAAAAATATATAACAAAAAATAAATTATTATAATTAAATTAAAATTCTAAAAACATTATTTTAAAATACACACGGTAACTAACATTTTAAAAAATATTTAAAACATAAAATTTCAATTTCCTGGCATTTTAATTGAACTTTTGTAAAAAATCCAAACTATTTAACCACATGCCAGTATAACAGTTTGCAATCGAGAAAACCCTTACAAAATAAAAACATGCCTTCTACGTTTCTTTCCTTGAAAACGAACACCGGCTGAACATCACATGTAGAGATTTGACTAAATTGACTGATTGGACTTCACTGTCATGACAGCGTGAAATTCCATCACAGCCCGGAAACATAAAATGGCATGCACGAGATGTTGAACGATGAAAGTTTCCTGCCCGGGGCTACGTAGGAAGGTCACGGCCAAAAATACGGGCAGTGAAGAATCCCGTGACGATGTCCAGCGTGGCACGGGATGGAAATAGCATGGGCGAGATCGTGAAGGGATATCTCCACGACCATCGAGATAATGTTGAAAGGCAGCAGCATCATGAAGGGGTATCTCCACGATCCAAAGAGCACCGCCGAGGCGTTTGCTGGTGGGTGGTTCCACACTGGCGACGTTGGCGTTGTCCATCCGGACGGGTATGTGGAGATAAAGGACCGTTCAAAGGACGTCATAATCTCCGGTGGAGAAAACATCACCCACCCTGTGGAGGTCGAATCCGTTCTGTACACCCACCCTGCTGTTTCCGAGGCCGCCGTGGTTGCCATGCCCCACCCCCGGTGGGGCGAGACGCCCTGCGCCTTTATAAAGACGAAGGACAACGATGGAAGCATCATAAAAGAAGAAGAGATTGTGTCTTTCTGCAGAGAGAAGCTGCCGCATTACATGGTTCCCAAAGTTGTCGTCTTCACGGATCTGCCCAAGAATGGCACCGGCAAAATACAGAAGAACCTGCTGAGAGAGAGAGCCAGACACCTCCCGCGCCTCCCAACTTCAACAGCGGCACCGCCTACCCCAACTCTCCGGAAGAAGGCAACACCATCGAAACAGCAAAATCGAGCACAGTATGACAATGATGTGCACGGGCAGTTAAACCTCGCCCTCTCCCGGCTTTAGTTAGAGCATTCTCAGCAGGCCGTTGCTATATACCTCAGGCATCCACAGTGATAAGCTTTATGTTTAGGCAAACGTTGCATGATCCACAGTTTTTTTTAACAATGTTGTAGGTATATTACCAATATTAAATGTTCTTTATATGTGTTATATAAATATGCTTCCAAACGTACATCGTTGAAAATGTTTGTATATTGCAGTGTAAAATTTAATTGCTGCAACTAATCTTAGTATCTTTACAGAGTATTTCAATAAGATGCATACGTACTTTAAATTGGTAAAAATCACGTAAACAGTTTCCCCCTTGATGCCTTCACTTAACAGATGAGCTTTTTATCTCTGCTGCTTGGTATAATAACGTTGAAAATCTCTTGTAGTTGTATTTGTTTACAAAACAGGCAAATTCATTTATTTATTATTAATTTTTAAGTTTTAACCTATATTGAAAGATGTTTCTTTGTCTTGTAATATGGTTTAAATTAGCCATAGTCTAAACTTCTATTTTCCTACGTCCCATTTTATATATATATATATATCTATATATTCTCAAGCTCATATTTAAATAATTTTACCAACGTGAAAAAAAACCATATATTATTTTCTGATACTGAAATAATTTTATGAACAGAAAAAAATTCATATATTATTTTGTTAAGGTTGAATGTTCGTTCAGGTTTTTGTTAGTCTTTAGCGCAAGATGATATGCAAGATGATATGAAAATGAGAAAGTTAGAGTAAAGAAATGAAAATTATTAAATATATAAAAACAGTTAAAATTATGTTAATAACTATGTATATATATAAAGTCTAACATAATTTGTATCCATATTTTCTCATTTTTTTTCTTTATCTATATTTTCTCATTTTTTTTCTTTATCTATTGGAATCGTTAATAGATCAAAAGTTACAACAGGTGAAAAAGAGTATTAATAAAATAAAAGACCGGTGAAAAAGAGTATTAATAATATAAAAGACCGTATTAGTGGGTTGGAAACTCAACCAATTCTATAACATGTGATTAATATAAAAGACCTAATTTTTAATATTTTAGATATTGTAATTTTTTAATATTATTTTGAGGGATTAATTGATAATATTTTTTCTTAATTATATAGAGTTAAGTGGAACATTCAAATTACAATATATTGAGAAAATAATTAATAAAAAGTGGAAAGTCTAGTTTTTATAGGCAACTATAAATATAACTTTTATGTTACTGCTTGTGAAGTGATATTTATGATTAGTCTAATTGTATTAGTTAGTTAGTATTATAGAAATTTTTGTAATTTTATATAGTTAACATTATGTTTTTATTATGTTTTTATTATTATAAGGTTTTGGAGAATTCCATGATAAAAGACATAGTATTATGTTATGATATTATTAAACATTGAAGCACATATTTATACAATCATATTTGAAGGGAGACAATTATATCTCCATAACTAAAAAATACTGGAAATGCCTAATCTATTTCCTAATCATAACTATATACAATAATTCCGAAGGATTACAACATTTCCACCCTTAATCTGAAGGGACATCTCACATACCAAGTAAAGATCTAAAATTTTCAAACTTTTCACTCCCCAATGCTTTTGTAAAAATATTGCAATTTGTTCTTAAATTGGACATTGTGTTAAATAAATTGTTTTGGCCTATACATGATGTCGAATCAAATGATACTTGGTGTTGATATGTTTGGTTCAATCATGAAACTTTGGATTCTTGGCCAATTGAATTGCAGAAGAGTTGTTGACAAATAAAGGAGTTGAAGCTTTTTGTTTCTTCTACAAATCTTCAAGTATTTTTCGAAGCCAAATGATTTTTTTTGTAGCTTGAGTTGCTGCAACATATTCGGCTTTGCTGGTAGAATTAGAAGGAATAGATTTCTTGCGTGATATCCAACTGATGGTTTCTGATTAAAGATTCATCAAATAACTAGAAGTAGAGACTACATTCTCCTTATCTCCATCAGAATCAAAATTTGAATAACCAGCTAGATGGAAGTCTAAAACTTTGGAATATTTAATGTCGCAAGTTTGAGTTCCTTTTAAATATTTCAGAACTATTTTTTCTGCTACCCAATTCCCCTCACAAGGATGGTGCATAAATATGGAAAGTATTCCAACAAAAAAAGTTATATCAGGGCAAGTAATAGATAAATAAATCAAACTTCCACCAAGTTTCCTATGCTTTGTTGGTTTTCCTTTCTCCATAAACTTCCCCAAACTCACATTAACTTTGACTTCCTGGCAATAGGGTTCGCACTCTTTCCCAACTACAAGAGAGCTTCACACTTCTTTCTAGCTACAAGAGAGATCAAACTTGTCTAAGAGAATGATGCTTCAAATGAATTTGATAACCTTACTTTTATAGGCCTCATGTGGGGTTGACTAGGGTCCTTACGCCAACTTCATCTTCTTCTAGGCTGACATGGTGTGGAGGTTACATAATTCATATTTGACTCAATACTTAACATGTTTACATGATTCAAAAGCCTTATAGACTTAGAATACATCATAGAAGTCCTCAGTGGGGAATTTGACCTAAAACATGGTGAACCAAGCATGAAACCCATGCTTTAATAAGTCACAATAATCATAATAAAAATTCTTTTCTTTATTATTTTGATAAGTACATTTCATGATGAATCAAGTGCATTATTAAAGACCGAACATAGTTACATTTTCCAACACTCCCTCTTAACAAGGGAGGTATTCATAATGTACAAATACAATGGAATATCTCAAACTATATGAACCATGAATAACTTTATGCACTGCAATGCCATGGACCAAATTCCTGAACAGGGAAATCTATTCAAACAGTCACTAAATAGTTTAGGCACCGTAATGCCATGGACTAGATTCCTGACCAAGGTAATCTATCTAGGTGGGACAAAGATGGACTTAATATTTCAGCCACTTTAGGTACCCTTCGGTTTACTTGCTCACCATAAACCCAAAAATCTAGGTGTGTATCCAAAACAAAGCTCAACACCAACTTTTCAACTTCGGGACCCAGACATCAAGACAAAGTGTCAGCTAGATGTCTTCCGAGGTAATTATTCACTGACAAAGCCTCAACACCCCTTGATCCAGCAAATCAAGGATCACAAATCTCTCCTAATCAAACTAATTGATCACCACCATGCTATCAAAGACTTGGATAGATTCACCTATACAATCCCAACCCCAATCAATAATATTTTCACATGTACATATTCAAATACAATCCTTTGGGATTTACCAGACAATAGATGTTACTTCTAAAATTTCCATACTAGGACTATCAACTGAATCTTTGATAGAATATTCCTCAATCATACATTATTCTTCCTACTTCTTATGCAACAACATATTTGCGAATTGGATTATGCTTTCCTTCTTTCAATAGAACCTAAAAATTAATTGTCCAATTTCCTTCTCCTATTCATGCCCCTCACTAAACTTACGGTTGTTAGTCTTGGTATAGTGCATGAAACATGAAGCAGAGAATCATATTTTTCACTCCCATCTAAGCAAAGAGGATCTAATAGTTCCTATACAAGGAATATTCCTAGTCATACTCTTATCCTTGGGAGATTCCTTCCATTCAAACTCCCTCTTAACCTAGAGAGATTTCATCCATACTCCCTCTTAATTTAGGGATTTCTGCTTCTTATTTTCATCATCAGAGAATATTTCGTGCCTTCCAACCATTTCATTAGAGTTACTATCATCTTGATCATGCTTATTATTGAGCATCTTCACAAAAATGAATATTGTGTACCTGCACAACTTAGATAGAAAGTATAACTAAATCTCTAGAAGCATGATGTTAGATATATTAAAATCATGGAAGCATTTCAAATTTATACATATCATATACTCAGACTTAATTTACAAACAAGATACATATACTCTTCATCATATTGCTAAGGACTTACTCACAAACCCTATACTTCTTCATAACAACTTTCCCTCCATCTAGGGGTTCAATGTGTCTTCCAAAGGTATAAGATACCATACTACAACATATAGAAAACCCTAGAAACAATTCAGACAAATATAAAGCATCTAACAATCTTTCAAAATTCATATGTTAGGATTCTCACTAGGGTTTCATACAAATCTTAGATTTCATATAAAAGAATTAATCAAATTCAATCTCAGCTTAGTCATTAACATGACCATATTCCACTAGGGTTAGTTGCAAGCCCTAGATTTCTGATCAACCATCAAATCCATCCGAAACTAAAATTTCAACAATCTTTCACAAATCTAAAATTATCATATTGTCAACAATCATCAAAGATTTCTACTTCAACTAAGGTTCAACTCCCAAACCCTAGAATTCCTTTCTTACAATTTCAATGATCTTACACAAATCTCAAATCATCATATTTCAGATATTTTATTTTGACTAAGGTTTAACTCCAAAACCCTATAATTCCATTTTCAAAATCTCAGCAATCATTACAATTCACACTAGAAAATGTTACTACTAGGATCTAACTGGAAAACCCTATATTTTCATTTTCAACAATCATTTAATAGATTTCAGATTGTTATAGCACAAATACTAGATAATTTAACTTCAGTAGGGTTTAGCTACAACACCTTAGAGTTCCATATATCATCATCCCTGAATTTCAGACAATGATTTCTATTAAATCCTAAGACTTATGACCATCAATGACTAGTTCAACACATATGTCTAGGAATTCATAGCCATACATAAGCATATCATATGTCCAACAACATTAATACATTTGACCTAGACCAAGCTAGGGTTTCAATCAAAAGGACATATCTATATATGCCTATATTTCATCATCATGCAAATATATATCATATTATGTGTTAATAAAACCAAATTTGAAAAAAATATCAAATAAGAATGAGATATACAAACTAGATTAGACTAGGGTTTGATCATACACACACACATATCAAGGAAATCATTTCTAAGTCAATATAAGGGTGTTTCTCACACATTCCACCAAACCTTAATGAGTTAGGGTTTCAAAGTAGAAACATAGCAAACCCAACAGGACAAAAACTTTAAAGGTTTTGGATTTTAGACCTTATGTTAAGAAATTTACTGCATAACATAAATAATTACTGAGAGGAATAAATATAAAAATAACCAGTAACAACCATAAACACATAAACACAAATGTTTATCTGGGAAAACCCCAAATCTGGGGAAAAACCCAACCTAATAAGATCTCATTAGCATTGGCCAAAACCCTGGCCAATCTGACCAAGTGAGCCTTCACCACTCACCTCTATGTCTTGCATTACAATGAAGTCCTTCCAGCCTTTTATAAGCTCCATTACATATAATACCATGGGCAGAATACTATGGGTGCACAATACCATGTGCCCCAAAACCATCACTATTTAACCTTGTCAACTTTGACTCTATCTTGAGTCAAGTTTACCTAACACCTTATCATTGAACCCTAACAAGTTAGGTTTTCCTGATCATACCAAAATCCCAAACATGAAATCGTCAGACTTCAAATATAATTTCACAATATCCCTAAGTATTTTGGGGTTTCAGACATTCATATTAGCATACCATTCGATTAGGGTTTTCCAGAACCCGTTTAGGGTTCTACAAAATCAATTCGGAAAATGAGAGGGGGTGGGTAGATTTATCAAGAAATGAATCACCCAAAACGAAGAATCATTATGATTCAATATAGATAGAAATAATGCTGTTAGTAATAGTGTTGGGATGGGGACCCCCAGGTCTAATTTTTGAGTTAATTTTCTAATATTGTAGAGTCCCCGCATTTTGAGGAGCAGAGCGCAAATAACGCAGAATGGTAAGAGTCAAAGGGGCTTTTTAGGTAGGTAAAAGCCCCTTATTTTGTAAAGGGATGGGTTGTTTTGATTTCCACCCATGATTTGCGAACCATGGTAAGATAATGGAAAAGATATGAAAGAAAGTCATCTAGGATTCATTAGGTAGCTTTTTGGAAGTGTATGAATCAGATTTTGAGTTTGTAATTCTGTATTTTGGTGAAGGGGAAGGCTCCTATAGCTGAGTGCATGGAGACCTTGGCAAGTCTGTACTTGAGTGCATGTGCCCCTACAACTATGTGTGCAAGGTTAGAAGAAGTGCATTCATTGAATATCTAAAGTAATAAAGCATATTTGAAGAAATTCTGTGTGTTCTCTGCATATTTATCTGTCTCTGTGTTTATCTTCAGTTATGATTCGATTCTCTATAATATTTTTTTAATTGCATCGCAAATGTCTAGATACACTTTTGTATGATGACTTATGCATATTAGAGAAATTAGCTGAAGCTCATAGATCTGTTTAAGTAGAAATCACTTGCGACTGCGATTATGAAGATAAGGTTTTGTGAAGGTTGGATTGGGACCTAGATTAAGGAAACATCTACATCACATAGAATTCTGGATGGAGAAACCTGGTTCTAGCATCCCCCAATACTGCCTCAAGTGAGACTACAGTCTATGGTAAGTGGACTATTTCTGAAAGGGTTGGTAGTGTAGGATTTTGTTGGTTAGCGTAGCTAACTCTAAACTTGGGTCAAGTCTTGCTCAAGCCAACAAATGGTGTTTTTTCCAGGATTGGGATCTATCTGAGGGATGTGTGATGTGGCATCTATGGATACCAACTATGAAAGAACCAAGAAGTGGGTAGATTAGAAGTTATACGAGTTTGAAGCTCAGGAAAATCAGAATCCATGGTTGTCCAAAGATAGGTGGTTACAAAGATATATCTATAAAAAAGAGCATGATATATTTTTCACATTATTTGCTAACAAACTGCATGAGTGGCTTTCAAAGTTAGCAGACAATGAACCTACTTGGAAACATGATGATCCTATAGTGTGGACTCCTGAATTGATCAAGCGTCTTGAAGAGTCTGATTATAAGGTTGCAAGAGCTGTTGACTATTGGATCGATAGTATTTTGGACTTTTTCATCATTGAATTTGAAATTGACACATATGTATCTTATAGCGAAGTCGAATGCTGATTCTTTAAAGGTTTGAGAGGAAAGTACCTGAAATCACTAAAAAATTGGATTAGAATGTTGTTGTGCAAGAATGTTGTTATGCCTTTGAATTGATGTTTAAAATAGTTCAGAACAGGTCTACATGAAGAAGAAAAATATTTATATCCGATTGGGACAAATATATTAAGGGTGCATACAATCCATTACTGGGTGAATCAGACAGTGAAGAAGAAAGGACCAGCCCTAACACACCTAGAGGTGCACCACAGAGAGAAGGTCAGGGTAGTTTTGGGATTCCACATGCATCCACTCCATCTCCATCTCCATCACCACCTCATACACCTATGCCTCCACCTCCACCTCCACCTACAAATTCATTCTTCAATATGGTGAATACAGTGAAAATTCCTGTATTCAAGGGTCAAGGATTAGAGGATCCTTATCAATTTTTGTTCATAGCAGAAGCTATGTTGAAGGTGCAGTAGATCAATGATGATGAGATGAAGAAACTGCAACTAGTTGCAGCGCTACATGATAGAGTTCTTACATGGTATATAAAATATAGTACAACCAGTCTGAATGCTACATTGGCTGAGACAAATATTGCATTGAATGTAGAATTTAGAAAGTAGAAATCTGAAGCTTAGTGCGTTATTGAAATAAAGGAGATCGAGAATAGGGATAACAAGCCTACGTGGGATATAGATCGGAGGTTGAAATTCCTACTGAGAGAAGCTAATATTTATATTTCAGATGAACAACATAAGGAATGGTACATTGCTTCGCTATTGCCACACTTAAAATTTCCTTTATCTCAACAGAAGATTGGATCTCAGGCTGAAGCATTAAAGATCGCGATGAAGCTAGAGGCTTCACTAATCTAGGATACAAATATAGGAGTCCAACAGATCCAGTGACAGTTAGTAAGATTGCATATGGAATTGTAGGATTTGAAGAAGGGAAAGGAGGTTCAGATGGGACTATTCCTTGAAGTTTGGTGCATGAAGTGTAAGGCTGTAGGCCACTATAAGGATTAGTGCCCTGCTTACCCAGACTATATAGCTACGGGAGGTCCCAACCCACTAAAACTAGAGTCCCCTACTGGATCAAGCGTAGGTTCAAGTGTTTAGTGTAGTATCTCCCAAGTGTCAAGAATGCATATGACATACAATTGTTATCTTTGCAAAAATTTGTATAGTCACCAAACCAACTATTTTGCAATTTTTTAAAATTGGTTGGCCACAATGAAAGAGATTGTCGAAGCTATGACTTTATGATAAACAGAACGATCAAGGCTCACCTACATCCCATGGAGGATTTCAAGGATGGGGAAGAGGAATAGGAGGAGGCGCTGGAAGAGGTTGGGGCCAGATCATCTACTACAAGTGTCGAGAACTAGGAAATTTTATGAGCGGCTGTCAGAATACAACCCATCCTTCTTATCAATACTGTAAGAAATCTGATCATGTTATACAAGATAGTCATATATTAATAACAAATATGTAGGAAAATAAGAACCAACAGCCAATGCAGAACATTCAGATGATGAGCTCCGGTCCATGTAGAGACAACCCTAATGATAATATAGTCACGTGAAGTGGTATAGTCACTACTAAATACAAGGTAAACGACAAGAAACTGATATCAAATACATGGGTTTGCAAGGCTTGCGAGAATAATGTTGGATTTGAATTACAAAGATAAAAGTAGTTTTTTATAGAGGTAAGATTTTTTTTTATGGATCCAAGTGCTTCTATGTCTAAAACTTAGAAACAAATAATCCCACGAAAAGAGAAATGTGAAGAACTTACTGCGACAAAGGACTCTGGTCCCATGATGCTGAAGTCATTTATGCAGATATGCATGAATCTATTGAGGGATCAGATGGTAGTTGAAGGAATATAGGAAATGATAGATAATTGCACTAGCAAGGATGATCTGTTACTAGAACAATGCACATTGAATAAGTTGAATTGAACCAAGAAGAGGATTGGTAGGAAGATGCAGTTGACAACACAAATTGGCGATTTTGACATGGACCAGATAATTTTGGACTTAGGGTCTAACTCTAATGTACATCCAAAATAGACTTGGGAACATACGGGGAAACCTAAGTTGTAGTCATCACCAATCTAGCTGCGCATGGAAAACCAACAAAAGATAATTATGATGGGTCGCCTACATGGAGTGGTTGTAGATATTAAAGGAGCCAGTGTGCTTGTACATTTTGAAGTTATTGAAAAAGTAGATTACAATAATTCGTACCCAACATTTCCCAGGATTGATTAGGCTTTTGACATGATTGTTATTATTAATTTGAAGAAGCAAAGCATGGTGTTTGAAAAGAACAACCTCATAGTGGTTGTTCCATTGGATCTAGCTAAAGGTGCGTGATACAAAGAGCCAGACTGTGATGATTGTCATAATGAATACATTGATCACATATATAATCTCATTATGTGAGATGAAGACTAGATTAATCCTACTAAAGATGGACAAATCAATGGAGAGAAGGATAGTTCGTGCCAATTAGACCCAGATGAAGAATTAGAAAAATGGCATAATAAGTTATATGAGGTCTCTACACTACGATGCAATAGGATTACAAAGTCTTTGTGATGTATATCAACTGAGGTACATAAATTACCTTATTATGATGGGATAGATGATGTCAATATTTTTCTTGATGATTTTGAAAGAGACATAATAGAGGAGCATACGTTCCAGGCTCTAGATTTGGCTTTAAGAGCTATGCTTGCAAGATGGTGGGGAACCCACAAAGATAATATTGTTGATTGGAAGGAATATCATAGACTGATGAGATTAAGATTTGAATCTAAAACAATGTAGCTCAGTGAAAAGTACACAGGTAAGGATGACCCACGCGAACATCTGGCTCGATGGGCTAATGCTTGGGGTGAGGTAACTCAACTATTGTGGGTACATCTCTTTATTCAGACCTAAGTTAGACATTATACTAATGAACTGGTATTTGGAGATGGAGGTGCGATACAAGACTGCTAATTTGGATGAAATGAAGGATATTTTCCTCCTGACATTCAGCTTTGAAGAAAGGTTTGAATGCATTCGTGGGGCGCTTCAGGAGATTAAGGTAGCGATCTTCCAAACACTAATAGAAGCTATAACTTGGATATAGCATGACTAGAGTGCTCAGCTACAACATGCTTTGGAATGTTACAATGTTACTGTGGAAGAAGGCGATGAGGATTTATAAAATATCAATAATCCTGAGTCAAAGGGACTGCACGAAGTTGTAGTACCTAATGTAAAGATCCTTGATATATCACGGCCGATGAAAAAAAATAAGTAAAAATTAACTCAGAAGCATAACCAAAGTTCATTCATATTGGTGACTATTGGGATGAAGACACGGTAGGAAAGGTTGCTAAATTACTCCATGAATATGAGGACTTATTTCCAACAAAGTTCTCTGAATTGAAGGTCATAGTGGGTGATTTGGGTATGACGAAGATCAATTTAAATCTAGATGGGAAGCCAGTTAAGCAGTGCCCATATCTAATGAGCCCCAAATAAAAGGAAAAGATAAGAGAAGAGCTGGGTAAGATGCTCATGGAAGGTATAATTGAGCCATCGAAAGAGTCGGAATGGGTTAGCCCCATGAGGTCTAGGAAAATAAAACAAATGTTGATATAAAGATCTGCATAGATCTGTGGAAATTAAATGATGCATGTGTGCATGACCCCTTTCCTACGCCTTTTACATATGAATTTCTAGAAAATGTTGGCGGATAGGAGGCTTATTCATTCACATATGGATTTTCAAGATATCACCAAATTAATATTGCGCAGAAGGATAGAAGCAAGACTACCTTTACTATAGAGTGGGGTTCATTCCAATATATAGTTATGTCTTTCGGACTGAAAGATGCTCCGCCAATATTTTCAAGGCTGGTAGTCGCAGCATTCAAGGAATTTATTTACAAGTTTCTAGAGGTCTACTTTGATGATTGGAAAATATTTGGGCTAGTTAAGAAACATGTTTCTAGTCTACGCCTAATGTTAGATACATGCATGAAGTATCTGATTTTCTTGAATTTGAAGAAATGTATTTTCTATGTACCTTATGGAATACTATTAGGACATGTCGTCTGTAAGAAGGGATTGATGGTAGATCCTACCAAGATTGTTGTAATTATCAGTTTGGATCCACCCAGGAATGTAAAATAGCTACGCACAACTTTAGGTCATATAGGTTATTATAGGAAGTTTATAGAGGCATATGCGCAGATCACTGCACTGATGGAGAAGTTATTGAAGAAGGATGCTACATTTTGCTGGGATGATGACTGTCATAAGAAATTGTATGTTCTTAAGGAGAAGATGGTTACTGCGCCAATCCTAGTATTCTTGGATTGGAAGAAACAATTTCATGTGCATGTCGATGCATCTTGTATAGTGTTGGGAGTTGTTTTAACTCAACCAAGGGAAGGAGATATTGACCATCTAATTTCCTTTCCAAGTAAGAAACTATATAAGGAAGAGAGAAACTATTCAACCACATAACGAGAAGGATTGGCCACGGTATATGCACTACAAAAATTCAAGCATTATCTGCTAGGTACGCACTTTAAAATGTACACACATCATTCTGCATTGAAATACTTGGTCAATAAGCCTTTGTTGGGGGGGAATATCTGTAGATGGTTGTTTCTCTTCAAGGAGTATGATTTTTAAGTGATAGTTAAGCTAGGGAGGTGAAATGTTGGACCTGATCACCTCTCTAGGGTCAAGAACGACGAAGAACCAACTAATATTGATGAAGAGTTACGTGACATGCAACTCTTCACTGTCAGAGTTGTTGGTGAACATTTTGTGGACATTATTTATTTTCTATCTACTGGCACAGCTCCTGAAGGGTGCATAATGTAGCAAAAGAAGGAACTAGTAGTTAGGGCTACATATTTTTCAGTGATTGTAGGACACTTATATAAGATGGGATCAGATGAATTTCTTCGTCGATATGTACGTGAGTATGAAAAACACAGTATTCTGGCTGAAGCACATGGTGGTGTCACAAGAGGACACTATGCAGGTAAGGAAACTCTACAGAGGATTTAGTGAGTAGGATTATGGTGGCGTAAGATACATAAAGATTCTAATATTATGGTGGTGTACGATACATAAAGATTCTAAGATTCTAAGGATTATGGTGGCGTACGATACATAAGTATTGTAGTGCGTGCGATGTGTGTCAGAGGAGTGGAAGACCATCACGAAGGGATTAATTTCCCTTAAATTCACAGGTGCTACAGGCTTTTGATAAATGGGCAATTGACTTCGCTGGACCCATTAATCCATTGGGGAAGAAGACGGGTGCACATTATACTATTACTCCAATAGATTACTTGACCAAATGGTTGGAGGCACAACTCGTCAAGGATTGTAGCGCAGAAACTACTGCAAAGTTTATCTTTGAATATATTATGTCATGGTTTGGATGCCCAAAGATCCTGATCAGTGATCGAGGTTTTCACTTCTTGAAAGAAACAATTAAGGTGTTGATAAAAGAGTACACTGTATCATCCCTAGGCAAATGGAATTGTTGAAGATTTTAACAAAATATTAGAGAATGCCTTAACAAATATCTACAATGTTAATAGGAATGACTGGGATGTGCACATACTAACAATTCTATGGGAATATAGGAAGACTTGTAAGAAATTGACAGGGAAAACACCATTTAGATTAATATATGGACAAGATGAAATGATGCCAATGGAGTATATCATGCCTTGCTTAAGGATTGCAATAGTAACTGAGATGGAAGATTGTGACTTCATGGAGGAATGTTTAGTGCAACTGCTTGCATTGGAGGAGGACTGCTTTTTGTCTAGTTTTCATCAACAGGTGAAGAAAGCTAGGGGAAAGGCATGACATGAACACCACATTAATAAGTGCAATTTTAAGAATGGATATCTGGTCATGATGTATGACAGCAAGTTCAAAAAATTTCCTGGGAAGTTTCAGATGCACTGGCTAGGACCCTATGTGATCAAGGATATTTTAGATGGTCGCGCATTTCAATGCGTAAAGCTGAATGGTGTGTTGTTTACTAGAGGGATCAATGGGAGAAGATTGAAAGTATAAAGGGATGATCCCACCACTGCAATATTGTAATGACTATAAGACAACAAGAAAGTCTTAGTGCTTCAGGTAGCTGAAAGGAAGCGTAGGACTATAAACTTCTCCGATGAGAAATGGTTCCATCGAAGAAGGAGGGTTGCCTGATGTTTAGGGAGATGGCATAGGTAGAGAAAGCTGTGAAAATGTAGCTATGCCATAAGGGAGGGTCTAATGTAGCCTTCCCAAAATGTGATTGTTGGAAAAGCTATAATTGATTTGACCATAATTTTTCTGTTAAAGGGAGTGGGGAAAGTGCATTTAACGAGAATGTCTATGAAAATATGCCGCCAAATTTGAATTTATGAGGAGGATCTGAAGGCATTCAATAAATTCAAATTTGAATTTTGCTATAAATATGGCATCCTCCTCTACATTCATATAATTTTCCTCTTGAATAAATTTGGTGAGATTTTGCACCTAAGTCTGAGCCGAGAGAAGTGTTGCATGGCTAGTGAGGATTGGTAGGATGTCTACTAGGAATTTTTAGAGTAGGGATTAACAAACATCATGATTGCTACTCCTCATACACACACCACAACTCCCAGATCACCAAGGCCGAAGCCCACAACTGCAGGAGCGACAACAACAATGGTAGAACCAGTAGAAGCAACAGTGAAGAAGTAGAAGAAACCACAGAAGCCACTGATAAGGAAGTTGCCTAGGAATGTGTCTGTTGAGTAAAGGAGAAAGGTAAAGATATATATATATATATAACAAAACAACCAATGGATTCAGTTGACTTAGAGGAGGAAGAAATTGAGACATGAGTTGAGGACATAAGTGTCGATGAGGTCGAGCCAATTTCATGGTTACCTCCATATATGCCACTAAGAAATCTGACTACTAAGGTGAAAAAGGACCCTGATGCAATAAAATTTTCCATTTTTACACCTTTGATGCCCGAAGATGTGCCCTTTGAAGGATTTTTGCTCGTGTAGGTATCGCAATTGTGCATGGAGGATTGGGATTTGGTAGAAAGGGCCAAATTCCTTCATTTTGCACAAAGTAAATACCTGAAGATGGTATACTATGATGAGTCTAGTGTAACAAGAGTAGAACCAATGACGTGAGTGGCGGGGATTCAGCACACTATTTTACTGAACATGATGATTGTGCCTCATTTCGGGCACAACAACATCAATACAATATGTGTGCATTAGTTATTGGCTTTGTTTCATGATGATGCCTTATGGCTTGGGGAAATGATCCCAATTGACACTATGTTGATCAGGCGGATCACCATGCTACCATGTATAGGAGCAGACATTTCCAATGCTTTTGTTCGTGAGTATCAAGAAAATAGGCTTGCAGATCAAGTAAAGAAAAAATTCAATGTCGTTAAGAAGTCTCGAGGCTATGATGTAAACTCGATTTTTGACAAGGTTGTCACTTTTTCCATGTCCATTCTGGCTGGTAATATTACGAGGAAGTGTAGGGCAGATAATCCGAGTTGACACAACTCTAGGATTGAACCAAGATCTTTTACTTTCGTGATGTGATTAGAATTACAATTAAAATAGCATAAAGGAACATAAATGCATGTTGTAAAGAAGAATGAACATGAAAAGAGTTAGCAACATAAAATAAAAAGACATTGATAACAGTGTTCATCTAGGAGGGACTAAGTCTCCGGGCCCTGGTGTCAAGATGGTTTAGGCCGTTGCATTAAGTGTTGTCAATAGTGATGATGTACATAGGTGCTGATGTCGATATCATACAAGGAAAATTCCCTCATGCAAGAGTGGCTCCATGATATGTTCCCCTACAGGAACTCTCAGTCAAAAAGGACTCCTATCAGTATGGCATAAACTCATGCATGATGATAATGAACATCCCATCAACATGGCATAAAAGGGATCTCAATGCAAACATACATGGTGACACATGAGTAACCCATCAACATAACAACAAAGGGATCTCAAACAAAACATGACGAATCATGACAACAAGTACATCCCACAAATGATTTCGCATCACCTCGAGCAGGAATCATGAGACAAGTAAGAAAACAAGATGCCACATCAACCATCAAACAGGGAACTATGCAACACTATGCATCTCATAGCAAAAGAAGTACATGAACACACTGCATATACCTCACATCCTAGGGCTATCTGAAGAAAAGGATATCAAACTGCTAAAGCTGGTCATACCATCAATCTTGCGGGATTGAATCTCATCGAAATTATTTCTTGCACATTGAATGTTGACACCTGCACTCCACTTAGAAAAGTGGCTAAAAAATGAAATTATCAAATGGGAAATCTGAATGCACCATGAGATTTGTGGTGTCGAATATGGTAAAATCGATTGTCAAATTTATGAATTATGAGAAAGTGGAAATTTGGCGCTTAAGGAATATTTTAGATTCCCCCTAGATTCCTCAAAGATTCTCTCCTCCGGGTCATCTGAAGATCTATCCCTCAAATCAGGAAACTGACTACACCATTAGGTTCATGTCGCTGAGAGGTGTAAGATCGACATAAAATTTGTCTATTTTGCACATTGCAAAAATTTCACCCTCCTAAAAATATTGCTAAATCATGGGCCCCCCTACCTCTTCTCTGGGCTCATCGTTCAACCTGCAAAAATTAATTAAGAATCAACATCTCGATTTCCATGCGCGCTTATCCACTCCTCCTTGTTGGGCACACTGAACAAATGATACAGTTATATGTAAAAATTTGGGTGGAAATATTAATGCACCACCATAGCGCATTCATTATGGTGGAGTTAACAAGGTGAGCAGGTCGGGGGATCAAATCCTGCCCCCACAAAAATTATCCACAACAATATTTTGCTGTTATACAAATGGCATGATTGGTTTGTATATGGAACTGTTTTGTTGTGGAACCATTACATGTTAAATGGTCCACTGAATGCAGTGGAGGTTGGTGGATTAGTAACATGTGGGTTGTGTTTTGGGTTGGTTGTTGCCATATGGGGCCACTCGGTGGGGGCCGGCTCACGTGGGTCGGGTGGGTTCAATCCCCACTAGCTCCACTTTAATTAACATGCACATACTTTGAATGGTGGCCCATACGTTAACGTTGATTGTCATAAAAGGTTTGGTAATGTTTATCATATGTTTTGTAAACCATTAATATAACCAATGTATAAAAGATTTACCTTAACTTAATTAGATTGCTTCATGATGATATTTGATTTTTATATAGTTTTTGATATTTTTTTAGCTTTTGTTTTATATGGCACCATGTGTCGATAGTTTAGTGGTTATTCATTTGCCACATAAACTTAGTGGGTCCCACTTGTTCACTGGGATGCCATGTGGCACATTGTTGGCCCCCTTGTCATGTCAAACTTTGAAGAGCTCTATCTTTCACATACGAGCTTGGTTTGATGAACTATTGACACCACCATGATCACAATGACGAGATCTTTAACATGAACCTAGTTCGAGCACAATCCAAACACTTTGACTTTTGAGTCCTCTCTGAGTCCTCCGAGACTTATGCCTATGTCTGGAGCCACCTGGATCAATCCTCCCCACTGAGGAGATTTTGGTCCTCCAAAAGCATGAAAAATAATCTACAACTTCTTTGTACCTTGTCTACATCACAAGCATCCTGAGAGGTCTCGCTTCCATCTCCTTCACCTTTGTCCATGGAGCCTTAAGCGATGAGCCGAAACCTGCAACCTCTGCAAACCTGTAGTACATTGTTTTGCAAATTACATGCTTGACATACATGACCAACTAATGACCCAGGCATCCCATACTTGCCACGAGTTTATAACACATAATCGATGGTCAAGTTTACATCAAAATGGAGACAATACCTCAGCTATGGAAACAGGGCCAACATATCATTGTTGCTTCAACAAGTGATGGAAAACACATCATCACTACAACACATGATTTACAAAAATATGGCCAAACACTATTGTTTCTTTGCCAAGTGATGGAAACACGAAATCACTTTCACAGCTTATCATGCAACTTAAAATAAGACCAGACATCATTATTGCTTAACAAGTGATGGAAAGCACATCATCACTTTTAAATTTTAAAATTCAACAAATGGTTTATGAAAGCATGACCATGAAAACCTAACATATCTAGAAGCCATTTTTCACTTATCAATGTGAATGGGTCACCCCCCTATGTTGGTTTTGCTTGTCGAACAATTGTTTCGGCTGGTTCATGCACCGATGCTTTTTCTTTCAGGCGCCGCTCTGGATGGAGCCTCCAACAATTGGATCTTTGATGGCCCCCTATGTTGCAATGAATATAGTACATCTTCTTGCTCCAGATCTACTTAACATGTTTCTTTACCTGTTGTTGATGGGGTCTTTCACGCCTCATCCTTTTGTGTGCTGCTATTCTTTTCCAACACTGAGAAAATGTATGGTTATGTAATCCACAAAAGGTACATGTTTTTTGATGCTATGTTTTACGTTCATCATTAACAAGATTATTATAATCGAAATGAACATTCAAATATCGAAACTGGTTATACCTTTCCTTGTTGTCTTTGATGTCATTATGGCAATGAGAGCTTGCCTCAGCTCTTTCCCTGTAATGGGCACTACCATGGGATGATGGTGATGTGTTCCCATCATCCTCTTTCCTCGACAATTTCGATGGTGTCTCGAAAGAATCTGACATCTAAGGGAATTCTCCTTCGGTGTATCCCAAGCCTGCAAATCGAGGTCTCTGCAAAACCTCCAATGGTTGAGTTATGTCTTGGTTATTACCAAGTTATTCTTCTTCCTTGTACCTCATCTTGGTAAGGAGCTTCATGTTTGTCCCTATAATTGGTATCTCCACATCTCCAATAGAAATCATACTATGTGAAGATGAAACCAAAAGGAAATCAACATCTTTTACCTCCTCTGTCAATTTGGAAAGAATTGATGAGGGCTTCTCATCATCTATTGTTGGTGGTTTGCTAGTTGTCTTGGCGCATTCCCCAACTTCCTTTCTGACATACCCAGGTCCTACCTGACATGGTAATTCCTCTACTTTTATGGGGTTGAAAATGCCTTGGCCATTAATGCCAAAGCCTTTACCTTCATACCCCATTATCTTCAATAGTTTGGAGCCAATTCTTGTGGTATGATTTTCAAAAACATCGAAATCATCATCAGGACACATACATGAATTTAGAGAACTACTTTTTTCCTCACATGGGTCACGCTGCAGCTTTTCCAAGGCCTCATCCTTTGCTTGCACCTGTTGTAGCAAACTATGTTTTTCCTCTTTCTATTCATGTAGAATAATCTTCAATTCAGCATTCTCTATTTGAAGATTCTGTTTGTTGTGATTCAGTTATTCTAGGGCCTCTTCTGTGGTTTGCCACTAAAGCTGAAATCGCTCCTTTTCCTCTGTCTCTTTTTGTAGAGCTTCATACATTATTCCCACCATTTGGGAAATTTTGAGCATGGTCTCATACATCTCTTTTTCATCGTCTGTCGCTGCACGTTCCATTGTTCACACTTGCAATTCACATCCACGCAAAGACCACTGTGATACCAAACTTGATCCGAGTTAACTCAACTCCAGGATTTAACCAAGATCTTTTACTTTCGTGATGTGATTAGAATTTAAATTAAAATAGCATAAAGGAACATAAATGCATGCTGTAAAGAAGAATGAACATGACAAGAATCAACAACATAAAATAACAAGGCATTGATAACAGAATTCGTCCAGAAGCGACTACGTCTCTGAGCCCTGATGTCAAGACGGTGTAGGCCGCTGCATTAAGTGTTGTCAATACTGATGATGTACATAGATGGTGAGTCGTTATCATACAAGGAAAATGCCCTCATGCAGGAGTGGCTCCATGAGATGTTTCACAACAGGAACTCTCAGTCAAAAAGGACTCCTAATAGTATGACATAAACTCATGCATGATGATAATGAGCATCTCGCCAACATGGCATAATAGGATCTCAATGCAATCATACATGGCAACACATGAGTATCCCATCAAAATAACAACAAGGCATTTCAAACAAAACTTGATGAATCATGACAAGAAGTACATGCCACAGATGATTCTGCATCACCTCAAGCAAGAATCATGAAACAAGTAAGAAAACAAGATCCCACATCAAACATCAAACATGGATCTATGCAGAACTATGCATCTCATAGCAAAAGAAGTACATGAACACAATGCATATACCTCACATCCTGGGGCCATCTGAAGAAAATGATGTCAAACTGCTAAAGCTGGTCGTACCATCAATCTCGCGGCGTCAAATCTCATGGAAATGATTGCTCGCACACTAAATGCTGACACCTGCACTCCACTTAGAAAAGTGGCTGAAAAGTGAAATGATCAAATGGTAAATCTAAATGCACCACCAGATTTGTGGCATCGAGTAGGGTAAAATCGACTGTCAAATTTCTGAATTTTGAGAAAGTGGAAATCTAGGGCTTAATGAATCTTTTAGATTCCCCCTAGATTCCTCAAAGATTCTCTCCTCTGGGTCATCTGAAGATCTGCTCCTCTGATCACGAAACTAACTGTGCCATCAGGTTCGTGTCGTTGAGAGGTGTAAGATCGACATAAATTTTGTCCAATTTGGACACTGCAAAAATTTCACCCTCATGAAAATTTCGCTCAATCATGGTTCCACCTACCTCTTCTCTGGGCTCATCATTCCACTTGAAAAAATTAATTGAGAATCAATGTCTCAATTTCCATGTGCACTCCTCCACTCCTCCATGTTGGGCACACTGAACAATTGATATAGTTATATGTAAAAATGTGGGCGGAAATATTAATGCAGAAACATATTGTGTTGGTTATGGCGGAGTTAACAAGGCGGGCAAGTCGGGGGATGAAATCCCGCCCCTGCCAAAATTACCTACAACAATATTTTGTTGTTATATAAATGGCACGATTGGTTTGTATACAAAACTATCTTGGTGTGGACTCGATACATGCTAAATGGTCCATTGAATGCGGCAGAGTTTGGTGGTTTATTAACATGTGGGTTGTGTTTTGGGTTGGTTGTTGCCCTATGGGGCAGCCTAGGTGGGTCCAGCCCACGTGGGTCCACTTTAATTAATGTGCACATACTTTGAATGGTGGCCCATACGTTAACGTTGATTGTCATAAAATGTTTGGTAATGTTTATCATATGGTTTGTAAACCATTAATATAACCAACGTATAAAAGGTTTCCCTTGACTTAATTATATGGCTTCACCATGATATTTTATTTTTATATAGTTTTCGATATTTTTTTAGATTTTGTTTTATATGGTTAATAGTAATAACCATATGATTTGATATTTGCTTTTTGTATTGTCTTATTGTGCAGGGTAAGGAGAAAATGTTAATGTGCCATGTGTCGATAGTTTAGTGGTCATTAATTTGCCACATAAACTTAGTGGGTTCCACTTGCTTACTGGGATGCCATGTGGCACACTGTGGGCCCCCTTGTCATGTCAAACTTTGAAGAACTCTATCTTTCACATACAAGCTCAGTTTGATGAACCGTTCACACCACCCCGATCATGACAATGAGATATTCAACATGAACCTAGTTCGAGCACAATCCAAACACTCTGATTTTTTATCCCTCTTTGAGTCCTCTGGGACTTCTGCTTGTGTCTGGAGCCACCTGGAGCAATCCTCCTCACTGAGGAGATTTTGGTCTTCCAAAAGCATGAAAAATAATCTGCAACTTCTCTGTACATTGTTTGCATCACAAGCATCCTGAGAGGTCTCGCTTCCATGTCCTTCACCTTTGTCTTTGGAGCCTTAAGCGATAAGTTGACACTTGCAACCTCTGCAAACCTGTAGTACATTGTTTTTCAAATTACATGCTTGACTTACATGACTGACTAATGACCCAAGCATGCCATACCTGCCACAAGTTTACAACACATATGCGGTGGTCTAGTTTACATCGAAATGGAAACGAAACCCTAGCTACGAAAACAAGGCCAACATATCATTGTTGCTTGAGCAAGTGATGGAAAACACATCATCGTTGCAACACATGATTTACAAAAATAAGGCAAAACACTATTGTTTCTTTGACAAGTGATGGAAACACGACATCACTTTCATAGTTTATCATGCAACTCAAAATAAGACTAGACATCATTGTTGCTTAACAAGTGATGGAAAACACATCATCACTTTTACATTTTAAAATGCAACAAATGATTTACAAAAGCATGACCATGAAAAGCTAACATATCTAGGAACCATTTTTCACTTATCAATGTGAATGGGTCAACCCCCTATGGTGGTTTTGCTTGTTGAACAATTGTTTCACCTAGTTCATGCAACGACGCTTTGTCTTTAAAGCGCTGCTCTGGATGGAACCTCCAACAAGTGGCTCTTTGATGACCACCTCTGTTGCAATGACTACAATACATCTTCTTCCTCCAGATCTGTTTAATAGGTTTCTTTACCTATTGTTGAGGGGGTCTTTCACGCCTCATCCTTTCCTGTGCTACTACTCTTTTCCAACACTAAGAAAATGTATGGTTATGTAATCGACAAAAGGTACATGTTTTTCGATGCCATGTTTTACTTTCATCATTAACAACATGATTATAATCAAAATGAACATTTGAATATCGAAACTAGTTATACCTTTCCTTGCTATCTCTGATGTCGTCATGGCAATGAGAGCTTACCTTATCTCTTTCCCTACAATGGGCACTGCCATGGGATGATGGTGATGTGTTCCCATCATTCTCTTTCCTCGACAATTTTGATGATGTCTCAGAAGAATCCAACATCTTCGATCATTCTCCTTTGGTGTATCCCAAGCCTGAAAATCGAGGTCTCTGCAAAACCTCAAATGGCTGAGTTATGCCTTGGGTATTACCAAGTTCTTCTTCCTCCTTGTACCTCATCCTGGTAAGGAACCTCGTGTTTGTCTCTATAATTGGTATCTCCACATATCCAACAGAAATCATACTATGTGAAGACAAAACCAAAAGGATATCAACATCTTTTACCTTCTCTGTCGATTTGGAAAGAACTTAGGAGGGCTTCTCATCATCTGTTGTTGGTGGTTCGCTAGCTGTGTCGGTGCATTCCCCAAATTCCTTTCTGACATACCCAAGTCCTGCCTAACAAGGTAATTCCTCGACTTTGATGGGGTTGAAAATGACTTGGCCATTAATGCCCAAGCCTTTACCTTCATACCCCATTCTCTTCAACAGTTTGGAGCCAATTCCTGTGGTATGATTTCCAAAGACAACAAAATTATCATCATGACACATACATGAATTTAGAGAATTACTTTTTACCTCACATGGGTCACATTGCATCTCTTCCAAGGCCTCATCCTTTTCTTGTAGCTATTGTAGCAAACTATGTTTTTCCTCTTTCTCTTCCTGTAGAAGCATCTTCAATTCACTGTTCTCTATTTGAAGATTCTATTTGTTGTGCTTCATTTCTTCTAGGGCCTCATCCATGGCTCGCAACTAAAGCTGCAATCGCTTCTTTTTCTCTATCTCTTTGTGTAGAACTTCATACACTATTCCCACCCTTTGGGAAATTTTGAGCATGGTCTCGTACATCTCTTTTTCATCCTCTGTCGCTGCACGTTCCATTATTCATTCTTGCAATTCACATCCACACAATGACTGCTCTGATACCAAACTTGATCCGAGTTGACTCAACTCTCGGATTTAACCAAGATCTTCTACTTTCGTGATGTGATTAGAATTACAATTAAAATAGCATAAAGGAACATAAATGCATGATATAAAGAAGAATGAACATGACAACAGTCAACAACATAAAATAACAAGGCATTGATAACAGAGTTCATCCATAAGGGACTATGTCTCCAGGCCCTGGTGTCAAGATGGTGTAGGTTGTTGCATTATGTGTTGTTAATAGTGATGATGTACATAGGTGGCGAGTCATTATCATACAAGGAAAATGCCCTCACGCAGGAGTGGCTCCACGAGATGTTCTAGTATAGGAACTCTCAGTCAAAAGGACTACTATCAGTATGACATAAACTCATGCATGATGATGATGAGCATCCCGCCAACATGGCATAAAAGGGATCTCAATGCAATCATACATGGCAACACATGAGTATCCCATCAAAATAACAACAAGGCATTTCAAACAAAACATGACGAATCATGACAACAAGTACATCCCATAGATGAATTCGCATCACCTCAAGTAGGAATCATGAAACAAGTAAGAAAGCAAGATCCCACATCAAACATCAAACAGGGATCTATGCAGCACTATGCATCTGATAGCAAAAGAAGTATATTAACACACTGCATATACCTCACATCCTGGGGCCATGTGAAGAAGAGGATGTCAAACTACTGAAGTTGGTCATACCATCAATCTCCCAGCATAGAATCTCATGGAAATGATTGCTCAACATTGAATGCTAACACCTGTACTATGCTTAGAAAAGTGGCCAAAAAATGAAATGATCAAATGGGAAATCTAAATTCACCACCAGATTTGTGGCATCGAATAGGGTAAAATCGACTGTCAAATTTCTGAATTCTGAGAAAGTGGAAATATGGGGCTTAAGGAATCTTTTAGATTCCCCCTAAATTCCTCAAAGATTCTCTCCTCTAGGTGATCTGAAGGTCTGCTACTCAGATCAGGAAACTGACTATGCCATCAGGTTCATGTCACTGAGAGGTGTAAGATCAACATAAAATTTGTCGAATTTGGACACTACAAAAATTTCACCCTCTTGAAATTTTTTCTCAATCATGGTTCCACTTGCCTCTTCTCTATGCTCATCATTCCACCTACAAAAATTAATTAAGAATCAACGTCTCGATTTCCGTGCACACTCCTCGGCTCTTGCATTTTGGGCGCACTGAAAAAATGATACGGTTATATGTAAAAATGTGGGCGGAAATATTAATGCAGTGCCATAGTGTGTTGGTTATGGCATAGTTAACAACGTAGGTAAGTCGAGGGATCAAATCCCGCCCCCGCCAAAATTACCCATAGCAGTATTTTGTTGTTATACAAATGACACGATTGGTTTGTATACGAAACCATTTTGGTGTGGAACTGTTACATGTTAAATAGTCCATTGAATGCAATGGAGGTTGGTGGTTTAGTAACATGTGGGTTGTGTTTTGGGTTGGCTGTTGCCATATGGGGCCACCTGTGGGGGCTAGCCCACATGGGTCGGGCTGGTTCAATTCCCCCTACTCCACTTTAATTAACGTGCACATAATTTGAATGTTGGTCCATACGTTAACGCTGATTGTCATAAAAGGTTTGATGATTTTTATCATATGGTTGTAAACCATTAATATAACCAATGTATAAAAGGTTTGCCCTGACTTAATTATATGGCCTTGCCATGATATTTGATTTTTATATAGTTTTTGATATTTTATTTTAGCTTTCGCTTTATATGGTTAATAATAATAACCATATGATTTGATATTTTCTTTTTGTATTGTCTTATTGTGCTGGGTAAAGAGAAAATGTTAATGTGCCATGTGTTGATAGTTTAGTGGTCATTAATTCGCCACATAAACTTAGTGGGTCCCACTTGTTGACTGGGATACCATGTGGCACACTGTGGGCCCCCTTGTCATGTCAAACTTTGAAGAGCTCTATATTTCGCATACGAGCTCGGTTTGACAAACTGTTCACACCACTGTGATCACGACAATGACATCTTCAACATGAACCTAGTTCAAGTAGAATCCAAAAAATTTGATTTTTGAGTCCTCTCTGAGTCCTCTGGGACTTCTGCCTGTGTCTGGAGCCACCTGGATCAATCCTCCCTACTAAGGAGCTTTTGGTCCTCCAAAAGTATGAAAAATAATCTACAACTTCTCTATACCTTCTCTACATCACAAGCATCCTGAGAGGTTTCACTTCCATCTCCTTCACCTTTGTCTTCGGAGCTTTAAGCGATGAGCCGACACCTGCAACCTCTGCAAACCTATAGTAAATTGTTTTGAAAATTACATGCTTGACTTACATGACCAACTAATGACCCAAGCATCCCATACTTGCCATGATTTTGTAACACATACTTGGTGGTCAAGTTTACATCGAAATGGAAACAATACCCGAGCTACAGAAACAAGGCCAGCATATCATTGTTGCTTCAACAAGTGATGGAAAACACATCATCACTACAACACATGATTTACAAAAATAATGCCAAACACTATTTTTTCTTTGACAAGTGATGGAAACACGACATCACTTTCACAGTTTATCATGCAACTCAAAATAAGACTAGACATCATTGTTGCTTAACAAGTGATGGAAAACACATCATCACTTTTACATTTTAAAATGCAACAAATGATTTACAAAAGCATGACCATGAAAGGCTAACATATCTAGGAACCATTTCTCACTTATCACTGTGAATGGGTCACCCCCCTATGGTGGTTTTTCTTGTCGAACAATTGTTTCACCTGGTTCATGCACCAATGCTTTGTCTTTAAGGCGTTGATCTCGAAGGAGCCTCCAACAAGTGGCTCTTTGATGGCCATCTCTGTTGCAATGACTACAGTACATCTTCTTCCTCCAGATCTTCTTAACATGTTTCTTTACCTGCTGTTAAGGGGGTCTTTCACGCGTCATCCTTTTGTGTGCTGCTATTCTTTTCCAACACTTAGAAAATGTGTGGTTATATAATGCACAAAAGGTACATGTTTTTTGATGCCATGTTTTACGTTCATCATCAACAACATGCTTATAATGGAAATGAACATTTGAATATCAGAACTGGTTATACCTTTCCTTGTTGTCTCTGATGTCATTATGGTGATGAGATCTTGCCTCAGCTCTTTCCCTACAATGGGCACTGCCATGGGATGATGGTGATGTGTTCCCATCATTCTCTTTCCTCGACAATTTTGATGATGTCTTGGAAGAATCTAACATCTTTGAGTATTCTCCTTCACTGTATCCCAAGCATGAAAATCGAGGTCTCTACAAAACCTCCAATGGTTGAGTTATGCCTTGGTTATTACCAAGTTCTTCTTCCTCCTTGTACCTCATCCTGGTAAGGAGCCTCATGTTTGTCCCTGTAATTGGTATCTCCACATCTCCAACATAAATCATACTATGTGAAGATGAAACCGAAAGGAAATCAACATCTTCTACCTCCTTTGTCGATTTGGAAAGAACTGATGAGGGCTTCGCATCATCTGTTGTTGGTGGTTCGCTAGCTGTCTCGATGCATTCCCCAACTTCCTTTCTGACATATCGAAGTCTTGCCTAATGGGGTAATTCCTCTACTTTGATGGGGTTGACAATGCCTTGGCCATTAATTCCCAAGCCTTTACCTTCAGACCCATTCTCTTCAATAGTTTGGAGCCAATTCCTGTGGTATAATTTTCAAAAACAATGAAATCATCATCAGGACACATACATGAATTTAGAGAATTAATTTTTACCTCACATAGGTCACGCTGCAACTTTTCCAAGGCCTCATCCTTTGCTTGCAGCTGTTGTAGCAAACTCTATTTTTCCTCTTTCTCTTCATGTAGAAGCATCTTCAATTCAGTGTTCTCTGTTTGAAGATTCTATTTTTTGTGCTTTAGTTCTTCTAGGGCCTCTTCCATGGCTCGCAACTGAAGATGTAATCGCTCCTTTTCCTCTGTCTCTTTTTTTAGAGCTTCATACATTATTCCCACCCTTCGGGAAATTTTGAGCATGGTCTCTTACATCTCTTTTTCATCCTATGTCATTGCATGTTCCATTGTTCACGCTTGCAATTCACATTCACGGAAAGACTGCTCTAATACCAAACTTCATCCGAGTTGATTAATCTCCCAGATTTTACCAAGATCTTTTACTTTCATGATGTGATTAGAATTGAAATTAAAATAGCACAAAGGAACATAAATGCATTTTGTAAAGAAGAATGAGCACAACAAGAGTTAGCAACATAAAATAACAAGGCGTTGATAACAGAGTTTGTCTAGGAGGGACTACGTCTTTGGGCCCTGGTGTCAAGATGGTGTAGGCCGCTGCATTAAGTGTTGTCAATAGTGATGTTGTACATACGTGGTGAATCGCTATCATACAAGGAAAAAGTGCTCATGCAGGAGTGGCTCCACGAGATGTTCCACTATAGGAACTCTTAGTCAAAAAGGAGTCCTATCAGTATGACATAAACTCATGCATGATGATAATGAGCATCTCGCCAACATGGCATAAAAGGGATCTCAATGCAAACTTACATGGCAACACATGAGTATCCCATCAACATAACAACAAAGGGATATCAAACAAAACATGACGAATAATGACAACAAGTACATCCACAGATGATTCCGCATCACCTCAAGCAGGAATCATGAAACAAGTAAGAAAACAAGATCCCACATCAAACATCAAACAGGGATCTATGCATCACCATGCATCTCATAGCAAAAGAAGTACATGAACACACTGCATATACCTCACATCCTGGGGCCATCTGAAGAAAAGGATGTCAAACTCATGAAGCTGGTCATACCATCAATCTCGTAGTGTCAAATCTCATGGAAATGACTGCTCGCACATTGAATGCTGACACATGCACTCCACTTAGAAAAGTGGCCGAAAAATGAAATGATCAAATGGGAAATAGAAATGCACCAACAGATTTTTGGCATCGAGTAGGGTAAAATCAATTGTCAAATTTTTGAATTCTGAGAAAGTGGAAATATGGGGCTTAAGGAATCTTTTATATTCCCCCTAGATTCCTCAAATATTCTCTCCTCTGGTTCATCTGAAGATTTGCTGCTCAGATCAGGAAAATAACTGTGCCATCAGGTTTGTGTCGCTGAGAGGTGTAAGATCGACATAAAATTTATCCAATTTGGACACTGGAAAAGTGTCACCCTCTTGAAAATTTCACTCAATCATGGTTCCACCTACCTCTTCTTTGGGCTTATCGTTCCACCTGCAAAAATTATTTAAGAATCATTGTCTCAATTTCCATGCACGCTCCTCTGCTCCACCATGCTAGGTGCACTAAACAAATGATATGGTTATATGTAAAAATTTGGGCGAAAATATTAATGCAGTGCCATAGCATGTTGGTTATGGTGGAGTTAACAAGGCGGGTAGGTTGGGGGATCAAATCTCACCCCCACCAAAATTACCCATAGCAATATTTTGTTGTTACACAAATGGCACGATTGGTTTATATACGGAACCCTTTTGGTGTGGAACCGTTACATGTTAAATGGTCCATTGAATGCGATGGAGGTTGGTGGTTTAGTAATGTGTGGGTTGTGTTTTGGGTTGGCTGTTGCCATATGGGGCCACTCAGTGGGTGGCGGTCCACATGAGCCGGGTGGGTTCAATCCCCCCTGGGTCCAGTTTAATTAACGTTCACATAATTTGAATGTTGGCCCATACGTTAACGCTGATTGTCATAAAAGGTTTGATGATGTTTATCATATGGTTGTAAACCATTAATATAACCAATGAATAACAGGTTTGCCCTGACTTAATTATATGGCCTTGCCATGATATTTGATTTTTAGATAGTTTTTGATATTTTTTTTAGCTTTTTTTTTATATGGTTAATAATGATAACCATATGATTTGATATTTCTTTTTGTATTGTCTTATTGTGCAGGGTAAGGAGAAAATGTTAATGTGCCATGTGTCGATAGTTTAGTGGTCATTAATTCACCACATAAACTCAATGGGTCCCACCTACTGACTAGGATGCCATGTGGAACATTGTGGGCCCCCTTGTCATGTCAAACTTTGAAGATCTCTATCTTTTGCATACGAGCATGATTTGATGAACCGTTCACACCACCATGATCACGACGATGATATCGAGCCACCTGGATCAACAGATGAGGTGCCAGCCCTGATAATTTAGTTGGTTATGAAGTGGAGCCAAGGGGTGCAGTTTAGTTGGGTAGGATACCTCTACCAAGAGTTTTTGGATGTTTTTCACGAGGCCCAAGAAGATGGGAAACTCTTCCATTATGCACGGATATTACTTTTGATTGCTTTGATAGCCTAGAGAGGTCCTAATGAGTCATAGTTCCCTACTGTCGACCTAGACTTATGCGAAACTATGAGGTACGCTTCGCTGTGGGGGTCGAAGGATCCAAATTGGGTGGTAGAGAATACATTATTTTGGGTGTTGTTTGAGATGGATCTACACACCGTGGTTAGCCAGAAGGCGCAAATATCACTAGTGTTACTTAACCAATATCGTGGAATTGCGAACTTCAAAGAAGACTTCCAAAACATATACACCCAAGTGAAGAAAGATGCAGAGGGAATATGGTATGAGTTTCCCTATTTGGTCATATAGCAGGATATTTTTTCTGTAATATCTAACTAGTCAAGAGTGTTGTTGGACCCTAGAAAGGAAGACAAAGGAAACTAGCCAGGTAGCAGTAAAAATAATTAGGCCACAGGGGGTACACCAAAGGTCAACACTGTAGGTTTTAACCCCATACAGAAATTACCTGCATATGAATTCTAAAACACAGAAAATAAACAATGTGAGAGCATAACACATAAAACACATATACACAGAGATTTCCCCTGGATCTAAAAACCGAGACTACCAGCTTGACTTTTCATTATGTTCCTTTCAATGTTATAATACATACTTATACATGCCAAAGCATCCAATACCATGGATTGAAAACCATCGTGTCCAATACCATGGACTGAAAACCACCGGGTCTAAAAAACATGTGCGAAAATCATCCAAAAAACCATAGGTGGGTCCGCGTAACCTAACATAGGGTCCAAAACCAAAATTTTCTGGGGTGTTGCCCTGGACCCCATAAAGTGGGGTTACGAGTACAACTCAATCCCCCTGTGACCCCCCTGCTACACAATCAGCACAACGAAGGGGGGCTCCACCCCCCCTCTAACCTCCGGGTTAAGTACGTGGGCTAGTCGTGGAAAGAATATAACACAATCCAACATTCCCCCACTTGTTGTTTTGTTTCCACAGGGGGCCACAAGAGAGCTTAGTCATTTTTCCAGCCCTGAAATGCCCATTATCTCTCTACACCAAGAGAACTTCTTAAAGCTCACAAATTTTGTCAATGTATCTCTTTAAAGTGTCCACCTTTACCAGCGACACCTTTTTGGCTTCTATCATATCCCTCACAAAGTGATACTGAACATCAATGTGCTTTGTCTTTGAATGATATGTAGGGTTCTTTGCCAAGAAAATTGCACTTTGGCTGTCACAGTCTATCCTTATAGCTCCCTGTATTAACCCCATACTTTAACGCAATCTCTGCAACCAAACTGCTTCCTTGCTTGGACGAGTGGCTGCCATGTATTCTGCCTCTCTAGTTCATAGTGCCACTACAAATTGTTTCTTACTCATCCAACTAACTGCACCTCCAAATAGGTTAAACACATACCCACTTGTAGATCTTCTCTGATCTAGATCTCTAGCCCAGTTTGCATCAACAAAGCCATGAATATCCAACATTCTGTCCAATCCTTATCTTCCTTGTTAGAACAAACCATAATCATTAGTGCCACACAAATACCTGAAAACCCACTTCACTACTGTCCAGTGCTCCTTCCCTGGTTTTGACATAAACCTACTCAATACTCCCACTGCATTTGCAATGTCTGGTCTAGTACATACCATTGCATACATCAAGCTACCGACTGCACTTGCATATGGAACATGGGACATGTCCTCTTCCTCTTCTTGTGTCTTGGGACATTGTTCAACAGATAACCTCACACCTACAGGAATAGGAACCTTCATCGGTTTACTATCCTACATATTAAACCTCTGCAGTATTGCCTCGACATAGCTCCTCTGGTTTAACCAGAGCTTCCTCTTTGCTCGATCTCTTTTAATTTCCATGCCCAAAATATAGTTTGCAGCACCAAGATCTTTCATGTCGAATTTGGAGGACAATTGGGTCTTCCAATCCTGGATAATTTCTTTTTCATTTCCAACCAGCAACATATCATCCACATACGAGACTAGATAAATAACATGGTCACCAATTAATTTAAAATACACACAGTGATTTGCTTTGCTTTTGGTGAAGCCAAGTCCCCGTATAAATGTATCAAATTTCTGATACCACATCCTTGGTGACTGTTTTAACCCATACAAATACTTCTTTAACTTGCATACCAGTTCTTTCTTACCCTTCACCACAAAGCCTTAAGGTTGCTTCATGTATATTTCCTCTTCCAGATCCCCGTGAAGAAATGTTGTCTTCACATCCATCTATTCTACGTCAAAATCAAAAGGAACAACAACAGATAAAAGTAATCTAATACAAGTTACCTTGGCAACGGGAGAAAAAATATCACCAAAATCAATTCCCGGAACCTGGGAATAACCTTTTGCTACCAAGCAAGCTTTGTATTTCTCCATCTTTCCTTCTGCATTTGTCTTCTTCTTGAACACTAATTTGCTGCCAATGGGTTTCCTTCCAACCGACAACTCCACCAGATCCCAAGCCTCATTTTTGTGCAAAGATGCCATTTCATCAACCATGGCCTCTTTCTAGAATTTACGATCCTCTGAATCTATTGCTTCCTTCACAATTCTGGGATCATCGTCAGTAATAGATAAAGAAAAATTTGAATAGAAAGTAGATGGACTATACCTTTCTAGTTGCCTTCTTTCTCGAACTAGTCTTCTCACACCTGGAGTTTGTGGCTCTTCATCTTCTGATTCCTCCTCTATTGTAGAGTCTGATTCTTCCTCGTTAAGATCAAACTCTATCTTCCTAGGTTGCTTTGGTTGGACTTCATCTTTAATAACATCTTTTACCTCTCTAAACACCACATTTTGGTTGTGCACAACCTTCCGTGTGACTGGGTTGCAAAGCTTATAACCCTTTAAACCATCCTTATACCCAATAAAGATGCACTTTTTAGATTTACTATCCAACTTGGTTCGTTTCTCCTTTGGAACATGTACATATGCATCACATCCAAATACCCTCGGATGTGAAAGAGAGGGTTTCTTACCAGTCCATACCTGTTGTGAAGTCTTATCCTCCAATACTGATGAAGGTGATCTATTGACCAGGTAACATGTAGTATCCATCGCCTCTACCCAGAATTCCTATCCTAACCTAGCACCACTGAGCATGATTCTTGCCCTTTCCATCAATGTCTTATTCATTCTTTTTGCAACTCCATTTTGCTGAGATGTATATGGAGTAGTCTTATGTCCTGCTATACCACACTTCTTACAGAATTCTTCAAATTCCTTGCTACAAAAATCTCCACCATTATCTGTCCTCAGCACCTTTATCTTCTTCTCTGTCTGATTTTCCACAAGAGCCTTAAAATTTTTAAACCTGTCAAAGGCTTCAGATTTCTTCTTAAGGAAATATATCCATGAATTCTTTGAGAAGTCATTTATAAATGATGCAGAGTACACAGACTTACCCAGTGATGGAACCTTCACAGGTACAAACACATCACTGTGCACAAGTTCTAATATCTTTTTCACCCTCTTACTACCAAAGGGGAAACTCACCCGATTCTACCTCCCATATACACAATTTTCACAGAAATCAAAATCCAGAGAGTTGTTATTCATACCTTCTACCATACCTACCATGAAGTATTCGAAGGCCCTTCTCATCAATATGTCCAAGCCTTTGATGCTACGACATGGTTGTCTCTCCAGAGACCACTAGATTTTTTCTCCACTTTCAGGAACCACAAAACTGTTGCACCCATCAATAACAGTGCTACCTTTCAGCTTGTACAGAGTTCCAATTCGAACTCCCCACATCAATACCAGTGTTCCCTGAACCATTTTGCAAGTATCCTTCTCGAACACTATTTTTACACCTGCATCATCCAGCTTGATCACAGAAATCAGATTTTTGGCGAATGCAGAAATATGCAGAACACCTGAAAGTGTTCTAACCCTTCCACCTTGCAACTTCAACTTTACTTTTCCACGACCAATGATTCTGGCCTTCCTACCATCCCCTAAGAAGACATAACCACCATCGTATTTCTCATACTCGCAAAACCACTCTCTATGGGGAGTGAAGTGAAAGGTTGCACCTGAGTCAATCAACCATGCCTCATGATCTACATGTGTACTTGAAGAAGCCAAGTACACATCCCCACCTTCATCTGAGGTGGTTTTCGCCTCTACAGAAGGAGCCTCATCAGATCCCTTTCATTTTTCAGGAGCTTTAGATTTACAGTCCCTTTTGAAGTGGCCTTCCTTTCCACATTTCCAGCACACCACCTTTACAGGTTTCCCTGGAGATTTAGATCTCCATCTAGTTTTAGCTCTCCCACTTGATGGCTTATTTTTGTTTCTATTCTGGGACTGTCCTTGTACAGACAAGGCATCACCATTCTGGCTCTCCATATTTTTCCATCTCATCTCCTCTGTCTGCAAGGATGAGACTATTTCATCAAACTGCAAGGTAGTTGCCTTGCTACCTATTGCAATAACCAGACTATCCCACGAATCTGGTAGAGAACACAACAAACTGATGCACTTATCTTCATCTAAAATTTTAATATAAATAGATGCTAACTGACTTACCATAGTATTAAATGCGTTCAGATGCTGTGTCACCGAGTCTCCATCTTTCATCCTCAGGTTATATAGCCTTTTCCACAGGAACAATTTATTCACCAAAGACTTAGATTAGTACAAAGTCCCTAACTTATCCCACAAAGCCTTCACTGTAGCTTCCCCTGATACATTTAGCAATACTGAATCTGAGACACACAATCTTATTGTGCTCTTTGCCTTCCGATCCAACTTCTTCCATTCTTCATCAGACACTCCCATTGGTTTAGTACCCGGATCTACTATGATCCACTGATCTTTATCCACCAATAGATCCTCCATCTTGAGTTTCCACAACTCAAAACTCTGACCATTAAATTTCTCGATCTCTATCTTTCCACTGCTCACCATCTTCTTTCACCACCAGAATCAATCTCGCAGATCTCCCACTGAACAGTGTCTACCATAGGCCCGAGCAAAACCCCTCAGCAACAAAGGCATCCCCTTGAAGCCAAAACTGCTCTGATACCAAATGTAGGTTTTAACCCCGTACATAAATTACTTGCATACGAATTCTAAAAAACGGAAAATAAACAATGCAAGAGCATAACACATAAAACACATATACACAGAGATTTCCCCTACATCCCAAAACCGAGACTACCAGCTTGATTTTTCATTATGTTCCTTTCAATGTTATAATACATATTTATACATGTCGAAGCATCCAATACCATGGATTGAAAACCATCGCGTCGAATACCATGGACCGAAAACCATCGTGTCCAAAAAACATGTGCGAAAATCATGCACAAAACCATAGGTGGGTCGGCGCAACCTAACATAGGGTCCAAAACCAAAATTTTCTGGGGTGCTGCCCCGGACCCCATAAAGTGGGGTTATGGGTACAACTCAATCCCCTTGTGACCCCCCCGCTACACAATCGGCAACGAAGGGGGGCTCCACCCCCACTCTAACCCCTTGGTTAACTACGTGAGCTAGTCATGGAAAGAATATAACACAACCCAACAGACACAATGGAGGTGACTCAAAAAGTCACCATGGACCTTGAGAAGAATACTGTGCAGGAGCCAGAGTGCATAGACAGAGAGGAGTCAGACACGGAGGAACCAGAGCACGGTGGAGTAGACCCTTTTAAGGAGATAGAAGATATTGAATCTCCTTTCATCCTAAAGAAGAGTAATAAACCCACCATTGTAGGTGTGTGAAATAAGATGAAGTCTGACAAGACCTCCAACATTGAATCGATGGTCCTCACTGAGGGGGACATGAATGAGATAGGCGACACTATGTCCTCAGTCATTGAGGAGATGTGGGGACATATAGAGGATCATCACAAGTTAGTATTGACCCAGGTCCAACAGGGCCACGAATAGCTATAGGTACAAACGAGTGTGATTCAAGCGAGCATGGTTCACGCGAGTGAGAGTCAAACGAGTGTGGGAATGACAAGTGTGCAACCAACATTACCTTTGAAATTGGTGGTAACCACAGAGGACTGCACAATGCCCATTCCAGGAGGGTCATTACACTTTACTACCGATTTAGATTAGGAAGAAACACCATTCAAGAATTGCATGAACTCCTCCAGGGAGTGTTAGCTGAATTGAAAATCTAGGAAGAGTGACCACTCTTCGTGATCAAAGACATCAAGAGACACAATGAGTAACTAGCTAAGGATGTTTTTAGTTCCATCTAGGATAGGGACATAGTCGTTTCGCATAGTCAGGAGTTAGAGGATGCCATTACCCAGACTTGCATTGCTCCTCATACAAACTGAAGCAGCTTCTGAAGAGAAGGTCTACAATATCAAAGCTGCGGTAAAGGAGTCTAAAGCGGAGGTTGAACGAGCCAAATTAAAGATGCAGATGCAGGTCGCAGAGCTATAGATGAAGCTACAATAAACAACATCTCCATAAGTTTGAGAGAAGCTTGAGGCTATTATTAAGGCAGACATGGACGTACTAGAAGATGCAGTTAAGGACTGTAGGTAGATTTTTTAGAACACCATGGAGATATGTGCCTCACTGTAGGAGGACACACATGTACAAAAGATTGAAGATAACATCAGAGATAAACAATTGTATTTTGGTGAAATCAAGGAAACAACGTAGACCTTAGCACCTGTGCAACAGTTCGCTAGACTCCAGGAAGGAAAGGCTATTCAGAACCAGATAAATGAGCTGCGGAGAAAAGCATCAATAGTTTCAGCGAGAATGCAGCCTTGGGCCGATGAAACTAATCAGATATCTCATGCTATAGAGAGTGAACTGAAAGGTATGCAATAGACATAGAGGACCATTGGCTTAGTAGTAGAGGGGAAAAATACTGAGAAGTTGGTTGAGCAGGTTTGACAGGCCATTGGACAGTGCATAACAGAGCTTCAAGCATTGAAGATAGAGTTCAATGGCCTTAAAGCACGAATCAAGGACATACTAGTAGAGTGACTCAGGATGAGTCACATCTTTGTGTTGCGGGCCTATTGGGATGGGGTCCCCAAGGCCTAATTTTTGAGTAAAATGTTTAATATTATAAAGTCCCCACATTTTGAGGAGCGGAACGAGAATCCCGTAGAATGTTAAGAGTCATAGGGGTTTTTTAGGCCGATCAAAGCCCCTTGTTTTGTAAAGGGAGAGGTTGTTTTGATTTCCACTTATGGTTCATGGACCATGGTAATGTAATGGAAAAGATATAAAAGCAATTCATCTGGGAGTCATTATGTATCTTTTTGGCAATGTATGAATGAGATTTTGAGTCTGTAATTCTATATTCTGGCAAAGGGGAAGGCTCCTATAGTTGAGTGCATGGAGACCTTGGCAAGCCTGTAGCTAAGTGCCAGAACCTTGCAGCTGTGTGCACAGGGTCAGAAGAAGTGGATTCATTAAATATCTGAAGTAACGAAGCATATTTGAAGCAATTCTATGTGTTCTCTACATATTTATTTGTCTATGTGTTTATGTTCAATTATGATTTGATTCTATGTAATATTGTTTTAATCACATCGTGAAGGTCTAAATCTACTTTTGTATGATAAATTATGCATGTTAGAACAATTAGGTGAAGCTCATAGATCTGTTTAAGAAGAAATCGCTTAAGTCTATGATTCTGAAGATAGGGGTTTTTGAAAGTTAGATCAGGCCCTAGATTAAGTAAATGCCCCGCTGCTATAGTACATAGCCTTTTGGATGCAGAAATATGGTTCTAGCATCCCCAAATACTGCCTCGAGTGAGACCACAATCTGCGCTAAGCAGACTATTGCCAAAAGGGACGGTAGTGTAGGGTTTCGTTAGTTAGTGTAGCTAACTCTAAACCTGGGTCAAAGTCCCATCAAGCCAACAAATAGACTTTCAAATGAATAATCATTTCAATATAAATAAATCGATGTATTTAAAGCATACCTTTGTTCCTTGACCTACCTTGTCCTGAGAGGCTCCCCTTCATACCTCCTTAGAATATAGCAAATTCCTTATGGAACATCAATATATGTTGGACTTCCATGGATTTGGTGATGATCCACACTCGACTTCTTTCCTATGAATACTTCTTCGGGTGTTGTATTATCAAGACTCTTATGAGGAATCCTATTTTGAATGTATACAATTGTCATAAGAACTTTGGTAGATCTTGATCAAATATCATAGTTTGAATGCCTTCTTCAATTGACCTATTCTTCCATTCAGCCAATCCATTTTGTTTAGAATAATAGAGAACAATTAGTTCCCTCTTAATATTAGATTCCTTACAATATGAAATCAATTCCTTAATACTTCATCTTTGTTTTGAGGAGGTAGATCCATGTCTTTCTAGAATGGTCATCAACAAATGTTACATAGTAGAGATGAGTTCCAAGTGATTTATTAGTCATGGGCCCATACACATCAAAATGGATGAGGTCTAATATCTCTTTAGACATGGTTTCACTACTTTTATGAACTCCAATTACCCTAGCATTATTAATACTAGAGTCTTTTTCCCAAACTGTTGGCCGGATAAATCAATCTTGCGGACAAGATCGATCTCCCTAGTATCACAAGATAATCTAGCAACAAACAGGCAAACAAATCTATCTTTCTCTAGACATATGCAATTTACAAATAAAGACTATAGAGGTGTTACGATCCTACCTTAGATCCAATGCTTGTTCATTGTAGTCATCCCTCGATCATCCGAAAGAGTTATATTTAAAGACCTGCAATCACAAACAAGTAAACATCAAATAGCACCTGCATAGCAAATATCATAAATCATGTCTATTACGGTGATTAAGGAATCCATAAAATAAACCATAAATGAACAGCTTATTGAGAAAAACAAACTTATTTGTATTAACTTTGAAGTAGAAGAACCTTACAACCTTTTCAGCCTTGATGTTGAACAAGCTCTTCCTGGGGTTCGAAACAGGAATTTCCTTTACTCTGACAAGCCTTGCACTCTCCCAAATGATTTCTTAGAGGTATGTAATCTCTCCTCATAAAAGCTCAACTAAAGAAGACTAAGTTCCAGTAGCATTTCACCTCAAAAATATTCAGCTTTCAACCTCCCTAGTAACCAGCTCAATGCTTCATTTTATAGTGCAGAGGAGGAGGTTATAGGTCCATCTATGAAGGGATAGAATCCTCCTTTAAAGGGATAAGCTCCTCACATCAAAGGGTTAGCTCCTTAAGGTATGGGATGAATGAACCTTAGAAGAGTGAACTTGCCACCTCAAGATTCCTTCCAAAAGCTTCTAGAAATGACTGAAAGTGAGTTTTTTAGAATGTACTTGTGCCTTTTTAACTTTTATAGGGGTCCACAGCCATAACACAATGACAGAGTGGTTAGGTGCATAGGGGACATGACCACTAGGTGCGGGACTGCAGGTAATGCAAAGAGAAAGTGCAGAACCAGAGTTTTAGATACTTTTGATGGCTTTCTCTTACTTTCAAGGCTTGAAATGAAGAACTGATGCTTTAAACTTGCAAAGGAGGAAAGTATGAGTGGTAATGTACTCACACAGATTGCAGAATGTGAAGGTGACAATTTTTAGTGCAACACAAACTAATACTTTTCCATCAACAATTTTTTTTCCCTTTTATCTTCTAGAAAATGTAAAGCAAATTCATTTTTAAGCCTGGAACATATATAATTAATATTTGATCCATTATCCATCTTCCAGTAGTGTTTAAACCCATTCTTATGTAGTCAATCATAGAGGGATAATCCATGTCAACAAAATGATCTTCTTCTCTTCCTGACCTTAGCTATCATACCATGTTGGAAAATGAAAGATATTATATTAGGGTTTCATTCTCCTTTCTTGATAATTACTTGTGACTGTGTTGGCTTCTTTTACATATTTATTATCTCATCTTTCATCAACCAATTACCATAATATGTGTGTATGAAAATTAGAAAACAAGAGATAGAAGATATAGGCACATGCCAGGGAAAAAAACCCCCTAGAGGGGAAAACCCAGTCAAGATAATTATTCCTTTCAATAGTATTCTTTGAGACTCTTCACACTAGACCAAGACCATACTTTCCCTCCATACCAAGTCAACCTCCTAGATCTTTGACCCCTTGCAACAACTTCGACTAGGCAACAACTTCTAGCAATAGGGAGCTTCAGGCAAAAGTGAAACTTAGGAGACTTACATATCCCAATATAGAACATGAAATAAAGAGAGAGAGAGAGAGAGAGCGGCCAAAATTTTTATTTTTCCTTTCTCCTTGGATTTCTCCAAACTCGCATTCACTTCGGCTTCCCGGAAAAAGACTTCGCACTCTTTCCCACCTATAAGAGAACTTCACACTTCTTCCCTACTACAAGAGATATCAAACTTTTGTGATAGAATGATGCTCCAAATGAATCTAATGACCTTCCTTTTATAGGCTTCATGTGGGGTCGAATAGGGTCCTTAGAGCGACTTGATGTTCTTGAAGGCCGATATGGTGTGGAGGTTACATAATTCATATTTGACTCAATACTTAACCTCTTTACGTGATTCCAAAGCCCAAAAAGGGTCTCCTTAAATGTACAATGACCCTATAGACTCAAAATAAATCCTAGAAGTCCTCAATGGGGACTTTCACCTAAAACATGGTGACCCAAGCATGAAAACCATGCTCTAATAAGTCACAATAATAATAATAATAATTCTTTTCTTTATTTTTTTGACAAGAACATTACATGATGATTCAAGTACATTATTGAAGAGCGAACATAGTTACATTTTCCAACAGAAAGTAATATAGTTTCTTTATCTTTTACCATAGAAAGTTCACATGCATTCTTTATGAAAATTAGTATGATTTCTTAAATCTTTTTGTTTGAGGGATTCACATGCATTCTATTTTAAAGAGTAACAATATCCTTGCAATAGATTTTTTCAATAAAACAACATGGTTTCATATGCATGTTTTTCGAAAATTATTGTATAGAAACCATCCAGAACTTTCCAATGAAATAATTAATTCATTTACACAAAAAAGCCCTGTCACTTTCGAGAGTCTAGAGGAATATTTCTAAATAATAAAATAACCTATCATTATTTGCAGAAAACACTTGCAATTTATTTCCAAAGAAGTTAGGGTTACTTATATTTTTTTGTGCAATAACCATGAATTCCCATGTGTATACATCATGTTCAAGAATACCTTTCGTTGGAGCCACATCATTCCTCACCAAAGTTGTGATGATCAATGCCTTGAGACTTCACATGATGAAAACTCTAGTTGATTAACATGAAAGTTATTTTCTCATTTATGAATGAATTTAAAGAACCTGTAAAACTTTATTTTTCTCAATGAGTTATCATTTTATTTATTTTATTCAAATTAGTTTCTAACTAAATCATAACAGTTCTTGTTTTCAACCATTTCGTTAAACATGGTAAAAATAATATTTTCCATTGTGAATGTCAACGTAAACACCGTCGTGAGTGTTTATCAATAAATTTTACTCCTGATATAATGATTTGGACAACCAAAAGAGAAACCTTTGCCTTTAAAATGAAGGGTTTTATTCTAGGCAATATCAATAAGACAAAAAAATAATGTTCATAAATAGCCATAAGCACTTACAACTGTAAAAATATGCAAGTTATATTTTCCATCACATATCCATTATTAAAATTCATAAAATATAAAACAAAATCTCTATATCAACTTACCATTACATACCAATTACTCTTGAAAGTCATGGTCACTTTTATGCAATTTTCCTAAGAATTGTTTGACAACCCATCCACACTCCATGGGAAGCTCCTTGTAATATATGACTAACAAATCCAAGATAATCATATTAGTCACAAAATTTTCAATGAAATGAAGTAATTTTAACTATCAATCAATTATGTAATGTTAGGTGATATTTCAATCACAGTACTTCTACAAGTACTTAGAGAGGAAAAACACTCTAATCATAAAAATGATAAATCACTGCACCCCATGCACACAGTCTTAGCTCCCGATAAAGACATACAGATAGTAGTAAAATTTCTCATACAGCACCTAGCTCTCTAATCATAGAAATGATTAATAAATTCACCAAATGCATATTTTCCTAGCCTGTGCTAATACATTCAAATGATTAGTAATACAATAAAGCAACTCCACTGCCAATAATTCATTACCGGGCACTAGTCTCATTTCCTGTCAAGATGTACATAACATAATTACACAATTATATATAATATTCATTAAAAAAAAAAACACATAACTGATTAGTTAATTTTTTATGCTATGAGAACCACAACGGCAAAATAATTCTCCTCCCAACCCATGGGAACTGGTTCAACTAGATAAAGTGATTTTCATATCTAGATAGTTCTCTAACAAAGACCATAGTAGGTCCACTCTAGAATTCCATTGTCCAACCAGCTCAAGAATTCCAATGACCACAAAAGGGTCCAATACAAGATTCCACTTGGCAACATCCTACCTATTGCTCTCACAATGTCTCATCTATGAGGAATTTTGGGCCTCCTCCAATAGGCTCCAAATCAAAACAGCCTCAGGATCTTTCCCCTCTTCACAATCTTGGAAAACTCTTTTCCATTACTGAGATCATTTATCTCTAGGGAGAGGAAATATGGGAAGGCAAGTGCCATCAACCTCTCTGGGTAGGCATTTTCCATCAACCTAAGGCCTCTTGGCCTTTCGCAACTATCAACAATTGTATGGCATGTAAAACTATCTTTTAGCACTGCTTCACATAGTGATTTACATAACGAACCATATGCACATTATCATTAACAAAATAAACGTTTATGTACACCATGCATTTATACTTAACCCTCAGCATGGGTCCACAATATCTAGATTGATAGGAAACATAATTGACATACATGTGCTATGCATTATGATTTTTCTAAACAACAAAATCATACATATCATAACATTACACATTCTCCTTTATGGTTGTAATTCACATTGCAACATTTTACTTTCATAGTTTTTCTTATTGCCATTAAGCTACCACTACTTACTCCCATAAAAACGTTAGTTATGAATAAGTATTCAATTTCAAAATAATTTTAGTTTGATGCATACAAAAAAATCATGGATAAAAGTATGTGTAAGTATTCATTAATGTGTAAATGACAATAACATTTAGGGTAACAGTCCAGCATTTCCAATTCCCATAATGCACCGTTACCAATAGACTAGTGCATGAAGTAACTAACTACCATAATCATTTGTCTACAACTTGCAATAATATTAAATCAAATCCAATTCATGCATATAGGTTTTAATAGTTAGTCCTACAACACTAACTCATCAACCATGATAAAACTCAATGAACAACTAGTTATTACAGTCAAGTCTCGCTACTCGACTCATGGTTTATTTTTACCATTGAGAGGGGTTCTTTTAGTTTCCTTTTAAAACACTCTATCATCCTCTTCAAGGACATTCCCCATATTTTTAATTCATGAATATATTATTTATCATTATTGCATTGTAATTTTATTCATGTCCATTAAATCATTAATATTTTCATATTTGCAAAGATAGGTAGTTGATTCTCACTTTCACTAGTTAGTACTCAGGTTGTTCATAGGTGGAACAAAGATTTGCAGCAGAATTTAGTACTTATTACTCTTCAATATGGTTATAAAAAAGAATCATGCATCTCAAGTCAAAAGTATTCTAGTGCATATATCAATATATATATTGTTAGTTTCATACATGGGATGATTCCCACTAGTAGCATACTTCAATTTCATTTCTTCTTGACAATTCCCAAAGGTGCCAATGCTTCAACGTTAAGCTCTGCTATCACTTATAACATTCCCCAGTAACCTCACATGAAAATGTATGGAGCTATAATTGTTTTACCCAATTTACCCATAGGTAGCTATCAAAATTACTCTTCCATATTCCTCATTAACCAGTAGATATTATCTTCATCATTACATAGAGTAAATTTAGTAATGGAATAGTGAACTACATAACGATTATCGACCACTATTGTAGCATATTAACATAAAATTTCTAATGTAACCTTGAATTAATTATATGATTCTTAACTCAGTTAATTAATCATATTCTCAATAATATAAATGTCACATCATATAAGGAATCATCATCATAAAACCGACACAATAAGCCATCACATCATTAAACACCAATATACATTGGAAACCCCGTAGGGTGAAAACCTGGAAAGATTTATCTTTATTATTAAATACTCATGAGGGTGTTCACCCCTCACTCAATGGTTATAAGGGAGTGCATCCCTTGAACATTGTTATAAAATATGATAAACAAGATCATCAAATAACAACATAACTTGTTATAAGATATTACAATCATCATGACATCATTACCCACAAACCCTTGAGCATTGTGTCTTTGGGGCCTGGTTCTTGCCATTAGTGGATTATCCTACAACCCACATTCCTTCAAGCTACATAGACCACTAACTTATTGATTTCCATAATGGTAACTTAATCGATCTTTATATGTGACAACCATTTCATACAATTGTTATTGTCAACAACCTTAAATGATATCATGATTAAATCAATTATTAATCAAACCAATTCATTAATATATACTAGTGGTGCTTCACCATCTATACATGTGCATTCATAAAATGCAAACAAAATATCATGACATGCTTCCTTTAACACTACATATGAATTAATTATAGGTGTATTAACCATCAATTCATTTCTATAACAAATACCACATTAAGTAATACCCCTCACATAAGCCCAAATTCTTGTAAGACAAATCACTAGAATTTTCCAGACATTCCTTTAAAGGACACTAACACATCAATTATGACCTTCATGCACATGAATTACATAAACTTTATCAAAAGAACTATCCCTTCAGCTATTACTTTTGGTGCATGAAAATATGTAAAGAAACTTAACACAATGAATGTTGTTCATATGCATGCAAATGCATACACTTTTCAAAAGAATTCTTCATACAATAGAGCATGCAACATGTGTTTCCTTTTCGAGGAAATCTAGTATAATAGGGCATGCAAAAACATGTTTTCTTTTCCATAAAATTAATGCACTAAATCATACAAATACATGTCTTCTTTTCCAAAGATTAGACCAACATTACCCATATATCTATATATATATATGTATATATATATATATATATATATATATATATATATATATATATATATATATATATATATATATATATATATATATATATATATATATATTCCAAGGAAACCAACACATTACTATGGTTGTTGTGTGTGTAATTCATCTTCTTTCCCAAATAATATTTTCCAATGTAGACTAACAAAACATGCTATCATTTCCCACATACAAATGTATATTCTTTCCAATAAAATCTAATACAAATCTTACATGCATATACATGATCTTATTCCAAAAGAAACTAACATAATAGTTATGATAGCATAAAAGTAATCACATATAATTTTTTCTAAAGAAATATAGCTCAATAGTTCTTCTATCCATGCGAAGAACATATCTCTATAACACAATGACTATTCTTTGTGTATGCAAGAGCTTATCATAATAACCCTTCTTTAATGTACGCAACACATATTCCCTTCTCTAGAATTCTACCATCATTAACTATTATTTTCATGTAAACAAATACATACTTCTTTTTCAAAAAGAAGTTAATATAAAGTCATTTCTCTATCTTTCTACATGCAAGTTTATCATGCTTCCCTTTCAATAAATTACCACAGCTAGCCATATTTTATGCATAAAACCTTTTTATGCACCTAAATCAGGAAATCAACACAATTCATCTGTCTAGACATTCTTTTCAAGAATAGTTACATAATATCTTTCTCTATCAACATGCAAAGACATATTTTCTATATCGCAGTGACTACCCTTTTGTACATGCAACAGGCATTTTTTTCTAACACAATGACCCTTACTTCAATCCACATAACCTTTTCAAGAAATAATCATGTTTTCTTGTTCTTATATGAACGATATTCATATGCATGTTTTAAGAAAACAATCTTTATTTTTTATCAATTCATGCACAAAACTCCTATGCATGTCTTTCTGCAGTCAAATCCTTGCAGTATTTAAATAAATAACATCGGTAATATATGTATACAAATTTATCAAAACCCTTCCAAGAAAATTAATCTAATTAACTTTTCTCTTTTCCAAGGATATGATAATGTATGGAAATACGGTTCACTTCGAAATCTAATACAATGACACAGGAAATTAATATTTCTTTTCAATAATTAACATGGGAATTTATTTCAAGAATTCCAATATAACAGATACTATTATTGTTCACATATTCCTATTAAGATTCTATAGGAATCATGCTAATATCTCCAAAGAAATTAGTAATCTAATTTTCTCTCATAATTTCATGGCAATCTTTTCTTTAATGAAATAACGTATTTCCTTTCTATTTTCATAAGAAAAATTTATGTACATTCTTTGATGAAAAAAATATCATGGTTTATTTAATATTTTTGTGTGCACATTTGAGTGTGTTTTCTTTCCAAGAAAAAAAACATCCCTAACTTATCTTTAACCATGCAAATTTTCTTTCAGTAAAGTAATATGATTTCTTTATCGCTTACCATGCAATTTTCTTCCAAGAAAGTAATATAGTTTCTTTATCTTTCACCATGAAAAGTTCACATGCATTCTTTATGAAAAGTAGTATGATTTCTTAAATATTTTTGTTTGTAGGATTCACATGCATTCTCTTTTCAAGAGTAACAACACCCCTTCAATATATTATTTTAATAGCACAACATGGTTTCTTTGTTTTTAATATGTAAAGTTCTCATGCATGCATTTAGAAAGTAATTATATAGTGATCTAGGTGGATCTCTAAAAAGTACCAGTGGCATGGTAAGAATGTTCAAAAATCAAAGTGGTAGAAACTCTATGAACTTAGCCTCAGATCGAAGTGCTCGTCATCTTGATTCGAGCGGTGCAAATGACACTCAAATCCAAGTTCATATGAAGCAGTTAGAACAAGTCAAAAATCAAGGTTGAGTTGGACAAGTGGCAGGAGGAAGTGACGTGGAAAACTCCTAGCAAATGGGGAAGTGCCAAGTGGTAGGCCACCATTGGTCCCGCATTTTGTTGATCGCAAAAAGGTGTACGTTGATGGTTTTACAAATCAGCCCCAAGCAAGGATGGTTTCTACGCGATGATCGTAGTCGCACATCGCACATGGAAGCGCTCTACAGAACCAGCCTTGATAGTCAAGGTTGCGATTGCAATATTTGAATCGCATATTGCACAGCACCATGTTCATAAAATAGTAAGACCCACTAGTTTAGCCGATTGTGACATGTCGATGCTCCCAGATGCGATATGGTACATAGTGTGGGTTTGAAAACTCATCGGGTCCATTAGATCACACAATGCAGTAGCCCGTATGGAGGATCACCCCTGCTCTGACCGATTGTGATTTGTGATGGGTTATGAGCGCCGATAAAGCCATTAGGATTCACTGAATACGCTGATTCATGTGCAAACATTGTTAAAGTGGATTTTATATGTTTAAACAACTTTTGTTACCTACATATTATTTGCGGCCTTGAGAATATCTGTTGGAAACATGGCTTGCTAAAACTTGTCATTTGTTGGGAACTACCAAGAAATTGAGGAGTCAGCCACCAACTGGCTGAAAGTTTAGAAAAATGTATGCAACAGTAACTCGACCTGGCAGCAGGGGTTGGAACCTTGCCTTGAGCAACAAGGAGGTTCTGAGAAGGTGTAGAAAGCCCGATTATCCAAATTCTGTGTTCGAATATGTGTTTTTGCACGATTTTTCGCCAGGATTTCAATGGTACTGTCTATTTATGAAGTTGGGCTCTGTATTCTTCGTCCACCTTCCAGCTTGGAGGTATAACGATTGTAAATGAATGTTGCTTGTACTTTATCTCTTTTTATGCCACTTATGAAAGAAGGCCTCCCCACTATTGAGCAAGGCCTGGAGACATAGTCCATATTGGAAAAAATCCATACTTAAATCATTGTGTCATGGTTTCTTGTTTATCTTGTTATTTCCACATCATTTTGTGTGCTTTTAAGTTCCATGGTTAATAATATTTGTCTCATGTAATTGTTATGCATCTATAAGTAAAAGATCTTGGATCAAGTTTAGTATCAGAGCAAGTCTTTGCTGATGTGAATTGCATGAGTATATGCTAACTTGGAACAAGCTGCGAAAAGGAGAAGGAATTCTTAAGTCCTTTGATATCGAAGCAGGACATGAACAATGAAGAAGAAACACGGCCAATGAAGAAGCTTCGTGGGAAGAGGAACAAAATTTCCACAAGGTATTCTACTATATGGTAGAGAAAGTTGATAATCTGTTTTCCGAGTATGAGAAGCCACTTGGGCACAAGAAGCAAGATGTTGATGACAATAGATCAGCAAATCATGGAGGTGGTGGAGATGAGCCTCCTCCCTCTCCTTCTTCAAGTGATATTTCTCATCACTCTAATCATGATTCTAGACATACATTTAAGAAACCATTCTTCAAGCTAGATGTACAGTTTCACCTACCCATGTACAATGGAGAGTGTAGTGTAGAAAGACTTAATACTTGGATAAGACAGATAGAGGTCTAGTGTTGGATTTAGCAAATTGGAGAAGATGAGGAAAAGGTCTAGTTAGCATCTCTTTGGCTGAGTGGCATTGCTCTGTTTTTGTGGGAGAGCAAGTTGCATAAGTGCAGCAAAAGGTCAGGTAACCTTCTTCCCTATTGGTCTAGTTTTATTTATGCATTAAAAGAACAATTTTACCCTTTGGGTTATAAACAAAAGGCACTAATGGAATTGCAATATCTAAGGCAAGGTAAATGCCAAAATGTGCAAAGCTTCACTGAAGAATTTCATAAACAAGCATTGAATTTGGGCATCTCATTAGATTCGCCGAAGACTGTAACTAAGTGTGTTGGTGCGCTAGATAGTTACATAAGACGCTCATTGTTATTGTTCGAGCCTACTATGATTGATGCGGCTAGCATAAAGGTGATTCATCTTGAAATCTGAGGCAAGAATGACAGGGATGATCAAGATAAGAAAACACCGTTCAACCCTTAGCATGGAAAATTCTAGAAGAAAGGCAAGGGGAAGGCTAAGAAGACCGTCATAACCAAGAAAAAGGATGGAGAAATACCATCTTTCATACATTCCAAGAGAGAAGGTCATCACGAGGACCATTGTTGGAAGCTACATCCAGAGCTGAGACCAAAGAGATTTAGTGGAAAGGGTAAGGAGAAGACAGTGGCAACAACATAGCAGGGCCTTGGATTAGATTCCGGTGATGGGACATTGATCACAACTGTGAGCGCAAAAGGTACTCCTTATGTTAGTTATGATTCAATGGAAAGTACTAGTTATTTGAATGAGTGTGTAAGTAATAAGTGGAAGATAATTGAATTATTCCACATTAGAGTAATTATAAAACACACAAACGTGGAAACTTTGTTCAATTCATGTTCCCAATAAAATTTAATCTCAGAGTCCTTAGTGAAAAAGTTAGGCCTCGAAACTAAGCATCATTCGAGTCCATACCTACTTGGTTGGGTAAGCGATAAAGAAAAATTACAAGTCAACAAGCAGTGTAGGGCCAGATTGGTTATTGCTTCCAAATTAGTTGATGAGGTAGAGTTAGATGTTGTTCCTTTGGATATATGTGGAATTATCTTGGGAAGTCCATATCTATATGACAGAAAGGTAGTTTTATTTGGGCATGAAAATAAATACAACCTCACGAAGGACGGGGTAGAATATATAGTCAGAGCTCATCATACAAAAGTTAGTGCTAGCCTTGTAAGTATAGGACATATTAAATGACTAGTTATTTCTAGAGAGGGGTGCATGCAGATGGTAGTGAGAGCGAAAGAGGCCAAGACAACTGATGCTTTCAAAGGTTTTGATCTCGATCATAAGAAAGAATTGTTTGAAATTATTTTTGACTATGATGGATTGTTTCAGCAATCGAGAGGATTTCCCCCAAAATGGGAAGTCCAACATGAGATCCATTTACAACAGGATGCTCCTTTACTGAATATTGGCATGTACAGGATGGCTTCTATCAAGATGGAGGAGATCAAGAAATAGGTGTAGGAGTTGCTAAATCAAGGGGTCATCAAACCAAGTTCTTCTTTGTGTGGCTCATCGATCATTTTGGTGCCAAAGAAAGAAATCACATGGAGAATGTGCATAGACTACAGGGTGCTAAACAAAATTATGGTGAAGAATCGATACCCTCTCCCTCGCATTGATGAATTATTACATCAATTGAAAAATGATGTGGATTTTACAAAACTAGATTTGCGTAGTGGATATCACCAGGTTAGAGTTGCAGAAGAAGACATTTGGAAGACTACATTCAAAACCAAACATGGGTTGTTTGAATGGATGGTGATGCCATTCAGATTGTGCAATGCTCCAGCCATGTTCATGAGGGTAATGAATGATCTTTTTAGGCCTTTTATTGATAATTTTGTGCTTGTATATCTGGATGCTATTCTTTTTTATAGTAGGACATGGGATGAACATGTATTTCATGTGAAGAAAGTGCTTGATGTTTTGAAAAATGAAAAAAGGTATGTAAAGTTGTTAAAGCGTGAGTATGGGAATACCTCTCTGGTTTATTTAGGTCACATAGTCAGTAATGGGAAAATGAAAATAGATCCCTCTAAAGTAGATGTGATTATGAAGTGGCTTGAGCCCACAAATGTTATATAGGTCTGAAGCTTTTTGGGTGTAGTAAAGTATTGGAGAAGGTTCATTGCGAACTTCTCTGTTATCATAGCCCCCTTACACACATTGAAAAGTGTGAAGCAAGACTTTTAGTGGGGAGGAAAGCAACAGAAATCCTTCATAATCCTGAAAGAGAAGATCAACACAACACCAGTGCTAGCCTTACTTGACGTTCAATAGCCTTTTGTGATTGAAACAAATGCTAGCGGATATGGCATGGGTGCTGTATTGATGCAGCAAATGAAGCCTGTATGTAACCATTCAGAGACTTTCTCCCAGGCTATTGTGAATTATCGCACATATGACAGGGAGTTGTACGCCTTGGTTGAGAGTGTAAAGAAGTGGAAACATTACCTGATCAACAAGGAGACCATCATCCATATGGATCATTAGCCCTTGCAGTACCTTTTGTCACAAACCAAGCTTCAACAAGCCCATCATTTCAGATGGATGGGATTCCTCCAACAGTTTCATCTGGTAATAAAATACAAGAAGGGCGCCAACAAAAAAGTAGCAGATATGCTTTCTCTCCCTCCTATTTCTGCATCTGTAGTTTTGCAAAATGTTTCTTTAACTTTATAATGTTATGATGAACAATATGATAACGATAATGATTTTAAGAAGATTTATGCAAAACTAACTCATGGGTCGAAGGTGGACAATTATTATATGCAGGGAAAACTATTGTACCACCTTGGAAAAATGTGCATACCCATTGATGAAAGGGTAGATGTAATCTGAGAGGCTCATACCTCTCTGGCATCTGGTCATTTTGGGTTTGAAAAAACTTTTTGTCATTTACAAAGGTTTTGTTTTTTGCCTCATATGAAAAACATTGTGACTCGCTTTGTAAAGGGTTGTGTGTAGTGTTCTATTTCAAAGCCCTCTAATAGAAAACTCGGGATCTACACACCACTCCCTATTCTGAGTCACCCATGGGAAAGTGTGTCCATGGATTTTGTAGGGGGTTTTCCTATGTCTAGGAAAGGTCATGACTATGTGTATATCATCGTGGATCATTCTAATAAAATGTGTATTTTAATGCCTTGTAAAAAGCAGGTCACTTCTGAGAATACTGCTTATCTTTTCTTTCAGCATGTTTGGGTCCATTTTGGGTTGCCCACATCTATTGTGTCAGATCAAGATTCTCGCTTTATTGGAGAGTTCTGGACTAACTTGTGGAGAATGATGGACATTAAGCTAAAAATAATTACAGAATTTCATCCATAGACCGATGGGAAGACAAAGGTCGTCAACCACACCGTAATACATTTGTTACGAGGTTATTGTGGAAAACATCCCAAGTTGTGGGATGAACAACTTCATGTGCAACATGCATACAATCGAGCAACACATTCATCCACACAGAGCTCACCGTTTGAGACATATTTTGGTTATCTACTAAGGGATCCCTTAGACAGGGTCTTTGGGAAAGATGAGGATGGAAATGGAAAAGATGATAGGGACAAATCACAGAAGTTTATTCAGCAGATATAGGGGATTCATCAGGCAGTAGAGGTGCAGTTGCAAAAGAGTCAGGCTCGGTATAAAGCTTGACATGATAAGCATCGAGTTGACCATCAGTTTCAAGTGAGGGACAAGGTATGGCTCCACATCAGCAAGGATAGAATGAAGGGAGAAGGGAAGAAATTGAGACCCATTCGATATGGTCCCTTCACCGTATTTGCAAAGATTTGAGACAATGCTTTTCGTCTTGACTTGCCCACTTATATGAAAATGTACTCAGTAGTGAATGTTGAAAACCTGAAGCTTTATGAACCTCCATTGATTATGGATACTGAAGAGGTTGCACAAATTCCTACAGTGGACAATTTTGCACCAGAGTATCTAGACAAGTTGCCTGAAGATATCATACTCGACAAGAAAACCAGAACTTCATGACAGGGAGATGTGGAGTACATTCCAGTTGGCATCAAAGGAACGCATTCGAGTAAAGTTCAATGGATGGAGAAAGAAAAAGTTAGGGAGCAATTTCCTCACTTGCCAATAGACTAAAAAGGATTTTGGTGGTCCAAAAGCTCTTAGTGGGGAGGATTGATCTAGGTGGATCTCTAAAAAGTACCAGTGGCATGGTAAGAAGGCTAAAAAATCAAAGTGGTATAAACTCTATGAACATAGCATCAAATCGAAGTGCTCGTCATCTTGATTCTAACGGTGCAAACGACACTCAAATACAATTTCATATGAAGAAGTTAGAACAAGTCAAAGATTAAGTTTGACTTGGATAGGTGGCAGGAGGAAGTGACTTGGAAAAACTCTCAGCGAATGAGGAATTGCCAAGTGGCAGGCCATCATTAGTCCCGCATTTCGCTGATCGCAAAAGGTAGAGGTCGATAGTTTTACAAATCGGCCCCAGGAAAGGAAGGTTGTGATTCGATGATCATAATCACACATCACACATGGAAGCGCTCTACAAAATTAGCCTCGACATTCAGGGTTGTGATTGTGATATCGCAATCGCATATCGAACAATGTCGCATTCATAAAACAATAAGACCCACCGATTAGAACACATTGATGCTCCTCGATGCGATATGGTATAGAGTGTGGGTTTGAAAACTTGTCGGGTCTGCCAGATCACACAGCGCAACAAACTGAATGGAGGATCACCCCTGCTCCATCCGATTTCTATTTGAGATGGGTTATCAGCGTCGATAAAGCCATTGAGATTCAAGGAATACGTCGATTCATGTGGAAACATTGTTAAAGTGGTTTTTCTCTATTTAAAAAGCTTTTGTTACCTGTATATTATTTGCGACCCAAAGAATCTTTGTTGGAAACACTGCTTAATAAAACTTGTCATATGTAAGGAACTACCCAGAAATTGAGGAGTTAGCCACCAACATACATATATTGGAGTGTTCGCATTGGAAAAGGGAGGAGATTGGTCGAAAGTTCAGAACACTATAGACAGTAGTAACCCGGCCTGGCAGTAGGGGTTAGAACCTTGCCTTGAGTAGTAAGGAGGTTCTGAGAAGGTGTAGAAAGCCTGATTATCCAAATTTGGTCTTCAGATGGGCGTTTTTACACAGTTTTTCGTGAGGATTTCAGTGGTATTACTTGTTTTTGAAGCTGGGCTCTCCATTCTTCATCCATATTCTAGCTTGAAGGTATAATGATTGTAAATGAATGTTTCTTGTACGTTATCTCTCTTTATGCCACTTAATAAAAGAAGGCCTCCCCCACTATTGAGCAAGGCTTGAAGGCGTAGTCCAAATTACACAAAATTCGTAATCAAATCATTGTGTCATCATTTCATGTTTATCTTGATATTTCTATATCGTTTTGTGTTCTTTTAAGTTCCATGGATAAGAAGCTCCATCTCATGTAATTCTAATGCATCTATAAGTAAACAATCATGGATCATATGGAAATCATACAAAACCTTCAATGAAATAATTAGTTCCTTTACACAAAAATCCCTTGAACTTTCAAGAGTATAGAGAAATATTTCCAAATAATAAAATAACCTATAATTCTTTGCACAAAACACATGAAATTTACTTCCAAAGAAGTTAAGGTTACTTATCTTTTGTGTTCAAATACCATGAAGTCCCATGTGCATAGCTCATGTTCAAGAATACCTTTCTTTGGATCCACAACATTCCTCACCAAAGTCATGATGATAAATGGCTTGAGACTTCACATGATGAAAACTCTAGTTGATGAAGATGAAGGTCATCTTTCCCATTTACGAATGAATTTAAAGAATCTGTAAAACTTTGTTTTTCTTAATAAGATATTATTTTCTATATTTGATTCAAATTAGTTGCCAACTAAATCATAATGGTTCTTGTTTTAAATCATTTCCTTAAACATGGTAAAAATAATATTTTCCATCATGAATTTCAATGTAAATGCAAATTATAGGGATATCACAGATTTCATGTTTTGATCTTAGACATTCAAAACATGTAAATTACAAAAGCTTAAACTTGTAATTCTATTGTTGCCTAATCTGACCCTTCTTAAAAACTGCTACCTCTATAAATTCTACCTTCCAAGTGCCTTTATCTGATTACAACTTGTCTTCTACCTCTCAAATCCACTTTTGTCATTTTAACAAACCCCTCACATCTAAATTATACCTAATCTTTTAAAATTTAATCAAAATGAATCACCCGAATGATCACAGCATAACGATGATATTTATTTATTGGATAACAATAATGAGTGATGTTATGTTATTTAACTAATGCACATTAATTAATTATATATATATATATAAAATACAATCAAATGATTAACACTACGAACTAAATACTATAATAATACATCTCATAATGATGTCCACAAAAAGAGGAGATAATGTGGAAAAGAAAGAGGAAATGTATAATGAGATGCAGTAGTCTTCTTATAAATATTTGATATATTTGAAGTGGAGAGTTGACTTTTGGAAAAATTATATATATATGTCACGCATGTTATAAAATATGTTTTCACGAAAGTTTGAAAGTATTTTATTAAATCCTTATAAAATATATCATATAAGTAACCCCACTTTATTCACATGTGCATATGCCATTCGGTTAAAAAAAAAAAAAAAATTAACTCAACAAATAATTTCTCCCTCAATATAAATGTGAATGTGAGTTATAAATCAATTTTATTTTTAATAGTTGAATTTCATCCTATCTTATCTTTCTCTCCTCATCCCTCATGAGCATAATATTATATCAAATGTTAAAGAATGTTTTATTTAATCCTATAAAATATTATTACATTGGTATGGGTAAAACATTTCTTTACCGAGCATGTAAATTGTATTGGATTAAATGAAAGATATAATTAAAATCATTTTATTAAATCCTATATTAATACACAAGACTCCACCTTATAAAATATATAATTTACGTGAGGGTCCACACCACACGTGAAAAACCGAAAAATATGTTTATTGCACCCCTAATTTCCCATCTTATATCAATTGCGAACCATAATCAAAGTCACCCCTCATCGTTGGATCCCATCGGATCGTTGCCATCCGATGGGAAGAATTTGATGCATCTTATAAGTTTTTAAAAATTACCCTCTGCAGCAGTAATGACGAGACTGCCCAACACCTCTTCATCGACTGCCAGTTCGCAAAGGAAGTATGGGATTTTACGCTTCAAGATCTCCACATAAGCTCCCCTGCACAGATTTCAGTTCCAGACCTCTTCGCTAATTGGAATCATCGGTACTCTCGACATATCCCTCAAAAAACAATTTGGTACAAAATCTGGAATGCGTTGCCCAAGTATGTCTGTTGGAAGATCTGGTTGGCCCGTAACCAGAAAGTCTTCAAGGAATACCATCTAACACCCCTGCAAGTTGCAGCTAAGGCTAGATCCCTTCTTCTAGAATCGGTGCAGCAACAGTATTTTAAAGAGGATGCATCTCTCCAACAGAAAGAGAAGCGATGGATCGGAAAGCTTGAACTGCAAAGTAGGAAAATCCTCCTTTCCCCTAAATTAGAACTCCCAACCTGGAAGAAGAGAGACACAGATGAATCATTCCAGTTATGGTGGAGAGCTCAAAACTTGCATACTATCTTCTTTGACGGGGCTTCTAAAGGAAACCCCGGCCCCTCGGGTGCGGGTGGGATCATCTTCTCTCCTGAAGGGCGCTCCAGGGATTCTTTCTACTGGGGTCTCGGCGTGAAGTCTAACAACCAAGCAGAACTGCTCAGCCTCCTTAAAGCTTGTCAAATTGCCAGAGAAAAAGGGATCAAGGATATCCAGATTTTTGGAGACTCGGAGATCCTCATAAAGAAACTGACCGCCGGAGAGATATTCAGAAACGCAGGTCTCAACAGAACTCTTGAAAGACTGAAAAGAGTCCTTTCTTTCTTTGCATCTTACAATCTCTACCACATTCTCAGAACCTCAAATAGCGAAGCGGACTTGTTGGCAAACAAAGGGAGCGCTCTGGACAGAGGGTGGTTGTTCATCAATGATGACAGATTTGTAGAAACCCCTCCATAATGGTCTAGACATAGTAGCTGTTTTAGAAGTGCAAGCAGTATGTAAACAGGGCTGCTTCGGCAAAGCCCCTCTCTTTTTCCACCAGATTCAATAAAAATCCATATCCGTTTTAGTTAAAAAAAAAAAATTATTTTTATGAGACTTCCATGTCAATAATATTACCAGGCCAAGTTAAAATATTTCTTCTTCGGTGTATTGCATGCTCTACATTGCATTGCTATTCATATTCTCCGGATTTGGTTGGTGATTAATATTATTTAGTAATATTCCTAGAAAGACTCATATTTCAAAGGTTTTTTTAACATTGTTTTATCGTTTATGTATAGTTTCTATGCAGGGATATTAATATATGTAATTTATAGATGTTTGTAATTGATATTTTATTTTATTTAAAATATAATAATAATGTTACTTTGTAGTTGAAGTAATGTTAATTTCAATTTTAATGTTAAAAATGATTTATTTAATATAAAGTTTCTAATTTACTGATTCTCAATCTTCATTGTAACATAAAAGAGGTAAAAACTAATTACACTATGTTGAAAATAGCAATAAGAAATGCTAAAAATAGCAGTGCTACAAATAGCAATTCAACCAGTGTTGATCTTAGCAACAATGGATAGAAAAATGGAAGTGCTAAAAATAACATTCTATAAATAGCATTTCGGGATACCTTCCTATTTTAGTCAGTCCCTAAACTAAAATAGTGAAGTAAAATTCGAATTTGATCTTAGCCGCAGTTTGTAAAATAATTAATTAATTTATCCTGAGTTAATTAGTTAAGGAAAATCAAACTTGAAGTCTATGTGGGGATATGCAACAATTTCTCCATTAATTGAAGAATTTATCCATCAGTTAAAGAGATAAGAGTGAGTTGTAATTTGAATTGTAATTAATTGACTTAGTTAACTAAGTCAAGTCCAATTAGATTAATTCAAACTGTTTGTTGAATTAATGTAAGTTCAGTTAGTTAATGCTTACATGCATGTAACTACTGCACTTCAGATAACTGAGTATTCTCTCATAAATAACTCATGCATGTTAGTCCAGACAAAGATCCAGTTGAGATCAGATGGAGGGGTAGTGTAGTATTAGTTGTTACAATATTCCATTGTGAATATTCCTTGCATGCACAAGGAATTCTTTCCTTGAGGATTGCACAGTTATTTCTTCAGGTTTAGTGAGTGTGATGAGGCCAATTCACACATGTGACATCATTGGACCCCATGAAAAAATGCGCAAGGAAATAAGAGGCTTGGAGGGCTTGAGGAGGACATATATTATGTCTATTCAGTCCTTGAGCTGTATTGTTTGATTGCAGAGAGAGCAGCTTAGCTTGAGAGCTGATTCTTTTCATAACTTGAACAAGATTTCCACTTGTATGATAATACAGAGATTGGGGTTTTAGGTTGAGGCTTTCCCTGAGTTATTTCTTCTGTTTTATGTGTGACTGATTTCTCATTCTCAGTTATATGTGTTGTCTTGATCTTGCTCAATTCGATTAAGCTTCCGCAAAGTGTTGTAGAAGTAGATATTGTATTGTGTTTTAGTATATTTCATAATCTATTGATATACAGTGGGAATTTCTACATGGTATCAAAGAAAAGGTGATCAAGGCGAAGAACAATATACAAGAAGGAGAAGTTCGAAGTTTGGTTCTTGAATATAGAAATCGAGTTGTTATCACATCTCTATTTCACATATGGCGTTCAGTGGTTTAAGACTCAAGTATGCCCTTGATGGCAGCCCAAATTATATAGTTTGGAAGGATCGCATGGAGGCAGTGTTAGATGATAACGGTCTAAAGGAATTGATTGATCAAGAAGTCCCCAAGCCCACTGATGCTACTCAACTGGCGGAATGGAAGAAATGTGTGGCTAGAGCAAGGAGAATCCTCTTGGAGGGAGTTTGAGACCACATTGTCTCGAGCCTCCATGGGAAGGAGACATCATTTTCAATGTGGAAAACATTGAAAGATTTATATCATAACAGCAGCGATCAAAGGAAGTTGGCACTGAAAGACAAGCTTCGTAAGATCAAGTGTGAAAAGGGTGACACGATCTCTACATATCTGAACAAGCTCACCACCTGCAGGGATGAGCTTGGAAGTGTAGGGATCACGACCATTGATGATGACATGGTGAGTCTTGCACTCCTCGGTCTTCTTAAGAGCTGGCATAGCTACCAAGACTCGGTTAATGGAAGAGAAAAACTGTCAAATTGGGAACGACTTTGGTTGGATCTGATGCAGGAGGAAATAAGAAGAAGCACCAGAGATGGATCCTCATCGAAGCAAGATGATGAGGAAAATCTAGCCTTAGTAAGTAAGGTGAGGAAAGGGAAAGGGAAGGCATCCCATTCGAAATCTAGTTCTTCCCATGGTGGGAAGAAGATTGAAAAATCAAAAGTGCGATGATTTCGTTGTCATGAAGTGGGCCATTATGCTACGAATTGCCCACAAAAGAAATCCAGGAAGGGTTCCTCAAAGGGATCTGATGGTGACGCACTAGCCTCATAGTTTCAGCTGGATTTCTCGCTTATCGCATGCATGGTTTCATCCATGGTGGAATGTGTGTGGTACTTGGACAGTGGAGCTTCATTCCACATGTCAAGTGACAAGAATCTTTTCAGTACCTTGGAGGAGAAGGATCTCCAGATGCAGATCGAGATGGGCAATGATGGAAAGTACTGTGTTTCAGGTGAAGGTATGATTGTGTTTCAGAGGGAGCATGGAGCTCCCCTCACCCTGACTGATGTAAAGTATGTACCAGGTCTGAAGAAGAATCTTGTGTATGTCGCTATGCTAGAAGATAAAGGCTATGATGTAGTCTTTAGTAAAGGAAAGGTATTCCTGAGGCATATCGGTATTGGACAAACAAAGCGAATAAGGATTCGAGTCAAGAATCTCTACAAGCTAGAGGTAGACGACTGTGTTGCTTTGAGTTCCAAAGCTAAATGGTGCAGAGCCAAGATGTTGGTGAGCTATGGCATAGAATACTAGGCCACATGCACCATGGAGCCCTGAAGATCATGCAACAGATTTCTACTGGATTACCCAAGGGAAAACTTGAGCAGATGACTACATCCAAAGGTTGTACCTTGGGTAAGTATGTGAAATCTTCCTTTTCGAATCAAGACAGTAGAGCTAGAGCAATCCTGGAGCAAGTTCACTCAGATGTTTATGGACCTTTCTCTACAGCCTCCGCCGCTAAACAAAGGTACTATGCTATTTTTATTGATGATTCTTCTCGTAGATGCTGGATATATTTTATGCAAAAGAAGGATCAGACCTTCTTGAGGTTTTGTGAGTTTAAAGCCTTGGTAGAGAAAGAATTTGGAAAGAAAATAAAAGCCTTGTGTAGCGACAATGGTGGAGAGTATATCTCCCAACAGTTTAAAGACTTTTGCACTGCATAAGGTATTAAATGGGAACTGATGGCACCATAACCCATAGTAGAATGGGGTGGCCAAAAGGAAGAGCAGATCGATTGTGGGAGCAGCTAGAGTGATGTTGCATGACCAAAGCCTACCACTGCATTTATGGGTTGAGGCATGCAATATAGTAGTATACTTGCAGAACAAAAGCCCGTACCGTATACTGGGGATGAAGACACCTATGGAGGCATATTCCGGGAAGCGACCTAATGTAAGTCACTTCTGAATCTTTGGATCATCAGTTTACTGTCATGTGACCAAAGATGCCAGGAAGAAGCTAGACCCAACAACTGAGTTGGGAATACTTGTGGGGTACACTCATACACCCCACAACTATCGAGTGTACCTACCTTCCACTCATCATAGGATAGTGGTACGCAGGGATCTGAAGTTCAACGAGCAGAAAGCCATGTGGTTATCACTTGAGAGGGATCTCGAGTTGCATGTAGATGAGGAACTTTCAGTTGCTAAGGATGAGGAGCCTCAGATTAATGCAGAGCAGCCACATGTAGAGGATATGGGAGTGGAGACATCCACTCATGCTAATACTTCCAGAGATGGGCAGAAACACTCAAGGGAAGGTAATAGGTTGATGTTGGATGCGCGGGAGAATGTGGGATAGCCATCTTCTCAGCGCAGATAGAGGAGGTCACCCGAACGGTACACTGGGTACATGGCCCTCATTCGGATGTGTGTAGATACCGAACCTTTTTCATTCGAGGAGCCAGTGCAGCAACCAGTTTGGGTTGATGCAATGGTAGAGAAGTACGACTCTATCATTCAGAACAGTGTGTGGGATGTTGTCCAAGGCCTCAGGGCAAGTCAGTGGTGAATTCCAGATGGATTTACAAGGTAAAGCAGGCAGCAGAAGGCAGTGTTGAAAAACATAAGGTAAGGTTTGTTGCTCGAGGTTTCTCACAAGTCGAGGGGATCGAATACGATGAGACTTTTGCTCCCGTAGCAAGGTACTCATTGATTAGATCGATGTTGGCACTATTAGCTCACATGGGGTGGAAGATCCACCAGATGGATGTGAAGACAACATTCCTCAATGGGAAGATTGAGGAGGAGGTGTACATTGAGCAGCCAGAAGGTTTCGAAACCTTCGATCATGAGTTGCATGTGTGCAGACCCAAGAGGGTACTGTATGGGCTAAAGCAAGCACCCCAAGCTTGGTACACCAGGATCGACAGCTATTTCACTGGTTTGGGCTTCACCAAGAGAGAAGCAGATGCAAACCTTTACCACATCATGGTAGAAGGTAAACCATTGATCATTGTTCTTTATGTCGATGATCTGATTTTGACAGGTGATGATCAGCTAATACAGTCTTGTAAGAAGGAACTTACAGGAGAGTTAGAGATGAAGGACATGGGCCTTATGCACTACTTTCTACGAATGGAGGTGTGGAAGAAAGATGGTGAAGTATTTGTGTCTCAAGGCAAGTATGTCGATGAGATACTCAGGCGCTTTCACATGGAGAAGTGCAAGACCATGTAGACTCCTCTACCTGGGAACTGGAGGAAGGAGGATGCTACCTTAGGTCAGGTAGTAGTTGCTACTGTTTATCGACAGCTGGTGGGTTCACTTATGTATCTGGTGAACACACGACCCGACTTATGCTTTGCGGTGAACCAGCTGAGTCAAGCTATGGTTCAGCCTACCAAGCTGTTTTGGAAGGCAGCGAAGCATGTGCTGAGATACCTCAGAGGCACATCTCAGTTCAGATTGTGGTACAGATGGATAGAGGGAGTGAAGCTTCAGGGCTTCATAGATGCGGATTGGGCAGGGAGTCCATCAGACCAGAAGAGCACTTTTGGAGGAATCTTCAACCTTGGTTTAGCTGCAGTTTCCTGGTACAGTAGGAAACAGAGATCAGTTGCACTTAGCTTAGCAGAGGCTGAATACATGGCTGCTAGTCAGGCTACAAGTGAGGCCATTTGGATGGGGAACATTCTAGTGGGATTGTTTGGTCAAATGATGGATCCTATAGTGATCTACTGCAATAACCAGAGTTGTATCAAACTCTCTGAGAATCTAGTCTTTCATGACAGTTCCAAGCACATTGATATCCGGTATCACCATCTTCGAGATTGTGTGGTCAAGAGGATCATGTTGTTGCTGTATGTTTCAACCGAGGAACATGATGTAGATATTTTGACTAAGTCATTGTAAAAATGCAAGTTCGAGTTCCACAGAGATAGGATTGGGGTTACTGATAATCCATTTCTTGTTGAGAGGGAGTGTTGAAAATAGCAACAAGAAATGCTAAAAGTAGAATTGCTAAAAATAGCACTGCTATAAATAACAGTTCAGCCAGTGTAGATCTTAGCAACAATGGATGGAAAAGTGGAAGTGCTAAAAATAGAATTCTATAAATAGCATTTCGGGATACCTTCCTATTTTAGTCAATCCCTAAACTAAAATAGTGAAGTAAAATTCGAATTTGATCTTAGCAGCAGTTTGTAAAATAATTAGTTAATTCATTTTGAGTTAATTAGTTAACGAAAATCAAACTTGAAGTCTATGTGGGGACATGCAACAGTTTCTCCATTAATTGAGGAATTTATCCATCAGTTAGAGAGATAAGAGTGAGTTGTAATTTGAGTTGTAATTAGTTGACTTAGTTAACTGAGTCAAGTCCAGTTAGATTAATTCAAACAGTTTTTTGAATTAATGTAAGTTCAGTTAGTTAATGCTTGCATGCATGTAACTACTGCACTTCAGATAACTAAGTATTCTCCCATAAATAACTCATGCATGTAAGTTCAAACAGAGACCCAGTTGAGATCAGATGGAGGGGTAGCGTACTATTAGTTTCTAGAATATTCCATAGTGAATATTCCTTGCATGCAGAAGGAATTCTTTCCTTAAGGATTGCGTAGTTACTTCTTCAGGTTTAGTGAGTGTGATGAGGCCAATTCACACATGTGACATCATTAGACCCCAAGAAAAATTGCACAAGGAAATAGGAGGCTTGGAGGGCTTGAGGAGGACATATACTATGTCTATTCAATCTGTGAGTTGTATTGTTTGATTGTAGAGAGAGCAGGATAGCTTGAGAGCTGATTCTTTTTGTAACTTGAACAAGATTTCCACTTGTATGATAATACAGAGATTGGTGTTTTAGGCTGAGGCTTTCCCCAGGTTATTTCTTCAGTGTTATGTGTGATTGATTTCTCATTCTCAGTTATATGTGTTCTCTTGATCTTGCTCAATATGATTAAGCTTCTGCAAAGTGTTGTAGAAGTAGATCTTGTATTGTGTTTTGGTATTTTGCACAATCTATTGATCTACAGTGGGAATTTCTACACACTAAACCGCATAAAAATTATCTATTTTATTTAAGAAAAAATAACAATGATCGTATATCATTAAGTTATCACATATTCTAGTTAGCTTAGTCCCAAAATTTTATTTGTTTCAAAAATTAAAAATAATTCTTGTATTTTCAAAATTTAATTTTAATAATTTTTAGAAATAATTTTAATGTGAAATACTTTACAATCAGATCAGACAACTTCATATGGTTCATTCAATCAGAATGTTGGGCAAAGTTAATATTCTTACTTTAGTAACATTAATTTGTGTTATCTAAATTTCATATATTATGTAATATATTTCAGAACTTTGGAACTGAAAATAAAGAAATGGCTAGTAAACCAAGACTATTTAGATTTATTTAACTCTATTAAATTTTTTCGGTATTCTCAGCACCCCTCCTACCCATGATCTGAGAATCTCTGATGAAAACCCCCTGGAGCAGGAGAAATCTCACTTCCATTAGGTTTTCAAAAATAATGGGTATAGCAGAACTCAGAACCTTAAGGCCTTTCAAAAAGCCTGTAAAGGACCAAGAGTTAAAGATACTCATTTTGATTCTCTCCCCAAGGTTCATCTCCCATTTATTCAAGGGACCACTAATAGGATCTTCCATATCCTTCAGAGGAATAATGTTTCATCTTTACTCAAACCTCTTAGAACCATCAGAAATTCACTCAGTTCAGTTAAGGACCCTATAGACCCAAACGACATGAAAGGAATTTACTTGATTCCATGTTCCTGCAATATTCCATATATTGGAGAAACGGGTCGTTCAATTAACCAAAGGATCCATGAGAATGCTGCAGACATAAGGCACAATCGTTCCCGCTCATCGGCCCTAGCTGAGCATGCAGAGAAAACTAAACATCATGTCTTTATTGAGGATTCCAAAGTCATTGCTAGGGTTGATCATTTCCACCATAGGAAACTTAGGGAGGCTATCGAGATTGAGAGGCATGCCAGAAATCTCAACAGAGATGATGGTTGGAAGCTAAGCAAGAGCTGGATTCCGACCCTCTCCTTATGATTCTCTTGTCTCCCCTTTGTTTTTCCTTCCTCTCCCCTCTTTTTTCTTGCATTTGGTTTTCTGTATTATTCTCTTGCTTTTATTGTGCTCCTTTGTTTTCCTTAACTTTAATTTAATTAATAATTTTTTTAAACCCCCTTTTAGGTTTAATTTTAGTACTATGTTTCTTATAATTTATTATAATTTAATATTTATTTTTATTTAAAGCTTTTTTTTTTCCCTTATTAAATTTTCTATCCTTTTTAAATTTTCCTAACCTTATTATTAATATTAGTAAACCCAATTTTTTTTTAACTATATTGATAATATCTTATAACTTTATTTTATAATATTTTATTAAATAGAATTTAAAACTAATAAGTAATATATTTATAATATCATATAACTATATTTTATTTTATTAAATAGAATTTATAACTAATAAATATTAAATAATTCCCTTTTAGGTTTTCCAGCTACCTAACCTCCAACGACTAGTTCTCAACAGCTAGTCTTCAATGTCTAGTTTTCAACGGCTAGTTTTAACCCTGGACAATGATGCATCCTTACTATTTATTCATGAAGATTGTATGACGTTTTCCACCTTGTCTTGAGGATGAACCACATTAGTTGGTTCGAAACGTCGACCCAATCCTAAAAATTTGATTAATCCGTAAGACTTTTTTCTACATTATGGATCACAAAAGTCTCAGATCTAACACATAAATTACACTCATATTTCAGAGTTCAGTTTGTTATAATTTGAAAATTTTTGCCATGTCATGTTTAAAAAAAAATAAAAAAATTAATCATTTTATAAGATATAAAGTATTTATTCTCGGGAGATTTTGAAGTAAATTTATTTGTTTCATTTTTAATTACAACATCAATTTTTTTTTTTTTTAAACATGTTGAACATAATGTAATTATTGTTAATATTAAGGTTTTTGTTATGAAAGGTTGAGGAAATCGAATAGCAACTAATTCACTGATTACTGTAAAGATAAAAAGGCTGTAAAAAATCAAGGAGAAGGTTTAGAGGTGAAACCTTATTGTTTTAAGGACATAACGGACATGATGTGTTGGCCTACCTCATTATGACAATGATATTTTAATTTATGCTATCGTGATTTATTCATTTATTCCTTTTATGTGTTCTTCTTTACTTTATATTTGTATTTACTGGTAAACGCGAATGATTTCTAATTTGACATGATCATACAAGAAATTATTTATACATGGTTAGTTTAATACTTTTTAAATATATACTATTTATAGGGTTTAAATCAAAATTTGAGTGACACGTTGTAGGTAGAAATCACGTTGTTACATGATATCTATGATTCCCTTACACACTTAATTTGAATACTAATACATACCAGTTATATTTTGTTTTTTTTTATTTTGTTTTTCTTTTACTTTATTTTGTTTTACTGGAATACATGACTAATTAAAGATGATATGACATGATCACATTGTTAAACTTTCATACATAATATTTATTTAATATTTCTCAAATATATATTATTTAGAAAGAATCATGTCAACATTCTAATTGACTTGTTGTAGGTTCAAATGATATATATACATGATATCATATGATTTAGAATGCACATTCCAATTGAATGTATATATGAAAACATGTTCTAACTTTTATTATTTATATTTCATTTATATTTTAATTTAAATGTCGTTTCTCCCTGATGGGGGTGAGAATATCGAAGCATGTGGCCACCGAGTCCCATGATCGTTAACAATTGACATGCTGACAAAGGACTGGCCTCCCGGTCCTTTCATCTGAATCGTTGTAATGAGAGCTATAATTTCAATTGTAAATGCGATCATGTGAAACCTAGTCTTGTCTCGGTGCATGTGGATGGTGAAAGTTTGACGAGTGAGATGACTCGACAAGATGACATTTGTGTTTGTGTTTCATTCCTGTGTTGGGCTCCTAGTCGATATTTTGCAAGTAAGTTCAAGAGTTGGTGATGGTCTTTCAGCATTGGGTGGCAGCATCTGATCTTCCCCCATGACTCTTGGTTGTGTGAATTCATTATCGTTTTTCTCCAAAGGTACCCTATGTTTTATTACGCTTTCATAGTGTGGCTATGGGTAATTGGGGGAACTTGGTATTTTTGTCTTTGATGGATTTTGGAAGGTGCGAGTAGTTGGTCCATTGGAGGCATCTGGAGGAAAAAATATACAACATATGATCTCTGTAGGTGGTGTTGTTGGGGGTCACGGTGGTTGTGTGACAAATTCTTCATTTCTAGTGCTTGGTCTAAAAATTGGCTCACCTGGTGGTTTCATGGATGTTTCTCTGTGTGTGGTGGAGATAAAGGAGCCTCCATTGCACGGGGTATTCGACATTAACATTTTGTTGTGGGATACACAAGGCTTATTGGGAAGCATTAGCCTAGGGTGAGTTTCTCCTGCATTCTAATTCTCAAGTAGCTCATGCTCTCACTGGGGTGCTCAATTGGTGGCGAGGTGGTAGCCGGTTGTAGTGTGTGGTCGTCTGTGTAGAATTGTGAGTGAAGGGAGATTTGATCCTTGGGTGTGGAGGTCTGGGAAAGTTTCAGTGGGTCAGACTCTAAATATTGTTGGGGGATTTGACTCTCATGGATTTTTCAATATCCGACCTTGCTCATGTCGTCGGTGTTGTTCCCCCCTTCCAAACCAGGCTTTGCAGGTCACAGGGAATAGGCGAGGTTGGCTCCTTTAGAATATTTGGCAATGGTGGTAGCCAGGACGTGCCGGGGTGGTAAGACTGTTGGTCGTTCCTAGCAATCAGGTGTTGGAAAGTGTGGTGGTCGTGGTGGCAGAAAGCAGGCTTCCCATGGAGGTGGATGTGAGAGGTCTCATCAACCTCATACAAGTGGTGGTGTGTGTTGAGGTGGAATGGCTAGTCGAGGGTCTGGTCGGCATACAACTCCCAGCCTGCAAGTAATTCAACATTGATTTCTCGAGAATTATCAGGAACTAATTCAATCTTTGCTAGATCAGGTGGAGTTGGATGAATGGGTTGGAAGGGAGGAGCACACTGAGTTGGTGGTCACCTTGGATAGGTTTCACTACTTTCAGTGCCAAGTTAGAGAGTGAGTGGTGGTGGTTTGGCGAGGCCAAAAGCACCATGCAGAAAAAGTAGAAAAGCTAGAGACTTGGCTAGTGCACATCAAAGGACACGTCCAGTACAACTTCGGTCCTCCTCCACCTCCAGCAACTACCCTGGATAACCCATCTTCCATTACATCGAATGACTAGTAGGCTATCAGGTGTTTTTTATGTATTGTTTGTCTTTTGGTGTCTTTGGCCCATTCGATTATGGACGTTGTCCTTATCCTCCTTTTTGTATTTTTCTCACCTGCTACAAAGATTGGTCAAAAAATTGGTTGGCCTGAGGCCACCTTCTTTTTTCTCTACTGGATGTACATCTTTTTAACCATATGAATAAAATATTGACTTACAAAAAAATTGATGTCATTTCTAAACCATTGTGTCAGGTTTAGATCATGATGGATATTTTCATTTTCCTTTTTAGCCATTAAAGATTTATTTATTTAATTAATTTCACCCATTGTAAGCCTTACCACCTATATTCTCTTAAAATATTCTTTTACTTAAAACATTAATTTATTTATAATATAAATATATTTATTTTCTATTATAGAAAGATATATATACATAATATTAAACATGTGGAATACTCGTTGTGGTTGGAGAGGGTTAGTTTGCAACTTAAAGTAGAAGGATCGTTAGATCCTCATTTGACATTGTTTGGATTTGTCATGGTAGCCAAAAATAATTTGAGAGACAGAAATTCTAGAAAAGCTTTACTAGTTTTCTAGAAAATTTGACTAAAAATATATATGTAGTAAAGGGTTAAAACACATAAAAGTTTATCTCCCAAATATTGAAATATTTTATTAATGAGACAAATTATTTATTTATTTTTTATTTTAATAAGTTTTAGATCTCACACATCAACTTCATATTAAGAATTGAATAAATACACATATTGAATTTGTTGGTATTGAACTACTATATATATATATATATATATATATATATATATATATATATATATATATATATATATATATATAGATATATTATTTGTGGTTACCCAAATATTTTATTTATGATAAATATTAAAGTAATTTATTTTCTTTTCTTTTTTCCTTGAAAAAAAACTCGTATTTTCATTCATAAGATGGAAAAAAAATAGATTTTTCATATTCTCCTATAATACATTCCATGGGATCTTCCCCAATCCCAAATGAGGCTAATAAAAACATAACAGATAATGGCCAAATGGCCAAGAAAGAATATATACAAACAATAAAAATGTAATAAATATGAGGAATTTCAAGAAGCACTAATCTTGCCCTTTTTTCCTTTATTTATTTTTGGTTTTATTACCAAACCCTTAGTTTCGTACTAACTGGCACCAAATCAAAAGAGAACTATATTAATTCCAAATGATGATCTTGGTCCTAGTACAAGATTTCAGATACATGAAGACATTTTGTTCCCCACAAACCATCTTTCATTTGTGTATCATTGGTATGTTATTCTAAAACCATCTGAGTTTCAGAATTCATCATATTCCGTTTAGAAGAAGAATCATCAAGAGTCACCACACTCCCATGTAAGTCATGGTGTTATTGTAGTTGCTACAACCACCCTCCAAAATTGTTCCCATGCTTAGATTTTAGAGCCTCCCTTCTATCCACAAGGGCTCATCATTCACTGTCATCAAGTATTCATGCTATATTAAGACTTATCTCCCATGTAGTGCTTGTGATGACTTGTTTCGATCCTTACTAGAACCTTTTTCAAACACAAGCTATCTCTTGCCTTAACCTTGCAACTTTGCCACTCTTCCTTCCATAAATTGAGTAATCGTGGAAGGCATTGCAGCATTGAGGATCTGAGTTACGCAATCTAGAGAGGTGGGCCAACCTTAAGCTTAGAAATTGTGTAATCCCCGAGGGAAGTGTAACCTTGAGCTAAGAATTTGCACAGATCTATCTTTCCCCTACAAAATTGTGCAATTCACTAAGGTTGGGAATATCCCAAGCCCTTGAGCTTGGGAATTACACAATATCCTTTGCTAGTGTGAGAAAGCAGTTTCCTGAAAAACCAGAGTTGGCATTTCCTAAAAAATAGGAGTTTCCCAATTGATGTTCGGTTCAATCCACTAAGCTGCTAATTATTACTTTCAGACAAGTGACACTTTTTCCTAGATTCTAGGCATGTGTGTCAAAAATCCTAACCTGCCTAGATCTATATAATAGATGCCTCTATATCTCATTTTCACACGCAATCTTGGAGTTCTAGCCTTCAGAAGGAGATCAAGGAACCTTTTGTGGAGTTTGCGGAAGCTTTTTGGGCAAGTTACGAATTTTGTCGTTTTTTGTCACATTTATGTCACTTTTTCTCATTTGGCTTCTGTGAGCATTTTTTCTTATTTATCTTCATAGATTCTATAATTTTATCTTAGATTACCTTCTATAAGTGTTGGTTTAGTTCGTTTTTTACTTTTACAAGTATTGCATGAGCTTTGTATTTTCACCCATTAGTGATCGTCATTTCGGCGACTCCCTATGAATGTTTGTTTTTCCTTTTGCATTTTCATCATGTAAGCTTGACATTCATTGATCTATCTATCCCTTAGTTATATCTGCACTCTTACTTGCACTATCACTCAGATCTGCCACTTTCCAATCCCCTTCTTGTGCAGATCTTCCCTTTAATTGCCTAGCAGTTTCCCTAATCGACTGTGAATTGTGAATTAATGTCCAAAGTTCAATATTACACAAGATTGCATGGAGGGACCTGGTTTTTTTATTTTCAAACATTGTCAATTGGATACTGTCCCATCTAGATAATAAGATCATGCCACTCAACAGTGCGAGTGGATTAATGCTTGCATATTTTATGAAACATTATTTTGACAGTATGTATCATTTGTCGCTGCCAAAATCTTACATGGATTCCCACTTCTATCTTGTCACCAGCTACTTGAGAACAAAGGATATCGTCAAAATTTGGGTAAAAGATCCTTTCAAATTTTGCTGAACAACCAACAACACTCAGAAGAACAAATCCCTTAGGAAGGATTATCAGTAATTGATAGACTTATGTTTTAAAATATATGGCCAAAGAAGTACTAAGACATTTGCATAAGGCTAGGCATTCTTGCTTAACTAGATTGGGAATGAAGGAAAGCCATTCAACTAGTCAGAATCACTGGCTCAACAATTGAGGAACCATGTTGTTAATTTTTCATAGGGCTACATTGATCTTTTCTTTGATAATTTCATTTCATCATTAATACATTAAGTTCACCCCATATCATCATTACATTATTCAGATCTACACCATTATCCATCAAGATATGCAATTATATAAAAAGAACAACATCATCATCATCAATGCAATGGGACATCAAGAAACAATTAAAGAAAATCATTCACACACATAGAGACACCAGGATTGGTCTGAGACTAGGGAAAAACCCACTATGGGGAAAACCCTTACAAATATTCTTCTTCTTAAATCATCAACATTTTTTTCAACAAAATAGACTGCAATGATCCCTAACTTTATCTTTGTAAGAAAACAACTATGATATCCATGAAAGAGATCTAATCATGCTTGAAAACAAAACCCTGATTCTGATGACTATAATATGTTGTCACTAACTGTAAATGACTGCTAGATACTACTAAACATTGCTATCACTGAGGGGAAACTTCTGAATGATGAAATCTTATCCATGAGTCCCAAACATTGGGATGAGGAGTTGTGCGAGCATCTATAGCAAATTTGGATGCTCTCTGCATAACTAGATGGCTACAACCAGAACAGATATGGATTCTCTCAGGTGAAATGGATGAGGGCGTCTAGTGTCAAACATACACAAACCTACTTCAAGCCCTATACAATCTCATAAGTCTACTATTCAAGTGTCTATGGCAGCCCGAACTCTCTCAAGACCACTTTGTACTCGTGTCTGGGGACTAATACAACCTGATCTATCTATGAAGTCCTGAACACTCCCATAACCCACTGTGCTAGCGTCCAATGCTCCCTCAATGCACCCATAACAATTGTTCCAGTGTCTAGTGCCTAAAATTTCTAGTTTTGTGCCAGCATCTGAGATCTAGAAAACCATAGATCATTGAGAGCTTCAACCCTAAGATTTTGAACCCTTGTGTGAACCTTCCTCCAATAGATCTGTGCGAGCCAAGACAATAAGAGAAGAGAAGATGGCTTGTTCAATGTGTCCAAAGTAGCTTGAGGTATCTTCTATTTATAGGATTTCATGAGGGTCCACTTGGGGTTGAGGTTGACCTAAGCAGTTACACATGTGGTTAGGGCCAACATATTCCCTAATACATTTATGAATAAAATAGTTCAAAACTCAACATCCGCTTGACAAAATAAGGTGATATTTAGGTCAATTTTGGTCCTCTCGGAAAGAGGAATCTAATTCAATCATTATCTTGGTCATTTGAGCTTTCCAAGGTGAAATTTGACCACATTTGAAAAAATTAACACTCCCTCTCAACTAGGGAGAATTCCACCTCCAAATATATGTCCATTGATCAATATGCCATTCTGGAAGCTTCAAGTGTCTTGATGTATCATCACGGATCGTCTATGTCATGTATTCATCATGCCATGTACATATCAAGGGTCTCATCATCACAAATAATCATTGTACATCTCGATCTATCCTTTGCTTATTCCTGCTTATCTCTTGATTATTCCTGCTTGAATGTTGAAAATTCTCTAATCTAGAAGAAGAAGAATTTGTTAATGGATGGGAGCTTAAGCTACCACCCTTTATCCATCAGGCTACTACCTGGAATCTTTGCTAGTGGGTTTCTACCTGGAATATCATCATCAATTGTCATCAAAAATCATATCACCAAGGAGCACATCTCAACCTGGAACCACATTAGGGAACACATCTCTACCTGGAATCTCATGGGGAAGCTATACATCTACAACCCCATATCAAGAAATTGGATATCCAAACACAAAGGGGAGAACATCTCAACCCTGGGATCATATCAAGGAGCTCAATCTCAACCTCAAATTGCATAGGGTTATCTCAACCCATCCTATTGCCTACTGATCTTCCCATCGATGACCTTGAATAGTCATGTGGTAGAACACCTACATCATAATCGACTTGGGTTGTACACCCCAAGTACACTCTCAACTCGTTGGCCAAATGAGGAGAAATATTCTTGAGAATTCGACTTTCTTGTGGGTATGATGCCAACTGGGATATACTCTGCAAAGACCAAATAGGGGAGAAAAATTCTCTGACCCTATGGGTAGAAGATAGGGGTAACACCCTATTTTCCAAAGTTCCCTCAATCTTAGGAGTCCTCCATCTTACTTCCTCACCCTTGGAGCTCAGACAGAGAGGAAGAGTTGGCTCAATGTCCTCAATCAACATTGTTCTTATCATTCTCAAATTTGGTATCTTCTTGTCTCAACAGTAGTAGTTTCTTGCTCATACATAACATCAAATAAAATATCATATCAGATCCTATATAATAATATAAATCACAAAAGGATACCATAATCATCCTCGCTCTCAAAGAGGTGCCAACCAAAAGCCTAAGCTTGGTTTGAACAACTACATTGTATAAATGTATGAGAGTATCTCTGTCCTAACTATAAATATGGGAATTTCTTCCAATCAGATCACAATGTATCCATGTCATATCCAAATCATGATCAGGCAACTCTCTAAGGAGCTTCTTCATCCTGCCTCATAGCTAGCCATGCCAGGAACATCATGTTCAACCTTGGTCATGCTATGGGCCTCTCATCGAAGATATCATGGCAGATCTCAGATTAAAGAAACATCCAAATGTGCTTGATAAAAATAATCTCAAATATCCAAAATACATCCATGCAGTCACATATCATAGGATAAATATCTCATCCTCAAAAATAGAAAACCTCATGTAGATATTTCAAAGCATGCTTAGTGGCAACTCTATGTGAATGAAGTAGCTCAATCATGAATTTACTACAGGTTCTATGCACATCATACATATATAGATGAATGCTCAAAAAGGAACATCAATGCTTCAAACAATTGTGATATGCCTTGTTAAGTTAAAAAATATTTTGAACTTCAAATAGGAGTTTCCAAGGATTTGCATTTCCATTATTCAAAGAAAGAAAATCCAATAGATTTGTAATATCGAATTGCTTTCCAAATTCCATAAATTGATTCAACATGCCATGATACATCATTTCGAGCTTAAGAAGCTATCTCCCTCTTATTTAAATCATCAAAGGCTCATCACCTATCAAGAGTAAATCATCAAGATATAAAACCAAAACCATAATCAAAATCAAAGCCATACCTTGGATCTCATCATCCTAACTTCATCAGATAACTGTAAATTACATACATGTAGGATTGGCGAGCTTGCTTCATGCAATACTCTAAGCATAATTTCTTACTAAGACATCATAATCATCCTTAAATAAATCAATGTCATACCATCTCATCAGCAAACTTAACTTATCAAAGCTTAGGATTTAGATCACGACCATTATCAAAGTCATTATTATCACAGTATCAATACTTTCAACTAGGAGAGAGGTGGAGCTCATATCAAATCATGACTTCATCATGCCAACAAGTTGTAATAAGTTATGCAATATCAATCGAAACTTTATCAGGTCATAATCATAACATAAGTCATTTTTGTCACTAGATGCAAATGCATACACCAAGGATGAGTCATGCAGGTTCCATGTTCATGCTGAATCACAACTATCAATACTTCAACCATTGTGCTAGGAACAAGGAGGCCAATACAAAATCATTTTTCCAAATACCCACATAAGTCATTGTGCCCACATAGCATAGACATGAGGGTAAATCAACAATCATAAAATCAAATCCTTAGACAATAGGTCAAGTCCAAATTTTCCATCATAGAGAGATCTATAGTAAAATAATATCTTAATCATCAATTCAAAGTTATTGTCAAGCATCATGACAAAATACTATTCATATATATTAGTAAGCCAAATCATGCTAGACTCTTGTAGCATAAACATAGTGACATATATATATATATATATATATATATATATATGTCTTGTACACTTGTAATCACAAGTTCATTTTGCATGTTTATATTATGGAAAACATTCAACCTTTTCCTACTTGCATATCTTGTTGTTATCCACCACACATATGTAGGACTCGAATCTCCCAGGTGAACATTTGATTTCATGCACAATGATCAACAATGTAACCCAACAACTTCAAAAATTAAATTACAACAACAAAATATGTCAGAGACACCTTGATTCATAGTTCGGATAGCTTCAAGAAGCTTAAGGTGATGGTCAACCGTAGCCAAACCCCTGGAGGCTCCCTTCAGGTTAGCGTGGGAGCATATTTAGCTGCCTAAACACTCTTTGGACCTTAGTATGCATGCGTATAAGGACGAAATTTCCCAGTTTTGTGACTGTGTCCCGAGTAAAAGCCATAATTTTGTATGGGCTTTACATCTAGGACCTGCTATGGCTCAATAATGTTAGATGCAGATAAGTCATACTTCAACAATACATAATGCAAATAGTTGTGTGAGTAATAATCTTGAGAAGAGATTCTCCCTCCCACTGGTAATCCACTTTGTTCATCACTATTCATGTCATCAGCCTGTCTTTGCTAGAGTCAAGAAACAACAGATTTGTTAGATCATAAACATATATCTATCATGGATATCAGCATCATGACATCAATATTTCATCAAAGGTTAGATTCAAAGCATCATATAGATGCAACATCATATATCAGAGATTATGAACACAATGACACTTTCTATCAATTCACTCCATCAAGTTAGGACAATCAGATATGCCATAGTTACTCATCACATCAAGACATGACAATAGTTAGTAAGAGATCTAGATATCAATCTTACACTTATACCTCTAACATCAAGGTTACCATGCTCTTCATTATGAATAGGATCAAGTAATTTCATTCAGTAAAACTTCATCAAAACAAGGAGAGTGTCAATCTCCCTTTCCATATTCTTTCATCATGCTTATCATAAGCATTATCAACAGACCCATGTATTGGATTCAATGAGCTATCCTTCTATGTGAAATCCAACGTGACCCATGCATGACAAGTATCAAGAGTATCATCTACTAGAGCCAAGGTGCTAGCCTTCCTTATAGGATCAAGATGTCCAACAGATGGATGTTAGCCAATCATCAAGTGTATCAATGTATCAACATTAGATAGCCTCATAGAATTTAGGAAGATCAAAATTTTCAACACGAGGTGCATCATTTCATCATAAGAAACATAGATCCAAGTTGCTTTCATATGCATGTATGAGCCATCAAAGAAAGATATATTCTCATCATACCTTAGGGATTACCAAGCCATCCAAAGTTATAGCTAAAATACAACATACCATGAATACCTCTAGTATTCAAATACTTGTGGACCTTTTCATTAGACATAGGTTTCTTGTAGAGTTTTGACATGTTTTCATATATTGCCTCTTTACCCTTTCCAACTCTAGCCATCCTTCATGTATATCAAATGATCCTCAAGAAGAATCTACTCATCACATCTCATCAAGGAGGTTAGAAACATCCATATACTCAAATAAATATGCGGTGAGTATAAGTGATAAGCATAATCATCAGATATATATATCGAGACTCAAGCAAGATGCATCATAAGTGAAGAAATACTTATCTTTAATGAGAAGTGATCCTCTCCCTCTTCAACCAATCTTCAAGAGCCATCAATGTCCATGGTCCATATACGAATGTTTCCTTCATGTGTCCAACCACGTCTACTAGGGATTATCTCATCTAGGTAGTAGGGCTTCATCAAATCTCCCACAAGTGCTTGAGTATATTCACTTTGGCCATACTAGGTTTCATGTCTCATATCATTTCCATAAACTAAGGTTTTTCTCCAACCCTAACCTCATAAAATCAATAAAACCCTAATAATAAAGTTTCCTAGTGTTTTCTTCAAACCCTAGAATTCTTTTAGGTCTCCACCATCCTCTTCTTGCTTCCATCAAAGGTGTCATCATTAGGGTGATCTCCGTGGCTTTTCTTCAGCCCAGCTCTGATACCATGTTGATTTTTCATAGGGATACATTGTTACTTTCTTTGATAATTGCATTTCATCATTAATACATTAAGTTCACCCCATATCATCATTACATTATTCAGATATGCACCATTATCCATCAGCATATGCAATTATATAGAAATAACAACATCATCATCATTAATGTAGTGGAACATAAAGGAGCAATAGAAGAAATTCATGCACACACATAGGGACACTAGGATTGGTCCAAGGCTAGGGAAAAACCCACTATGGGGAAAACCCTTGCAAATGTTTTTCTTCTTAAATCATCATCAAATGATTCAACAAAATAGATTACTATGATCCATAAATTTATCTATGCAACAAATCAAATATGATCTCCATGATATGGATCTAATCATGTTTGAAAACAAAATCTTGATTCTGATGACTGTAATATGTTGTCACTGACAGTAGATAATTATTGGATATTGATGGACACTGTTGTCACTTAGTGTAATCTTCAGACTAAAAAAATATCATCCATGAGTCCTGGACATAGGGAGGGGGAGTTGTGCGATTGTTTATAGTAGATCATGATGCTCTCTGCATAACTGGATGGCTACATTCAAAATAGATCTGGATGCTCTTAGGTGAATTGCATGAGGCCTTCTGGGGTCGAAAATACCCAAACCTGCTTCAAAGTTAAGATTCTCTCATAATTTTTTTGTGTGAGTGTCTATGGCATCTCGTACGCTCTCAGGACCACTCTGTGCGATCGTCTAGGGACTACTAAAACTTGATCTATCTCTAAAGCACTGGATGCTCCCATATCCCACTCTGTTAGCATCCAAATCTCCCTAGATGCTACCATAACACATTGTTCCAGCATCCAGGGACTAAAATTTCTAGTTCTGTACCAGCATCCGAGATCTAGAAAACCCTAGATCAATGAGAGCTTCAACCATAAGATTTTGGACCCTTGTGCGAACTTTCCTACGATAGACCTGTGTGAACCAAGACAATAAGATAGGAGAAGATGAATTGTTAAATGTGTCCAAATGAGCTTGAGGTCTCTTCTATTTATAGGATTTCACAGGGGTCCACTTGGGGTTGAGGCCAACCTAAGAAGTTACACATGTGGTTAAGGTTGACATATTCCATAATACATGTATGAATAAAATAATTTAAACTCAACTTCTGCTTGACCAAATAAGGTGATCTTTAGGTCGATTTTGGTCCTCTAAAAAAGAGGAATCTAATGAAATCATTATATCAATCATTTGAGTTGTCCAAGGTGTAATTTGATCGCAGTTGAAAAAATTAACACTCATGACTCTCAACAGTGCATGTGGAAAAATTCTTGTGTATTTTATGGCACATGATTTCCATAGTATGTATCATTTGTCACTACCAAAATATTACATGGATTCCCACTTCTATGTTGTCACCATCTACTTGAGTACAAATGATATTGTCAAAACTTTAGTGAAAGAGCCTTCCAAATTCTGCAAAACACCCAAAAACACTTAGAAGACCAAATTTCTTAGGAAGGATTATCAATACTTGATAGTCTCACGTTTTTGAATCTATGGCCACAGAAGTACTGAGACCTCTCTAGAAGGTTGGGAATTCTTGCTTGATTAGGTTGTGAATAAAGGAAAACCATTCAACTGGCCGGAATTGCTAGCTCAAACAATTGAGGACCCATGTAAATAATGCTAAAAACCCTGCCAAGGGTAAGAAATCGATGTATTCTTACTTGTTGGAGGAAATCTATTCTCAGAACTCTTTTCCTGGCATGAGTTGGACCTAGTCACCAAGAGAATCTGCCATGCATATTTACTGCAACCTACTTTGGGAGTGTAGTTACAAAGGAATAATTGAAATTTTGACTGATCATTTCCTTATTTCATTGTAGAAGTTAATCTTTTAGGAGGATCCAACTTTCATGTCCTATGGGGAAATTGAAGAAATGTTAGAGTTAGCAGATTGGTTTGCCTCACCAGATGGAACTTTCCTAAGAGCATTTGGTGGTCAGAAGCATCTGCATCTTCTACCGAGGTATGCCACTGACAAGTTGGTCATGTGAGAAGTTGCATATCATCTCTCCATGGGGTTATCAATAGTTTTTTACAGGAAGAAGAAGGCACCTTGGCTCGTTCTTCATTTCAAAATTGGATTGTAAGAGATAAAAAATTTGGAGGTTCCACACATCAAAGGAAAGGACATAGAGAAATTCACATTTGGTTGTTTAGACTTCAATCCATATGATCCTAGTAATGTTTACAAAGAACATTGTTCTCAGACTCATTTCCAATGGAAAAGTGATAAATTTTATAGGCCAGAGGAGGAAGAGATCAAGAATTGTTAAAATGTTGCCAAGTCCCATGAAGAAATCAACTTCGTAAGAACATCACAGGTTACTCCTTAAAAAGAGGTCACTCTAGAAGCAGGACCAATAGAAAGGCATAACCTAGTGTGTGAAAAGGGAAAGAGGAAAGGTTCACATAGTCCAGTGTAAGAGCAGAGCCACAAGATGAAAGAAGATCCAATCATCATGAAAGCAGCCATAAGAGCAGAAAAGAGGAGGAAATAGAGGAAGGAGGAAGAAGATATGAAGAAGAGAGAAGAGAAAGAGAAGAAAATATAAGAAGAACAAAGGCGGAAACAAGAAGAAGAAGAAGAAGAAGAAGAAGAAGAAAGGCAGAGAATAGAAGAATAAGAAGAAACATGGAAACTGGGTGAAGAACAAGAGCAGAACTGACTACTAGAAGAGGATAGAAAATATTTATAGGAGAGGGAACTTGCTCAAGGAATTGAAGAACTGATTGTGATTCAAGACATTGAGGTAGAACCAAAGTTGATAAACAAATATGTTGATCTTATGTGAAGTACTCAGCAGGTTACCATTCAGTTTCCCCCTCCTTTGGTAGTAGAGTAAGCTCCAAGAGAAGAAGAGGAATTTTTTCCTCTTGATGATGTTCCAGTCATGGATACATACAATATAACTTATGATAAGATTTAGAAGAATATTGTAAAAGCAAGAAATAGACATTTTCCAGATGATCTTACATCTCTTGCATTCATTAGATAAAGGGTGATTGTAATGGATACAAGAAGAAATACAAAGGCCATTGTTGCAGCCAACTTGGCCTTTGAAGGTGCTGCCAATTCAAATACAGAGTATCTCATGGCCAAGAATAGGAATATGGGAAAGAACTTGTAGGATGCAAGTTAGAAAATTGAGTAGCTCCAATCCGAGGTCAAGAAAGTAGCTCCTGCATAGGTATATCTGGAAGAACTTAAGTTAGCCATACTTGGTGAAGTATCAACATTGAGAGAAACCATGCAGAGCCTTTATGACGAGCTTGTCACCATGCATAAATGATTTGTCTACTTGCAAGACATGCAACATAAGTGAAAAGATAGTGCTAAAGCCCTCAATGTTGTCCATACAACCATCACTACCATGCATGAGTGTTCGATGAAACACTAAGGGAATCGTCTGAATTAGCAAAGAAAACAAGGAAACATGAAGAGTTGATGTTTATCCTTTTTCCCCTCTCCCTCATTATGTTGACATTTTCCATGATTTTGTCATACTTGTTGCATATTTCAAAGAGTTAGTTTATGATGATGTTAATTATAATCACACTCAAGACTCATTGAATGTCTATTTTAAATCTAGACTTTGAGAGGGAAAACCTTATCTTTTTTATTTTTCTCAACCATCATATGAGCTTTGTGAAGAAAGAAAGAGTGAAATTTCTTGTTTTCAATTTCCCCCTCTCTATGATTCATCAGATCACGATGATGTTTTATTCCTAACGACGGAGTTTTTGGTCATGGTTGTCGTGATCTATTCATCAACTCACCTAGTCACGACTTCGTGTTTTCTACAATTGATCTTTCTAAGCCACTAGTTTTTGATGATATACCTTATGATGTACTAGAACTACCACAAGTTAACGAGGCACTTCATCCCTCACTGATGGTTATGTCAAGTTCTCACTTTCCTTATGCTATTCTGAATCATAATTAGGATAATACTTCATCTCACAGGAATCCTCATCAGTTGATTTTGAGATTAAAAATCAACCTATGTCACAATTTTCATATCCTCCATATGTTTTGCATGATCCTATCACTCAATCATTGGAAGCGTCATGCTTCGAAGCTTATTCGTAAAACACAAATTTTCATGTTCTTTGTGTTTACCAAGTTTGGAAGTTCAGAAGAAATGTTTTTCACGTCATATTGTTTCAATGTGTATGAACACCAACATGCATCCACAAAATGTTTTGTATATTCTTTCTTGATGTATTTTTCTTCCTGCATTTTCATTCTTCGAATGTTGAAGCATGTCATGATTTATCTTTCTTATCTACTATTATTCTTGAATATATGTTAATACCCTCACCTGCTCAATTGAGGCCATGCTTCGGTGGTTACATTGGAAGTTTCATTTTATGTAATCCTAGACTATTCTCCGTTAGTCTAGGAGTAGGGGTAGTTTTATTTGTTTCTTTGTTTCGTTTCATTTTGTTTTTGTTTTTCCCTGCCTTTTTCTTTATTTCTTTTGGAAATAGAATTTGCATGAGACCATGTTTGGTTCTCAAAGAAAGCATGGTGAAGTTAAAGAGGAAATGGTGCTACTATTAATACTTGTTTATCTATTTCTTCCTTCTCTTTGTGTGTACCTTGTACCTTTTAGTTGAGCATACCTTGATGGAAAATGCATTCTTTGTTGGAGAGAACTATATTGGAATCACGATGCTTGAATCTATAATGAGTACCACATACTCTAATTGTTTTTAATGATTTGTTCTTTTTTCCTAGTCAGCTAAGTGAAGTAGAGTAAGGAGGGGATGAAACTGTAACAAGCGAACTGTATTTGAGAGGTGTATAAATATCCTTCTCTAAAGGGGAAACATCATTTTCTCTCAATAAGTCAAGATCCCTCTTCCACCCCATGAAATCAATAAGTGTTGATGTACAGTTATATGAATAAAGTGCAAGACTAAATAAATGGAAAAATAATAGAAAGGATTCCTGCACAGGGAGGTGAAGCAAGCAACCTCACCAGGGTACTGTCCAAGCTCGTTGTAGTGGAGAAATGCTTGTGTCTTTGAGGTGACTCTACCAAGGTACTCTCGAGGCTTGATTGAAGTGGATCAACAACATAGATGAAAACCAAGACTCTAACAATCCTTTTTCACTTGTGTATCTATATACTCCCCATCCCGAATTGAAACAACTAAGTTTGACTTGCCTTTGTTAGTGTGCCATTGATGAAGAGAATAGTAGGGACTATATTTTTAACTCAAGCTTATTAAATAAGCTAGGGTGATCAATGAAATGAAAAATAATTAATGAAGAGTTAGACCCGGTTTACAAGAGTTAAGACCCATACATAGAGCAAGAGTTCTACTAGTGTCTCTCAAAGTGTTGTAGCTGCTACAACCGCCCTCCAAAAGTTTTCCCCTGCTTAGATTTTGTAGCCTCCCTTCTATCCACAGGAGCTCATAATTCATTGGCAATAGGTATTCATGTTACCTTAAAGAATTATCCTCCATGCAGTGCTTGTAATGACTTGTTTTGATCCCAACCAAAACCTTTTTCAAACACAAGTTGTCTCTTGCCTTGACTTCGTAGCTTTGCCCGTCTTCCTTCCAGAAATTCCACAATCTTAGAAGGAAGTCCAGCCTTGTTGATCTAAATTGTGCAATCTAGAGAGGAAGGCCAGCCTTGAGCTCAAAAATTGTGCACTTCTGGAGGGCATCTCAGCCTTGAACTCAGAAATTGAGCAAAGTTATCCTTCCCCTGAGTAACAACGCAATTCACTCACGCAAGGAATCTCCCAAGACCTTGAGCCTGGGAATTGCGAAATCTCCATTGCCAATGTGAAAAAGTAGTTTCCCGAAAAGTAGATTTCGCATCCCTAACAAATATGAGTTACCAAATTGATGTCTAGTTCAGTCCATTAAGTTGCTAATCATGACTTTCATGCAAGTGGCACTTTTTCCTTGATTTTAGGCATGTGCATCAAAAACCATAACCCACCTAGATCTATATAATAGATGCCTCTAGAGATCATTTTCACACTTTATCTTGGAGCTCTAGCCTTCCCAAGGAGTTCAAGGAATCTTTGGTGGAGTTTGTAGTGCTTTTTTGGGTGATTTTTTCTTTTGTCACTTTTATGTCGCTTTTTGTCATTTTTATTTTGTGAGTGTTGTTTTTCTTGTTTCTCTTCATAGTTGTTGGCATTTTATTCTATATTAGCTTGTACAATTCTTGGTTTGTTCTGTCATTCACTTTTTACAAGTGTCGCAATAGATTCTTGTTTTAACCCATTAGTGGTCATCATTTCAACCACTGCCTATGCATGCTTGTTTTTCCTTTTCCATGTTGATCTTTTGAACTTGATTTTCACTGATCTATCTATCCCTTAGTCAGATTTGGCCTCTTACTTTCACTATCGCTCAAATATTCACTTTCCCATCCCCTTCCCGGGCAGATCTTCCCTTTATCTGGCTAGAAGTTGCGATGATCAACTGTGGATTGCATAAATTGAAGGTCTAAGCCTCATGATTGACCTATGATACTACATAATGCATATTCCCTGGATTTCCCAACTGTGCATTGCGCAGTTCCAAGGTTCAGGCCTCATTCTTAGCCATTGAAATTATGGAATGTGTAGTCTCTCCCTCAGTCTGTCGAAGCTAAGACTACACATTGTGCAGTCTCAAACCTCAAACCTCTCCCTGACTACTGAGACTATGTAATGCACATTTCATGAGGCCAGTCTCTTCCCTTAGCCCAGGAATTGTGCAATTTTCCCTCTCAGCCTTGTAGTTGTTTCCTTGATCTTGCTTTGTGAGTCATTTTGTTTGATCTAGTTTATTTTTTCCATCAATTCATTTTCTCCAAGAGGTATTATAGTTTTTGAGAACTTCTCTTGATCAGTTACTATCACTATGGATTCCAAAAGATCTATCTCAAGGGATACTACAAAAAGTAGCATGGGGGAGGAACTTCAGAGTACTACAGTGAATTTGTCAATTCTCTCAAACACTTAGTTGTTTATAGATAAAGAGTTAGACATTACATGACAAAAGGTGAATGAGGTATTCTAAAAAAAATTCTTCAAATTAGATCTTGAAGACCGACAATTGTACATCATTGTCCAAAGAAGGTAAAATTTTAAGGATGGAAATTTATTTTAAAGTTTAGAAACCTTGGCGAATGTTACTAGTCCCTAATACGCAAACTATAAAATATTTGGAGATATCTTTTTAAAAATACTGAAATTTGTATCTATTTTATATACAATGTCTATAAAATCTAAGTGATTTGTAAGGTAACATAATTTTATAATAGAAAATTTGGGCTAACCATTTTTAGAAAAAAATGAAAATTGGTGAATATTTTTTTTGGAAAAACCATGGAAAATTAGCCCACTTGAAAATATTAGCCCCTAAAATTTTCCATAGTCCAAAGGTCAGGATTACACAATAATGCATGCAAGTACCCAGTTTTTCCATGTGCGAACACTCTCAGTTGGATACTTTCCCATATGCATAACAAGACCATGACTGTCAAAAGTGCCAATGGACAAAGTTTTGCACCTTTTATTGCAGATGATTTTCAAAGTATGTTTATTTACCATTGCTAGAATCTTACATGGATTCTCACTTCTATGTTGTCACTAGCTACTAGAGCATAAAGGTTATCGTCAAAAGTTGGGTGAAATAGCCTTCCAAATTCTGCCAAATACCCAACAACACTTACAAGACAAAATCTCTGAGGATGTCTTATTAGTACTTGATAATCTTATGTTTTCGAATCTATTGCCAGATCGGTACTGATACCTTTCTAGAAGGTTGGGCATTCTTGCTTAATCAGGTTGTGAAGGAAGGAAAACCATCCAATTGGTCGGATTCGTTGGCTCAACAACTGAGGACCCATGTAAATAATGGTAATAACCCTCCTAAGGGTAAACAAGCTAGGTTCTACATGTCTTCTTACTTGTTGGATGCAATATGGGCTTAGAAGTCTTTTCTTGGCATGAGTTAGACCTAGTGAACAAGAGAACTTGTTGTGGGCATTTACTCCAAGGTGCTTTCAAAGTGCAGTTACAAAGGAGTAATTGAAAATTTGTCTCATCACTTCATCATTCCATTGTACAAGTTAATATTTCACAAGGATCCACCTTACATGTTCCATGGGTAAATGGAAGCAGTGTCAAAGTTAGCAGATTGGTGTTCTGAAGCATCCACATATTTTGTTGAGGGATGCAAATGACAAGTTGCTCATGTAAGAAATTTCCTATCATCTCTCCACAAGGTTATCAGGAGTTTTGCACTAGAAGAAGGCACCTTGGCTCGTTCTTCCTTTGCAAATTGGATTGTGCGAGATCAAGAATTTGAATGTTGCAGACACCAAAGGAAATGAGATAGATAAGTTTTCATCCAGTCATTTGTGTTAGAAGCTAGATCACTACTGGGGCGGGGGAGTGAATCAATAGTGATGGCACTTGTAAACTTTTTCTACAGATTACCATTATTTTAAACCATGCACATAGAAAAATATTAGAGCTTCAAAAACAAGTAAGACCATGAAAGAAATCACAAAATAGACACAAGTGTTTCCAGTGGAAAGCCCCCCTCCTAGGATAAAAACCACCCTTGTTGCTACTGCATTGCTCAATATATTTTATTAATTTGTTGATCAAATTTACATGGATTATCTTACAACCATAGGCTGGAAGACTTGGCTTCCTTCACAGTATGTTGTCATCTATCAGACAGAAAATCTATTTCTCTCATAGATCTATGGACTACCATCCGTTGAAGCCCACCATGATCAACATTCCTTGCCCAACTACCATTGAACTATCCAACTCCTATTAGATGGAGAAATATGTTCCTTCTATTGAATCTACCAAATCATTGTCTACTTTGAAGCCTCCATGCCTTCACTTCCTCCATGTGAGATTCATTTCACAATATTTTAGACTAGAATCTGAATTTGCTCAACATGAAAATCACAACAAAACCTTCATTCTGAATCAAAATCTCCAACAAAAACTGAAGAATAAAATAGGAGAAGACAATCTCCAAATACTCCACTAACTACCACACAATCTCATCAACCACTACTCCAATCCACACTTCAACAAAACATATTTTAGCTACTTTTTACTAAAACTAAAAAGTGCTTCAGAAATTATGCATAATACAACTTGCACACTCTTCTCCACACACACACTCACTCAACACATAAGAGAATAAACCATACTATCATTGGGCTTCCTCCAATATATAGATGAACAGAGGTGCTCAACTCAATAATTGCCAAGAACTATTGAGATCCATATTCTCTATCCATATGCTTGATTTGATCTACATTCAGATCATTGACTTGATCAATCCACTAAGCCAACTTACCTTTTGATATTTTCAATGTTAATCACTTTCTAGGAGTTCCCTGACCTTTTTCGACAATTACATAAAAAGTTTCGAACAAGAAAAGTTCAAAAAACCATTAATTAACCTGAGAAGCATGATGAAAGTAGGGAAAATGACCTCCAGGTTGCATACGCTACTCTTGTGAGGAAAACCTGGATATGTACGTTGTTCCTTTGAATGAAAGTAGCTAGTGTATACCCTCTAAAGTCCCAGTTTCCAACTAGTTTGGGACATCACTTGGAGCTGATCTCTAGATTTAAGTTGGGGACATAATGACACATTTTCAAGCATCTGTGACAAGTTTGCAATTGATGATATAGGCTAAGAACATCTCCAACAAGTCAATGACATCTAGTCCCTAGTCTACCAAACTCGTCATCAAGACCAACAACTCCACCTCCTCAAGCAGCAAGAACAACCTATGTAAACAAATCTAGCACCTGTAGCAACAAATCCAACACCTGTAGTAGAAACATCATGTCATCCAATTACCTCCATGATCTAGGTGGCTCCAGACATGCTCATAATTTAGAAGTGGCTATGGGAAAGGTCAAAAATCTAAGTCTTCATATTGAAGTGAAACCAACACTAGATCATAGTGCTTGTCACCCCAATTCCAATGGTGTGAAGGACACTGAAATACGAGCTCGTATGCTCAAGTTATAGATGGTCAAAGTTTTGGTCAAACTTAGCTAAGTGGTAGGATTAATGAGGAAAAATTTTGGCAATGACTCGATGAAAAGAATCAAGCCACCAGAATTGGAAAATTTGTTACCTAATTAATTTTCCTAGTGACCTTTAAAAAACGGTTGAAAATTTTGGCCACTTGTTTATAAAACTCCCAAAAAAACATTAAAATTGGGGGTCGGGCTACCACCTCTGACACCTCTAGTTATATTTTAAATATAAAATAAAACAAGACCATGGGATGGGGCCTGTAACTCTCTCCTAGTATGCCAGCCATGACACCAACCAACATTATAGAGACACAGATGGTGGGTGGTCAAAATTTACAACCCTGTCCCATCTCCAAGGAATCTTGATGGCTATGGTAACCACCCCATCTTGTCACAAGTTTGGAGGTTAGTGGGCATCGATCCCACTCGACCCATGTGGGTCAGCCCCCAACGGATGACCCCGTGTGGCATATGCCATCACCATACCATAACTCATCGCACACCCAAACAATGGCCACTAGCAAACAACATGTGTAACGGTTACAACAAATGCCAACGATCAGCGAAAAAGCACCAAAATTCAACCAACAAATGTGCCATATCGGGGGTCGGTGGGGTTAGAACCCTCGAGCACCCACAAAAAATGCCTTAACATTACCTTCACTAGCCAACAGGTGGTTAGGCATTCGTTGGAAAAGCAACCAGTTTTTTTTTTATTTAAACGTCAACAAATTTCTGATTTGAGGACTAGCGGAGGGCGAACCTATAGAACCATGAGTGAATCAGAGGAGTGGAACCCTCAGTTAGGGTATGATTAAGATGTTGAAAACATTCCCTTAGATGGTCAAGGGTGTCAGTGTCAGAATCTATCAGGCTTATAGTCATTTTTGTAATGTTCCTAGCTAGGATTCCAAACATTCAGTCAGAATCTCCATCTGAGTAGCATAAATTTAGGTGTCCAGTAGCAAGGAATCTTTGGAGAATCTTTTGGAATCTAAAAGATTCCCTTGGAGGCTGATTTTTGATAGAGGCGGAATGATGTCAACTTTATAGTCATCTTTCACAAAATTTCACAGGGATCACAGTGGTGTGCTCAAAATATTCATCTAAGAAGTATATTTTTTGGCCATCTTCAGAAAATAACCTTTAGGGGAATCTTCAACATGCCCGAGGGTCCAGAATTTGGCAGTGTCAGAAATGGGAAAAGTTTATAGTCGTTGGACATGATTTTGCACCACAAATTTAGTGGTGTTGTCTGTTTCAACAAATGAGCTTTTCATTTTTCGGTCATCCCTAAAAGTGGAGGTATATGATGCAGTTATGTCACACTTTTCTTCTGATATGCTGAGATGATGTTTTTGTTGTTAACATCCTTGATTACCATTATGTTTAGCGATACTTGTATGACACATCATGTGAGATTTTATTAGCTTGTCATGCTGAAGGAACTCCCATTTGAGTGAGAGTCCCTATAGGGAGAACGTCTCGTGGAAAGACATGCCACTCTTGTTGACTGAATTTTCCCATATGAGCGAGAGTTCTTGAGAACGTCTTGTGGAGAGACATGCCACTCTAGTTGAGGGTATTCATCCTCGTAATGACAAATAAAATACCATGTACATCATAATCATTTGTAGCATTCAATGAAGTGACCTCCCCACTCTTGACACGAGGGCACAGAGACGTAACCCACACTGGGTGAACTCCATTATCAATCTGTTGTGTCCTATGATTTGTTGATTTTCATTATGTTTCCTCTTCTTTCTATATGAACATGTGGATGTTTTATAATCCTTTATATGTAAATATGCTAACCTCGTAGAAGTAAAAGATCCTGGTTAATTCCAGTAGCTGAAGAGATTTAGACGATGTTTGGTATCAGAGAAGTCTTGTCACTGATGTGAACTGCGTGTGAATGATTGACCACGCAACAAGAAAGAAAATGGAGGAAGGAAAATATTTATATGAGGCCTTCTGCAGGATGTCAAAAATGGTAGATTTAATGTATGTAGGCTATGAGGAGAAGATGGAAAGAGAGGAACGTGAGAAACAAAGAGCAGAGGATGATGCTTCAGCTACCCCCACGAGTGAACATTCATCTTCTTCATCATCTTCTCATCATCTAAATGAGGAGATCAAGTAGAGCCTTCAAGGAGAGAATGCTGAATTAAGGAGAATTCTACAAGAAGAGAGACAGAGGAGAAGCAAAGATTTAAACTTCAGCTACAAGCCACAAAATAGGACTTGGAAAAATTGAAGCACAATGAAGGCATAGCAAATCCATCATCACCTGCTCAAGAATAGACAACTGAGGTAAATAGTGATGATCATTCTTCAGTTTCATTTTCACATGACGTTATTTCTATTGGAAACATGGATATACCCATTTCAGGAACTAGCATGAGACTCCTTACCAAGATGGGGTATAAAGGGGTAGGACTTGGTGTTGATGGCCAAGGAATGACTCCTCCATTGGAAGTGGTACAAAGACCCTGATTCGCAGGTTTGGGATACATTGAAGGAGAGTGCTCAAAAGTGTCAGAAGCTTCCAAGACATTATTGAAACTGTCAAGGAAAGAGAATGATGGGAACACATCACCATCCTCCCATGACAATGCACACCATACAAGAAGAGCTGAGGTAAGCTCTCATCATTATAACTGCACCAGAGACATTCAAGAGAGGAATAAATAGTCTCAATATTCTAAAGTTCATTTGGATTACAGGCATATTATTAATGATGAACATAAATCATGTCATGGAAAACTCTGTAGTTTTTGTGGTTTACATAACCACATGGTTACTGAGTGTTCAAAGAGAATGGCAGCAAGAAAGAGAATGAGGTGTGAAGGTTCTTATTTACATCAGGGAAGGAAGTAGCTTAAGTAGGTCTAGAGGAACAATAATTTTTTCATTCATTGCAACAAAGGTGGACATCAAAGAGCCATTTGATGGAGGCTCCATCTAGAGAAGCATCCAAAGGAAAAAAACACCCATGCAGGTACCAGTTGGTTAAGATTTTCAACAAGCAAATCCACCACAAAGAGATGAATCATTCACTTTCATGAGTGGGAGATCGTTTTTCTAGATATGGTAGCTTGTTATGCATGCCTTTTCTAAATCATGTTTTGCGATTTAAATTGTAAAAGGATGATGATATTTCCATCGCTTATTGAAGCAATGATGATGTTGTTGGCCTTTGTGGATAGTTGTGGTATGTATTTCTATTTTGATGTAGACATAACCGAAGAGTGTGTTTTGTAAACTATTGGAAAGGATGGAAATGATTGGGTCATGGTTGGTCATGTAATTTAGCCTATAATTTAAAAATATGTACTACAATTTTGCAGAGGATGCAGGTTTCTATTAAACAGTATTTTTGTCACACCCCCTGCACTTCCCTGTGTCATACCCCTGAGTTCCCAAAACTTGGGAATTATGCAGTGTACCCATCCTAATATGCAGTACATATCCTCCCTGAAGGACTAATGAAAACATGCCTTGAGCCTTCCCTAAAGGAGTAAGTTCAAAACCCTAATTTCTGAGTCATTCCGAGTGCAACACTACCAATCCATGATGATGGCAGGTTGCATCATACTAGCCTTGTGATGGAAACATATTTTTTACTTAGATACTCGTGTTGATCCCTAAAAGTCATTTTTTCCCAAAGGGGACAAGAAGCTTCATGATCTAGAGGCTTCAAGAATGATGAGATGTAAGTTTTTCGTTATGGACATGGTCAAATTCTACCAATATTTCCCTTTAATCATATCCCTATGAGCTTCCTCGTTGATATTAGGGACTTCCCCTATCTTTGGTGAGATCCTAACTCCCTCTCCCTAATTATATATTCATCCTCTTTCATTCCCAAATGGTTGGTCTCTGATTATTTTCACCCTTATGCTGAGATAATGCCTACATGTTATTCACTTTGGCTTGGAGAGGGAGTGCTTCGAGAGCTTGAGCTTGGACTTGGACATTCAATCAAGGAGGGTTTACTAACATCAAGGTCTGGGTTGTATGCTTCCTGTTTTATTCATCAATATATACAACAACTGGTTCACTTTCCATAAATGCTTCTATCAATGCATCATTTATCTCAATGCTCCTTGATCTATTAAGTGGATTACATTTAATTATGCTTGTTGCACTTGTATACTATGTTGTGTCTTTGGCGTCTTATGCGGGTATTCAAATGCTGTGAGCAGTAGGGCTGAGCCTAAGGAGCAAGAAATCAAGATCTTCAACAAATGAGTGCATTATAGCATCAGAACGAGGTAGGTCTCCTTCCTCCTCTCATTTCCATTGTAATTTAGGAAAGCGTCTCATTGATTGTCATGTTGGTTGCTAGTCCCACTCATTGGGCTAGAGGGATCATCTCTATCTGTAGAGAGAATTTACCTAGACAAAAATTGTTGACTCCACTAGGGAAGCAATAACATTTCCATCCATTCCTTTGATCTAATTCTCTGATGAGTTTGACCAACCATCGATTTCTTGGCTTTTGTGCATCACTGTAGATTTATGTAGTCACTAGTTTTTGCTTGAGAGTGTTGAGCCTGGTCTAATTTTGAATAATTTTTATTTTTCCTTATTTTCCTCCCCCAACGCATTTTATACTCTACCAGAAGCACTGCCATCACTGATTTTGAAATTACATTCATGTCGTCTTGACTTTCATTGCCCTTTTTCCTTCAACAAGCATGCTAATCCCAAAGGTAAAAGAAAATTATGGTTTCTTCTTTTTTTCGGTGGATTTCAGCCTATGTGAGTGATTTTCTAGTGTCATTATAGTGTGTTTGTCTTGATTGTTGTCCTTTGTGGTTCCAATTGTCACTTGGATTTTGTTGATGTGTGTTTGAAGCTTGATTTCCTTATAGGGTTTCTAGGTCACCCTTCGCTCATCACTTGGCTTGTCTCTGTGAGATTGATTGCCTCCATTTAGGAGTGTTACTACAGTTAGGACATTATCTTCAAGTTTCTTTCAGTTCATATTTATGAAGTTATTTTCAATAGTATTGGATCACTTTAGTACTTTGAAAAATTGCTTTTACTCCATTGTCAAACATGGATTACAATTGTTTTCTTTGGCGAAACCGAAAGTGAATGCTTGCTTTTTTTTTGTTATTTTGAAAAGAAAATTAAAAGGATTTCTTCATTTAAGTATTTTTGAAACGATTTGTATTCGAAACCAAAAAGTGAATGAAATTTTCATTTTAGTTATTTTGAATTTCAATTTTCCCTCCACTTTTGCATTAGTTTGCATTTTTGAATCAAAGTGAAAGGAAAAGAACAAAAATATTAGTGCATCTTAGTGAAAGAAAAGTGATTTTTGTTTCTCATAGGATTGCATTTTGGCATTGCATTTGTTAGTGAAAGTGAAAGAGTAGTTTTCATTTTTACATCTTGCATTGGAAAAGTTAGGGAGTTATGTTTTGATGCATTTTGCTTGATTGATGCATTGTTTGGTTGTCTCTCTTCCCTCATTAGTTTAGCCTTCATCGAATGAAAATATTTCATTTTTCTCATTTAGTTGCATTATAGGAATTAAGGTGACATCGTTGAGCCATAAAATTGAAACCTAATTCAAGATGAACTTAAAATCTACCTCAATTAAACTAAGTAGCATTTGTAACCTAATGAAAGTATCTAGAGGTCTAGGCTAGATATGTGTTCCGACATCATTAAACATAGCAGTTGTCGATAATTGCTTGCATTGTATCCCAGGGGTGACATCTCATTCTAGTACGGAAGTATATCGAAGGTTCTCTAGTACTTTCAGGTATATAGGAGGCACTTCAGTATGGAAAGTATATAGGAACACTCTCACTGAACAATTATGAATTAGACAATGATAACATGGACTTGTGCTCCCCATACCGTCGAGTATATATTGGGAGACCCCACTCAGTTGCTATCCTTTAGCCATAGGTAATTGAGTCAACCACCTTGTAAAGATGATACACTAAACAAAACATTCGGGGAGATCGATCGTTGTATGTTAAGTACTTGGTTTTGGCTAAGGTGTATATAATGCTTCATAGATACTTGGTAAACCCTCTTTCCTAGTATTAACCATTTTGATTTATTTATTGTTTTGTGTCATAAAATTAACTGCCAATGATAACATGGTGAACCCATGCAGTTGCTTCTTGGCCTCACATTGAGTAATTCCTTGTAAAGTTTAACTTTAATCAGCCCTCAACAAAATCATCTCTTCTCCTTATGCTCTTGAGAGAAATTCGTCATGGCTGAACCATTCTATTCACCTCACAGTTCTCCTTCATCATCTAATACTGAAGGGTCTTCACAAGGAGTTCATCCTGAACTTTCACAGTCACTTGAAGCTTAAGGATTTGAACTTGGAATTGTCCCAAGTATCCAACTCCTTACTTCTCATCATCCACCTCGAGACACATCATCCTCTCAAGAGTTTGATGTAGAAACCCCTGAGAGTCCACAAAGGTTTGCTTTATACCCTCTGAATCCACGTTTTGATCTGTTTTTTATATCTCCTCAACATCCTTATAGTCGATCTGATAAACCTAGCGTTCCTTTGGAGTGATCTCATCATCCATCTAGGATTCCTCCTCATCAACTATTTCCACGTATCACTTCAAAAGTTGATATTTTAACCTCTCCTCAAGGTCCTCTGAAAATCTTCAATACCCACACTCCTAGTGTTGATAATGATTCTGAATATGATTTCCCCTCGAAAGGCTTTCCTTACGTAGGAAGAGTTCCATCTCAACCACCTCCTGAAAATAGTGGGCCTATGCTTCCACATGGTTATACAACCTTGGCTCGACTAGTTTCAGGAACTCCCAGTGCTTCTTCATTATACCAAAATCCAATTTTGTCATCAAATTCTATGCCTAGTTATGGTCCGTTTATTCCTAATGTGACATATCATAATCCTGTACAAACTACCACTACTTCAGTTTCGATTCAACTGATGATTTTATCACAACCGTTACCTTCATTTCAACCGTCAATGCCGATGCAACTGATAGTTTTTGTTTATACATCTATAAGTTCCTCAGTTCCCCCACCAAGTGGACAAAATGTTCCATTGCCTCATTCCTAGCATGGGGGGGGGGGACTCAAAATATCCCTCTTGTCTCAATTGGAACCCATGTGAGTGGATAACAAACTCACATGGTTGGAGTGAGTCAACCAATTAGTGGTATTCCTAATCTCGCTAAATCATCTATTCCAGTCGGAGCTAGTAGTGTCCAATATCAATAGCCTTATATAGCCTAGATACCCCTCCAACAGTCTTATGTTCCATATGGTTCACAAGCACTGAAAAATACACCTTATATTCTGCAAATAGGTCCTCATGTGCAACCTGGTCAAAATCCTATTCCCGGTCCATATGGTCAAATCCTAATTGGAACTTATCAATACCAACAAGGAATCCCTTAAGGAATTGTTCAACAACCTTTACAGCAACAAGGGAAACCTTTGCAGCAACAAGGGAAACCTTTGCAGCAACAGGGGAAACCTTTGTAGTAGTATCAACAACCTTTGCAACAACAAACGCAATTTTTCCAACAGCTGAATCAACTCTTGTATCCACAAGGTCAACCTTTGCAGTAGTAAAGTCAGCCTTTGCAGTAGCAAACCCAACATTTATATCAATAAGGTCAAAACTTGTAGACAAAAGGCCAGCCCATGTAGCAGTAAGGCCAACAGCTTTATTACCAAGGTCAATAGTTGCAGCAACTGTATAATCCATATGCCGCACATAATGTTTATTCACTTAATGGTTGCCAATGGTCTATGACATATAAATATCAACCCTACCCTGAAAAGAATCCACCTTATGGTCATGGTATCCCTCAATGGGGGCAAAATCAATCCCCTTATGGTCAATATCCTCCGCTTTGGGGAAAAAACACTTACCAATAAGGTTGGAATCTACAGACTTGTCCTTATCAAAGGCCTTACATGTCTTTTAACCCGCAATTGTCATTTCTAGTGATGTTGGAACTTCCCAATGTCTCAAGGCTTACCAATGATCCAATACTTCACTCGCCTTATTGGCCTCTAGTTCCCACTATGATTCTAAGTGATTTCCCCAAATTCAAAGGAAAAGATAAAGAAGGCCCTCAGGCCCATGTGATGACATATCAGTCTTGGTGTTCTTCAAATTCCTTTGTTGATGATTTTGTTTGCCTCCACCTCTTTCAGCGAACCTTGACAAGTGCTGCTGCAAAGTGGTACATTGAATTGCATCGAGGTACCTATGCAGACTTCAATTCTTTTTCCATGGCCTTCCTTACTTCCAATTTCCAGTTCATTATGGAACTCATACCCACTTGCTCACATCTCTGAAATATGATACTGCAACCCATATCTCTGATGACATCCATGAATGGAGACATCGATGTCACCTCATCAAGTTTGAAATTCCTCATGAGTTTCTAACTGGATGGTTCACCAAGTATTCATAAACAAAATCTTTGCAGGTATAGAAATAGGAGGTTGTGTTACTAAGGATCAAGCCATTCCCCGTGCCCAGTATCTAGATTTGGTTTATTCCCAATCTAGCACGCTATATGAAATCTTACTTGATGCTTGAAGGCCATATTTGGACCCAGCATCTTCGAAGTGTCCCAACATACCACCTGTTGATGGTATTATTGGATCAGTATCTCAAACTTCCACCAAATCTTCTTCAAAACAAAAATCTGTTTTGAATATTGGTTCCAACCCTCCTTCTAAAACTCCACCGAATCTTGATAAAACCTTTGAGGTTAATGTCATTCAGTCTACTGCGGTAGAAAAAGCCTCGGAAGGTAAGAAAAAGGGTAAAGGTAAAGAAAAATATGATACCCCGAAACAGGATCCTCCTAAGCCATATGTTGATGATGCCTCTAAACGTATGCCTAAGTATCATTACCTCATTTGTGAGGAAGATCATTACACCAAGGATTGTCCCCATTGTACAAAAGTTAGTAATTTATTGAAAGGGACTCTGACTATACTAAAAGAACCATTTCCATCATAAAAGTCTTAGTTGGTAGACCAACCACAATCCTCTGCCTCTTTAAGTTCTCAAGTTTACATGAGTTGTACAGTACCTATCTCTGTTTCCACCCGGTCAAAAGAGTATCAAGCTCCTCAAAAGAAGACAGTGGAAAAATAATTCACTAAAACACCTTCTAGTTCCGTTCCACCCAGTTCTGGTCCTCTTCATATTGTGAGACCTAATAATGATTCCATCTCCTAACCACCTCCCAAAGGTGTGCTTCGGAAGTCATCCTATAATCTGAACACTAGAGCTACTCAACATTATAGTATTGTCGAACACTTAGCTCAAGCGCCCTCGGCAATGCTGCGTCCGAAGTTCTCCAAATTTGTCCAATGTAGTAGAAATCATTATTGTCTATTATAGGAGGCATCGATCCTATCGATTTGAACTTAATCAATTTCGATCTAGAAAACCTTTTTCATGATCTTCCTCATCAAATTACATTTTTTATTCAAGTCATTATAAAAGGAAAGATGATTCATCGGACTGTCATTGATGAGGGTGCTTCCACCTACATCATGTCTATTTCATGTTGGAAATCCATTGGCTCTCCACCTCTCAACCAGTCCCTGAACACCTTAGAAGCCTTTGATGGCAGAGGCTCCTGTCCTTATGGTATTCTCACAAGTTTTCCCATCACCTTGGAAGGGAAAACTATCGAGTTAGAAGTAGAAGTTGTAGATGCAAATCTAAATTACAACCTTCTACTTGGGTGAAGTTGGACCCATGCCATGTTTTGTGTGGTGTCCTCTTTGTTCCAGGTGCTCCATTTTTCTCATGAGGGGAAAATTTTCACCCTTGATCAATTATCCTTTTTCTCTTCTGGATCCTCAAATGGAAATGTTGCATATGTGGGAAATACTAATATTCCATATGAGAGCATGGGGGGAGGTATTTTCAAAGATTCTACTTTAATGGTAACTTTTCCTCTCCCACCTCCACATGTCATCTCAATCAACATGATATATATTCTCCAATAATGCATCCATAATCCCTACTCCAGATCAGGTTGATTCTTTTGCTGATGCTATGCCGCTAAGTCCTTGAGAGAAAGCTTATCAAGAAGTTATCTTGGCTTTAGTGGCTGCTTCAGAAATTCATACTATTCTTAGTATGGACCTAGATACATATTCACAATCTCCTTAGCTTGCTTCTTGGGATTCTACGGATCCCTTGAATGAGATATTCCCCACTGACGAGAGTATTGTTGAGGTTATGTCTCTTGATCAAACTCCTTGGAATGATGCCCATTATCGTTCCTCATTTCTTCCAAGTCTTAGTGAGATGCCTTCATGTCTTGAGGATTTTGTTTCTAATAACCCGACGCATCCACTTCAAACACCTATTTTGGTGCACGAAGTGTTTTCCGAAGGTAATATGGGAAATATTACTACAGCCTTCCCATTGACATTTCAGTCCAACCTGAAGTTCTCAAAATATTTCAACTAGAGGCATGTTTTTCTTGCCATGAGATTAATATTTTCTTTCCTTATTTTATGATATTTCCTCACCAATTTTTTACCATTCACCCATCATCGCAATGACATATTGATCCTATGACTTGTAACCCTCAGTCACTCAGGGGGCATGGGGGCATAGTCCTTTATGTGTGTTATTCCATTATTTGGCCGAGTCGATGCTTACACATCATGCCAATGGTGAAACTTCGGTTTCATTCTCTGTTACTCAATTAGCTGAGTCAACGAATGGGATCCATCTAAACTTTTTATGCTTGGCCATCCGTGTAAATACACTTTTTGTACATTAGTGTGTGAATTCATTGGCGTGCATATTTTATTTTTTGGTGTGATTGTTTTCTTTGTAGACATGCTTCCTTTGCTTACCTTGTGTTCCACTCAGTTCACAGATGTCGTCAAACCATTATGTTGGTTTTGATGATGTTTCTTGTCTTAGCACATAGAAATTATCCTCCGCAACTTGGGCACTCTTTTCCCCTGATGGCGAGCTGATCAATCTACAGGGTATTTTCCTGGGACGAACAACTAATAATATTACTGTGTACAGTGCAGGTGTTGAACTGTTATCAGAAGCAGTTGCTCTCAGAGTTAGAACTTTGGTTGTTAATTTATATTCACAACTCATTGTGCTACAATTAAATGGTCATTATTGAGTGAGAAATCCACAAATTTGTTAATGTATCTACATGTTTGATTACTCAAAAGAAATTTTGATTATATCACATATCAACACATTCCACGAAATTTGAATACATTAACAGCTGCATTATCAAATTATGTTTTAGATAGACATTTGTGTCACTTATGAAAAAAATCAATCACATCATCATGATATATGAACACATAAGTAAACAATAGAAACATGCATATATATATATATATATATATATATATATATATATATATATATATATATATATATATGTTGAGTCTCTCAAAGTTTGTTCATCAAAATCTCAAAAATGAGTGTTCTGGGACACATGGGTTTCAAAGCCTACAATAGTGCAGATAAACATGACTACGAAAACGCTATTCACCCACATGATTCTCATGATAGCATGAGACCACTATGATCCCTCATCCTAATAACCGACGCAGTCTCACAGACACTCCTACTATATGCCTCTGGTACCACAATGGCATGTCATCTATAGTTGTGTACTCTAGAATTCCCCGAGTAATCATTTTCTATATTTCGTTCCATTTCTACCATAGTATATTCTCCTTCCTCATATGGATCATATTTTATCTGACATTCTACTCGTCGTGCTATTGGCAACATGCAAGAAGGAATTTTTGGTCCTACATCTACAAAATTATCACAATTAAACTCTCAGATGCACTTCAAACAAAGAAATCATAAAACTTGAAAATTTCCAAAAAACAATTTTTACCTACATCGGTCGACTATGCACCTAGTGGTAGAGGAAGATTTGGACCTCCTCTAAAGTTTGTGCCTACATAAGCATAGTCAGCCACGATGATTATTTTTTTGCGTAGCCAACCAAATAATGATGGAGGGAAATGCATCCGTTTACCTGCTCCCCCTTGAGGCATGATCTCACTCCATTTGAGAAACCTTGTATCTTGTGGAGCTAGGTCATCCACCTCTACCCACTAATATCAAAATAGGGGCATGCGCTCCAAGACAAAAGTGACCAAAATTGATCCAAAGTCGAACTGCTTCAAGTTCCCTAACTTGCCTTTGGTCAGTTGTCTCTTCATGTTGACCATAAGTCCTTCGCACTAGTTGAACACTGTTGGAGCAATAAAATCCATTGCATATTAGAATTTTCATTTCGTCGCCTCATGCAATGCCTGCCCTGTGGCTATACAGTCCATGGTGTGTAGAATTGTCCTCGAAGGAAGGTTATCGATGTTTGTTATCTTCATCTTCTCACTCACAATTGCTTTGCACCTGGGCAAATGCCTTTTGATCAACGTATTGGTTCTCTCTCCTCTAGTACAGGCTCCAAAGAGTTGGACCCCCTCCCCTCTTCTGGAAAATCTAGTGGTGAAGTAGATACTAGCTACTTCTAGCTCTTGTTCTTGATCTCCAATGATGAAGATCTTCCGATAGACATCCCATAGTCCAATGAGATATTCTAACAACTCATTTTGAGCTCTGAGTCCTAGGGTTTGGAAGAACTTTAGTAATATGTAGTCCCTTAGAGAATTAACACATTCAACGTTTTGGGAAGCTTGGTGATCTTCTACGTCGTGGCCTCTTTCCTTCCATTCGATGGCCATCTCTATCAAAATCTCCTACAAACAACTCATAAAAATAATTTAGATGCCCTTCCACGGATAAATTTTTTGAAAAAAAACAATTTAAAGAGAGGATTTCTTGTTTTACTTTTTGGTCTATGTCCATCACAACTGTTTGAATTATTTTCGCACTGGCAACATGAGAGCCTTTTGGACTAAGGGGTGATTCGTCCAGATTCGATGATCAGACTCAAGTTGATCACCCTCGATAATAAAAATGAAAATCCTCCACTTCAACACCTAAAAATCCTATGAAATGGCATGAAATAAGTATGAAAAGAAAGATAAGGGGAAGAACTCTTACCTACAGCCGATGGTTCGTGAAATGGTGCCTTGGATCTCCCACACTACTTACCTGAAGAATTAAGAAAAATGGGGTAAAATGCACTCTCCAGTTTACTCTAAGTGAAATGGTAAAAATGCTTTTACTTTTGGTCTATTTATAAGTTTTTAAACACATTTTGCCAATTTTTTTATTATTTTTCTCGATATCCGTGCTGTGTGGTTATCTTTGTGCAATTATAGGATCTTTTTGGGGGTAACAGTGATCATTTTTTACCGATTCAATGAGTTTTTGTTTTATCTCTTTTTTGGGCTCGTTAAAAATAAACGAAAAAGGAACCCCCCTGTAGTCATCTTTAAGTTATTTTCTGACTCTCGAAATATGAAAAGATCATCAAGTACTTGTCTTTTCGAACTTGTTAAATTAAATGAATTGATGTCGTCTTAGTATACATTTTCCCATTTTTCAGGCTGGGAAAGACTATTTATGAAAAAGGTACACCTTGGTCGACATGGTGAAGATGTTCTCTTGAATATTGTTTTCTACCTTTCTGGGTTCGAGAGACAAATTACGAAAAGGGACATGATTGAGTTTTCATTTTCATTTCTTTTTCAAACTCTCTAAATATGAAAAAGACACTGAGTTATTCTTTTGTTGAACTTGTAAAACATTAAATGATGAAAGGTTTGCCACATCGAGACCGAGTTTCTCCTGCCTAAGGCTCGTAAAACTTACTAGGATGGATTCATTCGAAGAATGAACTTATACAAAAATCATATGCTATCCCCTTCAAGCTTTTGATTAAAAATAATTGGGGTACTCACTAGAAATAGTGGGGAAAAATGAAAATGAAAAATCTCTTGTATAGGCAACATGTCACTCTTGAACATGACACTCATCTGTTTCTCGAGTCGGGTTTGTGATATCCTCACTCAGTCACTTGTATTTCCAAGTTTCGTTGATACATTTTGCCTCTCATCTGACTATTCCACTTCGTCATCATGACCCTTGGTCCTACATTGAGTCAAATGTTGCCACACTCCGGAGTTATGTCACCTATATGTTCAAGAGAAGTCCTATTTATAGTTTATTACCTATACATTTTCTGACCTTTTTCTACAGTTTTGGATCATACTCATTTATTCCACTTTATTCCTTTTTTCGTGTCAATGGTAAGGGAATCATTATCGACCTCCCTCGATGGGTCACTTCCTGTCGACATCAGCTCATTATCCGGGAAGATGACTTAGAAACTCCCTTTTAGTACCTTGGACTTTGCATTCCTTAATGGCAAGTTCTTCGCATTTGATGATAGGTTTTCAGCATTGGCCTTTGGTCGGATGATTCCATGAGTGTTCGACTTCAGCTTCATTTTCACATTCAGGATTATATTGTCGTACCTTGAGGACCATTGTCATTATTGGTGGTTTGTCTCGTGCCTGTTAACGGTTCACATCATTAGCTGTAAATCAGGTGGTTCTATAGCATGTTCAACTTCGATACATTCATTCGCATGTTAGAATTTTTACTTTGATTGGGTTGGGATGGAGCACAAGACCCTGAGTTTTGTCTCATATAATGCATGCTACGTGGAGTTATGTAATTTTCATGATTGTATGCATGTTTCATCTATAATGATGGTTGTGAACATGCCATGGGACCCTATATCTATGATGATGATGATCCTTCTATATATCGGGTGGCTACATCCATACCTTGGATCTTATATTTCTAGATGATCCTTTTCATTCAGATTGTTGTGCCCATACCAGGGATATTTTGGCATAGTTCTTTCTATCCGGATGGTTGCATCCATACTGTGGATTCATGTTTTGATATCATGCGTCCTTGATTTGTAGGTATCATGACGATGTTTGTTCATGTCCTTAAAAAATCTAGTAAAGCATATCAGCCATCACTCCCTATTCTACCTTCATGCTTTAGGGGGCATCTATTACACAATATTTTGTCACACCTCCTACATTTCCCTGTGTCATACCCCGGAGTGCCAAGAGCTAGGCAATTATGTAGTGCATGCATCCTGATATGCAGTACAAATCCTCCCTGAAGGACTAATGAAAACATGCCTTCAGGCTTCCTTGAAGAAGTAAGCTCAAAAATCTAATTTCAGGGTCACCGCGACTACAACACTTCCAACATGTCCTAATGGTAGGTTGTATCATACTAGCCTCACGCTAGTACCACGGTTTTTACTTGGATACTCACGCTAATCCCTAAAAGGCAAGTTTTCCCAAAGAGGAAGAGAAGCTTCGTGATCTAGAGGCTTCCTAAATGATGAGATGGAGATTTTTTGTTGTGGATGTGGTCGAATTCTCCCAATATTTCTATTTGATCTTATCCGTATGAGCTTCATCCTTGAGATGAGGGCCTTCGCCTATATTTCATGAGATTCTAACTCCTTCTCCCTGCCTATATATTCATCCTCTTCCATTCCCAAATGGTTGGTCTCTGATTATTTACACCCTTATGCTAAGATAGTGCCTACATGCTATTCACTATGGCTTGGAAAAGGAGTTCTTGGAAAGCTTGAGTTTGAATTCGACATTCACTTAAGGAGGCATTACTAACATCAAGGCCTGGGTTGTATGCTTCCTCTTTTATTCATCAATATATACAACTACTGGTTCACATTCCATAAATTCTTGTCTTAATGCATCATTTATTTTAATTCTCCTTGATATTTTAAGTGGATTACATTCGATTATGCTCGTTTTACTTGTATGCTTTTTTGTGTTTTTGGCCTATTCTGCAAGTATTCAAATGCTGAGAGGAGTAAGGTTGAGCCTGAGGAGAAAGCAATCAAGATCTTCAACAAGGGAGTGTGTTATAGCATCAGAACAAGGTAGGTATCCTTCCTCTTCTCTCATTTCGATTGTAATTTAGGAAAGTGTCGCGTAGATTGTTAGGTTTGTTTCTAGTCCCACTCATTGGGCTAGATGGATAGTCTCTGTCTACAGAGAGGATTTACCTAGACAACAGTGTCGGTTCATCACTTATGGCTCTGAAGGACAAGGGTGAAGGAGAAGGAAGTGTGACCTGTCAGGACACTTGTGGCACAGACAATGTACATATTAGTTGCAGATTATGTTCATGCTTTTAGAGGACTAAATGCTCCTCAATGGGGACAAAAGATCTAGGTGGCTCCAGACATTCTCAGAATTCAGCAGTAGCTATGTGAAAGGTCAAAAATCAAAGTCTTCATGTTGAAGTGAAACTAGGACCACATTGTATTGCTCGCCACCTTCATTCCAATGGTGTGAACGACACTCAAATCTGAGTTCGTATGCTGAAGTTATAGTCGGTCAAAGTATTGGTCAAACTTGACCAAGGGGTAGGCTTAAATAGGAAAAACTTTTGCAACAACTCGTCGCATAGAATCTAGACACCAGAATGAGTGAATTTGTTTCCTACTTAAGTTGTCCAGTGACCCTTAAAAACCCGGTCAGAAAATTTGGCCACTTATTTTTAAAAAGTACAAAAAAATTATTAAAATTAGTGAGAAAGCTACCACCCTCGCCACCACCAGTTATATTTTAAATATAAAAACAGTAAGACCATGGGACGAAGTCTACGGCTCTAACCCAAGAACCTACCCACCGCACCAACCCACATTACATAAATGTAGGTGGTGAGTGGTCAAACCCTACCACCCTGTACCATCTCCAAAAAATCCCGAAGGATATGGTAATGACATCATCGTGTGACAAGTTTGGAGGTCGGTAAGGATAGAACCCACCCAGCCTACATGGGTTGGCCCCAACAGGGAGCCCCATGTGGAATATGCTAGCACCATACCATAACTCACTACACACTCAAAAAAGGATTGCTAGACAACAATATGTGTTATGGTTACAACAAATGTTGATGGTCAACCAAAAAGCAACAAAACTCAAACAACTAAATGCACCATATTAGGGGTCAGTGGGGTTGGAACCCCCAACCACCCATAACAAATACCTTAAGAATACCTCCACCAGCCAACACGCCATTAGACCTTTGTTGGAAAATCCACCAACAATTTTTTTATTTAAACCTCAACAAATTTCTCATTTGGGTAACGGTGGAGGGTCGACCTATAGAACCATGAGGGAAATAGAGGAGAGAAACCCTAAGCAAGGGCATCATTAAGATGCTGAAAAATATTCCCTTAGAGGGCCAGGGGTGCCAGTGTTAGAATTTATCAATATTATAGTCATTTTTGCAAGCTTTCTCACCAGGATTCCAACCATGTAGTTAGAATCTCCATTTGAGCAACATAAATTCATGTGTCTAGCTGTAAGGAATCTTTGGAGAATCTTGTGGAATGTAAAAGATTCCCTTCGAGATTGATTTTTTACTGAGGTAGAATGATGTTGACTTTATAGTCATTTCTTATAGAATTTCATAGGAAGCACAGTGATGTGCTCATAATATTTTTCCGAGCGACGGACTTTTTAGCCACCTACAAGAAAGAATCTTTAAGGGAATCTTCAAGACACCCGAGGGTCCAGAATTTGATGGTGTCAGAAAGGGGAAAAGTTTATAGTCATTTGACACGATTTCACGCCTCAAAATTTAGCGGTGTTGTTTATTTCAATAGCTGAGATTTTCATTTTTTGGCCATCCTCGAAAGTGGAGGTATATGATGAAGTTATGTCATTCTCTTCTTCTGAATTGCTCAGATGACATTTTTGTTGTTGAGATCTCTAATTACCATTATGTTGAGGGATACTTGTATGAAACATCATGTGAGATTTTATTAGCTTGTCATGCTGAAGGAGAATGACTCATGGAGAGACATGCCACTCTTGTTGAGGGAATTTTCCCATATGAGCAAGATTTCCTGAGAACGTCTCATGGAGAGACATGCCACTCTAGTTGACAATATTGATCCTTGTAATGACAATGAAAATACAATGTACATCATCATCATTTGTAGCATTTAATGAACCAGCCTCCCCACTCTTGACACCAGGACACAAAGACATAACCCACACTTGGTGAACTACATTATCAATGCCTTGTGTCCTTTGATTTGCTGATAATCATTATGTTTCCTCTTCTTTCTGTCTGTACATGTGGATGTTTTATACTCTTTTATATGTAAAACTTATAACATCACAAAAGTAAAGGATCTTGGTTAATTCCAGTAGATGAAGAGTTTCAGATCAAGTTTGGTATCAAATCGGTCTTCTCACTGATGTGAATTGTGAGCGTGAATGATTGAACGTGCAACAAGAAAGAAAATGGAGGAAGACAAATATTTGTATGAGGCCTTCTGCAGGATGTCAGAAATGGTAGATTTAATGCATGAAGGCTATGAGGAGAAGATGGAAAGAGAGGAATGCGAGAAAGAAAGAGCAGAAGATGATGTTCCATCTACCCTTCGAGTGAACATTCATCTTCTTCATTGTCTTCTCATCATCTGAATGAGGAGATCAAGTAGAGCCTTCAAATAGAGAATGTTGAATTGAGGATACTTCTACAAGAAGAGAGAGAGAGAGGAGACGTAGAGATTGTAGCTTCAGCTACAAGCCATGGAAGAGGCCTTGAAAAAGTTGAAGCACAATGAAGGCATAATGAAGCCATCATCAAATACTCCAAGATTGACAGCTAAGGTAAATAGTGATGATCATTATTCAGTTTCATTTTCACATGAAGTTATTTCTATTGGAAACATGGATATACCCATTTCAATAACTAGCATGAGACACCTTAGCAAGATGGGGTATAAAGGTGGAGGACTTGGTGTTATTGCCCAAGGAATGACTCTACCATTGGAAGTGGTACAAAGACCCCGATTAGCAGGTTTGGAATACACTGAAGGAGAGTGCTCAAAGGTGTGACAAGCTTCCAAGACATTGCTAAAACTATTAAGGAGATAGAATGATGGGAAAACATCACCATCCTCCCATGAAAATGCACATCGTAGAGCAAGAGCTCAGGGAAGCACTCATTGTCATAATTGCACGAGAGAAATTCAATAGAGGTATAAATGGTGTTGAAAATCTAAAGTTTATTTTGATTACAAGAATATTCTTAATGATGAACATAAATCATGTCATGGAAATCTATGTAGTTTTTGGTTTACATAACCATGAGGTTACTAAGTGTTGGAAGAGAGTGGCAGCAAGAAAGAGGATGAGGTGTGAAAGGCCTTCTCTACATCAGGAAAGGAAGTAGCTTAAGCAGGTTTGGAGGAAAAATAATTTTTGCAGTCATTGCAACAAAGGTGGACATCAAAGAGCCATGTGTTGGAGGCTCCATCTAGAGTAGCATCCCAAGGAAAAAAGGCCCATGTAGGTACTAGTTGGTGAAGATTTTCAACAGGAAAAACCACCACAAAGAGATTACTCATTAACTTTTATGAGTGAGAGATGGTTTTTCTAGTTATGGTAGCTTGTCATGGGCACATTTCGTAAATCGTGTGTTGTGATTTAAATTGTAAAAGTGATGATGAGTTTTGCATCGCTTATTGAAGCAACGATGATGTTATTGGCCTTTGTGGATAGATGGGGTGATTTCTATTCTGATGTAGACTTGACCAAAGAGTGTGTCTTATAAACTCCTAGAAAGTATGGAAATGCTTGGGTCATGTTTGGTCATGTAATGTAGCATGTAATTTGAAAATATGTACTACAGGTTTGTAGAATATGCATGTGTCAGTTCATCACTTATGGCTTCGAAGGACAAGGGTGAAGGAGAAGGAAGTGTGACCTCTTAAGACACTTGTGGCACAAAAAATGTACATAGCAGTTGCAGATTATGTTCATGCTTTTGGACGACCAAATGCTCCTTAGTGGGGAGAAAAGATCCAGGTGGCTACAAACATAATCAGAATTCAGCAATGGCTATGGGAAAGCTCAAAAATAAAAGTCTTCATATTTAAGTGAAACTAGGACCACATTGTTTCACTTGTTGCCTTGATTCCAATGGTGTGAATGTCACTCAAATTAGGGTTTGTATGCTCAAGTTATATCAGGTTAAATTTTTGGTCAAAATTGGCCAAGTGGTAGGCTTAAAGAGGCAACAATTTTTCAAAAACCTAGTGCATGGAATCTACCCAACAGAACCAATGAATTTATTGCCTACTTAATTTGCCTAGTCACACTTAAGAAACCAGTTGAAAAATTTGGCCACTTATTTTTTTAAAGTACACAAAAATATTAAAATTGGGGGGTAGGCTACCATCCCCGCCACCCTCGGTTATATTTTAAATATATAAAAAAAGGGACAATGGGATGGGGACTGTAGCTCTGACTTGGGACCCCACCCACTGCACCAACCCACATTACATAAATGCAAGTGGCGAGTGGTCAACCCTCGTCACCCTATCCCATCTCCAGAAAAGCTCGAAGGATATGGTAATAACGCCATCTTGTGACAAGTTTGGAGGTCGGCGAGGATAGAATCCACCAAAGCCACGTGGGATTGCCCCAGTGGGCAACCTAATGTGGCATATTCCAACACCATACGATAACTCACCGCACACCTAGACTAGGATTTCCAGCCAAAAATATGTGTAACAATTACAACGAATGCTGATGGTCAACCAAAAAGTGTCAAAATTCAAATAGTGAAATGCGTCATATTGGGTTTTGGTGTGGTTGGAAACCCTAACCACCCATAAGAAATGCCTTAGCATTACCTCCGCCAGGCAACACACCGTTAGAACTTTATTGGAAAATCCACCAACATTGTTTTTATTTAAACCTCAACAAATTTCTCATTCAGGGACCAACGAAGGGTGGACCTATAGAGCCATGAGGGAATCAAAGGAGCGGAACCCTGAGCGAGGGTATCATTAAGATGCTAAAACATATTCCCTTAGAGGGCCAAGAGTGCTAGTGTCAAAACTTATCAAGATTGTAGTTATTTTTGCAAGTTTTCTCGCTAGGAGTCGAACCATGTAGTCACAATCTCCATCTAAGCAACATAAATTCAGGTGTCCAGAAGCAAGGAATCTTTGGAGAATCTTGTGAAATCTAAAATATTCCCTTGGAGGTTGATTTTTAACCGAGGCATAATGATGCCAACTTTATTGTGATTTTTCATAGAATCTCACAGGGAGCGCAGTGGTGTTCTTAGAATATATTTTTGAGTAGAATATTTTTCAACCATCTACAGGAAGGAATCTTTAGGGGAATCTTCAACATGCCCGAGGGTCTAGAATTTGACAGTGTCAGAAAGGGGAAATGTTTATAGTCGTTTGGCATGATTTCACACTAAGAGTTCAATAGTGATGTTTGTTTCAACAACTGAGCTTTTCATTTTTTGGCCATCCTCGAAAGCAGAGGTATATGATGAAGTTATGTCATTCTTTTCTTCTGATTTTGTTGAGATGACATTTTTATTGTTGAGATCCCTGATTACCATTATGCTGAGAGATACTTGTATGACACGTCATGTGAGATTTTATTATCTTTTTGTGCTGAAGGAATTCCCCTTTGAGTGTGAGTTCGTATAGGGAGAACGTCTCATGGAGAGACATGCCACTCTTGTTGAGGGAATTTTCCCATATGAGTGAGAGTTCCTGAGAATGTCTCGTTGAGAGACATGACACTCTAGTTGAGGGTATTTATCATTGTAATGAAAAAGAACATACCATGTACATCATCATCATTTGCAGCATTTAATGAAGCGGCCTCCCTACTCTTGACACCAGGGCATGAAGACGTGACCCACACTGGGTGAACTCTATTATCAATGTGTTGTCTCCTCTGATTCGCTGATCATCATTATGTTTCCTCTTCACTCTGTATGCACATGTGGTTGTTTTATACTCTTTTATATGTAATTCTGCTAACATCACAGAAGTAAAATATCTTGGTTAATTTTGGTAGCTAATGAGATTCACATCAAGTTTGGTATCAGAGCGGTCTTCTCATTGACATGAATTATGAGTGTGGATGATTGAATGTGAAACAAGAATTAAAATGGAGGAAAACAAAGATTTGTACGAGGCCTTCTGCAGGATTTCAAAAACAGTAGATTTAATGTATCTAGGCTATGAGGAGAAGATTGCAAGAGAGGAATGCGAGAAAGAAAGAGCAGAGGATGATGCTCCATCTACCCCCTCGGGTGAACATTCATCTTCTTCATCATATTCTCATCATCCGAATGAGGATATCAGGTATAGCCTTCAAGCAAAAAATGATGAATTGACGAGACTTCTACAAGAAGAGAGAGAGATAGGAGAAGCAGAGATTGTAGCTTCAACTACAAGCCACGAAAGAGGCTTTGGAAAAATTGAAGCACAATGAAGGCATAGCGAAGCCATCATCACCTGCACCAAAATCAATAGCTAAGGTAAATAGTGATGATCATTCTTAAGTTTCATTTTCACATGACATTATTTCTATTGGAAACATGGATATACCCATTTCAGAAATTAGCATGAGACTCCTTACCAAGATGGGGTAGAAAGGGGAAGGACATGGTGTTAATGGCCAAGGAATGACTCTGCCATTGGAAGTGGTACAAAGACCCTGATTCGTAGGTTTGGGATGCACTAAAGGAGAGTGCTCAAAGGTGTCAGAAACTTCCAAGACATTGCTGAAATTGTCAAGGAAGGGGAATGATAGGAACAAATCACCATCCTCCCATGACAATGCACATCATAGAGGAAGATGTGAGGCAAGCTCTCATCATCATAATTTCACCAGAGACATTCAAGAGGGGTATAAAATGTCTCGATATTCTAATGTTCATTTTGATTATAAGCATATTGTTAATGATGAAAGAAATTCATGTCATGGAAAACTATGTAGTTTTTGTGGTTTACATAACCATGTGGTTACTGAGTGTTGGAAGAGAATGATAGTAAGAAATAGGATGAGGCATGAAAGGCCTTCTCTACATTAGGGAAGGAAGTAGCTTAAGAAGGTCTAGAGGAACAATAATTTTTGCAGTCACTGCAATAGAGGTGGACATTGAAGATCCATGTGTTGGACGCTCCATCTACAATAGCATCCCAAGGAAAAAACACCCATGCAGGTACGAGTTGGTGAAGATTTTCAACAAGAAAATCCTCCACAAAGAGATGAATCATTCACTTTTATGAGTGAGAGATGGTTTTTCTAGATATGGTAGCTTGTCATGGCTACATTTTCTAAATCACGTTTTGTGATTTAAATTGTAAAAGTGATGATGAGTTTTCCATTGCTTATTGAAGCAACAATGATGTTGTTGGCCTTTATGGATAATCGAGGTATTGATTTCTATTATGAAAGAGTGTGTCTTATAAACTCTTGGAAAGAATGGAAATGCTTGGGTCATGGTTGGTCATGTAATTTAGCATGTAATTTGAAAATATGTACTACAAGTTTGCAGAGGATGCAAGTGTCCGCTCATCACTTATGGCTTCGAAGGACAAGGGTGAACAAGAAGGAAGTGTGACCTGTTAAGACACTTGTGGGACAGACAACATACATAGAAGTTGTAAATTATGTTCATGCTTTTGGAGGACCTATTGCTCCTTAGTGGGGAGCAAAGATCTAGGTGGCTCTAGACTCGCTCAAAATTTACCAGTGGCTATGGGAAAGCTCAAAAATCAAAATCTTCATATTAAATTGAAACTAGGGCCACATTGTGTTTCTCATCACCTTGATTCCAATGGTGTGAATGAAAGTGAAATCTAAGTTCGTATGCTCAAGTTATAGCCGATCAAAGTTTCGGCCAAACTTGGCCAAGTGGTAGGGTTAAAGAGGCAACGATTTTGCAATGAACTGACTCATGAAATCTAGCCACCAAAATGGGAGAATTTATTGCCTACTTAATTTTCCAAGTGACCCTTAAAAGATGGGTCAAAAAATTTGGGCACTTATTTTTAAAAAGTACAGAAAAAAATTAAAATTGGGGGGCGAGCTACCAATCACACCATCCCCAGATATATTTTAAATATAAAAGAAAACAAGACCATGGGATGGGGATTATGGCTCTAACCAGAGACCTCGCCGACCGCACCAAGCCACATTACATAAATACAGGTGACGGTGGTCAAACCCTGCCACCTTGTCCCATCTCCAAAAAAGCCCAAAGGCTATGGTAATGACACCATCGTGTCACAAGTTTAGAGGCTAGCTAGGATAAAACCCACCCAGCCCATGTGGGTTGGCCTCAATGGATGGCCCCATGTGGCATATGAAAACACCATACCATAACTCACCGCACACCCAAACAATGACCGCCAACCAACAATATGTGTAATGGTTACAAGAAATGTTGACGATCAACCAAAAAGTTCCAAAATTCAAACAACAAAATGTGTGATATTGGGGGTCGATGGGGTTGGAACCCCCAACCGCCCATAACAAATACATTAACATTACCTCCGTTAGCCAACACGCCATTAGAACTTCGTTGGAAAATCCACTGGCATTTTTTTTATTTAAACCTCAACAAATTTCTCATTTGGGGACCGATGGAGGGTGGACCCATAGAACCATGAGGGAATGAGAGTAGAACCATAAGTGATGGTATCATTAAGATGCTGAAAAATATTCCCTTAGAGGGCCAGGGGTGCCATTGTTAGAATTTATCAAGATTATAGTCATTTTTGCAAGTTTTCTCGCAAGGAGTCAAACCATGTAGTCAAAATCTCCATCAGAGAAACATAAATTTAGGTGTCCAACAGCTGTTGGGTTGTGTTATATTCTTTCCATGACTACTCCATGTGCAAGGGGGTCACAGGGGGGCGGAGGCTCTCCCTATACGTTGCGTCAAGGGGGTCACAATGAGGGTAAGGAGGGGGCCAGTAGCCCCCCTGCACGGGGTCGAGGGCAACGCCTTGGGAAATTTTTTTTGGACCATATATTAGGTGGGCGGTCTTACCTATGGTTTTGTACATGGATTTTGAACATGGTTTTGGGACTGATGGCTTTCTATCCATGGTATTTTATAGTTCTATTCAAGGGAACTATGATTATGTTCTAATCCAGGGTTAATGGATTCGTGTTTATGGATGCTTCGACATGTATCTATATATATATATATATATATAGATATAGATATATGTATTGTAACATTGAAAGGAACATAGTGAAAAATCAATCTGGTAATCCCGGTTTTGGGATCCAACGGAAAATCTCTATGTATATATGTTTTATGTTTTATGCTCTCACCATTGTTTATTTTTTGTTTTTAGAATTTGTGTGCAGGTAATTTATAGATAGGGTTAAAAGCTACAGCAACAAGGAATCTATGGAGAATCTTGTGGAATCTAAAAGATTCCCTTGGAAGTTGATTTTTGAATGAGGCAGAATGATGCCGACTTTATCGTCATTTTTCATAGAATTTCGCAAGAAGCACAGTGGTGTGCTCGAAATATCCTTTTGAGTAGCAGATTTTTCAGCCATCTACAGGAAGGAATCTTTAGGGGAATCTTCAAGATGCCCGAAGGTCTAGAGTTTGACAGTGTTAGAAAGGGGAAACGTTTATAGTTGTTTGACATGATTTCACACCATGATATCAGCGGTGATGTTTGTTTCAACAAATGAGCTTTTCATTTTTTGGCCATCCCTGAAAGTGGAGGTATATGATGAAGTTATGTCATTCTTTTCTTTTGCTTTCCTTATATGACGCTTTTGTTGTTGATATCCTTGATTACCATTATGTTGAGGGATGCTTGTATGCCACATCATGCGAGATTTTATTAGCTTGTCATGCTAAAGGAATTCCTTTTTGAGTGAGAGTTTCTATAGGGAGAATGTCTCGTGGAGAGACATGCCACTCTTGGTGACAGAATTTTCCCATGTGAGTGAGATTTCATGAGAATGTATCATGTAGAGACATGCCACTATGGTTGAGGGTATTCATCCTTGTAATGAAAAAGAACATACCATGTACAACATCATAATTTGTAGCATTTAATGAAGTGACGTCCCCACTCTTGACATTAGGGCCTGAAGAGATAACCCACACTAGGTGAACTCCATTATCAATGTGTTGTGTCCTATGATTTTTTGATCGTCATTATGTTTCCTCTTATTTTAGTATGCACATGTGGTCATTTTCTACTCTTATATATGCAATTTTGCTAACATAACAGAAGAAAAAGAGCTTGGTTAATTCTGGTAGCTGAAGAGATTCATATCAGTCCATCACTTGTAGATGCACCTCCAACACATGTAGCCACAACTCAAGACATGTAAAAACATATCCAATGTCTCCAATACATGTAGACATATATGCAAAAACTATAGCAGCACTCCAACCACTTGCAACAACATAATCTTCAACCAACACAACATGTCAAACTCAATCCAACATCACATGTAGAATCCATCTCCAAATCACCTCCACTACGTCTGTTCAGAATTATGTTGACATAAATTCCAACTAACAAGGCCATCAATCCAAACACACATCACCAAATGCTCATCACACATTGATATGAAAAGAAATACCATGAACTTGTTGACATCAATGCCAACACTACAATGCCAACAAAATCCCCCTTTGGCATTGATGTCAACATCAATCCAACATATGAGGTTGATCTCCATACACTGTCCAACACTAGAGCTACAACTCCGAAGTTGATCTCTATCCATCCCAATTGTCTCCCCTTTTGACATCAATGGAAAAGGTCCATACCAACACTAGAGACAATGCCAATAATGTGCTGGATGAGGGAAGTGCTCCCCTTTCATAATGAACAACATGTCAATGCACACTAATAAGTATCTCCTAGAAAATAAGCGTGTGAAACAAGGAAACCAATTTTTAGCAAGTCTTAAGCCAATGTCATGCAATCTCTGAAATTGAACATGCTCCCCCTATGCATGTAATGAAGTTGCAAACTGTTGGGTGTGTGTTATTTTCTTTCCACAACTAGTCACACCCACAAGAGAGGCTTCATAGGGGGTGCAACCCCCCTTATCAGGGGGTTTCAGGGGGGCGATAACCCCTTATACGAGGTTCAAGGCAGCGCCTCAAGAAAATTTTTTTGGGACCCTATATTAGGTGGGAAACCTATGGTTTTGTGCATGTGTTTTGCACGTGGTTTTGGGCATGACGTTTTTTTGCCCATGCTATTTTTTAGATCCATTCAAGGGAACTACGATTATGTTCTAATCCAAGGTTAATGGATTGGGGTTTATCAATGCTTCAACATGTATATATATGTATTGTAACATTGAAAGGAATATAATGGAAAATCAATCTGGTAGTCCTGGTTTTGGGATCTAGGGGAAAATATGTGTGTATTTTTTTTTTGTGTTTCTCGCCATTGTATATTTTTTGTTTTTAATAATTTGTTTGTAGGTAACTTCTATACAGGGTTAAAACCTACACAATCACACACTCTTTGCTATTGAAGCAACATGCATGCCTACTGCAATAAGCCTCCTTTCCAAGTGCAAGAGACTACTACTCATGAACCATGACTCCAACTGACTTTGGATAAGATATACAATGAAGTGCAACACATACAATGCTTCATGGAGCTAATACATGGTTTTGATAAGTACATAGGACTAACAAATGACTCTTATATAAGCACAACTATCACCAACCAAGACTTTTGTGGACCCAAGTTTACATCATGCATCCAATGAAGTGGGGCTACATCAATGATATACAAATTAATACATGACTTGGACTTCCATTGACTCATACATAGCTAATGACAAGACATACTAGAGACCATGGGTCTCTCCATGAGCAATAAGCCAACAATATTGAACAATAAAAATACATGGATTTTACATCCATACATACTTGTGCTCTCCTCTATGCATGCCAAAAATATGAAATAATATGAGTACCTGGAATCAATGAGCATCAATATATGCTCCAGATGCTAGCAACAATAAAAATGCAACATATGGTATGTGCAACAAATACAAGTTCTCCATGAGTAATGATATAATCTCTTAATGTGTAGAAACGATAACAGGAGCACTATACAAGCCATATGCTAGTGCATGACCACTCAACACTTTGGCCATCACTATCCCAACAATGAATATCTTGTAGAAGATCATAAAATCCACTAGCAACCACCATGCTCCATATGTGCATCAACAACAAGATCAACTGGTAGAAACAATATAGCAATATGTCATAGTAGCAACAACAAATATATCCACATAATTATGAAGTGCATCATCCATCAACATAATGCATCCTCAACTCAAATCATGAGAAACACATCAATGGGTAGCAACAACAATAATGACATATGATCTATCATTATAACACTATTTGCAACACTAAAATCATCATCTTCTCATCATAGGGGAGCAACATCATCAATGAGGTATAAGCAATAAATCAGTCAGAAACAAAACATATATACTCCACATATGAGAAAAAATATATATATATATATATATATATATATATATATATATATATATATATATATATATATATATATATCATCATAACTCATCCACATGAGTGAACAATATCTCATCCATCAGCATGCATTAAATCATGAGCAACAATAATCATCCTTCTCATATCTCATCCAGCCAACAACACATGAGTAGCAATATAAATCATATAGAATAAAAATTATGAGCCATAAAGTGCACAATCTATATGATCCAACTCTAAGACATCATATGATATCCATAGCAACCACACATGCATGACAACATATGAAATAAACATCAACTATATCATGCAAAACATATCATCTTTCTACTATATGGCAACAACAACAAAATATTCATTCCTGCAACACACTCATGATAAATAAGCACAATAAAACTCCTCCAAAGTGAGCATGATGCCAACAACTGCAAGTCCATTTGGAAGCACAAATGCTCCCCTTGAATGTGTGATCCCCCATCACACCCAGACAATGCACATTAGAATAACTATATGGTTTCCATATCAATATCATTAATAGAAACCAAAACATATAGCTACTCCAAAACCATCAATAGATGTACATGGTTGATCAACTAAAATTAAACTGCAATAGAAATAGATCCAAAAATGAAAGTGCACTTCAAACCTCAAGGACTCCCCCTGAACACATGCATATCCTACAATATGCAAAATTTTCTTCATGTACACTTCGTGATATGATTGCATAATTAAATATTTGCGTGTAGCTTATTATGCAACCATATTCTTCTCGTGAGATGATGCAGGCCCCATTTTTTGGTGGAAGTTCCTTGCCACTCTTTTCTCTTCCAAACTTTCATGTGTTGATCCTTCTTCTTCTTATGCAATTGGCCTTGAATATTCTCCTTTCTGTGGTTGTATCTCCTAAAACACATGGGAAAATTTCAATCCTTGGCTTTATGGCAAATATTGTCACACGCAAAACATCTAATGTGACCAAGGAATATAGGAATAAGATGATGTCTTATATTATTATAATTTCCATTCCTTGCATGTGCCCGCAAACAATAGCCCTATGGCCAAAATCATTGCATGAGAAACAATAACCATAAAAAGCACTATTATACCTGACAGATGGAGATTTCATTTGCATGCATGCTTGATGTTGCTTCTCCTTTGGCTACTTCTTTTGATGTGAAAGATTAATCTCTCCATTTCTACAAATTACTTCTATGTGTCCACGAACTCCACAATTATAATACTTCCCTATTCTATTCTTCTTTTTTGGCCTCCTCTTATTTATCTGATTCATGCATGGTTGGTGATTTTTCTATTCATTCTTCATTTTCTTCCTACTACTAGCTACTGCAATAATTACTGATTTTCTTGTAGATGCTTGAGCACTAGATCTGAGCTGCTCTAATTCTTTTAGTGCAGAAATTACTTCAGCCTTCTTGTTTTGGCATTCATCCACCAAGTCATTGTATTAATTCCTCATTCCAAATTCAATCTTCAGCCCTTTTTCCAACTGAGTTTTTAAATATGAAATTTCTTCTTTGTAAGCACACTCTTTTTCATCAAACATTTGCAGCAACATCTGTTGATCTTTATTTTTAGTCATGAATGTTTGAATCTCTACTTCTAGTGCCATTATCTTGGATTTCTCATCATCTTTTCTATCACTAGAGATTTTGTCTTCCTCTTGTGTGGATAATTGATTTGTCACTGCAATAATAGTAGAATCCTTTGCATGTTTCTTTGTCTCTGAAATATGCAATTTTCCTCCAAGATACAAGCTTTGCAACCTGTCCAACATCTCTTTTGCAGCCTCACAATGTCTCACATACATTCTATTAGACTTTGAAATACTATTCAAAATAATGTTTTTAGCCAAATCTTTAGATTCATTTTTAATTCCATACGCAACTGATAGAAAAATATCGTCATCAACAGACAAAAAATATGAATCCAAATTCACTCTCCAAGTTGCAAATTTACCTTCATGAAATAATAGCATTCCTTGTTGATTCATTTCAGAAAATATGCAAAAACTCTTCCAAAAGATCTAAGGTCCACTCTCCAGCGATCAAGTTGCACCCAAGAGCCCCATTCTGATACCAATTGTTCAAAACTAGATCACTACTAAGAGGGGGGGTGAATCAGTAGTGATGGCACTTTTAAACTTTTTTCTGCAAATTACTATTCTTTTAAACCATGCACAAACTAAATCAAATAAACAAATATTAGAGAATCAAACAAAAGTAATACCATGAGAGAAATTAGACAATAGACACAAGTGTTTCTAGTGGAAAACCATCCTTCTAGGTCAAAAACCACCCTTGTTGTTGTTGTTGCGCTACTCAATATATTTTATTAATTTGTTGAACAAATTTAAATGGATCATCTTACAACCATGAGCCAAACGACTTGGATTCCTTCATAGTATGCTGGCATCTATCAGACATGAAATATGTATTTCTCATGAATCTACGGACAATCATCTGCTAAGGGCCACCTTGATTAATGATCCTTGCCCAATTGCCATTGGACTATCCAACTCCCATTGCGTGGATAAATATATTCCATCTACTGAATCTTCCAAATCATTGTCTAATATGAAGCCTCCATGCCTTCACTTCCTCCATGTGAGCCTCGTTTCACAAAATTGTAGACTAGGCTCCCAAATCACTTAACATGAACATAAAAAAAAAACCATCGTTCTAAATCAAAAGCTCCAACAAAAAATGAAGAATACAATAGGAGAATACAACCTCCAAATACTCCACTAGATGCCACTTGATCTCATCAACCACTACTCCAATCCACACTTCAACACTTCACACATTGCATAAATCTGATGGATGAAACATATTTTAGCTATTTTCTACTACAACTACAAACCACTTCAGAAATTTTACATAATACAATTCACACAACTTGCACATTGTTCTCCACACACACACTCATTCAACACACAAGAGAATCAATCATATTATCATTGATTTTCCTCCAATATATAGATGAACTCAAGTGTTCGACTCAATAATTACCAAGAACTACTGAGCTCCACAATCTATGTTCATATGCTTGATTTGATCTAGATTCATCTTATTGACTTAAGAAGTCCACTAACTCCACTTCCCTTTTGATATTTTCAATGTTAATCACTTTCTGGAAGTTCCCTAACCTTTTCGGACCTTTACATAAAAATTTTCAAACAAGACAAGCTAGAAAACCAATTAATTAACTTGAGAAGCATGAGGAATGTGGGGAAAATCACCTCCATGTGGCATATGCTACTTGTGTGAGGAAAACTTCCATATGTATGTTGTTCCTATGAAGGAAAGTCATGTATACCCTCAATAATCCCAGTTTCCAACTAGTTTTTTCCATCACTTGGAGCTGCTCCGCAAAAGTAATATGGGGACATGATGACACACCTCTAAGCCTTTATAATAGGTCTGCAACTGATGATATAGGCCAAAACCATTGCATCAAGTCAATGACATGAAATCGCTAGTATTCCAAACTCATCAATACTAACACCTCCATCTCCTCAGGCAGAAACAACAACCTATCCAAACACCTGTAGCAACATCTCCAACACATGCAGCAGCAACATCATGTAATACATCTTCCTCCATCACTAGTAGAAGCACCTCCAACACATGAATCTGCAACTCAACACATGTAGAAACATATCCAATGTCTCTAAGATAGGTAGAGACATATGAAACAACTATAGCAACACTCCAACCACCTGCAACAATGACATCTTCAACAAACACAACATGTCAACCTCAATCCAACATCACATGTAGAATACATCTCCAAATCACCTCAACTATGTTTAGTCATAAGTATGTTGACATCAATTCCAACTAACAAGACCATCAATCTAATCAGACATCACCAAACACTCAACAAACATGTATATGACAACCAACACCATGAACTTTTTGACATCAATTCCAACACTAAAATGACAACAATTTGGACTTTAATCCATATGATACTAGGAATGTTTTCAAAGAACATTGTGTGAGGATTCAATTCCAATGGCCAAGCGAGAAATTTTACAGGCCCAAGGTGCAAGAGATCAACAATTGTTACATTGGCTCCAAGTCTCGCAAACCACTCAAATTCGTAGAAACATCACATGTTACTCCTTACAAATAAGTCACTCCAGAGGTAGAACCAACAGAAAGTTGCAACCAAGTGTGTGAAAAGGGCAAGAGGAAAGTTGCACATATTCTAGCGGAAGAGAAAAGCCACACAATAAAAGTAGATCCAATCATTCTGAAATCAACCATAGCAATAGAAAAGAGGATGAAACAAAGGAACTAAGAAGAAGAGATGAAGAAGAAGGAAGAGCAAGAGAAAAAACTATTGGAAGAAGAAATGCATAAATAAGAAGAAGAAGAAGAAAGGTAGAGAATAGAAGAAGAAGAAGTGGCACAGAAAAAAGCCAAAGAATAAGAGTAAAATCTACTACTAGAAGAGGAGAGAAAACATTTGCAGGAGAAATAACTTGCTCAAGAAATCGAAGAACTGATTATGATTCAAGACGTGGAGGTGGAACTGGAGCTATTCAACCAAGATGTTGATATGATGTTGAGTACTCATCATGTCACCATCCAGTCTCTCCCTCCTCAGGCAGCAGAGAAAGATCCAAGCGAAGAAGAGGAAATTGTTCCTCTTGATGATGGTCTGGTCATGGATATATATACAATCTAACTTATGATGAGCTTCAAAATAATATTGTACAAAAAAAGAAAGAAACATTTTCTGGACGATCTTACATCTCCTACTATCATTAGAGAAATGGTGATTGTAACGAATACTAGGAGAAATCCAGATGCCATTGTTGAAGACAACTTGGTATTTGCAGGTTCTACCAAGTCAAATACAGAGTATCTCATGGCTGATAATAGGTATATGGAAAATAACTTATAAGTTGCAAGGCATCAAATTGAGTAGCTCCAAGTAGAGGTCCATAAATCAGTTCCCGCAGAGGTATATCTGGACAAAGTTAAGGTAGCCATACTTCGTGAAGTATCTGAATTTGGAGAAACCATGCAGAGCCTTTATGAGAAGCTTGTTACCATGCATAAAGAAGTTGTCTACTGGCATGACATGCAACATAAGTGTAAACATAATACTAAATCCATCAATGATGTCCAAATAACCATTGTTGTCATGCATGAGTGGTCAGTGAAACACAAAGGGGTGATGTTCGAATTGGAAAAATAAACAAGGCAACATGTAGAGTTGGCATAAGTGCAAGTTCAAATGATCGTCCAGATTAACAAACAATTATCCTCTTTCATCGCCAACATTCAAGTCTCATATGCATGATTAAACAATACCATGAATTTCATGGTGAAATCACATAATATCCCTTCAATTGTCTTACTCATCGAAGCCAAGCGCAGGAATTAGGTCATGTAGGAGGTTGAATAATATTTGGAATCAAGTCGAGGTGGCTGAGCTAGAGTTTCCCAAACTCAAGCTTAACTTTTTTTTGTCTTATTAGGCTATCTAGTTGACTCTACAAAATTTTGTCTTACATGAGTATGAGAAATATTGTAATATTTTTTATAACTAATTGTAAGTGAAATTCCAAGTGTCAATTATAGAATGTGGGGAGTCATTTTGTAATGAAGTTAGAAGGTCACCATTGAAAGAAGTCAAATAGTCATGAGGGAAGTCAAAGAGTCACAAGGGGAGATTAATAATCACCTCTTTTTTTATAAATATATCTTCATTAGTCATGTAAAGGGCTTTTACTTGAGCTTTTGGTTTACGAGTAGAAGTTTGGGAGGTTTTGAGCCTTGACATCTTTGTAGCATAGAGGGAGTATCTTATTTGGAGGATCAGGTGTTGGCTTCATGTTCCACTGTTGGGACTAGTGGTTCGTTATTTGTATATGTATGCTTGGGACTTTCACATTAATAAAAGACTAGAGCCAACACAACTTCATGCATATGTTGTGAAAATAGTATGCCTATTCCTTTTATGTTTGCAATATATGTTATTTAATTTACATTAACGCATATGAACTATTTTATTTGCATTAGTATGAATCTTGTTCAAAGAGTGTTGTTGAATATTCCATCATGGTTAACTTGTGATGCATTTTATGCTCATGTTCTCCTTTCAACCTGCATACTATTACAGGCTTCTAAGGGGCTCACTCACTTTCCCTCCATCATGTTAGAACCTTTCATGCATTTCACTTGAACCTTCACAAATCTATACACTTGTTTCACCAAAGTCATAAATAAATCATTCTATGTGTTATTGTAGCCAAGGCATAACACTAAAACCCACTATTTTGGAAATCATGTCATATTTTAGAGGGGGCTCCTATTCCAAACTATGTGAGGTCTAATTGGGACTTCATATCGGGGAGACCCCTTGAATGTTGGTGGGTCCAACATCGTCAATAGGTGTATATGAGCTTCCTCTTCCATTGGAGATGGTTTTTTTCTGGTATAACCTCCTCCTCCTCATCTGATAGGTGAGGTTTAAAATATTGCCAACCTTTTTGTTTATTTGTTTATTTGTTGGTTTCATTTTGGCCTAGGGACATGTGTTCTATAAATGGTTAGTTTGAAAGCATTCCTGGACCTGAAAATCCATGTTCTCGTAATCTAATACTTGTGTCTAGCTGGTATCCTTGTGTTTCAATACAATATGGCTAGGAAGACCTTTACTAACGTCGATCTCAACATAAATTGTGACAAATGTAAAGATACATTTCTCTGTGTTTTCATTGTCTGTTTTCTTGAATTTCCCAAATGTGTTCCCAATGTACTCTATGACCTTGGGGTGCCAGAATGGAAGGGAAATGTTAGGGGTTTCACCCAAACTATTATAGTGGAAACCACCATAGTTGTAGCATAAAATTATTAGAACCATGCAGTAATGAAAAGGCCTACATTACCCAAAAACCATGGGCCATCACTTAACATCGTATCCATTTCTTTTAAAGTGATAATTTGGATAATGAAAAAAACTTTGGAGCATAAGTAAATGTTGTAATTTGGCATCTGAAGTGTTAATATCCATTGTTGTAGAGCATCAAGTTCGAGCCAAAAACCATTAAATAATCAAATGGCAACCATTGATTTGAGAGAAGAAAAAATAGTGTTTACCTCTAAGAAATTTACATCCATGTAAGGAACATTTTTCATTTTTTCAAGAATATAGGGGCTAGGATTATTTTGGATCAGGGGTCTAGTGTTATTTTGAGGATGACCAGTAGGAAGGGTAGTCTTTCCCTTAGCTACATCCTTGTATAAAAATGATCCATTTTTTGCCTTAGATTGTGGAGCCCACCCATGTAGCTATAGATTTAGAGTAAGTGGCAAGTTCCTTAAGATGCCATTGTCTTGGATTTGTGTGCAACATTGAACTAAAATCCATGCATAAGTGAGTTTTTGTTCCTGTAATAGAATATTCCGCCTATCATATTCGTTGTTTCTGGTTATAAATAGAATCTAATGCATTAATCCAAAACAATGTTGATTTCCCCTCTAAGCTTTTAATGAAAATATGGAATGTAATAGGCGCTTCCTGAGACAGAAGAATGTTAGGATTCTTCCAATGAAGTTGTGATTCCATTTGTTTAGGCTCTTTAGCTTGCCAAGAGCCATATTCGCCTATCCTCATTAGCACTAACTCACTTAGATTGACGCCCCATAGTATACAAAGAAAGATATTTTCTGTCCTCTGACAGTTGGATAGAGACACATTGTGATCTCTCTATCAATAGTATAAGAGAGACACCAAAGATGTCAAATCACCCCCAAAATCCCACATGGATGGTCGGAATGGGAAGCCCAAAAGCTTGGGAGTAAGTTCATATATGAAATCCCCTAAGAAGGGTTTCAAGACAATGATAAAAAATATACTAACCCCATCGCAAGGAAGCATCAGATGTAACCTGCATTCATATATCACCACTGCCAAGTGTAGCCCCATGAGGGGAACACAAATATATAATCTATAACAAATAAAAAAATCTGGAGAGAGGAATATTGTATCGACCGCACCATATGATGAAATTCATCCTCATCCATTACCGTCACAAACCTCTAAGGAACAAAAAGGTTGCCATATTTAGTCTTTGGATTGTCCACCATGCACGACGTATCAACATAATCACACTCCCCTGTTTCAAAGGAAACCATGGGAATAGAGTGTTGTAGTTCCGAATGAGTCTCCACAAAAAAATCAAAACCATAACCACATTGATGCTTGTTTTCACTGTATATACCTTAGAACCCACTCGCCCAAAGCCACCATGGCTAACAACAATAGATTGATCCAAAAAGTCGCTGCCAAACTTCATAGATTAGTGGTGTGAAACCCTAATTAAAACGAGAACCATGTTTTCATTTAATTTTCTTTATTGCTATAGATATATATGGAATTAATCTTGAAATATATTAATTATATAAATATTTAAAATATTTTATTTAAAATCTCCATTGATTTCTTTCCAATTTTTTTTAAAGAAATAAATTAATAAAACATCATCTCACTTTAAAGTAAAAATATATACTATTTTTTTTTTCATATAAAATGTTCATACTAAATTAAAACCCAATAAACTATGTGAGATTCTAATGCATGCCACCTGTATTGACTTTGACACATATCAACCGTAATTAGTGATATCTAAGACTGATCCCCTTTATATAATCCATTAGTGGAAGTCTTCTTTTTGAAAAATAATCCACTTACGTGTAATGGATGTATTGGGAGAGTTTTCTTTTCAAATTATGGATTTAATTAAGAAAAAATCTTAGTAAAGAAGTTTTCTACTTCATTCTAGTCTATTAATGTATTTAGCAATGGACGATTCTCGCTGTGACTAGTCGAGTTGCATTTTCAAATTCCCATTATAAACGCACGTCGTTGACAGTGATTGTATTACAATTATAAAATAATTGGACATGAGTTATTAGTGATCTATGCGAAAAAATTAGTGGTGCTCCAGCAAGAAATTAACCATTTGTGAAGAAATAAAATCTACAAAGATGTCTTATTATTTGAGAAACTATTGTAAAGCAAGCAATTAACTATTTGTGAAGAAATAAAATATACAAAGATGTCTTGTTATTTGACAAACTATCGTAAAAGAACTATAGTTTTGAGTTGGGTTTATGTTTAATTAATGTAAATTTATATTAATTTTGCATTTATTAATTTATAAAAAATCAAAATTTTCTCATGTGTAAATTTATTTTAAAGTGCAAAATTTTATAAAAAAATTACACATAAAAAAATTAATTACTCTAAAAACTTATAAATATAACTTTAAAATGGATTTATATTGTTTTTATATACCATATGAATCAAACCCATAGGGAATATGGAACTAATTATATAATTTTTTTTATTTGAAGTAATATAATGGAATTTATTAAACGAAAGTGTACTTTTTTATTATTTAAATTTTATTTTTAAATTTATAAGAGTTCAATATTTTGAGAAATGTTTTACACTTTAATTATGTGTACCAGGGAGTTTAAATGTTTTATTCCAACAAAGTTTTAATGGACTTTCAACAAAATTGACTAAAACTATATATGGAAAATAGTCAAAACATAAAATAGTTTATCATCCAAATATAAAAAATAAAAAAATATTATTTTTGTTATTAATATTTTTTAAATGCAACAAAACACTTCATCTTTATACTAAGAGTAAAATAAATAATGATCTCCTTATTACTATTATGGAGTAATTGAAATTATATGTTTGTGGCGTGGTTGCTAAAATATTTTATTTATAGGCAACATTAAAATATTCCTTTTAACATTGTTTGTTTATATAGATATATATGAAAGTCATATTGGAATATATTATTTGATATGAATATTCATTTTTTTTTTCCATTAAAATCATTGTTAAGTAGTAAATGAATAATACATCATTCCCACACTGAAAAGTAAAACTAGTAATTGCACCAAATGCTGGAAATGAAACGGTTTAAGTGGGTAGCATATGAAATAAAAGAATAGATGAAGAGTGAAGTGATGCGTTATGTGATCTAAATTTTGCCGAACTTGAGTAAAATAGAAATCTTAATGTTGTTGCCATTGGGTAACCTTTTATAACTGGGATCTTTTTCTTTCCTTTATCACGTGAAGATTTAAATGAAGAATTAAAAATTTTAGATATTCAAATAATGGGAAATTAGAAGTGCAAATGTTAACTAATGCTATTGTTAAATTAATCTTGAGACTTGAATTCAAAAAAAAATCTTCTATTAATTTACAAACAAAACTCTACTTTTAAAGATATAAGGACAAATCATCAAGGGTTTATTCCTTCCCTTATGTTTATGGAACTACTTTGGCAAGTAGGACTTACATTGTCACTTAGAAATGATTTAACAGATGATCCATATACATTTTATAAATCTATAAACTTCAAAAAATCCTAGGACTTCTAGGTGTCAAGTGGCCAATGTATAAGAAATATTTTTAAAACACTTTTGATACCACAAGAAACCATGCTTCTTAGAGCTATACAATTAGTGTATCATTATTATACACATTTGACATTAAAACAATTTTAAAAAATATGTGTAAATTAAAAGAAATCATTCTGAACTAAAACTTTAGAAACTACGATAATGTTATATCATATAGAGTGTCTTATCTTATTATATGTATGTATCAATAATGATGCTCACAAAATGTTCATGAGCATGCAGACTCAATTTTATGTTAGTGTTAGTTTTAATAAAAGACAAAAATCCAACATGCAATTCCAACGTGGGAAATCAATAAATCTTGGGTTAAATTTAAATTTAGAGTATCATTATTATACACATTTGACATTAAAACAATTTTAAAAAATATGTGTAAATTAAAAGAAATCATTCTGAGCTAAAACTTTAGAAACTACGATAATGTTATATCATATAGAGTGTCTTATCTTATTATATGTATGTATCAATAATGATGCTCACAAAATGTTCATGAGCATGCAGACTCAATTTTATGTTAGTGTTAATTTTAATAAAAGACAAAAATCCAACATGCAATTCCAACATGGGAAATCAATAAATCTTGGGTTAAATTTAAATTTAGAATTTAAACATCAAATTGATAATGTAAGATAAATCTTAATGGTTCTCTATATAAGTTGAAAGGATTTATTATAAAAGGAATTATAAGGTGTAATTATTATATACGCTTATAAACACATACAAAATAATGCATTGTAATACACTTATTCATTTATTAGAATTACATTAGTTGAGATTGTTAATAATGTACTTGTTACACATTCAAGTAAAGGAAGTGTGTTGTGTTAGATTGTTATTGTTGTACTTGTTTGGCTACTCATCACATCTCTTTCATTCACACTTTTACTCACAAATTATTAGTAGGCTCAATTTATACATAACCTTAAAAATGAATACAACTTTTGTCTTTACATTATAAAATTCTTGGTGTCAAGCAATTATCCTTGAAAACAATTTTTTAGGTTTTTATGAAATTTAAGATGTGTTCATGCATTTGAATCTTGTTAGACTATCTACATGGTTATGAACAAGAAATGAATAATAACTTTCAGTTTCTCTGTAGCACATAACACATTGCATTAATCAAGGGGCAACTAGCCTTAAAGAAATTTAGAAAGTAAATGATGTGAAGATGAGGGGATCACAAGTTTGAATCTATCACTTTATTCTAAACAAAGAAAATGTGAAACCCCTTTTGTGCATATTCTATGAGAAATCATTTTCATGCATTCAAACCATATTACTCCACCTACTCCAAAATAGCATCTCTACTATGTTCTTGATGGATGCAACCCCGCTCTATGGATTTTTTATAAACAATCTTGTTCATGCATTCAAAATGTATTACTCCACCTATAGTCTCTAGAAAAAAATAGAATCTCTACTTTGTTCCTGATGAATGCAACCCCAATGTACACATTATTAAATTCCTGGTGTCAAACAATTATCTTCAAACACAAGTTTCCTAGTTTTGATGAAATTTAAGATGTGGTGGTGCATTTGAATCACGTTGGACTATGTACATGAATTTGAATAGGAAATGAAAAATAACATTCACTTTATCTATAACACATTTCACTAATTAGGGGCTATCTAGCTTTAGACAAATTTAGAAAGAAGCTAATGTCAAGATGAGGGGATCATGAGTCTGGATATCTCCCTTTGTGCTAAAAAAAGAAATTGTGAAACCTCTTATTTGCATATTATCTGAACAATCTTGTTCATGAATTTTAATAGTGTTACTCCATCTATAGTTTCAAGCCCCAAATAACATCTCTTCCATATTCCTAATACTTCCAATAACTCTCTGCTTGATCAAGCAACCAAATCTTAGTAAACATCACGCACATAGGATGTCATATCACCAAGCTTGATACTTTTAAAGAGTATTTCCAAAAGGAAAACAACCAAATTTCATAAAAACACGTTTTCCTATGATTTCTCCTCTTTTCAATAGTACCACCAATGTTCTTTCTCTTAAGTCTCAGCACCACCTGCAAAGAATCAAGAAACAATTTACAAATGCATGAAATAAATGTGGAAATTTCTCAGAGAACAACGACTTGCCTACATAGCCATTTTTCACATAAACAAAAGTGAATTTCTAGTGTAGGTGACCTACTATACAACCAACAATTGGGCATGGTCAAAGGGATTAATCAAAGCTAGAGAAAAATTCATTCCTTAATGTAAACAAAACCAGGATGATTATATATCATTTCATGTTTGCTTTATAATTTCAAATCTTCTTACGTATGTCTTGGCTAGAAAGTTTTGAATCAATGAAAAGAAAATCTCCATGAAATCTAATCCAACTATTGGATTATCAAAACCTTTTTCATATCAAATTCGTAAAAAAATTAAATTGAGCCAAACTTGAAACTTGAGGCTCATTATCATAAAGAGAACAACATAAAACCTCAATATGAAGCTATGAGAATGATATCCATATTCTGGCCAATATACATATATCTCAAGATGTAAATTAGTTAATAGCATACTAATAAGAAGGTGAAGATATTCCCCTTAACCTCCAAATTTGCTTAATGGAAAACTGAGAAGATTTAATTCAACCATTGTCCAATAAGAAAAATTCCATGGAGAGAAGTGTCATGGGAAACCGTAACCCTAAGATGATACTAATAAACCCTAACTTTTTCTTGCACTTTGTAATATGTAATCTCTCACAACTCTAGCATTAGTCTAGAATACCAAGGTGTTACACATGGGACACGATAGAAAATGTAGCTAGTGCACACAATGTTTTTATATGCAATCAAACTAATCCACTCGCCAGACCAAGATCATAACTTAATTCTATTACCCTTATTTGCAGTTATCTATACATTTGAACCAAAAATTTGTAATACATTAGAACATAGTTAATATTCAATGAAAATTTGTTGAATTCCAAATAGGGTCATACATGCAACAGTCCAATTTTAGTCCTCGACTTGTTCATGCAAGGCAAATTAACAAACTTGAAAATTATTTTTGGACACATTGATCTATGAAAGGACCATTTTCAATTGTCTGTGGGATAACAGTCTCCTGATGAACTTATCTTCAACATTACATCTGTATCAATGGGTTCAGTGTTAATAAACTTCTACCTAAATTGATCAATGCATTGTTAGATAGATTGGTCAACTAATTAGCAAAAGGAATAACTATTATTGTTAAGCTTCTCATGGAAACTAATAAGGAAGAAGTGTTCTCTTTTAATGGTATACTAAATAGTATAATCAACAAACATGGCATATACAATTCATTATACATCAAATTCATCGATTACTCAACCTCCAAAAGAAGCAACAAGCATGCTCAAATACACTTAATCTCCTAGAGAAAGATTCAAGTGTCAGTGCAGCTCTAAGCATTCCAAATTGATTGGAAAAAAATTAATGTTCTAATACTACTAAATGATAGTTACATACCATTTGTAACATAACCAAAAAAATTTATCACATCCTCAAAAAAACTTAAGCCTGTAGCATTCTAAGAACCTAGGCTTGTGTAAATTGAGCTTAGCAATGTAATGCAATGCAAAAAAGGTGCCTACTTGTCTGATAATGGACATCAAATGACCACGTTGATAGGGGAAGGTTGCTATGTATAGTATATTTCTATTCCAAATTGTATTCAAATGCAAAAGACTTCATTCTTGAAGAATATATCTAAACAAACTAAATGAAAATTATGAAATACAAATTAAAACTTCATAAGACTAGGATTCCCAAAAAATAAGTTAGTCCATAATGCAAGTACTAGCAAGTGCATTACTTCATACAAATCTTGAAGAAATAATTCATAAAGCCTAACAATTTTGAGAATATTTATAACTCTTGTTTGTAAGAAAATAAGTAGATATTTCAACAGTCTACAATATGCACTACTTTGTTAATGTGTCATACTCATGATTTAATATCAACCAAGTCATGTAAGAATTCAAGTAGTTTTATAAGAAAAACATAAATAATGTGACCTTGAGTAACAATAATTAAACATCAATAGTATGCGTATCCATAGATACATGGATCATAGATTTATTATTGGATGAAATTAACATTGCCTTCTTATGTAATAGGCAAAAGGAATAATGCATATATTATACCTGATTGCGTATTTGTGATGCATAAGCATTCAGCCCAAGGAAAATCATTGTAATTAAGTAGACATAGGGAGTCATGTATTTTTAGGAAGATGGACTCCTAAGTGATAAATTGATGTAAAATTAGGCTTTTGAGTGCATAAAATAGAAATTAATTAGATAGTGAGAGGAAGCTGTAAATGCTCTGAAATAAATGAGAACATGAGTGCTACATAAATGACAAGAGTTAGAAGTCAATCAAGACTCTTAAAATAGTTTCATGATTTGAGGGACGAGAGAGAGCTTTTAGCAATTAATTGAAGTAGAAGTGGACAGAGGATTTAGGAGTCAGTTTAGAGGATTTAGGAGTCGAACCAGGATTAGTTCAATGGAACTTTCTGGCATAAATGTAAGCCTATGGGTAGAGCACAAGAGGCCACTGATATTGAAGATCAGGCCTGTGAGAGACAGGGTCTCTCGAATGTAATCATTTGTTTATACTTATTATACAGAGGTTTAATCTATAACTGCGTAATGGTGTGAAACGAGTATTTATGAATGCATTACATGTGAATTCGTAGGTTCTGTACAGGGTTGCAAGCAGAATTCTAAAGGATACATAGAGGCGCATAATGATTCAGAAGAATCATAAATGGGTCATTGAATCTAGTTGAATACCAGAGTGAAGCTCTGGGGAGAAATAGCAAAGGGAGATTTTGCAGAAGAGAAAGGCTCAGAGGAAGTTGAGCAGTAGAACCTTTGAAGAAAAATGAACTACAAAGGGAAATTGAAGAAATAGCATAAAACCATAAAGGAAGGGATGAAAGGAGAAGTGAGGCTATAGTACAAAGGAATCATTAGATCTTATAGATCAACAGTAGAGAGCCGATTGCAAAGGAAGCAGACGAATATCACATCGGCAATTTTGTAACAGTGAAAGTGGATTTCAGGTGGCCTCAAAATTGTAAATGGTATTGAAGGATGAGCGTCGATTCCACTCATCAAATGACGCGTGGTAGCAAGAGGAGAGAGGAAACTAGTTTATCAGGTGGTTAATCCTCATGCTTGTTATCAACCTGATATCAATGACAGTCGTCGGATATGTTGGGTGCAGATCGACATGAAGAATAGGAGCGCAAGTTTAAACGGCCCGGAGTAATGTAAACCGTTGGATCGGAGGATACGGACAGTCAAGATTTGATCGGAGGGTTTGGTGATCAGAGATTGGGCATATCAAATTTCGAAGAAATAGTGTTGTGGAGAGACTAAAGGTGCAGACCTGACAGAGTTATAACGATGAGTGTATAATATTTGAGATCTAGCCAAGGGGTTGTAGTGAGGTTTTCCCGTGTATTCATTGTATTTTGTTGAAGTGTTGCGCTGAGTGTTTAAAGGCTTAAGCATTATTTAAACATGCTCGATAGTTGCATATCGGAGTCAGAGGGTGATGAGGCATGTATGTGTTAAAGACCCATGGAAAGCCGATACCCAATTGCGATAAAGGTGTATCTCGGTATCTATGCAGAAGCTGTACCAAGGAGGAAAGGTATGAAATGTGGGAGTTTCCTTTGTAATTGGTTTATAAAGGATAAAAGTGTTGATAGAATATTTATGTGTTAAACACATATGTAACCAAGGTTTAAAGAGGTAAAAGGTTATATATATGCGGCCTTAATGGTTAACGAAGGTTATGAAGGGGTTTTAAAGTCCCAATAAGGAAGACTTGAATGAATAGTCAGAAATAAAGGTTAATGAGGGTTTAAGCGGGGTGATTGAGTTCCATGAATCATTACACATGAGACTAAAAGAGGGCCTTAACCATTTATGGTTGAAGATTTGACTCCTTTGAGAGTTAAATACCTGGGACAAATGTGTGGATACATTTTAATGCATACTGTGGGTGTAAGTGGGGGTTACCCTGCATCATTTTTAGTATCAGAGTAGAATTGTAATTAAAACCGTTGGGGTTGGGGTTAAATAGAACAAAGAAATTCTATGAGAAAGAATTGAGAACAGAGTATGTGTTAAAATGTTTATGAAGGCAAGGAAGGATTAGATTCTAATCTGACAGAAGAAGGTACACAGAGGTGATGTGTAGAAAAACTTGCATATGCAAGAGACAGAGGACAATCCATACAAAGTACAAGTGGAATGGTGAAAGAAATCATGCTGAGATCTTGAAGGTGAGGTAATATGTTCTGTGTTAAATTGAGAATTTGGGTTTTTATACTAATGCACAGGTGACAACAAGAGAAGTTGTGAGAGGAGAACTGGATGTGTTCTTGTAGACAAAGTAAGAGAAACACTCTGAAGGAAAGTGGTAGTGAATCTGAAGAATCCAACAAGAGATTGGATAGAGAGGACAGCTGAAGTGTACTCAAGAGAGAGTGAGAGATTGCAGAAGCCTAGAAGGAGCAAAGGTGTTGCTCAAAAGGATGTTCCAGATAGAGGACTCGTGCTTACCAAAAGGCTAAATGAGGAGTGCTTAGTGAGGTAAGATTGCAGCAAGGAGGACTAGCTATTGCAGAGGCTTGTTGAAGATAAATGAGGAACTCATGAAGAAAGATGAGAAGAAGATGACTACTAATAGTCATAGCAGAGGTTCAGAGAGAAGCCACAACAGAAGAAAGAAGAGGAAAGAGGATGCCAAGGCAACTGGAAAGAGGATGAGTCAAGAGGAAATTGATAAAGAGATTGTAGAGTTAAAAGAACAACTCGATGCACTAAGGAGGATACTAGAAGAAAGCCAGAGACAAGGTTGGTTCTTGAGGAAGAAGCCAGTGAAGTGGCATAAATTGCAGAGAAAGCTACAAGAGAGACAAGTAAGGTGGCTGATGGAAAAACTCAAAGTAGCTAAGTTGGAAATGGAAGAGTCCATTTGTGAACTAGAACAAGGAGAAATTTTGGGAGAAAGTGAAGATGAAGACTTGAAGACTGAAACTTCAAGTGAGGCCAAAGGGTCACATGATTTTAAATCTGACAACTTGTGTATGTTTGTAGGTGAAACATGTAAAGAAGAACAATTTGCTAATATTGTCATAAAGGACAAAGAAGACAAGAAAAATCTAAATTATGTTTTGAAAGAAGATGAGATAGATAGGTCTCATATGCAGTTGGGAAAAGATATCAAGCAACCAAGTGAAGGGCTTGAGGAGATTGAAGAGGAGACCATCGAAGAATTTCTAAATCATATGAAGGATTTAGAACAACGAGATATGATCACTGAAACATCAAATGGGAACATAGGGTCTTATGTTTTTAAGACTGATAGTTTTTCTGTGGATGCAGAACAAATGCAGGAGAATATTAATGCAGATGGTGAGACAAAGATAACTCTTGGGGAAGGTAAAAAGCAAGAGATTAAAGGAAAAATTGGAGAAGAGACTATGTTAGCTGAAAACATAGTAAAAGAGCATCAATTCACCTTGACGATAGGCACAGTGGAAATAGCCACGGAAGCTGTTGAGATAATCAGAAAAAGAGAAGGACATCTACTGAAAGATGTTAAGGAGGAAGAAGTCTATGCAGAAGACTCAGCAAAGGCAAAAATGACATCTGATGATTATTCCATAATGGAGGAAGGTATGGAAAATTGTGTGAAATTTCCAAAATCTACTCCAATTGAAATTATTGAGTTGTATAGAAAATTAGATTTTCAAAGAAGGGAGTTGGAAAAACAGAGAATAGATGTTCAAGAGAGATTGTTGAAAAAGGAGAACAAAAGAATTGTCATGAATGAAAATCATAAGAAAAAGGAGATGGTAATGAAAGTTCAATAGATTGACACTACAAAGGAAGGAGTTCACTATGGTGGACAAGAGCAAGAAGACCTCATTAGAGAAAAAGATGTGGAAGAGAGACTAGTTGACAGTCTCATGAGTTCTTTTGAGAATTCAAAACAGCATACTGATGTGCTGACAGAGCAGAAAGAAACAGAGCAACAAACTGAATTGTTGCCAAAGGAGGATAAGGCACAGAAGCTTTGTGTTTTTTATTTTAACAAGTGTTTTGTGAGTGCAGGTTTTGTTACAGATGCTGAAGGAAATTTGGCACAGATGAGCAGCCAAATAAAAATGAAAGAAGAAGGTTCTGTGGAAGTATTTAATCCTTGGAACAAAAATGCTAAATTGCTGGAGAGAATGCTAGAAAATCATGATTCAGTGCAAGAGGGTAAGGATGATAGGGAGGCAGCAAGTAAAGCAAAAGTTGGAGCAAGCAAAGCAAAAGTTGGAGTAAGCAAAGCAAAAGTTGGAGCAAGCAGAACAAAAGGAGAAGAAAAAGTGGATAGCAACAACAACCTAAAGAAAAGAGGAAGAGGCAGAAGTAAATGGCAGAGCATGGACCAAACCAAAGATGTGATGGAAAAGGAAATTGAAGAAATGTGGCAACTAATGATGAAGCAGTCCAAATGGAGGAAAATGGTTGTAGCAAGAAGCAATAAAATTTTGAACCTGATTGACAAGAAGAAGAAGATGGAGCAAAAGACAGCAGAAGTACAGTAGCAAAAAAGGAGCAAAGCATTTGGATAGTTACAAAACAAAGTATGGGATCCAGGAAGACAAATATCAGAAGAGACATGATCAGGAGATCATGAATATTTTCTACTTTGGGAATCTAATGCCGAAACATTCAGCCCAAGGAAAATCATTGCAATTAAGTAGACATAGGGGGTTGTGTATTTTTAGGAAGTTGGATTCCTAAGTGATAAATTGATGTAAAATTATGCTTTTGAGTGCATAAAATAGAAATTAATTAGATAGTGAGAGGAAGTTGTAAATGCTCTCAAATACATGAGAACATGAGTGGTGAATAAATGACAAGAGTTAGAAGTCAATCAGGACTCTTAAAACAGTTTCATGATTCAAGGGATGAGAGAGAGTTTTTAGGAACTAATTGAAGTAGAAGTGGACAGAGGATTTAGGAGTCAGTTCAGAGGATCTAGGAGTCGAACCAGGATTAGTTCAACAAAACTTTCTGGCAAAAATGTAAGCCTATAGGTAGAGCACAAGAGGCCACTGATATCAAAGATTAGGCCTGTGAGAGACAGAGAGTCTCGAATGTAATAATTTGTTTATAATTATTATACAGAGGTTTAATCCCTAACTGCGTAATGATGTGAAACGAGTATTTATGAATGCATTACATGTGAATTCGTAGGTTCTCTACAGGGTTGCAAGTAGAATTCTAAAGGATACGCAGAGGCACAGAATGATTCAGAAGAATCATAAATGGGTCATTGAATCCAGTTGAAGACCAGAGTGAAGCTCTGGGGAGAAATAGTGAAGGGAGATGTCACAGAAGAGAAAGGCTCAGAGGAAGTTGAGCAGTAGAACCTTTGAAGAAAAACGAACTACAAAGGGAAATTGAAGAAATAGCATAAAACCATAAAGGAAGGGATGAACGGAGCAGTGAGGCTACAATACACAAGAATCATTAGATCCTATAGATCAACGGCCAGGAGCCAATCATAGAGGAGGCAGAGGAATATCCCATTGGCAGTTTTGTAACAGTGAAAGTGGATTTTGGGTGGCCTCAAAACTGTAAGCGGTATTGAAGGACGAGCACCGATTCCATTCATCAAATGATGCATAGCAGCGAGAGGAGAGAGGAAACCACTTTATCAGGTGGTTAACCCTTATGCTTGTTATCTACCTGATATCAACAACAGTCATTGGATCTGTTGGGTGTGGATCGACGGTGAAGAATAGGTGCGCAAGTTTAAACGATCGAGAGTATTGTCAACCGTTGGATTGGAGGGTACAACGGATGGTCAAGATTTGATCAGAGGCTTCGGTGATCGGAGATCGGGCTTATCGGAGTTCAGAGAAGCAGCGTTGTGGAGCAACTAAAGGTGCGGACCCGACGGAGTTATAACGGTGAGTGTATAATATTTGAGATCTGGCCAAGGGGTTGTAGCGGGGTTTTCCCATGTATTTCTTGTATTGTGTTAAAGTGTTGCACCGAGTGTTTAAAGGCTTAAGCGTTATTTAAACATGCCCAATAGTCACATATCGGAGTCAGAGGGTGATGAGGCATGTATGTGTTAAAGACCCACAGAAGGCGAATACCTGATTGTGATAAAGGTGTATCTTGGGATCTATGCAGAAACTGTACCAAGGTGGAAAGGTATGAAATGTGGGAGTTTCCTTTGTAATTTTTTTATAAAGGATAAAAGTGTTGATAGAATATTTATGTGTTAAACACATATGTAACCAAGGTTTAAAGAGGGGAAAGGTTATATATATGCGGCCTTAAGGGTTAACGAAGGTTATGAAGGGGTTTTAAAGTCCTGATAAGGAAGACTTGAATGAAAAGTTAGAAATAAAGGTTAATGAGGGTTTAAGTGGGGTGATTGAGTTCCAATAGAAAGGAACCGGTGGGTTAATGTTTAGACTTTTTTAAGTCTATGAATCAGTCCGCATGAGACTAAAAGAGGGCCTTAACCATTTATGGTTGAAGATTTGACTCCTTTGAGAGTTAAATACCTGGGACAAATGTGTGGATGAATTTTTATGGATACTGTGGGTGTAAGCGAGGGTTACCCTCCATCAATTTGCATCAAAACATATTATACTAACGCATTTGTGTTACGAGTAGTTAAGCATCAAGATCTGTTTGTAGACTCTTTTGGTCGCCATTCAGTGTTGCTCTTATGAATTTCCTATTCAAGATAAACGTAACCAGACTTGAAATTCATAGGATTTAATGGTTTATGTAATGATTATTGAATAACTAATTTATAGGATGTTTGTGTCACATCCGCAAAGGTCGTGTTTGGGCTTAAAATGCTAAACTAGTTTTCTTTCCTTTTAACTGAAACAAAGTCTAGATTTCATGTTTTACAGACAGATTTCAAGTTTTTCCATTATCATGATGTAATTACAAGTAATCTCATGATTAGGTGAGAAATAAAACTTAGTTGTAATTGAACTAGGTTTCAACCATTCAGTCTAGAGAAGCTAGAGAAATTCTTCAACAACTAGTTCTCAACTTAACTCATCACTTCAAAAAAAACTAAGAAAAATGTCCAAATTGTATGGACATTGCAAACTTAGGTCTATCATTAAAAGAGTGTAGAATGTAGTTAAAAATTCATTTCGATTCATACCTAGGAAATGATATCCCATCATGAGGTTCACAACATGAAATAAACATGAAAGAAAAAACACTAACAAGTCCATGAGTCCTTGTCACCTTCCAAATACCTTATAAAAAATTGTTAGCCTCAGTAACTAGTATAGTAGAATGATACAATGTTCAACTCTTCATTGACTAAGTATATTATAGGATTATTAGTGCATGCTAAAAACATGCTTATAATGGATGCTAACTTATATAGTTGGCTCAACAAGGTTCATAACAATAGTACATGTTATTGTATCATTACATCTTGCCTAAAATGGAACAAAGTTGCACATTTTATGTTATGTCACATCATGCACTGTATTGATATATTTCAAAGTTAATGAAAAAACTTTAGTAACAACATTTGTGATGTCATACCCATCTATGGGAAAAATCTTGTCTTTCCTAATGTTAAGATGAACATGTGCATTTATATGTGTGCCCAATTCATGATTATGCAATACAACATATTAGGTTTCACTCCATAAGTTTGTAGTAGTATTTGGTAATGAAAAAAGTCATATTATATTTTTAGAATGTTAAAGTGGAACAAAATGTGCTAGGATGTAGACAATCATAACAATACATTATAAAAATTAAATTTGTAACCACAAGAATTGCACATAGTTTTTAATACACATAGTTTTTAATAGTTAGTGGCAGTTCTTACTATAACAAAATGTTAAGGAGAAATATCAGTATCAATAGTTTTTGGCCACACTATGTGATGAAACAATACATGATAGCAGTTTATTTGTATCTAGTTATTCCTTCATTTATCATATTAACACATTTTAATTGTACAATACTAACGGATAACTTTATAGTAGGAATGGCATGTCACCATCAGTTCTTTCTTACTATGAAATCACAGTAGATAATTCAGTATAAATCTCTTTGCTTTTTTACTTTCTATCTATAGTTGCACACTCGTTAAAGAAAGTGTGTGTCATTAAATTACATGTAGGGGAGATCGAGGTCAATGAAGCTACTTCTAGGTAAATACACAAACACATCAAGAATGTGATTGTCTCCTATCCATCATGAAAATGTATAACTAATTACTAGTGCATAAATGTATAGTTTCATAATCCTTTAGACCACACACGGATTTCAGTACTGCCATAATTAACTATGTTTTATGGTGTCCAACCCCGAGTAATTCAAATTGGCATTGGAATAGGTCCCTAGTTCTCCTCCCTACCATTGACAATTTTCCAGAAGAATAGTTGTCACCCCCTAGCTTAGGACCTGACCAAATATTCTAGAGGCCTCCCCCCCTCACCATGCCTATATATGTATGCTTACACTGCGACTCCATAGGAAATTCGCCTCCACCCATAAACCATTGAAGGGATTCTAGAGATAAAATATCTCCACCCTTTCTTGATTCAATGGTTCCAAAGATTTTCTCCACCTTTGAGGGTTTCTAGAGAATTTCTCCACCCAGAAAATTTAAGATTTAGTACCTACTCCATATGATGGGAATGTAGGGGACACCAAAATTGATTATTCTACAAGCAAAAATAGAGTAGGACATGACTCAAGGCCTTTAATTGTTAGATGTTGAGGATTTCTAGAGTATGATCCTCCACACTTAATTTAGTTAAGAACCCTAGAAAGCCAACCAACAACTATGTCTAATGGAAGAAAAAGGGTTCCAAGGTCTTTTCCAATGTTAAGGGATATGATAACTATCTCAAATAATCACACATTTCTTTTGTTAGAAATGGCTAGGTAATAGAAGGTATGCAATTCCTATGCCCTAGGAAAAATTAATGCCAACCTAGCAATAAGGTTTGCAATTTCTGTACCCTTGGAAAATTTAATGCCAACTTAGCAATAAAAAACTAGGGCTTATAATAATCCATTCATTAAAAATACTGAAGAATCACTCTATGCAAACAAGGTGTAGGGGATTCCATTGTTTTTTTACATATGGTTTATAAGAAGCTTAGACAATGTCAAAACCAATATAACCACAAACAGGATGCCAAGAAAAAGAGTGGTAAATTTGGATGGGTCAACTCACCTCTATCTTGCGACTTTCTAAGCTGCGTAGATTTGTATTGTTACCTCCCCGACCAGTGCACTTTCCTTGCCTCTTGCCACCAATATCCTTCAATCTATTGATCAAGTATTGTTTCCTCTTTACGTTCCCATTGTGTCTTTTCTGGTTATCCCACAAGTCCCCTCCTTCCTCTTTGCATTATAACTTCAATGGTGCCAACATTGTACAAACTTCCAAAAATGAAATATGCCATGGTTCCAACGTTGTACAAACTTCTAGAGGTGAAATACTCCATGAGAGAGCTAAAATTTGATGAGTGAGGCACTTCAGGTGGTGTGGTCAAGGAGTATGCTCAGAGTTCAAGCAATGGGATCTCGTGGAAGGCGATGGGATCCAATGACGGAAGCCAAAAATTGATGAGTTAGTTAGTTAAAGTTGTGTAAATGAATGAGTTCAGTAACAATTTGAACAGAATGAACACAAGAGGGGAGTTCATCTCAAAGAAACACCTTAAGAGGTAACTATAACAATTTTTTTATTTTCAATTATTTTCTCTTTTTATATGAAGTTCATATACAATTATGTTATTTATAAATTGAAATATTTTATTTATGAAGAAGAACTAAATAGCTTTTAGTTATTAATATTTTTTGAAATATCATATGTCAACTTTATCAAAAGGACAGGAAAAATTACACATATTCCTCATACTAGTTTAAGATTAGTCAACAAAAGTAAAATCTATCAATAAAGAGATGGAGAATAGTGAAACTGAGATTATTTATGTTCTCCTCTTTATAGTGGGAAAACTTATCATAACTGAGTTTTCAAACTAGTAGTGGGGACAAGCATCATGGGTTGTTATTGCAAATGCATGTTGACTCATTATTGTTATTCAAGGAAAACCTCTCCACCCAGAATTACCCATCCTTAAGGGGGTGGGAATCAAGGGTGCGATTTGACTCTTGCTCCACCTAGAATTACGTATCCTTAAGGGTGTAGGCTTTCACTCCTGATGAATTTGGGTCTTGATGATCTGAATTTAAACAGGAATGCAACAAATTACAAAGATAACCATAAACATAGAGACGCAGTGGAAATAATACTTCATTTCATTAATGTAAAATACTAAAATATGCTTACAAATAAAATGGAAATACACTAGCTAGGGCGACGATAGCTTATCTCTGAGAAGAGATGTGGCGGATACATGCCTTTTAACTAAACTACAATGAGGCTCCAAGACCTTTTTATTATTGAACAATAAGAGCAAACCCTAAAAAACCAAAACCCTAACCCGAGGAGATGTAACACCAAGAGTTTATGGGCCCCGTTGTGGTGAGTTGGACAGCCAACTTCCAGTGGTCATGACTTGGTCATATTATCTCCGTTTGAAGTGTATGATAGCCCGTTGGAAAGATCTCTCTGAGGACTATGATGGAAAAGGAAATTTTAGATAGAAAATTGTTGGTTGGTAGATTTCCAAAAAAAAAGTCGTTTAGGGCCTCAAAATGGATCCGGAAGTTTAGGACCTAAAAAACTGCTAAAAATAGTAAACTGTGCTACAATTAAGGAAACTGAAAAAATGAAAGAAGCAATGGTGGGGGTACAAGTGGAATGGGCGGGTGGGCATCAATATCCACTTGGATCATTCCTCCCCCGTTACGAAGCAGTGGTTCCCATTGCGTTGAGTTCCTCCATGAGATGAGGAAACTTTTGCTGAACTTGGTCCCTGGTGAGCCACTTGCCCTGTTGAAGGAGTTGGCCTACTTTGAAAACTCGATACAGTTGGATATTCTGCTGGTGAGTGTGCTTGATCTGGGTGTCCATGATTCGATCAGTTGGAGCTTGTTCCATGCAAACTGAACTTAACTCTGTGGGTGTGAACTGTTCTGTAATGTCGGATGTGTCTAGTAATGGTTTGAAGTATGGCCGAAGGGGGTCCACATTGAACACTGGGTGCAGGGCAAGGAATGGGGGAATGCAAAGCTCAAATACATTGTCTCCCATAGCCTTGATAATGGTGTAAGGAGCATATCGGAGTGGTCTGAGTTTCTAATAGGCTCCGGTAAGGCGTTCCTTTTGCAAATGCAACCAGACTTTGTCACCCACCTGAAACTTATGTGGCACCCGATGTTGATCATGTTGCTGCTTGTACTTGGCATTAGATTTCTCCAGAATGTCATAGACCTACTGGTGAATATGTTGGATGTGCTCAATGAAGTTGTTTGTCTTATTTGTTTCAGACTGGTAATGAGTCGAATCTGCATGAGTAGCTACAAATGGGATGGCCACATCATTGGGACATAGTGGCTGGAATCCCAAGCCCACCTAAAAAGGGCTATCGCCAGTTGAGTTGTGAAGAGTCGGGTTGTAGCTGTGCTGAACATATGGGAGGCTCTCATTCCATGTGTGTGGATGCTTTGATTTGTACATGCGCAGAATGCATACGATCATCCTGTTGACAACCTCTGTCTGGCCATCAGTTTGAGGATGGAAGGTTGTGGACTTAGTGAGTTTGATGTCTAGCGTCGACCAAAGACTGGACCAAAATGTACTAAGGAACCTGCTATCCCGATCTGAGATGATATACTGTGGGATCCCAAAGTGTACCTACACTCATTCAAAGAAGAGTTTAGCAGTGGCTTCGACTGTGATATTCTTCTTGCAGGCCGCCATAATGGCCATCTTCGAGAACCTATCAATTACCACAAAAACACGGTCGTTTCCATGCTTAGTGGAAGGAAGGCCTGACATGTAATCCATGGAGATGGATTCCCAAGGTTGACTAGGGGTACGTAGCAGGGAATAGAGTCCTTATTTCTTGATGGTCAATTTGGCAATGGTGCGGGCAGTGCATGATCTGATGTACTTATCGACATCCTATCGAAGATTCAGCCAATAGAAATACTTCTACAGTACTGCCATCATTTTCTCGACCCTGAAATGCCTAGCAGCCCAACTGTAGTGTGCTTCCCAAATCATCTTGGCATGCTCGGTTGAAGGAACACAAAGGTGACCCAGGTGGCATAACAGGGCATCTTGGAGGTGAAAATCTAGAACATGCTGACCCTCCAAGAGTGTCTAGTATGTGTGGCCAAATTCTGGGTTGCTTTTCTAGAGAAGTGGCCAATCAAAAGTCTTGTGCCCATAAGAGTTGAGCACGGTGGTTAATGCCATGAGCGGTGGTCGACTGATTCAATATGCAACATTATTGATGTTGTCCTTCTTATACTTGATATTCAAATGGAACTGTTGCAGGTATGTGAACCAATTTTGATGGCGATCATTCTGCAATTTCCCTTGGGTTTGTATGAACTGCAAGGGTTGGTGGTCTATGTGGATGACCATTTCCTTCCCCAAAATGTAATGCTTCCATTGTTGGTAGGCCTACACAATGGAATACATCTCTTTGTCATAAGTGGGATACTTCCAGACTGTGTCTAAAAGTGTCTCATTGTGATATGCCACTGGATGCCCGTGTTGAGTAAGGACTACCCCAATAGCATAGTCAGAGGCATCTGTGTCGACCTCAAATAGTTGTTGCAAGTCTAGTAATGCGAGCACTGGTGCCAAGAAAAGGAAATCTTTCAACTCTGTGAATGCCTTCTATTGAGATTCAGACCAAAAGAATTTTTCTTTCGCTCCTCCCTTGGTGACTTGACTCAAGGGCCAAGTGATATGAGAAAATCCCACACAAACCTGCGGTAGAAGTTGGAAAGACCTAGAAAGCTGTAGAGATCTGTCAGAGTGGTTGGAGATGGCCAATCCCAGATGACTTGGATCTTGGCTGGATCCACATGCACCCCCTGTTCATTAATAATGTATCCTAGATATTGAACTTAGGTCATGGCAAAAGTGCATTTCTCCAAACTGGCACGTAACTTGTGTTGCTGTAGCGTTTGGAGAACCTATCGGATGTGGTGGAGGTGCTCTTCCCAACTCTGGCTAAAGATCAAGATGTCATCCAAGTATACCACTACAAATGAGTTGTTGAATGGCTGCAAGATGTCATCCATTAGCCTCATGAAGGTTGCAGGAGCATTCGTCAATCCGAAATGCATAACCAACCATTTGAAAAGACCCTCCTTGGCTTTGAAGGCAGTCTTCCACACATCGGAGGGTTCGATTGGTACCTGGTGATATCCTGACTTCAAATCGATCTTGCTAAAATATTTTCCCCCTTTAGTTGGTCTAGGAGCTCATCAATTTGTGGGATTGGGTACCTATTACAGACAATGATCTTATTTAGTGCCCGATAATCAATACAGAGTCTCCAAGTCCCATCCTTCTTCTATACCAACACGATCAGGCTCCCACAAGGCAATGAACTTGGATGGATGTGACCTTTCTGCAGCAGCTCCTGAATCTACCTCTTGATTTCATCATTCTCCAAAATGGAGAGCCGATAGATTGGTCCATTGGGTAGCGGTGCATCTGGGGTAAGATCAACAGAGTGCTTGACTTGATAGTGCAGAGGAACCCCTACGGGGGAGGTGAAGATGTCATCGTACTCCTCCACAACCTTGTCCATCTATAGTTGTCATGTGGAGGGGCCCTGTCTGGAGGTCGTGGACAGTGTCTTCTTCTTTCCTTGAGGGCGTATCATCAGGAAAACAAATTTCCCGGTTTTGGAAATGAGCTTGCTACATTGTTTTGTAGTAACCAAAGAGATGGCAATAGTCGGTGCTACCTCCGGTATCCTGTACAACTTATTTCCCAAAGTAACAATAACAGCATGGGGCCTTGATTCATACACAGCATGTCACTTCGACAAGTATGGATGTCATAATAATACATCACAAACTTCAAGGGGAGCAATGTCACATAATACCTCATTTGTGAAGCGTTTGATGTTGTATGGAAGGCGACACTGCTGGCTCACGCGAAGATCCCGTCCTTGGTGAAGCAACCCGATGGTGTATGATTGTGGATGTGCTATAATCGGTAAGCCCAGCCGCTTCACGACCTCTGCCGAAATGAGGTTCTTTTGGCTCCCACTGTTGACAATGAACTGTAGCGGGGAGCCCTTTACCCACATCTGGGAGTGGAAGAGATGCTCCTCCTCCTCTAGATCTTCGAGTTCCTCCTTCTAGAACTTCGTGGTGGCAACGGTGGCGTTGCGCTTTGCATCAATAATCAGCTTTCCTTGTCATTCCCCTTATCAGGTTCTGATTGAGAGTCAGAACATGCATCTGATTCTGAAACCTTTATGTCAGCCACTAGTGTTTGCTTAGCCCGACACTCACTTGTGTTGTGAGTGGAGATCTTATGGAACTCACACCACTTTCCTGTGTCCTCTTTTGGCTCCGTGGCACTATTATTTACTTGTAGCTTTGGCGGGTTGTCTTGGGCTGCCTCGCCTTGGCTTTTCCCTTTGTTCTGTGGTTTGGGGGGCACCTTTCCCTTGCTTTGGATTCGCAGATCCAAAGTCTCGCTTCTTTCGTTTAAACATTTGCTCGACCTTGACAGCATATCGATATGCCATGCTGAGCGAGGAGATGTTCAGGAATTCTATTTCTTCCTGGATGTACTTGTGTAGGCATCCGCGGTATTTGAGAACCAAATGTTGCTTCGAATCCTTGATACCCAACTTTGTGCAAAGGGTATGGAAAATATTGGTAAATTATGGCACGCCTTGGTCCCTTCCCTATTGTAGCATGGTCCACTTTATGTATTGATCCTCATAGCTTCTGACAGGGTAGTACTACTCCTTGATGACATCTCAGAATGAATTCCAAGTGGGTGCGGCTGAAAATAGTGAACCTATACTTTCATCCTTCTGCTCGCAATAGGTTTTCCACCAGTCCTTGATGTGGGGGGCTACTTTGAGAAGAGAGAAAATAATATTTTCCCGACTGGAAAAATCATGAACAGAAAAATAACCCTCTAGCAGGTTTAACCATTTACTGACAGCATTTGCGTCTATCTGACCCTTGAATATGGGGATTTCAAAATTAACTTGTACCTTAAATGCTGTGGCATTTCTAGAGTAGGTGTTGGAAGCCGATGCGTCGTCCTTGGGTATCCGCTGAAGGATCTGGGAAAAGGTGTCCATCATCGCGTTCATTTGTCACTTGAGGGCTTCTTCGAGTAATATTTTGATAGGATCTCCTACCCCCTCGTCTTTCTTTTCATTTGTTATGGGAGGCCATCGGGATTTGCGAGGTTGGTCATGCAAAGGTTCGACTAGTTCAAGCCCTAACTCCTTATATCCCGACCTTGTTGGGGACATGCAAAGAAAAACAGTGAAAAAAAGTAGACCCGCTCTGATACCACTGATCTGGATTTAAACAGGAATGCAACAAATTACAGAGATAACCATAAACACAGAGATGCAGCAGAAATAATACTTCATTTCATTAATGTAAAATACTGAAATATGCTTACAAATACAAATGGAAATACATCATCTAGGGCGATGGTAGATTATCTCTAAGAAGAGATGTGGCGGCTACATGCCTCTAAATTGAACTACAATGAGGCTCCAAGGCCTTTTTATTATTGAACAATAAGAGCAAACCCTAAACAACCAAAACCCTAACCCGAGGAGATGTAACACCAAGAGTTTATGGGCCCTGTTGGGGTGAGTTAGACAGCCAACTTCTCGGGGTCATGGCTTGGTCATATTATCTCCGTTTGAATCACATGATAGCCCGTTGGAAATATCTCTCTAAGGAATACGACGGAAAAGACGTTTTTAGTGAAAATATCGCTGGCAGTAGATTTCCAAAAAAAGTCTTTTAGGGCCTCAAAATGGCTCCAGAAGTTTAGGACCCGAAAAACTGCTAAAAATAGTAAACTGTGCTACGATTAAGGAAACTGAAAAACTGAAAGAAGCAATGGTGGGGGTCCAAGTGGAATTGGCGGGTGGCCAACAATATCCACCTGGACCACTTGGACAACCAACTTGTTTGCTTACATCCGAGGAAGAACAACTCTTAACCAAGGAGAGGAAGGATATTATTGATGTTTTTATTATTTTTATTTATTGAATATTTTATTTTTGTTTAAAAAAGTAAACATTAAGAAAAAAAGAAATTACACATCTTCCTCACAGTGCCAAGTAGAATGCAATTGTCAATGCAAACACATTGTACAACCACATATGGGAGAGTGTTGTAAATCCTTTTGTGTTGAACTTCAACTTGACACATTTTTCTTAGTCTGATTATGCTCTCTCAATTTGTTATCAAATAATAGAAATGTATTATGAGAAAGATGTAATTCTTGATGTACTAAAATAGAATTGAAATGTGGTGTGTGTGTATATATATATAATATTTGATTGTTCAATAACATAATTTTATATGAAGATATATAGCAATTGAAATTAAAAAAAGGTTAATATGACTTATAATTCTTTTACTTTTGAATATCTATGTTAACTAATATATTTCACTATAGTAAAGTTATAGTTATATATATAAAAAAAAAATTAATGTCTAATAAAATAATTTTATATCAATAAAAAGTAACCTTTAAAAAATAGTAATAATTGGGAAAAAAATTCCAATATAGAATATGGATAAAAAATTGTAATTTTCAATATGATGTTGATAAGTGAATTTTAAAAAAGATTAGCAATTGGGAAAAAAATCCAATATGGAATATAGAATAAATAATAGAAAATAAGATATTTCAATGTACATGTTGATTAACTATTTCAATTGTAATTATGTATATATTACTAAAAAGTGAAAAAAAATCTTGTGATTAAGACATTTAATATAATTCTTCAATGTTTTGGTTCTTTCTAGGCATATTTTCTGGTAAGAGGATTTTAAAATCACTGAATCTACTTATTGATTAAAAATGCAATTTAAATAATGAAAATTTACAATTTCAACAAGAATTGTATGACCTAAACATTTTATTAGTCTGTTCTTCAATATGCAGTTGTATAATTCTTTCCATACTCTTTTTCTTTCTTGCACATGTATAAAAAGAAGAGTGCCTAGATCCATCTTCATCTCAGATTTATCAGACACCCATAAAAATCAAATCAGAATAGATCCATCTTAATCTTAGACCTATTCAAACACACTAAGAATCAAAACAAACTTTTCTTCAAACTTTTCACTCTAAGTAACATTTATATATCAAAAATTTGATAAAATCCGAAATTAAAATAAAATTTAACTACACAATTAATAGCCAATGAAGTATTTCATTTCCATAATTAGTTATATCCATAGAAGGGTTGTGTTTAACAATTGATGCACTTACATGTGTAAATGTTGAGTGGAAGTGTTCTTTTTGGATTGTGGGTCAGATCATGAAATTTCACTGCATCTCCGTTGCTCCCCATAGAGTTTTTCTACTTCAATCAATCTGATCGGCGTATTTAAGATTGGATAGTTCTTTGTATGATTGGTCCACTTTGTTTTTTCAGAAGAAAAAACAACCATTTTTCATTAATCAAAACAAAAAGGTTTACGTAGTCAATACATCTGTTTGTATAACTGGTCCACTTGCCTTGCTTAATCCCCATTGTAAACGCACGTCGTTGAAAGTGATTACATTACGCTTATAAAATGACTGGATACAAAGCTATCAGAGGTCTGAGCGAAAAAAATAGTGGGGTTGGTGGAAGAAATTAACAGGTGTGGGGAAAGAAAGGTAACATCTCATCGAAGTATTTAAGAATGGATGGTTCTTTGTATTCATGGTCCACTGTTCGACAAATGCCAGCAAAAGAAACGGGTTGAAACAATACTAAGATCATGCTATTGCATTTTTTTTTCCAATCAATACTGATATAATTGTACAGATTCCTTATGTCTTAAAATATTATTCACTAAACAATTCCAGATAGAGTAACAAATACCCTAGGACAAATGCTTCCCTTGTAAATATTAATAAAAAATGAAAAGGCGCTAAAATCAAACTAAGATAAAGAAAGGGACCACGGTCATGGTGGGACCGAGCTGGACTGGGAGTTTAGGGCAGTTTCACTTACATACGCCAAGAAAAGCGCGAATGGGCGGTGGTCTGAAGTGAAGGTCTCATAATTTGGGGCACCTTAGATGCAAGTCCCAGATGTGGTACCGGCCTGAACATACGCGTGATGAAAGATTAGTTCGGGGTTCGGAGCTTTGGACTAGTGGAGTTTTAGAGGAAGGGTTGAAGTGCGAATGATCTAATATAACGCAATTCTTTATCAAAACACGATAGGAGGAAGGGCCTGTGGGGCCATATAATTGAGTGATCTGGCAGGTGCCATGTGGGTGGAAGTAAGGACATGGTGATGCTAAAAGCTGACGTGACACTACATGGTGCCATGTGGGTGTCACATGACAATACTTTGTTGAATTGGCAAGGGTTTATTGGCCAAATTTTGAGTGGCAATAACTTTTGATTCATAAGTTGGATTTCAATAAAGTTTGTAGCACCAAAAAGTTCTTGATACGCTGAATGCAATGGTGTGGTTCAATGTTAATTTTTTTAATTTTGGAAAGCGAGAAATTTTGAGACCCCATTTCCATAACAAGACCATGAAGATCAAGTTAGCTTGATGTAGCAACCCTCCCACTGCCCGAGAATAGTACAGAGGGTGGGAGGTGGTGTTACATCCATGAGCCAACAGAAAACATGCTCGTGAATCATAGAACCCAAAGAGAAAAATCTTAACTCTATGTCGTCTAAACTATGAAATCTCAAATAGCATGAAATCCCATGAGCCATAATGGTGCAACCATCTTCCATAGCCATCCTTTCATTGCCATATATTGCCATTATAAGGGATGTGAGGTGCATAAATGAGGGGGTAGCTATGGAAATCATATCAAGGACAAATGGTGGTGGGTGGAACCGTTCCTCCCCTTGCTATTGAGTAGGGTGACGGTGAGGATACCACCCACCCCGCCACCTCACTTATTCCATTAGTTACCCCATATAAGGACTATGTGTCTCTAAGTACTAAAAATCACAGTCATTGAACCCAGACGAAGGAGGGATGTCATCCCAAGGGGAGGAGAGGGATAAAGTCACGGGGGCTTCACTAGAGGAGCAATACCATACCACGTGCATTCATTTTGGGGGATATATATTGAGAGAAAAATGACATAATATATTGAAAATATAATAGGGGGTAAAGGGTTTTTATATTGGCACGTATAAGAAATGGAGCTCAAAGTTAATGAAAAAATATAAGGGGTATAAAAAATGTCAATGAAAAATGAATACCTACAATATATAGTGAAAGTAGGGGCTTTAAAATTGGAAAGGTGTATTGGGTTCGCATTGGTAGGGGGCTAATAATGTGTTTTTTAGAGGTATTTTCCAATATTTAGTCAAATTAAGGGTATTATTTAGTATGCCATGAATGCACATGCTATGTAAGAGGTTCATTGAGTGAATTCCCTGTTGATAAAGTTGATTGAGAATAGTTGATATTTTCTGGGTAGTCGACTACTTTGTTCCTTGCTCAACGAATATGAGAAGGTAGGATGACCAAAACTTATAGAGGAGACAAGAAATTTGAGAATGTAATTTTCTAACCTCTAGTTCTTTATAAGTTTATCAATTTTGGCCCCTTTGATTAAGAATTCAAGAGATGAAACTATAAGATAGTAGTCTCCTTCTACCACAAGTTTGGGAATCCATGCATAATGGCAATCTGAATACCTTCCGCTAGATAATGGAATTATACTGCATTATTGTGGGTGTGGCCCATTGAGCTAGGATACATAAAGAGGGGATTTCAATGATGTTATTGAAATAGACCTTTGTATCTAGGTGTGCTTTGGTTACCGTTGGAAGAACTATCAAAGTTGAATTTAAAGAAAGAAAACCTGGGGGTGGGGTTAACAAAAGATAGGGAAGGAAGAAAAATAAGAGGGGAGGAGGAGGGACAAAGAGAAGAGGGAGGACCAAGATTGATCTTGGAAAGCATATGAATATTAGCGGAATAGGAGGACCAATTGATCAAGGGACAAAGAGTGAGTAGGACCGATTCTTGAATGAAGAGGAGAATGTACACCCAAACATAGTTGATCAAGTTGAAGGAGTCATGAAATATTATGAGAGTATGTTCTTTGCAAGAGAACTAGATCGAAAGATTAAACATTTGATTAACATAAGTAACAAAGGGATGGTCCTTCTAATTCATTTCAAATTATTATATCCCATGTACGTTCTCTCCTTCTAGCCACCAACCATAGAAAATGAGAAACCTTGGGCCAAAGGTTATGCATCAATATCCTTTTCCAGATTTGTTGCGAGGGGATCTGGTGGTGACCATAGACCAAATTGTAAACTTATTTAACTGTGAGTGTATCAGAAAGTTTGTATCCCTAGTGAAGTTTATCAGTACCTTCCATCAACAGTGTTTTTTGTCTCTAGATCTCTTACTTGAATGTTGTCCAATCTTCTAGGGAATTACTATGTTCCCAGTTTGTTATAGTCTTCAATATTCTCCATTGTGACACCTCACTTGTTAAAGGCCAAAATATTGTGAGCATAATCATGTGTTGAGATTTTGATATGTGTTTCAAGTTCATTATATCTTTTAGTACCTCATAACTTAGGAAGATTTTGCTAGTAATCCTCCCAAAATAAGTTGAATGTGCATCCTTCAACTCCTAGAAGAAATGTTTTTGGATGACAAATTTGTCAGTGTTGAATAAATTCTAGATGGAGGATCCCTTTGTTGTGTTCTAGTTATGTAGCCTTTGCTTCAAGGATTAGTTAGAACCATATTTGACATTCGAAAGTTTCTTCTAGATTTTGTCCCCCCATTGTATCCATTTCCAGCACAAACTGGCACCCATAACTCAGTTGAGAATTTCTAGATCCTTTAGGCATAGAGCTCCTTGTAGATTTGTAAGACACAACTTATCCCAAGCCAAAGGGGACCATTTTTTCTCCCTACTTGATCTACCCCATAGGAATGAACAACAAATAAGTTTGATGGGGCACAATATATCCTTAGAGGCAACTACTCCAAAGATATGATATCTTGTGGGGGTTGTAAGAAGACATTTGAGAAGAACCAAATGTCCTGCAATATTAAGAGATTCAAAAGTCCAATTGTCAAGCTTGTTAGAGATTTTGAGGAGACGATATCGCCAATGCATAGAGTGAAGAGAATTATCTACCAATGGGGCTCCAAATTATTTCACTAGGAGTGAGCCACGTTGAAATCTAGGTAGCCCGGAGATATGGGGATTGAACCACTAGATAGGTGTTGAAGAAATATATCTAAGACTTGTTATGATTGATAAGTACTTGAGTCATTCATGTAATCCTCAATAACTTGTTTGATCATATCAAATTTTCTAACTATGGGTATTCCAATAAGCATGATATCATCTACAAACTACTAATGAGAGATTGAGAGGTCATTCTTGAAAGGGTTGAGACCTTTGATCAGTTGATTGCAAAAGGCTACTTGAAGAGAACAACACAATCCTTCCACACCTAGAATGAAGAGGGAAGAGGATCACACTAGCATATTACCCTTTAGGAATTAAAGGTGCATGTTGAGGAGCCATTGAACAATATAGAAAAGAAATGAGAGGAAAAATAATAATCTACTCCTCTTTTCCATTCTTCTGAGAATTCAAAATCTCTAAGGAATTGATGGAGATATAACTAGCTCAATTTATCATAGGATTTTGAGAAATTGATTCTTATGATCATGCCCTATTTTCATCTATTCTTGAAGGTATAGATGTAGATTTCATGGGCCACCACTATGCCATCTAAGATTTGGCATCTCTCCACATAACCCATTTTTTTTAAAGAAAAGGGAGGGGAGTAGGCATTTTAAATGATTGGCTATAATTTTCAGAATGACTCTATAAATGAAATTATCAAGTTCTATAGGATGATGACCAATAGGATCAAGTGTATCGTTGGATTTAAGTATCAAAGTTAGAAAGGTGAGATTCAGGGGGAGAGAACATAGGATAATCTATGCAATTCCTCAACAACTTCAAGAATATCATGGTTGAGGAAAGACCAAGAATCCTATAAAATATTAATGGTAAAACCATCAAGTCTCGAAGCTCTTTTTTTTGGCATGTTAAGACAAGTTATCTACCCATATGAAGGAAATTTCTCTGATTAAGGCCCCATTCTTCTCACCTTAAATAAGAGGGGGTATATCCATTATAATCTTGTTGATTGTTTAGTCCTTGATATGAGATGGATCTTCTAAGAGATCGTTGTCATAAATAATGAGCTTCTCCTCCAAATCTTTATGCTTCCTTAATATTCTAACCCTGGAATCCATGGGAGAGAATATTTTGTTGTGTATTATATGTTTCACCATTGATTTATGAAAGAAATTGGTTTTATTTTCTCGCTTCTTGAGCTAGTTTATTTGGGATTTTCACTTCCATAGGATTTATTCTTGAAGATAGTGTTCCTCCAATTGGGCATGAATTTTTCCTTCTTCCTTTATTATTTCCCATGTTATTCTTTCCATAATTAATCATTGTCAATTCTATTCCATCTGTTACTCCAATAGTTGACTAGATTGTAATATATTTCAAAACTCATCCCTTTTCCATTTCTTGATGTACTCTTTTAAAAAATTTATTTTTTGTTAGAAGTAATGCATGAAGGATGTATGCCATACCTCTATTTCCTACCACTAGGAAATACCTCTATTTATATCTAGACATGGGGCTATTTGATGCTCACCTACTCATTTGATATTTGAAATGAAGACACCCTTTACAATATTAATGTTAACGACTTCTAGTTGTTGCAACGACTTGAGATGCAACCTCATTCTAGAGAGCCTAGATAGTGGAATCTACTACAATTGATGCACAAGCCATTGATCCAACTAGTGAAATTGATTTATGAGGAATTCCAAAGTATACATATGCCCCTCACATGCCTGTTTTCAGTAAGGGGCATAGATTGATAGCAATGATATCATTATGATGCTAGGGTTCTAAAACACTTGCTTATTCATTTAGTTTCTTGTAAAATTACAATTGAGGGGAGGACATTTTTAAGTCAGTCTTTAAAAATCTATTATTTTCCTTTATAGTTCAAGCCTTTGATATTCCATGTGATTATATTAATTTAGAAGGATATTGGGTTGACCAAAACATCTATGTAATTAGTGTTATCCTTCGATAGTTTGTTAACATCTCTCCTACCTTCTAGTTTTGATCCTTTCTATGTTTTTTCTTATCATATCTATCCATCTTAGTAGGTTATTTGAAGGCATGGGTGTGAACCCCGAAGGGTTGGCTTGGATGACTTATAACTTGAGGGGGTTGTATCTTTACATTTCCTAACTTTTAGATAAGATTGGTGCAATAATTGCCTTTATTGATCAGAAATGGATTAGGTATCCTTATCTTTCCATTCATTGATCATGGATGAAAGGGAGATCTCATCTAGATCCATGCCCTCGAGATTTTTTTTCTCAACATTTTCTTTTTCTTCTATCATTTCTACCTCTTCCATTGAGAGATTTTTAGTCTACATTTCTAGGTTCTTTCTATTTTTTGTGAGACCTTCCTGGTCTAGGTCTATGCCACTAGCTAACACCTCTTACACCTTATCCTTTTCCTTCTCATTCCGGTGTGAATTTTTCAACAAATCAGATCTATTATTTGAATGGATATTCTCCCTAGAGGATGAGCGAGTTATGTTCTTGGGATTCTACTATCAAGTACATTTTGGAAACCCTTCAAATATTCTAGCAGGTTTTGAGCAATCAGGGAAGTTGCTTGAAAAAGAGGGTAATCTTTGAAGATATGCCCATATTGATGACAATATTTGCATCAAAAAGTGATATGCTCATAATATAATGTTTCAACATATAGATCATCATGATAGTGTATCTCAATTGACTCTGGTAATGGTTTACATATCTTCATGTAGATGCATATTTGAGCATAGGGTGTGTACCTACCTTGGTTGGTTACCTTAGAGGTTTTAACAAATATACCGAATAAGTTGTCAATGCCTTTTAGTATACCTTCTTCACATACTTCCTTAAGAAGGGAAAAGAGGCACACATAGATTCGGGTTGGCCATAATTGCTCCTTTTCGTGGAAATATGTCTCTATCGAAAACCTCATAAATAGTCCAACATTATTAGATAATTAAGGGCCGTTTTCAAGGATGGTAGTTCTATATTGAAGGTTGGTGAGATTCACCTGAAAGAACTTTGGAACTAAGTTACAAATCAATATGGCCCTCCCATTTTTGTCTTATCTAAGCTACCATTGTTATCACTGAGAAAATGGTCACCTAGCCATTTCTTACTAGGTTGATTGAAATACACAATGTAGGATTAATGTTACCATAATAAAACACACTTTCACCATAGGAAATAATTTAATCCAAAAAACCCCCATGAGAATAATTAAATAGTTCATTATTTCTTTAATATTCTCTATAAATAATTATTAAATCATTATCAGATAATTATTTCTAATCACTTTTGACTTAATCACCTTGGGATAATTAAATAAATCACTATTTATTTATTATTCCTTACTTATTCTATATTTTCTTTTTGAGATAATTGTTAAACCATTATTTAATAATTATTTCAAATTCATATTTTTCTTAATTCTCACAATGTGATTAATAAATCATTTTTATTTGTTAACTACTCCAACCACTAAATAAAGGTATTTGACTATTTTGAATATCTTTTACCTCTCAAAAAATATAATAAAATATTGACGATACCTGTTGTTATGCTCTTGACCTTCGAAAAGATACCAGAATACCAAATATACAAAGAAATATACCTAGAACACAGAACAATAAGAAATAACAGCATGTATTCCATTATTCAGAAAGGAAAGCAATGTTCACTTGCCTCTTTGAGGGGGCAACCTCCAATAGAGCTGGGCTCAATTACAAAATAAGACACGATGCTCCTCGAAGGGAGTCTCTATCCTTTATATAGGATTCATACATGCAATACCATGGGTCAATACCATGGTTCTTATTAATACCATCTATCTAATACCATGACCCATTTGCAACTAACTGTGGTCCCTTCTTTAAATGTGGGTCAACCACTTACAATTATTAATATGGGCTTTATTGACTCTTTACTTAACTATAACTATGACTCGACCGTATTATATAAATAAGGGGGTTAAGGTTGGACCCTAGCACCTAGATTTTGATTTTGTAAATAATATTTTATTATTTTCTATTTGCTATTCTAGCTCAATAATTTGTTATAAATAGAGCATTTTCTATTCATTCTTCACCATGATCATTTTCATCGTCACCTCTACCATCTCATTAGATTCGATCTCCCACTTGAGTTCATTCTATCTTTTTTTTTTCCCCATTGAAAGTTTTGAGAGAAGCATGCAACTGAAGTAAAAGGACAAAAGAAGGACTCATCCCACAGATGGAGAAATACAAACCCATGTTGTAGTTCCTCTTCACCAAGGGTTTTTAAAAAAATATTGTTTGATCAAGTCATCCATTATGTTATTGCAATTTAATTTCTTGTTGTTATATGTTTTAGTTTGTAATAAATGTTATGATGCATGGGTTTTCCTTATTTTTATTGCAGATATGAAGAAGAGATGACCATATTCTATTATTAGGGTCACTAGTCACCAATAACCAAAGTGAAGCATTTTTGGTACACATAATAAGAATTTCTATACTAGCAAATGGTGACTACATTGGGCTTTTAACACTCTAGTCATCAAAAAATGGTAACTTCGCTGGTGTAGTAATTCAAAACCTTGGTGATAGTTGGTTCAACTATTTTCAATGTTTCTTAATAATTTTCATTCCTTTCAATATCTATTTTCGGATCTCTTCTATTTCATGGAAAATAATTTGTTTGTGTTGGGGTTTCGCATACTTTTGCAGGACACAAGTACTAGCCGAGAAGCAGATGACACTAATCTAGGTTAGATATTCCAAGAGAAGAGAGAAAAGAGAGTATTTTTGGCCCTTTAATTGCACCCAACTCGCTTTTGAAGTCATTTTCTTCACTCTACAATTTGTTTACACTTTTTTTTTCATATTTTTCCAATTTTTTCCAAGACTGTTGTGTGTGTCTTGGGAAGGGTTTTGGTTCTTTCTTGAGTCACCTCTAGGCCTAGATCCGCTTAGTAGTTTCTCATTGAGGAAGGAAAAATCCCCTTAGGGTTTATAGTACACCTCCATCATTTAGGAAGAGAATCATTGAGTTGAGGAGTCTAGTGTACAACATTTTCAGCCATTGTTTTAAGTGTTTTGTCCACTGTTTTGCAGTCATTTTGAACATGTTTTAAAACACTTAATTCCATTTGGAATATTTTTTTTCCTTTCCCCCTTAGGATCCCCTTATTTATCCTTGTTTTTGCAGCTTCTTTCCTACCTTATTCCAACATTTTCACCTCTGGTTTTTGTTGGTTTTTTACTCCATTTTTAACATACTTTTTCCTTTAGATGCCATTCCCTTAGACATTAGATATTTGGGCCATTTTGTGCATCCTTGAGTTGCTTGTTTTCCCTATTTTCTCTTGCTTCTTGATTTCCTTCTTGGGTGGGGGGTTGTGTGCTTCAATTTGTTGTTTATTTTACTATTCATTTTTAGCACTATGTACAGTTTATGCACTTTATTTTCAGTAGCATTGGCATCATCAAAACATGGTTAGTTAACACATCAACTTGACACTTTTTCACAAAGAAAAACCCTAAGAAAACGTGAGATTTTTTTATCACTGCCAAGCCAAGAATTGAAACAATCGACATTAATAACTTGACTCACATAGATTAATCCCACTTGGGAACTAAGGCCAAAACAAATTTGTAGTTAGGTATAAGATCAGTGGGATAGGATTCCAATAACACCCATTGATCGCTTACATTGAGACATACAAAGTTGACATATTAGGGTGCTTAAAATACTTCACCATCCCATGGCCCAAAGTCAGAGCACATTAGAAACCTGATTCATAGGGAGTTGGGCTAGATCATGGTGCTAGTGGTCCTCCTCGAGGCTACCAAACTTGTGGTTGGGAATTATGTTTTGTAGTTTATCACAAATACGATCAAGACTTGACCACCCTTGTGGGATGAAGGTAGCCTTAGTGTCCAATATTAGGAAAACACCCTATTGGACTAGTTGTGGGCAAAAATTTAGTCCTCGACCCCACCTTTTCTCTAGACAATTCTGCTTGCAAGGATCGTATTCCATCAACTAAGAATTCTCTTGGAAGGCCATCTAAAATAGTAGAATTAGGAATTTTTTGAGGATTTATATCACCTTTAGGCTAGAGGTCATTTTTTCTTTGATAGGATGTGTTTTCTTGAATTAGAGTAGCATATCATTATAGTTAGTTTACACGTGGAATCACTGCACTAGGTGTTTGATTGTTTTTTGTCACTCCTTTCTCCTATCATTGCCCTTTAGCCTCATGATTCATCTTCGTCTTGACACCATTGTGCCCGATGGATGCTTGCCACTGAGACTTCATGACCTCCACCCCAAGTTTCCTTTAGGACATCTTACTCCTCCTTGTCATGTTCGAACCCATCCTCCTAGTGCTTCATTGAGTCCCCATACCGACTCTAGTTCTTCTAATTCTTCTAGCTCTTCCTTTGATTACACATCTTCCCATCCCCACACCACCACCATGTCAGGAACCAATGTGGATGGTGGACACAAAGGTGTTAACCAAGGTCCTAACCAAGGTAATCCTGATGGCATGACCTCTGCAGGTATGGCCACTAATCCTCCCTTGCTTCCTTGCATGGCTGACTTAAGCCTCCCTGATTTTAGCCAACTTATCAATGATCCCCTTCTCCATGATCAGAATTGCCATCCTATGCCCACCAAGCATCCTTTCGACATTCCAAATTTTGAAGGTAATCCTAGACAAGACCCCACCAATCATGTTTTCTCTTTTCACATGTGGTGTTCATTAAATTCCATTACCGAAGAATCCAATTGTCTTCGTCTCTTCCAATGAACCTTAATAGAGCTACTACCAAATGGTATGTGGTTGAATTACATGCCTCTCATTCTAGCTTTGCGACTCTTGCCAAATATTTTCTTTCATATTTCCAATTACCTCTCCGATACAACATAGGTATCGAACTATTGACCTCTTTTTGTCAAACTTCTTCCCCCTGCCTTTCTCACCATGTATAAGAATGGCCCAAAAGGAGGAGCATGTGTAGAGCCCCTAAGTTTGAAGACCATGTCTATATGGATTGTTTTTTAAGAACTATTTTGGTCCCCATACGTAAATATTTCACCTCTCACTTCTCTTAGACTGAGGAAGAATTTCTCCAGATAGCCTTAAATTATGATTTGATATATGCTCAGTTAGGTTATATTTATATTCTCATCCTCGATTTGCCTTGGCTCGATGTTGCTAATGTGATCAATGCATATCATGCTACTGATGGTATAATTGGATCTCTTTCCCACCCTCAACCATCACGATATCCCCAACCTCCTATGAGTTTTGGTCAACCCCAAGGTGGACTAGTTCTAATTACATCTATCCCCTTCCTGATCCTTTGCGTGTAAATTCTTACAAAGGTACAAACACATCATTTTCATATGCCCATCTACATAAGTTGATGCTAGGGCCACCTATTTCCCAACCTAGTTATCAAAATGTTACCGTGAATCCTTACTATCCTTGTGCACTGCCTAACACTCCATCCCCACCGGCACTAGCACCTCAACCTCCCATTCCTTCACCTCCTCTTCCGCAATAGAAACGATCTCTACATAATCAAGTATATGCTCAATAAAGTACTATTGATCCCCATAAACCTAAGTGAAGGAATAAGGGGAAAGGTAACTAGAATTAACAACCTCAAGGTAACCAAGGAAATCAAGGTCTACAACTTGATGCCCGTAAGGGTAACCAACCTAATCTCACAACCCAAAAGTAGGGAAAAAAACCCAAGAAGAGCAAGGCTCTTAGAAAAAACAAACCTTGTGATTGTTATGGAGTTTTTGGCAATTATACTCATGAATGTACCCTCTTCTCTTAGATGCACCAGGAATGGGAAGCTCAAGAAGCTGCCTCTAGAGGAGCTCATCGTATGGCTCCTCCTCCTCCTCCTCCTACTTCTTCACAACCAATAGTGCTTACCAATCCATTTCCTCATCAAGGATATGTAGCTTCCAAACCCACATAGAGTACTACAGCTCCTCATCCTCCGCAATATGTCAATAGAAATTACCATATTCTCATCATGGATTCTGAAGACATCAACCTCCAGACTTGGTCGCACCAATATGACAAACCTCCTAATAATTCAACCACTGATTCCCAACATAAAATTTCCATTAAACCCCTGTCATCACCAAATGGTAGCTTACATATCCCTCCACCTAAGGTAGATGTTGACCCTAAGATCACCAAAGGTCCATTACATCAAAATTTTGCTTCTTCTAAATCTTACCATACCTATATTATAGTATATGACTTGGCGCGGTCTCTTGCTGCCATGTCAATTCTAGAAGTGCTCCAGAAGTGCCCATCCCAACAGAAATATCTACTATCTACTCTGGGAAATGTGGATACTTATGAGGTTCATTTGATTATCTTGATGTTGATAAAGCGGAATATCCATCCCTTCCTTCTTCCATTACTTTTTAGACACTAATCTCCATAAGAAAAGCCACTATCCAACAATGTATAATAGAAGAAGGTGTCTCCACATGTGTGATGGCCTCTAGTGTTTGGAACCAACCTGGTTCCCCTGACCTGTCACCATCCACTATCACTCTTCATGCTTGGGATGGTCAGCCCTCACAACTCTTCAATTTATATCGCAACTACACCATCACTATTGCTAGAAAGAGAATCATGATTGATATCAAAGTCACTGATGCCCCTTTAGATTATAACATCTTGTTAGGTCGTAGTTACACATATGCCATGTCAATTGTCACATCCTCGATCTTTCACAAGATGTGCTTTGATCATAATGGAAATATCCTCATTATTGATAAATTGACTTACTATGATCCTTAGTCTCAGACTTCTCCTTAGACCACTATTTCATCAATAACGGGTAATCATACTACTTCCTCCTTTACTGATGTTTCCCCTAGAGTTTATAAAGATTCCACACTACTTGGTCCTTACCATTGCCCATCACCTACTCCTTTTCAGCCTAGTTCTTTGAGTGTTTTCATGCTTCAAGCATCAAAATCCATAGGCAAGTACTTTGGTACACCTTCTCAACAACCATATCCTCTGCAGCCTCCTACTCAAGACTCAACTTTTCCTTTAGGTACCATTCCTTCGAGCTAGTTTCCTACTGCTAGTATATCTCTTGGTCCTTTCCAACCAGGAATTGTTCCTCCACGTCTCAATCATGCAAGAGCCATTCCCCCAAGTCCTTACCCCTCTAGTCAGATAAATTTCTTATTCTCATAGCCAAGAATCATTTTTACCCATGTAATGGCTACATTGAGTCTTCCTAACATCACCTTGGGGATCTCAGTCTGGTACATTGATCCTCTCGCAAACACTCCTCCCACGTAACTCAATCATTATATATTAGATTTGAATCTAATTAGACTATTGTTCACTCACCTTCCTTAACTTTAGTTCCACAATAACCTCAACAGGAAGCCACTCCTATTGCAAAATAATCTAGTGAGGGCATAAAAGCCCATAAAAAGGGAAACAAAGACAAGGCACCCCAATCAAATTCCACTCCTCTTAAACCACCAAAGCCTTCTCCTCTATATTCTTTGTGTGATGTTGTTAGGCATGACACTAATAATTTTCCTGGGCTCCCTCATATTAAGAATGTTGTCTTTGATACATTTCCCAACCCTAACATTCTTGAGGTCCATGTTACCTTACCTAAGTCCACTAAGAAGAACAAAAGCTTACACATAAATCACCCTTGTGATTTGCGTGATAAATATGGAAATTACTCCCTTTATTTCCCCTATTTCAAGGAGTTTCATGATACACTTCAAGTGCTTCATGAGTTAGTATTGCTCATAGTGACTCTACTTCCCCTCTACCTACAAGTTCTGGCCCTAATGCTTCACCACGATAGGAAGTTTGTCAACCGACCATTGTGATTCCCCCTCCTGCTATCAATATGACAAATATTTTTTCCCTTATTTTGTACCTATCATCATCCATGGGATTGAATTATTCAAACTCTTTAGAAGTTTATGATAGTGCCTCTTAAGAATATTTTTTTGAAGACACTTTTGTCTCAACATCGGCTGACCTTGGATCCACTTGTCATCATTATACCATCAAATATGTTATGTATGTGAACCTTTCTCCCATGATGATGATTAGTTTTATCACCCCTTAGTTTGAACCCATGACTTCAAACCACATCCACTGTTGGCTTATTGGGGCCTGATCCAAGTTTAGAGTTGATTTAGCCAAACAAATCCTGATACTACTGGCCCTTTTGGCAATAGTCTATGGAGCGCAGACTGAGGTCTCACCCAAAGTAGTATGAGAGGGTTCTAGAACCAGGTTTCCGCACCCTGGAGATGTTTGATGAGTTCAAGTGGTCTACGGTTTGACCCTGGATGCAAGTCGCTAAGCGCACTTTCTCATACCTCGCAACCTGATATACTGCCCTTGCGCAACCCTACCGAGGGGCTGAACATCACACTCTACGTTATTACGCAAGTCCTCAATGGTATTCCGACATTAGTTAACTAACTTTTTGTACTTGAGTGCTTTAAGTATACTTAACAATATAAACCATTTATATAGGTGCGCGCAGCAAATAAACAATATATTTGCAAATCATATCAAACATGCATTAACCCAAGAATAGATACATAGAATTATGATAAAATTTCTCTTTATTAATTCCTTCCTCGATTACAGACTCGACTCTGACTTGCGCACTTAGCTGCAGGGGTCTGCACACTCAGCTGCAGACTACTAGGCCTCTGTGGACTCAGCTGCAGAGCCTTCTCCTACTCTATGACCCAAAGACACACTTTACACTTGTGACTCAATCACTTAGATTTGTTACTCCTCTCTATCCTTACCTTTCTTTTACACTTAGAGCCTCGCTCTATTTATACAATCCCATGGTCCACGAACCATGGGTAGGTCTATCCAACTAACATTACATTACAAAACTAGGGCGGACAACCCTGTGACTCCATCATACTTTCGTGCCCTGCGCCATCAATTTGCGGAGCTTTACAACAAAATTTGGTCAAAACTTGGGCTTTGAGCCCCAAAACATGCCTTGGGGGGATTCCATGCCTAATAAGCCCCCAACACAAACATTGTGACTCACCCTTGAGTCACTTTGTCAGCGCGACAATCTTTGCACGGAGTCCATCCAACTGTTCTCGAACTGCATAGAGGTCAGCAGCGCACTGAGCTACTGCTTGCTAAATCTGTTGCATATGCTATTTCGAGACCTCTATGTCTGGAGTTCTTCTTTGCATCAATGTGTGCATCCCATGTATGTGCGCGAGCTTTCCTTCAATTTCTGTCGTGATAGTGAAAGCCTCGTCGATACAAGGCTGGATGCACACTTTTGGGACTACTTCCTTATGTCGCGTCGCTTCCACCTGCACCTTCAGTGCTTTAGCCTGTTGCATCTGTGCAAGCCTCTGGTCAGGACCACCATCTGCGCAATTCCTTGGACACTGACATACTGTTGTTGGAGTTCTTGCACCTCTGTCTCTAAGCATTGGATGTTGGGGTCCTCGTACAGAGTTGTGAGGACCTCAAGTGATTCTTCCAACATGCTGGTATAGTCTCGCACTGCACCTCTGATTTCCTCCAATCTCACTATGATAGTGCTAACACGTTGTTCTCTGACTTCCAAGGGAGTGCATGGTTGTGCCTTTAACCACAGCTCGACGATCTGAAGATTTATCTCTAGCTAAACCTTTGTCATTTCATCTCTAGCCTCATGAACCCCTACCACTAACCTATGGATCTGTGCCTCTGCTGGCATATCTGCTAGGATGGTCAGCTCTGGGATGCTTCGGCAAGCATCCTCTATCACCTGCACTAGCTGTTGATTTTGTGACACCAATTTGTCGCGCTACAAGAATAGTTGTTCCATATTTATCTTCTGCTCACTAAGGACTTGGAGCATGTGGTTCTCCCTATCTCACAGCTCTACAGTTATCCCATCCTGCAACACATATAATGTCTTGCGCAAAAGGGTTGCGGGATTAACATCGAGACCTTTCAACATGCTAACCGAAGGCTTGTCGGCCTCATTTGATGTCACTAGTGCCCCTTCCAGCAGCACTATTGTGTTCATCATTCCTGCGTGCAGCATCTACTCTGCTGCCATGGATCTGACTGTGAGGTTGGTCGAAAGGGTACCAACCTAAGGGGGACGCACCTATAACTCCTACAACTACACTGTTAGGGGCCCCAACACAATCTGGTTGTCCTTCATGAAATCTTGGAGAGCCTCGTTGGTGACATCTCTCACCGTCTCGCCGATGTCATGCAGATCATCCATGGTTAGGGTGATCGGGTCAATGGACAACTTCGAGGCCTTGACCTTCTTCCACAACCCTGCCCACTCTGCTGGGTGTTGGCACTTCAGCTGTGTGGATGCAGTTAGTGGGTCTGTGCCCTCTTCTTCTATTTTTTCTTCCTCTACTTCTTGCCCCTATGAAGGCATTGTTTAGCCCTCACCAGCCTTCGCAGCTGTAGCCTGTGCTGTTGCGGCCTTTTCTTGCTTAGCTACTTTCTGTGTCGCATCCCACACTGCCCACACTTCTACTGCTGTTGTTTCCTTCCTACGTTTTTCAGCCAACTATGCGATGCACAGCTCGGCATCGTCTTTCTTCTTTTGCGCTGGCAACTTCTTGATTTTTGAAATTTCTGGGGCGCGCCATTCCAGCGTCCATGCCTCCAAGGCATTGAAAATGGTGTCGTCGATGGCTACAAAGGGTAGCTTTGTCCACTGCTTCATCGGGTCCTTGCATGCCCTCATATATATGTTATGCATGTCTGCCTTAAATTCTGCAAAACTCTGTAGACTATTGTAAACTGTGGGTGACAACCGCAACTTATGGTTGATCCACATTTAGATGTTCATCTTCATGATCACCCAGAAGATCTTGTTGTCATGTATCCTGTTGGCATCCATCGTGGCCCAGATCAAAGCACACTTCACATCCTTCGGTAAATATCTATCAATTATGGGGAATTGACTATCGTCTGGCAATTCCTCGGCTACGAGCACTGTGGATAGCAACAACCATGCATACTAGAACGTTTTTCCCTATTTCTTGGCTTCATGACAATTCTCTAAAAATTCTATGCAGAGGAATTCAGACCAGTTAAACTAGACCACCTCTGCGCACTACTTGGCCAGTGCGACCACTAGCGCCGGTACCTCATCTGCGTGGCACTTGCACATGACTTTGCCTGTGAGGATTTGGGTTACTATGTGTACTACTCTAACCTTGATGTTGGAGATGGCATAGATGCTCTTCTTCTTTTCTAGCTTGTACTTCTTCTTCATAGCCTCTGCGATATCCAAATCACTATCCTTCCCTTCCAATATGGCTGTGAGGTCCTCTCCTTTGTATAGAAGCCGGGAGACGCGATGAATCAAGTCTGTCGTGATGGGGATGGGCTGCTCCAACCATAAGCACCCATCATGCACAGGTAGAGCAGCTGCCTGATGACGAAAATGTTTATTGGGGTGCGGTGGAAATGCAGCACCAAAAGTATGTTTAGCAACTCAACCTTCTCCACTCTGCGCAACCACTTTCGCGGATCTAATGCTGTCACCACCCCTGCGGTGTTCTGCTTCATGAGGTTTTTGGTCTCAAGGTGAGGGAACTTCTCATGATCAGCGAGGTCCCAATCTTCGAATTTCATGGTTAGCATGCAACCCAAGTGCGTTCCTTCAAACCTAATGCCATTTGGGAGGAGCGGGGTCTGGAGCAAGTGCTTGGTCTCATCCAGGTCCTTCGGCACTTTGGCCTTCCCTTTTCGTGGGGGGACATAGTCGGGAAATTTTGACGTAGAGTGCATAGGTTGAGTATCCACCTCCATGGCTTCATCTTCTTCTTCTACAATGATAATCTCCTGCAAATCTTCTTCTTCTTCATCTGTTTATATAGTGACAATTTTCCCCTTCTCCTCCATCGACAGTTTGTTGCACAGCGGGTTCCGTGGGGACACACGTATGGGAGCCATTCCTTGTCTTTCCTTCTTGGGTCTTTGCATGCGTGGTGATTTCAAGATTTCTACCACAATCCTGACACCTTCTAGAACATCCCCCACAGTTAGGGCTTGTGCGGCCTCCTCGACAGTCACTTCTGCTATCTCCATACCATCCTTAGTTGTTGTCATTGTATCTATGCTGCAATCTATCACTCGTGAACTTAGGGGCTCAATCAATGCTTAGCTCACAACACTCAGGGTTCTGCTCAATCACTCAATTCGCAAATGACCAAGTGTTGTTTGTTGGGCAACCCTTTGTATTTTATAGTGCTTTTTGAATTTGAATTCAACCGTTCCCCCCAATTTTGGTTCATTAATGCTTTCTTAGCAGTAGATTTTCCCAAATCTTGCCCATAAATCATGTCTTAAATGCCAGCCACCTGCTCCATTTGGCCTCAAGTCGAGAATCCCATCATGAATAGTGACCTCAATAGTCACTTTGTAGACAACCCGCGTGGCAGCGCAGCCCCCTGTGCACAGTCGCGGACCTTGTGACTCTTCACTTTTGCGTGCATATCCAATATTGCACAGCTCCCAAGCAGAATAGTTTATAGTCCCGCGCTTCCTTCCAACTGCTTAGAGCGCTAAAACTGTCCTTACCTCGGCTAGTCAAGTGGCCGCACCACCTGGGTAGAGTTTCATCCTATCCTCCATCATGGTTCTTGGAGAATCCCCACCTTTTATTGTTATGGTCAGGCTCATACACTTCACCATTTGCAATGTGCTACCCTGGTCACTATGCTTAGCAATATGGAGTCCAAGCCAAGGCATCAGACTAATCAATTCACGACGATAGTTCTCAAACTTATCAACATGATCGTATACACCTTGCCTTACCATCCTAGTTTTTTCGGTGAGAAAGATCTCATCTTCTAGCTTCTTGACTTCTGCATCTACCAATGTGCTTTTCTTTCTTAATGGTACGTTTTCTTCTTCATGTTCTTGGATTCTAAGGTTTCCCTGTTGGATTTCTTCCTCAAGTCCCATGTGTTCTGTTTCTTGCACCTGTGTGATTCCTTCATTACAGGCTTCACGAACCATAGTATCTATGGTTGCTACTATGCGCAGACTAGGCTTTGCATGCTCCATAGGGATTACAGCTTCTGCTTCATACTTCAGCTTCCGAAGTGCCCACGTGGTTACGGTTTTGCACATGGTTCTATAAGCCCATAGAACCGCTGGTACGTGTAGGTCCCAGTCAACTCACTTCACATGGTGGACCATGTTCAATGCTTCATGTACTTTTTCAAAAGCTTTAGCGTAAATATGCTTCTGCATGCTCGGTCTTACCATAGTTCCTGGTCATCGTTCGTGCCATTTCCTTGCCTGCTCCTACTTGTCAATTGTGTTTCCTATTGTGAGGACGGTGTGTGTTCGTGCATCTTGCGGATCATACGCCTGTATGCATCTGGAAAGGTGGCCACGTGGGCTATCTCGTCCATCATAATCAACTTTCCTCCACATCTAAGGCTTTCCAAACCACATGCGCATCATTCTTTTGCAGTCGCGCTAGTCCTAAAAACTTCTTTGATGCGCACCCCACCATCTTGCGGGCGTAGTGCGCAGTACCCATTTCAAAGCATCGACACGTTGTTGTTCTGGTACTTATCTTTCAAATTTGTTTAGGAAATCATCCACCTCGCTCAACCCATCATACATAGGCAGATCTTTTACCTCTAGTGCCACACAGCACAGCGACCTTGTCATCATGTTGCAGTTGAGCATGGTTACCTTGTGTAACCGGTTCTTCCATCGTTCTAGTTCCTCGTTTGAATCTGAGGTGCAGGAGCTTTCGCGTTCCTACGAGAGTCTGCCATCCACTGTTGGATTCACCCAGTCCTACTCCCACGTGGTTATCTTGTAAATACATTCTAGATCATCATCGCTATCATAGTCGCGCACCAGTTCTGTGTAGCGCAATCCTTCCGTAGGGTCTAAAGGTACCACTACGTACAGTGACTTTTTCTCAAAAATCATCTTACGCTTCTTTAGATTTATCACTCCATTCATGTCAATGGCCCAATCTATTCCCATTAATGGGGGATAGGGGTTGTTGTCATCAACAATTTTTATCACTTCGAAATATGCAAGCGCACTCACACCTTCGATATATATTGTTATTCCCTCGAATCTTCCCATAGGTATGATCTTTTATTGGTTCGCCATTCACAATTGAATAGGAGACCATTACAGTGCAAGCCTACCCATGCACTCCCATGTCTGCTTTGGCATGATGTTCACGTCCAATCCTAGATCCAAAATCACTTGATCCATTTCATATTCCTTGATCTGCGTGGTCAATCTCATCTCTCTTATTATTCACGTTGTGTGCTTCTTGAGCTTTCGGACTACACGTGGTTCTCCTGGTGCAGTCCCAACACATCTAGTTATGAGTTCTTGCAACCCCTTCATAGCCTTACTGTCACAACAGCTTCATGCATGTCTCCAAAAAGGTAGTGAGCATTGATGGGTCCATTTCCTATCCCATTTTGTCTTTACTACCTGAAGTGGAGGCCTCCGCGAAACTCTTCTTAGCTTTCATGAATGTCTCCTTAGTGCACTCCAAATCAAATTTTGGTTCCTTTATGGGAGCCTTGCAAACCCAGGCACTTTCTTCAGGCTGCTTGCCCTTGTCATCCCTGTCATAATGTTGCTTCACAGCATGATATTTACATTCGGGTCTTCCTCGCGTGGTTTAGACCTCATCATTTGCAGGTTCTAAGTCTGCGGAGGTCGGAGTGTTCCTTTATCACACAGCCTCGCTATCAGCATGGGACATTCCTCTGTCTCATGATCAAACTGGGTACAATATAATCATGATGGTTTCATCAAATTTGTACAATCACGGGCATAATGCCCTAATCCTCTACAATTGTAACATATCAGTTGTCTGCGACCTCTTCCTGGTCCCATTCCACCTTGACCTCATCTGCACCACTAAAAACCAGTGCAGGCCATCCGTGCATTTTGATCCAAGGCCTGTGTTTTGGTATGAACTCTCTAGGTAAGAGTTTGATCCATCATCAGTTGGTAACCTCTACAGGTGCACTCATCGTGGCCTACTTACCTGCAGAAGTTACCAAACAACTGTTGGGAACTCTGCGCATACTTCTGTAATAGATGGTAGTTATCTATAACATGCTTCTCTCCTATCTGACAAATCGCGCACCATAATGTAGGCGGCACTCTCGGTCCTACCTATGCCTCTGGTTTCAATGGCATTGGTCCCCATCCCACTAGGTATCTCGCAAAGATTGGACAATGCTCCTTGTCATGTCCCTGGCCTTTGCATTTTATGCACCATACCTCCTCACGCACTTCTGGGTGAGCTATCCTATCTTGTTTCAAACTTTGCATCTAAAGGCACAAGTTTTTCAATTGCGCATGGATCTGTTGGACTCCTAGGTTAGGATCTTATATCGGGGTCTCGTGTAGTCTCATTGTGATCTCCAAGGCCTCAACCTGAGTGGATAGCTTCTGCTATGACAACGCGTTCCTCGGATGCAGCATTGGCGATGCTACAAAACATGTGCAGTGTTTCCCATTCGTCAAGGTCATGTTGGCTTCACGAATCATACACTTCAGTCTCTAATCCAGCTCTGAGGGGGTCTCGCCTAGAAGCATCACGATTTCCTTAAATCCGATGATCAACTGTATCTCTGACTTTGACCTGCTAAATTCCTTATTTAGTGCAGGTTGGATATCCGTGATCCCTGCATTTGGATTGTCATTGGAATGCTTAATGTACCAAGTCAGCGCGTGATCCTACAGAGCGCTGACCAGTGTTGCCTTCTTTATATTGTCATCCGTGACTCCCTACACTTCCCATACATCCCTTACCATGAACCAAAATTGGTTCAAATCTTCATTCCCTACTCCTTTGAACACCAAAAATTTTATCGCACTTGCCATATTGAACTGTGGTGGTGGCAGAGGTGGTGTGGGCGAAGACGGGGATGAAGATGGAGAAACTGGCGGTGGTGTAGGTGGAAGTGGTATGGGCGAAATTCGCTGCCTTATTAAAGTGATCACACTTCTTGGTGAGACCTTCACGAGCTCTTCCTCGCTTTCCCATGGAGGTGAAATCAAGGGGCTAGTTTCTATTTCTGTGCTACCTTTGTTTCTTTAGATCCTCCCACTTCGTGTAGACCCAAACATCAATTTTTTCGCATAACCCACTTTTCATACAGTAGCATTTTAATCAAAGTGTTCAAATATTTAACGTACTTACCTCACGAACTTTTGAGGAAATTTCATTCTTCCTCGCTATAGCTGACTAAAGTATCTACCACGAAGTCGGTGATAAATCCTCTGATAATTCAATCGAGCCAGTGATCCACAGTGCGAGTGATTTCATATTCCGATGCTTCAAGTTTGTGCACCAACTCTGGAGTCCACACAATAGGTTTGTCGAACCTACACCTTCCTTGACTATCTACTAGCTTCACGATCCACTCGTACAACTCAGAGGGGAAGGATGCAAAGAAAATTTCATGGATTTCCACACGTAAGTAGCACTCTAACCACTCTTCGTTTGATAATTGCAAATTCCTATTTTCCTGCACCATGGACTCGTGAATTTTTCTGTCCAACCACTCTTTAATTCCTTTCTTTGTTGGATTCTAGTGACACAACATCAAACATCTATATGCAAATTCCGCTCCTAGCAACAGAACCATTTGTTGGCTTATTGGGGCCTGACCGAGGTTCAGAGTTGATTTAGTCAAATAAATCCCGGTACTACTAGACCTTTCAGCAAAATTCCATGGAGCGCGGACTGAGGTCTTACCTGAAGTAGTATGGGAGGGTGCTAGAACTAGGCTTCCACACCCTGCAGATGTATGATGAGTTCAAGTGGTCCGCGGTTTGACCTTGCACACAAGTCACTACACGCACTTTCCCGTACCTCGCAGCCTGATATACTGCCTTCGCACAGCCCTACTGAGGGGCTGAACGTCGCACTCTATGTTATTACCCAAGACATCAATGGTATTCCAACGTTAGTTAACTAACTTTGCCTACTTGAGTGCTTTAAGTATACTTAACAATATAAACCATTCATACAGCTGCAGGCAGTAAATAAATAGTTTATTTGAAAATCATATCAAACATGCATTAACCCAAGAACAGATACACAAAATTATGATAAAACTTCTCTTTATTAATTCCTTCCTCAGTTACAGACTCGACTCCACCCTGCGCACTCAGCTGCAGGGGTCCGCACACTCAACTGCAGACTACTAGACCTATGCACACTTAGTTGTAGAGCCTTCTCCTACTCTACAACCGAAAGACACACTTTACAATTGTGACTCAATCACTTAGACTTGTTAATCCTCTCTATCCTTATCTTTCTTTTACAATTAGAGCCTCGCTCTATTTATACAATCCCATGGTCCGCAGACCATGGGTAGGTCTATCCAACTGACATTACATTACAAAACTAGGGCAGACAACCCTATGACTCTATCATACTTTCGCACCCCGCGCCCGCAATTCACAGAGCTCTACAACAAAATTCGGTCAAAACTTGGGCTTTGAGCTCCAAAACATACCTTGGGGGGATTCCATGCCCAACATCCACGTTGTGGCCATTAGATTGGCACACAATGTTTGGGTAAGGGGTCATTCACTTTTAAGAGTCCAACCCTCCTAGTGCATTTGGTAGTGTCGACTCTAGTGACACTATTCTTCCCCATTTAGAAGAACCTGTAGAGTCCCATATTACTCCATATTACCTTAGGGATTATTGACTTACTTATCCATCTATTTTACATCAAAAACCTAGTCCCTTAGACAATATTGTTGTTCATCCACAGTGTTGTCAAGGTGAGCATCGGTTCATTATATCTAAAGCCACTCTTTGGTATAGTGACACCATGTATGCACACCCAAAAATTTATTCCACTTGATTCATATATGTATTTCAAAGTGATATTGGTAATCCACCATTTCATTTTGCATACTACACCCATCATACATTCTTCCCATAGGAAGACAACCATAAACAACAAATGGCAAACCACATCATCAAAATGTGTTTAGAGTCCACTATTCTAAATACATTCGGGATGTCCATAATAGGTTACATCCATCCACACAAAATTGGGGGGCACATATTCCCCTACATCTACTCATCATCCTCTGGAGGATCTCATGCGAGTAGGACTAGATGCTCGAATCCCTTATTTTGAGCACTCGGAACACAATGACACTTCAGAAACTCATTCAGCTAGGGGCATCATTCCCACCTTTCAATATCTAAAAAGTACCCTCCATCATCCTATGTTGGGGGTAAATATCTCATGCTCGGGGGCATGATGCCACCCCTGCCTACCTTGTCACTTCATTAACATTAGTCTTGGTTTAGACCCCACCGATTTAGGTATGGTTGATTATCTTTTCATTTGTTTGATAGTTTCTCCTACCAGTATCTCCAACAATCCATATGCACATCACATATCATATATGATTGACACCATATCTTCAAGCATTCTACTCTATGTGACTCCACATTTATGACCCGATCCCCATGTTTGACTTGGTGGGTAGGGATGATCCTAGATATTCTCTAGTAGTTCATTCATGTATTCTTTTATTACCTTAATTCTTCACCAGAAACCATCCTTCCACGAATCATTAAGGATATTTTAGACAAGTAAGGCCACCTACCTTAAAGTCGTAGATATTTATTTTGACAGTCAGTTTGTCTACTACGATCTCGCCAAGATTTAGGGCCTTCTCCTCCTCTAAAAATTCTCTAGCAACTCACTATATAATGAATTGGATTTTGGGGCCATAATCCCTTTTATAATAAAACCCCTAGTTTTTCCATTAACCATTACAAGAAAACCTTAGCTCATTTTGATGAATAGTCAACACCATTGGAAAGCTCTCACTGAACTCTATAATGGGTCTCTCTTTTTTTATTAGTAATTTGGCACTTCACCAGGAAGCCATTTTTCCATGAGGTCTCACTTTTCCACCTCTGAAAATGAAATCTCTTTATCTAAGTCACTTTACCTTTGCACTTGTTTACTTATGTGTAGAGTTTCGTCATGAGTAACCATTATTTACTCATGTTTTTATGGTCGCCTTATGGGCATCCCCCGTGTGGCAGTATCATCAATTCACCTATGTCCAGAGCATTTGAGATGAGTTCCCTTTGCATCCATGGAGTCCATTTAAAGTCCCATTGAGTCCTGTTATAGTACATCATCCATATTTGTGTCACATTCATCCCTTTTCACTCACATTTTTCCTCTGGTTATACTCACTTGTCTTTGAAAAACCTTGATATGAGTAACTAACCATCCCATCTAAAATCGAGTCAGTCAGTACCAGGTCAACCATGTTCAATATGATCTAACAAGGGAATTTGTTAGTCCACCACTCATGTTTTACCTCCATCATCATTCCTGGTGTTAGTCTATCCATCACATTATTCTACCCCTCGTGCCTTTGTTGAGGATTCATCATTGCTTCAACTTTGATAGGCCCTCTTTTGTCAACTTCAACACATCTATTTTAGAAGAGTGGTCTACAGGGTAATGTACCTCAGCTCTAGCTTCCATGATTGTTAGGTGCCTCGAATCAAGTGAAGGAAATTATCGTTTACCTTTTCTTGGTTGGTTCTCACTTGCTTGACTCCATCTCACTATCGCAAGCTTGAGAATTGTACACTTGATGGTCTAGTGGTCCAATAGATTGTACCAGAATTTCTAGTATCTGTGATATGTTCTAGACCTCATGAGGGGGTGGACATTCAAGTAGTCCCCCACATGAGCGAATGACATCATATTATGATCCAACCTCTAATGAAATTCCATAGATTTGACTCTTTCGGTTTTCACCGCTTTCAACACCCATAACATGCATGTGTCCTTTAGATTATCTATTTAGATATTCAAAGCCATTTCCTATTCAACATGGTTTCTTCAATTTTGATCTCCCCTCACCATGTCAGCTTGAGGGGCATTATGTCTCATGTACTTAGATCAACATACATTATTGTGTTCAGTCTTGGCCTCTATTTTCCAAGCACATTATATGGGACTCATTATATCAATGTATCATTTTCTGATCCAATGATGCCAAAATATCATGTATAATGTACTTTATTTCTTAGACTCATTGTTGGGCATGGAATTCCCCCAAAGGCATGTTTTGGGGCTTAAAGCCCAAGTTTTGACTGAATCTTTTTGTAAAAGCTCTGTGAATTGTGGGTGCAAGGCGCAAGAGTATAATAGAATCACAAGTTTGTCCACCATAGTTTTTGTAATGTAATGTCGGCTGGATAGACCTACCCATGGTCCAAAGACCATGGGATTACATAAATAGAGTGAGGCTCTAAGTGTAGAAAATAGCTAATAGAGGAAAAGCATGAGAAGTCGAAGTGTAGAGTGTGTTTGTGGGTTGTAGAGTAGGAGAAGGCTCTACAGCTGAGTGCACAGAGGCCTAGTAGTCCGCAACTGAGTGCACAGAGGCTTGGTAGTCCACAACTGAGTGCGCAAAACCCTGCAGCTGAGTGCACAGGGTAGGTCGAGTTTGTAACCGTTGGGAGAGTCAATAAAGATAAGTGTTGCTATAATTATGTGTATGTTTTCCTAGTTTAATGCATGATTGGGTATAATTTGCAAGTATACTATTTATTTACTGCGCGAACATGTATGAATGTTTTGTATTTCTAATTATAACTTAAGACATTCAAGTAGGCGAAGGTAATTAATTAGTACTACAAGATAAGTAAGATCTCAGGTAATAGCGCAGAGCGTGGCACAACCCCTGGTTAGGGTTGCACGAAGGTAGTGTATCAGGCCACGAGGAATGGAAAGTGCATGAGGTGACTTGTGCGCAGGAACAAACAGAGGACCAATCATACCTCTCAGACATCTCAAGGGTGCGGAAGCCTAGTTATAGCACCCTCCCATACTACTTCGAGTGAGACCTCTGTCCACACTCTGCGGACTATTGCCAAAAGGGCCAGTAGTACAGGGATTTGTTTGGCTAATTAACTCTGAACTTGGGCCAAGCCCCAACAGGCCAACATTTGGTTTCATTTCCAGGACCGGGATCTGCATAGAGATGTCTGACATCGTATCACTGGAATCTGACAAAGAAAGGAATTGAAGATTGGTTGGACAGAAAGGTTCACGAGTTCGTGGTGCAGGAAAATAGGAATCCGCGACTATCAAAGGAAGAGTGGTTAGATTACTACCTGTATATGGAGATCCATGAAATTTTCTTTGCATCCTTCCCCACTGAGTGGTACAAGTGGATCTCGAAGCTAGCAGATAGCCAAGGAAGGTGTAAACTCGACAAACCTATTGTATGGACTCTATAATTGGTGCGTAGAGTCGAAGCATCAGAAGATAAGATCATGCATGCTGTTGATCACTGCCTCGATCGAATCATAAGAGGATTCATCACTGAATTCATGGTAGATACTTCAGTTAGCTATAGCGAGGTAGAACGACGCTTCCTCAAGGGACCGCGAGGTAAGTACATTAAATATTTGAACAATTGGATTAAAATGCTACTATGTGAAAAGTGGGTTATGTGAATAAATTGATGTTTGGGGCTACGTGGAGTGGAAGAATCTATAGAAATGAAGGTAGCACAAAACTACAAACTAGCCCCTTGATTTCACCTCGACGAGGGGGCGAAGAAGAGCTCACGAAGGTCTCACCAGGAAGTACAATCAATCTGATAAGACAGAGAATTCCATGCATACCACCCCTACCCACACCATCACCAGTTCCATCATCTTCTCCCCCGTATTCACCCATACCAGCTCCACCACCACCACGAAGCAGTATGGCAAGTGCGATAAAGCTACTAGTGTTCAAGGGAGTAGGGAATGAAGATCTAGACTAGCTTTGGTTCATAATAAAAGCTGTATGGGAAGCACAGGGTGTCACGGATGATAATATAAAGAAGGAAATGTTGGTCAGTGCTCTCCACGATCGTGCACTGACTTGGTACATTAAGCATTCCAATGACAATCCGAATGCGGGGATCACAGATATCCAAGCTGCGCTAAGCAAAGAATTTAGCAGGCCAAAATCAGAAGCACAGTCGATCATCGGATTCAAGGAAATCACAATGCTACCATGTGAGACCCCATGGGAGTTGGATCAAAGACTGAAGTGCACAATTCATGAAGCAAACATGACATTAACCGATGGGCAACACCACCAATGTTTCGTAGCATCGTTAATGCCGCATCTATGGAATGTGTTGTCACAACAAAGGATAACCACTCAGGCTGAGGCTTTGTAGGTCGCAATGAGATTGCATGAGAATACAATACAAGATCCTAACCTAGGAGTTCAATAGATTCATGCGCAGTTGAAAAACTTGTGCGTGGATATGTAGAGTTTGGAACAAGACAAGACAACGTACCCAGAGATGTGCGATGAGGTATGGTGCATAAAATGCAAGGGCCAGGTGCATGACAATGATCACTGCCCAGTGTTTATGAATTACCTTGCAGGAGGAGGGCCAATGCCACTAAGACCAGAGGCACAAGTGGGACCAAGTGTAGCACCTGCACTATTGTGCGCGATTTGTCAGATAGGAGGAAAGCATGCTACAAAAAGCTACCATCTATTACAGAAGTATACACAGAATTCACAGCAGTTGTTTTATAATTTCTACAGGTCAGTAGGACATGATGAGGGCACCTGTAGAAGTTATGAGCTCATGATGGATCGAACTCCTACCTACAAAGTTCAGGCCAAAACATGGCCCCTCGATCAAAATTTAGGAATGGTGCACACTAGATTTCAGGGGTGCAGATGAGGACAAGGTGGAGGGGTACTAGGACGAGGTCATGGACAACTGATACGTTACAATTGCAGAGGGCTAAGGCATTATGCCCGTGATTGTATGAATCCAACATGATCATCATGCTTGTATTGTACGTTGTTTGATAGTGAGATGGAGGATTGTCCCACACTTATAGCAAGGTTGTGCGATAAAGGAGCACTCCAACCTCCCCCGACTCAGAACTTGCAAATGATGAGGTCTGAGCCACGCGAGGAAGACCCTAATGTAAATATCGTGCTTCGCAGTGGTATTATGACAGGGGATGACAAAGGCAAGCAACCGGAAGAAAGTACTTGGGTTCGCAAGCCTCCAATGAAGGAACTAGAATTTGATTTGGACCGCACTAAAGAGACCTTCATAGAAGCTAAGAGGAGCTTCACTGATGCCTCCACTTTAGGAAGTAAAGACAGAATGGAGCTGAAAATGGACCCATCGATGATCACTACATTCTTGGAGACATGCATGGAGCTGCTGTGCAACAACAAGGCTGTAAAGGGGCTGCAAGAACTCATAACTCGATGCGCTAGGACCACACCAGGAGAACCGCGCGTAGTCCAGAAGCTCGAGAAGCACATGACATGAATAGGAAGGGAAATGAGATTGCCCATACAGATCAGGGAATATGAGATGGACCAAGTGATTCTAGATCTAGGATTAGACGTGAACATCCTGCCAAAGCAGACATGGGAGTGCATGGGCAGGCCTACGCTGCAATGGTCTCCTATCCAACTAGGGATGGCAAACTAGCAAAAGATCCTACCTATGGGGAGATTGCAGGGAATCACAGTAGATATCAAAGGAGCAAGCGTGCTAGCAAATTTTGAAGTGATAGAGATTATTGATGACAGTAATCCTTACCCCGCACTATTGGGCCACTGACATGAATGGAGTGATCAATCTAAAGAATCAAAAGATGATCTTTGAGAAAAATTCACTGCACATAGTGGTACCTTTAGACCCTACAAAAGGATCATGCTACACAGAGCCAGTGCGTGACTATGACAATGATGACAATCTGGACTGCATCTACAAGATAACCGCACGTGAGCAAGATTTGGTAAATCCAACTGCAGATGGCTGAATCTCTTGGTAGCGTGAAAGGTCCTGTACATCAAATTCTGACGAAGAGATAGAATGATGGAAGAACTGATTACATGAGGTAACCACACTCAACTGTGACATGATGACAAGATCGTTGCGCTGCGTAGCAACATAGCTAAGAGTCCTGCCTACGTATGATGGGTTAAGCAAGGTGGACGACTTCCTAAAAAATTTGAAAGAGAAGTATCGGAACAGCAGCGTTTCGATGCTCTGAAATGGGTACTGCGAGCTACGCCCACAAGGTGGTGCGGTATGCACCAAAGAAGTTTTGAGAATTGGCACGAATGAAGAAGGATGATGCACATGCAGTTTGGGAAGCCTCAGATGTCATTGAAAGACAAGTATGACAAGTATGATGAACTAACCGGCTCGCACACCCACATATCCAGGTGGATACAAGCATATGGTGTGAAACTTGTACAAATGCACATCGTCCTCATGGTAGGGGACACGATCAGTAAGTAGGTGTGGGTAAGGAAATGACATGAATGACCCCTCCAGTTGGGACCATGAAGTATGGAAAGACCAAGTGCCTAGAAGAATATCCATGCAAAAGCTTTTAACAAAGTACGCGAAGTGTTGAACAAGTTCCACAATGTGAAGTGGACTGATTGGGACCTGTGCATACCAATGGTTCTCTGGGCTTATAGGACCACGTGCAAAAACCTGACCACGTAGGCACCACCAAGGCTGCGGTATGAAGCAACCGCAATATGTCCTATAGTACTTGGAGAGCTTAGACCACACATGATAGCACTGGTAGATACGATAGTTCGTGGAACCCTAGAAGTAGAAATCCAACAGGGAAATTTTAGACTCCAAGAACTTGAAGAAGAAAGTGTACGATTAAGGAAGAAAAGCACGCTGGTGAATGTAGAAGTCAATAAGCTGGAGGATGAGATAAAGGAAGATTTTCTCAGCTAAAAGATCAGGGTGATAACGCAGGATGCATACGATTGCGATGAAAGGTTTAAAGCCTATCACCACAAATTGATCAGCCTGATGCCCTAGCTTGGACCGCACATTGCTAAGCGTATTGACAGGGGTAGCATGTTGCAGATGGTAAAGTGTGTGATGTCGATCGTAACAATAAAAGGTGGGTACTCTCCAGGAAACATGATGAATGACAGGATGAAACTTTACACGAGTGGTGCGACCACCTAACTAGCCGAAGGAAGAACAGTCTTACTGCCCAAGGTAGTTGAAAGGGAGCACGAGACTATAAACTATTCTGCTTGGGAGTTGCATGATGTTGGGGCTACCCGCAGAAGCAAAGAGTCACAAGGTCGACGATCGTGCGTGGGAAGCTATGCTACCACGTGGGTTGGCCACAAAGTAACTATTGAAGTCACTATTCATGATGGGACGCTTGACTTCAGACCAAATCGAGCGGGCGGCAGGCATTTAAGACATGATTTATGGGCAAGATTTGGGGAAATCTGCTACCAAGGAAGCATTCATGAACCAGATTTGGGGGGAACGTTCGAGTTCAAATTCAAAAGTGCCATAAATTACAAAGGGCTGCCCAACAAACAACACTTGGCCATTTACGAATTGAGCTATTGAGCAGAGCCCTAATTATTTTGTGCTGAGCATTGATTGAGCCCCTGAGTTTGCGAGAGCTAGATTTCTGGATAGACACGATGGCAACAACTGAGGACGTTATGGAGATAACAGAACTAACCAACAAAGAGGCTGCATAGACCCTAACTATGGGGATGCTCTGGAAGGTGCTAGGATTGTGGCAGAAATCGCGAAGTGACCACACATGCCAAGACCCAAGAAGGACAAACAAGTGATGGTTCCCGTATGTGTATCCCCGCAGAACCCACTACACACCAAGATGTCAATGGAAGAGAAGGGGAAAGCCGTCACCATAAAGACTAATGAAGAAGAGGAAGATCTCGAGGACCTAACCATCGCATAAGATGAGGACAAAGGCATGGAGGAGGAAACTGAGCCTACGCACCCCTCGACAAAATTGCTCGCCTATGTCCCCTTGTTATAGACATATTTGGGCACTGTAACCCCAATCACATATGTCCATAAACCAAGGGCTTCTAAGTCCCTAACAATGTTGTCTCATACCCTAAAGGAGAAAGGTCAACTGATTACATCATCTCCCAAAAGTTCTCCATGAAAAACTACTCAAAACTGGTCAAAGCAGGACCATACAGACTGCCCAGTGCTAAGGGTGCGATGCATCTCACTTGCCACATGAAAAATTGTGATGCATACTAGAAAGCCCTTCTGTAGGGTGCGATGAGCGAGAGCAGACAAATGGCACAAGCAGTTTGCTAGGTGGAGACCCTGAGAATCTTCGAGAAGCTGCTCATTTGACACTTGCCTCCCTAAATTCGCCCAAGGATGAGTAAGCGATCATGAAGTCTCCAAGTGGAACTAAGAACTATCAGAGAGATGACACTAATCAAAATCCCAGAAGCTGAATCACCCCCCTGCAAATATCTATATATGGATCCCTCATCCCAGAGATCCAAAGGTTGCAATTTGGTAATTTGCAAAGAAGTGCTGCTGGTTTCTCTTTGAAGACATTGTTGGGTGATCTTGCTTTGTATGAGGTGAAGAGGGATTTCAAGCTAGGAGGATGGCGCTGGGTCAGACCAAGCGGTTGTAATCCTCTCTTCTACTACTCTTATCAGTAAAGCTATTTGCGTTTTCCTCCATATTCTTGTGTATCTCTGAATATTGTGTTGATATATGCATTTGTATGGTCAATATATATCTGATCCTATATTGTTTACAGTGATAGATCCCTATGCTTTGATGGTATTATGTTGCTGTGATTCTACAGGTGCTCTTTGAAGCGGGACAAGTAAGGAAGTAGTGGTGAGATTCTGTCAAAGGGGAAAGGAAACAAGCAAGGAGCCAAGCGAAAGACTGAGGTTGGTACTCTCTACTTCTTTCTCATCTATCTCTCATAAAGGAAAATACAAGTAACTTTAGTTTGTTTGTTTCTAAGATAGCTACCCGTCGTAGTGGGACTAGCAGTTCTGAATAGACACTAGTTTTCCCAGTAACAAAATGGCAACTTCGTTGGGGAGCGATTAGTTTGATTTCTTGTCTTTATTTGTTTGATTCATAAACCACAGATGGAGCCTGAAGTTAAGCCAGCTAGCCTTCAAACTACATTTTCTATGCAAGTGCAAAGTAGATCAACACTGCTTCAGTCAATCTCTGGGTTTGTTTATGAACTGAACAATTGACTTGCAAACATCCTAAGTGCCCTAGAGGTAGCTCAAGTAACCTCATTAGATCAGCCCCTGTACTTTGTGTTTACTGACTATCATTAGCTCGGCCTAAATCCCTGAATTAAGCTGCAAATTGTGACCAAAAACCAAGTTGAAGTCTCATCCCTGGACCATCGCACCTTCTCCTCTTTTCAACCTGGATGCATCACACATCTTGTGTGCAGTAGGTGAGATGCATCCTTGTTTCCCTGTGTTATAGGTGCGATGATCAGATAAGACTGTTTCTGCCTCCAGATTTTGGTTTTTTCTTCACTCTCTTCAGCTTTATTCAGGAGTTTTGTTGTCTGTGATCAGTAGACCACTGTTGAAACCTCCTTCCTTTGAATCATCCAGCCTCCATTGTACAAATATTTGTGAATGTTTTTATGTATTTTTTGCCATTCACAGTTCTCATTTACAAAATAGTAGCTTAATCGAGCTGTCATGTTTTGATTTGAAAGTATCGCAAGTGTTGTTTTGAGTCAAAGAAAAGAATCCTTCTGTTTTTGATAGTCGATTACATTGTTACTCTTGTATTTGATCTGAATTAATAGTATTTCAAGTGTCGAAATCAGTTTTCAATTCAAAATCGCAAAGTATCATCTTGTCTCCCTTTCATTTTTTGAAAAGAAAATCATTAGTACTGTCGCTTTGAAAGAAGATATAATTCAGATTTCTACCCAGCATTCTTTTTGTCATTCATGCATTAAGAAAGCGGAAAACAAATACATGCATGTGCATTTGCATTTAGGCTGCTTGTTGATTTTGATTTAGGACAGTGCATCTAGTGTGTGCTCTCTGCTCTATGTTGAAAGGATTTTGTTTCTCTTTCTGTAGTAGCTAGGATTTTCATTGCAAAAAGAAGAGTAAATGACTGTTTATCATCTTAGATTTCATATTTAGGAGTTTTATATATACATCACGCAGTGAACCTTAAAGGCAAACTTCTTAAGAAAGATCCACTGTAAAATAAATTCAATGAACATAAAAACACTTTGGAACCTAATGCACAACATCTAGAAGTCTTAGCTAGAGAGATATTCTGGTGTCGTAAAGCTTGGTAACTGTCGCTTTCATTGTAGGTTGGGTGATTCCTCCTCTTTGAGGTGACAAGTGCTAGTACGGACTTGTGCTCCCACGTACCATCGAGTATATATTGGGAGACCACAATAGGCTATATCCTTTATCCTTAGGAAACCCTGTCTACCGTGCTATCGATCGTAATGCACTGAACACGGCATTCAGGAAGATTGACTACCATACCGTAAAAAGTATTCTACAGTTTTGTGATTGGTTTGGTAATCCCTCTATCTAGATTTCCAGAGTAGTCTCTTTCACCCCTTTTCAGGCTCCTTAAAGGAAAAGGTCCATCTGAGCACTTGTCACTTCAGGCTCATTAAAAATCAAAGGTGACTAGAGTCATCTTTAGCTTTTTCTCGACTCTTAAAAATTGAAAAAGCAAGTTGTGTCAAAGCGTCTAAAATTCATTTAATACGGAATAACATTTTCTCCTCTTATTTTAAGTTGATCAAATAATCTACAATCGTGGAAGAAAGTCAATCAAAACCCTGTCATTGACAGAGACTAACGAGTCAGCCATCTTTGACTTTGGAAACGAAACCATTCCGGGCCAAACGGACTCGTTTAACTACGTCAAAGTCTGCTGGTTTGTTTGAGACTTGCATTTCAACATCCTCTGAGACTCCAATTACTCCAGCCATTTTTGGTATCCCTGCCTCTACAGAAGAAGTTCCGCAGTTACAAGAGGACATTAGAACTGATCCTAGTGTAATAGTAAACACTTCCATTCCTGAAACAACTCCATCTAGGGTTGATTCGGAAGGTGTTACCCCTCTAGCATCTATCACTGCAGAATATATACCTTCTTTGGCACTAGAAATATTTTACGAACCTACTAGTCCGCCTCTCCCACTTGGATTGATTGCTATAGAAGAGATTACGGAGGATCTTCCATCTAGTACTCCATCGCATTTTGGAACTAGAACCCACTTATATCCTTCTCCTTCAGAAGTTAGAACTCCTTCATCGCAAGTTCCTGTAGAATCGCTCGGAAGTCTTTTGGATAGACTCGATATGGTTGGACAACCATTGACATCTAGGACTTTGTCATCTGATACAGTAGTAGCAGAACCTCCTGCCACCACTTTGACAATGTTTGCTGGTATACCATCTGTCCAAACTAGCTCTCAACCATTAGAGGAAGTCCACCCAGGGAATGTTTCGATAGTATGGTTTGTTCCCATTTGTTCGTCCGGAATAGTATTTGGAATTTCTTATGTTGAATCTCAACAAATTGATCCTTCACAATAGTATCAATTTGGGTAGTCTGGCCTCCAAAGACTAATCGCTCCTTTGAGCATTGGATTGTTGCCGTATTGGGGGCACTATACCCTTTCATTGTTCCCTCCGGGAGAACAACCATATGAGAGTTCACAACGAAATTCGGGTCAAATTGGAATCACATCTAGCGGTTGGGTGCCAATACTACATCAACAACCAAGAGTTGTATACTTGATGCAACCGAGTCTACCTGAGTCAAATATCCCCATTGCACTAGCTATTGTGACACTGTCGCAAGTACAAGCGTTGCCTATTGTATGCCAGCCTCAAGTTTCTCAGGTCGTAGTACAACAGCCTCTTGTCTCCACAATGCAACTGCAATCACCAATTAGTGGCTACTTAATTGGAGTGACTCAGGTTCAAATAGGTACTATTACCCCTCATCTTGGTCAAACATCTAGTATTGGGCAACAGCAAATGGTTTTGAAACCATGGTTGGTGCAACATCAACAACCACAATTCCAACGAGTTTACCAAGGCCCTGAGCAACAAAGATTTGCAAGTAATGGGCAGCCGTATATTCAAAACAGTTATCATCAATCATCCCAAATTGGTTATGCCCGACAACCTTATCAAAGTTATCAACATCAAATGCATTATGCAGGTATGCAAAGACCCACTGCTGAGGTGATCGCATCTTATCCTGGGTACGCTTCGCCGAACCTGAATCAACAGTTACCCTTCATGGTGACTTTAGAGTTACTAGATCTAAATCAGCTAACGAATGATCCAATTGCTTATGCCCCTTGGTGGCTGGTGATTCCTCATAACTTTCGTCAGATATTCCTAAATTCAATGGAAATCTGGGTGAAGATCTGTCGAATCATGTAATGAATTTTCATCTGTGGTGTTCCTCCAACACTCTAAATGATGATTTAATTAGGCTTCGCCTTTTTCAGCGAACGTTAACTGGTCCAGCAACAAAATGGTACATTGAATTGCCTATAGCTTTGTTTGATAACTTCAGCACCCTTGCCACCACCTTTCTAACCCATTTTCAGTTACCAATAAGGTACGAAACAGGAACAGAACTTCTTACCAATTTCAAATAGACGATAACGACTCACATATCTGATCATATTCATGAATGACGACGTCATCATAGAATGGTAAAAACATATGTCCCTGATCAGCTACTAGCTAAATGGTTTATTAAGTCCTTGTTATCTTCTATTACAGAAGATGTGGCAGAGGGAGGAGTCATCACTAAAGAGAAATTTATTGCTCGTGCGCAATATCTAGACTTGATCTCTACTCAGTCTAGCACGCTCTATGACAAAATCCCTGATGCTCCATGACCAGAATTTTCCGTTCCTCCTCCTAAATCACACAAGGACTCTCATGCCAAAGATGGTGTGATAGGTTTGACAAGCACGAAATTGACAAAGGCTGCATCCAAGAAAGCCTGTAAGGTTTCTGGTTAAAATGAAAATGAAGAACTTCTCGCCTTGGAGGTTAATGTCATGTCGACCGACAAAGGCAAAGAACTGAAGCAACCAGGGGGCAAGAAGAAAGGGAAGAGAAAAAAAGAAGAAACAAGACGATTCGTCTCCTGAAACATCTTCTGCAAACCCTTTTGGGGAAAAGAAACCTAGTCAGCCATGCCTCATATGCAATGAGAATCATTGGATGAGGGATTGTCCATATAAAGCTGAAGTTGAGAAAATCCTTAAGAATTCAAGAACTTCAGCAGTATTTACTGACCCATTTCTGAACCCATGAACCAATCTGGTTGCTAGCAACAATGCTTCCCCATCCCAAGTGCTTATGCTGTCCATTTTAAAACAGCAAAATGATGCTTTGATATCGACAAGGAATAAAGATTGCGGGAATCCACTGCCGTCGAACAACAAGGCTATTGATCAACCTAGTAGTTCGACAACAATTTCAACTAAAGTTGTGCTACCCATCATTCCTGAGATAACGATAAAGCCGACAAAGGGAGTAGTACACAAATCAACATTTAATCCTCATGCCAGAGCGGCACAGAATTATAATATAGTAGAGGACCTGGCCCAATCACCATCCGGTATGTCGACACTTGAAGTACTACAAAATTGCCCCTCCCAAAAGTAGGCTCTATTATCAGCAATAGGTGGGATTGACCCAACGGATTCCAATCTTGTGGCCTTTAATCATAAGGGATATGAACCTCAGTTACTAGCTCAACTCACTTTCCTCACTCAAGTGAAAGCCCTCAACAAAACTATTCATCAAACAATTATTGATGAGGGGGCATCTGCATGTATTATGTCAATGAGTTGCTAGAAAACTTTAGGATCACCACCCTTGTCATGATCATCAATGACGTTAAAAGAATTTGATGGATGAACATACACTCCATATGGGATTTTGAGTAACTTACAAGTTGAACTCGGGGGCAAAACAGTAGAAATTGATGTTGAAGTTGTTATCACAAAACCAGTACTAGGGGCTGCAACCAAGCAAGGTTTCATGTAACTGTTTCAGACCATACTTTAGACTAGGAATTAGCCTTCCTAATCAGAGAGGGCTCTCTCACAGGCTTTTGATAGAGAATTAATCACAACAACAGAGGGCTAACTCTTCACACACTTATGAAAATAAAGCTGGTTGGACACACACCAAATTGGTCTTCATTGGGCTATGGAGTCTCTCACATTTAATAAACAAAATCACAGTCATCTCATGGAAGTCAAGGCTCTTTGCATCATCAGATGTTCAAACACATTTTACCTAAACCAAAGCTTGCTAAACATACAGGAAGTCAGAGCATTACAAATGAATTCTGAGTGATGTTCAAACATGCTTCACCAAAACCCACAGCTTGCCAAGCACACAGGAAGTCAGAGCATATAATATGAATTCTGAGGGATTGTGCTATAACAAGGCTGTAAAAAGAACATTAAGAAACTAAACCATCATCACATTTGAACAAAGTGATTCATTGAGAATCTTGAGAAGAAACAACCTGTTTTTCTATTACTGTAACAGTCTTTCCATAGACTCAAAAAACTCTGTTTTGTATAAAAAGTCCAACCAGCTTTATTTTCATAAGTGTGTGAAGAGTTAGCCCTCTGTTGTTGTGATTAATTCTCTATCAAAAGCCTGTGAGAGAGCCCTCTCTGATTAGGAAGGCTAATTCCTAGTCTAAAGTATGGTCTGAAACAGTTACATGAAACCTTGCTTGGTTGCAGCCCCTAGTACTGGTTTTGTGATAACATTTTGGTGCGTCTGCCGGGAGACTGAAGCTTATTCTCTCCCGTAATTTGAAGGTTGGATTTCTGAAGGTAGCAGGAGTTCAAAATGATTTTGATGGCTGCAAAACTACCTTGGCGACTCCATTGTTGAAGAATTCAAAGTTCATACATTCATGTTGATTCCACTGGAGCTATGAAAGACCCAGAAGCTGCCATTATTTGTTCAAGGTATGCATGCATAGATTTCTCAGGACTACATGGTTTCCCAAACCATTTTCCCAAGGATGTTTATTTTCTCAAGAATGGTCCAAAATTTAACGGTGAAGACTTGAGTTTAACGTTGGAGCATATCTCAGATTTTTGTCATTTTGCTGAGGTTCTTAGAGTTAAACATGAAGATGTTTGCATAAGGTTATTTTATGATTCACTTCAAGGGAAGTGCAAACAGTGGGTTGAATGCTTGCCTGCCAAGTCCATTAAGTCATTGCCAGACTTTTGGCTGATGTTCTTGGAGGAATGGATAGATAGGTCAGAGGTGGAAGTAAACTCTCCTTCAGTTGAAGGTTTTAAACAGTGGAATGATGATCATAATAAAGAAGAAACAAATGAATCTTTTTCTTTGTCCCTGTCCTCATATCTGAAATCTTTTGACTGCAAGTCAGAGGATAAGATGAAATTTTTTGATGAATTTGCCAAAGACATTGAGAAAGAAATTGAAGGTTTAGAAGGACAAATTCAGGCATACAATTTTCATGATCATGATTATTATTCCCAAAAAAATTTTATGACTGAACGCAAGGAGACTATGCTGGTTCCCCTCTCTTTTACGATTGAGGAACTGAACACTGTAGTTGAAGATCAGTTTGCACAGCTGGAAAGTTTCGAGGAAGGACAAGCTGATCATGTGTTCTGGGATCCTGTAGCTGACTACATGGAAGAGTTTTACTCTCCAGTGTTTCAGTTTACCTATGAAGGTCAGAGACAGTTTCAGTGGCAGCGGTCTTTACACTATTATATCAGTTCTGAAATCCGATACAGTCAGAGAAAATTTCAGTGGCAGCGGTCATTACATTGTCATATTGGCTCTGAACTCCGGGACAGGCAAAGAAATCAAGTATCAGATGAGACAAATGATTGGCTGCATTGGAAGTTTCATATTGATTGAGCTGAGGAAAGTTTGAATTGTTAGGGTAGGTAGGTAGGTAGATTGCAAATAAGCTCAAGGTTGGCTGAGCATTTATTTTTCAGTAGCAGTAGTTTCTTTCTCCTACAGTCATGCTTGTCAAGCAAATTTTTGTTTGTCACAAATGGATAAGGCACTGGAGCTGCATGTTCTTAGCGCACCACAAGGGCACACTATCCCTAGTGGAGCCACTGTTATCACTGAAAATGCTGTTGTCAAAAAATTTTAGCCTAGCTTAAGGATCGGGTGTTTTCGCAGCGCCTGAATTTTTTTAGCAGTTTCGCAGCGCCATATGTTTTAGTGATTTCGTAGCGAAAGCACTGACCTTGCAATGGCTGCGCTACGAAATCGAGAAGTGACAGAGACCTCTCTATGAACCAGGCAAAATCTATCAGGTGGAATGTGTTTGCCGGGGCTGCGAAGTTTAATCCACAGGGGTTTTTCAAATGGATCTATCAATGCTATTATGGTCTTTGTGTTGAAAAACAAGCCACTAGAATTGGTTAATGGGAAATGGCGTTGCACTTTGAATAGGATTTCCTACCAAGCTCCTGCAACTCTACTAAAGCTTGCTGATCATTTTAATTTAACCGGAGATTTCAAACTTGATTTCCCAGACAGACAAATGAACAAGACATCAAAGCTTGACATGTTAATAATTAATGGCACTTATAAAGGATTCATGGAAATCATGCTACAGAATAATGATATAACTGTGCAAAGTTATTACATGGATGGTTATGCCTTTTTCGTTCTCAGGATGGACTATGGGGATTGGATCGAAGACAGCTGAGGAACATGAAATAAATGGGATGGAGTTGCTCGTGCCACAGCACAGGTTTTCCCCAATGCCTGGACAACAATTCTAGTATCTCTAGATAATGTTGGCATGTGGAATCTTCGAGTTTAAAATCTAGATACCTGCTATCTGGGTCAGTAAACATATGTAAGGGTTGTGAATTCAGAGATAAAACAACGAAGCTGTGTTGCCTTTGCCTAGCAATGCCCTTTACTGTGGCGCCCTCTTACGTATACAGAAACCACAATCTCATACAAATGATTAAAAAGTCGGTGTCTTCTATCAATGTTGGCATGGTTATATTGCTTGGCTTCTCAAGCTGTGTGGAGAACATATCACCAAATAAATTCAACCAAGCTGTGACAATGCTACACCTTTGGACGCTGTCATCATGACATATGTCTCAAATGTGGAGGCTTTCAATCATTCAGTGACTGCTGTACAGTGGTATCCCGAGGGAAAAATATAGTTGATGGGAAATACCAACAATTCCTCACTCTGCAAACGCAATTCAAGTAACTCAAAGCATTATATATTTATCTGCAATGACTTAGCAAGTTTGGCATGAAACTAAGGTGGACCAGCGTTGGCTATTTCTTCTTTGCCTCAATCCTTTGGTGAAATGTCGGTCTCTGAAGTGGGCATGGAGAATGCGCATTAACTGTTTGACAATATCAGCATAAGACTTTTCTTTTATGCAATGCATTGATTCAATGCCAAATGTCAAATGGTTTTTATAAGAACTTGATTGCCACAAGGCCGCCCTGATTAGTGACACGGGATGAAGATGTGGCACAAGGGTTTTGAGGAATGACGGCCTGAGCATAAACCGCCAACACAAGATGATGAACAAGTTGGCGCACAGCTGATAGGGAAAACTTCTGAAAAGCGTGTCAGAGAATCAGAGTTGCGTGGAAATACTTCAGAGAGGAGATATAAAGCTGGAAATTTGAAATGTGGATCAGAAACCGGCTACACCAAGTCTCTCAAGGCGATGAATTGTGATATATGCTGCATCGAATTTAGTTTTTTGCCGTGAATGCTTTTGTATTCTCTGTGGGAAAGCTACTGATCAGAGTGTGGCATACTACTGTAATATCAGATGCGAGGGAAAGCTGAATGAAGAATTTGTTTGTGGGCATGTTGTTCACCTAGAATGTGCTCTAGTTTGTCATATGGCAGGCGTAGAGCCAAGCATTGGTTTAGATGTGGAGTATCATTGTATGCGCTGTGACAAAAAGGCGAACTAGATGATGTTTGTTTCCAGCATACTTCATGCATCTGAATCTCGATTATAACATCCTACTGGGAAGGCCTTGGATTTATGCTATGGCCGCTGTTGTATCAACGTACTTCAAGAAGATTTCATTTCCTTTTCGAGGAGGAATTACAATCATTGACCAACAAACCTTTCTCCCAAATAGTTCACAAGTTACGGGAAGCATCCCGATGATCCACGAAAGCTCTCAGTTGCTTCACAATATCAGAGTAGGCCTGCTAAAAGACCCTACATTGATGGGTACATTTTCCCTACTGCCTCCAAACAACCTGGCAGAAGTGGCCACAGTGGGAACCTACAATATGATATCTTCCACTCAGAAGGTATCCGAACACAATGTTAGCATGGATCATCACTAGGTATTGCCTCCAAGCCCAATAGAAGTATTGTAGCAATCAATGTTCTTGGCATGGGAGGCAAACCCAAATGAACGCTCATCAAGCGTTTGGGTAGATAGGTGTAAGGAGTATGGTACCTCTTCAGATCCTTGGTCGCATGTACATTCTACAGATGAAGGAATTGTTCAGTCAATGAACATAGAGGGGGCACCATGGGAAGATTACCACCATCATTCCCATCTTCCAAATTACAATGAAGATTACTCCGACAACCTTAATCATCCATCAGTTTTTTATTTTCTATCAAATACTGTAAATACAGTGGATTCCGAGAAAAATCTGTCCAATATTGAAGAAACTATCACCATAAATATCTTGACCAAACCAGATGTTGTAGAAAATATTCATGTCGGCAAATCTTGTTCTTCTTTAGAACTGGAAATATATTACACTCTCTTTCGCAAGTTCAAAGATGTCTTTGCATGGTAATATGAAGAAATTCCAGGCATTGACTCGAGCATATTTGAACACGAAATTAAGATGTATCCAGATGTGAAACAAGTAAGACAACGGCTTCGGCAGGTGCACCCAAAGAAAGCCGCTGCCATCAAGGCAGAAGTTGAAAAACTTCTCCATGCTGGTTTCACTTACCCGGTTCCTCTAACTGATTGGGTATTGGACATTGTTCCCGTGATGAAAAAGTAAGGAACAATTAGAGTGTGCGTCGATTACAGGGATGTAAGTCAAGCTTATCCAAAGGACAACTACCCTACACCCTTCATCGACCAGATAATTGATGAATGCGCCGGATGCAAAATCTCTTTGTTTATGGATGGATTTTCTGGGTATAATCAAATAAATATCTGCCCACAAGACCAGTCAAAGACTGCATTTATCTGTCCGTGGGGCACATTCGTGTAGTGTAATATACCTTTATGTTTAAAGAACGCAAGGGCAACTTTTTAGAGGGCAATGAATTATGCCTTCCATGACATCAAGAACATCGTTCAACCATACCTCGACGATCTTCCGACTCACTTGCGAAAGTGGACCGATCATCCATAGCATTTGAGAGCAATATTTCTATGTTGTCGACACTACAAAATAAGACTCAATCTGCACAAGTGTGTGTTTTGCGTTGGTTCTGGTCATTTACTTGGCTTTGTAGTTTCAAAGGACGAAATTCGTTTCGACCCATGTAAGGTTCAGGCAATCATCGGTTTGCCCCCACCTTCAAATTTGCTTCAGATTCAGAAACTCCAAGGGAAAGCAAACTTTCTGAGGAGGTTCATTCAAAATTATGTCGAACTTGCTAAAGGTTATACGCGTCTCTTGAAAAAGGAAGTACCCTTCAATTGGGATCAGGTCGCGCTTCCTTTGATGCTCTAAAGGAATCCCTAATAAAAGCATCATTAATGTACGCTCCTAATTATCAAAGAGACTTTAACCTGTATCTGGCTGCAACAGATACGACCATCACAATGGTTTTAGTTCAAGAAGACAATGGAATCGAACATCCTATTTATTATTTAAGTCGAAACTTAAATGATACAGAAAGCAAGTACTCCTATGTTGAAAAGCTGGCTCTCACAGCTGTTCAAGCAATACAAAGATTTCAACACTATGTTCTCTTTCGAAAAACTACCATTTTGTCAGATTGCAACCCCATGACTTACATCTTGTCGAGACAGTTGCTTGGGGGCAAATATTCGAAGTGGATAGCAATTTTGCAAGAGTTTGATCTGGAATTCGTAAAATCCAAATCAAAGAAAAATCTATTTTTCGTGGAGTTACTATGTGATTTCCCATCATCATCCAATGATTCAACATCTAAAGCAACAATCGTGGATGAATTTTTGTTTCTGATATCTTCAAGCGATCTGTGGTATGGAGATATAATCATTTATCTCCAAACCCAAACGTATAGGTCTAATACCTCTCGCTCAGAATAGCGATGTACTCGATACCAAGTAAAAGACTACATGATCGTCAGTGATACGCTTTACCGTCATGGTGTTGATACAGTTCTGCGAAGGTGCCTCACCCATGAGGAGGTCGAAAAATACCTAAATGATTGTCATTCAAGTGCATGTGGGGGGCATCAATCTAGTTATGCTACGACACAAAAGATTTTACGAGCGGGATACTTTTGGCCAACAATGTTCAAATATTGCATAACCGCAGTCAGAAGTTGCCATGCTTGTCAAATCTTCAACCGCAAAACTAGAATACCACCCACACCTCTACAGCTAGTAGTTGTTGTTGGGCCATTCACCAAATGGGGCATAGATTTCATGCAATGTAACCCCACCTCGGCCGGGTGGCCTAGGTATATCATAGTCCCAATTGACTATTTTATGAAATGGGCCAAGGCAATGCCTACATTAAACAATAGCGGCGAAATGGCTGCTCTTTTCTTTTTCAATCATGTAGTCTCTAGGTTTGGCATTCCACAAGATATAGTCACAGATCATGGATCACATTTCTACAATCACATGATGTTTGAATTGGTCGCCAAATTAGGACTATCCCATGACAGCTCTACTCCATATTATCTACAAGCTAACAGGCAAGTTGAGGCGATCAAAAAAGTCCTGAAACACATGCTGCAAAGGATGATTGGAGTCCATAAATGGAGTTGGCACCTAATCCTGTACTTAGCCTTGTGGGCATACTAGACATCGGTAAGAAATGTGACTAGATTTATGCCCTTGCAGCTAGTGTATGGCCTAGAAGCGATCTTACCAGTTCAGTGCGAAATTTCGTCTCTCAAGCTCGCAGTTGACCTCCTCCCTGGAACTTTAGAGGAAGAGGCTCGTTTCTTAGAGTTAATCCAACTGGATGAAACTCATCGTGACGCCACCTTGGCTAACTCAGCACAGAAGAAACGAGTCAAAGCAAAATTTGACAAGAATGTCAAACCCTGCGTTTTCTCAGAAGGTGACGTGGTCTTGCTTTACGATCAGGAATCCGATAAATTGGGAGTAGGTAAGTTCCAGTGTTTGTGGGTGGGTCCCTACATTGTTAAGTGTGCATTAGCAAAAGGATCCTACGAGCTAGTAGATTAGGATGGGATTCCATTGTCGCAACCCCGAAACAGGTTGTACCTTAAGCGTTACTATGCTTGACTCGGCATGGTAACCTCTTCATATGATTTTGTTACATTTTTGTTTTCATTAAGAGTGATCATTTTTGTTAGGTAATCCACTTTTGCATTCTTTTGCAGATGTCGAAACCATTGGAATCATTTGTTGGATACACCGACGGGGTGAGTCGTAGTATGCGGAACCTATCTTCTATAGCTTGGGCCATCTTTGATCCAAGCAACAAGTTAGTGAGTTTCAGAAGGGTGTGTATTGGTCAATCAACAAACAACATCACTGAATATAGCGCATTGATAGAACTCCTCTCTAATGCCATCACGCATGGCATACGCTGACTTGTCGTCAGGCTAGACTCACAGCTCGTCATTCTACAACTTACAGGCATCTATTCCATTTGGAATCCAGCTATCTATCACATGTTCCTAAGGGTCAAGATTTTGGAAAGGCAGTTCGATTCCATTCAATATCAACATATTTCCAGAAACTTAAACACATTAACCGATTCATTAGCAAATTATGTGTTAGATAGACATTTGCAACATTTGTAAAATAAAAGCATTTTATCAATAACTGCATCAAGATCATATAACTTAACCAAATAAAGCTCCAAAAATAAAATATATATATATATAACTGTTTATAGTTTGTACATAGTCTTCTGTGTCCGGGAGAAAATCAGTCATATGACCCAAAAACTCAAAATGCAAGGGGTCACCCTAATCTAATGGTGCTGGTGATAACTATTCACCGCTTGTGCAATCATGCGCAAGGGCCTAGTCCATCAGCTCAGCACGCCAGTGGTATGGTGTTGTAATCTCAGAGGTAGCTCATCAGTCCTCATGTCCGGAATACCAAGGGTGATACCCTCGATCTGATCCTGCAACACTGCAAGGGTTTCGGATACATCCAGGTCGTGAAGAATGGCCCTCCCTACAGCCTCTCATGTTGGAACGACAGCTGCTACTCTTGGGCACACTGATGATCACACTAACCCGATATATACATAAGCACATGAGTTTTGATTAGTCTTGATAAATATTTAAAAAACACAAGAACATTATAAAAATAATAAAGAGAGATATGGTCAGATATTTTTACCTATGACACCCCACTACTCGCCAGCCAGCAGCACCAAATCTGGGTCACCTCAGAAATCCATCCCAGCATATGGATACTCGGCATAAACCATCTACTGACAATTGAACCACTGGAAGAAAGCATCAGAGAATAAAACCTGCGATTGACCAGCATGTCTGGCCATAAGGTCAACCCATCTCTGCATCCGTGGCTCAGTTGGTGGTGGTAGGCCAAGTGAGATGTATTGGGCTGCATTAGTGGGATTCTCTGCAAGGCGAAAGCGATCAGAATAGAACCATAGCCAAAGTTCTTAGGTCTTTCATTTTTCACCTTGGTAAGCTGTTCTTTGATCACTGGAAGTACTGCATCACACCAGTTGAATACCTTGGGTTCGAGGCATTCCAAGGCGTACTACATATAGGACCTATTGGCCAAGTGAAGGGTCGCGCTACTAGCCAATCTAGCAAAGGTGAATAAAATAGTCCTCAAGGACCGGTCTGTGACATCTCGGATACTAATCTTGCCGTCCCTGCTCGGTTGAGATCCTTCTCTATAGTATCAGCGAATATAATCCCTCACAAATTCACCCCCATGGCCAGAACCTGATAATGATAGAGGGGCACCATGCCTCGATAAACCGGTCAAAAAGTAGATGTCTTCAACAGTCATGGGGATGGATTTGCCTCTTATTTGAAACACTTGGTTGGTAGGATCCCATGCATCGAGGAAATATTGCAACAAGTTGATTTGTTGCCTCGTGATAGACATGCGGAAGAACTTAAGCAAGCCACAGTTCCGCAATGCAGTTACCATACCCAGATCATGTAGGGAAACTATGTCCTCTTCTTTATGCTTGCATTCATGCCATGTAACAACCATTTTTGTTGTGATGAATCTCTGAAAAGCAAACAAGAGAAGAATTAGGATCCTGATTTGGCAAAAAACAGGCAAAATTTCCATGAAAAATCAGTGCAAAAGATTTCCTCCTTGCACCCATCGCACCCTAGATGTGTACTAGGTGAGATGCATCCTGACTGGCCAGTGGCCAGCCTAGGATGCATTGCACCTTTTGATGTGTGATGGGGGCAGAACGAAATGTTCAAACCCCAAGGGCCCAGAAAAGTAGGAAAACATGCTCAAAATTCAAAAAGGAAAGAATGTAATTGAAGAGCTCAAGTTTAGCTCCTACCTAGTCCAGACGGTACCAAAAATCATCCATAGAATCTTCTGGAATCAACTGATGAAAATCAATGGGGAAACACATCCAGAGCTCCAATAGTCACAACTCCAAATGAAATGGTAAAATGAGGGGTAAAAAACTATTTTTAAGTTACCTTTCACGTAATTTAAGTAGGGTATTAGTTTTTTAACTCATTTTTAAAGCATATGTCCTCATTTCTAATTAGTTTGATGGAGCAATGGAACAGGTAGTACGGCTGTCAAAAGAACATAGTGTTAACGGTGAATCAAATATCGATGACCATTAGCACGAGCAGTTTTACACAAAGTTCAAGCTCGTTAAAAATTAAACCTAGCAATGAGCATATGTTCCACCAGAGTTTAAGTTCGTTAAAAAATGAACCCACCTCTGGTAAATAACCATTGCGAACGCATTATCATCAACTTTTGAGCCTTGGTCATGTTCTTACTATCACCTCCACTCTGTTTTAGCCAATCATACACCTCCATTTGATTATTTACCCCTTTTGAGGAATAGCTGCAACGAGTGATTCTGTTAGCCATCTTCTTAACACTTACATGATTGGAAAGTTCCAACCCTCACCTGGAACCAGCTGCTACCCAAAAATATCACTCGTTCCTAAAAAACGAGTCTCCTTTAAGCTCTTTTCATCTGACTCGTAAAATATGAAAAGATTGCCGAGCAATTGGCCTCTCCAGCTCGTTAAAGTGATTGGAAGTGCCATCCCTCCTCTAGATTTTAATCTTTTTGGACCTAAGGGATTATTACACAAAAATATCGAGCATTTGTCTTGTTCGGCTTGTTAAAAATATCAAAAAGTCATCCCTTTCGCGTTGTTTTATACTTTTTCGGACTTAAGGGATTATACTAAAGGAATATTAGAGTTTCCTTTCCGTCTCTTTTCAGACTCTCTAAAATTGAAAAGGACCGAGTTATCCTTGTCGTTAAAATCGTTAAAACAATAGCAACAAACTTGTCCATTCAGACAAGAGCGAGTTTCACTGTCGCTAGACTCGTTAAAACATAGCGACAGGTTTGCTTGAAGGGCAAATTATAGAACAAGCATATGTTATCCTCCTCAAGCTTGACAAAAATAAAGAGGTACTGGTATGAAATGACTGGGGAAAAATGGGAAGAAAACTTGAAGAAAATTTATTGGTAGCAGGTTGCTCTTGAACATGACACTTTCACTCCATCACCATGATTGAGTCAGGTTGGGTTATTCCGTTCACCAGTCACATCACCATTGGTCAACTGTACCATCCACTTTTCGCGTTAACAGTACCAATCCATTTCAGTGTCACTGATATGTTCAAGAGAAGTCGCTCAGAGAATTCACCTACCCAGCTTGTGTCTCATCCGCTGCAATACCTTCATGCTTCATTCTTTCATGACCACCACCATGAATCTTGTATCATCAGGTCGTTTTCACCTCTACAAAATCATTTGCTCCATTCCGTGTCATAGATGTGGGATCCAACAATGCCCTCCTACGACGGGTCACTTCTTGTCGACATCAGCTCATTATCCAAGAAGCCGACCTAGGAACGACCCTTTCAGTACTTTGAAGCTTGCATGCCTCAATGGCAAGTTTCTCACTTCCGGCGACAGGTTTACATTAATGGCGTTTGACTGAAAGATTTTGCATGGTGTTCGACATCAACTCATGTATCCACACCACGTGAATTGTACTGCAGTACCTTGAGGGTCATCATCATCATCGGTGATTCCTCTCGTGCCTGTTAACAGCTTACATCACTGGCTGGTAATCAGGCGATGTCCTTCCATGTTCGACATCAGAACATCTTTTCACATGGATTGACTTGTACTTTCGGGCAAAGATTGAACGAGTTTTGAAGACCCCGGATCTAGTTTCATCCATTCGGGCTACTATATATTCAGGAAAATGAAGACATCAAATGTACATCATTCTTGCACAGATAATCATCCAAACTAAGGGATGATGGCTCTACCATAATCATCAGTCTACACACAAACGGTTGTCTGTCCTATGTACATGAAAATGAATTTATCAAGCTGAGCATGGGAATGCCTACCTCAGCCAGATCATGAAAATATTATGAAGATAATGTATTGTATTGTATCTTATTATAGGTCACCTTCCAGTTCAAAAAACCTTGGATCCTCATTATAAAGCATTTCACCTGACATCAAAAGATTTACGACCTCATGCTTTAGGGGGCAACTGTTATAGACATATTTGGGCACTGCAACCGCAATCACATATGTCCATAAACCAAGGGCTTCTAAGTCCCTAAAAGTGTTGTTTCATACCCTAAAGGAGCAAGGTTCGCTGATTACATCATCTCCCAAAAGTTCTTCATGAAAAAATAATCAGAACTGGTCAAAGCAGGACCATACAGACTGCCTAGTGCTAAGGGTGCGATGCATCTCACCTGCCACGTAAAAAAAGTGCGATGCATACTAGAAATCCCTTTTGTAGGGTGTGATGAGCGAGAGTAGACAAATGGCCCAAGAAGTTTGCTAGGTGGAGACCCTGAGAATCTTCTAGAAGCTACTCATTTGACACTTGCCTCCCTGAATTCACCCAAGGATGAGTAAGAGATCATGAAATCTCCAAGTGGAACCGAGAACTATCAGAGAGATGACACTAATCAAAATCCCAGAAGCTGACTCACCCCCGTGCAAATATCTATATATGGATCCCTCATCCCAGAGATCCAAAGGTTGGAATTTGGTAATTTGCAAAGAAGTGTTGTTGGTTTCTCTTTGAACACATTATTGGGTGATCTTGCTTTGTATGAGGTGAATAGGGCTTTCAAGCTGGGAGGATGGCACTGGGTCAGACCAAGTGGTTGTAATCCTCTCTTCTACTACTTTTATCAATAAAGCTATTTGATTTTTCCTCCATATTCTTGTGTATCTTTGAATATTGTGTTGATATATGCATTTGTATGGTCAATATATATCTGATCCTATATTGTTTACAATGATAGATCTCTATGCTTTGATGGTATTATGTTGTTATGATTCTACAGGTTCTCTTTGAAGCGGGACAAGTAAGGAAGCAGTGGCGAGATTTTGTCAAAGGGGAAAGGAAACAAGCAAGGAGCCAAGTGAAAGACTGAGGTTGGTACTCTCTGCTTCTTTCTCATCTATCTCTCGTAAAGGAAAATACAAGAAACTTTAGTTTGTTTGTTTCTAAGATAGCTACCCATCTTAGTGGGACTAGCAGTTCTAAATAGACACTAGTTTTCCTGGTAACACCCCCCACGGAAAGGAAAGGCTAGAGTTCCCAAGGACCTTGATGTGACAAAGAGCTCGCTCTAGACCCCACTCCTCCCAGATAATATAATTTTTGAGGGAACGCACCTGGGATGGGTGTCGAGCCTAAAATTAGAATATTGTGACCTCGCTGACCATGAGAAGTTCCCTCACCTTGAGAACTCACACCTCATGAAGCCCAAGCAGAACACTGTGGCGGGGGTTACAAAATTAGAACCACAAAAGTGGTTGCGCGGAGTGGAAAAGGATGGGCTACTAAACTTGCTCTAGGTGCCGCATTTCCACCACGCCCCAATAACCATTTTCGTCATTAGGTAGCTACTCTGCCTAGTGCATGATGGGTGTTTGTGGTTGGAAGAGCCCATTGCCATCATGGAATACTTGATTCACTTCATTTCCTGGCTTCCATGAAAAGGAGAGGACCCCGCGGACATCTTTGAGGGGAAGAGCAATGACTTGGCCTTTGTAGAGGCCATGAAGAAAAAATATAAGCTGGCAAAGAAGAAAAGGGGCTACGCCATATCCAACATCAATGACAAAGTAGTGAAAGTGGCAACCCAAATACTGGCCGGTAAGGTTATGTGCAAGTGCCGGGCAGACGAGGTACCTGCGCCAGTGGTAGCACTGGATGAGCAGTGCATGGAGGGGGTCTAGTTAAACTGGTCTGAGTTCCTCTACCATGACATTTTAGAGAATTGTTATGAATCTCAGGAATAGGGCAAAACGTTCCACTATGCATGGTTTCTGTTGTCCATAGTGCTCGTGGTAGGGGAATTACTAGAGGATAGTCAATTCCCCATGATTGATAGAGATCTACCAGAGGCTGCGAAGTATGCTTTGCTCTAGGGCACAAAGGATTCCATTAGAATATTTGATAGTAAAATATTTTGGGTGTTCATGGAGATGAACCTCAGAATGGGGATTAATTGCAAGCCATGGTTGTTGCCCACTGTCTACAAAAACCTTCAGAGTTTTGTGGAATTTAAAGCAGACATCCATAGTATTTACATTAGAGCACACAAGTACTCAACCAAAAAATAGAGGAAGCTACCCTTTGTAGCCACAAACGATGTCATCTTTAACATCTCGGAGACATGGCTATCGAAGTGGTGTGGTTCAGACATCACAGAGATAGAGAAGTCAGAGGCACAAATGAAGAAAGATGAAGCCAAGTTGCGCATCGCATAGTTGGCAGAAAAGAGATGGAAAGAAGTAGTGGCAGCAAAAGTGCAGGTGGCGTGGGATGCTACATAGACAACAACTGACTAGGAAAAGGCCATAGTAGCAGCACAGGAGACAGCTGTGAAGGTGCGTGAGGGCCAAATGTTTCCTTCGCATGGGTAGGAAGTAGAGGAAGAGGAGGTAGCACAGATCGACAAACCGCGTCAACACAGTTGAAGTGCCATCACCCAACCAAGCGGACAGGGTCACGTAAGAAGGTCAAGGCATCGAAGTTGTCTTTTGACCCGATCACCCTAACCGAGGGCGATCTACATTGCCCAATGTCACCTTTAAGGCCCTCCAAAATTTCATAAAGGAGAACCAGATTGTGTTGGGGGCCCTCAGAGTGCAGTTGTAGGAATTACAGGTGCGCCCTCCTCAGGCTGGTACCCTTTCAACCAACCTTGCATGCAAAACAATGAAAACAGAACAAATGTTACACACATGGATGACGAATACCATAGTGCTACTGGCGGGGGCACTGGTGACAACAAATGAGGCCGACAAGCCTACGGTTACCACGGTGAAGGGTCTCGGTATCAATATGGTTGCACTCCCATGAGAAACCTTATATGTTTTGTGGGATGGGATAACTGCAGAGCTACGAGCTAGGGAGAGCCATGCACTGCAAGTCTTTAGCGTGCAGAAAATCAATATGGAACAATGGAACTTGCATCATGATGAAGTGTTGTCATAGAATCAATAGCTGGTACAGGTAATAGAAGAAGCTTGCCAAAGCATCTTGGAGTTGGCCATCCCAACAAACATACCAGCCAAGGGGCACATCTAGAGGTTAGCAGTAGGGGTGCGTGAGGCACAGGAGGAAATAACAAAGGTTCAGCTGGAGCTGATCCTTCAGATTGCTAAGTTGCGGTTAAAGTTGCAGTCGTCCACCTCTCCAGAAGTCAGAGAACGGCGTGCTAGCGCTATCACAATGAGACTGGATGAAATTGGTAATGCAGTTGGAGACTGTACCAGCATGTTGGAAGAATCATTTGAGGTCCTCACAAATCTACAGGCGGACCCCAACATCCAGTGCTTAGAGACAGAGGCATGAGAACTCTAGCAGTATTATGATAGCATAAAAGGAACTGTGCAAATGGTGGCCCTCACTCAAAGGCTCGCACGGATGCAACAGGCTAAAGTGCTAAAAGAGTAGGTGGACGCAACACAACACAAGCAAGCAGTCCTGAAGGCACTTGTTCAGCCTTGGATCAATGAGGCCTTCACCATCATAGTAGAAATTGAAGGAAAGCTCGTACATATGTAGGTGATGCATGCACTGATGTAGAGAAGAACTTCTGACACAGAGGTCTCAGAACAACATATGCAACAGATCCAGCAAGAAGCAGCTCAGTGCACTACTGACCTTGTCATAGTTCGAGAACAGTTGGAGGGACTCCACGCAAAGATCTCCGTGCTGATAGGGTGACTCGAGGGTGAGTCACGATGTTTGTTTTGGGGGCCTGTTGGGCATGGAATCCCCCCCAAGGCATGTTTTGGGTCTTAAAGCCCATGTTTTGACTGAATCTTTTTGTAAAATCTCCACAAATTGTGGGCACGAGGCGCTAAAGTATAATAGAGTCATAGGGTTGTCTACCCTAGTTTTTGTAATGTAATGTCAGCTGGATAGACCTACCCATGGTCCACAGACCATGGGATTATATAAATAGAGTGAGGCTCTAAGTGTAGAAAATAACTAATAGAAGAAAAGCATGAGAAGTCTAAGTGATTAAGTCGAAGTGTAGAGTGTGTCTGTGGGTTGTAGAGTAGGAGAAGTCTCTACAGCTAAGTGCACAGACCACTGCAGCTGAGTGCACAGGGCAGGTCGAGTCTGTAACCATTGGGAGAATCAATAAAGAGAAGTGTTGCTATAATTTTGTGTATCTTTTCCTGGTTTAATGCATGATTGGATATAATTTGCAAGTATATTGTTTATTTACTGCGCAAACCTGTATGAATGTTTTGTATTGCTAATTATAACTTAAGACATTCAAGTAGGCAAAGGTAATTAATTAGTACTAGAAGATAAGTAAGATCTCGGGTAATAGCGCAGAGCATGGCACAACCCCTGGTTAGGGCTACACAAAGGTAGTGTATCAAGCCGCGAGGAACAAAAAATGTGCGAAGCGACCTGCATGTAGGAAAAAATAGAGGACCAGTCATACCTCGTAGACATCTCAAGGATGCGGAAACCTGGTTCTAGCACCCTCCCATACTACTTTGGGTGAGACCTTAGTCTGCGCTCCGTAGACTACTGCCGAAAGAGCCAATAGTACAGGTATTTGTTTGGCTAATTATGTCCGAACCTGGGTCAGGCCCCAACAAACCAACGCTGAGATTTTTGGGCACGTCATTATTATTTCTACTCGATTATCTTCTCGGGTATGGGTATGCCTCCCGCACATCATTTGAGATTATGTACTTAACAATAAAAGGCAACTTCTATCAGCTAAGTAGGTATCGACCCCTAAATTCTTAGTCCTTCCTTGCCTTGCTTTAGCTCTTTCTCTCTCTCTTTCATTCTCTCTCTGCTTCGGTGTCTCATGAAAGTGCCACCTACAACGTATTTCAATCATACTATTTACTCCTAACATTCTTAGGTTGGGGGGCAATTTTTTATCACCCAAAAAATGATCACCTAGCCATTTCTTAATAGCTTTATCGAAATGCACCATGTAGGATTAATTTTTCCATACTAAAACCCACTTTCACCATAGGAAATAATTTAGTAAACCAATTTTCTAAAATATTTCTCATTAAAATCCAAAACATCCATGAGAATAATTAAATAAATTATTATTTATTTAATATTCTCTAGAAATAATTATTAAATAATTATTTGATAATTATTTCTTATCACTTTTGGCTTAATCACCTTGGAATAATTAAATAAATCACTATTTATTTATTATTCGTTATTTATTCCATATTTCTTTTTTGAGATAATTGTTAAACCATTATTTAATAACTATTTCAAACTCTTATTTTCCTTAATTCACACAAATTTATTAATGAATCATTTTTATTTGTTAATTACTTCAACCGCTTTATAAATAAACATATTTGACCATTTTGAATATCGTCTCCCTCTCAAAAAATATAATAAAGTATTCACAATGGCTAGATTTTGATTTAGTCACTAATAGTTTATTATTTCCTAATTCCTAATTTAGCTCAATACTTTGTTATAAATAGAGGGTTTTCTATTCATTCTTCACCATGACCATTTTCATCATCACCACTATCGTCTCATTACATTTCATCTTTGACTTGATTTCAAACCATCTTTTTGTTTTCTGCCCATTCTAAGTTGAGAGAGAAGCACACAGCTAAAGCACGAGGATAAGAGAAGGACTCATCCCACGGAGGGGGAATTACATACTGATGTTGTAATTCCACTTCACCAAGTATTTTTATAAAATTATTATTTGATTAAGTCCTCCATTGGGTTATTGCACTTTAATTTCTTCCAGTTATATATTTTGATTTGCAAAATTTGTTGTGTTCAAGAGTTTTTCTTTGTTTTTTATTGCAAATATAAATCATAAATACCCATATTTTGTTGTTAGGGTCACTAGTAACTAGTGACTTAAGTGAAGCATGTTTGGTACACATACTAATATATTTCATACTAATAACCATATCTCTTTTAGAATGCCATATCCTTAATAATTCACAAATCAAGACATGACTCTGCATTTGCTAAATCAAGCTAGCGAGTTACATTAAATTAAAATCATATATATAGTTTGTGAAATGAATTATGGATTTTAGGAATGTAGTATTCATAAGAAATTCCATTGGCCCATCGAAAAATAGGCATGGATATTCATGGCGAAGAATCTTGTTATATATATATATATATATATATATATATATATATATATATATATATATATATATATATATATATATATATATATATATATATATATATATATATAGATATATATATATCTATCGTGTAAATAAAATTATAATTTAGTTAATTTTTATGAGTTTTCAAATCTTGATAGGTAGGTGTTTTTGCTTCTAGCTTAGCTTGATACCTATCAACATTTATCATTCATTTATTTTATATGATTGTATTACTTAAAAAATAACTAATGAAAATAAAAGTTTTATAATATAAATGATTTTTAAAATCACAACTAATTCAAACATCAAATTAGTCTATAAGATGACTATGATATCAATATTCTTTAGAAAAATAAAAAATATATATATGATAGAAGAATATAATGATTACTTTGAAATTTTTAAGAATGAGAATTGAAGCAACAAAACATTGACAAGTTTGTTTGATTCTTATGCAAACTGTAAAATGATTAATGGTCTTTTCTTTAAATATGCACATATTCATAGATAATATTTAAAATATTGAAAATGAGTTTAACCTATTATTGGAAATCTAAAGTAATCCAATCTATAATCAGTTTTTTAAAATATTAAAATTTGTATCATATTAAAATCAAATGAAATGTATCTTCCAATAGATTGAATAATATTCACCACAAATCTAGAAAACATGTAGAGGGATCAAATCTCTTGACATGCAAAACTCTTTTAAAGTGCAAAACTTGAAAAAAAATGCACCTCTATAAATTTGATCTCTCTTGGAACTTATCTACAGAGAGGAGGACAGTTTGTAGGCCCCAAAGGTATTTTGGTAGGAATATCCCCATACAATTTGTTGATTATATATATACTTCGTTACTTAAATTTCACTTGTGAACCACTAAATGGATTCAATTTCTTGAAAATTGTAATGGGCATTTGGATTGTCTAAACTACACAGCTTAAACTTGTAATTCGAACAAATTTTACAAAATTGAAAGAAATATACATTAAAAAGAATGAAATATAAGATAGTGAAACTATTTAAAATGTATTAACCATAAGACTTTCGTCTTTTAAATGTATTAAACAAAGTAGTTTATTTTTTCCAATTGTTTCATATACTACATACATAGTTTTTTTTGAACTATATATAATATAATTGTTTCATATAATACATAAATAGGTTTTTTTGGAGTTGTCTTTAGTGCGACTTTTTTGACTTTCCGGTGCAAGAATCCAGTGGAAAAATTTGAGGTGAAATCTTGATTTTTTCTATTTATACTGGTTTTCTAACTATATATATGGATTCAGGACCTTGAAAAACCTCAAGGGCACTTCAATTGTGCAGGGGTTGCCTAGCAAGCTTGATTTTAAAAAAATCCTGTAGGATTGTAGAGAAATTAGACAGGAAAAACCCATTGGAAAAGCTTCCAAAAAGTCTCACTAAAGATAAGTCAACATTTTTCTAACCATCTATAATTTATCTATATTTGACATTCAAATTTTTTATTAAAAAAATTTGTTTAATATATATATTTTAATATGGGTCAATATTATTTAATCCTCCATATTCAAATATTTTATTTATGAAAGATATTATTATTATTGTTATTATGCAACATGTTAAATTTATATTAAAGTGTAACACTCCTAGTTATTGTAAATACTTCTCATTTACTATCATTTACTTTTACTGTCTGAAACTTTAGAAACACAATGCTTAGAGGAAAAATCCTAGTGAAACCCCAAATGTTTAAAAGGGTTTATTTTTATTATGTTGTTAATGAAATGTTTGTGATGAGTCTTGGAAACTCACGGAAAGAATCTAAACTAAATTTCGACTTCTAGATAGTTGGAGATAATAATATTCTGTCATTTCCCTAAAGATAAAAAAATCTCAATGGGAAAACAAGAGGTTTTCAACCATAGGGGAGTGGAACCACCTTTCAAGAGAGAGGAGAAGTCTATAAACTTGAACAGGATGTTGGGAAGTTGAGGCATGATGTTACTTGAGGAGTATTTCTTGAGTTGGACTAGAGCCTATGGGAAACTCCAACATAAACGCAAGTCTACAAGTTCTAGGCTCTACTATAGGGGTCTTGATGCTTGTGAACTAACCTAAAAAGGTCATTGTAAACTAGTTGTTTTGTAAATTGAGAGGCTTGGGGGGAGACTAGATGTAATTTCTAGTCTCTTTGGAAGGGAGGAACGATGTTTTCCATAATAGAGTTCCTTAATTATTTACAAATCCACTCAAATAAGTGCATTTTATTTTCTTGAATTTATGTTTATTTGTAAAGGTTATAAATCCAATAGTAATAAAAAAAGGTATTGTTGAATTTTTTCTATTGTATTATGGTAGTTGCGAAAGGAAAATAGAAGGATTGACGTTAGAAGTTTATTTTTCTAAATGAACACATAAGGTATTGTTGTTAGCAATTTGTTTCTATAAAAGAACACTTAACAAAATAAGGTTTTTGGTGGGATGTTCCTTTACCTTAATTAAGGGCTTATAATTTGAATGTTGTCTATAAAGTAAGATTAAACCTTGTGGGTCAATTCTGGTAAGGGGAGAACAAGGTAGTCTGTGAAATGAGTAAAATAAAATTAGGGTTACGTATATTTCATAAGCTTTAATAACTGAACTAGGAAGACTTAGGGAAGTCTAAATTATGGACGTAGATAACTCATATTGGGTTTGCTTTGGCTGACAGATTGAAGTTTTTTGGCTAGAGTAGTCCTTTGTCAGTGAGATATAGCAAGACAAAACCCTGTGGGCCAAGAAAATTCTAGAGGAAGTAGGTTCCCCTTTAGCCTGAGATTGTTATTAAAAAAATAGTAAGAACCCAGGAAATGTTGAAAAAACCTTTTTTTAGAAATTGTAATTAGGTATATTATTGTGTTGTAATAGAAACAACAACAAAAATAAAGCAGGAATGAAACCCTTAATAACATGACATTAATTAAAATTTAAATCATTCATAACGAACCCTTAATTATCATATTGAACTTTATCTGGTAAAGATGAATCCTTATTTTTATGATACATTAGATTACGTAGGAGGAATTAAGCTTCATAGGAATAGAAATAAAAAAAGGAACAAACAAAACATTAAATCAGATATGAATAACAAGCAGTTATAACTGAAAACAAACATTCACGGACCTTCTTTAAAATAAGCATTGACACAAATATAGAATTAGTTATAGTGTTTGTAAGAGATATAATAAACAAAAGAACAATTACTCATATGCTTAAGTAAGGGTTCCAACCCTTGATATACCCAAAAACAATTGATAAAATCATGATATTCTAAAATTACAAACTATACAGTTAAGTTCATATAATTTCAGGAAACACCACTTCAGAGATGCTACATAAATTAAAGCCTAATCTTGAGCAACCCTTAGATAGAAAACTAAACACTGGCTCATGAAGACATGGAGCCATGCAAATGAATAAAACTTAAATTATGGCCTTAGTGAGAGATGGGTTGAATCCTAGGAAAAATAAATAAGCACTTGGTTACATAAAGGAGAAATAATCATAGCTAAAGTTTGAATGTGAGATGGAGCCGGTTAAGAACTAGCCTGCATCAAAATTAAAACTCAGTTGTAAGAAAAACTCTAATATTTGGTAAGCAATAATGTGAGAAAATTAATAAAAAGGAGGGGTTCCCTGATAGCTTACCCTCATCAGAACTGGCGAACAGACCACCTTTAACATACCAAAGAAGATGAGATTTATCTAGGGGAAACCGTAGATGGAAACTTCTAACTAGCACTCTATCTAGCAAGTTGTGGTATTTGGGTATATACCCAGTTGAGGTATTGATGCCATAAGTGCCAAGAGAAAACAGGATGTGGGAACCCTTCACAACAGAGAACTAGTCATTAAAGTAAAATATGAGAGAGAAAGAGAAAGGAGGAACTAAAACCATAACTACAAAGACGAGAGTAATAGTTAGAAAATGAGCAAGGAGTTTACCTATGATGAGGTGCCTGGTAGTGGTTGCATTAGACCGACAAATCCTGAAGGGTTCAATCGGTTACAGAGCCTTTCCTCCAAATAGGAAGGCAAGAAAATGACCAACATTTGATGAGAGATGGGAGATTCATTACCCTAACTTCCTCCCACAAAGCCTAAACCATCAAGTAATTCATCCTGAGATCAGTCATGTAGATCTCACCGAATAGTTATCTAATCCTTTGCCACTATACCAAGGACATGCAATAGGCAGAAATCGATAAACATCAAACATATGGCTTGTAATTAATGACTGATTGCCATGTTTGTGTGTGTCCAATTCATGTATAACAACAAATTCATTATAAATGCAGGGATTGGGCTATAAAAAAAATAATTCACAAATATCATATCATAAAGTTGCATTCAAAGTGATCATAATAACCCTAACATATTACTCATACAAGGGAGTGAATAACCATTAGTTTATTTACAAACTGTACAACATTATATTAATGAGACTGGGTAAAATATTCTACTTATTATGAAATTAAATAAAAGGATTAACGCATACATAAACCATATTAAGGGGCTGTAAGTTAAATGAAAAGGATAACCTAGTATTAAAATTTTTGTTTATTTATTTATTTAACGCATGTAATTATTATTTCACTTTAGTTTTACGTTGGATAGATGTTAGAAGTGGTATGAGAGAAACGTGGTTTCAACACTGTGTCATGTTTGGGCAACTGGGAAATAACAAATATGTTGATGATTGCAGAAAATAAAAACCGCATGAAAAGGGGAACTTGAATCTTGAATCACTCCGCCTAGAAGACCATCAATAGGATCCATATTTGTGCCAATAGTTGAAGCTAATCTAGATATGTGGCTTCAGTTGGGAGAGGAGCCCCATAATACAAATATTATCCTATTCGAAACAATTCAGTAGTTACGAGAAGAGATGTCAAATTTAAGGGATGACAATTGAAGGACGAGAAAAGAATAGGAAGGATCTTGAAGATTCTAACAGATAGATAGAACCAAAGAGAGATGAATCCAAATCCTAGTGATGGAAATAGAACTAAAATACATCAACAGAGGGAGGGAAACCCTAAAATTGAAGGAGGTCTAGTTGATAATGAAGAAGGACCAGAATTTTTTTCTAGTGGAAAAGGAATCAAGAGGCAAATGGTTGAAGTGAAAGGAGAATTCATGAAAATCAAACACCCAACGTTCTATGGAGAGGTAATCTATTGAAGCCTGGTTAATCAACACGAACAAATATTTTCATATTTATGAATATGATGATAATCTAAATGCCATGCTAGCAATTTATCAGTTGCAATGAAAAGCCCTATGGTGGGAAGAAATAAAAATTGTACAAGGAATTGAAGAACATGAAGTAACTTTGGACAATTTCAATTTTTTTTAAGGATACGTATTTAACATAAATATTATTTGATGAAAAAGAAAAAGAGTTCCACGATTTGAAATTGAGACAATAGTCCATAGATGATTTTGTAACCAAGTTTAATTCTCTATTAAGATACACCCTCTATATCCGTGAGGAGAAAGCTAAGGTGTAATGTTTCAACAATAGTTTACTAGATTTTGTGAAGCAAATATTTGAATTTGATAATACAAAGTCAATGGATGAAGCTATTCGAAATGCCCAAATTTGCTACAAGCAAATGAAGCAAAAAGGGGGAAGTGTGGAAGGTGGCCAAAGAAAAAACAAGGAAAAATATTTCCAGAATGTGAAAAGTGAAAAGGTTTTCGTTGTTAAGAATGCACCCTAAAAATAACAAAACAGACATTCGGGGAAGAATCAACAAAAAATTTGACCACAAAGTAAAAAAAGACAAGTTGAGGCATCAAGGAAGTCAAAGACAACCCAATTGTAGAAACCCCCTTTGCAATGTTGGAGTTGTGGGGAAACCTTCTATTATAAAAATTTCCCTCACCACACTTGAACTAAAATGAACACTCATATTCAAGAGTCCTCTATAGTTTGAAAAGTAGAGAGAAATATATTGAGGATCAATTCTACTTTGGAAGACCACCAGGCTCAATATCAATATGCGATTGTATAATTTGAAGGTAAAATAGATAACCATCCTATTTCTATTTTAACAGATCCAGGTGTAAGCCTAAGTTATATCAATCTAAAATTTATAGAGTTGGGTCAGTTGCAAATTTCAAAATTTAAAAAGCCCTAGTTAGTGCAACCATCTATTGGGGCTAAAAGAAGAGTGGTTGCTGAAGTGGAAAATTGTCTTGTTGAAAGAATGGGACAACAAATTAAGTTGAATTTCAATATATTGCCTTTAGGATCCTATGATGTATTAATTGAAATGGATTGTTTAGAAAGACATTGGTATCTAGTGAATTGTAAAGATAAAACCATTATCTTCCCCATTGAAGAAGATGTTAGACAAGAAACTCAGGGGATTAAAAGAGCCACCAAATTACAACCTATCAAAGGTAACCATTTGATAAAGTGTACCTAAAATGATATCAAATATATATTGTGAAGGTGGGATATACTAGTTCTAAGGATAAAGATATATGCCTTGGAAAACATACCAGTTATTCAAGAGTTTGCAGATGTATTTCTCAAGGAAATTATAGGGATACCTCCTAAAAGTGATATTGAATTTACTATAGATCTAATCCTAGTAGAAACCTCGATGTCAAAGTCTCCTTATTGTATAAGTATACATGAACTAACATAACTTAAGATGTAGTTGAAAGAGTTACTTGACAAAGGGTACATTAGTGTCTCCCCCTGGGGAGCTTCAGTGCTATTCATGAGGAAATTGGATGGAACTTTTAGAATGTCTACTAATTATAGGCAATTAAACAAGTTAACTATAAAAAATAAGTACCCATTGCCAAGAATTGACGATATGTTTGATCAAGTGGTGGGTGCTACCATATTATCTAAAATTAATTTGCATTCAAGTTATCACCAAATAAGGATAAAGGAGGAAGATATCTATAAAAAGAGGTTCTAGACTTGGTATGGTCATTACAAATTTGTTTTTCTTCTATTCAAGCTCACTAATTCCCCAACAACATTTATGAATCTGATGAATGACATTTTCGATCCCTACCTAGAAATTTTTTTTATGATTTTTATTGATGGTATTCTGATTTACTCGAGGAATTTGGCAGAGCATAAGGAACAATTTTGAATATTGTTGCAAACCTTACAAGAAAATCAACTATATACTAGGTATAGTAATTTTTTCAAAGATAAAATTCAATGCTTGGGTCATATAATTTGATAAAAAAGTATAACTATAGATCCTAAGAAAATTAAAACCATCATGGAATGGCCTATCTCAAAAAAATGTTCTAGACATTTGGTCTATCATGGGTTTAGCTATTATCATTGTTTATAAAAGGATTTTCAAGAATTTCTTACCACATAACTTCCTTGTAGAAAAAGAGAAGAGCCATCAAATGGACAGTCAAGTGTCAATAAAGTTTTGAGAAATTAAAACATTTATTGACTACAACTCCTATGCCAAAAAGTTGCAGACACGAGAAGGCAGGGTAATAGCTTATGAATCGTGTGAGTTAAAAAATCATGAACAAAGTTATTATGATTATGAATTCGAACTAACAGTGGTAGTTCATGCCTTAAAGGTATGGAGGCATTATCTAGTAAGAAAAAGGTTCCTTCTAATGTTGATCATAGTATTTTTACAAGTTTGTTTAAACAATCAAATTTGAATGCATGACAGGTAAGGTGGACCACCTTTGTAAGTGAATTTGACAATGACATTAAGCATCTTAAAGGCATAGAAAATCATAAGGCTGATGCATTAAGTATGAAATTATATTGTGAATATGAGATTTTCCTATTGTCAAATAGAGATAAAAAAAAATTGAGCATATGAAAGAAGACGCCCTTAGGGATCCAGAGTATAAATTTTTATGGCAACAATGCAAACAAGCACATATTTCTAGAAGTGAATCTGAATATGGTATAAGCAATGATAATTTGTTGACCTTTAGGGGAAGAATATGTCTACCAAATCAAAAATTTTATAAATAATTTATGCTCAATGAGTTTGACAGAAGCCCATATGTTGTGATATGTTATTGAATGTTAGTTTTGCTATGCGAATTTCAATTACAGATTTAAAAACATGTGCTTGTTCATTGCTTCCTATGCATAGATTTTCTTTGGTTGTTTGGTGATTGAAACAAGTAAATTGTGTTAGAACTTAAGCTTATGTGGTAGTTTTTTGGAGTAGCATGATCCGGATTATCCACAGTATTGTGTTTCTTATGTCGACGTTTCGAACCCCAAAGGGGGTCCATCCTCAAGACCAAATTTGATAGAATATGAATGATAGTTTTTTTTTTCTTTTTTTATTCATATTCTATCAAATTTGGTCCTGAGGAAGGACCCCCTTTGGGGTTCGAAACGTCGACATAAGGTAAATTTCATTAAGTTTTATGTGACAAACATGAAAAAAATAGCTTCAAAAGCAAGTATTGAATAGAAGACATTCAAAGTATAGTAAACCATCAAAGAGACACTTTAACACAGTGTTTTGATGAAGGAGTTCACCCGTCCTGGGCTACATCTCCTTGGTTCAGCTTCCATGGCTTGGGCCTCTATATTAGCTAAATATGGAAAAAAAACATTGTTTACAAAGCTCTGTTGATCCTGATACCTACACCAATGTGTTTCAAATGTTGAAATTAGATAGGAACGCCTTTTCTTGAGCTGAATTTGGTCGAAAATTGCGCCAGTTATGCCTCTGACAGTTTTTCCCTTGAAAAGCTCCTCTAAATATGGAATAACTTCAATTAGGGCAGCTAAATTTGGGGGTGGCACCAAAATTTTTAGAGTCCGCTAAAACACCGCCATTTTAAACTCCATATTAATTAATTATAAGTCAGGTTTAACTAGAGTGATTAGTGCTAATCGCACAAATTATGCTAACCATTTCTTGAAACTGTTCATAGTTTCTGTGTGTGTCCACATGTACTAACCATTGTGGTAAATGTTTTCTGTAATGGTTTATGTAGCTACGTCCAAAACCATTTACGGTAATCATTTGTTGCATCACATGGGGATTGTAATCACCACCACAAATTTGTTTGGAGAGTCGTTAGCATAGCTGTTTGAGGTTACCACGATTGCGTTCACATGGGGAGGGCTCACCTGTGGACTGGCCCTCCCCTAATCGTCCATTGCGTAACTGCTTAAATTTAAATATAAAAGAAGAAATATGGTGGTAAGGAAAAAGCAGTAGTGGAGGTGGTATAGAGTTGTGGATTTTGTGCCGGAGGTTACGGGGTCGAACCCCGACGCCTCCAATATATTTTTGTTGAACAATGTTGAGCCCTAGGCCATTGGGAGGTGCCATGTGGCGGCCTTTGGGCTTGCCATGTGGCATTCTTTCATTGGTCCAAAAACTAACCAATAGAACTGTGCCAATGCACCAATCTAAAACCCAATGAGAATATGCCACTTGTGAAATTGTGATTGTGTGTTGACCAAAATGACCCTGCACAGTCACCTACCAGATCAACAATACAGACTACTAACTATGCAGTGACTGTGTATTTTTTTTTTGCAAATTTCACATGTTTAGTAAAGTGAACAAAACACAATAAATTCCTAATATGAACTTCGTTCTCAGTGAAATGGGTTGCGTTAGGATCGTTTTTCCGAGACAGATGTGTCATTGAGGTTTTGAGTCATTCTAAGAATTTTTATTTTTGAGCCAAATATTGAGCACCTAATCATTCCTCCCCACTAGACATCTTTTGGACCCCAAAAGATACTATCAATTGTTTAGTAGGTGAGGGTACATCTCCCTCACCTTCTCAATCTACAACCATTTGGATGAAGAAGGATTTTTTCCCTTGAGTCCCACTGTAAGGTATTCGACATCCCCTCTTTTCGAAGTCTTGGTTCTTCTACCAAGTATGAGATCCTACTAAAGTTCAACAAGATATTTTGGTGAGAAATCATCTATTGATGGAAGCTCAACATGCTCTCCTTGATCATAAATCAAAGGAGGCTCAAACAATCTAAAATTATCAACATTAACAACATAGTATATTTGCATATAAGGAGGAAAATTAAGCTTAAATGCATTGTTACCAATCTTTTCCAAAATTTTAAAAGGACCATAATGGATTGGCTTAAGCTTCTTACCTTTCCATTGAAGTCTCTCTTTGCTAATATATGACCAAACTTCTTTGTCAACTTGAGATCTATGATCAACCTGATGCTTTTCATGCCTTGCCTTCTAGCTTCTTTGACTTTTCTCAAGCTTTTCCTCTACTGTATGATGTATAACCTAAATTTTCTCTATGAGCTTCCTTACCTTATCGATGTCTCTGTGACCCTCGATGGCGACATATTTCTCAAAGATGAAGTCAAATGGTGATCTTGGCAAGAACCCATAACATGCCTCAAATGACGATGTGTTTGTGGAAGAATGATTTTCCCTATTGTATGCATGCTATATGTAATGCAATTGTTCATCCCACAACTTGGGATGTTTGTTGCAATATACTCTAAGAAGATGAATTATTGTTCTATTGACTGCCTCGGTTTTTCCATCTGTTTGCAGAAGAAAGGTTGTACTCTTCCTCAAATTTGTGTCCATCATGTCCCACAAATTTGACCAAAAATTCCCAACAAATTGATAATCTCGCTCAATTACAATAGAAGTGGGAAGACCAAAATGAACTGAAATGTTTTGGAAGAAAAGATGAGATTTTTGTTCAGCTGTAATTTTCTTTTTACATGATATTAATATGCACATTTTGTTGAACCTATCTACAACTACATAAAATTAATCATGACCTTTTGTTGGCAATGGAAGACCTCCTACAAAATCCATTGAAATACTCTCCCATGGACGTGAAGGTACCGGAAGTGGAGTCTATAATCCAAGTTTCCTATTGCTAGGCTTACTTGTTGCATGCAAAGAACATCCTCTTATGAAACGAGAAACATTTCAAACATGCATGGCCAATAACAATACATTTGGAGATTCGCTACTATCTTGCCTACCCCAAAGTGTCCATAAATCAATGAAGTGTGTGCATCCCTTATGATATTGTTTCTTTCTCCCCGTGGAATACACAACTTTCCCAAATGATACAACAAACTGTTATGTACATGATAATCCAACTCTTCAATTTGGTTTCCTTGACTCAAGCTTGGATACACATCTTTAAAGTCACTATCATTTGCATATTGTTCAATGTAACTTTAATGCAAAACAGACTTATGCTTGAGTATAACAGATGAATTTATAATAGGCCTTGAAAGCATATCAACTACCTTATTGTAGATTACCTTTTTATACTTGATAACGAAATGAAATTGTTGTAGAAAACACATCCATCTGAAATGTCATGACTGCTGCAAATTTGACTGTGACTATAAATACTGCAATGGTTGATGGTTGGTATGGATAATGGTCTCCTTTCCCATCAATTAGTTCTTCCATGTTTTGAAACTTTGTACCAATGCATATAGTTCTTTTTCATAAGTGGGATAGTTAGTTATAGCTCCATTAAAAATTTTAGAATGAAATGAAATGGGCTTACCATGCTGCATAAGAAATGCTCCCATGTCATAATCACTAGCATCCATTTGAATCTTAAATGGCTGTTTAAGATCTGGAAGAGCTAATATCGGTGCTGAACTGATCTTTTGCTTCAAATCATCAAATGATTTCTATTGTACATCTCCCCAGTGGAAGACTTTCTTGAAACTTGTCAATGCATATAATGGAGCTGCGATTGAAGAAAAATTAGCAATAAACTTTCTCTAATATTCTGTTTCCCCTAAAACTATTTTTACCTCTGTAACTGCATTGGGCTTAGGCCAATTCAGAATGACCTCAACTTGAGAGGGGTCTATCTTCAGCTCACCTCCTCCAACAATGTGTCCCAAATACACTAAAGAAGTCTTTCCAAATTCACACTTTGACATCTTTAAAAACATCTATTCTTTTCTCAAGACATCAAGTACTTTGTTTACTTGCATGACATGTTCATCTCTAGATTTGTTGAATATAAGTATATCATCTAAGTGCACAATGAAAATGTCATCTAGAAATGGTCTCAATACATTATTCATAACTCTCATGAAAGTAGTTGGAGCATTTGTAAGACTGAAAGGCATAAAAATTGACTCAAACAATCCTTTTTTAGTTTTAAATGTGGTTTTTCAAATGTCCTCTTCAGCTATTCTAACTTGATGATAACCACTTTGTAAATATAACTTACTGAAATACTTTGCATACCTCAAATGATCAAGAAAATAATCAATTCTTGGGAGTGGGTAATGATTCTTTACTATGATTTTTTTCAGTGCATGAAATCCACACACATGCACCAAGTTCTGTCCTTCTTTAGCACCAAAACAATGGGTGAAGAACATGGCGAAGTAGATGGGCATATGATACCTTTGTTCAACAATTCTTGAATTTCTTTCTTGATTTCCATGCTCTCTATAATCAACATGCGATACATGCCAATGTTTGGAACTGGAACATCCTACTACAGATGTATCTCATGCTGAATTCCCCTCTTGGGAGGTAAACCCTTTGCTTCGTGAAACATCTCACCATGCTTGCTTACCACATCAAACAAATCATATTTCAATTTGTCATCACAACCTTCAAAATATTCATAATCAATATCATTCTTTTTCTTCATCATGAGAAGCACATAAATTTTTACTTACATTTACTAGTCTCTTCATCTACCCTACATTAACCAAAGAAATGTTTAGTTTTTTGGGATGGGCTCTCACAATGTACTCCATCCCATTCTTGATATATAACTGTCAGACCAGGCAATAACTCCTTGAAATCAATTCACATTTATTCATTCTGGTTGATCTTTATTATATACATGAGGGAGAGACTGTTCACTTCATCTCCTGGTGACTATTCATATTTCTTATTATTTATTTACATCAGTTACACTTATTCACCCAATCCTGATGATTAGGTGTCAACATTTCCCCCCTTAATCTGAAGGGATGTTGGTGAGTCCAAGCATCATTCTGAATCATTCAAGCTTTTCTCTTCCAAGTGCTTTGGTGAAGATGTTTGTACTTTTCTCATTAGTGGAACAATGGCAGAGATGGATTGTTTTGGCCTCAACATGATGTCAAATCAGATGATATTTAGTATTGATGTGCTTCGTTCGATCATGGAAATTTGGTTTCTTGGCCAACTTTATTGCTGAGGTATTGTCAATCAGGAGCAGAGTCGATTGTTGTTGTTTTACCTACAAATCTTCAACAATTTTCCTGAGCCACACAATTTCTTTTGTTGCCTCAGCTACTGCCACATATTCTGCTTCTGTTATGGAATCTGCTAGAACTGATTATTTACGTGATCTCTAGGAGACAACACCTGATCCAAGACTCATAGCATAACTTGAAGTAGATACCCAAGTTTCTTTGTCTCCATCGAAGTCTGAATCAGAGTATCCAATCAAGGTGAAGTTGTCCACCTGTGTATACTTGATTTCAAAGTATTGAGTTCCCTTCAAGTACCTTAGAACTCTTTTTGTAGCAGACCAATGTCCTTCACAAGGATTTTGCATAAACCTAGAGAGGATTCCAACAGCAAGTGAAATTTCTGGTCTAGTAGTAGTTAGGTAGTTGAGACTTCCTACAAGTTGTCTATACTTTATTGCATCCTCAAATTCTTTTCCTTCAATAGATGTGAGCTTTAAGTTTTGGTCCATTGGAGTAGTAAGAGGATTGCATTCTATCATGCCAAACCTATTCAACAGATCTCCAATGTACTTCTTTTGAGAAAGGAATATGGACTTTGGATGTTGATTTACTTCAATACCAAGATAGTAATGAACATAGCCCAAATCAGCCATTTCAAAACCTTTCCTCAATTCCTTCTTTATGGATGCAATGTAGCTTTCATTGTTCCCTATCATCAAAAGATCATCTACATATACCACAAGATATGCAACTGTTTTGCCAACTTTCTTGACAAGTAAAGTTGCATCATCAAGATCATAATGTTTGAAATTGAGTTTCAGAAGATGCTCAATTAGTTTTTCATACCAAGCTCGCGGTTCTTGTTTGAGGCCATACAAGGATTTCACAGGTTTACATACTTTATGTTCATGTCCTTTCATAGCAAATCCTTCAGGTTGGGACATAAAAACATTCTCTTTTAGATCTCCATTCAAAAAAGCAGTTTTTACATCCATTTGATGGACTTTCCAATCGTTCTGAGCTGCTAGGGAAAAGAGTGTCTCGATGGTAGCCCATTTTGCTATGGGGGCAAAAGTATCCTCATAATCGACCCCTTCCTTCTATGCAAAACCTTTTGCCACAAGCCTGGCATTGTGCTTGTCAAGTGAGCCATCAGCTTTATACTTGTTCTTGTAGACTCACTTGCAGCCAATTGGTTTGGTTCCTAATGGAGGATCAACTAGCTTCTAAGTGCCATTCTTTATCATGGCATCATACTCCTTCTTCGTCGCTTCCTTCCATTCATCATGAAAAGCAACTTCTTTGAAGGAAGTTGGTTCAAAATCTATAGACAAATTCAATTCACAATCATAAGAAACATCCATATCAATAGGTGAATCTGAGTCATCTACATCACCTCCATTTTGTCGGTTTGAATTTCTAGTTCCTATCTTTCCAACCTCATTAGGATGAACACTTTCAAGTGTCTTTATCAGCCACTTTGGAGGACCTTTCTCAAATGGTCCAGGCTGCTCTGTTGTTTGAGTTGGGACTGAATCAAGATTGAGTCTCCCAATTCTATCAATCACATCACCTAAAGCATCATCCATTGTTGGAGTTTCATGCGGGAGAGAGAGTTCTTCAGAAGAAGATTCCACATGTTGATCTAGTATAGAAATCCCCCCTTCAAGATGTGGAATCTAATTATCAAATTCTTGAAATGATTTTTCATTTGCGAATCTATCCAAGCGATCAAGTTGACGCTCAACAACATTGTCAGTTTTGGATGATTCAAGAAAGATTACATCTCTTGATACAACAAACCTTTTATTGACTTCATCATAGAGATGGTATTCTTTGTAGGTGTTTGAATACCCCAGGAAGATACACTTACGACTTCTTGCACCAAGTTTGTTTCTATGTACCTTTGGTATCAAGGCATAATAGGTGGAACCAAAGACCCTGAGATGCTTTACCAAAGGAACATGCCCATACCACATTTCAAATGGAGTCTTGTTTCTAATAGCATTAGATGGACATCTATTCTTTATATATACAACACATAGAACTACATCAGCCCAAAACATCAACTTTACATTTTTGAAAAACATCATGGAGCGCACCATATTTAAGATTGTCCTATTAATTCTTTCAGCGACACCATTTTGTTGGGGATTATAAGGCACAGTTGTTTGATGTTTGATTCCATGTTGGTGAAGATAGTTTTCAAATTCATTTGAAGTGTATTCTTTTCCATTATCAGTGAAAATAGAGCCAATATGAGATTGTGCATAATTTTCAATCCATGTATGAAAGTTCTTGAATGTTTGAAAAACATCAGATTTGTTCTTTAATAAATAAACCCAACACATTCTGGTGTAGTCATCAATAAATGTAATCATATATTTATTTCCATTTGCAGAAGGAACAAGCATTGGACCACATAAATCTAAATGATTGAATTCAAGTTTTCTATGTGCTCTTGAATGTGAATCATGAAAATTTTTGTTTGCTATGCTTTCCTAGAATGCAAGCATCACATTGCTTAAGTTTCCTAGGAATTGTAGGCAAACCAACAACAACATTTTTCTTCAACAAGCAAAGGCTGTCACAGTTCAAATGTCCAAATCTAGCATTCCATAATAAATTTGATGGAAGTGTACCTTCTTCATAATGAGAATTTTATGAGAAATGTTGTGCACGAGCAGAGGTACCTTGCAGTTTGAGAAGCCTTTCTTCTTCTATTCCCCTCATAACAAGTGAGTGGTCAGATTCTTTTCTCAACCTCAAGCTTGCCATCAGACATCTTAATAGAGTGACCTTGTTGGTGGATGTGGACCAAGGACAACAAGTTTCTCTTCAGCTGTGGGAGATATAGAACATGATGCAGAAGGAAGTCTAGAAGACCAGGCAATTTGAGCCTAATTGTGCCAAGCCCTGATGGCTTGATTTTTGATTGGTTTGCAAAGTATATTGCTCCATCAACATTGTCAGTAAATTCTTCAAAAAAATCTTTTCTATGAGTCATGTGGCAAGTTGCTCCTGAGTCAAGCAACCAATCATTTTTCCAAGAAGCAAGTGAAGCATTAAATAAGTCTTCATTTACTCCAATATTACATTGTGCCACAACATAATGAGTGGATTCAGGTGCTTTACCTTTTTCTGTGTCATTAGTTTTACCTTTCTGTTGGTTTCTTTGCTGCTCAATTTTGTCCCAAGGTAACTTTCATGTGGAGGCATCATGTGATCCATTTCTTTTGCAGCATATGCAGTGCAAATCTGACTTTCCTCCTTGAGAGTGTCTACCCCTTGCCTCTAAAATATCTTCCTCTTCCTCTTCGACCACCTCTTCCTCTAGAAGAATTTGAGCAAGATTCTTTTCTTTATGAGTAAGGCACACAGCCTCTTCAGAGGATTTAGGGGCTGTCTTCTTTCCAAAAGCTTTCTCTCTTTCAACAAATTTTTCCACAAGAGAGTCAAAGGTAATATCTTTGAGATTTCCATTTGCTTGCAATGACTCAATATAATTGGAGTAAGTGGGATAAAATGCCTTGAGAAAAGCGATAAGAGGAATATCCAATTCAACCTTAGTGGCTTTGATATCATGCATTATAGATTTTACTTCGGATGCAAGAGCAAGAGGATCATTATTTTGCAATTCAAGAGTGAAGAGTTTAATCATGAGCTAAACAACTTCAAGTGTAGAATGTGAGTCATAGAGTTCTTTCAGATTTTGTAAGGCTTCGAAAGCAATTGAAAATGGTGAAATATGGCGAATCACCTCTTCACTTACAGATGCTACAATTAATGCATAGGCTTTGCTGTTCTTATTTTCCCAAATGGCGAACTCTTTATCTGAGGTAGGTTGTTCTGGATCTTTGTCTCTATCTTCAATACACACTCCTTTCCACAACTCATTGAAAATGAGGGTGTGTTTTATCATCCGGGACCACTCAGGATAGTTCTCCTTGCCAGTGAGAACTATTCCCATAATAGATATGATTGAATGCATACTGTAAAAAAAAATACTTCTACTAGAAAAAATATGTGTACTATAAAATATGTGTACTGTAAAAAAATACTTATGCTGGAAAAATGTGCTTCAAAATAATATAGCCTTATTCTTCCTTCTTGATTAGGTAAGAAATTGATTTAATATACAAAGAGCAAAACTATATTCTATCCATATAGAATATCACCATTTTTTTTTTGCATTACAATATGGTTGCAATTCAAGAGAAATAAAAGATAAACAATATCAACTACTCAAAATCCTATGCTTTACAATCCTCTCACCATACAACATTGTCTCAAATCCTATGCTTTATAATCCTCTCACCATACAATGTTGTCTCAGTTTATGCGCTGTTTTCACATAACACTACTCCAATTTCCAGATCAGGAGGGAGGGAGGACACCCAGTCAGAGGCATGAGTTGGTAAGAGCCCTAATGTATTCAGCTTCCAGATTCCTAGCAGTAGCACTGCTAAGTTCAAGGCAGTGTAAACCACTTTAGGTAGTAGGAGGTCTATTCGTGAATCCTGAAAAGGCTCAAAAACTTTCCCAACACCCTGAAGAGCACTGATAGGTAGCCAAAGAGCAGAGATATGCAACCAGAAAAATAGCGACGAGGTAAATAGAAGATGGAGCAGTGATTATGGATAGATAATCGGAGCAGTTATATCACCTTCGAATTCATGGAATTAAGTACGATGAGCCAGCAAGATACTAACAAGACAATGCTATTTCTATGGTGTTGTGAAGTTTAGAGAAGAGTTTTTATGTTGGAGCATAGGAGTAGATAAATTAGGCACTAAGTTATTACTAGTGTGGAGAGATCAACAGCATATAGAAGCAATTAGGAGTGGATCATTGTTATACCAACATGGAAGGAGTAGCAGCATATGGAAAATTCAATGGAGTTTATGCAACAATGTTTATGGCCTCCTCACTCAAGCATTACCCAGATTATCACGCAGAGGGTAGAACCTAATTATTACGCAGAGGGTAGACCCAGATTTCTGAAAAATGGCAAAGGGGAGTTACAATGGCAGTTAGAAGCCAAGAATGGTGCTGGCTTTGATACCATGTCAGACCAGGCAGTAACTCCTTGAAATCAATTCACATTTATTCATTCTGGTTGATTTTTATTATATACATGAGGGAGAGACTGTTCACTTCATCTCCCAGTGACTATTCATATTTCTTATTATTTATTTACATCAGTTACACTTATTCACCCAATCTTGATGATTAGGTGTCAAAAATAACTATTTGTTTTCATGTTGATAAAATACTCATTTCATATCATACAAATAAGGACTACCCAAAATGATTCCAAAGATGTCAAGTGGAACTACATCTAACTCAACTTCATCAATGAACTTTTCAGTAATGGCGAACTTGAACAAACACTTTCTTCTAACCTATAAGTTGGAATTATTAACTATTCAACCCAATGGATATGGCTTATGATGAGGTACAATTTCAAGCTTTACTTTTTTGACCAAGTCTTTTGAAATTAATTTTGATTGTGAACCACTATCGAATAATGCATCAATCTTTTTATTATTTGAAATTACCCTCACATGAAACAACTATATTCTTGATTCTTCATTTGGAGTGTTGTTTTGACTGTGTGAGGAACAAGTGCTTGCAACAACTTCTTTCCCTTTTGTGACCATGGCTGAAATATTGGTCTCATCACTAGAATCTGAACCAAGGGCATGTTGTGTGGTAGCAATCGTCTTTTGTTTTAACTTATTGTTTTGTTCCTTGGGCCTTAGTTCGAGATGTAAATTCTAGCAGTGTGCTTCATCATGCCCAGCTTTGGAACAATGTTTGCATATGGTTTTCTCCCCTTCTTTCTTCACAATTGCATTTTTCTTTCCTTTCCATTTCACTCCCTTCTCTTTCTCCTTACCCTTGAAAGGATTCTTATTACTACCCTCTTCCTGATTGTTTTTTCCCCTTACTTCAAGGTGTGTGACTTGCACCCAAATATCATCCAAATTTATTGGATTAAATATAATGATAGTATGTTTCAAATAGGATTGTAAACCCCCAAAATATTTTAACACTGTATCTTGGGAATTCAAGTTTACTCCTAACAACAAAGCCATCTTTTTAAACTCTTCTGTACAATCATGGACTATTTGGCCTTTAAGCTGCCTAAAATTCTACCAACTCATAATGAATTTTTTCATATAGACTAAAGGATAAAATTTTCTTTTAATTGCATAAACAAATTCAACCCAATAAATAGATATCTTACCATGAATTCACATTTCCTCTTGAGACTTTGCTTCCTACCAGAGTAATGTTGCTCCTTCTAGCCTCAATGAAGCCAACTCAATCATTATATCATCTTCTTAAAGGTTTAAAATCCTACAATATACCTCCAATTGTCGAATCCATTTGTCTAAATTTTCTACATTCACTTCATCATTGTACAAGGGAAGTTCAAACTTAATGTCCAATTTGAGTAAGGGATTTTTTTCCTTTTGGAATTTTTGAATGAGTATGGAAAGTTTCGGTGGTGGTAGTGGAAGATGATGTTGTGTGAGATGATGGAGATGATGAGGAAGATGATGAGCATGTTGGAGATGGAGGTGGCTTTCCATCATTACCCTTTGAATCATTCTTATCATCTTTTTTGTCTCTTGAGCTTCCTTCTCCATGTGGAGGTTTATAACTCTCTCCAACCATTTTAGTGTTCCTCTCTTCATACAAGACTTTAACCATCTCAATTAAAGTATAGAAGGCTTTCTTGAATTCTTCTTCTTTTGAAGAAGGACCTTCAAGCTCTCTTTCTCCAGACATAATGGCTGTGGATTCAGGCTCAGAAACTAGTACTCCTTGTACCTCTTCAATCTCAGTTGAAGGCAAAATTTGAGGAGTTTCAAGTGTATTTGGAATTGCAACTTTAGGTGGTGGAGATTATGGCTTTGTGGCTCTCCCTCTTCTGGGAATAACCTCAGAAGTTGCAAGCAACGGTTTCCCTTCTCCTCTCTACAACTTTAACCTTGTAAGCATCACAATTTTGCAACCATTAAAACCCTAATTGAACAAAACTTAAGTAGTCAAGAAAATCAACCTTTGCTCTGATACCAACTTGATCTATTATTGAATGTTACTTTTGTTGTGCTAATTTCAATTATAGATTTATAAACATGTGCTTGTTCATTTCTTCCTATGCATAGATTTCCTTACGTTCTTTGGTGATTGAAATAGGTAAATTTCATCAAGTTTTATGTGACAAACATGAACAAAATAGCTTCAAAAACAAGTATTGAACAATATACATTCAAAGTAAAACAAATCATCAAAGAGAAACTTTAACACAATGTTTTGGTGAAGGACTTCACCCCTCCTAGGATAGATCTCCTTGTTGAATTGAGGCTTCTATGATCCATGTCAATTATGAGAGATTCTTCGGCGTAAATCACATGATATTTCATTTTTCGACGCGTTTCGAACCAACTAGTGTGGTTCATCATCAGGACAAGTTGGAGAATTAGATCTAGCTTTTCATGTTAAATAGTCAGAGCAGAACATCCAACGGCTATAATTCTTGACCAGGTAGCGACTAAATTGACTAACGACTAAATTTGACTGGGAAATGGTTAGTTGGACTAGACTAGGGGCATAACCTTTATTTAATTAAATAAGTTAAATCGATTTGATCATTAAATTGAAAGTTAGTTATATTCTTATTAAATTTAAACGTTAAAGGATAACTCATTTTTAAATATATAATAAAATAGATTAATTTTAAATTACTAGTTGGTAGTAAAAGTTACTGAGTAAATATAAAAATATAAATATTAGAGGAATTAGGGGTTAGAAAGAATAATTTAAATTTAATTAATTGTTTATCAACATAAAATTAATTTAATTAATTAAATTTAAAATATTCTTTCTAACCCTTAAATCCTCTAATATTTATATTTTTATATTTAGTCAATAACTTTTATTACTAACTAGTAATTTAAAATTAATTTATTTTAATATATATTTATAAATGAGTTATCCTTTAACGTTTAAATTTAATAAGAATATAACTAACTTTCAATTTAATGATCAAATCGATTTAACTTATTTAATTAAATAAAGGTTATGCCCCTAGTCTAGTCCAACTAACTGTTTCCCTGTCAAATTTAGCCGTTAGTCAATTTAGCCGTTACCTAGTCAAGAATTATAGCCGTTGGATGTTCTGCTCTGACTATTTAACATACAAAGCTAGATTTGATTCTTCAACTTGTTCTGACAATGAACTACACTGGTTGGTTCGAAATGCGTTGAAAAATGAAATATCATGTGATTTACGCCGAAGAATCTCTCATAATACATCTCCTTGGTCCAGCTTCCATGGTCTGGGCCTTTGTATTAGCTGAATATGGAAAAAGATGTTGTTTACAAAGCTCTACGTCTCCTGATACCTACACCAATGTGCTCAAAATGTCGAAATTAGCTAGGAACACCTTTTCTTGAGCTCAATTTGGTCGAAAATTGCTCTAGTTATGCCTCTGATAGTTTTTCCCTTGAAGAGCTCCTCCAAGTATGGAATAACTCTAGTTAGGGCCGCTAAATTTGGGGTTGGCACCAAAATTGTCAGTGTTCGCTAAAACACCGCCATTTTAAACTCTACATTAATTAATTATAAGTCGGGTTTAACTAGAGTGATTAGCGCTATTAGCGTGGATTATGCTAACCATTTCCCAAAAATGTTGGCGGTTTCTACGTGTTTTCACATGTACTGACCATTGCGTTAAAGGTTTTGTGTAATGATTTATGTAGCCACCTCCAAAACAGCTTATGATAATCATTTTTTGTGATCACATGGGGTTTGTAATCACCATCACGGAGTTGTTTGGAGAGTCATTAGCATATCCATTTGTGGTTACCACAATTGCGTTCACATGGGGAGGGTTGGCCTGTGGGCTAGCCCTCCCCTAACCACCCATTCCATAACCGTTTAACTTTAAATATAAACGAAGAACTATGGTGGTAAGGAACAAGCGATAGCAAAGGTGGTATAGAGTTGTGGACAATGTGCCAGAGGTTGTGGGGTCGAACCTCGGTGCCTCCAATATATTTTTGTTGAATAGTGCGAGCCCTAGGCCATTAGGAGGTGACATGTGGCAGCCTCTAGGCTTTCCACGTGGAATTATCTCATTAGTCCAAAAACTAACCAATGGACCTATGCCAACGCACCAATATGAAACCTAATGAGAATATTCCACTTGTCAAACTGTGATTGTATGTTGACCAAATTGACCCTACACATTCACTTGGCATGTCAGTAGTACAGACTGCTGATTGTGCACTGACTATGTATTTTCTTTTTGCAAATTTCACCTGTTTAGAAAAGCGAACAAAACATAATAACTTCATCATATGAACTCGGTTTTCACATAAACGAGTTGCGTTAGGATTGTTTTTCTGAGATGGACCCGGTCGTTCAAGTTTTGAGCCATTCTGAGAATTATCTTTGAGCTAAATACTGAGTGCTTGATCATGCTGCCCATCCTAGGTATCAAAAATTATATTTTTCAATGAAAAAAGACTACTTTTGGCCTCACACAAGAAAAGACATTGTTGAATATTTAGCCAAATGTTTGGAGTGTTTACAGGTTAAGGTTGAGCACCGAGACCCTGCTAGTTTGGTTCACCCATTACGAATACCTGAATGGAAATGGGATACGATTACATTAGCTTTTATAACTAGATTACCTAGATCTAAGAAGAAAAATGATTCCATCATGGTAGTAGTGGATAAATTGAGCAAATAAGCCCATTTCCTCCCTATCAAATCTACATATCAAATTGTTAAAATAGCAAATATATTTATGAAAGACATATTTTAGTTACATGGTATGTCACAAGTGATAATTTTGAATAAGGATGTAAAGTATAAGTCTACACTTTGGAAGTTCATCTTTACCAGATTGGGTACTTAGATCCATTTCAGTATTGCATATCACCCACAAATACATGAGCAAACTAAACGGGTGAATCAGGTACTTGAACATATGTTAGGAATGTATGTAATGCAACAACCAACTAATAAGTCATTGAAAATGAACCCTTTTGAGGTATTGTATGGTAAAAGATGTAGGACATCAACTAATTGGAGCAATCCCAAAGATAAGTTAATACTAAGACCCGACATGCTAGTAGAAATGGAGCAAATGGTAAAATGGGTCTCGTAGAATTTAAAAGTTGCTTAAGGCAGACAAAAATCCTACACAAAAAAGAAGAAAAATTACAGAGAATTTCAAATGGGGGATCACATATATGTGTGAATTAAACCTACGAAAAGTACTTTAAGATGGGATGGTTGTGCAAAATTATCACCTCGATATTACATACCTTTCTAGATTTTGGAAAGGGTTTGACCTTTAGCATACTAACTTGCACTACCAATTCATATACAAGTCCACAATATGTTTCATGTTTCATTATTTAAAACAATATATATGATCCCAACCATATCATTAACTGGCAAGATGTGCAGGTAAAAGATAATGTTAAATTTCTGGTTATGTGCGTTTTGAATTAATGATTTAAAAAATAAAACTAATGATATGTTATGATGGTGAAATAGGTCAAACTAGATGGTAAGTTCATGGTAGAGCCGTTGCGTATTCTTGATCAGGGAGAAACAATGTTACATAGGTGTGCTATCACCTAGGTTAAAGTGTAGTGGAGACACTTTAGCCGTGAAGAGGCCTCCTGGTAGGATGATGTGACAAGCATATCCTACCCTAACCAAAGGGAAATAATGAACACCGAGGATGGTTTTTCGAACAAGGGGGGTGGGGGGGGGGGGGGGGGAAGTAATTGATCCAGGTGGATGTTGGTGGCCACACACCTATCCAAATTGGAGCTCCACAACTATCTCTTTCAGTTTTTCAGTTTCCGTAATTGTAGCAGAATTTACTATTTTTAGCAGTTTTTCGGGTCCTGAACTTCTGGACCCATTTTAAGGCCCTAAACAACAATTTTTGCAAAATCTGGGAGTAGCATGGGTTGACTGACCGATGTCACTCTTCCCAAAGTTGTAGTGCTCAGATAGATCTTTCTAACAAGCTATTGTACATGTCAAATGAAGATCGGTTGCCAAAGTTACGACCTCGGGAATTTGATGTATGAACTTACCCAAAACGGGGCCCACAATTTGGCGTTTCATCTTCTAGGGTTAGGTTTTGGGATGTTAAGGGTTTTCCATTGTTTCTCAACAATAAATAGGCCTTCGAGCCTCATTGTAACACAGTTCAGAGGCATGTAGCCACCACATCTCTTCTCAGAGATAAGCTACCATCGCCCTAGCTCGTTTATTTCCATTTCTGTTTGTAAGCATATTTCAGTATCTTACAGTAATGAAATGAAGTATTATTTCTACTAAATCTTTGTGTTTATGGTTAGTTCTATAATTTATTGCATTCCTTCTTAAATCTAGATCAGTGGTATCGGAGTGCTCTACTTTTTATCTATTTTTGTTTGCATGTCCCCAACAAGGTTGGGATATAAGGAGTTAGGGCTTGAACAGGTCGAACCTTTGCAAGACCAGCCTCGCAAATACTGATAGCCTCCCATGGCCAATGAGAAGAAAGACAAAGGGGCAGGAGATCCTATCAAAATATTCCTCAAAGAAGCCTTTGAGTGACAAAGGAATGCAATGATGGATAGCTTTGTGCAGATCCTTCAGCGGCTACCCAGAGACGACACATCGGCTTCCAACAGCTACTCTGGAAATTCCACACCGTTTAAGGTACAAGTTAATTTTGAAATCCCCATATTCGAGGGTCAGATAGACACAGATGTCATAGATAAATGGTTAAATTTGCTAGAGGGTTATTTTTATGTTTATGAATTTTTGAGTCAAGAAAAGATTGTTTTTGCTCTTCTCAAAGTAGTCGCCCACGTCAAGGACTAGTGGGAAAACTACTGTGAGCAGAAGAATGAAAGTATAGGCTCACTATTTTTATCCATACCCACTTTGAATTCATTCTGGGATGCCATCAAGGAGCATTACTACCCTGCCGAAAGCTACGAAGACAAATACATCAAGTGGATCACGCTGCGGCAGGGAAGGGACCAAGATGTGCCAGAGTTCATAAACCTTTTTCATACCCTCTGCACACAGTTGGGTATCAAAGATTCCAAGTTGCATTTGGTACTCAAATACCACGGCTACCTACACAAGTACATCCAGGAAGAGATGGAGTTCCTGAACATCTCTTCGCTCAGCACAGCATACCGATACGCTGTCAAGATCGAGAACAAGTTGAAACAGAAGAAGCAAGACTTTGGATCTATGAATCCGAAGCAAGGGAAAGGCTTCCCCAAACCGTAGAACCAAGGACAAAGCCAATATGGGGCAACCCAAGAGAAACCATCAAAGCCACAAGAAAATAACAACACCACGAAATCAAAGAAAGACATAGGAAAGTGGTGTGAGTTCCATAAGAGCCCCACTCACAACACAACTGAGTATCAGACCAAGCAGTCACTGGTGGCCGAGTTGAAGGCTTTCAAATCAGATGCATGTTCCAACCCTAAGTTATAACCCGACAAGAGGAATGGCAAAGGGAAGCAGATCATTGATGTGGAGCTGAGCGTCACTATTACCACCACCAAGATGCAGAAGAATGAGCCTGAAGATCCAGAGAAAGGGGAACGTCTTTTCCACTCACAGATGTGGGTGAAGGGTTTGCCACTACAATTCATTGTCGATAGTGGCAACTAAAAGAACCTAATTTCAGCAGAGGTCCTTAAGCAGTTGGGCCTATCGACTACACCACACCCGCAACTATACATTATCGGCTGGCTTCACCAAGGACGAGATCTCTAAGTTCGCCAGCAGTGCCACCTTCCTTACAGCATCGAACCCTTCATAGACGAGGTATTGTGTGATGTTACACCTCTGGATGTTTGCAATGTACTATTAGGCCAGCCATACTTGTGGAGGTGATATGATGTGTATGAGTCAAGGCCTCGTGTTGTCATTATTTCTTTGTGTAATTCATTATACAGGATACCAGAGGTAGCCCCACCTACCACCACCTCTTTGATCACTGCCAAGAAAGGCAGCAAGCTCATCTCCCAAACTGGGAAATTCATTTTCTATCTGGTTCGCTCCCAAAGTAAGGGGAAGATCATAGCCACATCCATGAACCACGTGAAGGGTTCCTCCATGCAGTAGCAGCAACAAAGGGATATGGTCATGATAGAAAATAGGAACAACTTCTCCTCACCCACAGGGGTACCATACAAGTTTCAGGTGGGCGACAAAGTTTGGTTACATCTGTAGAAATAACGCCTTGCAAGATCCCATCAGAAGCTCAGACCACGCCGACATGGTCCTTGCACCATTATCAAGGCTGTGGGAAATAATGCTTTGGGGCACATCATTCCTTCGCCTGCACTGGGTGTTCAATGTGTACCACCCTCAACCATGCTTGCCACCATTACTCGACACATTCGAGATTGCAGAACAACTCACCAAGGACCAAGTTCAGCAGATGGAGGAACTCAACGCAATGGGGACCATTGGTTCCTAAGGGGTGAGGAATGATCTAGGTGTATGTTCGTGGCTACCCACCTATCCCAGTTGGACCCCCACAACCATCTCTTACAGTTTCCATAATTGTAGCACAATTTATTATTTTTAGCAGTTTTTTGTGTCCTGAACTTCCGGAGCAGTTTTGAGGCCCCAAACGAAGTTTTTTAGAAATCTGGGGGAATCATGGGTACATGGGCCAATTTTTCTCTTCCCAAAGTTGTAGTGCTCGGATAGATCTTTCTAACAAGCTATTGTACATGTCAAACAAAGATCGGGTGCCAAAGTTACGACCCCAGAAAGTTGATGTACCAACTTACCCAAAACGGGGCCCACAATTTGGCGTTTCATCTTCTAGGGTTAGGTTTTGTGATGATAAGGGTTTTCCATTACTTTTAAAAAATAAATAGGCCTTTGAGCCTCATTGTAACATAGTTCAGAGGCATGTAGCTGCCACATCTCTTCTCAGAGATAAGCTACCATTTCCCTAGCTGGTTTCTTTCCATTTCTGTTTGTAAGCATATTTCAAAATTTTACAGTAATGAAATGAAGTATTATTTTCGCTGCATCTTTGTATTTATGGTTAGTTCTGTAATTTATTGTGTTCTTGTTTAAATTCGGATCAGTGGTATTAGAGTGATCTACATTTTCTCTATTTTTCTTTGCATGTCCCCAACGAGGTCGGGATATAAGGAGTTAGGGCTTGAACTGGTCGAATGTTTGCAAGACCAGCCTCACAAATCCTGACGTCCTCCCATTGCGGCTAAGAAGAAAGATGAGGGGATAGGAGATCCTATCAAAATCCTGTTCGAAGAATCCCTCGAGTGATAAAGGAATGCGATGATGGACAACTTTGTGCAGATCCTTCAGCGGCTACCCAGAGGCGACGCATCGGCTTCCAACAGCTACTCTGGAAATGGCACACCATTTAAGGTACAAGTTAATTTTGAAATCCCCATATTAGAGGGTCAGATAGACGCATATGCCGTAGATAAATGGTTAAACCTGCTAGGGGGTTATTTTTCTGTTTATGAATTTTCAAGTAGGGAAAAGACTATTTTCACTCTTCTTAAAGCAGCCCCCCACGTCAAGGACTGGTGGGAAACCTACTGCGAGTAGAAGGATGAAAGTACGGGCTCACTATTTTCAGCCGCACCCACTTGGAATTCATTCTGTGATGCCATCGAGCAGTACTACCCTGTCAAAATCTACGAGGACAAATACATCAAGTGGACCACATTGCAGTAAGGAAGGGACCAAGATGTGCCAGAGTTCACAAACATTTTTCATACCCTTTGCACACAGTTGGGTATCAAAGATTCTGAGCTACATTTGGTACTCAAATATAGTGACTGCCTACACAGGTACATCCAGGAAGAGATGGGGTTCCTGAACATATCTTCGCTTGGCACGGCATACCGATACGCTGTCAAGATCGAGAAAAAGTTGAAACAGAAGAAGTGAGACTTTGGATCTGCGAACCTGAAGAAAGGGAAAGGCTTCCCCAAACCGCAAAACCAAGGACAAAACCAAGACAGGTCAACCTAAGACAACCCATTGAAGCCACAAGAAAATAACAACACCACGAAGTCAAAGAAGGACACAAGAAAGTGGTGTGAGTTCCCTAAGCACCCTACTCACAACACAAGTGAGTGTTAGACCAAGCAGTTGCTAGTGGCCGAGTTGAAGGTTTCTGAATCAGATGGATGTTCCAACCCTAAGTTAGAACCCGACAAGGGGAATGGCAAAGGGGAGTAAATCATTGATGCGGAGCCCAGCATCAATGTTTCCATCGCCAAGATCCAGAAGAATGAGCCCAAAGATCTAGAGGAAGCGGAGCGTCTTTTCCACTCATAGATGTGGGTGAAGGGTTCGCCACTGCAATTCACTGTTGATAGTGGCAGCCAAAAGAACCTCATTTCAGTAAAGGTCATGAAGCAGTTGGGCCTACCAACTACACCACACCCGCAGCTGTATAGTATCAGGTGGCTTCACCAAGGATGAGATCTCCAAGTTCGCCAGCAGTTCTGCCTTCCTTACAGCATCAAACCCTTCACAGACGAGGTATTGTGTGATGTTACACCTCTGGATGTTTGTGATGTACTATTAGGCCAGCCATACTTATGGAGGCGACATGCTGTGTATGAGTCAAGGCCTCGTGTTATCATTATTTCTTTGTGTAATTCATTATACAGGATACTATAGGTAGCCCCACCTACCGCCACCTCTTTGATCACTGCCAAGAAAGGCAGCAAGCTCATCTCCCAAACTAGTAAATTCATTTTCTATCTCATTTGCTCCCAAAGTAAGGGGAAGATCGTAGCCAAATCCATGACCCCCACAAAGGGTTCCTCGACAAAGCAGTAGTAGCAAAGGGATACGATCATGACAGAACACAAGAATAACTTCTCCGCACCCATAGGGGTACCACACAAGTTTCAGGTGGGTGACAAAGTTTGGTTACATTTGTAGAAAGAACGCTTTACAAGATCCTATCAGAAGGTTAGACCACGCCGACATGGTCCTTACACCATTACCAAGGCTGTGGGAAATAATTCTTTGGAGAACATCATTCCTCCATTACTTCACCTACTGTTGGGTCCCTATAATACTAGTGATTACCCCATTACTATTGTAGTTATACCCCTTATTTATATTATTGTGCCCCTATTACCCCCATATTGTTATTTTTGTGCCCCATAGAATCCCTCTATTGTTATTTTTGTGGCTTTATATTATTATTGTTAGGTCGACTGGATTATATTGTGACTCCTTAGACTCCTATATATAGAAAGGAGGTTTTGTCATTTGAATCATCGAAGAATTGTTCATTTATGTAATGTAAATGAGGTTGCCCCCTTGAAGAGGCTGAATTCTAAGGCGTTGATCTATCTTTTCTATCTTTTCTTGAGTTGGTTTCATAACATTTGGTATCAGAGCTTTGGATTCTAGGGTTTCGCTGCTCCAAACAGGTCATCGTGGAATTTTCGCTATAACTTTTTTTCTGTGATGTTTCAGAAGTCGTAAAACAAACCCATTTGATAAGAAACTGCGCTGAACCTTGGGTCCGAATTTTAGAGCTTTTCACGTGATATTTGCGGAGATATGATCTGAGGAAGTCGGTCTTTTTGCAGACTCCTGAATTACATTCAAAACAGGTGACCTGGGGAAAATCGTCATAACTTTCTCTCTGGGAATCAGATTGACATTTCATAAGATGGTACAGAAATAGGACAGACTATAGTTTCTTGTATATCTTTTTCAGAACCAAATATCGAAAATTGTACACATGGCACTTCATACAACGTCACTCTTCTGGAAAGGTCTATAATCAGGTCATGTTGGGAGATTGTGCATAACTCTTTCTTGGAGAATCCAATTTGGATCAGACTGGTGGCATTGGAAAGAGGACATAGAGAGCTACTACAGGTCACAAATTCAGAACTAGATGATTGGAAAGTACAGAGATACATTAGAGGCAATATCGAGCTCCTAAGAAGTGAAAAAAAAGGTGTGTAGATTTTTTTAAATTTTTTCTTAAGCTTGGTTTGAAAATTTATTTTGAAGGAATTCAAAAGGCATAGTAGAGCATTATTATCGGTAACTGATGCCTCGAGGAAAGAAAATGCAAACACCTAGTAAGGAACCTGAAAGCTCTAGCATGACTCATGAAGAAGAGGAAGAAATGCTACATGATATATCAAAATTACAAGAACAAGTGCAACAAATGTCATGCTCACAAAAGTTAACAGAAGCTAAGATAAATGGCGTTGAAGCTAAGATGAATGGCATGGAAGCTAAGATGGACAATTTGAAGATAGATTTGAAAACAAATTTGAAGACAGGCATGGCAGATTTGAAGACAGATTTGACAAATTTTCTACAAGAAATACTTACTAATGGTGAAAAGGTAGTAAAGGAAACTCATGATGAGAACAAAAGAAATGTTAATCATGATTCCATAGATGCTAATGTTGGATCGAAGAATCACCATATTCCAAAAATCGATATGAGGAAGTTTGATGGCAAGGATCCCGCCACATGGATATTACAGATGGAGCAATTCTTCGATCTCAATAATGTGCAAAACGCACAAAAGGTACGTATGGCAACTGTATATTTGGAACCAAATCAGTTTGTATGGTATCAATGGCTTTGTTCTCGTAAACAATTTATCACTTGGGCAATTTTTACGAAAGAATTGATAGCACATTATGAGGATACAAAAAGCAACACTTTTTTTAGCCAATTGATAAGTCTCAAACAAAAGGGTTCAATAATGGAGCACATTGAGGAGTTCCAAAAATTGAACATAAGGGTAAAAAATATTCCAGAGGAGCATAGGATTGATGTGTTCATAGGGTCTTTAAAGGATAATATCCAACATGATGTTCGCCTTTGGGAACCTGATTCATTAGAGAAGGCATTCAGGTTAGCAAGAAAAATGGAAAGCAAAATTATGGCAACTAGGAAGCATACCACTCACAACTATAAAGACGGAAGTGTTGTTGCCCCTAGTCTTCCACAACCTACAAGGTTGACACCACAACAATTGGAAGAAAAAAGAGCAAAAGGGCTTTGTTACAGTTGTGATAGCAAATACACAAAAGGTCATAAGTGTGCTGAGAAGAAATTATTCTACATAGATTGTGAAGAGGAAGAAGAAAAGGAGCAAGAAAGGTCAAAAGAAGAGGATATACTCCAGGAACAAAGCCTAGATGAAGAACAAATAAATCCGACCATATCTTGTAATGCATTGGCGGGAATTACCACTCCTCAAACCATCAAGATAGAAGGACAAATCAAGAAGAAAAAGGTAATAGTGTTGATTGATTCAGGAAGCACCCACAATTTTATTCATTGTAGGGTAGCAAAAGAATTGAATTGCTTCCTATATCCAGCACCAGAGTGTCAAGTGATGATTGCAAATGGAGGAACAATAAATTGCTCTGGAAAGTGCCATAATATCAAGCTATCCATGGGAGAATATGTATTGACTAGCCCAATGCTTTCCATTCCAATGGGAGGTGCTGATGTTGTACTAGGAGTCCAATGGCTACAATCCTTGGGTACAATAGCTTTTAATTTTCAAGAACTTTTCATCAAATTTTCTATGGAAGGAAAGGAAGTTGAATTAAGGGGTATTGCAGGGAAACCAGGAAAGATAATCAGCTCTAATGGCATGACAAAGCTTCTAAAAAAGGAGCAAAGAGGTGTAATTGCACAATTATGTTCGCTAGATGTTTCCACATTGGAATCATCTATTTCTCCAGATCTCCAAAAAGTCCTGGACAATCATTCCAAGGTATTTGAGACTCCCAAAGGTCTCCCACCTATGCGTGATCATGATCATGCTATTCATCTGATTCCAGGAAGTGTTCCTCCAAACATCAGGCCGTACAGATATCCCTATGTCCAAAAAAGTGAAATTGAACGTATGGTTGCAGAAATGCTAGAGGCTGGTATAATTCAACCGAGTCAAAGTTCTTTCTCAGCTCCAGTAGTATTGGTGCACAAGAAGGATGGATCATGGCGCATGTGTCCGGATTATAGGGAGCTCAACAAGCTCACTATTAAAGATAAGTTCCCCATTCCTGTCATTGATGAATTACTGGATGAATTGCATGGATCAATTTACTTCACCAAGTTGGATCTTCGTTCGGGATATCATCAAATCAGAATGAAGATTGAAGACATTCCGAAAACGGCATTTAGAACTCATGAGGGTCATTATGAATTTTTGGTCATGCCTTTTGGCCTTACCAATGCACCTTCAACATTTCAAGGTTTGATGAATTCAATTTTCAAACCATTCCTTAGAAAATTTGTGTTAGTATTTTTTGATGATATACTAATCTACAGCAAGTCTTGGAAGGATCATGTTGAACATGTTGACAGGGTGCTACAACTATTGGAGGAGAAACAATTATATGCAAAAAGATCCAAATGTTTCTTTGGAGTCCAGGAGGTGGAATATTTGGGTCATATTGTATCTCATGAAGGAGTTAAGGTAGACCCTAGCAAAATTAAAGCCATTAAGGAATGGAAAATCCCCACATCCATAAAGCATCTGCGAGGATTTCTTGGGTTGACAGGGTATTATCGCAAGTTTGTTAAGAATTATGGGAGAATAGCAGCACCTCTAACAACATTATTGAAGAAAGATTCATTTTCATGGACTCCGAAAGCAACAAAGGCCTTTGAACATCTTAAAGAGGCAATGTGCCAAGCACCGGTCTTAGCTACACCGGACTTCACAAAAACCTTTATTGTGGAATGTGATGCTTCAGGAAATGGAATTGGTGCTGTTCTAATGCAAGATGAAAGACCCATTGCTTTTGAAAGTCGTCCAATCAAGGGAAAGTTTTTAAGCAAAGCTATTTATGAGAAGGAAATGTTGGCAATACTCCATGCACTTAAGAAATGGCGACCCTACCTAATGGGGAGACACTTCAAGGTAAAAACGGATCATGATAGCCTTAAATACTTTTTAGAACAAAGATTATCCTCTGAAGAGCAACAAAAGTGGGTCACAAAGATGTTGGGTTATGACTTTGAAATCATCTACAAAAAAGGGAAGCAAAATGTGGTGGCAGATGCACTCTCAAGAAAGGATGAGGATGTGGAAGCATTGTTGTGTGCCATTTCTATTATCCAACCAGATTGGATAAACGAAGCAAGGGAGGAATGGAAGAATGACGAAGAAGTGTGGGCACTTATTCGAAAGCTACAACAAGATTCCAGTACTTCTGATACATTTAGCTGGCAAAATGATTCGTTATGGTACAAAGATCGCTTATACCTCTGTAAGAATTCCCAGCTAAAACAAAAGATTCTTATGGAATTGCACACTTCTCCCTTAGGAGGGCACTCAGGATTTTTAAAAACTTACCACAGGGTTAAGAAGGAATTTTTTTGGGATGGCCTTAAATCAGATATTCAAAAGTTTGTGGCAGAATGTTTGGTTTGCCAACAAAATAAAGTTGAAACAATTAAGACACCGGGTCTATTACAACCTTTATCCATTCCAAGCCAACGTTGGGAGGAGGTTTCAATGGATTTTATCACAGGTTTACCCAAGTCTGAGGGAAAGAGTGTCATCATGGTGGTAGTTGACAGACTTACCATGCATTATCACATCCATTTAAAGCCAATACAGTTTGTACTGCATTTATGGAAACAGTTCAAAAGCTACATGGAAACCCAAAGATTATTGTAAGTGACAGAGATCCCATTTTCACTGGAAATTTTTGGACAGAATTATTTTCTTGTCTTGGTACTCAGTTAGCTCATAGCTCATCTTATCATCCTCAATCTGATGGGCAAACTGAGATAGTAAACAAATGTTTGGAAGGATATCTTCGTTGCTTTGTATCTGATAAACAGACACAATGGGTCAAATGGTTGCCTCTGGCTGAATGGTGGTATAACACTTCCTTCCATACAGCAACAAAAATGACCCCATTTATGGCACTTTATGGGTATCAACCACCATCCATCACATCATATTTAAGAGAAAATTCTAAGGTTCAGGCAGTGGAACATCACATCGAACATCAACAACAAGTCCTCCAACTCTTAAAGGATAACCTCGTGTTGGCACAAAATAGAATGAAACAACAGGCAGATCAACATCGCAGTGAAAGAAGTTTTGATGTAGGTGATTGGGTATTCCTACGGCTACAACCATATAAGCAAATGTCCCTAAAGCAAGCTAAGAAGGATAATAAATTATCACCAAAGTATTATGGTCCGTACAAGGTGTTGCAAAAGATTGGTACTATGGCATACAAATTGGAGCTTCCTGCAGCTTCTCGATTGCACCCAGTTTTCCATGTTTCATGTTTAAAGAAGGTTATAGGTGACAAGCTCCCAATTCAAACAATATTGCCAGAACTTGACGAGGAAGGAAAAATTATATTGGAACCGGAAGCAGTCACAGAAACAAGAACTCGACAGCTACGAAATCGATCAATTTCAGAGTATCTTATCAAGTGGAAGAACTTATCCGCTGAAGATTCCACATGGGAGGATGAGAATTTTATGCAGAAGTATCCAAAACTACTCAAGCGTTGAGGACAACACTTTTTTGAAGGAGAGGGGCATGTTGGGTCCCTATAATACTAGTGATTACCCCATTACTATTGTAGTTATACCCCTTATTTATATTGTTGTTCCCCTATTACCCCCATATTGTTATTTCTGTGCCCCATAGAATCCCTCTATTGTTATTTTTGTGGCTTTATATTATTATTGTTAGGTCGGCTGGATTATATTGTGACTCCTTAGACTCCTATATATAGAAAGGAGGTTTTGTCATTTGAATCATCGAAGAATTGTTCATTTATGTAATGTAAAGGAGGTTGGCCCCTCGAAGAGGCTGAATTCTAAGGCGTTGATCTATCTTTTCTATCTTTTCTTGAGCTGGTTTCATAACACTTACACTAGGTGTTCAATGTGTACTGCCCTCGACCATGCCTCCAACCATTATAGGACACATCTGAGATTGGAAAACAACTCACCAAGGACCAAGTTCAGCAGATGGAGGAACTCAACGCAATGGGGACCATTTCTTCCTAAGGGGGACAAATCATCCAAGTGGATGTTGCTGGCCACCCACCTATCTCACTTGGACCCCCACAACTGTCTGTTTCAGTTTTTTAGTTTCCGTAATTGTAGCACAATTTACTATTTTTAGTAGCTTTTTAGGTCCTGAACTTCCGGAGCCATTTTGAGGCCCTAAACTACGTATTTTGGGAAATCTGGGAGAAACATGGGTCCATGGACTGATGTTTCTCTTCCCAATGTTGTAGTGTTTGGATAGATCTTTCTAATGAGCTATTGTATGTGTCAAATGAAGTTCGGGTGCCAAAGTTACGACCCCTAGAAGTCGATCTACCAACTTACCCAAAACGGGGCCCACAATTTGGTGTTTCATCTTCTAGAGTTAGGTTTTGGGATGTTAAGGGTTTTCCATTATTTCTCAACAATAAATAGGCCTTCAAGCTTCATTGTAACACAGTTCAGAGGTATGTAGCTGCCACATCTCATATCAGGGATAAGCGACCATCGCCCAAGCTGGTTTATTTCCATTTCTATTTGTAACCATATTTCAGTATTTTACAGTAATGAAATGAAGTATTATTTCCACTGCATCTTTGTGTTTATGGTTAGTTCTGTAATTTATTGCGTTCCTTTTTAAATCTAGATCAGTGGTATCAGAGCGGTCTGCTTTTTCTCTGTTTTTCTTTGCATGTCCCTAACAAGGTTGGGATATAAGGAGTTAGGTCTTGAACTAGTCGAATCTTTGCAAGACCAGCCTCGCAAATCCTGACAGCCTCCCATGGTGGACGAGAAGAAAGATGAGGGGGCAGGAGATCTTATCAAAATCTTGCTCAAAGAAGCCCTTGACCAACAAAGGAACACGATGACGGACAACTTTGTCCAAATCCTTCAGCGACTACCTAAAGGTGATGCATCGACTTCCAATAGCTACTTTGGAAACGCTACACCATTTAAGGTACAAGTTAATTTTGAAACCCCTATATTCAAGGGTCAGATAGATGCAGATTTCATAGATAAATGGTTAAATTTGCTAGATGGTTATTTTCTATTGATGAATTTTCGAGTCAGGAAAAGATTGTTTTCGCTCTTCTCATAGAAACCCCCCACGTCGAGGACTGGTGGGAAACCTACTATGAGCAGAAGGATAAAAGTACAGGCTCACTATTTTTAGCCACACCCACTTGGAATTCATTTCGGGATGCCATCAAGGAGTAGTACTACCCCGTAAAAATCTACAAAGACAAATACATCAAGTGGACCACGCTACAGTAGGGAAGGGACCAAGATGTGCTAGAGTTCACAAACATTTTACAAACCCCTCGCACACAGTTAGGTATCAAAGATTATGAGCTGCATTTGGTACTCAAATACCATGGTTGCCTACACAGGGACATCCATGAAGAGATGGAGTTCCTGAACATCTCTTCGCTCGGCACGACATACCGATACGGTATGAAGATCGAGAATAAGTTGAAACAGAAGAAGCGAGACTTTGGATCTGTGAATCCGAAGCAAGGGAAATGCTTCTCCAAGCCATAGAACCAAGGACAAAGCCAAGACGTGGCAACCCAAGACAACCCCTTGAAGCCACAAGAAAAGAACAACACAACAAAATCAAAAAAGGACACAGGAAAGTTGTGTGAGTTCCATAAGAGCCCCAATCACAACACAACTGAGTGTCGGACCAGGTAGTTGCTGGTGGCCGAGTTGAAGGCTTTTGAATCAGATGCATGTTCCGACCTTGAATCAGAACCCGACAAGGGGAATGGCAAAGGGAAGCAGATCATTGATGCGGAGCCGAGCGTCAATATTGCCACTGCCAAGATGTAGAAGAATGAGCCCGAAGATCCAGAGTAAGGGGAGCATGTTTTCCACTCAGAAATGTGGGTGAAGGGTTCACCGCTGTAATTCATTGTCAATAGTGGCAGCCAAAATAACCTCATTTCAGCTGAGGTCTTGAAGCGGTTGGACCTACAGACTACACCACACCTGCAACTGTACAGTATCGGGTGGCTTCACCAAGGACGAGATCTCCGAGTTCACCAGCAGTGTCACCTTCCTTATAGCATCAAACCCTTCACAAACGAGGTATTGTGTGATGTTACACCTCTAGATTAGATATCATTTTTGGGATTCAACTGCGTTAAGTAAGTCATTCAAACGTATGACCATTTCCATGAGAGGTAGTCGTAACTGACTAATTTCTCATGATTTTTTTTTGAATAGTTCACTTACCACTCATTGCATCGGGTGATGCTCACAGGGGTGAAGAAGTGGGATTGAAACTAGTGAAATGTGGAGAACGAATCACATAGCATCAATCATCACTTCCGGGGCTTGCACCCGGTAACCAGGACTTCCCAGGAGGTCACCCATCCCAGAACTCCTCTGGCTCAAGCGCGCTTAACTGTGGAGTTTTTCCCCACAATCAAGCCCACTTAGCTTGCTACCCCATTTGCAAAACCTTAGCAAGTATTGTGCCTCATGAACCATTCAAGTAGAGATCCCTTGACTCTTTTTGAATTTAAGTATGGGGGATTTACGCAGTGCATTATATTAGATATCATTTTTGGGATTCAACTGCGTTAAGTAAGTCATTCAAACGTATGACCATTTCCATGAGAGGTAGTCGTAACTGACTAATTTCTCATGATTTTTTTTTGAATAGTTCACTTAGCACTCATTGCATCGGGTGATGCTCACAGGGGTGAAGAAGTGGGATTGAAACTAGTGAAATGTGGAGAACGAATCACATAGCATCAATCATCACTTCCGGGGCTTGCACCCGGTAACCAGGACTTCCCAGGAGGTCACCCATCCCAGAACTCCTCTGGCTCAAGCGCGCTTAACTGTGGAGTTTTTCCCCACAATCAAGCCCACTTAGCTTGCTACCCCATTTGCAAAACCTTAGCAAGTATTGTGCCTCATGAACCATTCAAGTAGAGATCCCTTGACTCTTTTTGAATTTAAGTATGGGGGATTTACGCAGTGCATTATATTAGATATCATTTTTGGGATTCAACTGCGTTAAGTAAGTCATTCAAACGTATGACCATTTCCATGAGAGGTAGTCGTAACTGACTAATTTCTCATGATTTTTTTTTGAATAGTTCACTTAGCACTCATTGCATCGGGTGATGCTCACAGGGGTGAAGAAGTGGGATTGAAACTAGTGAAATGTGGAGAACGAATCACATAGCATCAATCATCACTTCCGGGGCTTGCACCCGGTAACCAGGACTTCCCAGGAGGTCACCCATCCCAGAACTCCTCTGGCTCAAGCGCGCTTAACTGTGGAGTTTTTCCCCACAATCAAGCCCACTTAGCTTGCTACCCCATTTGCAAAACCTTAGCAAGTATTGTGCCTCATGAACCATTCAAGTAGAGATCCCTTGACTCTTTTTGAATTTAAGTATGGGGGATTTACGCAGTGCATTATATTAGATATCATTTTTGGGATTCAACTGCGTTAAGTAAGTCATTCAAACGTATGACCATTTCCATGAGAGGTAGTCGTAACTGACTAATTTCTCATGATTTTTTTTGAATAGTTCACTTAGCACTCATTGCATCGGGTGATGCTCACAGGGGTGAAGAAGTGGGATTGAAACTAGTGAAATGTGGAGAACGAATCACATAGCATCAATCATCACTTCCGGGGCTTGCACCCGGTAACCAGGACTTCCCAGGAGGTCACCCATCCCAGAACTCCTCTGGCTCAAGCGCGCTTAACTGTGGAGTTTTTCCCCACAATCAAGCCCACTTAGCTTGCTACCCCATTTGCAAAACCTTAGCAAGTATTGTGCCTCATGAACCATTCAAGTAGAGATCCCTTGACTCTTTTTGAATTTAAGTATGGGGGATTTACGCAGTGCATTATATTAGATATCATTTTTGGGATTCAACTGCGTTAAGTAAGTCATTCAAACGTATGACCATTTCCATGAGAGGTAGTCGTAACTGACTAATTTCTCATGATTTTTTTTGAATAGTTCACTTAGCACTCATTGCATCGGGTGATGCTCACAGGGGTGAAGAAGTGGGATTGAAACTAGTGAAATGTGGAGAACGAATCACATAGCATCAATCATCACTTCCGGGGCTTGCACCCGGTAACCAGGACTTCCCAGGAGGTCACCCATCCCAGAACTCCTCTGGCTCAAGCGCGCTTAACTGTGGAGTTTTTCCCCACAATCAAGCCCACTTAGCTTGCTACCCCATTTGCAAAACCTTAGCAAGTATTGTGCCTCATGAACCATTCAAGTAGAGATCCCTTGACTCTTTTTGAATTTAAGTATGGGGGATTTACGCAGTGCATTATATTAGATATCATTTTTGGGATTCAACTGCGTTAAGTAAGTCATTCAAACGTATGACCATTTCCATGAGAGGTAGTCGTAACTGACTAATTTCTCATGATTTTTTTTGAATAGTTCACTTAGCACTCATTGCATCGGGTGATGCTCACAGGGGTGAAGAAGTGGGATTGAAACTAGTGAAATGTGGAGAACGAATCACATAGCATCAATCATCACTTCCGGGGCTTGCACCCGGTAACCAGGACTTCCCAGGAGGTCACCCATCCCAGAACTCCTCTGGCTCAAGCGCGCTTAACTGTGGAGTTTTTCCCCACAATCAAGCCCACTTAGCTTGCTACCCCATTTGCAAAACCTTAGCAAGTATTGTGCCTCATGAACCATTCAAGTAGAGATCCCTTGACTCTTTTTGAATTTAAGTATGGGGGATTTACGCAGTGCATTATATTAGATATCATTTTTGGGATTCAACTGCGTTAAGTAAGTCATTCAAACGTATGACCATTTCCATGAGAGGTAGTCGTAACTGACTAATTTCTCATGATTTTTTTTTTTGAATAGTTCACTTAGCACTCATTGCATCGGGTGATGCTCACAGGGGTGAAGAAGTGGGATTGAAACTAGTGAAATGTGGAGAACGAATCACATAGCATCAATCATCACTTCCGGGGCTTGCACCCGGTAACCAGGACTTCCCAGGAGGTCACCCATCCCAGAACTCCTCTGGCTCAAGCGCGCTTAACTGTGGAGTTTTTCCCCACAATCAAGCCCACTTAGCTTGCTACCCCATTTGCAAAACCTTAGCAAGTATTGTGCCTCATGAACCATTCAAGTAGAGATCCCTTGACTCTTTTTGAATTTAAGTATGGGGGATTTACGCAGTGCATTATATTAGATATCATTTTTGGGATTCAACTGCGTTAAGTAAGTCATTCAAACGTATGACCATTTCCATGAGAGGTAGTCGTAACTGACTAATTTCTCATGATTTTTTTTTGAATAGTTCACTTAGCACTCATTGCATCGGGTGATTCTCACAGGGGTGAAGAAGTGGGATTGAAACTAGTGAAATGTGGAGAACGAATCACATAGCATCAATCATCACTTCCGGGGCTTGCACCCGGTAACCAGGACTTCCCAGGAGGTCACCCATCCCAGAACTCCTCTGGCTCAAGCGCGCTTAACTGTGGAGTTTTTCCCCACAATCAAGCCCACTTAGCTTGCTACCCCATTTGCAAAACCTTAGCAAGTATTGTGCCTCATGAACCATTCAAGTAGAGATCCCTTGACTCTTTTTGAATTTAAGTATGGGGGATTTACGCAGTGCATTATATTAGATATCATTTTTGGGATTCAACTGCGTTAAGTAAGTCATTCAAACGTATGACCATTTCCATGAGAGGTAGTCGTAACTGACTAATTTCTCATGATTTTTTTTGAATAGTTCACTTAGCACTCATTGCATCGGGTGATGCTCACAGGGGTGAAGAAGTGGGATTGAAACTAGTGAAATGTGGAGAACGAATCACATAGCATCAATCATCACTTCCGGGGCTTGCACCCGGTAACCAGGACTTCCCAGGAGGTCACCCATCCCAGAACTCCTCTGGCTCAAGCGCGCTTAACTGTGGAGTTTTTCCCCACAATCACTAGTTTCATTAGCAACTGGGGAAAAACTCCACAGTTAAGCGCGCTTGAGCCAGAGGAGTTCTGGGATGGGTGACCTCCTGGGAAGTCCTGGTTACCGGGTGCAAGCCCCGGAAGTGATGATTGATGCTATGTGATTCGTTCTCCACATTTCACTAGTTTCAATCCCACTTCTTCACCCCTGTGAGCATCACCCGATGCAATGAGTGCTAAGTGAACTATTCAAAAAAAAAATCATGAGAAATTAGTCAGTTACGACTACCTCTCATGGAAATGGTCATACGTTTGAATGACTTACTTAACGCAGTTGAATCCCAAAAATGATATCTAATATAATGCACTGCGTAAATCCCCCATACTTAAATTCAAAAAGAGTCAAGGGATCTCTACTTGAATGGTTCATGAGGCACAATACTTGCTAAGGTTTTGCAAATGGGGTAGCAAGCTAAGTGGGCTTGATTGTGGGGAAAAACTCCACAGTTAAGCGCGCTTGAGCCAGAGGAGTTCTGGGATGGGTGACCTCCTGGGAAGTCCTGGTTACCGGGTGCAAGCCCCGGAAGTGATGATTGATGCTATGTGATTCGTTCTCCACATTTCACTAGTTTCAATCCCACTTCTTCACCCCTGTGAGCATCACCCGATGCAATGAGTGCTAAGTGAACTATTCAAAAAAAAAAATCATGAGAAATTAGTCAGTTACGACTACCTCTCATGGAAATGGTCATACGTTTGAATGACTTACTTAACGCAGTTGAATCCCAAAAATGATATCTAATATAATGCACTGCGTAAATCCCCCATACTTAAATTCAAAAAGAGTCAAGGGATCTCTACTTGAATGGTTCATGAGGCACAATACTTGCTAAGGTTTTGCAAATGGGGTAGCAAGCTAAGTGGGCTTGATTGTGGGGAAAAACTCCACAGTTAAGCGCGCTTGAGCCAGAGGAGTTCTGGGATGGGTGACCTCCTGGGAAGTCCTGGTTACCGGGTGCAAGCCCCGGAAGTGATGATTGATGCTATGTGATTCGTTCTCCACATTTCACTAGTTTCAATCCCACTTCTTCACCCCTGTGAGCATCACCCGATGCAATGAGTGCTAAGTGAACTATTCAAAAAAAAATCATGAGAAATTAGTCAGTTACGACTACCTCTCATGGAAATGGTCATACGTTTGAATGACTTACTTAACGCAGTTGAATCCCAAAAATGATATCTAATATAATGCACTGCGTAAATCCCCCATACTTAAATTCAAAAAGAGTCAAGGGATCTCTACTTGAATGGTTCATGAGGCACAATACTTGCTAAGGTTTTGCAAATGGGGTAGCAAGCTAAGTGGGCTTGATTGTGGGGAAAAACTCCACAGTTAAGCGCGCTTGAGCCAGAGGAGTTCTGGGATGGGTGACCTCCTGGGAAGTCCTGGTTACCGGGTGCAAGCCCCGGAAGTGATGATTGATGCTATGTGATTCGTTCTCCACATTTCACTAGTTTCAATCCCACTTCTTCACCCCTGTGAGCATCACCCGATGCAATGAGTGCTAAGTGAACTATTCAAAAAAAATCATGAGAAATTAGTCAGTTACGACTACCTCTCATGGAAATGGTCATACGTTTGAATGACTTACTTAACGCAGTTGAATCCCAAAAATGATATCTAATATAATGCACTGCGTAAATCCCCCATACTTAAATTCAAAAAGAGTCAAGGGATCTCTACTTGAATGGTTCATGAGGCACAATACTTGCTAAGGTTTTGCAAATGGGGTAGCAAGCTAAGTGGGCTTGATTGTGGGGAAAAACTCCACAGTTAAGCGCGCTTGAGCCAGAGGAGTTCTGGGATGGGTGACCTCCTGGGAAGTCCTGGTTACCGGGTGCAAGCCCCGGAAGTGATGATTGATGCTATGTGATTCGTTCTCCACATTTCACTAGTTTCAATCCCACTTCTTCACCCCTGTGAGCATCACCCGATGCAATGAGTGCTAAGTGAACTATTCAAAAAAAATCATGAGAAATTAGTCAGTTACGACTACCTCTCATGGAAATGGTCATACGTTTGAATGACTTACTTAACGCAGTTGAATCCCAAAAATGATATCTAATATAATGCACTGCGTAAATCCCCCATACTTAAATTCAAAAAGAGTCAAGGGATCTCTACTTGAATGGTTCATGAGGCACAATACTTGCTAAGGTTTTGCAAATGGGGTAGCAAGCTAAGTGGGCTTGATTGTGGGGAAAAACTCCACAGTTAAGCGCGCTTGAGCCAGAGGAGTTCTGGGATGGGTGACCTCCTGGGAAGTCCTGGTTACCGGGTGCAAGCCCCGGAAGTGATGATTGATGCTATGTGATTCGTTCTCCACATTTCACTAGTTTCAATCCCACTTCTTCACCCCTGTGAGCATCACCCGATGCAATGAGTGCTAAGTGAACTATTCAAAAAAAAATCATGAGAAATTAGTCAGTTACGACTACCTCTCATGGAAATGGTCATACGTTTGAATGACTTACTTAACGCAGTTGAATCCCAAAAATGATATCTAATATAATGCACTGCGTAAATCCCCCATACTTAAATTCAAAAAGAGTCAAGGGATCTCTACTTGAATGGTTCATGAGGCACAATACTTGCTAAGGTTTTGCAAATGGGGTAGCAAGCTAAGTGGGCTTGATTGTGGGGAAAAACTCCACAGTTAAGCGCGCTTGAGCCAGAGGAGTTCTGGGATGGGTGACCTCCTGGGAAGTCCTGGTTACCGGGTGCAAGCCCCGGAAGTGATGATTGATGCTATGTGATTCGTTCTCCACATTTCACTAGTTTCAATCCCACTTCTTCACCCCTGTGAGCATCACCCGATGCAATGAGTGCTAAGTGAACTATTCAAAAAAAAATCATGAGAAATTAGTCAGTTACGACTACCTCTCATGGAAATGGTCATACGTTTGAATGACTTACTTAACGCAGTTGAATCCCAAAAATGATATCTAATATAATGCACTGCGTAAATCCCCCATACTTAAATTCAAAAAGAGTCAAGGGATCTCTACTTGAATGGTTCATGAGGCACAATACTTGCTAAGGTTTTGCAAATGGGGTAGCAAGCTAAGTGGGCTTGATTGTGGGGAAAAACTCCACAGTTAAGCGCGCTTGAGCCAGAGGAGTTCTGGGATGGGTGACCTCCTGGGAAGTCCTGGTTACCGGGTGCAAGCCCCGGAAGTGATGATTGATGCTATGTGATTCGTTCTCCACATTTCACTAGTTTCAATCCCACTTCTTCACCCCTGTGAGCATCACCCGATGCAATGAGTGCTAAGTGAACTATTCAAAAAAAAAATCATGAGAAATTAGTCAGTTACAACTACCTCTCATGGAAATGGTCATACGTTTGAATGACTTACTTAACGCAGTTGAATCCCAAAAATGATATCTAATATAATGCACTGCGTAAATCCCCCATACTTATATACACCTCTAGATGTTTTTGATGTACTATTAGGCCAGCCATACTTGTGGAGGCGACATGCTGTGTATGAGTCAAGGCCTCGTGCTGTCATTATTTCTTTGTGTAACTCATTATACAAGATACCAAAGGTAGCCCCACCCAGCGCCACCTCTTTCATCACTGCCAAGAAAGGCAGCAAGCTCATCTCCCAGACTGGGAAATTCATTTTCTATTTGGTTCGCTCCTAAAGTAAGGGGAAGATCATAGCCACATCCATGAACCCTGCGAATGGTTCCTCCACGCAGCAATAGTAGCAAAGGGATACGGTCATCACAGAACATAGGAACAACTTCTCCTCACCCACAGGGGTACCACATAAGTTTTAGGTGGGCGACAAAGTTTGGTTACATCTATAGAAATAACGCCTTATAGGATCCCATCAGAAGCTCAGACCATGCCGACATGGTCCTTACGCCATTACCAAGGCTATGGGAAATAATGCTTTGGCGCACATCATTCCTCCATTCCTTTGCCTGCACTAAGTGTTCAATGTATACTGCCCTCGACCATGCTTGCCACCAATAATGGACACATTCAAGATTGCAGAACAACTCATCAGGGACCAAGTTCAACAGATGGAGGAACTCAACGCAATGGGGACCATTGCTTCCTAAGGGTGGAGGAATGATCTAGGTGGATGTTGGTGGCCACCCACCTATCCCACTTGGACCCCCACAACTATCTCTTTCAGTTTTTGTAATTGTAGCACAATTTACTATTTTTAGCAATTTTTCATGTCCTGAACTTCCGGAGCCGTTTTGAGGCCCTAAACCAAGTTTTTTTTGCGAAATCTAGGAGCAACATGGGTCCATGGGCTGATGTTGGTCTTCCAAAAGTTGTACTGCTTGGATAGATCTTCCTAACGAGCTATTGTACGTGTCAAATGGAGATCGGGTGCCAAAGTTACGACCCCGGGAAGTTGATGTACCAACTTACCCAAAACAGGGCCCACAATTTGGCGTTTCATCTTCTGGGGTTAGGTTTTGTGATGATAAGGGTTTTGCATTATTTTTCAACAGTAAATGGGCCTTTGAGCCTCATTTTAAAATGGTTCAGAGGCATGTAGCTGCCACATCTCTTCTCAGAGATAAGCTACCATCGCCCTAGCTGGTTTATTTTCATTTCTGTTTGTAAGCATATTTCAGTATTTTAGAGTAATGAAATGAAGTATTATTTCCGCTGCAATTTTGTGTTTATGGTTAGTTTTGTAATTTATTGTGTTCCTCTTTAAATCTGGATCAGTGGTATCAGAGCGGTCTACATTTTCTCTGTTTTTCTTTGTATTTCTCCAACGAGGTGGAGATATAATGAGTTAGAGCTTGAACTCGTCGAACGTTTGTATGACCAGCCTCACAAATCCCGACGTCCTCCCATTGCGGATGAGAAGAAACATGAGGGCACAGGAGATCCTATCAAAATCTTGCTCGAAGAATCCCTCGAGCAACAAAGGAACGTGATGATGGACAACTTCGCGCAGATCCTTCAGCAGCTACCCAGAGGCGATGCATCGACTTCCAACAATTACTCTGGAAATGCCACACCGTTTAAGCTACAAGTTAATTTTGAAATCCCCATATTCGAGGGTCAAATAGATGCAGATGCCATAGATAAATGGTTGAATCTACTAGAGGGTTATTTTTCTATTTATGAATTTTTGAGTTAGCAAAAGATTGTTTTCGCTCTTCTCAAAGCAGCCCCCCACATCAAGGAATGGTGGGAAACTTATTGCGAGTTGAAGGATGAAAGTACATGCTCACTATTTTCAGCCACACTATTATAGACATTTTTGTGCCTTACAGCATAGAGCATGAAATGTCCATAATCAAAGGGATCCAAAGTCCCTAAAAGTGTTGTTCCTGCCCCTAAAGGAACAAGGTCAACCAATGACAGCTTCTCCCAGAAGTTCTCCACCAAAAACCACTCAGAACTAGTCAAATCAGGATCAATTCAGATGCTCTACTAGCTGCCTGCATTGCAATGCACCCCAGTACACTAGCTAGGTGCGTTGCAACGCACCTGAAGGCACTACCAGGGTGCACTGAGCAAGAAATGCCAAATGGCAGTGTCATTCCGTGAGGTGTACAGACACTGGAAGCTTCCAGAATCTTCCTCAATGACACTTGCCTCAATGAATTCGACCAGTGATGAGTAAGAGGCTCTCAGCCTCCAAGTGGAAGCAAGAACTGACAGAGAGAAGCCACAAGTCAAAACATAAGTTGACTCATCCTCTCCGCTTACATCTATATATGGATCCCTCATCCAAGAGATCCAGAGGCTGGAATTTTGTACTTTGCAGAGAATTGCTGTTGGTTTGAGATTGAGATTAGTGTATTGGGTGATTTATGCTTTGTTGGAGGAGAGGAAGGGATTCCTTTGCTGGGAGGTAGATGCTGGATCAGGACTCACTTGGTTGTATCTCCTCTTGGACTTTCTTATCATATCAATAAAACTATTTGAGTTTCTCCTACATGCTGTGTATCAATGATGTTTTGTTATATTTGCATGTTTAGCTTAATCTGATCCTAAGCTTTTTATGAATGTAAATCTATATCTTCGTGTAGTTTCTCTCTTCTGTGATCTTGCAGGAATTCGGTGAAGCTGTGCCGGTAAGGGAGCAGGGAGCTGGGAGCTAGTGAAGAGAGGAGCGATTGGATCAACAAACTAGCAAAAGACACAGGTTAGTTACATCCTTCCTCTTCATTTACATTTCATAAAGAAGAATACTCAAGTAGTTTTCCTTGTTTGTTGCTAAGGCACTATCACACCTTAGAGTGGGATAGGGGCATTCTGAATGGATACTTTTCCCAACAACAAATTGGCGACTTTGCTGGGGAACGTATCTAGTTAGTTTATTTGTGTTTCTATTGTTGTTCATCTCATAAACTTAGGAGTGGCGAATCGAACTGCATTTGCCATTTACAAATGCAAAGTAGAGATCTGCTACTCTAGTACATTCACTGGGCCTGTTTATGATCTGAATAGCTGATCCACAAATGTGCTAACTGCCCTTTGTGATAGCTCTTAGTCCTCCTTTAAATCATCCCTCTAATTGTACCTTATTGATAGCTTTTATCCGGCCAAAAACCTTAGATCAAACTGCAAACCATGACCCAGAACCCGGAGACAATTCTCATTTCTACTTCAGCGCAGGCTCTATGAAGAGGTTCTGCATTTCAACGTAGGTCCCAAGAGGGCTACCTGCGCTGCAATTCAGTTTCTCTGTGCAAGGGGTGCGCTGATCAGCCTTTGCCTTGTGCAGCTGTGGTTCTTTGCTTCTTTTTGCTCAGTTTTATCTCTGTTTTTTGCAGCTTGTTATCAGTGTGTGTACCTATCTGAAACCCCTTTTCTTTGCCTTAATTCTACCTCAGTTGTATAAAAGAAACTATATTTTTTTTTGTGTATTTGTTACATCATTTGCAGTTTCCCATTACAAAAGTAAACTAGTCATACTGTCGCCCTTAGATCTAGACCTGTCGTAAGTGTCGTTTTGATCTTAGGAGTGAGTTTGTTTGCTGTCCACAATTGATTACACTTTTACTTTTGTCTTTTGGTTTGAATTTATGAATTTCTAGTGTCGAAACAAGTATTTACTTCAAAATCATAAAGTGTCGTAATCGTCTTTTTGGATTTCAAAAAGAAACTTGTTTGTGTTTTCACTTGAAATCGAATTCAAATTTGTACAACAGCTTTCTTTTTAGGCATCAATATTAAGAAAGTGAAAACAAATACATGCATATGTGCATTTGCATTTTGACAGTTTGTATGGATTGATTTAGGAAAAGTGCATTTACAGTGTGCTCTATGCTCTTTGAGAAAATATTGTGTCTTTCTTTTCCCCTTGTAGCTAGGATTTTCATTGTTGAAAAGATATAAAAGCTTGCTTATCATCTTTAGACTGCATTTAGGAATTGTATCTACATCTCGTGGTGATCCAAAAAGGCAAACTTCTAAGAAAGATCAACCTAAAATAAATTGAATGAACTTAACAACGCTTTGTAACTTAACGCACAACATAGTGGTCTAGGCTAGAGACGTGTTCCGGCGTCGTAAAACCTGGTAACTGTTGCCTCACTGATGGTTGGGTGATTCCTCCTGAGAGACAATAAGTGCCAGTACGGATTGTGCTCCCACATACCGTCGAGTATATATTGGGAGACCCCTATAGGCATAAAACCTTTATCCAGAGGAAACCGTGTCGGCCGCCCTACTGATCGCAATGCATTGAACACAGCATTCGGGAAGATTGACCACTTGTACCATAAAAAGTATTCTGCGGTTTTGCGATTGGTTTGGCACACCCTCTACCTAGAACTCCAGAGCAGTTCCTTTTGGTCTTTTTCAGACTCTATAACGGAAAAATTCCATCCGAGCATTTGTCACTTCGGGCTCATTAAAACATCGAAGGCGACTAGAGTCATCTTTTGTTTTTTCTCGACTCTTTAAAATTGAAAAAACAAGTTTTGTCTAAAGCGTCTAAAAATTCATTTAATTCGGAAACACACTTTCCCCTTTTGTATTTCAGTTGATCGAGTAATCCGCAATCGTGGAAGAAAGTCAATTGAAACCCCGTCGTTCGCGGAGGCTTACAAGTCAACCATCTTTGTCTCCGGAATCGAAAATAGTACGGACAAAGCGAACTCGTTTAACCGGTTCGAAATCTCCTATTAAAGTTAGAACAAGTGTTCCAACAACATCCGAGATTCTGGTTACTCCAAACATTTCTGGAAACCCTGCCTCTACAGAAGAATTTCAACAGCCACAGAGGGACGGTGATACTGATCCTAGTTTGAGAGCAAACACTTGTGTTACTGAACGAGTTCCATCTGCAACCGGTTCGGAGAGTCTTGCTCCTCAAACATCTGTCGCTGTCGATTCAACCCCTTCTTCAGCACCAGAAATATTTTACGGACCTGACGGTCTTCCCCTTCCACCTGGTTTGATTGCGATAGAGGAAATTGTAGAAGATCCGCAAGCAAGTACTCCAACACAATTTGGAGTCGGGGTCACTCTGTTTCCTTCTGCATCAGAAGTTAGTCCATCACCAGTGGAAGTTCCTGTAGAATCGCTAGGTAATCTTTTGGATAGACTCAAAATGTCTGAACAACCGTCAACATCTAGGACTGTGTCAACTGACACAGCGACAGCAGAACTTCCTGCCTTCACTCCGACAATGTTTGCCGGCGTACCATCTGTCCCAACTAGCTCACAACCGCTAGAAGGAGTCCATCTAGGGGCTATTTCGACAGTATGGTCCGTTCCTATTTGTCCCTCCGGAATAATATCCGGCAACTCTTATGTTGAGACTCGACAAATTGATCCATTTGGAGGTCAATTTGGGCAATCCAGTCCCCAAGGGCAGACAATCCCCTTGAGTTCCGGATTACCACCGTATGGAGGGCAGTATGCCCTTTCATTACCCCCTCCGGGAGGATATCCATACGGGAGTTCACAACAGTATTCAGGTTATACTGGAGTTACGTCAAGTGGTTGGGTACCTATACTACCCCAACAACCAAGAATTGTGTATTCTATGCAACAATGTGTACCTATGTCGAACATCCCGACAACACCAGCTATTGTAACAGTGTCACAAGTTCAAACGCTGCCTGCTGTATGTCAACCTCAGTTTTCTCAGGTTGTAATGCAACAACCCCTTGACCCTGTGACTCAACCACAATCGCCAACTGGTGGGACGACACAGGTCCAAACGGGTACAATTACCCCACACCTTGGTCCAACGGTTAGTATAGCGCAACAAAACATGGCTTCACAACCGTGGCTGGTGCAATACCAACAACCACAATTCCAACAAGTGTAACAAGGTTCTGAGCAGCAGATCTTTGCGAACAGTGGACAGCTGTACATTCAAAATGGTCAAAATCAACCACTTTACAGTGGTCATGTCCACCAACCGTACCAGTCGTACCAGCATCAACTACATTATGCTGGTATGCAAAGGCCAACTGCTCAGGCAATTCCATCGTATCCTGGGTATGCTTCGCCTAACCTGAATCAACAGTTACCATTCGTGGCAACTTTAGAGTTACCCGATTTACACCGGTTAACAAATGATCCAATTGCTTACGCCCCTTGGTGGCCAGCGATTCCTCATAAACTTCCATCAGATACTCCTAAATTTAATGGAAATCCAGGTGAAGACCCATCGAATCACGTGATGACATTTCATCTATGGTGTTCATCAAAAACCCTAAACGATGACTCGATAAGGCTTCGCCTCTTTCAGAGGACATTAACGGGTCCAACGGCAAAATGGTATATTGAATTTCCTAGAGCTTCGTTCGACAATTTCAGCACCTTAGCCACGACTTTTTTAACCCATTTTCAATTACCGATAAGGTATGAAACGGGAACGGAAATCTTAACCAACTTCAAACAGACAATGGCCACTCACATATCTGATCATATACATGAGTGGCGACGACGTCGTAGGATGGTAAAAACGTACGTTCCTGATCAGCTATTAGCTGAATGGTTTATCAAGTCGTTACTTCCTGCCATAACGGAAGATGTGGCAAAGGGGGGAGTCGTAACAGAAGAGCAAGTTATCGCTCGTGCGCAATATCTAGACTTGGTCTATACTCAGTCTGGCACGCTCTACGACAAAATACCTGACGCCCCTAGACCAGAATTCTCAATTCCTCCTCCTCCTAAATCAAACAATGACTCTCATGCCGGCGATGGTGTGATTGGCACGACAAACGCGAAATTGACAAAGGCTGCCTCCAAGAAGGCCCGCAAGATTTCCGATCAAAATGCAAAAGATGAAATTCTTGCTTCAGAAGTAAATGTCGTATCAGCAGATAAGGGCAAAGAAACCAAACAACCAGGAAGCAAGAAGAAACAAAGCAAAGGGAAGAAGAAGAAACAGGGTGAATCATCTGCTGAAAAAACTTCTTCAAACCCTCCTGGAGATAGGAAACCCCCTTTCGGGTGTCAGATATGTGATGAGAATCACTGGACGAGAGAATGTCCATACAAATCTGAGCTTAAAAGATTCTTTAAAAGTTCGCAAACCTCAGCTGTGTTAACTGACCCGTTTCCAAATCCAGGAGCGAATCTGGTTGATAGTGGAAATGCTTCCCCGTCGCAAGTGCTAATGTTGTCGATTTCAAAACAACAAAATGATGCTTTGATTTCAACAAGGAACAAAGATTACGGGAATCCGCAGCTATTGAACGACAAAGGTAAAGATCAACCAAGTAGTTCAACAACAACTTCGACAGAAGTTGTACCACCCATCATTCCTGAATTAACAATAAAACCGCCGAAGGGAGTAGTACACAAGTTGACATTTAATCCTCGCGCTAGAGCGGCGCAGCATTATAACATAGTGGAAGATTTGGCCCAATCACCATCCACTATGTCGACTCTTGAAGTACTACAAAATTGCCCATCCCAAAGGCAGGCTTTGTTATCAGCCATTGGTGGGGTTGATCCTAAGGACTCCAATCTTGTATCCTTTGACCACAAAGGATACGATCCTCAGTTACCAGCTCAACTAGCTTTCCTTATTCAAGTGAAAGCCCTCAACAAAAATGTTCATCGAACAATTATTGATGAGGGGGCATCTACATGTATTATGTCGATGAGTTGCTGGAAAACTTTAGGATCTCCAACCTTGTCGCGATCTTCGACGACATTAAAAGCATTCGACGGAAGGACATATACCCCATATGGTATCCTAAATAACTTGAAGGTTGAACTAAAGGGAAAAACAGTAGAAATAGATGTTGAAGTCATCGATGGGAATCTTGATTACAACATCCTACTAGGAAGACCGTGGATATATGCCATGGCAGCTATTGTGTCGACCTATTTTAGAAGGATTGCATTTTCCTTTCAACGGGGGATTACAATTGTCGACCAACAAAAATTCCTCCCCAGTGGTTCACAAGTTACAGGAAGCATTCCCATGATCCATGGAAGCCCCCATTCGCTTCAGAATATCGGAGTAAGCCTACTAAAAGATCATATACTAATGGGAACTTTCGCTCTTCCACCTCCAATCAATTTGGCGGAAGTAGCGTCGATAGAAACCTACAATATGATATCTTCCATAAAGATCTCAGAAAACGATATCGACATGGATAATGCATTGGTTTTGCCCCCAAGCCCAATAGAAATATTATAGCAATCAATGTTTCTAGCATGGGAGGCAAACCCGAATCAACGCTCGTCAAGCGTTTGCGTAGATAGGTCTAGAGAATATGGTACCCCTTCAGATCCTTGGTCGCGAGTGCATGGAACCGACGAAGGAATTCTACAATCAATGATGATTGAAGGGGCCCCATGGAATGATCACTACCATCGTTCCCTTCTTCCTGATTATAAAGAAGATACTCAAGATGACCTTTATCATCCTTCAATTTTTGAATTTCTATCAAATACTGTAAATACGGTGGATTCCGAGCGAAACTTATCCAACATTGAAGAGACTATAACCATAAATATCTCGACCAAAACAAATGTTGTAGAGAATATTTATGTCAGCAAAGGTTGTTCTCCTTCAGAACTAGAAATATACGAGGCTCTTTTTCGCGAATTCAGAGATGTCTTTGCTTGGTCATATGATGAAATGCCAGGCATTGACTCGAGTATCATTGAACACGAAATTAAGATGTATCCAGATGTCAAACCAGTACGACAGTGGCTCAGGCAGGTGCACCCCAAGAAAGCCGCTGCCATTAAAGCAGAAGTTGAAAAACTTCTCCATGTTGGTTTCATCTACCCGGTTCCTCTAACCGATTGGGTGTCGAATATTGTCCCTGTTATGAAGAAACAAGGGACAATTAGAGTGTGTGTCGATTATAGGGATGTAAATCAAGCTTGTCCGAAAGACAACTACCCTACACCCTTCATTGACCGGATAATTGATGAATGCGCCGGATGTGAAATCTTTTCATTCATGGATGGATTTTCCAGGTATAATCAAATAAATATCCGCCCACAGGACCAGTCAAAGACTGCATTCATTTGTCCGTGGGGCACATTCGCATATCGAAAATTACCCTTTGGTTTAAAGAACGCAGGAGCGACGTTTCAGAGGGCAATGAATTATGCCTTCCATGACATCAAGAACATCGTTCAACCATACCTCGACGACCTTCCGGCTCATTCGTGAAAGTGGACTGATCATCCGCAGCATTTAAGAGCGATATTTCTACGTTGCCGACACTACAAGATACGACTCAATCCGCACAAATGTGTATTTTCCGTCGGTTCTGGTCGTTTACTTGGCTTTGTAGTCTCCAAGGATGGGATTCGTCTCGACCCGTGCAAGGTTCAAGCAATCATAAATTTGCCTCCACCTTCGAATTTGCTTCAAATTCAGAAACTCCAAGGGAAAGCAAACTTTTTGAGGAGGTTCATTCCAAATTACGCCGAGCTTGCTAAAGGTTATACACATCTTTTGAAAAATGAGGTACCCTTCGTTTGGGATCAGGTTGCGCAAGCTTCCTTTGATGCTTTAAAAGATTCCTTAATAAAAGCATCATTAATGTACGCCCCCGATTATCAAAGAGATTTTAACTTGTATTTGGCTGCAGCAGATACAACCATCGCAATGGTTTTAGTTCAATAAATCGATGGAATTGAACACCCTATATATTATTTAAGTAAAAACTTAAATGATACAGAAAGCAAATATTCTTATGTCGAAAAACTAGCGCTTGCAGCTGTTCAAGCGATACAAAGATTTCAACACTATGTCCTCTTTCGGAAAACTACCATTCTGTCTGATTGCAACCCCATGACTTATATATTGTCGTGACAGTTGCTGGGGGGCAAGTATTCAAAATGGATAATAATCCTTCAAGAGTTTGATCTGGAATTTGTAAAATCCAAATCAAAGAAAGCTCTAGTTTTTGCAGAATTATTGTGCGATCTCCCATCGTCGTCCAACGATGAAACATCCGAAGAATCAATCGTGGATGAGAATTTGTTTCTGATATCTACAAGCAATGAGTGGTATGGAGATATCATAATTTATCTCCAGACCCAAAAATTCAGGCCAAGTACCTCTCACTCTGAACAAAAACGTATACGATACCAAGCAAAAGACTACATGATCGTCGGTAATACGCTTTACCGTCGTGGTATCGATACAGTTCTGAGAAGGTGCCTCACCCATGAGGAGGCCGAAAAAGCCCTGAATGAGTGTCATTCAGGCGCGTGTGGGGGGCATCAATCTGGATATGCTACAGCACAAAAAATCTTACGAGCAGGATACTTCTGGCCAACCATGTTCAAAGATTGCATAACCGCAGTCAGAAGTTGCCATGCTTGTCAAATTTTTGATAGCAAAACCAGAAGACCACCCACACCTTTATAGCTGATAGTTGCTGTTGGGCCTTTCGCCAAATGGGGCATCGATTTCATGACATGTAACCCCACCTTGACCAGGGGGCATGGGTATATTATAGTTGCCGTGGACTATTTTACCAAATGGGCCGAGGCGATGCCTACATTAGATAACACTGGTGAAACAACTGCCCTTTTCTTTTTCAATCATGTAGTCGCCAGATTCGGCATACCACAAGCTATAGTCACAGATCATGGATCGCATTTTCGCAATCACATGATGGTTGAATTAACTGCCAAGCTAGGGCTATCTCACGACAGCTCTACTCCGTATTATCCGCAAGCCAACGGACAAGTTGAAGCGATCAACAAGGTCCTGAAGTGTATGTTGCAAAGGATGATCGGAGTTCACAAAAGAAGGTGGCACCTAATCCTATACTCAGCCTTGTGGGCTTACCGAACATCGGTAAGGAATGCGACCGGGTTCACACCCTTCCAACTGGTATATGGCCTGGAAGCAGTCTTACCAGTCCAGTGCGAAATCTCGTCTCTTAAACTCGCAATCGATCTCCTCCTCGGAACTTCAGAAGAAGAGGCCCGTTTCTTGGAATTAATCCAATTGGATGAAACCCGTCGTGATGCCACTTTGGCTAATGAATCCCATAAGAAACGAGTCAAGGCACAGTTCGACAAAAATGTCAAACCCCGTGTCTTCTCAGAAGGTGACTTGGTCTTGCTTTACGACCAAGAATCCGATAAATTGGGAGCAGGTAAGTTTAATTCTTTATGGATGGGCCCCTATATTGTTAAACGAGTGTTAGCAAAAGGAGCCTACGAGTTAATGGATTATGACGGAATTCCACTGGCGCAACCTCGTAATGGGTTGTACCTCAAGCGTTACTATGCTTAAATAGTAACCAATATGCTTTTGTTGTGTTTTGTTTTCGCTAAAGTGTTCATTTTGGTCGAGTAATCCACCTTTTTACATTTATTGCAGATGTCAAACCTTTTAGAGACATGTGTTGGATATGCCGACGGAGCGAGTCATAGTTCGCGGAACCTGTCCTCCGCAGCCTGGGCCATTTTTGATCAAGCGGCGAGTTAGTAAGTTTCAGAGGTGTATGTATTGGTCAATCAACGAATAACATCGCCGAGTATAGCGCGTTGATAGAACTGCTCTCTGATGCCATCACCCATGGTATACGCCGACTAATCATCAGGCTAGACTCACAACTCGTAATACTACAACTCAATGGTATATATTCCGTCCGAAATCCAGCCATTTATCGCATGTTCCTAAGGGTTAAGATTTTGGAAAGACAATTTGATTTAATTCAATACCAACATATTTCCAGAAACTTAAACACATTAACTGACTCATTAGCAAACTATGTGTTAGATAGACATTTGCGACATTTATAAAAAGAAACACATCATCAATGTTTTACATGTGGATCATATAACTCAACCAGAATAAAACCCCGAAAATCAAAATATATATATATATAGCTGTTTATGGTTTACATATAATGTCCTGTAACCAAGACAAAATCGGTCACATGACCCAAAAACTCAAAATGCTAGGGGGCACCCTAGTCTAGTGATGCTCATGATAGCACGTCACAGCCTGTGCGATCATGCGTAAGAGACGAGTCCATCGTCTAGGCACACCAGTAGTATGTCGCTGCAACTGTAAAGGTAGCTCGTCGATCCTCACATCTGGAATACCGAGAGTAAGGCTCTCAACCTGCTCCTGCACAGCTGTGAGGGTCTCGGCCACATCAAGGTCACCAAGAATAACCCTCCCGGCAGCCTCTCCTGCTGGGGCAGCGGCTGGCACTCTCAGGCGAACTACTGGACGAACAGGACCAACATCTGCATGTACACATGAGTTTGATTAAAATCTTGATAGAATAAAGCACAAGGACATTATAAATAAAAACAGTAAACAGTGATTTGGTCGAAGATTTTACCAATAGCGCCCCACTGCTCGCCATCCGGCAGTACTAAATCCGGATCACCCCGGAAGTCCATGCCAGCATATGGATACTCGGAATAGACCATCTCCTGACGATCAAACCACCTAAAGAAGGTATCAGAAAAAGAAATCTGAGATTGACCAGCATGCTTAGACATATGGTCAACCCATCTCTGCATGTGTGGTTCAGTAGGAGAAGGTAAGTCAAGAGCAATGTACTGTAGCTACATCAGTGGTGTCTTCTCCAAGGCAAAGGCGGTCAAAATAGAACCGAACCCAAAGTTCTTCAACCTCCCGTCCTTTACCTTGGTCAACTGACTCTTCATCACAAGAAGTACTGCATCACACCAGTTGAATATTTTCGGTTGGAGGCACTCCAAGGCATGCTGCCTATAGGATCTGTTGGCTACATGAAGAGACGCACTACCGGCCATCCTACCAAAAGTATACAGGATAGACCTAAGGGACCTGTCAGTAACATCATGGATGATGATCTTGCCGTCTTTACTCGGCTGAGATCCTTCCCTGCAATACTGGCAGACATAATCTCTGACAGAGTCACTCCCTCGGGCCGAACCTGACAAAGAGATGGGGGCACCCCGCTTCGACAAGCCAGTCAAGAAGTAAATGTCTACTGCGGTCAAGGGGATAGATTTGCCCCTAATCTGGAAAACTTGATTGATAGGATCCCAAGCATCGAGCAAATACTGCAGTAGGTTGATCTGCTGTCTCATGCTATAGATGCGGAAGAACTTTAGCAGACCACAGTTCCGCAGCGCATTCACCGTAACCGGATCATGTAGGGCAATCATGTCCTCTTCTTCATGTTCTCGTTATCGCCATGTAAGGGTCATTTTGCTCCAAGATATCTGAAAAACAAACATGAGAGGAGTTAGATCCTGGTTTTGATGAGAAACAGGCAAAAATTTTCATCAAAAACTGTGCAACAAAATCCTTTTCTGCGCCCAGCGCACCTGCACGGTGTTCCACCTGCGTTGAAAGTCAAACTGCCTTCATACTGCTTGACATTTAGCGTAGGTTTCGAGTGCCCAAGGTGCGCTGATGGCAGAGCGACCCCATCAAACCCCAGGGGCTCATAAAAATAGGGAATGAAGCACAAAATGCAGAAAGGAAACCATGAAATGAAAGAGCTCAGGTTTAGCTCCTACCTGGTCCAGACGGCACCGAGAATCGTCCACAGAATCTCCCGAAATCAGCTGATGAAAATCAAAGGGGAAGAGGCACCTCCAAAGCTCCAACAAACCAAGTCCAAATGAAATGGTAAAATGAGAGTTAAAAACACTTTTTAATAGCTTTTTACGTAGTTCAAAGTGAAATATTAGTGTTTTAATCTTATTTTCAAGCAAATGTTATTCATTTCTAACTAGTTTGATGCAGCAATTGAGGGTACAGTACTATATTTAAAAAGGCAAAGCTATTTATGGTAAAAAATCAAAACAAGACCATCTTATCGAGCAGTTTTAGCACATAGTTCATGCTCGTTAAAAAATAAACATAAGATCGAGCAGTTTTAGCACATAGTTCATGCTCGTTAAAAAATACACATAAAATCGAGCAAGTGTTTCAACCCGCATTTAAGCTCGTTAAAAAATGAACTATCCTCCGGTAAATAACCACCGTGAATGTAACATTATCAGCCATTAAAGCCTTGGTCGTGTTTGCACCATCACCTCCACTTTTCCATTGGACGATCATTCACCTCCATTTGATTGTTTACCCATTTTGAGGAACAGCTGCGAAGAGTGATTTCACTAGCCATCCTTGTGACACTTCCGTGCTTGGAAAATTCCAACCCTTACCTAGAATCAACTGCTACCCATCTTATCACTCGTTCCTCAAAAGACGAGTCTTCTTTAAGCTCTTTTCATCTGACTCGTAAAATATGAAAAGATTGCCGAGTTTTGGCCTTCCAGCTCGTTAAAGCGACTGGAAGTGCTATCCCTCCTCTAGATTTTAATCTTTTTGGACCTGAGGGATTATTGCACAAAAAGATCGAGCGCTTGTTTTGTTCGGCTCGTTAAAACTATCGAAAATTCATCCCTTCTGTATTGTTTTATACTTTTTCGGACTTAAGGGATTAGATGACGAAAAAGGACTTCCGGAGTTAACTTTATGTACCTTTTCAGACTCTCTAAAAATGAAAAGGACCAAGTTATCATTGTCGTTAGACTCGTTAAAAACATTAATAGCGACAAAGTTGTCTTTAGACGAGAACGAGTTTCACTATCGCTAGGCTCGTTAAAACATAGCGATGGGTTTGCCCGAAGGGCAAATTATAGAACAAGCATATGTTATCCTCCTCAAGCTTGACAAAAATAAAGAGGTACTGGTCAGCAATGACTGGGGAAAAATTCGGAAGAAACTCAAAGAACCTTTATTGGTAGCAAGTCGCTCTTGAACATGACACTTCCACTCCGTGCCTGAGTCGGGTTGGGTTGTTTCATTCACCGGTCACATCACCATGGTCTCGCCATACCATCCATCTTTGGGTTAAATGCTACCAATCCATCATACAAGTGTCGCCGATATGTTCAAGAGAAGTCATCCAAATAAGTCAAACCGTGTCCCATCCACTACCATACATTATACTTCATTCTTTCATGACCGCCACCCTGAACCATATATCATCAGATCGTTTTCACCTCCATCAAAATCATTTGCTCCGTTCCGTGTCACTGATGTGGGATACATTAAGGCCCTCCTTTGACGGATCGCTTCTTGTCGACATCAGCTCATTATCCAAGAAGTTGATCTAGGAACACCCCTTCAGTACTTTGAAGCTTGCATGCCTCAATGGCAAGTTTCTCACTTCCGGCGACAAGTATACATCAATGACCTTCGACCGAAAGATTTTTGCGTGGTGTTCGACGCCAAGTCCTTTATTCACACCACGTGAATTGTACTGCAGTACCTTGAGGGTCATTATCATTATCGGTGATTCCTCTCGCGCTTGTTAACAGTTTACATCATTGACTGGTAATCAAGCGATGTCTTTCCATGTTCGACTTCAGAACATTTCTCACATGGATTGAATTGTACTTAGAGTGAAGATCGGACAAGATTGAAGACCCCGGATCTAGTTTCATCCATCCGGGTTGCGATATATATTCAGGAAAAATAAAGACATGGAAATGTACAGCATTACAGAACAGATAATCATCCTACCAAAAGGATGATGATTTCATCAAGATCATCAGTCTACCATCAGACGATTGTCTGTCCTATGTACACAAAAATGAATTTATAAAGCTGAGCATGGGAATGCCCGCCTCAGCTAGATCATGAAAACAATATGAAAAATAATGTATTGTATTGTATCTTATTACAGGTCTCCTCTGTTGTAGGGAAAAGTATCCGACACGGAATGACCCTATCCCACTCTAAGGGTGATAGTACCTCAGCAACAACTGAAAGTAAAGCTATCTAAGATTTCTTCTTTATGAAAGTAAATAGGGGAGAAAGAGATCCACCAATCGATGTCTTTCGCTAGTGTTTGATCCAGTCTTTTCTCCTTACCGCTTGCTCCCAGCTCCTTGCTCTTTCACTGGCCCAGCTACACAAGATCCTGCAAAAGCACAAGAAAGGGAAACTACAAGAAGCATACATCCATAATTGATTCAAGGATTAGAATAAATCAAATATACAAGCATCAATACACCATTAAGATGCATGCATATAGAAGAACCTCAAATGCTTTATTAATGGAAGAAGTAAAGTTCTGAGAGTGTTACAACCATAAGAGGCCCAATCCAGCAACACCTCCCAGCAGAAAGAAATCTCCTCTTCACCTCCTTCAAAGCAATCACCCAATAGTTCTAGACTCAAACCAACAGCACTTCCTTGCATTCACAAAATTCCAGCCTCCTCTAGACCTCATGAGAGAGCTCTATATATAGGATATTTGGAAAAAGGATGAGTCAGCTTGAGACTGACATGAAGCTGACTTGTGTCCTCTCCCTCTTCAGTTATACTCCAGTTCTTGAATCCACTTGGAGATCCTAGCTTCCACTTGGAGTTTAAGGACCTCTTACTCATCATAGGGCGAATTTGCTGATCCAAGTGTCATTTTGGAAGCTTCCTGGGCACCTGACACCTTGCAGAATGACTGTGCCACTTGGCCAATCTCGCCCAGCGTAGGTAGCCTTCAATAGATTTGACATTCAGTGCAGGTACAGAGTGGAGCAGTTGACATTCAGTGCAGATGCTCAGTGGAGCAGTTGACATGATCCTGAAATTGCTTGTTTTTGAGTGTTTTCAGGTGGAGAACTGATCTGAAGTGCTGTGGTTTGCTGACCTTGTTCCTCTAGGGGTAGGAACAACATGTTTAGGGACTTTGGATCCCTTAGATTATTGACATTTCATGCTTCATGCTGTTAGGCACAAAAATGTCTATAACATCCTCCCAGCATTGAAAGAACTTCGGATCCACCTAATAAAGCATTTCACCCGATAAACGGCCTCATACTTTAGGGGGCAACTGTTATAGACATTTTTGTTCCTTACAGCATTGAGCATGAAATGTCCATAATCCAAGGGATCCAAAGTCCCTAAAAGTGTTGTTCCTGCCCCTAAAGGAACAAGGTCAACCAATGACAGCTTCTCCCAGAAGTTCTCCACCAAAAACCACTCAAAACTAGTCAAATCAGGATCAATTCAGATGCTCTACTAGTTGCCTGCGTTGCAATGCACCCCAGTACACTAGCTAGGTGCATTGCAACGTACCTAAAGGCACTACCAGGGTGCGCTGAGCGAGAAATGCCAAATGGCAGTGTCATTTTGCGAGGTGTACAGACCCTGGAAGCTTCCAGAATCTTCCTCAATGACACTTGCCTCAATGAATTCGACCAGTGATGAGTAAGAGGCTCTCAGCCTCCAAGTGGAAGCAAGAACTGACAGAGAGAAGACACAAGTCAAAACCTAAGCTGACTCATCCTCTCCACTTACATCTATATATGGATCCCTCATCCAAGAGATCCAGAGGCTGGAATTTTGTACTTTGCAGAGAATTGCTGTTGGTTTGAGATTGAGATTAGTGTATTGGGTGATTTATGCTTTGTTGGAGGAGAGGAAGGGATTCCTTTGCTGGGAGGTAGATGCTGGATCGGGACTCACTTGGTTGTATCTCCTCTTGGACTTTCTTATCATATCAATAAAACTATTTGAGTTTCTCCTACATGCTGTGTATCAATGATGTTTTGTTATATTTGCATGTTTAGCTTAATCTGATCCTAAGCTTTTTATGAATGTAAATCTATATCTTCGTGTAGTTTCTCTCTTCTATGATCTTGCAGGAATTCGGTGAAGCTGGGCCGGTAAGGGAGCAGGGAGCTGGGAGCTAGTGAAGAGAGGAGCGATTGGATCAACAAACTAGCGAAAGACACAGGTTAGTTACATCCTTCCTCTTCATTTACATTTCATAAAGAAGAATACTCAAGTAGTTTTCCTTGTTTGTTGCTAAGGCACTATCACACCTTAGAGTGGGATAGGGGCATTCTGAATGGATACTTTTCCCAACAACAAATTGGTGACTCCGCTGGGGAACGTATCTAGTTAGTTTATTTGTGTTTCTATTGTTGTTCATCTCATAAACTTAGGAGTGGTGAATCGAACTGCATTTTCCATTTACAAATGCAAAGTAGAGATCTGCTACTCTAGTCCATTCACTGGGCCTGTTTATGATCTGAACAGCTGATCCACAAATGTGCTAACTGCCCTTTGTGATAGCTCTTAGTCCTCCTTTAAATCATCCCTCTAATTGTACCTTATTGATAGCTTTTATCAGGCCAAAAACCTTAGATCAAACTGCAAACCGTGACCCAGAACCCAGAGACAATTCTCGTTTCTGCTTCAGCGCAGGCTCTGTGAAGAGGTTCTTCATTTCAACGCAGGTCTCGAGAGGGCTACCTGCGCTGCAATTCAGTTTCTCTATGCAAGGGGTGCGCTGATCAGCCTTTGCCTTGTGCAGCTGTGGTTCTTTGCTTCTTTTTGCTCAGTTTTATCTCTGTTTTTTGCAGCCTGTTATCAGTGTGTGTACCTATCTGAAACCCCTTTTCTTTGCCTTAATTCCGCCTCAGTTGTATAAAAGAAACTATATTTGTTTTTGTGTATTTGTTACATCATTTTCAGTTTCCCATTACAAAAGTAAACTAGTCATACTGTCGCCCTTAGATCTAGACCTGTCGTAAGTGTCGTTTTGATCTTAGGTGTGAGTTCAATAAGAGCCCGACTCACAACACAAGTGAGTGTCAGACCAAGTAGTTGCTGGTGGCCGAGTTGAAGGCTTCTGAATTAGATGCATGTTCCAACCCTAAGTCATAACCTAACAAGGGGAATGGCAAAGGGGAGCAGATCATTGATGTGGAGCCGAGCATCACTATTGCCATCGCCAAGATCTAGAAGAATGAGCCCAAAGATCCAGAGGATGTGGAGCGTCTTTTCCACTCAAAGTTGTGGTTGAGCGGTTCACCACTATAATTCATTGTCGACAGTGGCAAACAAAAGAACCTCATTTCAGCAGAGGTCATGAAGCGGCTGGGCCTATCGACTACACACCTGTAGCCATACAGTATTGGGTGGCTTCACCAATGATGAGATCTCCAAGTTTGCCAGCAGTTCTGCCTTCCTTACAGCATCAAACCCTTCACAGATGAGGTATTGTGTGATGTTACACCTCTGGATGTTTGTGATGTACTATTAGGCCAGCTATACTTGTGGAGGCGACATTCTGTGTATGAGTCAAGGCCTAGTGTTATCATTATTTCTTTGTGTAATTCATGATATAGGATACTGGAGGTAGCCCCACTTACCGCCACCTCTTTGATCACTGCCAAGAAAGGCGGCAAGCTCATCTCCTAGACTAGTAAATTCATTTTCTGTCTGGTTCACTCCCAAAGTAAGAGGAAGATCGTAGCCACATCCATGACCACCGCAAAGGGTTCCTCCATAAAGCAATAGCAACAAAGTGATATGGTCATGACAGAACATAGGAGCAGCTTCTCCTCACCCACAGGGGTACCACACAAGTTTCAGGTGGGTGACAAAGTTTGGTTACATCTATAGATAGAATGCTTTACAAGATCCCATAAGAAGCTCAGACCACGCCGACATGGTCCTTACACCATTACCAAGGCTATGGGAAATAATGCTTTGGAGCGCATCATTCCTCCACTCCTTCGCCTACACCAAATGTTCAATGTGTACTACCCTCGACCATGCCTCCCACCATTACTAGACACATCTGAGATTCCAGAACAACTCACCAAGGACCAAGTTCAATAGATGGAGGAACTCAACGCAATGGGCACCATTACTTCCTAAGGGGGAAGGAATCTTCTAGGTGGATGTTGGTGGCCACCCACCTATCCCACTTGGACCCCCACAACTGTCTCTTTCATTTTTTTAGTTTCTGTAATTGTAGCACAATTTACTATTTTTAGCAGTTTTTCGGGTCCTAAACTTCCGGAGCCGTTTTGAGGCCCTAAACTACGTTTTTTGGGAAATCTGGGAGCAGCATGGGTACATGGACCGATGTTGCTCTTCCCAAAGTTGTAGTGCTCGAATAGATATTTCTAACGAGCTATTGTATGTGTCAAATGAAGTTCGAGTGCCAAAGTTACGACCCCTGGAAATTAATGTACCAACTTACCCAAAATGAGGCCCACAATTTGGTGTTTCATCTTCTAAACTTAGGTTTCGGGATGTTAAGGGTTTTCCATTGTTTCTCAATAATAAATAGGCCTTTGAGCCTCATTGTAACATAGTTCAGAGGCATGTAGCTGCCACATCTCATCTCAGGGATAAGCTACCATCACCCAAGCTAGTTTATTTAGATTTTTGTTTGTAAGCATATTTTAGTATTTTACAGTAATGAAATGAAGTATTATTTCCATTGCATCTCTGTGTTTATGGTTAGTTCTGTAATTTATTTCATTCCTTTTTAAATCTGGATCAGTGGTACCAGAGTGGTCTGCTTCTTCTCTATTTTTCTTTGCATGTCCCCAACAATGTTGGGATGTAAGGAGTTAGGGCTTGAACTGGTCGAATCTTTGCAAGACTAACCTCGCAAATCCTGACAGCCTCCTATGGTGGATGAGAAGAAAGATGAGGGGGTAGGAGATCTTATCAAAATCTTGCTTGAAGAAGCCCTTAAGTGACAAAGGAACTCGATGATGGACAACTGTGCGAAGATCCTTTAGCGGCTACCCAGAGGTGATGCATCGACTTCCAACAGCTACGTTGGAAATGCTACACCATTTAAGGTATAAGTTAAATTTGAAATCCCCATATTCGAGGGTCAAATAAACACAAATGTTGTAGATAAATGATTAAATCTGTTAGAGGGTTGTTTTTATGTTTATGAATTTTCGAGTCGGGAAAAGATAGTTTTCGCTCTTCTCAAAGAAACCACCCACGTTGAGGACTGGTGGGAAACCTACTGCGAGTAGAAGGATGAAAGTACAGGCTCACTATTTTCAGCCGAACCCACTTGGAATTCATTCTGGGATGCCATCAAGGAGTAGTACTACCCTGTCAAAAGCTAGGAAGACAAATACATCAAGTGGATCACACTGCGGTAGGGAACTGACCAAGATGTGCCAGAGTTCACAAAAATTTTTCATACCCTTCGCACACAGTTGGGTATCAAAGATTCTAAGCTGAATTTGGTACTCAAATACCGCAACTGCCTACACAGCTACATCCATGAAGAGATGGAGTTCATGAACATCTCTTCGCTTGGCATGACATACCGATATGCTGTCAAGATCGAGAAAAAGTTGAAACAGAAGAAGGGAGACTTTGGATCTACGAATCCAAAGCAAGGGAAAGGCTTCCTCAAACTGCAGAACCAGGGACAAAGCCAAGATGATTCAACCCATGACAACCCATCAAAGCCACAAGAAAAGAACAACACCACGAAGTTGAAGAAGGACACTTGAAAGTGGTGTGAGTTCCATAAGAGCCCCACTCACAACTCAAGTGAGTGTCGGACCAAGGATTCGTTGGTGGCCAAGTTGAAGGCTTCCGAATAAGATGCATGTTCCAACCCTGAATCAGAACCCAACAAGGGGAATGGAAAAGCGAAGCAAATCATTGATGCAGAGCCCCACATCACTATTGCCACTACCAAGATCCAAAGGAAGCGGAGTGTCTTTTCCACTCACAGATGTGGGTGAATGGTTCACCGCTGTAATTCATTGTCTACAGTTGCAGCCAAAAGAACCTCATTTCAGCAGAGGTCATGAAGCGGTTGGGCCTACAGACTACACCACACCCATAGCTATACAGTATCGAGTGGCTTCACTAAGGACAAGATCTTCGAGTTCACCAGTAGTGCCGCCTTCCTTACAGCATCAAACCCTTCGTAGATGAGGTATTGTGTGATGTTACACCTCTGGATGTTTGTGATGTACTATTAGGCCAGCCATACTTATGGAGGCAACATGTTGTGTATGAGTTAAGGCCTCATGCTGTCATTATTTGTTTGTGTAATTCATTATACAAGATACCAGAGGTAGCCCCACCTACTGCCACCTCTTTGATCACTACCAAGAAAGGCAACAAGCCCATCTCCTAGACTAGGAAATTCATTTTCTGTCTGGTTCACTCCCAAAGTAAGGGGAAGTTCATAGCCACATCCATGACCCTGGCGAAGGGTTCCTCCACACAGTAGCGGTAGCAAAGGGATACGATAATGACAGAATACAACAACAACTTCTTCTCACCCATAGGGGTACCACACAAGTTTTAGGTAGGCGACAAAGTTTGGTTACATCTACAGAAAGAACGCCTTACAAGACCCCATCAAAAGCTCAGAGAACGGCGACATCGTCCTTACACCATTACCAAGGCTGTGAGAAATAATGATTTGGAGCACATCATTCCTCCATTCCTTCGCCTGCACCAGGTGTTCAATGTGTACCACCCTTGACCATGCTTACCACCATTTTTGCACACATCCGAGATTGCAGAACAGCTCACCAAGGACCAAGTTCAGCAGATGGAGGAACTCAACGCAATGGGGACCATTTCTTCCTAACGGGGGAAGAATGGTCTAGGTGGATGTTGGTGGCCACCCACCTATCCCACCTGGACCCCCACAATTGTCTCTTTCAGTTTTTTAGTTTCCGTAATTGTCGCACAATTTACTATTCTTAGCAGTTTTTCGGGTCCTGAACTTCCAGAGCCATTTTGAGGCCCTAAACAAAGGTTTTTCGGAATTCTGGGGCCAACATGGATCTAAGAAACAATATTTCTCTTCCCAAAGTTGTAGTGCTCAGATATATCTTTCAAACAAACTATTGTACACATCAAACAAAGATCGAGTGCCAAAGTTACGACCCTGGGAAGTTGATGTACCAACTTACCCAAAACGGGGCCCACAATTTGTCGTTTCATCTTCTAGGGTTAGGTTTTGGGATGTTAAGGGTTTTCCATTGTTTCTCAATAATAAATAGGCCTTCGAGCCTCATTGTAACACAGTTCAAAGGCATGTAGCTACCACATCTCTTCCCAGAGATAAGCTACCATCACCCTAGATGGTTTATTTCCATTTTTGTTTGTAAGAATATTTCAATATTTTATAGTAATGAAATGAAGTATTATTTCTGCTGCATCTCTATGTTTATGGTTAGTTCTATAATTTATTGCTCTCCTATTTAAATCTGGATCAGTGGTATCAGAGCGGTTTGATTTTTCTTTGTTTTTCTTTGCATGCCCCCAATGAGCTCAGGATATAAGGAGTTAGGGCTTGAGCTGGTCAAACCTTTGCAAGACCAGCCTCGCAAATCCCAATGGCCTCCCATTGCAGATGAGAAGGAAGACGAGGGGGCAAGAGATCCTATCGGAATCTTGCTCGAAGAAGCCCTCGAGTGACAAAGGGTCGTGATGACAGACAACTTTGCAAAGATCCTTCAGTGGCTACCCAGAGGTGACGCATCGGCTTCCAACAGCTACATTGGAAATGCCACACCATTTAAGGTACAAGTTAATTTTGATATCCCCATATTTGAGGGTCAAATAAATAGAGATGGTGTAGATAAATGGTTAAATCTGCTAGAGGGTTATTTTTCTGTTTATGAATTTTCGAGTTGGAAAAAGATTGTTTTCACTCTACTCAAAGTAGCCCCCCACGTCAAGGACTAGTGGGAAACCTACTGTGAGCAAAAGGATGAAAGCACGGGTTCACTATTTTCAGCCATACCCACTTGGAATTCATTCCGGGATGCCATCAAGGAGCAGTACTACACTGTCAAAAGCTACAAAGACAAATACATCAAGTGGACCATGCTGTGGCAAGGAAGGGACCAAGATGTGCTAGAGTTCACAAAAAAATTTCATAACCTTCGCACACAGTTGGGTATCAAAGATTCGAAGCTGCGTTTGGTACTCAAATACTGTGATTTCCTACATAAGTACATCCAGGAAGAGATGGAGTTCTTGAACATCTCTTCGCTCGGCGCGGCATACTGATATGCTGTCAATATCGAGAAAAAGTTGAAACAGAAGAAGCGAGACTTTGGATCTGCAAATCCGAAGCAAGGGAAAGGCTTCCCCAAACCACAAAACCAAGGACAAATCCCAGATGAGGCAACCCAAGACAACCTGTCGAAGCTAGAAGAAAATAACAACACCACGAAGTCAAAGAAGGACACAGGAAAGTGGTGTGAGTTCCATAAGAGCCCCACTCACAACACAAGTGAGTGTCAGACCAAGCAGTCACTGGTGGCTGAGTTGAAGGCTTCTGAGTCAGATGCATGTTCTAACCTTGAGTCAAAATCTGACAAGGGTAATGGCAAAGGGAAGTAGATCATTGATGTGGAGCCCAGCGTCACTATTATGACCACCAAGATCCAGAAGAATGGGCCCGAAGATCCAGAGGAAGGGGAGCGTCTTTTCCACTCACAAATGTGGGTGAAGCATTCACCACTACAATTCATTGTCGATAGTGGCAGCCAAAAGAACCTCATTTCATTAGAGGTTGTGAAGTGGTTGGGTCTACCGACTAAACCATAGCCACAGCCGTACAGTATCGGGTGGCTTCACCAAGGACAAGATCTCCGAGTTCGCCAGCAATGCCGCCTTCCTTATAGCATCAAACCCTTCATAGACGATGTATTATGTGATGTTACACCTCTGGATGTTTGTGATGTACTATTAGGCGAGCCATACTTGTGGAGGTGACATGCTGTGTATGAGTCAAAACCTCGTGTTGTCATTATTTCTTTGTGTAATTCACTATATAGGATACCGGAGGTAGCCCCACCTACCGCCACCTCTTTGATCACTGCCAAGAAAGGCAGCAAGCTCTTATCCTAGACTAGGAAATTCATTTTCTGTCTGATTCGCTCCCACAGTAAGGGGAAGATCGTAGCCACATCCATGACCCTCGTGAAGGGTTCTTCCACGCAGCATCAGCAGCAAAGGGATACGGTCATGACAGGACATAGGAAAAAATTCTCCTCACCCACAAGTGTACCTCACAAGTTTCAGGTGGGCGACAAAGTTTGGTTACATCTGTAGAAAGAATGCCTTACAATATCCCATCACAAGCTCGAACCACACCGACATGGTCCTTACACCATTACCAAGGATGTGTGAAATAATCCATTGGAGCAAGTCATTCCTCCATTCCTTCACCTGTGCCAGGTGTTCAATGTGTACCACCCTCGACCATGCTTCCCACCATTACTAGACACATCCGAGATTGCAAAACAGCTCACCAGGGACCAAGTTCAGCAGATGGAGGAACTCAATGCAATGGGGACCATTGCTTCCTAAGGGGGGAGGAATGATCCAGGTGGATGTTGGTGGCCGCCCGCCTATCCCACTTGGACCCTCATAACTATCTCTTTTAGTTTTTCAGTTTCCGTAATTGTAGCACAATATACTATTTTTAGCAGTTTTTTAGGTCCTGAACTTCCTGAGCCATTTTAAGGTTCTAAACGATGATTTTTGGGAAATCTGGGAGCATCTTGGGGCCATTGATTAGTATTTCTCTTTCCAAAGTTGTAGTGCTAAAATAGATCTTTCTAACAAGCTATTGTACACGTCAAACGAAGATCGGGTGCCAAAGTTTCGACCTCAGGAATTTGATGTACCAACTTACCCAAAACAGGGCCCATAGTTTGGCATTTCATCTTCTAGGGTTAGGTTTTGGGATGCTAAGGGTTTTCCATTGTTTCTCAACTATAAATAGGCCTTCGAGCCTCATTGTAACACATTTCAGAGGCATGTAACTGCCACATCTCTTCTCATAGATAAGCTACCATCGCCCTAGCTCGTTTACTTCCATTTCTATTTGTAAGCATATTTTGGTATTTTACAGTAATGAAATGAAGTATTATTTCTGCTGCATCTCTGTGTTGATGGTTAGTTCTGTAATTTATTGCATTCCTATTTAAATCCAGATCAATGGTATCATAGCGGTCTGCTTTTTCTCAGTTTTTGTTTGCATGTTCCCAACGAGGTTGGGATATAAGGAGTTAGGGCTTGAACTAGTTGAACCTTTGCTAGACTAGCCTCACAAATCCTGACGACCTCCCATGGCGAATGAGAAGAAAGATGAGGGGGCAAGATATCCTATCAAAATCTTGCTCGAAGAAGCCCTCGAGTGATAAAGGAACGTGATGATGGGCAACATTTTGAGGATCCTTCAACAGCTACCGAGAGGTGACGCATCGACTTCCAACGACTACTCTAGAAAGACCACACCATTTAAGGTACAAGTTAATTTTGAAATCCCCATATTTGAGGGTCAGATAGACACAGATGCCATAGATAAATGGTTAAATATGCTAGAGGGTTATTTTTCTATTTATGAATTTTCGAGTCAGGAAAAGATTGTTTTCGCTCTTCTCAAAGCAGCCCCCCATGTCAAGGACTGGTGGGAGACCTACTACGAGCAGAAGGATGAAACTACAAGCTCACTATTTTCAGCTACACCCACTTGGAATTCACTCCTCGATGCCATCCAGGAGCAGTAATACCCTGTCAATAGCTATGAAGAAAAATACATCAAGTGAACTATGGTGCGGCAGGGAAGGGACCAAGATGTGCGAGAGTTCACAAACATTTTTCATACCCTTCGCACATAGTTGGGTATCAAAGATTCTGAGCTGCATTTGATACTCAAATACTGTGACTTCCTTCACAGGTACATCCAAGAAGAGATGGAGTTCCTAAACATCTATGCGCTTGGCATGGCATACCGATACACTGTCAAGATCGAGAAAAAGTTGAAACAGAAGAAGTGAGACTTTAGATCCGCGAATCCGAAGCATGGGAAAGGCTTCCCCAAACCACAAAACCAAGGACAAAACCAAGACAAGGAAACCCAAGACAACTCATTGAAGCCACAAGAAAATAACAACAACACGAAGTGGAAGAAGGACATAGGAAAGTGGTGTGAGTTCCATAAGAGCCCCACTCACAACACAAGTGAGTGTCAGACCAAGTAATCGTTGGTGGCCAAGTTGAATGCTTCCGAATCAGATGCAAGTTCTAACCCTGAGTCAGAACCTGACAAGGGGAATGGCAAAGGGAAGCAGATCATTGGTGCGTAGCCCAGCATCACTGTTGCCACTGCTGAGATCCAGAATAATGAGCCCGGAAATCTAGAGTAAGGAGAGCATCTTTTCCACTCATAGATGTGGGTGAAGGGTTCACCGTTGCAATTCATTATCAATAGTGGCAGCCAAAAGAACCTCATTTTAGCAGAGGTCATGAAGCATTTGGGCCTACTAACTACACCACACCTGCAGTCATATAGTATCGGGTGGGTTCACCAAGGATGAGATCTCCGAGTTCGCCAATAGTGTCGCCTTCCTTACAGCATCAAACCCTTCATAGACGAGGTATTGTGTGATTTTACAGCTCTGGATGTTTGTGATGTACTATTAGGCTTGCCATACTTGTGGAGGCAACATGCTGTGTATGAGTCAAGGCCTTGTGTTGTCATTATTTCTTTGTGTAATTCCTTATACAGGATACTGGAGGTAGCCCCCCCTACTGTCACCTCTTTTATCACTACCATGAAATGCAGCAAGCTCCTGTCCCAGACTAGGAAATTTATTTTCTATCTGGTTCACTCCCAAGGTAAGGGGAAGATCGTAGCCACATCCATGACCCCCAAGAAGGGTTCCTCCACGTAGCAGCAATAACAAAGGGATATGGTCATGACAGAACATAGGAACAACTTCTCCTCACCCACAGGGGTATGACACAAGTTTCAGGTGGGCAACAAAGTTTGGTTACATCTATAGAAAGAACCCCTTACAAGATCCCATTAGAAGCAGAGACCATGTTGACATGATCCTCTCACCATTACCAAGGTTGTGGGAAATAATGATTTGGAGCACATCATTCCTCCATTCTTTCACTTGCATGAGGTGTTTAATGTGTACTGCCCTCGACCATGCTTCCCAAAATTACTAGACATATCTGAGATTGCAGAACAGCTCACCAGGGACAAAGTTCAGTAGATGGAGGAACTCAATGCAATGGGGGCCATTTCTTCCTAAGGGGGGAGGAATGATCTAGGTGGATGTTGGTGGAAACCCACCTATCCCACTTGCACCCCCACAATTGTCTCTTTCAGTTTTTCAATTTCCGTAATTGTAGCACAATTTACTATTTTTAGCAGTTTTTTGGGTCCAGAACTTCTGGAGCCGTTTTGAGGCCCTAAACGATTTTTTTTGGGAAATATGGGAGCAACATGGGTCCATGGTCTAATGTTACTCCTCCCAAATTTGTAGTGCTCAAATAGATATTTCTAACGAGCTATTGTACGTGTTAGACGAAGATTGGGTGCCAAAGTTACGACCCTAGGAAATTGATGTGCCAACTTACCCAAAATAGGGCCCACAATTTGGCGTTTCATCTTCTAGTGTTAGGTTTTGGGATGTTAAGGGTTTTCCATTATTTCTCAACAATAAATAGGCCTTCAAGCCTCATTGTGACATAGTTCAGAGTCATGTAGCCGCCACATCTCTTCTCAAAGATAAGCTACCATCGCCCTAGCTCGTTTATTTCCATTTCTATTTGTAAGCATATTTCAGTATTTTACAGTAATGAAATGAAGTATTATTTCCACTGCATCTCTGTGTTTATGGTTAGTTCTATAATTTACTATGTTCCTATTTAAATCCAGATTAGTAATACCCATAGTTATTGTAAATGCTTTTCATTTACTATTATTTACTTTTACTATATGAAACTTTAGTAACTTAATTCTTAGAGGAAAACATCGAGTGAATCTCTAAATGTTTGAAAAATATTATTTTTATTATGTTGTTAATGAAATTACTATGAGGAGTCTTGGAAACTCATGAAACACCCTAAAACAAATTTTAACTTACAGGCAGTTGGAGAAAATTATCTTCTCTCATTTTCCTAGAGCTTAAACCATCTCAATGGGAAAACATGGTGTTTTCAACAATAGGGGAGCGAAACCACCTTACAAGCAAGAGGAGAAGACTGTATACCTAAACAAGACAATGGGAAGGTGTGGTAGGACACTGCTTGAGGAGTATTTCTTGAGTTGGACTAGAGCCAGTGGGAAACTCCAACATAGATGAAAGTCTACAAGTTTTAGGCTATATTGTGGGGGTGTTGAAGCTTGTGAACTACCTTGAAAATTCTATTATCAATTGGTTCTTTTGGAAATTGTGAAGCTTGGGGGGACACTAGATGTAAATTCTAGTCTTGTTGGAAGGGAGGAGCGACCTTTTCTAGAATCGAGTTCATCAATTGTTTACAAATCCACTCAAATAAGTGCATTTTATTTTCTTGAATTTATGTTTCTTTGTAAAGGCTATACATCATGTAGTAATAAAAACTGTATTGTTGAACTTTTATCTATTGTATTACAGTATTTACAAAAGGAAAATAGAAGGACTGATGTTAGAAGATTATTTTTGTAAAGGAACACATGAAGTACTATTGTTAGAAGTTTCTTTCCCTAAAAGAAAACTTAACAAAATATTTTTTTCATTGGGATGTTCCTTTACCTTAATTAAAGTCTTATAAGTTGAATTCCATCAGCAATGGAATATTAAACCCTACCGGGTGAATTTTGGTAAGCACAAAACCAGGTAGTCTGTGAAATGAGTAAAATAAAATATGGGTTATGTATATTCGATAGGCTTTAATAATCAAATTGGGAAGACTTAAGGAAGTTTAAATTATGGACTTAGATAACTAGGATGGATAAGATCTTACTATAAGGAAGAAGGCCATTGGCGGCAGAAGTCATTTGTCGACTAGAAATAGGAAGAAAATATCCTATGTCCCCAGCACATTATAGAGGAATGAGGTTCCGCTTTAGCCAGCGATTTTATTAACAACAAAATTATTAAGAACCGAGAAAATGTTGACAAAACCTTTTTTAAAAAACTTTAATCAAGTATATTAATGTGTTGTAACGGGAATAACAACATAAATAAAGTAGGAATGAAACCATCAAGAATGTGACATTAGAGAAATGTTGAACCATTCATAACCAACCCATAATTATCATGTTGAACTTTAATTTGACCAAATGGATCTTTATTTTTATGATACATTATTTTATGTAGGAGGAATTAGGCTTTTTAGGAATAGAGAAAGAAAAATAAAAAAGGAGAAAACCAAACATTAGATAAAATATCAATAACAAGTAGTTATAACTGAAAAAAAACATTCAGGGAACTTCTTCAAAATAACCATCAGTACAACTATAAAATTAATTACAGTGTTTGTAAGAGATACTGTAAAAAAAATTACAATTACTCATATCTTAAAGCAATGGTTTTTAGCGCTTCATGTACTGGAAAATAGTTGATAAAACTATAATATTCTAAAATTACAAACTATACAGTTAAACTCAGATAATTTGAGGAAACACCACTAAGGATATGCTCCATAAACTAAACCCTAACCATCAACCACCCTTAGCAAAAAAATTAAACCCTCACTCACGATGACATGAGGCCATGTAAATGAATAAAACTTAAATTATGGCCTTGGTGAGAAACCAACCAAATCATGGGAAAAAGGAAATAAGTGCCTGGTTACATCATGGAGAAAAAATCATAGCTAGAGTTCAAATCTAATATTGAGTTGGTTAAGAACTCACTTGCACGCAAAGTAAAACTTAGCTACAAGAAAAAATCTGACATCTTCTAAGAAAGGAAGTGAGAATTAGCGAAAATAAATACGGGTTACCTCATAACCTTCCCTCAGTGGAACGGGTGAAGGAACCACCCTTAGAATCCCAAAGCAAATCAAGTTATCTAGTGGCAACCAGAGATACAAACTACAAACTAGCACTTTGGCCAACAAGCCCTCGCCTATGGGAATGTACCCAGTTGAGGTATCAACGCCATAAGTATTGAGCCTAGCTAGGATGTGAGAACCCTTCACAATAGAGAACAATTCATAAAATTCAAATACCAAAAATAAAAAAGGAGGAGTTTAAACCCTAACTCGAAAGATGATAATAACAGTTAGAAAATAGACAAGGAGTTTACCTCGATTGAGGTGGCTGGTTGTGGTTGCATTATAGCAGTGAGGCCTGAAGGCTTAATTAGTTGTAGAGCCTTTCCTTTGAATAGGAAGGTGATAAAATGACCGACAATCAATAGGATATGGGAGATTCGTTACCCTAACTTCCTCCTGCAAAACCTAAGTCATTGGGTCCTTCACCCTGATATCAACTGTGTAGATCTCGCTAGGTAGCTATTTAATATTTTTCCACCATTCCTAGGACATGCAACTAGTGGAAATAGATGAACATGCAAGACATGGTTTGTAATTACTAACCGAATACCATGTTTGTGTGTGCCAAATTCACTCGTAACAACAAATTCATGATAAATGAAGAGATTGGGCTATAAAACAAAAACACAAATATTGTATTGTAAAGCTAAAGTCAAAGCTCTCATAATAACCCTAACATATTACTCATCCAAGGGAGCGAATAACCATTAGTTTATTTACAAATTGTACAACATTATACTACCAACAACATCTAAAATATTCTGCATGTTAGGGAATTAAATAATAGGATTAATGCATACATAAGCCATATCGCATGGTTGTAGGTTAAATGGAAAGGATAACTTAATATTACTATTATTATTATTTTTAATTTAATAATAGTAATTATTATTTCACTTTGTTCTTATGTTGGATAAATATTACAAGTGGTATCAGAGCATCATGCTTTCAACATTGTGGCCTGTCCGGAAAATTGTGAAATAATAAACGTGTTGATGATTACAAAAAATAGAAGCAGCGTGAGGAGGGGAACTAGAATCACTCCAGTTGGGAGTCAATCAATAAAATTCGGAGTTGTGCCAATGGCTAAACATAATTTGTAGATGTGGGTTCAATTGGGAGAGGTGCCCCGCAATACAAATATTATCCTACTAGAAATAGTTTAGCAATTAAGAGAAGAGATGAAATATTTAAGAGCTCACAATAAAAGTTTGAGGCAAGAACATGAAAGGATCTTGAATATTTTCTTTGATATAAAAAACCAAAGAGAGTTGAATCCAAGTCCTGTTGATGGCAATAGAACTGAAATACATCAACAGAAGGAGGGAAGCACAAAAATTGAAGGAGGCCAAGTTGGTAATGAAGAAGGATTAAAAAAAAATTTATGGTGGAAAAGGAATCAATAGGAGAAAGGTTGAAAGGTTGAATTGCAAGGATAATTCAAGAAAATCAAACCCCCAACATTTCATGGAGAGGTGCATGAAAATTTTGAAGCCTCGTTAATCAACATGAACAAATATTTTCATATTTACCAATATGATGACAATTTAAAGGCCAGGTTGGAAATTTATCAGTTGCAAGGCAAAGACACCCTATCATGGTAATAAATCAAAATTGTACAAGGAATTAACGAACATGAAGTAACTTGTGACAATTTTCATATACAATTTAAGGATAAATATTTAATAGAATGATTATATGATGAAAAATCAAGAGATTTTCATGATTTGAAATTGGGATAACATTCCATGAATGAGTTTCTAACCATGTTTACTTCTTTATTAAGATACATCCCCTATATCCCTCTAGAGAAAGACAAGGTGCATCGTTTCATCAATACTTTATGAATTCTGATGAAGGACATATTAGAATTTGATAATCCAAAGTTGGCAGATGAATCTATTTGAAAAGCTCGAATTTTGTATAAACAAATAAAGAAAAAAGGGGAAAGTGGCAGAAGTTCGAGAAATAAAAAGGAGAAGAAATGTTTCCAGAATGCTAAAAATGCAAAACTTGTTGGTGTTAACAATGCACCCAAAAAACAACATAGTGGATGTCCATGGAAGAATTAACGATAATTTAGACCATCAAGTGAAAACAGGTAAGTTGAGGCATCAAGGAAGTCAATGCCTACCCAATTCAATAAAACTCCTTCGCAGTGATGGGTTTGTGGGGAACCCCACTATTATAAAAGTTATCCTCACATCACTCAATTAGAACCTACCACTCATATTCAAGAATCTTCTATAGTTGGGGAAGTAGCAAGAAATATACCAACAATCAATGTTGCTTTGGAAGATCACCGGGCTAAATATCAACCTATGATGGTAGAATTTGAAGGTAAAATATCTAACCATCATGTTTCCATTTTAATAGACCCAGGTGAAAGCCTTAGTTATATTAGTCTGAAATTAAGTAGAGTTGGGTAATTTTTAAATTTCCAAATTTAAAAACCGTGGTTAGTACAACTAACATCTAGGGCTAAAATAAGACTGATTTCTAAAGTGGAAAACTATCTTGTTGAAATAGCAGATGAACAGATTAAGGAGAATTTAAATATATTTCCTTTAGGATACTATAATGTATTAAATGGAATGGATTTGTGAGAAAGACATTGGTATCTAGTGAACTGTAAGGACAACACCATTAGCTTCCTCAATGAAGAAGGTGTTAGACAAGAAATGAAGGGGATTAAAAGAGCCATTAAATTATGACATATTACAACTAACGAGTTGAGAAAGTGAATATCAAAAGGTTGTCAAATATATTTTGTGCAGATGGGATATACCAATTTTAAGGATACATATAACTGCCTTGGAAAACATACCATTTATTCAAGAGTTCGTGTATATATTTCTGAAGGAAATTCTAGGGTTACCTCCTAAAAGGGATATTAAATTTACTATATAACTAATCCCATGAGAAACCCTGGTGTCAAAAGAACCTTACCATATGAGAATATTTGAACTAACAAATATTAAGATGCAGTTGCAAGAGTTACCTGAAAAAGGTTACATCCACCCAAGTGTGTCCCCCTGGGGAGCTCTAGTGTTGTTCATGAGGAAAAATGATGCAGCTTTGAGATGGTGTATCGATTATAGGCAACTGAATAAGTTATCCATAAAAAATAAGCGCTCGTTGCCAAGAGTTGATTATCTATTAAATCAAGTGTGCTACCGTATTCTCTAAAATTGGTTTGTGGTCATGTTAACATAAAATAGGGATAGGAGAGGAAGATATCTATAAGGAAATGTTCATGACTCGCTATGGTCATTAAGAATTTGTTATTTTTCCATTAAAGCTTACTAATGCCTGAGAAACATTTATGAGTCTGATGAATGACATTTTTCATCCCTACCTAGACTAATTTGTTATGATTTTTATTGATGATATTTTGATTTACTTGAGGAATTTGGAATAGCATAATGAAAATTTGCAAATAGTGTTACAAATATTATGGGAAAATCAACTATATGCTAAGTATAGTAAATTCAATTTTTACAAAGATCAAATTAAATACGTGGGACATATAATTTCATTAGAAGGCATAGTTATAGATCTTGACAAAATTAAAACTATCATGGAATGGCCTCTACCCAGAAATTTTGTAGTCATTAAGCCTTTCATGGGTTTAGCACGATATTACTCCCATTTTATAGAAGTATTTTCTATAATAACTTACCTTATAACTTAATTGTATAAAAAGGGAAGAGACTTCAAATGGACAATGGAGTGTCAACTCAATTTTGAGCAATTAAAACATTTTTTGACTATAGCTCTTCTGCTAAAAGCTGCAGACCCAGAAAAATAATTTACCATTTGCATGGGTGTGTGCCAAGATGGTGTTGGGGGAGTTCTAATTCAAGAAGGTAGAGTAATAGATTATGAAACACTTAAGTTAAAAGATCATGAGCATTGATATTATGATTATGAATTGGAACTAACAACGGTAGTTCATGCCTTAATGGTATGGCGACATTACCTGCTAGGAAAAATGTTCCTTCTAATGACTGATCATAGTAGTTTAACAAGCTTTTTTAAACAACCTAATTTGAATGCACGTCAATCTAGGTGGACTTCCTTTCTAAGATAGTTTGAATTTGATATTAAGCATCTTATAGGTAAATAAAATTGTGTGGCCAATGCACTAAGTAGGAAATTATGTTGTGTATATGAGATTTTTTATGGCCAAACAGAGATCAATGTTTATGAACAGATCAAAGAAGCTACCCTATGGGATCGAATGTAAAACTTTTTATGGCTCTAAGCCAAATAAGAAAAAAAATTCGAGGTGAATCTGAACATGGTACAGTCAATAATAATTTTTTATCCTTTAGGGGAATAATATATGTACCAAATCAAACATCTATTAAATAATTTATGTTGGACGAGTTTCAAAGAAGCCCAAATTCTTCCCATCCTGGGTATGAAAAGTTATATTATTCCATGAAAAAAGACTACTTTTTTCCTAATATGATAAAAAGCATTGTGGAATATTTGGCCAAATGCTTGAAGTGTCAACAGGTTAATTCTTAGCACCAACACCCTGCTGGTTTTCTTCACCCATTACCAGTACCTGAAAGGAAATGGGATACAAGTACATTAGATTTTATAATTGTCTTACCTAGATCTAAGAAGTAAAATGATTCCATCATGGTAGTACTGTATAAATTGAGCAATGCATCCCATTTCAACCCTATCAAATCCATATACAAAACTATTCAAATTGCAGATATATTTATGAAAGAGATATTTCAGTTACATGGTATGTCGAGAGTGATAGTTTCATATATGGATTTAAAGTTTAGGTCTACATTTTAGAAGGCCCACTTTACTATATTGGGTACTCAAATCTAGTTCAGTACTACATATCACTCACAAATAGATGGGAGGACTGAATGTGTGAATAAGGTACTTGAAGATATGTTAAGAATGTATATAATGCAATGAACAACCAAGTGGGAGGAATATCTCCATTTAGTTAAATTCACATATAATAACATCTAGCACGAGTCAATGAAAATGATCCCTTTTGAGGTATTACATGGTAAAAGATGTAAGACACCCACTAATTGGACTATTCCCAAAGATAACTTAATACTAGGACTCCACAAGGTAGTACAAATGGAGCAAATGGTAAAGGGGTTTGGTAGAGTTTAAAAGCTACTCAATATAGACAAAAGGACTACACAGACAAGAAGATGACTTATAGATAATTTCATGGGGGGGTCATGTGTATGTGTTAATTAAACCTAAGAAAAGTACTTTAAAATGGGGTGGCTATGCAAAATGAACACCCTGATATTGTGGACCCTTCTAGATTTTGGAAAGGGTTGGACCTGTAGCATACCAACTTTCACTACAAAGTCATATACAAGTCCACAATGTGTTTCATGTTTCATTATATATATATATATATCATTCACTTGGGGGATGTGCAAATAAAATCTAATGTTAAATTTATGGTTATGTATGTTTTGAATTAATGATTTAAAAAAGAAAAATAATGATGTGTTATGATGATGAAACATGTCTAATTGTACAAAGAGATCCTGGTAGATCCTATCCATGTACTTTTAATAATAGAGAAATAATAAGGTGAGCTAGCACCCAGGTTAAAGTGCAATGGAGGTACTTTAGCATGGAAGATGCCATGTGGGAGGATGAAAGCTTTATGCGACAAGCATGTCCTGACCTACTCAAAGGGAAAGAATTAACACGAGGGACAATGTTTTGCACGGGGGGAGATGTAACACCCCTGTTTATTGTAAATACTTTTCATTTACTATCATTTACTCTTATTGTATGAAAATTTAGTAACTTAAGGATTAGAGAAAAAGGCCTAGTGAAACTCTAAACATTTAAAAAGGTTTATCTTTATTATGTTGTTAATAAAAGGATTGTGATGTGTCTTGGAAACTCAGGGAAAGACCCTAAATGAATTTTCAACTTCCAAATAGTTGGAGATAATTTTATTCTATCATTTTCCTAGAGATAGAAACATCTCAGTAGGAAAACAAGTGGTCGACAACCATAGGGGAGCGTAAGCACCTTGCAAGAGAGGAGAAATTTGTAAACATAAACAAGATGTTGGGAAGATAAGGCAAGATGTTGCCTAAGGAGTATTTCTTGATCTACACTAGAGCTAGTTGGAATATTAAAGATAGGAAAAAGTCTACAAGTTCTAAGTTGAACTGTGGGGGTCTTGATGCCTGTTGACTAACCTCAAAAGATTACTATCAACTGGATGTGATGGAAATTGAGAAGCTCGGGGGAGAATCGATGTAATTTCTAGTCTCGTTGGAAGGGAGGAGCAGTCTTCTCTAGAATTGAGTTCCTTGATTGTTTATAAATCCACTCAGATAAGTGTATTTTAGTTTCTTTGATTTATGTTTCTCTGTAAGGATGTACATCCTATAGTAATAAAAAAAGAAGTATTGCTGAAAATTTTTCTATTGTATCACAATGGTTACGAAAGGAAAATAGAAGGACTAATATTAGAAGTTTCTTTTTGTAAAGAAGCACATGAAGTATTTTTGTTAGAAGTTTCTTTCTATAAAAGATCACTTAACAAAAGAACTTTTTTGGTGAGATGTTCGTTTACCTTAATTAAAGGCTTATAAGTCGAATGTCATCTACAGAGGAATATTATACCATGCAGGTGAATTCTTGTAAGGGGTAAACAAGGTAGTATATGAAATGAGTAAAATGAAATTTGGGTTATGTATATTCGATAGGGTTTAATGACCAAACTAGGAAGACTTGGGAAAGTCTAAATTATGGACGTAGATAAATCAGATTGGGTTAGCTCTGGCTGAGAATCAGAAGTTTGTTGGCCATAATATTCCTTTGTCCACAAGAGATGGGAAAACAAAATCCCATGGGCTGAGTAGATTCTAAAGGAACCAATTTTTGCTTTAGCCTGAGATTGCTATTAAAAAAATGATAAGGACCTAAGAAATGTTGACAAAAGGTTATTTTAGAAATTTTAATCAAGTATATTATTGTGATGTAATGGAAATAACAACAAAAATAAACTAGGAACAAAACCGTTAATAACAAGATATTAATGAAAAGTCTAACCATTCATAACTAGCCCTTAATTATCGTGCTGAAATTTATCTCGTCAATATGAATCTTTATTTTTATGATACATTAGTTTATGCAAGAGGAATTAAGCTTCACAATAGTAGAAACAAGAAGAAGGAGAAAACCAAACATTAAATCAAATATCAATAAGGAGCAATTATAACTGAAAACAAACATTGAGGCACCTTCTTTAAAATAACCACCAGTATAACTATAAAATTAATTACAATATTTGTAATTTAATTACTCATATCCTTAAGCAAGGGTTTTCAATCATTCATGTACCCAAAAATAACTGATAAAATTATGATATTCTAAAATTACAAACTATACAGCTAAGCTTAGATAATTTGAGGAAATTCCACTAAGGATATCCTACATAAACTAAGCCCTAACTCTAATCAACCCACAAAGAGAAAACTAAACCCCAACTCGTGATGGCATAGACCCATGCAAATGAATAAAAATTAAATTATGGGCATGGAAAGAGATTTACCAAATCCTAGGAAAATTAAATAAGCACCTAGATATATAAAGGAGAAACAATCATAGATAAATTTAGAATATGAGATTGAGCTAGTTAAGAGCACAAAGTAAAACTCAGTTGTAAACAAAAATATGACATTTGGTGTAACACCTCCTCCCAGGTATACCTAAAGTAACCATGCAAACTGGGATAAACATGAGACGAGAAGCTACTATGCTAAGATTCGAACTACTATGCGACATTAATGAAGTGGAATTAGGAGGACATCACACACAGTCATCCAATGTCATCAACAAAACCTTTAGGAGACAAGTCAGCCACTTAGACATCCTATCCTTGGGTCCCATTGCTATTTTGGATTTCTTAGGCCATAGTTTCTTTCATTCTATGGGAAAGGGAGTTAAAAAAAACCTAAAGTCACTCTCACAAGGCGGCCTACCAGTGATTGTGGACAGATATTGCTAGTTATGTGCCAGAAATCTTGGGGTTTAAGCCACTTTTCTAGACCAGAATCCCGAACTCTGCCAAGAACTTGCTACAACCTTCAGAATTCATTAAATACATGGTAAAAATGATGATAAGTCAAAATCAAGCTCAGGACTAGGCCTGAGCATCCCCAACTGGAACTGACATTATGTCAAACACTTGGCATCAATGCAACCTACATGTCTAGGATACAGGACAGAGCATAAATGAGTGAAACAACTTATGAAACATAACAAGAAGGATCACCTCCTTCTCCATTGGACTATTATATCAAATATTAGGTCTTGCATCCATCGATTTAACAATTACATGTAAATACATGAAATAACCATGACATGGACCAATCAAATAACCATACTTATAACCAACATTAAACCATATAAACATCAGAGATATGACAACCATTAAATCCACATATAAATAAGCAAAAAAGTAAGATAACTTATCTTTTATTCATTATAGGAAAATCTGAATAGGTTCGGGACTTCCACGTACCACCCGACCATAGACATGGATGAGCCAAATCTCTCTTTTAGCTAGTAACCCCCGTGCCATATACTAAGCATGAATGTGGGATCTCATAGAACAACCGGGGGAATCCAAAGGTTAAACCACCTCCACCCTCACCAAACCGTGATCACACCAAAATGAGTGCTCCAATCACAACTGAAGTGAACTTGGAATTCCATTCGAAATCCATCACTATCCTTGAGGAATTTTCCATCTCCTTGTCTCTCAAGCTTTACTGCAATCCAATCCTGGATCACAAGGCCCTAAATTGAGACCATACTCTCAGGCTTTACTGTAATCTAAACTTAGATCACTAGGCCCTAAACCGAGACTTCTCCCTTAGCCTTTACCGTGTATCCCGTCAAAACTAGTCAAGGGATTCCTAGGCCTTTAGGAATGAACCTTGAGACCACCTCCACCCTAAATTCTGAAATCCATCTGACAAACCAAAGCTAAAAGACCAAAATAAACATCCCACCACCAAGGCATCTAGAAAAAGGAAGGGCTAGGCTGAAAAGCACTGTCATAACCTCACAAAACCATGCGACTGACAACAAGAGAACCATACACCAACATTCAAAACCATGCATGTCCAAAATAGCTAGGAAATCACACATGGAAAAGGTTACATGTAAGTATTCCTACTAAACCCGCTTGATCCTACCTTCCTTCCTTGATCCAAAGATAGAGTGCTCCAAGAAAAGTTTAAGTGACCAAGAGTGAGAGAAAGAGAGACTAACGAGAGAGCTCTGAGCTTGAACTGACCAAGCCTAACACTAAATAAACTTAAGCCAAGAGTTTTCACTGACTAAGCACTTGCCAACTGATCCTTAGAATCCTTTTTATGAATGATGCCTCTATTTTCTTCATTTTCCTGCTCACATGCAACTTGTGACCTTCCACCTTACTTTTCTCCTAATTTCCCTTATTTTCATAAATACATGTGCCAAAAATGCCATTTTTCCTTCCCAAAGCCATTTCCTTAGCCTTTGCCAATTTTCTTAGCCAAAAACACACATCTAGTGATGCCCAGTAGGATATCTTTGCCCAACATTCAACTTGGAATACGTTTCCCTTACCTGTGGTCTTATTTTTCCTTTATTAACTTTTATTACATGAACTTTTCACTAGGGCTATTATAGAACCCTCCCCCTTGGGGAACACTGTCCTCGGTGTTAAACCACACCAAGATCTAAGAAAAACCATTGAAAAAAACATACTACCCATGGAGATTTATAAATTTTCTCATTGCAGTATTTACATTGAAATGCCCACTCAAAAGCAAAACATCATTACAACATGACAATATACTACATACTCGAGCTTTATAACAAAATTCATTACGGTATTTACAATGGCAATATATACACATATGCAAATTTACTAAACAAAAAAATAAAAGGATACGATGCCCATATCAATCGACAAGGGAGTCCAAAGGATCACACCTCCACCCTCAAAACTAGTACCAGGATTCACCTCCTTCCCAGGAAGTCCAGAATCCACTATCACAGTCAAAACTGCATCCAATGTCCAACGCTACAATCCTGCACCACTTGTCCCCTCAGTGAACAATTATGGAATTAGTGTTCTAGGGTGTACTCCCAATGTGAATATGATTCCATCTAGCAATGCTAATGACCAAAACAAATATATTTGTGACATAGTCCCTCGAGAAATCCGGTCGCCCCCTTCTATGTAGTCACTCACCTTCGGAGTTCCTGGGAATCCCCTATCCTAGGTTATCCATCCCTTGGAAAGGCTTGCTCACATTGGAAGAACAACAACCAAGGCATATAAGTTCCTCAAAACCATCATATCAGTCATAACATGCTCATGGAAATCAATGGACATTATTAGATACCAGTGTCACACAATGGCCTTGCTCCTGGAGTACTTTACCAGTGTACTACTGCATGTTCAAACTTTGTTTGTTGCTACTTCCAATTCTTGCAATCGATTTCAACCACCCAACTGGGCATGTTCATGCATTCCTGTTCCAAGCACATAATTTCCATTAGATTCAAATAAATCGAAATAACCTCAAATCATACCTCATTAGTAGTTCGTCAATAAGGTACACTTGCAATCCTGTTCGCTTCCTATCACAACAAGTCAAACTAACTATTTGATCAAAACATCATGTATAAACATATCACATCTGGTTAGCTCAAAACACAACCATCATAGATCAACATCATAAATCACATGTAACCATCATAAACCAGAATCATAGATCTCATATAATCATCATATACCATAGTCATAATTCACAGGAATAAATAAAACTAAATTAAAGTGTTGATACTTATCCTCATTAATCCTCAGCTTCTACCTTTGTCTTTATTCTGTACACACTTTGGATTGGTTACCACACTAGAGAAACATCATGTGCCTTCTCCTCAACCATGTGCACATACACATAGTGTGCATCACACACATACAACTACACATGTCATACAACACCATGCAATACATGCATCTACACCAGCACAATATGTACCACATGTATAGAGTACCACCTATACACTGCAACCACCTGCACAACATCACATGTACATGACACCACCTGCACAACGTGTACACAACATGACATGTACATTTCACCACTGTACAATGTGTACACAATACAACATGCACACAGTACCACATTCACTACATGTAAGTGACATCGTATGTACACAAATCCACATGCACCACATATACACAACACCGCTTGCACACAGTGCCACTTCTACAACATGTACAGAACACCACATGCACACATCACCACTTATCCAATCATGCACACAACACCATATGTACATAGTGCCACATGCAAAAGATGGACGCAACACCACCTGCACATAACACTACATATCCAACATGTACATAGCATCATCTGTACACAACACCACATATCCAACATCTACATGGCACCATCTATACCTAGCACTGCGTATGCAACATCCACACAAAACTACATGCACATAACATCACATATGTAACATGTGAACAACAATAGTACCACGCATCCAAAATCATACTATCTTTACTAAGCAACCTTGCTTCAAGTGTCTTATTCGTGTTTGTCCTAACATGTCATAGACCACACTGCTTTCATTTCACTATTGTATGCCTATGTATAACCTGTCCATAACATAGACATAATATAATCACATAATGTCAACTCATAAACACATGATACTAACCTCATATATTTTTTAGGGGACTCCTCCCCATTGATTCCTCATAAGACCAGGAACCTCTTTGTGTCATTCGCATGTGTAAGAAATCATTCCTCCACAAGAACAATTCTTGATGACATTGTTAGACAGTGACATAGATACATGGAAACATGCATACATATATATAAACATTAGTATAAAACAATCATGGTCTTCTCAGACAATGACATGCTTACACACATATATATACATATAAATTTTAGTGTTAATAATCATGATCCATGATGACCCTGTCAAAAATGACATAAATACACACCTACATGTATATATATAAACATCAGCATAATCATGATCATAACATAATTACCAGATATGAAGGTTCAGGTTAAGAGAACTTCCTTTCTTCATGCACAACATGCATGACATTGAGACCAATTGTTCCCAAAATAGCCAAGGCATCCAACACCTCAGATCCATTCACTTTACCTTTTCTTGTTACCTTTCTCATGTTTGTGTTGCCATCGTCCATTTACGATAATGGACCCAACAGTCAAATTGACTCTCATAGACTTACGTTCTACTACAATTACTCATGTACAAAGCTTCATCGAAGTCTAAAATTACCTGTTGGGTACCACATAGCTCTCTCGAAGCTCCATTAACTTTCCTCTTTCCTGAGAAATTCCCAAGACTCAAAACATAAAAGGAAATGTAAGAAAAAAAAGAAGAAAACCATGGAAAACCAATAAGAATATGACATTGCGAAGAAAGTGGCATAACTATGCAACATACACACTCAAAACTGCAAATTAAGCACAACAACCACAAAAGAAAAAAATCATAAGACTAACAAAAGACACCATGATTCAATATGCATGGTTCCCAAGAAATGCTCGACCGGAGCCTCCTTCACGATTTTATGGATATTTGTCTTTCCATGCAACTTTGTGAATAACACTGTCATAGACACATAATTGTGAGTGCATAAATAAACATAGGAGCACACCAGTTACCTTATTTTGTTGTGACACACACATTGCTTGCAACTGAACACACCAACACCATCTCTCAAGGGCCTGTAATACCCTTGATGGATCCACCTCTAGCTAATGTACATGTCAAGTAAATTTTGATGAGTCTAGCACATACCCACATAATGTCAGACAAAATCAAGGTTATGAAGACTTCATGTATGCAAGCCACTCATTCATTTGGAATTACGGTTTCCAAACATAGACAAATGAATTCTTCTCCAATTCCTTCCTTTTACCTTTTTACTTTCTTGGAATTGAGGCTTACTATGTGCTATCACACCATCCAACTGTTAGTTATATAAACACATCAACTAGTACCTTTTCGTGCTAATCCCACCATGTTACCCTACAACTGCTCACACATGTCAACCATATGTTACAAACATCAAGATAGTCATATCTATCAATTTGAAATCAACCTTTATCAAAACTAACAACGATGTCATAATCCATAGTCAGTGCATAGTCATTAGATATATGCTACAACTATCAACTACATTCAAGTACCTATCAAATATCTCAACACATATATGTTAGTACAATCATCTTGAAATAAAATCATTTGAATAAATACTCATATTATGCAATTCATAAAACATTCAAAGAACTTTCAACATACCATGTTAAATAAATTAACTAGATGACATAATCAAACAATCAAGCACCAAATATATGACATAAGCAAATTTTTACCTTACTGTATCTTGGGGGAGGCTATCTTGTCTGTACAATCAAGCTAGTTAGCATGATATAACTTCCTCCACACATCATATCAAACATAAATAAGATCATTCCATCCATAAAAATCACTAACTAACATGTTCACATCATAAACTCATAAAAATTTATCATTCATACATAATAATCATATATGCTCCATCAGTCTAGATTAGTACAACACAATATCACGAATATGTCGACTCATACATGAATGTCATAACCTTGATCATCTGCATAAACCAGTCGAGTATAACATAATACATATAACATCAATATCTCAATGTAATAACCCTAATCATCAAGTTAACTAACATATAATAACAACAAGTTAACCTATAAGATACTTCATCAACAATATATAACATAGTAACTAAATTATCTAACCCAAGACAACAATAGCAATGCATACAACCATAGGACACCATTGTTCATAACTATCAAACACATGTGCAACTACACTAATCAACTAGAATCTATCATGTATGTAACGATAACATCAATAGACATGTATATAAATCTAATGCATATAACAATCCCTGACTTACATACATGAATTCCAAACATACAATACCTTTATGATGATTCGCTCTTACCCCAAAGTCCAATGTTGCGACTTCACTTTGATGATCTGCATCTCCTATGCTATCTCGACCAGCACAATAACATCATAACATACCCACACCACCCTGATGAACTAAATTGGATACCATGACTTCACAAGGCATGTTTTACTTACTATCCATGCATAACTATAACCAAGACCATACATGCATAACAACTGCATATAGAGATATAACACATGAGTACAAAATCATAGACACATCATTATAGCTAGAGTCGAGTCATCAATGCATGACCATATCAACTACACAACCATGACCTCATGCATGACAAGAACCATTACTCCATTGTATACAATGCGACATGGAGCCATTAACATGCATAGGAAATGCCTAATCAACTACACATATGCATGAACACATGTAGTCGAGCATAATTGATCAATTCTTCTAACAAACATACAAAAATGCAACCTAACATACGAGGATGTAATGAAGCTGCATATAATCATGTAACCAGTCATATACTTCTGACGATGCATTCCACAAAATCAACTTCACATTTCTCATGAAAATTTTACTAAAATCATGATCAACATTATGTAATGCAACAAGCACATGGAATGCAAGTGTAAGAGACACAAATGAAACTGACATATATGCATGACCAACACATTCACCCAAAGAGAGTGCAAGAACACTCTGTGTTAGGTCCCTATAATACTAGTGTATTCCCTTATTATTATTGTCAGTGTAGCCCCTTATTGTTATTGTTGTGCCCATGTTGTCCCCATTCTATTATTATTGTCCCCCATAGAAGCCCACTATTGTTATTGTTGTGCCCTTACATTATTATTGCTATGTCTACTTTGATTATATTGTGACCCCTTAGACTTCTATATATAGAAAGGAAGAGTTGTCTTTTGCATCATTCAAGAATTGTTAATTTGTGTAATATACAAGAGGTTTCCCCCTCAAAAATGATAGTTTTTAAGTCATTGATCTATCTCTTTCTTCTATTTTGCGAGTTGGTTGCATAACAATTGGTATCAGAGCTTTGGATTTTAGCGTTTTGCTGCTTCAAACGGGTCATCATGGAAGTTTCACTATAACATTTTTTCTACGAAGTTTTAGAAGCTGAAATTAAAACCCAGTTGAGTTGAAATTCTAATGAACCTTGGAACCGAGTTTCATATCTTGTCTCACTATAGTGTCGAAGATATGAACTAAGGAAGTAAGGGTTTTTACAGGCTCCTGAATTCCATCGCAAATAGGTCACCTTCAGAACATGGCCTAGTTATGTTATTCTCTCTAAGCATTGGATTCAAATTTTATAAAAAGGGACAGAAGTAGGATGGATTGTAGTTTTTTGGGTATTATTTTTAGATCAAAGGTTGAAAGAGTGACATGTGTCACGTTGTACAAGTTCGCTCTACTTAATTAGTCTATAATTAGGTTATCACGGGAGATTGGACATAACTCTTTCTTGGAGAATCCAATCGTGATCAGACTTATTGGGTTGGAAAGAGGACTCAGAGGGCTATCATAGGCTAAAATTGGAAAATTGGAGATCTGAAATTAGTTATAGGTGTTTCAAGATCGAACTCATACATTGCAGAAAAAAATGGTGTAGTTTTTGTTTTTAAATTTGCATAAGTTTTGTTTAAGAAAGTAGTTTGAAGTGATTGAAATGGAATTGTAAAGCATAATTATCATTAATTTATGAACTGGAGAAAGAAAATGGAAACACCTAGTAAGCAACTTGAAATCTCTACTATGACACATGAAGAAGAGGAAGACATGCAACATGATATATCAAAATTACGAGACCAGGTGCAATAAATTTCACTCTTACAAAAAGTAACTGAAACCAATATGGATGGTTTAAAGAATGGCATGGAAGCTAAGATGGATGGTACATAAGACAAACTTAAAGGCAACATGGAAGATTTGAAGATAAATTTGAAAAAGTTGCTACAACAAATGCTTACTAATGATGAAAGGGTAGTAAAGGAAAGTCATGATGAAAAAAAAAGAAATGTTAGTCATAATTTCATAGACTCTAACATTGGATTGAAGAACTACCATGTTCCAAATATGGATATGAGGAAGTTTGATGACAGGGATCCCATGACAGGGATACTACAAATGGAGAAATATTTTGATCTCCACAATGTGAAAAACACACAAAAGGTATGCATTGCAACTTTATATTTGGAACCCAATCAATTTGTATGGTATCGATTGCTTTGCTCTCATAAAAAAAAATTCACTTGGGAAATTTTTATGGAATAAATGATAGCACATTATGACGATACAAAAAGCAACACTTTTTTTAGCCAATTAATAAATCTCAAACAAAAGGGTTCAATGGTGGAGCACATTGAGGACTTCCAAAAATTGAATATAAAGGTAAAAGATATTCTAGAGGAGCATATGATTGATGTGTTCATAGGGAGTTTAAAGGATAACATCGAACATGAGGTTCACCTTTGGGAACTTGATTCATTAGAGAAGGCATTTAGGTTGGCAAGAATAATTGAAAGCAAAATTATGGAAACAAGGAAGTCTACCACTCACAACTATAAAGATGGAAGTGTTGTTGCCCCTAGCCTTCCACAACCTACAAGGTTGACACCACAACAATTGGAATAAAAAAGACCGAAATGGCTTTGTTATAGTTCTAATAGAAAATACACTAAAGGTCATAAGTGCGCTGAGTGTTAGAGTCGGTTTGTTCAGCCCTCCATCAGAGATCAAAACCTCTTTTGTTGCATTTCATTTTAGGTGTCCCATTCTGCTCAATCACCTGCATTCCATTTAGGAGCATCGATCCTCTAATGGAAGGGTCTTGTCCCCATACTTCACTCATGTCATTCACCTGCTGGTTGATATCTGTTCCTAAAAAAAAGCATATACAATCTTCTTTTCATTAAAGTAGCAAAAGTTGTCTTTAGGGTTTTAGTGTCAAGTAGGTCTAGGGTTTCATTAGGGTTTTGTCAATAAATGCTTCAGAGTGTCCGATAATCACTAGCAGGCCATGGGGATGTTCTATCACCAATAAATTTTGTTAATAAGTATCCGAAAATGTGTTTTTCCTCAAAACTCTGTTTTGAGGAAAAAATAGAGTATTTGTACAAAATCATGTAAATTTTGTTCTCTTCATTGTAAATTCCTTCACCTGCACCCTGGTTCCTTTCCTTAGCCTAAGAAGCTCCAAAACCTACAAAAACAAACAAAGTTCAGCTCATTTAGTTCATCAACATGCCAAAAAAAGTGAAAAAAGTCCAAAAACAGGGGTTGAAATAAAAGTTATTTTCCAAACATTATAAAAGTGGGTTTCATGAGCTAAAATCTTAAAAGCTCTTGGTTTATAAGCTATTCCTTCATGTCATAAGCCCATTTGCAAAGGAGAAACAAGATTGAGCAGATTTGGTGAGCAAGTGAGGATATTGGGCAAAAAATCGCTGCAACTTGCCGGCGCGGCGCATTGAGCAGGAGGCGCGACGCACTGGGGAGGTGCAGCACACTGGGAGCAAACACACAGTTCATTTTTACACGGGCGTGGCACACTGGGAAGGCACGGCGCATTGAGCATTTTGGGCGGTGCATACAGCTGAGCGGCCCGAAAAGTTCCAAAACAGTCTCTAATTGCCAAAACCACATAAATTCTCTTGGTTTCAAGTAGGTTGAGCTCCACTTTTGCTGTTCATCAATCCAAGTTTAAGGTTTATATTATGATAATTGATGTGGTGAATGCCTAAACAAATAATCAAACCCTACCATGTCAAAATCCTCAACATGAAGATTGTTGCCTAGGGTTTAACAATTTACTTGCTATCAAGTCTATCCTCTTTCCATCATTCCCTTATTTCCCCCATTCCATTTCTCCCTTATTTTCATCATTCCTAAGTTTCCCTACCCCCTAAAATCACTAAACCCCTATCCCAAATTCCCTTTCCCAAATTTCCAAATGTAAAACCCTAAACCCTAATCCCATACATAAAATCCCAAACTATCCCATATTTCCCTAATTACTTCTATCCCAACAGTCCCAAATTTCCCACTAGTTTTCCCCTCTCCTAACAGTCCCTTGTTTCATTGTTTTCCCCTCGGTGGCAAAGGTCAAGTCCAACATAGTTTTCATACATCAGCAATCAGTTTTCTCCAAGGCATTTTGTACAGCAATCATGTCATCTGGTCATTCATCTGATTATGAAATGGAGACCCAAAGTGACTCACCCATGGAGGAACATGCACCCCGGAGGCCTCATAGAGGTGGCAGACATATCAAAGAAGAACCAACCACCCTTACTGAATTACAGGCCTACCCTCTTGCCATCTCCTATTTTCAGCATCAATCATGTTATGAGTTTTGTGAGAAGGTTGCTAATGTTCAATTTCATCGTGAGTTGGCTCGTCTATTTGTACTACATTTACATGGTGATCAGGCCACTTTAGCTGGTGTTACTTTCACACTAACACCAGATTCCATTTCATTAGCAACTGGCATACCAAACATTGGAGAACCATGGAACAAGAGGCAGAAGATTGACCGGCAGCATTATGAGCCATATATTAAACCCGGTTTCTTGAGGCAGCTCAAGAGAGTGTTTCCATTTCGATATCTTAAAGATGAATATGCTCCACTAATGAAATTAATCATGAAGTATTTCAGCTGTGAGGGACGGTTCTCCCACTTGTATGTTTATCACATCAGGCTGTTGATGCATTTCACTTGGGTACAGATGATGAACATTCCTTATTTCATATGCCGAAACATAGAGAGGATGACCACCCTTGTGCAGCACAAGACCCCTCAGCAGCAACTTAACAGTGTTTATCATTTTTCTCTCATCAAGATTGTGGTGGTTCATCAGCTTGGATTACAGGGCATCACTTGGGATGATTTTATCTCTCGTGACTTCTTCAGAGCTTCACAAGGACCTTCAGAGGCTGGGCATCAGATAGGTGGACCTTCTCATCAGCATGAAGGCCATGATCCACACACTGCTACTATACCGGTATTCATTACTTATCAGAGGGGCGCCAGACAGTTATTTGCAACAGCAAAGCGAGTGTTATCTCCACCTGGGGTGGAAGGGGCCTCGTTTTCGACATTGGTACCATAGGTACAGGACAAAGGCAAGAGGCCAATGCAGGATGAGGGGCCTTCAGGTGAACGAGAGACCGACTTCATTCTCATTCAGGATGACGATACAGACATGGGCTCGTAAAGTGCCAACCTTAGAGATATCATCCAGGAGTAGTAGACAGAGATCAAACCCTTGTCCCTTGACTTGGAGAGGGCTATGTGGAATATAAAATACTTGGATCAAAGGAATAAGTAGCTTGAATATCAACAGGTGATTATGGAATTACAAAACATCAGGGAGAATTGTCAAGCTACCCCAAGGAGGAGGATTGAATTCACTTCATTGGAGCAAGAGATTAATGATGATCGGGAGTCTTGGCTCGAAAGAGTCAACATCCACTTAGAGGGACTGTTGGACAAGGCTGATAGGGACAAAGCATTGCTGAGACACATGGCTTTCCACTACATGGCACGAAACAAGGTTTGCAAGGCACGAATAAGGAATCTAAAGGCAAAATTAAAGAAGGCAATAAGGAAGCAAAAGAGGCAAAAGGAGTATGATCGTCTTCAGATATTGGCCGAAGCCTCTTTAGCCTAGCATGACACTTGATAGAGAAGGTCCAACCCAAATTTCAAGAAATTTGGAGCAGTTTTTGGCATTTTGAATTTTTTTTGCACTAAAAAACAGGGTTTGCCTCCCTATGCGCCACGCCACGTGGCGCTCGCTTTTGCTAGAGGGCTCCAAATCCAAAAAAATTTGCATTTCTGGATTTTTCATGATAAATTATGGTTGCTTGTGCATGGCCAAGAAATTTGGCCAGGTTTTGAGTCCTCCAAAAACACTCAAAAAATGACCTCACTGCCCCTATTTTGACACATAGAAAGAAGTTTTGGGAGATTGAAGTTTTGGAGGGGCAAATGACATCCAAATTCAGAAATTCCACTTGGGTTGGAAAGTAGACAGGAAGGGCTTTCCAACAAGCTATCCTAGGCTCAATTTGGACTCTAGGAAGGGCCTTAAATTTAGCTCCAAAGTGGCGCAACGCATAGAAAATCAGGCGCAGTGCATAGAGGTTTTTTGCCTATTTTTCACTGTTCAGCTCAGAAATTCACCCAGTTTTAATCAGTTTTGCTTGTTGATGTTATTCTTGATCTTTCATGATGTAATTTGATAACCATGATGTAATATTGGCACATTTTTACATGTTCTAGAGGATTCATTCACTAAAAAGTGAAAATTAAAAGAATGAACCAGTTTCCTAGCATATAGGGGCAAGTTGTTTGATTGCCTAGATTTTAGTTCCTTGTTTAGAATTGGTTCAAACAACTCCTAGAATGATGAGCTCAACCCCTAGAGGCATGGGAAGGAGTTAGGCTTGTCTATATCATGTAATTTCTCAGTCATTTTCAGGGTTGGATACTTGGGATTGCTTGGCACCCTATTGTACATTTCATTTTTGCAATTTTGGCAAAGGAAAGACCAGGGTTTTGCAGCACTTGTTGGGATCATTGTGGCTCTGTGTTTTGATGTTGTGTTTCTTCATGTAATTTTAAGTTCATTGATGTTTTATGTATGCTATTTCCCTTCTTTTTGCTTCTAAATTAAACAAGTTAAGTGACAAAGGTAGAATCCATGAGTTTGTTGTGCTTTGCCTGTAGTTTTGTTTAATTCTCAATGTTTTCTTCAGTTTGAGGAGGACTCTTGATACCTTCATGCCCTCTTGATCTCCTCAGTGGTCTTTTCTATCCATTCATTTAATCTCAAGCATCAAAACTACTGCCTACCTTTCCCCAACCGGAACTCTGTGAAAATTTGGCCTCATCCCCACACCCAAAATTTTCTTGTCCCTTTTTTCCAACAAAACCCTCAAAAACTCAAAACAAATCCTTGAACTTCATACCTAGCCTAATATCAATTTTTAAATCAGTCATCTCAAGCCCCATCGATTATCTTTCACTGAGATTGACTCGGAGAGAGCCCTCTCTTGTCCTCATAGGGCTAGCTACGAGGCTGAGCGTGGTTTGATGTGGTCCTAGAACCTTGCCTTTTCAGCCTGAGGAAAATCTAGGCGCTAACACTGAGAATAAATTATTTTACATATATTGTGAAGAGGAGGAAGAAAAGGAAGAAGAAACATCAAAAATGAGGATACACACCCGGAAAAACCCTATAGAATGAAGTAATGAACTTGACCATATCTTGTAATGCATTGGCCAGAATTACCACTCCTAAAACTATCAATATAGAAGGACACATCAAGAAGAAAAAGGTAATAGTGTTGATTGATTCGAGTAGTACCCATAATTTTATTCATTGTAAGATAGCCAATGAATTGAATTTATTCCTATATCCAGAACCAGAGTGTCAAGTGACAGTTGAAAATGGAGGAACCATAAATTGCTCTGGAAAGTGCCATAATATCAAGCTATCCATGGGAGAATATGTGTTGAATAGTCCAATTCTTTCCATTCCAATGGGTGGTGTTGATGTTGTACTAGGAGTCCAATGGCTACAATGTTTGGGTACAATAGCTTTTAATTTTCAAGAAATTTTCTCAAAAAAAAATTCAGAAGGAAAGGAAGTTGTATTAAAGTGTATCACAGGAAAACCAGGAAAAATAATCAGCTCTAATGGAGTAACAAAGCTTCTAAATAAAGAACAATGAGATGTAATTTCACAATTATGTTCACTATAGGTTCCCACATCGAAATCATCTATTTCTCGAGATCTCCAAAAAGTATTGGACAATCATTCCGAGGTATTTGAGACTCCTAAAGGCCTCCCACCTATTTATGATCATGATCATGCTAATCATTTTATTTGAGGAAGTGTTCCTCCAAAAATCAGGCCTTACATATATCCCTATGCCCAAAAGAGTGAAATTGAACTTATGGTTGTAGAAATGCTAGAGGCTGGTATAATTCAGCCTAGTCAAAGTTCTTTCTCTGCTCCAGTAGTATTGGTGCATAAGAAGGATGGATCATGGTGCACGTGTCCAAATTATAGGGATATCAACAAGCTCAGTATTAAAGATAATATTCCCATTCCTGTCATTGATGAATCATTGGATGAATTACATGGAACAATTTACATCGCCAAGTTGGAACTTCATTCAGGATATCATCAAATCAAGATTTCAATGTTTGATGAATTCCATTTTCAAAACCTATTAGTATTTTTTGATGATATACTAATATACATCATGCCTTCGAAGGATCATGTTCAAAATGTTAACATAGTGCTCAAACTATTGGAGGAGAAACAATTATATTTAGAAACCTCCAAATGTTTCTTTGGGGTACAAGAGGTCGAATATTTGGGTCATATTGTATCTCATGAAGGTGTTAATGTAGACCCTATCAAAATTAAATCCATTAAGGAATGGAAAATCACCACATCCATAAAGCATCTGTGAGGATTTCTCGGGTTGACATGATATTATCACAAGTTTGTTAGGAATTATGGGAGAAGAACAACACCTCTAACAACATTACTGAAGAAAGATGCATTTTCTTAGACTCCAGAAGCCACGAAGGCCTTTAAACATCTTAAAGAGGCACTGTGCCAAGCACCGGTCTTAGCTACACCAGATTTCAGAAAAACCTTTATTGTGGAATCTAATGCCTCAGGAAATGGAATTGGTGTTGTTTTAATGCAAGAAGAAAGACCCATTTCTTTCAAAAGACATCAAATCAAAGGGAAGTATTTACACAAAGATATTTATGAGAAGGAAATGTTGGCAATACTACATGCACTTAAGAAATGGAAATCTTACCTAATGGAATGACACTTCAAGGTAAAAACAAATCATGATAGTCTTAAATAATTTTTAGAACAAATATTATCTTCAGAAGAGACGCAAAAATGGGTCACAAACATGTTAGGTTATGACTTTGAAATATTCTACAAAAAAGGCAAGAAAAATGTTGTTGGAGAGGCACTCTCAAGGAAGGATGAGGATGTGGAAGCATTGCTTTGTGCCATTTCTATTATCCAACCAGATTGGATAAAAGAGGCAAGGGATGAATGAAAGAATGACGAAGAAGTGTGGACACTCATTCAAAAGTTGCAGCAAGATCCTAGTACATCTGATACATTTAGCTAGAAAAATGATTTGTTATGGTACAAAGATCACTTGTACCTCTATAAGAATTCCCAAATAAAACAAAAGATTCTTCTGGAATTGCACACATCTCACTTAGGAGGGCATTCAGGATTTTTAAAAACTTACCACGGGGTTAACAAGGAAATTTTTTGGGAGGGCCCTAAATTTGATATTCAAAAGTTTGTGGCAAAATGTTTGGTTCACGAAGAAAATAAAGTTGATATAATTAAGGGCCCAGGTATATTACAACCTTTATCCATTCCAAGTCAATGTTGCAAAGAGGTTTCAATGGATTTTATCACATGCTTATCCAAGTCTGAAGGAAAGAGTGTCATCATGGTGGTAGTTGATAGACTTACCAAGTATGCACACTTTTGTGCATTATCTCATCCATTTAAAGCCAATATAGTTTCTACTGCATTTATGGAAACAATTCAAAAACTACATGGAAACCCAAAGATTCTTGTAAGAGGAAAAGATCCTATTTTCATTGGAAATTTTTGGACAAAATTATTTTCATTTCTGGGTACTCAGTTAGCTCATATCTCATCTTATCATCCTCAATCGAATGGGCAAACTAAGATAGTGAGCAAATGTTTGGAAGGATATCTTTGTTGCTTTGTATTTGCTAAACATACACAATAGGTCAAATGGTTACCTCTAGCTGAATAGTGGTAAACCCTTCCTTCCATAATGCCACAAAAATGACCCCATTTATGGCACTTTATGGATATCATCCACCGTCAATTACCTCATATTTAAGAGAAAATTCTAAGGTTCAAGCAGTGGAAGATCACATCGAGCATCAACAAAAAGTTTTCCAACTCTTAAAGGATAGCCTCACTTTGGCACAGAATAGAATGAAACAATAGGCAGATCAACATTGCATTGAAAGAAGTTTTGATGTAGGTGACTGAGTATTTCTATGACTACAATCATACAAACAAATGTCCCTCAAGCAAGCTAATAAGGATAATAAATTATCACCAAAGTATTATGGTCCATACAAGGTGTTGCAAAATATTGGTACTATGGCATACAAATTGTAACTTCCTGCATCTTCCCGAGTGCACCCAGTTTTCCATGTTTCATGCTTAAAGAAGGTCATAGGTGACAAGCTCCCAGTTTAAACAATATTTCCAAAACATAACAAGGAAGGAAAAATCAAATTGGAACCTGAAGTAGTCACAGAAGCAAGAACTCGAAAACTACAAAATCGATCAATTTCAGAGTGTCTCATCAATTGGAAGAACTTACCCGCTGAATATTCCACATGGGAGGATGAGAATTTTATACAGAAGCATCTAGAACTACTCAACCATTGAGGACAACACTTTTTTGAAGGAGAGGGGCATGTTAGGTCCCTATAATACTAGTGTATTCCCTTATTATTATTATCATTGCAGCCCCTTATGGTTATTGTTGTGCCCATGTTGTCCCCATACTGTTATTCTTGTGCCCCATAGAAGCCCACTATTGTTATTGTTGTGCCCTTACGTTATTATTGTTATGTTGACTCTGATTATATTGTGAGCCCTTACACTCCTATATATAGAAAGGAGGTCATGTCTTTTGTATAATTCAATATATTTTCATTTGTGTAATGTAAAGGAGGTTTCCCCCTCGAAGAGGCTACTTTTGAAGTCATTGATCTATCTCTTTCTTCTATTTTGTGAGCTGATTGCATAACACTCTGATAAAAAATTATAACACCCTACTCCCAGGTATACCCAAAGTAACCATGTCAACCAAGGTAAACATGAGATGAGAGGCTACTATGATCATATTTTACCTCCTATGTGACCTTAAGGAAGTGGAATCGATGGAACATCACACACAACCATCCAACATCATCAACAGAACCCTCAGGAGACAAGTCAACCACTCAGACAACCTGTCCCTAGTTCCCACTACTATTCTAGATCTCTTACACCATAATTTCTCTCATGCTATGGGTAAGGGAGCGACAACAACCTAAAGTCACTCTCATAGGCCTGCGTTGCAATGACTATAGACCAAAATTTCCAGTTATGTGCAAGTGACCTCGAGACTTAAGCCTCTTTTTTAGCCCAAAATCCCGACCTCTGCCTAGAACTTGCTACAATCTTTAGAATTCATTAAGGACATGGTAACAATGCTAATAAATCAAAATCAACATCAAGGCTAGGCCTGAGCATCCCCAACGAGGACTAACATTTTTTCAAACACTTGGCATCAATGCAACCTACAGGTCTAAGATACAAGACAGAGCATAAATCACTGAAGCAAATTATGAAACATAACCAGAATGATTATCTCCTTCTCCATTGGACTATTATATCATCAATTATGTCTTGCATTCATCCATTCAACAGTTAAAAGTAAATACATGAAATAACCATGACATGAACCAGCCACATAACCATGCTTATAACCAACATGAAACACTATAAATATCAGATATATGACAACCATTAAATCCACATATAAACAAGTACAAAATTAAGAGAACTTAGCTTTTATTGATCGTAAGTAAATCCAACCAAGTTCAAGACTTCCACGTACCACTCGACCATATACATGGTTGAACCAAATCTCTCTTTCAACCAGTCACCCCCATGCCATATTCTGAGCATGAATCTAAGATCCCCTAGAACAATGAATCCAATCATAGTCAAGGGAATCTAGAGGTTAAACTACCTCCACCCCCACTAAACTATGCTCACACCAAAACTGGTGCTCCGATCACAACCAAACTAAACATGAAATGCCATCTAGAATCCATCACTATCCTTGAAGAATTTTTTGTCTCCTTGTCCTTAGGCTTTAACGCAATCCAATCATAGATCAATAGGCCCTAAACTGCAACCAATCTCTCAAGTTTTACCGCAATCCAAACCCAAATCACCAGGCTCTAAACTGAGACTTCTCCCTCAAGATTTTCCATGTATTCTGCCAAAACTGGTCAAGGGATTCCTAGGCCTTTATGAATAAAACTTGAGACCACCTCCGCCCTAGATTCTGAAATCCATCTAGAAAACCAAAGCTCAAAAAAATTAAAAACATCCCAACACCATGGCATCTGAAAAAAGACAAGGCTAGGCTGAAATCAATTGTCATAACCTAGCAAAATCATGTCTTTGAATGAAAGAGAACCATACACCAACATGCAAAGCCATGCATATAAAAACCAGATATGAAATCACACATGCAAAAAGTTACCTACAAGTATTCATGCTGAAGTTGCTTGATCCTACTTTCCTTCCTTGATCTAAATTTTGAAAGCTCCAAGAAAACTCTAAGTGACCAAGAGTGGGAGAGAGAGAGAATAATGAGAGAGCTCGAAGTTTGAGCTGACCATGCCTAACATTAACTAAACATAAGCCAAGTTCTTACATTGACTAATAGCTTGCCAATAGATCCTCAAAAGCCTTTGTATGCATGATGCCCCTGTTTTCTTCATTTTCTAGTATTTTCCTTCATTTTCCTCCTCACATGCAACCTGCGACCTTTCACCTTACTTTTCTCCTATTTCTTTTTATTTTCATAAATAAATGTGTCAAAAACACCATTTTGCCTTTACAAATCCTTAGCCTTTGCCAATTTCCTTAGCGAAAAACACACATCCATTGATGCCCACTAGGATATCTTTGTCTTACATTAAGCTTGGAATATGTGTCCCTTACTCGTGGAAAATAGTCATTAAAAGAAAATATAAAAAAGAAAAACAAATGAGGCACTGAAAACCTAGCCGGAAAGATGAGAGTAACAATTAGAAAATGGACAAGGTGTTTACCTAGGCCAAAGTGCCTCGTAGTGGTTGCATTAGATGAACGAAGCGTGAAGGGTTCAATTAGGTGCGAAGCCTTTCCTCCAAGAAAGAAGGCAAGAAAATGACCAACAATCACCTAGAGATGGGAGATTTTTTACCCACACAACCTTAGCCATCAGATCCTTCACCGTAAGATCAACTATGTAGATCTCGCTAGGTAGCTATCTAGTCCTTTACCACCGTACCCAGGACATGCAATAGGTGGAAATTGAGAAACATATAAAATATGGCTTGTGATTAATGACCGTATACCATGATTGTGTGTGCCCAATTCACTCGTAACAACAAATTCATGATAAATGAAGGGATTGGGTTATAATTTTCTTTTTGACAAATATCGTATTGTAAATCCATATTCAAATCTCCCATAGTAACCCTAACATCTTAATCATCCAAGGGAGTGAATAGCCATTTGTTTATTTACAATCTATACGACATTATATTAATGATGACATGTAAAATATTTTGCATATTACACAATTAAATAGAAGGATTAATGCATACATAAACAATATCACGGGGTAGTAGGTTAAATGAAAAAGTAACTTAGCAATATATATATATATTTTAAATTGAATCGAAGTAATTATTATTTCACTTTCGGCTTATGTTCCATAGATATTACGTAAGGATTGAATGAATTAAACACTATTCAAATATTTTATTATGTTAAATATTAATATCTTTTTTTTCAACATTTTATGTATATACATATATATGAAATATATAATTTAACATATATATCCCAATAATTTAGTAAAGTTGGGTAATTAAATATTTTTAAAAAATAAAAATTATATTTTTTCTCACATTTAAATTTGAAAATTTTTTTTATTCACTTTATTATTTTTTAAAGTTGATATAATATATGTTATTTCACATGAATATTTATAGTTGAGACTTGTGAAATATTTTTACCACATCTTTTTTTTATTGGATCAACAACTAAACATGCTAGCATAGTGGGAGTAATATTATTGATGTTTTTGAATGCTTTTACAAAAAACTAACTAAATATGCATATTAATTTTTATTTTTTATTATACCTCACATTGCCTTTTAATTTATTTAGAGAATAATTTATTTTTATTTTAAAAGATACATGTGTTAACTCAAACTTAAGCATGGAAGGAAAACTTGGTTGTAGAATGTGCCTATATGGAACTTAGTCTAAACGAAACACTTGAATTAATAGTATAAAAAATATAGTATATTTAACTTTAAATCAACATGTATTTAGACAATAGAAATTTTACATGAGGATGTGATAAAAATTAGTATAGGTACATCATAACCATGGATCTAGAAAGTGCCCATACGGGTCTAATCTCTTGGGTTCCAAATATCTTTCAAGGTGCAAAAGTTGAAAAAAACAATAAATTACACATCTCTCTAATCACTGCTATATTTTTTTTTCTCGGCAAATGCTAATTCTATTAACTGTAAAACAAAGTAAAAATACAAGGGGGCGAAGCCTCGGGAATCATCCTCCGAGAGCACTCAGAACAACATAAACTATCCCTTGTGAGGGAAGAACCAGATACATAAGCAAGAGAGCAGATATAGCCACCAGGAATTAACCAAGGAAACATGAAGAGGAGGTGAAAACCGTCTGTCTAGAGCATATGACCAGAGCACGAGACCATTACATTGCTCAAAATTCCAGAGACCATTACATTGCTCAAAATTCCAGAAGATTTTTACATTACTAAGCAACATAGAGAAAATTAAGACCGCCTGTCTGAAGATTTCCGACCCGAGCTGCGTCCAAAACCGCTTGAGCTTGATCATGTTAGTCATCCGGAAAACCAAAAAGGGAAGGGCCCAGATGGCCTCAAAATGCAGCGTCCTCATGCTGAGGTTCCTCCACCACCGGACAGGCGTTATCCTTCCATGCATCCTCATGTCCAACATCTTCATCGCCTGGGTGCCTCATCAGGGGACGCGTGTCACTATCCATCTCTTCCCGAATCCTCGAGACAGCGGTTTCCAGAGGCCGAGAGGCACTGGGAGCCTCGCTCCTTTCAAGTCTCTCCCCCTGATCTTTCGCCAGACTTTCCCCTGCAGTAACCTGTCTGTTGCTTTGACTGCTGGCTCCGTTGAAAGCTTCCTGAGGAGGCTCAGACATCAGGCGCACCCGAATTGGAGGCGGAGCTTCTTCTTCAGAGAAGAGAATGGTGATATTGGCAGTGATTACAGGTCTATTCAAATTGCTCTGAAAAGTGAAATGAGTTGTTTGGAACCCATGATACGGAATTGGATTGTGAGCAGGATCCACAGAGCTAGAAGTCGGTCGTTTTCCACGCCCTCCGCGACTTCCCTCGGAAAGACTCCTCTTGCTGTGGTGCACCATGATGAGGAGAGTCCGCAGAGGCCAAGACCGGAGGGTGATGAAACAATCCAGAAAACCGAAAGCAGAACCCAGAGAGAGGTTACACAACACAGAAACCAACTTAAGACATGGATGGCAGGACTGTAAATGCAGGGAGAGCGACGCAGGAAAAGTAGCAGGGGAAGTTGAAAGCTTGCCAAAGTTTCCAGAGACTAGACCGCTATCTAAACGCCACACTTTCCCAAGCCAGAGGTGAACAAGAAACGAAATACACAAAGAAAACTCACCGTTGTTTGCAGAGAACAGCCAGCCCCCGAAACCCACTTCCGGCTTTAACCAGAGACACGAAGGCAGGGCGCTTACAGTGGTAATGAAATCCCTGAACGCCATGGATAAAATAACCAAAGCCATACCTTGGACGGGACGAGTAGTAAATGCAGAGAGCGTGCCAAATCTTTTGCTCTGCAAATGATCCCTCAAGAACCGAGTGAGCCGCTTGAATGTCACACACATCAACCAAATAAGCTTCTGGAGAATCGCGCGGGTCTGCATCTGGCAGTACCAAGCGCCTCCATCTGTCCTGTGAAACATTATGACACATTGATTTCACCCGCATCCAGGTCTCTAATCACTGTTATTAAGAAGTAATTGTCTTTTCTTTTGCTTTCGATTATTATTTTTATTTGGCCATTGAAATATATATATATATATATATATATATATATTAGTTAGTTAAGATGGATATCGAAATTGGGGATATGGAAATAATTTGTTGAAGTGTTGTATTGAAATAGTTTGGTGAAGTGAGAGTGAAATATTCTTGCCACATTTTCATCATACCAAACATGGATATTTCTTTTATTATAGCTAACATTTTTTTTATAAGATTATCATTAAAAAAACACCTTTCAAAAAAAATTAACTATCAAAAAAAATTACACATATCATTCATACTAAATTATAAAATGCATCTTTCGATGCAATAAAAAATAAGTACCTGAACTTCCAATTGAGAATTATCAAATAAATAAAGATCGCTATTAAAAATGTGAAGAGGTTAATTGGACAAATGCCTTAATTCAACTGAAAACATTTCTTTATACCCAAAGCTATATATCCTAGTTTTGAATGTAGCCTATAAATTCTATTAATGTTAAAGAAGAGGTTAATTGTTGAAATGTCTTAATTGAACTTTAAATATTTCTTTATACCCAAAGCTATCTATGCCATGTGTCAATGTAGCTTATAAATGCCACTTAGGTTAAAATATTAGTTTTTGACGACTAGATTCCTTCTTCAAATATTACCAAGGAACTCTCAACCTCAATTAGTCACATTCTAGAGTGAAGAGAGAGTTAGGTGACGTAAGAAAGCTTACGGAAAGATTTATACCTAATCCCTTACTCCTTTATAGTATCTTTTTATCTCTTTCTTTGCACACTCAAAATAAGGATTTTAAATTCAAAAAATTGTATATTTATATGAGAAATATTTTATATTAAATTTGTAATTAAGATTTATTTAGATGTATCATCCCAAAATCTTAACTAACATTATTATTATTTTCTTTGGGAAGTATGTCGATGAATAGAATCTTTTGAAGATTTAAACTAGCCCCGTGATATAGTTATTTTGATTAAGGCATAGTGAAAGAGATATTTCAAAATTCTTTAATAGTTTTGATTCACCAAAAGTGTGAATAGCTTCACGGTGAAGAGCATACTTGATAAAGGAGAACACCTTAAATCCATCATGTGTATATTTCTTGTGAGGGAACAAATCTATGAATAACGGCATCTTGGGAATGATGCAGTAAAGATTATATTAATTAAATTGTATGTAATGTTACTATATCTTATAACAGATAAAAACACATTAATTATATTTAAGAGTTCGAAAAGATGTTGGAAATTGAAAATAATATAATTAATATATATATATATATTTCGATTAAAGTTGTTAAAAAATTACAAAGACCATGTCTAGCAAATTGCGTTTTTTTAACTTTACTTTAATTGGATTTGTTGGCCAAAAGAACATACTATATCTATATCTATATATATATGTATTGATTTATCGAAAAATGCAAGGTAATCCAAACTAAAATCTCCTTTTCAAATTTTCAAAATACAAGAAATGTTAGAAACTAGGACAATACTGATGAGGTGGGTGAATACGTACTATAGAAATTTTAATGCTTTCTTTCACTTGCAATGACACTAAAGCACTAATAAACTTTTGAGCAATTAATTCATATGAGCATGGCAAGAAATAATGTAAGTAACACAATGAGAACACACAAATTCTTTAAACTACTCTTTAATTTACTTCACAAGGAGATTTATTGCTCATTGTTACAAAGTTCACTAGCTACAACCAACAGGAAGCTACTACTCCCTAATTTATCATCTACAACTGAAAGGAGCTACAACCCCTAAGTCTATCAACTACTGCTAAAGAGATCTCCAACCACTAACTTTTACCAGCAACTAGTGGAAGGAGCTACAACCCTTTCCTTTTAAGCTACAACTCACCTGACCTCAATGATTCATCTTTCAAATAGATTTCATACTCAAATCATGATGTCCACTCCCTTATACATAAAAAAAAAAAAAAATTCACATCAAACACTCACATAAACCACCATAGAAACACCTTCAAAAATCATTGATTATTAATCCAAACATTAAACACTCTAGTAGTATCAATCCCTCTCAGATACTCACATTCTCATCACTCATTCAATTTGGAAAGCTCAGTTCTACTTATATATATTGTGGATTGATTTGTTTGCTTCTTTGAATTTTATTTAACTTATATTTTAATACTTTCATGAATCTCTAATTTTTCCTTTATCCCACTTCATATATGTCTTTTGATCTTGATATCCAAGTCTTCTAACTCTCCTTACCTATTTCTGTAAGAAAATTTGTGCTTAACTGTTGAATTTTATTATTGTACAATTTTACAACATTTAACTGAGAATTTCTAAATTTGGATGATTGCCATATTTATCCAAACTACCAAATTTGTCTCTAGGTATGTCCATGCCACTAGTGGAGATACAAACTCATTCATTCTTCTTTTTAGTGTTGCGTTTTATTGCTCATAAACACTAAATTCTAAGCTCTCCGCCTGTTCATATCTTTAACATATTCAAATTACTTTTAATGAAAAACACTACCAAATACAAATATGTTAGGCCTATTTTACCTTAAGCACTGAGGGGTTATTTCATTTTGCATTTTTTGTGCCCTTGGTCTTGACACTGCACATAATACCTCGTCCTAGCCTTTCAATTTGGCCTGTGACTTTATTTCCCTTGCACATATTTTGCAAATAAATCCAGGGTCTCTAGTTTGGGGTTACGTTTTAAGTGGGTTGGCCTCCTTCTCTATGTGTTCGATTCTCATTTTCCCATGTGCTCTATTTTGTGCACTATCATGTCCCAAATGTGAATAATCCCGAAGTTCCTCCTTTTCACTTACTTGATTACTTCTGTGCACTGGGAACCATGATGAGGTGTCCCATTGGGAACCACCATTGTGCTCTTGGACCAATCACGTACTAGTTGGGGTATGCAATCTACCACATATTCCTGATGCTTAGTCAGTCTAGAGTCTTCACTTTCGACTTTCACTTCAAACGTTTTGGCATCGATCATATGAGGTGATGTCATGCTTAAATCACTAATGCCACATGGCATTATTTGAATGTAGACATGTGTCACTCAGATTTGGCCTTTATGACCACCTAAAAACGTAAAAAATGCATCCAACATGTCACTTGCTGCATACTTCCATAGCATGCTAATCTCATCATGAGCTAGTAAAAGGCTACCACACGTCACCATTTGATTTTTCCATGTTTTCCTATGTATTATTAGAGGCAAGAGGGGTTCCCAGGTCTTTACTTTTCACCATTTCCTCCATTAATTTTTTTAAGGGTCTTGAGTCTTTATTTCTTTGTTGCGTCGTCTTGCACCCGATCCCCCAACCCTACATCTTTCTGAGTCTCAAACTTATACATTCACCTTTATTTCCTCTAAGAATGTCCTCTTGGGGTGAGATATCACATGTGGGACTGCTTTTCTTCCATTGTGCCAATCAACTCCTCTACTACCTATGTCATGCTAGCCTGATTGTGTGTCATCCCACCTATTCTCCATCGTGCCTATTTTCAATTCTTCTAGGGAATTCCTCCCAAGGTGATGTGTCCCGTGGGGACCTCACACACTGAAACTCAGCAAATCAACGCCATTACTTCATACTGACTCCTCCTAGAGCCTTGTCATCCCATACTTCACCTGCTTTTCACAACTTTGCTTCTTCTGGGATGTCTTCCTAGGGTGCCATTGCTCCGAGGACCTCCTACAATTGAAATCCACTAATGAAATATTTTATCATCTCTATGTGGATTATTCACCTTGAATGAAGCTACATCATCCTGGGCCTCACCTTTACCATCAACTTTGGATCCTTCCAAGGTTTTTTTGTTAGGAATAACTATATGGGGGGCTCCACCACTAGCGAATAGAAACACATTATGTTGCTTTTCTATGAAGCCACATTCACCCAGACCATTGGTTATCCACAACACTAAAAATTTCCACTAGGTTTGGAAAAAGTGCCAAACTTAACTTGCTCCAAATTGGTCCTTCACCAATTTAACTCTACAACTTTTAATCTGGGGTTCCCTAACTTTGACAGTAGATAACATGCGATCCATGATGCCTTTCTAGAACTTCTGTATACCACTAGAAATAGTTTTCCAAGCTTTACCCACATGAGTGGGTCCCAATTCCTTTTGAGATTATTTGCTAAGAAAAAAAGGGATTTAAAGTCATGAAACATTCTCCATGTTTATCTTTTACATGCCTTGAGCTCATATTCATACTTCACGCAATCATATTTTCCTTTTCCTTCATCCTCATCACCTTTTCCATTAATGAAAAGACATTTCTAACATTCTCCCCATTTGGAATTAATGGCAATGCCATGATCAAACAACACCATAAAAAAAATTCAAAGTGAAAGTCTTATTCTTCTTTGTCTTGTCCTCCTTTGGATGTTTCTCCTTTGTGTGTTTTTGCTTTTGTGTAATCCTATTGGCGTATTTCTCCTTTTTGTGGTGTTTGAGTCTCCTAGCTTCTCTTGTTTGATCACCATCACTTCTCCCCCTTTCACATCAATGGAAAATATACCGAAATTCTCCCCATATTTCCCCCTTTCATGTGATCCCGTGGACCTTGTAGCTTCATCCTTATATGCTAAATGTGCTTGCTAGCTTCCTTTCTTCCTCTTTAAGGAAGATCTAGTGGAGGTAAGCAAGAGGAACTACTCCCAATATCTACCTTAAAGATTGAAATTGATCTCTTGGGAATGGTTTTGTGAATATATCAGTTTACTGCCCTTTTATAGGTATATACTCTAGCTTGGAAATTTGATTGGCAACTTGCTCTGTTAAGAAATGGTACTTTATTGGAATATGATTTTTCTTTGAGTGAAAACCAAGATTATTTGACATGCTAATGGAACTTGTATTTTCAAAAATAATAGGAATATGTTTGTGATAGAATACTTGTACATATTGCAAAGTATACTACATCCATAAGAGCTTAGTGTGACAAGAATTTACTGCGATATATTCTCCTTTAATAGTAGAGAGAGAGAGATTAAAGCTTGCTTCTTGCTAAACCATAAAAGTAGATATTCTCCAAGAAATAGAGCATCACCACTAGAGTTATTTCGATCATCTACATCACCTTCCCAATCAACATCAATATAAAAAAATAGTGACAAATATTTACCTATTGGGTGTTGAAGTCCATAGTCCATCGTGGCTCTGAGATATTTGATAGCCTTTTGGATGTTAGAAGATGGCTCTATCTACAGGTTGCTTGAAATCCCTCAATAATACCAACTTCCTGTGTAATGTTTAGTCTTGAGGTTATCAAATATAATAGGATGCAAATAATAGACCTCTATAAATTATGGTCCACTTTTGGTGATTCATCAGTCTTACTAAGCTTACAACTTGTAACCATTGGGGTGCTCTCCAAATAACACTCCTCTATGCCAAATTTATTAAATACATACTTGAGATACTTTTGTCGTGAGATAAAATTTATTTTTGGAGTCTCAGTACTTTGCTAAACAAGGAAATAAGAAAGTTCTCTAAGCATAGACATCACAAACACGACCTTGATATCAATTGAAAAATGGCATGTTAGTTGATCTAAATCACTGGAAAATATAATATCATCATCATAGAAAACTACCACTAACAATTTTCCAACATTAGTTTTAACATACAAATTACTATGAGTTGTGTCTCTTTTAGAATCACACTTGAGAAATTAATTGTCAAACTTGGAATACCATGCCCATGGAGCTTACTTGAGACCATATAAGGCATTATTTAGCTTGCAAACATAATCAAGTTGATCTGATAGATGAAAACCATTTGGATTCTTAATGTAAACTTATTTCTGTAATTCTCCATTAAGAAAGGTAGATTTGACATCCATATGATATATCTTAAATTAATTGAAACAACAAAATGCCAAAGGCATTCTAATTGCCTCCAATTGATGAATAAGAGCAAAGGGTTCATCAATATTCATACCTTTGATTTGTGCATAGCCTTTTCAAACTAGTCTTGCCTTCTTTCTTACCAATTCACCATGCTCATTCAACTTATTCTTGAATACCCACTTCGCGCCAATTACAATATTGTTTTCTAGTCTTGGAACAAGCTTCTATGTCTGATTTTTCTCAATCTAGTCCAGTTCTTCATTCATATCTTTTAACCAATTATCATCTTGTATAATGTCCCTAGTAATGTGTACCTAGAACTCCTTAGTTAAATATATAATGGAGGATAAGTGAACCCATTTAATTATAATTATTTGTGTTGATGTTAATTTGAAGAAAATATTTAATATTGGTAGAGAGGTTTTATGTTTCTCCTTGAAAAATATGCATATAAATGTATGTATATAAATGTGTGATGATGATGATAATTGTTGTAATGGAAGAATGAAAATAGGTTATTTGAAGATTTAATAATTCCTTCAGTCAAAAAACCATGATTAATCAGTTACAATTTGAAGGCAAGGAAATAACAAAAAGCAAGAATTCATGTTTCAGGCTTAGCTTTTCTTTTTTGGGAAAAGAGAAAAAGAGAGCACCTAGAACATTTTTGCTAGAGAAAAATGCCAAGAAGATGGGAGAGGAATATATGAGTTGAGGAACTAGGAATCTAACAACGACTGGAGATAAATGTTTTTCTTCTAATACTCTTATAGGAAGTTACTATGGGAGAGAAAAGCAGTAACTAACCTACACAAATGGGGAATAAATACTAGTGAATTCTATTAGGGAACGGGTTCTTCTTAAGGATAAGTAAGAGAACTTGAGTCCTAAAGGAAATAATTTTGAAATTGTCTAAAGGAATTATAGCTTGGGGTAGCTAAATAAGCATTTAGTTTATGGATGAGAGGTTCAAATAATCTCTTGGGGTGTTTCTTCCCAAACCATTGAGATACGTTTCTACCCTTTCCTTCCATTAATAGAGGAAATAGAAGATTAATTGTAATATAAATTTATTTTTTCTGATTATTATTCAATAGGGCTTGAGAGCTATTTTTACCCTTTCCTTCCATCAATATAGGAAGTAGAAGATTAACTGTAATAATAATTTTTTTTATTTTTTATTTTTTAATAGGGCATGAGAGTTGCTTTTTCCCTTTCCTTCAATTAGTAGAGGAAGTAAAAGATTAACTATAATAGCAGTTTTTTTTCTTAATTATTGTTCAATAGGGCATGAGAGTTATAGAGGTAATTTAATACTATATATATATATATATATATATATATATATATATATATATATATATATATATATATATATATATATATATATATATATATATATATATATATATATATATATATATATATATATATATATATATATATAGATTACGAGGAAACTTTGTTAATATACTTGGATGTAGTATATTTTAATGTATAAAATATGCAAGGTACTAGATGAAGAAACGATATGAATAGAACAGAGGGGATTTCCTCCTTAAAAGGAAGAAGAGAGAAAAAATATTATTTAAAAGTATTGTACAAAAGGGCGTTAAAACAAGGTGCTATATAGCAGGAAAAAATATAAATGAATTATGTAGTAGCATTTTTTTAAGAAGCTAAATCTTTATTTTTAAAAAACACATAGTTGGTGCAGTGGCTATAACACATGGTCCTCTATCTAGACTGGGTTAGCACCAAATGGTTAGGTAACAAAACCCAACTGCACAGTCTAGTCCCAGAAATAGACAAGAAGCATCGTACTTAAAAAAAAAAAAAAAATTTGTAGATGAGACCTTGAAGAAGCAATACTGAGTAGTCACTCCTTCATGAGGGTTGGTTAAAAGCCCTTTGTTTTGGATAATGAAATGTGAGTTACAAATCTAATTGAATATTTTTCTGGTTACAATATTATCATAATTAGAAGAACAATCGAATGCATATGTTTTGTCAAGAAAAAAATAATACATTTCCATCGATATAAGAGAAAAGGAAAGAAAATTGCCTAGCATATATTCAAGATTAAATTACCCTTGAAAAAACCACAACTGTATATACATAGTATGAGTCAAGATTGGGAATATAAACCTTCCCTGAGAAATTTATAATACACATAGTTTTCCAAGGAAAATTTAGGCTCTAGTTACATTCTCAGACAAACCTTACAAACGCTGAACCAGATGTGGTCGAAGAGGCTATGAACTTTAAACGAAAATTTACACGTAACCCTAACAAGTCCAAGCCTAAGGGACCTCATTTCCCATACCTAAGCTAAGAAATGACAGTTGAGCGAGACTAGGTAACTAGGACAAGCCTCTACAGCGTAAACCTAAAAGCATAAAAAAATAGGAGTAAGGACCTGACACCTAGAGGTCAAATATTAAAATGTCAAATACAGTTCGAGAGATGCAGTGGTGGCTAGGCGTACCGAAGCTATGGAGGATGAAACCCTGTAACATCTGAAAAATGTAGATAATTAACACAACCAATAAGGGTCTTGGAAGAAAAGGAAACTTGTAACTGAAGAAAGGGAAACCCTCCAGTTCAAAAAAGAAAACACTGGTTATACTTGTAGGGCAGAGCTCACATTTCCATATTGCATGTGGCAGCAAGCAAGATCCTTGTAGGATCCTCGAGATTCTTCAATACCAGTCACAGAGAATACCTTTGGGTAGTTCCCGTATGAGGAAAATCCTAGTAAAGGTAGTGGGAAACCCTAAGAAAACTCACCTTCAAGGTTGAAGGAATCGACATTTGGAGAACTGGAAATTCCTATTTCTTATTTGTTGGAAATTTTGTCACATTATGGAATATTTAGATGAGATTCTCAATGGAATAAACTTTAAGATAATTAAACCTTAAAAAAAATGTATATGCCTTACTAGTAGAGATACATTAAAAGCTTGAGTGAAAGACAACTGATGCTCGAACCCGGTGGGAAACAGAGTGTTTAAACAACCGAGAAGAGGAAGGGTATTCATCCCATGGTGATAGGAGCAAAGCCCCTTCCTTCTATTAGACTAAACAATGTGCAGCGGACATAAAATAAACAAACATACACAACACATTAAAAACACAAAACCGTAACACACAGATTTAACGTGGTTCACCCAACCAATCTGGGCTACGTCCACCAGAACAGAGGCATCGGAAAACTTATTATTCAATAGGAGATTACAACAAATTCTAATTCTTCACACATACTCTCAGCTCACCCTATTTTCTCTACACTCTCTACACACTCACAATCCTCTATGGGATTACATTTCTATATAGCTAGAGCATAAAACTGAATCATAAATTCCCTCACAACAAATATAGGATGCATTAACTCCTCCTCAAAAAATACTGGAGCTAATATAGCAACTAATCCTATTGTTGTCACATACATGAGATTTTTCCCAAATTTAATAAAACAGAAAATCTCAACAATCTCCACCTTGACAACAATTAGCCTGATGCTCTATTCATTTATTATTTTTATCTTTTCTGCAAGCCAAGAGAAGCCAAACACCAACGTAGCTTCTCTAAAAAAACTGGTTTCGTGAACATGTCTGCACAGTTTTCCTTCGTATGCACCTTTTCAAGAGAAACACCCCTTTCAGTGATAACCTGTCATACAAAATGGTACTTGATAGATATATGCTTAGATTTACTATGATAGGCCGGATTCTTAGCCAAATGAATTGCACTTTGACTATCACAAAATAACTTGATGTTGTCCTGTAACCTACCAAACTCACCAATCAAACCTTTCAACCAAACCGCTTCTTTGCAAGCATGCGAAGCAGCTATGTATTCTTCTTCAGTAATGGATAAAGAAACAATATTCTGTAGCTTTGACATCCAGCTAATAGCTCCACCTGCAAGAGTAAATACATACCCTGAAGTTGACCTTCTCTTATCCAAATCACCTGCAAAATCGGAATCAACATAACCGCAAACAAATTTACTACTTCTGTTATAAGTGATACAATAATCACTTGTGCCTCTCAAATATCGAAGCACCCATTTCACTGCCGACCAGTGTTCTTTTCCTGGATTTGCCATATACCTGCTGACAACCCCAACTGCATGTGAAATATCTGGTCGAGTACAAACCATCGCATACATTAAACAACCTACTACATTGGCATATGGAATTCGAGACATATATTCCTTTTCTTCATTTGTATTAGGACATAAACTTGAAGAAAGCTTAAAATGGGAATCTAAAGGGACTGAAACAGGCTTCACATTGTTCATACCAAACCTCAAGAGTATTTTCTCAATATACTTCTATTGTGATAGCCACAGCTTACCATTGCTCCTGTCTCTGAAAATCTCCATGCCCAAAATTTGTCTTGCTACTCCTAGATCTTTCATATCAAATGTCCTAGCCATCAGAGCCTTTAACCTGTTGATTTCTGTTATGATTTTGCTTGCTAAAAGCATATCGTCAACATATAACACTAAGATAATGAACATGCCATTACTTAATTTCTTAAAGTAAACACAATGATCATATTCACTTCTTATATAATTTTGACTCAACATGAAAGAATCAAACTTCTTGTACCATTGTCGAGGCGACTGCTTCAGACCATACAATGATTTCTTGAGCCTGCAGACAAATTTCTTGTTGCGATCTTGAACAAACCCTTCTGGTTGTTACATGTAAATCTCCTCATCTAAATCTCCATGTAAAAATGAAGTTTTAACATCCAATTGTTGTAATTCTAAATCAAGTAAAGCAACTAATGCTAATACAATTCAAATTGAAACAATATTTACAACTGGTGAAAATATCTCATGAAAATCAATGCCTGCTTTCTGAGAAAAACCTTTCGCGACCAGCCTTTCTTTGTACCTTTCCTTTCAACCATCAACACCCCTTTTCAATTTGTACACCGATTTACATCCCACAGTTTTTCTGCATTTAGGAAGTTCTACCAGATCCCATGTGTCATTCTTGTCTAATGCCATCATCTCGTCCTTCATAGCTTCTTTCCACTTTTCACTTTTAGAACCTTCTACAGCTTCCTGATAGCACAAAGGTTAATCATCATTAGTGGTTAAAGCAACTGAAGTAACATAATCATCATACCTTCTAGGAGGACATTTAATTATTGTGGACCTCCTTAAAGATGTTTCTAGTACTTCCACAATTTGCTGATTATTATCTGTAGGAACTTCTTCATGATCAACATCTGAATCATGTTAATGATCTACATCTGAAACTTGTTCATGACCTGCATCTAAAACTTGTTCATGACTTACATCTGAACCATGTTCATCTTGATCATCATCAATGCTTGGACTGGTTTCAAACTGAATGTGTTGAAGCTTAGATACATTATCCTATTTCAATTTATAATCTAAATCTGAATTTTCAAGTGAGGATTCATTAAATTTAACATGTCTATTAATGATGATCTTGTGAGTAGTAGGATCCCACAATCTGTATCCCTTAGTCCCATCACCATATCCAACAAAGATATATCTTTTTGATTTAGGATCTAATTTAGAACGCTGATGTTTTAGAACTAGAGCATATGCATCACAACCAAAAACTTTTAGTTTAGAATAATCGCAAGGATGACCTTTCCATACCTCTTGAGGAATTTTGCATCCTATTGTAGTTGATGGTGATCGATTTATCAAATAGCAAGTTGTAGCAACTGCTTCTGTCCACAATTCCTTCTGCAAATTGGCGTTACTCACCATACTTCTTGCTCTCTCTAAAAGAGTCTTGTCCATGCGTTCAGCAACTCCATTTTGCTGAGGAGTATACACAGTCGTTTTATGTCCTTCAATCCCAGCTTCATTGCAATAATTATCAAATTCCTTTGAGGTAAACTCACCACCACTGTCAGTTCTTAGACATTTAATAGTTCTTCCAGTGATGTTTTCAACTAATGCTCTAAACTATTTGAAAACTGTAAACACATCAGACTTCTTCTTTAACATGTAGACCCACACTTTTCTAGAGAAATCATCAATAAAAGATACAAAATATGACGAACCTCCATATGAGGTTGTAGGAGACGGACCCCAAACATCAGAATGGATATAATCAAGGATTCCCTTACTAGCATGTTTTCCAGTTTTAAACTTTTGCTTGCTTTGTTTCCCAAACAGACAATGTTTGCAGAAATCTAACTTATCAGACTTTAAATTAGGAAGTAACTTACGATTAGATAAAATCTTTAATCCTCTTTCGCTCATATGGCCCAACCTTTGATGCCATAAACGAATAGAATTACTGTCATTTTCAGACACTATAGAAACATGATCTGACTCTGTTCTTCCTTCTAACTGAAAAAGATTTCCAACTTTCTTTGCTTTCATTACTAGTAAAATTCCTTTATAAATTTTCATTACTCCACCTTGAATAAAGGTTTTATATCCATTTGTGTCCAGTACTCCTAATGAAATGAGGTTTTTCCTTAGTTCAGGTACATGTCTTACATCAGTTAAAATTTTATTTGTCCCATCAAACATTTTAAGCTGAATGCTTCCAATTCCCACAATGTTACATGTGACATCATTTCCCATGTAAACTACTCCATCATTGATTGGTTTATAAGTTTTAAACCATTCCCTATGAATACACATGTGATTTGATGCACCAGAATCTAACAGCTAATGTTGATCATGACTAGACAAATCAACTGATAACACTTCATCACTCATACCTGTCTTGGATGCCGAACCTGTATTTGTCGTGTTTGCTTCTTGCTTCACTGGGGAAGAGTCTTCTTTGGATGCTTGCTGTCTCTTCCAATAGTCCTTCTTCAAATGTCCTGATTTGCCACAAAACCAGCACTTTACCTTACTCTTCTTCCCTTTTGATTTTGAACGTGAATCGCTGTGCTTACTGGAGCATCTTTCTCTAGATTGACCTCTAGCCATCATTGCTTCTGATGTAGAGGTTTCTGAATTTGACCTCTTCCTTGTCTCTTCGGACAACAAAGCTCCAACAACATCATCAAATTCAAGGGTTTCTGATATACTTAGACTTATAGAAGTAATAAAATGACCCCATGACTTAGGCAACGAGCATAATAAAGTTATAGCTTTATTTTCTGATTCAAATTTTACTTCTATACTTTCTAATTGCACCATGAGAGTATTAAAGGCATTCAAATGATCAGTAATAGCTGTACCTTCCTTCATGCGCAGACTGTACAATTGTCGCTTCAGAAGAATCCTATTGGTTAAGGATTTTGTCATGTACAGCTTCTCAAGCTTTGTCCACAAACCAACAGTAGTTTTCTCTAACACGATGTTAAACAAAACATCATCTGCCAAACACTATCGAATACCACTCAGATCTCTTCCATCGAATTCATTCCATTCATCATCTGTCATGGGGTAAGGTTGTTTGGATCTTCCCAACAGCGCCTTCACCATGCCTTGTTGTACAAGCAGATCATGCATCTTCACTTTCCAGATTTCGAAGTTATTTTTTCCATTGAACTTCTCGATCTCAAAACGAGCACTTTGAGTTTTTTCCATGTTGTAACAAACTGATTCTGCAATTCCAACTTAATAAATAAAGTTAATATCTAAACGAAAAAATTCCTTTGCCTTCTACTGTGCTGACTTTACCTTATCATACAATCCCTCTGCCGTACAAACTGCAGATTATAAATAAAAACAAATAACAAAAATTGTAGTTTTACCAAAGCGATCCACGCTTGGTGCGTTGGCGCTTCTTTGACAGCAGACGATCCGCGCCGGAACAAAAACGGTGTGAGTGACAAAATATTGGCACGCTTAAACCCATAGATTCCGCACCAATCAGGATACTAGTGCTCTGGCGCGAGTATTAAACTCGGATCCGCGCCACTGGCATGACTGTTCCAAAATAAAACGTGCCAACCTGATCTCTGTCAGAAATTGGTGTGACTGTCTCTACCGAAACCACACCAATCGCCAAAACTCCACCTTCAGCAGTTCTGTCACACGCACTAGCTCCACAACCAGAGTTCTGTAGGTTATGGGCCCTCCACGCTTCTGTTGCGCCACTCTGATACCACTTGTTAGACTAAACAATGCATAGCGGACATAAAATAAACAAACATACACAGCACATTAAAAACACAAAACCATAACACACAGATTTAACGTGGTTTACCCAACCAATCTGGGCTACGTCCACCAGAATAGAGGCATCAGCAAACTTATTATTCAATAGGAGATTACAAAAAATTCTAATTCTTCACACATACTCTCAGCTCACCCTATTTTCTCTACACTCTCTACACACTCACAATCCTCTAAGGGATTACATTTCTATATAGCTGGAGCATAAAATTGAATCATAAATTCCCTCACAACAAATATAGGATGCATTAACTCCTCCTCAAAAAATACTGGAGCCAATATAGCAACTAATCCTATTGTTGTCACATACATGAGATTTTTCCCAAATTTAATAAAATAGAAAATCTCAACACCTTCCTCCAACTGCAAGAGAATGAACGGAATTCTGAGCCTATTCCACGAATACGGTTACCGAAAACATAATTCGTAACATGGTAGGCATTGGATGGAGCTCGAGATGTAAGGTCATTATGTACTCTATGCCAAAGGAGTACAAGTGTAATGCTTTTTTTAATAAAAATATCATCAGTAAGACTTAATGTAATTTTTTTTTAATAAAAATATCATCAGTAAGACTTAAATTATGTAAAATTCTAAAAGAAAAAAAAAATATGACCTTGACAGAACATAATACCAATGCAGGATTGAAGAGATATCAAACTATTATTCCCTCAAAAAATTATTAATCGTAACCATAAGCTATCCATCCCACATATGAAACTCCAAAAAAGTTAAAATAACATAAAGGGAAGAGTAAACAAATCACACATGAATGATCATCACTCATGTATTGCAACGAGGTATGTTCATCGAATTTTGGAAGGAAAGTTATGATAATGTGGGGAATAGTGAATTATTTCCTTTAGTTGAAGGATGAAATAAATATAATAATCAAAATGCTAAAGCGTAATTAAAATAATATTTAATTGCATTGACAGATAAAAGAGAGAATAAAGTGCCTAATTAGTTCTCCAACCTTTTTTTATACAAGGGGAAAAAAGAAAATCTTATACTCTTTAAACACATGGCATATACGTAAAACCTATGGTAAATGGTATATATAGAAAAAAAAGTGAATATGGAGATATGACATCTTCACTAGCCTCCGCAACATTTTTGTTCCCATCATCGATAACATAGTTGCATGTCCTTGAGTAAGGGGAGTTAGCAACTTCCTTCTAGTTGGTGCACCTATGTTTAAATCACCAACAATTTGATTAGTGGGGTGGTGTTTGTTCACATACCTTGAAGGATCTTTGGCTTGAGGACTCGGGGACTCTTCATTGTCTTCATCTAAAGGTGACTCATCATTATTCTCATTATTGTTGACGGGATCAGTGGAGTTGTTGTTTATTGGTTGAATCTCTTAATATTTAATATATTCATCCACTTTGACATCAATAAAATCAACAATCCTATTTATATTCTTGTTGTAGCATCTATAACCCTTTCTATTATGAGACTATCCAAGAAAAATACCTTCACCATCCATTGCATCAAACTTACCAACCTTTTCATCATTCCCCTTAATATAAAACTTTCTTCCAAATACTCTTAAATGCTTGACTATTGTAGGTCTACCATACCAAATCTCATACGAAGTCTTATCACTTTTTGTTCTAAAGTGAGCTTTGTTGAGAATCACCACTGCTGTGTGAATAACTTTTGTCCAAAATATCTACTGAAAATTCCATTCTCCCATCATGGCTGTAGCTAACTACAAAATTGATCTATCAGGTCTTTCTACTATACCATTCTATTGTGGGTTCTCTGTTGTAGTAAACTGCCTTTTGATGCAATGTTGCTTACAAAAATCATCATACTCTTTTGAAGTGAACTCACCTCCATTATCAGACCTTATGCTCTTCATTTTACGGTTAGTCTCATTTTCAACCATGGCTTTAAAATCCTTAAAAATCTCAAAATCTTATAATTTTTCTCTAAGAAATGAAACCCACGTCATTTTACTGAAATCATCAATAATTAACATGAAATACAATTTACTTGTGGGTGTCTACATTCTCGATAGTCCACATAAGTTCATATGAACTAGTTGCATTGACTTGGTTGATGAATTCTCCTAGGACTTGAATGGTAATTGAACTTTCTTTCCTAACTGGGAAGAATTGAAAATACTATTCTTAAGCTTTGAAAGTTTTGGAAGATCTTTAACAAAATTCTTCTTTCTCAATCTGACTATCTGATAAAAATTCAGATGTCCAAGTCTCCTTTTCCACAACCATCTCTAACCAATATTTAAAAAGAAATACCTCTTTGTCTTCTCTTTTAGCACATATACATTGTTGTATGTTCTCACATCTTCAACTACTACTTCTCCAATGCCTAAAGACCTGATTTGACAATTATAGTTTTGAAAAACACATCATTATCTTGGTCACACATTTGAGACACACTAAGTAAATTATGCTTCAGCCCATCAAAATACAAAACTTTTTTTTTCCTTATCTTTACCGTCAAGAAAGCTAAAAACTCCTTTACCAACAATCTCACTGAGCGCATTGTTACCAAAGGTCACATTACCTTTGTCAACTAGTTTCTATGTCAAAAAATTACTTCTATCTCCTGACATCTGCTTGGAACAACCATTGTTAACATAGAAATGAATGGCTTCATTGTGAGCATGTAAAACAATATTACATTTTTTTGAATTTTATTTTTCATTCCATATTCTGGGCTTCTAGCTTCTTTGCTCAATAAATAGTTCAAGATCTTTATTATTAAGTTTTCATTTTGCAGCTCTATGCCCAAATGTTTTATGATTAAAACATTAAATCAAATTATTCAAAGGAAGTTCTAGTGGGGAAGCTCAATTGGTGATCAAAATAATGTTAAATTTGTGAAAACTGAGAGATCAAATGTTCAAATCCCACTGGTTGTGACCTAGTTTATAGAGAGGAGGGTAAGTCATAGACCCCCAGAGGTTTACTAGTAATTATGTGTGAATCAAGCTTTCGGGTTCCTCTCGAATGCAAAAGAAAAAGTGTTCAAAGGATCAAATGGATTGTTGTACCTAGGTCTACTCATGATTGATTGATTGATTAATTGGTTGATAATTTCTTCTTACTGTAGGATAAATTCACCCTAAAATTTTCTTCCTTGTGTCCATAATTGGTGCATGTAAAACAATAGCCTAGAACTATTCCAACATAGCTAGGATAAAACCAATTTGTGATGATCTGTTGGGATTCCATTTCTATGTTTCTATTTTCCTGTCCAATGTTTCTCTTTCATTGCTAAGTGAAATAAATCTTTTTTTTTTGCCACTGATATATATTTGGCTGCATATTGGAATGTGCACTACGTTTTCCTCCTGGTGGCTATCTTGACCCTTTTTTTGTTGTTGTGTTGACACTATTTACGGCTTCTTTCAAAAAGGAAATCAACCTCTTTCCCTTCAATCCTATTGTTGAACTTGATTCAACCTGAAATCCAAGACCAGTTCAATTAGTGCAGACTCTTTTTTCTTCCAGAAAGTCATTTAGACATTCAGTCCCTTTTACAAAATTTTGATTAAAGCTCAATGATAAGTTTCTTCATTTTCCAATTTTTTCTTGGCAAACAACTTCTCTTTTAGGCCTCCCAAATGCTTGACTCTTCTCACTAAGATGTTGATTTAAAGTCGCTTGAATCTTCTTTCCTTCTTCCATTTGAAAGAGAAGAGGTTCAATGGCTTTTGTCCTTGATAAGAAACTCTTTCTGGGTTTTATTTTTCTTTCTAAGACTTTCAATCTCTTCAAGAGAACTATCGAACTCTCCTTCTAAATCCACTTTATCTATTTCACCATCAAAATTAATAGCTTTTACTTCTAGATTATCTATAGCCATAAGAATGAACTCATTTATACTTTCATAATCTTTGTTCTCATCTTAGGAATGGTTTCCTTCACTTTCAAAGGAGTTGGATTCTTGGGTGTAGAGACTTCTCCTTTTAGCCTTCTTTCATTCCTTTTTAATTTTCCTAAATTTCTCTCTTGAATCATATTCCTTCTTCTTCTTCTCAGGCCACTTGGAAGCATAGTGAGAAACCTTGCCAAAATTAAAGAACTTAAAAGATAACTTACCTCTATATTTGCATAATCCTTTCTTGAGCTTCCTCACAAAGTTGGCTTCATCTTCATCTAATTCACAACATGAATCATGATGCTCTTCCTTGGGCTTGTTTTTTGCTTTCAAGGATGATTCCTTTGTAGTAGGCTTGCTATTGGAAATTCTCATCTCATAATTAGTGAGTGTGTCAAGTATATCATCCAAAGTGAGAGTCTTCAATTATGTCATCTCCTTAATGGTTGATACCTTTGGATTAAATCTCTCAGGGAGAGATCTCAAAACCTTTTTAGCTACTATAGGTTCTTCTTATTTCTCATCAAGAGCTCTTATAGTGTTCACAACTTCATCAACTCTTAGGAAGTACTCTGCAATATCTTCATGACCGTGCATCTTCAAAGACACAAAGTACATTATAAAACATTGAATTTTTGCTTGGTTTACCTTGCTCTCACCTTCATAGCAGCTTCTCATATTGTCCCAAATAGATTTTTCTATTGAGAAGTTCATATCCTTGATTAGTTCTGATTTAGGTAGAATAGAAAGAAGGTCATTCATGGCTTTAGAATTACATGTGAACTCCATCTTCTGGTCTCTAGTAATATATGTTGGAGGATTTTCATATTCTACTTCTACTGCATCCCATACATCAGCTCCAAGTGATTGAATGTAGGTCTTCATCCTCACTTTCCAAAACACATAGTATGTTCCATTAAACATAGGTTGGTGAATCCTCATTCCTAGTTTTCCATGGTCCTTGATATTTCTTCCACCTGTTAAATTGATCTGAAGCAACCTAGTTTGCTTTGATAAAAATTATGAGAAACTAAGACAATGCTAAGAGTGGGGCTGAATAAATATTTTAGGAATTTTAACACTTTCCTTCACTTGCAATGACACTACGACATCAATAAAATTTCTAGTAATTAGTTCATATGAGCTTCGAAGAAAATAACATATGTAACATAATGAGAACAAACAAATTCTTTAAATTGATCTTTAATTTACTTCACAAGGCAAGCTACTACTTGTTGTTACAAAAAGATTTGGCTAAAACTATTAAGAAGCTACTATTCCTTGATTTGTCAACTACAACTAAAAGGATCTATAACTCCTAGGTTTACCAGCTACCGTTGAAAGTATCTCCAACCATAATTTTTACTAGAAACTACTAGAAGGATCTATAACCCTTGCCTTGTAAGCTACAACTTGCGTGGCGACAATGATTCATCTTTCATACAATTTTCATACTCAAGGCATGAATGCTAGTCCCTTATACATAAAAGATATATTATTCACTTCAAACATTCACTAAAACCACCATAAAAACATCCTTAACAATATCTTCTTACTCATCCAAACATCAAACACACTTGTATCACCAATCCATCTCAAACACTCACATTCAATCTTTCAAATTTGAGTATGCTTATATAGATTTTGAATTGATAATTTTTCTTCTTTGAAATTTAGTTAACTTGTACTTTAATACTTGCATGAATATTTAATTTTTCCTTTGTCATAGTTCAAATATGTCTTCTGATCTTGATATCTAGGTCTTCTAACTCTCCTTACTATTTCTACAAAAGAAACTAAGCTTAACTAACCAAATTTACTATTATTGAATTTTTACATGATTTAACCGACAATTTCTAAATTTGGGAGACTGCCATATTTATCCAAACTGCCAAATCTATCTCCAAATATTTCCATGCTTCTAGTGGAACTCCCAACTTGTTCAAGCTCCCTTTAACCACTGCATTTTATTTTGCATAAACGCCAAATTATAAGATGTCAACTTGTTTATACCTTTAGCTTAACCAGAGTACTTTTAACCAAAATCACTTCCAAATACAACTATGTTGGGCCAAATTTAGCTTAATCAATGAGAATTTATTTCCTTTGACATTTCTCCAAACCCTTGGTCTTCACACCACATATAACACCTCGTCCTTGCCTTTAAATTTGGCCCCTGGATTTATTTCCTCGACATGCATTTTGCAAATACCTCTCAGATCTCTACTCTAGGATTTCATGCCAAGTGCGTATGCCTCATTCTCTACATGCATGTTTCTCATTTCTTCCTTCGCTCTACCATGTGTGTTTTCATGATTGCTGATTCAACCTAAACATCATACTTTATGTTGAGCTAATTACATATGGGGACTAAGGACTAGGATGAGGTGTCTCGGTGGGAACCACTGTTGTGCTCTTGGACCAATTGCATACCACTTGAGATGTGTTGTCTACCACATAGGTCCAGTGCCTAGTCAATCGAGACTCTTCACATTTTATTCTTGCTTGAAACCTTCTAGGGTTGATCATCTAGGGTGACATCATGATTACATCACCATTTCCACATCACACCATCTCAGTGGTAACATATGTGACTCAAATTTGGCATCTTCAGCCCCCTCAAAAGGTCAAGAATACATGCCACATGTCACCTGGTTTGTAGGCTACATCATGCTGACATCATAATAATCTAGTAAAAAACTGCCATGCATCACCATTTGATTTGTCCATCCTATCATGAGTACGAAGGCAACAACAATTCCCAAGCCTTTGTTTTTCACCATTTCCTTCATTAAAGTATTTATGGGTCCCGAGGCTTTGTTTCTTCATTGCATCGTCTTGTGTCGTATCCCCCAACCCTATGTTATCCCATGTCTCAAACTTATGTGCACAAGCTTGTTTCTTCCAGGGAAGTCCTCTTGGGGCAAGTTGTCACATATGGGTCCACTTCGCTTCCATTGTGTTAAATGACTCTTGTATTGCTTATGTCATACTAAGTCGATTGTGTGTCATCCCAACAATTCTGCATTGTGCTTGCTTTTAATTCTTTTGGGGAAGGCCATAAAAGGTGAGTTTTCCCATGGGGAGCTCCCACACTAAAACTCCATCAATCAATGCCATTACTACTTGCTAACTCCTTTTGGAGCCTTTTCATCCCGAGCTTCACCTGGTGCACACACTTTTGTTTCTTTCAGGGAATTCCTCCGAGGGTGACATGGCTCTGGGGACCATCTGCTATTGAATTCTGCCAACAAAAGCCTATGTCACTGCTATGTGGACTATCCACCCTCGCCTAGAGCTACGTCATCCCAAACATCACCTTTACGCTCAACCTTGGATCCTTCTAGGGTGCATCTGTTGGGAATATGCGTATAGGGGGCTCCACCACTAGCCAATAGAGACACATTTCTCCGCTTTTTTTCCAAGCCACATTCGCCCAAACCATTGGTTAGCCACACCACTAAAATTCTTTCCTGGGTTTCACAAAAGCGACAAACTTAACTAGCTCCAAATAATTCCTTCACCAATTTAACTCTGCAACTGTAACTTTAGGGGTACTTGACTTTGATTGGAAATAACTTGTGATCTAGGAGGCCTTTCTAGAAATTCTATATAGCACTGGAAAGCTTGTTTATAGCTCTATCCATCTGAGAGGGTCATGAGTCCTCTTGAGTTGAAAATGGCTTTAAAGTCACTACACCTTCTCCATCTTTGTCTTTTACATACCTTGAACTGATCTTCATTCTTCTTACATTCATGTCTAATTTTTATTCATCTTGATTAGCTTCCCCATCAATGACAACACATTTCTAACAAGAAATCATATGTAAATCATTGAAAAACATCAAAATATATGGTCACTTTAAAGTTTCAAACTTGCAAATTTATAACCCTACAACATAATCCTTATGCAAATTAATATTATAACATCATATATTTATTAATATTATATACTTGGTAAATGAAAAAAATAAACCAAAATGTTTTTTTTTGCAACATTTTAAACTTATAAGTGAAAACACTAAACCCTAAGAAAAGTAAATGTCTACTATAATATCATAATCATAATATTTAAAATACCAAATTTTAATAAAGTTAATATAGAATTATTTTAACTCTAAATTCTAGAGATGAAAATAATCAATTCTTAATTTAATTTTGTATTTCAGATTTAAGTCTCACAAAATTCGATCATCTCTAAATTTAACAAATTTGATGTTTATAATTATAGATATTAAATTTCTGTAAATTTATTGAAAAATATAAATATAAATATAAATTTTTAAAATGCTATAATGGCAAGTATGAATCATCATTATTTTAATTTATATGTAAAAATAAATTTTAATTTATATGCAAAAATGAATTTTAATTGATATCTTTTATTTATATTCTACATATATTTCATATCTTTATTTATAAAAAAAAAATAAAAAAATAAAAATCTTACTTATTAATTAAATTTTGAATATAAAATTTTGAAATATAAGGCCTAAATCATAATTATTTAAATTTCTTTTAATATAAATACATATTATGTAAATTTATTAATAGCACAAAATTACAATATAATTAATTAAATTATTATTTATTTATTTATTAATTAAATATTATTATATTTTATCAATATTATTTAATTTAAAACTTGAATAGAATAATAATTAAGCTATTTTGTCATTACATAATCTTCCCATTATGTAAAAGACCTCTCAACACACAAATAAATAAAAGGGGAATTGTTAAATAAATTTTAAATTACATTTATAAAGTTAATTATATATACTATGAAGGTTTTTCGTGTGCTTTCATATCGGTTTTCGCATCTCGGTGGCCTTGCTCCTACTTGTCTGAGATTCTGTGCTGTCTATTGGTACCTGAATTTGCTCACACTGATGTTTGGTTCATCTCCATATTTGTCCTGTTTTTAGTGGTCATTGAATTAGCTCTAGCATCTTTTTCTAAATGCAATTTTGCTGATTGCTGCTCTGCTGGTCATTCTAAGTGGAACAATGGACTTTTGCATTTTGATGATTGTATCTACCTTTTGCATATATAAAAGTTGGATTGAAATGTTTTTTCTTTCTGAAAAATATACTGTGAAGGTTTTTGAATTCAAGAAAATAGAAGACACTGCTTTCAGGCCATTGAGAATATTAAAAGATCACCAAATAAATAATTTTAGGCCATTATGCACTGAGAGTGCTTTGAAACTATACCTGTGATGCTTGTTAGTCGATGATTGCTGAAGAGTTTGTGAATCGACCGAAGAGAAGTCAAGGTGATTATTTTTCCATTCCATACTATTTTAACATAGGAAAATGGCTCTCTTATTTTTCTTTCAATCTAAGTAGGGTTCAGATCCTCAAATGGAGTTCACATTACAATGATTTAATGGAGTACCCTGTTATAGACATTTTTGGGCACTGCAACCCCAATCAAACATGTCCATAAACCAAGTGCTCCTATGTCCCTACAAGTGTTGTTTGATACCCTAAAGGAACAAGGTCAGTTGATTACATCATCTCCCAGAAGTTCTCCACAGGAAACTGCTCAGAACTGGTCAAAACTAGACCATACAGGTTGCTCAGTGCTAAGGGTGCGATGCATCCCACCTGCCCAGTGAAAAGGGTGTGATGCATATTGAAAATCCCTTCTGTAGGGTGCGATGGGCGAGAGTGGAAAAATGGCGGAGACAGTTTGCGAGGTGGATGATCATGGAATCTTCTAGAAACTTCTCCTGTGACACTTGCCTCTCTGAATTCGCCCAGGGATGAGTAAGAGATTATCAATCTCCAAGTGAATCAAGAACTATCAAAGAGAGGACACTAATTAAAATCCCAGAAGCTGACTCACCCCCCTACAATCATCTATATATGGATCCCTCATCCCAGAGATCCAGAGGCTAGAATTTTGTATCTTGTAAGGAAGTGTTGTTGGTTTCTTGTTGGAATATCATAGTGTTGGGTGATCTAAGTTTTTCATGAGGTGAAAGAAGGGCTTTCATGCTGGAGGATGACGCTGGGTCAGAACAATTGGTTGTAATCCTCTTTGATATTCTTGATATTAATAAAGCTATTGAAGTTTTCCTCCACATTCTTGTATGTTTGCTGATATCTGCATTTGTGTGGTCAATATACATCTGGTCCTATATTGTTTATGATTGTAGATCTCTGTTCTTCAATAGTATTATGCTGCTTTGATTCCACAGGTGCTCTTTGAAGCTGGGTAGACGAAGGAGAAGCGGCAAGGATCTGTCAGAAGGGAGAAGAATTGAGCAAGGAACCAAGCGCAAGACTGAGGTTGGTGTCCTTAATTCCACTCTTATCTACTTTTCATAAAGGAAAACGAAATTAGTTTTAGTTTGTTTGTTTCTAAGATAGCTACCAGTCTTAGTGGGACTAGCAGCTCCAAGTGGACACTAGATTTCCCAATAACAAAATGGCAACTCCACTAGGGAGCGAATAGATTGTTTGTTTGCCTATATTTGTTTGTTTTATAAACTTACAGATGGAGCCTGAAGTCAAGCCAGCTAGCGTTCGAACTGCATTTGCTATGCAAGTGCAAAGTAGATCAATGTTGCTTCAGTCTATCTCCAAGTTTTGTTTATAGACTGAACAATCGATTTGCAAACTTTATAATTGCCCTAGTGGTGGCTCTAGTAACCTCATTAGATCAGCCCCTGTGATTTCTATTTACTGTATATCACTTGCTCGGCCTAAATCCCTGAATTGAGCTGCAAACTGTGACCCAGAACCCCGTTGAAGTCTCGTCCCTGGACCATCGCACCTTTTACTCTTGGGAATCTAGATGCATCGCACTTCCCATGTGTAGTAGGTGCACTGCATCGCACTTTCCCTGTGTTACGGGTGCGCTGATCAAACAAGACCTCTTCTGCTCTCAGATTTTGGTTTCTGTGTTCACTCTCTTCAGCTATATTCAGGAGTTTTGCTATCTGTAATCAGTATACCACTGTTGAAACTACCTTCCTTTCCATCATTCTGCCTCCATTGTGCAAAGAACTGTGAATTTTTTTATGTATTTTCCGCCATTTTTAGTTCTCTTTTACAAAGTAGTAGCATAGTCGAACTGTCGTCTTTTGATTTGAAAGTGTCGCAAGTGTCATTTTCAGTCAAAGAAAATAATTCTATTGTTCTTGATGGTCGATTATATAGTTACTCTTGTATTTGATTTGAATTAGTAGTTTTTCAAGTGTCAAAAGTAGTTTTCAATTCAAAATAGTAAAGTGTCATCATTATCTTCCTTTCATTTTTGAAGAGAAATTTGTTAGTACTGTCACTTTGAAAAGATAATTCAGATTTGTACTTAGCATTTTTCTTGTCATTCACACATTAAGAAAGCTGAAAACAAATACATGCGTGTGCATTTGCATTTAGACTACTTGTTGGTTTGATTTAGGACAGTGCATCTAGTGTGTGCTCTCTGCTCTATGTTGAAAGAATATCATCTCTCTTTCTTTAGTAGCTAGGATTTTCATTGCAAAAAGAAGATTAAACGATTGTTTATCATCTTAGATTTCATTTTAGGAATTGTACATCTACATCACGTGGTGAACCTGAAAGGAAAATTTCTTAAGAAAGATCAACTATAAAATAAATTTAATGAACCTAAAAATGCTTTGGAACCTAACGCACAACATCTAGAAGTCTAGGCTAGAGACGTATTCCAGCGTTGTAAAGCCTGGTAACTGTCGCTTTCATTGTTGGTTGGGTGATTCCTCCTCTTTGAGATGACAAGTGCCAGTACGGACTTGTGCTCCCACGTACCGTCGAGTATATATTGGGAGACCACAATAGGCTATATCCTTTATCCATAGGAAGCCGTGTCTGCCGCCCTATCGAGCGCAATGCACTAAACACAACATTTCGGAAGATTGACTGCCGTACCGTAAAAAAGTATTCTGCAGTTTTGCGATTGGTTTGGTAATCCCTCTGTCTAGATTTCCAGAGTAGTCTCTTTCGTTCCTTTTTAGACTCCTTAAAAGAAAAGGTCCATCTGAGCACTTGTCACTTCAGGCTCATTAAAAATCGAAGGCGACTAGAGTCATCTTTTGTTTTTTCTCGACTCTTAAAAATTGGAAAAACAAGTTGTGTCAAAGCATCTAAAATTTATTTTAATCGAAATAATATCACCATTCCCGCATTGGTCTTAGGTTGAGGAAAATGGAGTCCACCAACCAAGGATTTCCCCTTGGGGGAAATCCTAGTCCTTTCTCCTCTTGGGGAGATGTTGGTGCACCTCATATGGCCACATTGTCACTTCTAGGATTGATGATTGGCTTGCCAATATGGCTCTTCTCGACCTCCGTCATTCAGAACACCGTGATTCCTGAGCAATCAAGTCAGCAACTGGATGATACTAAAGTTACCCCCAAACCTTCTACTTCATCCAATTCTCCCTCTCCTCCTTCCTCTTTGCTTGATAAAGCTGGTAAGGCCAAAAATCAAGTAACTAAGAAGGAGAAGAAGGGGACGAAGAAGAAAGAGAAGAAGAAGAAGGAGCCAAAGGTGAAAAAGGGTTAATAGGCATCGTCTAGTGAAAATCCACACACTGCACCATCCAATCCTAAATATCCATGTGTCATTTGCAAAGGAGACCACTATCATCGAGATTGTCCTTGCATCCCTCGGATCTTAAGGGACTGGTCTCCTCGTTTGCACAACCCGGTATCATCAACCTCTGAAGACCATGTTGAAAGTACACCATCAACTAGTGAGAACAAAGCATTTGGACAAGAAAGGAAATGTAAATTTCCTTATAAATTATGTGAAGGCGATCACGCCGTCCACTGTTGTCCCTTCCTAGACGAAGCTAAAAGAGTTTTGGATAACCGTCCAACTTCGCCGCTACAGCTTCCTCCTGGGTACAAGAAACTCTTGCCGAGTCCATCGCTTGTTGAAAATCTGACCGAAACGCCATTGTGGTCGGTCGAAGCATCTATCATTGAAGATAAACCCGCTGAATCCATACCAGAAGAAAGTAAAAAGGTTGAGGCGGCAGTCGACCGGTCTTGTCTTGGGAAGGTCTATCTTCAGATGACACAATCACCGAAGAGAATGAGAATGAAACCGTCCGAATTCTTTTCGTAAACATAGACTTTGATGAACATGGGGGCAGTCTACCCGTTCCTTTACCGCAAGAAGGAAGTTCGTCAGAGTCATATCCGGCTGTCTATTTGGTCCCACCTCCAAGCAACCTAGTCGTTTCTTTCAATTGGAATCTACTAGGCAGACCCCGGGTATCGGCCAATGTACCATTCCGAATCATTGTACAAGCTTACAAAATGATCATGGTCGGTACCATCATAGATGAAGGGGCTTCTGTGAGTATCCTTTCTTCAATTGCTTGGGAAGCGCTTGGTTCGCCATCGCTTCTGCCTGAGATGAGAAATCTAACAGGGTTTGACAAAGGAACCAGTCGACTGTTAGAGATCCTTCCCAATGTGCCCATAACGTTGAGAAGGAAAACCATTTACATTAACGTAATGGTAGTCCGAGAACCTCTAGATTATAATCTACTCCTTGGGCGTGACTATATTTATAGCATGCGAGCCATTGTCTCCTCACTCTTTAGAGTAATGTGTTTTCTGCATGAAGGCCAAGTGGTCAGGCTCGTAGACCAGCTTTCATTCCCTGGCTCAAACATAGCTAATAGTCAAATGCCATCCCTAAATGGTCTTTTCATGCAAGGAATGTCTAATCAATCTCCAATCCATCCACCTGATGAGCGCGAGTGATTTGGGAGGACATGACTGAAACCCAGGGGGCATGCACCTTGGCCTGCTCCAGCAGGGAAACTCTAGGTATAGAGTAGGTTTCCGCGAAGGAAAATGACTGGTCCGATACCCATCCGCATAGGAAGAGGGAATTAGACCGGAATAAGATTCCTCCATCAAGGTTAGGAGGTTGGGATTTAGAACCACCCTTGTCCAAATGGATTAATCCAGGAAGCGTTTCTATCTGCGGCGTGGATGGAAGCTATCTTGTAGATGCGGGAACTTCTATATGGTAACCTAGAAATTTGTCACTATACCTGGGGGCATGCAAACCTCTTGTGAGCAAGCGAGAAGCGACCAACTAACGTTAACTCTATGATTCCATTGACTTCAACCGCCTACATCAGGTGAGTGGTCAAATCGACCATTCATCTTCACAGGGGCCACCATGGCACCGGTAAATTAAAGGAAACGTTTCCTACCTAACCTTGGTAGTGATCTTGGCAGTTAAGTAGAGGGGCGTAGTTGGTCGTTCCTAGCTTGCATGCGAGAGGCGCTAGAGCATAGTTTCGAATGGTGAAAGCTCCCTAAAAATTGAACCTATCAATGAGACATCCTTATTATATGACTAGCACGAGCAGTTTTTATGTGGAGTTCAAGCTCGTTAAAAATTAAACATAAGCAATGAGCAAACATTCCCCCAGAGTTTAAGCTCATTAAAAGATGAACCAATTTCCAGTAAATAACCATTGTGAATGCATTATCATTAGATTTTGAGGCCTGGTCATGTTCTCATCATCCCCTCCACTTTGTTTTAGCCGATCATTCACCTCCGTTTGATTGTTTGCCCCTTTTTGAGGAACAACTGCGAAGAGTGATCCTATTAACCATCCTTGCGACACTGCCGTGATTGGAAAATTCCAAACCTTACCTGGAACCAGCTGCTACTTGAAATTATCACTTGTTCCTCAAAAACGAGTCTCCTTTAAGCTCTTTTCACCTGACTCATAAAATATGAAAAGATTGCCGAGCGATTGGCCTCTCCAGCTCGTTAAAGCGACTAGAAGTGCTATCCCTCCTCTATATTTTAATATTTTAGGACCTGAGGGATTATTACACAAAAAGATCGAGCGCTTGTCTTGTTCGACTCGTTAAAATTACCGAAAATTCATCCCTTTCATATTATTTTATACTTTTTTAGACTTAATGGATTATATGACGAAAAAGAATTATTGGAGTTTCCTTTACATCCCTTTCAGACTCTCTAAAATTGAAAAGGACCGAGTTATCTTTGTCGTTAAACTCGTTAAAAACGAATAGCGACAAACTTGTCCACACAAACAAGAACGAGTTTCACTATCGCTAGGCTCATTAAAATATGGCAACGGGTTTCCCCAAAGGGCAAATTATAGAACAAGCATATTTTATCCTCCTCAAGCTTGACAAAAATAAAGAGGTACTGGTTAGTAATGATTGGGGAAAAATTGGGAAGAAAACTTGAAGAAACTTTATTGGTAGCAAGTCGCTCTTGAACATGACACTTTCACTCTGCATTCGAGTCAGGTTGGGTTGTTCCGTTCACTGGTCATATCACCATTGGTCCATCACACCATCCATATTTGGGGTTAACGCTACCAATCCATGTCAGTGTCGCCGGTATGTTCAAGAGAATTCGCTTAGAGAATTCACCTGTGTCTCATCCGCTGCAATACATTCACGCTCCATTCTTTCATGACCACCACGCTGAACCCTGTATCATCATATCATTTTCACCTCCAAAATCATTTACTCCATTCCGTGTCATAGATGTGGGATTCATTAAGGCCCTCCTATGGCAGGTCGCTTCTTTTCAACATCAGCTCATTATCCAAGAAGTCGACTTAGGAATAACCCTTTCAGTACTTTGAAGCTTGCATGGCTCAATGGCAAGTCTCTCACTTCTGGTAACAGGTTTACATCAATGGCCTTCGACCGAAAGATTTTGTGCGGTGTTCGACGCTAAGTCTCTTATTCACACCACGCGAATTGTACTGTAGTACCTTGAGGGTCATCATCATTATCGGTGATTCCTCTCGCGCTTGTTAACATCTTACATCATTGGCTGGTAATCAGGCGATGTCTTTCCATGTTTGACTCCAGAACATCTTTCACATGGATCGACTTGTACTCCGAGTGAAGATTGAATGAGTTTGAAGACCCCGGATCTAGTTTCATCCATCCTGGCTGCAATATATTCAGGAAAATAAAGACATCAAATGTACATTGTTGCTGCACATATGATCATCCGAATCAGAGGATGATGACTCTATTAGAATCATCAGTCTCCCGCACAGATGGTTGTCTGTCTTATGTACATGAAAATGAATTTATAAAGCTGAGCATGGGAATGCCCGCCTCAGTTAGATCATGAAAAATATTATGAAGATAATGTATTGTATTGTATCTTATTACAGGTCACCTCCCAGCTCGAAAAAACTTCGGATCCTCATGATAAAGCATTTCACCCGACATCAAAAGATTAACGACCTCATGCTTTATGGGGCAACTGTTATAGACATTTTTGGGCACTACAACCCCAATCAAACATGTCCATAAACCAAGGGCTCCTAAGTCCCTAAAAGTGTTGTTTCATACCCTAAAGGAACAAGGTCAGCTGATTACATCATCTCCCAGAAGTTCTCCATAGGAAACTGCTCAAAACTGGTCAAAACTGGACCTTACAGGTTGCTCAATGCTAAGGGTGCAATGCATACTGAAAAGCCCTTTTGTAGGGTGTGATGGGCGAGAGTGGACAAATGGTAGAGACAGTTTACGAGGTGGATGATCATGGAATCTTCCAGAAACTTCTCCTGTGACACTTGCCTCTCTGAATTCGCCCAGGGATGAGTAAGAGATCATCAATCTCCAAGTGGAATCAAGATCTATCAGAGAGAGGACACTAATCAAAATCCCAGAAGCTGACTCACCCCCCTGCAATCATCTATATATGGATCCCTCATCCCAGAGATCTAGAGGCTGGAATTTTGTATCTTGTAAGGAAGTGTTGTTGCTTTCTTGTTGGAATATCATAGTGTTGGGTGATCTAAGCTTTTCATGAGGTGAAAGAAGGGCTTTCATGCTGGAGGATGATGTTGGGTCAGAAAAATTGGTTGTAATCCTCTTTGCTATTTTTGATATTAATAAAGCTATTCAAGTTTTCCTCCACATTCTTGTATGTTTGATGATATATGCATTTGTGTGGTCAATATACATCTCATCCTATATTGTTTATGATTGTAGATCTCTGTTCTTTGATAGTATTATGCTGCTTTGATTCCACAGGTGCTCTTTGAAGCTGGGTAGATGAAGGAGAAGTGGCAAGGATCTGTCAGAAGGGAGAGGAATCGAGCAACGAACCAAGCGCAAGACTGAGGTTGGTGTCCTTCATTCCACTCTTATCTACTTTTCATAAAGGAAAACGAAAGTAGTTTTAGTTTTTTTGTTTCTAAGATAGCTACCAGTCTTAATGGGACTAGCAGCTCCGAGTGGACACTAGATTTCCTGATAACATACCCCTTCGTTAATGTGAAAAGAAGAGAGTGTAAATACACAACAAGATATGAAATCAAGCCATGAAATTAGAGACCTTGGTACAGAGAATATAATAGAGTAGTAACTCGAGAAGACAAAAAAAGCAGTAATATGATTTCCTACAACAATATGAAGAAGTATCCACAAGAATATATGTGATAGAAGATGATAAATATGGAGACACACAAGCAGAGGAGCAACCACAGAAGAAAAGAGGTCGAACACCAAGAATGCACTGTCTCATTAGGGTTTTAAATTTGAAAAGAAAATTATAAAGGTGGGAATTTTCTGAACATTTTATTAAGACTTGGTCTATTTCAGAATAGGCATTCAAGAGTTTTCATTCTTTAAAACATCAGAAATTATAAATAGCTAAAGATTTAATAGTTTAAAAATGTTTTAAGTCCACACGCAAATACTTATGCCATGCTGCTCAACTTCTTGCTATGGGTGTTCTACGACATTCCCACCGTGAATCCTGACATTATTTTGGTGGTAGACTACTAGAAACCCCAACATCACTATCTAGCTTATTGTATCCATTAAACCTCATTCCTAAGCTAGGGACATTTCGTTTTAAATCATAGGCTGATATATCTATGGGGTGAGATATATATATGGGGTAATACACTCTATTGTTAATTTTTTTTTTACTTGGACGCAAGTAATGGATGCATTGTGTATAAAACTACCTTTATTATTATGTCATGAGACATAACTCCACACTTATGCTATATAGATATTGAACATAAAAACCTATACATTTTTACATAGATACTGAACATCAAAACCTATAAATTCTTATGTCATTCTAAAGAGAATCATATATTCACCAACAAGTTTTGATTAATGGATCAGGGTAACTATTGAATTCTCATGTGCTGGCTGCCCTTGTTCCATATAAGGAAAAAGTTGTTCATATGCACAACGACCACATATTAGTCTTCATAATGGAATTTCATTCTTGAAGCAAAACCAGCACAAAATATCTCAGATTACATTTACTTACCAAGCCTCCCTAACCAAGAACAAATATTAGAGTTATGTGATGCAAAATTAATTATTAGACATGTAGGTAAAACGTGGCATGTAACAGTGTAGATAATTAGAGTAGATGAATTTAAAATAACAAGTGTTAAATATTGATATTCCAAGTTTTAATTAGTTCAAAATGGAAATAGAAATCTCTCTCTCTCTCTCTCTCTCTCTCTCTCTCTCTCTCTCTCTCTCTATATATATATATATCTATATATATATATATATATATATATTCCATTTATACATATAGCTAAATTATTATATTTATTAAAATTCATAAGTTCTAAAATAAATTATATTTTTTAATAAAATATTTAAATTTTAAAATTAAAATTTTTATAATTTTGAAAATGGTAAATATCATATATATATATATATAGATATATATATATCATCAAGAACCGTGAACCTTATTGAAGCCTTGAAAGTAACTGTCACTTCGGTATGATTACAGGTAATGAGAGTGTTGGGATAGCGATGGCAAGGGTTTCTGAACATGTTGTATGCTTTCCTCTTCCCAGTGATTTGGGTCACAAGGAAGGATGTAGGGTAGGAGATTATAGTCTCCACAACCGATTGGAGGAGGGAGCTGCACCCTATGTCAAACAACAACTCTCCCGAAAAGGCCAAGATCTCTTAAACGCAGAAAACATTTTCCATTGGAAAAGGATGATCACACCTTCCCTGGATCTAATTTTTGTCCATGAAGAGGGCCAGATCTTGTCAGATCGATTTACCCAGAACATAGATCAATCATCATTTTGGTCAGATCTGGAAGACTTTCCTAGATTTCGGCTTACGCTCTGTAGATCCGTGGATTTAGAGATAAAATACAAATCATGGTATTCTGAAACACCTCACAAATGGATGAAGATGGTGCAGAGAAAATTTATAACGGAGGTTTGGGCTGAGAAAATGGAAACCCATTTGGGAGCGGAGCTTGAGGAGGTGACGGAAAGGGATTTTTCAGATCTTAACTTACAAAGCTGCGGATACATAGACATCGACCTCTATTTTATGAAGACCAATTGGACCTCCCTAGGAACATATTTGCCTCCTTTAGTGGGGATAAGCTACAATATCCTAGATTTGAAGCATAATATTATAACTGGGTTTATTTTTTGGACTAATAATCCCAAATCAGAGACCCTCACAATGGATCCGGACTCAAGGAGGACAGTTTTGACTAATGCTCCATGATTTTGGGTTTTTCGTCACCCTGAGGATTGGGGTTTTCCACAGCATGAAGAATGGGGTGCTAAGATGAAGATCTGCGGCATCAAAGGAGTAGAGGCAACCTCGATATATTGTTTGAGGGCAGAGCATCGTATAAGGCCTCAGGTTATGGATTACCTTGGGCCTACATATGGTGATTGCTGGTGGGCACCATGAGTCTGCAAACTCAATGTCCCAAATCTACAGTAAGCACTAATGACTGAACATGATTGCCATGAAGTAGTGACCAACCCACCTCTGGATCTTTAAGTACCCACATCAAAAAAACTCGAAGGAATAAAAATTACTCTCTTTATAAGATCTATGGAAGGGAATACAATATGCATTAAGATAGGGAGCTAGGAGGAGATAAAAATCCTTAAATAGAGGATACAAGAAAGGATGGGTATTCCTTTTAGAAAACAACTCCTGATCCACACAGGAAAAGTATTGCGGGAGGAATACAAGCTAAAGGAATATGACATAGGTTGTGACTCAACTATCTTCCTCAACACAAGACTCCATGGAGGCTGCCCTGGTACAAGCTCCAAAGGACCTGCTTCTTTCAAATATGCAGTAAAACATAATATCGGGACTCAAATACAATCAGAGCTGCAAGCCATGACTCTTGGTGCCTACATCATCGAGAAGAGGACTCAAAACCCTCCTTTAACGATTGCTATACCTGAGGTCAATGAGATACGTGATGATTATTTATCTAAAGTAGTGATATGCAGATTTAATCGGTTCTGGCCTAAAGCAGAAGGCCTAAGCCAATGGATTTACTTCATATGGACAGAAAACTGTGATATACACCTATGCTCAAAAGGTTTTTTCATTGTCAAATTCAATACAGTCAAAGACAAGGAATATGGATTGAATGAATGGCCATCGTTCTAGGGTAATGCTAGTCTTCTCTTGACATCATGGTTTCCAGAATTTGATGCAAATACCATGGTGGTTTACAAAATTCCTATGTGGGTAAAATTATATAACTTACCTCTGCATTTTTGGAACATCAAACTGTTAGAAGGCATTGGAAATGCCCTTGGGAAATTCTTAAAAGTGGACAACGAGTGTCTTACCAAGGATACCTACACTTTTGCCAAAATTTGTGTCGAGGTTGATCTCAATCAAGGTTTACTCTTACTCCATAAGAAAAAGACATGGTCCTAGCCACTTCAGATGTCATATTTGTCATCAAACTGGTTATCTACAAAGTGCTTACCCACAAAACAAAAAAGAAAGGAAAAAAACACAACTTCCAAAGCCGAAAGGATGGAAATTTTTAGCGATTCCAACAGATGATATAGAAGAGGAAGAATACACTAAAACTACCACAAACACCACATTCAAATAATCAGAACACCCCAGAAATATCATAGTCTTCAATGCATAGAGCACCGAGTCTAGCTCACAAAATGATGAGAACCAGAACTGCTCCACTTTAGTTCCAAGGACATCCATTCCACAACAAAAAAGTTAGCAACCCATTCCAGGGAAAGAAATCGATGGCAACAAGTGATCACATGCAACAAAAAGCTAAAATTCTGACAAAGAAACCCTGGCTACTACCAAATAGGCTCAAATATCTATTGTAACATCCACTCCCAACACTGGTGGTTGCTGGAAAGTGGAAAAAAAGAAAGGTAGGAAAGAATATGATAGTTTTTAGTTTATTGTTTTTATTCCAGTGTATCAGGACAAGCTTATAAATCATATGCTATTTTATCATCTACAACATATAATTTTGCTCATTATGAAAAAATTTACGATTTTTCCACAAGAAAAAATATATCATTAAATTAATAATATTTATTTTTTAATTTTTTTTATAAATTTTAATATAAATTTGATTTTTAATTGAATATTGAATATTTAAATTCTTCATAAGAAATTTTGATTAGAATTATGTTGAAATTTAAATTCTTTTATCATGGAAGACCTTATAAAATTTGAACAATTTTAATATTAATATTAATGCTAATACTTTTGTTATTATTATTACTATTAACATTAATGTTAATATTAGAGTTAATAATAGTAATAATATTTTTATATTAAATTTTTAATATAATCAATATAAACTAGCACAATCCAATTAGTAAATGTGGTTGATATACACCAACCAGCGACATTAATAATTATTAGGTCTATGATGGAGATTTAATATTAATATAAATATTGATATTAATTATTATATAATTAATAATTAGGTTTTATTTAGTATTAGCCCTTAACGTTGGGTTTTAATAATCAACCATGCTGGTTTTTTCGTGACATTTTAAAAACATCAATTTGGGAAAAAATGGCGTGCTCGGCTAGGTTATCCCTGCGTTTTAAAGTTTCCCTGGACGGCGCAGCCCAGGCACGACACAACTCTATTGCGTTTGGAATCCCTGGCTCCAGTCATGATATGGCCCTGTTCACCATTCTGGATCCGCTCAGCTCAGGTGCAAAAGAGGTCATTTCTGGCGGGAGAGCAGATTTTGGAATCGACGATTTATTCCAGGTCTGCATAACGAGTCAAGGTGTCTCCCAAAATCCCCACAGGACCATATTCGATGGCACAAATGGATACGCCTTCTTGTTAAAGGAGGAGCAATGGCTTCCACTGCTTGAGATATCATTTTCAAAGTCTGTGGATACCCTCTGCTCTCTCCCAAACCATTTATGGGCGGGGAGATGGGTTATAGAATATGTATGTTTTCCTTTGGAATAATCTATGTCCCTGCGGTATTATAGGATGTGCGGATTGGAGACAAAAACTATTCTAGGAAACCTTGGTTTCATAATATATGCAAAATGCCAAAGCAGGGAGGAGGCGCGGCAAGTGTTTGACGAAAGGCTTCACCGAGATTTGGTCTCACGGAGGGGCCTGATCTCAAGCCATGCACATAATGGATTTTCTGGAGAGGCTTTGAGAAACCTTCGTGAGTTGCAGTGCTCAGCCGCCGTTCGGCCTCTGCTTGGCCTTGCAGAAGATGGCGCCACAAAGGAAAAAAAGAAACAGGCACAGGTTGGGCTCTTAGCAAGTTGTGCATGTACCAGCTTCCTCTCATCTCAGATTTGCAGAGGAAAGCAGAAATCGGATCATGCTGCATTCCAGATCCAGATCAGGCTCATCTCTGGCAAAACACTGCTACAGTGGGTGAGCTCGTCGGATCTTATGCAGGACCTCAAGCATGTTCTGGATCTCAAGTTGGGTATCCCCCTTGCAGCTCAACGACTTCTCCACGAAGGTAAACAACTCAACGATCATCTCCCCCTGTCTCTTTACAACATTAAGAGAAATGCATCCATTACTTTTACCCTTCATCTAAGAGGGGGAGCTGCAGGACAGTCATCCTTAGCTAAGGCTTTTTCTTACAAAGACACTATCCATGCTCAGATGCCGAAGAAAACAGCTCCACCAGCTCAGGCTCCCAAGCCCTTTTTGGTGGACAAACTGGAGGAGACCCCCTCCATTGAAATCATGCATCCAACGCTGGATGAGCAAACCCGAAAGTTTGCAGATCACGCCATCATTTGCAGGTTCAATGGGCTATGGCCACGCACAACAGACCTCTACCAATGGCTTCACTCTAACTAGACGAACAATTGCAAGGTACTGTTATGCTCAAAGGGCTTCTTCATTGTAGTGTTCGCTTTTGATGAGGATTACCAAAAATCTTTAACTGCAGGCCCATGGTTCTGGGGCTCAGCAGGTTTATTCCTCACCCCTTGGTTCCCAGATTTCGATCCCGCTACAACAATCATCACCAAGCTCCCTATCTGGGTCAGACTTCCAAATGTCCCGGCACACCTATGGCATTTTGCTATATTCCAAGGGATCGGCAATACTCTGGGCCACTTTCTAGACACAAACGTCTCTAGAGGGGAAAAGGGCCTATACACCTTTGCCAGAATCTATGCAGAAATAGATATGAGCAAAGGTCTCCCTGACCAGATCAATCTCAAAATTGGAGACTTCAATTGGACTCAGACCTTGGATTACGAGAACACAGCCTTTTGCTGCCGAAAATTCCATCTCACAGGGCATCTTTAGAGTTCTTGTCCCACGATGGCTGCCCAAAAGAAGAAAGTCAAGCCTAAGAAGAAATCCAAAAGCTGGAAGCCTCATGATCCTCCCCCCATGGATGACTTTGATTTCAACTCGAATGAAGAGGAAGAGGATGAGGAAGGAATGGAAGCAAAGCCAGCACAGGATCCGCCCTCTACCGATCCTAAGGATTTATCTGTCCCACCAATCTCACAGAAAAGAATTCATGAATCCTCCACCTCGGATTCAGACAAGGAGTCCTCCCCGTCAGCACAGCTCAGTTTGCAAATCACGTGCAGCTCAGCAGTGTCCTCTTGAATGGGTCAAAGTTGGAAAAAAGAAAGGGAAAAAAATGCCGAATAGTTGATTCTACACATGTTGGGTAGAATCCTCTGTTCTGTTCTTGCTCCTCTGTTCTTCTTGTTTCTTCTTGCTCAGCTCAACTCTCTTCTCTTCTTCTTTTAAGGGCCGAGGTGGATAGCATATCCTTTCTGGCAACCTGTGTTCTTGCATCTCTTGGTTGTAACTTCTTATTGTACCATACGTTCTCTTAATAGAATTAGTTTTTACTGAGAAAAAGAAAATAATCAACCATGCTGTGATGTCGGAATGGCACAAAATTTTGTCCAACATCGCATTGTGACAAGCGTTGTTGCAATGTTACATTACATTGTAATTTATGCAATGTCACATTCTAACATTACAGAATTAGTCAACCACATTTACTAATGTTGTTTACTATGTTTCATCGTCGAAACTCCTAAACTTCGGTCAAACATAATCGACTATCATTATTATTGATTAATATTAATAGTCAAACATAGTAAAGCACATTAGTCAAACAAAGTCAATAGTGATAGTCATTATTTAAATAGTAGATCATGAACAAACTTGGTCAAATGTATATTTAGCATATTTAACAATACTCGACCTTGTTCAGTGATCGTGGACCTTTATAACTCAAACATACTCAATTATAGTCAACCATGGTTAAACAAAGTCAAAGACTATGAACCTTGACTATGGTAATCCTTTGTCAACCATAATAAATATTTTAAAATGTTTAACAACAACACTATTAATATTTTAAAAGTTGAATAATAATAATAATAATAATAATAATAATAATAATAATAATAATAATAATAATGTGACAACTGATAATAATAATAATATTGTTGCATTGTTAAATTACATTGCAATTTATCCAATGTCGCAATGTGACATTACAAACTTAGCCAATCACATTTTCTAATGTGGTTGACTATTTTCGATCATATTTGACTATGTTAGATAGTCAACACTCTTCAACTTGTATCAAACATATTAATATAATCCACTCTTCATAACATATTGGCATAGTCCACTAGTACCAATCATATTATGAGGAAACATTTTATAGTATTAGATATTATAAAATTTGCATTGTTTATAACATTAGGATTATAATACTGGGTTTATAATATCAGGTTTTATAATATTAGGTTTAAAACATTGGGTTTTAATATTCGGTTTTAATATTAAGATTTATAATATTAGGTTTATTAATATTATTATCAATAAATAATATTAATAATATTTACTTCCTAATAATTAGTTTTTATAGTATTAAGTTTAAAATATTGGATTTTAATATCGGGGTTTTAATAATCAAACATGTTGTGATGTTAGAATGGTACAAAAATCTATCCAATGTTGCATTGTGACAAACATTGTCGCATTGTTATATTACATAACAATTTATCGAGTGTCGCATTGCGGCACTACAAAATTAGTCAACCACATTTAATAATGTTGTTCACTATGTTCGACGTCATTTTACTATGTCTAAGAATCAACATTATTATTTATTAATATTAATAGTCAAGCATAGTCAACCACATTAGTCAATATTGTTAAACAAAGCCAACAATAATAATCATTTCTAAATAGTTGACCATGATCAAACATACTCAGCCCTATGTTTACCATATTTAAAAATAGTCAACCTTGCTCACTCATAGTCCTCTTTAGTCAACGTAACTCAACCATATTCAATTATAGTCAACGATGGTTGACCAATGTCAAACATTGTCAACCTTACTAAACTAAGGTTGTCTTTCGGCAATCATAATCAAGATTTAAAAACCATAATCATGCAAGATTTATGGATAAATCATGAGATATTCATTGAATAAATAATGAGAGCTTTAGGGAATAAATGAAAGAATGATTAATGGATGTAGAAAAAACTACTTTTCTTCTAACTTTGTTTATAATCATTACAAGCCTATGGGAAAGGTAATGGCCAAATGAATGAAGAATCAAGCCAAGAGAGGAACAAGAGAGTTTCTGATTATTTGTGTGCATACAAATTTTAATTAATGTAATAGAGTTTTCATACATTTAATGTATTCACAAACTGTCTATGTATTTATGTGCTTGATAAGAATTCTAGTCTTTGTGAAAGCTAAAATTAGTAGAGTTTCAACATTTGTGTGACTCTTGAAATTGATGATAGATTAATTTATAAATCTTTCATGTCAAGAAGTAATCATGTATAAGGATTAAGGATAATTTATTATTAACTGAATGAGAGAAGGAATATTTATGCGTGTGTAATTTCTTGAAGAACAAAGAATCGAACCATGGTGATACCATTGTCCAAGGTGCTCTACATTGATCAACTATCAAATACCAGACAGGGATGTTAAAAATATGTGTACAGGAAAATAAGCCTTGACAAATGTGTGGTCGAATTGAAAGGTACAAATCATTGGAGTGGAAATGCAATTTTAAGGAGATTGCCAACATGTCAATAAGAAATTAAGGAATGGGAGAATTGATCTAGTTAATCAATGCATGAAACTATTTATCTGAACCATAAATATTAACTTTTAAATTTGGTTGAGTCAATAATGGAATCTGTGCATATAGTCTAGATTGGAACACACTTCATGTGTGTGAGAGACTATAGAGGAAGTAAATGAGATTAGTAGAAATTTTTTCGAGTAGAGCTAGGTAGAATTTCCATTTGGAATTCCAGCTAGATCAAGATTGAATTTTGGGTAGAACCTATTGAGGTTCCAAATTCCTTAGAAGTCTCCATGAGTTAGAGATGAGTTGCAGGAGAATTCGATTGATGGAATATTAGGTTTTATAATGTTAGTATGGTTTATAATTTTAGGCTTTATACTATTAGTTTTAAATATTATGGTTTATAACATTACATTTTAACATAAGGTTTAAAATATTGAGTTTTAATATTACGGTTTTTTTATTTGGTTATAGTATTAGGGTTTTTATATTAGTTTTAATATTTGGATTTTAATAATAAAGAATGTTTTGATATTGGATTAGCACAAAAATCTATCCAACATCCCATTGTGACAAACATTGTCCCAATGTGATAATCATTGTTGCAATGTTACATTACATTGCAATTTATCTAGTGCCACATGGTGACATTAAAAAATTAGTCAACCACATTTACTAATATTATGTTTTAGTGTTAGGGTTTATTATATTAGGTTTCATAACATTAATATTAATAAATAATATTAATAATATTTACTTTCTAATAATTAGGTTATAATATTGAGTTTAAAATATCGGGTTGTAATATTGTGCTTTAGGATAGGGTTTTAAAATTTGGTTTCAATATTTGTGTTTTAATATTAGGTTTAAAATATTAAGTGTTAATATTATCTTTATTAACAGTAATATTAATAAACAATATCAATGATATTTGCGTTCTAATATCTAATAATACAATTATTAATAAAAAATTAAAATTTAAAAGTCCATTCACTTAAATAATATGGTTGACAATAGTAATGATAGTATTAATGACATTAACATTAACATGCTCACGTCTTGATAGAGTGGTATTTGGTCTTCTCTTGACCAATGATCAATTATGGTGTATCATTGAGCTATGCATCATTGTTTGTTACAAGAATAATTAGGTTTACAACAATAAAAAAAACTAGGGTTATAAAAACAAAAAATTAGTGTTAAAAACTAGTATTTCAATGTTAATTTAAACTTATTCACTTAGATGAATAGTTAGCATATGACTGCTAATATTAAAACCCTAATACTAAAACCCAATATTTTAAACCTAATATTATAAAACCTAATTATTACTTATATAATTATTATAATTATATAATAATTAATATTGATATTACTATTCATATTAAATCCCTACCATACACCTAATAATTATTAATGTGAATGATATATCCCTATCATCATATATCAGCCACATTCACATTTACTAATGATGTTATGCTAATGTTATACTTTCAAAAGTCTTGATAATTGGAGTTTTATAAAAATAAGAGCATATTTTAAATATTTTATGTTATTCTTTTAAAAAATTGAGATCTTTGTAATTTGGTTTCTCCGTAAGAGTATGTAATATGGCCAGCAAACCATAACGATTAATTTTTTCTTTCAAGTTTAAACCTTTTTTTTGTAAGCTTGGTACAACTACGTCTTCGTTATGTCCAATATATCACCCCAATTGGGGTAGGGAATTGAACCCGTGACTTCGCATTAAGGAGCGCTTTAACACAACACCCAATCGCAATCTATCCAAGACCCCATGGATAAACCTATTTCTTTTTTAATTGTTTAAAAAAAAACATACCTAATAAAAAATTGTTTTCTTAAACTAATATTTTTTTGTAAAATAGCTTAATAGTAAGTTACATATAGCTTGAAGACTTCTCAAAGACTACATAATGCTTAGTTGTTTTTTGTAGTGCATAAATTTAATGAAGTATACAAATTATGGGGATAATAATAAAATATTAATAAACTATGTTGTATTGAAATGAGGGATATGAGGAATAGTTTACATTTATTTATGTTAATAGGTATGTTTATTTTGGAATAGGGCTTTCAAGATTTTAATTTAATTACTAACTATTAATATGTTAATGGTAGTGATTTAACCTCCATGAAATATCCTAAAATATTCTTTAAAATATACAAAAATCAAGAATTGAGATTTATTACCAAAGCAGTTATATCAGTTTTTTCCTTTTAATTAAATTGATTAGTTAAAACAAATGCCATATAAACAAGTGTCACAAGAAATGAGTTGTTGTTTTTGGGGCTTATGGTATTGGCATATGGTATTGTAACAAAGCCTATTTATAAATTAAAAATATCCATAGGAAAGTGGGGGTAAATCTCTATGGTTTAAAATATTGTTACATTTCTTTTTAAATGTATATATTTTTAACTTATGTATTAATCTTTTTTATTAATTATTACGATTATTATTTTAAATACAAAAATAATTTAGTGAATTCTTTTGAATTTCTTAATTTTGGTAATTTGAGATGTATGATGAATTAAGTGTTTTAACGTTTGACATGGATTCATGCCTATTGACATTTACTAGCTATTTAATTTATATGGTTGCACAATTCACAATAATAGTCAAAACTATACAAAGGAATGCGTAGTCTACTCCCTCTATATTTGAACATGTGACTTAATAGGAGGAAAAAAATCATTGAGTATGCTCTTAAAATATCTTGATATGAATAATATCATTTTTCTTTTTGTGAATTCATATTTTATATCAATAAAAAATTAGAGTTAAATAGATTTTATAGAATTATCATTGAGGATTTAGACTCTCCTTACCACACGGGGATGACAACACCATAAATAAAGAGTCCCCATGCATTCCCAAAAAGAAATGATTCCTAGAGCCCAAACTACATCAAGGTCGACACCAAATCTAGCTAGACACATTACAAAGTTATCTCAAATAATATATCCAACAAAATATAACAATACATAATTGTTGCATCTAGCCTTTGAACATGAAAGGGCCTAGTCAATATACCATTAACAAAAAACATACAAAATTAACATGAATAACTCATGGAAAATAGGACTAAGACTAGAACGTCGAGATTGTAGTTTAATGAGGGGGAAAGAGAACCAACAAAAATAACAAGAGCTGAAAAGATGGGGCCAAGGACCATAATGTGTGCCATCCAATTGAAAATCCATCACAATGACTTCACTAATCATTATCTGAGGAGGAAATAGCATTGGAGCCCTCGTACTTGAGCCCAAATGATCCATTAGGGCACTAATGTTTGACAGACAAGGTGTGTGACATTCCACATGCACTAAGTGTAACACCCTTGGATAAATTTTTATGGCCTTTTCTCATTTAACTGTGGTTGGGAAAGCTAAAATGAAGAAAGATGACTTGCTTATGTAAATATTTACTTTAATTAATGGGGAATAAATTATTTTGATATGTTAACATTCTTGGTAATGTCTTAAGGGCTATTATGTGGGACTTAACTCCTAACTATCAGGGAAACAATTGGAATTAGTTATGCTGAAGAAGATAGAAGGAACAAAAAAAGAAAAAAATCTCCTTTCTCCACCATTATTATTCAATGCAATTCAGTAAAGACAAACCACTAGAAGAAAACATGACTGGAGATAAATGTCATGAAGTGGAATCTATGTAGGAGCATTATGGGAGAGAAAGATAGTTTATTCTAAGGTATAACCAATGGGAGAGAAAGACGCATTAGAACCTAAGAAATTGAGTAGGACCCTGCTTAAGGGCTTAGGAGAAGAGATTCTAGAAAGTTCCTTGATTGTTTATTTGACAGAGAGAAGTAGAGCTCAAGGATAGCTAGTTGTTAAAGGCAACCTATGATTGGGAGGATCATGAGATCCCTTTATAAATTCCCAGAAAGTGCTTTATATAAGTGTTCTATCATTTTTCATTACTATTGATTAGTTAGGTTTTGGAAAAGTTTGGAAACAGAAAGGACATAAAATGTATTTTTGATAAAGTAGGTTGAAAAGTCTAAATATGTAATTGACCTGTTGGTTATAATGTTATGAATGTGTAACCTACAACTTATAAGCATTAAAATGTGTACATGTATTTCTAACTTATAATAGGGGGCAGGAAAGATAATAATTATAGAGTAATTTAAACACTTTTGTTAGAAGCGGTGAATAGATATGCAAGGTAAACCTTAAATTGGGAAATGGGTGAAAATAAATGTTGAGTTGGAAAGAATAAAAAATGTGAATGCAAGTAAATGTTATACTAAAAATTAGATTATTCTAACCAACCCTCTTGATATATTCTGGTTTTCACCTTAGAAGAAAATAATGGTGATCACAAAAGAGAAATTATGTATTAATATTTCCATATATATCTATATATATATATATATATTCATAAAGGAATAAGGTTTAAATGGTAAGCTAGGTTAGTTTCTTCTGAGTTCCTATAGATAGGGGACCTATCTACTTTCATAGGTGGAAATAGTCCTGAGCTCAAGAAATAATTAGGACACAGAAAGAGTTGGAAACTCCCCTCACAAGTGACACCAAGAATTATCCTCAAAAGTATGTAAAATATAAATATAGCATGCAAGTTTATTAGCCTATAGACATATTTCTAAGAGCATAATAAATAACGATACAGAGGTAGAAAATATTTATAGTAGTTGAAAGAGGAAAAGATGATTAACTATATTTTATGGAATGTATGAATTTAACTCTATCTTCTCTTTTGGTAGGAACATTTAATTTGAATAGTCTGGAAATTGAAAAGATAAAAGATTATAGAGAGTATAACAAATAAAGAAATTTCTAGGAGTCCCTAGACTGTAACAAACCACTACAACAACTATGAAATGTGTTTCTACAATCAAGAAGCAAGGGAAACAATAAATTGCAAACAATAATGTATCTATAAAAGGAGAGAAACTTGTCTTTATAAGATACCAAAGGACACTAACATGAATATTCAAATGTAGCTAGGAATTTAAGGTCAAATTGAGTTCATTGAAAATACAATAAAATTCCATACTAACTCTAACGAGGAAGTTAAAAGGAACTTGGGATATTATCAATAAAATACAGTTATTATTGAAAGGTACTTTAACTATCAAGGTCAAGAAAGGATATACAATAAACATGCAAGATTCAAAAAAATGCATACATACGTAAGCTTTTTAAAGCACATAATAATAGAACACTTGGTGAAAAATTCTCTTTTTTTTTAAATGAAACCCTAAGTAATAAATTAACGTTGGAAGGGTCTTGGCCATCATGATCAGATACCCTGATGAGAGTAGGAAAATGTGTAAGAGCCTAGGTAGGTCATAGGTCACGAGGAAGAGTATTGAAAACCTAATATAAGAGAAAACCATAAGAAGGCATACATGTGAAGGGAAAGAAACAAAATTAGAATTCCCAAGCAAAAGAAGGGGGCTAGTGAAAATATCCTTAAAATGAAAATTATAAGTGGAAGGAAAACTAAGAAGAAACCATACCTTTATGGAGAAAGACAGGGTACCACAACCTTTCTCCTGAAGATAAAGAGTGACATCAGTTAGGAAACACAATATATAGATATAGAAAAAAATATTTGGGGCTAGAACAAACTGACTTAGGGTTTTTCTTGGAAATTTGTTACCTGTTATGTGTAAGACAATCGTTTACTTTTAGCTAATCAATCAAGAAACCAAATTTCCAGGAGAGGCCATTTTTCATCGAGCTCACTTGGAAAGGAACCACAAAAAGGGTTATACATGAGTTAAGAATATGAGAGAACCATCTGAAGAAGAAAAAAATGCAGAAGGGTAAGTAAGCATCATAGTACTGTTCAAAATTTAAACTATACAAAGCCACTTAGAAAAGTGGAAGAATAAAATTTCTCCTCAAGAAGCCATTAATCGAATAGTTGTGACTAGTGTTACTATGAATTTCTTTAGAACCCTAGGACATACAAATTGCATGGATTTGGCCTCCGAGAAAAGAGTAGTTATGTATATTCATAATAGAAAATTTAGTTCGTAAATCTATATCTCAGACATGTGAGAGTGCAAATGGAATTGGAGCGACAAATAGTCTACTAGTGATTACTCCAACTAAACCCAAATTGCCTCTACCATCAGTCAAAACCCTAAGACACATGAACCATCATTATTCAAGCATGTCATAAGGCATCATGGCAGGCATAGAAAATTTTAAGGATGGAAATCTATCTTAAAGTTTAGAAACCTTGGTGAATCTCACTTGTCCATAATATTCTATTTGTGAAATGTTTGGTGATATTTTCATAAAAATATTCAAATTTATAATAATTTTATATAGCCTCTATATAAAGTTTTAGCGACTTTTATGGTGAAATTATTTTATATTATAATATTTGGACTAATCAATGTTAGGAAAAAAAAAAATTAGTGAATCTGTTTTTGGAAAACTCATGGAAATTTAGCTCACCTACAAATATTAGCCCCTAAATTTTTTCTTGATGGCAAGTGGCGACACTTTCCTTCATTTAGCATTCATATGGCCCAAGCACCAACGTATCTTCACATCTATACAAACTTGCAGGTTGTATTCACCAATATTTAGAAGTTTTTGAATAATCAAATATATATAAAAAGAAATAAAATAAGGTTGGAAATATGTTAAAGTGCACCCAAATCATATATATGTGGAAGCTCTAACTGCACAAAGTACCTTTTGATGGTTTAATCAAAATGTTTAGTTCATCACAATGAAATTATAGTACATCGAAGATGAATATATCAATAATTTAAAGTCATTCAACCTTTTAAATATGTATAAACATCACATTGGTGATCATGCCATATACTTAGGAATGAGTATTTTATCTTGAGCATATATTTTTGCAAGGTTTTTAGGGCCTTACATTAAGAAAAAAAAGAATGGACTTAAAATTTTGGCATTATAGGAAATATACATAAATAGTTATATGTTTAAAGAAAATATAGTAAAAGGTATTGAGAGAATATTCAGCATCAGAATATGATAATCTGACTGAAATATTAACTCTGGTGGAAAATTCATCATAAGGAAATTAGAGACTGGTGCTTTCTTTTTGAAACTCAAATAGAAGTTGGAAATGCAGTAAAATGTGAGTGTTATCATTTCCTTATTTCGTTTGAAACAAAAACATATTATGTCATCATAAGAATTTAGGTATGCATATGTATTATTAGGATACATATATCTAAATCTATATCTATGTCTATCTCTCTCTCTCTCTCTCTCTCTCTCTCTCTTGATCTCTCGATATATATCTATATATATATATATAGATATACATATATATGATAAATGAAAGATGAATACATGATGGATATTATAGTTGGTATTAGAGAAAAACACAGGCTTAAAAACTGAGGCCTTTATGCTAACAATGGTTCCATCTAACACTGAACTTTTGATCTTATATAGAGATACTAAATCAAAAGAGTATATAAACTGGGATAACCGTGGCAGAGCCTCATGAAGATACTCATATCGGTGAAGAAGAAATTTATGTACACTTGGGCTCGCAAGCCCAAGTCTCTACTAGAGAGTTATTAAATATAATGAAATATATGCAAACATAAATAATCAAACTCCATGTTGGACATGAACAATTGTTAAAGTCTAGTGTCGAACAGGAATAGTTAATCAATAATCTAACAAACAAATCAAATTCTAAGACTGTGGAGAAAGTGTAGGAGATATAAAATAGGGAGACATGTCAAAACATAAGACGAAGGAAGAGGTGGTTGAAAGTAATGAAGGAATGTTGAGGAGGAGGAACATAGCTCATCCAAAATCAAGCCAAATCTAGAAATAAACCTAAGGTTGAATTGTATGGAGAATTTAGAAAAATTAGACCCCAAACATATGATGGGGGGTTTGAGGAAGCAACATAAGAATGGTTACTCAATATTAACTAGTATTTCAAATTTTATGATTATTCCACTGAATTAAAGGCCAAAATAGCGAAATACCAATTACAAGCGAAAGCTTTCGTGTGCTGGGAAGAGGTTAGAAAAATTCATAATATGGAAAGAAAAGAGGTTAAATAGGAGGAATTCGAACAAATGTTCAAGGAGAAGTACCTGAAAAAACATTATTTTAATGATAAAGTGAAGAAATTTCATTATTTATAATTGGGACATATGTCTATGGTCAAGCTGATAAATCTCTGTTCATGGACACATTACATTATGTACAGTACATAAAACAAGAGAAAGTAAAATTTCAATGGTTTATATACTATCTTATGCTTTCCTTCAATGAGCGAATTGAATATGATAACACCAAGACTATGGATGAGGTTATCTGGCAGGTGAGAATGTTCTACCAGCAAGCCAAGTAAAAAGGTAAGAACTCGAAAAATTGGCCTAACGAAAAGAAGGATCGAGTTGCACAAAATAGTAATGGAGGAAAAAGTAGATAGTTTAAACAATTTTGGTAAAGGGGGTAAAAATCATAGTTCTAATAAAAATAGAAATCAGTCCCAAAAATCTCAAATGCAAAACGTTTTTGGGTTTGAGAAAATTAAATCTAACAAGGGACTCAATAGGAAGGATACAAAGCCTTTGAATTTTTGGGGTTGCAGTGAACCCCACCTTCTACGAAACTATCACTATAATATGATATTAATGCAACGTATTCAAAATGTCCATGAGGTTTCCACAAGTAATGATATAGTCTGGAACATTCCATGCATTTTTTCAACTTTGGAAGAACATGAGGAGGAACAACAAACCACCATGGTGAAGATATAAAGTACTATCTTTAACCAATTTGTCTCTGTGTTAATTGATCTAGGAACTATTCTAAGTTATGCTAGCCCTAAAGTTATAGAAAATTGTAAATTAGTGGAAAAAAATACAAAAATCCATGGCACGTTCAATTACCAATGGGTGCAAAAGGAATATTCACTTGTTGGGTAAAGGCTTGCATAGTTGTGTTGAATGGGAAATACAATATAATAAATTTAAACATATTATCATTAGGCTCTTATGATGTTTTAATATGCATGGAATAGCTTGAAAACCATAGAGAAATTGTTGAATGCGTTGAGAAAATAGTTACATGCATTACATATAGTGGAGTAACACACATTATAAGAGGCATACCCATGCCTATCTCAGTATGCCAAATATCAACTTTGTAATTGAAGTAAGCCACAATGAAAAGGTGTCAAATTTTCACGGTTAAAGTGGAAGTTTATTCTCAGAACAAGACAATTAAGTATCTGGACGAATTAGAGGTGGTACAAAATTATTAAGATGTGTTTCCAAAAGAGATTCCTCGATTACCTCCTAAGAGAGAAATAGAGTTCTCCATAGAATTGATACCGGGAGAAACATCAGTATCCAAGGCCCCTTATCAAATGAATGTATCAGAACTCATGGAGCTGAAAATGCAGTTGCAAGAATTATTAAGTAAATGTTATATTAAGCATAGTGTGTTCCCATGGGGTTCACTGGTTACTTTTGTTAAGAAAAAAGGATGGGGCGTTCAAGTTATGCATTTACTATCACCAACTAAATAAATTAACAGTAAAAAATAAATATCCATTACCTCACATTGACGATCTATTTGACCAAGTCAATGGGAGGAACTTTATTCTCCAAGATAGAGCTCCAATATAGATATCACCAAGTGAGATTTGAAGAGGAACACATATCAAAAACAACTTTTCAAACCCAATATGGACACTATGAATTCACATTGTTACTCTTCAGACTTACAAATGCACCTGCCACTTTCATGTGCTTGATGAACAATGTGTTCAACAAATTTTTAGATAAGTTTGTGTTGATTTTCATAGATAATATACTAATATATTGCAAGGCACTAGAAGAACACAAACAACATCTGGAAATAGTGTTACAAAAATTACGGGAACATTAATTATATGAAAAACTAAGAAAATGAGAATTTTTCCAAGACAAGATACAATATCTTGGCCATGTAATTTCGAAAGAAGGGATATCATTGGATATTGAGAAATCCAATGCTATTCTAGATTGGTCAGTACCAATAGACTTAGTTCATATAATATCATTTATGGGAGTTAATGGTTATTACCGCAACTTTATAGATGGATTTTCCAATCTAGCATAACCTATAACCTTATTATAAAAGAAAGAGGTGAAATTCGAATAGACACAGTAGTGTCAAGAAAGCTTCGAGAGAATAAAACATCTTCTTATTGTTTCTTCAGTGCTCAAAAAACAAGAATCGGATAAATATTTTGAGGTATGTACATATGCATGCCTGGAAGGTCTAGGAGGCATGCTTATGGAGGAAGGGAATGTAGTGGCCTATGGGTTTTGTAAATTAAAAGAACATGAGAAAAATTATGTACTTTATGACTTGGAACTCACAACTATAATTTATGCTCTAAAAATGTGGAGTAATTATTTAATTGGTAGAAAGTTCACCTTAGTTACCGACCATGTAAGTCTGAAATACTTTTTTAGTCAACTCAATATGAATTTTAGGCAAGCCAGTTGGATGACCTTCTTCAGTGAATATGACTTCAACATTAAAAATATAAAAGGGAAAGAAAATAAGGTGGAAGACTTATTAATTCTAAATATGAAGAAAGTCTTTGAAATAACAATAAGTCAAACTAAAACAAATCTCCTAGAGTTTATTAAAGAATCAAGATTAACAGATCAAAATTATAAGCAGATATGTGAAGACCTATAAATTAAATATGATCAAGATAATTGGACCATTCATGAAATCAGTAAAAATAGGTTGCTAAAATATAAAAACTATTTTTATATTGTTGATAAAGAGAAAATTAAAAGGTTGATATTGGATCAACATCATAAGAGTCCTTTCTCAAGTCACCCATGGTTTGAGAAGATCATTACAACCCTTAAAAAGGAGTTATTTTGTCCTAGGATGAAGAATTAAGTTGATGAATATTTTTCTATGTGCCAAGAATTTCAGCAAGTGAAAATAGAACATCAACACTACGTTGTACTTCTAAACCCTTAACCTATACTAGAGTTGAATTGGGAAGTGACCTCCCTGGATTTTATTATTACTTTTCTCTAGACACAGAGAAACCATGATTCCATTATGATGGTAGTAGATAAACTAACAAAGGTTTCCAATTTTATTCTTATAAAAATTACATATAAAGATGCACAAGTGGCTGAAATATTCATGAAGGAAATTGTGAGGCTTCATCCTTTACCTAAAACAATTAGATTAGACATAGATCTGAAGGTCCCCTCAATTTTTTGGAGGTCACTCCTTACTGGGATGGGAACACAACTACAATTTAGGATTGCATACAATTCATAGATTGATGGATAGACAAAGATTTAACCAAGGTCATGAGGACATGTTACACATGTACATAATGAACCAACCTACAAAATGGGAGGAATAACTATACTTGGTAGAGTTTACTTATAACAATGGTTATCAGATGTCACTGAAAAATATCCCCTTCAAGGCTTTGTATGGGAGGAAGTTTCCAATTCCTGTAAATTGCAGTCAACTTGGGGATAAATTGGTGATAGGACGATAATTGTTATAGGAGATGGAGCAAATGGTAAAATAAATAAGACATAATTTGAAAGAGGAAGAGGATAGACAGAAAATATACACTAATTTGAAAAGAACCCATAACGAGTTTCAAGCGTGGGGACATGTTTATTTGAAAGTATGGCCAATGAAGACTCCCTTGAACCTGGGAAGTTTTTCTAAATTAGCTCCCTGGTTTTGTGGGACATTTGAGATATTGGCCAAGTAGGGAAAGTGGTCTACCTGATGGCACTACCAGCTCATGTTAGAATTCACAATGTATTTCATGTGTCTCTATTAAATAAATATATATCTGATTAGACTCATATAATTAATCAGAATGTTTTATAGGTTGATAGAAGGAGATTTCTAGGTTGAGCCTTCATAAATTTTGGATCAGAGAGAAACTACTCTTCGAATAGAACCATTTCTTAGGTTAAAGTGCGATGGGAGCACTTTGGGCTAGAGGATGTCAAATGGGAAATGGAACAATAATTGAAGAATTATTTTTGAATGTTATTCTAAAGAAGAATGGAATTTGAAACACCAATCATGGTGTCCCTTTTAAGGGGAGGGGATATGTAACACCCATGGATCTTTTTATGACATTTTTCATTTAATTGTGGCTAGAAAAACTAAAAAAATTAAGATGACATGTTGACGTAAATATTTACTTTAATTAATGGAAAATAAATTATTTTTGTGTGTTAACATTCTTGGTAATGTGTTAAGGGATCTCATTGGGAACTTAACTCCTAAGTGTTAGGGAAATAGTTGGAATTAGTTATTCCCATGAAGAGTGGAGGAAGAAAAGAATGAAAATTGATCATTGCTCCATTATTATTATTTAACGTAATTTGGTAGGGACATGCCACTAGAAGAAAACATGAATGGAGATAAATGTCATGAAATAGAATCTGTGTTGGAGCACTGTGGGAGAGAAATACTAGTTAGAACCCAAGAAATTGAGCAGCACACTGCTTAACGATTCAACATAAGAGATTCTGGAAGTTTCCTTGATTGTTTCTCTGACATAGAGGAGTAGACCTCAAGGGTATCTAACTATAAAAGCCAACTTATGGTTGAGAGGATTGCGAGAGCCCTTGATACATCCCCACAAAGAGCTTTAGTAAAATCATCTTTAATTATTTATGAATAGTTAGATTTTGGAAAAGTTTGGATAGGGAAAGGAAATCAAATGTATTTTAACAAAGTAGGTTGAAAATTATGGATATGTGCATGATTATTGGTTATAATGTTATGATTGTGTAACTGATATGTTATATGTGTTAGAATGTGTACATGTAATTATAAATTGTAATAAGGGGAAAGCAAGACGACAACTACAAATCAATTTAAATACTTCTGATAGAAGAAGTCAATAGATAGGACAGATAAAAAAATAAAAATAAATAAATAAAATAATTAAAAAAATAGTTGGAAAGAATAGAACATGGGAATGCAGGTTAATGTTATACTAAATATCAAGTTATTCTAACCATGTTGATATATTTTGGTTTACACCTTAGAGGAAAAGAATAGTGATAACAAAAGAGAAACAATATATAGCTATATATATATATATATATATATATATATATATATATATATAAGAGTAAGGTTAAGATGGTGAGCTATGTTAGTTTTCATAGGGTTCTTGTAGACAGGGGTTCTATCTACCTTCCTAGGTGGCAAAAATCCTAAGCTCAAGAGAAAATTAGGACATAGAAAGAGTTGGAAAATCCCATGATGGGTTCTACCAAGAATTGTAGTGTAAAGTCTGTAAAAAATAACATAGCATGCACTCTTGTTGGCTTATATAGATATCTATAAGAGCACAATTAGTAACACTACAAAGGTAGAAAATATTTATAGTAGTGGATAGAGGAAAAGTCGATTAACTATATTTTATCAAATATATGACTTTAACTATGTCTTGTCCTTCAATAGGAACATTTTTTTTGAATAATTTGGAAAATTCGTAAAAAAAGAAAAATATATATATAGTGTACAATAAATAAATCAATTTACAAAACTCCCTATAATGTAATAAACCAATGCAACAACTATGAAATATGTATATATATTCAAAAAATGAGGGAACTCTAACAAAAAAAATGTATTTAAGGGTTTCATAAGTATTACACTGTAGTGTATTTTTAAAAAGAGAAAAACATGTATTTATAAGATACAAAATAACATTAACATGAATATGCAAATGTGGCCAGGCATTTAAGGCCAAACCCAGCTCATTAAAAATACAAGAGAACACCGTACTAACTCTAAGGAGGAACCCAAAAGAGATTTTTGATATTATCAATAAACTATATGTATTATTGATAGGAACCTTAACTATCAGGGATGAGCTGACATATACAATAAACATGCAAGATTCAAAAAAATATATTAATTTGTAAGTTTCTTAAAATCTCATAACAATAGATCACTCAGTAAAAAGTTCTATTTTTCTTTAGAATGAAACACTAAGCATCAAAAGAACTCTTGAAGGGTCCTGGCCACCATGACTAGTTACCTTGAATGAGAATAGAAAAATATGTAAGAACTTGGGTAAGATGCAGGCTATGAGGAAGAGTAGTGAAAACCCAATATAAGAAACAAGCATTCCAATGGTACTCCACCTTAGAGGACCTATCTATGAAGGGAACGAAGGAAATTTATAATTCCCAAGGGAAAGAAGAAGGGGACCATTGCAAATCTCCTTAAAATAAAAATGATAACATGAAGGAAAGCTAAGTGCAAACCTTACCTTTATGGAGAAACATAGGGAACCAAAACCATGCTCCTAAAGATGGAAAGTGAAATAAATTTGGAAACACAATATATACATATAAATAAAATAAATGGGGTTAGAACAATTGGAAGCTAAAGTTTTTTTTATTTTTTTTTACTTTTACTACAGGTGATTGCAGAGAGGAGAGAGTGGAATGGGAGAGAAGTAGTCGGTGTGCATTAGTAAGGGCCGAAACAAAAGGGAGAGATGTGACATAGAGTGTTACCAAGTGTAGAATACAGTGGCATCCAATAGGCCGAATGCATTCAAATTAATCAGGCAGTTAAGATTTTGTATATGATAGCGAAGGAGTGGAGGGATGTCATTGTAGGAGGAGTTGAAGATATTCATAGAAGAGAGGAAGTCGATGAAGTGGTGACAAATGGGTAGGATATATTTCCACCAGGTGGTTAAGTGGCATGGGACACCTAGAGAAAAGATGTTAGAATATATCCCTGATGACTAGCCAACAGGGATGAAAACTGGAATAGTTAAGAAGAAGGTTGAAGGAGATTGAGAAGCTATGAGGAATAAATATAAGGAAATTTCTTTGATAGATTGAGGGTTGGTTTGTATAAGAAGAAGAGATTGTTCGAACAATGTATTTTTGTTGCAGTAGCTCTAGATGCTAAGTATTTGTTTTCGTAGTTTTTGTGCAACATAAGTGTAAAGGAAGTATCCTAGAGTGGAGTATGTTATGTTGCACTATATTGGTTGTCATAATTTACTATAAGAAATTAATGAAGGCTAGTGATCAGAGTTATGCATGGTATATGTTGTAACACTTCGTGCCCATTTTTATTTCATGATGAAGTAATAGAAAGAACAAGGGGTTATCTCCTCTTTATTGGCATATGAATGTGTGTGTTTTTGTTAATACCTATTTTCACTTATCATATGTTTAATGATTTCATATTGAGTTGAATGTATTATATTGTCTCAAATGGTTGAGAAAATGGAGTGTCTAGTAATAGTTTAATATGTTAAAGAACTTTTGTTATGGAAGGTACTCCCCTCTACTAATGTAAAAAAGAGTAAAGAGAAGGGTAATATACCTTTTCCATATTCTTATTGTATATCTTAACCTGCACATTAACTAGTGAGTGAAAGAGCTAGTGAAGTCATGTGTAGTGTGAAGTCCCAAAATGACTATTAGGTATTTGTTTGATAGGTGTATTAGTCTTTCTCAGTAAGTCAAAGTTCAAGTGTCTTGAGATTGTAAAAAACCCATCCATTGGTAGAAACCTAGTTCTAGCAGTCCCCCAGAGCATCTTAGGTGAGACTTCATCCACTCTGTGGGTGATGTTGAAAGGGTCGATGTTGAGTAGGTTTGTTGGCCAACTGTGTAGAAAATCCCAAGTCTGATAGAATATTATGTGTCAAAAAATGGTTTTGTTTCCAGGGTTGGGATCATTATATGATGGGATTTCTCAGTGATAGAGATGTGGAGACCATGGATTCCCCCTAGGAGATGAGATTACTTGGTGGTTTAAGCAGAAGCAGAATGAATTTGTAGAAAAAAATTGTGGACAAAAGACAAAGTAGGGAGAAATGGTTTTAAAAGTACGTCTTTAATGAACGGTGGCTAGGTTGCGGGTGTAAGTGACAAACGTTCAAATCCAGAAACAATTTCTTCTAGTGCACATGGAATCTCTTCTTGGATTTCCTGTGGAGTCTCAGTCATCTACCTCCAAAGTTATCGATTCTACTAAATTTGTAGAACCGCTTAGTTTAGCCACAATCGACAAGTGTTTTAGAAATACTCTAAACATCGCATATCACAATCGCAAGCTCACCGGGTACAGTTCATTTACTTATTAACAATGCGATGCGATATTTATTTTCATGCTCTGTATTACATGTTGAATTTTGCAAATCCATCGGCCAGGTCATTCACTCTTGAACCTTGCGATGCAATATTAACTTACGATCCAACGGCCAACATCAACAGTCATCCAATGGTCACTGTGATATCACATGGAGATCTATGCGACGATACCGCCTACTAGAGCTAATAGACTTATAAACCCCAATTTATAACAGTTCAGGTCCGGACTTGAGATTAACGCCCGATGATAGAAGTTTTCAAATCTATGGCTCGCGGGACTTCATATTACCACAAGGGTCAAAACTAGAACAATCCACATTGTTGACAATGGCGTAATGCATTGAAAATGAAATCAATAGTTAATAATGAGTGCAACACTTCAACCTTATTAAGGAATCCGAATCCGTACACTTTCAAACCCTATAGTTGTTAATACATGGAAAAAAGAGATTAAATACGATTGCACAGAACTCTAAATTCTAGAAAATCAATGATACGCAGAGATACTACGAAGGGATGAAACACCTATAGGATTGACCAATTTCTCATAAAAACAAATGTAGTTATGTTTTTTGCAACTTAATCATATATGGGCAAACAAGCTGAATCAGTCCAAATCCCATTACAATGATTCAAAACTTACATAAGTACGATCTCATTTAACAACCAGATCCTAAATCAAAGGATCGAACTAACTAATCCTATCTAATCTACATGATATTCTCCTCAAGAATCTCCTCTACATCTAACTACTTGAATTTATTACATGATAATCCAAATCCTAGATTTCTAGTTCAAATTCTAACTAGAAAGATTTGTAAATTGACAGCTAAAGGACCCCACTCCTTTGCTTGTAAATTTTTTTTGTATTTTTTCTGGAATAATATGAAGCTTTTTGTCTTTAAGCCTCATGATCCTGCATCAGACTCCTAAGGACAAAATTCTTCATGGTCTCCTGTCCATGAGCTCCTCTACAGAGCTACCCAATTTCTATAGCATGGCATCTGTCACCTAGGTAGCATTAGCAATTGGTTGATCTTTCCACTTGACCAAATACTAAAAATACTCCTGTCCCTTTGTCTTCTTCAACAATTTCTTGTCCAAAATCCTCTTTGGCTTCAATTCCTTTGCTATAGGTAATTGTTTTACCCAATCAATCTCTTGTTCTTCTTAATCCTTTATTGTTTCATCTTCCTGTTCCTTTTCATACCTGTATAAGTCAGCAACATTAAGAATTTCAGATATTCCAATATCAGGGGGTAATTCAATTTCATATGAATTTGCAGAAAATTTCCTTAATACTCTGCATGGTCCAATTTTTTTGAACTTTAACTTGTTATACTCTCTTTTTGGAAATCTTTCCTTCCTCATGTGTGCTAAAACCAAATCTCCAACTTCAAAATTAACTTCTCTCCTTCTCAAGTCTGCTCTCCTCTTATACTTTATATTGTTGTCCTATATCTGTTGTTTGCCCTATTCATGTATTGCTTGAATCTCTGAAGCAAAATCTTCCCCTTTAGCACCTCTCATCTCAGCTTTTCCCAGATTTCTTAATTCAGGCACTCCTCTTTGGTGCATTTCATAAACTCTATGGAATGGACTCTGCCCTGTCCTCCTATTAGGAGAGTCATTATATGCATATTCAACCTGTGCCAATACTTGATCCCATTGTTTCGGATGTTCATCTGTAAGACCTCTCAGAAGATTACTCAAGCTTTTGTTTACAACTTCAGTCTCCCCATCTGTCTGAGGATGACAAGTAGAACTGAAACTTAGTTTAGTTCCAAGCTTCTTCCATAATGTCCTCCAAAAATGTCCAACAAATTTGGAGTCTCTATCTGAAACAATATTCTTAGGTAACCCATGCAATCTTACAATCTCTTTAAAAAACAAATTAGCAATGTGAGTAGCATCATTGCTTTTATAACATGGAATAAAATGTACCATTTTTGAAAATTTGTCAACCACAACATAAATTGAATCATTACCTCTTTGAGTTTTCGGTAAACCCAAAACAAAGTCCATACTTACCATATCCCAAGGTACTGACTCCTTCCCTTTCCGTACTGACAAACTTTACAGTTTTTCACATACCTCCCTACTTCAAACCTCATTTTCGGCCAAGAATAAAACTTTTTCAACTAATCATAAGTCTTGTCTACAGCAAAATGTCCTACAAGTCCACCACTATGTTTCTCCTTGATTAAATTTTCCCTCATAGAACAATTTGGTATGCACAGCTAATTTCTTTTAAACAACAACCCATCTTGCAAGAAATAATCAAGCCACTTACTTCTGTCTAACAAAACAAGATTTGTACAAGCTTCAAATGCCTCTTTAAAATCTAAGTCCTTTTCATACAATTCCTTAAGAAAATCAAAACCCAACACTTGAATTTGGCTTTATTGAAGTAGTATGTTTCTTCTACTTAAGGAGTCTGCTACTTTATTTGATTGGCCATTTATATGCTTCAAGACAAAATTAAAACCTTGAAAATACTCTACCCATTTGGCATGTTTTTTATTAAGCTTTGGTTGTTGCATAATGTACTACAATGCATGGTTGTCTGAATAAAGTATAAACTCTTTAGACATCAGGTAATGTATCCACTTGTTCAATGACTGCACAATTGCATAAGATTCCTTATCATAACAAGAATATTTCTTCTTTGATTCATTTAGTTTCTCACTGAAATAAGCTACAGGTCTATCCTCCTGACTTAAAACACCTCCAATGGCTTCTCCACTGGCATCACATTTCACTTGGAAAGGTTTATTAAAATCAGGCAAAACCAAAATAGGTTTTTCAGTGATCTTTCTCTTCAACATCTAGAAGTTCTTTTCTTCTTCAACAGTCCATTTAAATGGTTGTCTATCCTTCTTTATAGTGTCGATAATAGAAGCATTAATCTTATTAAAGTTCCTTATGAATTTTCTATAAAAACTAGAAAAACCATGAAAACTTCTTATGTCAAAAGCACTTTTTGGCGAAGGCCACTCTATGATTGCCTTGATCTTCTCTGGATCCATCTTTAATCCATCAACAGAAACAACAAAACCCAAATACACCAATTCTTCCTTCATGAATGAACACTTCTTTAAATTTAGCAATAACTTCTCTTGCGGCAACCTTTGTAAGACATAGTTAAGATGTCTCATGTGTTCCTCCTTAGACTAGTTGTAAAGTAATATATCATCCAGATATACTATTACAAATTTACCAATAAATTCCTTCAAACTTCATTCATAAGCCTCATGAAAATACTAGATGCATTTGACAACCCAAAAGGCATTACCATCCATTCATACAATCCTTCATTTATTTTAAAAGCAGTTTTCCATTCATCCCCTTCTCTAATGCTTATTTGATGATACCCACTTTTTAAATCTATCTTTGTAAAATATCTTGCTCCACCCAAACAATCCATCAAATCTTCAATTCTAGGCAAAGGAAATCTATACATGATGGTTATTTTATTGATTTCTCTTGAATTAGTGCACATTCTCCAGCCTCCGTATTTCTTTGGGCTCAACACTGTTGGCACTGCACAAGGACTCAAACTCTCTGTAATTAGTCCTTTATCTAACAGTTCCTGAACTTGTTTTCTGATTTCTTCATTCTCTGTAGGAGTCATCCTATAAGATGCTTTATTTCGTAGATTTACTCCTGGAATCAAATCTATATGATGACTGATTTTTCTAATGGGTGGTAAATCATTAGGCAAGTCATATATAATGATATCACAATAACTATCCAGCATCTCTTGTAATTCAATTAGTAAATCAGAAACTTTAGTTGAGGTAATTATTACCTTGGGCTTGCAAATCAATGCAAAATTCACCTCATTCTCTTCAATCTAGTGCAATTATGCTTTTCCACTTAGCAACAAAGTCTTCGGATCAGACTTTCTTAATGCATCCTCTTCTTCCATAGGCAGTAATGTATGATTGACACCATCTTTACCAAATTTGTATGTGTTTCCCTTTCCATCATGCATAGCTCCTATGTCATATTGCCAAGGTCTTCCAAGAAATATGTGACATACATCCATAGGCATCACATCACACAAAATTTTATCTTTATACTTGCCCAACCGCAACTCCAATTCACATGGTTCATTCACTAACAACTAATGTCCCTTTTGTAGCCATGAAACCTTGTAAGGTGTTGGATGTTTCTTTTTCCTCAGTTTCAACTTCTCCACCACTTCTGTAGAGACAAAATTATTAGTGCTTCCACTATCTATTATCATCTAACAACATTTTCCTTGAACCTTGCACACAGTCCTGAACAAAGTCTTCCTTTGTGTTGGTTCAACAACTTCCTTTGTTGGTTTTAGTAATACTTTGTTAACTACCAGAGATTCTCCTCTCTCTGATACATTTTCTTCTTTTGTCACCGTTGCTGCTTCCTCTTCAGTCTGAGCAACAATTGCATTTCTCTGAGGTCATCCTGCATTTTCTGGGCACTCATAGGCTCTATGTCCCAGCTTGTTACATTTGTAACATCCAACTTCTCTTCCTCTACCTCTCCCTCCTCTTCCTCTATAAAAACTCCCTCTACCACTTGCATCACCTCCTGTGGGTGCATGCTAACTTGAGCTACTGCTAGCTCCATCTCCAGGTGTTGTAGATCTTCCTTTGCCACCTTGTCTTCCCTTTCCTCAAAAAGTACCTCTATTTCTGGCAGACTACTTCCTTATGAGTTTTTCTTCAGCCTTTAGTACCATCTGATAAGCCTCTTCCACTTTTTTAGGAGACAGTACACTTATCTCATCTTGAATGTCCATTCTAAGACCATTCACATATCTTTCCACCTTCTCATCTATATCTTGAATTTGTCCAACTCTTATGCTCACCTTGTAGAACTCCTCTATGTATTCTTTCACTATCAAAGACCTTTATCTAATATTTTGCATCTATCTAAATAATGTTTGTTGATAATTACCTGGTAAAAACTTACTCCTCAACTTTGCCACCATTCTGTTCGAATTTTTAATTGGTTGTTTACCAATTCTCTTTCTTTATGCCTACACTCCATCCCACCAAAGTGTTGCATGTCCTTTCATCTTTTTGATAGCAAACTCACCTTCTTTTCGTCCTCTGTTTCTTCATAATCAAAGAATTTCTCCATGTCATTAATCCAGTTTATCAGCTCCTCAGGATTTAATACTCCTGCATAAATTAAAACATCAGCTCTAGGTCTAGATGTGGATTTCAACACTAACTTAAAGAATCTCATCTCAAGGGTAACTTCTACAGCTTCCTCCTCTTCTACAACTTCAGCTTCAGGCTGACTGACATCTCTAGCATGTTCATCTCTGCATGTTTCCATCGCTTCTAATTTAGCTTGCATCTATTGCATAACTTCCAGCACTTCAGCATTTGCAACTGGTCTTCCTCTTCTACCACGTCCTCTTCCAACTCTAAAAGCCTTATTGGATTTCTTTCTCTGATCCTTGAGATCTTGTTCAATCTCCTTCACTGGCTCTGATACCACTAATGTTGGCCAAGGTGCAGGTGTAAGTGACAAACGTTCAATTCTAGAAACAATTTCTTCTAGTGTAGATGGAAGCTCATCTTTGATTTCCTGTGGAGTCTCATTCATCTACCTCCAAAGTTATCTATTATGCTAAATTAGCAGAACCGCTCAGTTTAGCCGCAATTGACAACTGTTTTACAAATCCTCTAGACATCGCATATCGCAATTGCAAGCTCACCAAGTAGGGTTCCTTTACTTATTAATGATGTGATGTGATATTCATCGGCATGCTTTGTATCGCATGTCGCATTTTGCAACTCCGTCGGCCAGGTCATTCACTCTTGAACCTTGTGATGCGATATTAACCAACGATCCAATGGTCAACATCAACAGTGATCCGATGGTCACTAGGATATCGCATGGAGATCTATGTGACAATATCGCCTACCAGAGCCGATAGACTTATAAACCCCAATTTATAACAGTTTAGGTCCAAACTTGAGATTAACGCTCGATGACAAAGGTTTTCAGATCTACGGCTTGCAGGATATCACATTACCACAAGGGTCAAAACCAGGCCATCTCCCATTGTCGACTGTGGTGCAATGCGTTGAAAATGAAATCAACAGTTAATAATGAGTGTGGAACTTCAACTCGATTAAGGAATCCATACACTTTCAAAACCCCGTAATTGTTAATACACGACAAAAAGAGATTAAATGCGATCACACAAAACTCTAAATTCTAGAAAATCAATGATGTGTAGAGATACTACGGAGGGATGCAACACCTCTGGGATTGACAAATTTCACATAAAATTACATGGAGTTATGTTTTCTGCAACTTAATCATATATAGGTAAACAAGTTGAATCAGTGAAAATCCCTTTATAATGATTCTGAACTTACATAAGTACGGGTTCATTTAACAACCAGATCCTAAATCAAAGGATCAAACTAACTAATCCTATCTAATCTGCATGATATTCTCCTCGAGAATCCCCACTACATCTAACTACTTGAATTTATTACATGATAATTTAAATCCTAGATTCTAGTTCAAATCCTAACTAGAAAGCTTTGTAAATTGACAGCTAAAGAAACCCACTCCTTTGCTTGTAAACTTTTTTGTATTTTTTTTGGGAATAATACGAAGACTTTTCTCTTTAAGCCTCATGCTCCTGCATTAATGAAATTCATGAAACTTTCTTTGGATAATTTATGAATATCCTAACGAAGTGGGTTCAATAGTTGAAGGGCAATCATCTGACGTATCATCATAAGGGACCAAGGAAGTATACGTCAAAGGAGGTATGAAAATTGCAAGTGGTCAGTAACAAAGTTTCACATGTTGTAGAATTTTGGTTTGAAAGTGTGTTGAAAGGTTATATTGTTTAATTCATAGTAGAAGAGAAAATATCTTATAGTACAGCACATAGGAAATTCTTGAAGGGACCATGAGGTAGGTTTATACTGTCACTACCATTATACATTAAGATGTTATTGTGTTACCAAGAATCTATACCCATGGAATCAGACAACATGAGTTGCTAAATGGCTTGGAGGTTAGGGGAAATGGGGGCGAAGTAGGAGGTACTCTGAAAGGAGATAAAGGAGAAAAGGTGTGAATTATGTGGTGGAGGATGAAAGTGAATACATGAATGCATAGTTGAATATGAAGAGGAAGTATGGAAATAAAGAGTTTAGATGGTGGCACCTTGAGAATTGGATGAAAGTTGAAATGAGGTGATGCAGGAGGAGGTTGGTCAGTGTCGATGCCTTCAAAGAGGAGAAGCCTAGGGAGAGGGGAAAGGAAATGACACCAGAGGATAAGGAGTAGTGTGAGTGGCTAGAGTTACCAAGTAACACATTTTGGTACCATGTGCACCAAAGTGGAGGGAGAATAAAAACTAAGTCAATGCATCAAAGAGTCCCTAGATCCTGGACAATAGAATCATATCGTATGCGGTATCGAACCACTGATCTAACATGCTTCTACAAATGTAGAGCTAAGAACTCAACATACATTCACAAATAGTGTAGAAGGTAATTATAGTGAGTGGGTAGAGGTATAATACGCTAGCAGAAAATGATGAAATTAGTGACTAGGTGACTAAAAAAGTTAGTCACCACAATTATTTATAGTGAATTACTACTAAATTTGAGCACTTTTAAGTGACCGAACTAAAAATGACTAACTTAAATGACTAATTTAGTCTAGGGATAGAATATATGACTAGATAATAAGTGACCAAACTAAAAGTAACTAACTTAAATGACTAATTTAGTCTAGGACTAAAATATATTACTGGATAATAAGTGATAAAATTAATAATGATTAACTTAAATGACTACTATATTCCAAGAATAAAAATATGATCAAATGAAAAGTACAAAAAGTATATAAATTACTCATTTATGTTAGTAATTTTTAATTATGTCACTCCGGAAATGGAAAATTGCAATTTTGATATTGAAGTGTTACATTTCACTACATGGGTCTCTGAATCCATGTGCATTGTTAAAATTTAGAGGCAAAGGGGTCTCTAAATCCATCTACAGTGTTAAAATTATGAATACCCTTTTGTCTCTAAATTTTAGTACTATAGATGGATTCAGAGACCCCCTTCCTTAAATCCATTTGTAGTGTTAAATGTAGAGACAAAGGGGTCTTTGAGTCCATCCACAGTGTTAAAATTTAGAGACCCCTTTAAGAGTGTATCTAAAGCCATCTACAATGTTAAGTACACAAAAATTACTCAAAATGACTAAAATTTTCTAGTCATAAAAAAATTTGACATAAAAACCACTCAAAATGCACATACATTATCTTGAATCCCTTCTAACAAAAACTATTACCAATTGCATTGTGAATAAAAGGTGATATGAGATTACTTGTGCTATGAAATTTTTGATTTAAATCATTTACTTATAATAGTTCATGAATCTTATTGAAGAGAATTTTCATAAATCCTTTGGAGTTTAGATGTTTTGCATTACCTTCATTTTGAACATATTCTAGAATATTGGCCTCATTGAAATCTCCATGAAATATAACATATGATAAAAAAAGAAATTCTAGTTGTAAAGAAAGAAAATTGCATTAAAAAAAAATATTTCTTCTACGCTATTGTTTCCTATGCTGCCACCTTACAATGTTTACTTTGAAACATGTGGTGCAATTTCTAGTTTTATATGTTTGATGAATAGAGTGTTTAAAGTTTATATAGACTAATTCGTTATTACCTTCTTGGGTGATATTCTTATACACTCCAAGACAAAAGATGAGCATGAGTGACATTTGAGGATGGTGCTGTAGGTGTTACAAGAGCAATAATTGTATGCAAAGTTGAGAAAGTGCACTTTCTATCAAAGGAAAATCCATGATTTAGTTCATAATGTCTTAGAGGAGGGCATGGCAATGGACCCAGAGAAGATGAAATCCTTCAAACGCTGGCCATCACCAAAAAAATATTTCAAAGGTGAGATTGTTTATGGGTTTACCTAGTTACCACATGATATTTATTGAAGGTTTCTATAAGATTTTACATTCAATTATTTCAGTGCAACAAAAATGTGTATAGAGTGAATGGACTACAAATTGTGATGATAATTTTCAATAGCTGAAGTATTTATTAAGCAATGCACCCATTCTAAATAATGAAAATCCAAATGAGAATATTTTGGCGTGCATAAGTGCATGTAAAGAAGGACTTGGTGGACCCCTTATCCAAGATAGGCATGTCATATGGATTGAAGAAAATCAAAGAACATGAAAGAAATTATCCTACCCATGAGTTGGAGGTTACAACTATTATCCATGCATTGAAAATGTCAAGTTGACATTATCTTATGGGATGAAATTTTGAGTTGAAAATAGACCATAACAGCTTAAAATACTCACATAGACAAATTGGATGGTTGGAATGCTCTAGTGAATCTCACTCTGACATAAACAACATTAAGGGAAAAGAGAATAAATAGGTTAGTGCACTTAGCATTAAGAGGGTGCATGTAATCCATGCTATAGCTATTATAATATACAATGTAGACTTAAAAAGAATAATTTTGGAAGATTAGGATCAAACTAACACTATTTACAAATTAAAGAAGGCTTACAACAAGGTAATTCACACCAAGAATTTAACGACTACATGCTAGAAGGGGATGGAAACCTCTTGTAAAGGAACACAAGTTTATGTTCCTAATTCTCAAGAATTGAGAAATTTAGTGATAAGAGAAATGTGTGATGCACCATATGTTGGGCACTAGGGTACCAGAAAACTATTGGACACTAGGTTGATTACATAGCTAAACGCATGTAATGTTAGAAGGTAAAGGATGAACATAGACATCCAACATGATTTCTATATCCATTGTCCACTAGTAGCTAGATTTCCTAAATCCCAAAACTAAGAGCTCCTTACCAATCTATGTTAGAGCCCTAGAGGGGATGGAGATTATATAAGGGACTATGATACATAGAAATAAATATCATCCTTAGATTGTGAAATATGATTGTAGGAATTATTGTAGGGGTCACATCCCTCTTAATTTAGTAGGTATCAGTCTCTTAGTCTTGACTATAGACATCCATAGGAGCATGCTCACCTTTGTGGAATCATAGCCCTAGATTAGGGGTGGCCTATTATAGAGAGAATTAGTCCAAAAATAATTATGGTTGGATGGAATATTTGACATTTGTAGCTAGTTGTGTAAAATATTTATAAGGACAAATATTCCGATCACTTTGTTATTTAATATGTAAATGTTATGCTTGAATGTTACATTCAATTTACGTTGTGCATGATTAATTCATCTAAATTCTTGAATTTTAAAATCATTGACAATCACATGAGCCTATATATCAGACAACATACATTCATTTATTTCAAAATGGTATTAAATTTGAATTTTTGGTAACATGCCTTAGACTAAGGGTCTAGGTATGTCAATCATCTTCTTATTGGTATGTTGTCAAAACCTAGCAAATTTTCATGTAGAAGAATAAGTTATGAGGTTTAATGATATTTATCTCAAACATCTACAAAGAAATGCAAAACAAATACCTAGAGAATAGACAATGTAAACCATAAATGAGTCCCAAAGAAAAATTATTGGTTCTTATTAATTTGGCAATGGAAATTTTATAGTTTCACAAAGAGATCACCAATTGAAGATTCAATCCTTAAATTTGGCATGCATACAAATTAAAGGCTAGAAGAAACAACAAAATATAAAACTAACTAACAAACTAGCATTTAATACCTAGAAAGGGATCCTTCATGGGAGGTGAACTACTAGTGATGACGCTCCTTGATGATCATGGCCTAATGTGTCATATTAGGTCCTCCCAGCTTAGATGGATATTTTCCCCACTTTCTTCTCAATTTAGTGATGGAGCTATGTATGTGAAATTGTTACTAGATAGGTTATCACTAAACTTGCGAGCACTGCTAAAAATGATATGCTAAGCAAGGTTATAATGATGTGCACAAACATATGAATACAACCCTACTCAATGTGCAGATGAAAAAACCTATGCTATGAAAAAAAATGAAAAATATGTTGTTGTAAGCTACCAAACACTACTAACATCATAATGTGCCCATCGGAAAATTCTAATATATAAAATGAAACAAAAATCTTATCCAAGATGTAAAAACTTAGTGTGTCAAGTATCTCACTCTTACATCTCAAATATTTAAGCTCTTAGAAACTTTTGACCTCCAAAATGATTAACATGCATACTTTTGTGACATTTCACAATGAAGAAAAGTTTTTATTTTCCACACCATTTAAAAAACAAATGTCGAAAATCTAATGTCAAAAATCTTCAAATAAATTTAAAACAGATTGCTCAAAATTGAGCGCTTTCAAATATATTTATCCATCCCATAATTTAACACATAACACATATTGCTCAAAATTGGGCATGTGGTTAAACATATTTTACCATGATCTAATTCCCACCAAAAAGACAAAGGCGAGAACAATAGTTCGGAAGGGCAATATGAATCTCCAATATTCGTTGGGAATATATGGAAACAGGTACTAGTCGCTGGATCAATTTTTAGGATACTTGATCGATTCTCGTTCTTCAAATCGATTGAACTCTGATGCCTTAGCTATAGATTTGTTCTACTTTTTCCAGTGATTCACCTGTAGTTAGGGTTTCAGGGTTGAATTTCGAAAATTTCATCAATTTGTTTGACCCCTATTTTCATGAATAAATGGAATCATGGGTGAGTGCAACACAACTTAATGATGACTCTTAACATGCAACGATGCCCATGAAATCACTCACCCTCGGTCCAGACAATTCGCCCATTTTGTAAGCGGGATGTTACGATGGATATATTCATTACTAGGAGGAAGACTGAATATTGCGTTACTCTGGTTTCCTTAGAGGCCACCTTAACTTTGTTCTCTGTCTGGAGGTCATTGGTGATCTACTCCTCAGTGGCTCAGCCAATAGGGCGATTAGGGTTTGGAAAAGGGAAGCGAGTGGCACTGAAATATGTTGTGTTGCAGTGATGGAAGGGAATAGTGGTCTCGTCAAATGCATCGGTGTCACTACCTTGGATCTCCATGACAATTCGTTTATCAGTTACAGTGGAAGCCTATACGTAATGGTGAAGGTGTGGATCTGCTCCTCAGTGGCTCTGCCCAAGGATCACAGTTATTTGAGGCATTCGACTGACTCAATCACAAGTAAATGAGGCATTCTGGTAAATTTATTTTAAACTCTTTGTATTGATAACTCTGATTATGGGTTGTGGGCTGCAGATAAAATTAAAATTATGTGAATGAGAGAGGAATTGATTTGATTTTATAAATTTAATTCTCGTAAATTGATGTTAAAATTTGCCTGGTTTTTTAAATTATATTTTGGAATTCTTGTTGTGGCGACAGTATAGATCCTTAATTTCACAAAAATCGAGAGAAACAGGGCATGCCAATATGGATCTAGGCGGTGACCATCATCAACTAATGGCCACTGGGAGCATTTTTATGGAGGAGAAATTCCTGAGAGCCTACAGTTTCTTGGTGATCCTATACATCTTGGCGAGCAGTTTATTTATTTTTTAATTTAGATCCTCTGGATCCATGTTTTTCGATTTATTAAATTAAATCTTATGCATCCATGTTGAGGCAGTTTCATATTCATAATCCATAGGAATGCTTTGATAATCCCAGATTGTAGTTCGTTATTTCCATATTTAGAGTTCCCAGCTTCCTCAAAGAGCCAAAAAAAGAGAAATATTATGTCCCTCAAGTTGTTTGGTCTGGTTCCTATGCTTCCACCAAAGAAAATCTCTCTTGAATGGACAATCAAAAAGAGATCTCTGTGTAGAATGACGACCAGGATCAAAAATATTTAGGATGCCACTCATCCAGATCATATGGACTTCTCCTTTCGTGCAATGGATAAGATCTTCCAGGACATGGACAGTATCGGGAACAACTACGAAGAAAAAATTGATAGCAAGCCAGAGTGCCTCGTTGTGCCAGAGTATCAGATCCTCTGCATCGATGGTGAGGCAGTTTCTTGGTTTTTTAATTTAAATCCTCTGAATCCATGTTTCTTGGTTTTTTTAATTAAATCCTTTGAATCCATGTTGAGGTGTTTTCATTGGTTTTTTAAATTAGATCATATGCATCCATGCTGAGGTGAGAGAAACGTAACATGCCAAATTCACGGTTGAATATGGATGGCCGACGTCAAAGCATTTTTCTGGAGGAGAAATTCCTAAGATCCTGCTGTAAAGTGAAGATGTTAAAAGGTGGAGTTGGAGGGCGTATATGGTGCATAGTGTTGGTACAATTATAGGCTCCTGAATGGGTTTCTCCGTTGTGTTATCTAGTAGTGGACTTACGGTTGGTCACCCATTTTTTACGCATCATCTCCCAATGCAGCGACCATTCTCTCAAATTCTTCTTGTTACGTAGACATTGAATCTAAGGGAAAAGAAAAAGGGATTGAACAACATCGTAACCCTTGCAAATATAATGTCTACATGGATTCATCCCTCATAGGTAAGGTAAGCATTTTCTTGACGGACTATGTTAATTTTGTTGGGTGTCATTATCGATTACACCAAGGAGAATAGGGGATCTTATCAAAAATTCATACATGTGTGATAAAGAGAATGTTCAGATTTCACTGTACTTTCTTGTAAGATAATTCATTTATAATTTATAGTCATCACTACGATGATGTCATGATTTTCATAATAAATTTATGTATTGTTATGAAAAAAAATTGATTCTCCTATTCCGAGCTTCCAAAATTGTCAAACTCCATTTTGCACTAGGAATGATGTTTGCATTTAATTGATTATATCTTCTCTTCTAATTTGATAAATATTTCCAATGAGTTGTAGGTTATATTCCCGGGAGTATGATGACTTGATTTTTGTCTCAGAACATCCTTGAAACTCAACCCCTTGCCCTGAGTCTTGGCATACTATAAGTAAGGATATATCATAAACATGACCAGAGGTTTCTTAGAATCGGCATAACCATGATCCGGCATAACCATGATCTGACATTCTCCCTTAACCAATTCAAGCAGTGGAAGAGACCGAAGTACTTGTACCTCATGGCTTGTCTTAGATGTGAGGAGCACCCAATAGACATGAACAATCCTAAGATAATGCTAACACTAAGAACTTTAATGATTATGGTAAGATTGTGGTTGAAAGGGAATGTAAAAATTCTCAAGTCACAAATGAACCCAATGCTAGAACCAATGAATTTATGGGTAGAGATGAGAGAAGATGGGAATCTATATTTCAAAAGAATGATGTTTTAAATAAAACCATTCACTCCCTGATAGAGACATACATTTGAATATGGAATCTGCAAGTCATGAAAACAATAATAATTATGACTCGGTCAGCAAAAGACTGAGCGTTCAAGCTAAAGTGAGTCTATTTGAAAACAAGAAAAACAACATAAGTGATTCAAATGAAGGTTGTAGAAATACTGTAGATTTAGAAAATCAAACGTTATTGTCTATGGGAGAAATGAGTTCAAGGAGGTGGAGTGGAGAGAGTGACATGAGCTTGGATTTATCATTACAACGGTCCACCAACAATGAAAATGAAGAACATATTTGTCTACAGAATTATGTTCTTCAAAACACCGAGATGCAATTGTAGTTGAAGGTAGATGAACCCATTCTATTTCCAAGGAATTTTGTTGAAAACTACAACACCAAAAATCAATTGAATGAGGAGATAAGGTTCAAGAAGGACAGAAAACTTGAAGCACCTTCCATTGGCAAATTCAAAAGCCATGACAAGCATGATGCCCTAGTAATGAACATCAACATTGAATGTTCTGAAGGTATGGCATTGAAAGAACCAACCAATGAGAAGGAAATATATGATAATTCTGGAATGTTCAAAAGTTCCATGGATTTGAATCTACAAATTTTGGAAGAAATGATTGAAAACGAGAAGAAACAGATGAAATTGGGTGATGGGCTTTTCTCTCAGGAGCTAAGATGAAAACAATATGACTTATACATGTTGAAACGAGAAGCAAAGTTGAGGGAGGAAGAGCCTTCAAAAAGGTTAGAGAATGAGAAAAAAAATTAAGGTGATGGAGAAATTCCTAGAACAAAGTAAAGCGAACATTAAAGGGAAGAGAAATCCTACTAGCCATCTAACGTTCTCACACAAACTGCAAAGGATGGAGAAGAGGAAACCAATGATTTATTCAAGGAACACAAAGGTAACAAGTAGAGTAAGAAAGTTACATTCAAAAATTCTTCTCTTGCTGTGATGGTTTCTCCTCCATCTTCTAAGGACCTGCCAAGGAAAACGAGACCATCCAAACCAATCCCTTGTCTCACTACAACTCCCATTTCTATTTCTTCAAATAAGAAAAGGAATCAATCTAGTATGGCTAAAAACCAATTAGCTAGATTTGTTCCCAACTTTACAGATCTTAAAAAGGAAAATACCAAACCCTCTCTAGGGAAATCTGGTTTTGGTTTCACTTCAGTTTATCAAAAGTCAGGATCTTTTTCTTATGCACAACATCAAAATAGGAAAAAGAGTTGCAATCAATTTTCTTCTTATGTACAAGTTAACCACTCTCTATCTGCAAACAGTATGAATGAGAAGAAATGACGCAACAAAGATATGATGAAAATATGTGCCAGTGTGAGTGAATTGAAGAGTTTGTCAGGCCCAAGGTATGAAAGAGGTATATGGAGCCCATTTAAGGCTTCCAAATCAAGCAAAAATGGTAGCTCTATTGAAAGTAGACCTTTCCTACCCAAAGGTAGAGGACTAGGACTAAGCATTGGAGCTAGAACTACTGAAGCTAAGTTTCTCCTCTGTAGAACATGGGGAATAAAAGTGTAGACAAACGGGGTAGTATTTTTCAATCATCAAATGTTATAGATGCATAAAAGTATAGCATGGGTAAGCACAATAGAATGAACTTCTCATATGCCCAATGCCCTTTAGGTAAAACACCTTATGAATGTGAGGAAAAAAGCGTATTTAACACATCCGATTCATCTCCATTGAAAATTCCACCATTTTTTAGAGAGGTAAAATGCAGAGACAAATATGGCCATCTAATGGGGGGCTCTGATAGTTATGTTACTAGGAGGGTGATTGATAATTATTATCAATAATTCCAACAGGTTTCTCTCTAGAGAATGAAAAAGTTCCTAGATTCTGGTCAATAAATCGTGGTTTCTGAAGCTATTAACAAAGAAGAGAAGGCAGAGGATTTTATGAGTAGTGTATTTCCATATTAGACAAGTTATGGCTTTGTAGGAGTACAAAATGAGCAAGTGAGAGGTAAGTGGATGAATATTTATTTTTAAAATCATGTTCATTATAATAAGTTTGTATGTGATACTAGTATCACTAGTATTTTAAGGGACCTTCCTTGCAACGTTACCCTCCTAAATTTTAATCCCCCCATGTAGATATATAAGGGTTAAGCACTGTAGTATAATCTCTTGTTAATTGTACTAGCTCGTGAGCTCACAAAACTAATGCTAGTGTATCAGTAATTTGAAATAGTATTTTGGAGACACTCGTGTCTTTCTAACTAACTGTGTAAGTCTACTAAACAAAATGGCGAGTAGAATCACCCCTAAAATGGTAAGTACAATAAGGGATCTAATGCATTATTATCTTATAGTCCAGTCTCTCTGAACTTCTGTTCCAGCCTAGCTTGCAAACTATGAGTTAGAGGAAGATCACACTTCTGGAGTTGGTTCCTTGCCTAAAGGTGAGTTGCATTACTTTCTCTCATAAAGGCTCATATTTGATGAGAGAAAATTTGATGGTCATGCTGCTAATGATGTTGATTTGGGTGATGCTAATGCTTCTCAATGTTCATATTGTGATTTTGGACAACACCTCGATCTTTCCTCGCACAGACATCATTCAAAAGCAGTGGAAATGACCCCAAGTTTGGCTTATCCACAATGAAATATATGGGTGTATGACACTAGTTCTTACAACTAGCCTCCTCCCCTTCCAATGCGTATCAAATATACATAAATACAAGCTATTTTTTCATGAAATTAACTTCAACAGTTGGTCATACTCAAAGTTCTGGAAAGATATATTAGCATAACTATGGATTTGTTGGCCCAGATGACTTAAATTTGGTTCTACTATGGTATGTTGTGTGGGACAGAGTTGATTTAAGTGGTGTGAAGAATAGAACTTTAGTTTTCAAGGTTACTGGGTCTAGGCATTCAATTAGCGTATCAGTTGTTTGTGGGCAGATCAGACTATTTTTCTTGCAGAGGCACGATCAGAATCATTTTATCACCCACAAAGCGTATTGAAATGTATTGGTCGAATTTAAACTTTAACAAAAGTCATTTTACTTCTCGTCCTTCAAATCCATTGAACTCTGATGCCTTAGCTATATATTTGTTCTACGTTTTCCAGTGAATCACCGACAATTAGGGTTTCAAGGTTGAATTTCAATACGTTCATTGATTTATTCAGCGCATATTTTCGTGAATAAACTGAATCGTGGGCGAGTGCAACACAACTTAATGACGACTCTAATCCATTTAAAATGGATGCAGTTGTTGTCATATAAGGTCTAAATAAAATGGGCATACACTAAATCATGGTTACAAGAGATAAGTAGACAATGATTAAAGAAATTCAAGTCCCCTATCCCTACAATACACCTTTCCTTAGTAGAACTAGGTGCCTTAGAAGATTGATTTCTTCTCATCATAGGAGAGCCAAAACTAACCACTGGTTGTGATTTTTCTATCATCAGTACTTCTAAGTTAATCATAAAATCCTTGCAACCCAATTGGTTGCTGACACATGATGATCATAGACCTACAATAGAATCTTGATATCATTCTCCCCTTACCCAATCGAAACTTTAGAGTTCCAATTCCAAATAGGTCATAAACCCATAATTCTTCTTATCCATTTTAGTAGCCAACTCCCTCTTTCATTGGGGAGTCAAACACATAAGGAAGAAGATTCCCAGGTTCATCCATCACAACCTTCATATGGAGGTTGGAATTAGTTTTACCGATCCTTGATAGGTATGCATCAAATGTGCTAGTCAAAAGGTCTCATCAATTCAACAACCAAGAATTTTTCAAGAAGACATCCATGGACATACAATCCATAATTCCAAATCTCAGGTGAATTTTATCCATCTTAAACTCATTTATTTTGATCTTTTTCAAGTGATAACATAGACTCTCTCATTTATTTTGCTCAAGATTATTTATTCGTTGATAAATAACTTATGTTTCTTAGCTTTATTGGATTTTCTTTCCCTCTTTTTTTATCCCCTAGCTGTTAATTTCCCATTTCATAGTTTTTCCACCATTCATCTCAAGCCATGTTCTCTTCTACCTTCATTTTTTCCCCTTCTTGACCAGTTGATTTCCATACCATCCCCATCCTTTCTTTCCATGATTTGATCCATCCCACCCTTTCTTTGCATCCTTACAACTACACAATTAAATGAACAATGAGTGGAGAATGATATTGATGAAGATACAAATTGTTATTAAAGTAGTCATGCCCCACTGTAAGATATTCAATTACATTTATGGTAAGTAGTGTGGTGTAGCGTCCCTACTCTGCTCTGTGCAGGTGGATGATATTCCTTTTAATAGAGTTGAAGGAAACAAACAATTGTGAGCTCCCTAAACTTTAACATTGCCTATACCTTTCACAGAATATTTATTGCCTAACTACTAAGAAAATCATCCTATAAGACAGTGTTCTCACATGAAGAATATACATTTTGTGTGGATGCCTTCAAACTAACTATGTAGAAATTTATAGTTCTGATTTAGCCATTTTGTCCTTCTTAAACTCACTTTTCTCATTTGTTTCCATGTTTAGGATGTGACTGAAAGTCAAGAAAGTCTTCTTCATATATGTTCAATCATATTATATTTGAATATAAAGAGATAAATAAATTCCTCATTTTATCATCCCATTTACCGTCCAGGCACAGTTGAATTAGTTTATTCTACTAAAGCAATTCATGTCAACTAGTTTCCAAGCGTGAATTTCTCTTGTTGTTTCTCCTTATCAAATTAAGATTGAATAAAAATTGCCTCGAGAATGAAACAAGTGAATATTTATTTCACATGTCGCTTCTTCTCAAACTCAATGTCTCTTCTTTATATGAGTTTCTTCTCTTGAGGTTAATTCCTCTACTTCCAATTACAATCAGTCTACGACCTAAAACAACCAAGTTGAACAAGATTATAGACACAACTTGTGAAGAAAATAAAACAATATTTTACCCAATTGAGTTGAAGATATTGCACATTGTAGCTAATGTTAAGAGTAGTGGTAAGTTGTATGCAAATACACCCTCACTAACACTAATTGATGAAGATATTTTAAATTTAAAGAATAGCTATAAGATCTCTTAAATAAAGCTAATAAATTTTAGAGTAGTCATTTAACTAACAATCCGTAGATAAGGCTGTCGAATCTTGTGGGCTAATAAAAGACAAATAATATACTCAATGAAAATTCCAAGAGAGAAATGTGAAGCTTAAACTCAGCTTGGAATTTATATGCATCCAACTTGGAACAAATGTATAAAGTTAAGTTGCAATTGACAACCTTGATAGATCATGCTCTGTCCTTGTATAATTAATTCAACAGAGCAATCTTTCTTTGGTATCCCCATGATGAAAAAGTTGCTAATTCTCTTGAATATTTGGTAGGTTTCAATGAGTCTGTAATAGACAAGGTTCATATACTCACAAATATTCAAAATATATGGAATATGGTAATATCCATAATAGGAAAAGTAATATTTACATATAAATAATATTTATATATAAAAATGTTGAATGTACAAGTCATATCATTGGTTCCAAATGAGTGTCGAAATTCGATTGCAAGTTGAATTTTTGATCTTGGTAATTACTTGTGAGAGAATTATTATTCTCTTACCATTCTTTACTCTTCATCAAAAAATTATACTTTAACAATTTTAATTATAAGAGATTACTAATTCCTATGGTTTGTAGCATATATGGATGAGTGTTAAGATCCGAAGATATTGGGGTTGTATTGGTTTTTGAAATGGATATTTAGGATGTAAATAAACATGAAAGAATAAATTCAAGTGAGTACATTTGGTCAGATACATTGGAAGGGTGTGTATATGACATAGTTTTAGAACCAATTCCAAAATTCCATTTGTTTGCAATATTTGATATTTTTGGTGGGTGTGTGGAGATAACATGCGAAAATGATACTATGGGGTACAACTAGTTAAGAATGGACCAATAGTGGAAATGATAATAACCTGGATTTATATATTATTTTTAACATCAAATTTACATCACGGTAAAAATATGAATATCCCATTAAGTATTACCTAAAGATGATTCAAAGAATATCACCTTTAGCCTAAGTACATGGTAGAGTAATTTTTGAGGTGTAAAGTTTTATTAGAGGCAATGTTTCTTTGTTTTGGTTAGAAAATGGTTTTCTCTTGGTTTTATGTGAATTTCAATTTATCATTTGTAGCACGTTGAGAAATGGGAAAGAATAACATGTGACATTTATTTTGCAGAAATTGATGTTGAATGAAAGGATATAGAATTTAACCAAGCTACAATCTATTTTGGTAAAGGCAGAGGAACATCTTAAAAATCTGTCTAAGAATACACCATATACAAAGTTTGAACAGAAGTAATATATGGTTTTTTATTTTGCATATATGTTCTTTTTCCTACCTCATTAAGGTCGATTTTTTTGTTGTCCTACTTTATTGATACCTTCTCATGACAGGAAGACTTTAAATATGAATTAATATGTTCCTTAAACAAATCAGATTCAAAGTTTATAGATATAAAGATTAAAAAAAAATGTCAATGCCTTTGTTTTATTATTACTTGACTCTGACAAGGGCAGGTTATAGGAAATGATATTAAAAAAACAACGGGGAGACAATGTAGAGCATGTATTGGATATGATTCATTTGTTGTTGGAGATCCTTCAGGCACTTGCATCATCAAATTTGGAAATGTTTCTAGTAGGGATTCCTATGATTTTTAATGTTGTGATTCTTTCACTTAATGGCTATTTTGGGAAAAAAATATGTTTTAGGAATGCTAGACAAGGAACAGGTGGACAAGTAAACAAATATTTTATAATTGCAATGTGCATTCCATGATATCTCGTCTTTATTGTTTGATTGTATTTTGAACATTTCTTTTGATTTTGTTTTGTTTTCTAACCATGAAATTGAAAATACTTGGTATTATGTCCATTTATACATCCAAATCTTGAATATGAGATTAGTATTACATGATATTAATTGAAATCCTTTTAGCTATTTTTGGTTAAGAAAACTTCATGACTATTAGAAAAGTTTACTTTCATGTTGTTATTTGAGTACATGTTGTCTATATACTTGACCAAGTTCATGCATTAGAGAATGAAATGTGTTGTGAATAAAATGACAAGGATTAGACATCACACCTCAGATAATTTATTTTCACAAGTTATCTACAGTTTGAGCTTTTTAGCATGTAACTTAGTTGGCTTGATTATGCATAATATTTCTCTAAAGGTTGAATACTAAGTTACTAAGTTGTTCTTTTCTATGGTGACGTTTGAATTTCATTGTTTATACAGGTCATTTAACCACATAGTGTCCACTATCCGACCCAAATGAAGAAAAATTGTTTGAGTTTCTGGCTTTTATGGAGAAAAATGGCATTGACATTGCTGATGTTGAGGTATATGTCGTATAAATATTTTATAGTCTACTTTAGTTTATATTCCAATATTCATCGTATTTCATGTCTTATACTCTACATTGTATCTTCTTTCATTTTCAGGAGAGGAACTTAATATTGATGGTAAGAAGTAAGAATTGAAGAAATAGGAGAACAATAACACTGGAGCGATAAATGCAAAAAGAGAAAGAAGAGAACCAATCTAGTGATATCCTTAGAGCCAATATCTCATATTGTAATACTTGACATTTTATATAATATAATTTATGGTTGAAATTATTTATAGTTGCATGTGATATTATTTAGTATTTTAATTAACATATGTAACTTTTTGTTTTCATACTAGATGAATATGCACATTGTATGACGTTTTTTTTTATTTAGTCGCAAAATCATATTAATTAATTTATGTTGATTAATAATGAACACATAAAATCGATATAAAACTACTAAATTAGTAGTTCATATTGATTAATGATGAATACAACTAAAATGAATAGACGACTAAATTAATCATTTATAATGATTATTAAAAATATTAAATGAAAATAATATAAACTACTAAATTAGTCGTTTATATAATGAATATGAAGCTACAAAAAAAATATAAATGACTACTACAAATGGTAAATTTGTGATTACAAATGACGACTAACTTTTGCATTAATACGACTATTAGTGGTTACTTTATAGTATCTTATAACATGACCAAAATTTAGTCATATTTCTTTGGTCATTAATTGGTTTCAAATGGTGACTAAAATTTGCATATATATGACTATTAGTAGCTAATTTATAGTATCGTATAACATGACTAACATTTTGGTCATATTTCTTTGGCCATTAATTGGTTTTCTTGGGCATTCATATAGTAATATATTTTGTTTTATATTTGGTCATTAATTGTGGCAATTAATGACTAAATTAATGACCACATATATGACTAAATATACTACTAGACGATAAAATTCAGACAACTAATTAATGACTAAGCTAAAAATGACTAAAGGTTGATCGTGTTATAAGATACTATAAGTTAGCTACTATTGGTCACCGACTGAAAAATGGTCATTTATATGCAAATATTAGTCATATTTTTAGTAACTAATTAGCCATTTTCTACTAGTGAGTAATGGAATTGGTTAAGGAGTAGGAGGAGCATCACAAGGTGATCAAGTTTAGTTTGGTGCACAGACAAGTGCATAGTATTTTAGTAGTTCAATGGGTGTGATAGAGAGTACTTAATTAGGAAACTGCATAGAGTTCAATGGCGAGAGTAAATTTAAGGATTCCTATGTCCCATGGTTCTAAGAATGAGGACTGATAACAACATTTGTTTATTTGTGAGGTTGTCTAGATAGAAAAGAAAGTCCAACATGAGGTGAATAATATTTCCAAGTTGGAAGCTACTTTCATAGATAATGCATCGACATGGTACATGAAATTTAAGAGCATCACCTAAGATGGACAGAAGAAGACACTAAATACTAATAGGCATGCTTTGATCAGGGAGTTTCAAAAGTTAAAATCTAAATCTCAATTTATTACTAAGTTGAAGGAGATCAAACAAGACTCAAGTGAATCTAAGTGGGATTTTGATCACTATTTTAATATTTTAATGGATAGGATGATATCTTAGATCCCGAACACACAACATAAGGAGTGCTTCATCACTAGAATATTTCCACATATCATGATACTGTTGACACAATAGTGAATTTCCTCACAATTAAAGGCATCGGAGCTCATGCTAAATTTGGAAGCCTCGGCAGTAGGAAATGCAGAGAGAATTGGTGTGGACCAAGTATAGTCAAAGTTAGTTGCACTGAATCTATAGCTACAAGATTTGACCAAGGTAAAATACAAGTGGAAGGAATGATGGTGCAACATCTATCGCAAAAAAGGTCACCATTGAAATGAATGCAAGTTGTTGATGGATTAAATGGTGACCAACGCATAAAATCTTCTTTATTAGGGAAAAGGGTTGTAGTGTGAAGTTTGACGAGTATGGGGACACACCCCACAGAAATTCATGATGATGCAGATGTATGAAGTGACTTCCCACACTCTATTTTCTTATTTTTGTAAATAAATGGGGCATGATATTCATCACTCCTATGCACTAGAAATAATGTGTGAACAAACATTCGATTCATTTCGGGTACACTAGGGAACCAAGGGAACTAAAGAAATGCCAAATAGTTTCAGTTAATCAATATACAATCAAATTGGACAATACAATCAACCTGGCGGAGGATAGGGAGTAACAACTAGAGGTCTAGGAGGAGTGACACGAGGAAGAGGAGGATTTGGAAGAGGTCGGGAAATGATTGTTTCCTACAATTGTGGTCAATAGGGATACCTTGCACAAGCTTTCCCTAATGCCTACTATACATGCACATATTGTAGGTTGTTCAACTATTCAACTCAGAATTTTCCTAAATTGATTCCAAAAGGCAAGAGAAGAAATTCCCAAATGTATAAATGATAGTTGTCAAGCCTCACATAGTCAAAAAGTGGGTATGTATAATAAGTCAAGGAGGTGAGACAACTAGAGTGGACTGAAGCCTAGAAATCTACATCTGCAATGGGTTAAAAGGGTGCTTGAACCTCCTCCAAAGTTTGATCCAACTTGTTATAGACCATATTTTTCACATTTGCTCAATAAGCATGCAAACCAGATCAATCTGATCCGAACTTAAATAGGAATGCAACAAATTACAAATATAACCATAAATACAAAGATGCAATAGAAATAACAATTCATCTCTTTAATATCAAATATTGAAATATGCTAACAAATAGAATGGAAATAAACTAGCTCGGGCAATGGTAGCTTATCTCTGAGAAGAGATGTGGCAGCTACATGCCTATGAACTATGTTATAGTGAGACTCAAGGGCCTATTTATTATTTACAAAAAGGGAAAACCCTAAATAAGTAAAACCCTAACCACAGGAGATGGAACGCCAAGAATTTGTGGGCCGCATTGGGGATAGTTGGGCCCACTGCGGATCTCAAAAAAGCATCATTTAGGGGGTCAAAATTTCTCCAGAAGTTCAAGACGAAAAAAAATTGCTAAAAATAGTAAATGTTACAATAAACAAGGAAACAGGTGGAACCGACTAGAGGTCTAGGTGGAATAGGTGGGTTCCCACCAATATCCACCAGGATCATTCCTCCCTCCTTAGGGTTTAATGGTACCCATTGCGTGTAGACCCTCCAAAAGGAGAAAATATCTGTTGAACCTGGTCCCTAGTGAACCACTTTCCTTGGTGAAGGAGTTGGCCTGCTTTGACAACTTGAATAGTTGGATCTTTTGTTGGCAAGTGTTCTTGATCTATGCATCCATGATCTAATCACTTGTGGCCTATTCCATACAGTCTAGGCTTAGCTATGTTGGTGTGATTTTCTCTTCAATGTCGGGTGTGTCCAACGATGTTGGAAAGTATGGCCAAAGGCAGTCTACATTGAACACTAGGTGCAGACCAAGAAATGGTGGAATTCTGAGCTCAAATGAATTATCCCCTACAACCTTGGTGATGGTGTATGGCCCAATATATCATAGTGGGTGAAGCTTTCTATGAGGTCCAATGAGGTGCTCCTTCTATAATTGTAGCCAAACTTTGTCACCCACCTAGAACTTGTGTGAAACCCAATGTTGATCATGGCACTGCTTGTACCTAGAATTATCTCTATCTAATATATCATGGGCTTGTTGATAGATGTGTTGAATTCACTCAATGAAGTTGTTAGCCCTATGAGCTTCAGACTGGACGTGACTTGAATCTATGTGAGGAGCTGTAAATGGTATGGCCACATCAATGGGATATAATGGCTTAAATCCCAGCCCTACCTGAAAGGTTTTGTGGCTCGTTGAGCTATGGAGAACTCTGTTGTAGCTGTGTTAGACACAAGGGAACCTTTCATCCCATGCACGTGGATACTTTGAGTGGTACATGTGCAGAATCTGTACGACATCATGTTGACGGCCTTGGTTTGGCCATCAGTTTGGGGGTGGAAAGTCATGGACTTAGTAAGTCTGGTATTCAGCATTGACTAGAGACTTGATGAAAATGCACTTAGGAGTTTGTTTTCCTAATATGAGACAATTGGTTTTGGGACCCCAAAGTGTACCCACACTCGCTCAAAGAAGAGCTTAGCATTGGCCTCTACTATGATACTCTTCTTACAGGCTGCCATAATGGCCATCTTAGAGAATATGTCGATGACCATGAAAATGCAATTGTTTCTGTTTTTGGTAGATTGAAGGCCCAACATGTAATCCACGGAGATGGATTTCCAAGGTCGAGTAGGAGAAAGTAGAGGAATATATAGGACTTAATTCCTGATGGTTGGTTTTCCCGACATGTAATCCATGGAGATGGATTCCCAAGGTCGACTAGGAGTAGGTAGAGGAATATGTAGGACTTAATTCCTTATGGTTGGTTTGTAAATGGTATAGGCAGTGTAGGATCTAATGTACTTCCAAACATCCTAATGAAGGTTCAACTAATAAAAGTACTTCGGAAGTACTACCACTTTTTTCTCTACTTCCAAATGTCTAGTGACCTAACTGTAGTATGCCTCCCAAATATTCTTAGCACATTCCCTTGAAGGAACTCATATGTGTCCCAGGTAGCATAAAAATGCATCCTAGTGGTGAAAATTTGGAACGTTCTTACCTTCAAGGATTTTTTGGTATGTGAAGTTGAATTCTGGATCACTCTTGTAAAGATGCAGCTAACCTGAAGTCTCGTGCTGACAGGAGTCGAGCACAATGATCATTGCCATGACGAGTGGTCAAATGAGGTAGTCTGCAACATTATTGGTGTTTCCGTTCATGCACTTAATGTTCAAATTTAATTTTTCCAAGTATGTGGATCATTTTTTATGGCGATCATTCTGCAACTTCCCTTATTTCTGTATGAACTATAGGGGTCAGTGTTTTGTGTATGACCGTTTCCTTCCCTGTAATGTAATGCTTCAATTTAGGTAGGCCTGCCCAATGGAATACATTTCTTTATCATAGGTGGGATCCTTTTTGGCTGTGTCTAAAATTGTTTCACTATGGTAAGCCACTAGATGCCCTGGCTGAGTAAGAACTGCACCAATAGCATAGTCAGAGGCACCTATCTCAATCTCAAATGGTTATTGTAGGTCTGGTAATGTGAGAAATGGTTTGGAGCAGAGTCGATGGTTCAAATCAGAAGATTCCTTCTAGTGGGTTTAGACCAAAAGAACTTTTCTTTCGCTTCACCCTTGGAGACTTGACTTAAAGTCCAATTGATATGAGAGAACCCCAACACGAACCTGCAGTAGAAATTCGCAAGACCCAGAAAGCTACGGAGCTCTGTTAGAGTGGTTGGGGTTGGCCAATCTTAAATGGCTTGTATCTTGGTTGGGTCCACATCCACACCCTTCTCATCAACAAAGTACCCCAAATATTGAACTTGGGTCATGCCAAAAATGAATTCTCCAAATTGGCACACAACTTGTGTTCTTGCAAGGTTTGAAGGACATGTCGAATATGGTGGAATATTTATTTTCGAATAGTATATTTATGGATAGAATATTTGGTATATTGACCTCTTTTGATTGGTCTATGGACTCCTTATGAATAATATTAAGTCTCATATGATTTCTTCTTACCCATATGATGCATTGGTATCAGAGATTTATCATATTTTTGGTGTTATCTGCACTGCATTGGATGCAGATTTTAAATATATTAGATTTATGCTCCAACCTAATTGTTATGGAATTAAGGATTGGAGTTGACTTATAAATAAAATACACTCTAAACTTTTATCATGGGCATATAGGTGGCTCTCCCTAGGAGGCAAGTTGACTCTAGTTCGAGTAGTCCTTCAGAGCATCTCTGTATATTGGACTCATATTTTTTCTCTTCCTAAGAATATCATTAAATGTATATTTCTGGCATCATCTTGGCATGGGACAATTTGTGTCATAAAGGACAAAGTGGGCATTGTTGCTTTTTACTCTATATGGAGGCCATGGATTACCAAACTCATCTATTCTTTGATTCTCCTTAGCAAAATCAATTTGGAATGGTGTATTTAATATGTTGCATTTATAGGAAGATTAGAAATACCCTTTTGTTGTTGATTGTATTCGGGACTGGATTATTGAATATAAAACATTTGGACCACTTCCAATGTACATTGGGGATTTTACCCAAAGAATGAATTATTGTCCCAATCTTCTTTGTTTTGATATATCCACCTCCATCCTTGTCAAACAAGCTAAAAGCCTTCCTAAACTCATACATAACCTCCATCCCATATTCCTTTTGTAGATAAAACCATTCTCTCATTTTCTGACCATGTCAATCTACCCTCCATCCCATATTCTCTCATGAGCCTTGTGTAAACGACCATTTCATTCAAGGATGGGGATTTTGATGCATACTCTAACCACATTTTTTAGATACTTTCCCCCTTTTCTTGGTTATGGTTTCTTGATTTTTCCTCCTCTAAATATGCCCTACTCTCCTTAAATTGTTTGGAAGGTAGCCTTTGGCTGCTAACCCCATTTTATCAGAGGTCCTTAACATGTCCCTTGAAATTTTGATTCATCCCCATGATCTATTTTATGTCAATGAGTCGAAAGCTTTAGATTGCTTTGCCACATATTCCTTCATGACCAAACACTATACCACTAGTTCTAAGAATCTTGTGGTTACTATCACCACAATAAATGTATATTGTATTTTAGAGGAGACAAGAATTGTATATTGCCCTTTGGGACACTCCAAAAATATTTTGATGCACCCTATTTCTCTAACACTCTAGTCTACTTTATGACCTTAATTCCCATTCCATGTTCATCCATGTGGACACACTTTATGATGTTCTAGGACAACCTAATGTCCTTGTCAACTCCCTCTCATCTTCATTGTCATGTTTTCTAGGACTTGTGTATCCAACAAGAAATTTGGGAGATGAATGCCATCAAGGTAGAAAATCAAGGGGTTTTCAAGTCATTTATTTAGGGTTCCCACTAGCATAGTCCCACCATATGATCCACCCAATCCCTAAATTGGGGTCTAGTGCTATTTCAATTAATTATTAGATGATCATGGTGGGCCATAACTCTTAGTTAAATGTTATGACTCTTCATAAGATATTATTGGAGATACTTAAGGAGACACCTCTTCGGCTAAAGGGTTAAGGAAGGATTTTGACTTCAATATCGAACCATCTGCCATATTCTCAACATATCGAACCATCAATCAAGAAGAAAAATGAGGTGAAGCATGGGCATCCTCTCTCGCCCACGTTTTCCAGGATATATATATCTATCATTGAATTCCTCTAGACAACAAAAATTTGCATCAATAAAATTTTGGGTTGCCCCACTATCCACTAAGATGGATGCACATTGTCCCTACACTGTGCCTTTGATTGCCAAATTGCCAAATTGCCAAATTCGGAATTTCCATGTCAAAATTTTAATTGGGGATATGACACTATAGCCATGAGCCTCCATAAGAACCTGTGTATAATAGATTAGCAAAGTTTCTAGTAGTTGTTGGGAGCCACCATTAAAGTGAAGGTTAAAATGTTAGTTTTAAAGATAATCAAGTGTATGGGGCGTTCTTTTTTTGAATATTGACACAATAAGGAAATAAGACAAAAGACAAAATAAAGATGACAATCATGGGTCATAAAGCAAGACTGAAGCAAACTGAGAAAATAAATCAAAAGGAGGAGCCAAAGTATTTCGAGGAGCTCCTATATGTTCTCGCCATAGTCAGGACATTTAAAACACAAGTAGATGAAATAGAAAAATTCGAGGATGAATGGATCAGGATAGAGCTGGTCACACTTCCAAAATTTACTGGTAAAAAAATTAATTTTGGGGATCTATCAAAATGAAAGCTTTTCTTCGATGTAAAGAATTGATTGAGTATCGGCCTAACAACCCAAATGAGGAAGTATGTGATGCCTTAGTATTGGATCTTATAAAACATGCATTGGATGATAAGTCCTAGTTCAAGGTAGCAACAACTACATCTTCCTAGGAAGCATGGAAGACCTTGGAAGTAGAATTTGGTATAAAGGAAAGTGACATAAAGCAACAAATTCTGTTACAATTCCCTTAACTGGAATGGGCCTTTTCCATTAGTTGGGTTGTCATATGAACCCATGTGAAGCAAGATGGAATCAAAGTTCATTGAAAAACTAATGTTATGAACATAATTGGGTGTTTTAAACATGAATAAATCTTTGTCTGGTCCTTGTCATCCTTTTAGAGACACCTCTCTTGGAATCTAGTGAAATATGCATGAAAAATATGAAAAAGAGTGATGTTAAATTTCACTTTCAATAATGGTGAGGTCGATAAATGAGTACATTTCTATAATACTAGGTGAAGAGGTCCAAGGATCAATAAGTGATAATCTTGGCATCAATAATTTGTAGAGAATACTAGTCAAATATGGTATCACTAAAGTTTGGAACTTATACAATGCTAATGAGTCCAACTAACTTGGGAAAAAGGACTTCTACAAAGTAGAAGATGGAATAAAGAAATTCTACAAATTAGAAGGTTGTTCCATTTCCTTGCCACATTTCAATGAAAATCTCTATACTTATAAGGATGTAAGACGTCATATCCTTCCTATGATAATGATAAGCAATCTACATTTAATGGTTGTCAAAACATGTTGAAAGATTTAATAGGATGTTTCATGAAAATCTATAACATGCAAGAAACACGTAACTTTATTCTATCTCCTAATGTGAGATAAACAATTGTCTAGCAAGTACCAAGTCAACCCTCCAAAAGCTGTCCACAAATTATCTTTCAACTATCCATAATGAACTCAATCAAAGTCTTGACTTAGATTTGTACTAGGGCCAAATTTAGGCCTTCTTTACTGTCCCAAAAATCTTAGTCTTCACCACATAATAGACTCTAATTTCAACTCTGAATGGGCTTAGATATTATCATAGACAGGGCTTGAACTTCACCCTCAAAATGGGCTCAGAATTCATCACAAAATAGGCTTGGACTTTATCTTAGATAAGTTCATATTTCACAAATTCCATAGAGATGGTGTTCCACTAGGGGCTTGTTCAAGTCTTGACCTAGTCACCATAGGGTTTCATAGGGTCTTAGAAACATGATTGAGCTTAGTTTGATGTAACTGGTTGAGACTAAATAAAATGTAATAAATTCTATCATAAAAATTGTTGAAGCTATGAAATTCCTTTTTTGTAACTATATAACAAAATATAATATCAATAGGATGGAATCATTTTGTTTCTACAAAATTTTATAACTTATTAGTTTGGTTCATCTTCATAGTGTCTTATTAGAGTACACTAATACACTAAAACATTATTTTAAAATGAAATTATTGTACCAATTTCCTTTGTAGTAGTAGGCTACATGCAATTTCTATCAAAATGTTTTATTGTGGTCCAACATAGAATAATATTTGAATGGAAAGGTTCATTACAGGTGGCATTTATTTTAGCCCTTCAACTCATCAGATTCTTTTCCTGTTCATGGTATTTGTTGTTCTCAACTTTCATTTTCCAAGGGGTTGATACTATTTTCTTTATTCATTTGTCATGGCCCAGTGAAAGAAGAAAAATGTGGCTTGTCTCAAGAGTTTTTCCATTTCGCTAAGTTACAAATAAAATAGTCAAATTCTATAGCCAAGAGAGTAATAACCTTTTGATACCCTTTAGTGAGCTATGCATGAAGACCTTGGATGAGGTTATAACTATAATATGGGTTTTTGAACTCAGGAGTTGTTTGTTACACACATTTAAAATCTACACCTTTTCTCATTTGATCATTGTTTTCATATTGAAGTTTTCTATTCTCGATCATTTGATTAAAATTTATAAGTCTATTTAAATGTATTCATGATTTTGTAGGCATATTTTTATGTAAATGAACCTTATATATCTTCAATAAAGACCTTTCCTAGAGTGGACAATCAGGTAGTGCGAAAAGTTATATGTTGACAAATGCTCTGTTTGTAGTGTTTGGCTTATTATGTTCAATTTATTGGTTATATGATTGTTTCCTCTTTTTGCATCTTAAATTACATTGTTCACATTTTATGCTCATGTTTTTTGGACTATATTGATCTCATTTTTGTGTTTTGCTCCAGATATCTTAGTGAATTGTTGTCACTATCTTTTAAATCAATGGTTGCATATTCTTCACAAGCATCATGAAGTGGAGGCAAATAGCTGCGACTTTTTTAGTGCCATGGTTTATTGTTAACTATTGTATAAGAACATGAAATATCTGTAGAAATTTTTGAATAATTTAACACATATTCAATAGAGATTATCCTGATCATGTACTATTGCGGAATACATACACAATGCATAAGCTCCTCTACGTTGATCATCAATATAGCAGCATCAATAACAATAAAACATCAAGAGCATTCACACATTAACACAGTATGTATCCCGGGGAAAGCATCTCGCTAAAAACCCCAACTATCTGTATATTAATGATTGAGTCATGTAACATTACACAACATAATACTTCTCACAAGTATCTCCACCTCTGTTACACAAAATACAGCTCAGATCTGATCTCCAAATCTCTTCCACTGCTTGCCTGCCTCCACTGCTCAATACCTGCTCAAGAACTGATGAGAATGGCTCACCAAACTCGTTTTTCACCTGCAAAATAGTCACTCACACTTTGTTGGACGTGAGCACAAGCTATAATGTGGGCAAATACGTGGGCAAACTCATTGGCATACTCAATCCCTTGATTGTGCAAGATCTGGTGCACAACTATAGTCACAACTGATAGCAATCTGATTCTCTACCACCTGTCCCTGTTGAACTAAACATGCACTGACATGCAACTGAGTTAACTGATGTATTAATTAGTTATATTATGAGTTAATAACTTGTGAGTTAATTAATAACTAATTCACCCAACTCATCTCTAGTCTATTTGTCAGTTAGACTAAAATACAACCAGTTTAACAAGGCTAAACCGAACACAACTCCATCAACTCCACAATCAACTCCACCAAACTCAACTGATTGAGTTCTAACTGAAGTCATGCATGCAACAACTCAACTGACTCATAAGAAAAGCGTATTTCCTTCTGACAGCTGCATGTGCCACCTCTGTAGCTCAAACTGAAGTGCTCCAAGAGAATAAGATTAAGTTTATAGTCCAAATATTATTGTGAGATAATAATATTTGACTTTTCTATTTTTGACAGCCAGTCTAAAAATAGACTTTGATCACTCACATTGTGATCACTCACACTTTCATCAAAAATAGAAGTCCATCTATTTTTTCCAACTTGATCGATCATCCATAAACAACAACCTGCAATCCATAGACATGATCCATATGTCTAAAAATAGACATAGTCTAAAAATAGACTTGTGCCAAAAATAGCCTGCGGGCCCACTTAGTGAAGGCGACTCTTTTCACTAAGCTCCATCATCTTGTTGCAATCTCAACACTCCCTCTCGACAAGATATGGATTATCAGCAACCCCTATCCTGCCTCGGTGGTACTTGAATTTGCTCTTGGTGAGAGCCTTCGTCAGAATATCAGCATCCTGATCCTCCGTTAGAATGTATGAAAGTAACATGATCCTCCGTTGCACACAATCTCTGATATGATGGTACCTGATGTCAATATGTTTAGATCTATCATGAAATACAGGATTAGCCGAGAGTTTAATGCAACCCTGGTTATCACAGTAAATCACAGTAGGATCCAAATGAGAACCGAACAAACCAACCAGGATCTTCCTCATCCATATAGCCTCGCATGCAGCCAAACTTGCTGCCATATACTCGGCCTCCGCTGAACTAAGTGCCATGGATCTCTGTTTCCTGTTGTACCAAGAAACTGCTGTCGATCTAATACTGAAGACCCCTCCTGATGTGCTCTTTCTATCCGTTGGGCTCCCTGCCCAATCTGCATCCGTGAAGCCACATAGCTTCACCTCATCCTCCTATGTGTACCACAAACCATATCCCGATGTGCCTCTCAAGTAGCACAATACATGCTTGCCCGCCTTCCAGAAGAGCTTGGTAGGCTTAACCATAGCTTGTGAAAGCTGGTTAACTGCATAGCATATATCAGGTCGTGTATTGACCAAATACATCAGCAACCCCACCAACTGTCGATAAACAGTGGCATCCACTTCTTCTCCCGAAGTGGCATCCTCCTTCCTCCAACCTCCAAGAAGAGGAGTATCAACAGGCTTGCAGCCATGCATGTTGAACTTCTCCAGTATCTCCCGAGCATACTTGCCCTGAGAAACAAACAGTCCACCACTGCGCTGCCATATTTCCAATCCCAGGAAATAGTGAAGGAGGCCTAAATCCTTCATCTCAAACTCTGTAGCAAGATCCTTCTTGCATGACAGTATGAACAGCTCATCACCCGTTAGAATCAAATCATCAACATACAGTACAATGATAAGCAACTTACCCTCCACTACAATCTGGTATAGGTTCGGATCCGCCTCGCTCTTGGAGAATCCAAGTCCTGTGAAATAGCTGTCTATCCGTGTGTACCAAGTACGTGGTGCTTGCTTCAACCCATACAGTGCTCTCTTGAGTCTGCACACATGCGACTCGCTGCTGAAGACTTCAAAGCCTTCGGGTTGCTCAATGTACACCTCCTCCTCAATGACTCTGTTGAGGAACGCAGTCTTCACATCCATCTGATGAATGTGCCATCCCATCTACGCTGAGAGAGAAAGAATCGTCCGTATGGAAGAATACCTTGCGACAGGTGCAAAGGTCTCCTCATAATCGATCCCCTCAATCTATGAAAAGCCTCAGGCAACAAATCTTGCCTTGTACTTCTCCACACTCCCGTCAGCTACCTGCTTAACTTTGTAGATCCATCTCGAACCCACCACTGATTTCCCTTCCGATCTAGGAACAATCTCCCATGCACTGTTTCTGACAATAGAATCATACTCTTCCACCATGGCGTCTACCCATGTGGGATCCTCCACAGCTTCCTCGAAAGAGGATGGCTCAGTCACAACACACTTGCTCATAAGAGTCATGTATCCAGTGTACCGATCAGGTGACTGTCTCTGCCTGCGTTGGGCTGTAGGTGGTCCTACAACTTTCTCTGCATCTTGAGCCAGTCGCTCAGCTTCTGTCAAGCGCTTTCGCCCTCTGATGGTTGGCGCTTAATGAGTGGTCTCTTCCACTCCATGAACCTCGTCCTGTGGCTGATCCACGTCCTGAAGCTCATCCTTAGGAACTAATAGCTCCTCATCTGCATGCAAGTGTAGCTCCCTCTCAAGCGAACACTTCATGGCTTTCTCCTCCTGAAATTTTATATCCCGTCGCACAACAGTTTTACCACTGTCTGGCAAATACACACGATAGTTGTGGGGCGTATCAGTGTACCCCACAAATATCCCAACCTCTGCGGTCGGCTCCAACTTCTTCCTGGCATCCTTCGTCACATGCATGTAAACGTTAGCACCAAAAATCCTCAAATGAGAAAGATCAGGCTTCTTACCAGAATAAGCCTCCTCGGGTGTACTCATGCCAAGTATCCTATGAGGACAACGGTTCTGCACATAAACTGTTGTATTGCATGCTTCCGCCCACAAGTGAAGGGGTAGGCCCTGATCATGCAACATTGCCCGTGCAGCACCCACAGTCGTTCTGTTCTTCCGCTCAGCTACCCCGTTCTGTTGTGGGTTATGGGGAGCTATGAGCTCTCTACGAATCCCTTCTATCTTGCAGAAATCCTTGAACTCGTCCGAGATGTATTCACCACCATTATTGCTCCTAAGAGCCTTCACCTTCTTCCCCGACTCCTTCTCGACCAGTGCTTTGAATTCACAGAACTTTGAATATGTCTCGCTCTTCTTCTGCATGAAGAAGATCCAGCACTTACGAGAGAAATCATCAACAAAAATCACATAATACCTGTGTTTTGCTGTCGAAGCAACTGAGAAAGGTCCACACACATCTGTGTGAATTCTCTCAAGGATCATTGTGGCGCGACTATCCTTCTCGTGAAAGGTGGCTTTCACAAACTTCCCCAAAGTACACCCCTTGCACTGATCTGACTGCGCAAGTGTGCCTTTAGGAAGCCCTGTAGTGATCTGCTGCAGTATCTTCAAGGATCCATGGTGAAGGTGACCCAATCTCCTGTGCCACAACTCGCCATCATCCCGGCTCACCAATCCTTCTGCCTTGCCTGCCATTGCTGCGCATCCATCTACATGCAACTGATAAAGGTTCCTCACTCGAACCCCTATCTTCCGGGTCTCACCAGTTGTCTTGCTGTGCAGGAAGGCCTTTCCCTCGCTGAAAATAACATCATACCCCTTGTCTTCTAACATCACCACTGAGATGAGATTCTTCGTCAATCCTGGAACATGCATGACTTCCTTCAATACAAAGGGTTTACCAGACTCCCTCTCAAAGGAAATGGTACCGATACCGGTCGCACTGTATCTACCATCATCGCCCATCTCGATGTGCACTCCAAGATCTTTGTCCTCCATATCAGAGAACAAATCTCTATCTCCCATCATGTGAAAAGACGCACCACTGTCCAAGAACCACACTGATCCCATCACACTTGAAACCAAGCATGCGATCAATGAAAAATCAAACTCAAACTGAGAAGCTAAGGCCTCTCCCCCTGCAGATCCAGCAGCTTGCTTGTTCTTCTTCTTCTGTGGACAATTTGTGGCATAGTGTCCATGCTGGTGACAGTGAAAACACTTCACTTTGGACATATCCTGCTTCTTGCCTTTCGCACCAGACTGAGAAGCTTTCTTGCTCTTCCCTTTCTTTGCTTTGGCAGCCAAAGCACAATTCTCTTCATCAGATACCTTTGATGAAGATCCATTCTCACCTTTATTGTTACTGAGTTTATCCTTGAGCGCCAGGTCGCTCTTGCTTTGGAATAACATTCGCAATCCGTTGAAAGACATTTCAACAACACTTCTGCAAATTCGAATTCCACCAGCTACCAACTCAACTACTTCCAATGTAAGATTCGTGAGAACACAATATTTCTCGTACAGAGATTGACTGTATGGGCTTTTACCAGATATTTCACCTTCCAAAGGAAGGATGAATCCAGAGGCTACCTGGCCCGATTACAGGCTCTGCCTGGAGAAATAGAATGTAAACACTTCCTGAATAATAGATCTGATGATCAATCCTCGCTTGATATCCTGTAAAAATCTCTTCTACAAATCAAGCAGCTCTGATACCATGTAGAAATTTTTGAATAATTTAACACATATTCAACAGAGATTATCCTGATCATGTACTATTGTGGAATACATACAAAATACATAAGCTCCTCTACGTTGATCATCAATATAACAGCATCAATAACAATAAAACATCAAGAACATTCACACATTAACACAGTATGTATCCCGGGGAAAGCATCTCGCTAAAAACCCCAACTATCTGTATATTAATGATTGAGTCATGTAACATTACACAGCATAATACTTCTCACAAGTATCTCCACCTCTGTTACACACAATACAACTCAGATTTGATCTCCAAATCTCTTCCACTGCTTGCCTGCCTCCACTGCTCAATACCTGCTCAAGAACTGATGAGAATGGCTCACCAAACTCGTTTTTCACCTGCAAAATAGTCACTCACACTTCGTTGGACGTGAGCACAAGCTATAATGTGGGCAAATACGTGGGCAAACTCATTGGCATACTCAATCCCTTGATTGTGCAAGATCTGGTGCACAACTATAGTCACAACTGATAGCAATCTGATTCTCTACCACCTGTCCCTGTTGAACTAAACATGCACTGACATGCAACTGAGTTAACTGATATATTCATTAGTTATATTATGAGTTAATAACTTGTGAATTAATTAATAACTAATTCACCCAACTCATCTCTAGTCTATTTGCCAGTTAGACTAAAATACAACTAGTTTAACAAGGCTAAACTGAACACAACTCCATCAACTCCACAATCAACTCCACCAAACTCAACTGATTGAGTTCTAACTGAAGTCATGCATGCAACAACTCAACTGACTCATAAGAAAAGCGTATTTCCTTCTGACAGCTGCATGTGCCACCTCTGTAGCTCAAACTGAAGTGCTCCAAGAGAATAAGATTAAGTTTATAGTCCAAATATTATTGTGAGATAATAATATTTGACTTTTCTATTTTTGACAGCCAGTCTAAAAATAGACTTTGATCACTCACACTGTGATCACTCACACTTTCATCAAAAATAGAAGTCCATCTATTTTTTCCAACTTGATCAATCATCCATAAACAGCAACCTGCAATCCATAGACATGATCCATATGTCTAAAAATAGACATAGTCTAAAAATAGACTTGCGCCAAAAATAGCCTGCGGGCCCACTTAGTGAAGGCGACTCTTTTCACTAAGCTCCATAATCTTGTTGCAATCTCAACAATATCCTAAAACAACCCCATTATAGTTTGAAATAGATTTGCATAATATAGCTATGTTAGCATGATCAACATGATCCAGTTTCATGATGAGAATAAATTAATAGCGCCATATTCGGGGATCTCATTAGTCACTCCCATTCATGGATAATGTAGTGTAAGTCCATTACTTTTTTCTAAAATTGGCTTATAACAAAAGGAGCCTTCAATTGGGTTCAATATGTTGTAGCCATGCAATGTATTTGAAACTGAGAGTCCTTGAATCTACAGACCATTGTGCCATTATAATATATATTGCAAATTATTGTTCTTACATATTTTTATTTCTAGATATGGTTAAAATTATTGAAATTTTAGCAACTTACTCTCATTTTCAAGAGTTTCATATTCTTCGAACAAGGAATATGGAAAAATCAATATGTACTTTGCAAACCTCAATATTGTTTGAGATTATCTCACCCTTAACAAGCTCTTTCTTCATCCAAGAGTTCTAGTAATTTTAAATATCATTATATATTCTTCTAGGTGGATGGAATGCTATATATGCCCACTTGCACATATTTAATCCATTAAAATATACATTAATGTCAATCCTTTAATGCACCACCACGAACTAATAAATCAATGAAACTTAAACCAACCTATTTCTAAAAATGGTACGCAAATGAATGATAAGCTTTTATTAATTTGGACTAGAACTACCTCACTTGATATCAAATGTCAAGTAGGTTATCCATTGTAATATGTAGCTCTTTCAACAATGAACATTGAAGACCTGCCATGAAAGTAAGCATGAATCGATGCACAATAATGCTAAAAAAACCATAGTTTCGGTTGTTGTTAGGTAACTTATTGCTGGGTTAGGAGGGTTTATAGCAATATGCATTGTTGGTCCCACATTTGTTCAACAAAGATTTGCGCAAGAATGGAGTTTTAGGAGTTTCTCAACTTATTGGAGATTTGAAAAAGGGCCATGGACTTACCTTATCCATATAGTAGGAACCCTTGGAGTGGACTCACCACGCAAAGCGTTGAAAAGCTATTTTCCCTACTAGACTCATTATGTAGATCCCCAAAACATAATTTTTCGGGCTATTGATGTGATGGTTAACTAAAGAAAATTTACTGACTACTTTCAGTGGTTATGTGCTTAAACCCAATGATGAGAGAATAACAATGTTCAAATATGATGAGTGGAACCCATTAAATGCCATATTTTCAGAGCTAGATCCTTTGAAGGAGAGTCTCAAAACTGCTCCTATCATTGTGACTCATCATTATCACTCACGGTTGAGGCTATGTCCACACTTATGTTGATCAGGCTATTGAAAAGGATCTATTAGCTTTTCCACAACATCAAACAAACAAAGAATGTTGAAACATAACAACATATTATGGAAGTGGGATAGAGAACGCATTAAAGAGTTGCCGCATGTATCATCCCTCACTAGGGATTCTGCGAAAAAACTTATGAACAATAGAGATTTTTTTTTATAAATAACATATTTAGAGTGCACTCAAAACACACTACCTCTAGAAAACAAATAGCATGAACTGTATATATAAGTAGTTACAAAAATCAAAATCTTTCAACAGAGCAACAAATTCATTGAGAGTTTATTAATTCATTATAGTTCATAGTCTCTCTTTAGAGTTTGCACTTTAATCTCTGAGACATGAAGATGGGAGTATTTTTCTTATTATTTCTTTCCATCTATGGCATGGGACTATAGTATTTCATTGTATTAGTTAGCATTAGTACTTGTGCATATTAATCAAAAGTTTTTATGAACTTTACCCTCTTCATAAAATGACAGTTGTTCTCAACCTATCAATTTCTCAATTTAACTTTGAGGACCAATAAGATAATTGATGGTCTTATTTGGCCTATTCCAGAGGGAGATAAACCATATCATTGATATTATTCATACAATATCTTTGTTCCATGTATTTACTTGAATCATATTTCCAAGATTTGAAACTAATGCTAGCATTAGTTTATAAACATTAAATGTTACCTATAACCATCGAAAAACTGAGGAGGGCCAGATGGATGTGTGCATGTTTGTGTCATGTAGAAGGAACAAGACATTTGTTAGTCTTATTATTCTTCTCCTAAGGAAAATCAACGACTATCTTTAGATTTAGTTGCAGCTCCATACTACTTAGCAGGGTGCACAACCTCTCCTCTGCTTTAGCTTGACAACCCAACTTCAACTCTGAATGCTTTAGCTTGACAAGCCCAATTCAACTCCAAGGAAACTGATTTTATCTCTAACAATGGAGTTGTGGTTAGCGCTAGTGCCAGTGGGATCTAAGACTCGTCCATGCTACCTAACATCTGCATTTGAGCTTTGGTCAGTGCATCTCACATAAAACTGCAAACATTCGAGGGAAGATAGCATCCAAAACCATGATTGGTAGAAATTTCATTTAGCAATATGTGATGGTGGAGTTGGAAGGATCAATAGAAATTTCATTTGGAGGTACCAAGTATGCTGAGAAAAAAGGTCATATTTTGATTCTAGCAATTTCATTTGGAGGTACTGAGTATTCTAAGAAAAATGTCATATTTTGATTCTTGTAACACTTATCCATTGAGTAGAGAACTTACTTGAAACAAATACCATTGTAGGGATATTGTATTCTAGTTCAACAAGTTATATGATGTGGAACTGTCCAACTAAAGCGAACATCACCTTTTTCACACTTATCAACTCTCCAGTTTTATTAACCCTTCAATATTGTCTTCATGCAGTCAAATTGTAAAACAAAATTAAACCCAATCCACTCGCATAAGGCATCATAGCCTATACACAAATATTTAAACCCACCCTATTGGAGGTGTCAATGCTAATTTCATGCATCTGTTGGACTCAGGACTAGCTCACATGTTGATTAGTCCACTAATATATCGAACTTATCCTCATGCAAGAGAATTGGAATAGACTGGAGGTCATGCAAATGTTGAAATGAAGTTGTCTGGGGTGGTGGATTCCATGCACGATTTCTATCTCATGTTCTTGTTTTTGGTACTTGCAATATCATTTTAATGAAATGAAATAGTAACCTTCAAATAATCAAAATAACCATTTGCAATTTCAACCTTTTCAACACTATAACTTCATCTGTACTCTTATCACCTGCTTATGGCTTGTCTTAATTGTTGTAATGCAATCAATTTAGTGTTTAGTTACAAGTCATCACCCTAACAAAAACCATAGCAATTTTTAACCTTTACGCCTAAGTTTTTTCCCACAATAAGATAGTGTTATAATGTGATATAATATCATTTATAACAAACCCAACACCTTGAGTGTTATCCAAAGGATGGGGTCAACTTCTCTAGAAACACACAATAGGAGAGAGAAATGTGAAACCATCTCCAACTTCAATCACTATTAATCCATGTTTTTTACAAGCCCAAAATCTTGGGTGTCTAGCACATGGGGTGTCTAGCACATGTAAAAATTTTATGGTATGAACAGAGTGAATAGAATGGATTTAGACAAGGACTTGGTTAATTGTTCAGGTCATTCATTGAAGTTGTTTAGAAAAAGTTCCTGAAACAATCATTTCATATTTTTACTTTATATTATCCTTTCTTCAAAGCATGATCGCCAAATATCTCTTTTTGGTGGCATTAAGAGACTTCAAGCAAGTGCATACATAATTCTTGGAAATTCAAACACTTATTCTCTCGAAATGGAAAATTAATTTGATTATGGATATGAATAATTCAACTTCAATGAGGTTTTTTCAAACCAAATGATACATACTATTCAATTTGTATTAGGTGTCATCTCTAATATTGCATCTTACCTTTGACTTTGGGCCCTTAGGTATTATTGTACTTCATTTACTTTGTATTTGGAGAAATGTATCATATATGGTTGAAAGAATCTCTTTATGAACACAAGACTTGATATGGGATGTTTTGTAGGTTAGCACACTCGAAATTATCAATCATTTTTGATGAGAAGGTTCTTCAATCTGCACGGGGGTGAATAAAATGCATGTTTTAGTCTTTCTTCATGTTGGAGTGCACCAACAATGTCATAGGGATAAAAATACATGCATATTAGGCTTATTAAAGAAGACAACTTGGCAATTTTTTTATCAATCAATTCTTTTTGTGGGTGATATGTTGCAGGAAAAATGCACAGGGGAGGGTTACTTTGTATCATGTCATTTAAGGGTTACCATAGGGCTACTTTATGTCATGTATTGTATTAATCCTTAGTTATATATCAAATAATTATATATTCTAACAAGGGGAATTCTTTGTAAATTTGGTTGGCTTCGTGACAACGTTGATATCTAAACGACATCCCTTCATAATCCAATATTTTCCTGCACACATATCCTATGTAGTGGAGTATCAAGTTTTCCACCAATCCATCCCTAGTGTCAAGATAGACAAGGACCCTAGCATAAGGCATTTCCTCCATCTCCAAGTATGATCTGTGGAAGTCAAGATAAGTCCTGAGGTCATCCCTTATACACTAAAAGACATCTTCCATCAAATGTTGACAGGGGAGGTTTGGGAGCCTAAACCATATTGGCCCTACACCTAGTTGTTCTCGCTCAAGGTCAAAGAGGGAATTCCACCTTTTCAAACACACAGGGGACATTTCTATGTTCCAGTAATGCGAGAGAACCCAGTTCACATGCTCCTCTTTACTAAATTTGAAATAAAACCATCCTTTGGGCATGGTGCATACAGATGGAAGCGCATCTAGAATGTGTCCCCAATTCTCCTACACCCACCTCCTCAAACACGCTACAAAGTAGTGCCTGCCTCTAATTATTCCCACCAAAACCCTTCTTTTTGTAGACATAACTTCATCTAATATGATACCCTCCCAAGTACTAGTGCTTGGTTCTTATCTTTTACCTTGGGGAATTTTATCTTCCTTGCCTTCTTCTTTTAGCCTGTCATCGAAGCGTCTTTAGAGGGTGTGGTTGTATCTTGAGGGTGTACCCTTAGTGGATCCTCAGTGCAAGGAAGACCTAGGTTTGGTGATTTTCCTTCATGATCTACACCATGACCGAAACAAGAGGGTGAGCCTAATGAGCCAACAATGGAATTGGGAGAGATTTGAGCCTTCCCTTGTTCAACTTTCAACAGGTCTTTTGCATGACCATCCACATTCTTCACGAGATCCCTTGAAATCTGCAGTTCATGGTAGAATTCCACTATGCTTTCTTGAAGGCTTCAAACATTAGAGATGATGCTCACAAGTTCCAAAGCTTGTAATGGTTTGTTAGGGTTTAAGTAGGCCTCGACGAAATTTAGAGTCTCAATCGAGAAACCTCATGAAAGAGATAGTTGTTTGGTCAAATCCATTGATATTGTTTGCAGGATCTCAGATGACACCTCCTTATGCTTCACGGAGGAGGAAAAATCATTAGTTCTAGAAATTTTTGGGGCAAAAGGGAATCCCTTCCATGATATTTTCCAGTGATGTGAAACTTTTTGAGTTTGGTGAGCGACGTGTCACTTCCGTCTCCATTCCAAGCTACTGAGGTGGAGGGCTTGTCCAGATGGAGATGTTCTCTTCTGGGTCTTCCAAGTAATATATCAATTCCTCCTGCATAACTATATCTTCTAGACAACATCGAGCCTTTCAAGGGAGTAAAAAATAAAACCGTCACAACAAAATACCTTGACATGTGGATACAACGCAAACCCTAACTCCCACCTAGCCGCAGTGCATGCCATTAACTCCTTGATCCATTAGGGAAGACCAACAACTGGGGCTTCTAGATGCAACTACCTGAAAAGGTCTGACATCATTCCAACACTTATCTTATTTTTATTGTGGTTGTAGTCATGGTGAAGCGCATTGGAGTACCTCAAAATCCATCAGGGAAGACTACAAATTGACTGCTTCATATGTGTGAATAAGCATGTTTTCATCACTTGCAAGAAAACCCAAACCCTAACTAAAACTTGTGATTTCAACAGTCGCGGTGATGCTAACAATAAAACCCAAGATATTTAAAATATTAATTTAAGACGAAATAATAATTTTGTCTTAAAATTATAAATTTTGTTGTAAGTCTTTCTTTTCTTCAAATTTTATTTTATGTTAAGCCTTTTTTTTCAAAGGCACTTGTGTTTGACGGTTTTCAAAGCCATTTTTTCTTAAAATTTTATCATTTTGTCCTATCCCCCATCTGCTTCTCTTTGTCCTGCCATTCGAGTCTTCCATTATGTGCCATCTAGGGTCCTGAGAAGTGTCGGATTCCTATTCTCTATCTCACATTAGAAAATGCTCCACATTGAGCTGATCCTAATCACTCTAATGTAATGGCCAAGAGGCACCGTGACAAGAGGAAGCTCTTAATGAAGGCACTCCTGAGCACTCTGCAATAAAAATTCTCCACATCATGCCACCCCTGAGCACTGTGATGTAGCAACTGAGAGGCACCGCGACAAAAGCACTCTGTAATGAAAATGCTCCACATCGAACCACCCTTGAGCACTCTAATGCAACATCCGAGAGGTGCAGGAAGGAGGAAGCTCTGCTTCAAGCACCGCCCCTGAGCACTCTACAACGTAACCACGCCTCAAGTGCTTCTGGCATCCTTAGTCTGCTTTTGTTACCCATGTATGTTCAACACCCTCTCCGCATTGGGGGAAGTGGGTAGGATTTAATCTTGTTAATTAGGATTTAATATCTTGTTAATTAGGATTTAATTGGGTCTCACTGGTTATATCTTGTTAATTAGGATTTAATAGTATTTAGTCAGATTTCAATTTTAATGAGTTTTTTTATAGCCATACACGACAAGAGTTATATATTTAAATAATACCAAATTTTCTTTTGGCTCTTCCCATAAAGAAGACATATTTTCCTTTTTTGTCAAATTTTAACTTCTATGGATGTTTTATAGCCATTAGGGAAATCATTTTATGTTCAAATGGTTGTGAATTTCGTTGGGGTCATCCCATAAAGAAGGTATGTGTTACTCAGTTGTTGGATTTTAACTTTTATGAGCTTTTTATAGCCACACAAGGAAAACATTTTATGCTTAAAGGGTACCCAATTTCCTTTTGGGTGGCCCCATAACCAAGATTTGTGTTCCTCTTTAGTTTGATTTCCAATTATATGAGTTTTCTATGATAATATATGGAAGGCATTTTATATTCAAATGTATGATTTAAAATTGTGCATCTCAATACTTTAGAGTTACATATTTCTCAATTTGCACATTTATTATTGTCTTTGAATTGTGATAAGGTTGTTACTATGAAACACTAATAAATAAACAGGTCTAATAACTTGGCTATTGTTATGATCATGTTGATTTCAATGTCTTCCTTGAGATGCATAAGATCCATAATGCATATATTCAAATGGTGTGTCTTCCTTGAGATGCATAAGATCCATAATGCATATATTCAAATGGTGCCCAATCTCCTTTTGGGTCATTGTTTAATGAAGAGTCAAGTCACGTTCCTTTTTAGTGGGATTTCAACTTTTACAGCTTTTTGATAGCCATATGGGGCAAGTTTTTTATATTCGAATAGATGATTTGAAATTATATGCATTCCCTTAGACCTTAGGGTTCCACATTTCTTAGTGTGCATATTTATTCTTCCCTTAGAATTGTGATAACGTTGTTACTATACAACATCCTTTCCAAGAGGTAAGCACAATGACTCAGCTATTGTTATGAGTGTTGAGATTGAATGGTTAGTGTCTTCCTAGTGATGTATAAGACTCACAACACAAATGTAGACTTCATTACACTTTCTTTTAGAAATTCTCTAGTTTATTCTCGTAACAATTCGACACTATAACTAGAGAACTTTTTCATTAAGGATGTGATCCATTTAATCATTAGGCAAGGCTACAATGCATTTGTTCATTGAGATCAATATTCAATGTCCTACTAGTGATCTATAAGACTCGCAATGCAAATGTGGACTTAATTGCACTTCCTTCAACATAAAATCTACAACATAATCATTTTACAATGAGACAGTATAAGTAGATGATCTAGATGGATATTCATGGCCACCTGCCAATTCCACATGGACACCCACCATTGTTTCTTTTAGTTTTTCAGTTTCCTTAATTGTATCATAGTTTACTATTTTTAGTAGTTTTGCGGGTCCTAAACTTCCAGAGCCATTTTGAGGCCCTAAATAACGTTTTTTTGGGCAATCTACCGCCAGCGATTTTTTTGATAAAATCACCCTTTTTGTCATAGTCCTCGAAGATATCTTTCCAATGGGGTATCATGAACATCAAGAGGAGATAATATGACCAAGTCACGACCCCGGGAAGTTGGTTGTCCGACTAACCCCAATGGGGCCCATAAACTCTTGGTGTTACATCTGCTCGGGTTAGGGTTTTGGTTGTTTAGAGTTTTCTCTTATTGTTCAATAATAAAAAGGCCCTTGAGCCTCATTGTAAGGCATTTTAGAGGCATGTAGCTGCCACATCTCTTCTCAAAGTTAAGCTACCATCGCCTGAGCTAGTTTATTTCCATTTCTTTTGCTACTCATATTTCAGTATTTTACATTAATGAAATGAAGTATTATTTCTGTTGCATCTCTGTATTTATGGTTATATCTATAATTTGTTGCGTTCCTATTTAAATCTGGATTAGTGTTATCAGAGTGGTTTGCTCTTTCTCCATTTTTCTTTACATGTCACCAATGAAGTCGGTATATAAGTTGTTAGGGCTTGAATTGGTCAAACCGTTGCAAGACCAGCTTTGCAAATCCTAATGGCCTCACATTGTAGATGAAGATAAAGATGAGGGAGTAGGAGATCCTTCAAAATCTTGCTCAAAGAGGCCCTCGAGCGACAAAGGAACGTGATGATGGATAACATTTCCCAAATCCTTCAACAGCTCCCCAGGGGCAACACATCTACTTCCAGCAACTACTTTCGAAGTGCCACACACTTTAAGGTACATGTTAATTTTGACATTCCCACATTTGAGGGATAGATAGATGCAGACACTGCAGATAAATGGTTAAATCTGCTAGAAGGGTATTTTTTTGTTCATGATTATTCCAAAAGGGAAAAGATTACTTTCTCTCTTCTCAAAGCTGCCCCCCACATCAACAACTGATGGGAAATGTACTATGAGCAGAAGCGTGAAATTATGGCCTCATTGTTTTCAGCTACACCCACTTGGAATTCTTTCCGGGATGCCATCAAGGAGGAGTACTACTGTTGAGCCTCAAAATTACTCTTTCCCTAGCAACTCTTGTCATCCCTTTTCATTGTTTTCCATAAGAAAGATGCATTCTCATCACTAATAACTGGTATATACCGTCTTGAGGAGGAAATTTAGTGATTTACATGTTATTCTTTTTATGTTTTGTTGTTTGAATAAATTTTTGTATGTTAGCTATGGAACACAGCTTATTCTATAGCTAACCAGCCGTTCCGCAGCTACCTCCATTCTGTAACAGGTTCCAAGTGTCAGAAAGAGAAACGAGCCACATGGGTAGCTTTGAAATCATCATGAAATGTACCCTATCCTATTCATTCAGCCCAGGTCGACAAAGTAGATGGCATAAGACTACGGTCAATGGACAAGTCAAACACAAAGAGACTGAGGGTAACAGGACTCTGCTTTGTGGTTAATTAATGCATTTCACAGTGATGGGAAGAATTATCCAGAGCAACTACCTGTACCTACAGACTCCAACAGCCACCTGTATAAATGAATCCAACATATTTATTTCTCTAGCAGCCGAGGAAGAAATTCCACATATCCGTCTTCTACGTGTTTAGTTGTAGCATGGTTTTCTCCACAAATAGTTATATGATTTTTCTTATAAATAACTGTGTAAAGGACCAAAGAAGTTAGTAATAGTTTAATGTGAAATCATATTTCTAGACTCTGTAATTTTTGGGCGTTTTGTGTCCCTGTTTTAATATGAGAAGACCACATGTTTTTATGAACATCTGAAGGAGTTTTCTTGGAGTTGATTAAGCAAGCGTAGCCTAATCAGTTGCACAAGGCCCCTACACTGAAGAAGGATTCATTTTACTTATTTTACTTCTTCATATTAACTGTGAATTCATCATTTTCTTTCCAAAATAGTGTTTATAATCATTTTCTTACTAACAGTGTTTATAATTTAGAGCAGTTTCCATTAGCTTGATTTCTTTTTAGTTCTTATCAGTAGTTTAGAATATAGAACTCAATAGTGTAATCTTGTTTCTTCAATTAGAAACTAACCTTGTTTCAGGATGAGAGTAGGATTGAAGAATGATAAGGATACATTGTTGGATAGTTTACTTCATTTACTTTTTTGCTACTTTAGATTCTCAATTAAACTGATCAGTGTCATTTACTGTCTTTCGCCATGTCATTTTTAGTTTAAAATACTAACTCATGGTGGTAACGAATGTTTATGGAAAATCCTTCAATTTGATAATTCATCCTGAACTAAGTGTTTGAACATTTCATCTATGCAATGAGTTATTTCTACATCTTCGTATTTGCTTTCTCTTAGATTAATGAAGTACATAATTACTTAAATGTCATCCCAAGGAGATTTTCTCCCGAAATTGAGAGGCAAAGTAACCAAGTATTTCATTTAGTTTTGTTTCTATAATTAGTTAGACATCAATTTCAAATTTCACTTTTGGTTTTAATTCATGATTTGGAAATAATGGAAAAATAAGAATAGAAACTTTGTTTTCATTTCTTTCTTAGCTTTGTTTCCATTTCTTTCTTAGCTCTGTTTTCATTTTTTAGATTTTGAGAAGTCTTTAAGAAAGTTAGATTTAGTTTTGATAATGTACATTGGAAATAATTAGGAATTACAAGACCAGAAACCCCCAAAACAACATAAAACATAAAAGCAACAAAGTGAGAAGGGTTAGCTAGCACAAATAGTGCACTACACTTCTTCAGTTTATGATACCCGGATTGATAATTTATGTAGAGCAATTTAGGACACTAGATTGACCAAACATTTTGGCACCATTGCCAGGGAAGTGTAACTAGGTGGCCTTATCTCTTACATTCAAAAAAAAAATGATATGCATAGAGAAAGAGACTCTAGGGGTAAATTTATAGCTAGGGGCAGAATTTTAACTCCTACAACACCACCCAATCCATTAATAACAAGAAAAGATACACCTCCATCCCAAACTCATACTCCCAGTCATAGAACTCCTAAAATTCTAGGGGCACAAATCCAATCAAAAGAATCTCCTACTTCATCTACCAAGACAGTCCTAGAGGAGAAAAATCTTGAATCTCCAACAGCAGGAATAACCCTTTTCACCTCCACAGGAGAGCACATTTTAATTGAAGAATTAGGAATACCTAGTGAGGAAGAAGAAGTAGAACCTCTCTCCTATATCCCATTAATAGAAAAACCAGAGGAGGAGAAAGTAACCTTGCAGGTTGAGCCCTATACTGACTCTGAAGAAACTATAATGGCAGAAGAAGAATAGGATGGAGAACTCTCACTGCTTGGAGGAGAAGATAGAGGAAGAGGTAGAGGAAATAATGGAGGAGGTGGAGGAAATAATGGAGGAGGCACAGGAAATAGGGAAATAGATAATTCTTTTGGATTCCCTATAGTGGATGAAGAAACAAATGCCACAATGAAAAATATCTCACCTTCTGTCCTTGCCAAACTTCCATGGATTAAAAGGTGAGGATCCTGAAAAATTTTTATTTGAGTTTCAAGTCTTGTGCAGAACCTATGATTATCTAGAAGACTCTCAAGAACTTAAGTTGTTCCCTTCAACAATGAAAGGAGCTGCTTTGAAGTGGTTCATGGGGTTAGTCACTCAGTCCATTAGAACATGGAATGATATGAAGAAAGTATTTTTGGATAGATATTTGGATTATTGTATGTCGACCAATCACAAAGATGAAGTGTTAAAAATGATGCAAAGAGAGGACGAAAACTTAGAGGATTTGATTGAGAGATTCAACTATAATTTGAAAAGAGCAAAGATGTACAATTTAGATGAAGATACCTTAAAAGCTATTTTACTAAAAGCCATTAGGGATGAATGGATATGTATCCTTAACATGATGGGGAAGGGAGACAACTCTTAGCTTCCATTAAATGATATAGGATAATTATTTGTTCATCTCTGAAGAGGGAAATCTAAAACTAGGAAAGGTCCAAGAGATCCTTCTCTTGTTAGAGTAATCAAATCTGCATCTGGATCTGTATGTAGGGAAAAAATTGGTAATATGCTTGATGAATTCAAAACAGATATCCTAGGGAGTCTTAGTGAGCAATTAGACACCCTTAAGTTGCAAAACAAGTAGAAAACTAAGGTTGATGCTTTAGCTATTTTCTGTCCAAAATGCAGAAAAAACATGCTCTAAGAGAATGTCCTTTGGATGAAAAATTTGTAGAAGCTTGTATGATTTGCTTAGAAAGCCATGAGACCAAGAGTTGTCCTTCAATTCCAGGTCTTAAGGAGGAAACAGTCCCAAATTCTATAGAACCTCTTTGTTTTTTTGCTAGAAAACCTTGGCAGGGGCCACAAAATTATGGATTTAACAATCAAATGTATCTTCAGCCCCCACCAAATTGGAATTCTTGGCAGTAACCTTGGCCTCAACCTCAATCTCAATCTCAAACATGGCCTCAATCTCAACCGTGGGCACAAGGAGTACAAAATCCTTATGGGAGATTTTCTCAATATTACCAATATCCTCCATCATATTATAATTATCCTCCCCCACAAATTCCACAACAAAATCAGTAGCCACAACTTCAAAATCAGAACCCTCAACTTTCATTACCATTTCCACAACAAAACCAAAGTCCTTAACTCTTACTGCCATTTCAACAGAAACCAAATTAGCTACCTGCCCAACCACTACCAAACCCCAACAATAAAAATCCTCATAATACTTACATGGTGGAAGGACAACAATTTCCAACTTATATGATCACTCCTATAGATCTTAATGATGTTCAATTGAGATCTGGTAGGATATTGGAAAAGGAAAGACCTTCTGTAGTTATTCAAGAACAAGATAATTCTGAGGAAGATTCTCTAAAGGTCAATAAAATTTTTGAGGGAACATCTCTCCAAAACCAAAATATTGAAAATGAAAAACAGAAAGAACCAGTGAACTCAACTCCTATCATTGAGCAGCCAGTATCTACTTCTGCACCTCCTTTTCCTGAAAGACTACAAGTTGATAGAGGAGTAGAAAAACAGATCATGTTGCCCAATTATGATTTTCTAGATGAATTGAAAAATGTCTGTATCAAAATTCCTTTGTTACAAGCCATTAAGGAGATTCCAATTCTAGCTAAAACAATAAAGGAGTTGAGCATAAAGAAACCAGGAAGAAAAGCAAAAGAAACAAAAAGAATTCACCTAGTAGGAAAAATAGTAGACATAATGATGGGAAAAATTGCCATACAGAAATATGTGGATCCAGGATGTCCAATTGTGAAAACACATATCAATGTAGTTGAAATTCCAAATACATTGATTGACTTAGGGGTAGCAATAAACATCATGAGAAAACAAACTATGAATCAGCTTAAGCTTTGTAATCTTCTTTACACACCTACTTTACCGCAACTAGCAGATAGATTAATAATCAAACTAGATGGAGTGTTAGAAGATATTTCAGTATCCTTAGATTCTTGGGAATATCTTGTTGATTTCATGATCTTAAACCCAAAGAAAAATCTAGGAGGACATTCACTCATATTAGGAAGACCTTGGTTGGCCATAGCTGATGCTTTTATTAGCTGAGATCTAGTGACATGTATATTTCTGATGGTAATTCAACAAAATAATTTACTCTATATCCTCTAGCAAAAGAAATCACGGAAATAGATCACAAAAAATGGATTGATGATGAAGATGATATTCAACCTCTCTTTACTATTTCAGATATTAGTGAAGATAGTCAAATTTTAAATACATTGGAAAATTTTGAATCATCTTTAGAATATGACCATGAGAAACTTCAAGAAAAATCTAATGTTGAATATATGTCATCTAGGCAGATGTCTCTCTATTCTATGGAAGAATTTGGTAGCTCTACAATTGAAATTTTTCCAGGTAGAACATTGAACACAAACAAAAACTTGGAGAAACTACAATAAAAAGAGCTAATCAAAACATTACAAAAACATTCTGCTGCATATCCATGGGAATAAACCGACATGAAAGGCATTAATCCTAAGACTTGTATCCATCACATCTACATTGAGGAAAAATTGTAGACCTATCAGACAACCTTAAAGAAGGATGAATCCAATTCTTAGAGAGATTGTGAAAGAAGAGCTCCAAAAATTACTAAATTTAAACTTCATTTACCCAATTTCAGATAGCTAATGGGTTTCTCCTTTGGTAATTGTGCCTAAAAAGAATGGTAAATGGAGGGTGTGCATTGATTATCGAGAACTGAATAAAGAAACCCTTAAAGAACATTTTCATTTTCCTTTTATAGATCAAGTGTTAGATACATTAGCAGGTAAGAAGTATTTCTCATGCTTGGATGGTTCTAGTGGTTATAATAAAATTCATGTAGCACCTAAAGGTCAGGATAAAACCACATTTACTTGTCCATGGGGAGCATATGCCTACCGGGTACTTCCTTTTGGGTTATGTAATGCACCCACAACATTCCAAAGAGTAGTACTAGGAATTTTTACTGATCTAATACATGATTGTGTAGAGGTATATATGGATGATTTTATAGTATATGGGAATAGATTCGAAGAAGCCTTAGAAAATTTGGAAAAAGTTCTAAAAGGATGTAAAGAAGCAAACCTTTCACTAAGCCATGAAAAATGTTTTATGATGATTATAGAAGGTATTGTTTTAGGACATCACATTTCAAGAGATGGGATTAATGTTGACAAATCTAAAGTTGAAGTCATCTCTAAATTATCAATTCCAAATTGCCAAAAGGGTATTAGAAGTTTTCTAGGATTTACAAGATACTATAGAAGGTTTATAGAAAATTTCACTAAAATAGCATCCCCACTCTTCAAATTGCTTACCAAAGATTGTGAATTCAATTGGAATTTTGATTGCCAGTTGGCATTTGAAACCTTGAAAACAAAAATTTCTAAAGCACCCATTTCAAGAGGTCCAAATTGGAAACTCCCTTTCCATATTTCAATAGATGCTTCAGATACAGCTCTGGGAGCTATATTGGGACAAAAATATTTGATTCATTATGCCATTTACTATACAGGTAAGAATTTGACTCCCACTGAGTTAAATTATACTGTGACTTAAAAGGAATTTTTAGAATCTGAACTCGGATAATCCACAGTTTTCATTTTTCTTTGTCGACGTTTCGAGTCTAGACCAAGACTCATCATCAGGACTTGATTACAAAGGAGAGAGAGAAATGTGTTGATAAATAGGGTTTGAGGATGAACTATCAAGAATGTGAACCGACCAGTTTCATGCTTGAATAAACTCGATTATTTTTAACCTTTCTAATATATATTCTATTAAGGTTCTTTTTTAATTTTATTTATTATTTATTATTTATGGATAATCATTATAGTTATATATTAATTTTCTTTTAAGTGAATAGTTTTTGTAATAAGATTGTTGTTTATAAATGATGATTTTATTTTAATTATTTGAAACTTTATGGTAATTATGATAATATTTTAAATTTGTTACAAGGTTTCTAAGGGAATTGAATTAAAATATTAGGATGATTTCAATGTTATAATATTTTTGTAATTTTTGATAAATTAAAGTTATTTTTATTTTTATTTATTATACATGAATATAATTATTTTCTTGTTTAAAATATTACATGAATTAAAAATATTAAATGAAAAATAGACAAAGATATAAAATATTACAATGAATTAAAAACAAATCATTTGATAAATTATTAAGTAAACATGAAATTAATAAAAAACTCAAACAATTAATAAAATATATAATAAGAGCATTCATGTATAATAAATAAAGTTATTAATAAAAATTTCAAAATTTCAAAAGTATAAGAATTTTAAAATATCAAGAGTATAAGAATATTAAAAGATTAAATAAAAATTTAAACAAAAATCATAATATTTCAAAATTATAAGAATATTAAAAGATTAAAAGAAATATAAACAAAATCATAAAATATTTCAAGTAGTAAAACAAATCTTTATAATAAATTATTTAAAAAAATAAAAAATAGAAAATTAATAATAAAAAACTCAATCATATTTACTTGGTTAAAAAAAATATTCATGTATAATAAACATGTATGGTTATTATACATAACATTATTTTTATAATAAATAAAGTTATTAATGGTTATAATAAACATGTATGGTTATTATAAATAAATAAAGTTATTAATAAAAATTCTAAAAATTTTAAAAGTATAAGAATTTTAAAAAAATATCAAGAGTATAAGAATATTAAAAGATTAAATAAATTTAAACAAAAATCATAATATTTCAAAATTATGAGAATATTAAAAGATTAAAAGAAATATAAACAAAATCATAAAATATTTCAAGTAGTAAAACAAATCTTTATAATAAATTATTTAGAAAATAAAAATTAATAAAAAAACTCAATCTTATTTACTTGGTTAAAAAGAATATTCATGTATAATAAACATGTATGGTTATTATACATGTTTATTAATTGAAATACTTATTAAACAAGAAAATAATTATATTCATGTATAATAAATAAAAATAAAAATAACTTTAATTTATCAAAAATTACAAAAATATTATAACATTGAAATCATCCTAATCTTTTAATTCAATTCCCTTAGAAACCTTGTAACAAATTTAAAATATTATCATAATTACCATAAAGTTTCAAATAATTAAAACAAAATCATCATTTATAAACAACAATCTTATTACAAAAACTATTCACTTAAAAGAAAATTAATATATAACTATAATAATTATCCATAAATAATAAATAATAAATAAAATTAAAAAGAACCTTAATAGAATATATATTAGAAAGGTTAAAAATAATCCAGTTTATTCAAGCATGAAACTGGTCGGTTCACATTCTTGACAGTTCATCCTCAAACCCTATTTATCAACACATTTCTCTCTCTCCTTTGTAATCAAGTCCTGATGATGAGTCTTGGTCTAGACTCGAAACGTCGATAAAGAAAAATGAAAACTGTGGATTATCCGAGTTCAGATTCTAAAAAACCGAACCACAGAAATCTGCAATCCATTATCTTGAACCTGTACGGAGGGGAAACATGGAAGGAGATACGTAATCTCGAAAAGATGAGGGTTAAATTACAAAGGAAAGAGTCAGATCTTCACTTTCTCAAGCAATGCAGAGATTCTAATCTTACTCCACCCTTTGCTTGCATCAAACACAGATTACACAACCAGCACAACCATAAAACATTTGAAAGACTCAGTAAAACCTTAATCCGCCTTGAAATACGCAGGTGCAGAATTCTGTTATGGAAATTATCTACAGCAGCCTTTGAAGCCCACTTAAAACTTGCAGCGAAGATCAGAGAAGACCTTTGGAAGGTCATAGATGCATGCGCAGCCCTCAAAGCAGAAAATGAAAAACAAGCAACCCAGACTAAGCACAAAAAGAAGCTGGAAAAACTAGAGTGGCTTCAAACGCACAAAATCGGAAGTACTGAACCACTCAGCAAAGAATTTAGAAAAATAAAACTCTCTGGTATTAATAAATCTCAGGTAATAATGAACAGCGCATAGTCTGACAAGAACATAGACAGCGCTGAAGCAGAAGAGCCACAAACACGCAGAATAATGGCATGGACACCCAGCATGAGAAAATCGGAACTGGTTGGAGAGAATAGAGGACCGTGCAGCAGAGAAACCTGGGACAGCAATACTAAAACGGAGGAAAATGACAAAGCAAGAACTAATGCATCAGACCCGGACAGCGCTGCAACAGGATGCAACTCCGGGCTGCAAAAACTCAATACGTTGGCAGGGTCAAGCGTGCATAAACTGCGCAGCTTGAAAGCGTTGATCAACAACCGCATGGAGGGTAATAATAATATAAGGAACAGCGTTAGAACTTCCAGCGTAAAGCCCAGCAACAACATTAACTTGTCAAACAACAGCTCGGTAAAGTTTAAGAATGACAAAACCGTTGCAAACATAGAGAAAAGCTTTAATAAAGATAATAAAACTAATAAGGAAGATGAAGATAACAAGGGTAAAGTGGTAAACATAGGCAAACACAACGAAAAAGATAATAATTCTTATAAAATCATAACAAATCATATTAATAAGGCAGATAATAATACAAAGAATTCAAACAATAACTCATTGAACAACAATAAAGTCATAAATATTTCTTCTTATGAGCTGAAAAAAGAAGAAATTGAAGTCTTAAATAAAGGGCTCAATTTCGCCTTAGCCCCCAAACAAATCCCTAACGAAGAAATTATATGTAGCCTGGAGGATGGAATCAAAACGCTCAAAGAAGAAGACAAAGAGCTTGTTAGACAAGAATGTGCGGTTATCCTTAGGAAAGCCAGGCCCCCTAAAAAGAATTTGAACCAAGAGCAGCTCAGAGCCCTAAAAAATCTTAGGAATAACAGTGACATTGTCATTTTAAAAGCTGACAAAGGAGGAGCCACGGTTGTAATGAATCATGATGATTACATTAGCAAAATGAAGGACCACTTATACAACAGTGGCAGCTACAAGAAACTTGAAAAGAACCCCATCTCTAAAATTACAAGACTTGTCAAAAAAGCCATAAAAGAAACTAATCTAGATGAAAAACTAAAAAGACTCCTTACTCCTGACAGTGAAATTACCCCTCGCATTTATGGAGCCCCCAAAATTCATAAAGCGGATGTCCCCTTGAGACCTATAGTCAATACTATAGGATCACCCACATACGAATTAGCAAAATATGTCGCTAGAAAATTAGCTCCGCTGGTTGGCAAGACCAGTTCTTACATAAAGGATTCCAGCCAATATGTGGAATTCATTAAAAATGCCAAGGTAGATCCAGGTGATAAAATTGTTAGTTTTGATGTTGTCCAGTTGTTTACTAAAATTCCCTTAGATGAAGCAGTCCAAGTAGTGAAAGAGGTGGCAGACCCACAAACTGCAAAATTAGCTGAAATCTGTCTGAGATCCACCTTCTTCACATTCCAAGGAGAGATTTTTGAACAAACTTCAGGAGTGGCTATGGGATCCCCCCTTTCACCTATTGTAGCCAATCTCTTCATGGAAAAGTTTGAAAAGAAGGCCCTAGACACCTACCCATTAAAACCCAAGTTTTGGATCAGGTTCGTAGACGACACCAGTGTGGATTGGCCCCATGGGGAGGACGAACTGAAAAACTTTTTAAACCATCTCAATAGCATTTCTAAGGACATCAAATTTACAATGGAAATTGAAGATAATAATTGCATCTCCTTCCTGGACATCTTACTCATTAGAAACAATGATGGTTCTATAGGTCACAAAGTGTTTAGGAAAAAGGCACATACTGATAACTATCTCCATGCAGATTCCCACCACCACCCAGCCCAAAAAATGGGAGTTCTTCAAACCCTCTTCACTAGAGCTTGCAGAATTTCAGATGAGAGCCACACCGACGAAGAAATCACCTACTTAAAAAGAGCATTTTCCAAATTAGGATACAAAAATAAAGATATCTTCAAAGCCATTAAAAAAGCTAAAACTGGAAACATTAAAAACAAAACTAACAATCCGCCAGCTACCAATGCCTACCTTCCATATATTCAGGGTGTAACCGACAAGCTAGCCAAAATTCTCTTAAAAAAGAATATCAAAACCTCATTCAAACCCTTGACAACTATTAGACAAAGAATGAAATCAGTCAAAGACAACCCAGAACATCTCCAACAAAAAGGTGTCTACATCATCAGCTGCTCTTGTGGAGAACAATATATCGGGGAAACAGGTAGATCAGTCAGTATCAGGCTAAAAGAGCATAGTGCAGATATCCGAAGGGAAAGAACCCATTCCTCAGCCTTGGCAGAGCATGCAGGTAAGACAAACCACCATATATGCCTTGAAAACACAAAAGTCATTGCAAATGAAAAACACCATTTCAAACGTAAAGTCTGGGAGGCGCTTGAGATCATAAAACACCCGCATAACCTCAACAGAGATGGAGGCTTGGAAATTAGTAGGAATTGGACCTCCCTCCTCACCCCCATAGAGTAAATCTGGCCCTCCTTTGGCCTTCTTTGCTTCTTTTCCTCCCTTCTTTAGATCGAATCAGCCCCTCCCCTTAAAACTTTGTTTAATAACCTATCTAGCTTATAGGCCTAATTAACTCATCATTAATAACACATTATCCTCTTAAAATCTTACATGAATTAAATAAATTAAATGTAAAATAGACAAAAAAAATTATAAAATATTACAATGTGTTAAAAACAAATCATTATAATAAATTATTGTGGAAACAGAAATTAATAATAAAAACTCATGCTATTAAGAAGTATGTATAATAAGAAGTATATGCATGTATAATAAATAAAATTATAAATGAACTTTAAAATATCAAAATTATAAGAATATAAAAAGATTTAATGTAATTTAAACACCTTCTTTAGAAGCCCCCTAAAAACTTTGCTTAATACACTATCTAGCTTATAGGCCTAATCAGTAATAACGCATTATCCTCTTAAAATATTACATGAATTAAATATATTAAATGAAAAATAGACAAAGATATAAAATATTACAATGAGTTAAAAACAAATCATTTGATAAATTATTAAGTAAACAAGAAATTAATAAAAAACTCAAGCAATTAATAAAATATATAATAAGAGCATTCATGTATAATAAATAAAGTTATTAATAAAAATTTCAAAATTTCAAAAGTATAAGAATTTTAAAATATCAAGAATATAAGAATATTAAAAGATTAAATAAAAATTTAAACAAAAATCATAATATTTCAAAATTATAAGAATATTAAAAGATTAAAAGAAATATAAACAAAATCATAAAATATTTCAAGTGGTAAAACAAATCTTTATAATAAATTATTTAAAAAAAATAATAATAATAATAATAATAAAAAACTCAATCATATTTACTTGGTTAAAAAGAATATTCATGTATAATAAACATGTATGGTTATTATACATAACTTTATTTTTATAATAAATAAAGTTATTAATGGTTATAATAAACATGTATGGTTATTATAAATAAATAAAGTTATTAATAAAAATTCTAAAAATTTTAAAAGTATAAGAATTTTAAAAAAATATCAAGAGTATAAGAATATTAAAAGATTAAATAAATTTAAACAAAAATCATAATATTTCAAAATTATAAGAATATTAAAAGATTAAAAGAAATATAAACAAAATCATAAAATATTTCAAGTAGTAAAACAAATCTTTATAATAAATTATTTAGAAAATAAAAATTAATAAAAAAACTCAATCTTATTTACTTGGTTGAAAAGAATATTCATGTATAATAAACATGTATGGTTATTATACATGTTTATTAATTGAAATACTTATTAAACAAGAAAATAATTATATTCATGTATAATAAATAAAAATTAAAATAACTTTAATTTATCAAAAATTACAAAAATATTATAACATTGAAATCATCCTAATCTTTTAATTCAATTCCCTTAGAAACCTTGTAACAAAGTTAAAATATTATCATAATTACCATAAAGTTTCAAATAATTAAAACAAAATCATCATTTATAAACAACAATCTTATTACAAAAACTATTCACTTAAAAGAAAATTAATATATAACTATAATGATTATCCATAAATAATAAATAATAAATAAAATTAAAAAAGAACCTTAATAGAATATATATTAGAAAGGTTAGAAATAATCCAGTTTATTCAAGCATGAAACTGGTCAGTTCACATTCTTGATAGTTCATCCTCAAACCCTATTTATCAACACATTTCTCTCTCTCCTTTGTAATCAAGTCCTGATGATGAGTCTTGGTCTAGACTCGAAACGTCGACAAAGAAAAATGAAAATTGTGGATTATCCGAGTTCAGATTCTAAAAAACCGAACCACAGAAATCTACAATCCATTAAGGAATTTTTAGTTGTTGTTCTTGCAATTAACAAGTTCAGACACTATATAATAGTCTATGAAACCTTTGTTCATACAGATCACTCTGCAATTAGATATTTAATGAATAAACCTATTCCTAATGGCAGAGTTACAAAATGGCTTTTACTTTTGCAAGAATTCAACATTACTATGCTAAATAAACCTGGAAAACAAAACACAGTTTCTGATTTCTTGTCCAGGATTCAGAACATCAAAGAAGATTATTCGGTTGAAGGTAAGTTTCCTGATGAATATCTTTTTGCAGTAACTACTCAAACTCCTTGGTTTGCAGATATTGCTAACTATTTAGTCACGGGAAAGTTACCTTCACATTTGTTTCCTAGAGAGAAAAGAAAAATTATTCAGGTAAGTGCAAGATATTCATGGATCACTAACGAATTGTATAAAACAGGCCTAGATCTTATGATCAGAAGGTGTGCCAGGGAAGATGAGATGCCTGAGATTCTTAAGGCATGTCATGATGAGCCATGTGGTGGACACTTTTCTGACAAGTGGACATCCTATAAAATCCTTACTTTAGGATATTATTGGCCATCCATCTTCAAAGATGCTAAAGAATATGTTAGGAGATGTGATAGCTGCCAAAGGGTAGGGAAACCTGCTCCCTCAAATGAAATGCCATTACAAATTCAAATACTCATCAAACCTTTTGAAAAGTGGGCCAATTAATCCTCCATCTAGGTAGAAGAAGTATATATTGGTATGCACTGATTATGTCACTAAATGGGTAGAGGCCAATGCATTACCTTTTGCTAATGAAAAATCTGTAGTAAATTTTCTTTTTGAGGACATATTTACTTCTTTTGGTGTTCCAAGAGAAATTGTGACAGATTAGGGATCTCAATTTACATCTAACTTGGTGGAAGGGCTTGTGGAAGAATACAAGATCAAACATAGGGAATCTAATCCTTATCATCGTCAAGCAAATGGTCAAGTGGAATCTACAAATAAAGTGATTGAAGGAATCCTCACCAAGAATGTGCATCTACATAGAAGAGATTGAGTGGAAAGGCTTCCTGAAGCCTTATGGCCCTATAGAACTACATGGAGGAACACAACAGGACATACACCTTATGAACTTGTTTATGGGAAACAAGTCTTGTTCCCTATAGAGTTCCAAATTAGAACTTTTAAGATGGCAGTCCAACTTGGACTAGATTTATGAGAAGCACAAAAGCATAGGTTGGAGAAATTAAATGAACTTGATGAAATCAGGCAAGAGGTAGTTCAAAGGACTAGTATAGTCCAACAACTGAGGGCTAAATGTCATGAAAAATATATCAAGGATAAGAGGTTTCAAGTGGGAGATTGGGCGCTATTGTTTGATTCAAAGTTTAAAGATTTTCAAGGGAAGTTTCAAAATCATTGGCTTGGGCTATATGAGATTGAAAAAGTCTTTAGTAATGGAGTAGTGAGGATAAGAACAATAGATGAAAGTAAAACTCCTCTTCTTGTGAATGGTCATAGATTAAAGATATATCAGAAACCAATTTCAAAAAAAGAGTTCATTAAGATTTTCCAAGACAGTTCTGAAATGAAGCTAGTGAAGAAGAATTCTTCTTCTACACTCACTTAGTCTTTATTTTTTTCAAAAAAAAAAAAAATTGTATAAGGTTGAAAACCAATCATTGATTGGCATACTTATACGGAAAATACAAGGGTGATTGGCATACTTTCTGACACCCTATATTTTCCATTTCTTTTCTGCTATAAGTAGTGACAAAAAGCTACTGTCACTCTACAGTTTAGATTCTGCAAATTCATCATCTCATCTCACCTCACTCCATTTCATTTTTGCATGTTTCACTTCATCTCATTGTCATATTTCATCTATAAATTTTTCAATTTTTTTCCTTTTACAGCTTTCATTCCATTTTCATTTCATTTATCATCTTCTCTTACATCTCATTTCATTTCATTTACATAGCCACTTCCATTTCATTCATGATCCATAAGCCATATTTCACTTTCTTTTTCACGTTCTGCAGCTGATTATGTTCTACAACTAATCTGATTCTGCAGCTACAATTTTTTTATCAGTTCAGGCACAAGTGTACAACTCATAATAAAATCATGTATGTAGGGAATTGAAAAAAAATAATCAATCTTTGAAGACCAACCATGCTCAAGGTACCTGTGGATCAACATCAAAAAAATTAACAAGCAAAAGGTAAAGGTTCCAAAGGTAAATACAAAGATTTATTTCAAAAAGCAATTTGAAAATATAAGTTTGTATAGTATGTATAATCACATGTCTCCTTAATCAACCATCATTTGATTTGACCACCACTATATCTCCGCCATATCTTCGATCTTTAATGACAAACGGTCTTAATGATTCTTTCATAACAAATCTCCACTTCAAACTCCATAACCTGTACTCAAACAATCCTCCACAACTCCACCTGTTAACGGTCAAGATGATGATGTGACCTACCTATCTACGAATCTCTAAACCCTTACTGTCTATTTATTACATGCAAACCATTAATTTTATCTCTCCTATAACACGTAGTCATTTCATATACAGATTCTTTCCATTTTCTATATACATAGTCATTCCATTTTTTAATTTTGTTCATATACACACAGTCTTTTCATTTTGATATATACACAGTCATTCCATTTCCATACACACAATCATTCCATTTCTTAAATAGAACTTGTTTTATAGATAGTAAGAGTAATTTTGAAGGTTAACCAAAAATAGGGGATATGGGGCTTATTGTCAGGACAGAGCCCATAGGGGTAAAGTATATGGATGGGTATCCTCAGCTTAAAGGGATGCTACAGAAGGCTGGATGCTTAAATTTTATTGAGAAATTTGACGGCTACCACAAGGAAATTACCAAGTCTTTTGTAAGGTCATTTATGACACAGAAGTGGAGATAGGAGATATTAAATTTGTAGTCACAGAATCCTTCATAGCAGAAGAAATAGAGCTATCGAGAGAAGGAGAAAGATGGTTTAAAAACAAGGAATTTCATGGTGAATCTTGGAAAGTGATCCTTAGAAACCCAAGTATGGATGTTACAGTATTTAGGAAGGGAATTCCTATTTCAGCACTCAAGAACAAATGGGGTAATATGTTGTTGATATTGCAAAAATTCATTACATGTGAAGGAAGATTTGGGTTTATGTATGTTTACCATATACACTTATTAATGAATTTCTTAGAAAATGGAACCATCAACCTTCCCTTCTTCCTTCTAAATAGTCTAAGAAGGATGGCTACAAATGTCCAAAAGAAAATTGAATCCATAGAAACAACTATGTATCATCATGGATTAGTGAAAATACTAGTTGAATTCCATTTGAAAAGTATAGGGGATACTTGGGAAGATTTCTTGGTAAGAAATTTTTTCCAGGATGCTCCAGAGTCACCTGAGGAGAGTTATGTTAAAAAAAGTAGGAGGAGAAAGATCAGCATTAGCATTCAAAACAAATCTGGAACCTCCTTACAAAAGAATGATGCAGAGACGACTTCTAAACCAGAGGTTAGAAAGCAGACTAAACAGAAAGGAAAAATGAAAGAGAGAGTTGAAGAAGTCAATGAAGAAATTCCTGAACCTTCATCAACATAAGAAGATGAACAATTACTCTCTAAAAGACTAACCAAGATTAGGGAGAAAATCAAGAGAAAGAAGGAGATGAGGAAGAGGAAGAAGGACACAAGAGAAGAAACCATAAGCTTCCAAAAGCTGAGAAGGAGCTCTAGACTCCGAGGTAAGGTGAGGAAGGTAACATCAAAAGGAGCCCAATTCATAAACTTAGAGGAAGAAACCCCTGTTCAATCTCCTTAAAGTATTCCACCTAAACACAGTCCACAAAACTCTCCTCCATAGAATTTTGAAGGCAGTCCAAGTGGAGCTTCTCCTCGCATAGATCCAGCGCAACAGCAAATTTATGATTACATGGAATCACTGGAAAAGAAAAGTGCCTCAATGGATCCAGGATCCTCAGCCAATCAAGAACAACCTGTCAATCCACAAGAACCTCTAATTGACTCTCTCAAATAGGAAATCTATGAGTTAGAGATATTGAATAGGCATATCAAGCAAGAAAATGAAACTGTGAAGGAACAAAGCAAACTGGATAAAGCCATTCATGATAATACAATACTGCACCTAGGGCTATGGTACAAGAAGAATAAGAAGTTGAAGAGGAAAAATAGCAATTTGAGCAGAACACTTATCAACCTCAAATACAGACTTCTTATGAAGAAGCCCAGGATGGAAGTCAGTGCAAGGAGAAGTGAGAAAAGGAAATTAGATGTGCTGGCAGAAGTGTCAAAACTAATGCAATAGGAGAAACCAGTTCACATTTTTGAAAATTTCATAAGGACATGCAATGATTTTGCAGTGGGGGTATGTTGAGCCTCAAAATTACTCTTTCCCTAGCAACTCTTCTCATCCCTTTTCTTTGTTTTCTATAAGAAAGATGCATTCTCATCACTAATAACTGGTATATACTATCTTGAGGAGGACATTTAGTGATTTACATGTTATGCTTTTTATGTTTTTTTGTTTGAATAAATTTTTGTATATTAGCTACAGAACGTAGCCTATTCTACAGCTAACTGGCTTTTCCATAGCTACCTCCATTCTCTAACAGGTTCCAGGTGTCAGAAGGAGAAACTAGCCACATGGGCAGCTTTAAAATCATCATGACATGGACCCTGTCCTATTCATTCAGCCTAGGTCGACAAAGAAGATGGCATAAGACTACGGTCAATGGATAAGTCAAACACAAAGAGACCGAGGGTAACAATACTCTATTTTGTGGTTAATTAATGCGTTTCATAGTGATGGGAAGCGTTATCTGGAGCAACTATTTGTACCTATGGACTCCAACAGCCACTTGTACAAACGAATCCAACAGCCACCATGACTTGGATTTATTTCTTCAGTAGTCGAGCAAGAAATTCTGCATATCTATCTTCTACATGTTTTGTTGTAGCATGCTTTTCTCCACAAACAGTTATATGATTTTTCTTATAAATACCTGTGTAAAGGACCGAAGAAGTTAGTAATAGTTTTAATATGAAATCGAAGTTCTAGACTCTGTAATTTTTTGGTGTTTTGTGTCCCTGTTTTAATATGAGAAGACCACATGTTTTTATGAACATTTGAAGGAGTTTTCTTGGAGTTGATTAAGCAAGTGTAGCCTAATGAGTTGCAGAGGGCCCTTACACTGAAGAAGGTTTCATTTTATTTATTTTACTTCTTCCTGTTAACTGTAAATTCATCATTTTCTTTCCAAAACAGTGTTTATAATCATTTTCTTGCTAACAGTGTTTATAATTTAGAGTAGTTTCCATTAACTTGATTTCTTTTTAGTTCTTATCAATAGTTTAGAAGATAGAACTCAATAGTGTAATCTTGTTTCTTCAATTAGAAACTAACCTTGTTTCAGGATGAGAGTAGGATTGAAGAATGATAAGGGTACATTGTTGGATAGTTTACTTCATTTACTATTTTGCTAGTTTAAATTCTCAATTAAACTAATCAGTGTCATTTAGTGTCTTTTGCCATTTCATTTTTAGTTTAAAATACTAACTCATGGTGTTAATGAATGCTTATGGAAAACCCTTCAAGTTGATAATTCATCCTTAACTAAGTGGTTGAACATTTCATCTATGCAATGAGTTATTTCTTCATCTTTGTATTTGCTTTCTCTTAGATTAATGAAGTACATAATTACTTAAATTTCATCCCAAGGAGATTTTCTCCAAAAATTGAGAGGCAGAGTAACCAAGTATTTCGTTTAGTTTTATTTTAGTAATTAGTTATACATCAATTGCAAATTTCACTTTTGCTTTTAATTCATGATTTCGAAACAATGGTAAAAAAAGAATAGAGACTTTGTTTTGATTTCTTTCTTAGCTTTGTTTCCATTTCTTTCTTATCTCTGTTTTCATTTTTTTAGATTTTGAGCAGTCTTTAAGAAAGTTAGATTTAGTTTTGATAATGTACATTGTAAAAATTAAAAGACCGAAAACCCCCAAAACAACATAAAACATAAAAACAACGAAGTAAGAAGGGTTGACTAGCATAAATAGTGCACTACACTTCATCAGTTTACGATACCTAGATTGATAATTTATGTAGAGCAATTTAGGACACTAAATTGACCAAACAACTACTCTATTAGAAGGTATGAGGATAAATACATAAAGTCAACCACGCTGCGGCAGGGAAGGGAAAATGACGTTTCGGAGTTTACCAATATTTTTCATACCCTTTGCACAAAGTTGGGTATCAAGGATACTGAGCAACATCTGGTACTCAAATTTCGTAGCTGCCTACACAGGTACATCCAGGACAAGATGGAGTTCTGGGATATCTCCTCACTCGGGATAGCATATAGATATGTTGTCAATATTGAGTAGAAGTTTAAATAGACGAAGCGAGACATTGGATCTATGAATCCAAAGCAAGGGAAAAGCGCCCCCAAACCATAGAAAAAAGGACAAAGCCAAGGCGGTGTGGCCCAGGACAACCCACCAAAGCTACAAGAAAAGAACAACACCGCGAAGTTGAAGAAGGACACGGGAAAGTGGTGTGAGTTCCATAAGAGGTCCACTCAGAATACAAGTGAGTGTCAGGCCAAGTAGTCGTTGGTGGCCAAGCTAAAGGCTTCAGAATCAGATGCATGTTTTGACTCTGAGTTAGAAACTGACAAGGGGAATGAAAAAGTGAAGCAGATTATCGATGTGGATCCCAACGCTACCATTGCCACCATGAAGATCTAGAAGGAGGAACCCGAACACCCAAAGGAGGAGGGGTGCCTCTTACACTCCCAGATATGGGTAAAAGGTTCCCTACTACAGTTCATTGTTGACAGTGGGAGCTAAAAGAACCTGATTTTTGGAGAGGTCATGAAATGCCTAGGCTTACCGACCACAACACATCATCAATCGTACATTATCGGGTGGCTTCACCAAGGACGGGATCTTCGTGTGAGCCAGCAGTGTCACCTTCCATACAACATCAAGCCCTTCATGGATGACGTAGTATGTGATGTTGCTCCCCTTGATGTTTTTCATGTATTATTGGGCCACCCATGTGGAAGCAACATGCTATGTATGAATCAAGGCCTTGTGTTGTTATTGTTACTTTGGCAAATAAGTTGTACAGGATACCAGAGGTAGCACTGCCTACTTCCATCTCTTTGGTTACTGCAAAACAATGTAGTAAGCTCTTTTCCAAAACTAGGAAATTTGTTTTCCTAATGCTACGCCCTCAGGGAAATAAGAAGACGGTGGCCATGACCTCCATATAGGGCCCTTTCGCACGAGAACTACAAATGGACAAGGGCATGGAGGAGTACGAGGACATCTTCACCTCCCCCGCAGGGGTTCCTCTGCACTGCCAGGTCAACCACTCCATCGATGTGACCTGAGGTGTGTCATTGCCCAATGGACCAATCTATCGGCGCTCCATTCTAGAGAATGACAAAATCAAGAGGCAGAATCAGGAGCTGCTGTAGAAAGGTCACATCTGACCAAGTTCATCACCCTGTGGGAGACCAATCATGTTGGTACAGAAGAAAGATGGGACTTGGAGACTTTGTATTGAGTATCGGGAGCTGAACAAGATCACTGTCCGGAATAGGTACCTGATCCCACAGATTGTTGACCTTCTAGACCAACTGAAGGGGGGAAATATTTCAGCAAGATTGACTTGAAGTAAGGATATCACTAGTTACCAATCGAACCCTCCTATGTGTCGAAGATTTCCTTCAATGCCAAGGAGGGCCTTTTTGAGTGGTTGGTTATGCCTTTCGGGTTGGTGAATGCTCCTACAACCATCATGAATCTGATGGATGACATCTTGCAGCCAATCACCAACTCATTTGTAGTGGTATACATGGATAACATCCTGGTCTTCAGCCAGAGTTGGGAAGAGCACCTCCACCACATCCGACAAGTTCTTCAAACACTGTGGCAACACAGGCTATGTGCCAATCTAGAGAAATTCACTTTTGGCATGACCCAAGTTCAGTATTTGGGATAAATTATTGATGAATGGGGGTTGCATGTAGATCTAGCCAAGATCCAAGTCATTCATGATTGGCCATCTCCAACCACTCTAATGAAGCTCTGCAACTTTCTGGGTCTTTGCAATTTCAACTACAGGTTTGTGTCGGGATTTTCTCATATCACATGACCCTTGAGCCAATTCACCAAGGGAGAAGTGAAAGAAAAATTCTTTTGGTCTGAATCTCAACAAAAGGGATTCACAGAGTTGAAATATCACCTCTTCTCCGCACCAGTGCTTACATTACCAGACTTGCAACAACCATTTGAGATCAAGATAGATGCCTCTGACTATGCTATTGGGGTAGTCCTTACTCAACATAGGCATCTAGTGGCATATCAGAGTGAGATACTTTCAAACAAAGTCCAGAAGTATCCCACTTACGAAAAAGAGATGTATTCCATTGTGCAAGCCTACCGACAATGGAAGCATTACATTTTGGGGAAGGAAATGGTCATCCACATAGACCACCAGCCCCTACAGTTCATACAAATGCAAGGGAGGTTGCATAATGATCGCCATCAGAAGTGGTCTACATACTTGCAACATTTCCATTCGAATATCAAGTATAATAAGGGCGGCACCAATAATCTTGGTCGACCATCGATCATGGCGTTAACCACCATGCTCAACTCTTGTCGGCACAAGACTTCTGATTGGCCACTTCTCTACAAAGGCGATCCAGAAATTGGCCACACATACCTAACACTCTTGGAGGATCAGCATGTTCTAGATTTTCACCTCTAGGATGCCCTTTTATGCCACTTAGGTCACCTTTGTGTTCCTTCAAGTGAGCATGCCAAGATGATTTGGGAAGCACACTACAATCGCGTTGTTGGGCATTGCGGGGTGGAGAAAATGGTGGCAGTAGGGCAGAAGTATTTCTATCGGTTGAATCTTTGACAAGATGTCGGGAAGTACATTAGATCCTGCACTACTGGTGCCACTGCTAAATCGACCATCAAGAAGCAAGGCCTCTATACTCCATTGGCTAACTCTAGTCAACCTTGGGAATCCATCTCCATGGATTACATGTCAGGTCTTCCTTCTACTAAGCATGGAAACGACTGTGTTTTTTTGGTCATCGACAAGTTGTCAAAGATGGTCATTATGGCAGCCTACAAGAAGAATATCATAGTAGAAGCCACTGCTAAACTCTTCTTTGAACTAGTGTGGGTACACTTTGGGATCCCACAGTCTATCATTTCATATCGGGATAGCAGGTTCCCCAATACATTTTGGTCCAGTATTTGGTCGATGCTGGACACTAAACTCACTAAGTCCATAGCCTTCCATCCCCAAACTGATGGCCAGAAAGAGGTTGTCAACAAGATGATCATACACATTCTGCGCATGTAGAACTCAAAGCATCCACACACATGGGATGAGAGCCTCCCCTATGTTCAACACAATTATAGCTGGGCTCTCCATAGCTCGACTGGCCACAACCCTTTTCAAGTGGGCTTGGGATTCCAGCCACTATGTCCCACTGATGTGGCCATGCCATTTGTAGCTACTTAGGCAGATTCGGCTCATGTCTAGTCCAAAATAGATAAGAAAAACAACTTCATTGAGAACATCCAACATATCTGCCAATAGGTCCACGACATTCTGGAGAAATCAAATGCCAAGTAAAAGAAGCAACATGATCAAGATCGAGTGCCACACAAGTTTCAGGTGGGCAACTTTTATAGATCCATTTGGGCACATCACTCCCATCATTCAGATTAGTACCATTAGGGCATGTCAAACCCTAATTCAGTTTCTACATGCCCTAGACAAGTCATCACTTTGAATGCCTCCTTCCATAAGATTTTCTTGGCCTGAAGCCCTCCAAAAATGCCTCCTTGAAGGACCAGCACAGCCTTGGTCAGGGGTAAGTGCAGTTCAGTGCAAGTGGGCCCATGTCAAGGTGTTTTCCAGAGCACTTAGGCTGACTTTGACCTACGTTGGGTGAGGTTGAGTGAAATCATCATAGGCTTCTGGGAATATTCATATCTTCTGGAGCCATCTAGAATATTCCCACACTTATCATCTCCTATGAGATCGAAATTGGATAGGGAATGAGTTAAGTAACCTCCTATCCTCTCATCCCTTCCTCCATGGAAACTAACTCTAAGTTTGGAAGGCCATTCAATACCCTCATTTATGACCAAACCTCCTCCATTTTCCTATAAATTGAGCACTCATTTAAGTGATGAGGGGCTAGACTTTGAGAATTTGTAAGGAGATATTGTTGGTGTGAGGTTTGAGATTATAAGAAAGTATTGTTATGCTGCCGGAGTGTTTTGCTTTTGATGTGATGTTGGTTGGAACCCAACCTAGAAGAGTGACAATGGATTGGACTTCATGGTTGTAATTCTTCCTTCTACTTAATAAAGTTGTTTACACCTTTTCCCATATTCTTGTCTTCATGTCTGATGATTATATGTGTAAATGCATTCGATTCCATTTGCTTATAGTAGATAAATATCTTGCTTTGATTGGTTTTTGTCCTCTATTTATGATTGCAGGTACTTGTCGAGCGGATTAAGTTCAAGAAGGAGCAACGAGAACCATACAAAGGAGACAAAGGGAAAGAGAAATATAAAAAGTAGGTCCCTTGTCTTATTTATCTTCTATAGAAAAAGGTTAACTGCTTTAAATCTGTTGTTCTAGGTGTAGCTACCCATCTAGGGAAATTGTGTTTACCCATAGATGTAAAATTCCAAATAACAAATTGGTGACTCTGCTGGGGAACAATCATCGTTTCGGTAGTTTACCTCCATCCTAGTACACCCTAGTAGACTTTACTTGCTTCCATTGATCTTGTTTCAGCCTTTTTGAAGTGTTTTTTTGTGAAAATTGTGCCTGAAAACCCCTAGGATGGCCTCTCTGACACCAGCACAGGTTTGGTTAAGAGACAGAGTGCTATAGAGCACCCTTGGCTTGAGGACAATGCTCTGAAGCACACTGTCTCCCATGCAAGGCTGCGTTGATCCTCCTTTGGACAAAAATCCCTCCTTTGACTTGATTTTTCCCAAATTTCCTTCTGTTTATGTTTTCTAAAATATCAATGATGCTAGTGTCTCTGAAATCAATTTGTGTTTCCTTTGCTAGCCCTACTTTTTCCTAGATTGTTTAGTGTTTCTTAAATGATTTCTTTATCACTATAAATTCATTGTCAAAGTTAGTTTATAGTCGATTAATCTTTGTTCAAAAAGAAAGTCTCGTAAAAGTCTTCATTTCTTTCGAAATGGAACTGTCGTAAAGTATATGTTCTTGCAAAAAGAATGATTTATTGTATGTGCATTAGTTTCCTTTTGTTCATTTCAACATTTAGGGAATTGAAAAGAAAAACTCGCATCGTGCATTGAAAGAGTTTGTGTGTGCTCATAGGAATAGTCTAGAGAAATTGCATTAGATGTGTTCTTTGTTCTTTGATTAGAGGAATTTGATTGCTCTATCCCTACTAGCTAAGGTTTTCATTATTAAAATGAAAATAATGCTTATCATATTAATTGCATTCTAGAAATTTCAAATACATCACATGGTGAATCTTGAAAGGAAAATTCTTAATCAAGATCAACTTAAAATTAACATCAATTAACCTAATGGAGCATTGTCACCTAACGTAAAACATTTAGAAGTTCTAGGCTAGAGACGTGTTCCGGTGTCATAAAACATAGAATCTGTCGCTAACTTGTCTATGATACATTCTGAGTGTGATACCTCATTCCATGCATGTGAGTATATCATAGCTCATCCACATACCTTCGGGTATATAGGGTAGTGTTATAGTACATAAAGTATAAAGGAATTCTCTCACTGTGCGGTTTCACATTAGACAATGCTAATTCAGATTAGGACTGCATGTACTTTTGGGTATATATGGGAAGACAACACTAGGTTTCTATCCATCCTTAGGTAATCAAGTCAGCTGCCTTGTACATTGTGATACACCAAACATAGAATTTGGGGAGATTACTTGCCTGTACTTCTTGGTTCACCAGGAGGTCTTCTACAATCCATAGTTGCTTGGTAAACCTTTTTCCTAGTTTACCCCTTTTTGTTTATTTCTTTTTGTAATAAAATCAGTCAACTATCGTGGAAGAAAATCAACCCTTACCCTGTCATTCAAAGAGAGCAGTGAATAAACTACCTTTACCACTCAAAGCTACACCTATCTGGTCGAAGCAATCTCGTTTGAATGGATCCAGTACTTCACAAACTTCTGGTTCTTCATCTGAGTTACCAGAAACACCTATATCGGTAATTACTGTGACCCCAGTTACTCCTACAGTTACTGGTAGATCTATTACTCAAGTGGAATCTCCACAATTACCTGAGGAAACTAGAACTGAATCTATTGAAAAGGTAACCCAAGTTATTCAACAACAAGTTGATTCCCAATCCGAAGTTGTTCAACAAGAAATTACTTCTGAACCTGAATCTGTTCAACCAGAAGTTGATCCTGAGCATATCACTATTGAATCAGAAGTTACTTCTGAATAAAAGTTGTTCACGAAGCCCAACTTGAACATGTTCTTCTACCAGAACATTTGGATCTTGAGGTTGAACAATCAGACATTGTTACCATACTGGAAGAAGATCAACCAGTACATCCTCAGACATCCGTAACTGTCAAGACTTCCTCTTTACCTCAGGAACAAATACCAAAAATATATTACAGACCTGATGGTGAAATTCTTCCACCTGATTTTATTTCAATAGAAGAGGAACTTGAGGTAGAATCACCTAGAACTCCATTCCATTTTGGAACTAGACTTTACCTGTATCCTCATACTCCTCATTTTACTACTCCTTTTGATCTTGATTACTTTTAGACACCCATTGATTCGTTAGGAAATTTATTTGGACATTTGACTATGGCAGAGTCAACATCCCAGACTGTACCATCTGTTACAGCTACGGCAGAATCTTCTGTCGCAACCTCTTCGATGTTTACTATGACACCTGAGTCACACTTGTATGGTGTTCCATCCATCCCATCGAGTTACCAATATTTATCTGAAACCAACTCAGGTGTTGCTTCTAGCCCTTGGTCTTCACCAATGTCCTCTATAGAAATTTTATCTGGTTCCTCATTAATGGATACCGAAATGCTGGACCCATCATGTTCATATCAAGCTGGCTCATCTGGTTATCATCCTATGTATCTACTTTACACTGGACTACCCCCATATAGAGAACAATATGCACATCGTCCTTATCCTCCATTTTCTGGGGGGCAAGCATATGTCGGTATGTCGTCATCTTTAGGTTAGCCTGGAATGACTATCTGTCAGTGGCAACCAACAATGCACATTCAACCTAGGCTTGTGTATCCATCACAACATATGCAATCTATCTCATCCATACCTTCAACAACTATTGTTACAGATTTACCAAAATCACAAGCTTAGATTGTTGTATCTCAACCTGTGCAAGCTAGTACTTCAACCTCAGACCCCCAAGTTTTAGGTATACAAATTTAGCCTTCTCGGGCAGTTTTACAACAACCACTTATGTTTGGAGTTCAACAACTTCAGGCTAGTTTACTTTTTATTGGAATGACTCAGACTTACACTGGTTTAGTGTATTCACAACCTGGTCAAGCTTACATTGATGGGAAACAACCGTTAAATCAACAACCATTGTATCAAGAACAACAATAGTTGCTTGAACAGCCTCGGTAGCCCCAATATCAACATCAACACTTACATCAATACCAACCTCATCTTGGACTTGGTCAACAAGCCTATGCTGGGTTTGGTCAACAACAAGTTTACCCAGGTCCTGGTCAACAAGCCTATGCTGGGTTTGGACAACAGAAAATGTATCCTAGTGCTCAACAACAACCTTACACTGGATTTTCTCAAAAGAATTTACCATATCAAGGTTACCAGCAACAAATGCCTTATGTTGGTATGCAAAGGCCTATTACCCAGGAAATCCCATCTTACCTTGGATATCGTCAACCTGACCTCAATAGACAGTTTCCTTTAATTGTAACACTTGACTTACCAGATCTAAATCAACTCATCAATGACCCAATTCTTTATGCATCTTGGTGGCCGGTGATTCCTCATAAGTTACCTTCCGATATTCTGAAATTCAATGGAAACCATGGAGAAGACCCATCCAACCATGTCATGACTTTTCATTTATGGTGTTCATCAAACTCCTTGAATGATGATTCTGTTAGACTACATATTTTCCGAAGAACGCTGACTGGTCTAGTTGTGAAGTGGTACATTGAGTTACCAGGAGCTTCTTTTAATAACTTCACAACCTTGGCTACCACGTTTTTAACCCACTTCCAGTTACCCATACGATAGGAAACTGGAACGGAACTATTAAAAAACTTTAAACAAGCTACTACTACTCATATCTCTGATCATATTCATGAGTGGCGTCATCGTGTCGATGGGTTAAAACTTAAGTTCCTGATGAGCTCCTGTCTGAGTGACTTATAAAATCCTTGCTGCCATCCACCAATGAGAATGTGGTGAAAGGTGGAGTTTTCACTAGAGAGCAAGTAATTTCTCATGCCCAATATTTGGACTTGATTTATACACAGTCTAGCATGCTCTATGACAAGATCTCAAATGCACCACGACCAGCTTTCACTGTTCCTCCACCACCATTGAGTAACGACTCTCATGCCAATGATAGTGTGATTGGTTCTTCAAGCACACAAATGGCAAGTAGACCATCTAGTCAAACACTTGCCATTTCCAATCCAACTTCAAATGCATCTGAGAACACTCTTGCTTTTGAAATCAGTTCCATGTCATCTGACAAAGGCAAGAATGAAAATCAACCAGGAAGTAAGAAGAAGGGGAAAAAGAAGAAGAAACAAAATAATTTCCCTCAATGGAAATCATCTGATTCCTCTCCTTCGGCTAGGAAACCTCGTTAACCATGTTTGATCTATAATGATGACCATTTTATGTGAGATTTTCCTCACCACTTTGAAGTCTCAAAGCTTCTGAAGACTTCTAATACATCCGCGGTATTGATTGATCCCTTTACAAATCCAGAGACACATATGGTTGCTACAGACCATGCTTCCACTTCCCAAGTTCTTATGTTATTCGCCTCTAAGCCGAAAAATGATATTTTGGTGTCAACATGATGTAATGATTATGGAAATCAACCATCGTCATCGAATAACCAGGGCAATGAATCTAATCCTTCAACTTCAACTTTGTCTAATACTATTCCACCACCTATTTCACTGGAGTTAACAATAAAACCACCTAAGGGAGTTGTACATAAATCAACATTTAATCCTTGATCTTGAGTTGCATAGAACTATAACATAGTAGAAGATTTGGCTCAATCACCTTCTGCTATGTCAATGCTTGAGGTGCTTTAGAACTGCCCCTCCCAAAAGCAGGCTTTGTTGTCAGCAATTGGTGGAATCAATCCAACTGATTCCAATCTTGTGGTTTTCAACCATGCAGGTTATACGCCATAGTTACCAGCACAATTAGCATTCCTGATTCAAGTAAATTCCTTGAATAAAATTATTCACCGAACCATTATTAACGAGGGGGCATCTACTTGTATTATGTCTATGAATTGCTGGAAAACACTTGGCTCACTGCCTTTGTCACGTTCACCAACAATGTTAAAAGCTTTTGACGATCGCACATATACACCTTGTGGAATATTGAGTAATCTACAAATCAAACTAGGAGGCAAAACAATAATTGTTGAAGTTGAGGTTGTTGATGGACCCCTTGACTACAACATTTTGCTAGGAAGACCGTGGGTTTATGCTATGGCTACTATGGTTTCAACATACTTTCGTATGATTTCATTCCCTCATAAGGGTGGAATCACAGTTATCGACCAACTTGCCTTATTTGCCTCTAGTTCACAGGCTATTGGAAGCATTTCAATAGTACACAGACCCCCACTATCTCTTCAAAGCATTGTGTAGGTATCTTCAAGGAGTCTTCCCTAATGGGTACTTTTTCACTACCACCACCATCAAACTTGGCAAAAGTGGCAAAATTTGAGACTTGCAACATGATATCTTCCACTTCATCTGACTTAAGGAAGATTACCAATAGTTTTGAAGTTGATAGTAGTAATGAAATCATGTCGTTAAGCCCTATTGAGCTTGCATAGAAATCAATCGTTCTAGCTTGTGTGTCAAACCCAAATCCATCTTCATCAATTTTATGGGTAGATCGTTCATTAGAATATGGTATTTCCTCCAATCATTTTTCAAGCATATTTTCTACTAATGAAGGAATCATCCAATCAATGATGACAGAAGGAGAACCATGGGAAGATTATCGTCATCGTTCCCATCTTCTAGATTACATAGAAGATTATTCAAATGAACTTAATCACCCTTCATTTGTCGATTTCCTTTCAAATTCTCTTTTCATAGATATAGTAGATTCTAAGAGAAACTTGTCAAATATCAAAGAAACTATTTCTATCAATATTTCGACCAAACCTAACATTGTAGAAAACATTCATGTTGGAAAATCTTGTTCTCCTTCAGAACTTGATGTTTACCATGTCTCTTTCATGAATTCCGAGATATATTTTCATGGTCATATCAGGAGATGCCAAGAATTGACTCTAGTATAGTTGAACATGAAATCAAAATATATCCTGATGTCAAACCAGTGCGAAAGTGCCTCCATCCTATTCATCCAAAGAAGGCTACTGCTATTAAAATAAAAGTTGAAAAATGTTTGCATGTTGGTTTCATTTACCATGTTACTCTTACTGATTGGGTTTCCAATATTGTTCCTGTCATGAAGAAACAAGGGACAATATGAGTCTACGTCTATTATAGGGATGTTCATCAAGCTTGTCCAAACGAAAATTATCTAACTCCCTTTATCGACCAGATTATTGATGAATGTGTTGGATGTGAAATATTCTCATTTATGGATGTTTTCCGACTATAACCAAATCAATATCCACCCAGAGGACCAATCTAAAACTTGTTTTATTTTCCCATAGGGCACATTCTCTTATAGGAAACTCCCTTTTGGTTTGAAGAACGTAGAGGCAATTTTTTAGAGGGAAATGAATTATGCCTTGCATGACATCAAACATATTGTTAAACCATACCTTAATGATTTACCTGCTCATTCACGAAAGTGGAATGATCACCCGCAACATTTGAGAGCTATATTTTATGGTGCCAACACTACACAATACAATTCAATCCGCACAAATGTGTGTTTTGTGTTGGTCATGGTCGTTTTCTTGGATTCATAGTGTCTAAAGAGGGAATTTGACTCGATCCATTTAAGGTTCAGGAAATTCTTGACTTGCCTCCACCTTCCAATCTACTACAGTTACAGAGACTCCAAGGGAAGGCTAACTCTATGAGGGGGCTCATTCCCAATTATGCTGAAATGGCTAAAGGATTTACTCGTCTTTTGAAAAAGGGGATACCCTTCCATTTGGATTAGGTTGTGATAGCTTCCTTTGATGCTCTTAAAGATACCTTGATTAGAGCCTCATTAATGTATACTCCGAATTATCAAAATGACTACTTCTTGTATCTCACCACTGCAGATACAACCATTGGAATGGTTTTAGTCCAAGAAGAAGATGGGATTGAACATCCAATATATTATTTTAGTCACAATCTCAATGACACAGAAGTTAACTAATCTTACGTCAAAAATCTAACTCTGGTTTTTGTTCAAGCTGTACACATATTTTTCCACTACATCCTACTCTGAAATACCACTATCATTTTGGATTGCAACCCTATGACATATATTTTGTCATGACAATTGCTTGGGGGAAAATACTCAAAATGGATCGTCATTTTGTAGGAATTTGATTTGGAATTCATCAAATCCAAATCAAAGAAATCTCTAGTTTTCGTCGAGATTCTTTGTGACCTTCCCTCGAATACCATTGATTCAACATCAAAACCATCAATTTTGGATGAGTCTCTGTTCATGATATCATCATCTGACCCATGGTATGGAGATATACTAATTTATCTCCAAGCCCAAACTTTCTAGCCTGATACCTCTCACTCGCAACATTGACATATACGATACCAAGCCAAATATTATATGATCATTGGTGACACTCTTTACCGTCATGGTATCAATACGATTTTACAAAGGTGCCTCACTCATGAGGAAGCCAAGAAAGTTTTGAATGATTCTGATTTAGGTGCTTGTGGTGGACACTTATCTGGTTAAGCTACCACAAAGAGAATTTTTTGTGCTGGTTACTTCTGGCCTACCATATTCAAACATTGCATTATTTCCATCAGAAGTTGTCATGCATGCTAGATCTATGACTGTAAAGCTAAATTACCACCTACACCATTGCATCATGTCGTCGTTTTTGGACCATTCACCAAATGGGCCACTGACTTCATGACATGTAACCCCACCTTAGAAGGGGGGCATGGGTACATTATAGTCGTCGTTGACTATTTCACAAAATGGGTTGAGGCAATGCCAACATTAAACAACAGTGGCAAGATGGTTGCACTTTTCTTTTTCAACCATGCGGTTCCTATTGGGTTGTGTTATATTCTTTCCATGACTAGCCCACGTAGTTAACCAGGGGGTTAAAGGGGGGCCAGAGCCCCCCTTCATTGCGCCGATTATGTAGCAGGGGGGGTGGTCACAGGGGGTTTGAGGTGTACCCATAACCCCACTTTATGGGGTTTGCGGCAACACCCTGGAAAATTTTGGATTTGGACCCTATGTTAGGTTGGGCGGACCCACCTATGGTTTAGTGCATGATTTTCACACATGTTTTTTGGACGCGATGGTTTTCAGTCCATGGTATTGGATGCTTCGACATGTATAAATATGTATTATAACATTGAAAGGAATATAATGAAAAATCAAGTTGGCAGTCCTGGTTTTCGGATCCATGGGAAAATCTCTGTGTATATGTGTTTTATGTGTTATGCTCTCGTATTGGTTATTTTCTGTGTTTTAGAATTCGTATGCAGGTATTTTTTATACGGGGTTAAAACCTACATTTGGTATCAGAGGTATTTTGGCTTCAAGGGGATGCATTTATTGCTAAGGGGTTTCGCTCAGGCCTGTGGTAGACCTTTCTCAGTGGGAGATCTGCAAGATCAATTCTATGGTGAAAGAAGATGGCGAGCAGTGGAAAGATAGAGATCACGAAATTTACTGGTCAGAGTTTGAGTTGTGGAAACTCAAGATGGAGGATCTGTTGGTGGATAAATATCAGTGGATCGCGGTAAATCTAGGTACTAAACCAACAGGAGTGTCTGATGAAGAATGGAAGAAGTTGGATCGGAAGGCAAAGAGCACAATACTACTCTATGTCTCTGATTCAGTATTGTTGAATGTATCATGGGAAGCTACGGTGAAGGCTTTGTGGGACAAGTTAGGGACTCTGTACCAATCTAAGTCTCTGGTGAATAAATTGTTCCTATGGAAAATGTTGTATAACCTGAGGATGAAAGATGGAGACTTGGTGACAGAACATCTGAATGCATTTAATACTGTGGTAATTCAATTAGCATTTGTTGATATTAAAATTTCAGATGAAGATAAGTGCATTAGTTTGTTGTGTTCTCTACCAGATTCATGGGATAGTCTGGTTATTGCAATAGGTATCAATGCAACTGCCTTGCAGTTTGATGAAATAGTCTCATCCTCGCTGATGGAGGAGATGAGACGGAAAAATATGGAGATCCAGAATAGTGATGCCTTATCTATACAAGGACGGTCCTAGCACAGAAACAAAAATAAGTCATCGAGTGGGAGATCTAACTCTAGAGGGAGTTCTAAATCTCCAGGAAAACCTGTAAAGGGGGTATGATGGAAATGCGGAAAGGAAGGCCACTTTAAAAGGGACTGTAAATCTAAAGTTCCTAACAAAGGAAATGGATATAATGAGGCTCCTTCTGCAGAGTCGAAAACCACCTCAGATGAAGGTGGGGATGTGTACTTGGCTTCTTCAAGTACACATGTAGATCATGAGGCATGGTTGATTGACTCAGGTGCATCCTTTCACTTCACTCCCCATAGAGAGTGGTTCTGCGAGTGTGAGAAATATGATGGTGCTAATGTCTTCTTGGGAGACGACAGGAAGGCTAGAATTGTTGGTCATGGAAAAGTAAAGTTGAATTTGCAAGGTGGAAGGGTTAGACGCCTCTAGATGTTCTACATATTCCTGCATTAGCCGAAAATCTGATTTCTGTAAGCAAGCTGGATGATGCAGGTGTAAAAACAGTGTTTGAGAAGGATACCTACAAAATGGTTTGGGGAGCACTGGTATTGATGCAGGTAGTTTAGATTGGAACTTTGTACAAGCTGTAAGGTAGCACTATTATTGATGGGTGCAATAGTTCTATGGTTCCTGAAAGTGGAGCAAAAAGTCTAGTGGTCTCTGGAGAGAAGATCATGTTGTGGCATCAAAGGTTTGGACATATTGGAGAGAAGGGCCTTCGAATACTTCATGGTAAAGGTATGGTAGAAGGTATGAGTAATAGCTCTTTGGATTTTAATTTTTGTGAAAATTGTGTATATGGGAAGCAGAATCGGGTGAGTTTCCCCTATGGTAGTAAAAGGGCGAAATAGATATTAGAACTTGTGCACAGTGATGTGTTTGGACCTTTGAAGGTTCCATCACTGGGTAAGTCTATGTACTATGTATCATTTATAGATGACTTCTCAAGGAATGCATGGATATATTTCCTTAAGAAGAAATCTGAAGCCTTTGACAAGTTTAAAGAATTTAAGGCTCTCGTGGAAAATCAGAAAGAGAAGAAGATAAAGGTGCTGAGGACAGATAATGGTGGAGAGTTTTGCAGTAAGGAATTTGAAGAATTCTGTAAGAAGTGTGGTATATCACGACAGAAGGCTACTCCATATACACCTCAGCAAAATGGAGTTGCAGAAAGAATGAATAAGATGTTGATGGAAAGGGAAAGAAGCATGCTCAGTGGTGTCGGGTTAGCACAAGAATTCTGGGCAGAGGCGGTGGATACCACATGTTACCTGGTCAATAGGTCACCTTCATCAGCGTTGGAGGATAAGACTCCACAAGAGGTATGGACTGGTAAGAAACCCTCTCTTTCACATCTGAGGGTATTTGGATGTGATGCATATGTACATGTTCGAAAGGCAAAAAGAACCAAGTTGGATAGTAAATCTGAAAAGTGTATCTTTATTGAGTATAAGGAAGGTTTAAAGGGTTCTAAGCTTTGGAACCCAGTAACAAGGAAGGTTGTGTACAGCCAAGATGTGGTGTTTAGAGAGGTGAAAGATGTTATTAAACATGAATTCTAACCAAAGGAACCTGAGAAGATAGAGTTTGAGCTAAAGGAGGAAGAATCAGACTCTACAGTAGAGGAGGAATCAGAAGATGAAGAGCCACAAACTCCAGCTATGAAAAGATCAGTTCGAGAAAGAAGGCAGCCAAAAAGGTATAGTCCATCTGCTTTCTATTCAAATTTTTCTTTATCTATTACTGATGATGATCCAAAACTATGAAGGAAGCAGTAGATTCAGAGGATGGAAAACTTTGGAAAGAGTCCATGGTTGATGAAATGGCATCTCTGCACAAAAATAAGGCTTGGGATCTGGTGGAGTTACCGGCTGGAAGGAAACCCATTAGTAGCAAATGGGTGTTAAAGAAGAAGACAAATGCAAAAGGAAAGGTGGAGAAATACAAAGCTCGGTTCGTAGCAAAAGGTTATTCCCAGGAATTGATTTTGGTGATATTTTTTCTCCTGTTGCCAAGGTAACTTCTATTAGATTACTTTTATCTGTTGCTATTGCTTTTGATTTTGAGGTAGAACAGATCAATGTGAAGACAACATTTCTTCACGGGGATCTAGAAGAGGACATCTACATGAAGCAACCTAAAGGCTTTGTAGTGAAGGGTAAGAAAGAACTGGTATGCAAGTTAAAGAAGTCTTTGTATGGGTTAAAACAGTCACCAAGGATGTGGTATCAGAAATTTGATACATTTATACGGGGACTTGGCTTCACCATAAGCAAAGGAGATCACTGTGTTTATTTTAAATTAATTGGTGACCATGTTATTTATCTGGTCTTGTATGTGGATGATATGTTGCTGGTTGGAAATGAAAAAGAAATTATCCAGGATTTGAAGACCCAATTGTCCTCCAAATTCGACATGAAAGATCTCGGTGCTGCAAACTATATTTTGGGCTTGGAAATTAAAAGAGATTGGGCAAAGAGGAAGATCTAGTTAAACCAGAGGAAGTATGTTGAGACAGTATTGTAGAGGTTTAATATGCAGGATAGTAAACTGGTGAAGGTTCCTATTCCTGTAGGTGTGAGGTTATCTGCTGAACAGTGTCCCAAGACAGATGAAGAGGAAGAGGACATGTCCCGTGTTCCATATGCAAGTGCAGTCAATAGCCTAATGTATGCAGTGGTTTGTACTAGACAAGACATTTCACATGCAGTGGGAGTATTGAGAAGGTTTATTTCAAAACTAGGAAAGGAGCATTGGACAGCAGTGAAGTGGGTTTTCAGGTATTTGCATGGCACTAGTGATTATGGTTTGTGCTACCAAGGAAGACCAGGATTGGACAGAGTGTTGGATATTCGTGGCTTTGTTGATGCAGATTGGGCTAGAGATTTGGATTAGAGAAGATCTACAAGTGGGTATGTGTTTAACCTATTTGGAGGCGCAGTCAGTTGGATGAGTAAGAAACAATCTATTGTGGCACTATCAACTACAGAGGCGGAATACATGGCAACCACTCATGCAAGCAAGGAAGCAGATTGGTTGCAAAGATTGTGTTCAAGTATGGGGTTAGTACAAGAAGCTATAAGGATAGACTGTGACAGCCAAAGTGCAATTTTCTTGGCAAAGAACCCCACATATCATTCAAAGACAAAGCACATTGATGTTCAGTATCACTTTGTGAGGGATATGATAGAATACAAAAAGGTGTTGTTGGTAAAGGTGGACACTTCGAAAAACACTGCAGATGCATTGACAAAATCTGTGAGCTCTGAGAAGTTATCTTGGTGTAGAGAGACAATGGGCATTTTAGGGTTGGAAAAATTACTAAGCTCTCTTATGTCCCCTTGTGGAAAGAAAACAACAAGTGGGAGAATGTTGGGTTGTGTTATATTCTTTCCACAACTAGCCCACATAGTTAACCAAGGGTTAAAGGGGGGGTGGAGTCCCACTTCGTTGTGCCGATTGTGTAGAGGGTGGGGGGTCACAGGGGGTTTGAGGTGTACCCATAACCCCACTTTATGTGGTCCGGGCAATGGCCCAGAAAATTTTGGTTTTGGACCCTATGTTAGGTTGGGTGGACCCACCTATGGTTTTGTGCATGATTTTCGCACATGTTTTTTGGACACGATGGTTTTTGGTCCATGGTATTGGATGCTTTGGCATGTATAAATATGTATTATAACATTGAAAGGAATATAATGAAAAATCAAGCTGGAGGTCCCGGTTTTGGGATCCAGGGGAAAATCTCTGTGTATATGTGTTTTATGTGTTATGCTCTCGTATTAGTTATTTTCTGTGTTTTAGAATTCGTATGCAAGTAATTTTTGTACCGGGTTAAAACCTACATTTGGTATTAGAGCTATTTTGGCTTCAAGGGGATGCCTTTGTTGCTGAGGGGTTTCACTCGGGCCTGTGGTAGACCCTGTTCAGTGGGAGATCTGCGAGATCGATTATGGTTACTTCTGGCCTACCATATTCAAACATTGCATTATTTCCGTCAGAAGTTGTCATGCATGCCAGATCTATGACCGTAGAGCTGGATTACCACCTACACCATTTCATCATGTCGTCGTTGTTGGACCATTTTCCAAATGGGCCATTGACTTCATGACATGTAACCCCACCTCAGATGGGGGGCATGGGTACATTATAGTCACCGTTGACTATTTCACAAAATGGGTTGAGGCGATGCCAACATTAAACAACAGTGGCAAGATGGCTGCACTTTTCTTTTTCAACCACATGGTTCCCAATTTGGTGTACCACAGGAAATAGTTATAGATCATGGGTTCAATTTTTGCAATCACATGATGATTGAGTTAATTGCCAAGTTAGGACTTTCACATGATAGTTCTACTCATTATCCGCAAGCTAACAGAAAAGTTGACGCCATTAAAAAAGTTCTGAAGCGAATGCTTCAAAGAATGATAGGGATTCATAAACAAAACTAGCATTTAATCCTGTACTCTGTTTTGTGGGCATATGGAACCTCGGGTAGGAATGGAACTGGATTCACACCCTTTCAATTGGTGTATGGTCTAGAGGCAATCTTATCGATACAATGTGAAATTTCATCTCTCAAACTCGCGATTGACCTATTACCTGACACTCCTGATGAAGAAGCGTGTTTCTTAGAAATCATCCATCTGGATGAATCCCATCATGAAACCCCATTGGTTAACGAAGCACATAAGAAATGAAACAAGGCGCAATACAACAAAAATTTCAAGCCTCTCATTTTCTTAGAAGGAGAACTAGTCTTGCTTTATGATCAGGAAGCCAATAAACTAGGAGCAGTAAAATTTGAACCGTTATGGATAGGTCCTTATATTGTCAAGCGTGTTTTGGAAAAAGGAGCCTACGAGTTGGTGGATTATGATGGAATTCCATTTTCGTAGCCCCAAAATGCATTGTTTCTCAAGCGTTACTATGCTTAATTGAGTGTAGTAAAAATCATTGTATATATGCTTTAATTACATGTGTGTGTGTGAGTGTGTATTTTAGAGTTCTTATATGGTTAAGTAATCTGCTTTACATTTGTTGTAGATGTCAGAACCTTTGGAACCATTTGTTCGTTATGCCGATGGTGCTAGTCGTAGTATCCAAAACCTATCTTCTGCAGCATGGGCCATTTTTGGTCCAAGTGGTGAGTTAGTGAGTTTTCAAGGGATTTGTATCGGTCGATCAATGAATAGTATCATTGAGTATAGTGCGTTGATTGACCTTCTCTCATTAGGCTAGACTCGCAACTCACTGTACTACAAATAACAAACATTTATACCATCTAAAACCCAACGATTCTCCATATGTTCCTTAGAGTTTGTCTTTTGGAAAGACATTTTGGGTACATTCAATATCAACATATTTCCAAAAACTTGAACACATTAACTGATTCATTAGTGAACTATGTGTTAAAGAGACATTTGCGACACATGTAAAAGTAAATTTTCAATTCACATCATTAGTTGAATAGGATTGCATATAACCATATATATATAAACTCTAAAAGTAAAAATTTATAGATGTTTTAAAAGCTTTTACAAAATTTGTGTCCAAGACATGTTTGGTCATCTAACCTAAAAACTCAGAATGCATGCAAAAATCATCCTAAGTAGACCTAGTGATTCTCATGATAATAGGTCATAGCCTGAGCTATCATGCGCAAGAGTCGCATCCAAGGGCCGGGAACACCAATAGTATGTCGTTGTAGCCTCATAGGTAACTCCTTGATCTGGACATCCAGAATACTAAGGGTTAATCCCTCTACATGATCCTCCAACTCTGTCAGTGTCTCAGCAAAATCCAAATCCTGGAGAACTTCTCTCCCAACATTTCTCCGCGCTAGCCCACCTGCCTCCTGTTGTATCTCATAGGTTGAATAGTACCCACATCTGTATGCATGAGAATGACTTTATTTTAGTCTTGGAAACATCAAAACACAAAAACATATAGAAAATTAAAAATAAAAAAAACATTTGGTCAAAAACAATTTACCTATAACACCCCATTCAGTGCCCACTGCTAAGCTCAACTCTAGATCTCCACGAAAATTGATCCATGTATGGATGCTCCTCAATGGCAATGTGTTTTTGATTGATCCAATTGAAGAACGTAGTGGAAAGTGTAATTGATGACTGACCAGTATGTCTAGCCATCAATTCGACCCACCTCTACATTCGTGGATCTCTAAGACCAGCTACACCCAATGTTACATGCTGAGGTTGCATCAATGGAATTCTCTATAAGGTAAAAGAAATTACGAGTGATCCATAGCTAAAGTTATTTCTCTTACTACTCTTTACCTTTGTCAGCCACTCTCTCAGTGAAGAAAGTACTGCCTCGCACCAGTTGAATAAAGTTGGCTCAAGACACTCAAGTGCATACTGCATGTATGATATATTCGCCAGATGAAGTGTCACACTGCCTACCAACTTTGCAATGGTAAAAATGATTGTTATCAAATGAAAATCACAAATATCTTTGATGATTATCTTTCCGTCCTTGCTAGACTGTGTACTTGGCCGACAAAATTGTTAAACATAGTTCCTCACTGATTCCCCTCCACGAGAAGAACCTGAAAGTGATATGGGGGCACCACGTCTCGAAAACCCTGTAAGAAAGTAAACATCATTGATCACAATAGTGACCACTTTGTCCCTTATATGAAAAGCCTAATTCATTGGATCCCTTGCATGAACTAGGAACTGCAATAGTTCTGATTCTTGCCTCATTCTTGACAACCTGAAGTATTTGAGAAACCCACAGTTTTTGAGGGCCTCAACTATACCAAGATTATTTAAGGAAACTATGCCTTGCTCTGCATGCTCTCTTTCTTGCCAAGTAATAGACATTTTGATCCAATGAAAGCCTGAAATCAAACCATAAGCTTAGTTAGGATCCTTTTCATGCAAAAAACTGGAGAAATTTTGGGCCAAATTGGTGAAACAAGTTTGTGAAACTCACCCAGCGCAGCTCAGCCAAGGAGACAATATGCTGCAGAGAAGCTAGCCTTCTATCTAGGTGTTCCTCAGTGCATTTTTCAACATGGAAGCCTACGCTGATCCCAAGGTGTAATATTCAAACCCCAGGGGCCCTAAAAACCCTAAAATCTTGCATGAAACAGTAAAAGAATGACATGAAAAGAAAGAGGAGGGTAGCTCTCCCACCTGGTCTGGATGACATGAGAAATGATCCATAGATTCTCTCACAATTAGCTACTGAAGATCGAGGTAAAAAACAGGGTCAGAGCACACACTCAATGATAAATATCAAATGGTGAAAGTAACATGGTAAATTCTTGTTTTTATGTTTATTTCATGATCATTAAATGAGTAAACTTTAGTATTTACCTATTTTTACCAATGAAACAGGTATGTTTAACCTGTTTGGTGTTGCTTTGAACATATTTACAGTTGAATTACAGAATTTGACATGCATGATCGTGAATTGTACTTTGACCACAGAGCATACTTTTATCTCTTTTTTGAGCTTTGTTAAACATCGAAAAAGGAAACCCCTTAGAGTCCTCCTTAAGCTCTTTTTAGACTGTCAAAATATGAAAAGATTGTTGAGCACTTGTCCTTTTCAGCTAATTAACAGATTGGAAATGACATCTACTTAGTATAAGTTTAACCCTTTTCCAGACCGAGATAGATTATTTACGAAAAAGGAGTACATTGATCGAACATGGTCAATAGGTTCTCTCTTGTATTGTTTTATGCTTTTTCTGATTTGAGAGACAAATCTACGAAAAAGAATTTGTGGAGTTTTCTTTTTGTCCCTTTTCAAACTCTCTAAACATGAAAAGGATTGAGTTATCATTGTTGTTAAACTCGTTAAAACATCAAATAGCAAGAAACTTGTCCATCATGACAACACTGAGTTTCACCTTCACTAGACTTGTTAAAGCACTACATAGAGATGGATTCACCCAAAGGGTGGAATTATACAACAAGCATATGTTATCCTCCTCAAGCTTGATAAAAATAAAGAGGTATTGGTCAGCAATGACTGGGGAAAATGGGAAAAGGGGTAAACCACTTTATGGCAACAGGTCGCTCTTGAACATGACACTTTCACTTCATCACTGTGACTACATGGGTTGGGTTATCTTCTTGATGGTCATCATACCTTGGTCTATCATACCATCCATTACTTTGGTTTTGGGTCAATGCTGCCAATTCATTTAGTGTCACCGACATGTTCAAGAGAAGTCACTAAGTTAAAATTCATCCTTTGCAATACTCATAAACCTTCATTTTCATGACCGCCATTCTTGAACCTTATGTCATCAATCAAATTCCGTCTCCAAAATAATTACACTCATTTCATGTCCTTGATGTGGGATACATGAAGGTCCTTCTGTGACAAGTCACATCTTGTAGACATCAGTACATTATCCAAGAAGTTGACTTAGAAACACCCTTCCAATACCTTGAGGCTTGCATACATCAATGGCAGGTTTTTCACTTCGACGATAGGTTGGCATCATTAGCCTTTGACCGAAAGAATTAGTATGCTATTTAACATCAAAACATCCATTTACACCGTGCAGAATGTACTGCAGTACCTTGAGGATCATTATCATTATCGATGATTTCTCTCGCGTTTGTTAACAGCTTACATCATTAGCTGGTAATCAGATGGTGTCTTCCCATGTTTGACTTTAGATCACATATTCACATGGTTAGACTTGTACTTGAGCAAACGATTGAACGAGATAGAAGACCCTGGATCTAGTTTCATCCATCTGGGTTGCGATTTCAGGAAAGTACCAAATCATCCATACAATGGCTTTACATTGATGGTCATCCCATCATGGGTCTATATCTGTAGATAGTTATCTATGTACTTGTAAGGAAAGTTTATATGCTGAGCATGGGTATGCCTTCCCTCAACAATTCATGAATAAAAATAAAAATATCATGATATTATGTATTGTAATCGATGCAGGTCATCATCCACTTCGGAACCTTCTCATCACATCATAAAGCATATCACTTGACATTATCATTTTTGACTTCATGCTTTAGGGGGCAGCTATTATAGATCCATTTCAACACATCACTCCCATAATTCATATAAGTACCATTAGGGCTCATCAAACCCTAGTTCAATTGCTACATGCCCTGGACAAGTCATGAATTTGAATGCCTCCTTCCCAGAGAGTTTCTTGTCATGAAGCCCTCCAGAAATGCCTCCTTGAAGGACCAACATAGCCTTGGTCAGGGGTAAGTGTGCTTCAGTGTAGGTAGGCCCATATCAGGGTGCTTTCTAGAGCACTTAGGCCCACTTTGACCTACACTATGAGAGATTGAGTGAAATCGTCATAGAGTTTTGGGAATATTCTTATATTCTGGAGCCATCTAGAAGATTCCCACACTTATCATCTCCTATGAGCTTGAAATTGGATAGGGAATGAGTTAAGTAACATCCTATCCTCTCATCCCTTCCTCCATAGAAACTAACTCTATGTTTGGAAGGCCATTCAATACCCTCATTTATGACCAAACCTCCTCCATTGTCCTATAAACTGAGCACTCATCTAAGTTATTAGGGGCTAGACTCTGAGAATTTGTAAGGAGATAATTTTGGTGTGAGGTTTGAGATTATAAGCAATTACTTTTATGCTACTGGAGTGTTGTGCTTTTGATGTGATGTTGGTTGGAACCCAAGCTGGAAGAGTGACAATGAATTAGACTTCATGGTTGTAATTCTTCCTTCTACTTAATAAAGTTGTTTACACTTCTTTTCTTCTTGTATGATGATTATATGTGTAAATGCTTTCAATTTCATTTGCTTATAGTAGATAGATCTCTTGCTTTGATTGGTTTTTGTCCTCTGTTTATGATTGTAGGTTCTTGTTGAGCAGATTAAGTTTGTGTTGTGCTCTACAACAACCCCCAATTTCATATAGATGGTATTTTTATAACTATAATAATATGAAATGGGTTTCTTTTTATTTAATTGGTATCAACTTAATATTATTCAAAAAGGTTCGAAAACAACATGAAAACATTACAAAGCCTTTTTGATAAACCAATTAATCGGTCTAATAACATATAAATGAGTAATCTTTTATCATTGCGATAAAGCGATCGCAAGATCGCATATCGCAATGACAGAGGAGGCATAATTTAGAGACCCATTGGTTTTCTCGGACGCGACAACACGCAAAAGGCCATCGGATATCGGCAATGACGAGTTATCATAGCAAAAGCCCCTTTCGCTCCGATGCGATGCAATATCGCTATCGGCGATCGAAGATGTACCATGCATGCTTTTCAAAGCCCTTAGTTAATACTCCTGATGCGAATTGGCAATATCGCTATTGGAAATCGGGGATTCCAAAAGGAACCAATATAACAATTTAAGTTTTCCCCGACGGCCGATTGCGATAAAGCTAAAAGCGCAGATTTCAAAAAGATTGATAAAGCCGGGATATTACGATTAATTTGTATTAAAGGCCTTATCTTCCCAATAGCGATTCACTTGCGCTCAACCGCCAAAACATCCAAGACACGCTTAAACGAATCATTCGGCCAATAAACGATATGATGGGCATTTAAAGGATTGACAGGTTTTAACGGCCATTTAATGAAATAGCAAGTCTAAAAAAATCTTTTCACAGATTGTATCCGCGGCCACTTTAAGTTAATCCTTCATCATGCATCGATTAATATATCTCGCTCATATTTGGTTTGTGCTACCAATTCTCTGTATTACGTTCATTTTCACTCCTGTGCAGAGCTCTTCCGAAGCAGTAGATTTAAGCAGAATGGGGAAGAAGTTTAAGAAGACTCCAATAGCTTCTGCTTCGCTAGCCACAGGACAACTCATCGCTGATCCAGGAGCTAAAAGAAAAGGATTCATATCCGACACTACATGTTTAGGACTCGGCAAAACTACTTGGCAAAGTACTTATAATTTGATTGAGGCCGAAGAACCCGAGGTGACAACAGTGCAAGCCACAGCAGATACGACTCGAAAATCTGATGCTACTCTAAAGGATTTAGCCAACTCTTTCCTTCATCGGATAGCATCTCGGGAACAAATTCTCCCATATATGGATGTAGTGAGGAGGGCAATTGACGAAATCCCAATTACAGACAGAATCTTTTGCACCATGGATGGGATAATCTTTGGTTCATTTCAACCTAATGATTTGAGGCAAATGTATCATTTGCCTGTACCAGAGGAGAAGTACAACAAGGCATTCTTGGAGAAATTCGGAGATGAAAATGAAATTGAATCCGAACCCATTCAGGATTGGAGGAAAAATCCAGCAAAACACAAGCATGAGTCTTCGGGTAAGTACTCTGTTGATTCTCTATGTTCTCCTTATTGTTATGCTGGGATAATGATGTGTAGATTGTGGGGGTTACATGATTCTGCAAATTTCACTATAGAAATGGTTCCTTTGATGGAGGCAACATGTAATAGTGAAATAATGGATTGGGCAACTGTACTGTCAGATAAGCTAGCAACCGCAGTTCTTGATTTTAGAAGCAAAACCCGCATCACTGAAAGGTTTATTCCCCCATTCTACTATAGTGCTTACATCTTGGACACCCTGTGTTTTAATTCTGAATTTCCTGTGCTTGGATGGAGGTGGACTCCACAAGACCCCATCCCCATTCATATATACCATCAGAAGTTGTGGAAAACTTACTATAAGCACCATTTATATCAAGTTTGCAATGGTTTTATGTTACCCATTCACTACTCTATTTTTGATAAACCTGCTCCTAAGATTTCCTACCAAGCAGGGGTTGATTTGACATCCATAGGAAGATGGTTTGGAGAGGAAAAATTTACCTATGTAAGAATTTTCAGCAGCCAAGCCAAACCTCATGTCCTCCCTTTGTACATACCTGATAAACTGTTGGCTAGGGAGATAGCCTATCAGATTACATCCGAAGGAGTTACACTAACTTTAAAGAACAAAAAGAAGCAGGTTTGGCCCTCTTTTCCTCTAAGATGTGGTGTCTACACTCTGCATGACTTTAAACATGCAGAGAAAGAAGCTGAAAAAATAAAGGCATTAAGTCTAGCAACTCTTCCTAATAGGCGATTTGATCCAAACAAAGTCACCTATAATGCACTTGAACAGGAAAAATTGACAAAGTTTGATCATAAAGAAGATATGTTCGATGACCTGTTCTCCTCAGCTGAGTCAATGTCCCAAGTTAAATCGCTGGCCAGAATGGAATATAAGGATGACAGGTTAGTTGAATTCAACAGACTTAGAGAACAGAGGCTGCGAACTCTGCTTCTAGATCTGTTAGCAAGAACCCCAACGACAAAATCAAGCGAGCCTGAGCAGCGACTCACTAAGGAACCTCCTGTTACATCAAAGGAATAGGAGGAAGTGCATATGAAAAAACAAGAGGAAACCGAGACAAAAGGGTAGGAACAGAGCAGCACAGAGGTGAATGTAGATGCCCAGATTTACTCGAAATTTCTCCAGGAATGGCAGCAATTCGACTGAATCATCAGCAATCTTGAGTGCTCGAAGGAAGCCGAAACATCAAAAGCGGCTGACACACAGGATATAACTTCAAAACAGGTTCCAAGTGGAACCGGCGGCCTACCCAGTTCTAAAGAAGTAGAGATAATCCCTAAGGATCCCTCCGGTCAGATTATTTTGCAAGTAGAAGAAATTCCTCCCTTAGATGTCTTTTACAGCCCAAAACACAAGGTTGTGGTAAAACGATAGTGGAAAAGGAGAAGGACTGATCAACCTTCCCTATTCCCTGAACAAACAGTGATGGGCAACATGGTTTGGAAAGAGGAATTTGATCCCTCTGATGACCTAACAAAACTATCCCAATATGCTGGAGCCCATTCGGCAGCTACAATAGACAAGGCATCAGAGGTGAGTACTTTATTAAAAGGAAAAGACCAGGAGATCTTTTCACTACAAGCACAACTATCAGAGGCACAGCAAAAGGCAGAGCAAGCAGAACAGCAATTGTTTACACAACAACAAATAAATAATCAATTGAATAAACAATTGGAAGAAGAGAAATAGAGGATTGATTACAGTGCAGCTCAAAAGCAGAAAGAGCTGTCTGAGGCATTGGCACAACTAAAAGCAGTAAATGAACAAATGCTGAAGTCGAAAGATGAGAAAATTACTCAACTATCAGCCCAGCTAGAGAAAACAAAGAATCTTCCACAACTAGCTGAATTTAGAGCAGAGGCATTACAGATAAACAAGGCATTGATAACACAGATAAAGCTTTTATGTCAACAAATCGCCCAGGTGGAACCTTTATGCAACTTGACGACATCAATAGGTGAAAAATCGGAAAAAGCTAGAACAGACTTGGATCAAGCCGATGAAACACTAACTAATTTTCTTGAGTGGCAAGACACCGATGAGGGACAGGCGGCTAATTTGCCAAAAATCCTAGAATCACATAAGGAAATATTATTTACGGAATGGCAGTCCCAGTTGATGAAAGCAGAGAGAGCAATTTCAAGATGCAAATTAACCACAATTAATTTGGTTGAATTGGTTAATGATACTCTCTACTTGTCTAACATGATTTCTCAATGTACCCCAGGTAAATTGACAGCGGCCAAAACATTGGAGCAGTCATGTTATCCGGAACTAGAGAAGAATGGGAGATTAATCAAAGGAATTAACAGTTTCACATGGGACACCTATTGGTTCTTCTTAGTCAAACCATACAGCCAGAGAGCTACCCTCAAATGCCTCACAGATGCAATCGTGTATATCATTCCCGATATATAGGATGCCACCTATGCTGCCCAACTCAATTCTCGTCTCAACAGACCACCAGAGGTGGAACCAATGCTTGCGATATGCCAGCTCAGGTCTAAAGGAAAACGGCCTAAATGATGATTCATGCCACCGACTACCAGATTGCCGTGAAGGAGATATTCAGAATCAAGTTACACCAATTAAGTAGGATTTTAGTTTCATAGGTAGTTAGCTTAATCAAGTATTTATAGATCCTTTCATGTATTTAGAAAAGGTCATAAGTTTTGTATATGACTTAAAACCTGAAGTTGCACTACTGTACTTCAGGCATATTCTTTTATAAAAACTGGGCCAATCATTCTGATTTTGACAAAGAAGCTTTTATGCGGATGTGCACTACTGTCTTTGTTTGAAAGTATTTCTGAGTCGGAAGAAGAATTTCAAATAGCGATTGATATTGGGAGTGATTAGCAGCTCATATGGTACTATTATCTGTGTCTGAGTTCATTATTTTTATATGAATTGTCGTTTGATTGCTTTTGCTATTATCGGATATATGCATGTGTTTTTAATAGCATTCTTTATTCCTTCCACTACTGGATGTTTACAGCATGCTTTTCTTTTGATCATATATATATCGATAATATAAATGATAAGTGTAGCAATATTGTGTTAATCACTTTGTTTAACTATTTAAACAAAGTAATCATTGAATGAATAAATGTCTATGTTTATTAGATAGAGTCATCTATATGCCCGTCAATAAACAAAGATCATCAAGCGCTACATTTCAAAGGATAATAGTTCCCGGGATTAGTAGTAGTTCTTTTATTTTTGCTGATAGATTAAATTATTCACCTATCATTACATTAGATAATCAATCGTTCATCCACCCCTTTTATTCATTATTGGGAAACTGGTCCCATTATACCCAGTCGGAGCCACCATTCCAAATGGAAAAGGACTTGTATTAAGGTCCGGACCGGGTGGTTATCCCCCAATGTTGATACAACGATTTTCGGGGCATCAACATTTTTGGCACTAGAAGGAGGGCCTCAACTATGAATGGCAAGCAAACCCAAATCTACAAACCATTCTAAGAGTAATTCTCCCTCCACATCACCTCGTACTTTCCAATTGCATGTTGGTTCTCCAGTATCCAAACAAGAAGAAGAGGAATCAACTACCAGTGCTCAAACCCACAATACTCTAGAACAATTAAGTCTTGAATCTCCTGAAGTTCAGTCTCTCATCCATAAACTTCAAAGCTTCTCGATATCACCACAGAAATCTGAGGTATCTCAAAGCAGTGAGACTTCACAATTCAATCTACCTCACCCTCTCACCAGACTTCAGAGTGGAAAGCTCGGTATTGAACCTACTGAGTTCCCTTTACCTAAAAGGAAAAGGGAAAAGAAGAATACTGAAGGATCTGACAGTGAAACACTTTCATCCACATCCTCCATCTCATCTTCCCTAGGGCGAAGTCAACCATCCACTCCCTCATTACATATTGTTGTTCATCAGGGATTAGGAACTTCAACATCCCAACCTGCTCACTCCTCAACATCAATTCCTTCCCAGACATCTGGAATTTCAACAGTAGTATCATCCACTACTGCTGTTATAATGGCAGATCCATGGACCAGGCCTGGTGCAGTCAACATGCCTGCACCATTGCATGCATTACCTGATGCTCCTGAGAAATGGCTACCCAAGTTTAATCCAGATGATGGAACACAAGCTGAGGAACATATTAATAACTTCATGTTAGCAGTTAACTTGAAAGGAGTAACAGAGTAAGATGTTGTCGTTAGGCTTTTCCCTTATACTTTGCAAGGATCAGCAGGATCCTGGTATTTTTCCTTGCCTTCTGGTTCCATTACCAGTTGGACGACTTGCCAAGAACAGTTTCTTACTAAGTATGGTGATGATAGGTCTCTAGCTACATTAATAAATGATCTCTCCAATCTTAGGATAGAGCATAGGGAACCGATTAAAGAATTTAATGCGCGATTCAATAAACTTTTGAATAAAATCCCAACAGCCTCCAAACCAAGTGAGCAAATCAGAAGCGAGTGGTATATAACTGCCCTACCTGCCAACATAGCTATTTTTGTAGATAGGGCTGGAAAACCAACTTTAGATGAAAACATGAAAGAAGCACTTGTTGTGGAGAAACGTATTAATGCTCTAGAGAAGAAAGTTGCTCTTGAAGATAGAAAAACCAAAAAGTTTCTTTTAAAGATGATTCAAAGAAGAAAACCCCAAAAGATCCATATGACATGGAGGGTCTACAAAAGGTCCTCAAGACTATGTCAAATGAAATGGTTGAAATCAAAAAACAAGTAGCTGAAACCTCAACAAAAAGGCCCTTTAGAACTTTCAAGAAAACTGAATCAAAACCACCAAATGTCATATCTAATGCAGATTCAGATCCTGAAGAAGAAGAAGAGGAAACAATCTCACCAACTGATGATGAAGAGGAAGTTGTTGAAAGCCATGGAATGTGGGATTTCATACTGCCTAACTCTGATACAGAAAATGAACAAGAAGCTTTTCCTGTCACTACTAGGAGTAAAAGTACCTCTGAACCTGTTTAGACAACTTCAAAGAAAAGGAGTGCAGGTGCTACTACAACAAAGGAAAAGGTACCCCCAAAGAAGCCACCTGCAACAGTTCCTCAAAACCACCCTTCAACCTCAAATATTTCGTCAACATCTAAGACATTGGTAGTATCTGATTCAATGGATTACAATATTGTTGATGACATGAAAAAGACTAAGGCAAACATTACCATGTTTGAACTTAGTAAATTGAAATATCAGCAAAAATTGCTTCTCAAAGAATTGAATGCTGTTCCTACTTCACCCCTTCCCAGTGCTAAAGCTGCAAATGATTCAGGTCAACCACCGTCTGGTATGGTCGAATCTACTGATGCAGTTCTGATTGGGGATAGATCAAATTCTCATACTCCACCTTTCCTTCTAACCTATGAGATCTACAATAGAAACCTGCACAACTGTTTGATTGACTCAGGGGCATCCTCTAATATAATGCCAGCTTCAGTTTGTTCCAAACTAAACATTGAACCCCAAAAGTCCGCTATTCATATTGTGCAGTTGGACAGGAGTAAAGTCCAGGTTTTAGGGGAAATCAACTCAGTAACTATCAGGCTATCAGCTGATCCTAGAGTAGATCAAAGAATTGATATCTTAATCGCCGATATACCTGAATTTTATGGTTTGATCTTGAGTAGGGATTGGTCTGAAAAACTCCATGGGTATATTTCTACCGATTGGTCTCATATGTGGCTTCCCTACAAGGGAAAGCCAAATCAAATAAAAATCGATCGGGAGAAACACATGACCCATACAGTTATAGAATTTGAACAAGAAAACCAACCAATAGCATTTAATAACAACATTTTGGGGAATTATTCATCTGAGTCATTCTTTGGCAACTTCATTGCCCAACCATCTCCTTTCTCAGTAAACAATTCCACATCTCAGATCGAAAATTATTCACAAACAGATAAGTCAAGATGTTTTAATGATACTGAGGAAACTGTAAATAAAATTGTTAATACTTCTTTATTTTGGTCACTATATTTCGATGGGTCTAAGTCTAGCGAAGGCTCGGGAGCAGGATGTATTTTGGTTAGTCCTCAGGGAGAAAAAACAATGTTGTCCTGTAGGTTGGAGTTTGAATGCACAAACAATACAGTTGAGTATGAAGCCTTAGTTCAAGGACTATATAAAACGATTGGCCTCAAGGTTCAATATTTGAAAATGTCCGGCGATTCTGAAATTATTATCAAACAGGTGAGAAATACAATTCATTGTCTTTCTAGCCATCTCAAACATTATCAGTCACTGGTACAAGAACTCACCTCGCACTTTTCGGCATTCAATATTTCTTCCATCCCCAGATCTCAAAATTCAGCAGCCGACTTGCTAGCCAATGTTGCTTCCAAACTCCTACCTTCCGAAGATTATAGCCCAGATAGATTTTCAGTAGAATTGCTTTTTAGGTCGTCGATTCCTGACAATGTTACTAATTGGAGAGTGTTCAATCACGATGAAGACATTTTACAATTTTTGACTTCCGAAAAGTCCTATGATGATCAGATCATTGAGGAAAGCGAGCATGACCTTCAAATGAGAGGAAAACACGAGGAAAATTCAATACCAAAGCCTGTGGTGAAGCTTGAGGATCTTTATAATATTAAAGACAGGTTTAAACTTGTGACCAATACAAAGCTCCAAAGTTCCACCTTAAGGTCTGAATTGATAAACCTTGGCACTGACCAAAACCCTCAAAACATTAATTTAGGATTAGGACTTTCTGTGGAAGAAAAGGAAGCATTCATTAGACTGTTACGGAAAAATAAACATGTTTTCGCTTGGAAATATGACGATTTAAAGACATACGATACATCCATCATCCAGCATACCATTCCAATGCTTCCCGAACAGAAACCAGTTCAACAAAAGTTGAGGAAAATACATCCAAACTTAGAGAGTCAAATAAAATCGGAACTCAATAAACTCTTGAAAGCTAGGATTATTTTTCCCGTTCGACACTCAAACTGGGTCTCCAATATGGTACCTGTCAGAAAGAAAAATGGCGACATTAGGATTTGTATAGATTTCAGAAATCTGAATAAGGCAAGTCTAAAAGATAATTTCCCATTACCTACTATGGAGCAGATACTCCAATCAGTAGCAGGCTCTGAGTTAATGTCCTTTTTAGATGGTTTTCCAGGATATAACCAAGTTTTGGTTCATCCTGATGACAGACTCAAAACCACATTCATAACGAAATGGGGAACTTATGCTTATCAGAAAATGCCTTTCAGACTTATTAATGCAGGAGCCACGTTCCAAAGAGCGATGGATATAGCTTTCAAATGATTGATTAGCAAAACAGTAGTTGTATACTTAGACGATATTACTGTATTTTCTAAAAAGAAATCCAATCATTTGCATGATTTAAATCAAATCTTTCAACGCTGCAAAAGGTACGGTATTTCACTTAATCCCAAAAAATCCTTCTTCGCTCTTGACCAAGGAAAGCTCTTAGGCTTTATTGTTTCTAAAGATGGCATTTATATTGATTCAGATAGGATTAAAGAAATCTCTGAAATCCCTTTCCCTCATAATAAAAAATCCATGCAGTCATTTCTAGGCCAAATCAATTTTGTCAAGAGATTCGTTCCAGACTTTTCTCAAATTATTTTGCCACTTCAAACTATGATTAAGAAAAATTCAGTCTTTAGATGGGGATCAGCAGAAAAGGAAGCGTTTGATTTAATCAAACAATCAAGAATCAATGCCCCCGCTTTAAATACTCCTAATTTTTCTAATCATTTCACATTGTACACCATCGCATCCGATTTGTCTTATGCAGCAGTACTCACACAGATTAACAATCGCAACTTGGAAGCACCCATTTCATTTTATAGTTCAAATCTTCAGGGTGCTGAATTGAATTACTCCGAAGTAGAAAAACAAGCCTTTGCTATATATAAAGTTGTCAAACATTACAGACCCTTCCTTTTAAAATCCCATACAAAAGTTATAGTTCCTTTCCCTGCAGTAAGGAAACTATTAATCCAAAGGGAATTAGGTGAAAAAAGGGCAACTTGGGTTACAACACTTCAAGAATATGACTTGGAAATTAAACCAGCAAAGATTGTTAGAGGCCAAGGTTTTTGCAGGTTATTGGCAGGAGCATCCAATATTCAAGAATCAGGTGATACAGATCAAACCGAAGCAATCAACCAGATAAGTATTACTGATTCTGAATCACAATATGCTGACATGATCTTTTATTTGAAAAATGGATATGCACCTCCTAACCTCTCTTACAAAAACAAAAGGGCCATTAGATTAAAAGCAAAAAATTTCACAATTATTGATAATGTGCTTTTTAGGCAAAATTATGATTCAATCTTATTAAGATGCCTAGAAAAACCTGAAGCACAAAAGGTTTTGCAGGAATTACATGATGGACCAGTAGGAGGACATTTTGGAGCTGACACAACAGCCCACAAAATCATTCATGCTGGATATTATTGGCCCACTCTGTTTAGAGATGCTCACGAATATGTAAGGAAATGCCGAAATTGTCAAACTTCTAGTGGAAGACAAAGAAAGCCAGCTTTACCTTTGCAACCAGTCAACATTGAACAACCATTTGAGCAATGGGGATTGGACATCATTGGAGAAATTACTCCACATTCTTCCAAACAGCATAAGTATATCCTTACCGCTATTGATTATTTTACTAAGTGGGTTGAAGCAATTCCTTTAAAGACAACAAATTTTGAGGCAATTATAGAATTGATAGGTCAATTCATCATTACCAGGTTTGGTGTCCCAAATGCTCTTGTTTTTGACAATGCATCTTACTTCTTAGGCAATGCTATGTTTGATTTCGCTATTAAAAGAGGATTTAAATTGAAATATTCTGCTAATTACTATCCCCAGGGTAATGGTTTAGCAGAATCCACAAATAAAAATATGATTAAAATTATTAAGCGGACTATCGAACAGAATCATAAAAGCTGGCATAAATCTTTAATATTTGCACTATGGGCTGATAGGATAACACAGAAGGCTTCCATAGGTTCTTCTCCATTCAATCTCGTCTATGGGAAAGAAGCAGTGCTACCAACAAATCTGGTCCTTCCTTCTCTAGCCCTAGTTCAGTTTATTGAGGAAAGCCCTTCTTCTTCTATTCAACTTAGACATGATCAAATTCTAAAATTAGAAGAGGAAAGAGAAAAAGCCAAGGTTATTCATGCAAAACATCAGCAAATTATCAAGTCATCCTTTGATTCAGCTTCATCCGGTTCAAAACAATTTCAAGTCGGTGATTTAGTTCTGAAATGGGACAAAGCCCATGAAGATAAAGGAAAACACACCAAGTTCCAGAAGATGTGGCTTGGGACATTTCAGATCTATGAGAAGATAGGCCATTCGACCTTCATTTTACAAGATTTATCAGGTTTGAGAGATTCTCTCCCTGTTAATGGCCTTATCTTAAAGAAATTCTTCAATTGAGGAGGTAACCCCTTCTCCTTTTTAGTTTAGTGGAATTTTGTAGTTTGTAGGACCATTAGGAAATAAAGTTGTAAGGTATCTTCCATTAACCTTTGCTGTATTTAAAAGTTGCTAAAAAAAAAAGAAGTAGTGTTGATATTTGCTTTTAAAATAATAGAAGTCTTAAACAAAAGGGATAATTTCTAGGAAACTAGGTATAATTGCATTCTGAAACCACACTTCAATTTTTGTGAACGCTTCTCAAAGTTTAGAAGTATTGTAAATCATTTTATGTTTTCAAATTGGTCACAAAAAGGTTATCAATATCAAAACAGGAACTAATCCAACTTCAGCATCTTTAACTCTTACCCTGTCATCCATTTACTCTTAAGGAGAAAATTGTCCATCCCACTCACCAAAGCTTATGATTACTCAGAGTGTAATTCTAAAATATTTGATATAAAAGATAAGAGGTCTTATTACAAGCCTGCTTACCATGATCATAGGGAAATAGTTTAACCGACATTACCAATACTGCATACCAAAACAGGGTAATGGCTTAGGATTATAAGACAAGGGGTCTCATCACGAGCCAGCTTGTTTGGTTAAATTACTACCAGTGAATGGCATTGTCACTTAGCTGGTCACCAAACCAGGACAATGGCATTTTATCTTACAAAAGAACAGAAAAGTAAAAAAGAAATGCAAAATATGAAAGCATGTTTTGAATTCATTCTGTTAATCATACTCTGAAATGGACGGAATAATGGACAATAACATGGTTAAAAGGTATCCCTGTCGAAACTATGAACGTTTGCTGGCAGCAGAGGCTCTACCTATGACAAAGGAGTCAATTCTAAAAGCTGATTTGGAAAGGTTTTCTGTTTTATCATTATCAACCAATAGAGGCCAATTTAAAACTTAGAATGTATCTAATTTTAAACAAGAGAGGAAATTGGCAAAAATAGTTTTATTTTATTTGGAATGCATATATACATAGTTATATTAGAATTTTCCTTTTTGATAAAATTCCTATTTAGAGAAAGTTTAAGTATTTCAATGCTTTTCAGAGATAACTGTTTCTTCCAGCAAATCGCCAATTGTTGTGCTCTACAATAACCCCCCATTTCATATAGATGGTATTTTTATAACTATAATAATATGAAATGGGTTCCTTTTTATTTAATTGGTATCAACTTAGTATTATTCAAAAAGGTCCGAAAACAACATGAAAACACTACAAAGCATTTTTGATAAACCAATTAATCGGTCTAATAACATATAAATGAGTAATATTTTATCATTGCGATAAAGTGATCACAAGATCGCATATCGCAATGACAGAGGAGGCATAATTCAGAGACCCATTGGTTTTCTCCGATGCGACAACACGCAAAAGGCCATCGGATATCGGCAATGACGAGTTATCATAGCAAAAGCCCCTTTCGGTCTGATGCGATGCGATATCGCTATCGGCGATCGGAGATGTACCATACATGCTTTTCAAAGCCCTCAGTTAATACTCCCGATGCGAATTGGCGATATCGCTATCGGCAATCGGGGATTCCAAAAGGAAGCAACATAACAATTTAAGTTTTCCCCGACGGTCGATTGCAATAAAGCTAAAAGCACGGATTTCAAAAAGATTGATAAAGCCGGGATATTACAGTTAATTTGTATTAAAGGCCTTATCTTCCCAATAGTGATTCACTTGCACTCAACCGCCAAAACATCCAAGACATGCTTAAATGAATCATTCGGCCAATAAACGATATGATGGACATTTAAAGGATTGACAGGTTTTAACGGCCATTTAATGAAATAGCAAGTCTAAAAAAATCTTTTCACAGATTGTATCCGCGGCCACTTTAAGTTAATCCTTCATCATGCATCGATTAATATATCTCGCTCATATTTGGTTTGCGCTACTAATTCTCTGTATTACGTTCATTTTCACTCCTGTGCAGAGCTCTTCCGAAGCAGTAGATTTAAGCAGAATGGGGAAGAAGTCTAAGAAGACTGCAATAGCTTTCGCTTCGCCAGCCACAGGACAACTCATCGCTGATCCAGGAGCTAAAATAAAAGGATTGATATCCGACACTACATGTTTAGGACTCGGCAAAACTACTTGGCAAAGTACCTATAATTTGATTGAGGCCGAAGAACCCAAGGTGACAGCAGTACAAGCCACAGCAGATACGACTCGAAAATCTGATGCTACTCTAAAGGATTTAGCCGACTCTTTCCTTCATCGGATAGCAGCCCGAGAACAAATTCTCCCATATACGGATGTAGTGAGGTGGGCAATTGAAGAAATCCCAATTACAGACAAAACCTTTTGCACCATGGATGGCAGAATCTTTGGTTCATTTCAACCTAATGATTTGAGGCAAATGTATCATTTGTCTGTACCAGAGAAGAAGTACAACAAGGCATTCCTGGAGAAATTCAGAGATGAAAATGAAATTGAATCCGAACCCATTCGGGATTGGAGGCAAAATCCAGCAAAACACAAGCATGAGTCTTCGGGTAAGTACTCTGTTGATTCTCTATGTTCTCCTTATTGTTATGCTGGGATAATGATGTGTAGATTGTGGGGGTTACATGATTCCGCAAATTTCACTATAGAAATGGTTCCTTTGATGGAGGCAGCATGTAATAGTGAAATAATGGATTGGGCAACTGTACTGTCGGATAAGCTAGGAACCGCAGTTCTTGATTTTAGAAGCAAAACCCGCATCACTGAAAGGTTTATTCTGCCATTCTACTATAGTGCTTACATCTTGGACACCCTGTGTTTTAATTCTAAATTTCCTGTGCTTGGATGGAGGTGGACTCCACAAGACCCCATGCCCATTCATATATACCATCAGAAGTTGTGGAAAACTTACTATAAGCACCATTTATATCAAGTTTGCAATGGTTTTATGTTACCCATTCACTACTCTATTTTTTATAAACCTGCTCCTAAGATTTCCTACCAAGCAGGGGTTGATTTGACATCCATAGGAAGATGGTTCGGAGAGAAAAAGTTTACCTATGTAAGAATTTTCAGCAGCCAAGCCAAACCTCATGTCCTCCCTTTGTACATACCTGATAAACTGTTGGCTAGGGAGATAGCCTATCAGATTACATCCGAAGGAGTTACACTAACTTTAAAGAACAAAAAGAAGCAGGTTTGGCCCTCTTTTCCTCTAAGATGCGGTGTCTACACTCTGCATGACTTTAAACATGCAGAGAAAGAAGCTGAAAAAATAAAGGCATTAAGTCTAGCAACTCTTCCTAATAGGCGATTTTATCCAAACAAAGTCACCTATAATGCACTTGAATAGGCAAAATTGACAAAGTTTGATCAGAAAGAAGATATGTTCGATGACCTGTTCTCCTCAGCCGAGTCAATGTCCCAAGTTAAATCGCTGGCCAGAATGGAATATAAGGATGACGGGTTAGTTGAATTCAACAGACTTAGAGAACAGAGGTTGCAAACTCTGCCTCTAGATCTGTTAGCAACAACCCCAACGACAAAATCAAGCGAGCCTAAGCAGCGACTCACTAAGGAACCTCCTGTTACATCAAAGGAACAGGAGGAAGTGCATATGAAAAAACAAGAGGAAACCCAGACAAAAGAGCAGGAACATAGCAGCACAGAGGTGAATGTAGATGCCCAGATTGACCCGAAATTGCTCCAGGAATGGTAGCAATTCGACTCAATCATCAGCAATCTTGAGTGCTCGAAGGAATCCGAAACATCAAAAGCAGCTGACACACAGGAGACAACTTCAAAACAGGTTCCAAGTGGAACCGGCGGCCTACCCAGTTCTAAAGAAGTAGAGATAATCCCTAAGGATCCCTCCGATCAGATTATTTTGCAAGTAGAAGAAATTCCTCCCTTAGATGTCTTTTACAGCCCAAAACACAAGGCTGTGGTAAAACGACAGCAGAAAAGTAGAAGGACTGATCAACCTTCCCTATTCCCTGAAAAAACAGTGACGGGCAACATTGTTTGGAAAGAGGAATTTGATCCCTCTGATGACCTAACAAAACTATCCCAATATGCTGGAGCCTATTCGGCAACTACAATAGACAAGGCATCAGAGGTGAGTAATTTATTAAAAGGAAAAGACCAGGAGATCTTTTCACTACAAGCACAACTATCGGAGGCACAACAGAAGGCAGAGCAAGCAGAACAGCAATTGTTTACACAGCAACAAATAAATAATCAATTGAATAAACAATTGCATGAAGAGAAACAGAGGATTGATTACAGTGCAGCTCAAAAGCAGAAAGAGCTGTCTGAGGCATTGGCATAACTAAAAGCAGTAAATGAACAAATGCTAAAGTCAAAAGATGAGCAAATTGCTCAACTATCAGCCCAGCTAGAGAAAACAAAGAATCTTCCACAGCTAGCTGAATTCAGAGCAGAGGCATTACAGATAAACAAGGCATTGATAACACAGATAAAGATTTTATGTCAACAAATCGCCCAGGCGGAACCTTTATGTGACTTGACGACATCAATAGGTGAAAAATTGGAAAAAGCTAGAACAGACTTGGATCAAGCCGATGAAACACTAACTAATTTTCTTGAGTGGCAAGACACCGATGAGGGACAGGCGGCTAATTTGCCAAAAATCCTAGAATCACATAAGGAAATATTATTTATGGAATGGCAGTCCCAGTTAATGAAAGCAGAGAGAGCAATTTCAAGATGCAAATTAACCACAAGTAATTTGGTTGAATTGGTTAATGATACTCTCTACTTGTCTAACATGATTTCTCAATGTACCCCAGGTAAATTGACAGCGGCCAAAACATTGGAGCAGTCATGTTATCCGGAACTAGAGAAAAATGGGAGATTAATCGCAGGAATTAATAGTTTGACATGGGATACCTATTGGTTCTTCTTAGTCAAACCATACAGCTAGAGAGCCACCCACAAATGCCTCACATATGCAATCGGGTATATCATTCCCGATATACAGGATGCCACCTATGCTGCCCAACTCAATTCTCATCTCAACAGACCACCAGAAGTGGAACCAATGCTTGCGATATGCCAGCTCAGGTCTAAAGGCAAACAGCCTAAATGATGATTCATGCCACCGACTGCCAGATTGTCATGAAGGAGATATTCAGAATCAAGTTACACCAATTAAGTAGGATTTTAGTTTCATAGGTAGTTAGCTTAATCAAGTATTTATATATCCTTTCATGTATTTAGAAAAGGTCGTAAGTTGTGTATATGACTTAAAACCTGAAGTTGCACTATTGTACTTCAGGCATATTCTTTTATAAAACTGGGCCAATCATTCTGATTTTGACAAAGAAGCTTTTATGCGGATGTGCACTACTGTCTTTGTTTGAAAGTATTTCTGAGTCGGAAGAAGAATTTCAAATAGCGATTGATATTGGGAGTGATTAGCAGCTCATATGGTACTATTATCTGTGTCTAAGTTCATTCTTTTTATATGAATTTTCATTTGATCGCTTTTTCTATTATCGGATATATGCATGTGTTTTTAACAACATTCTTTATTCCTTCCACTATTGGATGTTTACAGCATGCTTTTCTTTTGATCATATATATATATCGATAATATAAATGATAAGTGTAGCAATATTGTGTTAATCACTTTGTTTAACTATTTAAACAAAGTAATCATTGAATGAATAAATGTCTATGTTTATTAGATAGAGTCATCTATATGCCCGTCAATAAACAAAGATCATCAAGCGCTACATTTCAAAGGATAATAGTTCCCGGGATTAGTAGTAGTTCTTTTATTTTTGCTGATAGATTAAATTATTCACCTATCATTAGATTAGATAAGCAATCGTTCATCCACCCCTTTTATTCATTATTAGGAAACTGGTCCCATTATACCCAGTCGGAGCCACCATTCCAAACGGAAAAGGAGCTATATTAAGGTCTGGACTGGGTGGTTATCCCCCAATGTTGATACAACGATTTTCGGGGCATTAACAGTTTGATAAGGAGCGACAGGAGCCATACAAAGGAGACAAGGGGAAAGTGAAAGATAACAAGTAGGTACCTTGTCTTATTTATCTTCTATAGAAAAAGGTTAAGCACTTTAAATCTATTGTTCTAGGTGTAGTTACCCATCCAGGGAAATTGTGTTTATCTGTAGATGCAAAATTCCACATAACAATGACAAAGTCTGGTTGCATTTGAAAAAGGAATGCCTTACCAGATCCTATCGGAAGCTCAAACCACTCCAATATGGTCATTACACCATTACCAAGGCTATGGGAGAAAATTCATTTGAGCTCAACATTCCCCCATTCCTTGGCCTGCACCCAGTGTTCAATGTGGACCGCCTTCGAGCATACTTTCCACCATTACTAGACACATCCAACATTGCAGAACAGCTCACACCAGTAGATTTAAATCTAGATTTCATGGAAGAAGATGAAAATGATCGCATCATGGACACACAAATCAAGCACACTCGCTAGCAGAAGAGACAACCATATCGAGTTGTCAAAGCAGGCCATCTCCTTTACTAGGGAAAGTGGCTCACCAGGGACCAAGTTCAGCAGAAGTTTCCTCATCTCATCGAGGACCTCAACACAATGGGGACCATTGCTTCCTAAGGGGGGAGGAATGATATAGGTGGATATTGGTGGCCACCCACCAATTCCACTTGGATCCCCACCATTGTTTCTTTCAGTTTTTCAGTTTCCTTAATTGTAGCACAGTTTACTATTTTTAGTAGTTTTTCAGGTCCTAAACTTCCGAAGCCATTTTGAGGCCCTAAACGACATTTGTTTGGCAATCACAAATGATTTTCTAATAAAATTTTATTTTCTATCATAGTCCTCGAAGAGATCTTTCCAATGGGGTATCATGCGCGTCAAACAGAGATAATATGACCAAGTCTTGACCCCAGAAAGTTGGCTGTCCAACTAACCCCAACGGGGCCCATAAACTCTTGGTGTTACATGTCCTCAAGTTAGGGTTTTGGTTGTTTAGGGTTTTCTCTTATTGTTCAATAATAAAAAGGCCCTTGAGCCTCATTGTAAGGAAACTCGGAGGCATGTACCTGCCACATCTCTTCTCAGGGATAAGCTACCATTGCCCGAGCTAGTTTATTTCCATTTCTGTTGCTAGGCATATTTTAGTATTTTACATTAATGAAATGAAGTATTATTTCTATTGCATCTCTGTATTTCTGGTTATATCTATAATTTGTTGCGTTCCTGTTTAAATATGGATCAGTGGTATCAGAGTGGTCTACTCTTTCTTTGTTTTTCTTTGCATGTCCCCAATGAGGTAGGGATATAAGGAGTTAGGGCTTGAGCTGGTCGAACATTTGCAAGACCAGCTTCACAAATCCCAACGTCCTCCTATGGAGGATGAAAGTAAAGATGAGGGGGTAGGACATCCTATCAAAATATTGCTTGAAGAGGCCCTCAAGCAATAAACGAATACGATGATGGAAAACTTTGCACAGATCCCTCAGAGGCTACCTAAGGGCAACATATCTACTTCCACCAGCTACTCTGGAAGTGCCAGACCCTTTAAGGTACAAGTTAACTTTGACATTCCCACATTTGAGGGTTAGATATATGTAGACATTGTAGATAAATGGTTAAATTTGCTAGAAGGGTAATTTTTGTTCATGATTTTTCCAGACGGGAAAAGATTATTTTCACTCTTCTCAAAGCCGCCCCCACATCAATGACTACTGGGAAATTTACTGTGAGTAGAAGGATGAAAGTACGACCTCACTGTTTTCAGCTATACCCACGTGGAATTCATTCCAGTATGCCATCAACGAGCAGTACTACCCTGTTGGAAGCTGTGAGGATAAATACATAAAGTGGACCATGCTGCGGCAGGGAAGGACCAAGACGTGCCGGAGTTTACCAATATTTTCCATACCCTTCGCACAAAGTTCGGTATCAAGGGTACTGAGCAACATTTGGTACTCAAATACCATGGCTGCCTACACAGGTACATCCAGGACGAGATGGAGTTCCGAGACATCTCCTTGCTTAGCACGGCGTCCCGATACATTGTCAAGATCAAGCAAAAGTTTAAAGAGAAGAAGCGAGACTTTGGATATGTGAATCCAAAGCAAGGGAAATGTGCCCCCAAACTATAGAATAAAGGAAAAATCCAAGGTGGGGTGGTCCAATACAACCCGCTAAAGCCACAAGCAAAGAACAACACCACGAATCTGAAGTAGGACATGGGAAAGTGGTGTGAGTTCCATAATATCTCCACTCACAATACAAGTGAGTGTCGGGTGAAGGAGTCATTGGTGGTCAACCTAAAGGCTTCAAAATCAGATTCATGTTCCGACTCCGAGTCAGAACCTGACAATGGGAATGATAAAGGGAAATAGATTATTGATGCAGATCCCAACGCCATGGTTGCCACCAAAAAGATCCAGAAGGAGGAACTCGAAGATCCAGAGGAGGAGGAGTGCCTCTTCCACTCCTGGATATGGGTAAAGGGTTCCCCGCTACCATTCATTGTCGATAGTGGGAGCCACAAGAACCTCATTTTGGCAGAGGTTGTGAAGGAGCTAGGCTTACCAACCACAGCACATCCCCAATTGTACACCATCGGGTGGCCTCACCAAGGACAGGATCTTCACGTGAGCTAGCAGTGTCACCTTCCATACAACATCAAGCCCTTCATGGATGAGGTATTATGTGAGGTTGCTCCCCTTGATGTTTGTGAAGCATTATTAGGTAAACCATACTTGTGAAAGCAACATGCTGTGTATGAATCAAGGCCTCGTGCTGTTATTGTTACTTTGGGAAATAAGTTGTACCGGACACCGAAGGTAGCACCGCCTACTACCATCTCTTTTGTTACTAAAGAACAACGCAGTAATCTCATTTACAAAACTTGGAAATTTGTTTTCCTGATGATACGCCCTTAGGGAAAGAAGAAGACATTGGCCACGACCTCCAAACAGAGCCCCTCCACATGAAAGCTACAGATGGACAAGGTTGTGGAGGAGTATGAGGACATCTTCACCTCCCCCACAGGGGTTCCTCTACACTGTCGGTTCAAGCACTCCATTGATCTAAACCCAGGTGTGCCACTGCCCAATGGACCAATCTATCAATGCTCTGTTATGGAGAATGACAAAATCAAGGGGTAGATTCAAATGCTGCTATAGAAAGGTCACATTCGACCCAATTGATCGCCTTGTGGGAGCCCGATCATGTTGGTATGGAAGAAGGATGGGACTTGGAGACTCTGTATTAACTATCGGGCACTGAACAAGATTATTGTCTAGAATAGGTACTTAATCCCATGGATTGACGACCCTCTGGACCATCTGAAGGGGTCAAACTATTTCAGGAAGATCAACTTGCAGTCAGGATATCATAAGTTACCAATGAAACCCTCCGATGTGTAGAAGACTACCTTCAAATCCAAGGAGGGCATTTTTGAATGGTTGGTTATGCCTTTCGGGTTGACGAATGCTCCTACAACCTTCATGAGGCTAATGGATGACACCTTGCGGCCATTCAACAACTCATTTGTAGTGGTATACTTGGATGACATCCTGACCTTCAGCTAGAGTTGGGAAGAGCATGTCCACCACATCTAACAGGTTCTCCAAACATTGCAGTAACACAAGCTATGTGCCAATTTGGAGAAATTCACTTTTGGCATGACCCAAGTTCAGTATCTGGGATACATTATTGATGAATGGGTGGTGCATGTGGATCCAACCAAGATCCAAGTCATTCGGGATTGGCCATCTCCAACCAGTCTGACAAAGCTCCGCAACTTTCTGGGTCTTGCCAATTTCTACTGTAGGTTCGTGTTTAGATTTGCTCATATCACTTGGCCCTTGAGCCATGTCACCAAGGGAGGAGTGAAAGAAAAATTATTTTGGTCTAAATCTCAACAAAAGGCATTCACAGAGTTAGAATATCATCTTTGCTCGACACTAGTGCTCTCATTACCAAACTTGCACCAACAATTTGAGATCGAGATAGATGCCTCTGACTATTCTATTGGCGCGGTCCTTACTCAACAAGGGCATCCAGTGGCATATCATAGTGAGACACTTTCAGATAGAGTTCGGAAGTATCCCAATTATGACAAACATATGTATTCCATTGTGTAAACCTGCTGACAATGGAAGCATTACATTTTGGGGAAGGAAGCATTCATCCACATAGACCATCGGCCATTATAGTTCATATAGACACAAAGGAAGTTGCAGAATGATCTCCATCAGAAGTGGTCCACATACCTGCAACATTTCCATTTGAATATCAAGTATAAGAAGGGAAGCACCAAATGTTGGGCGACCACCAATCATGGCATTAACCATCGTGCTCAACTCTTATGGGCACGAGACTTCTAATTGGCCACTTCTCTACAAAGGCAACCCAGAAATCAGCCACACATACTTGCCACTCTTGGAGGGTCAGCATATTCCAGATTTTCACCTCTGGGATGCCCTATTATGCCACCTAGGCCACCTTTGTGTTCCTTCAACTGAGCGTGCCAGGATGATTTGGGAAGCAAACTACAGTCAGGTTGTTGGTCATTTCAGTGTCGAGAAAATAGTGGAAGGTACGACATAAGTATTTCTATTGGCCGAATCTTTGACAGGATGTCGTGAAGTACATCAGATCTTGCACTGCTTGTGCCATTTCCAAACCGACCATTAAGAAGCAAGGCATTTATACTCCACTGCCTACCCCTGGTCGACCTTGGGAGTCCATCTCCATGGATTACATGTTAGGCCTTCCTTCTACTAAGAATGGAAATGATTGTGTTTTTGTTGTCACTGACAGGTTCTCCAAGATGGCCATTATGGCGGCCTACAAGAAGAATATCATACCAGAAGCCACTGCTAAAATCTTCTCTAAACAAGTGTGGGTAAACTTTGGGATCCTAGAGTATATCATCTTAGATCAGGACAACATGTTCCTGAGTACATTTTAATCCAGTCTCTAGTCAATGTTGGACACCAAACTCACTAAGTCCACAACCTTCCATCCCCAAACTGATGGCTAGACATAAGTTGTCACCAGAATTATCATACACATTTTGTGCATGTACAACTCAAATAATCCACACATGGGATGAGAGCCTCACGTACATTCATCACAACTTTAACCAGGCTCTCCAAAACTCAATTGGTCAAAACCCTTTTCAGCTGGGCTTGGGATTCCAACCACTATGTTCCATTGATGTGGTCATGCCATTTGTAGTTACTCACGTAGATTCAGCTCATGTCCAGTCCGACACAGATAAGGAAAACAACTTCATTGAGCACATCCAACATATCTCCTAGTAGGTCCATGATGTTCTAGAGAAATCAAATGCCAAGTACCAGCAGCGACATGATCAGCATCGTGTGCCACACAAGTTTCAGGTGGGCGACAAAGTCTGGTTGCATTTGCAAAAGGAACGCCTTACCAGAGCTTATCAAAAAGTCAAACCACCGAGATATGGTCCTTACAATATTACCAAGGCTATGGGAGATAATTCATTTGAGCTCAGCATTCCCCCATTCCTTGGCCTGCACCTAGTGTTCAATGTGGATTGCCTTCGGCCATACTTTCCACCATTACTAGACACATCCGACATTACAGAACAACTCATACCAACAGAGTTAAATCCAGATTTCATGGAACAAGCTACAACTGATCAGATCATGGACACACAGATCAAGCACACTTGCTAGCAGAAGAGACAACTGTATCGAGTTGTCAAAGTAGGCCAACTCCTTCACCAAGGCAAGTGGCTCACCAGGGACCAAGTTCAGCAGAAGTTTCCTCATCTCATGGAGGAACTCAAAGCAATGGGGACCATTGCTTCCTAAGGAGGGAGGAATTATCCAGGTGGATATTGGTGGCCACCCGCCAATTCCACTTGGACCCCCACCATTGTTTCTTTCAGTTTTTCAGTTTCCTTAATTGCAGCACAATTTACTATTTTTAGCAGTTTTTCGGGTCTTAAAATTCCGGAGATGTTTTCAGGCCCTAAATGACGTTTTCTTGGCAATCTACTGAGGTTTTTTTTTTTTTTTTTTGTTAAAATTTTCTCTTTTTTCGGAGTCCTCAGGAAGATCTTTCCAACGGGGTATCATGCGTGTCAAACGGAGATAATATGACCAAGTGATGACCCCGGGAAGTGGGCTATCCAACTAACCCCAACGGGGCCCATAAACTCTTGGTGTTACATATCCTAGGGTTAGGGTTTTGGTTGTTTAGGGTTTGCTCTTATTGTTCAATAATAAAAAAATCCTTGAGCCTCATTTTAAGGTAGTTCAGAGACATGTAGCCGCCACATCTCTTCTCATGGATAAGCTACCATCGCTCGAGCTAGTTCATTTCCATTTCTGTTGCTAGCCATATTTCAGTGTTTTACATTAATGAAATGAAGTATTATTTTTGCTGCATATCTGTATTTATAGTTATATCTGTAATTTTTTGCATTCTTGTTTAAGTCTGGATCAGTGGTATCAGAGTGGTTAGCTATTTCTCTATTTTTCTTTCCATGTCCCCAATGAGGTCTGGATATAAGGAGTTAGGGCTTGAACTGGTCGAACCTTTGCAAGACCAACCTTGCAAATCTCGACGGCCTCCCATGGCGGATGAAAAGAAAGACAAGGGGGCAGGAGATCCTATCAAAATCTTGCTCGAAGAGGCCCTCAAGTGACAAAGAAACGTGATGATGGATAACTTTTCCCAGGTCCTTCAACGGCTACCCAGGGGCGATAGATCTACTTCCAACAACTACTCTGGAAGTGCCACACCCTTTATGGTACAAGTTAACTTTGACATTTCCACATTTGAGGGTCAGATAAATGGAGACATTGTAGATAAATGACTAAATCTACTAGAAGGGTATTTTTCTGTTCATGATCTTTCCAGAAGGGAAAAGATTACTTTCCCTCTTCTCAAAGCTGCCACCCACATCAAGGCCTGGTGGGAAACCTACTGCGAGCAGAAGGATGAAAGTACAACCTCACTGTTTTCAGCTGCAACCACTTGGAATTCATTCCAAGATGCTAGCAAGGAGTAGTACTACCTTGTCAGAAGCTATGAGGATAAATACATAAAGTGGACCACGCTGCAGTAGGGAAGGGACCAAGACATGCCAATTTTACCAATATTTTTCATACCCTTCACACAAAGTTGGGTATCAAGGATACTAAGCATCATTTGGTACTCAAATATCCCAGCTTCCTACATAGGTACATCCAGGGTGAGATGGAGTTCTGGGGCATCTCTTCACTCTACACGGTGTATTGATACACTGTTAAGATTGAGCAGAAGTTTAAACAGAAGAAGCGATACTTTGGATCTCTGAATCCAAAGAAAGGGAAAGGTGCCCCCATACTACTGAACAAAGGACAAATCCAAGGCAAAGTGGCCTAGGACAGCCCGTGAAAGCCACAAGAAAAGAACAACACTGCGAAGTAGAAAAAGGACACAAGAAAGTGGTGTGAGTTTCATAATAACTCCACTCACAATACAAGTGAGTGTCGGGCCAAGCAGTCACTGGTGGCCAAGCTAAAGGATTTGGAATCAGATGCATGTTCGGAATCTGAGTTAGAAGATGACAAGGGGAATGACAAAGGGAAGTAGATTATTGATGTGGAGCCCAACACCACTGTTTCCACCATGAATATCCAGAAGGAGGAACCCGGAGATCTAGAGGAGGAGGAGCGCCTCTTCCAGTCCCAGATATGGGTAAAGGGTTCCCCGCTACAATTCATTGTCAATAGTAGGAGCCAAAAGAACCTCATTTTGGTAGAGGTTGTGAAGCGACTAGGCTTACTGACCACAGGACATCCCCAACCGTACACCATCGGGTGGCTTCACCAACGATGACATCTTTGCGTGAGCCAGCAATGTCGCCTTCCATACAACACCAATCCCTTCAAGGATGAGGTATTATGTGACGTTGCTCCCCTTGATGTTTGTGATGTATTATTAGGCCAACCATACTTGTGGAAGTGACATGATGTGTATGAATCAAGGCCTCGTGATGTTATTGTTACTTTGGGAAATAAGTTGTACAGGATACCAAAGGTAGCACCACCTACCACCATCTCTTTGGTTACTGCAAAGCAATGTCGTAAGCTCATTCCAAAACTGGGAAATTTATTTTCTTGATGATATGCCCTCAGGGAAAGAATAAGACTGTGGCCATGACCTTCAAATAGGGCCCCTTTTCATGACAACTACAGATGAACAAGGTTTTTGAGGAGTACAAGGACATGTTCTCCTCCCCCACAGGGGTTCCTCTACACTACCAGGCCAAGCACTCCATCGATCTGACCCCAGGTGCACCGCTGCCCAATGGACCAATCTATCAGTGCTCCGTTCTGGAGAACGCCGAAATCAAGAGGCAGATTCGGGAGCTTTTGTAGAAAGGTCACATCAGACCGAGTTTATCGCCGTGTGGGAGCCTGATCATGTTGGTATAAAAGAAGGATGGGATTTGTAAACTTTGTATTGACTATCAGGCATTGAACATGATCACTGTTTAGGATAGGTACCTAATCCCACGGATTGATGACCTTCTAGACCAACTGAAGGGGGAAAAATATTTCAGTAAGATTGACTTGAAGTCACGATATCACCAAGTACCAATCAAACCCTCCGATGTGTGGAAGACTACCTTCAAAGCTAAGGAGGGCCTTTTCGAATGGTTGGTTATGCTTTTCGGGTTGATGAATGCTCCTACAACCTTGATGAGGCTGATCGATGACATCTTGCAACCATTCATGAACTCATTTGTAGTGGTATACTTGGTTGACATCCTAATCTTCAGCCAGAGTTGGGAAGAGCTCCTCCACCACATCCGACAGGTTCTCCAAACACTACAACAACACAAGCTATGTGCCAATTTGGAGAAATAAACTTCTGGCATGACCCAATTTCAGTATCTAGGATACGTTATTGATTAACGGGGGGGTGCATGTGGATCCAACCAAGTTGCAAGTCATTTGGGAATGGCCATCTCCAACCACTCTGACAGAGCTCTATAGCTTTCTGGGTCTTGCCGATTCCTACTGCAGGTTCGTGTTGTTATTTTCTCATATCACTTGGCCCTTGAGCCAAGTCACCAAGGAAGGAGCGAAAGAAAATTTATTTTGGTATGAATCTCAATAGAAGGAATTCATAGCGTTGAAACATCACCTCTGCTCGATACCAATGCTCACATTACCAGACTTGCAAGAACCATTTGTGATCAAGACAGATGCCTCTGACTACACTATTTGGGCAGTCCTTACTCAACATAGACATCCAATGGCATATCATAGTGAGACACTTTCAGACATAGTCGAGAAGTATCCCACTTATGACAAAGAGATGTATTCCATTGTGCAGGCCTGTCAATAATGGAAGCACTACATTTTGGGGAAGGAAACGATCATCCACATAGACCATTAGCCCCTGCAGTTCATACAGATGCAAGGGAAGTTGCAGAATGATCACCATCAAAAGTGGTCCACATACCTGCAACATTTCCATTTGAATATCAAGTATAAGAAGGGCAGCACCAATAATGTTTCATATTGCCTCAGTCAACTACTAATCATGGCATTAACCATTGTGCTCAACTCTTGTGGGAACGAGACATCTGATTGGTCACTTCTCTACAAAGGCGACCCACAATTCAGCCACACATACCAGACACTCTTGGAGGGTCAACACGTTCTAGATTTTCACCTCAAGGATGCCCTGTTATGCCACCTGAGTCACCTTTGTGTTCCTTCAAGTGAGTATGCCAAGATGATTTGGGAAGCACACTACAATCAGGTTGTTAGGCATTTCGGGGTCGAGAAAATGGTTGCCGTACTGTAGAAATACTTCTATTCTTCGAATCTTCGACAGGATGTTGGGAAGTACATCAGATCCTGCACTTCATGCGCCATTGCCAAACCGAGCATCAACAAGCAAGGCCTCTATACTCTGTTGCCTACCCCTAGTTGACCTTGGGAATCCATCTCCATAGATTACATGTTGGGCCTTCCTTCTACTAAGCATGGAAATGACTATGTTTTTGTGGTCGTCAATAGGTTCTCGAAGATGGCCATTATGGCAGCCTGCAAGAAGAATATCACAACAGAAGCCACTACTAAACACTTCTTTGAATGAGTGTCGGTACACTTTGGGATCCCATAGTCTATCATCTCATATCAAGACAATAGGTTCCTCAGTACATTTTGGTCCAGTCTCTGGTCGATGTTGGACACCAAACTCACTAAGTCCATAGACTTCCATCCCCAAATTGATGGTCGGACAGAGGTTGTCAATAGGATTATCATACATATTTTGTACATGTAAAACTCAAAGCATCCATGCACATGGGATGAGAGCCTCCCCTATGTTCAACAAAACTATAATCGGGCTCTCCACAGCTCGACTAGCCACAACCCTTTTCAGGTGGGCTTGGGATTCCAACCACTATGTCCTATTGATGTGGCCATGCCATTTGCAGCTACTTAGGTAGATTCGGCTCATGTCTTGTCCAAAATAGATAAGGAAAACAACTTCATTGAGCACATCCAACATATCTGCCATCAGGTCCTTGACATTTTGGAGAAATCAATTGCCAAGTACAAGCAGCGACATGATCAAAATCATGTGCCACACAAGTTTGTGGTGGGCGACAAAGTCTGGTTGCATTTGCGAAAGGAACACCTTACCGAAGCCTATCGGAAACTTAGACCACACAGATATGGTCCTTACACCATTACCAAGGTTGTGGGAGATAATGCATTTGAGCTCAACATTCCTCCATTCCTTGGCCTACACCTAGTGCTCAATGTGGATCGCCTTCGACCATACATTCCACCTATAGTAGACACATCTGACATTGCAGAACATCTCACACCAATAGATTTAAATCCAGATTGCATGGAAGAAGCTGTAATTGATCGGATCATGGACACACAAATAATGCACACTCACCAGCATAAGATCCAACTATATCGAGTTGTCAAAGTAGGCCAACTCCTTCACTAGGGCAAGTGGCTCACGAGGGACCACGTTCAGCAGAAGTTTCCTCATCTCATGGAAGAACACAACACAATGGGGACCATTGATTCCTAAGGGGGGAGGAATGATCCAGGTTGATAATGGTGGCCACCTGCCAATTCCACTTGGACCACCAACATTTTTTCTTTCAGTTTTTCAGTTTCCTTAATTTTAGCGCAGTTTACTATTTTTAGAATTTGTTTGGGTCTTAAACTTCTGGAGCTGTTTTGAATCCATAAAGGACGTCTCTTTGGCAATCTATTGCCATCAATTTTTTTATAAAATTGTTTTCTCGATTGTAGTCCTTTGAGAGATATTTCCAATGGGGTATCATGTGAGTCAAAAAGAGATAATATGACCAAGTCACGACCGTGGGAAGTTGGATGTCCAACTAACCCCAACAGGGCCCATAAACTCTTGGTGTTACATCTCCTCAAGTTAGGGTTTTGGTTGTTTAGGGTTTTCTCTTGTTGTTCAATAAAAGGGCCCTTGAGCCTCATTTTAAGTCAGTTCAGAGGCATGTAGTCACCACATCTCTTCTCAAGGGTAAGATACCATCCCCTGAGCTAGTTTATTTCCATTTTTGTTGCTAGGCATATTTCAATATTTTACATTAATGAAATGAAGTATTATTTCTACTGCATCTCTGTATTTATGGTTATATATGTAATTTTTTGTGTTCTTGTTTAAATCCGGATCAATGGAGAACCTCTGCATCGAGGATGCGATCCATTTAATCACTAGGCAAGTCTTTGATGTAGTTATTCATTGAGCAAGAAAAAGAGATTATTTCAATAAAGTTTTTGATATGATTTTAAATCCATTCAAGTCCGAAGCTAGAGCAAGGAATGTATCTTGGGGTCCATGATTTGTAATAAAACCAAAAAAAAATTATGTATTGAGTCAAGCTCAGAATCCATTGAATAGAAATTGGCATTTCCTTCTCTCGTTATTGAAGTTTGTAAGGGTCGATAGCCATTTTCTCTAGTTATTCATGTCCTCAACAACAAATAGTTGTTTTCTATTTTCTATTAATGCCAATTATATTTCCATGGTTATATAATGATATGCATGACATGGAATCTGTGTGTCATATTTTGTGGGCTACTGCTAGTGTCAAACCTACAAACTAGTTGAATCAATGACAACCTCTTTAAGATCTCGATTTTTGCTATTCATGTTAATATAAGAGTGTTATTAAAGAATGAAAACCTTAAAACACATGTGATAGAGACATGCTGATATACCGGATGATTTGCACTATTATAGATGGATACTGCACTCTTCGTTTTTCTATCTTGTTGTCCTGAATTGGTTGACAAAATCTATCATTTCAAATTTGGACTTGTATTAGAGGTTTTTCTTTGGATGGTAGTTTTAAACTTTTATGCCACTACTCCTCTAATTCTGGACTATCTAACAAACACCTGTCCTCCATTTGACAATCTAAAATGAAAATATGTATTATCATATCTTTTCTGTGTCAACAGTTTTACTTATTAGCTCTCTTTCACGTATGTTACTTTCTTGTGGTTTATTCTCTACATATTTGATAGATACCAAACTAGATGATACTTCATACTCATAGATGCCAAATTAGAGGATACTCGCACTCACTTAAGCAAACTTTGGTTGGTTGCAGACTGTAATAATAAAGTGGTCAATTTAATATCTATATATCTAATTTAAGGCGAATTTAATGAAACTAAGGTCAGATCACATGCTTAGCCTCGCCAACAATGTATTTTGGAAATCAAAGCATCGTTGTCAAGGAAAAAAGTTTTCTTCAAGGAATACAACTGCTTGACACTTTTACTTGACATGTAACTTATTTGAAGGGAACATCATATAGCTTATCTTCTTAGTAATGTGTAGTAGTACTTGACTAGTGCAAATGACAATACTAAACATAGATCTGTACTGGAAAAATAACTGCAATGACGTTTATTCCAGTGCAAGGTAATTGAAGTTTTTGGGGCAATTGTTTTCTAATTAATTAACTTTAGACAAATATGCTAGCATTATGTCTATAAACAAGAAAATATATAGGTTCCTTTTTCCACTATTGATATATAATGAAAAGTCATAGTTAATTTCCTACCTTATATTTCCTTAGTATTTTCTATTTCAAATTTGATTGAAAATTCATTCAGAAATTCCTTCTAATCTATAGCTAACTAGTTATCAAGGTTAAAAATAATTCACAAACTTGATGGTCTATTGAATTTTCAACTTGGACACTTATGGGCCATGGCTTTATGTAGCTGACATCCAGTGTTCACTATTAAGGTTAGTCAGGTTTTCGACTACTAATGGAGTCATTCTCCCAAGTTATATTTTCAATAATGGGTGATGAGTGATTATAAAACGTATTTTTTATCAGCCAGTAAGAAGCCAATCTTGTTTTATGGTAAGCCAATTGAGTTTTAGGGCTATCTATAAGATGTTTTAGTTCTGATTAAGCACCAATAAGTCAACTAGGCTTTGGGGGTATGGATCAAAGTGACCATTATAGGCAATCTTCGGGTCAGTTTCCTTGAAAGTAAAACATGATTGGTACCATTTGGAGCAAGTTGTCTTTGAAATTTTGTTTGAGTAAGTTGAACTTTGACCCATGGGCTATTACAGTTTGGCATTGGGATGTCGGTATGTGGGTGATTCAAGGTTGTTGTTGGTTATAGCTCTCAATTTCTGTTCGTACAATTTTATAGCCATTGAATTTTATAACCTTCTCGGGTAAGTATACCATATGTTGTTTTTAGCTATGGTTAGTTATTTTTTCTTGTGAATGATTCCTTTGTGATTTTTCTTCTTATTTATTAAGCTATTTTGTAAGGAAAAACAAGAAATTACTGCCAAAAAATTGTTCTAAAAGGCCTGGATGACTCACTGTTTATTGAGAAGGTTGTGAATTGGCCATGTCATCAGTGATATTTTCCAAAAACTGTTTTGACAGGGCTCAAACATTTTGGTAAAATGTTTTTTTTTGGATAATTTTTTCTTAGCTTTTGATTTTTCCAATGAGAGTTAGCTCAATGTGCCAATAGAGGGGAAACATGGTGTTTAATTGTTGATAGAGATACTTTTTTGGATTAGGAAATGAATTAAAAACAAATCAAGTTCTGTTCATTTTTCAAGGTTCTCCGAGCTTTTGCTGACTTTGCTAATTGTTTCTGGGTTCTTCCCATGTCAATGTTTCAGTACCTTAATGGAGTTATCCTTGAATCTGAGTTCTACAATATTGTTGTTAATATCCTATTAATATCATGGAAAAAGGTAGATGTTTACAAGATATAAAGTTGTTGGAAAAACGCTTGTAGTGACATTGCTTCAAGCCCATTTATTACAATGTTGTTTAGTATTATAGGATTATTAAGCCAACTAGAAATTATAAAAGTCTGGTTGAAAATTCTGCAATTTAGTTTATACACCAAGTGTTTTTTTTAAATATTTGTGAGGTTTATGGGCTTTTTGGTGCTTATAATTTTAGTAATTAGATTGACCATAATGTACCTGTACTATACAAAAAATTTGTTGAATTTCGTATTATTATGGAATTTCATTACTGCACAAGCCAATATGGTTGAATCTTGCTGCTATGAGCCTTAGATCAACTATTTTCTTTCTTTTCAAAGTCATATTTTTCAGTTTTGTATTATGATATAATTTAATAAGCTTTAGTGTCAAGGGCTCATATATAACAATCAATATGGAAAGAATCCTTGTCATCACATTATATAAAGCAATGTGTAATGAGACCTTATAGAAGCATGTTACCATGTATAATATCCTAAGTAATAGGATAGGTCCCTTAGGGGTCCCATGTTTGTTGAACATGTGACGCACTAGGATGTGTGTCCTAAAAATTAATACTTGAGGCAACTTTAGCTGATATGTTAAGAACATTGTCCAACAACATTAATACATTTACGATACAATTTCTGAAGCTCTACTATCATCATTAAGCAATTTAAATTGGGTCTTGTCCTTATGAACTAGAAATAGAGAAACTAGATGTGAGCTTCACGAGATTTAATGGTTATGTAGTGATGTGCCTAAAAGTCAAATACCTACCTCCACCCAAGAAAATTAGACCAGGATGTCATCCTTATGGCTACTCAGACCTCTAGCATTCTTGTGAACTCCATGATTTCATGACATGTTACTAAAATAGGTTGGTATTATGCATAGTGAAAAATAAAATATACATGTATGCATGATTTTGTGCACTAAAATACTAAATCATCTCATGGAGACATAGGAAATACATAAGTCAATTTCTACACTAATTTAATAAGAAAGAAGCACCCTCCATGTGGACAAAATTTGGCATTCAACTACAAGGTATACGTTTCGTATTTCCAAGGAGGCTAAGGAAATAGACTAATTATTAAGCAGCCCATTCATACATAGAACATTCATACAATTATGGCATACTATAAGGCAATTCATGCATACCAAATCTTGTCTCTAAAGTGATAATAGAGGCAATTAATCAATACAAAAGGGCATTCACTTATGCTCTGCATTTAATCATAGTATCACCCATTGAACAATAGTCACTATACAGGTAAAACCTAGGAAAATGTGCATCCAAATCATAGTGAATTGTTATGCAACTACTACAAGAATTGCACACAACCCTTAGTGGTAGTTCCGGATATAGCATTAAAAAAAGAACAACATTCGTCCATCAACAATTCATATATAGTGGCAGATGGCTTGTATACATTGAGACAATGTAATATGGGTGCAATATTAGCATCCCATGTGAAATTCTCATTCCAACATTTATCCATCAGTACTTTATATATAGTACATTGAGATTGTGATACAGGTGGATGAATTCATAATTTTAAGCCTACAAGAATCACTTTCTATCTTACTGTCTGCATGAAAAATCCAAATTAGAAGCACAAAAATCAATTTAGCAAGAGTCCATTGTATATAGGCAGATTACCATTTGTAGTATTTGTTATTGTTTGTAGTATTTTTTATTGTTTGTGTGTGCCAATCCAATTAGCCCTAAAATGCAGATAATAAGAATAAGAACACTTGATTATGTGTCTATGTTTTTGTGAAATAAATAGACATCTGTCTTCTAGTATGGCGAACTTATTAATGTGATATGTTATAAGTGGACTGTGGGCTCTGTGGAAATTTTTACTGCATGCAAGTGTTAGTATGTTATTAATTTTTTATATCAAGGCATCATGATTATTTTCCCGTAAATAGCATGTCTGATCTTATGCTTAGATAAAACATCCCAATTGTATTAGGGAGTAATTTTTTTCATCTGGACTAGATTAAATTGACAAAATTGACAGATCCTTGGTTATCACAACAATTATATGTTCGAAATTCTATTGTAGTACTTGTTACTGTTTGTGTGTGTGCCAATCTGATTAGCATCAAAATGTAGATAATAAAGATAAGAACACTTGATTACACATCTATGTTTGTGTAGTAAATAGACAAAATTCTTCTAGTCTAGCAAACATATTAATGTGATATGTTATTAGTGGACTCTGTGGGTTGCGTTGTGGAAATTGATTAGAGAGTAATTTATTTCTATGAAACATTTATTCCTTTAACAAATAAAATTCCCAATCATGGGCTTAATTGTAATTCTCTCATATGTTATGGCTCTTACCATCCTTACAGAATTGGTTTTTCACCCTTGACATTTAGATTGTAGCAAGAATAATAGCCTTACAATTATTGTTGTCTTGTTGTCTCTATTATTTCCCACCTACAGATTTGTAGCTCTGATTGTTTTTTCTAGCCCCATATTGAACTACTACTTGTAGTGTTATCAGATGAACTTCCTGTTGGGTATATACATGTTTATTGTAAATTTCAATCTAAAGAATGCCCGAGTAAATTGTCAGGTTGTTGTAACTTTTGATTTAGTATATCCAATATTGTAACTTTTGATTCCATTTTATAATACATGATTAATTTTGATGGGACCAGTAATTTTACATATTTTGTGTGGCTCTAGGTGCCATATGTTTCCACAAGTAGTGAGTCCCCACCGGAGAGGCTAGGCGAGCCTGAGTGTCCTGTAAGTTAAACAGACAATTTTTTTTATTTTTTCGTAGCACACATCCTTCTGATATTGTTGTAATTTAGCTTTTGTTTGTAATGTTTGATTTCTTTTGATGTTGTTTAATTTAGCTTTTTCTTGTGTTTTTGATTTTCATATTATTGAACTCAGTACTATATGAAAACTGGAATATGCAAATTTGGTTCAAAATGCAAGTTCCACCATCCAAAAGATAGGTTGGAAACCTTAAAATCAGAGGAGAATGTTGATGGAAGTGAGGTACTCAAGTCAGTCTATGTTTTCATCCATTATTTTTTGTCTTCCATTTAATATGATATGTAATCATTCCCTAAATTTATATGCTCTTGATTTTGTAGGTCAAACATGTTGTTGTTTCACTACCAGAGAGGTTTGGTGAGCCTCAACATGTTTTAAGATACTCAGTGATGAGTTTTGTGTTTTCATGTTCTACAGTTGTTTCTAATTGGATTATATTTTTTCTTTTGGAACTGTTGGTTTACTGAATTTCTTGTTGTGGATCTCAGTTTTTTGTCAAGACAGGTATTTGCAAGTATGGTGCCAAGGGCAAAGACAGGAGGATCTTTAAAAATATCAGAGCACAAAGGGGATGGGGATGTTGTTGTAATTGTAAGAACAAAGGAACAAGGGGTTTCTAGAGTTGTAAATGGGAAAACAAAGGTCACACCTATAAAGCTTTCTATCATGCATAATTCCAAGGGCTTACCAATTAGACATGTGAGTATTTGTTTGGATTTATCTATTGCTTAATGCATGGATAAAGGATTTTGTCATCTGTAATTGCCAATTAATTTTTTTTCATTTCAAAGTCACCTTGAGTTACTATGTTATATGGTTATTAGTGTTGTCTAGATCTCTCTAATGACGAAAACCTAGGTTGGATTTCCCTTATGTGTTCTACTTGATGTAATTCATTGGAATCTGGTTGGCTTCATTTCCTTCTGTGTCTGTAGTATGTACTTGTGGTTCTATATTGAGATTGTTCAGGCTTGTTGTCAATGTTTTTCACTTCTAAGAATGCTTTGGTTTTGTTTTTCTCTAATTATTGTGGATGCTATGATTTTGCAGAGTGAGACAGATTGCCCATTTTATGTCAAAACAGGGAGGTAATTTTACAATGTGATGCCTTTCTTTTATCAAATCATGAAGGGAATTCTAAAATTATTATTCATGTCATTATATATGTATGAGTAAATGGAGTGATAATATTATTATAGTGTTAGTTTAAAATTTGTGTCATCCAGGTCGTGGACATGATCAAGGTGTTTGCTATATCTCTTGGATTTTTGGGCCTTTTTCTTGCTTTATGTTCATCCTTCAAATCCATTGAGGAAGAGATTGATCCTTCATCCCAAACTTCTATTCTTTTTATTTTGAAAGTGCTCAGATCCAGCCCAATATATTATGGATACAGAATCCCAATATATTATGGATACAAAATTGTATGTAAATCTATTGAAAAAAATAAACTCCTTTTTTTGTATTTGCATGACCTCTAGCTTTTGTTTAAACCCCAAATCATAGAAATGTGACCTAATATTATTAATAATTGAGTTTCGGTGTTAGTTTATGTTGGGATGTAATGGCTGATTTGAATTGATCCAAATTGTTGCAGGTGCATATTCAGTTGGGTCAAGGTTCGAGTTATAATGTGGCAAATAACATGCTGAGGGATGAGGGCTTTGGTGTTTTTTACTAGGTTAGTTTCCATTTTATGTTAATCCATGACAGTTACTTATTTTTCTCATATTGGTGTGGTTCCTACCCCACAGCTTGATGTGATACATTCTTCCTCATGGGTTCTAACATCCACAAAGAGGTGACCTTGATTTGTGGTCCCTTCATTGCAATGATTATCTTTGATGCCTACCTAGTTGCAAGCACATTAAGAAGCAATGTAACATATTCTTGGTCTAGGACACTCACCAATTCTAGTAAGATGTTAAGGTGCCATGTCCTTGTTAGGGTAAATGTGCCTATCCATCTCTTTAAATGCACACAACACACATGCTGGCTTGATCTTGTGCTTGTTGTGGGGAAAATGTTGTTGCAGTGGAAACCCCAAATCAGATTTATTTGGGTTGACCCTAATTTGGAGGTAGATTTATAAAGGTTCTGCATAGTACATATATACAAAATCTGTCAGGTTCTCCATAAATTTCTTGAGAGAGACTCCCCAACAGAGTAAGCAGAATACTTTTTTGGCATTTGAAGAGATTAATTGTTGCTAGTTCTTTTTTAGAACTAACACAAACTATAGACAATCCAAAATGCTTCAATTTTGGGCTATCAATACAGTATCCATTTAAATAGACACAAGCATAGGTTAAAAAAATATTACTAACACAATTTCAATGAAATACTGTGAGCAAAGAGAGCCATGGTTATATATCTGGGCTAGTCGAAAATGGATTGATATCTTCTTCAATGTGGACTGCCATATTGTTTTCCACTTCTTCAATCAAATCATGGTTGTCTTGGATGCCCTTGTGATAGTCTAAAACTGCCAACTCCAATGCCATCAGCTTTATCCCAATGACCTCCATTTCTTTGTTCAGTTCTTTTAGGCACTTCTTGTTTATGATTTCTCTCTTCCAATTTATAAACGCATACAAAAAATAATTTAGCATACACCCCACCTTGGGGGATGCATCCCTATGGAACAATGTTTCTTGTAGATTAAGACCCAGCAAGGGGATTCATCCTCTACTCAACAATTTCTCTTCTCACACTTTCAATGGTCACCCATCATTCAGCAAAAGCTGCACAGAACCAGCATGAAATAGCCAATGGATGATAGCTGATTGGTGTAAGAGAAGGAACCTTCCCTAATTTCCCTTCTCACACTTTCAATGGTCACCCATCATTCAACAAAAGCTACACAGAACCAGCATGAAACAACCAATGGATGATAGCTGATTGGTGTAAGAGAAGGAACCTTCCCTAAGGTCCAAACAATATTACCTCCCTTGTCTTCCTCGGGTTATGACAACTTTCAATTATGGAGGGATAGTATAACAGATGGCATAATGAAATTTTCTTTTAACACTTTCTTTTAAACTGTTGTCATATCATAACCTCCTCCTACTCTGTGGCTACCATTTTATACTAATGTATTTTTCAGTATTACATTATGAACGTCAAACATAGGGTAAAGCAAACTAGCCCAAATAGTTAACTATCCATAATAGCGCCTTGGCCTTAGGTTCTTACTAGGAATTATATAACTTGCATCAAATTTACATCAGAAACATCACATGTTGCTTTCTATACAAGCCCATATGAGTTGGCACCCAAACAAATTATCTATACAAGCCCATATGAGTTGGCACCCAAGAAAACATCTATGTACATGATATATACACATCAGTCTATGTGTAGAGTGGGCGTAGCAAAATGGGGTATTAAAGAGGAAATTTTCATAAGGGTATTAAAGAGTAAATTTTCATAACACTGCTATGGCTATCTACATTGCCTATGTATGATAACAGTTTTCATCTGTACATTATATTTAAGAGGTCCACATCTACTTAATTTTCTAGCTATTATAATCTATTTACATGGTATCTACACATCAGTCTATATACAGAATAGGGGAAACGAAACAGGGTGTACAGGAAGAAATTTTCGCACTGGTGTAGTTTGTTTATTCATCTCTATGGTTTATTGCTTCATAGCTACCATTCCTATGACTATCTATATTGTTTATGTATGGTGACAGTTTTCATATGTACATTATATTTAGGAGGCCCACATCTGCTTATTATTTCCAGCAACGTTATCAAAATTTCCAATTGGGGGCTTGTTTACATACAGGAAACCTTCCTGATTTGGAAACTGTATGGAAACTCTTGGGAAACTCTTGGAAACATTTCCTAGGATTTATTTTCCTAGTATATTCCAGCATGAAAATGTCATTTCTGTATGGTAAAATCAATTTTTATATTCTTGATGGCTAAAATTAAAGAAATAAAATAAAATCATAAAGAAGAGCAATTAAAAAGCTAAAAATGACATATCCTACCCATATATCTTTTGTACAATATATATATATATATAGATATATATAGATATATATATATATATATATATATATATATATATATATATATATATTGTTCTCACATACCATATATAGGTATGTTTCTTTGCCATTGCCTTAATTCTTTGAAATTCCATTTCCGAAGTCTGTACCATTTTTTTAAACTTGTACTTGTTTCTCTACTCTAGGTGACATTGATTGCCAGGATTAGAATGCTTGAGATGAACACTTCAAAATAGTTTTTCTTTTGAATTTTTATTTAGTTTTTAGTTTCTATATATTTCCACTTCACCATTTACAGAAATATCAAAATTACTACTTTCCGAACTTGCCCTAGTTTGGAAACCCTCCAATTTTCGAGATCCTAAGTGGCACAGGCATGTGGTGCACACCCATTCCAAGTAATTGTATGTATGTTTCAACTTATATGCAAATATTGTATGATTTAAACATTGTAGTTAGTGAGAGTTAATATGATGCAAAATTGTAAATGTCAAGGCTGTGTGCTTGGAATATCAGTCCATGTGTGTGTGATACAAAGAGGTGTTTGTTCATCAACACTATTAAAGAGGTGGGAATGGGGTAAGAAAGTAAATGTTTGTCCTAAGGGTGGTTGCTCTAATTGAATTTTCTCTGGGATTTTGATTGTGATTGTAAACCTACAGAAAATTGAAGATAAACAAGCCAAACTAAAATCTATTGAGTTGGAGGTAAACAAGCACTATGTCATCAAATAGAGACAAGACATAAGGAGATTGAGGATCAGCAAAAGAGAACTCATGAAATGAAAGAATGGTTTGCCAAAGAGGTAGGAGAACTTGTGAAATGCAACAAAGATTATTTTTCTTGAAGTGCAAGGTTGACTTGAAGTTTGAACACATCTAAAAGAAAGTATTATTCTTTTCTTGTCTAGAAATTTCTGGGTGATGCTAAATTTACATGTTATAATATAGTACATATAGTTCATCTTTCATTTTTATATAAACCTAGATTAAATATATTGATATGGATATGTATGCTTAACAATTGGTAGTTTTCTAGGTGCCTCTATTGTTGGCATAGTTTTCATTGAAGTGTGTCTTGTTATGGAAATATTGTATATTCTTAGTCTATCTTTGTTCAGTGTTGATTAGTTTGGTCTTTGCTTCTGTGCTATTAATTTTCTGGATATTTTTATTTGTTGCTCCATCTCCCTGAGTGTATCTTGGTAAAGGATCTTGAAGCACAACTTGAGGCCAAATTGAAAGGGAAATGATTACAAACAAAAAAAAACTAGAAGAACAACTTGAAATCAGGCTCAAAGAGCAGAGACAAAAAGCAGAGGAGGAGGGACTGCAATATCTGGAAAAACTTAAAGGAAAAGAACATATGTACTATCTACTTTCTGCAATATCTCCTAGGGATTGTTATTTGTTATGTTGTATAGTCTCAAGGCTTTGGCTAATTTTACATGTCATGCAGGTAAAGAATCTCAAAGCATAGCTAGAGGCCAAAGTGAAAGAGCAACAATCACTGCTAGACAGTGTCTGAGAAACCCCCAACAATCCATCAATTACTAGTTTCAGAACTTGCGACATATGATGTACTGTTAGAGGGGTTTGGCAATCAAGGGAGAGCTGAGGAGGCCATTTTTGTTTTTTTTTGAGTTCTTGTGAAATGGTTGTTTGACTGAGGAGCCTCAAGGTTAGTTTAAGTAGTCACAATCTTATATGGTTTTTTGGATGCTTTCTTTCTCAGAGATCTGACTATTGGTCTTATAGAATTAGTAATTATCTTTCCATCCTTGTTTTGTAGGCCATTTATAAACATTATCACAACAACAGTAATCTTACATTGCAAGAATTCATCATTCTGTTGGGAGTGTTTGAATTGTTTTTGTCACATTTTCCAGACATACTTTCTTTGTGATGGGTGAATTCAATTTTCACATTTAGCATTGTTAGATTTGTTGCCACAGCTATTGGTGTCTCTTTATATAATGGTACTCATCTCTATCCCTGAGCAACTGATTATTGTAAGAACTTGTGGATATGTTTCTTTGAGCTACATGCATCTTTGTTTTGGGTTAATTTTAATTTTGGCTTACCTTCTTTGGGGGAAGCTTCTATCAAAACTAACTTGCCACTGAAAAATATTTGGGATGATTGGGCATTGAATGCCATGCATCCATAATCATTGCATAGAAAATGAGCTTCTAGACATGCAGTTTATTGAAAAATGATAACAAAACTAAGCTAAACATTCAAGTTGTAAGATCTATGAAATCACTTTATTAGTTGATAATAAAGGCTGGTGGAATGGAATCATTTTTTTCTTTTAGTTAAGACAATTTTTATACTAACAAGCCTCTACCCAAAATTTCTTCATTGAGTTACTTTTCTTTAGCTTTAATGCAATCATATCATATATTTTAATTTTAATCAACAATCTCCCTAATCAACCAACTTATATTTATATGAAATACAAAGTTTTCCTTGAGTCTACAAATTTGCATAGAACTTATATGCACCTATTGTATGTGGAATACACTTGCACATTTATTCATTTAGCATTATAACTCTATGTTCGTAGAAGAGCCAGCTAACATGGTATTTTTGTTGGCCTAGAAGCACTCCTTTTTGCAGCTCAACAAACTAATTGACTGCAGGTCACATGGACCTATTGTGTAACCTTTTGCATTTGATTCCTCAAAGGCTCACCTTTACTTGCTTTTTGCAATGGGCCAATCTATGGAATCACTTGATTAGTTGATAATAAAGGCTGGTAGCATGGAATCATTCTTTTCTTTTAGTTAAGAGAGTTTTCATACTAACAAGCCTCTACCCAAAATTGCTTCATTGCATTACTTTTCTCTAGATTTAATGCAATCTTATCATATATTTTTATTTTAATCAACAATCTCCCTAATCAACCAACTTATATTTATATTAAATATAAAGTTTTCCTCAAGTCTACAAATTCACATAGGACTTATATGCCCCTGCTGTATGTGGAATACACTTGCACATTTCTCCATTCAGCATTATAACTCTATGTTGATAGAGGAGCCATCTAACATGTGATTTTTGTTGGCCCATAGGCACTCTCTTCTGCAGCTAAAAAAACTGATTGACTGAAGGTTACATGAGCCTATTGTGTAACCTTTTGCATTTTATTCCTCAAAGGAAAATCTTTACCTACTTTTTGCAATGGGCCAATCTATGAAATCACTTGATTAGTTGATAATAAAGGGTGGTAGCATGGATTTTTTTTCTTTTAGTTAAGAGAGTTTTTATAGTAACAAGCCTCTGCCCAAAATTTCTTCATTGGGTTACTTTTCTCTAGCTTTAATGCAATCTTATCATATATTTTAATTTTAATCAACAATCTCCCTGATCAACCAACTTATATTTATATGAAATACAAAGTTTTCCTCAAGTCTACAAATTCACATAGGACTTATATGCACTTGTTGTATGTGGAATACACTTGCACATTTCTCCATTCAACATTATAACTCTATGTTCGTAGCAAAGCCAACTAACATGTGATTTTTTTTGGCCCACATGCACTCTTTTCTGTAGCTCAACAAACTAATTGACTGCAGGTTACATGGGCCTATTGTGTAACCTTTTGCATTTGATTCCTCAAAGGCACACCTTTACCTACTTTTTGCAATGGGCCAATCTTACCTGCATGGGAAGGTGTGTGGCCTAGCCATGGAAGAAATCAACTCAGGGAGATGTGTGTGGCATGTGGGAAAGAGAAGACACCCAACAATAGAAAAAATTATGGAGAGCTTTATGGAGACTTTTCCTGTAGAGCCAGCTCAAGTGCAAGTGGAGCTTCTCACTTCCATTGTTAAATTATTCCTTAACAAGCCTACTAAAGGGCCTCAGCAAATGATTCAGGTCTTTTGCATTCATCTTCACTACCTTCTCTTAGTGTAGTATACCTAGGGGGGATAGTATGTGGTATAGAGGGAGGTACCCAAGGGAATAATGTAATAATGGGATAGACGATAGTTAATAAATAAAGTGGTTAACCCACATCATGTAAGGGACCATAAGTAGTTAGCAATAATGTGATAAGCCCATGGTATTAGATATATGGTATTGAGATAACCATGGTAACGACCCATGGTATTGTATATATGAAGCATATATAGAGGCTAGATACTCCCCATTGAGAGATGTTAAGGATTATTGTATTGGCAAGCAAAACCCTTAAGGTAGGGTAACACCACACATTCATTCTTTAAGGAAGGAAAGCACTTTAGAAACCCTTAAGGTAGGGTAACACCATACATTCACTCCTTAAGGAAGGAGAACACTCCACAAGCCATATTCTTGCGAATACAATAATCCTTGACATATCTCAATGGGGAGTCTCTAGCCTCTATATATGATTCACACATACAATACCATGGGTCATTACCATGGATCTCTAATTACCATATATCTAATACAATGGGCTTATCAAATTATTGCTAACTACTTGTGGTCCCTTACATGATGCAGGATAATGACTTTATTTATTAACTATGGCCCATCCCATTATTACATTATTCCCTTGTGTACCTCCCTGTGTACCCCATACAATCACCCCTAGGTATACTACATTCCACCCCCTTAAACATGTTCCATCCTTGAAACATAAGAAGAACAAAAATAATAAGATCTACTCAAAAGAGTAGTCCACTGGTACCATGCACGTGCATCTAGCCATCCAAGAGAAAGGTGAACCCTCGATCTAGCTAGTGCCTCACTCGCTTGAGATGGAAGTTGACCCTGGCGGCTCTTCTGTGTTGATGTGTTGTGGGTGGATCGTCGCCCCTCTCTATCTGTCATGCAGGGATTGTTGTCCTTGTGGCTAATTTGTTGCCATCGTGTTGGTTGTTTTCTTGCAGGGTGATGTGGATGGTGATATGCTAAAGTTTTAACCAATGATGTATCTTTCTTTAATTCACTACCTAATGGAGCCTGATTGGTATCTAGTACATGTTGCAGTGCCTGTTGTTGTTGCTTATCTTCCAATATTACTTCAACCACGGATTCCTCATCTGATGTATCAGTACCTCTAACATCTTTTTGCTTCAACCTCCTTGGACTCTACCTATTTTTCTGGGATCTGGTTTGATGTTTGTGTCTTGTTTTCAACCATCAAAGGCTCATCGTCTCATGTGTTAGTGTCATTAGAGCTTTGTTCTTCTGCCTCCATAGTCTCCTTGGGTCTTAATGGAAATATCCTATGATTTAATTTTCTTCTTTTTATACCAGAGCTTCATGAATTTCTTCTGCACATTAATATTGACAGTACCCACAGATTCCATCCAAGGATATCCCAAAAAACATCCGTGTTATCCATATCTGAAGTATAAAAATCACAATGCAACAAATATTATCCATAGAAGGTTTCAAATCTTTATAAACTTGAACATTCTCATTATCAACCTATGTGTTTTCAATGTGTTTTGCTAGAACTTGCAATTTCTTTGCCAAATTAGCAATGATAAAATTATGCTTGCAGCTAGGATTCATAAACACAATGATCTTCTCCTTCTGAATCAATCCATGAACCTGTAATAAGGAGATACCATCAGAAAATAACCCTTTAGGTTTCTTGGTTTCCTTCTTTCCTGTAAGACTAAAATATTTGCTAGGTTTTTTGGTTTCCTTCTTTCAAGTATGAGACCATTTGTCCAAAAATAGTTTTTCAATTTCGTTAGCACGAAATAACTTCAGAATCGCACTGTCAAGTGATTTCCACCATATAGCAGTCTCATCTTTCAAATAATACCCTATTTTGTCCTTCCAACACCCTAGGAAGTCAAACTTATGAAATGCTATAAAATATTCAATAGTCGGCCCATAATTGTTTCCTGTAGAAAACATATTGCTAGACGCCATGAAGAGGGCTTTTTTAAAAAATCATTTACTTGGTGAAAATTAAAGTGGTCATAGTTCAGAAATGGAACAACCATTTTTCATCTTCCCATGTGCTAGAAATCCTGATATAGGTACTAGAATTTCATATTTGCGCTGCAACTGTCTCATCGTCACAAAAAATTATGAAAAATTAGTTGATTTTAAATCACCGATATCTCCCTCATCCAGACTTCGATTCAATCGATTTGTTTTTTGAAATTGGGTAATTTTTCAAGAATATCTCAGATATATAATTATTTTCTCAAAATTCCCCACGAAAGGACAAAAAATTAACTACAGATCTGCGTCCATGAATTTTCGTCCCAATTTCTGCAACACAGCTGATTTTTAAATTAGTGATATCTCCCTCATCCAGACTCCGATTCGGCCGATTTTTTTTTAATTGGGTATTTTTTCATAAATAATACAGATCTGCAATTTGTTTCTTCAAATTTTGCACCAGAAGTTATATATATGTTCTGCAAAATCGCCGCCCCAAAACATTCCTACAAAAAATAAAAATGAATCTCTGCTTTGTCGAAGAAAGTGCTATGATACCACTTGTAATACAGATTACCCAGAAATATATATGAGAATACAAATATATCCAGAAATAACAAGATAGAATATAGAAAATGTTTTTTTATTGATCAAAACTCTCAAGGTAGGGTAACACCATATATTCACTCTTTAAGGAAGGAGAACACTCCACAAGCCATATGCTTGCCAATACAATAATCCTTGACATCTCTCAATGGGGAGTCTCTAGCCTCTATATATGATTCATACATACAATACCATGGGTCATTACCATGGTTTTCTCAATACCATATATCTAATACCATGGGCTTATCACATTATTGCTAACTACGTGTGGTCCCTTACATGATGTAGGTTAACCACTTTATTTATTTACTATGGCCCATCCCATTATTACATTATTCCATTTTATACCTCCCTTTGTACCCCATACTATCCCCCTAGGTATACTACACTTAGAGACCCATGCCTCCTTTCATATTTTCCTGGATATTTGATCTCCTATTTATTTATTATTGTACTTAATATCTGCATGAATCATTTTTAAATGTATATTGAAAATTGATATCATTTATGAGCTTTTGTCAGGTCCTCTTTTACACTCATGGTTATAAGGCACATGCTTTCTTTTCTTTTATGAAGCCATGATTTTAGTAGGATTCAAAAGGACAAGTGGAGCATCACAACTAATGTAGCTGTTTTTTTGGAGTCTCATATATACTAATGATTAAAAGTGATGGTCCTTTTTCATTTCAATACAACCTTATTTTGCCTTATATGCCTCCTCTTTGTTTGAATTTCAAGCAAAATTACTACTTTTTGTCTTGCTTGTTACATTTTCAAGTACAACAGTTGCTCCTATTCTATAGTTCTAGTCTTCATGGTCTGGCTACCTTTTTTTGTGCTGCCTTATCTCTTTCCTATTATTTTTTCTCTAATTTTCTTTTACCTCTGTTAAAGAAAGCTTTTCCTCAATATGTTTGTCATCAGTGTCATGATTATCCTCTTCCACAGGAGGTGAAATCATGGTTTCTAGAGGTTGTAGTGGAATATTATGTACTGTGAATTATTGTTATGTTGTTTCATAGTTAATAGATAATATATTATGTCATACTTGATCATCCCCATTTTGGATCTAACTTTCCTATAAAGGGAAGTATATTATATGTTGTATGATTTCTTTTTGACATTTTCTTAATACAAACATTATTTGTTTGAGAAATATCCTATTAAGGGTGGAACCCAACAATCTGGTAGGCTCCAGCTCCATGATAATGGGTTCCCACCTATCATTTTCCTACTTTCATGTTGGAGGCTTCTTTGTCTTAAAGGTTATTAATGCCAGCCAATGGTATATGTCATTCTATTGCAGTGGTCAGGGGTGCAGTTATGGTGCCTTTCTTTTTGTTCTCTCACTTCCTTACTAATGTAATAGTAATGCCTTTCTTAAGAGTATTGTGATTGTTGGTAGTAGGACGAGGGATCCAGGATGTTAGTAAGAGGCTCCCTACTCATAGGGTAGGCTCCCTCCCTAGAACCTATAGCCATCAATGTGCCCTGTGAAAATCTCTACCAACGGTGTAAAATTTGTAATATGTATGTGTGTTGCCTATAGAGATATGATTATCTAGATGTGAATATATAGTATATACATGTTAATTGTCTCAATTTGACAGTGAAAATTACTTGCATATTGCTTGCGTATATGTAAATATATTGCATGAGGGAAAGAGGTTCGTTCATGGAATGCTATGTATGCACAATGACAGGTACATAGCGCTACTACTGATGTTGGCATATCAATATTGGGTGAATAGAATTGTAAGGAGAGAATTGGACTTCAATCCTCTATTGGACTGTGATCTTGGCACCATAATCAAACAACCACAACAATCAGATTTTAAACTAAATATAAACAGAGGAAAAGAAGTGTGATCTCAGCTTGTTCATGAATTGCGGAGACATTACAATTTAGTTCCACATTCCAGATCCATGTTGGCTAGATGGATGGGATATAGACATACCATTTACCATTCATTGATAAATTAGAATACAAAATTTTTGTATGTGGCTAGGGGGTGCCAAAGTTCCTGTGACACTATATTACTTGTTTCAATGTCATGTACTTTCCTTAGTTAAGTGGCATGTTCAATTAATATTTTTATCAGAGAATTTGATGCCTGAGGTGTCTTGTTGAGCTGCCTCCCTATTCATTGGCTTATAATTATACTTCCAATCCTTGAGCAACCCCCTATAAAATGGGGATCTCATTTTGTAGATTTTCTAAGTGCTGAGATTTTATTACAGCCTCTTCATTGAGGGATGCTTTTTCTGATTACAAAACAGACATATCCATTGGTTCTACTGTCGTTGTTGGATTCAATTATGGATTCCTAGTAAGCTTACACAATGCTTTTGTCCCTTAGTGGTTATTTTATGTTAGTTTAATCACAGAATGGGTAACTAGTTAGAGTAATATTGTTATGGAATGGGAACTAGTTATAGTAATCTGGGCTTGGCTGAGAATCAAATCTAATAACTGCAGTGATAACACTAAAAGTATATACAAAAACTATAACAAAAGAGTATAGATACCAAAATTTATAGCTTAATATGAAGCAGACTCTACCAGTGTGAGGAAGCCTACCGCCTGAGCCAAATATTATTTTAATTCCTTTTAATGGTAAGCGATGAATGGTAGGTTTAAAGGACTGGGTCATTATAGAGGCAAGTGATGGAAACGTTGTATGCCCCAATGAAAGTATTTCATATATAATTTTGTTGATCCAGTTGTGATTGTATTTTGACATGGCAGCTAGGGATGGCAAGCACATTAGCAACCCTATGTGGCCAAGCTTATGGTGCTAAGCAATAGCACATGATGGGAGAATATATGAAACACTCTTGGATTGTGCTCTTTATTTTTGCAGTCCTCCTACCAATTTATATTTTTGCTACTCCCATTTTGAAGCTGTTAGGACACGCAGATGATATTGTTGAATTATTTGGATCAGTTTCCATCTCGTTAATTCCTCAGCATTTCGATTATGTTTTCATGTTTCCAACTGAGAGATTATTGCAGACTCAATTGAAAAAAATAATCAGTGCATGGATCACTAGTCTAGCCATATTGGTGCTTCATATTTTTCTAAGCTAGCCCTTTATCGTTAAATTGCATATGGGACTTATCAGAGCAGCTATGACATTGAACATAGCAACGTGGTTGCCTCCGATTTGCTAGTTCTTTTATATTCTCTATGGAGGTTGTCCCCAGACATGGACTGGACTAACCAGAGAAGCATTCCAGGATCGGTGGCCTTACATGAAATTATCTTCCACATCTGGTGTGATGCTATGGTTAGTTGCACACATCTCGATCTTCAAACTATTCTTAGTCAATGTAATTTTTAGTCTTATATAGTTTAGTTCAGAACAAGGAGTTGATGTTCATTTTCCTATCAAACAATTTAGAAAATTGGTATTACAGAGTATTGATCATCTTGACAAGGCATCTAACAGATGCAAAAGTTGCAGTCGATTCCCTTTCAATCTGGTAAAACATGTTTTCAGTTGTTTTATATTATAAAGAAAAATACTGTAAAACTTATATATTTTAAGATATTTGAGTTTTCATGTCATTTCTTATAGCATGAATGTCAACAATTGGGAGATGATGATACCAATTGGATTTTTAGCAGCAACAAGGTATGTTGATGTTCACCATGCTAGTATTCTGAATTTTCAAGGATTGTGTTATCCCTTGATTAATTTTCAAAGTGTTTCATTGTGACCTGATAAATTTCTAGTTTGTTAATGCAGCATATGTTGAAATGTGACAACAAGACATGTAATTATGGGTAAAATGTTAGTAATTACTACGAGTTAGTTTTGTAATGAGATTGCTAACTAATAGTAGTTATGCAATGGAGAAGAGGCTCTTATAAACTGGTGAATTCCCAAGATCATGTAATCATGGAGAATAATTCTTGATTTAATAAAGATCCAATCCCTTGCCCCGTGGATGTTTCTTTGACACACTGTCAAGGTTTTACCACGTAAAATATCGCATTTACTTGTGTGATTCCTTTTGGGTTTCCATTTAGTTTAGTTTCATTTTTTCTTGTTTAAATTAACTGCTCGAACCAACAAGTGGTATCAGAGCTAGAGTTGAGAGTTGTCGAGTCACAGTTGAAGAAACGTTGTTTTACCACAGAGAAAGGACGATGTTGCCCCTGCCGACATTGTGAACAAGAAAGGAGTCGAGACACCAGTTTAAGGGAGGCAGTTAGTCAAGACATTCAGTCTTCATCTGTTGTGACAAAAAAAGGACTACGCATTGTCAAGTAGTTGAACCTTCATCAAGACTACCTTCGTCTATTGTGAAAAAGAAAAGACTGCACATTATCAAGTCATCGAGCCTTCATCAAGACTATCAGCATCTGTTGTGAAGAAAAAAAGGACTGCGCATTTGGAGTGATCGACCTTTGAATTGGAGCATATTGAAGACCACGACGTTGTAGAGAACTCATGTGAGAGTTCGGTGGCTGTGGAAACGAGGAGGTTGGTGCACACTTTAGTAGAGTAAGACCCGATGGCCAATACAGAAGTGGGAGGCTATTGCAAAGGTGAAATCGTCAGTTGAAATTGCTCGTTGGAGGAACTTTGTGGAGGGGATCAGCCCGTTGGTGGTCTTGCTATCTGAGAACGGTTAAACATAGTGGTTTGAAAACTGATGGCCTGTTCAGTGCCACCCAATATTACATTGAATCTTGCTAGCCTATCCAGAGCTACATGTAATTCAGGAGCAATTTGTCGGTTTTTTTTTAACAATGAAGAGGAGGCCACTGCTACTACGTGAAGAGGGTTTTCTGAATGAAAAACCACTGAAAAGATACGGGTATTTGTGAAAAATTATTCTTCTTTTTTGAAAGAAAATATTTTCAGAAATTATTTGTTGTGAGTTCAGAAAACTAGTGAAATTTCAGAAAACCAGGGAAATTTCAGAAAACTAGTGAATTTTTTTCCGAGAAAACTGTAGTGGTTTTTCATTAAATTCAAGAAAAGAATTCTCTAGATTCTCATTAAATTGAAAACAAAAAGGGAAACTTTTATTTTGGGGGAAAGGAATAGAATTCTAGAATTATTTTAAGTGACAAAAATTGGAGTAAGTTGTCTACTCAGTTTTTTTAAGAAAAGAAAAAAGGAAACTCAAGTAACCAAGAAACCCTAGGTGAAAGACAAAAACCCTAGGAGGAAGGATTAGTAGGAAAGAAATGGCAAAAATGACGAATGCAAAGTTCCAGGTTGAGAAATTCACTAACAAGAACAACTTTGCTTTATGGAAACTCAAAGTTAGGGATTTGCTGGTGCAACAAGCATTGCACAATGCATTAGATGGGGTGAAGAAGAAACCTATTGGCATGACAGATTTGGACTGGGAGGACTTGGATGCCCGAGCTCTTAGCACCATCAAGTTATGCTTGATGGATGAAGTTGTTTTCAATATAGTTGAAGAAACTTCAATAACAAGTTTGTGGGGAAAAATGGAAACTGTATATATGACCAAATCATTAACCAACAACATTTATCTAAAAAGATAATTGTACAGTCTTTGGATGAAGGATGGTACAAAAATGGCAGAACATATAAATATTTTTTATACACTTATTTGCCAATTGTCAAATATGAAAGTTAAAGCTCAAGAAGAAGATAAAGCTATCACCTTGTTGTTTTCTCTACCTGAGTCATGGGACCGCTTCATTACCTCTATCAGTTTGAGCACAACTGAGTCCTTGGAATTTGATTTAGTTATGGGAGCTCTGTTAGCTAAAAAGGTAAGGAAGAAATCCAATGTTGAAACCTCTGCATCAGAAGCCATGGTAGCTAGAGGACGGTCAAAAGAAAGAGGGGATAAAACAAGGGGCTCTTCTATGTCTAAATCAGAGGGTAAAAAGTGTATAGCCAAATTTTGGTATTGCAATAAAATTGGATACCTCAAGAAAGACTATTGGAAATGAAAAGAGTCAAAAAATCCAAAGAAGGAAGAAAATCAAGTTGATTCAAGTATGATAGATGAAGTTTTATCTGTTGAAGAATTATGTATGATAGATGAAACTTTATCTGTATTTAATGTCTCTCAGAATTTTGAAGATTGGTTGCTAGACTCTAGTGCTTCTCATCACATGTGTCCACGCAGAAATCGGTTTACTTCATATGAAGTTGTAAATTGTAGTTATGTATTTATGGGTAATAATGTGTCATGTCAGACTATTGGGAAGGGAAATATAAGGATTAAAATGTATGATAACATAGTTAGAACATTAACTAGTGTTAGACATGTACCTAAATTGAAGAAAAAATTGATTTCTTTGGGAGTATTGGATTTAGATGGTTATAAGTTTACAGGTTAGAATGGAGTTTTGAAAGTCTCAAAAGGCACCCTAGCTTTTATGAAAGTAGAAAAGGTCAGAAATATTTACAGACCTAAAGGAAGTATTCAAGTTAGTGAAGCAGTGATTGTGTCAGAGAAAGAAGAAGAAGGTACTCACCTATGGCATCAGTGATTAGGTCACATGAGTGGGAAAGGTCATCAAGTACTGATAAACTGTAAATTACTTCCTGATTTGAAATCCTTGAAGTTGGATTTCTGTAAACATTGTGTGTATGGAAAATAGTGTAAAGAGAGGTTCAAAACTGGAAATCATAATAGTAAGGAAATTTTGGACTACATTCATTTTGATCTCTGGGGACCATCTCCTATTGTATCATATGGAGGTGCTTTATATTTATTAATGTTTATTGATGATTTCTCCCGAAAAGTTTGGGTCTTTATGTTAAAAAAGAAAGATGATGTATTCAATGTCTTTAAACAATTTAAAGCAATGGTAGAAAAAAGAGCAAGAAAATCAATTAAATTTTTAAGAATTGACAATGGTGGTGAATTTACTTCTCTAGAATTTGAACAATACTATAAGGATGAAGGAATTGTTAGACATAAAACTGTTGTTTATACTCCTCAGCAAAATGGTGTTGTTGAACGTATGAATCAAACTCTTATGGAAAGAGCCAGAAGCATGATCAATAATGCTAACCTGCAAAAGGAGTTGTGGGAAGAATCAGTATCCATTGCTTGTTATTTAGTTAACATATCACCTTCAGTAGCAATTAATTGTAAAATTCTTGAAGAAGTTTGGTCAGGTCAATATTGTGATTATTCACATTTAAGAATATTTGGTTGTGGTTCCTATGCTCTTATTCTTAAAAATCAACGTTCAAAATTAGATCGAAAATCGAAATGTTATGTGTTTATTGGGTATGACTATGTAGTGAAAGGATACAAGTTGTGGGATCCTACATTGTGGAAAATAGTCATTTGTAGAGATGTAACATTTGATGAATCTTCTCTTTTAAGATCAAATGTTGAAAGAATTGAACAGGAACAGGTATTGACAAATCAAAAAATTTAGTTGGAGGCTAGACCTTTTTTTGAAATTTGAAAGGAAGGATAGATTTCTGGAGGAAAAGGTAATGAAGATACAAAGGAAACTATTGAAGTTTCTGAACCAATTTAGCAACTAGTCACTCTAAGAAGTTCTATAAGGGAAAGAAAAACTCCCAGAAGGTACGAAGATTCCACTTCATCTTTTGCTTTTATTATTGAAGATGGGGAACCTTCTTGTTATCATGAAGTAGTAGATGATATGAATAGCGGAAAATGGAAAACAACTATGGAAGAAGAAATGGATTCTTTAGCCAAGAACAATACCTGGGAATTTGTAGAACTTCTTGAAGAGAGAAGTGTTGTTGGATGAAAATGGGCCTTCAAATTGAAACGAAAGGTTGATGGAAGTATCGAAAGGTATAAGGCAATACTGGTAGCAAAAGGGTATTCTCTGGTTGAGGGTATTGACTTTCATGAGATTTGTTCACCAATTGTAACACTTGCTTCTATCCGTACTATGTTGGCACTAACTACATTACTTAACCTTGAGTTAAAACAGTTAGATGTTAAAACATCCTTTCTACATGGTGATTTGGATGAAGAAATATATATGGAAAAACCATAAGGTTTTGTACAAGATCAAAGCAAAAGATTAGTTTGCAAGCTCAGGAAATCATTGTATGGCCTGAGGCACTCTCCCAAGCAATGGTACAAGAAATTTGACTCCTTCATGGTGAGACAAACATTATTAGAAGTGAGTATGATCATTGTGTATAATTCAAGAATTTCAATGGCATATTCATTATCTTATTTTTGTATGTTGATGATATGCTTATTGCAAGAAAAAGCATGGAAGAGATCAATAGGTTAAAGGCTTGTCTCTCTAGGATGTTTAATATGAAGGATCTTGGAGCAGAAAAACATATCTTGGGCATGGAGATACACAGAGATAGGAAAAATGGTAAGCTTTGGTTATCACAGAAAAAGTATGTGGAAAGAGTACTTGAAAAGTTTGGTATGAAAAATGTGAAACATTTTAATGTTCCATTAACTTTCCATTTTAAGCTTTCTTTAGTTTTGAGTCCTAGAACTGATGAAGAAAAGTAGTATATGTCTCATGTACCGTATGCAAATGTTGTAGGCAACTTAATGTATGTGATGGTATCTACAAGACCTGACATTTCACATGCAGTTGGAGTTGTCAGCAGGTTCATGGCAAATCTAGGAGAAGAACATTGGTGAGAAGTGAAATGGGTGCTTCGGTATATAAGAGGCACAAGTGGCCATTGTATCATATTTAATGGTAGTGAAGGATCAGTCTGCGGATATGTGGATGTTGATTATGCAGGTGATTTGGAGAAAAGGAGATCTACTACAGGTTATTTCTTTACTCTTGCAGGTGGAGAAATTAGTTGGATGTCAAAGCTTCAAGAAATAGTTGCATTGTCCGCTATCGAAGTAGAGTATATAGTTGCTTCAGATGCTAGTAAAGAAGAAATTTGGTTAAAGGGTCTACTTGATGAGATTGGAAGGACACAGGAGAGAATGAATGTATTATGTGACAATCAGAGTGCTATTCACTTGGCCACAAATCCATCGTATCACAACAAGACCAAGCACATTGATGTAAGGTATAATTTTCTGACACATGTGATCGATGGCGGAAAAGTAGCTCTCAAGAAGGTCCATACACAGGAAAATTGTGCAGGCATATTCACAAAACCAATTACAATAGAGAAGTTGCAATGGTGTTTGTCTTCTCTTGACTTCCAGAAGAGATGATGAATGGGCATGGGTAAGGAATTAGGAAAATTGTTGTCAAGGTGGATTTTGTTGAAATGTGACAAGAAGACATGTAATTATGGGTAAAATCTTAGTAATTACTACCAGTTAGTTTTGTAACGAGATTGCTAACTAATAGTAGTTATGTAACGGAGGAGAATCTCTTATAAACTTGTGAATTCCCGAGATCATGTAATCATGGAGAATCATTCTTTATTTAATAGAGGTCCAATCCCTTTCCCCGTGTATGTTTCTTTGACACACTGTCAAGGTTTTACCACGTAAAATCTCGTGTTAACTTGTGTGATTCCTTTTGGGTTTCCATTCAATTTAGTTTCATTTCTTTCTTGTTTAAATTAACTGCTCGAACCAACAACATAAGGGTTGTCAATGAGCTAAGGGCTGGAAATGGAAAAGTAGCTAAATTTGCAGTGATTGTTTCTGAAAGTACTTCAAGTGCAATAAGAATTGTCTTTTGGGTTCTCATCATTGTGTTGCGCAAGGGTTTCGCTCAAGTGTTTACAAGCAGTACAATAATCATAAATGTGGTTTCTAAGTTGGCAATTTCACTAGCATTTGTTATCCTTCTTAACAGTGTTCAGCATGTATTCTAAGGTATGTGTTTGTTTTTTGAGCAGTGTGAGTGTTCTTATTATTCTTTTCAAGAAAAGCCATATCTCGTATGTTTGGACTCTATTGCATGGTACAATACATAGTTTGTATGAATAGGAAAAAAAACATTCATCGTTCATTTGGAACAATTTGTTGTCATTTTATAATTAAGGAATATTATGCATCGCTTAGGTATTTTGTTGGGAGCATTAAAATGGCAGGTTCTCTCTGCTTATAAAAAAATATTGAAATGTGAAAGTTACAGATTCCCTATTTCAAAACTTAATATAGTTATAAAATTTAAACAAAGAATGTGTCACTTTGTCTTTTTAACGTCCCATGATCTCAAGCCCAAAAAAAACCAAAAAAAGAAAAACAATTCACTGATCTCTTTAACTTAAATTTAATATATAGGTTATTAATGACAATATATGATCCAGACATGGATCATTTAATTTCTATTATTATCAGTGACCAAATTTCTCAATAATTTAATTTTTTTAAATAGACATTATATATATTTCAATATAACATTTGATAAATATTTGCCTATGTAAATATAAATAGTGTATGTTTTCTAGCTTACATGAGATGTTGTGTTTAAGATTTTACTATTTCTAATCGAGATTCTATGAGGTTTGAGCCTGGATATCGTCTGGCACAATATTTATATTTTTAAGTCATTTTTCTTCAGAATCTCTTCATGAAATTTGTATGAGTATTTATCTTTTAAGTCATTTTCATTCTCAATCTCTTCATGAAATTTCAATGAGTGACTTAATGAGTATTTAAGTCAATATAAATACACTAATAATCACCACCTAGTCATTTTGATTCTCAATCTCTTCATGAAATTTGAATGAGTAACTTAATGAGTATTTAAGTCCATATAAATCCACCAATAATCACCACCTATAAGTTAGTGATCCATTAACCCACCAAGTTATGGTTAATGGTCTTTCAATGTCATGAAACTTTTCTTAGGGTTATCTTCATGTTTATTTTTATAGCTAAACCTACATTTCTAGTTTTACATTATTTTCAGGAGTAGCGGTTGGATTAGGATGGCAAGCTTCTATTTCTTGGATCAACATTGGTTCTTACTACATCATTAGAATACCATTAGGCATGCTACTTGGTTGTGTATTAAATTTAAGTGTTTTGGTGAGGACACTTTCTTTTCATTTGTGTCCCAAATTTGGAGGAAATGTTCAACAAAGTGAAGACTTACTGCATTAATACAATATTTCCAATAACAAACAGAATTTACAATGCAGGGAATATGGCTAGGAATGATATGCGGGACAACACTGCAAACTATCATACTTTCTTTTATTATATATTGTTGTGACTGGGAACGAGAGGTGAAAATAGAAAAAACATAACACTAAGACGAAATCAATAGTTGGTCACTGTTAATAGTTAGTTACTGATAGTGGTTATGTATGTACTGATAAATCTGCAGGCAAGTAAAGCTATTGATTGTGTTAATACATGGTCTTCCAATGGTTTTGCAAAATAGACATCTCCATTGCTTAACTTTTCCATATATTTCACTCTCGGTGCAATTGCTGGTTTTAAAATCAATGCTTATATATAAAATTTCAAGGACTAGCATAACTCTCACATAATTCTTTAAAGGATGCTAGCTCAATGGAAGAGCGTCTGCTTTATAAGCAGGAGGTTGGTGGTTCGATTCCACTGTGTCCTAATATGAATTAGTCAATGATATTGTAGTTTATTTTTAATTAAATACTTTTAATATTGGTTGATTTCAATGGTGAGATATCTTCTAAATTCATTATTCTATATTGTCTCTTTAATGTCTTTAATCCCAACTATTGTCTCTAGAGAGACAAAAGTGAAATTGTCTCAAGAGAGACAAAAATTCTTGTGTTATATATTGCCTTTATAAAGACAATTTAATTTGAGACACCCACTTATAGACAATATTTAAGACAATACACAAGTTTTCTTTTGTCTCAAATTAAGATAATTTACCCAAAAATTGTCGTAATATTGTCTTATAACCCCCCTTTGTATTGTAGTGACATATCAACTATAATTAGTGATATACTAATTATACAAAACTGATCCCTTTTATATAATCTATCTGCAAAAATCTTATGTTTGACAACTAATCCACTTACACGTAATGAATGAGTGTTCGAGTATAAGTTTTTTTTTTTTTTTTCTTTTTATATCTCTATTGAAAATAAAAGGTTTTCTTATCTCATCGATGTATTTAAAAATATATTTAAGAATGGATGATCATTTGTATGACTTGCCCACCTGCCTTTTTTAATCCCCATTATAAACGCACACCGCTGAAAGTGACAATTTCACATTGATAAAACGACTGGACATGAGTTATTAGTGATCTTTACAGCAAGAAATTATCAAATTGTAAAAGATTAAATCTTCTATTTAGGTGTAACCAAATTGTAAAAGATTGTAAAAAATTAAATCTTTATAGGTGTAAAAAAGTTTGAAGTTTAAAATTTAAGGTTTTCTTATCTCATCGATGTATTTAAAAATATATTTAAGAATGGATGATCATTTGTATGACTTGCCCACCTGCCTTTTTTAATCCCCATTATAAACGCACACCGTTGAAAGTGACAATTTCACATTGATAAAACGATTGGACATGAGTTATTAGTGATCTTTGCAGCAAGAAATTATCAAATTGTAAAAGATTAAATCTTCTATTTAGGTGTAACCAAATTGTAAAAGATTGTAAAAACTTAAATCTTTACAGGTGTAAAAAAGTTTGAAGTTTAAAATTTAAAAATATATATATATAGAAATTTGATTTTTAAAGAAATTTTTATAGTTAAAATGGATTTATATATATATATATATTTATATATTAGAAATCAACTTTACATGGAGTATGGGATCAATTATATATTTATTTTATTTTGAGCAATAAAAAAGCTTTTTTTATAATGGTATTGTAATTTTTTATTGTTTAAATTTTACTTTTAAATATATAAAGTAAATTAATAATTTGAAAATCCTTTTATATACTCAAAATATATAAATTACAAAACTTAAACTTGTAATTCTCATTACACTTTACTAAATTTATATTAAAATTAACTCCAAAATATGTAAACTTGAAACATAAAATAATTTATCACCCAAATATTAAAATATTTAATCTATAAAATCATTTATTTATTTATTTTTAATATTTTTAATTACCACGCCTCAACTCCATTTTCACTTTCATTTGAATATCTATATATATATATAATGGTCACATCAACCATTCACAATTTGTGATTGATCGCCTTTTATAACAACTAACCCACTTACATGCAATGAATGTATAAGTGGAAGTTTCTTTGTACATTAATGGATGATTCTCTGTATGACTAGCCCAGTTGCCTTTTTTTGAATCCCAGTATAAACGAACGTCGTTGAAAGTGGTTGTATTACATTTATAAATGAGTCGCCCAGTGACCTTGGAGCAAGAAATTATTAACATGGGTGAAGAAATGTGAAGAAATAAAATGTTTTATTATTGGAGAATATTTAAGAAATTATTGTAAAAAAATGTTAGTTTTGATTTGAGATGATGTATTGTCCATCTAAATCTATTTTATTTTTGGATTTATTACACTGTAAAAGTGTTTAAATGGTTTGAGGTGTAAATTTATTTTAAAATATAAAATTTAATAAAAAGTTTGCATTTAAGAAGTTTGGTAGAGTTATAATTATAAAGTTAAGATGGATTATATTGGTTTTATCCATATGCATATTATGAATCAACTTTACATGAAGTAAAGAATAAATTACACTTTTTAATTTTGAGTAATAAGATGGAATTCATTATAATGAATTTGTAATTTTTTGTTGTTTAAATTACATTTTTAAATATATAAAGTAATTCAATATCTTGTGAATTTCTTTAGACACTCCAATTATATAGACTACAAAGCTTAAACTTATAATTCCAAGGAAGCTTTACTATATTTTAAATAAAATTAAATAAAAATTTATACATGGAAACAAGTCAAAATATAAAATTGTTTATCACCCAAATATTGAGATATTTTATTTTATTATATTTGATTTGCTATTAATATTTTTTAAATGTTACACCTCAACTTTATATGAAATATTGAATAAATACTCATCTTTGTGTTATTAGGAAGTAATTGAATGTATATATATATATATATATATATATATATATATATATATATATATATATATATATATATATAAAGTTATTTTATTTGAAGTGGTTGCTCACAAAGAGGAATTGGCAAGTGGGGTCAATCTTGTACTTGTGCGATATGGGGTTCATTTCGGCTATTACTACTATACCCCACTACCTCCTGAGGGGCCTATGACATGTCCTTTGCGTTAGACCAAATTACATTTGGGAGATTGAACTTTCAATTTCATAGTCACATAAATCCATATCACTTTGAACACTAATTAAGCTACCTCTGAGGACAGTTGCTCAAATATTTTATTTATAGTCAACATTAAATATTTTTTCACTTTGATTATTTATATATTACATTTGGGAGATTGAACTTTCAATTTCATAGTCACATAAATCCATATCACTTTGAACACTAATTAAGCTACCTCTGAGGACAGTTGCTGAAATATTTTATTTATAGTCAACATTAAATATTTTTTCACTTTGATTATTTATATATTACATTTGGGAGATTGAACTTTCAATTTCATAGTCACATAAATCCATATCACTTTGAACACTAATTAAGCTACCTCCGAGGACAGTTGCTCAAATATTTTATTTATAGTCAACATTAAATATTTTTTCACTTTGATTATTTATATATATATGATGTTTATATTAAAATAAATTATTTAATAGAGATATTCAAATATCTTTTTTAAAATTTTCATTAAAATTTATTTAAAAAAAAAAGGAATGACACATCTTATAACATTCCTTTTTTTACTTTCAATTACCTTTTCTTTTTAATAAATTTATATAAAATTTTTATATTATTAATTATATATTAAAATGTTTTATTTATTAATAAAAATAAAATATTTTTTAGTTTTTAATATATTTTCTAAACTCTATGACAACCACATTTGGAATTATACGTACTCTTTAGACTAGTTTAAGATCGATCAACAATAATAATATCAATGAACAAATTGATGGAGTAATAATATCAATGAACAAATTGATGGAGCATAGTGAGTGTAAACTTAATAATGTTTTATTTCATTTAAATTGAATTTTATTTTTTATTAAAATAAAAATAAAAAATAAAAAATGGTTGAATATTTTATTTTCATTTTGAAAAGAATTTGGTTAAATTACACATTCTTTATAGTGAAATTTGCCCTGCAATTTTTTTTAATGTAAACACATTTTATAATTCGTTATGTAGGAGAGTTATAATTCATTTTGTCTTTAATTTCAAATTGATATAAATTTTTTAATCTCTTTATTGTATCTCAATTCGTTGTGGATATCACAATCCAAGTATAAGAATAATATGATTCTTTATGTGCTAAAATAGAATTGACATGTGGTATTAAAAAAGAAAAAAGAAATGCTCTACAACAAATATCTAGATGTTGGGTAACATAATTATATATGAAATTTATATAATAAAAAAATATAAAGTAACTGAAATCTAATTTGTTTTATATGATTTATAATTATTTTACTTTTTAAACATATTTCAATGCAAACCATAAATAAAAAATTTAATTTCTAATAAAAATAATTTTATATCCACTTGATGATTATGGCTGATTTTTGGCTTCGGAGCGATGGCAAGGAACTTGGGGTCACGGGTTAGGGTTTGAAGCAGGTTTTCCCTAGCAAGCTTGCTACAACACTAGCAGGCAGGGGATACAGTAGACCCTAACGACAGCGCACTACAACAGATTGTAGAATGAGACAGAGGGAGGTAGGCGAGGTCTGACAAAGGCATGATGAGCCTAGAAGGGGGGGCGTGATCCCTTGCTATAAGAATGTGACAGCAGGAGAAGCGAGAAGAAATGGGACTAACGGAAATCAGAGAAAAGGGAGCAAAGACACACCGGTCATGGGAGCGTGATGGAAAGTTGGTCTTGGAGACAAATGCTTGCCTAGAGCAACAAAAAAACCTAGGTTTGTCATTCCCAATAATAAACTGGAAGAATACATGGGGTACATGAAAGATCACACGTTGATATGTAAATTCATAGGGGCCTGGCCTACAGAGAAAGAATTGGTTAAATGGATCCAGCAACGTTGGCAACCAAAAGGTCACATAGATTTGAAACTAGGAGCGAAAGGATTCTTTTCAGCGGTATTTTCTAACCTAGGAGACAAAGAGAAGGTTTCTAAGGAGGGGCCCTATTTCTTCAATAATTCTAGCCTATTCATGCGACACTGGGAAGATTGTTATAACCCAGATTAGGAAAAAATGCAAGTGGCACCAATTTGGGTTCGACTGTTTGGCCTCCCAATGGATTTCTGTGACCCAGAAATCTTGGAAGGAATAGGAAATTCGATTGGAACCTTTGTCAAGGTGGCAGACACAACAAGAAAAGGAAGGTACACTTCTTATGCCCGGATATGTGTTTACATGAACATAATAGAACCTCTACCTAACTGAATAGAAGTAGAATATCGTGATGAAATATGGCAATAGCCATTGGATTATGAGCACATACCGTTCAGGTGTAGGAGATGCCATGAATATGGGCACCTATTCAAATCTTGCCCCCAGAACATCCCAGAGAACACTTAGGGAAACAGGAAGGAGGAAGGATCGAGTAAGGAAATGGAAGGAGGCTTTCAGGAGGTCCACAAAAGAAAAAGGAATAAAAAACTGTTGGGTATCCATAATAGTCCTCAGAAAGAGAAGGAGCAGGAAAACCAAAACAAATTCGCTGTGCTACAAGAGGAGGAAATGGAAGAGGTACCTATGGAAAGCAGTGAAGAACCAGCTGAGCCAAAACAAAAAGAAAAAGGGAAACAACAGGAACAGATAAAAACAGTGGAAGAAAAAGAAGGGGAAATAAATAGAGAGAAAACAGAGCAAAGCCAGATGGAGATAGACCCACAGAAAGAAAATTTTAGCAAAGAGGAACAAGTAATGAAGAGACTACTGCAGGAGTGGAGACACTTGGATGAGAGGTTCATCCCAGAAGACCAAAAACAACTATACAAAGAAATGTTTCAACAATACAAAATAAAACGAGTAACTATAGTGACAAATCAACGAGAGCATCTTGGATCACAGGGTGGACAAGGTCCAGAAATAGGAGCATCAGGTAAAGGAGGAAAAAAAAGGGGCAGAAGATCCATGAGTGAATCCATCCAAATGGTGGGAGAAATGCTCATTAACTCAGGGAGAGTGGTGCCATTATCAGAGGTATTCCACCAACCAACCAAATTGTTGAAATGATAATCATGACCTAGAACATAAGAGGTCTGAATAGTAAAGGGAAATAGAGATACCACAAAGAAATATTGAGGAAAGATAAACCCAGAGTTATGATACTGCAAGAAACCAGGATCAGTGAATTAAAACTGAAGGATATCATGGGAAACTTCAGGCCAAGGTACGCGTTAGTAGGACAAGATGCCATGGGAAGTGCAGGAGGATTGGCCATATTATGGAACCCATAAGAAGTTTGTTTTGAAGATTGGACAAGTATGCCAAGAATACTTTCTGGAAAATTTAGAAATATTGGATCCAAAGAATGGATCCTTCTTTCAAGGGTCTATGGTCCTCATATCCCAGGAGAAAGGAAAATTTTCATTAGCAACCTAATAAAAGTGAGTGGTCTATACCAAAATATTCCATGGATCATAGGAGGGGACTTCAATATGATTAAGTCCCTAAATGAAAAAAGAGGAGTGCGTAGGGTGGATGCAGACATGGAACTGTTTGAGGATACCATAAATGACCAGAGGCTAGTGGATATCACAACTACTAATGGGACTCATACCTGGAATAATAGAAGAGGGGGCAAACATCAAATTGCCTCAATATTAGATAGATTCCTAATATCTGAAGAGACAGTAAGCAGAGATATTTTTGTGGAAGAGATGATATTACCTGGGATGGGATCATACCACTGGTCGGTGAGATTGGAGATTGAACTCAAATCTAGCCCTAAAAATCGACCATTCTGATTTGAAGCTTTCTGGCTCAAATATCCTAAGTTTATAAACAAGATAGAGGAATGGTGGAAACAGAGTGAACAAAGGGGAAGGAATAGAATGCAAACGTTCCAATGCAAGTTAAAGGAAATAAAGCAAAAAATAAACGAATGGAACCAAAAGGAATTCGGGAACATAATAAAGGATGAACCGCAGTTAAATCAAAAGATGAAGGTAATTCAATAAGAAATTATAAGGGAAGGGAGAAGTGAAGACTTAGCAGTAGAAGAGGGCAGATTGGTCAGCCAAATAGAGGAACGCAAGAAGCAGGAAGAAATCTTATGGCAGCAGAAGTCAAGAGTGAATTGGTTAAGGGAGGGAGAAAGAAACACTAAATTTTTCCACAAAGCAATGATACAGCATAGGCAAAGAAACAAAATTTTCTCCCTGCAAAATAAAGAAGGCCTGTGATGAAACCAGCATGAGGAAATGGAGGAGACCTTGGTGAGACATTTCAAAGAACTTTTAATGGAACCTCAGGAGGAAAGACAAGAGGCAATGCGCAGAATATGCAACCAGATCCCCAAGTTAATCACCAGAGAGCAAAACCTTGCGTTAATGAGAGTAGTCATGATAGAGGAGGTTGAGGAAGTGGTGCAAGGACTAAAGAGAAATAAGGCCTCGGGACCGGATGGCTTTACGGTGAAATTCTATCAAGCTGTCTGGAAATTCATAGGCAATGGCATCTTAGCGGTGGTGGAAGAATCCAGAAGGAACCAAAAGGTATGTCCAAGTCTAAACGCTACCCTCCTATCTCTCATACCTAAATCCTCTAAGTCAGATGAGCTGCAAGGATTTAAACCTATTTCTCTTTGTAATGTTATTTATAAAATTATCTCTACACTGATAGCTAAGAGATTGAAACCGATTCTTCCAAGCATTATATCCCCGGAACAAACAGGTTTTGTATAAGGTAGACATATTCTAGATGGTTTGATAGTATCCCAAGAAGTGGTGCATTCGTTAAAATCTAAGAAGATGGTTGGAGTGAGAGTGATGATTAAATTGGATCTATCCGAAGCCTATGATAGATTAAATTGGGTGTACCTAAGGAAAGTTTTGGAAGCCTTTGGGCTCTACAGTAGATGGATAGAATGGATTCTAGCAATGATAACTACCCCGGTCTTCTCAATCCTCCTAAATGGAACCCCGTCACCCACCTTCAATGCCACCAGAGGGCTCAGACAGGGTGATCCCCTATCACCCTTCCTATTCATTGTTGCAGTAGATGGGTTAGGAAGGTATATAAAAAAGGAAGTAAAGGAGAATAGAATCTAAGGGATAAGGGTATGGGGGAATGAGCTCCTGATAACCCACCAGTAGTTTGTGGATGATATTATGTTATTCTGTAATGCCTCTGTGAGGGAAGTTAAGAGGATGAAAGACATCCCGGATCTCTTCATGGAAGCCTCAGGTACCCAAATTAACAAAGAGAAATCATGTGCTTACTTCTTTAACACAACTGGTAATGTCAAATCTTATCTTTCACGAATGTTGGGATTCAGGGAAGGGGAGCTACCAACCAAGTATCTAGGTATACCTCTGGCAATCAACTCTTTAAAAATGGTAAATTGGCAGCAAACTATACAGAAGATCCAAGGAAGGATAGCCAACTGGGCATTCAGATCTCTAAACCTGGCAGGAAGAGTGGTATTGGTAAAAGCAGTCTTGCAATCCATACCAATTTACCAACTATCGGGGATGGCAGCCCCGAAAGGAGCCTGCTCCAAAATGGTGGAAATATTGAAGAAATTCATATGGGGAGGCTCTCAACAGCAGAAAAAATGGGCATTGATGTCATGGCAAGGGATGATTAGAAAAAAGGAGGAAGGGGGCCTAGGACTGAGGGATCCATACCTCACCAACCAAATTATGGGGGCCAAGCTGTGGTGGAGGTGGATGACTGGAGGAGGGGACCTTTGGAAGCAAATATGGATGAAGAAGTATAACATGCCAGGAAGAGCGGAGGATATATTAAGACATATAGAAAAACTAAGAGGCTCCACCATTTGGAACTTGGCTAGTGAGAACAAGGATGTAATCACAAACCATGCATTCTAGGAGATAAGAAATGGAAAAACAACAAAGTTCTGGGATGAGGCTTGGAAACGATGAGAAAAATTAAATGGAAAGCAGGAACTTAGAAGTATTCTTCAATTCTCAAAAGATGTAGGATTAAATAGAGTAGATGATCTCTGGAATATTGAAAACAATGAGGAGAATTGGAGAGTCTGGAAAAACCTAGAAGAGTGGGGGGAAAATATAGAAGAAGAATAGAGAGAGCTCTATATGAAGGAAATGGGAACGAGAAATATACCAATCAGAGCAGGACCTGATATATTGAGATGGGGCCACTCAATGAAAGGAACATTCTCAGTGAAGGAGGCATACGATCTAAAGACTGAACAGGAACAGGAAGAGAACCATCATTTATGGAAACAAATCTAGCAGAGCAAATGGTGGCCAAAAGTTGCTCACTTCCTATGGCTAACATGCAAAGGCAGAATTTTGACATGGGACCAACTACAAAGAAGAGGGATGCAGGGACCATCCCTATGTGGCCTTTGCAAGCAGGACAATGAAAATATAGAACACTTACTGAACTCATGCCAGTTCGCACAACGACAATGGGAAGCTATCTATGAGGTCTTTGGATGGATAGATAGGAATCAACAGAGCATAAAAGAGACTGTTCAACAATGGGGACATGGCCACTTTATCAGCCCGGTCCTAAATAGAGCATGGGGGCTAGCCGTAGGTTTTAATCTCTGGATGATATGGAAGGAAAGGAACCGAAGGATCTTTAAAAGCAAGGAATCAACATTGGAGAAGGTATGGAGAGGAGAAATCGAACATATCAGGAAAAACCATCTTAGCAGATGAATGGCACCAAGAAGACTGGGATACCCCACCTTAGGAAACAAGAATCCTAAAAAAGCTTAACCTAGCCAAGGAAATGGTGGGTACTAATAGATGGAAAGAAACACTAACGAGCGGGGTATCAACCTAGAAGTATAGCAGACCAGTAGAGGGCTTCATCAAATTGAACTTTGATGGAGCCTCCAAAGGAAACCTAGGTAATGCAGGAATAAGTGGCATCTTTAGAGATAGCCAAGGTAGGGTTCGATTATTGTACGCGGCATATGGAGGCATGATCAGCAATGATGAAGCAGCACTCATGGCAGTAAGACAAGGGATGAGAATAGCTATAAGGCTTGGGTACAAACAACTAGAAGTGGAAGGGGATTCATTAATGGTAATCAACATGATGAGGAAACTTTACAATGGAAAGGCATGGGATAAGATCAGCCACAGCTGGAGAACAGCAAGCCTCATCCAAGAGCTGGGAGAAATAATGAAATGATTTGATTACATGATAATCAAACACGTTAAACAAGAAGGGAATAAAGTGGTCGATTTCTTAGCCAATTGGGGATGTAATCCACAAATGGGACACATGGAAAGAGCCTGGCCTATTCAGCCAAGGGATACCAGAATGGATCCACTATGTGAATTATTAGCCCAAGATGAGGAATATGAATAACTGAAATAAGAATGATTTTAACAAGCCCCCGATCGGGGTGACAGAATGGGTACGAAGATATAATGGCGATGTCAGAAGCCATGAGGTGTCAGGACTTCTTACTGTAGCTTACATGATTGTAAGGCAGAACATGGAGAGGTACTGCAAAACAAGAGGGATGTTAGACAGGAGAAGTGGCGTGAGGAATGTTGGGAAAATGAGAGGCGGTGAGGACGGTGGCAAAGGAAGGTTGGCACAGTAGGTAGATGCGAGAGAGTATGAAAGAGAGGGTAAGGAAGGAAGGATGGTTAGAGTGAAAGGGAGAAGAAGAAGGAGCGCAACGAGAAAGCCAGACAAACATATGGCATACAAGAAGCATAATCTCGGGTATGTCTACTGTCTCTACTCTGTAATTCGAAAAGGAAATTTCACCATGTTGGAAGGGGTAAGGAACCTAGGTCAGGGGGGAAGGAAAGATGTTTTTCAAAGGTTCTACTGTATAAACAGCGTGGGAACCGGGAGAGAAAGTTGCCTGGTAGCTTAGCTCTGAGGCAAGAAAGGAGAGGGGGTATAAACAATAATAGGGAGGGGTGTGCTAAGTTCAGAACCAAGGATACAAAGGCTAGAATATATTGCTTAAGTAAGGCTGAGAGGTTTGAAAGTCTGGAAAATTTCTCTAGACAGGAAGTTTGGGTAGGTGAGGGAAGCCCGAGTAGTAGAGGGGAGGAAGCTTGTGAGGGGAAGTCGGGTAGGAATCAAAGAAAGAATGGGATGACCTTCGAGGGGGGTAACGTTGAAAAGAGAGGGAGTGGTGGCAGCCAGCAAGGTAGAAAGGGAGAGGAGAATTTTAGCAGGTAGACCCATGGGCTCACTATCTCGAGGCAACTTCGAGAGGGGGTTAGTCTTCGGGAAACTAAGGAGGGAGAACAGGGAATTGGCATAGAGACATTACCCAGAGACCCAAAAGAGAAATAGGAAAAAGGGAGCAGGGAGAAAGGGTGGACCATCCCAGGCTCATTGGGGTACTTGGGAGCAAAGGAGTGTAGGCATAAGAGAGATAGCATAGGCAGACAGAATCCCTCAAAAGCAATGGTAATTTTGATGGGTAATGATGGTTTTATCCTGACTATGCATAGTGTCCATTGTGAATAGGTAGAAGGGAGTGAAGACATGGCACGAGTAGCCAGAGGTCGTGGTCGAAGAGGCAGGAGAAATAATGGACTGCGCTTTCAGAACATGGGAACCTTAGGCAAAAGGATGGGAAGACGTCCCATGGATGAAACCATTAAGGAAGCAGCCAAGGCTTATATGAAAGACACGGATGAAGGGATCGAAAAAATTATGGAGGAGATGGAAGAAAGGATTAAGGAAGAGGACTCAGAGGAAGAGATGGAAGAGTGGAGAGACCTCATTCCTGATCCTGGAAATACTAGAGGAAGAATGCCTTAATATAAACAAACCTTACACTTGTACTGGCTCATGAAGAGGCTGGTTGGAAATGCGATGGAGCAAGTATCCATGGGGATGGCATTGATAACCAAAGATATGCCTGATTATAAACGAGACCTGGAAACCATACAGTTCCAGTTTTGTAAGCAAGATATTAGACTTGACCAAATATAGAGACACATTCCCTGTATTGTGGAGATGACACCAACGAATGAAGGCTCGCTGAAGACTCAAAAATCATTGAGCCAGATCAGGATGAGCCCAAGGAGTAAACTAAGCTCATGATCTTAGGTTACTATTTTTTACCGGCTAGTTTTCTTTCTATATTCATGTTTATGGGACCTATGGTTAAAAACTGGTTTATAAATAGTTTTGTATATATAGGTTGGGTAGAAAGACTATTAACTTACCAATTTTGGATGGCTTATAATATGCAAATGTGGCCAAAAAACTTGGTTTCCCACTGGGCAAGTTGAGGCCACCTATTGACAGTATGTGGATTCAACTTATTTTTATATAAATAGAAAACGAGGACCTACCTAAGCTTACAAAAAAAAAAATGATATCAATAAATGTAAATAAGTATATAAAAATTCAACTGTATGTTTTAATATCAAGTTGATGTGTCACCTTTAAAACACACTAGGAATTGGGAAAGAAAATCCAATATAGAATATGGATACAGTATTTCAATTGAATAAAAGAAAGTAAAATATTTCAATTGCAATGGTTTATATATTACATAAACCAATTGAAACTCCACGTTAAGTATTTTTCCTTAAAGTACCTTTGAAACTTCTCCCTAGTTACGTTCTTCTCATTAACTCTGTGTACCGTATTCACCTCTTCTCACCACAAGGTGGCTTTTCCTTGCAACTAATAATACAACTGAAAATACTTATTCATGTTGATAAGCCAGGCTTAAACAGCTTCCCCCTATTCACCAGGAAAGACAGGATGTTTGATTTTTCGAAACTCTCCTTGCAATTCGATTTTATGTAACTTTTTATTTTTATGATCTGATACATTATCAGATTCTTCCTCTCGATACTCTTTGCCCCCTTCTGTTTCCGAGTTTTCATTTCTAAATTCCTGCTCTCCAATAATATTTCCATGTTTCGGACTGGGAATTGGTTGCCACTAATTATGTTTGTCAGACAAACTTTTCATGATTTTCTCTTCTTCTTGCATTAGCCTTTCATTGTCTTCCCACAACCTAGTCATTTTGTCCTTTAACTCTTGCACAATTTCAAAAATGGCAGCGTTGGTATTGTGTGGCTCCTCTCCCAATTGTACCCATACCTCAACATTGGCTTCTGGAAAGGATGTTGGTCCTGTTTCTATCACATGTCTGTGTGGTGTAAGTCCAACCCTCCTCATGCTGGTTGATTTTCCCTTTCACTCTCCTTCTCTCTCTCTGTGTGCACATCACAAACATTGTTATTCATTTGTTCCATACGTCTTAGTTTACAACGTGAGCACTCTGATACCACTGTCACATCTCTAGATAATAACCTTATAAAACATAGTGAAGAAACAAAAGTGATTTCACATATATGTAATGTAATAAACATCAAGATAGTACACATGTCACAAATATATTAATTCTTGAAACCAAACCTTTCACCAAATGTATATAATGTATAAATAGATATTCACATGCTTATGGTATTCATTGGTGACTTCGTTGTACCTACGTTATTAACTCTATGAATGATTTGTGGGTGGATACGCATAAAGTCTAATGAAATGAACCTAGCTTCCTGTGAGGTGGCTAGAACAGGGTTTTGGGTATTTCCATTTGTCTTCCAATTGTTGTGAATATTCCTGGGGGGTTCACCTCATCGATGGACCTTCGAGGGGCGATTCCATCCTACAATAATGAATGAATCCTTATCTCCTTTGTCAATTGCATTGTTGAGTGTTGTTTGAAATTTCACCTCTTGTCTGGCAGAGATTTCTGGTTCCAGTCCATAGCTTCAGGGTTTACACAGGTACACTTTTTCTTCTCTGTGTTGTTGATGAAGTCCTTCCTGTTCTACTGTGGCCTCGTCATGACTGTGCTCTAGGCTTCCAGGTCCGCACAGATTGTTTCGATGGTTTTTTGTCTCAGAGGATTTGTTGTCATTGCAATTCCGGCCAGGTATGTGATTTATATGTTTAAACTAGGTATATCGTTTGAAATTTATATTCGTTAACCCTTTGGTTTTAACAAGTTGTTTCTCTGTTTTGATAGGTCTCATTGGAGGGTTTCCTACTACAAGAGTATGGTTGCCTGGAGACAAGTCCTTACCTCCTTATAACAGTCTGCGAGTTGAGACTCGTTACTCCATCCAGCCTTCGGGTAGTGCGAAAGATTGTCCTGGAACTCTAGGATTGAAGAGTTGAAGTGTCTTAGTGGTTTAATGGCTTAACATGCTGGCTTATTATGCAGTTCTTAAGTTATTCATATATTTATGTCTGTTACAGTTTTTACGCTCTTAGACTCTACGTAAAGATGACTTGCTGCTACATTTAACTTAAGTTTTGTACATGGTGTCACCGTTTCTCTATTTAAGGTTCTCGTATGTGGCTTGAGATGGGTTACAATTTTTCCAATATAATTAATTTCTATCTAAACTTGTATCGATTTATGAGAAGGTAATTTTGTCTCTGGTTTTCCTCACCAGATTTAGATCTCTCTGTAATGAATTTTCTGGGTTTTGAATATATATTAGTCTCATGTTTTTGCATACAGGAAAGAGTTGGATTTCTACTCTAGCATGGGTATATCAGTTGCCTTTTATTGAATCTACGATGTTTGTTCTTCCTTCACTGTTTTAAGAAAACTTAATGAAATTTCCCATTATGTTTGCTTAGATTATGTTTCTTATATGTTGTTTTAGCTTTTGTATTGCATATAGTTGGGGTTTCACCTGCAACCCAACATAAACAATACTTGTTAATTTTATTATAAATATTTGATATTTTAGCGGCATAGTCTTGTTATGATTTCACTCAGATATTCCATACTTGTTTTGGATAGAGTTCTGGTTTCGAAATCTAACTAATTTTGGATGGAAAGACTCTTTGTCATGTCTTATTGATAGTCCCGATTTTCCTTTTTCTTAGACAAAACTTTTTCGAATTTCAATTCAGAATGTTTCAATAAGCTTTTTTTGGCCTTAGAAATTAATCTACTGCTCTTTGCTTGTATTATCTTAGCGAACGAAGTATTTAAAATGTCAAAAACCTATATGTGTTATTCCTGTTTTAGGTTGTCTGTATGTGTTATTTTACATTTCTCTTCCAGAACAGTAATACCTCTATCTTAGAAAGTTTTCTAAATAGTTCTGAGAGTTCTTTTTTTAGGTTTATTGCTTACTTAAGATTCATGTCAGTAAAAGCCCTAGAAGAAGGATTCTCCTAAAAGAAAATTGTTATTCTAGATTATAGATCTTACAGAGTTTATATTTATAGCTTACTAGTTCTGTTAGATAGCTAGCATGCCGATTATATTCTTCTATTGTTAGTCATTAAGAATTTATTGCATCAACACATTTATTTCTTTCCGAACATTATACATATCTTTATACAATAGTACATTTAACCTTCATAAAAATGTAAATACTTATCTGATTTCGGTAGTAATTATTGTTGACTGTTTGGATCTAGTTCAACTATAAGTTGCCGAATTTCCTCCCAACCATGAGACTCGCTTTCAGGCCTGAGTCTCCCCCCGAGCTTCTACTCACATGTAGGATGTTTTCCTGTAAGACACCAATAATCTTAACATACCAAAGCTATCTGGTCTTAACCAAACTTAGCTTCTGGTCCTGTCTGACATATCAACATGGACTCCTTATTTCATTTCTCCTTTCTCCATCTCATGTACCAATACCCTCTTGATCTCTTCCTTGAGAATAAATCTTCAAGGAAGTAGTTAGGGATAGGTAACCGCCTATCCTAACTACTTAACATGTGAGAGTTACATGATTGTCATCATCAAGACATTTGCCTCATACATAATTTAATCAAAATAATAAATATATAAACTTAAATAGTAATATTCAGTTTGTTTACTGCAGTAATTAAATATTTACAATTACTGGAGACATTACATAAATACAGAGTTAAGATGTATTACATTGACTCTATCCACACACATATTATGAATCAACTCCACATGAAGTATGGAATCAATTATAACTGTTTAAATTTGAATGACATAATACAATTCATTATAATAAACTTGTGTTTTTTCATTGTTTAAATTACATTTTTATGTATATAAAGTAATTCAATATCTTTAAAATTCCTTTAGAGACTCAAATTATGTAGAATAAAGCTTAAAGTTATAATTCCAAGAAAGATTTACTAGATTTTGAATAAAATTAACAAAAAATATATACATGGAAAAAAGTCAAAACATAAAAAAATTTATCACCCAAATATTGAAAATTTTTATTTTACTTTATTTTTTTTCTTATTAATATTTTTTAAATTCCACTCCTCAACTTTATGTGAAATATTTTTATTAGAAAGTAATTTAAACTATATAATTACATATATAAATATGATATAAAATTATTTTATTTAAGGTGGTTGCTCAAAAAGAGGAATTAGCAAGGACAGTTAATCATGCACTTGTGTGATATGGAGTTCATTTCGGGCCACTGCCACTATACCCCACTACCTCAAGGGCCTACTACCTAAACATTTTATTAGTGTGTTGTTCAAAATCAAGTTATATAATTTTTTCCATATTATTTCTTTCTCTCAAACACATATATCACACATACATAGAAAGAACCAGATCCATCTTCATCTCAAATGTATGAGGGAGTCAAAGGATCAAATTAGAATAGATCCATCTTAATCGAAGATCTGTCCATGCTAGCAATTTCTTCTTCAATTTATGTACTCTATCAAAAATTTGTATATCAAAAATTTAAACCCTATCAATACTTATAAATCCAAAATTAAGATAAATTTATAAATCTAAAATTAAAATAAATTTATAATTATAACTATTAAGTACACGATTAATAGCCAATTCATTTCCATATTTAGTTATATTCGTGACAACTGATTTCCCCTGATTAATAGCCAATTCATTTCCATATTTAGTTATATTCATGACAACTGATTTTCCTACGTGTAATCTAATGAGCGGAAGTCTTCTGTTTGAAAATGGATGTACTTACGTGTGTAATGAATGTATGACTGGAAGTGCTTTTTTTTTGGATTGTGGGGATCAGATCCGGAAATTGCTCTCCGTATCTCCGTTGCTCAGTCAAAAAGTGTTTCTACTTCAATAATTCTGATGGGGGTGTATTTAAGATTGGATGGTTCTTTGTATGACTGGTCCACCTTCCTTTCTTAATTCCCATTGTGAACGCACGTTGTTGACGTGATTGTATTAGGTTTATAAACTGACCGGATACGAGCTATCAGAGGTCCGAGGGAAGAAAATAGTGGTGTTGGTGGAACAAATTAACCAGGTGTGGAGAAAGACAGTCTATGAAAATAGAGTACCGAGTTAGATCAGGCAAGTACACATTTTCTCCAATGAATACTGATAAATAATATTGTTAATCATGAAATATAATAACTTTGTTAGGATGATAGTAATAAAAAAAATTAATTAATATGATATAAAATATCGTTAATTTTAAGAAAATTATATTAATACATTATTTCTATAGGATTAATTATATTAATTATATAAATTATTATGTTAATTATATTAATTATAATGATTGACTATAAAATATTATAGTTAATATGGTTAGTTATGGTGAAATATAGTTAATCATGTTTAACAAGACCAATTGTTATGATCAAGTATACTTAGCTATGTTTAAGATTATCTAATGGAAGTCGATGATCATGTAGAGTCAAACATGGTCAACCACAATCAACCATACCCAACTAAAATCAACCTTGTTTAACCAATGTCAACCATAGTCAACGTGGTGTATTAACACTACGTTGTATTATCTAAGAGATACATTTCAATGATAACAAAAGGATAGAAATTACTTCATTGCATATTTAGATATAATATATTATGTAGTAATTTTGAAACATAAGAATGTACATAATCCAAAATTCACATAATTATTAAATTTATTACCCAAAGTAATATTAATTATTGTTATCAACCTCTCAATGTTGCAATGTGACATAATCTACAACTTGCTCTTTTAATGTAAAAAATGATCAACATTATTGATGTTTCATCACAACATATCTATTGGTAAAAGTCACAGTGCAACATAGTGATTGAGTAACATAGTAATTTGACATAAGTAAACAATGAGAAATGCTTTAATGTAACATAACCATTAAAAATCGATGGAATCACAACTAACACTTTTGGAACATCACAATGCAACATAACCATTAATAAATGTCAAGATGCAAAAAAAAACATTTAGAAGAGTAGGAATATAACATATGCCAACCAAGATGAAGATCACAATATGACATACCCATTGAAGAATGTTTCAATCCAACTTAACCATTAAGGTATGTCATCACACAGCATGGACCTCAAAGAACTTGACAAAAATACTACAATTCAACATAATTCCACCAAGATGATTGTCATAACATCAAATTACCGTTAAGGAACAACATAAATGTAACACAATCCTTCACATACATCACAACATGACATGACTATTATGCAACATAGAAATTCCATATAAGATTACTAAGATGAAAATCGCAATGAATCATGTCTAAGTAGAAATATCATACTAAAAGATAACGCTTAAGTAAAGTCGCAAAGTGACATAGCTCTTATTTAACATCACAATATCCCATTAGTATCAAGGAATATAACAACTCTATACAATACAATAAGATGAACATTAAAATGTGGCATAGTCACCTAAGAACAAAATAGTCCACATAACCCTCAAGATGAATATCACAATGTGACATAACCTTTGATCGACGTCACAAAGAAACATAACATTGATGAATTTAACAACTTGACAATAGATAACCAACGTGAGAATCACAATTCAATATTGCCATAGTCAACCATGGCCAACCATAGTCAATCAAAGTCAACCATTATGAACCGTGATTAACTAAACACAACTATAGTTAACATTAGCCAATAATAATGTCACAATGAAACATCACCATAATTAATGATGTTGTAACATAATCAATCACAGTCAACTATAAACCAATCACCATAATCAATGATGTTGTAATATAATCAATCATAGTCAACTATAATAAACAAAATTTGACCATAGTTAACAATGATCAACATAATTCAACATAAACCAACCATAATTAACCATAATCAACCATTCTCATATTATACTTGATTAGAATATTTTATTCCATTATATATCTCTACAAATGGGTATCATGTGTACTATATACATGTTATGAACCTGAGAGAAGTCAAATTATTTTAGGAATTTTAAGAAGAAATACTTGATTTCAACGCAAACATTAACATGCTTATAAAACTAAAACTATCGTATACAATATTCACAACAATTATTTTTGTAATCACCCACTTGATTTATCATTCTATTATGGCACATTATTATATTGTATAAAAGGAATTGGAAGGGTGGCACTTCTCCCTCCCATATTTAATGAAATTATACATAAGGAATCCTAAAGATGTGTTTTTGTGTGAGATATGTGTAGGGGGACAACATTCCGTAAATCAGTAATTTGGCATCCATTCATCATATTTTTTTTGTACGGATCCCACCTACCCTATATTTGCAAACATCATGTTCACACGAAAGATATATGAGTATGTTGCTATGAATCTATGATTTTCTTCAATCATAGCTTATGGTTCATTTGCTTCAGTACGACGTACACATTTGAAATTTCAAGTGGTAGGCTTAAAATCAAATTGATCAATATATAAAACACTTTCACATACTTTGGCTAGAACATTCCTAATTTAAATTATGACACAAGGTATTTGAGTTAGGCACAACCTTATTAGTAGTAGACTTCACTGAGAATTATACATTTGCTATGGAAAAAGAGATATAAAATGAGCATTATAATTTTGATCTTGTATCATTTATTCTTATTTTACATTATTTTACATTATTTATTGGTGATTGAAAGCTAATGATGGTTCACCTCACACGATAGTGACAATACAAATATAGAAAAATGGAATTGTTTTTTAACTTTTATGGTTTCTTTTTACATATTTTTACAAGTAATTTGAATATGGCGTAAGAAAATGAAATCTACCAAATGAAACTTACTTTTGTGGTGCATAACTTTTATTTATCGATGTTTTCTAGGGTTGTCCAAAGTCTCCTCTTTTCTAAAAATTGTATGTTATTTTCCTTGCAAAATAGAATATGCATGTGATCATTAGTATGGGTGTTGGGTACCTAACGATGGATTTTTCTAAAATAATTTGTACAATAATAGAAAATACTTTGTTCTTGTGCATGATTTTTTAATAATTATTGATAATTTTATATTTTTATTGAAATTGTGAAATTCATAATAACCATTAAGTTATAAGGTGAAGGATTAATGTATATTTTTAAGGGCTTAACGTAATAAAAAAAAATTAACTAGATTATGGATCTTAGACTATAATATTGTATTGTATAATTTTATTTTTAAAATGGGTAAAGGAAGTAAAGTTTATCCCATGAATGAAAGACAATATATTATAAAATTTTGATGCATATAAAAAGATTAAGAATAGTAAAAAAGTAATTTGTTTACATCGTATATTTCAAATTTGTGTAGTAGTGTCTACACATATGTGTATTTTCATTAATAAAATATTTGTGTAGCTAGTTAAAATAGAATGAAAATTGAATATATTGAGAGACATTTTGTCACGCCCCTACACTTGCGGTAGTCTTCCAACCGCTTATAGCGAGGTGCGGCACCACTGAATGCTTTCTTTTCACCAATACTAACATTCATGGACTACGCCTAATTCACTTGTCCTTACTTAGTTTGTGTTTCGCAACCAAGTAAAATTATGTTTATCCTTTATACTAATGAACACCCATACTCATTCATTATCCACAGCAATTATAAAAGAGAACAACAATTGCACAGTATAAAGGGAGGGGCAACTCTCAATTCTGAATCTCTAATCCTTCATCCCCCTCTCTGATCTATGTTTTCATTTAAATAGAGAGAGAGCAGAGAGCAGTTAAAATAGAGATAATTACAACATGATTTCTATTACAAAATTGGATTGTTTCTAACCAATTGATCAACAAGAGCAAGACGAATTTGGTTTTGCAGCTGAGATTTGGAGAACGACCGCAACAATAAATCTGAGAAAATCGTGCTCAATGAACCCTACGTTTCTCTCAGTACAAGCCGAATTTGGGCAAACCGTTCTTCTCTAAAGTTAATTTAGTTCGTTCTGGACAAAACCCATGTTCCGGATTTTCCATATTCTTCTTCATTTGCCCAGAATCTCAATCGCAAAACTGTCACTTCTTATTCCAGCGAATTTCTGAGTTGGCACTTTTAATGATCAAATACTCAATCTGGAAATTGTATTGGAGGCTAAAAATGGTGAATAGTGTTACAACCAATTTATTAAAACTATCATTGATAAAATCATGCATAATCATCAATTTATTAGAAATAAAGGAGAATAAATAATATTCATTCATAAGAGCATGAATCATTATAAAATGGATTTATATATTAAATTATAATAAATGACCTGATAAAGAAGAGTAAAAATGGATGAAATAAGTGTTTAAAAAGTTGTCGTATTCACGGCCCAACACAACTTAGGGTATCAATATTATGCCCTGTTTCATTTTTGGTTATGCAAGTTTAGAGAATATATTCTAGATTTCTTCCTTGCGAAGGTCGAGGTAGACATAGTTTCGTTTTCCCTATTGCAGCAGTGCAATGCCCTCCCCTTGCTCCAGGTAACACAACACTTAGCTAACTATGTCTTCTAACATGCCTGTTGTGGGGGTTATTTTATTTTTTGTGCTTCATTTACACTGACTTCTAGCCATTGCAGCAATAGGAATGGAATTTGAACCCTGGTTGTAATGTAACAGGTGAACTTCCCCTGGCTCTTCCCCTCTTCCACAGTCACTTATTTGTTTAATTACACCAATGTTTTCCCATTTCGCACCTAATCTAACCTGTTTCCTTACTGATTTCACAGGTAGACTCATGATCTCCTTTCTTGGCCTCGATTTGTTGAAAGTTTTGGGGGTCCTCAGCGCCTAACTAGTCCTCTGTTTTACAGGTCGGTGGCCCTTACTTATTCCAATCCAAAAAGTCAAATAATGAAATTATGCTTGGGGTTAATGAGTGTATGGATAGAGTGTATTTCTATACACTTGAATTTCTTAATGGTTGATGGGTTGTCTCCAGATTTGTCAATGCACATTGCAAGGTTTTGTTTTCATACTCCCTCCACATTATAGTTGTTAGCTTCAAATTTTCTACCTTAACTATATGTAGGCCTGAAAAGACCCAAACTCAGTCTATGTTTTAGCATGTCGATATTTTTCATCCTATGGCAGAGTGCCTGACCATTTCATAATTTCCTATTTATTTTGTTTCTGTTAGCAATTATTTTTCTTCTACTCTTTAACATGTAGCAGTTTCAAGGCCATAGGCCTCCTAGATCACTGATTATAAAATAAAAATTGTTGACTAATAATTTTCAGTTAACTTATGAACTTCTTTTTGTGTTGGAAATGGAGCATGTGTTGTGACTATGGACTTATTTACCTCTTGGTTATTAATTACTTGCATGGTATCGATTGATGTACAGTACTATAATGTTTCCCCATAATTTATTCTCTTGTTCATAGTTTCATTGGAGTATACTATCAAGCTTACTTGTTGTGTTTATACATGTATTTTATTCTCTTGTTCATAGTTTTATGGGAGTATACTATCAAGCTTTCTTGTTTTGTTTATAAATGTATTTTATTCTCTTGTACATAGTTTCATGGGAGTATACTATCAAGCTTTCTTGTTTTTTTATAAATGTATTTTATTATCTTGTTCATAGTTTCATGGGAATACACTATCAATCTTTCTTGTTGTATATGTATATGTAATTATAGGAATGTTGTCAGTAATAATTGTGGTACAGTTTACTTAGTTCTCCCAAAATCACTTATCTATTCATAATTGAGCTAGAACATTCTATCATGTTTATTTAATATATGTAAGTATGTTAATTTGAATGAAATGGAAATATGCAATTCTAAGTCTTTACATTGTAGCCATGTATTTCTTAATTACAAGCAGCTCCCCATGGTTATTTGTTGATAGTTTATAACGGTTGAGACACAGATACTACACCAGTTTCTTCTTATCCCTGCATATAGAATCACTTCTTTAATTAAATTAAAAGTTATATATTGCTAAGATAGGAGGTTTATCAACCCATCCCATAAGCCTTCCTTCTATTATGTTTGTTTCCTATATTTCTTACAGGATTTTCCTGACCTTGTTCATGTAGAATTTCCTATAGATTCACAAGCACATGCAATGTACTAAAGAAAAAGACAATAATCTAGTTCTACTTTCAACTAGCGGAAGCCAAAATATTGACCAAAACAATATGAACAAGAAGAAGATAAATCAATGGAAGATAACAAAATAAGTATCTAAGAAAAGCCTCAACTGAAAACCTCTACTCTCTATATTGCATTAATCAGAAAACCAAGATGAGAATACAATGCTTGTTCTCACAAGAACAATCCCATCACTCAATATGATCATTCTCCCTGCTCACAAGAAAGCTCAAGCCAATCTTTAGGATTTTTTTACTATTGTTCAAGCCCCTGATTCCTTGCGTTGTTCCTTTGATAATTAACCCATATTTAATGTGGAAAATCCTTCCTCAAAACTGTGCAATCCATTAGGTCCTCTTCCTCATTGCATGCATGATATTTACAACTCAGTAAATCATACAACTGATATTACACTCTCCCTCCACACTAGTCTCAAATGGGTCTTTCTTAGAATTGAAATGGATGAGTACCTGATGAGGGAATCTTTAGATAACTAGAGTGACACTTGTGGATGCACTAATGCATCAACTAGCTATTAACTCTCTATTAGTTCCCCAAATAGTTTGGAATTAATTTAACTCAACATAACTCAGTACACTGAGTTATCTTATTACAACTCATAATTAAATTCATCTTGGACCCCTAAAACTTTTGGAGAACATATACATGACTTCCAAAATACTTCCAACTCGAAATTCCTCAGCTAACTAAGTCAATGTAACTTAGTTAACTATTACAAGTTGCTATGAGAAAGGAATTACAATTTAATTCAAGGACAAATTGAATTGGAATTTCTGGATTCAATTTTTAACATTTCTTGTTGCTATTTTCAACACTCCCTCTCAACAAGAAAGAAATTCAACTCTATCTCGATCCTGAACCTTTGGAATGTTTTGCATGAAATACTACTCTCTAGTTCTTTTTCTACAACAACTCCAAAAAAAAAAGAATCCAACCTGAATCAGTATGATGCATCTATCATCAAAGTGTCTAACTGTTATTTCCTTTGTCGACTAAAAGCTCTGTGCTTTATTTACTCTACCTTTCTGCACTATTTTTTACCCTTCTTTATGCTCTTTAGTATCTCAATACTCTATCCTCTGTCACTCTGATCTTTGACTGCATCAATCACCATGGATTCCTCCCGCTACTATGTACTTTGGCCTCCTGTAGCAAGGTATGAGCCATGCGATGAAACCCATCAATGGAACCTACCCAATTTCAGCCCTCTTGGGACTATCACTTCACATCACCCACTACAACAAAACCCTGTAATTAGCTTCCCTTTTTGCTTCCTTTTTTACGTCTAGGGCCCATTTCTAGTGCTATTTGTGTCCATTCATCAAATATGGTGCAAAACTTGATGCAAAGTTTGCACTGAGTTTTGCACCAAGTCTTACACCAAGTTTAGCACTAGGTATTGTAATAGGTTTTGCACCATATTTTACACTAGGTTTTATACCAAGTTTTATACCATTCTTTGCACCATGTTTTGCATCAAGTTTGGCACCTAATTTTGTTTTACCAGCTTTTGCATCCTCTATTGTATCTACTTTTTGCGCCTGCACTTGCATCAACGTTTACATCATCTCTTGCATGCTCTTTTGCATAATTTTTAAATCATTTTTTGCATCCATTTTGCATCCCATTTGCGCCCAGTTTTGCATTGAGGTTTGTGTCTAGTTTTGCATCTAAGTTTTCATCTAATTTTGTTGCATCCACTTTTACATCTTGTTTTGCATCCATATTTTCATCCTCTTTTTCATCTGTTATTGTGTCCACTATTGCATACAATTTTCTTGTGCCATAATTTGCACCTAGTTTGGGACCTTCCTTTGCACCCATTTTTGCTTTTAAAATTGCATCCACAATAGAATCCTCATATACATCTAGGTTTTCATTTACTTTTACATCTATTTTTGCATCTCTTTTTGTATCCACTTTTTCATCAAGATTTGCATCAGGTTTTGTGTATCATATTTGATCCAGATTTAAACAGGAACACAACAAATTACAGAGATAACCATAAACACATATATGCAGCGGAAATAATACTTCATTTCATTAATGTAAAATACTGAAATATGCTTACAACCAGAAATGGAAATAAATTAGCTAAGGCGCTGGTAGCTTATCTCTAAGAAGAGATGTGGTGGCTACATGCCTCTGAACTGTGTTACAATGAGGCTCGAAGGCCTATTTATTGTTGAGAAACAATGGAAAACCTTTCACATCCCGAAAGCTAACCCTAGAAGATGAAACGCCAAATTGTGGGCCCCGTTTGGGTAAATTGGTACGTCAATTTCCCGGGGTCGTAACTTTGGAACACGATCTCCGTTTGACACGTACTATAGCTCGTTAGAAAGATCTATTCGAGTACTACCACTTTGGGAGGCAACATCAATCCACGGACCCATGTTGCCCTAGATTTCCCAAAAAACGTCGTTTTGGGCCTCAAAACGGCTCTAGAAGTTCAGGACCTGAAAAACTGCTAAAAATAGTAAATTGTGCTACAATTTAGGAAACTAAAAAAGATAAAAGAGACGGTTGTGGGGGTCCAAATGGGATAGGTGGGTGGCCACCAACATCCACCTGGATCATTCCTCCCCCTTAGGAAGCAGTGGTCCCCATTGTGTTGAGTTCCTCCCTGAGATGAGGAAGCTTCTGCTGAGCTGGGTCTCTGGTGAGCTGTTCTACAATCTCTGATGTGACCAGAAATTATGGGAAGCATAGTCGACGATGGTCCACATTGAACACTCGATGCAAGCGAAAGAATGGAGGAATGTTGTGCTTCAAAGCATTGTTGCCTGTAGCCTTGGTACTGGTGTAAGGACCGTGTTTGAGTGGTCGGAGCTTCTAATGGGCTCTTGTAAGGCGTTCTTTATGCAGATGTAACCAAACTTTGTTGCCCACCTAAAGCTTGTTTGGTACCCCTATGGATGAGGAGAAGTTGTTCCTGTGTTTTGTCATGACCGTATCCCTTTGCTGCTGCTGCTGCATGGGGGAACCTTTTGCAGGGGTCATGGATGTAGCAACGATCTTCCCCTTACTTTGGGAGCGAACCAGACAGAAAATAAATTTCCTAGTCTGTGATATGAGCTTGTTGCCTTTCTTGGTAGTGATCAAAGAGGTGGCGGTAGGTGGGGCTACCTCCGGTATCCTATATAATGAATTATCCAAAGAAATAATAACAGCGAAAGGCCTTGACTCATACATAGCATGTCGCCTCCACAGGTATGGTTGGCCTAATAAAACATCACAAACATCCAGAGGTGTAACATCACACAATACCTCATCTGTGAAGGGCTTGATGCTGTAGGGAAGGCGGCACTGCTAGCGAACTTTGAGATCTCGTCCTTCATGAAGCCACCCAATACTGTACGGATGCGGGTGTGGTGTAGTCGGTAGGCCCAACTGCTCCACGACCTCTGCTAAAACGAGGTTCTTTTGGCTGCCACTGTCGACAAGGAATTGCAGTGGCGAACCCTTCGCCCACATCTGTGAGTGGAAAATACACTCCCCTTCCTCTGGATTTTCGGTCTCATTTTTCGGGATCTTGGCAGTGGCAACAGTGGCGCTGGGATTCTCATCAATGATCTTCTTCCCTTTGCCATTCCCCTTGTTAGGTTCTGGCTCAGGGTTGGAACATGCATCTGATTCGGAAGCCTTCAACTTGGCCACCAACGACTGCTTGGTCCGACACTCACTTGTGTTATGTGTGGGACTCTTAAGGAACTCACACCACTTTCCTGTGTCCTTCTTCGGCTTTGTGGTGTTGTTCTTTTCTTGTGGCTTTGATGGGTTGTCTTGCGTCACCCCGCCTTGGCTTTGTCCTTTGGTCTTCAGATTTGCAGATCCAAAGTCTCGCTTCTTCTATTTGAACTTTTGCTTGATTTTGACAGCGTATCGGTATGCTGTGCCGAGCGAGGAGATGTTCAAGAACTCCATCTCTTCCTGGATGTATCTATGTAGGCAGCCGCAGTATTTGAGTACCAAATGCAGCTCAGAATCTTTGATACCCAACTGTGTGCGAAGGGTATGAAAAATGTTTGTGAACTCTGGCACATCTTGGTCCCTTCCCTGCCACAGTGTGGTCCACTTTATGTATTTGTCCTCATAGCTTTTGACAGGGTAGTACTGCTCCTTGATGGCGTCCCGGAAGTCATTCCAAGTGGGTGCGGCTCAAAATAATGAGCCTGTACTTTCATCCTTCTGCTTGAAGTAGGTTTCCCACCAGTCCTTGACGTGGGGGGTTGCTTTGAGAAGAGCGAAAACAATCTTTTCCCGACTCGAAAATTCATGAACAGAAAAATAACCCTCTAGCAGATTTAACCATTTATCTATGGCATCTGCGTCTATCTGACCCTCGAATATGGGGATTTCAAAATTAACTTCTACCTTAAAGGGCGTGGCATTTCTAGAGTAGCTGCTAGAAGCCGATGCGCCACTTTTGGATAGTCGCTGAAGGATCTGGGCAAAGCTGTCCATCATCGCGTTCCATTGTCACTTGAGGGCTTCTTCAAGCAAGATTTTGATAGGATCTCCTGCTCCCTCATCTTTATTCTCATCTGCCATGGGAGACCGTCGGGATTTGCAAGGCTAGTCTTGCAAAAGTTCGACCAATTCAAGCCCTAACTCCTTATATCCCGACCTCGTTGGGGACATGCAAAGAAAAACAGAGAAAAATCAGACCGCTCTGATACCACTGATCCGGATTTAAACAGGAACGCAACAAATTACAAAGATAACCATAAACACATATATGCAGCGGAAATAATACTTCATTTCATTAATGTAAAATACTGAAATATGCTTACAACCAGAAATGGAAATAAACCAGCTAAGGCGATGGTAGCTTATCTCTGAGAAGAGATGTGGTGGCTACATGCCTCTGGACTGTGTTACAATGAGACGCGAAGGCCTATTTATTGTTGAGAAACAATGGAAAACCTTTCACATCCCAAAACCTAACCCTAGAAGATGAAACGCCAAATTGTGGGCCCCGTTTGGGTAAATTGGTACATCAATTTCCCGGGGTCATAACTTTGGCATATGATCTCCGTTTGACGCGTACAATAGCTCGTTAGAAAGATCTATCCGAGTACTACCACTTTGGGAGGCAACAACGGTCCATGGACCCATGTTGCCCCAGATTTCCCAAAAAACGTCGTTTAGGGCCTCAAAATGGCTCCGGAAGTTCAGGGCCCGAAAAACTGCTAAAAATAGTAAACTATGCTACAATTTAGGAAATTGAAAAAGCTGAAAGAGATAGTTGTGGGGGTCCAAATGGGATAGGTGGGTGGCCACCAACATCCACCTGGATCAATATTTCATCTACTTTTGCATCGAATTTTGTTGCATCAACTTTGCATCCTATTTTGCATCCATTTTTTCACCCATGTTTACATCTGCTTTTGCATCTTATTTTGCATCTTCATTTGCTTCTTTTTTTTGCATCTGTCATTACACCCACTTTTGTTGTGACACAGTTTGTGCCATGTTTTGTACTTACTATTGTACCCACTTTTGCTTCCAATTTTGCTTCCATCTTTGCATCCTGTTTTCAATCTATTTTTGCATCCACTTTTGTATTGGGTTTTGCATCTCATTTTGTATCTTCTTTTTCATATACTTCCATTGTATCCATATTTTGCATCCAATTTTTTTTTCTCCTATTGCACCCATGTTTGCATCCCTTATTGCATCTTGTCTTGCATCTAATTTCTTTTTTTGTGTATGCTATTACATCCACTTTCTCATCCACTTCTGTTGTGCCACAATTTGTGCCATGTCTTGTGCCTGTTGTTTCAACCCACATTTTCTTCCACTTTTTCATCGCCATTTGCATCCTCTTTTGTGTCCAAGTTCACATCAAATATTGTTTATGTTTTTTGCATCCCATTTTGCATCTAATTTTACATCCACTTCTGATGCATCCAATACTGCATCTAATTTTGTGTCCACTATTGCACCCTTGTTTAGTTCATGTTTACATCTCTTTTTGTATCCAAGTTTTCCTCATTTTTGCATCCAAGTTTGTGTCTTTTTTTCTGTTCGTTGTTGTACCCACATTTGTTTCACCATGATTCATGCTAAGTTTTATGCTTACTATTGCATCCATGTTTTCTTCCACTTTTTCATCCATGTTTGCATCCTATTTTGTGTCCAAGTTTACATCAACTATTGCATCTACTTTTTCATCCAGTTTTGTGTCAATTTTTATGTCTTGTCTTCCATCTACTTATGTTGTGTCCACTCTTCATCCAATTTTACATCTATTGTTGCCACCATTTTTTTTGTTCACTTTTGCATCCCTTTTCCAACACTAACCATATTTTTTTGCATTGATGATATTTCTTATGACATTGACAATTATGAACGACTGATGACAGTGTCAATAATTATGATGGTGATGATAATGAAGATGATGGTGATGACATGAATTATGATTATTATGATAATGACAATGATGATAAAGATGATGGGGGTGACAATGACAATGATGATGACGATGTTAATGACCTTGGCCAATCTTCCCAATTTTTAAATGTTGTCATGGTCATAATCATAATCATTATGTTTAGTGTCATCTTCCAAGTCATCATCATATGATCATCATTATCATTATTTTCATCTTGGTCATCATCAACAACCATAATGGCATGAATTATGATTATGATGTTCATGACGAAGATGACAACAATGATGATAGAGATTACATTAATTATGATGATGGGGATGATGAAAATTATAATGATGATGATAATGGTAGTGATTATGATGATCATTGATCATCTCTCAAAAGTAAAGTTGTTATTCTCTTGCATGTATCATGTGTCCCAACAACCCTTTTCGAGCACTCGTAACATTTTCTCGGTTGATGATATTTCTTACGACACCTATAATCATGAACAATTGACAACAGTGTCCATAATCATGATGATGATGATGATGATGATGACATGAATGGTGATTATGAGAATAATGCAATGATGACAATAATGATGATGATGGTGGTGGTGATGATGACGATAATGAACATGATGACACTACCTCTAAACTAGGGAGGTAATCATAATGAGACAAAAAGGTACTCTCAAGTTGAAATATTCATATAAGAAGGGATCTAGATTGATAAGCATCAACGATGATTTACATCATCATAGCCAACATTGTCCAAATAACAAGGCCTAAGAATTTCTATCTCGCCATTAGATCAGAGCACAATGTTGGGAGGCAAAAATTTGGACACCACTACCTCTCTAGGCACTTACCTCACCAGGATGTTCACCAGGCATGTCCTCACATTATCATTTCCTAATCCACTATCATAATATTTGACACCAGGAAATGTTGATCCTCATGACTATTCTTATCTTGGATTAATGTACTTGACTTATGGCTTTAATCTTGGTAAAAGTACAAATTCTCAAGGAATATTGGTCCCAGATGTTTATCCAATCCTTCATTCTACCTACTGATGTCTTTACTGGGCTTATGACAGTTAGTCCTGACCATAATACATGACACATGGATAATATGGTGTCCACCCTCACTCCCTCTCAATCAGGGAGGAGACATCCACAAGAATAAGCTTTTCTCAAGAATACCCATCATTTTCATAGAGAAAAACATCATTAATTTGTTTTCATTGCATGACACCTTTATGACTAAGCATTCATAGATTTGTGGCAAAATATTTCCCCTTTTGTCATTTGTGATGAAAGAAAATAAAAAAGTGAAAGCCAAAATCATTAAAGATACATTATAATGATTTATCTAAGTCTAAACTCTAAAGTTGAAGTGAAAATTCATGTAAATGTTATATCTATGATTTGTGCCAAACTTATGAAAACCTTATTCCCTAAGTCCTATATATAAGAAAAATTTAAAGAAAGAAAAATAAGGCCCAATGAATGGTAACTCATGTATTCACTCCCTATTTGGAAAACGTATGAATATATACACTCCTAATCACACTTGATCACATATTTGTGATGGTTAAATCATTAAGTTGTTTTTTCCCCTTGCATTCTCACTTCATCATTTAAGTACCTAATTGAGGATCTAGGGAATTTTTGTTGCCTATGGGTTTCATTTCTACTCTTGGTTTACTTATGTCACACTACGGTTAATTTATGTGACGGACTAAAATACTTAAGTTTGTGGAGTTATTAGAACAATGTATTAAGTTAGTCACCACACACACATGTATTACATATCATTGATCCCTATGTGTGGGTTGGAGACTCATTGCTTGAGAACTTTCATGGAGACTACTTTATGGATTTGATGGTATAGCTTACAAAATTTCTTGGTAAACATTGTGATTCATCCTTTGTTTTCCTTGAGACACTTGATAATATTGAAGTCACTCCAAATAATCCATGGAGATGGGGAGCATAAATTACTTGTTCTGGAAATAGAATTGAGAAATAGAGGTTTTCCATTTGCGATATTGAAGTCATAGACATTGTATACATGGTAGTAGTCCTTTATGCCAATTAGCTAAAATTGTATTGTCATAATGTGAAAAGAGGGAAACATATTGGTAACCTTGATGTCCCAATCATTCCAACTAATAGCCATTCCACCCAAGTATCTCTAAGAAGCAATCACTACTAGTTGGCAATTCCTCCCCTATTTGCTAACTATATAGGATAGAACCTCACTTAATATTTTTTGTTTCTTATATCAACATTATTGATGGGTGCTTTGCATACAAGTTTTCTTTTAGGAGTATTTGTTTTTCTTTACTATTGAGGCCCCTCATGTTCGATGAGACTATTTTCATGGATAATTTACACAGAAAGGAAGTACAATGTGACTGAAAAAAAACATGTTTCAAGATTTAAGTGCTTGGACAATGCCACTTCACGACTCCTATATCTGCTTCACCTAGGACCGAATGGTGAACTTGATGGCCTTAAGGGAAATTGACCAACGAATATCTCAAAAAGACGTGACTTTTGACTTTATCACAGACAAGTTAACATTCTAAGAAATATATCCATAACAATTTCATCAATCAATGAATCATTTAAAAATGTTCAAAAACAATTTCATCAAGAAACGAATCATTGCATTATAAAATACAATCTATAAACTGTTGGGAACTTTTTGCTAAACCATGCTCAAAACCAACATATTTAATATTAATATTTAACAATGATATGGAGAATAACAAATTTTCTTAAATTAAATAACATGTTATCAAGCCTAATTGCAACTAATGAGAGTGACCACTCAAGGCCACCATAAGACAATTAATCTATTAAGACCAATATTAATGGGGACAACGATCTACAAAGGAAAAAGGAAAACATATTTTAACTTTATTGTTTTATTAGGTGCAAGTTGAACATCTCAAGATATAATGAAGAACATAATTTATTTTATTGCATTAAGAAAACCTAAGCACATTCTATAACTTAGCAAGGAAGACACGTATAATACCCATCTCAATGACATAACGCATGGAATTCAATTACTTTTTTATATATAATTTAAACTTCTATCATAAAATCACAAATTTAGCACGAATGGAATGTTTAAAAAACATTTTTATAAAAACAAAATATAATTTTGTTATAAAAAAAATACCAAAAACAAAATGTATTTTTTTATAAAAAAAAAATACTAAAACCAAATATATATTAGAAAAAACTAAAACATAAGAAAATAATTTTTTATTTTTTTTAATTTAAAATAATTGTTATAATTTTTTTAAACACTTCCCTCCATTATCAGAAGCAAAAATAATAATAGAAATAAGGATGGACCAAAAATCTTCCTTTCTGTGGTAAGTGTTTCACACCATTCATTCCAGTCACTCGAGTTATTTCATAAAACAGAGATAAGTGTTATTTCACACTCTTTTGCCAAAGCCTATTGAGCTTTGCCTATTATATATATATATATATATATATATATATATATATATTCCTTGATTGAGTCCTTGATATATTGATCAAGTTTTAATTCCTTGGAGATTAATTAGAGCCAAGAAAACATGAGTATTCTTAATTCCATGTTCAATGCCTCTGATGGTGGACACAAGGCAAGGGAGTGGTTGCTATCGTGGTCATAACTCCAAGTTCATTGTCTCTGATGGTGTATGAGGCAAGGGACGAGGTTGCAGTCATGTTCATGGTCATGGTCGTGGAGTTATCTCTTTTACATTATATTTAGGGAGTTCAAAGCAATTTGAATGGAATCAATGTGGTCACTAAGCATAATGGATTAAGTGTTATAATGGATAAAATGAAGTAATTATTTGTGCGCATTTTTTCTTGAACGAACATTAGGATCCATTTTATCATAGAGAAAAGTACATGCATTAAAAACAACTCAATATTTCATGTGATATTCATATTGTATGTGACTTTTTTTTCATTAAAAAAAATTACTTTTTCATGTGACATACTTTTTTTGTTAAGATTTCTACAATTTCTAATCTGAATTACAATTGTAATTTGAAATAAAGCTTCTAGTAACCCTTAATTTACCAATCATGCATGGACATCATAAGAAACATTCACAATATAATATGAAGAACAAATGGATACCTACTTCATATGCAATAAAAAATGCTTCTACTACTTAATGTGAATTACAAGTGTAATCTTGGTTGGATATCCAATATATCTTAAACCATCTTTTCATTTTATTTTTTAGTACTATTAAATGTTATTATTTCCTACCTCATTTTATGGTTAGCATTATAATAAAAATATGCATTGTGCTATAGAATTAGTACTAACATTTTTTCTAGAACGCTACAACTAATGACCATGAAGATGATGATACAGACTATGTTTAGATTACATCTTATATCAGAGACGATGATGATGAGGATGGTGATGGAATTAGTGATGATTATGTGAATGATATTATCAAGATGGTCAGGAATATGATCATGGAAATGATCATGAGGATGATCTTGACTATGATTTTGGTGGTGCTAGCTAGCCATGCATTATTTTTTATATTTATTTGGGATGTATTAATATGGTAATCATACATTTGAATTTTAGTTGATTCGAATAATGATGATGATAGTATCTGTACTATCTTGTTACCTTATAAAAATTTTGAAAAATGTTTACATTTTTTTTATGAAGAATTATTGTGTATGATGAAATTCCTATTTTTTATGGATGTTGTGAATTTACCTTAGAATAATGATATGTATGAAACATTTTTATTTGGTAATCATACATTGAATTTTAGTTGATTTGATTAAATATGATGATGATATTATCATTTTTATCTTCTTATTTTATGTACATATTGAAAATTATCAACATTATTTTGATGGATAATTATTATGTATGATGATATTACTATCTTTTGATGGATGTTGTGAATTTACCTTAGAATAATGGTGTTCAGGAAAGATTTGATCTAATAATCACACATTTGAATCTTAGTTGATTAGATTAAAGATGATGAGCATATTATTAGTATTATCTTCTTACTTTATATATGTGTTGAAAGTTGTCAATGTTTCTTTATGGATAATCATTATGTATGATGACATTTCTATTTTTGGATGTAATTTTGTCAATTTACCTTGGAATAATGATACCTACGATAAGTGTTGGTTTAGTAGTCATATATGTATATTAAAAATTCTAAATGATTTTTTGATGGAGAATTGTTATATATCAGGATACTGCTATCATTTTGATGAACGTTGTCAATTACCCTTAAATTTGTTTACAAATATTAAGTTATCAATTTGAATTGTGATATCTTCTTAAATGTGTTATACATGGAAATACCTCTTCATCATCTTGGAGGAGAATACTATGTTGTTGGTTGAAATACGCTTTTCTCCTAGACTATATAAGACTATAATACAAGTTATGTACCATGAGGACCACGTTATCCTAGTCTATAACAAGTTTTCTGCTTCATCTAACTTTTGTTAGCAAAATTATCACTCGAGGAAAAAAGCTCGAGTTAACTAGAATTTGACACTCCTATTCACTTTCGAAAATTCATATTGTGGAATGTGATCTATTTATCCTCATCTTTAGCTTTTTCCTAAAAAAACAAAAGCATACAAAAGTGGGAAAGAGCCATAAAGCATGGGGAAGCTTTTTCCCAAGCACAAAAGCATCTGAAAAGTGGAAAAGGCCATTTTTATATGAGGAAACATTATTCACTCAAAATCTTTTGCCCAAATTGAACTAATGAGGAATTTGGAAATTTTCATAGCCTTCACTTTCCTATATATTGGAGGCTTGGCCATTGAGAAAAGGATGGGAATTCTTATATTGTCACACTGTTGCTATCTATCTTGATAGGGAGAGTTTTGGAGCTAGGAGTTGGGGGAGGTGCTATTGCAACTACATCCGATGGATGTAACTTTCCTCCAACTCCTTTATTAATATAGATTAGTTGTTCTTCCTTCCATATGTTATTATTCATTCTTTACTTATTCTATTTAACTAATGAATGTATGGGATTTTGGTTTATATTTATTTATTCAGTAATATTTATAGGTTTCTGATAGTTTTGATTATCAAGATATTATGTTGTGAAGGTTGCTTTGTTCTCTGTCTTATATATAGGACCAGGATTTGGAGCTAGCTAGGAGTGCTTCCCAGCTACACTAAAAACTCCAGTAAGACCTGCATACAAGGACTCACAAGAATTCATTCTCCTTTTCTTAATCTATAATGTACATCTTCATCTACTAAGAATCCTAAGCCTTAGAACAACCTTTCTCTTAATCAGTCTATCCTATGTTTCTGGGATAAACTGAGAGGGTTTTATGGTCATCTAACCATGCATTAAATCCTACAGAAAAAATGATATTTATAAATTTTAATATATTTCACTATGTAATTTCAATTAGTAAAATGAACCCATAAAGCGGGTCATAAATGGAAATAAAATTAAAACTCTAAACAAGAAGCCAAAAGTGGATGTAACCATGGATGCAAAATTGGGAGTAGAATTGGATGTTAAACTAGCCATCAAAACAAGATGCAAAAAATGACACAAAAATGGTTTTAAAGTAGAATTAAAAAAGGGTGCAACACTAGACATAAATAAGGGAACAAAATAGGGCATACAAAAGGATACCAAATTGGGCGCAAAGAAGGATGCAAAAATGGACACCAAAATTAGGATGCAAAATTGGGTGCAAAAGGGATGTAAGGAAAGACACAAAACAATATGTAAAATGGGACTAAAAAAGGGTGGAACTAAGGATGGCAAAAATGATGCATAACTAGACGAAAATTCAAACTAAAATCTAGGTGCAAAATGAGATTCAAATGTGGACACAAAACGTGGCAAAAAAAAGGATGAAAATTTGGATGCCAAAAAGGATGAAAAAATAGACAACAAAAAGGATGCAAAATTGGAAATAAAAAATGATGCAAAATTGGACATAAATGTAGAAAAACTGGGCACAAAATGCCTCAAATTTGGATGCAAATGGGAATACAAATGTCTCAAATGGCTCAAAATGAGGTGCAACAAATGATTCAAAACTTGGTGAAAAATAAAATGCAAAAGTAGACAAAAAAATGGCTCAAAATTGAAAGTGGCACTAGACACAAAATGGGATACAAAGGTGGACGCAACGCATGGTTCAACATAGGATGCAAGTTTAGATGCTCAAAAGGATGCAAAATTGGATGCAAGAAATGGTGTTAAAAATGATGCTAAATTGGATGCAACAAATGATGCAAAATTAGATGCAATATACGTTGCAAAATAGGATGCAAAAAAGGGAGACAAATAAAACACACAAGTGGAAGCAAAAAATGGTGCAAAAATGGATGCAAAATTTGGCACTAAATTAGATTCAACATATGGTGTGCAAAATTGGATGCAAAAAATGGTGTAAAAAAGGTATAAAAATTGGCGCAAAAATAGATGTAAAAATAAGTACAAAATTAGAAGAAAAAAATGGCATAAGACTAGATGCAAAAAAATGTTACAAACTGTATGCAAAAAAGGAACTAAATCAAATGCAAAAGATGGTGTAAAACTTGATGTAGGTTACAACACAAAACTAGAAGCAAATAATGGCACAAAACAGGAAGAAAAAAATTATGCAAAAAATGGCACAAAACTAGAAGCAAAACCTATTGTAAAACCAAATGCAAATCATGGTGCAAAATATGATGCAAAATTTGGTGTAAAAAAAGATGAAAAATTTGGCGTGAAAAAGGACACTTTAAAATTTGTACAATAGAGCCATATTTAGTGCCAGGCTTCTCATCCCAGTTGAGAAAAAAATGCACTCAAATCTAGTGCTGAATCTAGCGCAAATTGCATGTTTTGTTGTAGTGGCCCCACCTCACACCTAGATGTATGGTTGCATTTGATCCTTCTACCCACTTGGCTTGAAATTTCCTCCTACTTGAGGTCTCTCTGTGAGTAGATGCCTCCACTCGCTCTCCTCTCAACTTCTCTAGTTGTGGCTTCTCCACAACTTCCTGAAGCTACTTCTGAGACAACTTCTTCTGGGGCTGCATGTTGAGAGGTAATTTACTCTCCCTCTCAACCACAAAGTCTCTAACCTTTGCCCTACTCCTCAAGTATTTTCATGCATATTTAACCTCAATAGCATACAATTTCTTGACCCATGCACCAATTTGTTTCACCTGTTCCATGGCGATGTGTCTAACGAAAACCTTTCCCTTCCTAAAAATCACATCATAGCCATGGTCTTCCAATACCGTGACTGAAACAAGATTCTTCATTAGTCCTGGAACATACATCACATCTATGATCCTAAGAGGGGAACCAAACTCCCTCTAAAAGGTAATCATAGTAGAATTATACCTCCCGTCATCTCCAAACTCTATGTTATGCTTGAGGTCTTTCTCCTCAAAATTACCAAAGAGATCTTTATTCCCCGTCATATGGAATGAGGCACCATTGTTAAGATACCACACGCATCCCATGATAGTTTTGGCCATGCGTGAAATGAGAGTGAAATCAAGTTCAAATTGATAAGCTAGAGCTTCATCTACTGTCACTACTATCGGCTACTTCTTGCTTGCTTTCTTCTGTGGGCAGTTCTTGGCATAGTGCCCGTGCTCGTGACAGTGAAAACACTTGAATTTCATCAAGTCCATCTTCTTTCTGCCCTCCTCACCTTGGGAATTCTTTCCCTTGGCCTTCTTTGCCTTACTCTCTAAGGCAAAATCCTATTCCATTTCCTTGGAAGAGGTCGCATCTCTGGTGTTCCATCGAAACTCCTCTTGTACAGAATCTGACTACAATCATTCCCAATCTAGTAGCTTCTCTCTCCCATTAATAGAGTCCGGATAACTATGCCAACTCTTGGGAAGTCCCGGAGGAACTAGGATCACCATATCATCCTCAACAACAGTGATTCCAACACTTCCAAGATCATCCCAATAATGAGTGAACTTGGTCAAGTAATTTGGAATTGAGTCGTCCACCTCCATCTTGATTTTTCAAAGTTTATATTTTAGTGCTAACTTCCTATGGGTCATTGTTGCTCTGGAAAAGGTCCTTCAATGCTTTTCACATAGCATGCAGAGTCTCCTTCCCATGAAGACTCGAGACAATGTGGTCTCGACCTGCCTCAAGGATTATCCACCTCGCCCTTCACACAGAGTTTTTCCATTCGGCCATATCTTTTACATCTGAAGTTGGTGGCTTAGGAATGCCTTGATCAATGAATTCCTTCAAGCCATTATCCTCCAGCACACCATCCATCCTGTCCTTTTAGGCTATATAATTCAAGTTTCCATCCAAGGAATACTCGAGCTGCAAACCATAGAATGCCATCTTCCGATCCTGAAGTATATAATGAAAATTCGAATTTCACTTGTAACCCTGAACTAAAAAAATTTGAAATCTCCTCTAGTATATTGTTCTTAGCTCCGATACCATTTATAAATTTCTACAAATCTAGCTCCAATACCATGTAGACTTTCCTATAGATTGACAAGCTCATGTAATGTAATAAAGCAAAAAAACAAGAATCTACTTCTACTTTCAACCAACATAAGCCAATAGATCGATGAAAACATTAAGAACAAGAAGAAGATAAATCAATGGCACATAACACAATAAGTATCCAAGGAAATCCTCAGCTGAAAACCCCTACTATCTATATTGCATTAATCAGAAATCCAAGATGAGAATACAATGCTTTTTCTCACAAGAACAATCCCAACACTCAGTATGATCAATCTTCCTACTCACAAGCAAGCTCAAGCCAATACCTAGCCTCTTCTGCTTCTCTCTAAGCCCCGAATTCCTTGTGTTGTTCCTTTGAAAATTAACCATATTTAATGTGGCAAATCCTTCCTCAAAATTATGCAATCCATTAGGTCCTCTTCCTGATTGCATGCATGATATTTACAACTCAGTAAATCATACAACTGATAGTACACTATCCCTGCACTCTAGTCTCAATTGGTTCTTTCTTAGAATCAACATGAATGAGTTTCTAATGAGGGAATCTTTAGTTAACTAGACTGACACTTGTGGATGCACTAGTGCACCAACTAACTGTTAACTCTCTATTAGTTCCACAAACAGTTTGGAACTAATTTAACTGAACATACGCAGTAAAATGAGTTATCTAATTGCAACTCATAATTAAACTCATCCTGGACTCCTCAAACTTAGGGATAACATATGCATGACTTCCAAAATATTTCCAACTCGAAATTACTAGGTTAACTAAGTCAACCTAACTTAGCTAACTATTACAAGTTTCTATAAGAAAAGAATTACAATTTAATTCAATGACAAATTGAATTGGAATTTTTGGATTCTATTTTTAATATTTCTTGTTGTTATTTTGAACAATCCACTACCTTTCGATGGTGTACACATATATTGGACCCCTTGTTGGGGAGACAGGATGAGTCTCGACTCTAATAGATTTCGAGAATTATCTCGAACAGAAATAAAGAAGATCTTATATTTTTTCTAAAAATAACCCAAGGAAAAACGTTAAGTAACCACCATAGCGCCGAACATGAATTTACTGTAATATAAAGTTGGCTTTTAACACAACATGAAATGTCGTACACGATTTTTCGTATACTCACGTTAATCAATCCTACAGATTGTGGTTCATCTTGTTAAAATTCATTTATTGGGAAGATTTGTAAATTCTAACCAAGACTCTGTATTTATATTCACAGCTAAAGAGAAATAAAGATTTCTATGAAACTTTATCTTCTCTCCCATGTCGTGAAGCTACTCATTATGGTAAACACAACATAATTCCAAGCATGAAGGATTTAAAATATTATAGTCAACATGCACCCAAAATTAAATAATTAATCAATGTATATCTATTGATTAGAATCAATAGAATACCTCAGGCACAAAAAGTAGTTCTAGTATGATATTTGTTATAGACATTTTTGTGCCTTACAGCATGAAACATGAAATGTCGATAATCTAAGGGATCCAAAGTCCCTAAACATGTTGTTCCTACCCCTAAAGGAACAAGGTCAGCAAACCACAGCACTGAAAATCAGTTCTCCACCTGAAAACACTCAAAAACAAGCTAATTCTGGATCATGTCAACTGCTCCACTAAGCATCTGCGCTGAATGTCAACTACTCCACTCTGTACCTGCGCTGAATGTCAACTCTAATGAAGGCTACCTGCGCTGGGCGAGATTGGCCAAGTGGCACAGTCATTCTGCAATTGTCAAATGCCCAGGAAGCTTCCAAAATGACACTTGGATCAGGGAATTCGCCTTGTGATGAGTAAGAGGATCTAGATCTCCAAGTGGAAGAAAGAAACTCCAAGTGGACTCAAGAACTGAAGTATAACTGAAGTGGGAGAGGACACTAGTCAGCTTCATGCCAAACTCAAGCTGACTCATCCTTTCTCCAAATCTCCTATATATAGAGCTCTCTCATGAGGTCTAAGGAGGCTGGAATCTTGTGAATGTAAGGAAGTGCTGTTGGTTTGAGTATAGAACTATTGGGTGATTGCTTTGAAGGAGGTGAAGAGGAGATTTCTTTCTGCTGGGAGGTGTTGCTGGATTGGGCCTATTATGGTTGTAACACTCTCAGAACTTTACTTCTTCCATTAATAAAGCATTTGAGGTTCTTCTATATGCATGTGTCTTTGTGGCATATTGATGCTTGTATATTTGATTTATTCTAATCCTTGAATCAATTATGGATGTATGCTTCTTGTAGTTTCCTTTTCTTGTGCTTTTGCAGGATCTTTGTGTAGCTGGGCCAGTGAAAGAGCAAGGAGCTGGGAGCAAGCAGCAAGGAGAGAAGATTGGGTCAAACATTAGTGGAAGACAACGGTTAGTGGATCTCTTTCTCCCCTCTCTTACATCTCATAAAGAAGTAATCTTGAATAGCTTTGCATTTGGTTGTTGCTGAGGTACTATCACCCTTAGAGTGGGATAGGGTCATTCCGTATTGGATACTTTTCCCAACAACAAATTGGCGACTCCACTGGGGATCGTATCTTGTTGGTTGTTTGTGTTTTTGCTATTCATTTCATAAACGAAGTGAGTACCGAATCGAACTGCATTTGGATCTTTCAAATGCAAAGTAGAGGGCAGCTACTCTAGCTCAGTTTCTGGGCAAGTTTATGATTTGAAGAGCTGACCCGCAAGGACTCTAATAAGCTCTTAGTGATAGCTTTTCATCCTCCTTGTCATCCCTTAGTGTGTCCTTGACTGATAGCTTCTGATTTGGCCAAAAACTGTGAATTTTTGAGCAATCTGTGACCCGGAAACCAAGAGAAACGAAAGTTTCGTTCTTCAGTGCAGGCTGTGTGAAGGCTGTCTGCATTTCAACGCAGTTCCCAAAGGGGCTACCTGCGCTGAAGGTCAAACTGCCTGTGTACCACCTGCACTAGACCAGTCTTGCCTTGTGCTACTGGGGTTTCCTGCTGTTTCTTGCCCTGTTTTCACTCTTGTTTTGCTGCCTGTTACCAGTCAATGTGCCTATCTGAAACCAACTTTCCTTGCCACTATTCCGCCTCAGTTGTGTAAAGGAACTGTGTTTGTTCTTTGTGTATTTCTTGTATCATTTACAGTTTCCCATAACGAAAGTGAACTAGTCTTGCTGTGGCCTCTTAGATCTAGACCTGTGATAAAGTGTCGTTTTGATCTTAAGAGTTTGTTTGTTTGCTGTTCATAGCTGATTGAGTTTTTTGCTTCCATCATATGGTTTGAATTTACATATTTCTAGTGTCGAAACAAGTAAATCTTAAGGTGTCTTTTGATTTTGGACAAGCTTGTTTGCTTTCACTTGAAATTGAATTCAAAGTTATACAACAGCTTTCTTTTTGTGTCGCACAAACATTACGAAAGGGAAAAGAAATACTTGCATTGTGCATATGCATTACGACAGCTTGCATGTTGATTTAGGAAAAAGTGCATTAGTGTGTGCTCTATGATCTGTGTGAAAAGATGTTATCTTTCTTTTCGCTCAGTAGTTAAGATTTTCAAAGTTGAAAGATTGAAAAGCTTGCTTATCATCTTAGACTGCATTTAGGAGTGTTATCATACATCTCGTGGTGATCCATAAAGGCAAACTGCTAAACAAGATCAACCTTAAAATAAATTGAATTTACATAACAACGCATTGAAACATAACGCAAACACATAGAGGTCTAAGCTAGAGACGTGTTCCGGCATCGTTAAACGTGATATCTTAGCGTTGAGTGGTTGGGTGATTCCTCCACGGTGAAGCGATAAGTATCAATACGGACTTGTGCTCCCACGTACCGTCGCGTATATATTGGGAGACCCCTATAGGAACAAAGCCTTTATCCAATAGGAAACCGTGTCGGCCGCCCTACTGATCGCAATGCAGTGAACATAGCATTCACGAAGATCGACCACTCGTACCGTAAAACGTATTCTGTGGTTTTGCGAAAAGTTTGGCACAACCTCTGCCTAGAACTCCAGAGCAGTTTCTTTTGGCCTTTTTCAAACTCTATAACTGAAAAAGTCCATCCGAGCATTTGTCACTTCGGGCTCGTTAAAACATCGAAGGAGACTAGAGTCATCTTTAGCTTTTTCTCGACTCTTAAAAAGTGAAAAAGCAAGTTGTGTCTAAAGCGTCGTTATAAAATTTATTTTAAACGGAACATAATCACCTCGTATTCCTGCGTTGATCTTTAGGTTGAGAACATGGAACGCCCCAACCAAGGAATTCCACAAGATGGAAATCCTAGTCCTTTCTCCTCTTGGGGAGAAGTTGGTGCGCCCCACATGGCCACATTGTCGCTTCCAGGACTGACAATTGGCCTGCCTATTTGGCTATTCTCAACCAATGTAGTTCAAAACACCATGTTTCCTTAACAGTCGAGTCAGCAGTTAGATGAGTCTAGAGCTGCCCACCAGCCTTCAACTTCCTATAACTCTTCCTCCAATCCTTCATCTTCGCAAGGTAGAGCCGGAAAAAGCCAAGCTCCCATGGAGAAGAAGAAGAAGAAGAAGAAAGAGAAGAAGAAGAAGGAGCCTAAGGCGACTGGGGGCAAGCAAAAGACATCTGACAAAAATCCACACACATCACAGACCAGGCCTAAATCGCCATGTGTCATATGTAGAGGAGACCACTTCCATAGAGATTGTCCCTGTATTCCCCGGATACTAAGGGACTGGTCCCCTCGGTTGCACAATTCGGGAGCATCAACCTCTGATAGCCATGTTGAGTGCTTACCGTCAACCAACGAAAGTGAAGGTTCAAGATAAAGAGGGGGAGAAAGATCCATCTGCAAACTATGTAAAGGCGATCACGCCATCCATTGTTGTCCCTTCTTAGACGAAGCGAAGAGAGTTTTGGAAGATCGCCCGGTTTCACCGTTGAGACTTCCTCCTGGATACAAAAAAACTCGTGCCAAGTCCTTCGTTGGTTGAAAATACAGCTGGCCCGCTCAAGTGGTCAGCTGAAGCGTCAATCATTGAAAATGAACCTACTGAATCCAGACCAGACGAAAGTCTAAAGGTCGATATGGCAGTTGACCCGGTTCTTCCTTCAGAGGTTTCATCCTCAAATGACACCGTCACTGAAGATTCATCTTCAAATGACACCCTCACTGAAGAGAATAAGGATGACACCATCCAGATTCTTTTCATCAACACCGACTCTGATGAGCATCAGGGCAATGCGCCCATTCCTTTATCACAGGAAGGAACATCGTCAGGGTCATATCCGGCCGTGTATTCGGTCCCACCACCAAGCAACCTGGTTGTGTCCTTTGATTGGAACCAACTAGGCAGACCCCGGTTGCCAGCCAGTATACCATTCAGAATCATAGTCCAAATCTACAGAATGGTAATGGCTGGAACTATCATTGATGAAGGGGCATCTGTGAGTATCCTTTCCTCTATTGCTTGGAAAGCACTGGGTTCCCCAGAGCTTTTGCCTGAGATAAGAAATCTCTCGGGTTTTGATAAAGGAACCAGTCGACCATTAGGGATCCTCCCCAATGTGCCTGTTACATTGAAAGGGAAGACCGTTCAAATGAACGTGATGGTCGTTCAAGGACCCTTGGATTATAACCTAATCCTTGGACGAGACTATATATATTGCATGGGAGCTATAGTCTCCTCACTCTTTAGAGTAATGTGTTTTCCACACGAAGGAAGAATGGTCAAGCTCGTAGACCAACTTTCATTTCCGGGATCACGCATCGCAAATAGTCAAATACCAACCCTGAATGGTCTATTCACCCAAGAAATGTCTCCGCCCCCAGTCCTCCTTCCCGATGAGTGCGAGTGATTCAGAAAGATGGGACTGGAACCCAGGGGGCATGCATCCTGGTCTGCTTTGGGCAGAGGAAACCTTGGGTATAAGGTAGAATTTCTGCGAAAGAATATGACTAGTCCGTACCCCGTCCGTGGAAGGAAGAGGGGTTGTTCTAGAACAAGATTCTTTTGTCAAGGTTACTTGTTTGACAAAGAGTCATTCACCCTTGTCTATTTCGGTAGACATTGCCGAAGAAAGAGATTGATTTGTGGCAGCAAATAGAACCGTCTTTGGGTAACTAGAAAGAGGCAAGCCTCACCCATTAAAGTAGGGGCAGCCTTGAAATTGTACTTTATACCTGGGGGCATGCAACCTTTTGGAGTGCAAGCAAGGGACGACTATTTATTTTTTAAATTTGTAGGTCCTCCATTTAAACCTGTAGGTCTAACCCTTTAAACTCATAGGATTAGCCGTTTCCAAACTTGCATAAAGGAAGGATATGAGGAGCATAGCTTCGTGAGATAAAGCTCCATAAAAAATAGCTATCTCACAGGAGACATTTCTTATCTTATGACTGGTATATCGAGCAGTTTTACCGTGGAATTTATGCTCGTTAAAAAATAGAAAAGCGAGATCCGAGCAGTTTTAACGTCATAGTTCATGCTCGTTAAAAAATAAACATAAGCTTTTGAGCAAGTTTAAGCTCGTTAAAAAATGAACTTCCCGGTAAATAACCATTAAGAATGTACCCTGATCAACCGTAAAAAGACCTTGGTCGTGTTTTGCTGCAGCCATCACCTCCACCGTTCATTTGGCCGATCGTTTACCTCCATATGATTGTTTACCCATTTTGAGGAACAGCTGCGAAGAGTGATTTCACCTAGCCATCCTTGTGACACTGCCGTGATTGGAAAATTCCAACCTGTACCTGGAATCTGCTGCTATCCCTGTTTATCACTCGTTCCTCAAAAGACGAGTCTTCTTTGAGCTCTTTTCATCTGACTCGTAAAATATGAAAAGTTTGCCGAGTTTTGCCCTTCCAGCTCGTTAAAATGACCGGAAGAGCTATCCCTCCTCTAGATTTTAATCTTTTTGGACCTGAGGGATTATTGCACAAAAAGGTCGAGCGCTTGTTTTATTCGGCTCGTTAAAGTTATCGAAAACTCATCCCTTCTGTATTGTTTTATACTTTTTCGGACTTAAGGGATTAGATGACGAAAAAGGAATTTTGGAGTTAACTTTTTGTACCTTTTCAGACTCTCTAAAAATGAAAAGGACCGAGTTTTCCTTGTCGTTAGACTCGTTAAAATGATTAAATAGCGACAAACTTGTCTTTACACGAGAACGAGTTTCCCTATCGCTAGGCTCGTTAAAACATACCAATGGGCTTGCCCGAAGGGCAGGTTATAGAACAAGCATATGTTATCCTCCTCAAGCTTGACAAAAATAAAGAGGTACTGGTCAGAAATGACTGGGGAAAAATTGGGAGAACCTCAAAGCTTTAATGGTAGCAAGTCGCTCTTGAACATGACACTTTGTCCTCCGTATCACATCAGGTTGGGTTGTTTCATTCACCGATCTCATCACCATGGTCTTCGCCAAACCATCCACATTTGGGGTAATGCTACCGATCCATCACATCAGTGTCGTTATATGTTCAAGAGATGTGTTCAGAAAGAGTCAACCGTGTCCCATCCACTGCCATACATTACCCTTCATCCACCCATGATCGCCACCCTGAATCATATCTCACAGATTGTTTTCACCTCCACTAAAATCATTAACTCCGTTCTATGTCACTGATGTGGGATTCATTAAGGCACTCCTTTGATGGATCACTTCTTGTCGACTTCAACTCATTATCCAAGAAGTTGATCTAGGAACAAAAACCCCAGTACTTTGAAGCTTGCATGCCTCAATGGCAAGTTTCTCACTTCCGGCGACAGGTATACATTAATGACCTTCGACCAGAAGATTTTGCGTGGTGTTCGACGCCAAGTCCTTTATTCACACCACGTGAATTGCACTGCAGTACCTTGAGGGTCATTGTCATTATTGGTGATTCCTCTCGCGCTTGTTAACGGTTTACATTATTGACCGGTAATCAAGCGATGTCTTTCCATGTTCGACTTCAGCGCAATTCTCACATGGATCGACTTGTACTTAGAGTGAAGATCGAACGAGTTTGAAGACCCCGAATCTAGTTTCATCCATCCGGGCTGCGATATATATTCAGGAAATATAAAGACATTTGATATGTACATCATTACAACAGATGATCATCCTACTCAAAGGATGATAATTTCAGCAGAGAATTATCAGTCTACCATCAGACGATCGTCTGTTCTATGTACCAAAATGAATTTATAAAGCTGAGCATGGGAATGCCCGCCTCAGCTAGATCATGAAAGCAGAATGAAAAATAATGTATTGTATTGTATTTATTACAGGGCACCTCTCAACGATTGAATGAACTTCGGATCCTCCTGATAAATCATTTCACCCGATAAACGACCTCATACTTTAGGGGGCAACTATTATAGACATTTTTGTGCCTTACAGCATGAAACATGAAATGTCGATAATCTAAGGGATCCAATGTCCCTAAACATGTTGTTCCTACCCCTAGAGGAACAAGGTTAGCAAACCACAGCACTGAAAATCAGTTCTCCACCTGAAAACACTCAAAAACAAGCTAATTCTGGATCATGTCAACTGCTCCACTAAGCATCTGTGCTGAATGTCAACTGCTCCACTCTGTACCTGCGCTGAATGTCAACTCTAATGAAGGCTACCTGCGATGGGCGAGATTGGCCAAGTGGCACAGTCATTCTGCAAGGTGTCAAATGCCCAGGAAGCTTCCAAAATGACACTTGGATCAGGGAATTCGCCTTGTGATGAGTAAGAGGATCTAGATCTCCAAGTGGAAGCAAGAAACTCCAAGTGGACTCAAGAACTGAAGTATAACTGAAGTGGGAGAGGACACTAGTCAGCTTCATGCAAAACTCAAGCTGACTCATCCTTTCTCCAAATCTCCTATATATAGAGCTCTCTCATGAGGTCTAAGGAGGCTGGAATCTTGTGAATGTAAGGAAGTGCTGTTGGTTTGAGTATAGAACTATTGGGTGATTGCTTTGAAGGAGGTGAAGAGGAGATTTCTTTTTGCTGGAAGGTGTTGCTGGATTGGGCCTATTATGGTTGTAACACTCTCAGAACTTTACTTCTTCCATTAATAAAGCATTTGAGGTTCTTCTATATGCATGTGTCTTTGTGGCATATTGATGCTTGTATATTTGATTTATTCTAATCCTTGAATCAATTATGGATGTATGCTTCTTGTAGTTTCCCTTTCTTGTGCTTTTGCAGGATCTTTGTGTAGCTGGGCCAGTGAAAGAGCAAGGAGCTGGGAGCAAGCAGCAAGGAGAGAAGATTGGGTCAAACATTAGCGGAAGACAACGGTTAGTGGATCTCTTTCTCCCCTCTCTTACATCTCATAAAGAAGTAATCTTGAATAGCTTTGCATTCAGTTGTTGCTGAGGTACTATCACCCTTAGAGTGGGATAGGGTCATTCCGTATTGGATACTTTTCCCAACAACAATATTATCTAAGTGCTACTAACAACATGTTTTTCCAAATTAACCACACCATTAGCTATAACTCAATAAAATACAAAGGAACAGAAGTTCTAACCAGACATTGGAGAAAAACACTAAATGAGTACATTCTTTCCACCCAACCGTGAACTGACCACCAATCCCCCCCCGACCCAAGATGAATTGCCAAAATCAGTCCCTTAGAGCTTTAACCAATGATTTATCCTTCAAATACGTATATTTATACCTTTTCTTCCATTGTCTTTTCCTGTTAGTGGCGTCCTTATTTTATGGAAATATTTTTGTTGTTAAATCTTTCATTTATCTCCAACAAAGCTTTAATTTTTCATATAATTAGCATCTTTCTCCAACTAGAGAATCAATGGATATTTTTCTCCCATCCATTGAATCTTTACATATTGGAAACATCCAGTTTCCATGGAAGATTGGCCTCAATCTTATCTAAGATTGAGATTGGAAATTATCTCATTACTCAAGAGTCTCATTTCAGTAATTTTCCATTACAAATTCGTCTAGTGTTTTTTATTTAATTATTTATAATAATTGTAATTATTACATAGTCATATCCATCTTTATTCACTTATACAATCTATGCAATATCCTTCCAACCAATCATAGTTTGATCCATAATTATTTGCCGCTAATTACCACAATGCTAATTAATATTAAAATCAGAGGGGATATCACATCGGTTTTGTTATTTTGTAGTTCAAACCACCATCATTACCATGCTGAACATCAATACAAAAAAACCAAACCAACAAACACAATTTGGAATTCTCAATCACATTAACAAAATTTTGAATTTTAGAAATGTGCATACATTATAAGAAAATGTAAATTTTCTAAAGCAGGTGGTGTTATCACTCAGGTTGTTCCCTTTGACTCCTAAGGGAATACAGCCCAGGTAACCACAAACCAATCTTTGTACTGCAGGTCCTAGCCTACCTGCAGTCAGAGAGGGCTCTCTCTTTAGGATTTAGCTTTGTTTAAGGGATGATTTTAGGCTAGATATGATGCACATGGGTTTTGTTTGAGTTTGGTGGGATGGTTGATCTATTCAAGCAGAGTTGGCATGCAAAGTGTAAGAAGTTCAAACCATTGGGCATGGAGTCCATGAATGTGAACTGATGGATGTGTTTTCTTTGGCAGAAGAGAGGAATATGGAGCAGGATAGCTACACATGGCACAATGATTAATGCTGGAACAAGGATGAAATGGAGGTCAGGGGATAAGAGACAATTAAGGATCTCTCATCCAGCCAAAGAGGGAAAGTGGATGAAAGCTAAATAGGAGCAATGAATAATTCCTAGACAACATTCATATGTGAAGGAAATAGCTTAAACATGATCAATTAAGTATGCATATTCATCACTAATTCAGAGGAAAACATAGAAAAGTTACAAGAATTGAGCACAGAGGGCATGAAAGCCAGTTCTGAACTATTCCTTCTTCCTGCAACTTAGATTATGATAAATAGATGATACAAATATATATAAGTTGATAAACAGAGGGAGGAAAGACTTATTGGACCATGAGCAAGCATGTGAATTCCATATCAAGCTCTTCAGCCATTAAAATCACAACCAACCAGTTTAGATGCAAACATTCCAGCAATCTTTGATTACAGAAGTTCTCAACATTTACAGCACAAGTCCAGAATGTGTAAATCAACCAACCAACCCTTTTTCCATAGAAGAGGGTGGTTTAAATAGGGAAAATATGTACAGACCAGATCTCCTAGAAGATCTCAAGGGAAAAATATCTCAAAAATATCTATAAAACAAATCTTAAACAGATCTGATGAAATGAGTGCTTCTAAACTAACATATGCTTGAAATAAATGCCTAAAATATCTACATGAGCTGTGCAGGGGACAGCAACCTAAAAAATGGACTAATATAGTCCCTTGTTGCTATGTGCTGGCTCTTTATCATAACTGCACATTGGGCCTACAGCGCTGCCCTCAAGGGCGGCCAAATACATTGTTTTTGCAATAACTATGATCTGAATTCTTTTATCTGTGCCTCTAAGCACTTGTGCTGCATCTTAAGTGGCTTTAAAGCCCAAACTAGGAGTTGGTGAGCTTTTATGGTTCTGAGCTGCCTTTATGCTATTTGTTGACTTGTTGGAGGGCCTTTTAAGGCTTATCTATTTTGAGAATACGCTTTCTGCTGAAGCTTTCGACTGATACTCTCTGCTGCTTCATTGATACCCTTTGCCTGCTGAATAGATGCTCCTTTAGTTGAATCGGGCCTTTTCCTGTGCTGATACACCTTTAACATCAAAATCACCCTTGCCCAGCTGCTATTCGGCCCAAAGAAACACTGTTGGGCAGACTGCGGGCCTTGGGAACTACTATCGGTGCTTGCCGACCAAAATGGTGCTTATATCTGAAAAAACACTGCAAAAAGGAGAAGAAATGGGCGGTGACAGATTGCTGAGGCAAAAAGCCATATAATTTGAAGTAAATCGAGCTAGGAGTGATGCACAATGGGTCGAGCAAAGCCAGCCTTCCTTGTAGCTATAGCGGGTGCGGGCGCCGCATATAAAACATGCAAAATGGCCCTTTTTCCTTATAACAGTCACAATGCCTTTTAAACCGTAAATTTTATTAAAAACGGGCACTGGTGGAACACTGTAGATAAGATTAGATCCTGGCCGTTGGATTCGGCGTGGGCCGATCCAACGGCTGAGATCTCATTGCACTTTCGCTGTCGGGAGGACCATCCGGGTGGGCATTATATATATATGTGCATTGGGTAAGTGACTCCCGATAGCGATTCACTATCGGCTGCGATAGCGATATCGCTATCGGCGGAGGAGCGGGGGTATACATATATGGCTTGGAACAATGCGAAACGCCGATCGCCGAAATCGCATCGGCAGTGGACCCATCGGACATAAAAAATAAAGCCACCACTTAATCGCCGCGACCTCCGACAGCGATATCGCGTCGGAGGGAGGGCATATGCATCGGAGCAGGGAATTTTCAAATGGACAAGGGTTTTTGGATTCGGCAAAGGGCGATTTGCGATCGGGCAAAGGCCTAAAGCGATAGGAGGCATATTTTTACTTCGGCCAAGGCATAAAATGATTGGATGAAGGCTTAAGATAATCGGGGAAGGATTTATATGATCGGAGGAGGGTTTCTCCGATCAGAGGAAGACTTTGCATGCTTTATAAAGGGTTTTTGAGGCCTCGGAAGGGGTCCGATAACCTAAAAAGAGGAATTTCATGCTTTGGAGGAGTTCAAAGGCACTTGATAGGGGTTTTATGTGTTTTGAGAAGGGTTTAGGCCTTTAACAGGGGTTTATGCCTTGGAAAAGGTAAAACAAGGCCAAAAAATGGATTTTATACATTTGGAGGGGGATTTTATGCATAGGAATGAGTCCTAATGCATTTGGAAAGGGATTTGAGAGGAACAAAGGGGAAAATGAGGGTTCTTGCTAAGTTTCAGATAAACTTAGCAATTCCCAAGCATGCTTATGGTTATTTTTCAACCAGGGGGAGGGGATATGTATATAGAGGAGCTATTTAGTGCTTTTTTAGTAGGGGGAGGGTAAAATAGATAGGGATTTATATAATAATGTTAGAAGTTAATATGAAAATGACGAGAAAGCACTAAGTTGAGGAAACTTAGGCTATAAAGGGAAAATAGAACTTTGTAGAGGAAATATGAACACTCCTTAAGTAAAGCAGATCTTTACCAAGGCAAGTGATGTGAAATATGATGATTTTAAGAGATATCAAGCAGATCTTGACCTCTTTGGGGAAGTTAGTGAGTGATTTAGGGAAGAAGAAGAAGGGGGAGTTAGACATGCCTCGCTTGAGCTGCTCCAAGTGAAAATTGCCTCAAACTTGTGATCTAAATAGATATAACACTTGAAAACATGAAATGGATCACAAAGCTTCATTCTGCCGCCACAAAACTACCTACCTGGCCTATTTACCTAGCATTTTGTCTTCTTTTTGGTTTGGGTGCACTTGAACTAGCAAACCCAACTTTTCAACTTTTCTTTTTGCTGTCCTCCTATCTAAATCGACCCTTATTCCTTCCAGGGCTCAGGTTAAGCTATTGAGTGCCCAAGATTCTCTACCTATCTACAAATCTGCCAAGATTAAATAGTTTGGACAGATGTTTATTCTCTATATTCTAAAACATGAAATTTAAACCTAGGGAAGCCAAGATTAAACTGTTTGGCCTTCCCTTAAGTGAAAAATTCTTCAAAAATGGCATGACTCATCAAATATGGAACTTTTGCAGCATGGAAAATATGAACATATTTGGCACTTCCACTGTCAATCATGAAAAATGACACCTATCGCAATAGGAGGCTAACAGTGGCTCCACTTGGGGATGGATTTTCCTTGCGAAAAGTCAAGAACAGCAAGTCAGATGGCCTTGTATTCAATTGTTGCTGTATTATGCAAAATTCCCTTTGGTGGTTGCCTTATTAATCCTACCTACTTACCCTAATCATCACTTACTTTGCTGTTAGGTGAAATGAAATAGCCAGTGCAGCCCTTTAAGCATTAAAAACATGAATGAGCTTTGCTGCTTGTGCTTGCTAATGCTTGAAATGGAGATCTTGCAATCTGATATAGCTTTGTTAATCTTTGAGAAGATCAGGAAACTGCCGACCTTCCTTGCTGAAACAAGAAACTGCACAAAAGGGTCCTGTAACATGTATATACAATTGCTGGGCTGAATTAAAGAACTGTACAAAGGTTTGGGACAGCCATCATGCTTTGGAATAGGGAGATCATCAGCAACTTGATATTGAGCCTTGCAGCCTTCTAATGGAGAAGAGCACTGATTTATTTCATCACTCAGCCTGCCATCTAATGGATTATTCAAAACTTGGAACGAAACTTGCAATTCATTACAAACAGGCTCAAATGGCACATGACTGATTTGCGCTTGCTGTTCCTCTTCTTCTTTAAACAACTCAGATGACTGAAAACAAAGAGGTAGGGGAACAATTTGGATCATTTGATCACATGCTGCTACTTCTAAGTCTTCCTCAATCTGATATTCGATGGCTCTTTGGGGCTGCAAAACTGGAGGCAATACTTTTTGAACAACGATTTGATTATCCTCCAGACGGTCAATATCAACACTTGCTGACACTTGCTTATTAATTGCATGATAGTTCTCCTTAATAAATTGAAAAGATTCAAAACAGAAAGGTAAAGTTCCTTCACTGAAATTAAAATTTTCTGCCTTTTCCTCCTTTTCTTCATAGCTGAAATGAATGGGCTGGTCACCGATTTCAGGCTGTTGATCCTGAACTGTGCTTTCTGCCAAAATGGGCTCTGACTCCTCTGCAAGGCTGATTTGGTCATTAGGCGCATAATCATCACCATACTCATCGTATTTTGGCAAACCGTTGAAAGAAGAGAAGCTATTATATTCATATAGTATATCAGGAGACTGCTCCTTCACATATGGCTGTACGAATATGTCATCTATTTTGTGGCAGGTTTGTTTGTGAATGTCACTACTTTCCTTTTGCAAAACAGATCTGTTCTGGTGCTCTAAACATTCCACTTTCATTGTGATCAGCTGCATCACTTCCTCTGACTGTTGCATTAAACTATGAAGTCTTTCTTCTTGCTCTGCTTTGCGCATCTCATCTCTCATCTTCAGATTTGCCTCTCATCTTCAGATTTGCCTCCATGTCCATAGCTATGTCCTGCATCTGTTTCATGGTGGATGGGCCTCTTTCCCTCAAACGATATTCAACTTCTGCATCAAAAGCTCTTGGATAATGCAATAGAGCTAAATCAGGTGGAGGTCTTATATTCAATGGCATAGAAAGATAGACTTGATTGAATCGATTAGAAAATCGCTGAACGGATTCATTAGGAAGCCTTTTTAACTGATTGTATTCTTCAATTAGCGAGAGGAAATTAATTTTGATCATCCATCTATCAAGGAAGAGCTTGAAAAACTGCTGAAGATTAGAGATACTAGCTTCAGGCAATGCTTTAAACCAAGTCCTAACTTCGCTTTGCAAAGAAAGGGCAAACAGCCTAATACCAACATCCTCATCTTCTACTTCAAATATATTAAGACAGTCTTCAAAAGCCTGGATATGCTTTTGAGCAGTGACTCCGTTCTCTCCATCAAATCTTGGGAGATACTCAGGATGATCTTTAGGCAAAGGATTAAGCACGGGAGGCAAGATGAGAGGCTTATATCTATCAGGAACCTTACTAGGCATGGGATTATATACAGGGATTGAATGACTGGGCTCGATATGAACAGGGATAGGATGATTGGATTTGATTTTTGGTTCCTCCTTGGCTATATGATGATCATCAACAGCATTAGAAGGATGTTGTTCAGATATGCAAGGAGGCTTTTCAACAACATTTTCAAAAGGAAAATCATAAAAATCAAATTTAAAATCGTGTTTAAAATACAATAGACACAACAAAATTTTATGGAAGAGAAAGAACATGACCTCTTGGATGATAATCCAGGTCAAAAGCTTGATCTGCTCATATATTTATTTTGGGTTCATTTCTCCAGCGGAGTCTTTATTATGAGGATTATGTGGAGTCGCCAAGTGGATAAATCAACTTTGAAGGGTCTAATCTCTATCCACCAACACAGATCAGAGCTAAATATGAAATAGGAAACAAAATATTTTGAGATATATGAAGATTTTATTATTTTTTGGGATTTTTCAAAACAACTTTGAGATTTATTCGAGAGGCAAACTGATAAAAAATGGGGATCTACAGTAATAAACAGATGATTTTTCCCCAGCGGAGTTGCCAATAATGTTATCACTCAGGTTGTTCCCTTTGAATCCTAAGGGAATACGGCCGAGGTAACCACAAACCAATCTTTGGACTGTAGGTCCTAGCCTACCTGCAGTCAGAGAGGGCTCTCTCTTTAGGATTTAGCTTTGTTTAAGGGATGATTTTAGGCTAGATATGATGCACATGGGTTTTGTTTTGAGTTTGGTGGGATGGTTGATCTATTCAAGCAAAGTTGGCATGCAAAGTGTAAGAAGTTCAAACCATTGGGCATGGAGTCCATGAATTTGAACTGATGGATGTGTTTTCTTTCGCAGAAGAGAGGAATATGGAGCAGGATAGCTACACATGGCACAATGATTAATGCTGGAACAAGGATGAAATGGAGGTCAGGGGATAAGAGACAATTAAGGATCTCTCATCTAGCCAAAGAGGGAAAGTGGATGAAGGCTAAAGAGGAGCAATGAAGAATTCCTAGACAACATTCATATGTGAAGGAAACAGCTTAAACATGATCAATTAAGTATGCATATTCGTCACTAATTCAGAGGAAAACATAGAAAAGTTACAAGAATTTAGCACAGAGGGCATGAAAGCCAGTTCTGAACTATTCCTTCTTCCTACAACTTAGATTATGATAAATAGATGATACAGATATATATAAGCTGATAAACAGAGGGAGGAAAGACTTATTGGACCATGAGCAAGCACGTGAATTCCATATCAAGCTCTTCAACCATTAAAAGCACAACCATCCAGTTTAGATGCAAACATTCCAGCAATCTTTGATTACAGAAGTTCTCAACATTTACAGCGCAAGTCCAGAATGTGTAAATCAACCAGCCAACCCTTTTTCCATAGAAGAGGGTGGTTTAAATAGGGATAATATGTATAGACCAGATCTCCTAGAAGATCTCAAGGGAAAAATATCTCAAAAATATCTATAAAACAGATCTTAAACAGATCTGATGAAATGAGTGCTTCTAACCTAACATATGCTTGAAATAAATGCCTAAAATATCTACATGAGTTGTGCAGGGGACAGTAGCCTAAAAAATGGATTAATACAGTCCCTTGCTGCTATGTGCTGGCTCTTTATCATAACTGCGCATTGGGCCTGCAGCGCTGCCCTCAAGGGCGGCCAAATACATTGTTTTTGCAATAACTATGCTTTGAATTCTTTTATCTGTGCCTCCAAGCGGTTCTGCTGCATCTTAAGTGGCTTTAAAGCCCAAACTAGGAGTTGGTGAGCTTTTATGGTTCTGAGCTACCTTTATGCTGTTTGTTGACTTGTTGGAGGGCCTTTTAAAGCTTATCTGCTTTGAGAATACGCTTTCTGCTGAAGCTTTCGACTGATACTCTCTGCCTACTGAATAGATGCTCCTTTAGTTGAATCGGGCCTTTTCCTGTGCTGATACACTTTTAACATCAAAATCACCCTTGCCCAGCCGCTGTTCGACCAAAGAAACACTGTTGGGCATACTGCGGGCCTTGGGAACTGTTGTCGGCGCTTGCCGACCAAAATGGTGCTTATATCTGAAAAACGCTGCAAAAAGGAGAAGAAATGGGCGCTGACAAATTGCTGAGGCAAAAAGCCATATAATTTGAAGTAAGTCGAGCTAGGAGCGATGCACAATGGGTTGAGCAAAGCCAGCCTTCCTTGTAGCTATAGCGGGCACGAGCGCCGCATATAAAACATGCAAAATGGTCCTTTTTCCTTATAACAGTCACAATGCCTTTTAAACCGTGAATTTTATTAAAAATGGGCACTGGCGGAACACTGTAGATAAGATTAGATCCTGGCCGTTGGATTCGGTGCGGGCCAATCCAACGGGTGAGATCTCATTGCAATTTTGTTGTTGGGAGGACCATCATGGCGGGCATTATATATATATGTGCATTGGGTAAGTGACTCCTGATAGTGATTCACTATCGGCTGCGATAGCGATTCGCTATCGGCTGCGATAGTGATATCACTATCGGCGGAGGAACGGGGGCATACATATATGGCTTGGAACAATGCGAAACGCCAATTGCCGAAATCGCATCAGTAGTGGACCCATCGGACATAAAAAATAAAGCCACCACTTAATCGCCGCAACCTCCGACAACGATATCGTGTCGAAGGGAGGGCATATGCATCGGAGCAGGGAATTTTCAAATGGACAAGGGTTTTTGGATTCGGCAAAGGGCGATTTGCGATCGGGCAAAGGCCTAAAGCAATAGGAGGCATATTTTTACTTCGGCCAAGGCATAAAATGATTGGATGAAGGCTTAAGATAATGGGGGAAGGATTTATATGATTGGAGGATGGTTTCTCTGATCGGAGGAAGACTTTGCATGCTTTATAAAGGGTTTTTGAGGCCTCAGAAGGGGTCCGATAACCTAAAAAGAGGAATTTCATGCTTTGGAGGAGTTCAAAGGCACTTGAAGGGGTTTTATGCGTTTTGAGAAGGGTTTAGGCCTTTAACAGGGGTTTATGCCTTGGAAAAGGTAAAACAAGGCCAAAAGATGGATTTTATACATTTGGAGGGGGATTTTATGCATAGGAATGAGTCCTAATGCATTTGGAAAGGGATTTGAGAGGAACAAAGGGGCAAATGAGGGTTCTTGCTAAGTTTCAGATAAACTTAGCAATTCCCAAGCATGCTTATGGTTATTTTTCAACCAGGGGGAGTAGATATGTATATAGAGGAGCTATTTAGTGCTTTTTTAGTAGGGGGAGGGGAAAATAGATAGGGATTTATATAATAATGTTAGAAGTTAATACGAAAATGACGAGAAAGTGCTAAGTTGAGGAAACTTAGGCTATAAAGGGAAAATAGAACTTTGTAGAGGAAATATGAACACTCCTTAAGTAAAGCAGATCTTTACCAATGCAAGTGATGTGAAATATGATGATTTTAAGAGATATCAAGCAGATCTTGACCTCTTTGGGGAAGTTAGTGAGTGATTTAGGGAAGAAGAAGAAGGGGGAGTTAGACATGCCTTGCTTGAGCTGCTCCGAGTGAAAATTGCCTCATACTTATGATCTGAATAGATATAACACTTGAAAACATGAAATGGATCACAAAGCTTCATTCTGCCACCACAAAACTACCTACCCAGCCTATTTACCTAGCATTTTGTCTTCTTTTTGGTTTGGGTGCACTTGAACTAGCAAACCCAGCTTTTCAACTTTTCTTTTTGCTGTCCTCCTATCTAAATCGACCCTTATTCCTTCCGGGGCTCAGGTTAAGCTGTTGAGCACCCAAGATTCTCTACCTATCTACAAATCTGCCAAGATTAAACAATTTGGACAGATGTTTATTCTCTATATTCTAAAACATGAAATTTAAACCTAGGGAAGCCAAGATTAAACTGTTTGGCCTTCCCTTAACTGAAAAATTCTTCAAAAATGGCATGACTCATCAAATATGGAACTTTTGCAGCATGGAAAAGATGAACATATTTGGCACTTCCACTGTCAATCATGAAAAATGACACCTATCGCAATAGGAGGCTAATAGGTGGACTATAAGAAAAAATACATGCTATCATCATAAAATTCATAATTTCATATTATTTTTTAACCTTTTCCTAATTCCCTTGACATTATAGAAGATACCCATATTGCCTAGTGCCAATGATAGCTTTGTTCATGGCAACTTGAACCTAAAAAAAAATTCTTATCACCTAAGGCCATTGCTATCCTTTGTTGGTCATGGTAGGGGTCTTGTGACCCATCCTTATTGTGTAAAATGTGTTCATAGTGCCAATATTCATAGTGATGGTCCATTCTCATGAATATTGAGGATGAACATGGACATGAGTGGGACTCTTGCAAATCAATTACAAACACCAAAACTCGAGAGGCTGGAGTTGGTGATGGGACTTGCTTTCTTATTTCTTGTATCTTCCTACACTACGGTAGTATGGGTGATGCCTCCAAAGATTTGGGAAAGCTAATTTTTATACATCGGATCATTACTTTTCTCCTCTACCAATGGTATAAGCTCCAACTCTCATACATGTTGTGGTATTTTCTAGTGTGTAAGATATCCTAATGCGACTTATACAAACTAACTTAAAGTATTAAAGATCCAACTATAGTCCTTCAAGCCTATTAATGATGACCGTATCGCAACATGACGTTGTACATACATTAGAAAATATTTGTGTCATGACTCATGTCTTTTAAGTGGCCATCGATCTTAAGAATATTTTTATTAGGAGTAGAGCCCTTATTTATGGAGCCCTACTAGCATATAGGGTAAGGAAAAGTTCTTACAATGTGTTGTCTCTAAGGTTGTTCTGATGATAGGGAACAATCTAAAACGACATTCAACGGGGATAGTTATCCTCCCTATTTATGTGGAAGGGCTGGTATCGCTTAAGATTGGGGGTATTCCTTGTAACTTTTGTATTTAGATATTTTATTATAAACAATTAGATGTGACCAAATTATAGATAATGAGTAAAAACTTAAATGATTTAGCTTTAGATAGGAAGAAAATTATAGGAAATATAAAACATGTAAGTCATAAGACAAATTCAAGTATGAAATTGAAATGACTAACATACAACACAATAAGATCATAGGTAACATAACTAAATATAAAATTTGAAGATAGAAGGGAAAGATAGAAAACATTGAGTACAACTATATCTCAAGTGTAATATTATTTGTTATACCACAAGTGTGAGACAATTCAATATCATGTATCAAATTACATGACATATGACATGTAAAACAAATAGTTGAATACACAAAATCCTACATATGACATGTAAAACAAATAGTTGAATACACAAAATCCTACAATAGTATAGATGATAATATAAATGAGTTCAATAACCACCAGAAAAGATCGACAATGATCATGTCACTTATTGAGTTGTTAACATTTACTCAGATAAATGTGTACATAATAGTTAAATAGGCACAAGAAATGGGATGATCAATGAATATGCTAATACCTTGATATCTTTTATCAGCCACCGTATTTGAACAATCAAAGTCATGAAATGTTATATTCAACTAACAATAGATCAACCAATTGTCTCAATTTTAACACTTCAGATAATACATATATCTAGAAGAATAACTGAATTGAGTAATGTTCAAGTGAAATAGAAATCGATCATGTTGATTTCATAAAGTGTTAGCTTGAATCAAAATATGCATAGAAAAAAATAAATCAAAATAACATGAACAAAGAGTTACATATTCAAAACTCCATGTCATTAAACCTCAAAATATTCACAAATCTAGTCACTACAACATGTGTAATCAACCCACAAACATAGGTTCCTTCTTCTAACAGTTGACCACCTCAAAATGAGAAATAAGGTATTCTATACAAAAATTTTAATAACTATTAAATAATTATCTTTGTAACTATAAATATAACAATTCATGATAATATAAAAATAAAATTATTTTTGAGAAATAAGACATTTTCCTCAGTGTGACATCTGGCATTTGGACTTGAGGACTTTGCACATTCCTTTTCTTAGCCCTCAGGATTAGTATCACATATTGAAATTCATTGTCTGATTCCTGGATTTTCTCAATCATTTATTGTAGAGGTGTAACTTCCTTAGCACCTTGTGTAGATGTGGAAAGGGAATCGTGTTGATTAAGATGTCTTCTAAGCTTCCTAAATCTATTCCGCGTTAGCACTAATACCCACTGAACTTTATTAAGTTTTGCCCAAGTGATAAAAAAGTCTGATCTAAGTTGATACCTGGTAGTGGGTAGATATGGTATCATTCTATGAAGGAGCGGCAATACATTAAACTCTCTAAAAGGAAAAATCACTACTAGCTCGCCAGAGATAGTTCTCTTTGGTGTAATGTTTGTACTAGGTTTGTCACATTATATAATCTAAGGCTTTCATAATCAGCTTTATATTCTTCATTTCCTTATCCTTTTCCTCCAATAATTTCTTAGTGAAATACCCATCCTTGGGCTAACTTGATAGGATAATGATTTTTTCTTCAAGCTTTTTGGTCTTCTTGACATTGGTCTTGGTAACAAAATTGACATTGTTTAGTTGTGCCTCTAGTTTAGTCACGATGGTTCACAACATTTTGTTAATGGAAATAGATTCTAGTGACCACTTTGCTACCACTTCACTAGTTTGTTTGTACCACTCAACTATGTTTGAATCAATAACTTTAGTCAAGTTAATGGTAATAGAGGTTTCCCCTAAACATATCAACTTTGATTTTGCATCAATATCGCGTTAAGCCACTGTGAGATTTAACATATTATAATTGAAATTAGTCATTGACAGAATCTAGGTCATGTATACAAAGTCATATCCTATGCTGCAACTTCATCTGTAACCTCAATTTTTCCTAAACTTGTCATCAACTCTTTCCCTTTAGCCTTTATAAACTTCTTTGCAGTAACACTATTTTCTATTGATAGTGATTCATTGCGTGATTCTTTGGGTTTTATTTCCTCTAATTTCTAATATACCTATTTTGGTATCTCTTCACTTACTCTATGAAAAGTGGAAACTTCATCATAATTAAGTGCCTTTGCCTTCAATGAACAATATGTATCACAAGGATTTATTTCATCTATTTTCCTTTCTAACAAATTCATGTGAGGGTTGTCACCTCTAACATATGTTATTTGATGAATAACATGGTGTGCTTCTTGAATTGATTGAGGCATTTTACCCTCAATAGTGTTTTCCTGAATTCGAATCAGTTCAGTCTTGGCTTATTGGAATACTTCCATAACAACTAGACTTCGATCATACTGAGACAAAGGATCATTATTCACCAATATTTATCTTTCATGATTAGGAACGTGATTATAAGCTAATAGACCTATTTGCTTTATTACATTGGATATTATGGGTAGGGGATCATTTCTCTAAGATGAATCTATATCTAATCCATAAGTCATTAAATTCCTTTCAATAATTTCTAAAGAAGACTTATGTTTAGTCATTAAAAAACATATTCTAGTGTTGTTACAATCAATGCTTTCTTACTCTTTGAAATGAAATGGAATTCATTGACATGCATAATTTTCCTTGCAACATCCAAGCAAAACGTTGGGCAATTATAAATTTTGGCAAACGATATGGTTCATCGGTTCTAGCTCTTCAAGGAGAGGTGATCATCGTTGGGGAAGGCATACTAGGAAGAGTGGCGATAATTGCCAAGTTCAAGCCTATTAGCCAAGGGGTAGAGGTCAAAATCAACCTCACATCTAATCCATGATGCAGCCCAATCCTACCAAACAGGTACCCCATCTCAACTCTAACAACTAATATCAAATTGGGAAACAAAATTTATTCAATAGGCAAAAGTAAAGTTTCAATTGGAAGATTGCTGAGACCTGGATCCTGACTGTAGCCATTCCAGAGGTCGTTCTTCTCAAAACAAGAATATTTTTCACCTTTATTGGTTGATGAAGAACATTGTGGCGAAGGCCATAACGAACCCTCCAGCTGGCTTCGTTAAGTCTGATCTTGGTCTTCAGGAAATCCAGAAGGAATTTCAACTTATTCAGTTCCAAATTTAGCAATAGAATGTCCACCTCAGTTGCATTGAGAACCAAATTTCATGTCTTCCCCACTCTGAAATATTGTTTTCAAGTGTGAAGGATCCAACTCTAGTGGATATGTGTCAAGAATAATAGTATGCTTGCCTTTGTTTGGTTTCAAATTTTATTTAATTCTATATGGTAAATTTGATGGTTAGGTTAATATGTTTGAGTTATTTAGTAGATGTTGTTAGAGAGACTCAAACTTTACTATTTCTGGATGACTTATAATGTTGTTCGGTGGCCAACATACCTGGTTTCCCTATAGGCAGGTTGAGGCCATTGAACTCCTTGAATTATGGTTGTAACCTGCTTTTGAAGAATATGAATGAAAAGGTCATACCAAGCTTACAATATATATATCTATATATATATATATATATATATATATATATATATATATATATATATATATATATATATATATATATATATATATATATACACATATATATATATATATATAATACTACATTGAAATATATATATAAAAGCTTTAAATAAAATAATTTTATATCAATTTTTTATTTTTATTTTTATTACAGTGGAATCGGCAACAAGGGCAGCCTCGCGACTCGCATTACACGGGGTCGATTCTGACTGCTACCTCTATAACCACTGGGAGCTGCACCCGCCCCTCTATACAGCTCCAGGGTAAGTCCCAGGGATTTGAACTCGCAACCTTCAGTACTGAGCCCACCTTTCTAATGAACTTCACCGCATTGTGATTACCAACTCACCTACCCCCGTGGGGCTAATTTTATATCAATTTAATATAGAGAAAAATATTAATTAAAATAAAAATTTGGATTATTAGGTGTGTAATTCATTTAATTCTTAATATAGATTTGATCTATAGCACTTAAAAATATTAATAAAGAAATTTCATATCGATAATAAATACATTATTTTAATGGTTAACCATTTATATAAAATATAAAATGTTATATAAAATAATGGGGAATAAATTATTTCAATATTCATATTGAGTGAAATATTTGAATGTTAGCTATGCATATATTATGAAGCAATTAAAAAAAAAATTGTGGTTAAAATATTTAGTGCAATTTAATTATTTTATATTTTTTGTTTTTTAAGCTTTATTTTTTGCTATTGCTAGTTTAAGTTTGTGTCTGAAAGTTATTTTCAAAGCATTAAATCAATTTACTTATTAAAAAAGTGATTCAAATGTATTCGAAAACATTTTATAAGTGTTTCCTCCAAAACAAAAATAAGTAATTCTTTCCATGTTATATATATATATATCTCAAAATACATGCATTTTAAATTTGGGTTTATCAAATACATAATAATAATAAAAAAAACCAAAAAAAACAAAAAGCGAATATCTTTTTAAATCTTGCATTTTTAACAAAATTTATAATATCCCTAACATATCCATAATTATAATATCTATAATTAAAATAAATTTACTTTAATAACTATTAAATAAAATAAACAAATCAAAACCCATATCGTTTCCCAACCAATAATCCATAATTAAGAAGAATATGTTCTTATGAATATTAAGCAAAATAAGTCATTCATAAACCATATCATTTCCAAACCCAATAAACTCTTTGGAATTCTCACATGCTACATGTATTGACATTGACACCTATCGACCGTAATTAGTGACATGCAAGAGTGATCCCATTTATATATATTCTATGGGAGTAGTCTTTAACGCGACTTTTTGAAAGCCTTTCCGGCGATTTTTTCCGGTGAAAATCCGGCAGTAATTTATTGGAATCCAAGTTTGATAGCTAATTTCTGCACAATGAAACCGTCCCAGGGGTTTTTCAAGGTGCTGAATCCGAATATGCAGTTAAAAAACCATTTTAACTGCAACAAATCATGATTTCATCTCAATTTCTTCCGCCGGATTCCGTCACCGGAATCTCAAAAAGTCGCATTATAGACAACTCCTATTCTATGTGCGAAGTCTCGTGTTTGACAACTAGTCTCGTGTTTGACAACTAATCCACTTCCGCGTAATAAATGAATGTTCGAGTATGAGGTTTTTTTTTGTTTTTAATATATATCTCCATTGAAAATAAAAAGTTTTCCTACCTCATTCTATCTCATCGATGTATTTAAATATATATTTAAGAATGGAAGACCCTTTGTGTGACTAGCCCACCTGCCATTTTAATCCCCACTATAAACGCACACCATTGAAAGTGACTCTTTCACATTGATAAAATGATTGGACATGAGCTATTAGTGATCTCTGCGATCTTTGCAGCACTAAATTATCACACTGTAAAAGATTAAATCTTTTATAGGTTTAATCAAATTGTAAAAGATTAAATATTTTTAGGCATAAAAAGTTTTTGAAGCTGCCAGGATTCCATTTTCGAATATAATAAAAGAAAATTACCATAAACACAACAAAAAATTTGTATATACAGACTTTAATAAAAACTGTTTCATAATACATGCTAACTTGAAACTTACTATTGTAAACCATCCCAAAGGCTAATGCAACAAACGATTTCCAATGATATTTTAATGGTCTGCCATGTTGGCGTTCTTCGTATTTGACGAACAGTCCCTTTTCCTGTCTTGTGCTAAATGACTTAATCTACTAGCTCAGACACCTCAGCTCGCCTCGAGCTTATCGTATTCTGGATTAATAGGCATTTACTCTCCCTGCAATATCTTATTAATGAACATTGCAAGCCTCTCAGAGTCTCTCAGGATACTTCGCTGCATCCACAGTGGAGAAGGCAAGTCTTTGATCCAACAGCTCAGCGTTGATCAGAGTGGTATTCAGTCTTCCAAGTCAGGCTCCTCGACTCATTTCGTTCCCTTCCTCTTTGCGCTATGTTCTGCTTTCCTTCTCCCTCAGCGGTTGGCTCGACTTGCATCCATGGGTCTCGATGAAGGTGGCTTGTTTCGAAACGAGGCCGAGGGATTCTTGCCCATGGTCAAAGAACTCTATTCGATTACCCAGGTGAGGAGGTTCTCTGCCGATTCTCCTTTTTTTTTGCAGTTATTCCATGAACTGATTTATAGGGTTACTATACCGATTCATTGTTCTCGCAACCATCTGCAGGTATGGGGAAGGAACGGGACCACGTTTTCGAGATGCTTTCAAGGAATTTGCCACCACCCATACTAGCTTGGGTGCTTAAGGGTTTTCCAGGTAAGCATGAATGGCTCCCTGTTTGGGCTTTAGATCGAGTAGCGAGGTCAGTTTTGAGGGTGTAATACCTAGAAGATTTGGCTTGTTTATCTCGCTTTGAAATCTTAGGGACTCTCTGAGTCAAGTTGTACTCAGCGCTCCATTAAAATTTCCTCTTGGGTTCTATGTTTTGGTTAATTTGTAACTATTTATACATTTGGGACCATTGCATGGTTAAAGAACAGTTGTGGCTTGAAACAGAGGCCGCGCTGGTAGTTGGGTTTGTATTTATTTAAGGCAAGACCTGTTATGGTTTGCATGAAGGAACATAGGTCTTTTAATTCTCCTCAATGATATTACTTCGTAGCTTTATTCCTTAAATATGTATGTTTTCAACGTTTATCCTCTGATGTAATTTGTATAATCGATCTCCTGTTATATGCTTGTATAAGTTTGATTTTCTTTTCATATGTTTGTACATTAGTTTTCCTGTTATGGTTGGGAACATTCATGACTTCCTCCGGATATATTGTCAATTCACCTGTACAGTTCCATGAAGTTTAATTACTCGGGGTACATGCCCTTCAATTCAAGTTTTTGTTCACTATTTCCTTTATTAGTTGTTCTATATGAAATCGGTTCTATTTTATTTTGAGATTATGTACATAGATTCGGGGTTTCTCCGTCTTCGGCTCGGGTCCCTGAACTTTTCAAAAGTCGAAGTGCGATAGTTATACTGTTGTTGTTTTGTCACTCCTGAGTTTTATAACTCTGTGCTTAACTTGTAATACATGGTTCCAGGTTGTAGGTTTTTAAATTTTTTTCCTGTATTATTGCTTCTAGCTATGGCTTCAGAGATATACCCAGTTTTTTTATTAGTTCATTTTTCTTCCTATTCACAGATCTTGCAATGATTTTCGCTCATGATTAAAGGAAAACTTTTTGTTGTTTATGCTATCAACTTCGGTACTTTCCTTCTAGTTCTGGTATTTGTTGGTTTTCCATTCACCTAATTTGGAACATCTCTTGAATTTCTAAGGTGTATACGTGTCCTTAACAATGCTCATGATTTTCTTGGGTTAAATTCATACTAAGCTACTCTGTATGTTTAATTTAAGTTTACACCTAGTTACACAGCCCGAAACTTAACCAAAGTAATAATTTGTACAGAGTAATTTCAAAAATCTAAACAGTTATTTCCACTGTGCAGTCCAAATCAATCTGGTGTACTTCTGAGGTTATTAACTTCTGGATAAGAAAATAAACATATTTAGCACACATTGAAATATAAAACCCTACTTTTGCCATTTTCAAAAAGCTAATATAAACAATGCTTCTTACCTGTACTCCTGATCAATAAATTCCAACGATCATAATCACCTTTCCATTGTTTTGCTTGTCAATCCTCCCGACCTTGAGATTCGCCTTCAAGACCAAATCTCCCCCCAAGCATGCTGCAAGACTACCGTCTTTAGCCAATTTTACGCACTTTGTGCTATGCTATCTGGTCATCACCAGACTTAGCATTTTCCCCTTACCGTCTGACATTTCAGCATGGTTTTTCCTCCCCTCACCCCTTTTTCCCTTGGGGTGTTTCCAGTTAGGGGAGGCAGTTAGGGTTTTTCTGGCAACTGCCTTTTCCCACTTCTTTCATGAGAAGTTACAAAATCTGTTATTACTCAATCATTTTCTAACTTCAGAAAATTAATAATATTATTCAACCAAATAGAGAATAACAATATTGTCCAGTTTTTTTTTTTACAATGGTAAATAAAATATTTACAGTTTTCTTGGGGACATTACATCTTCCCCCCCTAAAAGCAAACATTGTCCTGATGTTTTTCAGCCTCAAACAGCTGTGGATATGCTTCTTTCAAGAGTTGTTCATCCTCCTAGGTGGCCTCATCTGGCCCAAAGTGCTGCCATTGCACTTTAACTTGGGTGATGGCTCGTTTCCGCAGCGTTACTTCTCTCCGTTCGAGTATACTCAGTGGCTCGACCAAGAATTCTCCTTCTGATTCGACTTGAAACAATAGTATTTAAAGTCAATTTTTCCTTTATCATCACAATTAATTGGCCTACTTAGGATTTTACTTTACCTGTATATCTTGCCAACTGACTATGTGCTTAGGATCATAAATGTATCTCTTTAGTACTGACACATGGAAGACATTGTGGACCCGAATGTGGCTTGGTAGGGCAAGCTGGTATGCCACTGGCCCAACCCTTGCTAAAATTTGAAATGGTCCACAAAACTGAGGTGCCAGCTTGGTACACCCACTCCATTGTAACGTACTCCTTTTTGCTCGAATTCTTACATACACATGATCCCCCACTTGATACTCCTTAAAATTTCTCTTCCTGTCAGTGAAATTCTTTTGCCTATCTTGGGCTGCCTTCAAGTTGGATCGTACCTTCTTGACCATTTCTTCCATCTCTTTTAACATTTCGGGCCCTAGCATTAACTTGTCCTCTGGTCCCCCCCAGCTGGAGGGTGTGCAGCATTTTCAGTCGTACAGAACTTCAAACGGGCTCATCTGCAAGGAAGTATGATATCCGTTGTTATACGCAAATTCAACCAAGTGCAGATAGTCCTCCCATTTAGAGGGTTGCTGCATTACATATGACCTCAACATGTCTTCTACTACCTGATTCACCCATTCAGTTTGTCCGTCTGTTTGAGGATGATAGGCCGTACTGAAGTTTAATTGAGTCCCTAACCCTTCAAACAGAGTTTTCCAGAAGGCTGAGGTAAATTTCACATCATGGTCAAAAATTATAGTTTTTGGCAGCCCATGCAGCCTGAAAATGTTTTGCATAAAAATATGGGCAATCTGCACTGCTTTGTAAGTGGATTGGACTAGTATAAAATGAGCTGATTTGCTTAATTTTTTGACTACCACCATGATGGAATCATTGTTTCTTTTCGTCTTGGGTAATCCCGTTATAAAATCCATAGAGATAGTTTCCCATTTCCACTCCGAAATTGGTAGTGGATGCAATAATCTAGCAGGGTGCTAGTGTTCCGCTTTAATTTGTTGACATTCCTGACAACATGTCAAATATTCTGCTACATCTTTCTTCATACCAGGCCAATAGTACTCCTTCTGGAGTGCAGTAATCAGCTTTTGATACCCCGGGTGTCTAGCATAAGGTCTTTTGTGAAATTCATCTAAAATCAAGTTTTTAATGTCATTTTGGTTGGGCACATACAGCCTGTTTTTATATTTCAGCATGCCAACAGCATCCACAGTGTATCCTTGTTGATTTTCTTTACTGGTTGGATTCTGAACTTGCTGTCCTATTTGCTGATATTTTAAATCTTGTTCTGCTACCTTTTTAATCATTTCATCGAAGGTAGTTTGCACCCCGCTGCAAGAAATTTCATAAAGACAATGTACCTTCCAACTTAAAGCGTCTGCTACCCAGTTCTCTTTCCCTTTCAGATGCTTAATCTCAAAATCAAAACCACTTAAGAAATCTACCCACCATGCATGTCTGGCATTTAAGGTAGGCTGACTGAAATAACTAGTCAAGCTGTGATGATCTGTCAAATAGAAATTTTCTCCCCATCAAGTAGTGACGCCACATTTTTAAGGCGTGAATAACGATTGCCAGATCCAAGTCTTACGCGGAGTATTTCTGCTCATGTTCCTTTAATTTCCTAGACTCATAAGCGATTACCTTACCTTCTTGCATCAGTACTCCTCCTACCCCTTCCTTACTCACATCTGTACACACCACATAGTCCTTAGCTGGATTTGCTATGCTTAAAATAGGCATTGTGGTGAGCAGATGCTTGAGCTGTTCAAAACATTTTTGGCATTCTGTGGTCTATTTAAAAGTCTTCCCTTTCTTCTATAGGGAAGTGATAGGGTAGGCCACTCTGGAGAAGCTTTCCACAAACCGTCTGTAGTAACCAGCTAACCCCATAAATGATCTTATATCTGCTACGTCCTTTGGTACTGGCCATTCCATTATGGTCTTAATCTTCTTGGGATCCACCACAATTCCATCCTTAGTAATAATATGTCCTAAGTACTGAATTTGTTCCTTAAAGAAATCACACTTGCTGTACTTGGCATACAATTGATGTTCCCAAAGGGTTTGCATCACCAGTCTAAGATGTTCCTTGTGCTCCTCCAAATTCCGGGAATATATTAGTATATCGTCAATAAATATTAATACGAATTTATCTAAATACTGATGAAATATGTTATTCATCAAACACATAAAGGTCGCAGGAGCATTGGTTAACCCAAAGGGTAATACCACAAACTCATAGTGACCATAGCGAGTCCTAAAAGCAGTTTTGGCTATATCCTCCTCTCTGATTCTGATCTGGTGATATCCCGATCATAGATCAATCTTTGAAAATACAGTTGCCCCTTTTACCTGGTCAAATAATTCGTCAATTCGAGGTAAAGGGTACTTGTTCTTAACTGTTAACTTATTCAACTGATGATAGTCCATGCACATTCGAAGGGTGCCATCCTTCTTTTTGACAAACAGCACGGGGGCTCCCCAAGGCGACACACTGGGGCGGATGTAATTTTTATCCAACAATTCCTGCAATTGCATTTTTAGCTCTGTAAGTTCTGGTATGCTCATACGATAAGGAGCTCGGGACACTGGAGCTGCTCCTGGCATCAAATCAATAGTGAAGTCTATATCTCTCTTAGGTGGCAACCCGGGTATCTCTTCCGGAAATACATCTGCATATTCTTGAACAACAGGAATACTATCCAAGGTGGTTGTCTTGTCCTTTGAGTTGGCATACCCAACCTGAATAGCATAAACCTGACACCCTTTCCTGATACATTTTGCCAGCTGAGAAGCAGTTATTGGCCAAACCTGCATGGGCCTCGGAATGCCTTGCATCTCTTGCATTTCTCCCAGCTCATCCTTGTAGCAGATAGTTTTTGTTTTACAGTTTATAATGGACCAGCATTTTTCCAACCAGTCCATGCCTATCAACACGTCATATGATCCAAGGGGAAGTATGTTTAGGTTTGCCACTAAAGACTGACTTGCTATTTCTAGAGGGCAGTTATTGAACTTGGCCAACATCCGCCTTTTTGCCCCCGTTGCTAGCTATACTAGCCAAGGGTTTTTAAATTTAACAAACTGTAATTTACAACGCTCCATAATCTTAGGACTAACATAACCTAATGTAGCTCCTGGATCAATTAAAATAGATACGGTATGATTAAAAATCTTACCTTCAAACTCCACCATAGTCGGCTAGTATTATGCTTGGTGGTTATTGAGAGCAACATTAATTCTTGGAATGCTCCGAGCCGCATCACCTACTGGTGATGCCTCATGGATTTGTGAAACCTGTTCAATGCCTTTACGATGAGGATAGTTTTTAACATAATGTGGCCCCCCACATCCCTAGCATTGTATTGGGGGTCTTGCTATTCCTTCGTTATCAAATCTACTAGATTGCTCGCTGATTTTTGGTTCAGATGGTGGCTTAATTCTGAGCTGGTTTTTGGGCAGATTTCTATTGTTTTGTCCCTTGGAAAATCCTTTTCCAGCGCTACCTTGATTTCCTTTATTTCCCATAGCAATCCTATTACCTTTCTTATCAGCCCATTTCCTGTCCACAATTTCACGCTTCTACTTGCTTTGCTAGTAGCATATCCTAGCCTTTCGTATAACCTCATCCATTGTTTTTGGGTTATCGAACTCAATTCTCTCCCTCATTGCCACGGGTAAACTGCTAACAAACCACTATACCTTGGCCTTTTCCTCACGTATATAAGGTACATATCGAAGCAAAGAGGTAAATCGAGTGATGAACTCGTCCATGGTTTGTTGTCCAAGCCGCAAGTCATGAAATTCCCTTGCTTTCTCATCGTAAAATCGTTCCGTCAAATATCTTTCCTTGAAATATTTTTGGAACTTCTCCCAAGTTATATTTTGTTCACTCACCCCGCGTACAATCTTGACCTCTTCCCACCATAAAGTGGCCTTCCCTTGCAGTTGGAAGATAGCTAGTCGAGCCTTAAGATTGTGATCGTACTCATATAATTGAAAATATTTATTCATGTTAATTAACCATGCCTCCACTGCTTCTTCCAGCTCTCCATCAAAGAGTGGCGGTTTTATTTTCTGGAATTCCCCTTGCAATTCTATTCGCTGCCTTTTTGATGTTGGGTGCTTAGAGGCATTATCTAACTTCTCCTCTTGATTCTCTTCCCCTCCTACTATCCCTTCCGGCTCTGTGTGATAACCCTGTTCTTCAAACATTCATTCCTGTTCAGGACTGGGTACTATTTGGCGCTGGTTCTGCTTATCAGACAGGCTCTTCATGATTTTCTCTTGTTCCAAGGTTAATCTTGCATTATCCTCCCGTAGGCGGGCCATTTCTCTCTTTAGTTCCTGAACCGTTTCCAGTATTGTAAGATTTGTGTTACGAGCTTCTTCTCCTAACTGCACCCATATCTCAGGATTATGTTCAGGGAATGTTGTGGGTCCTAGGCCAGCCATAGTCCTGTGTAGTTCACTGTCTGATCCTCTTATAACTACTATTGTCCTATTTTCTCTGTACTTGACATGTTAATAAATCATTAATAGTTAAAGACCCAAAAGGAATAGCAACTAATTGTATAATTCATTTGCCAGAGGTCATAGTTTTGTAACCTTGGCTCTGATACCACATGTCAGGACTCCATTTTCGAATATAATAAATGAAAAATACCATAAACACAACAAAAAACTTGTATATATAGAATTTAATAAAAATTGTTTCATAATATATGCTAACTTGAACCTTACTATTGTAAACCATCCCAAAGGTTAATGCAACAAATGATTTCCAATGATATATTAATGGTCTGCCATGTTGGCGTTCTCCGTATTTGATGGACAGTCCCTTTTCCTGTATCGTGTTAAATGACTTAATCTACCAGCTCAGACACCTCAGCTCGCCTCGAGCTTATCGCATTCTGGATTGATCGACATTTACTCTCCCTGCAATGTCTCGAGCTTATCGCATTCTGGATTGATCGACATTTACTCTCCCTGCAATGTCATATTCATTAACATTGCAGGCCTGTCAGAGTCTCTCAGGATCCTTCGCTGCATCCACGGTGGAGAAGGAAATCCTTCAATCCAACGGCTCAGCACTGATTAGAGGGGTATTCAGTCTCCCAAGTCAAGCTCCGCGACTCATTTCGTTCCCTTCCTCTTTGCGCTATGTTCTACTTTCCTTCTCCCTTAGCAGTTGGCTTGACCTGCATCCATGGCTCTCAGTGCAAGTGACTTGTTTCGAAATGAGACCAAGGGATTCTTACCCGTGGTCAGAGAACTCTATTCTATTACCCAGGTGAGGAGGTTCTCTGTTGATTCTCTTTTTTTTTGTAGTTATTTCATGAACTGATTTATAGGGTTACTATACTTATTCATTGTTCCCGTAGCCATCTGTAGGTATGGGGAAGGAACGGGACCGCGTTTTCGAGATGCTTTCAAGGAATTTTCCACCACCCATACTGGCTTGGGCACTTAAGGGTTTTTCGGGTAAGCACGAATGGCTCCCTGTCTGGGGTTTAGATCAACTAGCGAGGTCACACAGTTTTGAGGGTGTAATACCCAGAAGAGCTTGCTTGTTTATTTCGCTTTGAAATCTTAGGGACTCTTTCAATCAAGCTGTACTCAGCGCTCCATTAAAATTTCTTGTTGGGTTCTATATTTTGGTTAATTTGTAACTATTTATACATTTGGGACCATTGGATGGTTAAAGAACCGCTGTGGCTTGAAACAGAGGTAGCGCTGGTAGTTGGGTTTGTATTTATTTAAGGCAAGACCTGTTATGGTTTGCATGAAGGAACATAGGTCTTTTAATTCTCCTTAATGATATTACTTCGCAGCTTTATTCCTTAAATATGTATGTTTTCAATGTTTGTCCTCTGATGTAATTTGTATAATCGATCTCTTGTTATATTATTGTATAAGTTCAATTTTCTTTTCATATATTTGTACATTAGTTTTCCTGTTATGGTTGGGAACATTCATGGCTTCCTCCGGATATATTATCAATTCACTTGTACAGTTCCATGAAGTTTAATTACTCGGGGTACATGCCCTTCAATTCAAGTTTTTGTTCATTATTTCCTTTATTAGCTGTTCTGTATGAAATGGGTTCTATTTCATTTTGCAATTATGCACATAGATTCAAGGTTTCTCCGTCTTCGGCTTGGGTCCCTGAACTTTTCAAAAGTCGGGGTGCAATAGCTACACTATCATTGTTTTGTCACTCCTGAGTCTTATAATTCTGTGTTTAATTTTTAATACATGGTTCTAGGTTGTAGGTTTTTAAATTTTTTGCCTGTTTTATTGCTTCTTGCTACGACCTCGGAGATATACCCAGTTTTTTTTATTAGTTCATTTTTCTTCCTATTCACCGATCTTGCAATGATTTTCACTCATTCTTAAAGGAATACTTTCTGCTATTTATGCTATCAACTTCGGTACTTTCCTTCTGGTTCTAGTATTTGTTGGTTTTCCATTCACCCAATTCGAAACATCTCTTGAATTTCCAAGGTGTATACATGTCCTGAACAATGCTTAGAATTTTCTTGGGTTAAATTCATACTAAGCTACTCTGTATGTTTAAGTTAAGTTTACACCTAGTTACACAGTCTGAAACTTAACCAAAGTAATAATTTGTATAGAGTAATTTCAAAAGACTAAATAGTTATTTCCACTGTGCAGTCCAGATCAATCTGGTGTACTTCTAAGGTTATTAACTTCTGGGTAAAAAAATAAACATATTTAGCACACATTGAAATATAAAACGCTACTGTTGCCATTTTCTTCAAAACGTTTATCAGGGCGGGAGCTTGCTCCCTCTATGTCATTAACCATTAATTAAGTCAAACCCAATCTATTCACAAAGATAATATAAACAATGCTGCTTACCTGTACTCCTGATCAATAAATTCCAACGATCATAATCACCTTTCCATTGTTTTGCTTGTCAATCCTCCCAAACTTGAGATTCGTCTTCAAGACCAAATCTCCCCCCAAGCACGCTGCAAGACTGTTGTCTTCAGCAACTTTTACGCACTCTGTGCTATGCTATCTAGTCATCACCAAACTTAGCATTTTCCTCTTACCGTTTGACACTTCAGCACGGTTTCTCCTCCCCTCACCCCTTTTCCCCTTGGGGTGTTTCTAGTTAGGGGAGGTAGTTAGGGTTTTTTTGGCAACTGCCTTTTCCCACTTCTTTCATGAGAAGTTACAAAATCTGTTATTACTCAATCATTTTCTCACTTCAGAAAATTAATAATATTATTCAACTAAACAAAGTATAACAATATTGTCCAATTTGTTATTTTTTTGCAACGGTAAATAAAATATTTACAGTTTCCCTGGAGACATTACACAAGCGTAAAATTAAAAAAATGGTTATGTTTTTAGGCATAAAATGTTTTTGAAGCATAAAATTAAAAAACTAGTTATATTTAGAGATTTGATTTTTTTAGATACCTATAGATTTAAGGTACAAATAGATTTACATCGATTCTATACATATACCAATAAATTAGGAATTAAATCTGCATAGAATATGGAATCTATTAAAAAAAAAATAGTAACAAAAAAATATTTTTATAATAAAATTGTAAATTTTCATTTTTTAAATTATATTTTTAAATATATAAAATAATTTAATATTTTGAAAATCTTTTTAGATACTTCAAATATGTAAACTACAAAACTTAACTTATAATTCCCACAAATCTTTACTAGATTTCTATTAAAATTATAATTGAGTTAAAAATATATATAAATAAAAGTTAAAACATAAAATAATTTATAAAATCTTTCTTCTCGGGTGTTTCTAATTACCACACATCAACTTCATTTACTTTAATTTAATTTAATTTAAATTTATATATATATATAATTATAATTATAATTAATTAATTAATTTTATATAAGATGGTCACATCAACCTTTCATATTTAGTGGTGGGTCGCCTTTATATAAAACCAAATCCACTTGCAATGAATGTATAAGTGGAAGTTTTCTTGACAATGGATGATTCTTTTTATGAGTAGCCCAGTTGCCTTTCTTTTAATCCCAGTTGTCGTTGAAAGTGATTGTATTACATTTATAAAATCACTGACACAGTTTTAGTGATCTATGCGAAAAAAGAGTGGCCTTGGCGCAAGAAATTATTAACATGCGTGAAGAAAAAAAACTATAGAGATGTTTTATTATTTGAGAATATTTAAGAAATTATTATAAAAAATAGTTTTGAGTTGAGATTATGTGGTGTATTTTGTTAATTTAAATTTATTTTATTTTTGTATTTATCACATTGTAAAAAAAAAATTATTATTTGAAAATATTTAAAAAAATTATTATAAAAAAAAGGTTAGTTTTGAGTTGAGATTATGTGGTGTATATTATTAAATTAAATTTATTTTATTTTTGGATTTTTCAAATTGTGTAAATTTATTTTAAAATATAAAATTTAATAAAAAGTTTGTACTTAAGATATTTGATCACTCTAGAGAGTTATAAATATAGAGTTAAGATGGATTACATTGACTCTATCCACATTCATATTATGAATCAACTCCACATGAAGTATGGAATGAATTACACCTCTTTAAATTTGAATAACATAATAGAATTCATTATAATAAACTTGTACCTTTTCATTGTTTAAATTACATTGTTAAATATATAAAGTAATTCAATATCTTGAGAATTCCTTTAGACACTCCAATTATGTAGACTATAAAGCTTAAAATTATAATTGGATGAAAGTTTAATAGATTTAGAATAAAAATAACTAAAAATATATGCATGGAAAAAATTCAAAAAATAAAATTGTTTATCACCCAAATATTGAAATATTTTATTTTATTTTATTTTTTTCTTATTAATATTTTTTAAATGCCACTCCTCAACTTTATGTGAAATATTGTTATTAGGATGTGATTTAAATTATATAAATATGATATAAAGTTATTTTATTTAAATTGGTTGCTCACAAAGAAGAATTGGCAATGGGAGTCAATCCTGCACTTGTGTGATATGGGGTTCATTTGGGCCACTACCACTATATCCCACTACCTCTGGGACCTACGACCTCTCCTCCTCCCCTTAGATCTGGTTACTTTTGGGGATTGATCCTTCAATCTCTTAGTCACATAACTTTATATTACTTAGACCACCAATTAAATTACATCTGAGGAAATTTTCTCAAATATTTTATTCTTAGTCAATATTAAATACTTTTTTCACTTTGATTATTTATATAAATATATAAAGTTGATATTGAAATACATTATTTAATAGCAATATTCAAATATTTTGTTTAAAATTTCCATCACATTTTCAATAACCTTCTCTTTTTATATAAAATTTATATATTATTAATATATCTATATATATATTGAAATATTATATTTATTAATAAAAACTAAATATTTTTAAATTTTTAATATATTTTTAAAATATTATATGTGAACTCTATAACAACCACATACAGAATTCTACATATTCTTCGGATTAGTTTGAGAGAGATCAATCAATAATAATCGCAATCAACAAATTGATGGAGATAGTGAGGGTAAACTTCTAAAACACATTCTATAGTTCCCTATGAGGGAGAGTTATAACTCGTTTTGTGTTTAATTTGGAATTGATATAATTTTTTAGTTTTATCATGGTTTCTCAATTCGTCTTCGATATTATAATCAAAGAATGAGAATGATATGATTTTTTTGGTGTTAAAAAAAAATTGCAGTATTTAAAAAAACTTGTTTTATAATTAATATTTTGATGTTTAGTAATATAATTTTATATATAAAAAAATATAAAACAATTGAAATCTAAAATTATCTTATATGATTTATAATTTTTTTATTTTTCAACATATTCTAACGTTAACCATAAATAAAATGTTTGAATATCCATGTTTATATATATATATATATATATTATTTCAATTTATAATAAAATAATTCTATATCAAAAAGTATAAAATTTCTATTGTATTTTTTAATATGAAGTTGATGTGTCATTTTTAAAACATACTAGCAATTGGGAAAGAAAATCCAATATAGAATATAGATCAAATATTTCAATTGAATAAAATAAAATAGAATATTTCAATTGCAATTGTGTATATATTACATAAAACAATTGAAAAAAAAGAATTCAATGATTAAGATATTCATTATAGTAAGAGGATTTTTAAACTATTTAATTTATTTATTTATTAGAAATGTAATTTAAATAATGAAAATTTAGAATATCAACCAGAATGGTATGACCTAAACATTTTATTAGTGTGTTGTTCAAAATCAAGTTATATAATTCTTTTAATATTATTTCTTTCCCTCAAACATATATATCATACATATATAGAAAGAACAAGATCCATCTTTATCTCACATGTATCAAGTAGTCAAAGGATCAAATTAGAATAGATCCATCTTAATCTAAGATCTATTCATGCTAGCAGTTTTTTCATCAAATTATATACTTTACCAAAAATTTGTATGTAAAAAATTTAAGTCCTATCAATACTTATAAATCCAAAATTAAAATAAATTTATAAATCTAAAATTAAAATAAATTTATACATAGTCGTTACACTAAAGAACTCTACTCTCGAAAGAGTAACAGATAGGCTACATACCAGATAACAAATGCTCTTTATAGAGTATATATAGTGGAGTAAACGCTCCCGTTGTAGATCATTTTTGAACGTTCTCCTATCAATTCAATTTATTGGATAGTATGATGCAATTTTTTTATTATTAAAATTCAAGTTTTTTTAGGTTGTTGAGCAAAAAGGTTTATTTTACAATCCATTGTGAAGGTAGTTTGTAAGTATATCTTTTCATCCATGTCTTCCACTTGGAATTGACACATGTCTCTTTTAAAATAAAAGAAATATGTAAGATGTTTAAACTTTATATTTTTCAAAAATATTTTAATAAGTTATATCAATTTTCATATATATTTATATATAAATAAATGTAAATACAATTTTTTTTTAATATTATATAGAATAAAATATCTAATGTAAGTTATTAATAAAATATTTTAACATAAATTAATATTGATGTATACTTTAAAATATATTAATAAGAAAAAAAAACATTTTAATGTGCCACTAATAAAATAACTTAATATACTTATTATTTAATTTTTATAATATTCAAAAATATAATTTAAACAATAAAAAATTACACATTATTTTTTCCGCTCTAAAATAAATTTATAGAATACAATTTCATCCTCTCAATTTATATTAAATCCGTGCTTAAAATAAATCTATAAAAGTTAATATGCAACCTAACGAGAGAATAACGGTAACCACATATGACTTTGACACAAGATTCTGTTTCCGTGATCTATTAAGATATGTATCATTATTCAAAGTGACGTTGAAGGCCGCCGGAAAGCTTTTCCCCGCCCCGTTTGGGCTATGGTTTATATTCACCCTCAAAATCCGTGAATTCCTTAACTTTTGCGCTACGATGCCGCTTTTTGTCATCGTATCAGGGCTGTTCTCCGTTTTATAAATGGAAATCTGGGTTTCTATTTATTTGCACTTTCTATTTTAATCTATTTTTAAAATTGATTTGTTTACGATCGATTTTTATTTAGTAGGATGAATTTTTTGAAAACAATTATGTTGGTCGATTTAGTTATACTAAACATTCCACCCATCATCAATCTCCACTCTAAATGTTAATAATCTAAATTCACAACCACAATAATTTAAAAAAAATTAGAAATAAATTTCTATAATTCATCTCGCAAGAATTAGAATTAGAAATATATTTCTGATGATGATGATGATGGATAACGTCCGCTGAGACCAAATAATGATCTATCGGACCTAAATAGACAAATTATTTCTTTTGATTTAAGATTTTATTCCTATGCTCAAAAAGCTTGGAGAGAAGCCTCCCGAGTTCACTATAATTTTGGCATTGTAAAAGGCTAGGAAGGTCAGTATTGTAACAAAGATTGTGAAATTGAGATCTAATGTGGTTGTATGCAGAGCACTCTAAGAGGAAGTGGTTTTCATCCTCGATGCTCCTATTTTCACAAATATGGCAGATCCTTTCCATCCATGGCGTTTTAGGAACTGCCCAACGACCTGTTTCACTATGGAGCTCATGAGAATTCGTTCTAATCTTTGCTATATTAATTTTCTTCTTTGAGCTAGTTAAAATAGAGAGATACTTTTGATCTTCAAGGGTGGGGTTGATGACCTTCTTATAATAACTTAATTTTCTTTTAGACGCTAAATCTTTCTCACACCACAATTTTTCTTTGAACTTAGAAGTAACAATATCTTTAATGTTATTTATGTTTTGCAAAGCATCATTCTCATTGATCTCCCAATAGTTTAACCAGGCCCTTGTGTCTTTATGCCATCCTCGGTTAAGCCTTAGGTGGTTTTGGCTGGAATTTAAAGCTAGCTTAGGAAGTCTATGATCGTCTATGTTATTGAGCTTGTGCTTGTACAACAGAAACCTGAGCATAGCTAGGTTCTCAATAGGGGAAATACCTGCTTCTATAAGGAGAATAGGATAGGGTGTATTACTTTTAATTTTCAGGTTATAAGTTATAAAACGCTTCTGGATTTGCTCAATCTTTCTCCATGATTCTCTGGAGATGGTGCAGCCCCAAACTTCACAGCCATATAAGATAACAGGAGTGACTAAAGTTTCAATGAGGAACTTCTTTTTATCCCACATTACGAGGTTTGCAGTTTTACAATTATTTTCAAGACCAAAATAAGCTTTCCACCCCCCATTGATCCTTTTCTCAATGCTATGGTTCCAGTTGAGCTTGTGATGGATATCAATTCCTAGGTACTTGTAAGAATACACTTCCTCCAAGTTATTATTGTCATACATAAAATTAGCGTAAGTGTCCTTCTTGGATTTGATAATCATAACTTTTGTTTTGTCAGTGTTAACAGTCATACCCATGGTAGAGCAGAAATCCTTAAGAAGCTTGAGTTGCTTATCAAGATCAGAAGGGCACCTTGCCAAAAGAACAATATCGTCAACATAGAGAAGAAGGATAACGACTATCTCAGCTAAGATCGTGCCATCACATCCTGCTTCTTCTAAATAACCTTCGAGCTTATCGATGTAAATGCCAAATAGGGTAGGGGAGAGGGGAAAACCTTGTTTAACTCCCATGTTACACTTAATATCTTCCGACCACCCCTCATTGTTCTTTAGCTTGGCAATTACATTCTCGTATAGCCTTATAGCCTTATATCTATAATTCATTAGATATTAGATATTTATAACTAAATATATAATATTAATTAAATATTATATATTTAATTAATATTATATATTTAATATTAAATATATAAGATTAAATAAGCCTTCAACGTCACTTTGAAGGCTTATTTAATCTTATATATTTAATATTAAATATATAATATTAATTAAATATTATATATTTAATTAATATTATATATTTAGTTATAAATATCTAATCTCTAATGAATTATAGAAATATATTTCTAATTCTAATTCTTGCGAGATGAATTATAGAAATTTATTTTTAATTTTTTAAACATTATTGTGGTTGTGAATTTAGTTTATTAGCATTTAGAGTGGAGATTGATGATGGGTGGAATGTTTAGTATAACTAAATCGACCAACATAATTGTTTTCAAAAAAATCCATCCTACTAAATAAAAATCGGTCGTAAATCAATTAATTTTAAAAATATATTAATTTTAATAAATATCTAGTTAAGATATAATTTACTAGAAGTAGATGTTGAATTTAATTAACGATTTGTTTCTTTGGAATTAGGGTTAGCAATTGTATCTTATGTTGTAAAAGAAATGTCTTAAAGTATAAATTTGAGAAAAAACGTGATATATATAAAATCATTAAAAATAAAAACTAATACATTTGATGCTTAGATTGTTTCCTTCCACATAAATTTGAGGCATATTTCTTTCTCCTCTCCTAATACTTTTTGAGCCTTAATCTCTTCCCTTATATATTTAGAGAAAGCTTCCTTTGCATTCATCACAAATTAAACCTAAACTATTTACATAATAAAATAATCTTCCTCTCACCTCCCAAAAACTCGTCTTTATATTTTTTTATTACTTAAATTTTTTATGATATTTATTATAATCGTTTTTTAAAAATGAACGAAGCCAAACTCTACCAACCATGACAGATTATTCGAATATTTCTTCCATTTTAGCTTCCTTTTACAAATCAAGTGCTTAAAAGTTCGTTTCATATGTCAATACCAAACCAGAATCGTTTGAATAAATAATGGTTTTAAAGTAAATGATTGGTTTAGTTTTCTAATTATGAACAATATAGAATACTTTTTCCTTTACGGTTCTAACATTTTTAATGATGATTAATTTTATTTCATTTAAATATTCATTAACTTCAACAATATAATATTGTGGACAGAGAGGAGAGAGGCATGACAGTTCAATACCATGTGGACTTAACACTTTCACTAAAGAGATATGGGTAAAGTTAAGAGATAATTGTACTGTGAGTAAATTGTTTTTTTGGCAATGCATGTTATAAAGATTTCTCTTCTTCTCTTCATTTTATGGTGCTTAAGGTAAATTAACTCATTATAGTTATGGTAACTTAACCTAATTGAAAACATCAAGTGAGATCACATTGTTCACATAGACAAGGAAACTAGCCAAAGACTTGACCTTGCAACCTCTTTCTGGTAATTCACAGTACTCAACCCACTCGAACTAACCATCCAGGTTGTGCTTTGAGTAGATTTCCCCGTGATTCAACCAATTTGAAAAACCTTCATAGCCCTAGTTTGTGTCTCTCAATGACACTATAACTCAGTAACAAAAGATGAAAACAACCCTATAGCCTATTGGCCATTGAAGTCACAAAGATCACTAGCATGTAGTTAAGAAAAATCAATCTCCAGGAATCCATGCTTCAGATGTGACATTGTGTTGTAGGAAGATTCTCTGTGTGGACAAAGATAATCCCTCCAGTGTGAGGAAGAGGGTCTAGCCACAAACCAGACAATCTAACATAAGTTCCCTTAGATTAGGAAAGGATAACATCCGACCTCTTCTATCGCTTATCCTTGTTCGATGATGTCCTTGTGTTTTTTCTCCAGCAATCAACTCCTTACTATCAATCAAGCACCTAAAACATATAGACAAGAAACCAGCGCACACATGATAGAATACAATAGATTCAACCTACTTAAGAGGCTAAGGAGTCTTAAGCAACCAAATACAATATTTCAATTGATATAGGAAACAAAATATCAGCTGTATTATTATGACAAAAAGGAAAGTACAACCTTTGGCTTAGCGTTGTAGGTTTCCTTCGATGGGTCAGGATCCCAAGCATCACTCTACATCTCCTCAAACACCTCAATCATGCGAGTTTAAGGTATCTTTCTCCTTGTTCACACAAAAACATCTACAAGCTATTATCCCTTTAACAAACTCTTAACAAGCCTAAACTAAGAGTTAAGACTAGCAAGCTTTCACAAATTATTCGAGCCCTTCCATTAGCATTAACCGCTGTGGTTGGAATAAGAGAATTTTACATAGGCATGAGAGAGGGGACATGGTTCCTCTTATGATGGGAAGAAGCCTTATATACTGGGTTAGTTCCCTTTTAATAGGGGAAGGGAGCCCAAATAGTCTCTCTCAGCTCTATCTCGACTACCCATTTATCAGACTTTCATTCACGAAGCTTCTAGACCTGGAAGCTTCAACTCCATTTTTAAAAACTTTCCAAAAGAGGATCGGCACGGGTAATCAATGGATAATAGTGCTAATCGGCGTGGGAAGAAACTGAGGGACAACGCTGGCCTTTAAAACTGTGTTTAAAGGAAGTATCTCTGGAAATGATGTGAAGGGAAAATGCTTTGCATATGGAAAGTGACTCAGAGAGATGTTCTTCATGATAGGGAAGTACACAGGGTTTACTGTAGAGGTCCTCCAAGATCAAGGAACATGGAGTACAAGGACAGTGAAAATTTTCTATGTAACAGATGCCCCCTAAAGCATGAAGGCTGAACAAGAGTGAGGGGTGAAATGATTTACGAGTAGATGCAAGGAATCAGATACCGTCATCAGAAAACCTGCAAGTCAAACATACATATACATATCTGAACTCATAGTCATGCCTGATAAACCAGAGAGGCATATAACAATACATGAATCCATGGTATAGGTGCAACTATCCATCAAGAAAAGGATGATGTGCATGAATCCTTGGCATGGACAAGCTATCCAACTGAGGGGATAAAAAAAATGATACCCATGGCATGGTCGCAACCATTTGTCGAAAGAATCATGTACATAATCAAGAATTCATCACTCCTCGCAACCTTGACTTTTTCAATCTAAACCCAGGGTCTTGCGCTCCAACATAACCCGATCAAAGTACAAATTATAACATGTGAATAGACATGTTGAAGTCAAACATGCTATAAAATCAACTGATTACCAGGCAATGATGTGAATTGTTAACAAGCACAAGAGAAACCACCCATAATGTCAATGGATATCGAGGTACTATTAGTACAATTCACGGAGTGTGAATAAGGAATCAAAGTCAAACACTTGTGAAATCATTCGACCAAAGGCCAATGATGAGAACCTGTCATCGAGTGCGAAGAACTTGCCATTGAGGCATGCAAGCTCTACGGTACTGGAAGGGAGTTTTAGATCAACTTCTTAGATAATGAGCTGAAGTCGACAGGAAGTGGTATGTCAAAGGAAGGTCATAATGAATGCTTCATCATCGACACAAAAAGAGAAACATAATGAATGAGAGTAATCCAATATGGTGAGATATGATCAGACAAGGTACATGTAGGAAGACTTCTCTTGAACATGTGGGTGACACGACTTCGGATTTTGGCAACACTTGACATCATAGGATCAGAGGTCATGGTGACGTGGTAGAGATCATATGAGAGGTTTAAAATGGATAACCCAAAACACAGGGAGGAAAGTGACAAAGTGAGGATCTCCCAAAACCTGACAGGAATAGCAGATGAGTGTCAATGTTTAAGAGTGACATGCTTCCTCAAGTGAAGAATACAACTGATGAAATATTTCCAATTTTCCCCCACCATTTCTGGCAAGTACTCCAATTATTTTTACAAAATCTTGTCGGGGATAGCATATGCTTGTAATATAAGTCCATCTTTCAGATGGATCAATCCTAGTAAGTTTTACGAGCCCTAGGAAGGAGTAGCTCGGTCTCGTCACAATGACAAGCCCTATGTCATTTTATCTTTTAACGAGTCCAACAAAGGTGAAACTCGGTACCTTTTTCATGTTTAGAGAGTTTAAAAAAGACATGGAAAAGAAAAATCCAAAAGGTCCCATTTCGTAAAGTTGTCTCTCGAGCCTAAAAAGGTAGAAAACAATACCCGAGAGAACCTCCTAGCCATGTTCGACTAAGGTGTACCTTTTTCATAAATAGTTTATCTCAGCCTAAAAAAGGGGTAAATGTATACTAGGTAAACGATGTTTTGCAGCTCAAAAATCTTTTCATACTTTTAGAGTTAGAAAATAGCTTAAAGATGACTCCCTTCTTTTATTTTCTTTAATGAGTCTAAAAAGGAAAAATACGCGACAATCTTTTCATTTTTTACGAGTCATAAAAGACCTTAAAGGTGACTCGTCTTGGAGGAACAAGTGGTATAAAGGGTAGCAACTGGTTCCGGTTATGGTGGAACTGCTCAAAAACTAAGAGGTTAAGGGGCTGGCTAGTAAAACCACTCATCGTTGCGGTTCCTCAAGAAAGGGTAAAACAACCAAGTGAAAGTGAATGATCAACAAAAGAGATGGCAGCGATGGAATGGAGGAAAAAACAAGGCTTATCTGATAGGAGAGGCTGATAAAAATGGCAATCACGAGGGTTAAAATGGAGATGAGTTCATTTTTATACAAGCCTAAACCATGGGGAACTATGTTCTGATTCAGTTTCATGTCTACACAAGCTTGAAACAAAAAACTATGCTCGGATTTAGTTTCATGTTTACACAAGCTTTAAACGAAAAGCCATGCTTGGATTAGGTTTCATATTTACACAAGCTTGAAACAAAAAACTATGATTGCATGAAAAAAATGGCATGCCCCCAGCATGATGAGAGCTGAGGCACGTGCCCGCCAAACTTCATTTCATTCACCGAAGGAGACAATAGGTTGCTAAAAGGTGGATGGCATGAAGATTCACTTTCGAGATCAAGGAAAGACTCGACTGGAATTTGACGAGATCTTAATCAAATACTTGATTTGGAAAAGGGAGTTGTTTCATTTTTTAACGAGGTCGACAGTAAAAGAACTATCCTCAACACTCCTTGTTTCATTTTTTAAACGATCTTGACATAAGACCAAGAACCATGCTCTGAGGTCCTTATTTCATCTTTTAAGGACTTGGACACAAGACAAGGAACTTTGCTCTGTGACATCTCATCATGGACCATACGAAAACATGGATCCCAAGAGGTCCTCACTAGATGGGAAAACTGCGCTCTGGGAGGAATACATGTCAACCAGTACCAATGACAGATCGAGTTCCAATGCCCCTAGTACATAATGTACTATACCATCTGCATGATCATTAGCAGATGTGGAGATAGAACGAGTAGCCACATAATTGACCTATGGTGGGGAGGGTATTTCTTTCAAATAAGAACCAATAGGGGACAATGGTTGAAAAGGAGGCACATAGTGACCAATGAATGGCAATTGATCAATAGTCACTATTCTCCCTTCGTGTGGAAAACAAACCACATGGAAAAGTGAAGAAATAAGAAATCCGATGACATAAACATAGTCATGTCTAAGGAGAAGATTGAAATCTAAGGGACCTTGGACTACCATCATGTTTATATAGACGGTCTTTCCTCCCAAAGTAATAGGGAACTGCGGAAGGATCCCTAAGGGTTGATTGGTTCCTCCGTTAAAAGCCAACAGATTCTGGGTGACAAGAACAAGCTATGGAGAACCCAAAGCTTGCCAAGTAGTAGAATACATGATGCCAACAGACATGCCTTCATCTAATATAGTGCCATATACTACCATATTATAGGCTTGTACTATGATCTAGAAAGGCACATAAGATGGAAGGCAGAAAGAAGTCAATTGATTCCAATCAAAAGAAATGACAAAACTACTTGGTGGGGGTATCATATGATTCCCTCCATGCTCTGCAGGAATAGGAAAAGGACTCTCCTGAACAACTAGGATGGGAGGGCCACACTTCGATTCATGATAATCTGAGGAGACGGGAAGAACATGAGCAATATGATCACTACTCTATTTGGGAACATAGTGAACAACTGAAGGCAGAGCCAAGTCGACACTCTTTTTGACCAATGGTTGGTCGGGAATAGATAGAACAGAGTCATGCTTAGGAAGAGTTGGACTGGCAAGAAATGAATCCAAGTCAATCTCTTTACCACCTAGGAGACGTTCAGAAGTAAGCCTTTGATAACCAACATGGAGTTGGACTTGAGGAGCTGTAAGGTTTTCCAAAATTTTGCAAGCTTTATCCATGAGAGGACTATAGGTTTTAACCTTGTACGGAAATTCATTGCATACAAATTCTAAAACCACAGAAAATAAACAATGTGAGAGCAAAACACATAAAACACATATAGACAGAGATTTTCCCGTGGATCCCAAAACTGGGACTACAAGCTTGATTTTTCATTATGTTCATTTCAATGTTACAATACATATATATACATTCTGAAGCATCCAATGCCATGGACCAAAAACCATTGCGCCCAAAACCATGCGCGAAAACCATGCACAAAACCGTAGGTAGGTTCGCCCCACCTAATATAGGATCCAAAAAAAATCCCTGGGGCATTGCCCCAGACCCCGTAGAGGGGGGCTATTGCCCCCGCTATGAACCCCCCATTGTGTAATCTGGGAAACTAAGGGGGGGCTCCACCCCCCCTCTAACCCCCTGGTTAACTAGGTAAGTTAATCGTGGAAAGAATATAACACAACCCAACATTCTCCCACTTGTTGTTTTCTTTCCATAGGGGGCCATGAGAGAGCTTAGTCATTTATCCAGCCTTGCAATGCCCATTGTGTCTCTACAACAAGAGAAATTCTCAGAGCTCACAGATTTTGTCAATACATTTGAAGCATTCTTCAAAGTGTCCACCTTTACTAGCAACACCTTTTTGTCTTCTATCATATCCCTCACAAAGTGATATTGAACATCAATGTGCTTTGCCTTTGAATGGTAAGCAAGGTTCTTTGCTAAGAAAATTTCACTTTGGCTGTCACAGTCTATCCTTATAGCTCCCTGTACTAACCCCATAATGGAACAAAATCTCTATAACCAAATGACTTCCTTGCTTGCATGAGTGGCTGTCATGTATTCTGCCTTTGTAGTTGATAGTGCCACTATAGATTGTTTCCTACTCATCCAACTGACTGCACCTCCAAATAGGTTAAACACATACCCACTTGTAGATCTTCTCTGATCTAGATCTCCAGCCCAGTCTGCATCAACAAAGACATGAATATCCAAGACTCTGTCCAATCCTCGTCTTCCTTGGTAGCACAAACCATAATCACTAGTGCCACGCAAATACCTAAAAACCCGCTTCACTATTGTCCAATGCTCCTTCCCTGGCTTTGACATAAACTTGCTCAATACTCCCACTGCATCTGTAATATTTGGTCTAGTACAGACCATCGCATACATCAAGCTACCGACTGCACTTGCATATGGAACACATGACATGTCTGCTTCCTCTTCTTGTGTCTTGGGACACAATTCAGCAAATAACTTTACACTTACAAGAATAGGAACGTTCACCGGTTTACTATCCTGCATATTAAACCTCTGCAATATTGTATCGACATACTTTCTCTGGTTTAATAAGAGCTTCCTCTTTGCTCGATCTCTTTTAATTTTCATGCCCAAAATATAGTTTGCAGCACCAAGATCTTTCATGTCAAATTTGGAGGACAATTGGGTATTCAAATCCTGGATAATTTCTTTTTCATTTCCAACCAGCAATATGTCATCCTCATACAAGACCAGATAAATAACATGGTCACCAATTAATTTAAAATACACACAGTGATCTCGTTTGCTTTTGGTGAAGCCAAGTCCCCATATAAATGTATCAAATTTCTGATACCACATCCTTGGTGATTGTTTTAGCCCATACAGAGCCTTCTTTAACTTGCATACCAGTTCTTTCTTACCCTTCACCGCAAAGCCTTCAAGTTGCTTCATGTAGATCTCCTCTTTCGGATCCCCGTGGAGAAATGTTGTCTTCACATCCATCTGTTCTACCTCAAAATCAAAATCAGCAGCAACAAATAAAAGTAATCTAATAGAAGCTACCTTGACAACACGAGAAAAGATATCACCAAAATCAATTCTTGGCACCTGCGAATAACCTTTTGCTACCAACCGAGCTTTATATTTCTCCACCTTTCCTTCTGCATTTTTCTTCTTCTTGAACACCCATTTGCTACCAATGGGTTTCCTTCCAGTGGGCAACTCCACCAGGTCCCAAGCCTCATTTTTGTGCAAAGATGCCATTTCATGAACCATGGCCTCTTTCTAGAGTTTCCCACCCTTTGAATAAACTGCTTCCTTCAAAGTTCTGGGATCATCATCAGTAATAGATAAAGCAAAATTTGAATAGAAAGCATATGGCCTATACCTTTCCAGTTGCCTTCTTTCTCGAACTGAGTTTGTGGCTCTTCATCTTTTGATTCCTCTTCTGCTGTAGAGTCTCGTCCTTCCTCCTTTAGCTCAAAGTCTATCTTTTCAGGTTCCTTTGATGGGACTTCATGTTTAATAACATCATTCACCTCTATAAACACCACATCTCGGTTGTACACAACCTTCCTTGTTACTGGGTTCCAAAGCTTATAACCCTTTAAACCATCCTTATACCCAATAAGGATGCACTTTTCATATTTACTATCCATCTTTGTTCTTTTCTCCTTTGGAACATGTACATCTACATCACATCTAAATACCCTCAGATGTGAAAGAGAGATTTCATTACCAGTCCATACCTCTTATGCAGTCTTATCCTCCAACATTGATGAAGGTGATCTATTGACTAGGTAACATGCTGTCTCCACCACCTCTGCCCAGAATTCCTATCTTAACCTGACATCACTGAGCATGCTTCTTGCCCTTTCCATCAACGTATTGTTCATTCTTTTTGTAACTCCATTTTTCTCAGGTGTGTATGGAGTAGTCTTCTGTCGTGCTATACCACACTTCTTACAGAATTCTTCAAATTCCTTCTTGCAAAACTCTCCACCATTATCTATCCTCAGCACCTTTATCTTCTTCTCTATCTGGTTTTCCACTAGAGCCTTAAATTCCTTAAACTTGTCAAAGACTTTAGATTTATTCTTAAGGAAATATATCCATGTATTTCTTGAGAAGTCATCTATAAATGATACATAGTACATAGACTTACCCAATGATGGAACCTTCACATGTCCAAACACATCACTGTGCACAAGCTCTAATATATGTTTCGCTCTCTTACCACCAGAGGGGAAAGTCACCCGATTTTGCTTCCCATATACACAATTTTCATAGAAATCAAAATCCAAAGAGCTATTAGTCATACATTTACCATGAAATATTCGAAGGCCTTTTGTCCAATATGTCCAAGCGTTTGATGCCATAGCATGGTCTTTTCTCCAAAGACCACTAGATTTTCTGCTCCACTTTCAGGAACCACAGAACTATTGCACCCATTAACAATAGTGCTACCTTGCAGCTTGTACAAAGTTCCAATCCGAACTCCCCACATCAATACCAGTGCTCCCTGAACCATCTTGCAGGTATCCTTCTCGAACACTGTTTTTACTCCTGCATCATCCAGCATGCTTACAAAAATCAGATTTCTAGATAATGCAGGAATATGTAGAACACCTAGAAGTGTTCTAATCCTTCCACCTTGCAATTTCAACTTAACTTTTTCTCGACCAACTATTTTAGCCTTCCTCTCATCCCCCAAGAATACATCACCACCATCATATTTCTCATACTCGCAGAACCACTGTCTATGGGGGAGTGAAGTGAAAGGATGCACTTGAGTCAATCAACGATGCCTCATGATCTACATGTGTACTTAAAAAAGCTAAGTACACATCCGCACCTTCATCTGAGGTGGTTTTTGCCTCTAGAGAAGGAGCATCATCATATCCCTTTCCTTTGTAAACAGCTTTAGATTTACTATCCCTTTAGTAGTTCCCTTTCTTTCCACATTTCCAGCACACCTTTACAGGTTTTCCTAGAGATTTAGATCTCCCTCTAGATTTAGATCTCCCACTCGATGACTTATTTTTGTTTTTGTTCTAGGACCATCCTCGTACAGACAATGCATCACCATTCTGGCTCTCCATATTTTTCTGTCTCATCTCCTTCGTCATCAAGGATGAGACAATTTCATCAAACTGCAAGGTAGTTGCATTGCTACCTATTGCAATAACTAGAATATCCCATGAATCTATTAGAGAACAGAACAAATTGATGCACTTATCTTCATCTGAAATTTTAATATGAATAGACGATAACTGACTCACCACAATATTATATGCATTCAAATTATCTGTCACCGAATCTCCATCTTTCATCCTTAGGTTATACAACCTTTTCCATATGAACAATGTATTCACCAGAGACTTAGATTGGTACAAAGTCCCTAACTTGTCACACAAAGCCTTCATCGTAGCTTCCCCTCATACATTCAATAATATTGAGTCTGAGAGACATAATCATATTGTGCTCTTTACCTTCTGATCCAACTTCTTCCATTCTTCATCGGAAACTCCCATTGGTTTAGTACTCGGATCTACCATGATCCACTGATCTTTATCCACCAACAGATCCTCCATCTTGAGTTTCCACAACTCAAAACTCTAACCATTAATTTCTTGATCTTTATCTTTCCACTGCTTGCCATCTTCTTTTTCCACTAGAATCGATCTCAAAGATCTCCCACTGAACAAGGTCTACCACAGGCCCGAATGAAACCCCTCAGCAACAAAGGCATCCACTTCAAGCCAAAACAGCTCTGATACCAAATGTAGGTTTTATCCCCCCTCTATGAGATTAAAACCTACAAGGATAAAGGTGAATAAGATGCTTCCCTTCACATAACCTATAGGGGAATCTAATCTTTCCCTTCTTCTTACCATCATTAGCTAAACATGTAGCATCGACATGATCTCCAGAGGTTGACGGGGATGGTCAATTTAGGTCTTGAGACCATACCTCTAAGATTTTGGAGATGTGAGGATAGTATCGAAGGAGATGGTCACCCTTACACAACTTTCAAGGGAATCTAACCTTCCGTGGAGGATTAGAAGGTTTCTCTATAGAATGTGCATTTGGATTAACAGTTGCACAGTTGGCCTCTTGCTTGCCTGAATTCTTCTTCTTCTTCTTAGCCTCCTAGTTACTAGATTTCAAACCTTCACCAAGCGAAGTAGAAGAGGAAGGTGAAGAAATAGGGGAAGAAGGTGAGAAGTCAACCTTAGAATCAACGTGATGTGGTTCAAGTGAGGGAGATGGTTGGGTAGGAGTCGGGACACTTGTGACCACTGAGGTTGAAAATAACCAGATAGGTAAACCCATGGTTAACCAAAGCAGGGACAACGTTGCCATATAAGGAGCACCAACATTTCCAAAAGAACGAAAAGGACCAAGATTCTCATTCGAGGGGAATCCTTGACTGGTAGACATTGGAAATGTTGCCATTGGAATCGATGCTAAAGAGTCACTAAGGAAGATAACTTTAACCAAGAATATTTTGTGGGTAGTTAATTTTAAGACACTGAAACAAAACTTTGCCTTTTTATATTTTAAGAGTTGAGAAAATAGTGAAAGGTGACTCTAGTCACTTTTAGAGTTAACGAGCTTGAAAGTACAAGTGCTTGATGATCTTTTAAATTTAAAGATTCAAAAAAGACCAAAATGATTGCTGAGGATAATCTAGGAAAAAAGGATTACCAGGTAACCGTGAATTGCATAATACCTCTAGGCGAACCGAAAAGTACGAGTAGGCAATCTCCCCGAATGTTGTGTTAAGTGTATCATGAGTACAAGGCAGCAGACTTAGCTTCCTATGGATAAAGGATTGCAACCTATAGGGGTCTCCCTTTATATACACAATGGTATGGGGAGGACAAGTCCATACTATAGTTTTCTAAATTTAATGACAACTGCTAGGTTTAAAGACGTCAGAACACGTCTCTAGCCTAGACCACTAAATGTGAGCATTAAGGTTCAATGCTTCCTTAGGTTAATTCAATAAATTTTAACGAGTGATCTTGAACTAGGTTTCAATTTCAAGGCCCTACTACTGACATCTGAAAACTCCTATATGTAGTTGTATGAGAAAAAAAACTATTTCTTCGATGAAAGTTAACACTAATTGAGGGATAGAGAGCACACAATCAATGCAACAATCAAAGAATGAAATCTTCCACTAATACATGTCCTAAATGCACTTAATCTTCCCTTCACAACAAAATAAGTTTCGTTTCATTTCTAATGCTTATGATGATGCAATTCTAGTTTCTCAATGATGCTACTAATGCAATATTTTCACTTAAGTAAACTACGATGATGTTCTTCTTTTCACAAAATGCAAAATGAATCTTTCACATAAAGTACTTTAATGAAAATTTTCACAATTCTGAACAAACAAGCATCGATCAAATCCAAAGCATGATAATGAAACTAAAATAAACTTATTCCCTAAATCGAAGAAACCAAACACATAAAAGCTTCAATCGACAAATCAAACAATGTAATCTATGCTCAAAAAGAGAAAAGAGACACTCGAAATAAGAGAACAAACGAGACCCTTTCACTCATTCAATCGAAATTGAAGCAATGCAGATGTTGTGACTGAAAGATGTATTAAATGAAGTAGTAAATCATAAACTTGAAACAATGAGTGAATTAACAAATGAATGGAAATTGACCCAGATGTGCTAGGGTCATAGAAGCCTTCCCAAAAACTCAAAAAATCAAGCAATGAAACTTCAAGCCAATCAATCAATCAAACCTAGCAAACAAAGCATCCTAGTCATCTTAGTTCATAGGGATAATAGATGTAGATAGGCCAAGAAACAGAATCTAGGAGGGCAAGACACACTGGCATATGGTTTAAAAGAAACTCTGATTTCAACCTATAGGAATCAATGCAAATGTTTAACGTTTAGAAAGCGCCATAAAGGGTTGTGGTGTGACTGTCTAAGAAGAACTAGAGCTGGTCAGTGCACCTATCAGCAAAATAACAACATTGATTGAGGGATTCAAATACAAATAAAAAAAGTTCTCAAACCATAGACAGACTAGCCACTCTAAATTCAAAATCAAAGACTGCAAATGCTGTAAAATTTAGAAAACAAAGGAGAGACGATGGTACAACAAAAGTTGTCACAAACCATGAGATGAAGAACAATCCAAAGAGAGGGATAGTCCTTAGTATGGTCGCCAATTTGTGGTGTAAGAAGATTCTCTCCACGGACAAAGATAATCCCTCTAGCCCAGGGGAGAGGGTCTAGCCACAAACAAGACAATCTAACATAAGTTCCCTTAGATTGAGAAAGGATAAGATCCTACCTCTTGTATCGCTTATCCTTGTTCGATGATTTCCTTTTGCTTTTGCTCCAACGATCAACTCCTTACTATCAATCAAGCACCTGAAACAAATAGACAAGAAACCAGCGCACACATGATAGCATACAATATATTGAACCTACTTAAGAGGCTAATGAGTCTTAAGCTACCAAATAAAATATTTCAATTGATATAGGAAACAAAATATCAGCTTCATTATTATGACAGAAAGGAAAGTACAACCTTTGCCTTAGCATTGCAGGTTTCCTTCGATGGGTCTGGATCCCAAGAATCACTCTACATCTCTTCAAACACCTAAATCATGGGAGTTTTAGGTCTCTTTCTCCTTTCTCACACCAAAACATCTACAAGCCATTCTCCCTTTAACAAGATCTTAACAAGCATAAACTAAGAGCTAAGACTAGCAAGCTTTTGCAGATTATTCGAGCCCTTCCCTTAGCATTAGCCCCTGAGGTTGGAATAAGAGAAGTTTATATAGGCATGAGAGAGGGGATATGGTTCCTCTTATGATGGGAAGAAGCCTTATCTCTTGGGTTATTTCCTTTTTAATAGGGGAAGGGAGCCCAAATAGTATCTCTCATCTCTATCTCGACTAACCATTTACAAGACTTCCATTCACGAAGATTCTAGACCTGGAAGCTTCGACTCCATTTTTAAAAACTTTCAAAAAGAGAATCGGCATGGGTAATCAAGGGATAACATCACTGATCATTGCAAGGCTCAGTGTTATTTTTAGCAAGTCGGCACAGGGAAGAAACTGAGGGATAGCGTCAGCCTTTAAAACTGGATTTAAAGGAAGTATCTCTAGAAATGATGTGAAGGGAAAATGCTTTGTATATAGAAAGTGACTTAGAGAGATGTTCCTCATGATAGGGAAGTACATAGGGTTTACTGTAGAGGTACTCCAATATCAAGGAATAGGGAGTACAAGGACAATGAAAAATTGTTGTGTAACACACATATCACATTGACAAATGTTAGAACACTTAAATTGACAAGTAATCTACCGGCTGAAAACCAGATACACTACTACTAAAAAATTAAAGTAATCTTACTGCATAGCCAGAAGCTTTTGTTAATTTCTCCTTGACAACTAGAAGTTGGTTTGTTTCTATAAATATGAAACCAAGATGTGTTTTCTACCTTTTGTACTACTTGATGAAGATGTCCTCTTCAATCTAGGGCTCCTCCCATGATTCCTACCAGATAACACAACCAAGTTGTTGGGCCTTGGATACTCTCTCGACAAAGTTATCAGACAATTCACCTACCCCTTCGTGGTGATTGATAACTCAGTTGAAAATCCTTCCTCTCTCCCCACATTCTGCCTCATCTTCTAGTTCCAGCACACCTTAACAACCTTTATACTTGTCATAGTTTTTTTTTTGCACTTATTTTGTTTTTATTTTTAACCATGTATGCAACAATTTTCTGTTTTTAATAGAGTAGCATTAGGAGTTGTTTCTGCACTACTATTATGTATTTACATTGGATGTAATTTTGAGTCCCACTCAACTAGTTATTATGCTCATTAGTTGAACCTCCATAAAATAATATTATCTTATTAGGTTCAAATTCATAAATCCCCTCTTAACACAGCTCAAAGATAAAAAAATATCACAACAAGGAGCATGTGTTATGTACCCACCTATCTATGTTGATATCAAAGGTAGGCCTAATAGATTAACAAGTGGTATGAAAATGAAAAATAATTTCCATGTATTGAATCAAGTATAATCAAGGTAACAAAAATTCCATTAATAGAAGAAAAATGTCAAAGAAAAATTTCCCAACTTCTATATAGGTGTTACAAGGAAAAGTGTCTACACAGAACTGCTTATCCACTAAGGTGTGATAACTACCTTAGAAACAAACAAAGTAAAGCTACTTTCATTTTTCCTTTATGAAGTATAGATGAGAGAAGAACAAAGAAGACCAACCTCTCTCTTGTGCTAATCTCCTGGTTCGATTCCTCTCTCTCTTGATAGTCTTTCGCTACTTGTTCCCTTGCACGCCCAGCTTCACAGAGTACCTGTAAGATCACAGTAGCGTAGCACTATACAAGAACATGGATCTATAATCATAAACAATCTAGGATCAGATGTAAATTGACCATACAAATGCAGCAAACGTGAATGACACAAGAGTATGGAGGAAAACTTGAATTGCTTTTATTGATAAACAAGAAAAAGCCAAGGGGAGTTACAACCAGTTGTTCTGACCCAGTGTCATCCTCTCAGCAAGGAAGCCCCTCTTCACCTCATACAAAGCTTAGATCACCCAACAATCTGATGTTGTCTCAAGAAACCAACCGCAATTCCTTACAATATGCAAAATTCCAGCCTCTGGATCTCTGGGATGAGGGATCCATATATAGATATCTGTAAGGGAGATGAGTCAGCTTCTGATTTGATTAGTGTCTTCCCTCTGATAGTTCTTGCTTCCACTTGGAGATTGATGATCTCTTACTCATCCTTGGTCGAATTCAGAGAGGCAAGTGTCACAGGAGAAGTTTCTGAAAGTTTCCATGCCTCTCCACCTCGTGGAATGACACTGCCATTTGTCACTTCTCGCCCATCGCACCCCATAGAAGGGATTTTTGAAATGCAACGCACCCACACAGTGTATTTAGGTGAGATGCAACGCACTTTGCCTATGGAGCAGCTGAAATGATCCTGTTTTGACCAATTCTGAGCAGTTTTTCATGGAGAACTTCTGGGAGAAGCTGTAATCAGTTGACCTTGCTCCTTTAGGGGTTAGAACAACACTTTTAGGGACTTAGGAGCCCTTGGTTTATGGAAATTTTATGCTTGGGGTTGCAGTGCCCAAAAATGTCTATAACAGTTGCCCCCTAAAGCATGAGGTCGTTAATCTTTTGATGTCGGGTGAAATGCTTTATTATGAGGATCTGAAGTTCTTTCAAGCTGGGAGGAGACCTGTAATAAGATACAATACAATACATTATCTTCATAATATTTTCATGATCTAGCTGAGGTGGGCATTCCCATGCTCAGCTTTATAAATTCATTTTCATGTACATAGGATAGACAATCGTCTGAGTGTAGACTGATGATTCTGGTAGAGCCATCATCCCTTTGATTGGATGATTATCTGTGCAGCAATGATGTACATTTGATGTCTTTATTTCCCTGAATATATATCGCAGCCCGGATGGATGAAACTAGATCCGAGGTCTTCAATCTCATTCGATCTTCACTCGAAGTACAAGTCGATCCATGTGAGAGATGTTCTGGAGTTGAACATGGAAAGACATCACCTGATTACCAGCCAATGATGTAAGCTGTTAACAGGCACGAGAGGAATCACCGATAATGATAATGACCCTCAAGGTACTGCAGTACAATTCACGTGGTGTGAATAAAGGACTTGGCATCGAACACCACGCAAAATCTTTCGGTCGAAGGTCATTGATGTAAACCTGTCGCCAGAAGTGAAAAACTTGCCATTGAGGCATGCAAGCTTCAAAGTACTGAATGGGGTGTTCCTAGATCGACTTCTTGGATAATGAGCTGATGTCGACAAGAAGCGATCTGTCACAGGAGGGCCTTAATGAATCCCACATCAATGACACAGAACAGAGCAAATGATTTTAATGGAGGTGAAAATGATCTGGTGATATAAGGTTCAGGGTGGTGGTCATGAAAGAATGGAGAATAAATGTATTGTAGCGGGTGAGACACAGGTGAATTCTCTGAATGACTTCTCTTGAACATATCGACGACATTGACGTGATGGATTGGTAGCATTAACCCCAAATGTGGATGGTGTGATGGGACCATGGTGATGTGACCGGTGAATGAAACAACCCAACCCGACTTGGATTTGGAGTGAAAGTGTCATGTTCAAGAGCGACTTGCTACCAACAAAGTTTCTTCAAGTTTTCTTCCCAATTTTTCCCCACTCATTGCTGACCAATACCTCTTTATTTTTGTCAAGCTTGAGGAGGATAACATATGCTTGTTCTATAATTTTCCCTTCGGGCAAACCCATCGCTATGTTTTAACGAGCCTAGCGATAGTGAAACTCGTTCTCGTGTATAGACAAGTTTGTCGCTATTAAGTTTTAACGAGTTTAACGACAAAGATAACTCGGTCCTTTTCAATTTTAGAGAGTCTGAAAATGAACGTAAAGGAAACTCCAAAATTCCTTTTTCGTCATCTAATAGTTCGAAGAAGTATAAAACAATACAGAAGGGATGAATTTTCGATACTTTTAACGAGCCGAACAAAAAAAACGCTCGATCTTTTTGTGTAATAATCCCTCAGGTACAAAAAGATTAAAATTTAGAGGAGGGATAGCACTTCCGGTCCCTTTAACGAGCTGGAGAGGCCAATGGCTCGGCAATCTTTTCATATTTTACGAGTCAGTTGAAAAGAGCTGAAAGGAGACTTGTCTTTTGAGGAACGAGTGATAAAATTGGGTAGCAGCTGATTCCAGGTAAGGTTTGGAATGTTCCAATCACGGCAGTGTTACAAGGATGGCTAGTGAGATCACTCTTCGCAACTGTTCCTCAAAAGCGGTAAACAATCAAATGGAGGTGAATGATCGGCCAATACAGAGTGGAGGTGATGGTGAGAACACGACCAAGGATTTTAAAGGCTGAAGTACTACATTCACGATGGTTATTTACTGGGAAATAGTTCATTTTTGAATGAGCTTAAACGCGGGGGGAGACATTTGCTCAGGGCTTATGTTTATTTTTTAACGAGCTTGAACTATGCGCTAAAACTACTCGATTAATCCAGTCGTATAATAAGAATGTCCCATTTAAAACGGTAATTTTTAGAGTTTTTCCCCACATCCTTTCTTTATGCAAGTTAGGAAACGACCAATCCTACGAGTTTAAAGGGTTAGAGGACCTACAAATTTAAAAAAATAAATAGTCACTCTTCGCTTGCATGCCAAAAGGTTTGCATGCCCCCAGGTATAAAATAAAGTTTCAAGGCCACCTTTTGTTCTACCGACAAAACATTTGTTTTATCAGGGAAGGTAATCCTCTTTTAGGTTACCAAAGATTGTTCTATTCACAACGCAAACAAAACATTTCCTCGGCGATGTCTACCGAAATAGACAAAGGTGAGAAAATCCACTCACATAAATTTGACGAGAGAATCCTGTTCCAATCTAACCCCCTCTTCCAATCACGGACGGGAGTACAGTCTAGTCATATATCTCTCGCGGAAACCTACCCTATACCCGAAGTTTTCCTGCCGAAGCAGACCAGGGTGCATGCCCCCTGGGTTTCAGCCATGTCTCCCGAATCACTCGCGCTCATCAGGTGGACGGACTGGAGATTGATGAGACATTCCTTGTGTGAAAAGACCATTCAAGGATGGTATATGACTATTTTCTATGCGTGATCCGGGAAATGAAAGCTGGTCTACGAGCTTGACCACTCTTCCCTCGTGCGGAAAACACATTACTCTAAAGAGTGAGGAGACAATAGCCTTCATGCAATAAATATAGTCTCATCCAAGGAGTAGATTATAATCCAAGGGTCCTTCGACTACCATTACATTCATTTGAATGGTTTTCCCTCTCAATGTTATGGGCACATTGGGAAGGATCCCTAACGGTCGACTGGTTCCTTTGTCAAAGCCTGTTAGATTTCTCATCTCAGGCAAAAGCGATGGCGAACCAAGCGCTTTCCAAGTAGTCGAGGAAAGGATACTCACAGAAGCCCCTTCATCTATGATGGTACCAGCCATAACCATTCTATATATTTGAACAATAATTCGGAATGGTACACTAGCTGGTAAACGGGGTCTGCCTAGTTGATTCCAGTCGAAGGAGACAACTAGGTTGCTTGGAGGTGGGACCGAATAGACAGCCGGGTACGACTCTAACGAACTTCCCTCCTATGGTAAAGGAATGGGTAAATTGCCCCCATGTTCATCGGAGTCTGTGCTTACGAAAAGAATTTGGACGGTGTCATCCTTATTCTCTTCTGTGATTGTATCATCTGAAGATGGAACCTCTGAAGGCAAGACTGGGTCAACTGCCACCTCGACCTTTTGACTTTCGTCTGGTGTGGATTCAGATGGTTTTTCTTCGATGATAGAAACTTCGGCCGACCACCTGGGCGGGTCAGCCGGATTCTCAACTAGTGACGGACTCGGCAAGAGTTTTTTATATCCAGGAGGAAGTCGTAACGGTGAAACCGGACGATCGTCCAAAACTCTTTTAGCCTCGTCTAAGAAGGGACAACGGTGGATGGCATGATTGCCTTCGCACAGTTTACAAGGAAATTTGTATTTTCCTTTTTGTCCTGGGGCTTCACTTTCACTAGTTGACGGTGTGTTTTCAACATGATTATCAGAGGTTGACGACACCGGGTTGTGCAAACAAGGAGACCAGTCCCTTAAGATCCGAGGGATGCAAGGACAATCTCTATGATAGTGGTCTCCTTTGCAAATGACACATGGCGATTTAGGCCTGGTCGGTGCAGTGTGTGGATTTTCGCTAGACGACGCTTGGTTGCCCCCTTTTGCTTTTGGCTCCTTCTTCTTCTTCTCTTTCTTCTTCTTTTCCTTCTTCTTCTCAGGTACTTGATTTTTGGATTTACCAGCCCCATCAAGCAAAGAGGAAGGAGGAGAGGAAGAATTGGAGGAAGTAGAAGGTTGGTGGGTAACTCTGGACCCGTCTAGTTGCTGACTCGATTGTTCAGGAATTGCGGTGTTCTGAACGACAGAGGTTGAGGAGAGCCATACGGGCAAACCGATTGTCAATCCTGGAAGCGACAATGTGGCTATATGGGGTGCACCAACATCTCCCCAAGAGGAGAAGGGACTAGGATTTCCTCCAAGGGGAATTCCTTGGTTGGTGGGTTCCATTTTCTCAACCTAAGATCAACGTAGGAAAGGGTGATGATTATTACGTTTAAAATAAATTTTAGACGCTTTGACACAACTTGTTTTTTCAATTTTTAAGAGTCGAGAAAAAACAAAAGATGACTCTAGTCGCCTTCGATTTTTAATGAGCCTGAAGTGACAAGTGCTCAGATGGACCTTTTCTGTTAAGGAGTCTAAAAAGGAATGAAAGGGACTGCTTTGGAAATATAGGTAGAGGGATTACCAAACCAATCACAAAACTGCAGAATACTTTTTACGGTACGGCAGTCAATCTTCCCGAATGTTGTGTTCAGTGCATTGCGATCGATAGGGCGGCAAACACGGCTTCCTATAGATAAAGGTTTAAGCCTATTGTGGTCTCCCAAAATATACTCGACGGTACGTGGGAGCACAAGTCCGTACTGGCACTTATCGTCTCAAAGTGGAGGAATCACCCAACCATCAGTGAGAATAACAGTTACCAGGCTTTATGACGCCGGAATACGTCTCTAGCCTAGACTTCTAAATGTTGTGCGTTAGGTTCCAAAGCGTTGTTAGATTCATTGAATTTATTTTATAGTTGATCTTGTTTATGAAGTTTTCCTTTCAGGTTCACCGCGAGATGTAGATGTGTAATTCCTAAAATGCAATCTAAGATGATAAACAGTCTTTTATCTTCTTTGTGCAATGAAAATCCTAGCTACTAAGGAAAGAGAGATAGTATTCTTTCACAAAGAGCAAAGAGCACACTCTAAATGCACTTTCCTAAATCAAGCCAATCAAACAGTCTAAATGCAAATGCACATGCATGTATTTGTTTTCGACTTTCTTAGTATGCAAATGGTAAAAGGAAAGTTGATGCACAAATCTGAATTACTTTTCAAGCGAAAGTTATCAACAAGTTTCTTTTCGAAATAAAAAATGGAGGCAATCACAACACCTTACGATTTGGAAATGAATACTTGTTTTCGACACTAGAAAAATTACAAATTCAGACCAAATACAATAGTAACAGGATAATCGACTATCTACAGCAATCAAACTCTTTCCTATGCCTGAAAACGACACTTGCGACGCTTTCAAATCAAAGGACGACAGTACGATTACGTTACTTTTGCAAAGGAGAACTGAAAATGACCCAACAAACACACAAAAACATTTACAGTTCTTTTGTACAAAGGAGGCGGAATAACAGCAAAGAAAAGGGGTTTCAAACAGAGATATACTGATCACAGGCAGCAAAATTCATGAATAGAACTGGAAAGAATGAACTACAGAAACCAAAACTGCACAATGCCTAGTCTGATCAGCGCACCTGTAACACAGGGAATTTGAAATGCAGCGCACCTACTACACTCGGGAAGTGTGCTGAATTTCAGATTCATAGAACAATACCTGCGCTGGGCCAGAGACGAGACTTTGCTTGGGTTCCGGGTCACAGTTTGCAGTTCAGTTCATGGGTTTTGGCCGAGCAAATGGTAATCAGTAATGCAACAATCAGGGGTAGATCTAAGGAGGATCTAAGAGCTATCACAAAGGGCAATCAGAGAGTTTGTAAATCAGTTGTTTAATTTATAAACAAATCCCGGAGATTGACTGAAGCGGCATTTATCTACTTTGCATTTTCATAGCAAATGCAGTTTGAAAGCTACCTGGCTTGACTTCAGGCTCCGTCTGTAAGTTTATAAAATAGACAACAAGGAAGATAAACAAGCAAACTAATTCGTCCCCAGTGGAGTCGCCATTTTGTTATAGGGAAAAGTGTCTACACAGAACTGCTTATCCCACTAAGGTGTGATAGCTACCTTAGAAACAAACAAAGTAAAGCTACTTTCGTTTCCTTTATGAAGTATAGATGAGAGAAGAACAAAGAAGACCAACCTCTCTCTTGTGCTAATCTCCTGGTTCGATTCCTCTCTCTCTTGATAGTCTTTCGCTACTTGTTCATTTGCACGCCTAACTTCACAGAGTACCTGTAAGATCACAGTAGCGTAGCACTATAAAAGAACATGGATCTATAATCGTAAACAATCTAGGATCAGATGTAAATTGACCATACAAATGCAGCAAACGTGAATGACACAAGAGTATGGAGGAAAACTTGAATAGATTTTATTGATAAACAAGAAAAAGCCAAGGGGAATTACAACCAGTTGTTCTGACCCAGCATCATCCTCTCAGCAAGGAAGCCCCTCTTCACCTCATACAAAGCTTAGATCACCCAACAATTTGATGTTGTCTCAAGAAACCAACTGCAATTCCTTACAATATGCAAAATTCCAGCCTCTGGATCTCTGGGATGAGGGATCCATATATAGATATCTGTAAGGGAGATGGGTCAACTTGTGATTTGATTAGTGTCTTCCCTCTGATAGTTCTTGCTTCCACTTGGAGATTGATGATCTCTTACTCATCCTTGGTCGAATTCAGAGAGGCAAGTGTCACAGGAGAAGTTTCTGGAAGTTTCCATGCCTCTCCACCTCGTGGAATGACACTGCCATTTGTCACTTCTCGCCCATCGCACCCATAGAAGGGCTTTTTGAAATGAAACACACCCACACAGTGTACTTAGGTGAGATGCAATGCACTTTGCCTATGGAGCAGCTGAAATGATCCTGTTTTGACCAATTCTGAGCAGTTTTTCATGGAGAACTTCTGGGAGAAGCTGTAATCAGTTGACCTTGCTCCTCTAGGGGTTAGAACAAAACTTTTAGGGACTTAGGAGCCCTTGGTTTATGGACATTTTATGCTTAGGGTTGCAGTGCCCAAAAATGTCTATAACAATAGGCAATTATAAACATAGTTACATGCAACTATAAAGCATCAATACAGTGACTTACTATGTCCTTCAACAGTAAAATGTGGCAGTTACAACATAATTAATAGTGTATAGGGCTAGAAAAATATCATAATATGGAGTTATGGTCACAACAAGTCTTGAGTAAATGCTCAAGATCTTCCAAACCTAGAAATTTATATAGATCAAATCAATTATAACTTTTGGTCTTAAGAAATTAAGGAAGTGGGATTTGAAATGTACCCTATATTCAGCACTACAACAAAACAGGCAATTTGCGCCAGATTTAGCATCAGGGTTTCATGCATTTTTTTCTCAATTGTGATGAGCAGCTTGGCACTAAATCTCGCTCTATTGTAGAATTTTTAAAGCGTCCCTTTTTGCGCTAAATTTTTCATATTTTTTTACACCAAATTTTGCATCATTTTTTGCACCAAGATTTGCATTTGGTTTTACAATAGGTTTTACTTCTAGTTTTGTGTCATTTTTTGCGTCTATTTTTGCATCATTTTTTGCTTCCTATTTTGTACCAGTCTTTGCTTCTAGTTTTTTGTCGTAATTTTCATCGAGTTTTACAGCATCTTTTGCATCTGATTTAGTGTATTTTTTTCATCTAGTTTGTGCCAATTTTTGCATCTAGTCTTATGCCATTTTTTCTTCTAATTTTGTCTTATTTTTACATGTATTTTTGCGCTAGTTTTTCTACCTTATTTTACACCATTGTTTGCATCCAATTTTGCACCATACGTTGAATCTAATTTAGTGCTAATTTTTTCATCGATTTTTGCACCATTTTTTGCATCCACTTTTGTGTTTTATTTGTCTCCCTTTTTTTCATCCTATGTTGCACCATATTTTTCATCTAATTTTGCATCATTTGTTCCATCCAATTTAACATCATTTTTAACACCATTTCTTGCATCCAATTTTCCATCCTTTTTAGCATCTAAATTTGCATCCTATGTTGAACCATGTGTTGCATCCACCTTTGCATCCCATTTTGTGTCTAATGTTACATGCAATTTTGATTCATTTTTTCCAATTACTTTTGCATTTGTTTTTGCACCAAGTTTTGAATCATTTGTTGCAGCTCATTTTGCATCCAATGTTGCATTTCAATTTGCATCCAAATTTGAGCCATTTTTATGCCCATTTTTGCAACATTTTTTCTACTTTTGTGTCCAATTCGCACCATTTTTTATATCCAATTTTGCATCTTTTTTGGTGTCTAATTTTTCATCCTTTTCGGCATTCAAATTTGCATCATTTTTTCTGCCACATTTGTGTCCATATTTGCATCTCATTTTTCACCTAGATTTTAGTTTGAATTTTCATCTAGTTATTCATCATTTTTGGCATCCTTGGTTTCACCCTTTTTTAGTCCCATTTTGCGTGTTGTTTTGTGTTTTTTCTTACGTCCTTTTTTCACCCAATTTTGGATCCTAATTTTACACCATTCTTTGCATCCTCATTTTGGTGTTCATTTTTGCATCCTTGTTTGTGCCTAATTTTGTATCCTTTTGTATGCCCTATTTTGTTCCCTTCTTTGTGTCTAGTGTTCCACCCTTTTTAACTCTACTTTAAAACCCTTTTGTGTCATTGTTTGTATCTTGTTTCAATGGCTAGTTTAACATCCAATTCTACTCCCAATTTTGCATCCATGGTTACATCCACTTTTTCCTTCTTGTTTAGAGTTATAATTTTATTTCCTTTTATGACCCCCTTTATGGGTTCATTTTACTAATTTCAATTACATAGTGAAATATATTTCAGTTTCTAAATATCATTTTGTTGTAGGATTTAATGCATGGCCAGATGAACCTAAAACCCTCTCAGTTTATCCCAAAAACCTAGGACATAATGATTAAGAGAAAGGTTTTTCTAAGGCTCAAGATTCTTAGTAGATTAAGATGTAGAGTATATATTAAGAAAAAGAGAAGGAATTCATGTGAGTCATCACATGCAAGTCCTGTTGGAGTTTTCAGTGTAGCTAGGAAGCTCTCCTAGATAGCTCGAAAGCTTGGTCCTACAGATAAGAGAGAGAAGAAAGAAACCTTCACAACATAATATCTTGATAATTGAAACTATCCGAAACATATAAATATTACTGAATAAATAAATATAAACCAAAATCTCATACATTCATTAGTTAAATAGAATAAGTAAAGAATGAATAGCAACATATGGAAGGAATAACAATTGATCTATATTAATAAAGGAGTTGGGGCAAAGTTACAACCATTAGATGTAGTTTCAGCAGCACCTCCCCCAACTCCTAGCTCCAAAACTCTCCCTCTCAAGATAGATCTCAACACCGTGACAATACAAGAATTCCCATCCTTTTCTCAATGGACAAGCCTCCGATATATAGGAAAGTCAAGGCTATGAAGATTTCCCAAATTCTTCATCAGTTCAATTTGGGAAAAATCTTTTGGGTGAATAATGTTTCCTCATCTAAAAATGACCTTTTCCACTTTTTAGATGCTTTTGTGCTTAGGAAAAAGCTTCCCCATGTTTTATGGCTCTTTCCCACTTTTGAGTTCTTTTATTTTTTAGGAAAAATCTAAAGATGAGGATAAAGAGATCACATTCCACCATATGAGTTTTCGAAAGTGAACAAGAGTGTCAAATTCTAGCTAACTCGAGCTTTTTTCCTCGTGACTCGGTGAGAATTTTGGTAACAAAAGTTAGATGAAGGGGACAACTTCTTATAGACTAGGATAATGTGGTCCTCATGGTACATAACTTGTATTACATTCTTATATAGTCTAGGAGAAAGGTGCATTTCAACTAACAACATAGTATTATCCTCCAAGATTATGAGGAGGTATTTTCATGTATAACACACTTAAGAAGATATCACAATTCAAATTGATAACTTAATATTTGTAAACAAATTTAAGGGTAATTGAAAACATTCATAAAAAAGATAGCAGCATCCTCATATATAACAATTCTTCATCAAAAAATCATTGACAATTTTCAATATACATATATGACTACTAAATCAGCACTTATCACATATATCATTATTCCAAGGTAAATTCACAACAACCATCAAAAGATAGTAATTTCTTTTGTTTTCTTTTGGTGGTTCACAGACACTCATGGTCGCTGGGTGGTCGCTACGTCCACAGAAATATTTGAGCTTGATCAAGGGTATCAAGCCCCGCAGCCAATAGCTAGGCCTAACCCAAAGGGCCTCAGGGAGAATTGACCCTGTGACCTCCCGAATGGTGAGGCACTTATTTGACCAGTTAAGCTAACCCTTGAGGCTTCAAAAGATAGTAATATTATAATACAATAATTTTCCATCAAAATAAGGTTGATAATTTTCAATATGTACATAAAATAACAAGATAAAAATAATAATATCATCATCATATTTAATCAAATCAACTAAAAGTCAATGTATAATTACCAAATAAAAATGTTTCATAGATATCAATATTCTAATGTAAATTCACAACGTCCATTAAAAAATAGGAATCTCATCATACACAATAATTCTTCATAAAAGAAATAAAAAAATTCAACATATTCATAAGGTAACAAGATAGTATTGATAGTATCATCATCATTATTCAAATTAACTAAAATTCAAATGTATGATTACCATATTAAGACATCCCAGCTAAATATAAAAAATAATGCATGGCTAGCTAGCACCATGAAAATCATAGCCAAGATCATCCTCATGATCATTTCCATGATCATCACCTCACCATCATGATAATATCATCCACATAATCATCACCAATGCCATCACCATCCTCATCATCATCGTCTATGATATATGTTGTAATCTAAACATAGTATGTGTCATCATCTTTGTGGTCATTCGCGGTAGCGTTCTGGAGAAAAAAATCAATATTACATGTTAGTACTAATTCTATAGTAAAATGCATATTTTTATTACAATTCTAACCATAAAATTAGGTAGGACATAATAACATTTAATAGTACTAAAAAGTAAAAGAAAATATGGTTTAAGATATATTGGAGATCCAACTAAGATTACACTTGTAATTCACATTATGTAGTAGAAGCATTTTTTAATGCATATGAAGTAGGTACCCATTTGTTCTTCATGTTATATTGTGAATGTTTCTTATGATGTCCATGCATTATTGGTAAATTAAGGTTTAATAGAAGCTTTATTTCAAATTACAATTGTAATTTAGATTAGAAATAGAAGAAATTTTAGCAAAAAAAAATGTCACATGCAAAGTAAATTGTTTTTAACTAAAAGTCACATACAATATGAATGTCACATGAAATATTGAGTTGTTTTAATGAATGTACTTTTCCCTATGTTAAAATGGATCCTAATGTTTGTTTAAGAACAAATTCTCACAAATAATTACTTCATTTTATCCATTATCACACTTAATCCATTATACCTAGTGACGACAACGATTCCATTCAAATTCCTTTAAAGTCCCTAAATATAATGTAAAAGAGAAAACTCCATGACTACGACCACAAACGCAACCCCCTCCCTTGCCTTGTCCACCATTCGAGACAATTAACTTGGAGTTATGACCACGATAGTAACCCCTCCCATGCATCGTGTCCACTATCATAGGCATTGAACTTGGAATGAAGAGTACTGATGTTTTCTTTGCTCTAATTAATCTTCAAGGAATCAAAACTTGATCAATATATAAAGGACTCCATCAAGGAATAGATATATCATAGGTGAAGCTCAATAGGATTTTTCAAAAGAGTTTGAAATAACACTTATCTCTGTTTTATGAAATAAATCGAGTGAGTGGAATGAATGGTGGGAAACACTTACCAGGGAAAGGCAGATTTTTGGTCTGTCCTTATTTCTATTATTATTTTTTGCTTCTTAGAATGGAGGGAAGTGTTTAAAGAAATTATAAAAATGATTTTAAATTAAAAAATATATATATATTTGCTTATGTTTTATTTTTTTTTTAATATATATATATATATATATATATATATATATATATATATATATATATATATATATATATATATATATATATATATATATATATATATATATATATATATATATATATATATATATATATATCTAGTATTTTTTTATTTTCTAAAAAAATATATTTAGTTTTGGTTGTTTTTTTATAACAAAAATTAATATTTGTTTTTATAAAAATGGATTTTAAACATTCTACTCATGTGAAATTTGTGATTTTATGATAGAAGTTTAAATTATATATAAAAAAGTAACTTAATGCCATGTGTTGTGTCGCTGAGATGGGTATTATACATCTCTTCCTTGCTAAGTTATATAATTTGCTTGGGTTTTCTTAATGAAATAAAATTAATTATGCTCTTCATTATATCTTGAGATGCTCAACTCGCACCTAAGAAAACAATAAAGTTAAAATAGCTTTTCCTTTGACCTTTGTAGATATTTTCTCCATTAATCTTGGTCTTAATAGATTAATTGTCTTATGGTGGCCTTGAGTGGTCACTCCCATTAGTTGCATGCTTTTTAGTTTTTTGTTAGTGACATTTCTTTGGCTTGATAACATGTTATTTAATCTATGAAAATGTGTTATTGTCCATATTATTGTTAAATATTAATATTAAATATGTTGGTTTTGAGAATGGTTTAGCAAAAGGTTCTCAAAAGGTTTATAGATTGTATTTTATAATGTAATGATTCATTTCTTGATGAAATTGTTTTGGATATTTTTTTTAAATGATTCATTGATTGATGAAATTTTTATGGATATTTTTTTAGTATATTAACTAGTATGTGATAAAGTCAAAAGCCACCTCTTTTTGAGATTTTTATTGGTCAATTTCCCTTAAGGCCATCAAGTTCACCATTCGGTCCCAGGATAACGAAATATAGGAGTCATGAAGTGGCATTGTCCAAGCACTTAAATCTTGAAACATGTTTTTTTAGTCACATTATACTTCCTTTTTGTGTAAATTCTCCATGAAAATAGTCTCATGGAACATGAGGGGCCTCAATAGTAAAGGAAAACAAAGACTCCTAAAAGGAAAATGGTACGCAAAGAACCCACCAATAATGATGATATAAGAAACAAAAATATTAAGTGAGGTTCTACCTCATATAATTAGCAAATGGGGTAGGAATTTCCAAGTAGTAGTGATTGATGCTTAGAGATACTTGGGTGGAATGGCTATTATTTCAAATAACCATGAAATCAAGGTTATCAATATGCTTACCTCTTTTTGCATTATGACAATACAATTTTAGTTAATTGACATCGAGGACTACTTCCATGTATCCAATGTCTATGACTCCAATATCGCAAATGGAAAACCTCTATTTCTCAATTCTATTTCTAGCACAAGTACTTTATGCTCCCCATCTCCATGGATTATTGGGAGTGACTTCAATATTATCAAGTGTCTTGAGGAAAAGAAAGGATGAATCACAATGTTTACCAATAGATTTTGTAAGCTATACCATCGAGGCCCTAAAGTAGTCTCCATTAAAGTTCTCAAGCAATGAGTCTCCAACCCACACATGTGGATCAATGAGATGTAATGCATGTGTGTGTGGTGACTAACTTAATACATTGTTCTAATAACTCCACAAACTTAAGTATTTGACTACGTCATATAAATTCACCATAGTGTGACAGAAGTAAACCAAGAGTAGATATGAAACCCTTAGGAAACAAACATTCCCTAGATCCTCAATCAGGTGCTTAAATGATGAAGTGAAAATGTAAGGGGAAAAGAGGGCTTCATGATTTAACCATCACAAACATGTGATCAAGTGTGACTACGAGTGTATATATTCATATGTTCTCCAAAGAGGGAGTGAATACATGAGTTACCATTCATTGGGCCTTCTTTCTCTTTCTTTTTATTTTTCTTATATATAGGACATAGGGAATAATGTTTTCATAAGTTTGGCATAACTCATAGATATAACATTCACATGAAATTTCACTTCAACCTTAGAGTTTAGACTTAGATAAATCATTATAGTGTATCTTTAATGATTTTGGCTTTCACTTTTTGATTTTCTTTCATCGCAAATTACAAAAGGGGAAATATTCTTCCACAAATCTATGAATTCTTAATCATAAAGGTGTCATGCGATCAAAACAAATTAATGATGTTATTCTTTATGAAAACAATGGGTATTCTTGAGGAAATATTATGCTTGTGGATGTCTCCTCCCTGGTTGAGAGGGAGTGAGGGTGGACACCATATTATCCATGTGTCATGTAATATGGCTAGGACTAACATTCATAAGCCTAGTAAAGACACCAATAGGGAGAATGGTGGATTGGATAAACATATGGGACCAATATTTTTTGAGAATTTGTACTTTGACTAGGACTAACTGCCATAAGTCAAGTACATTAATCCAAGATAAGAATATTCATGAGGATCGACATTTCCTAATGTCAAATATTATGACATTGGATTAGAAAATGATCATGTGAGGACATACTTGTTGAACATCTTGGTGGGGTAAGTGCCTAGAGAGGAAGTGGTGTCCAAATTTATGCCTCCCAACATTGTGCTACGATCTAATGGAGATATAGAACTTGTTAGTCAAGTCCTTTATATTTTGACAATGATAGCTATGATGATTTAAATAATCGTTGATGCTTATCAATCCAAATCCCTTCTTATATGAATATTTCAACTCGAGAGTACTTTTTTGTCTCATTATGAGTACCTCCCTAGTTTAGAGGCAGTGTCATCATCTTCATTATCATCATCATCACCACCATCATCGTCATCATTATTGTCATCATTGCATTATCATCGTAATCACTATTCATGTCATCATCATCATCATCATCAGGATTATGGACATTGTCATCAATTGTTCATAATTATAGGTGTCATAAGAAATATCATCAACCCTAAAAATGTTACGATTGCTTGAAAAGGGTTGTTAGGACACATGATATATGGAAGAGAAATAACAACTTTATTTTTTCGATATGATCAATGATCATCATCATCACTACCATTATCATCATCATTATAATTTTCATCATCCCCATCATAATAATTAATGTAATTTCTATCATTATTGTTGTCATATTCGTCATGAACATCATAATCATCATTCATGCCATTATTGTTGTTGATGATGACCAAGATGAAAATAATGATAATGATGATTAGATGATGATGACTTGGAAGACGATGCCAAAGATAATGATTATGACCATGACACCATTAAGAAATTGGAAATATTGGACAAGGTCATTAGTATAATCATCATCATTGTCATCATCATCATTTTCATTATAACCCCCATCATCTTAATCATCATTGTCATTATCACAATAATCACAATTCATGTCATCATCATCATCTTCATTATCATCATCATCATAATTATTGACGTTGTCATCAGTTGTTCATAATTTTCAATTTCATAAGAAATATCATCAATGTAAAAAATATGATGAGTGTTGGAAAAGGGATGCAAAATTGAACAAAAAAAATGGGGGCAACAATAGATGTAAAATTGGATGAAGAATGGATACAACATAAGTAAATGCAAAACAAGACAGAAAAATTGACACAAAAGTGTATGAAAAAGTAGATGCAATAGTTGATGCAAACTTGGACACAAAATAGGATGTAACCCTGGATGAAAAAGTGGATGAAAACATGGGTGCAATAGTAGGCATAGAAATTAGCATCAATTGTGGTGAAAAAAATGTGGATACAACAATGAATTCAAAATAGGACACAAACTTGGATGCAAAAATGAGGCAAACTTGGATGAAAAAAGGGATGTAAACATGGACCAATAATTGGTGCAATAGTGGACACAGAATTAGATGCAAAATTGGATGCATCAAAAGTGGATTTAAAAGTATACGCAAAATGGGATACAAAAGCATAAAAAATATTTGATTCAAACTTGGACACAAAAAAGGATGAAAAAGTGGAAGAAAATGTAGGTTGCAATGATAGGCACAAGATATGGCACAAATTGTGGCACAACAAAAGTGGATGAAAAAGTGGATGTAATAACAGACACAAAAAAAGATAAAAACTTAGATGCAAGACAAGATGCAATAAGGGATGTAAAAGTGGATGCAAACATGGGTGCAACAGGAGAAAAAAAATTGGATGCAAAATATGGATGCAATGGAAGTAGATGCAAAAGAAGATACAAAATGAGACACAAAACCCAATACAAAAGTGGATGCAAAAATAGATGCAATATGTGATGCGAAGATGGATGCAAAATTGGAAGAAAATGTGGGTACAATAGTAAGTACAAAACATGACACAAATTGTGTCACAACAAAAGTGGATGTAATGATAGATGCAAAAAAGGAAGCAAATGAAGATGCAAAATAATATGCGAAAAGGTATGAAAAAGTGGATGTAAGCATGGGTGCAACAATCGATGCAAAATAGGATGCAAAAGTTGATGCAACAAAATTCAATGCAAAAGTAGATGCAATATGAGACAAAAAACTTGATGCAAATCTTGACACAAAAGTGGATACAAAAAGGGATGCGAAAATAGATGTAAAAGTCGATGAAAACCTAGTTGTATATGAGGATGCAATCGTGGATGAAAATTTAGAAGCAAAAATGGGTGCAAAGGGAGGTGCCAAACTAGGTGCAAATTATGGCACAAGAAAATTGGATGCAATAATGGACACAATAATAGATGAAAAAGAGGATGTAAATATGGATGAAAAACAAGATGTAAAAGTGGATGCAACAAAAGTAGATGAAAAATTAAATTCAAAACTAGACAAAAACCTCGATGCAAAACATGGCACAAAGGGGATGCAAAAAATGATGCAAAATGGATGCAAAAAATGATTTAAAAAATGATGGAAAAGATGATGCAAGAGATGATGCAAAAGTTGATGCAAGTATAGGCACAAAAAGTGGATGCAATAGAGGATGCAAAAGTTGGTGAAACAAAATGAGGTGCCAAACTTGATGCAAAGCATGGTGCAAAGGATGGCAAAAAACTTGGCATAAAACCTATCGTAAAACTTGGTGTAAAATATGGTGCAAAACCTATTACAATACCTGGTGCTAAACTTGGTGTAAGACTTGGTGCAAAACTCGGTGCAAATTTTGCATCAAGTTTTGCACCATATTTGATAAATAGACACAAATGGCACCAAAATGGGTTTTAGAGGCAAAAAAGGAAGAAAAAAGGGACGCTTATCATATGGTTTTGTTGTACTGAGACACAAATGTTCTTCGTGTCCTTTTTAGCTTTTAACAAAAAAAAAAGAGTAGCATTAAGGCTTGAATCCATGATAACAAAAAGGATTTTTAAGGGAAAACTATTGTGATAAGCCATCTACCTTAATAAACCAAATGTTGTAAAGCTCTATAAGTTGAAAAGACTGAATACAAAGAAGAGTTTGCATATGCTCCTACAATTGTATAACAAAGGTTTCCATATTTAACACTACAAATGTACAAGCACAAAGATTATATCAGTCCATTTATTTCTAAAGTTGTATATCTATATTGAAATGAAAAATGGAAGAAAAAAAAATTGTACATACATAATCAACCCCATCCAAAACCTGAACGACAAGTCCTACTCCTAGTGAACTTAATCTCAAAACTCTGCTCAAAATTGCATCAAGATTACATGAAGGCACATTAACATGTACAAGATTATGATCAATGAAATGACATCAAACAAATCACACAACATCAAAAATAAAAAATTTATTCAGATATTTATATTTATTTTATTCATCGAACTATACAAAAGAATACATGAACTTTAGAAACAACCTTCTAAAACAGAAACAATAGCCCTTGGTGAGCTCCCAAACAATGATTTGCTTGCTGATGCAAATCCATGTAACATGTTAACTACTTCAACAGTATCATCTAGGTAATATTTAGCCTTACTCGACTTCTAACCAACAGTGCATGCAAAGACCTCCCTCTTTGCAGTTTTAGGTAAGGTTGCCATTGCAATGTCAATGATCTCAAACATGTCTTCATCTAAACGATCATCTCCTATACATAAGACAAAATCTGGAGGATTCCCCTGGCTAGCCATCATTGTTAAAATATGTTCAACTATAACACCCTTGCTCACTCCCCTGCACATTTTGAATCCAAACAATTTTAATAAATTCCCTGTCTTGAAGATCTTAATTCAAGATCCAAATGACATAAAGCAAATTCATATCCTTGAAAAAATTAGCCTTAATACTGCTTTATTGGTGTACAATACCTGAGGCTTGACTTCCACAATTTGCTGACTGCTCTTGACAACAACTAGCTCATTTGCTAGCACACTCTCAAGATGATCTTGCAACTCCTTTGCTTGCCAATAACCAAAATCTGGATCTGCATCCTAGAAGTGCCATACAATACTACTCTCTTTGGCCTCAATAAATGAACCATTTGTGATTTCTGTGTACAACTTCATAATGGGGCCCACAACTGCTTTCCAACCAAAATCCATCATTGGCACACAAGTTTTCCATTCTTCATCCTTCTGCCACCTACTCCGACAATGTAAATGAAAAAGGTTAAGATGTAATTTGAACCTTCGAAAGGTGGGAAAAGGCTTGCATTCTTTTCTAATGTAAGCATATAAAGTTAAGAGTTCAAATACCTGGAAAAAAACCATGCTCTGTAGCAATCCCAAGATTTTTACAGGGTGAAAACCAATCATTTAAAGTTTCTTGCCCTCGTCCACTTACAATAAAGACCACATTCTTTGGATCATTGCAGAGGGTGTTTAGGACTCTCAAGACATCTAAATTTGGAGTCCTCTTAATTGAAGTTTGAGGCATCATGCTACCATCATAATCCAAAAGAATGCCTTGAATATTACTCTTTTTGTAAGCATAGACAATATGCTTAGTTGAAAGTTTTCAAAAATTATAATAAAAAATGATGGTTTTTTGAAAACGTCCATATCAAAAATGAACTTTGTTTCTAGATTACACAAATTAAGCCTTTAATAGAGGGTTTCTAGCCTGAGAAGCTATGAGAATGATTTGATGTCTGCTGCCTCAAAATTCAATGTCTGATGGAGAGTTGAAGTCACTCTAGGTTTAAATTTAGCAACATTCTCTGTGTTCAATGTTGATGTGTACTCCTTGGACTATTCAAATTTACTACCTTAAGTACAAAATCTCTTCCCAAATGTATTGATGGGCTAGGATTTCTTGGTCTACACCTTCAACCTCCTACTTAATATTTCTAGGAATCCAAGAAGACATGGATGGAGAATAAGCAGAGGCATATTAATATCACTCATTTAAATTTGTAACCAAAAGGAACTTTATACGCACAATGATACAAAGACAAATTTCTATGTAAGTTTCTACCTGTGTATGGATCGATAGGAGCTCTGATTACCACTTTGGGATTTTCATTCAATTGGATGATGGATTAAAATAGTCAAATGCAAGGGGTATAGGAAGTACTTACCTGTCAGTCAGAGAAAAAAAAAAAAAAACCACGAACCTGTCATCTTGCAAGAAATGCCATGAGTAGTTTTAAAAAAAAAAGTTCATTGAAGGACAGTATTGGTGAAGCACCAATGGAAAGTGAAAATGTTGCATGGTTATAGAAACCTTACAAAGGATTCTTAAGACCACAAGAATTCTACCTTAAGCATGTTGTTGGGGTAGACAAGAAATTGCAAGCAATGGGAGGTGCATATCTGCTACTTCTATGTCATTAAAGTAAGACTCCTTGGATGTTTTTTGTAGAATATGTGGTAGCTATTACTTCTTGCATTTTACTTATCATATTGTTAGTTTGTTCTATAGCTTACTATGTTCGCACTTATTCATTCTATGTTTCTTCAATAACATAAACATGGGAGCATGGAAAATGACTCACACAACTCACACCTTTTTACAACATTGATTGAAGACGATTTGGCTTAATTATTTTCTTTGTATTTCATTGTATATTTAGAAAATTACAACATAAATTATGGACTAAATAGAAAAATGCCCAAGGCTAGACAATTCTTAGAAAATGGTTGTCGGCATTCTGATCCAAAGAATTGGGAAGAAGCCCCAAACTTGTGAACTTTGAATGTTGCAAGCATGCCAAATTGATTATCTGTCTTCAGTTCTTTACAAATGTCTCAAATATTAGCTCTGGATCTTCTGCCAGTTACTTATGGTGATTCGGTAGATTCTAATGAGGATACTGATGAAGGTCAAGCAAATATATAGATGATCTTTCCAAACAGCCTACAAGTGTGAGAACACATGAAAATGGTCATGAACTTTCTGTCATTGCAGATGCCACTAGAAGTGATTTCTATGTCAACATATACCAGAAGGTCAACATTTTTCCTCCACATTAGGTGCAAAAACAAAGATAGAAAACACTCATGATGACCCTATATCAACAGGATCTAAAGCAAAATATAGATGTTCATTTTCACATAATGGCCGTAGGGATTTGTTAAATATTTCAATCGGAAAGGGAAAATATAACATGAAGGAAATGTCAAATAATAAACTAAACCAATAATCCCAAAGGAATATAACATGCCACACATCCGTTGATGAGTATCATAACAGCTCTAATGGACTCACGGGGTCTTCACTCAGTGAACCTCTTACCTATCATGTGCGTTCATGGCATATTAAACAATGCTCTTAATTTGACTATATATTGGAAAATAACCCTAAAAATCACATTATTTAACCCCTACCAATACAAACCCAATACACCTTCCCAATTTAAAAAGCCTATACTTCCACTAGATAATGTAGGTATCCAATTTTTCATTAACATTTTTTATACCCCTTTATATTTTTTCATTAAGTTTTAGCTTCATTTTTTATACTTGCCAATATAAAAACCATTTCCCCCTATATATCCCCCAATATAATATGCCATTTTTTCCTCAATATATATCTCCCAATATGAACGCACGTGGTATGATACTCCCCTAGTGAACTCAATGTTGATGAAACTCAAATTTCCTCTATAGTAAAAAAAATCAGCTACAAAAAGGTATTTTTGTTCCTCCATCTTGTGAAGTTAGTTCTGATACTTTGAATAATCCAGACAAAATCTTGAAAAAGACTTCAGTGAGCAGTGCTCTGCTTAGTAGTCAATGTGGGGATATTTATATGAAGGTTTATGAAGATAGTAAATACCTTACTAGCTTAATCAGTTATTCCACTAGAAAGATTGAATGTAAGTCTGTCTCCACAGAAGCAAGTGCAAATAAATATTTCTTTGACGAAAATATGGTCTCAACATCTTTTACCACACTTGTTGAAGTGTTGGGCAATGAAGTTGGTAAATAAGACAGTGATGCCCATAGATGCTCTGAAGCATAACCTATGTGGACAACATTGTGATCTCTACACCTAGAGGAGAATAAAATAAATCCTCAATTATACCATAGAATATCTTAAGGCTTAGACAAACTAGACATTTAAACTAAATAGAGTTGAGGTTGGGACATCACAATTGAAACCAACAAAGAAGATATAGAAGAAAGGAATAACAACATGAACATGTCACAAAAGAGAATTCCATAGTTGCATTTGGATAGGGAGTTATTTCTCAATACAACCAACATCATTGGAAATTAGAATTGAAGTTATGTTTCCCCAAATCTAGTTGGGTAGCATATGAATTTTCTCCTACAACTGATAACTTTGGGAGGGGATAGGATTCATCCTAGGTAGCCAATTTTCTAATGGCACTAATATGGATCATATTATTTCTAGGTGTAGGAATGGGATATAGAATTGTGTTCCTAGCACAACATTAATGATAATGCTAACTGGATTTTCCACTACCTATGACTCTCACAAATCAACTATCTCAGCAAATTTGTGTTTCAAAAACGATGGTTTTTGACAACCTCCATATAAAAAATGAACTTTATTTATAGATTAAACAACTTAAGCCTTTAATATAGGGTTGCTAGCCTCAGAAGCTATGAGAATGGTTTGATGTCTATTGCCTTAAAAGTCAAGGTCTGATGGACAACTGCAAGTGGTGAAATCAGAATTCTGAGAGTGGATTATACTTCCCAGTGGAAGGATTTCAATGTGATCATGTCTCAATTTTAATCTTTTTAAATATTCCAGAATTGCTTTAAGCACTGGTTTATTGTATTTGTCTAGTCAATTTTGTGCTAAATTTAATAGAGATTTTTTTAAACTTTAAATTGTACTTTATAATTGATAGAAATAGAAAAAGATTTTTAAATATTAAATTTATTTATATATCGGAAAACATATTTTAAACAATTAAAATTTAAAATCCAATCAAAATTTAAAACTTATATCACAAGAATTAAAATATAAAATCTAACCAAAATTTAAAAGTTACAATCACAGGATTTGGCTGCATCACATGATGAATGAATTCATACATGATACAAAGACAAAGTTCTATGTAAGTTTGTAGCTATGTTGCATTTTCTTTGGATTTTAGGCCTTAAAAATATGGGAGAGGATGCAGTCTTCTCAAAGGTAGAATAACTAGAGGAACTCAATTCTTCCATTCAATCTCACCTTATCTTCTTTATTGAGTTGTAGAAATCTATGAGGTTTGGTCATGGTGGAATGGCCAGATCATAAGATATCAGAAACGAGAAGGAAAGGTGGGGCAATGAATTAAATGGATCGATAAGAGATTTGATTACAAAATTTAAGAATGTAATGTATATATGTATATGTATATATGTATGTATATATATATATATATATATATATATAGATATATATATATATATATATATATATATATATCTATATATATAGTATGGTTAATTAAATTTGGATTTTTTATAAGAGATGAAAGCTTACTAATCTGAATCTTTTCAAAGAAGAAATTCCATACCTACATTTGGACAGGGAGCTATTTCTCGAGACAACCAACATCATTGGAAATTATAATTGAAGTTATCTTTCCCCAAATCTAGTTGGGTAACATATGAATTTACTCCTACAATTGATAACTTTGGGAGGGGATAGGATTCATCCTAGGTAGCCAATTTTCTAATGGCACTAATATGGATCATATTATTTCTAGGTGTAGGAATGGGATATAGAATTGTATTCCTGGCACAACATTAAAGATAATGCTAACTGGATTTTCCACTGCCTCTGTCTCTCACAAATCAACTATCTCAACAAATTTGTGTTTCAAAAAGGATGTTTTTTGACAACCTCCATATTAAAAATGAACTATGTTTCCAGATTAAACAACTTAAGCCTTTAATAGAGGGTTTCTAGCCTCAAAAGCTATGAGAAAAGTTTGATGTCTACTGCCTTAAAATTCAAGGTCTAATGGAGAGTTGAGGTCACTCTAGGTTTAAATTCAACGGCATTCTCTAAGTTCAATGTTGATGTGTACTCCTTGGACTATTCAAATTTGTTGCCTTAAGTACAAAATCTCTTCCCAAATGTATTGATGGGCTAGGCTTTCTTGGTCTACACCTTCAACCTCCTGCTTGATATTTTTGGGAATCCAAGAAGACATAGATGGAGAAGAAGCAAAGGCATATGGGGCAATGAATTAAATGGATTGATAAGCAATTTGATTATATAATTTAAGAATGTAATGTATATATATATATATATATATATATCTATATATATATATATATATATATATATATGGATATGGTATGGTTACTTAAATTTGGATTTTTTATAAGAGATGAAAGCTTACTAATCTGAAGCTTTTCAAAGAAGAAAATGCCATACCTACATTTGGACAGGGAGCTATTTCTCGAGACAACCAACATCATTGGAAATTAGAATTGAAGTTATCTTTCCCCAAATCTAGTTGGGTAGCATATGAATTTACTCCTACAACTGATAACTTTGGGAGGGCATATGATTCATCCTAGGTAGCCAATTTGCTAATGGACTAATATGGATCATATTATTTCTAGGTGTATGAATGGGATCGTCTACACCTTCGGTCTTCTGCTTGATATTTCTGGGAATCCAAGAAAATGTAGATGGAGAAGAAGAAGAGGCATATTAATATCACTCATTTAAATTTGTAACCAAAAGGAACTTGATACACACAATGATACAAAGGCAAAGTTATATGTAAGTTTGTACCTGTGAGTGGATTTATAAGAGCTTTGTATGGATCAAGATGCACCACTCTGAATCCCAATCCAAATCCTAGTCTATAGAACTAGCTTTGAGAGTGCTCTCTGTAGGTTATTTGCAATTCTCCTATGAAACTCTGGGCCCAAAAGGCTACATCATGAGTGCTGACACACCTAAAATTATTTTCATGACTCATTTTCTTCTCACCATGTAGCATTGTAATAGAAGTATTCATAGCATCCGTTAAAGCTTAAATATTCCAAGGATTTACAGAAATATCTCCACTTACAGAGGGGGAGCATCCAATAAACTTGGACACTACCAGCATACTTTCTTTAGGGTTATCAGATGTGATTCCAAATCTGGCATCTACTTCTATAGTATGTTGCTTGCAAACAATGTATTCATATGGGATCAAATTCATACCATCTCGAATTGCAGATACAACACAACATTTTGCAATTGTCTGCTATGCAACCCTTTCATACAATGAAACATGTCTCCACACCAATTCAATAGGTTGATATCTTTTAGTTCCAAATGACTCATTTATCCTTTATGAGGTGACAGATATCTCCTCCTGGACCTCCAAAACATCTCGACCTCGCCCGCATGGAGGGTTGATAATTTTCACCATGACCAATTTACCAACCAATTCAGGGTGTTCATATAGAAGTTGTTCCATTGCCAGAATTTTCAACCCTATGCCCTTGAAAATGTCGATGTCATCAACCCCAAGAAGCACAATCTTTACCTCATACTTTTCCTTCAACTCACTAATCTACTACTCGGTATCAGCAAGCCTCAATACACCCTCAAGCTGACTCATATGTATGCCCAAAGGGATAATATTGATCCCCACAGTGTGCCCATAATACTCCAGGCCTATATACCCTCTCTTGGACTCATACTCCAATCCCAACATCCTACTATAGCAAGAAAGAAAGTTCCCCCCATAATCGAATGTATGGAACCCAATCAGATCGGCATTGAGCAGGACCCTCAGAATCTCTTCATGAAGAGGAGGAGTGTGGTAAATCTCAGAGGATGGAAATGGGCTATCAAGGAAGAAGCACCTGAAAGTAATGCTGAGAAAGGGTGATCCAGCTAGTGTTGAGAAAGGGTGAGGTTGATCTGTGTGTCACGAGTATAATTTGTAAATAGATTTATAAATAACTTAATACCGGTCGAATCAATTGGATGGCTCAAAATATTTTAATTGTATAACACCTAAATCAAGGACCCACGAGTGTACACGTAATATGAGAGGGGATTTGATTTAAGAGGGGAACATCTTACAACGTAAAAATAAGTTAATTGTTCAAGATTGACCGACATTTATCAACAAAATGTAAAGCCAATAAATTATTCCTAGGTGACATGTTTTTGTAATAATAAGTTACATTCTCTAATAACAACGAATGATCCTTACTCATAATTTAGCAATGAAAATTTTTTCTCGTGATCTAAACATGTGTGTGCCTGGTAGGGTAAGAAAGAAGTAGTTATTATAGTACCAATTTTTTCCATCAATCATTTTCAGACTACCCATTTTAAATGAGAGAAAATGTTGATTTTTTTAAACTTACCAATTTAATTTATTTAAATTATTAAACATAAAGTATTTAATGTATTATAATTATATTAATAATATGTTAATTTTTAATAATATTATTAATCATGAAATATGACAAGAAAAGTTATGATTAACCTTATATGTAATAAAAAAGTATTAATTAATATGATATAGAATATGGTTTATTTTAAGAAAAGTATATTAATACATTATTATTATATGATTAACTATATCAATTATATAGATTATTATGCTAATTATATAAATTATAATGATTGATTGTAAAACATTATAGTCAATATGATTAACCATGGTGAAATATGGTCAATCATGTTTAACAAGACCAACCATTATGATCGATTATATTTAGTCATGCCTAATATTTTCTAATGGAAGTCAATGATCATGCATACTCAAACATGGCCAACCAAAATCAACCATACCCATCTAAAATCAACCATGTTTAACCACAGTCAACTATAGTCAACCTGGTATATTAAAACTGCATTATAGTATCTAAGACATACACTTCAATGATAACAAACGATAGAAATTACTTCATTGCATATTTAAATATAATATATTAAGTAGTAATTTTAAAACGTAAGAATGTACATAATCCAAAATTCACATAATCATTAAATTTATTACCCAAAGTAATATTAATTATTCATATCAACCTCTTAATGTTGCAATTTGACATAATCTTGAACTTGCTTTTTTAAAGTAAAACATTATCAACACTACTGACATTTCATCATGACATATCCATTGGTAAAAGTCACAATGTAGCATAGTGATTGAGTAACATGGTAATTTGACATAAGTAAACAATGAGAAATGTCTTAATGAAACATAACCATTAACAAACAATAGAATCGCAAATAACACTTTTGGAACATCACAATGCAACATAAACATTGATAAAGTTCAATATGAAAAAAAAAATTAGAAGTGTGTTGGCAAAAAATTGTGAAAGATAGACCCTGGGTTCAGACACAGGGGCCAACAAAGGGTATTTTTTTAGTCTAGTGCAACACTGACATTTTCACCTACTCGGAAGAAATTGTTTCACCTAAGGCACGCAATGACCTTACTAGGATGGGGAATATAACCAAACATCAAGAAGGGTTGTGCAACATTTATCATTCACATATATTCTAGAAAATCACATCATCTAACAGGTAACCAACAGAAATTATGAAGTACAACACATCCAAAGAAACAAGTGACATGAGAATTCAAGCATAATAAATGTTTTTAAATAGGCCCATGCAAACTAATACATTCTGAAACATAGAACAATCTCGCAACTCTTTTCCATTAAACATAAAACAACATTACATTCTCACACTTTGGCCCTTGAAGTAGAAATTAGAAGAATCACCATACAATGTTGCTCAAAAATAGATGAACTACGAGCAAATCCAAGTCCAATAAACTCAGCGACAACATCTCGACATATGATCTTTGCCTCTCCCCTCTATTGCCTTATCTTCTGGATTTTGTAATATTTTCGTGCCTAAAATACAAGTCTTTCCCTTGGATGCTACACTTTGTCCTACTTGGATGCTTTCATGACTCGGCTGCAACTACTTCATCTCTCCTTGGTGGCCTTGGTGAACAACACTACGATTGTGGTTTCATGTGCCTCCCACTTACCAACCTTCACATCTGACATATGTTGGCAGATTTCCTCTCTTTTCCTCATAAGTTTCCTTGTGCAACTACCTTTTGGTTAGACTTGGCCAAAATATGTAAAAATTCTATCCCCCAAAATGAAAGACCCAACGGGCCCCGACCACAATCAATTGACTTGTCCCCGAGTCAATCCTTCATTCATATTGTTACTTTTTCTTGTTGCTTCAAGACTCCTATGTGTGTTTCTTCTTCTTGAATTTATCCTTCACATGTTGTAGGTTCTCCATCAAACGAAGGGAAAAACTCTGGGATAGATTGTATGGCTTCATTCTTGAGCTAGGTGTATCAGCGATCGCTGACTGCCAGGAATCTACTAGAGTGGCAACTTTCTCAAGAAATTTCAGGGTAAGTTCATGTTGGTTAAGTAGGTTGGTTTGTGACAAGGGTATTCCATTATGCCTCCACTTTGGTGATGGGCTTCCCCAAATTCTAAACGTGGTTATGTGCTGATGGCTTATGGTCGCATAATAGAGTCTTGGTGGTTCAAGAGTCATCCTCGATCTGTTGAATTTGTTTCTCTAGCACATGGGTAAAAAATTCCTTCTGTTGGTCGAGGTTAGGTGTAATAAAGGCTTCATTGAACAATTGTAGAGCCTATAGTCATAAAGCATAGATGGGTTGACTCCTTTTAGTGAGGAAAGAAGACTAGTCATGAAATTGTGTAAATAATTCTTGCACCTTGCTAGTAGCTTGAAGAAGGGAGGCCTTCAGAGAACCCACATCGGTAATATTTTGTTCAATTTCATACTGAGTGACTAGATCAGGGAGTGATCTCTAGCTAGTTGTGATAGTCTTCTTGAGCTCCTGGTTCAACGAAAAAATGTCAACACATGTGGTTCTAATTTGGTCATAGAAATCCAAAAGGGTACAAGGTGAGAAATCTTCTGGTGCATTCAGTACTACCTTAGAAATAGTAGGCCAAAGTGTTTGGAACTTGGCGCTGATATCATTGACCTACTGCTATAGCACATGCTTTTCTTATATGAGTTGATAATTCTTGACTGATATGGAGATAAGTTGTTGTTGTTGCTACTCATGTTTGATTTCCAATGTATTATGTAGTGTTTATGCTTGGCAAGTATCTATTTTAATGAATGTAAATATCTAACAGGACAACCAATTCTGAAGGTCATCGGTTGTCATGGTAACAAGGAGAGGGAATCCGGCCTGCATCGATTGTCCACTGGAAACTGATTTCTCAAATTGTCCTTGAGGTGAGGTTCCCTGTTGTAGGTATTTTTTAGTGTTGGTGTTAGTGTGATCTAGAACAAATGGTGGTGACGAATTGAGAATGGGATTGGGGTTCTGAGTTAGGACATTTATAGCTTCTTCGCCTTGTGTACTAGAGTGGATTTATTGGTTGAGACATTAAAGCTAGAAGAAAGGATAAAATGGGCATGGTAACTAAATACATAGTTATAGTGTGAATAGGGAGGGAATTGTGGGAAGTTTCATTGATTGATTAAATGATGGAATCGACTTCCATCTCAATCTCGGAATTAAGGATGTTGCCAGTTTGAGGAAGATCTGAAATGATCACAGAGGGGGAGGCAGTGAAAGCTGATGGGTTGTGAGACGTTGGGAAAGCGATGGAGGTGGACTACGGGATTTCTTCAATGATTTAGGTGCTCATGACAGAGTTTGGTTCTTCACCGGTGAGGTCAGCAATTAGGGGAGAGGTATCTGGAACATGGTTTTGGGAAACTAGGGGAATTCAGGTAGCAATCGAATGGGTGTCCTAGACTGTTGGCTCAGTAATTGAATGAGGGCCCATTAGGGGAAGGGAGACAACGACCAATCTAAATGATCAAATAGTGACCAGAATAACATTAATAATTTCATAAAACAGGGGTAGATAACTTACTGATGGCCCCAGGGCTTCTTGAGTTTTTTGGACTAAAATCACAATTATCTCGAATGTCTTCAAAACAAGATTGAGTGTTTCTTCTATTGTTCACTTCCATGAGACGAAGGGGCTCTCGCTAGGTAGTGGTTATGAAAAACATCCTTTGAAAGATTATTTCTTCTTGTTGTCCCAGATCTTGCCAATGATACCTAGTTAGGGCAGAACTTCATTGTGGAATGCTTGTTCTGAGAGAGTGAAAGGTGGATCCCACATCAGAAATTTGTATTGTTTGACAACCTTAGTGTGAATCCAAGTGGTTCTATGGTGAAAAACAAACCATATGACTTCTGAATATTCATCTAAGAGTGCTTTTGGGATTCTAGAGATGGTCATTGTGAGAGTTCGCATTTTTGCATACTAGTTGGTGAAGGATTCCTCGTTGATTCTGATGTTGTTCAGATCCCTGAATGTCTTCCATGGGGAATATGTGAGGGCCAGGGGTTGGTCTTTGGAAATTTGGGACAATTATCTTCCTTAGGGATGTCACCACCTCATCATTTCTGGTGAGACAACTAAATACCCATAGATGAAGGAGGTTTCCCACTTGTATACATCCTCACAGGCTTCAAAAAGTTCATTTAGAAAATAGTTGCACTAGTTCAATTGGTCCCATTTTTCACAAACTTCCACGACCGAGATGGTATCCAGATTTCATCAACCCTTGGTTTAATGCACATGATTTTCTCGGCAATTATGTGTCAAGAAAACTTAATTGAGGGCACGTTATCATATTGATGGTGGTTCCTTTCCCATCGCATTGAGTAGCATACTTGATATATTTTTTATTGTCACATTTTTTCTCCCTATGCTTAGAGGTGGTCTAGAATGTAGACGACACCATGCCTCCCATAGGAGATAGTCCCATCAACTACTGGATTTCACTAGTGTGTATCGGTTACTCCCAGGAGATCCGCTGGGAACAGCCATGGAGTCGACTGATAAGGAACTTTTGTCATTGCATGGTTGCTATTGAAGTGCCGAAGACTGGTAAAATGCTCAAATTCATCAGTGTGGACTACTTTAAACATCTAAATTCATCTTTTAACCTAGAATATTGGATGCCATCTGGTTTGGTTGTAGCTTCTGTGAAGTCGTTGCGTTTGAGAATTGGGAAATGAAAGGAGTTTGATAAATCATTATTGATGAGCAAAGCCTTCTTGTATTTTCCAAAAATACCTTCAAGTTATGTAATTCTAGGGTCAAATGGAGGGGTGGGAACAACAACTTTGGATACTCGAGCCATGACTATAACTCATCAACTATGTACAATAGACACAGGGAGACATAATCTGGACTGAAAGCCAGGGTAATTTGACTCTGAAGCCAAAGTGAGAAATTTGACCACCTAATCTTTTACAATGAAGAATTAAATGTTTCATGAAAACTTTATAGAAAGACTTGACACAATGTGTTTGATTAGACCATTTAACTAATAAATATGGAAACTTTCTACAATCAATTCAAATCATGGCATTAATGTCAATTGTGACTTCGACATGATCTGGATGGCACAAAAAATCAAAAGTCAGACGATTATGACAACCAAATATTACAAAATGATGGAAAAACCAAAAGGTTGATAACCAAAATGTGTTAGGGATATTACAGGAGAGATTTAAACCAGATTTGAAAAGATGCTAGAAATTACTACTGACTATGATGGACAAGATGACTGCCATGTGCATTTATCTGAGCACAATCGGTTATGGAGGGATGCACTCAACTAACTAACAAACCTACTACAAGTAAATTCATTTGTAACTAACATAATTGACTCAAATTCAAATCTACCTAATTGACTCTATCCTATCCTTAACTATGATCCCATTTTGGAGATCAAACCAATTGATTAAGAAGTTGGTGGGCCATGGAAGGTCTTTAGGTGTGTGTCATTCACCCAACTACTCAATAGAATATTTTCCATTTGTGCAATATTAAAATCTTTGGACTCTACTTCCGCAAAAATGAACGTTCCTATCTAGTGCATTTAGAGCTTCCTAGCATGCTTTAGAAATTTACTGTCATATAAGAGAACCTTGTCCCCAACTAAAAAAGACATCCTCTTGGTGTGTCAGTCGTGCCACGCTTTCTACCTCTCCATCTCAATAGTTTGATGAAAATCAACTAGAAACATAGCTCCATCCAAATCCCATAGTTCGTTCAATCATTTTTCAATTGACTCATCTTTTGTTATCTGAGTGGCCTACGCGATAAAGAGGTTGGGAATTATATATTCGGTAGGTATTATATCTTATCGACCATAAAAAAGATGAAACAAGGTATGTTTATGAAATAATTTGATGGTGGTATGGTAGGCCCACAAGGTAGCTACTACCTACTCATCTCAGTCATCTTAGTTGGTATAACAGATCTTAGTGAGACCCTTCTCTAGGATCTTATTGAAAGTTTCAACGGTGTCATTCACATGTAGATGGGAAGGGATGCTTTTGTGATGTTGGATCATGAATTTTTGCAATAATGTGATGAATTTTTCATTAATGAAGTGGGTCCCCTAATCACTGGTGAGACTCTAGGAGCAGCCAAATTTAGTAATGATATTCTCAAAGATGAATGGGGTAGCAATTTCAGTAGTGCAATCTTTAACTAGTGCAGCTTCGACACAATGGGTTAGATAGTCTATAGTAGTAATAATGTAATAGGAATATGAGTGACGTGCTGACAGATTAATAGGCCCCAAAAAGTCCACAACCCACTTTTATAAATGATGGAGTCTACGTATATTCTATAGAGGAAGTTCTTTCTTGTGCGATGGTCACCGTACCCATTAACAAACATCACATTTCTTGACGTACTATTTCACCTCCCGAAAAATCATGGGTACTAGAGTATTTCTTGCAGTACTTTTCTCGTGGTAGCTTTCTGCCTTATGTTTCCTCCTGTTAAAATTTCTTAGCGCTATATTGTTCTTTGCTTTGATAATTTCATTTCCTCATTAACACATTAAGTTCACCCCATAACATCATAACATTACATCATTATTCAACAACATATACAACTATGTAGAAAGGACAATATCGTCATCATCAATTCATATGAACATAAAGGAAGAATAGAAGAAAACCATTCACACATAGAGACACCAAGATTGGTCAGAGGCCAGGGAAAAACCCAGTATGGGTAAAACCCTTTCAAATTATTCTTCTTCTTAGATTGTTATAAAAAGATTCAACAAAACAAAGTAAAATGATCCATATCTTCATCTATGCAACTAACCAACAAAAACAACTACAACATCCGTAAATGAACCCAACAAATATTATACTAAAAAGTTTGATTCTAAATTCTGTAATGAACTGTTAGTGTTTGAATTCAACTTCTGAAACCTGCGATCGCTGAGTGAAATTTTTGGACAACTAAGATTCATTCATTTTGGTCTTAGTTGAATAGAGGAGGAGTCATATGAGGGACTATAAAAACCCATTCGTAACCTTAATCCTGGCATGGGAGCGACATTGGTTAGAGCTGGTCTTAGAGAAGCGAGTGCTATGATTCTGAAACCCGAACTCCCATTCGCATGGATAAGGAGTCATACAAGCGACTATAGTTGCCTAGTCTCTTCCTTAAGCCTAATATGCAAGTGACTCAGGTCAGATATGGACTGTGAAAATAATATCTCTCAGTCACATGGATGGAGAGTTGTATGTGTGACTGAAAGGATTTAGTCACTCAAATGAGCTTTTGTGCAAGAAACGACGGTCGACTTTTTCCTATGTTTTTCTAGCGACTATGGCCCAAAACCCTAAAACTAAGATGTGAGCTTTTGACCCTGTAATTTCACCTCAGAGTGAACCTGATTCTCTGCAAACAAGCCTCAGACCTGTGCGAGTCAAAAAACCAAATAGAAGAGTGCCTCATTATGATATCCAAATGAGGTAGAGATAAATTGTATTTATAACCTTCCAAGGGTTCATAGTCCTACGGTTTATAATATTAATCCCTTGGGTTTATAATATTAATCCCTTGCGTTTAATATTATTCCATTGTGTTTATTATTTCCTTTGGTCTATAATATCAATATGTTGGGTTTATTAATCTAAGGGTTCATATTCCTAGTGTATAACATTATTCATAGGGTTTATAATATTAAACCTTGAGTTTAATATAAATCCCTTGGGTTTATAATCATGGTCAACCATGTTCATTTTAGGGTTTATAATATTTGTCTTAGGGTTTATATACCTTGGGTTTAATATTATTCCCTTGGGTTTATAATACCTTGAGGTTTTAGAATATCAATCCCTTGGGTTTATTGATACAAGTATTCATACTCCTAGGGCATACTATTATTCATAGGGTTTATAATATTAATCATAGGGTTTAATAAAAATCCCTTGGGTTTATAATCATGGTCAACCATGGTCCAATGTCACATTGTGATAAATATTTTCTCAATATGAAAATCAACCATCGTCAACCATGGTCTAACATCGCATTATGACAAAGATTGTCTCAATATGAAAATCTACCATGGTCAACCATGTTTGTTTTCAGGTTTATAGTATTTATGTTACGGTTTATATACCTAATGTTTATAATATTTATCCCTTGCGTTTAATATTATTCCCTTGGGTTTATAATATCAATGTGTTGGGTTTATTAATCTAAGCGTTCATATTCCTAGAGTGTAATATTATTCATAGGGTTTATAATATAAATCCTTAGGTTTAATATAAAATCCGTTGGTGTAAAATCTAAGGGTTCATACTCCTTGTGTTTATAATTATGGTCAACCATGGTCAACCATGGTCCAACATCATGTTGTGCCAAATATTTTCTCAATATGAAAATCAACCATGATAAAATGTCGCATTGTGACAATAATTGTCTCGATATGAAAATCAATTATGCTCAACCATGGGAAACGACGGTCCAACATTGCATTTTGAAAAAGATTGTATAAATATGAAAATGAACCATGGTAAACAATGTTTATTTTAGGGTTTATAATATTTAGCTTAGGGTTCATATACTTTGGGCTTATAATATTAATCCCTAGGGCTTAATAGTGTTTGTTTAATAGTGTTCCCTTGGGTTTACAATACCTTGAGGTTTTCAAATTCATCCCTTGGGTTTATAATATCAATCCCTTCGTTTTATTAATTTAAGGGTTCATATTCCTAAGGTATAATATTATTCATAAGGTTTATAATATTAATCCTAGGGTTTATAATCATGGTTGACCATGGTCAACCATGGTCCAATGCTATAATGTGACAAAGATTGTCTCAACATGAAAATCAACCATGTTCATTTTAGGGTTTATAGTATTTATCTTAGGGTTTATATACCTAGGGTTTATAATATTAATCCCTTGGGTTTAATATTATTCCTTCGAGTTTATATTCACCAGGGCTTTTAATATTAATCCCTTGGGTTTAATATCAATCTGTTGAGTTTATTAATCTAAGGGTTCATATTCATAGGGTGTAATATTGTTCATAACGTTTATAAGATAAACCTTTGGGTTCAATATAAATCCTATGGGTTTATAATCACGGTCAACCATGGTCCAATGTCACATTATGACTAATATTTTCTCAATATCAAAATCAACCATGGTCCAATGTCGCATTATGACAAAGAATGTACAATATCACGTTGTGACAAATATTTTCTCAATATGAAAATGAACCATGGTCAACCACGATCAACCATGTTTATTTTAGGGTTTATAATATTTATCTTAAGGTTTATATACCTTGGGTTTATAATATTAATCCCTTAGGTTTAATATTATTTCCTTAGGTTTATAATACCTTTGTGTTTTAGAATTAATCACATTGTCAACTATGGTCCAACATCACATTATGACAAAGATTGTTTTAGAAATAATATCTTCAGTTTATAATATCAATGCATTGGGTTTATTAATCTAAGGGTTCATATTCCTAGGGTATAATATTATTCATAAGGTTTATAATAATAATCCTAGGGTTTAATAAAAATCCCTTGGGTTTATAACCATGGTCTAATGTCACATTGTGACAAAGATTGTCACAATGTGACAAAGATTGTCTCAATATGAAAATCAACAATGGCCAACCGTGATCAACTATGGTCCAAGGTCACATTGTGATAGAGATTGTCTCAATATGAAAATCAACCATACTAAACCATGGTAAACCATGTTCATTTTAGGGTTTATAGTATTTATCTTAGGGTTTATATACCTAGGGTGTGTAATATTAATCCCTTGGGTTTAATATTATTCCCTCAAGTTTATATTCCCTAGGATTTTAAATATTAATCCCTTGGGTTTATAGTATCAATTTTTTGGGTTTATTAATGTAAGGGTTCATATTCCTAGGGTGTAATATTGTTCACAAGGTTTATAAGATAAACCTTTGGGTTCAATATAAATCCCATGGGTTTATAATCACTGTCAACCATGGTCCAACATCACTTTATGACTAAGATTTTCTCAATATCAAAATCAACCATGGTCCAATGTTTCATTATGAAAAAGAATGTTTCGATTTGAAAATTAATCATTCTCAACCATGGTCCAATGTCGCATTTTGACAAATAATGTACAATGTCACATTATGACAAATATTTTCTCAATATGAAAATGAACCATGGTCAATCACAATCAACCATGTTTATTTTAGGGTTTATAATATTTATCTTAAGGTTTATATACCTTGGGTTTACAATATTAATCCCTTAAGCTTAATATTATTCCCTTGGGTTTATAATACCTTTGGGTTTTAGAATTAATCACATTGTCAACTATGATCCAATGTCACATTATGACAAAGATTGTTTTAGAATTAATCTCTTGGGTTTATAATATCAATGCATTGGGTTTATTAATCTAAGAGTTCATATTCCTAGGGTATGATATTATTCATAAGGTTTATAATATTAATCCTAGGGTTTAATAAAAATCCCTTGGGTTTATAACCATGTTCTAATGTCACATTATGGCAAAGATGGCCTCAATATGAAAATCAACCATGGTAAACCATGGTCCAACGTTGCATTGTGATAAAGATTGTCTCAATATGAAAATATACCATGATAAAACATGGACGGCCATGTTTATTTTAGGGTTTATAATATTTATCTTAAGGTTTATATACCTAAGGTTTAGAATATATTTTGGGTTCATTATTCCCTTGGATTTATAATATCAATCCCTTGGGTTTATTAATCTAAGGTTCATATTCCTAGGGTATAATATTATTCATGGAGTTTATAATGTTAAGCATAACATTTAATATAAATCCCTTGGGATTATAATCATGGTAAACCATGTTTATTTTAGGTTTTATAGTATTTATCTTAGGTTTTATATATTTTTTGTTTAAAATATTTATCCCCTAGGTTTAATATTATTCGCTTGGGTTTATAATCCCTTGAGTCTTTAGTATTAATCCATTGGGTTTATAATATCAATCCATTGGGGTTATTAAACTAATGCTTCATATTCCTAGGGTACACTATTATTCTTAGGGTTTATAATTTTAATCCATAGGTTTAATATAAATCCCTTGGGTTCATGGTTCAACCATAGTCAAATGTCACATTGTGACAAATATTTTCTCAAATGATAAATCAACCATGGTCAACCATGATTATAGGGTTTATAATATTTATCTTAGGGTTTACATACCTTGGGTTTATAATATTAATCCCTTGGGGTTTTAGTATTAATCCCTTGGGTTTATAATATCAATCAATTAGGTTTCTTAATCTAAGGGTTCATATTCCTAGGGTATAATATTATTAATAGGGTTTATAATATTAATCCTTGGGTTTAATATAAATCCCTTGGCTTTAATTAATTAGCAATAATTAATATAAAATAAAATAAAAAACAATATTTGTATTAAATAATGGGAAATATTTTGGTAGAAATCGCATTAGAAGTGTATTATTGACATGTTTCAAACCATCTAGTGTGGTTTATCGTCAAGATAATTTATTAATTAATAATAATAATAATTTGTTACTTTTTTTTTGTAAGCTTGTTAGGGACTTCCTTTTTCATTAATATAAAAGAAAGACACATCCACATAATAGATAATTAGGTGGCCTCAACTTTCCCAGAGGGAAACCAAGTTTGTCGGCCACCTAACAGCATGATATGCCATCGAGTAACAAAAAATAATAAGTCTTTCTAATGAAGCTAGATAAGTTTGAATTCCTTTTCCTTGCCTGAATTCTACATGCCTAGAAATAAAACTATCATCATTCTAAAAACTAAAAGCTCCCTACATCCAAAAAATAACAGAAAACTGAGAGACCAGCTAGCAAACTACTCGGCTCCATCGGAAGATGCAAAATCCACCAGAGCCAAGTCCTTAGCATTGGATCCTGGGAGCTCTATCTGTGGGATAATGTAAGGGAGATGTTATTTTATTCATCGAAGATGGCCATCCTGTCTTTACATCTAAAACTGGAGCTTCTCAAATTACTGTTTATAATGAGGAAAGTCCTAAATTGCTACTTCCATGCCCATAGAGACCTGCTCGAAATCCTTTCGCAAGATACTCTTCATATAACAATACAGGAACAAGGCCTGTTTAAATTGAGTGACATGACCAGGGGTGTGCTCTCGATCCAGCACCATAGTCCACCAGTCCTCCACATCAATTTTCATCATTCTAGCCTAATGATTCAAGTTTGCTTCCCATTCCTTAATTAACTGCTAGATATCCTCTGATGTACCTTCATGGTAAGTTGTAGCTGCATCATATATGATGCTGGAAATTGGTTTTTGAACCCTCAATTCATCCCTAGAGGAGTTGGGTTGCCCTGCCGATGTGACTCACCTAGTTCTTCTACCTCATCCCGTCAAGGTTGTGTTTCATGCCTTTGTAGTCATTGACCGAGCCATTTTCATACACTTATAGTTTATAGTGGGGGAAATGGTTAATAGAATTCCTTGCACAAGTGGTAGCCCAAGCCCAAAAGTTCCCAACTTCCAGGTGACATTACCACCATGTACACCTGCTAAGGAGGAAACATGAAACAATAATTTCCAATAAAGAACTTGAGGGACTTCCTCCCTTCTCTTCCATTGAATACACTCCTTACTGACCAACCCAAACAGAGATACGACTGCCATAACCAAGATATCGCTTACATAACAATTAGAAATTGGTATGGAGAAAACACTCAAGCATGTTCCACAAAGAATAAATATGTTCCCAAAGTAAAGGAGAGTCACAAACATATGTCAGAGATGGCTCCCACATGGGAATATACCATGGAACCCACTTAGGAGCCTCCTGGGAGCAATTAAGCTCCAATACATCCAGAGAAAAAGCCCTAACCCATCCCAAGAATATTCAGAAAGACAAGGCCCAAGAACGAAACTGCAATGTACCCATCCCCAAGTTCGAGTGGTGCCAGGCTGAGATAGAAGGATGTCCCAGAGACAGACCGTAGTGATGTAAACCAAATATAACCCCATCCTAGATAAGATAGTCCCAAAAAAAATAGACACAGAGACAATGTTGAGCCACTGGACCTAATTCAGAAGGAAAACAAATGCATGCAGCCCCTCTTTATTTTATACCATGGCGATTCAAAACCATATCATCCTAATTCCATCAAACAGTTAAGTCATTGCATGCAAGAGAGAAAGGAATGGCAGATCACATACCCATTTACCCACATTGGGAGAAGCCTAGACATTCACTTCTCTTGTTTCTGCGTCGATCCACAGAGCCCAACACCACCCTTCAACACTCCTCTACCGTGAACTAGACACTTACCAACTTCGCTCACAAAGAATCTTACCAAATGCCAAAACCAAAACATAATATTGTTGTCACCTTCTGCGGGAGTATTAACACCATGCATGCACGGAGCCACCACACCATATGCCCCAAGCATGTGGAGGGTGGTGGGTTTGTACCTCGAGGGCGCCTTCATTAATTTGTCATAATGGAGATGTTGTCCAGCTCACACCCTGATCGAGTGATTAATTTATTAATTATTGTTAATTAATTAATTATTATTAATAATTTATGATCAAATTAACAATAATATTGTTATTTATTAATTAATAATAATATTAAACTTAAATATTAATATTTTCCAATTATTGTAGTAATATTAATTAATAATAATAATAATTAGTAGTAACAATAATTATTTTAAAATGGTTATAATAACAAGTAACAATATTTAATATTTAATACGATTAACCATTTTTAATATAAATTAATATTTTTTATTAGTTATAATAATAATAATATTTTTATTATAATAGCTATTTTTGTAATATTTTTATTATTATATATTTATCAATAAGAATATTATTATTATGATTAATATTAGCTCCATATCATTAATGTTATGGCATTTTTCAACCATATTTACTAGTGTGATTGTGTATCGGATTGATATAAGCCAATATTATCAACTATATTTGTTAATATTATTGTGCTAATAAATAAATGAATTAATTGTGCTAGTAAATAAATGAATTGGTCGTGCTAATAAATAAATGGATTTTTTTTTTTTTTCTAATAAATAGATTTTGAAAGTTATTATAGCAAAAATGTTCATCTTTTAAGCGCAAGAATTAAGTGGGAAACTATTTACATGATTTTCCCCATTTTGAAGTGCGTAGCCATCTTACTGAAATACTCTTTACCGATACTATGATAAGTTATAGCAATTATACAAACATTTTTAACGATAAACGTTTGGTGAAGAATTTTTATATCAAGACATATAAAGAACTTTTAATAATTATAAACATACCTACACCGTTGTTGAAAAAAACTATGGATCATGCAAGGTTTTCCTATAACATAAATATTATCACTGTGGATGTCTGAGGTATATAGCAGGGCCTACTCAGATTACTCTAACTAAAGTCGGGGTAGGGTGATGTTGAACTGTCCATGCAGGTCGTCATATCGTGGTCGATTTTGCTGTTTCAATGGTACTGACTTCTTCCGGAAAATTCGGGTAGGGGTTGCCACTGTTGAAGTTGGGAGGCGCGGGAGATGTTTGGTCCCCTCTTTTAGCAGGTTCTTCTCTATTTTGCCCGGGCCAGTCTTGGGCAGATCCGTGAATACGATAACCTTGGGAACCATGTAATGCGGCAACTTCTCTCTGCAGAACGACACAATCTCTACTTCTTTTATGATGGTGCCATCTTTTCCCTTCGTCTTTATAAAAGCGCAGGGCGTCTCACACCACCGAGGGTGGGGCATGGAAACCACGGCGGCCTTTGAAACAACAAGGTGGGTGTATAGAACGGATTCTACCTCTACACTGCTGATGTTTCCTCACCCGAGATTATGACGTCCTTTGAACGGTCCTTTATCTCCACATGATAAGTTCAAGCGTTTTTTTATAGTGATATTAGGGTTCCTAAGAGGCACATTTCACATTTCTTTAGAAATTAAATTTAAAATTAAATAACAAGGAGTTTGTGACATTTGGGGGCAGTGAGGAAGGGACTGAGGGGGAAGGAGAGAGAAATAGAGGAAGGGAGAATATTGAATATGAAGAGAGGAAAGAGTGAGTGGGTAGAGAGATATAGACATAGAGGGAGAGAGAGGGAAGAGAGGTAGAGAGAAATGGGAAAATATAAACCAAATGAGAAAGCTCCACAGAAATATTGATGTATTGATGAAAACACAAAGATATAAAATAAAGCTATTGTTTCCCAATAAGAATGTGCACTTGTTCCTATCGGGATACTCCATAAAGATTCTTCATGCTATAAGCTTATTGAGTGATATAAGCCTGGGTGGCTAGCGTAGTTCTGAAGTGTACAGGGTACCTTTAATGTTGTCTATGTAACTAAGCAAGAAGGAAGTTACAATAGATCATTCATGTTTCATTCATGTTTGGTTTGTAGAGCTAAGCAAAAATAAACTCTTTATAAATCACTCTTCTTGAGAGGACATCTCAGAAAGTGTATTCTAACCATTGTTTGTGGAAGAAGGATACATTGAGCTTGTTTCACCGTGGGTTTCTTTTTTCAAAAGGTTTTTCCTAGAAAATCATGTTTTTTTAATGGGTTTTTATTTCTTTCATTTGTACGTAACTATTATGTTTTAAGTTTCCCCACATTCCTCTCATATGGGATAGCTTAGAAAGCATATTCCAAGTCTTTGCTTATGTTCATCCTTAATTAGTAGAAAATGGTTTTGATAGAAGACTTAAACAATTTTAGGAAGTCTCTTTTCTTTCACGTTAGCTACTTCTAATTATACATTATATATATAATCATAAATATACTCTAGTTAGGAAAATGGAGTATCTAAAAGGAGAATATATGATAGAAGAGAAACAAAAATGATGAAAGTAAAAAAAATATTTTATTTCCTTCTATATCTATAAAAAAAGCCACTTGGTGGCACCCCGTGGTATGTTACTACTCATTTGTATATATGAAATTTTTGTATATAGTTTTTAGTTTATGTAATTAAAATGATATGTGTTAAAATAAAATTATTTAAAAACAAAAAATATTATATATTTAAAATTTCAATTTTATTTTTATATTAAAATTAATTGATATATTCAAATAAGCTTTTAGGTATAGTTGAGTTAGAAAAGTTGTTATCTAAAAATGATTTTAAATCACTAACTTATAATTTGACTAGTTAAATATATTGTTATGTAAATATTTATATTTAAAATTAAGATTTCATCTAAATGTATTCAAATATTTATATATTTTAAATTTAAATTACATTTTTATTTAACATAAAATTAATTCTTTGAATTTTTAATATTTTTATTATTGTATAGACATTAAGCATTCTATATAGTGAGAGTCTTAAGATTGCAAATTATTTGATTTCTAAGGATACACACAAAATTTACTTTACATAAGTAAAAAAATTAATTTGTTATTTATATATATTAATTGATTTTTAAATTATATATGAATTTTAAAATTTAAATTAAAAAATATATAGATATTGTTTTGTTATTAATCTTTAAAGATAAAATGGAAAATATTATGTTGTTTTTCAACAATATAATATATAAATATTTTTGAAATAAAAATATATAAATAAATTAAAAGTTGCATCAATAAATAATTAAAATAACATGTTGATTCATAAAATAAGATAAGATGAAATTAAAGATTTTTTTTCCAATATAAAGTATTATCTCTTAAATTTAATCATGTCTATATATATATATATAACTATGACCATAAAAAAATAGAATACTCAAACTATATATATATATATATCTATATATATATATATATATATATATATATATATATATATATATATATATATAACTATGACCATAAAAAAATATAATACTCAAACTACATAAGTGAATATACCATCTTTTATAAAAACATGTTTACATGACATTCTTATTTCCATTAATAGTGTATATTCTCTGCTCAGTAAGAAAAAACACTAAGAAACATAAATTGGAAATACTTTGGTAAAAAACTCAAGTTGAATCAATAAATGTATTATTTATTTATAATACATGTGCAAATTGTTATAAAAAAAATACTAATTTTAATTTTCCTTAAAAGTGAATATTAAATAATTATTTATATTTTTAGGTTAACTAAACAAAAGTATTTATTTAAATAAAACTTAATCCAAACAAGTTTTTATGACAAGGATAAAAATAAAAACCAAATTTTCAAGAAAATGGAAAAAGAGATTAATGATAAAAATAAAATTACTATTCAACACTGTTATTCATAGTGACTCTATTATACGAAGGTTTTGGTAAAGGTCTTATACACAGGTTTTGGTAGGTTTTGCTAAATAGTGGATTACTAGTCAATGGTCAGACTTTGTGTTCATTTGACAACATTAAGAATGGAGACTAAACCCTACGCCGCTTGTGTTTTATTTTTTAATCAAATAACCAAAATATTAATTAATAAATTAAATTCAAATGTTAAAAGAGGAAAAATTCCAAACTTCTCTCACATATATAAATATCAAATAAAACAATTAGTTTCATAGTCTCCCTAATGTCTAATGTATTTGTTTATTCTTTAGAATTTTCGAAAGGAAGAAGCCAAAAGGAAATAACTAGTTTTGTTTGTTTTTCATTTTAAAATTTGTTTTACTCTAGAAAGTATGGGATGTGTAATATTTTGTTTTGTTTGATTTTCATTTTTAAATGTTTTTACCCATTGCAATTTCTAGAGAAAAACTAATATTGTTCAAACCAGTATAAACTATTAACAGGTAAGACTTTGATGTGGATCATTCTTGGAAGGTGTTGAGAGCTGACAAGAACTCTAGGAATGAAAAGTATTGGGGATTCAATAAAAGCTTTTTGAATAAATTGCATTCATTTGACAGCATTAAGAGTGGAGACTAACCCAACCTCGACTATCAATGGACCTTGCAAAGACTCTCACTAATACTCTCATCTTAATTAATTATGATATACATATACTATTCATCGTTATTAATTCTTCTTTTAAATTATAATAGGAATCTTAAATTCTGGAAAAATATTTGATCTTTATAAATTTTATATATATATATATATATATATATATAGATATATATTATAAAATTAAAAAAAATTATAATATTTTATATTATGAATGAATTTTTTTTTACATATTATCTTATTATAACTTCTCTTTAATATTTAAAGAATCTAGGCCCACGGGGCTTTGGATTGACGGTGAATGGGTGCGCTGTTAAGGCACTCCTTGCGATAGGTCACCGGTTCAAATCCCCGTGGATACTTAAATTAGTCTTAACTAGCAAAAAAAAAAAATATTTAAAGAATCCAACTTCTCTTTATATATTAAAAAATTTAATTAATATTTTTAATATAGGGAAGGTTTTTTATTATACATCAAATAAAATCACACTTTATAATTGATTTTTTAAAATATTTAATATTATAAAAAATATTGTTAATTTTAAACCACTTATATTTACATTATGGATATCCACTTATAATGAAATTACGAAATAAGATATTTCTTTTTTAATTTTAAGTAAACTATAGAATGGAAAAATATTTTTTTTGGAAACATAAATATGAAATGAGATATTGACATTTTTAATATAATTTTAATTTTTAAAAATGATTAGTATTATTATAAAATAAATTCCTTCATCATAAGAAAATTATATTTTTATTATGAATATTTAATTACAGTTTTATCGAAAATTATATTTTTATTATGAATATCTAATTACAGTTTTATCTTTTATAATGAAACTATAAAATATGAAAAAAAAATATTTGTTTTTTAATTGAAATATAGAATGAGTATATCCTTTGTTATTTGAAATCAATTACAATTTTTACATATTTATTTTTGGTAGCTAAAATATAAAAAATGATATCGCATTTCTTATATAATTTTTTTTAAAAGTGTTTGATATTATTATAAAAAAAATGTCCTTCCTCATAGACAATTTATATTTACATTATAATTATAATTTTTACAATGTTAATTTTTATAATAAAACCATAAATACATTCTTCTTTATAATTTTTGCATTGCTATTTTTTATAATAAAACTATAAATATTATGTTTTTTAAATTAACTATAATGGATATATAACTTTTTAACTGAAATTCATTATAGTTTTACATTTGAAAAAAAAACTTATAAAATGAGATATTATCTTTAATTCTAAATGAACTAGGTATATTTTTTTTTAATTTGAAGCTTTTATATCGAAAGAATATATTTTAATTTCGTTTTATTTTCAACATCACATGAAAAACTTTTATTTTAATATTATTTTTTTATTATTATATATAATATTTTTAATTTTTATTAAGATGAAAGACGATTTAGTTTTAATGATTATTAAAAATATTATTTTACCAATTCTAAAATAAAAGTTTTATCCATGTTTATAAATAATCATACAATCTAAATTTATTTAGAATTTTAAATAATAAATAACATTTTTAGCTTTGATGATTATTACATTCTTTATTTTACCTTCAGTTTTTACACCGAATACAATTAGTATGAAAATTCTGAAGGTTTCAAATGATAGGATTAGTATATTTTAATCAACGACATTATCATCTATATATAAAAACCACACATTACAACTAATTTTTATTAGAGCCAAATTCACACATCTGCGCTTTCAACACACTTATCTTTATATAAAAATATAAATACTAGGAAAAATAAATTAGTTTTTTGAACTCTTTATTATTAGCATTAAACACTGAGATTCACAACGACTCTCTTATACAAAGGTTTTGGTAACAGTTTGCCAACCCTGACGCAAACCCTGACTATTCGGAGATCGGACCCTGCCTTCATTTGAGTGCATTAAGAGTGGAAACTAAACCGACTATGGTTTATGGTTTAATCAAATACTTAAACTATTAATTAACAATTGAACTTCGAAAGTTAAAAGGGAAAATTTTCCAAACTTCTCTAACATATATACATATCAAACAAAACTATTAGTGTCGCACCCTGCCTAATGACTAATGTATTTTTTTCTTCTTTAGAATTTTCAAAGGGAATGTGCCAAAAGGAAATACTTAGTTTTGTTTTTTTCCATTAGATTTTTTTTTTTCCTCTAACACGTATGGGAAGTTTAATACTTTGTTTTGTTTTTTTTCAATTTTTAAATGCTTTTACTTATTGTAACTTCTAGAGAAAAAATAATATTAGGATAAACTATTTACAAGTAAGCATACTTTGATGTAGATCATTCTTGGAATGGAAGTTGCTGAGAGTTAACAAGAACTCGAAGAATGAAAAGTATTAGGGAAAGTATCCCGAGCATAATGAGCGGGCCACATAAGGGAGAAATTATAGTAGTCGCGCTTCCACCAAATTCAATAAAAAGTGTTGGTAAGAGTTGGTAGTTGGAGGTCAGACCGTGCATTCATTTCACAACATTAAGAGTGAAGACTAAACTTGACCCCAATTATGCATGGACCCTAGAAACACTCTCACAAATACTCTCATCATAATATTGTTCAAACGAGGATAAATTATTTAGAGGTAAGCATACTTTGATGTAGATTATTCTTGGAATGGAAGGTGCTGAGAGTTACCAAGAACTTGAGGAATGAAAAGTATTAGGGAAAGTATCGTGAGCATAATGATATGCTCAGGCCACCCAACGGAGCAATTAGATTAGCCAGGCTTCCACCAAATTCAATAAAAAGTTTTGGTAACGGGTTGTCAACCCTGACTAGTTCGAGGTCAGATCCTGCATTCATTTGACAGCATTAAGAGTGAAAACTAAACCCGACCCTAATTATGGATAGATCCTTGAAACACTCTCACGAATACTCTCATCCTAATTAATTATGGTGCCCATATATTATCCTAATTAATTATGATGTCCATATATTATCCATTGTTATTAATGCTTCTTTTAAATTGTAATAAGAATTTTAATTTCTCAAAAAATATCTTATTGTTATAAAGGAAAAAAAAATTAATCCATATTTTCTACTAATTTTATTAGACTTTAAAATTATATTTTTATTATAATATTAAAAAAAAGTTGTAGTATTAAAGAAAAATTATAATATTATAATAATAAAAATAATTCATTCATAATATAAAATATTACAACTTCTCTTTAATATTTCAAAAAATATTGTTATTCTTAAACCATTTATATTTACATTATGAATATTTACTTACCATTTTTACCGTTTTTTTTTTTAATGAAACTAAGAATTAAGATATTTCTTTTCCAATTTTAAGTGAACTGTAGAATGAGTATATAGTTTTTATTTGAAGCTAATTATAGTTTTTTTTTGGGAAATTAAATATAAACCGAGTTATTGCGTTTTTTTTAATGTAAATTGATTTTTAAAAAATATAGTTTTTTATTTGAAGCTAATTATAGTTTTTTTTGGGGAAATTAAATATAAACCGAGTTATTGCGTTTTTTTAGTATAAATTGATTTTAAAAAAATATTCGATATTATTATAAAAAAATCCTTCATGGTAAACATTATATTTACATTACGAATATTTAATTACAGTTTTTACAGTTTTATTTTTTATAATAAAACTATAAAATAGGAAAAAATAGGACTTTTTAAATTGAACTATAGAATGGGTATATCCTTTGTTATTTGAAGTTAATTACAGTTTTCATAGATTTATATTTTTGGCCGATGAAATATAAAACGGGATATCACCCTTTTTGTATAAATTGATTTTTTTTAAATATTTAAAATTATTATAAAAAAAATGTTTTCATCTCAAACAATTTGTATTTACATTATAAATATTTAATTATAGTTTTTATAATGTTATTTTTTATAATTTTTACATTGTTATTTTATATAATGAAACTATACATACATTGTTTTTTTAAAACTAACCATTTAATTGATATATAGTATTTTATTTGCAATTAATTACACATTTTTTTAGAATGAAACTATAAGCTGAAACATTATCTCTTTAATTTTAAGTGAACTAAATATATTGTTTTTTAATTTGAAGTTTTCAAATTGTAAGAATATTTTTAATTTCATTTTATTTTCAACAATCACATGAAAAGATTTCATTTTAATATTATTTTTTATTATTATAAGTAATAGTTTTAATTTTAAATTAAATGAAAGACCATTTGAGTTTTAATGATTATTAAAATTTGTATTTTATCAATTTTAAAATAAAAGCTTTATCTAATTTTATAAGTAATCCTAAAATTAAAATTATTTAAAATTTAAAATAATAAATAACATTGTTAGTTTTGATGATCATTACTATCTTTATTTTATCTTCAGTTTTTACATCAAATACAATTGGTATGAAAATTCTGAAGCTTTCAAATGATAGGATTAATATATTTTTAGATGTCATTTTTAGCTTTGGTGATAATTGTAATTTTTATTTAATTAGTTTTAATGAAATTTTTTGAAAATTTCACATTATTATTAGTGACAACAAAACAAAAATTCAGAGAAATTATCATCTTCATATAAAAAGTTGATATTACAACTAAATTTTCTTAGAGCCAAATTCACACACCTACTCTTTCTAAGCATCTATGTTTATGTATAAATATAAATTCAAAGAAAATAAAATTGGTTTTTTAAACCCTATATTATTAGGTTTGAACACAAACACTCTCTTATAGAAAGGTTTTGGTAACGTTGGTCGATCCCAATCCCAACTAGTCGGAGGTCTGACCCTGTGTTCATTTAACAACATTGAGAGTGGGAACTGAACCCTACCCTTATTGTGCTTTATTTTTTAAGAAAATACCCAAACTATTAATTAACAATTAAACTTCAAATGTTAAAAGAGAAAAAATTCCAAAATCCTCTCACATATATACATATCAAATAAAAATCTATATATTTGTTTCTTCTTTAGAATTTTCAAAGGGAAAGAGCCAAAAGGAAACACTTAGTTTTGTTTGTTTTTTATTTCAAATTTGTTTTTCCTCTAGAAAGTATGGGACCTGTAATACTTTGTTTTGTTTGTTTTTAATTTTTAAATGTTTTTACTTATTTTAATTTTTAGAGGAAAAATAATATTGTTCAAATGAGGATTAACTATTTATAGGTAAGCAAACTTTGATGTGGATGGTTCTTGGAAAGTATTAAGAGTTAACAAGAACTGGGGGAATGAAAAGTATTGGGGAAAGTATCCTAAAGAAGACCAGTAGAGGCCTAAGCATGACCACTAAAGGGAATAATACAAGCAGTGAGGATTCTACCAAATTCAATAAAAAAATTTGGTAACCATTGATTGAGGGCAACTAGTCTGAGGTGGAACCCTACATTCATTTGACAGCATTAAGAGTGCAGATCAAATGTGACCCCTACTATCGATGAACTCTGCAAGCACTCTTACTTATACTCTTATGTTATTAATTATGATGTATATATACTATTCATTATTATTAATGCTTATTTTAAAATTCTAGGAAAAAGATTTACTCTTATAAATTTTGAAAAATATTATTTTTTTAAATAATATTTTTTATTAATTTTATTAAACTTTAAAATTATATTTTTATTGTAATATTAAAGAGAAGTTATAATATTTTATATTATAAATAAATTATTTTTACTTATTATAATATTATAATTTCTCTTTAATATTTCAACAATATATTTGGTTTCTTTGAAAAAAGGAAACGAAAATGCTTTGCATTATGCTATGTAACTTTCTTATATCAATAGATGGTTCAATTTTTCTACGGAAAAAGAATATTCAACAATATAATTAATATTTTTAGTATGAGGGATAATTTTTTTTTATATTATCTTTATTATGTATAATTTTCTATTCGCATTTTATATTTTTTTTTTTTTTAAATATTTATTATTATAAAAAATATTGTTAATCTTATATTTACATTATGAACAATCACTTAGCATGTTTATTATGAAACTATGAAATAACATGTTTCTATTTTAATTTTAAGTGAACTACGGAATGGGTATATATTATTTTCTTTGAAGTTAATTACAGTTGTTTTGGGAACGGGAATATAAACCGGGATATTTCTTTTTTAACATAAATTGATTTTTCAAAAATATTTAATATTATTATTAAAAAGTTATTCATCATAAACAAATTATATTTACATTATCAATATTTATTTTTGGCAGTGGAAATATAAAATGAGATATAATTTTTTATATATAGATTGATTTTTTAAAAATATTTAATATTATTATTAAATAATTCCTTCATTTTAAACAATTTATTTTTACATTATTAATATTTAATTATAAATTTTATCTTGTTATTTTTATAGTAAAACTATAAATACATTGTTTTTTTTATAGTTTTTACATTGTTATTTTTATAATGAAACTATAAATATATTGTTTTTATTAAACTAACTATAAAATGAGTGTATAGATTTTTATTTGAAATTAATTAAAATTTTACATTTCAGAACAAAAACTATAAAATAAGATAGCATCTCTTTAATTTTATGTGAACTAGGTATAATTTTTTTTAATTCGACGTTTTTATATTTGAAGAATATATTTTAATTTCATTTTATTTTCAACATCACATGAAAAAAATTCATTTTAATATTATTTTTTTATTATTGTAAATAATATTTTTAATTTTTATTAGGATGAAAGACAATTTCAGTTTTAATGATTATTCAAAAACTTATTTTACCAATTCTAAAATAAAAGCTTTATCCATTTTTATAAATAATTATAAAATAGAAATTTATTTTAAATTTTAAATAATAAATAACATTTTTAGTTTTGATGATCATTACTATTTTTATTTTATCTTTAGATTTTACACCAAATACAATTAGTATGAAAATTTTGAAGCTTTCAAATGATAGGATTAGTATTTTTTTAATGGAATTTTTAGCTTTGATGATAATTGTCATCTTTATTTAATCAATTTTAATGAAAAGTTTTGAAAATTTCACATTATTATTAGTGACAACAGAACAAAAATTTGAACATTATCATATACATATAAAAAAATGACATTACAACTAACTTTTATTAGAGCCAAATTCACATACCTCCTCTTTCTACTAATCTATGTTTATGTATAAATATAAATACAAGGAAAAATACATTGGTTTTTAAACCCTATATTATTACCACATAAATATAAATACAAGGAAAAATACATTGGTTTTTAAATCCTATATTATTATGACTAAACAGTGTGATTCACAATGTGTCTCTTATACAAAGGTTTTTGTAATAGTTGGTCAACCTCGACTAGTCAAAGGTCGGACCCTGCATTAATTTGAAAGCAATAAGAGTGAAGACTAAACATGACCCTGACTGTTCTTTATTTTTTAATCATATATCCAACCTATTAATTAACAACTGAACTTCAAATGTTAAAAGAGAAAAAATTCCAAATGTCTCTCACATATATACATACCAAACAAAAATATTAATGCTACAACCTCCCCAATGTCTATTGTGTTTGTTTCTTCTTTCAAATTTTCAAAGGAAAGGAGCTAAAGGGAAATACTTAGTTTTGTTTGTTTTTCATTTAAAAAAAAAATCCTCTAACACATATGGGACATGTAATATTTTGTTTTGTTTGTTTTTCATTTTTAAATGTTTTTAGCTATTGTAACTTTGAGAGGAAAAATAATATTGTTCAAATGAAGATAAACTATTTACAAGTAAGCATATTTTGATGTGGATCATTCTTGGAAGATGTCGAGAGTTAACATGAACTTGAGGAGTGAAAAGTATTGGGGAAAGTATCCTGAGCATAAAGAGCAGGCCACTAGAGGGAGTAGTCAGAGCAGCTGGGATTCCACCAAATTCAATAAAAGGTTTTGGTAAACATTGATCGACTCTGACTAGCCAAACCTTGGACCATGTGTTCATTTGCCAACATTAAGAGTGGCGACTAAACCTTACCCCGACTATCAATGGACCCTGCAAGTGGTCGCATGAATACTCTCAATTTAATTGATTATGATGCACATCTATTATTCATCGTTATTAATGCTTCTTCTAAATTGTAATAGGAAAGTATGGAGGTTAGGCACATAAATGTGATTAATTATGTTTTTAATAATAAGGAAATATAAACACGATAGTTGATCGAGGTGGGTATTGGTGGCCACCCAACTATTCCACCTACACCTCGAGTCGGTTTCATTTGTTTCCTCATTTATTGCACCATTTACTACTTTTAGCAGTTTTTCTGGTTCTAGACTTCTAGAGTGGTTTTAACCCCCAAAATGACATTTGTTTTAGGTCCGAAGCATGCCCATATCTATTGGCAAGGGCTTGCAGAAAATCTTGTAGTACTTGTTGCGGAGAGATCTTTGTAACAATGTATCGTGTACACCAAACAGAGATAATATGACCAAGTTACGACCCCGGGAAGTTGGTTACCCAACTAACCCCAACGAGGCCTACAAACTCTTGGTGTTCCATCTCTTGGGGTTAGGGTTTTGGTTGTTAAGGTTTTTCACTTGTTGTTCAATAATGAATAGGCCCTTGAGCCTCATTGTAACACAGTTCAAAGGCATATAGCCACCACATCTCTTCTAAGCAAGAAGCTACCATCACCCGAGCTAGTTTATTTCCTTTATGTTTGTAAGCATATTTCAGTATTTGATATTAATGAAATGAAGTGTTATTTCTACTACATATTTGTATTTATGTTTATATCTGTAATTTGTTGCGTTCTAGTTTAAGTTTGGATCAGTTTATCATAGTTTTCAGCTCTTTCTCTACATGTCCCCAATGAGGTCGAGATATAAGGATTTAAGGATCGAATTTATCGAACCTTTGCAAGACTAGCCTCGCAAATCCCAATGGCCTCCTATGTTGGAAGAGAAGAAAGATGAGGGGGAAGGAGATCATTTCATAACATTTCTCAAAGAAGCTCGAGCGATAGAGGAACAGGATGATGGACAAATTTACCCAGATCCTTTAGTGGCTACCCAAAGGTGATGCATCTCCTTCGAGTAGCCACTTTGGAAGCACCACACCCTTTAAGGTAAAAGTTAACTTTGACATCTGCATATTTGAAGGTCAGATAGGTGCGTACGCAGTAGATATATGGTTAAATCTGTTAGAAGGATATTTTTTTGTTCATGATTCTTCCAACCAGGAAAAGATTACTTTTGAACTTCTCAAATCCACCCCCCACATCAAGGACTAGTGGGAAACCTACTGCAAAAAGAAGGATGAAAGTACACCCTCACTATTTTCAGCCGCACCCACTTGGAATTAGTTCCGGGACGTCATCAAGGAGCAGTACTACCTTGTCGGGAGCTATGAGGATAAATACATAAAGTGGACCACATTGTGGCAGTGAAGGGACCAAGACATGCTGAAGTTTACTAACATTTTCCATACCCTTCGCACAAACTTGGGTATCAAGGATTCTGAGCGACATTTGGTAATCAAGTACTGTGACTATCTACATAGGTACGTCGAGGATGAGATGGAGTTCTTAGACATCTCCTCGCTTGACACAGAATACCGATACTCTATTAATATTGAGCATAATTTTAAACAAAATAAGCGAGACTTTGGATCTATGAATCTGAAGCAAGGGAAAGGCGTCCCCAAACTGTAGAGAAAAAGATAAATACAAGGCAGGGCAACCTTGAAAACCTGTCGAAGATGCAAAAAAAAACAACACCATGAAGACAAATAAGGACACGGGAAAATGATGTGAGTCCCATAAGAGCTCCACTTAAAACAAAAGTGAGTGTCGGGCCAAGCAGTCACTGGTGGCTGAGATGAAGGCTTCTGAATCAGATGCATGTTCTGACTCGAAGTCAAAACCTAACAAGGGGAATGACAAAGGGAATCATATCAATGACATGGAGTCCAATGCCCCCATGGCCACCACCAACATCCAGAAGAATGAGCTTGAATATCCATAGTAAGGGGAACACCTCTTCCACTCATAGATGTGGGTGAAGGGTTCTCTGCTGCAGTTCATTATCGATGGCGGGACCCAAAAGAACTTCATTTCAGTAGAGGTTGTGAAGCGGATGGGCCTACTGACTACATCACATCTGAATTCATACACCATCGGGTGGCTTCACTGAGGACGAGAGCTCTGTGTCAGCCAACAATGCGACCTTCCCTACAGCATCAAGACCTTCACGAATGAGGTATTGTGTGATGTTGCTCCTCTTGCAGTTTGTGATGTATTATTAGGACAACCATACTTATGGAAGTGCCATGATGAATATGAGTCTAGACCTCGCTCTATGATTATTACTTTGGGCAATAAGTTGTACAGGATACTGAAGGTAGCCCCACCTACCACCATCTCTTTGATCTCTTCAAAGAAATGTAGTAAGATCATTTCACAAACTAGGAAATTTTTTTTCCTTGTGACTTGGCCTCAGGGCAAGAGGAAGATTGTGTCCACGACTTCCAGAGGGGGCTCCCCCATATAGAAGAAACATATGGATAAGGTTTTCGAGGAGTACAGGGACATTTTGACCTCACCTATGTGGGTACCTCTACACTATCAAGTCAAGCACTCCATCGATCTGACCCCGAGCGTATCACTACCCAATGGACCGATATATTATTACTCTATTCTAGATAACGATGAGATCAAGAGGCATATTTAATAGTTGTTGCAGAAAGGGCACATCAAACCAAGCTCATCACCCTATGGGAGTCTGATTGTATTAGTATAGAAAAAAATGGGACCTAGAACCTCTGTATTGACTATCGGGTGTTGAACAAGATCATGGTCAAGAATAGGTACCTAATTCGACATACTGATGACCTTCTAGGCCAGTTGAAGGGGGCCAAATATTTCAGCAAGATTGACTTAAAGTTTGGTTATCACTAGGTTCCTTTCGAACCCTTCGATGTGTCAAAGAATACCTTCAAATTCAAGGAGGGCCTTTTTGAATGGTTGGTCATGCCTTTTGGGTTGACAAATGCCCTGGAAACCTTCATGAGATTGACGAAAGACATCTTGTGACCCTTCACCAATGCATCTGTGGTGGTGTATTTAAATGAAAACTTGATTTTCAGCTAGAGTTGGGAAGAGCACCTCCACCATATTTGAGAGGTCCTCCAAACTGATGCAGGAGCATCCAACACTCTTAGTCAAAGGGAGGAATCCAAAGTGGAGCGAAGAGGAAGACGTGGACCAGGGGAGCAAAACAAGGAAAAATTTGTTTTAAAACAGATTTAAATATGGAAAAAGATGGATAAAAGTCTTGAGGAAACTTATCAATGTAATCTGCAATGTGTTATATGCATGTATGCATATGAGAGCTTTAGGGCTTTTACTAGAGGATTGATCGGATCCTTTTGTGATCCGATCCAACAATTCTTCCATATATATATGTGTGTGTGTGTGTGTGTGTGTGTCATGAACTTGCATGTTCAAGAGAGAGAGAGACAGTCATAGACAAAGCTTTGAAAACCAGAGTGTTAAAAATGTAGTCGAGAGCAGACTCTGTTCTAAGGCTAAAATGCCTTAACTGTAATTGTGATGCATATATTATAATAAATGCGTGTTGTGTGTTTGCAGCATGTATGTGTAATATGTCTCTTTTCAACTCTGTTTTGTATATGTGTGAATGGTTTAAATCCTGATTGAATGCATGTGATCAACCATCGACCATTGTAGGGTTGATGGCGATCCATTGATTAGTGAGATATTATTTATATGAGTATTGTGCAGATTGTGGTGAAACTGGATTTAACTGCAGAACCCATCAAAGGCATGTGTAAACTGACTTACACTGAGAAATTGCGAAAAACCCCTTAGTGTATCCATAAAGTGGACGTGAAATTTCATACAGAATAGCCTATACCCTTATCGGGTCCAGAAGACATACCGAGTCGGCGTTTTAAACGGAAGAGGTCCAACCATTGAGTAGTACGACTGCGATAATCCAATGGATGTTGGACCATCGGATCCAAAGTTCTGATCGACGGTTCGGATGCGATCAACAATCGCATATCAGAGAGATCAAAGGACCAACGACAGTGGAATGATGGAACACCGATGAGCGATGAGCAATGTGGCAATGTCGCCGATAGACAAATCAGTGATTGTGTCAATCAGAGTTTGGAGGAGGAGCTTGGCAGAGGCGGACCCGACGATATGTAGATTTGGGTATATATAATTTAAAGTCCAGTGTATTAGATTCGGAGGAGGATTTCCATGCTTTTCCCGTATTCCAATAGTTAAATGGATTGTGGGGTTTTAGGCTTGAACGTCGATAGTGTATGGGATTCTGATAATGTAATAGCTCTGATGAAGTGTAAGTCCATGGTTAAAGGCTTTAGGCCTTATGAACGCTTTTGATAGGCTTTGTGGGCCATAACCCATAGGCCTAAGGATTGATTTTGTTTAAGGGAAGGGATTTGGATTAAACCCCAAAGTCTCATTTCCATCATTTTGTATCAGAGCAAGGAAAGTTTCCTGCGAGAAGAAGGACGAAGAATGCAAGCAGAGCAGAAGAAGATTTTGCGTAGAAAGGAAGGTTAAAGGATTCTAGAGAGAAAGAAGAGGAGCAGGAGGTATAGTTGATAGAGCTGAAAAGTTATGGTCTTTTTTGTCACATCGAGAATGACAACAGGAGGTGAGAAGATTACAACAAACCTAGAGCATGAGTGCTCATGGGGTTCCAGAGGAGAGAACCTGAAGGATGCCAAAAGACCGAGTGAGGAGGGCTTGGTGAGGTATCATGTAGCAGGAGCAGACTGTTACTACAGAGGTTTGGTTGTAGCTCATAGAAGACCATGAAGATAGTTCCACTAAAGAAGTGAAGAATGCAGTGGGTAGAATTGCTAAGGACAAGGAGAAGCATATGACCAGGAGGTCATAATTTTTTGTGCCTCGGGATTCTGATGTAGGAGCATCTAGCACCCTTAGTCAAAGGGAGGAATCCAAAGTGGAGCGAAGAGGAAGACGTGGACCAAGGGAGAAAAATAGGGAAAATTTTGTTTTAAAATAGATTTAAAGATGGGAAAGATGGATAAAAGTCCTGAGGAGACTTATCAATGTAATCTCCCATGTGTTATATGCATGTATGCGTATGAGAGCTTTAGGGCTTTTACTAGAGGATTGATTGGATCCTTCCGTGATCCGATCCAACAATGCTTCCATATATGTGTGTGTGTGTGTGTGTGTGTGTGTCATGAACCTGCGTGTTCAAGAGAAAGAGAGAGAGAGTGATATACAAATCTTTGCAAACCTGAGTGTTAAAAATGTAGTCGAGAGGAGACTCTATTCTAAGGCTGAAATGCCTTAGCTGTAATCGTGCTGCATATATTATAATAAATGTGTGTTGTGTGTTTACAGCGTGTTTGTGTAATATGTCTCTTTTCAACTCTGTTTTGTATATGTGTGAATGGTTTAAATCTCGATTGCATGCATGTGATCGACCATCGACCACTGTAGGGTCGATGGCGATCCATTGATTAGTGAGATATTGTTTATATGAGTATTGTGCAGATTGTGGCGGAACTGGATTTAACCGCAAAACCCATCAAAGGCGTGTGTAAACCGACTTACACTGAGAAATCGTGAAAAACCCCTTAGTGTATCCGTAAAGTAGACGTGAAATTTCATACAGAATGGCCTATACCCTTATTGGGTCTGGAAGACATATCGAGTCGGCGTTTTAAACGAAAGAGGTCCAACCATTGAGCAGTGCGACTGCGATAATCTGATGGATCCTGGACCGTCGGATCCAAAGTTCCGATCGACGGTTCAGATGTGATCAGCGATCGCATATCGGAGAGGCCAAAGGACCAACAACAGTGGAATTATGGAACATCGATGACCGATGAGTGATGTGGCAATGTTGCCAATAGACAAATTGGTGATTGCGTCAATTGGAGTTCGGAGGACGAGCTTGGCAGAGGCGGACCCAATGATATGTAGATTCGGGTATATATAATTTAAAGTCTAGTGTATTAGATTCAGAGTGGGATTTCCATGCTTTTCCTATATTCTGATAGTTAAATGGATTGTGGGATTTAAGGCTTGAATGTTGATAGTGTATGGGCTTCCGATAGTGTAATAGCTTCAATGAAGTGTAAGTCCATGGTTAAAGGTTTTATGCCTTATGAATGCTTCCGATAGGGTTTGTGGGCCATAACCCACAGGCCTCAGGATCGATTTTGTTTATGGGAAGGGAATTTGATTAAACCCCAAAGTCTCATTCCCATCACAAACCCTATGACAACACAAGATGTGTGCCAATTTAGAGAAATGCACTTTTGGCATGACCCAAGTTTAATATATGGGATACATAATTGACGAGTAAGGTGTGGATGTGGACCCAGCCAAGGTACAAGTCATTCAGAATTAGCTAGCCACAACCACTCTAACAAAGCTCCACAACTTTCTAGGTCTTGCCAATTTCTTCCCCAGGTTCGTGTTGGGGTTCTCTCATATCAGTTGGTGTTAGAAAAGTATCTATTACAGAGCAATGGAACACATAAATATATTGTAAAAATATAAACATAGAAAACACATAAAACAAGAGAGACATAGATATACGTGGTTCACCCAATTTGGGCTACGTCCACAGAGAAATAGCCAGTCCTTCCTTTTATATTATCCAGCAAACTTAAGAGATACAACCTATAGTAGATCTGTTGTAATTCCCTCTTTGCTCTCACACAATCTTCTCTCTCTTTCTCACTCAGAATACAGATCTACATAAACACAATAAAATTCCCTCATATATAGCGAGGGGTTGCCTTCTAAGGAAAAAAATCCTAAATTAAACATAACTTCTACTGTTAGATCTCCGCCTAATGAACAACCCAGATTGACTACGAAATTACAACATTTTACAAGGTAATTTTACATCTATTTTTAGCTTCAGGGCTGCTGCCCCCAATCCCCAACCAGGGGGGTCTCCAAATAATCGTCATCGCCCCCCCTGGACCCCCCTGGAAGCATACATTTTAAGGGCAATGTTGCTACCACATTACGAACTGGGTCCTAATGTGGCGATACCTCTGAATAAAGAAGATAATAACTCTCCACACCCAACAATCTCCCACTTGGAGACTGATTATAGAAACTCCACCACTGCTTCATTTGTTGGAAAATGACTCCACTTTGGACCTGGCTATTTCTCTTCTTCTTCATCATACTTGAAGACCAATTGAAACTAAGCGGAATCTTAGTTTTTCACTGGTTACAACTTTTGTTAACATATGTGCAAGATTTTGGCTGGTGTGTATCTTTTCTAGCTTCAACTGTCCATCTTCCAACACTTCCCATATGAAATGGTACTTGAGCTATATATGTTTAGTATTAGAATGAAATGCAGAGTTCTTTGAAAGATGTATGGCACTCTGGCTGTCACTGTATAACCTTCCCAACTCCTGCTTCTTACCCCATTCATCCACAAAATTTTGTAACCAAATCATTTCTTTACTAGCCTCTGTATCAGCAACATACTCTGCTTCCGTGTTGAGAGTGCAACAAAGCTTTGTAGTTTTGAAACCCAACTGAAAATTGTTCCACCTATAGTAAACACATACCCTGTTGTGCTCCTCCTGTTATCACTATCACCCACCATATCTGCATCAACATATCAATGTAGAGAAATGTTTGAACGACCAAATCATAATGATTGATTTGTGGTACCTCTCAAATACCTGAGAATCCACTTCACTGCCATCCAATGTTCTTTTCTTGGATTGTTCATGTACCTTCTTACAAATCCCACTACATGTGCAATATCAGGCCTTGTGCAGACCATTGCATACATTAATCTTCCAACTATTGATTCCTATGGAACTTTAGACATATAAGTCATTTCTTCGTGAGGTTTGGGACACACTTCCTTAATTAGTTTGAAATGGCTAGCCAAAGGTATACTAATTGGTTTTGCATTTTGCATATTAAATCTTTTCAAAACCTTTTCTATGTACTCACTCTGAGACAATGCTAATTTTCAATTCTTCATATCTCTAGTTATTCTCATACCAAGGATTTCTTTTGCAGCACCCAAATCCTTCATTGCAAATGAGTTCGCTAATTTTCTTTTGAGCACATTTATTTCTTGCATGTTAGAACCTGTACAAAACATGTCATCTACATACAATAACAATATAATATCACTACCATGATTTTGCCTTTTGAGATAAACACAATGATCTAAGTGACATCTAGTATAACCTTGTTTAGACATAAACCTATCAAATTTTAGATACCACTACCTTGGAGCCTGTTTTAATCCATATAAACTCTTCTTCAACCTGCACACTAGTTTTTCCTTCCCATTTATGCCATATCCTTGTGGTTGTTGCATATATATCTCTTCCTCCATATCCCCATGGATAAAGGTTGTCTTTACATCTAACGGATCAAGATGCAAAACTTCAACTACTACAAGACTTAAAATAGTTATGATTGAAGTCATTTTAACAACACGAGGATATATCTCATCAAAGTCTATACCATTTTTCTGGGCAAACCCCTTCACCACAAGTCTAGCTTTATACATTTTTCTACCTCCATCTTCTTCCTTCAACCTGTAAACCCATCTATTATGTAATGTTGTTTTACCTGCAGGAAACCTGACTAAGTCCAAAGGCACCTTCACTTTTTCTGTGATCTCATCAAGCACTGTGTATTCTCTTTTTTCTTTTTCTTGTGTCTTTTCCTGCATTTGATCGCTATACAAAACCTTTTAAGTGAATATAAAATCTGTGCTCCTAATGATTTTGTGTTTTTCATAATCATAAAATCAATAACCAAAATAATTAACACCATATCCAATAAAGGTACATTTATTTGATTTTGCCTCAATCTTTGTTCTATTTTCTTTATTAATGTGGATAAAGGCTTTACAACCAAAAGTATTTAAAAATAAGTAGTTTACCTTTTTACCTGTCCATGCATCCTCTGGAATAGAACCATCCAAGGAACTTGAAGGACCTCTGTTTATTAGATAAACAACAGTATCTAGAGCATTTTCCCAAAAGTGTAAAGGAAATCTTGCCTGCAATCTCATGCATCTTGCACGCTCCATGATTGTCCTATTCATCCTTTCTGACACACCTTTTTCATGTGGTGTTCCTGGAACTGTCTTCTCTCTGCGAATTCCATTCTCTGAACAGTACCTATCAAAATCTTTACTACAATATTCACCTCCATTGTCTGATCTGAGACACTTCAACCTTTTTCTTGTCTCATTCTCAACCAAAGCTTTCCATCTCTTCAAAGTATCAAATACACCAAATTTATTTTGAATACAATAAATCCAAGTTTTTCTGGTTGCATTATCAATAAAATTAACATAATAATGAGAGCCACCGAGAGATGATACCTGAGTAGGTCCCCATACATCTATATCCACAAGCTCTAATTTTTCACTCTTCTTTCCTTTCCCAACTCTGAGGAATTTGACTCTCTTCTGTTTTCCATAAACACAATTCTCACAAAATTTTAAATCAACATGCTTCAAACCCGGGAACAAATTTCTTGACTGAAGAATATGCATCCCCTTCTCACTCATGTGCCCAAGCCTATGATGCCATAATTCTGCATCTTCTCCTGTAGAGGTTAAAGCATTAATAGAATTAGAAATGCCATTGCATAAATATAATGTACCAACCTTTTCTCCTTTTTCTATTACCAGGTCTCCTTCAGTGACATTCCACGTTTTATCTGTAAAATTAGTCACACAGCCTTCACCTCCCAACTGCCCTATTGAAATCGGATTTTTCTTCAGATCTAGAAAATGCCTTACCTCCTTCAATAACCATTGATTTTTGTTTTGCTGTTTTATGAAAATTGTACCCATTCCAATGATTTTATAGGGTTTATCATCACCCAATCGAACTTGTCCAAAATCTCCTTCAACATAATCATGAAAATGTTTCCTATCAGGTGTGGCATGGAATGAGGCCCTTGAATCTACCACCCATGCATCAATAATATTTTCTAATGAAAGAATCAAAGCATCTTGCAACACATCACCTGTCACATTCACTTCACGATCTTTTTCTTGTTGCGTGTCTCCTTCTTTTTCGTTCCAATACTTGCAGTCTTTCTTCAGGTGTCCTTTCCTCCCACATTTCCAGCACACTATCCCCGATCTAGACTTGGAACTACCTTTCCTTGGTTTACTGCAATATCCTAGGCTCTTTCCTCTTTCCATTTTTCTTCCCCTAGTCTCTGTAGTCAAAGCATTACCTGATGTTTCACCAGAGCTTTTCCGTCGCATTTCCTCACTAAGGATTTCACCGACAACATCATCAAATTTTAAAATACTAGATCCACAGACAAAGTTACTAATGGACATAACTAAACCATTCCAACTTTCTGGCAATGAGCACAGAAATAACAAAGACCTAACTTCATCATCAAAAGCTACCCCTAAAGAACTTAACTGACTGGTAACTGTATTAAATTCATTTAAATGATCAGCAATAGATCCACCTTTTGACATCTTCATATTAAATAAATGGTTCATAAGAAATACCTTATTTGAGACCGAGGGTTTTTCATATAATTGGGTCAATGCCGACATTAAACCCTTTGTTGTTATTTCCTTTGAAATATTAAAGGCTACCGACGCCGCTAGGCACAACCGTATCATTCCAATTGCATTTGTTTTGAGAATATCCAATTATGTGTCCATCATACTTGTCGTCTTCTTTGTCTTTACACTCAATGGTGGGAACATATCTTTCTGATGTAGATAATATTCCATCTACATCTTCCACAGTTGATAGTTTTGGCCGTTAAATTTTTCGACCCTAAACCTACCATCTTCTATCATTGCTCCCACTCAAACTAGGAACCCTTCTCTCCTGTGAGATTATAAGCCAAATAGAGCTTCGGCTCTGATACATGTTTTTAGAAAATTATATATTACATAGCAATGGAACACATAAAATATATTGCAGAAATATAAACACAGAAAACACATAAAACAAGAAAGACACAGATATATGTGGTTCACCCAATTTGGGCTACGTCCATGAGAAACAACTAGTCCTTCCTTTTATATTATCAAACAAACTGAAGAGATACAACATACAGCAGATCCATTGTAATTCCTTCCTCGCTCTGACACAATCTCCTCTCTCTTTCTCATTCAGAATACAGATCTACATAGACGCAATACAATTCCCTCATATATAGTGAGGGGTTTCCTTCTATGGAAAAAAGACCCTAAATTAAACATAAATTTTATCGTTCGATCTTCGCCTAATGAACGGCCTAGATTGACTACGAAATTAAAACATTTTACAAGGCAATTTTACATCTATTTTTAGCTTCGGGGGCACTGCCCCAAATCCCCCATCGAGGGGGACTCCAAATAATCATTGTTGACCCCTGCTGGACCCCCTTGATAGTGTACATTTTATGGCTACTGCCACGTTACGAACTAGGGTCCTAATGTAGTTATAACTTTGAATAAAGAAGATAATCAAGCTCCACACCCAAGACTTGGCCTTTAAGTGAAGTCACCAAGTTCGAAGTGAAAGAAACATTATTTTGTTACGAAACCGAATAGAAGGAACTTTTTGAGTTGAAGCATCGCTTCTGCTTTGCACGAGTGCTCACATTACCATACATGCAACAACCATTTGAGATTGAGACAGATGCCTCCAACTATGTTATTGGTGTAGTTCTTACTCAGCAGGGGCATCCACTGGCTTACCACACTGAGACACTTTCAGACATAGTCTGAAAGTATCCCACCTATGAAAAATAAATGTATTCCATTGTACAGGACTTTCATCAATGGAAGGATTACATTTTGGGGAAGGAAATGGTCATCCACATAGACAAATGACCCTTGCAGTTCATACATACACAAGGGAAGTTGCAAAATGATCGCCATCATAAATGGTCCACATACATGACACAATTCCACTTGAAAATTAGTATAATAAGGGAAGCACCAATAATGTTGCAGACAACCTCAGCTGACCACCAATCATGGTGTTGATCATTGTGCTCAAATTCTGTGGGCATGAGACTTCGAGGTGGCTGCATCCTTAGAAGAGCAACCCAGAATTTGGTAGCACATACCAGACACTCCTAGAAGGTATGAAAGCTCCAAATTTTTAGCTCCATGATGCATTTTTATGCCACCAGGGACACGTTTGTGTTCCTTCAAGTGACCGTGTCAAGATGATTTGGGAGGCGCACTATAGTCAGGTCACTGGACATTTCGGAGTAGAGAAAATAGTGTTAGTACTGCAAAAGTATTTTTATCAGTCAAACCTTCATCAAAATGTTGGGAAATACATTAGATCTTGCACTGCCTATGCCATTTCCAAGCCAACCATCAAGAAGCAAGGGCTATATACTCCTCTCCCTACTCATAGTCAACCTTGCAAATCCATTTGCATGGATTACATGTCAGGTCTTCCTTATACTAAGGACAACAACAATTGTGTTTTAGTGGTCATCAACGGATTCTATAAGATGGCCATTCTTGTGGTCTACAAGAAGAATATCACAATAGAGACCACTACTTAGCTCTTCTTTGAACGAATGTGGGTACACTTTGGGATCCCACAGTTCATTGTCTCAGATCAAGACAACATATTTCTAAGTGCATTTTGGTTAAGTCTCTGGTCGATGTTGGATAAAAAACTTACTAAGTCTACAACATTCCACCTACAAACTAATGGCTAAACAGAGGTCATGAATAGGATGATCGTACAGATTATGTACATGTACAACTCGAAGCATCCACGCGCATGGGATGAAATCCTCCCCTATATCTAGTATAACTACAAGAAAGCTCTCCATAGCTCAACGGGCCACATCCCCTTTTAGGTAGGGTTGGGATTTCAGCCATTATGTCCCATTGATGTGTCCATACCATTTGCAACTACTCAGGCAAATTTGGCTCACATATAGTCTGAAGTCGATAGGGCTAAAAAATTCATTAAGCGCATTCAACACATCCATTAGCAAGTGCATGACATATTGGATACAGCCAATGTTAAGCACAAGCAGTGCCATGATCAACATCGGGTGTCACACAAGTTTTAGGTGGGAAACAAAGTTTGGTTACATTTGCAGAAAGAACACCTCACTGAAGGAGCGCCTCACTAGAACCCACCACAAGCTTCACCCACTCTGATATATGTCATACACCATCACTAAGGTTGTAGGGGACAATGGATTCGAGCTTAGCATTCCACCATTCCTTCGTATGCACCCAATGTTCAATGTAGACCGCCTTTGGCCATACTTTCAACCATTGTTGGACACATCCGACATTTCAGAACAACTCACACCAATAGAGCTAAACTCACACTACATGGAACATGCCACAACTAATCAGATCATGGACATGAATATCAAGAACACTCACCAATAGAGGATCCATATATATCAAGTTTCCAAAGCAGGCCAACTCCTTCATCGGGGCAAAGTGGTTCACCAGGGACCATGTTTAACAAAAAATTCCTCACATCATGCAGCCCTTGCACGCAATGGGGACCATTGATTCCTAAGGAGGGAGGACTGATCCAGGTGGATATTGGTGGTCACCTACCTATTCCACCTATACCTCTAGTCAATTTCATCTGTTTCCTTGTTTATTGCAGCATTTACTATTTTTAGCAGTTTGTCATGTCCTGAACTTTCAGAGCTATTTTCCCCCCTAAACAATGTTTTGTGAGGTCCACAGCAGGCCCATATCCATAAGTATGCTTGCCACAAATTATATAGTACTTAGAGGGATCTTTCCAACAAGGTATTGTACATGAAAAACATATATAATATGACCAAGTTATGACGTAGGGAAGTTGGCTACCCAACTAACCCTAATGGGGCCCACCAACTCTTCTTGTTACAACTCCTCAGGTTAGGGTTTTGGTTGTTTATGGTTTTCCCTTGTTGTTCAACAATAAATGGTCCCTTGAGCCTCATTGTAACACAGTTCAGAGTTATGTAGCTACCACATCTGTTCTCATATAAAAGCTATCATCACCCCAGCTAGTTTATTTCCATTCTATTTGTAAGCATATTTTAGTATTAGATATTAATGAAATGAAGGGTTATTTCTGTTGCATCTCTGTATTTATGGTTATATCTGAAATTTTTCACGTTCCTATTTAAGTTTGGATTAATATTTTTATTTTAAAAAAGTGCATCGTGCATTAACGAGATAGAGACCATTGACATCACTATACATTATCCACAATTGATGATCCATTAAGTATTTGTTGTAATCCTTTGCGGTTAGAGTATATAGTTATGATTAGGAAATAGATTAGGTATTTCAAGTATTTTTTAGTTATGGATATATAATTGTATCCCTTCAAATCTAATTGTATAAATATGTGCTTGAGCGTTTAATAATATCATAACAGAATACTATGTTTTCTATCATGGATTCTCCAGACACTTGTGAAAGTGGTATCAGAGCAGGGTTTCAGAATAAAATTGAAGTGTCCAGATCAAACTCTATTATTGCATAAGTTGCAACTTGTCATGAAAATTTGGCCTCAGAGTGATCTGGCTCGCAGTGTGACCTGACGGATGACCTCGTGAAGTTGATTGGATGACAGCGGAAGCATTGGTAATTTATTTGACATTTTTGGTTTTGGTGGTTTTGGAAGTCACCACCTGGGACAACTATTTGGTGGTTTTGAAAACTCAGCTTGTTTCCTTTGCAATTCATGATAGCCAATCATTTTTTTTGAATGGTTTTTTCAAATCTATCATACGGGACCACTACCCATGTTATACATTGATGCAAGGGGTGTCTCCATGGACTGTTGGATCATAGGATACACACGATAGATAATCTCTAACCGTTTATGGATCGTTGTATGTCGTAATGTGCCATTGTCTATTGACCATGACTTTGGATGTCATCAGTTGTAGTCCCATATGTGGAACCTCATCAGTGGAACCTGTGGTTGCTCGGTGTTGTTTGTAAATAATTTTATAAATTATGGGAGAAGTTTTGAGTCTTCCTACCATCTATTCATGTGGTTGGTCTACCTTTTTTAGGCCGAAGTCTCAAGCACCACAATTTCCAAGTGTCAAATTTCCTTGTACACTTAAGTAGGAGGCCCGAGTGTTTAATAAAACCATACATGTTGAATGCGTTGGTCCCACCATTCAAATGTCATTACTTGGATTTTTTAAATGTTGTTCATTTGATGTGGTTGCAAGGTTATGAGACGTTGCTAGATTAGATTACTTTACAGTTGATTGTTATTGATCTGTAAATAAAATTTATGCCCAGTTGAAACAGAAAGGTTTTCAAAAAGAAGGGAGTTCTATACAATTATATTTTTTACAGTTATTTTATCTACAAAAGATGAATTATTTTGTATCTTTAGTTTGCATTGTTCTATCTAGAAAGAAAATTACCAAGAATGGTACCAAAAAATAAAAAATACACTTATTTTTAATGATCTGTGGGATGTTGTGAAGGAAAAGGAGGTAATGCACCAGAAACACCTTATGAGGAAAAACAATTACCAATTTGCGAGTAGGGATAAAAAGGCCCATGCTTTAATTTCTACTTCAGTCTAAGAAGAGGTAAGAAGATACATTATTCAGATTAAAACAACATATGATGCAATAGAAAAATTAAAAGAGCTTTATGATTCACATTCTGAATTCGAGATAATATAGTTACTATTGAGGTTGTTTAATATGGAAATGAAAGATAATGATCCATTAAAACTTGCTTCTGAAATTAAAGCCATCAATCATGAAACTGAATCTACTAGAGTAAAATTTGATCTTCAGCTCACTCCCTTTATAAAAACTCTTTACCTTGCTTATTCTCACTACTTGGAATCTCTCCAATCTAGCGAAGAGTTCAAATATTTATATTTTGATAAACTAGTAGGGAAAATTGTAGAAAGAGAGAAGGATTTTGGTATGAAAGAAACGCTACATAATTCCAATACTGAAACATTATGTCTTTCTCAAAAAGACCAAAAACCTCAGAAGAATTTGTCATAAATACTAAGGGTAGAAAAGAATGAGGAAGGCGGAATTATAGAGATAGGGGGGGGGTAAAAATAATCAAGGAGATAAATAGTGTAATGATAAACAAAAAAATGTTTATGATAAAATAGTTGGAAAATGCTTTAGATGTGGTAAAATTGGACATACTACTGCAAATTGTAAAATTCCTAGGGAGAAATTAAAAAAAGAAGAGAACAAATGCTTGATAAGAAATATCAACTAATTCCAGAAAAGGAACATTCTTCCCAGAATGCACATTATGTTGTTCCCATTGTAATTTTAATATGGAAGATATATTTAGTACCTCTTTTTATTCATGGAATGATAGTTGGATTTTAGACATAGGTGTCACTCATCACATGACCTTTAGAAGAGATTTGTTTAAAAAAATTAGTGTTAATACTAATGGAGTAGTGTATTTTGCTTATAAGTCTCAATTCAGACCATCATGGATTGGTTATATTCAGTTAAAAATTCCTAGACTTGCAGATTATACTTTAAATGATATTCTTTACATTCAACGGTTCCAAAGGAATTTATTATCTCTTGTACAAATAAGAAAACAGGGACATTCCATTCACATGTTTGATTGTAAAGTGGAAATTTGAAGAGAAGCTGACAATAATCGTGTAATGAATGGTATAGAAGAAGATAAATTGTTGAAGTTGAAAGGTATGTCATCTGTTGCATTAAATTCTAATCATTTAGTTCAGAAAAAAATAATACTTTGTCAACATCTTTATTGTGGTCGACACGCTTTGGGCATATTAATTATGAAAGTACTAAAATTATGAGACAATAGGGGATTAAGGGACTTGCAACAGCTCCAAGAAAATTGACTCCATGTAATGCTTGTATATTGGGGAAGCATCACAAACAGTCTTTTCATAATTCTACTTCTAGAGCTACAAGGAAATTAAGTCTCATACACTCAGATTTGTGTGGACCTATGTCTATACCAACTGCTAATGGAAATAAATACATACTAACATTTATTCATGATTATTCAAGGATGTGTTGGATCTATCTACTTAAAAAAAAATCACAAGTTTTTGATGTGTTTAAAAAATTTCATTTCTTGATTACAAATGAAGCTCAGCTTAATATTGGTACTATAAGAACTGATAATGGGGGAGAATATACTTCACATGTTTTTTAAAGATATTTGCAAGAGAATTACATCAAACACCAAACCACAATACCTTATAATCCACAACAAAATGGTGTTGTAGAACGAATGAACAGAACATTGCTCAATATGGTTAGATCAATCATGTTTTTTAAGAATGTAAAATTGATGCTTTGGGGAGAAGCAATGCTCTATGAAGCCTATATTAGAAATTGATGTCCTTCCTCTAACATCAACAACAAAACTCCATATAAAATGTGGTATAATCGTCTTCCTGTTGTTCAACATTTCAGAATTTTTGGTTCTCAATGTTATGCTTTCATTCCTAAACAACAAAGAAATAAATTGAGTGAAAGAGGAAGAAAATGTATATTTTTGGGGCATTATCTGACTTCTCAGGCATACAGATTGTATGATGAAGAGAATAAGAAGTTTATTTTGTCAAGAGATGTAGCTTTTCTTGAATTTGATAAAGATACACTCATCATTGATAGGCAACTTAATCAATTGGAGAAGTATGTGCCTAAGAAGTTTTATTATGAATCATATAATATTCTTCCACATCCTGAAGGGGGGATTCCCAGTCTATGGGTTTTCCTTCTCTCAATGATGATAATAATTTTGTTACTAGAGAGAAATTGGATGATAAAAGTGTTTCTACAAGGACAACAGGGATAGAAACAACAAAAATAGAGAGTGGGACAGAATGTAATGAAGAGTTTGTTTCACAAGATGAGAAAATTCCTTCACAACCTCTACGAAGATCAACACGTATTAAAACATTTCCAAGGGAATACAATGAGTTTGAGATAGGGAGTTCTTCAGGTAACTATTCTCATTGTGAATTTATTTTTTCTATTAATTGTGAACCTATTTGTTTGGAAGAAGTTGCTAGTTATGATCAGTGGAAAAATGCAATGCAAAATGAATATGATGCTCTCATAAAAAAATGGCACATGGAGGCTCGTGGATCCTCCTGTTGGCATCAAAACTATTGGGTTCATTTGATAAGCACAAGGCAAGACTTGTAGCAAAGGGATATGCACATAAAGACGATGTTGACTATACATAGGCATTTTCTGCTACAACTAAATGGGGCACTATTACATCGTTGTTTGCTATTGCAGCTCAAAAAGAATGGGAAATTCATCATATGGATGTTAAAACTACTTTTTTAAATGAGGATTTGAAAGAAGATGTTTATATCTTTCAACCATAAGGTTTTTCTGTTAAAGGGAAAGAACAAAAGGTAGGAAAATTAAAGAAGTCTTTGTATGGATTGAAACAAATTCCACGTGCATTGTATGAGAAACTAACTAAACATCTTCTTAAGCTAAATTCTAAGCATTTTGACCTAGATGATGCAACTCTCTTTGTTAAGAAAGTTGGAAGATCAGTTATATATCTAGTTGTCTATGTTGATGATTTGATTATCACAGTGAACAATGATGAATATATACCATCTATTAAGAAGGAATTGCAAAAGGTTTTTGATATGACATATTTAGGTTTACTTCATTATTATCTTGGAATTGAAGTTGATAAAAAACCACAACATATTTTTATCTATTAGAAGAAATAGGTTGGAAAATTATCGAGAAAATATAGTATGATGGACTGTAATCCTGTTGCTACAGCAATGGAGCATAATTTCAACTCACTTCAGAAGAAGGAAAACCATTTGAAGAACCAACAAAGCATAGGCAACTTGGTGGAAGTTTGATTTATTTATCTATTACTCGTCCTGATGTAACTTTTTTTGTTGGAATACTTTCCATATTTATGCACCATCCTTGTGAGGGACATTGGGTAGCAGCAAAAACAATTATGAAATATTTAAAAGAAACTCAAACTTATGACATCAAATATTCCAAAGTTTTAGACTTCCATCTAGCTAGTTATTTAGATTTTGATTTTGATGGAGATAGGGAGAATGTAGTCTCTCCTTCTAGTTATTTGATGAATCTTGGACCAGAAACCATCAGTTGGATATCACGCAAGAAATCTATTCCTTCTGATTCTACCAGCAAAGCCGAATATGTTGCAGCAACTAAAGCTACAAAAAAAATCATTTGGCTTCAAAAAATACTTGAAGATTTGTAGAAGAAACAAAAAGCTTCAACTCCTCTACTTGTTGACAACTCTTCTGCAATTCAATTGTCCAAGAATCCAAATTTTCATGATTGAACCAAACATATCAACACCAAGTATCATTTGATTCAACATCATGTAGAGGCCAAAACAATTTATCTGACACAATGTCCAATTTAAGAACAAATTGCAGATATTTTTACAAAAGCATTAGGGAGTGAAAAGTTTGAAAAATTTAGATCTTTACTTGGTATGCGAGATGTCCCTTCAGATTAAGGGTGGAAATGTTGTAATCCTTCGGAATTATTGTATATAGTTATGATTAGGAAATAGATTAGGTATTTCCAGTAATTTTTTAGTTATGGAGATATAATTGTCTCCCTTCAAATATGATTGTATAAATATGTGCTTCAGTGTTTAATAATATCATAACAAAATACTATGTCTTTTATCATGGAATTCTCCAGAAACTTATAACAGTATTAATCGATGAAAGGAATGATATGCAGTCAGAGAATTTAAACCACGGTCCCATTGATTCATAAATTTGTAGTCGCTGTCAAATACGTCTGACACGTTTATTAATTTACAGTACACTGAAGCCACAGATTATGGTATCAAATCTAATATGTATTAAATACTACATTTACCAAAGGATGGTGTCCAGTCTCGAAACCCGTAGCCAAGGATGTAACGGCAGGGTTGACGTCACCCGAAAATTTACTATAAGAACAGAATGTTAACTATATAAAATTACAAAAATTTCTATAATACTAACTAACTAATACAATTTGACTAATCATAAATATCACTTCACAAGCAGTGACATAAAAGTTATATTTATAGTTGCCTATAAAAACTAGACTTTCCACTTTTTATTAATTATTTTCTCACAATATTTTAATTTGAATGTTCCACTTAACTCTATATAATTAAGAAAAATTATTATCAATTAATCCCTCAAAATAATATTAAAAAATTGCAATACCTAAAATATTAAAAATTATGTCTTTTATATTAGATCTCAAACTTGTATGATCCATATCCATAATATTTTAGGCTTTAATCACATGTTATAGAATTGGTTGAGTTTCCAACCAACTAATGTGGTGTTTTATATTATTAATACTCTTTTTCATATGTTGTAACTTTTGCTCTATTAACGATTTCCAATAAATAAAAGGAAAAAATATATTTATATTTATATTTATAATATGTTATTAACACAATTTTAACTGTTTTTATATATTTACTAATTTTCATTTCTTTACTCTAACTTTCTTATTCTCATATCATCTTACACTAAAGACTAACAGAAACGTGGACGAACATTCGACCTTCACAAAATAATATATGAATTTTTTTCCTGTTGATAAAATTATTTCAGTATCAGAAAATAATATATGGTTTTTTTCCCGTTGGTAAAAATATTTAAAAATGAGCTTGACAATATATATATATAAAGATATAAAGATGAGGCGTAGGAAAATAGAAGTTTAGACTATGGCTAATTTAAAAACTATAATACAAGAAAAAGAAACATCTTTCAATATAGGTTAAAACTTAAAAATTAATAATAAATAAATGAATTTGCCTGTTTTGTAAACAAATACAACTACAAGAGATTTTGAACGTTATTATACCAAGCGGCACAGATAAAATGCTCATCTGTTAAGTGAAGGCATCAAGTGGGAAACTGCTTACGTGATTTTTACCAATTTAAATTACATATGCATCTTATTGAAATACTCTGTAACGATACTAAGATTAGTTGCAGCAATTCAATTTTACACTGCAATATACAAACATTTTCAACGATGTACGTTTGGAAGCATATTTATATAAGACATATAAAGAACTTTTAATATTGGTAATATACCTACAACATTGTTGAAAAGAACTGTGGGTCATGCAACGTTTGCCTAAACATAAAGCTTATCACTGTGGATGCCTGAGCTGTATAGCAGCGGCCTGCTGAGATTTCTCTAACTAAAGCCGGGATAGGGCGAGATTTAACTGCCCGTGCACATCATTGTTATACTGTGCTCGATTTTGCTGTTTCGACGGTATTGCCTTCTTCCGGAGAGTTCGGGTAGGCGGTGCCGCCGTTGAAGTTGGGAGGTGCCGGAGGTGTTTGGCCCTCTCTCTCAGCAGGTTTTTCTGTATTTTGCCGGTGCCAGTCTTGGGCAGATCCGTGAAGACGACAACTTTGGGAACCATGTAATGCGGCAGCTTCTCTCTGCAGAACGACACAATCTCTTTTTCTTTTATGATGCTTCCATCGTTGTCCTTCGTCTTTATAAAGGCGCAGGGCGTGCAACGACGGCGGCCTCGGAAACAGTAGGGTGGGTGTACAGAACGGATTCGACCTCCACACTGCTGATGTTTTCTCCACCGGAGATTATGACGTCCTTTGAACTGTCCTTTATCTCCACATACCGTCCCGATGGACAACGCCAACGTCAAGTGTGGAACCACCCACCAGCAAACGCCTCGGCGGTGCTCTCGGGGTCGTGGAGATACCCCTTCATGATGCTCCTGCCTCTGAACATTATCTGGCCCATACTCTCTCCATCCCGCGGCAAGCTGGACATCGTCACTGGGTTCTTCACGTCGACCTGGTCGAGGCTCAACACACCCACTCCTTGCCGCCCTTTGAGCACACCTCGTTGCGCTGGGGTTAGTTGAGCATCGTCCCATTCGCTGCGGATTTGGGTGGTCGAGGAGGATGTTGAAGACAATAGGCGCACAGCACAAATGAGTGACATGGTGCTGATTTATGGCTCCGTATATCTCGTCTGCAGAAGTATTGCGAATGCAGACGTTGGTTTCGCCTCGTGCTGCGATCTTCCATGTGAACGTCCAACCATTGCAGTGGAACATGGGAAGCGTCCACAGGTAAACTGGCTCTCTCCCCATTTCCCACGACACATACTACTCAGGTATGCTCCTCTGTGGCTGTACAACACTCCTTTCGGTGCTGATGTCGTCCCCGATGTGTAGTTGAGGCAGATCAACTCCCCCTCGTCCGCAGGCTTTACTGGATTGAATCGCGGATCTCCACCTCGAACCAACTCCTCGAAAGTGCTGCTGATTACCACACCAACTTGATTACATAGTCCAGCAACATGAGCAGCAGCAACGCCGTCGTCATGATCATGTATGAGGATGAGACGAGGAGTGAGGAGAGGCGATTCGAGGAGAGAGGGCGTCCCTGGCGAGAGAAAGGAGTTGGTAGTCCACCAGCAGAAGCTTCGCTTGGGAGTGAGCGAGAATGGTGGCAACGTTGCGAGCGTCAAGGCGAGTGTTTATTGTATTGAGAACAGCGCCGGCCATGGGCGACTCGTAAAGGGCAGGAACATTGGGTGCCAGAACCGAGACCACCTCGCCTTTCCCTATTTTGAAACGATCGACCAGAGACGAGGCCACACGTGTGCAACGTTGCAAGGTGTCAGCGCATGTAAAGCGAACACCACCTTGATCGTAGATTATGGATGTCCGATTTGCATACACCGTTGCCGCTCTGTGAGGAAAGCTCACCGTTGGTGAGGGAGGCACGTAATTCGCTACGCATTTCCCCTGATTCTCTATTCCCTCGTTCACCGCTTCCAATTCAACAACCTTGTTTTTTATATAGGGTTCAGAGAGATCTTTCCAACAAGGTATTGTACGTGCCAAACAGAGATAATATGACCAAGTTACAAACTCGGGAAGTTGGCTTCCCAACTAACCCCAACGGGGCCCACCAACTCTTCTTGTTACAACTCCTTAAGTTAGGGTTTTGTTTATTTATGGTTTTCCCTTGTTGTTAACAATAAATGGGCCCTTGAGCCTCATTGTAACACATTTCAAAGTTATGTAGCAACCACATCTCTTCTCAGATATAAGCTACCATCGCCCAAGCTAGTTTATTTCCATTCTATTTGTAAGCATATTTTAGTATTTGATATTAATGAAATGAAGAGTTATTTCCGTTCCATCTTTGTATTTATGGTTATATCTGTAATTTGTCGCGTTTCTATTTAAGTTTGGATTAATATTTTTATTTTAAAAAAGTGCACTGTGCATTAACGAGATAGAGACCATTGACATCACTATACATTATCCGCAATTGATGATCCATTAAGTATTTGTTGTAATCCTTTGGGGTTAGAGTATATAGTTATGATTAGGAAATAGACTAGGTATTTCGAGTATTTTTTCGTTATGGATATATAATTGTCTCCCTTAAAATCAGATTGTATAAATATGTTCTTGAGTGTTTAATAATATCATAACAGAATACTATGTTTTCTATCATGGATTCTCCAGACACTTGTACAAGTGGTATCAGAGCAGGGTTTCAGAATAAAATTGAAGTGTCTGGATCAAACTTTATTGTTGCAGAAGTTGCAATTCATCATGAAAATTTGGCCTCAAAGTGATCTCACTCGTAGTGTGACCTGGCAGATGACCTTGTGAAGTTGATTGGATGACAGCGAAAGCAATGGTGGATTTATTGGACATTTGTGGATTTGGTGGTTTTGGAAGTCACCACCTGGGACCACTACTTGGTGGTTTTGAAAACTCAGTGTGTTTCCTTTGCAATTCATCACAGCGAATCATTTTTTTCTGAATGGTTTTTTCAAATCTATCATACGAGACCACTGCCCATGTTATACATCGACGCATAGGGTGTCTCCACAGACTGTTGGATCAGAGGATACACACGATAGATAATCTCTGACCGTTGATGTATCATTGTATGTCGTAATGTGCTATTGGCTATTGACCATGACTTTGGATGTCATTAGTTGTAGTCCCATATGTGGAACCTCATCAATGCAACCTGTGGTTGCTCGGTGTTGTTTGTATGTAATTTTCTAAATTATGCGATAAGTTTTGAGTCTTCTTACCATCTATTCATGTGGTTGGTCTACCTTTCTTACGCCGAAGTCTCAAGAACCACAATTTCCAAGTGTCAACTTTCCTTGTGCACTTATGTAGGAGGCCCAAGTGTTTAATAAAATCATACATGTTGAATGCGTTGGTTCCGCCATTCAAATGTCAGTACTTGGATTTTTTAAATGTTGTTCATTGGATGTGGTTGCAAGGTTGTGAGACGTCACTAGATTAGATTACTTTACAGTTGATTGTTATTGATCTGTAAGTAAAATTATGCCCAGTTGAAATAGAAAGGTTTTTTAAAAAAAGGGAGTTCTATACAATTATATTTTTTACTATTATTTTATCTACAAAAGATTAATTCTTTTGTATCTTTAGTTGGCATTGTTCTATCTAGAAAGAAAATTACCAAGAGTGGTACAGGAAAATAAAAAATACACTTATTTTTAATGATCTGTGGGATGGAATCTGTGAAGGAAAAGGAGGTAATGCACTAAAAACACCTTATGAGGAAAAACAATTACCAATTTGCGAGAGTAGGGATAAAAAGGCCCATGCTTTAATTTCTACTTGAGTCTCAGAAGAGGTAAAAAAATACATTATTCAGAGTAAAACAACATATGATGCAATAGAAAAATTAATAGAGCTTTATGATTCACATTCTGAATTCGAGATAATATAGTTACTATTGAGGTTGTTTAATATGGAAATGAAAGACAATGATCCATTGAAACTTGCTTCTAAAATTAAAGCCATCAATCATGAAACTGAATCTACTAGAGGAAAATTGGATCTTCAGCTCACTCCCTCTATAAAACTCTTTACCTTGCTTATTCTCACTACTTGGAATCTCTCCAATTTAGCGAAGAGTTCAAACATTTATATTTTGACAAACTAGTAGAGAAAATTGCAGAAAGAGAGAAGGCTTTTGGCATGAAAGAAACGTTACATAACTCCAATACTGAAACATTATGTCTTTCTCAAAAAGACCAAAAACCTTAGAAGAATTTGTCATAAATACTAAGGGTAGCAATGGATGAGGTAGGAGGAATTATAGAGATAGGGGGGGTAAAAATAATCAGGGAGATAAACAGCGTAATGATAAACAAAAAAATGTTTCTGATAAAACAATTGGAAAATGCTTTATATGTGGTAAAATTGGACATACTACTACAAATTGTAAAATTCCCAACGAGAAATTAATGAAAGAAGAGAACAAATGCTTAATAAGAAATATCAACTAATTCCAGAAAAAGAACATTCTTCTCAGAATGCACATTATGTTTTTCCCATTGTAATTTTAATATGGAAGACATATTTAGTACCTCTTTTTCTTCATGGCATGATAGTTGGATTTTAGACATAAGTGTCACTCATCATATGACCTTTGGAAGAGATTTGTTTAAAAAATTTAGTGTTAATATCGATGGAGTAGTGTATTTTACTTATAAGTCTCAATTCAAACCATCATGGATTGGTTCTATTCAATTAAAAATTCCTAGACCTGCAAATTATACTTTAAATGATATTCTTTACATTCCACAGTTCCAAAGGAATTTATTATCTCTTGTAAAAATAAGATAGCAGGGACATTCCATTAACATGTTTGATTGTAAAGTGGAAATTTGAAGAGAATCTGACAATAATCGTGTAGTGAATGGTATAGAAGAAGATAAATTGTTGAAGTTGAAAGGTATGTCATCTGTTACATTAAATTCTAATCATTTAGTTCACAAAAATGATACTCTGTGAACATCTTTATTGTGGTCGACACGCTTTGGGCATATTAATTATGAAAGTACTAAAATTATGAGACAACAAGGGATTAAGGGACTTGCAATAGTTCCAAGAAAATTGACTCCATGTAATGCTTGTATATTGGGGAAGCATCACAAACAGTCTTTTCAGAATTCTACTTCTAGAGCTACAAGGAAATTAAGTCTCATACACTCAAATTTGTGTGGACCTATGTCTGTACCAACTTCTAATGGAAATAAATACATATTGACTTTTATTGATGATTATTCGAGGATGTGTTGGGTCTATCTACTTAAAGAAAAATCACAAGTTTTTGATGTGTTTAAAAAATTTCATCTCTTGATTACAAATGAAGCTCAGCTTAATATTGGTACTATAAGAACTGATAATGGGGGAGAATATACTTCACATGTTTTTGAAAGATATTTGCAAGAGAATGGCATCAAACACCAAACCATAATACCTTATAATCCACAACAAAATGGTGTTGCAGAATGAATGAATAGAACACTACTCAATATGGTTAGATCAATGATGTTTTTTAAGAATGTAAAATTGATGTTTTGGGGAGAAGCAATGCTCTATGCAGCTTATATTAGAAATTGATGTCCTTCCTCTATCATCAACAACAAAACTCCATATGAAATGTGGCATAATCATCTTCCTGTTGTTAAACATTTCAGAATTTTTGGTTCTCAATGTTATGCTTTGATTCCTAAACAACAAAGAAATAAGTTGAGTGAAAGAAGAAGAAAATGTATATTTTTGGGGTATTCTATGACTTCTAAGGCATACATATTGTATGATGAAGAGAATAAGAAGTTTATTTTGTCAAGAGATGTAGTTTTTCTTGAATTTGATAAAGATACACTCATTATTGATAGACAACTTAATCAGTTAGAGAAGTTTGTGCCTAAGAAGTTTTATTATGAATCAAATAATATTCTTCCACATCCTGAAGGGGGGATTCCCATATTAGATTAGTCTGTGGATTTTCCTTCTCTCAATGATGATAATAATTTTGTTACTGAAGAGAAATTGGATGATAAAAGTGTTTTTGCAAGGACAACATGGACAGAAACAACAAAAATAGAGAGTGCAACAGAATGTAATGAAGCGTTTGTTTCACAAGATGAGAAACTTCCTTCACAATCTCTACGAAGATCAACACGTATTAGAACATTTCCAAGGGAATACGATGAGTTTGAGACAGGGAGTTCTGCAGGTGACTATTCTCGTTGTGAATTTCTTTTTTATGTTGATTGTGGACCTACTTGTTTGGAAGAAGCTGCTAGTTATGATCAGTGGAAAAATGCAATGCAAAAGGAATATGATGCTCTCATAAAAAATGGCACACGGAGGCTAGTGGATCCTCCTGTTGGCATCAAACCTATTGGGTTCATTTGATAAGCACAAGGCAAGACTTGTAGCAGAGGCGTATGCACATAAAGACGATGTTGACTATAAAGAGACATTTGCTCCTACAACTAAATGGGGCACTATTACATCGTTGTTTGCTATTGTAGCTTAGAAAGAATGAGAAATTCATCATATGGATGTTAAACTTGCTTTTTTAAATGAGGATTTGAAAGAAGATGTTTTTATGTTTCAACTATAAGGTTTTTCTGTTAAAGGGAAAGAACAAAAGGTAGGAAAATTAAAGAAGTCTTTGTATAGATTGAAACAAATTCCACGTGCATTGTATGAGAAACTAACTGGACATCTTCTGAAGTTAAATTCTAAGAATTTTGACCTAGATGATGCAATTATTTTTGTTAAGAAAGCTGGAAGATCAGTTATATATCTAGTTTTCTATGTTGATGATTTGATTATCACGGTGAACAATGATGAAGATATACCATCTATTAAGAAGGAATTGCAACTGGTTTTTGATATGTCAGATTTAGGTTTACTTCATTATTATCTTGGAATTGAAGTTGATAAAAAACCACAACATATTTTTATCTCTTAGAAGAAATAGGTTGGAAAATTATTAAGAAAATGTATTATGATGGACTGTAATCCTGTTGCTACACCAATGGAGCATAATTTCAACTCACTTAAGAAGAAGGAAAACCATTTGAAGAATCAAAATTTTGATGCCCCTCTCTCTCTATTTCGTGGTTTGGATTGGGAGATCCACGTCTCATATGTTTCGCTGATGCCAAAAGTTGCCTGTTGTTGGAAGCAGTTGCCCAATCAAAGTTGCTGGAAAGGGTCAAAGATCTGGGAGGCTGACTTGGTGTGGAGGGAAAGTCTGGTCTTGGTCTAGTGTGAATAATCTCAAAGAATACTATTGAAGGGAAGAATTACCCTAAATGGGTTTTCCTCTCAAGGGCGGTTTTTCCCTAACATGTTCCTATATCTTGTATATCTCGTTTTGTGATCTTCATACACACATAATATGATAATTGCTTGATGAAAGATAAGATAATAAAAAAGTAAAATTAGCCAACATATCCACAAGTAATTATCAAGAAAAGATAATCAAACCCTAACATAATATCTTTTATTTTCCAACGCTTTCTTGGAATAAAATTGCATGGTAAAATATAAAGAAAACATATCACTTTACTGAAATAAAATTTACATGGTGAATGATAAGTTAGGGATGTTGTTTTCTTGCAAAGAAAACACATGTGAAACCTAGACACAAAAATATTAAATAAATCATGATATTTTTTTCATGAAAAGAATGTATGTAAAATTTTCCTATGAAAAGAGAAAGAAAGCAAGTTATTTCATAAAAGAAAAGATTGCCACGAAATTATGAAAGAAAATTAGATTATTAATTTCCTTCAAGATATTATCATGATTCCAATAGAATCTTAATAGGAATATGTGAACAATAATAATATCCATTATATTGGAATTATTGAAATAAATTCCTATGTTAATTCTTGAAAAAAAAAATAATCATTGCATGAATCATTGTATTAGATTTCGAAGTGAAATGTCTTTGCATACATTATCATATTCTTGTTAAAGAGAAAAGTTATTTAGATTAATTTTCTTGGAAGGGTTTTGATGAATTTGTATGCATATATTACCCATCTTGTTTATTTAAAGACTGCAAGGATTTGAGTGCAGAAAGACATGGATAGGAGTTTCTTGCATGAATTGATAAAAACTAAAGATTGTTTTCTTGAAACATACATATGAATATCGTTCATACAAGAACAAGACTGCACACTTGTTTCTTAAAAAGGTTATGTGCATTGAAGTAAGGGTCATTGTGTTAAAAAAAGACACATGTTGCATGTACAAAAGGGTAGTCATTGCATTATAGAAAATATGTTTTCGCATGTATATAAAGGAAGCTATTATATAAATATTCTTGAAAAGAATAATCTCTTTGAAAATATTCTCTAAATAGATGAATTGTGTTGATTTTTTGATTTAGGTGCATAAAAGGGTTTTATGCATAAAATATGGTTAGATGTGGTAATTTATTGAAAGGGAAGCATGAGAAACTTGCATGTAGAAAGATAGAGAAATGAAGTTATATTAACACCTTTTTAAAAAAAATATATATTTGTTTACATGAAAATAATAGTTAATGATGGTAGAATTCTAGAGAAGTGTATATGCATTGCGTAGATTAAAGAAGGGTTGATATGACAAGCTCTTGCATACAGAAAGAAGAGTCATTGTGTTATAGAGATATGTTTGTCATATGAATAGAAGATCTATTGAGCTATATTTATTTAGAAAATATTATTTGTGACTACTTTTATGCTATCATAACTATTATGTTAGTTTCTTTTGCAATAAGATCATGTATAGGCATGCAAGATTTATATTAGATTTTGTTGGAAAGAATATACATTTGTATATGGGAAATGATAGCATATTGTGTTAGCCTACATTGGAAATTCTTTGGGAAAGAAGATGAATTACATGCACAAAAACCATAGTAATGTCTTGGTTTCCTTAGAATCTATATATATATATATATATATATATATATATATATATATATATATATATATATATATATATATATATATATATATATATATATATATATATATATATATATATATATATATATATATATATATATATATATATATATATATTGGTAATGTTGGTATAATCTTTGGAAAATAAGACATGTATTTCTATGCTTTATTCCATTAGTTGTATGGAAAAGAAAACATGTTTTTTCTTGCCCCATTATACCAGATTTCCTCGAAAAGGAGACGTGTTGCATTCTCTATTGTGTTAAGAATTCTTTTGGAAAGTATAGGCATTTGCATGCATAGTAACAACATTTGTCGTGTTATCTTCCTTTACGTATTTGTGTGCACCAAAAGTAATAGTTGAAGGGCTAGTTATTTTGATAAATTTTGTGTAATTAACATGAACGGAGATCATAACTGATGTGTTAGTTTCCTTTAAAGGAATGTCTAGACAGTTGTAGTGATTTGTCTTGCAAGAATGTGGGTTTATGTGAGGGGAATATTAGTTAATGTGGTATTTTTTTTATAAAATCATTGATGGTTATATGCTTATAATTAATTCATATGCAGTGCTAAAGGAAGCATGTCATGATATTTTGTTTGCATTTCATGAATGCACATGAATAGATGGTGAAGCAATACTAATATATATTTATGAATTGTTTTGATTAATAATTTATTTAATCATGATATCAAAGGTTGTTGGCAACAACAATTGCAGGAAAAGGCTATGACATATAAAGATGGATTAAGTTACTATTATGGTAGGCAATAAGTTAGTGGTCTATTCATATTAAAGGAATTTCAGTTGTAGGATAATCCATTGATGCCAAGAACTAGGCCCTATAGACATAATGCTCAAGGGTTTGTGGGTAAATGTTGTCATGATTATTGTAATAGCTTATAACAAGTTATGTTTTTATTTAGATGATATTATTGGTAATATTTTATAAAAATGTTAAAGGGATGCACTCCCTTATAACCATTGAGTGAGGGGTGAACACCCTCACGTGTGTTTAATAATAAAATTAAACGTTTGTTGGTTTTCACCCTATGTGGTTTCCCAGGTATATTGGTGTTCAATGATGTGATCGCTTATTGTGTCAGTTTTGTGATGATGATTCCTTGTATGATGTGACGTTTATATTATTAATAATATGATTAACTAACTAAGTTAAAAGAATCATAGAAATAATGCAATTTTACATTAGAAAGTTTATGTTAATATGCTACAATAGTGGTTATTAATGGTTATGTAGTTTACTATTAAATTACTAAAGTTACTCTATGTAACAATGAAGATTCTGTCTAATGGTTAATGAGGAATCTCAAAGAGTAATTTGGATAGCTACCTCTGGGTAAATTGAGTAAAAATTTTCTAAATCCATACATTTTGATGCGAGCTTACTAGAGAATGTTACAAGTGGTATCAGAGCTTAAGGTTACAACACTAGCAGCTTTGGGAATTGTTAATCAGGAATGAAATTGAGTTATACTACTAGTGGGAATCAGCGCAGGTATGTTACTAACAATATATATAATGATATATGCAGTAGACTACTTTTGACTTGACATGCATGATGCATGTTTATAACCGCATTGAAGAGTAATAAGTAATAAAGTTTGCTGCAAAACTATGTTCATGACATTTGAATCCTGGTGAGGATAGAAAACAATAAAATATTTGTTGCACCTATGAATAACCTAAGTACTCACTAGTGAAAGTGAGAATCAACTACCTATCTTTGCAAATATGAAAATATTAATGATTTAATGAACATGAATAAAGTTACAATGCACTACCGATAAAGAATAAATGCATGAATGAAAAATATGCGGAATTTCCTTGAAGAGGATGATAGAGTGTTTTAAAAGGACATTCAAACCCCTCTCAATGTTAAAAATAAACCATGAGTCAAGCAATGAGACTTGACTGTAATAACTAGTTGTTGATTGAGTTTTGTCATGGTTGATTAGTTAGTGTTGTAGGAATAACTATTAAAACTTATATGCATGAATTGGATTTGATTTAAGCTTATTGCAAGTTGTAGACAAGTGATTATGGTAGTTACTTCATGTATCAGTCTGTTGGTAATAGTGCATTGTGGGATTTGGAAATGCTGGATTGTTACCCTAATTGTTATTGTCATTTACACGTTAATGAATATTTGCATATACTTTTATGCATGATTGTATTGTACGCATGAAACTAAAATGATTTTGAAAGTGAATACTTATTTATGACTAACGTTGTTCATCAGTCTAAGTAGGGGTAGCTTAATGGAAACAAAAAAACCTATGAATGTAAAACATTGCAATGTAAATTACAACCATAAATGATAAAGTATAATGTTATGATATGGATGATTTTGTTATCTGGAAAAATCAGAATGCATATCACATGTATGTCAGTTATGTTTCTTCTCAATCTAGATATTGTGGACCCATGCTGAGGGTTAAGTATTAATGCATGCTCTACATAAATGTTTCTTTTGTTAATGATAATGTGTATATGGTTGTTTATGTAAATCACTATGGGAAAGAGTCCTGAAAGAGAATTTTACATGCCAGATAGTTGTTGAGAGTTGTGAAAGGGAAGGATGCCTTGGGTTGATGTTAGTTGCTTGCTCAGAAGGGTTGATGGCACTTGCCTTCCCAAATTTCCTATCACTAGAGATAAACGATATCAGTAAGGGAAAATAGTTGTCCAAGATAATGAAGAGGGGAAAAATCCTAAGGAAATTCTTTTGATTTGGATCCTGTTGGAGGAGGACCAAAATTCCTCATAGATAGGACATTTTCAGAGGAATGAGCAAGACTCCACCAAGTGGAATCCTATATTTGACCCTTTGTTGCCATTGGAAATTGTGAGCTAATTGGTCAATGGAATTCCAGAGTCGACCTAGTATGGTCTATGTCAGAGAACTTTCTAGATGTGAAAATCACTAAATCTGGTTGTGGAAACTAGTTCCCATGCATTGGGAGGGGCATTCTTTTTCAACTGTGGTTTTCAAAGAATTAAAAATTAACTAATTAGTTATGTGTTGTGTTTAAAATTAATTTTATATATAATTTTGTAACCCTGTTATGTAAATATTGACAACAAACGAGCTTAGTGCACGGTAAAGAATTATTGGCATTGGAGTTTCTTTATGGTATTACTAATCTTTTGATGTCTTAGTAGGGGCTAGGACAATATGCACTTGGTGCACTTATTGTTCATTTATATGATTAGAGATATAGGTGCTCTCTGAGTGCTTTTAGAAGTACTATGTGTATGTCTTTAGCGGGAGCTAAGACAATGTGCATGTGGCATAGTGGTTTATCATTTTGATGATTAGAGTATTTGTGCTCTCTAAGTACTTGTAGAAGTACTGTGATTGAAATATCACCTGACATTACATAATTGATTTATAGTTAAAAGTATTTCATTTGATTGAGAATGTTGTGACTAATATGGTTATGTTGGAATTGTTAGCCATATATTACAGGGAGCTTGTCATTGAGAGTGAATGGGTTGTCAAAACATTGTTAGAAAACTTAAATAAAGGTGACCATGACTTTCAAGAGCAATTGGTAAGTAATGGTAAGTTGATCTAGAGATTTTGCTTTGTATTTTATGAATTTGAATAATGGATATGTGATGGAAAATATAACTTGCATATTTTTGCAGTTGTAAATGCTTATGACTATTGATGAACATTATTGTTTTTTTTTGTCTTACTGATATTGCCTAGAAATAAAACCCTTCATTTTAAAGGTAAAGGTTTCTCTTTTGGTTGTTTGGATCATTATATAAAGAGTAAAAGTTAATGATAAACACTAAGGATGGCGTTTACCTCAATTGGGGGAGTATGTAATATCCTTAAAACTTGCATTTACATTGACATTCACAATGCAAAATATTATTTTTACCATGTTTAATGAAAGAGTTGAAAACAAGAACCATTATTATTTAGTTAGCAAATAATTTGAATCAAATAAATAAAATTATAACTCATTGAGAAAAATAAAGTTTTATAGATTCTTTAAATTCATTCGTAAACAAGAAAAATGACTTTCATCTTCATCAACTGGAGTTTTCATCATGTGAAGTCTCGAGGCATTGATCGTCACAACTTTGGTTAGGAATGTTGTCACTCCAACGAAATGTATTTTGGAAGATGAGGTATGCATATGGGAATTCACGGTTGTTGCACACAAAATATAAGTAACATTGACTTCTTTGGAAAGAAATTTCATGTGTTTTGTGAAAATAATGATAAGTTATTTTATTATTTGGAAATATTTCTCTAGACTCTCAAATTTGAAGATATTTTTGTCTAAAGGAATTATTTATTTCATTGGAAGGTTCTGTATGGTTTCCATACAATAATTTTTGAAAAACATGCATGAGAATTTTACATATTAAAAACAAGCAAACCATGTTGTTTTATTAAAAAAATATATGGAGGGATGTTGTTACTCTTGAAAAGAAAATGCATGTGAATCTTGGAAACAAAAAGATTTAAGAAAACATACTACTTTTCATAAAGAATGCATGTGAACTTTCCATGGTAAAAGATAAAGAAACTACATTACTTTCGGTTTGAAAATGTAACTATGTTCGGTCTTGAATAATGTACTTGAGTCATCATGTAATTTACCTATCAAAAGAATAAAGAAAATAATTTTTATTATTATTATTGTGACTTATTAAAGCATGGGCTTCATGCTTGGGTCACTATGTTTTAGGTCAAAGTCCCCATTGACGACTTCTAAGATTTATTCTGAGTCTATAGAGTCATTTTACATTTAAAGAGACCCTTCTTCAACTTTTGAATCATGTAAACAGGTTAAGTATTGAGTCAAATATGAATTATGTAGCCTTCACACCATATCGCCCTAGAAGAAATTTAATTTAGCCTAAGCACCCTATTCTACCCCATATGAAGCATATAAATGGAAGGTCATCGAATTCATTTGGAGCATCATTCTCAAACAAGTTCGATATATCTTGTAGAGGGGAAGAAGTGCAAAGTTCTCTTGTAGCTGGGAAAGAGTGTGAAGTATTTTTCTAGGAACCTGAAGTGAATATCAGCTTGGAGAAGTTGAAGGAGAAAGGAAAAAAAGAAATTTTGGTGCCTCCCTCTCTATATTTCGTGGTATGGATTGGGAGATCGAAGTCTCCTAAGTTTCGTTTTTTCCAGAAGCTGTCTGTTGCTGGAAGATGGTGCCTAGTCGAAGTTGCTAAAAGGTGTGAAATATCTAGGAGGCTAACTTGGTATGGAGGGAAAGTTTGGTCTTGGTTTAGTGTGAAGAGTCTCAAATAATACTATTGACAGGAAGAATTATCATGACTAGGTTTTCCCCTCGAGGGGGGTTTTTCCCTAGCATGTGCCTATATCTTGCATCTCTTGTTTTGTGATCTTCATACACACATAATATGGCAATTTATTAAGATAAGATAATAAAGAAGTAAAAGAGGTCAGCACACTCAGAAGTAATTATCAAGAAAGGAGAATCAAACCCTAATGTAATAATTTTGATTTTCCAACATAGTATCAAAGCTAAGGTTAGGAAGAGACGAAGATCACTTTGTTGGCATGGATTGTCACTATATGATGAACTACATAAGAATGGGTTTCAATACTGCTGGAAGTTGAATAATGGATCAAAGTTGCATTCTATATGTTCCAACTTTGAAAAGTAATTTTATTTTTATTCTTTAGAAGACAAAAATGAAATAATTATGTTTGTTGATGGACAAGTATTGGCTTGGAAAAAGACTCTAATATTGATAATGCTAGGGTTATTGGAGTTCGTAAAACTAGTGAAACTAGATCTAAAGAGATATTATACCTCATCCATTTCTATGTGTGTGGCCCCCTGGCTGACAAATCACTTGGAAGTCATCTCTATTATGTAACATTAATTGATGACCATTCTAGAAAGACACGACTCTACCTCCTCAAGACAAAGATGAATCATTTGATAAGTTCAAGGAGTTTCGAGTTGAAGTCGAAACCCTAACCAAAAGAAAGATAAAAGCTTTGAGCTTTGACAATGGTGGGAAATACGCTTCTAAGGAATTGATTGCTTATTAAAAGGAAGCTGATATTAAGATGGAACTCATTATTCCTTATTATTCTGAACAAAATGGATTGGCCAAAAGGAAGAATAGGTCAATTTAAGAAGGAATTTGAACTATGCTCTTTGATCAAGATCTACCAAATTTCTTATGGGAAGAAGCAACGATGACAACTGTACACATTCAAAATATGAGTCCTCATAAGAGTCTTCATAATAAAACACCCAAAGAAGTATTCACAAGAAAGAATCTGAGTGAGGATCGCCTCTGAATCTGTGGAAATCCATAATATATTCATGTTCCGTAAGACATTTTCTATATTCTCAAGAATTATGAAGGAGAACCTCTCAAGACAAGGTAGGTCAAGGAACAAAGGTATGCTTCAAATACATTGGTTTATTTATATTCAAAGTGTTATTCATTTGACAGTCTATTACTAACATTTTTATGTCTAGCTATATTTAATCACAATGATTCTTGTCTATGGGTGATTCATCTCTTGATAAATCTACCAAACCCCTCTCATATTCTGAACTGATTTTGTATAACCCTAGACAGGTTCTGGAAAACCCTAATCGAAGGGTATGCTAATAGGAATGTCTAAAACCCTAAACTACTTAGGGATATTTTCAAATGCTATTTGAGTTATGATGATGTCATGTTTGGGATTTTGGCATGATCAGGAAAGCCTAACTTGCTAGGGTTGAATGATAAGGTCTAAAATCAAGAACCCTTGAAGTTTTCGTAATGTTTGGTTTGCTATATTTCTACATTTAAACTTTCCCTCATTAGGGTTTGGTGGAATGTGTGAGCAAGGCCCTTATATTTACATAGAAATGATTACCTTGAATGTGTGTGTATCTAATCAAACCCTAGCCTAATATAATTTATATATCTAACTCTTATTTGATATTTTTCTGAAGTTGGGTTTGACTAACACATGATATGATATACATTTGCATGATGATGAAATTTAGAAATACATAGATATGTCCTTTTGATTGAAACCCTAGCTTGGTCTTGGTCATATGTATTAATGTTGATGGACATATGATATGCTTATGTATGGCTATGAATTCCTAGACATGTGTGTTGACCTAGTCATTGATGGTCACAAGTCTTAGGATTTAATGGAAATCCTTGTGTGAAATTCTAGGATGATGATATATGGAAATCTAGGGTGTTGTAGCTAAACCTTAGTGAAGTTAAATTATCTAGTATGTGTGATATAAAAATTTAAAATCTATTAAATGATCATTGAAAATGAAAATATAGGGCTTTTCAGTTAAATCCTAGTAGTAAAATTGTCTAGTCTGGAATGTAACAATCTGAGATCTATGTATTTAATGATTTTTGAGATTGTGAAAAAGGAATTCTAGGGTTTTGGAGTTAAACCTTAGTGAAAGTAAAATATTTGAAATATCATGATTTGAGATTTATGTAAGGTCGCTGAAATTGTGAAAATGGAATTCTAGGGTTTTGACCTTGAACCTTAAGTCGAAGTAGAAATCTCTTATGAACGTTGACAATATGATAATTTGATATTTGTGAAAATTTGTTGAAATTTTAGTTTTGCATGGATTTGATGGTTGATCAGAAAACTAGGGTTTGCAACTAACCCTAGTGGAAGCTAGTCATGTTAATGACTAAGCTGTGATTAACTTTGATTGATTCTTTTGTACGAAATCTAGGATTTGTATGAAACCCTAGTGAGAAGTCTAACATATGAATTTTGAAAGGTTGTTAGATTCTTTATATTTATCTGAATTATTTCTAGGGTTTGTTATATGTTGTAGTAAGGTATGTTATACCTTTGGAAGACACATTGAAAACCTAGATGGAATGAATGTTTTTATGAAGAAGTCTAGGGTTTGTGAATACGTCCCTAGCAAGATGATGAAGAATATATGTCTCTTGTTCGTAAATTACGTCTGGGTATTTGATATGTATAAATTTGAAATGATTCTATGATCTTAATATGGCAAACATCATGCTTCTATAGATTTAGTTGTACTTGCTATCTAAGTTATGTAGGTACACAATCTTCAAGGTGAACATTCTTGTTGACCAGCATGATGAAGATTATAGTAAATCTAATGAAATGGATGGAAGCCATGAAAGATTCTATGATGACGAAAAGAATAAGCATAACTCTCTAAGTTAAGAAGGAGTCTAGATGAAATTTCCCTAGGTTAAGAGGGAGCTTGAATGGAAGGAATCTCCCTACAAAAAGAGAATGACTCAGAATATTCCTTGTATATGAATGATTAGATTCTCTATGATTAAGAGGGAGTGACATATATGATTCTCTACTCCATGTGTCATGCACTTGATCGGGACTAACAACTGTGAGATTTAGCGAAGGCCATGAGTAAGAGAAGGAAATTGGAGAATTCATTTTGAGGTGTTGTTGAAAGAAGGAAAGCGGGATCCAACTGAAGAATATGCTGGTGCATATGAAGTAGGAAGAATAATGCATGATTGAGTAATCTTCTTTCAAATGTTTATTTGATAGTTCTACTATTGAAAATTGAGAAGAAATATATGTTGTCTCGTAAACCCCAAAGTTTTGTATTTGAATATGTACATGTAAAAATATTATTGATTGGGGTTGGGCTTGTATAGGTGAATCTCTCAAAGGTTTTGATAGCATGTTGGTTATCCTTCAGTTTGATAGGGAGAGATTTGTGGATGAAGGGGTGTTGTGGCTTTGTGAGTGAATCATTTCCTGGGAAGACATCTAGTCGACACTTTGTCCTGATGTCTAGGTCCCAGAGTTGAAAAGATGGTGTTGAGCTCTGTTTTGGATACACACCTGGATTTTTGGTTTGATGGTGAGCAAGTAAGCCCGAGGGTACTTAAAGGGGCTGAAAGCTTGAGTCCATCTTTTTCCCACATAGACATATTTCCTTGGTTAGGAATCTAGTCCATGGCATTGTAGTGCCTAAACTATTGAGTGACTATTTGGATAGATTTCCCTGGTCAGGAATCTAGTCCATGGAATTGCGGTGCCTAAAGTTCTTCATGGTTCATATAGTTTGAGAGCTTCCCTTATATTTGTACATTATGAATACCTGCATAGATAAGAGGGAGTGTTGGAAAATTTAACTATGTTTAGTCTTTAATAATGTACTTAATCATCATGTAATGTACTTGTCAAAAGAATAAAGAAAATAAGTTTTATTATTATTATTGTGACTTATTAAAGCATGGGTTTCATGCTTGGGTCGCCATGTTTTAGGTCAAATTTCCCATTTAGGACTTCTAGGATTTATTCTAAGTCTATAGAGTCATTGTACATTTAAAAAAACCATTCTTGGGCTTCTGAATCATGTAAAAAGGTTAAGTATTGATTCAAATATGAATTATGTAACCTCCACACCATGTAGGCCTAGGATAAGATCAAGTCGGCCTGAGGACCCTATTCGACCCCACATGAAGCCTATAAAAGGAAGGTCACTGAATTCATTTGGAGCATCATTCTCTCACACAAGTTTGATCTCTCTTGCAGCTGGGACGAAGTGTGAATCTCTCTTGTAGTTGGGAAAGAGTGCGAAGTGTATCTCTGGGAGGCCAAAGTGAATGTGCATTTGGGAAAGTCTAAGGAGAAAGGAAATATTGAAATTTTGGTGCCTCTCTCTCTCTGTTTCATGGTCTGGATTGGGAGGTCAAATTCTCCTAAGTTTCATTGTTCCCAGAAGCTGCATGTTGCTAAAACATGTTGCCTGGTCGATGTTGCTGGAAGGTGTCGAAGATTTGGGAGGCTGACTTGGTGTGGAGGGGAAGTCTAGTCCTGGTCTAGTGTGAAGAGTCTCAAAGAATACTATTTAAATGAAGAATTATCTTGACTGGGTTTTCCCTTGAGGGGGTTTTTCCATGGTATGTGCTTATATCTTGTATCCCTTGTTTTGTGATCTTCATACACACATAATATGGTAATTTCTTGATGAAAGATAAGATAATAAAGAAGTAAAAGAAGTCAACATACTCACAAGTAATTATCAAGAAAGGAGAATCAAACCCTAATATAATCTCTTTTATTTTCCAACACTTTCTTGGAATAAAATTGCATGGTAAAAGCTAAGTTAGGGATGTTGTTTTCTTGGAAAGAAAACACAGGTGAAAACTACACACAAAAATATTAAATAAATCGTGATATATTTTTCATGAAAAAAATGTATGTAAACTTTTCTTATGAAAAGAGAAGGAAAATAAGTTATTTCATTAAAAAAAAAGATTGCCACGAAATCCTGAAAGAAATTTAGATTATTAATTTCCTTGGATATATTAGCATGATTCCTATAGAATATTAATAGGAATATGTGCACAATAATAATATCCATTATATTGGAATTCTTGAAATAAATTCCTATGTTAATTCTTGAAAAAAAATTATTAATTTCATGCATCATTATATTAGATTTCGAAGTTAAATGTCCTTTCATACATTATCATATTCTTACAAAAGAGGAAAGTTAATTAGATTAATTTTCTTGGAAGGGTTTTGATGAATTTGTATGCATATATTACCCATGTTGTTTATTTAAAGACTGCAAGGATTTGAGTGCAGAAAGACATGCATAAGAGTTTTGTGCATGAATTGATGAAAAATAAAGATTGTTTTCTTAAAACGTGCATATGAATCTTGTTCATACAAGAACAAGAAAACATACATGTTTCTTTAAAAGGTTATGTGCATTGAAGTAATGGTTGTTATGTTAGAAAAAACCACATGTTACATGTACAAAAGGGTAATCATTGCGATATAGAAAATATGTTTTTGCATGTAACTAGAGAAATTTATTATGTAAATATTCTTGAAAAGAATAGTCTCTTGAAAATATTGTTTGGATAGATGAATTGTATTTATTTGTTGATTTAGGTGCATAAAAGGGTTCTATGCATAAAAGATTGTTAGCTATGGTATTTATTGAAAGGGAAGCATGAGAAACTTGCGTGTAGAAAGATAGAGGAATGATGTTATATTAACTTCCTTTTGAAAAAGAAGTATATATTTGTTTACATGAACATAAAAGTTAATGATGGTAGAATTCTAGAGAAGGGACTATGTGTTGCGTACATTAAAGAAGAGTTATTATGATTAGCCCTTGCACAAAAAAATAATAGTCATTGTGTTATAGAGATATGTTCATCGTATGGATAGAAGAACTATTGTGCTATATTTCTTTAGAAAAAATTATATGTGATTACGTTATGCTATCATAACTATTATGTAAATTTATTTTGGTATAATCTGTGGAAAATAAGACATGTATTTGTATGCTTTATTGCATTAGTTTTATTGAAAAGAAAACATGCTTTTTGATTCCCTATTATACTAGATTTCCTCGAAAAGGAAAGAAGTTTTGCATGTTCTATTGCGTTAAGCATTATTTTGGAAAGCATATGAATTTGCATGCATAGGAACAACATTTGTTGTGTTAGATTTGTATACATATTTTCATGCACCAAAAGTAATAGTTGAAGGGTTAATTATTTTGATAAAGTTTATGTAATTCACATGCACAAAGTTCATAACTGATATGTTAGTTTTCTTTGAAGGAATGTCTTGATAGTTGTAGTGATTTCTCTTGCAAGAATGTGGCTTATGTGAGGGGAATATTAGTTAATGTGGTATTTGTTTATAGAAATGCATTGATGGTTATACGTTTATAAATAATTGATATGCAGTGTTAAAAGAAGAATGTTGCGATATTTTGTTTTCATTTCATGAATGCACATAAACAAATTGTAAATAATGATTAGTATATATTTAGGAATTTAATTGATTTAACCATGATATCAAAGTTTGTTGGCAATAGCACTTGCAGGAAAAGGCTACGACATATAAAGATGGATTAAGTTACCGTTATGATGGGTAATAAGTAAGTGGTCTATGCAGATTGAAGAAATTTCTGTTGTAGGATAATCCACTAATGGAAAGAACCAGATCCTAAAGACACAATGCTCAAGGGTTTGTGGGCAAATGATGTCATGATGATTGTAATACCTTATAACAAGTTATGTTGTTATTGATATTATATTCTTTGTAATATTTTATAATAGTGGTCAAGGGATGAACTCCCTTATAACCATTGAGTGAAAGGTGAACACTCTCATGAATGTGATGGCTTATTGTGTTGATTTTATGATGATGATTCCTTACATGATGTGGCGTTTATATTATTAAGAATACAATTAACTAACTGAGTTAGAAGAATCATATAATTAATGCAATGTTACATTATTAATTTTATATTAATGCTAGAATTGTATAAAAAATTTCCAACTCCATACATTTCCATAAGAGATTACTAAGAAATGTTACAAAATCACCTTATAAATTTAAATATGGAATTTAAACAATGAAAAATTAGAATCTCATTATAAAATATTCTATTCTATTACTCATAATGAAAATGTATAATTATAGAATTGATTTATAATGTGTGTATGCATATGACCACATAAACATTTAAGAAATGCTATTTTAAATTTTACACTCCAAAACAATTTACACCTAATATTATTTTATCTTAATAAATCCAAAATTAAAATAATTTTAGACTATATTAATATATTCTCATCTTATAACTAAACTTCTTTTACAATAATTTCTCAAATAATAAAAATCTTTGTGTTCTATATTTCTTTGCTTAATTTCTTGTAGCAGCACCACAATTTTTTAGCTTAAGATCAGTCATAGTTCCTGTCCAATCATTCTATAAATGTAATAGTCACTTTCAACTACGTCCGTTTATACTGGTGATTAAAAAAGGCAAGCCGGTTAGTCATACAAATCATCATTCATTCTTAAGTATATTTTTAATGGAGTAGGAAAGCTTTTTATTTTGAATGGAGATATATAGAGAATTTTTTTCATTTAAGCCCATAATCGGAAAAAAATACTTCCACTCATGCATTCATGCATTCATTACAGGTAAGTGGATTGGTTGTCAAAGAGAAGCTTCCACACATAGATTATATAAAGAGGAACAGTCCTCTATATCACTAATTATGGTTGATGTGTGTCAAAGTCAATACAGGTAGCATTTGAGAATTTCAAAGATTTTACTGGGTTTAGAAATGTTATAGCTTATTATATTTAATAATTATTTTAATTATATATTTATTAAATGTTTAGAGAAATAATTTTTTGTTTAATTATTTTAAAATAATAATATTTAAAAAAATTGAAAATGTAAAATAATGAGATTATATTATATATTTTTTCAATTGCTTTATATATATATCCTAAATAATATATATGGTTAACTATTTAAATATTTTATTTTTAATTTATATCAAATGATTAAATATTTTATTTATTATTTATATCAATTTTGTTTTTAAATATATATATCAATTTCATATTTACAATATTTTTTTTAATTTTTTTAATATATATATATATATATATATATATATATATATATATATATATATATATATATTCAAACATTTTAGAAATGTAAATTAATTATATATTTTCATAAGATTTTAAAATGTAAATATCAGATTTTTTAATTTTATTTATTTTTAAATTACTTTATCTTTATTTCTTAGTACAAAGTTGATATAAAATGATATGGTTCACATCAAAATATTTTAAGAACATCTTTAATGTTTTTATTTTTTCCTGGGCTCAAATCCAGAAGAGTAAACTATGTCTGTTTTGGTAATTTTTTATTTATTACTATTATAATAACAACAAAATTTAATTTTTGAGCCTGCCATAAATTAAGGAATTAATATCATTATTAGAGGAATTTTAATTTGTTTATTCATTTTACAGTGAAAGAGATTTGATTATTATGAGAATTTTGATCTGTTTTATATATTTATTTTAGAATAAAAAGAAATTTAATAACTAGTATTAATAACCTATGAAATCTCAACAACTGTGTGTTTAGACACCACCACTTTTCTGTGTTTCGTGATCCTAACACTATCATAAAATCTTGTAAGTTGTTCAGACTCTCAATTTCACCCATTGAGAGTGACACTATACTAACCTTAAAAAAATCATTTTACCTTTTTCCAAAGCCGTGGACCTGGCTCTGCAATCGATTGAAATGCAAGTTCTGGCCTTCTACAGACGATTGCATTTCTATAGGATCTAACTCATCTATGTTTTCTCTTTATCTGTCTGCGAATACCTTTAAAGACCTTAAAGTGACATCTTAGATGAGCTAACAAGGATTCTTGCTAGTTCACAACTCTTTTGGAGTTTTCTCTCTACCGGGCTGTCGCCACGGCATCTGTGCAAAATGGTTTTGGAGATATACAGTTTGGGGGTCTGCGCCTTCTTAAAATTCCTTCTTCTTTCAAATACTGGTTGAATTCTAAGAACATGTATTCTTTGACATTTTTACGTCTCAGCTTATCTAGAAACTTTCAGATTACCTTTTCAGTTGACACATAGTAATTCAGTAATACTTCTAACGCTTCTGATTTCAGTTTAAGAAAAACAATACATTTCCTCCTAGAAACGCTAACAAATGTGCTAAAATGCTTGGCTTCTCTTTGCATTTTATGCATAAATTCATGAAACAAATCAAATACTCCACTGCCTTCCATTCTTCCCTGGGAAATTGCTTTTGGGAAATTGCTTTTTAATGCTGCTTTCTAGGCTCGTAACTTTAGCATCCAACCCTTTTACCAGGTGTTTTTCTGTCTCTGTAGTTTGCTTTAATCTTTGATCTGTGATTATTACTAAGAATATTTTAAGACCATTTTTGATATGTGACCATCCACTTAATGATTATTAGAGTGAAGGGTTGTCTATTTTAGAATAAGGTGGCAAGCATTTTGATTTAATTACCAATATTATTATGTGGATGGTAACCTCCACCAAATATTCTACAATATTCATAGTGATGTAAACAAATCAAATATTAAGATTTACTTCCAAAATACTTATGTTTTTTCTAATTAAATTGTTTAATTAAAAAATGTATCATATTAACTAAGTGTCATATGAAGTGAGTCATGGTTCTTAAGTTATGTTGCATTGATAAACCATTATTTTGGCTCATGGTATTGTAAGAAAGCATATTTACAAATTCCTAATCGACATAGTAAAGTGAGGCTAATACTCTATAGCTAGTATTATGAATTTTTTAATTATAGATAATGAATTAAGAATTTTTAATATTTATTATGGATTGATGCCCCTTAAAGTTTATTGGTCATTTAATTTATATAACCCCATATAATTAAATTAAAATTCTAGAAACTCTATTCTAAAATAAACATGTTAATCAACATAATTTAAAAAAATCATAAAAAAATAACTAAATTATTACTATTTATAATATTAGTTTTTGCTTTATTTTAAATTATTACTATTTATAATATTAATTATAAAAAGAATTAATATATGATTTAAAGAACATAATTAATTTCCTATGTTATTTTTTTAGTTATTCGCCAGATTGTTATATTATTTTATTTGATTCCTCGCAATAAACTTTTAGTTAATAAAAAAATAATTTAAATTTTAATAGAAAATCAAAATATATTATAACTATTGTTTTATTAATTTTTTTTTATGTTTAAGGATATTATATATATATATATATGATTGTCTTTCGATAGACAGTGATAGGTGATATATCCAAAATCAACTATCAACCAAGTTTCCATTATCATACTAAGATAATTAATATTATAATAATGTAATTAAGAATATTATTAATTATTTATAATATTCTTTTGTACAAATAGTAATATATTATTATATGGGCATATTTATGGGCTCTATAACTAGATGTAAACTTTAAGATAAATATTATAAATTTTTAAATAAACATGGTTGACCAAGGTTCCTCATGGTTGATTTTCATATTGAGACAATCTTTGTCACAATGCAAGATTGGACCATGGTTGACCATGATTGATTTTCATATGAAGACATTATTTGTGACTAAAAGACATTGGACCATAGTTGACCATGATTGACCATGGTTGATCATGGTCCATAATTGACAATGGTCAAATGGTGGTTACCATGGGCCACCATGATTGACCATTGGAGCATAGTTGACCATAGTTAAACATGAATTACCATAATTTTTAATTAATATAATCATTTTATTATCATTAATAATTAATTAAATATTATTATAATCATTTTAAAATAATATTTATTTTTACCAAATCATTATTATTATTAAGATTATTGTTATTAATTAATATTACTACTATTATATATTAATATTATTACTGAATGATGATGATGATGATCATTAACATTCATTAAGACCAATGTGGTCTATGAGACCTCAAGAAAAGAGAGTCTAATTGTCATTCTTCAAAATCCTCTCACTAGAATTAAAGCTCTGTCTCTTGGAGAAAACCAGTTGAATGAAGGAATCTCTCCTTCATTGCTTAATTGCAGTCAATTACACCTATTATTCTTGTATGACAAAAGGATTGCTGATGAAATCCCATCACAAATAGTAGCCAGGTTGTCGAATTTAGAAAACCTTACGGTGTTTAGCAACAGATTGATCGGGCAAGTGCCTGAATCATTGGGATATTGTTCTGCATTGGAGACTCTGGATCTGGGAAATAACTTCCTCAATGGTATTGTCCCTTCTCAGGGTGGCTTGCTCGTTAGAATGCAATACATGTCTCTTGGAGAAAACCAACTCAATGGAGGAATCCCACCTTCACTTCTTAATTGTAGGGAGTTACGCGAGTTAGCCTTGTATGACAACAGGCTTACTGGAGAAATATCATCGGAGATGGGTACAAAGCTCTCAAATTTAGAGGTTCTACTACTTTGTGGAAATGAATTAAATGGTACCAATATCAGCCAACTATAAATAGTAGGATAATATATTAATATATAGAATACTAGAATAAACAAGGGAGGCTGTGAGGCAGCAAGTCCCTGCATTAAGTTCAGCCTGCATAATACGTGATGTGTTACAGTAAGACGAGCTTAGTCATAGCCATCATTGGAATACAAGTTACATGGGTTGTTCAAGCTCTTAGTTCAAGCTAATCGTAATAGTTTACAACAACTCTATGAAGCAGTATTGATCAAGATCTTTCATTACCAATACTTACACGGGTACTAGTAATATGCATAATCCGTATGTGTTTCTTATTTATATAATGTGTAGAGCTTACAACTCACATAACTGAACACCTTATACTAGTAGTGCTTAGTTAATACGAGTGTTTAAGCTAATGTATTTTGCGTAATCAATGATGTGTACATTATACAAGCTTGTAATGATGCGCTTACTAATAATATCCAGATCAATTGATTGCTTCTGGGTCTCAAACTGGCAGGGATGCTACCTTTGCTTCCCCCACCTTTCCTGGAACCAACCAAGCAAATGGATGCTTACGGAATTGGGTCCACCCATACCTCCCACATCTGTGCCTACCGTACCCGTTACTCCTCAGCCACAAAACCTTGAGGCTGCGAAGCAGCAAGTCCCTGCTGCTGACTGAAGTAATTGAAACAGAAGCAGCCCTTTTGGTGGATTGACACATCAGCCTATTTGTCTCAAGCTTAACAGATGCTGCTATGAAACTAGATAATGAGCACAAAGGTCTGGGTCTCGATCTGGTGGGAATGAAAGGTACGCCACGCATAGTGTCTACATGATCTACTTGCATAGTCTTTTGAACTTGCATTAGTAATTGCATGTGTTCAAGAAGATGTAATAGGGAAAATTTCTTTGCATTCTCATTGTATTTAGACAGATACAATCATATTTAAAAAAAACATATAATTAATTTTTATTTAAATAAGCATATTCCTCTCTATAATATATATATCTATACATATACATATATATATATATATATATATATATATATATATATATATATATATATATATATATATATATAAAGTCATAATTAAATATATATTTTCAAATAAGCGTATTCCTCACAGCCGCTCATAACGGTGAGTATGTTTCTGTTGAATTTATTCCTTTTACCACAGAAAAGGATGAAATGCATAACAAATACCCATAAGATATATTCATGCTAATTATGTAATACTTTTAGCAAAATATTTAATAGTACTGTATAAAAATTTATAGTGTATAAACTATAATTTAAGCGTTTTTTTGGGGTTAAGATCGCAACTGAAGATTTCAACGATACTTCGCGTGAGGTGTTGAATCAGACAATATGATTTAACAAACATACGTTACATTAGTAAATCAGTAGTGACGTGATATATTATGATTGATATTTGACCATGAAGGTTTTTGTTATATTAAAAAATTAGCAAATCTGAGACCTTTTACTGGGAACTTGAAGATTAATTTAGACATTTTAATAACACTAATTATGAAGAATACTGATGGCTGTCCTAAAGGGGCAACATGACTGATTCCTTCAGTTATTAAATGTAACCTAGTCTAATAAGTGAAATCCAGTAACTTTCACGATGAGGCGACACGTTACACAAGAGACATATGATCGACATGCATGCAACAACGTGTTTGTACGCAGCAACGTGTTTGTACGGAACGTGGGAAACAAGGCCAAGTAAGGGATGAACGATTTTGAAAATTGATCTATGAAGGAGGGTCAACCATGGCTCTCCAGAGCCGCAACACACTGCCAGAACCACCATGGCTCTCCAAATATGCAACACTTGTGCCAGAAACATGGCTCTCCAGACCTGCAAAACACTGCCAGAACCATGCTACAAATAATAAGAATCTAGTCTTACTGTTTACTCAGGGTTTTCGTGTACTTAGGAGGAAGGGTATAAATGGCCAGGCTACCAGTGCGGCTAGCGGCTTATTGGTGACCACTTCCAGGTGTAATCCTCAAGCACAGAAAGGAAACTGATATCTCAGTTAATTCGTTAGGGTTTTTAAAATTCCTTACGTTTGAAAACAATGGTAATCGATTTTCTTGGCTTCGTTACAGGCGGGTTTCACATAGCTGTTCACTTCACGCTATTGCTGCTCGACTTCTCCGGAATTTTTTACTCACCAAGCTGGAGTTCCTAGCCTTCACAGACCCAGGTTCCAACTGCGTATTTTTCTGTTCCTAGCTATGATTTCGGGTTATGGATGTTGGTTAGGGTGGATGCCTTTGGATCTGTAAGAAATGAATGTAATTCGCGTGTGTGTGAAATATAATCCTTTCTGTTTTCCAAGCTATTCGACTCACTAGTCACTCGCGCGATTCGAACGCGCATTGCTGGTAATGAACGAGAAAATTTCCTCTTATTCAAGGAAAAATGGGCTGTCCTCTCCTTGCCGAGTTCATTCCATACTTACTGTTAGTAAGTGGGCGATTCCACGGCTGACTCCTATTCCGGATATATGCTTTCAGTTCCGCACCAAATCGTAGCAAAGCGCAGATGCGGTAGCCATTTTTGAAAGCTGCCCGTTAGCTTAGTAGCTGCGAGACCTGTCAAGTTCCGCTCTTCCCACTTCATCCTGCAAGCCTATACTTCTTGCTTTGATGGTTGTCACTGCAATCGTTGGAATTAGTTGGTCGCTTGCTTGATTGGAAAGACAGCCCGACCTGCTTCATTCCCTGCCCCACTTCTTCCTTCCGGACTCGCGCATAGAGAAGTTTCACTTGTCCATTAACAAATTATTGAAACTAGTTATAATGAGTGAGCTGTAGTGCAAGTTGTTCTAACTAATTAGCAATAGTTAAACTGATTTGATTGATTCACTTGAACAAAGCCGGCCAACTACTCGCTGCTTTTGCCTGAATAATGGGTTGGATGCTTCGGTTTCAAGGCCCTCGATTGCGTCCTCTATTCCATCCTCTCCGCATCTTTCTTGATTTCTTTCTTTCTATCGACCATTTCGAGTACACGCAATCTTTAGTATAAATCACGCAATCTTTGGAGGGAAGGTGATGGTTTCTCCTATGGCAGAATCGATGAGGGCTATGCGGCCGTGAAATAACACAGGTAAAATAGCAACCCCGCGTTAAGCATTGATTGTTGTGGGTGAACATATGAAAGCAAAACAGAATATCGTGTATTGATCTGTGAAACATGAATACAATATGCAAAAATATAGTAAAAGAATCAATCTTCTTACCTAATTATAGTATGTCTAAAAATTAATAGCTCACAAGTGTTCCATGGTTCTCAGCTGTTGTTGTTGGTTGATGAATGAATACTTGGCTTGCCTTACAAGAAGATCTATGCATAAGCCATGGCTGATGATTAAAAAGATGGAAAAGGACAAAGCGAAGCTGATATCACCTTTTCGGTCATGGAGGGAAGGTGATCGTTTCTCCTATGGTGGAATCGATGAGGGCTATGCGGCCATGAAATAACACAGGTAAAATAGCAACCCCACGTTAAGCATTGATTGTTATGGGTGAACATATGGAAGCAAAACAGAATATCGTGTATTGATCTGTGAAACATGAGTACAATATGTAAAAATATAGTAAAAGAATCAATCTTCTTACCTGGTTATAGTATGTCTAAAAATTAATAGCTCACAAGTGTTCCATGGTTCTCAGCTGTTTTTGTTGGTTGATGAATGAATGCTTGGCTTTCCTGACAAGAAGCCTTACCTGACGTCTGCCATTTCTCGATCTCAATAAACACTTCTTGTTCTAACCTGCAGGTAAGGTATCAAGGCGGTGCCTAAAATACACTACACTATACCTGGGTGGGAACTCCTGGCAGGACACCTGCACCACCTTGCATTGACACGTGCACCACCTCATGCACAATAGCTGGAAACCTGCAAACAAACCTGCAAACAAATGTTAGCGAACTAATGCTAACATACCTGTAACATTAATATGAATACGTCGACCACCATAGATAATAAACACGGTAAAGGTAAATAAACCTATGGTCCAGCCTCTTCCACCTCGGGAAGAGGCCAAATAAGAAGTTAAACACGGTCACTTTCGAAAACTTTGGTTATCACGACAATGGTAAACACAGCGGCATTCGAAAATTTTGGTCACCCTGCCATAATCCGCTTAAATTCGCCCCGAATTAATGCTATAGCATCGCAGATGGATTACTATAGTCCCTGGCCATTGCCAGATGGCAGGGACTAATAATAACATATTATAGGTACCTATAATATAGTTACTCAGACCAATTATTAATAATATATATTTCGTATTTAAATAATATTAAATATATTATTAGTGTTATTTAGGTTTATTACATTATTAATATTATTATATTATAATTTTTTATAAGATTACTAATAAGATTATAATATTAACTTATAATCTTATATTATATTATATTATATTATTTAATGTAAAGTGATCATTTCTTATAGTTATTTAATTATGGTAAGTGGGTATCCTTAAATTATTGATTGCTTTATTGAGTCCTAAGGAACAATTCCCTTGAAGGATTAAGGATTGTTAGAAGTAGTAGAAGAAGAGCTCATAGGTCTTATCAACTGGGAGCCATTTGTAGCCTTAGACTTGCCTTGTGGAGAAGGATGTCTACAGTAGGAGAAGGGTAGTCCTTCTAGCTCGTGTTCATTGTTGGAGAAGGACTTCTAGCAGTGATAGGTGGCAGCCTTTGTGCCCTATGTTAGTCTTCATTGGAATAGTACAAGAAGACTATAGTGGGTTGAAGTCCCTAGGTAAATGAGGAGCAATAGTGGGCAGTTGAGAGATGCTCACAAATGGAGTTGTGAACAACCCAATAGGAGTCCTGATGTATTGATGCATTGAAGGAATAACCGTCAACAAGAGAGCAGGTGGAACTGAGATTCAATGACCAAATGGACTTGGTTCATTGATAGAGGTAGGTGTTGCAAATCGGGAGTTGAAGTATCAGGCATATGTGTACAGGGCATGACTCAGAGGAGATGAGAGAGCGCACTACAATCAGATGGTCTGAGTATCTTGTTCTGGGAAGATTGGTGGCCATCACAATAGACACCAAGCCCTAGTTGTTTTATATCCTTGTATCAGTGGATGTATGAGGGCCATTATCCCAAGTATGAGAGCCCTAGAAAGTTGTATTATCAGTTTGTTAATATAACAAAGTTGGTTATTGTACATATTTTGTAAAAATTTGTGTGTAATTTGTGTACTAGTAGATTTATCATTGTATATTATTTCGTTGTGTGAAATAGTCGTGTTTTCATACTTGGATTGTTAGCTTCAACGATTTAAGATTCTATCCTAGACTCTAGTGTCGTGGAAAAACAACAGTTCTAGCCTACATTACAATACAACAATAGAAATGTAATCACTCAATATCTATGGTTTAATAAGGGGTTCTAGGGTTAACATGAGACTTATATAGGGTTTTACAAATTAGAAACAATAATGCAAGAGTAGATTACCTAGCTATATATACATGAGTAACGTTTAACCAAGGAAATTAATATATCCCTCAATCATGAAAGAATATATTGATTTCAAAGTTGTATCCATGATGAAATCATGCATTAGTTGAGGATTCAATTAAAAGGAATAATATTTCTATTAATAATAAAATGGATGCTCTTTAAGGATATTTCTATCTCAAAACAAGAAATTTTATCCAATGGAGTTATGGTTCTGTATCAAGTTATATTTTTTTGTCACTATTGACTTCTTTAGTTGTTTTTATTTACTATGTGGTGTCAATCTACATTCCCTCTCATTTTTTTAACTTTTTCTTGTTTATGAAACCTCTCTTTCTACTTTGCCACTTACAATCTCAATTTAGAGATTTCTTTCCTTCCATAGATCCTATTTCTTGGCTCCTCTAGTCATTCCACAAATATATGTTACTCTCCCTTCATTCACTATTTTTCCCTACCTCTCATAACATTTCCTTCCCCTATCCTCTCTTGGATTCTCTACCCTAAGTTAGTGTTGAAGAATCTAGGGCAATTAGAGTTGAAGAGGTTCTTCTAGTCATGATAACTATTTGTGAGGTGCTTTTAAATTTTTCATCTTAGCATAATCTTCACTTGTTATTATTAGAGTGTGTATTCTTAGTTCATAAAATAGCTACCAAATCAAAAGAGACAAGAACACAAGATATTGGCTTTTTGCCAGGGCCAAAACCTGTCACTCTTTGAGAGGAAAACCCGCACAAAATTCTTCTTATAGAGATTCCAATTTACAAATACCAAGACCATGAACCTTGACCTATTTAGCCACTCCAAGATTGAGACACCAATCCTCTTCTTTGTCATTGTTGAGATCATCATCATTGTTGCACCATTGAGGCCATCACTACTCACCAATGAAATATTCATTATTGTTGCAACACCATTGTTGAAAATTCACCGAGGTCTTCATAATAACAACTAAATAATTGTTGTTGCATTATTGCTGCTCCTCCACTGAGATCTTCATCATGACATCAAGATCTATATAGTGAAATATTTAGAGATATCATGATTGCTTACAAAATACATGTCAAGACAGAGAGTGTCACCTCGAAATCCTTCTCTTCACAAGTATTTTCGAGACTATAAGGCTGCTTCAGAGGTCATTGTATTGGTAGACTGAGGTGGTGATCATTACTAAGATCTTCATCATTATAGCTACACCGCGATAATGACTGTTTTCCTTCCACCAAAATCATCATCATTAATATGCTAAGATTGTCACCACTGAGGAGGATGAGTCTGTAATTTTTCTCACTATAATTATTCATGAAATTACAGAGGCATCCAAAATTGTATCTTGTTGAACCCATCTAAAAGTTATAGTGATGTTTGAGGTCTGTACTTATCCGAAGTTGAAGATATGTCCAAGTTTTGTTCCTCTTCTTTTGCACAAACCCTAGCTAGGTATATATACTATTTTTCCCTCCATATTTATCTGACCTGACAAAGTGAACCAATGTGTCTCTTTTTGCAAGTCAACATGACTTATTTAGCTATTTAATTCAATTTTGTAGGCCGACATTAAGAGTATTGTGCTTGTCTTTTAGGAGGGCTTTTCTATACACTAGGCTGACTCATATATATTTTACAAATGCTCAAGAAGAGCTCTCCATACATGACATTGACTCTTTGACTCAATAATAAATCCTAAGGCTATCAATTGGAGCCACGAACAAATAAACTTGTTGCTCATGAAGCCCATGTAGCAAGGCCTACAAAAATAATTTTATTTCTTTCATTTCATTGTTTACAAAGATCATGTCATTATGAAGACCAAACCTAATTACACTTTCTTCAACAGTTAGTGTGTAAAATTAGTTGAATACAAATCTATTTAATTCTATGGTGAATATTACACTTAAACCAAAATATTATTGGCAATACATTCAAGTTTAAAGTACACCATAGATTTTCTCTTAGAAGGAGTAATGGGCTTACCAAATATAGTTGAGGCCATGTATTATTTTTAAATGTACAAGATAATTTATTTATTATTAAATATATATGTTATGTGCAATTAATATGTTATAGAGTACAAGCAAGTAGATAAACAAAATGGTTCCAAGTATCAAATGCATATTGCAAGATGTATCCTTGTACACTTTAATATTCTAGGGAAACAATGAAACTAATCAAGCCACCATTAGATTCTTGTGTTTAGATCTACTAAAATACTATTAATCGATATTGCGATTATAATATTAATAATGTAATAAACCTAAATAACTCTAATAATATATTTAATATTATTTCAACTGAGGATAATGATTTTAAAATTTAAGATTAACCCTAAAAATGTCCACGGGGTCTTCGATGGACGGTGATCAAGTGCTATATCTAATACCAACTATCAACCTAAAGAGTATTGGGTTTTGAAGCTCATCCAAGAGGCATTTTTGAAGAATGGAAATATCTAATGAATGCCATAAATCAAAGTCCTCAGAGTGTTTCCTTCATTGTACTTGATATTATTTAGAATGAACTTAAAATATGTCTTTTTAATAATTTTGGTGGATATAATATGGTGTTTACTATTATTTGTGTTGGTTGATGTTTAGTAATTGTGTTATATTTAGAACATATTTTCATGTAGACAACATAAAATATCCTACATAAACTAAAATTGAATAGTAGCAATATAAATTGTTAATAGCATATGCCCAAAGATAAAATCTGTAAAGTGCATAATCCATTCCAATCCATTCTAGCAATTTTCTTCGATGTATTTGTTACCATTTTATGAGTTAGTTTTGGCATCAATGATAAATTTTTTCAAAGGAATTTATAAGTATGCTATATACCGTATATAGTAGTACCAAGGTTGTTGAACTTATCACATGTATTGCAGTAACCAAATCTTCTTCATCATTTAAGACTTTCATAATCATAATTTTAAAAAAATATGGAGTGACCTTAACACAATTCATGTATCTAGACAATACAAATAATAAAAATTAAATACCTATACAAAATATTTAAATAATGTCTAATGATAAAAAAAAAATTACCCCTGAAAAAATTAGATTCCATAGACTCATATTAAATCCCTATTTAAGATAGATCTATACTAGTTATATTAAAATTAATAAATTACAACTCTTCTACATAATCCTCCCTTCAAAACAACAAAATTTACTAATATTTTATTTTTATTTTCCCATAATTCCTATACTTCAGTACATTTGTGCATTCTAACAAAACGACCCAGCATTATGTAGTTTTTGAGAAGTCTTCCAGCTATATGAAACACAAATTAGTTAACAATTCAACATCTTGGTGTAAGGTCTTTTACACAATAATAGTTTAATCAAGCAACTCTTCTATTTCTTTAAAAACATTTTTCTGACATATATTTTGATAAAAATAATTTAGTTACGATTTAAAAAAAATAAAAATTATCATTATGATTTTAGGACCGGATTGCACATTCTTATGCCAAAACCAAATTACCGAGAACTGAAATTTTTTGAAAGCATAACATAAAACGTTTTGAATACACTCCCATCATTATTATATTCTTTTCAAATTTACAAATTGAAAACTTTAATAAGAAAATATATTCTTCGCGTTGGACCTCTTTTCTTCTCTGGTGGCTTCACTGCTTCTCCCTTCTTTTTTTTTATGCCTATGCATGCACTTCTATCACAGATATGATGGTAGCACTTCTGGTTACTTCATATGACTAGGAAATTCTATTTTTTTTTTTTTAATAACAGTTATATTATTTAGAAATAAATTTAATTAATTTTAATATTTTCAAACATTAAGTTTATTAACTTTTGAAAAATATAATATTAAATTAAATATTTTGAAAATTAAAAAATATTTTTGAATTTTTTAAAATGTCATTTTTTTAATTGGTTGATTATAATTTTTATAAGATTTTAAATTGAATTGACACATTAAAAAGTAATATTAAAAGTAAAAATACATATATTCATTTTTTATGGAAGGGTGAGACTACATAATGGTCATGTCCAAAAATAACACTGAAATAGGGTGGAGAATTGAATCTGTGACCTCCAAGAGATAGATCACCATCTATCCAAGACCTTGTAAACTCTATGAGATTTTTTAATTTAAATAATTTTTATTTTTTATTTTAAATGAGATATATGACAACTCTAAGTATCACCATCCATCCAAGACCTTCTGGACTCTCTGAAGTTTTTGAATTTAAAAAATATTTCATTTTTATTTTAAATGAGATACATGCCAACTCTACGTTGAGCAGAAACTGAATTACACATCACCCTTATATTGTGTTGTAAAACTAGATAAAATATATATATATATATATATGTGTGTGTGTGTGTGTGTGTGCGCGCGCGCGTGTGTGTTAAATTTATATATATTCCAAAAAAATATGGAGCAAATTTTTTATTCATCTATATTTACTACCACTTTAGCATGACTATTCTTAATCTCTAAATAGACTTTGTTACAATAGCACAAACCAATCTCATGGATTATCTATAAAAAATACCAAAAAAACTATTACTCTTGTTTATATGATGTTTTTTAATTAATTATTTTAATTAAAATAAAACAAAAAGACATAACTACTTGAAGGAATCTCAATTTTTCATTTATGTATACTACTAAAAATACACTAGAACATTCCATGGAGGTTAAATCCTTACCATCTACCTAATAATGGTTGATAATTCTACTATTATTTTTTGACATAAACATAATGTAGCCTCACCATTATCAAATTTACCAAAACAAAATATTGATAATTAAATTAAAATTTAGAAATTCAAAATTAAAATAAACATAAAAATAAACATATAGAAATAATTAAAACTTATTTTACCATATAAATTACAATAATAGTAATTCATATCTCTAATTATAATATTTTATAAATTTATATTTATATTTAATTAATAAATTTATAAAAACTTGAATAATAAATTTTAAGTAAAAAAAAAAATATATTTTAATTTTAATCGCCATAATTCTATATTAATATTTAAAATGTTATGATATTATAATTATATATTAATATTTAAAATGTTATGATATTATAGTGGACATTTACTTTTCTCGTTATAGTTTGGCATTTCGATTTACATTTTAAAGATGTTGCTACAATTAAAACGTTGTAGTAAACATTTGGCTTGTTCTTTTTCGTTTACGAAGTGTATCCTATTAATAACATTAATACCATTTTACGTAATGTTTATTTTAAAATCTTATAAATCTGCTACCTGGAAATTTTAATGTGACCATACATTTTCGTTTCTCTGAACAATCTACATAGCATGACAATAGTTTTCTTGTATTTTGAAAATTTGAGAAAGGGTTTTTAATTTTGGTTACATTGAACTTGTTTGGTAAATCAAAGATAAAAGTTGTATCTATACTTCATTTTTGACAGAGGAGTTAGTAAGAAGGGATGTTTACGAGATACAATTGTCTTTTAGTAAAAAAGAAACATGATGCATTTACTTCTCATTTTTGCTTTCCTGAGAATAGATTTTAAAACTTATTAATTTTAAAGGTTTTTGTTGGATTATGATTAGGAAAAATTTAAATTATAGGAAATTTGTTTATATATAACTTTGGATGGGGTGTTTTTGGCATGGTTTTCCATTGTTTTTTAAGCAAGGTGGCCAAGGAACATGGTAATGCAGCTTACAAGAAGATAAATGAGTACAAAGTTATTAATTTCTCGTTTTAAGTAAGAGGTATGTTGGATTCTTGATCTCTTGACCATGCATCATAGATGCCTTGACGAGAAGTTGTTTTTTTAGGATGGTCTCATCCTTGCATGAGACATGAGTGGTGCTTGCATCATTAAAAATATAGTTCTCTTTTTAGTGTTAGCCTACTTGAACTATAATACGAGATAGTATGCTTTGCGATTAGTTGCACCATCCTTAGCTCAAAGATTTGTCCATGGGGGCTCTACACAACTCACCTCAATGAAACTTGACCAGTCCTTGTCACAATTTCCATTATCATTCTTGGCAGTTGGAGTGTCAATCTCATTCTTTGGCATCTTCGGCATTACAAAAACACTCTCTCTCACCCCCTTAGTTTCCAGGTCATGGATTATTATTTCCGTTTCCAAGTTTATCAACCTTACATGCAATTTGGAATGTTGGGTTTTGTGTAGGTGGAAACAACACGTTTGACACCAGATTCTGTGGAAGTTTGACTCCTATAGTGTTTCTTGGTCTGAAAATTATAGGTCTATGTATGCTTTCTTACTCAGTTTTTGTCTTTTCATTCAAATTGCACTACATTTATTCTTGACACACTCTTTCTCTCATGTTATTTTCATTTGTATCTACTCATCTCTGATGCTCCAACCCCTTCTCCACCTCCTCTGGAAATCATGTATTCTAGTTTACTCATAAGCCAAAGGGTGCTTTCCTCTTGGTGCCATCCTCCTTTGCTAGATTGCCTTCTTCTTGTATCCATATTTTCTCCCTTTTTGTTCCCTTATGTTTCTTTGGCAGCTTTGCACTCTCCCCTCTTCTATTTTTCATTGCCCTCTTGTTCTCATTTCCCCTGCTCTCCCTCACATGTCTCTTTCCCCTAACGTCAATGTCCACCTATTTGTCTTTTCATTTTTCCTTCTTACAATCGAAGTATGGTGAGGAGTCATGCCTTGATTATGAGTACGCATTTGTCAAGCGGGCATCTAGTATTCAAAGTGAGCCTCTAGAGGAAATAAAAATGTGCATCACATCCTTCAAGAATCCATTGACCAGTTTCGGGACCTTACCTAGAGACTCATTCAACAAGAAATTACCTACATGGAAAGGGAGGGGCCCTTCCATCAACAACAACTTTTAGACACAAGTTTTGGTGTATTTTGATGAATGGGTTCCTGATGTTGGTCAAACATATGGCCAGTTTAACAAATACTTGCATACCATTGTTTTGTATTGGCATTTTCTAGCCATAATATTGTTGGATCATTTCAAACATAAGTTTGGCATCCTACACTCCTTGGAGCACCTCCTCCAACATCTAAGGAACATCGATCAATATATGAGCCACATGAAACACCATTTAGAAATCCATCCACTAGTTGGTAGCGCCCCCAACAACATTGAAGATCCAATTCATGTCGATGTTATGGATTCAAACTCATATGCTTAAATTTTCTATTCTCATGGAAAATTTATTTTTTAATTATAAATTTCTATCTCCGTGTTAGTATAGTCCATTTTGTTGTATATATACTCTCTACTCAATTTTGTAATGCATGATCTCACTTTCCTCTCTACAAAGAGTGAAATTTTGGCTATGGTATGATCTCCCTAGTGAAAGACTAACTTAGCATCAATAGAGCAACCATATAAATATTAGTTTGGAAGAAAATAAAATCTTTATGCGAAAAATAAAAATTAAAATATTAAATTAGTTAAAGGTTTTAATATGATATTTGTATTTATTTATTTATTTTTAATCGCATGTTCTTTATAGTATATTTTCAAATACATTAACTAAATTTCGAATATGGACTCCTTGATCAAGTATGGGTTGTTTGATCTAGAAAAATACTAAAAGCCCTAATCAAGCCTAGACTCAAAATTTGCATACATGGATAGATAGAGTTGGTGGAAGACCAAGATCACAGTGACATGTCTTACAAAATCTAGCTTTGAAAGCCATAAAAACATGATGAACATAATGAAAATAAATATGTATGTTGTATACCAAATATAATAACAATCATATCTCCAATGATACCATGTCCAAAGTTGATCATTGAAACTAAACATTTGGAATGGCCACATTAGTGGGTCAAGAGGTTGATGGTCTCTATCGTGTACAAGAAAATTTTCATTTATTTCCATCATCTCATCCATAATATGGTATAACATATGAAGTTATTCCATGCAAAGGAGGAGTTCATTTTTGGTATCATTGTAGTTAAACAATACTTTTCCCAACAAATTATTAACATTCCAGTACAAGTCCAGTGTGCCCAACTACTAATTACACATTACTCTTAATGTGCCCAAGTCGTTCGAATATGGACTCCTTGATCAAGTATGGGTTGTTTGATCTAGAAAAATACTAAAAGCCCTAATCAAGCCTAGACTCAAAATTTGCATACATGGATAGATAGAGTTGGTGGAAGAACAAGATCACAGTGACATGTCTTACAAAATCTAGCTTTGAAAGCCATAAAAACATGATGAACATAATGAAAATAAATATGTATGTTGTATACCAAATATAATAACAATCATATCTCCAATAATACCATGTCCAAAGTTGATCATTGAAACTAAACATCTGGAATGGCCACATTAGTGGGTCAAGAGGTTGATGGTCTCTATCGTGTACAAGAACATTTTCATTTATTTCCATCATCTCATCCATAATATGGTATAACATATGAAGTTATTCCATGCAAAGGAGGAGTTCATTTTTGGTATCATTGTAGTTAAACAATACTTTTCCCAACAAATTATTAACATTCCAGTACAAGTCCAGTGTGCCCAATTACTAATTACACATTGCTCTTAATGTGCCCAAGTCGGAACCTCATGTTCCATTTTTTCCATAACTTCATAATTTGAGAGTTATTTCCCCTCATCCACCAATTCATATTCAATATCCTAGATTTCATGCTAGACAACAAGCGAGGTGTGTTCAAGATATATATTTTTCAAGGCTTGGGTTCATTCCCTTTACTGGGAATTAGAGTTATGAACCCCACGCCCATGGTGCACTTAGGCTCATTCACTATGCATATTTAATGTAGAGAAAAGAGTATAAAAAAATTGAGGGAGGATGCAAAAAAATCACTCGAAGAGAATACAAGATGATGTATTAATCACCCAAATTACAAAAGGTAGATTCCAACAAAACAGAACAGACACCACACTCATATAGTATAGCCAAGTAAGAGCAATGATATTACATAGGTCAAGGTACTGTATACTTAATGAAGGATCTGACCATATATTTCACTGGTGTAATGGAAGGAGTTGAATCTATTGTTGCTCGTAGGGTTGGCTAAAATAGAGTGTCAATTAATATCATAAGGTTATCAAGGTAAAGGGACCAAGCCAGGAGGGCGTAGTCCTTTGTTTTACACTGTCACTAAAATAACACCAATAATGTTGTTTCCTTTCCTCATCTGTGTTGGGTGTGTGTTATATTATTTCCATGACTAGTTTCACGCATCGGGCACAACAAAGTGGGTGGCAACCCCCCTTGTCAGGGTTTACAAGGGGGGGGGTAGCCCCCCTAGTCTGTGGCTATGCCCCAAGAATTTTTTTGTTTTTCCTATATATATGTGGACCTAAGGATTGGGGGTGAACTCAAAGATGCTGGGTGGACCTCCCCTATGGTTTTTTGCATGGTTTTGGTCATGCTAGTTTTCTTCCCACGGTATTTTGTAGATTTGGTCAAGGGAACTATGGTTATGCTCTAATCCAGGGTTAATGAATTGAGGTTTTTGAATTCTTCGGCGTATATATATATATATATATATATATATATATATATATATATATATATTGTAACATTGAAAGGAGTATAATGAAAAGTCAATCTAGCAGTCTCAAGTTTTTGATCCAGAGGAAAATATCTATGTATTATTTTATGTTCTTGCCATTATATATTTTATGTTTTTAAGAATTCGTTTGCTGGTAATTTTTTTATAGGGTTAAAACCTAAATTTGGTATTAGGGTTATTTCAACTTCAAGGGAATGCCTTCGCTATTGAGGGGTTTTGTCTGGACCTGTGGTAGACACTATTCAGTGGGAGATCTCTGGGATTGATTCTTGTGGTGAAAGAAGATGGCGAGTAGTGGAAAGATATAGATTGAGAAATATAATCGTCAAAGTTTTGACTTGTGGAAGCTTAAGATGAAGGATCTGTTAGTGGATAAGAATTAGTGGATCATGAAAAATTTGGGTACTAAACCAACGAAAATGTCAATGGAAGTTTGGGCGAAGTTGTATCAGAAGGCAAAGAGCATAATACAGCTATGTATATCAGATTCAATATTGTTGAATGTATCAGGGGAAGTTATGACGAAGGATTTGTGGGTCAAGTTAGGGGCTTTGTACCAATCTAAGTATCTGGTGAAAAATTTGTTGTTGTGGAAAAAGTTGTATAACCTGAGGATGAAGGATAGACACTCGGTGATAGAGCATCTAAACGCCTTTAATATTGTGGTAAGTTTTTGTTATTTGTTGATATAAAAAATTCATATGAAGATAAGTGCATCAGTTTTCTATCTTCTCTATCAAATTCGCGGGATATTTTGGTTGTTTTTATAGATAGCAATACAACTACCTGGAAGTTGGATGAAATAGTCTCATCCTTGTTGTTGGAGGAGATAAGATGGAAAAATATGGAGATCCAAAATGGAGATTCCTTATTTGTACGAGGATGGTCCTAGAACATAAATAAAAATAATTCCCCGAGTGCAAGATCTAAATCTAGAGGGAGGTCTAAATCTCTAAGAAAACCTATAAAGGTATGTTGGAAATGCGGAAAGGAAGGGCACTCTGAAAAGGACTATAGATCTAAATCCCATAAGAAAGGAAATGGATCATATGATGCTCCTTCTGTAGAGGTGAAACCCGCCTTAGATGAAGGTGGGGATGTGTACCTGGCTTCTTCTACAAGTACACATGTAGATCATGAGGCATGGTTAATTGACTTAGGTGCATCTTTCACTCTACTCCCCATAAGGAGTGGTTCTGAAAGTATGAGAAATATGATGGTGGTGATGTCTTCTTATGGGCCAAAATCATTGGATGCAGAAATTTCAAGCTAAGGTTACAAGGTGGAAGGATTATAACACTTCCTAGTGTTCTGCATATTCCTGAAATGGCCATAAATCTGATTTCTATAAACAAGATGGATGATGCAGGTGTAAAAACAATGTTTGAGAAAGATACATGCAAGATGGTTCGGGGAGCACTGGTATTGATGCGAGGAGTTCAGATTGGAAGTCTGTACAAGCTTCTAGATAGCATTATTATCTATGGATGCAACAGTTTTGTGGTTCTTGAAAGTGGAGCAGAAAACCTAGTGGTCTCTAGAGAAAAGAGCAAGTTATGGCATCAAAGGCTTAGACATATTAGAGAGAAGGGGCTTTGAATACTGCATGGTAATGGTATGGTAGAAGGTATGCCTAATTTCTCTCTAGATTTTGATTTCTATGAACATTGTATATATGGGAAGCAGAATTGGGTGAGTTTCCCCTTTGGTGTTAAGAGGGCGAAAGGGATATTAGAGGTTGTGCATAGTGATGTGTTTGCACCTATGTTGGTTCCATTAGTGGGTAAGTCTATGTACTATGTCTCCTTTATAAATGAATTCTCAAGAAATACATGGATATATCTCCTCGGAAAGAAATTTGAAGTCTTTGAAAAGTTTAAATAATTTAAGGCTCTGGTGGAAAATCAAATAGAGAAGAAGATGAAGGTGTTGAGGACAAATAATGGTGGAGATTTATTCAATAAGGGATTTGAAGAGCTATGTAAGAATTGTGGTATAACACTACAGAATACTACTCCATACACACCTCAACAAAATGGAGTTGTAGAAAGAATGAATATGGCGTTGATGGAAAAGGAAAGAAGCATGCTTAGTGGTGTCAGGTTAGGACAAGAATTCTTGGCATAGGTAGTGGAGACTACATGTTACCTGGTAAACAGATCACCTTCATCAGTGTTGGAGGATAAGACTCCACATGAGGTATGGAAAGGTAAGAAACCCTCTCTTTCACATCTGGGGGTATTTGGTTGTGATGCATATGTACATGTTCCAAAGGAGAAAAGAACCAGGTTGGATAGTAAATCTAAAAGGTTAATCTTTATTGGGTATAAGGATGGTTTAAAATGTTATAAGCTTTGGAACCCAGAAATAAGGAAGGTTCTGTACAACTGAGATGTGGTGTTTAGAGAGGTCAGAGATGTTATTAAACATGAATTCCAACCAATGTAACATAAGAAGATAGAGTTTGAGATAAATTAGGAAGAATCAAACTCTATAGTAGAACTGGATGAAGAATAGGAAGATCCACAAACTCCATCTTTGATAAGATCAATTCGAGAAATAAGGCATCCAAAAAGTTATGGTCCATATTATTTCTATTCAAAATTTTCTTTATCTATTACTGATGATGATCCCATAATTTTCAGGGAGGTAGTAGATTCATAGGATGGAAAACTCTGGAAAGAGGCCATGGTTGATGAAATGGAATCTTTGGAAAAAAATGAGGCTTGGGATCTAGTGGAGTTGTCAACTTGAAGGAAACCCATTGGAAGAAAATGGGTGTTTAAGAAGAAAATGAATGAATAAGGCAAGGTGCAGAAATACAAATCTCATTTGGTAGCAAAAGGTTATTCCTGGGTGTCGAGAATTGATTTTGGTGATATTTTTTCTCTTGTTTCCAAGTTAGCTTCTATTATATTACTTTTATCTATTGTTTCTACTTTTGATTTTGAGGTAGAACAGATGGATGTGAAGACAACATTTATTCATGAGGATCTAGAAGATGAGATTTAAATGAAGCAACCTAAAGGCTTTGTGGTGAAGAGAAACAAAGAACTTGTATGCAGTTTAAAAAAAGTCTTTTTATGGTTTAAAACAATCACCAAGGACCTAGTATCATAATCTGAATACCTATATACTGGGACTTCGCTTTACCAGAATCAAAGTGGATCACTGTGTGTATTTTAAATTAATTGGCGACCATGTTATTTATTTGGTCTTGTAAATCGATGATATGTTTTTGATCGGAAATGACAAATAAATTACTGACGATTTGAAGAGCCAAGTGTCCTCCAAATTCAGCATGAAGGATCTTAGTGCTGCAAACTATATTTTGGGCATGGAAATTAAATGAGATTGGGAAAAGAGGAATCTCTGGTTAAACCAAAGGAAGTATGTTTATACAATACTACAAAGTTTTAATATGCAGGATAGTTAACCGGTGAAGGTTCTTATTCCTGTAGATTTTATATATTGAACAGTGTCCCAAAACAGAAGAAGAGGAAGAGGACATGTTCCATGTCCCATATGCAAGTGTAGTTGGTAGCCTGATGTATGCAATGGTATGTACTAGATCATACATTTCACATGCAGTGGGAGTATTGAGCACGTTTATGTCAAAACTATGGAAGGAGCATTGGACAACAGTGACGTGAGACTAGTGGTTATGGTCTGTACTAGCAAGGAAGACTAGGATTGGACATAATTTTGGACATCCATGGATCTGTTGATGGAGACTGTTATGGAGATATAAACCAGAGAAGGCCTACAAGTGGGTTTGTGTTTAACCTATTTGGAGGAGCAGTCAGTTGGATGAGAAAGAGACAGTTTGTAGTGGCACTTCCAACTATACAAGCAAAGTACATGGTAGCCACTCATGCAAGCAAGGAATAAATTTGGTTGAAGAGATTGTGTTCAAGTATATGGTTAGTACATTGAGTTATAAGGATAGACTGTGGAAGCAAAAGTGCAATTTTCTTGGGAATCAACCCCGCTTATCATTAAAAAACAAGGCACATTGATGTTTAGTATCACTTTGTGAGGGATATGGTTGAGGAAAAAATGGTGTTGTTGGTAAAGGTGGACCCTTTGAAGAATGTTGTAGATGAATTAACAAAGTTTGTGGGAACTAAGAAGTTTTCTTGGTGTTGATAAACAACAGACGTTGTAGGGCTAGACCAACGACTAAGCTCTCCTATGACCCACTGTGTGGAAAAGAAAACAACAAGTGGGAGAATGTTGGGTGTATGTTATAGTATTTCCATGATGAGTCACACTCGTGACGGTGTCACAAGGGGGTAATAAAGTCGTAGTTCATTGTGTTGGACACAACAGGGGGGTCAAAGGGGGGTGGAAGCCCTCGTTGTTGGGGATTTACAGGGGGGAGGTATCCCCCTTGCACAGGGTCCAGGGCAGCAGCCCGAGATTTTTTATTTCCTATATATATGTGGACCTAAGGATGGGGGAGTAGACCTACCTATGGTTTTGTGCATGGGTTTTTCACATGGTTTTGGGTATAATGATTTTCTGCTCATGGTATCTTGTAGATCTAGTCAAGGGAAGTACGTTTATGTCCTAATCTTGGGTTAATGGATTAGGGTTTATGAATGATTCAACATATATGTATGTATGTATGTATGTACATATACATATATTTTGTGTTAGTGTCAGTAAGTTCAGCCTATCACCAGTGATTGAATATGCTCTTACAAGGCATTGTTAGGGTGTCAAGTCAATTTTTTGTCATTTCAGTGAGTCTTCAAATAAAAATTTGATCACTGGCTAGTGTGTCTAGTTCTATTTCCCCTCTCTCAAGAATTTCATATGTTGGTCACTTTTGTCACTTAGTTGAGTCTACCTAAATATGAAAACATCATTAACATCACTTCAGTCACATCATCATGGTCTCCATTTAGCTCAGTGTCACCATTAGGTCATTAGGATTAAGGTCACAAAATCGGTCATTTCATGTCTAAATCCAGTAAATGAGGAGTGGCAATAAGTAAATTTTTTCAATAACACCTGATTTCAAATGTAATTTATGTTTTTATATGTAGTAATGTTCCTAAGGTTCTAAATTTACAAGAAGAGGTCCTAAGGCTACAAAACTCAAAAAGAAAGTGAATTGGTGAGGTAGGCCATCCTACCTCATTAAACACTTAGACACCAAAAGAAAATTATAAAAGAACATGGAGGAGCTCATTCACACTCATTTTAACTTGTATACCATTCTAGCATCAAGCTCCCCCCTCCCCTTTGAAAAAAATTGTGATTCCATAGCCCTCACTGGTAAAAATTAGCCCTCGCTATGCACAGAGAGCCCACACTACGCACCTCAACAGCAAGCTGTGCACAAGAGGCCTTCACTGCGCACGGGGCATAGTTGTCCAAAATTGGTGTTTGACCACCAAAATCCATTTTTCAAAGCTCCTCTTCAGTCATTTCATCCTCCAAACACTATAGAAAGTAAGTTTAATCATTTTCATGCCCTCCTTTGCCTCATATGTCAAGAAATTGATCAAATAATTCTTCTCCTATGGTTTAAATGATTTTCATGGTTTTAATCTTAAAATGATTAATTACTACCCTAAACCCTAGATTCCTTGTCCCCACACCTCTATTTGTAGCTAATACACCATCTCCATCCATCACAAAGCCTGATGCCCTCATTTTCTATCATTTTCCTCTAAACCCTAGTATACCCTATCTCTTTCTAGGGTAGGCCTATGTTTTAGCCTTTCCCACACTCTCCCCTCTCATTTCGCAAAATTCCTTCTTCCCCTACTCACTGACATCATCCCCTACCCTCCTAAATTTCCTTAAAAATTTAGGCAACTCCTAAGTCCATCATACCAACTTATTCCCTCACAGTAGAAAATTTCATTGTTTTTTCATACCTTTCACCTAGGGTTTGAAGTATGGAGCCTCACTCATCGCCATCAAAGAAGAGGAAGTACAACAAGGGGGTAAAGATACTAAGGTTTGAGCCTTCTAAGGGAAATGAAATCACCTCCTCCCCATTTGCCATGAAATGATTTGAAGATGTCAATTGTTTAGGGTTTTGTCAAAGAGTGCAGGAAGTAGGTTACCATAAGCATCTCACAAGTATATTGTCCCTCACCTTGAAGGAAGACAAGATCACCATTGCAGGGACTGATTTCATGTTTTCAGTGGATGCCATCTCTCAAGCTACAGGCATACCAAACCATGGTGAAAACTGGATCAAAGGCATGAGCATAGATCTAGAAGAGTATAAACCCTACTTGAAATCACAATACAAAGGAGCTCACTCACATGTTTTCCCATTCAGATACTTGTTGGAGAGATATGCACCATTGATGAAGGTTTTCGTGAAATTCTTAACATTTGAGGCCATATTTTCTAGGCCATATCAATACCACATAAGGCTGGTCATGCACTTTACAGTTGCCAAGTATCTCAATTTGTGGAGTTGCTTGTATAGGAGCCTAACCAGAATGGCTGAAAGGGCACAATTGAAAGGAAAAGAGCATTACCCTAGCCTCTTTCACCATAGCCTAATAAAGGTTATAGTACTCCATCAGTTGGTAGAGAAGAACATGACATGGGAAACCTTCATTGGGGCAGCCTTGAAAATGCATATAACCACTTCACCAAGCCAACATCAAACCATATCAGCACTATTAATGGAGGTGGGGTCATCAAGAAAAAATGATGAGGTTTACAAGGCACCTAGGCCTGAGGTGACGAAGACATATCAGACAGGTAGAAGTCTTGTGTTTTCTCCTCAAATTGAGGAAGGGGCCAAGCCTACTACATCAACAGAACAAGCATCACCATCACATCTTAATGCTTCTTTGAATGATGAGGAGCCCATTGAGCATGAACTTGACCTATTTGACTTGGAGGCACAAGATGAGCATAAAACCTCTCAAAAATTCATCAAAGAGAATGATTTTTAGATCATGGAGCTCAAGGACAATTTGGCAAGGGCCAAATTCATCATTTCATTCCTTGAGCAAGAAAACAATCAACTTAAGGCAAAATAACTAGTCATGGAGAAAGATAAATTAAAAGCCAAGAAGCAAGAGATGAAAGGCAAGGCTGTGGTGGACCATGAGGAAACTGAGCAACATGAAGGACATGTGGCAAGGAAGACACCAAGGACCATGGGTCTTAGGAAGGCACTTCAGAGGGAAAGAGAACAAAAGCCACCAATGGAAGAATTAACATTTGAGGAAAGGATTACCATGGAAATAAATGAGTATAGGGAGTTCTGGCTTGAAAAATTCAATTTCCACCTTGAAAAGCTCCTTGACAAGGCTAATAGGGATAGAAAATTGCAAAGGAAAATGGCCATCCACTGCTACAAGGAAAATCAACTTTGCAAAGGGAAAAATCAAGAAGTTGAAAGTGCAACTAGATGAAACCCTAATAAGCCAACAGGAGAAGGGTAAGTTATATTTTCTTTCTGATGAAACCATGTTTGCATAGCATACCTCATCAGGCATTTTTGGACAAATTTTGGGATGATTTGGAGAAAATTTTGTCTCTTGGTGCAGACTTGCATTTTTTGGCAATTTCTGTCTAGGAGCGCAATGAGCTCACGCTGCGCTTGTTATAGACATTTTTGTGCCTAACAGCATGAAGCATGAAATGTCAATAATCTAAGGGATCCAAAGTCCCTAAACATGTTGTTCCTACCCCTAGAGGAACAAGGTCAGCAAACCACAGCACTTCAGATCAGTTCTCCACCTGAAAACACTCAAAAACAAGCAATTTCAGGATCATGTCAACTGCTCCACTGAGCATCTGCGCTGAATGTCAACTGCTCCACTCAGTACCTGCGCTGAATGTCAAATCTAATGAAGGCTACCTGCGCTGGGCGAGATTGGCCAAGTGGCACAGTCATTCTGCAAGGTGTCAGGTGCCCAGGAAGCTTCCAAAATGACACTTGGATCAGCAAATTCGCCCTATGATGAGTAAGAGGTCCTTAAACTCCAAGTGGAAGCTAGGATCTCCAAGTGGACTCAAGAACTAGAGTATAACTGAAGAGGGAGAGGACACAAGTCAGCTTCATGTCAGTCTCAAGCTGACTCATCCTTTCTCCAAATATCCTATATATAGAGCTCTCTCATGAGGTCTAAGGAGGCTGGAATTTTGTGAATGCAAGGAAGTGCTGTTAGTTTGAGTCTAGAACTATTGGGTGATTGCTTTGAAGGAGGTGAAGAGGAGATTTCTTTCTGCTGGGAGGTGTTGCTGGATTGGGCCTCTTATGGTTGTAACACTCTCAGAACTTTACTTCTTCCATTAATAAAGCATTTGAGGTTCTTCTATATGCATGTATCTTAATGGTGTATTGATGCTTGTATATTTGATTTATTCTAATCCTTGAATCAATTATGGATGTATGCTTCTTGTAGTTTCCCTTTCTTGTGCTTTTGCAGGACCTTTGTGTAGCTGGGCCAGTGAAAGAGCAAGGAGCTGGGAGCAAGCGGCAAGGAGAGAAGATTGGATCAACACTAGCGAAAGACATCGGTTGGTGGATCTCTTTCTCCCCTGTTTACTTTCATAAAGAAGAAATCTTAGATAGCTTTACTTTCAGTTGTTGCTGAGGTACTATCACCCTTAGAGTGGGATAGGGTCATTCCATGTCGGATACTTTTCCCTACAACAAATTGGCGACTCCGCTGGGGAATCGTATCTTGTTGGTTGTTTGTGTTTTTTGCTATTCATTTCATAAACAAAGGGAGTACCGAATCGAACTGTGTTTGAATCATTCAAATACAAAGTAGAGGGCAGCTACTCTAGCTCAGTTTCTAAGCAAGTTTATGATTTGAAGAGCTGATCCACAAGGACTCTAATGATCTCTTAGTGATAGATTTTCATCCTCCTTGTCATCCCTTAGTGTGTCCTTGACTGATAGCTTCTGATTTGAGCAAAAACTGTGAATTTTTGAGCAATCTGTGACCCGGAAACTGTGAAAAATGCAAGTCTCGTTCTTCAGTGCAGGCTGTACAAAGGCAGTCTGCATTTCAGCGCAGGTAGTCCCTTCGGGAACTGCGCTGAATGTCAATCTGACAGTCCTTTACCTGCGCTGAACCAGTGGTACACTGTGCTACTGGGGTTTCCTGCTGTTTCTTGCCTTGTTTTCACTCTTGTTTTTGCTGTTTGTTACCAGTCAGTGGGCCTATCTGAAACCAACTTTCCTTGTCATTATTCCGCCTCAGTTGTATAAAGAAACTGTGTTTGTTCTTTGTGTATTTCTTGTACATTTACAGTTTCCCATAACGAAAGTGAACTAGTCTTACTGTGACCTCTTAGATCTAGACCTGTGATAAAGTGTCGTTTTGATCTTAAGAGTTAGTTTATTTGTTGTTCATAGCTGATTGAGCTTTTGCTTTCGTCATATGGTTTGAATTTGTATATTTCTAGTGTCGAAAACAAGTAAACCGTAAGGTGTCTTTTTGATTTTAGACAAGCTTGTTTGCTTTCACTTGAAATTGAATTCGAAATTATACAACAGCTTTCTTTTTGTAATACATCAACATTAAGAAAGAGAAAAGAAATACCTGCATTTTGCATTTGCATTTTTGATAAGTTTGCATGTTTGATCTAGGAGAAAGTGCATTAGTGTGTGCTTTGTGATCTGTGTGAAAAGATGATGTCTTTCTTTTCCCTCAGTAGTTAGGATTTTCAAAGTTAAAAGATTATAAAGCTTGCTTATCATCTTAGACTGCATTTAGGAATTTGTACCAATACATCTCGTGGTGATCCTGAAAGACAAACTGCTAAACAAGATCAACTTAAAATATATTGAATGAACCTAACAACGCTTTGTAACATAACGCTCACAATAGAGGTCTAGGTAGAGACGTGTTCCGGCGTCGTTAAATGTAGTGACTGTCGATCTCTACGAAGGTGGGTGATTCCTCCCGAGGGACGATAGCACTAATACGGACTTGTGCTCCCGCGTACCATCGCGTATATTGGGAGACCCCTATAGGCATTTATCCTTTATCCTTAGGAAGCTGTGTCGGCCACCCTACTGATCGCGATGCAGTGAACACAACATTCACGAAGATCGACCACCCGTACCGTAAAACGTATTCTGTGGTTTCGCGAAAGGTTTGGCACACCCTCTGCCTAGATCTCCAGAGAAGTTTCTTTTGGCCTTCTTCAAACTCTATAACTGAAAAAGTCCAACCGAGCATTTGTCACTTCGGGCTCGTTAAAACATCGAAGGAGACTAGAGTCATCTTTAGCTTTTTCTCGACTCTTAAAAACTGAAAAAGCAAGTTGTGTCTAAAAGCGTCTAATAAAATTCATTCAATATGGAAACATAATTCCCCTTTTGTATTTTAGTTGATCGAGTAATCTGCAACCGTGGAGGAAAGTCAATTGAAACCCCGTTGTTCGCGGGCTCTTGCGAGTCAACCGTCTTTGTCTCCGGAATCGAAAGTAGTACGGACGAAGCGAACTCGCTTGACCGGGTCAAAATCTCCCATTAAAGTTAGAACAACAGTTCCAACAACATCTGAGATTCCGGTCACTCCTAGTATTTCTGGAACCCCTGCCTCTAGTGAAGAAGTTCAACAGCCACAGAGGGACAGTTGCACTGATCCTGGTCTGAGAACAAGTACTTGCATAACTGAACCAGTTCCATCTGTAACCGGTCCACAGAGTCTTATTGCTCAAACAACTGTCGCTGTCGAAACAACCCCTTCTTCGGCACCAGAAATCTTTTACGGACCTGACGGTCTTCCTCTTCCTCCTGGTCTGATTGCAATAGAGGAAATCGTAGAGGACCAGCAAGCAAATACTCCAACTCATTTTGGAGTAGGTGTCACTCTTTTTCCTTCTGCATCAGAAGTTTGTCCACCACCAGTGGAAGTTCCTGTAGAATCGTTGGGCAGTCTATTGGATAGACTTAAAATGTCTGAGCAACCGTCGACATCTAGGACTATGCTAAATGACACAGCGACGGCAGAAGCTCCTGCTGTCACTCCAACAATGTTTGCCGGCATACCAGTTGTCCCAACTAGCTCTCAACAGCTAGAAGGAGTCCACCCAGGGACTATTTCGACAGTATGGTCTGTTCCAGTTTGTTCATCCGGAGTAATACCCGGTAATTCTTATGTTGAAACTCAACAGATTGATCCTCATGGAGGTCAATTTGGGTCATCTAGTGCTCAAGGACTAACAATCCCTCTGAGTTCCGGATTGCTACCATATGGGGGGCAGTATGCCCTTTCATTACCTCCTATAGGAGGATACCCATACGGCAGTTTTCAACAACATTAAGGTTTGACTGAAGTTACAACAAGTGGTTGGGTACCTATGTTACCTCAACAGCCAAGAGTTGTGTATTCTATGCAACAGTGTGTACCTATGTCTAGCATCCCGACGACGCCTGCTATTGTAACCGTGTCGCAAGTTCAATCGATGCCTGTTGTATGTCAACCCCAAGTTGTAATGCAACAGCCCCTTGACCCTGCAACACAACCACAATCGCCAACTGCCGGGACGACACAAGTACAAATGGGTACAATAACCCCGCATCTTGGTCCGTCGGTTAGTATGGCACAACAGAACATGGCCTCGCAGCCATGGATGGTGCAATACCAACAACCACAATTCCAGCAGGTGTACCAAGGATCTGAGCAAACAGTTTTTTGCGAATAGTGGACAACCGTATATTCAAAACAGATTAAATCAACCACTTTACAGTGGCCAAGTCCACCAACCATATCAGTCATATCAGCATCAATTGCATTATGCTGGTATGCAAAGGCCTACTGCTCAGGCGATTCCATCGTATCCTGGGTACGCCTCGCCAAACCTGAATCAACAGTTACCATTCGTGGCAACTCTAGAATTACCAGATTTGCATCGTTTGACGAACGATCCAATCACCTATGCCCATTGGTGGCCAGCAATTCCTCACAAACTTCCTTCGGACATTCCTAAATTCAATGGAAATCCTGGCGAAGACCCGTCGAATCATGTGATGACTTTTCATCTGTGGTGTTCGTCGAATACCTTGAATGATGATTCGATAAGGCTTCGCCTTTTCCAGAGGACATTGACTGGTCCGGTGGCTAAATGGTATATTGAGTTACCTAGAGCCTCTTTCGACAATTTCAGTTCCCTAGCCACGACTTTCCTAACCCACTTTCAGTTACCTATTAGGTACGAAACTGGAACAGAGATCTTAACCAATTTCAAGCAGACGACGGCCACACATATATCCGATCATATACATGAGTGGCGACGTCGTCGCAGAATGGTAAAGACTTATGTTCCAGACCAGCTATTAGCTGAGTGGTTTATAAAGTCGCTTCTTCCTGCTATAACAGAAGATGTGGCCAAGGGAGGGGTCGTAACAGAGGAGCAGGTTATTGCTCGTGCCCAGTATTTAGACTTAGTATATACTCAGTCTGGCACGCTCTATGATAAGATACCTGACGCCCCCAGACCGGAATTTTCAATCCCTCCTCCTCCTGGATCGAACAGTGACTCTCATGCCGGTGATGGTGTGATTGGCACTGCAAACACAAAGTCGATAAGGGATTCGAATAAGAAACCCCGTAAGACTTCGAATCAAAAAGCAAATCAGGAAATTCTTGCTTCGGAAGTAAATGTCGTATCTACGGATAAAGGCAAAAATTCCAGTCAACCAGGAAGCAAGAAGAAGCAAAACAAAGGGAAGAAGAAGAAACAGGGTGAGTCATCCCCTCAAAAAACTTCTTCAAACCCTCCTGGGCAAGGGAAACAAATTTATCCATGTCAAATATGTGATGAAGAGGATCATTTCACAAGGAACTGTCCGTTCAAAGCTGAGTTAAAGAAGTTCTTTAAAAGTTCCCAAAATTCAGCTGTGTTGACTGATCCATTTCCCAACCCAGGTCAAAACATGGTTGATAGTGGGAATGCTTCCCTGTCGCAAGTGCTTATGTTGTCGGTCTCTAAGCAAAATGATGCTTTGATCTCAACAAGGAGTAAAGATTACGGGAATCCGCCGGTATCGAACGACAAAGGTAAAGATCAACCTAGTAGTTCGACAACAACTTCGGCAGAAGTTGTACCCCACATCACCCATGAGTTAACAATAAAACCGCCAAAGGGAGTAGTACACAAGTCGATGTTTAATCCTCGCGCCAGGGCGGCGCAGCATTATAACATAGTGGAAGATTTGGCCCAATCGCCGTCCGCTATGTCGACTCTTGAGGTACTGCAAAATTGCCCATCCCAAAGGCAGGCCTTGTTATCAGCAATTGGTGGAGTGGATCCTAAAGATTCCAATCTTGTATCCTTTGATCACAAAGGATATGATCCTCAGTTACCAGCTCAATTAGCTTTCCTTATTCAAGTGAAAGCACTCAACAAAACTGTTCACAGAACAATTATTGATGAGGGGGCATCGACATGTATTATGTCAATGAGTTGCTGGAAACCACTCGGATCTCCAATCTTGTCGCGATCTTCGATGACATTAAAAGAATTTGACGGTAGAATGTACACGCCGTACGACATCCTAAATAACTTGAAAGTTGAACTAGGAGGAAAAACAGTGGAAATTGATGTTGAAGTCATTGATGGCAATCTTGACTATAACATCCTACTGGGAAGACCATGGATATATGCCATGGCAGCTGTAGTGTCAACTTATTTTAGGAAGATCGCATTCCCGTTTGAAGGAGGGATTACGATCGTCGACCAACAGAACTTCCTCCCTAATGGTTCACAAGTTACAGGAAGCATTCCCATGATCCATGGGAGCGACCATTCAATACAAGATATCGGAGTAGGCCTATTAAAAGACCCCACAATGATGGGAGCTTTCGCGTTGCCACCTCCTATCCATGTAGGGAATATCCCATTTGTAGCAACATGCAACATGGTATCTTCCTTGAAGGTCGCAGAAGACGAAGTCGTCATGAATCACCAAATGGTTTTGCCACCAAGTCCTATAGAAATATTGTAGCAATCAATGTTTCAGGCATGGGAGGCGAACCCAAGTCAACGCTCATCAAGCGTTTGGGTAGATAGATCTAGAGAATATGGAACCCCATTAGATCCTTGGTAGAAAGTACATGGGACTGACGAAGGAATCTTACAATCAATGATGATTGAGGGGGCACCATGGAATGATCACCACCATCGTTCCCTTCTTCCGGAATATGAAGAAGATACTCAAAGTGACCTCTATCACCCTTCAGTATTTGAATTCCTAACAAATACTGTAAACAAGGTGGATTCCGAGCGAAACTTATCCAATATTGAAGAGACTATAGCCATAAATATCTCGACAAGACCTAATGTTGTAGAGAATATTTATGTCGGCAAAGGTTGTTCCCCTTCAGAACTGGAAATATATGACGCTCTTTTTCGCGAATTTAGAGATGTCTTTGCTTGGTCATATGATGAAATGCCAGGCATTGACTCGAGTATCGTTGAACATGAAATTAAAATGTATCCTGATGTCAAACCAGTAAGACAACGACTTCGGCAAGTGCACCCGAAGAAAGCCGCTGCCATTAAGGTAGAAGTTGAAAAACTTCTCCATGCTGGATTCATCTACCCGGTTCCTCTAACCGATTGGGTATCGAATATTGTCCCTGTTATGAAAAAACAAGGGACGATTAGAGTGTGTGTCGATTATAGGGATGTAAACCAAGCTTGTCCTAAGGACAACTACCGTACACCCTTCATCGACCAGATAATTGATGAATGCGCTGGATGTGAAATCTTTTCATTTATGAATGGATTTTCCGGGTATAATCAAATAAATATCCGCCCACAGGACCAGTCAAAGACTGCATTTATTTGTCCGTGGGGCACATTCGCTTATCGAAAATTACCCTTTGGTTTAAAGAACGTAGGGGCGACGTTTCAGAGGGCAATGAATTATGCCTTCCATGACATCAAGGACATTGTTCAACCTTATCTCGACGATCTTCCGGCTCATTCGCGAAAGCGGACTGATCATCCGCAACATTTAAGAGCGATATTTCTACGTTGCCGACACTACAAGATAAGACTCAATCCGCACAAGTGTGTGTTTTGCATCAGTTCTGGTCGTTTACCTGGCTTTGTAGTCTCTAAGGATGGAATTCGTCTCGACCCCTGTAAGGTTCAGGCAATCATTAATTTGCCACCACCTTCAAATTTGCTTCAGATTCAGAAACTCCAAGGGAAAGCAAACTTTCTGAGGAGGTTCATTCCAAATTACGCACAACTTGCTAAAGGTTACACTCGTCTTTTGAAAAAGGATGTACCTTTTGTCTGGGACCAGGTCGCGCAAGCTTCCTTTTGAGGCTCTGAAAGATTCTCTAGTAAGAGCATCATTAATGTACGCCCCGGACTATCAAAGAGATTTTAACCTGTATCTAGCTGCAGCAGATACGACCATTGCGATGGTTTTAGTGCAAGAAGTCGATGGAATTGAACATCCCATTTATTATTTAAGTAAAAACTTAAATGACACAGAAAGTAAATATTCCTATGTTGAAAAACTAGCGCTTGCAGCTGTTCAGGCGATTCAAAGGTTTCGACATTACGTCCTCTTTCGGAAAACTACCATTTTATCAGATTGCAACCCCATGACGTATATACTGTCGCGACAGTTGCTGGGGGGCAAATATTCAAAATGGATAGCAATCCTTCAAGAGTTTGATCTGGATTTTGTAAAATCCAAATCAAAGAAAGCTCTAGTTTTCGCGGAATTATTGTGCGATCTCCCATCGTCGTCCAACGATGAAACATCGGAAGAATCAATCGTGGACGAAAGTTTGTTTCTGATATCTGTAAGCAATGAGTGGTATGGGGATATCATAGTTTATCTCCAAACCCAAAAGTTCAGGCCTAACACCTCTCACTCCGAACAAAAACGTATATGATACCAAGCAAAAGACTACATGATCGTCGGTGATACACTTTACCGTCGCGGTGTCGATACAGTTCTGAGGAGGTGCCTTACCCATGAGGAGGCCGAAAAAGCCCTGAATGATTGTTATTCAGGCGCGTGTGGGGGGCATTAGTCTGGATATGCAACAGCACAAAGAATCTTACGAGCAGGATACTTCTGGCCAACCATGTTCAAAGATTGCATAACCGCAGTCAGAAGTTGCCATGCTTGTCAAATCTTTGATAGCGAAACTAGACGACCACCCACAGCTTTACAGCCGATAGTTGCTGTTGGGCCCTTCGCCAAGTGGGGCATCGACTTCATGCAATGTAACCCCACCTCGACCGGGGGGCATGGGTATATTATAGTCGTTGTTGACTATTTTACCAAATGGGCCGAGGCGATGCCTACATTGGATAACACTGGTGAAACAGCTGCCCTTTTCTTTTTCAATCATGTAGTCGCCAGGTTCGACGTACCACAGGCTATAGTCACAGATCATGGGTCGCATTTTCGCAATCACATGATGGTCGAATTAGCTGCCAAGCTAAGGCTATCTCACGACAGCTCTACCCCATATTATCCGCAAGCCAACGGACAAGTTGAGGCAATCAACAAGGTCCTGAAGCGTATGTTGCAAAGGATGATCGGTGTTCACAAAAGAAGGTGGCACCTAATCCCGTACTCAGCCTTGTGGGCCTACCGAACGTCAGTAAAGAACGCAACTGGGTTCACACCTTTTCAATTGGTGTATGGCCTGGAAGCAGTCTTGCCGATCCAGTGCGAAATTTCGTCGCTTAAACTCGCAATTGATCTTCTCCCCGGAACCTCAGAAGAAGAGGCTCGTTTCTTGGAATTAATCCAGTTGGATGAAACCCGTCGTGACGCCGCTTTGGCTAACGAAGCTCATAAGAAACGAGTCAAGGCTTAGTTTGACAAAAATATCAAACCCCGTGTCTTCTCGGAAGGTGATTTGGTCTTGCTTTATGACCAAGAATCCGATAAATTGGGAGCAGGTAAATTCAAGTCCTTATGGATGGGCCCCTATATTGTTAAAAGGGTGTTAGCAAAAGGAGCCTACGAGTTGATGGATTATGATGGAATTCCACTGGCGCAGCCCCGCAACGGGTTGTACCTCAAGCGTTACTATGCTTAAATAGTAACCTGCATGCTTTTGTTGTATTTTGTTTTCGCTAAAGTGTTTGTTCTGGTCGAGTGATCCACCTTTTTCCGTTGCAGATGTCGAACCTTCTGGAGACATGTGTTGGATATGCCGACGGAGCGAGTCGTAGTTCGCGGAACCTGTCCTCCGCAGCCTGGGCTATTTTTGATCCAAGCGGCGAGTTAGTAAGTTTCAGAGGTGTATGTATCGGGCAATCAACGAATAACATCGCTAAGTATAGCGCGTTGATAAAACTACTCTCTGATGCCATCACACGTGGCATACGCCGACTAATTGTCAGGCTAGACTCACAGCTCGTAATACTACAACTCAATGGTATATATTCTGTTCGCAATCCAGCTATTTATCGCATGTTCCTAAGGGTTAAGATCTTGGAAAGACGATTTGATTCAATTCAATATCAACATATTTCAAGAAACTTGAACACATTAACTGACTCATTGGCAAACTATGTGTTAGATAGACATTTGCAACATTTATAAAAAGGACACATCATCAAAAAATTGTACATATGGATCACGAAAATCAACCAGAGTAAAACCCGAAAATCAAAATATATAAGCTGTTTATATAAGTTCATACATAATGTTCTGCAACCAAGACAAAATTGGTCATATGACCTAAGAACTCAAAAAGATGCTAGGGGGCACCCTAGCCTAGTGGTGCTCATGATAGTACGTCACGGCTTGTGCAATCATGCGCAAGAGACGAGTCCATCGTCTAGGCACACCAATGGTATGCCGCTGCATCTGTAAAGGTAACTCGTCAATCTGTACATCCGGAAGGCCACGAGTAAGGCTCTCAACCTGCTCCTGCACAGCTGTAAGGGTCTCGGTGTCGTCAAGATCGCGAATAACAACTCTCCTAGCAGGCTCCCCTGCCGGGGCAGCAGCTGGCGATCTCGGACGAACTGCTGGACGAACAGGACCAATATCTGCATGCACCCAAGAGTACAATTAAAAGTCTTGATAGAATAAAGCACGGCAACATTATGAGTAAGAACAATAAACAGTAATATGGTCAAAGAGTTTACCAATGGCACCCCACTGCTCGCCATCCGGTAACACCAAATCCGGATCACCTCGGAAATCCATACCCACATATGGATACTCAGAAAACGCCATCTCCTGGCGCTCGAACCACCTAAAGAAGGCCTCAGTGAAAGTAATCTGAGGTTGACCTGCATGCCTAGACATGTGGTCAACCCACCTCTGCATGCGTGGCTCGGTCGGAGAAGGCAAGTCAAGTATGATGTACTGAGGCTGCATCAGTGGGATTTTCTCCAAGGCGAAGGCAGTCAGAATAGAACCAAATCCAAAGTTCTTCAGCTTCCCGTCCTTTACCTTGGTCAATTGACTTTTCATCTGAACAAGTACTGCATCACACCAGTTGAATACTTTCGGTTGGAGACACTCCAAGGCGTGCTGCATATAAGACCTGTTGGCAACATGTAGAGCTGCGCTACCGGCCATCCTACCAATAGTGAACAGAATGGACCTGAGAGCCCGATCAGTAATCTCTCGGATAACAATCTTGCCGTCTCTGCTCGGCTGAGAACCTTCCCTGCAGTACTGGCGGACATAATCTCTGGTGGAATCAGTCCCCCGGGCCGTACCTGATAAGGAAATGGGGGCACCTCGTCTTGACAGTCCAGTCAAGAAGTACATGTCCTCTATGGTCAAGGGGATGGTCTTCCCCCTAATCTGGAACACTTGGTTAACAGGATCCCAAGCATCAAGCATATACTGCAGTAAAGAAATTTGTGCTCTCATGCTAGAGATACGGAAAAACTTCAGCAGGCCACAGTTCCGCAGCGCGTTCACCGTGACCGGGTCATGGAGGGCAATCATGTCCTCCTCTTCATGTTCTCGTTCTCGCCATGTAAGAGACATTTTGTTCAAAGTTCCCTGCAAGGCAAACAAGAGAAGGAGTAAGTTCCTGATTTTGGTGAAAAAACTGGCGAAAAAATCATCAAAAAATGACCTGTAAAACCCAGTTTCTGAGCCCAGCGCAGGCAGAGAGTCTCCTACCTGCGTTGAGGGTCAGGCTGCCTTAAGGCAGCTTGACCTTCAGCGCAGGTTTCGAAAGAAGAACCTGCGCTGAAACTAGGGCGATTTTGCAAAACCCCTGGGGCTCAGAAATACTGAAAAACAGGCATAAAACAGGAAAATGAAACCGTGAAAAGAAAGAGCTAGGATTTAGCTCCTACCTGGTCCAGACAGCGCCGAAAATCGTCCGTAGAATCTCCCGGAATCAGCGGGTCAAAATCAAGGGGGAAGAGGCACCTCCAGAGCTCCAACAAACCAAATGCAAATGAAATGGTAAATGAGAGGTAAAAACACCTTTTAATGGCTTTTTACACAGTTTAAAGTGAAATATTAGGGTTGTAATCTCATTTTCATGCAAATATTATCCATTTCTAACAAAGTTCGTTGCAGCAATTGAAAGTACAGTACTATATTTGAAAAGAGAAAAGCTAGTAATGGTAAAAAATCAAAATTTGCCATATGTTCGAGCAGTTTTATCACGGAATTTATGCTCGTTAAAAAATAGAAAAGCATGAGCAAGAGTTTCCTCCAGAGTTCAAGCTCATTAAAAAATGAACCTATCCCGGTAAATAACCATTGCGATCGTAACTTTATTAGCCATGAAAAGTCTCGGTCGTGTTTTCATTCGCCACCTCCATTCCATTTGGCCGATCGTTCACCCCCATATGATTGTTTACCCATTTTGAGGAACAGCTGCGAAGAGTGATTTCACCTAGCCATCCTTGTAACACTGCCGTGATTGGAAAATTCCAACCTGTACCTGGAATCTGCTGCTATCCCTGTTTATCACTCGTTCCTCAAAAGACGAGTCTTCTTTGAGCTCTTTTCATCTGACTCATAAAATATGAAAAGTTTGCCGAGTTTTGGCCTTCCAGCTCGTTAAAAGGACCGGAAGAGCTATCCCTCCTCTAGATTTTAATCTTTTTTGGACCTGAGGGATTATTGCACAAAAAGGTCGAGCGCTTGTTTTATTCGGCTCGTTAAAGTAATCGAAAACTCATCCCTTCTGTATTGTTTTATACTTTTTCGGACTTAAGGGATTAGATGACGAAAAAGGAATTTTGGAGTTAACTTTCTGTACCTTTTCAGACTCTCTAAAATTGAAAAGGACCGAGTTTTCCTTGTCGTTAGACTCGTTAAAATGATTAAATAGCGACAAACTTGTCTTTAGACGAGAACGAGTTTCCCTATCGCTAGGCTCGTTAAAACATAGCGATGGGCTTGCCCGAAGGGCAGGTTATAGAACAAGCATATGTTATCCTCCTCAAGCTTGACAAAAATAAAGAGGTACTGGTCAGAAATGACTGGGGAAAAATTGGGAGAACCTCAAAGCTTTAATGGTAGCAAGTCGCTCTTGAACATGACACTTTTCCTCCGTACCACATCGGGTTGGGTTGTTTTCATTCACCGGTCTCATCACCATGGTCCTCGCCAAACCATCCACATTTGGGGTAATGCTACCGATCCATCGCATCAGTGTCGTTATATGTTCAAGAGATGTCGTTCAGAAAGAGTCAACCGTGTCCCATCCGCTGCCATACATTATCCTTCATCCATTCATGGTCGCCACCCTGAGTCATATGTCACAGTTTGTTTTCACCTCCACTAAAATCATTAGCTCCGTTCCGTGTCATTGATGTGGGATTCATTAAGGCCCTCCTTTGATGGATCGCTTCTTGTCGACTTCAGCTCATTATCCAAGAAGTTGATCTAGGAACAACCCCTTCAGTACTTTGAAGCTTGCATGCCTCAATGGCAAGTTTCTCACTTCCGGCGACAGGTATACATCAATGACCTTTGACCAGAAGATTTTGCGTGGTGTTCGACGCCAAGTCCTTTATTCACACCACATGAATTGTACTGCAGTACCTTGAGGGTCATTGTCATTATTGGTGATTCCTCTCGCGCTTGTTAACGGTTGACATTATTGACCGGTAATCAAGCGATGTCTTTCCATGTTCGACTTCAGCGCAATTCTCACATGGATCGACTTGTACTTAGAGTGAAGATTGAACGAGTTTGAAGACCCCGGATCTAGTTTCATCCATCCGGGCTACGATATACATTCAGGATATAAAGACATGTGTTATGTACATCATTGCAGCAGATGATCATCCTACTCAAAGGATGATACTTTTAGCAGAGAATTATCAGTCTACCATCAGACGATCGTCTGTTCTATGTACCAAAATGTATTTATAAAGCTGAGCATGCGAATACCCGCCTCAGCTAGATCATGAAAACAAGATGAAAAATAATGTATTGTATTGTATTTTATTACAGGACACCTCTCAGCGATTGAATGAACTTCGGATCCTCTGGATAAAGCATTTCACCCGATAAACGACCTCATACTTTAGGGGGCAACTGTTATAGACATTTTTGTGCCTAACAGCATGAAGCATGAAATGTCAATAATCTAAGGGATCCAAAGTCCCTAAACATGTTGTTCCTACCCCTAGAGGAACAAGGTTAGCAAACCACAGCACTTCAGATCAGTTCTCCACCTGAAAACACTCAAAAACAAGCAATTTCAGGATCATGTCAACTGCTCCACTGACCATCTGCGCTGAATGTCAACTGCTCCACTCTGTACCTGCGCTGAATGTCAAATCTAATGAAGGCTACCTGCGCTGGGCGAGATTGGCCAAGTGGCACAGTCATTCTGCAAGGTGTCAGGTGCCCAGGAAGCTTCCAAAATGACACTTGGATCAGCAAATTCGCCCTATGATGAGTAAGAGGTCCTTAAACTCCAAGTGGAAGCTAGGATCTCCAAGTGGACTCAAGAACTAGAGTATAACTGAAGAGGGAGAGGACACAAGTCAGCTTCATGTCAGTCTCAAGCTGACTCATCCTTTCTCCAAATATCCTATATATAGAGCTCTCTCATGAGGTCTAAGGAGGCTGGAATTTTGTGAATGCAAGGAAGTGTTGTTAGTTTGAGTCTAGAACTATTGGGTGATTGCTTTGAAGGAGGTGAAGAGGAGATTTCTTTCTGCTGGGAGGTGTTGCTGGATTGGGCCTCTTATGGTTGTAACACTCTCAGAACTTTACTTCTTCCATTAATAAAGCATTTGAGGTTCTTCTATATGCATGTATCTTAATGGTGTATTGATGCTTGTATATTTGATTTATTCTAATCCTTGAATCAATTATGGATGTATGCTTCTTGTAGTTTCCCTTTCTTGTGCTTTTGCAGGACCTTTGTGTAGCTGAGCCAGTGAAAGAGCAAGGAGCTGGGAGCAAGCGGCAAGGAGAGAAGATTGGATCAACACTAGCGAAAGACATCAGTTGGTGGATCTCTTTCTCCCCTGTTTACTTTCATAAAGAAGAAATCTTAGATAGATTTACTTTCAGTTGTTGCTGAGGTACTATCACCCTTAGAGTGGGATAGGGTCATTCCGTGTCGGATACTTTTCCCTACAACAACGCTTCTTCCTCAGGGCTTGAAATGATGAAAGCATGAATTTTTGGAAAGGTTATGACCCCCTCTCAAAACCCACTTTCCCAGTTTCCTAGTTCGGGGTTGAGTTATTGAGAAGTTTGCAAAAAAGAGGCCAAAAAACACCTTTTCTACCCCTCTTTTTCCATTTCACTGCACACCTGGCGATACCTTGGGAGAATGGCCATATTTTAGGCAAAAAAGGTTCATTTTTATTGAAAAAATACTCTAAAGCCATCTGCACTCTCCCATATTTCCGAAATAGGCTTAACATCTAGATTTGGACTATAGAAAGGCACTCACAAATTGCCTCCAATGGCTCGCTAAGCACCTGAAATTTCTGAGATTTTTGTGAAATTTTCACTGTGTACATTTTTGTAATTCCTAGTTTGACTTTGGTAAAAGTCAAAAGGGTGATGTAAATGAATGTGAGGGGTAAAATTAGGGGTGAATAGGGGTCTTATCATCCATTTAATGCTTTGGGTAAATATCTTGTGATAGTTAGATAAAAGAGGAAATGGTTGAGTAACCTCCCTAGTGTGTAGTAGTGATTAGATAGGTGCATGTATTTGACTTTCCTTGTTGGAAATTCAAATTCTTAGGGAGGATTTTGACCTTAGAGCCTATATGAGGCATTTTGTAATCATTTTCTGTTAGGTCCCTATAATACTAGTGATTCCCCCATTACTATTGTCATTGTATCCCTTATTGTTATTATTGTGCCCCATAGAATCCCACTACTGTTATTTTTGTGCCTTTATATTATTATTGTTAGGTCGGCTTGGTTATATTATGTCCCCTTAGACTCCTATATATAGAAAGGAGGTTTTGTCATTTGTATCATCCAAGAATTGTTCATTTGTGTAATGTAAAGGAGGTTACCCCGTCGAAGAGACTGAATTCTAAGGCGTTGATCTATCTTTTCTATCTTTTTGTGAGCTAGTTTCATAACATTTGGTATCAGAACTTTGGATTCTAGGGTTTCGCTGCTCCAAATAGGTCATCATGGCATTTTCGCTATAACTTTATTTCTACAACGTTTTAGAAGCGAAAAAAAAAAACCCATTTGAGATGAAATCTTGCTGAACCCCGGGTCTGAATTTCATATCTTGTCTCACTATATTTTCAGAGACATGATTTGGGGAAGTTCGGGTTTTTGTAAGCTCCAAAATTTCATCTAGAACAGGTCATTGTGGAATGTTCGCTATAACACTTTCTCTATGAAGTTTCAAAAGATAAAAAAATAAATATTTGAGAAGAAATCAGTCTGAACCTCAGCTCCGAATTTCAGATCCTGTCTCACTATATTTTTGGAGATATAATATGAGGAAGTTAGGGTTTTTGCAGACCCCCAAATTACATTCCAAATAGGTAACCTTGGGAAAATCATCATAACTTTCTCTCTGAGCATCAGATTGAATTTTCGTAAGAAGTTACAGAAAGAGAATGGACTGTAGTTTTTTGGGTACCATTTTTACAACCTAAGGTGAAATAGTGACCCGTGGCACATCGTACAAGTTCGCTCTACGAAACAAGTCTATAATCAGGTCATTTTGGGAGATTTGGCATAAATATTCATTAGAGAATCTAATCTTGATCAGACTTGTGGACTTAGAATATTACTTAGAGGGTTACCGCAGGAATAAATTCCAGACCTTGGAGATCAAAAATTACAGAAATACATCATATTCAATATCAAGCTCCTACAAAGTGAAAAAAAAAGGTATGTAGTTTTCTTCCTTTAATTTTTGCATAAGGTTGCTTTGAAAAATTAGTTTGAAGCAATTCAAAGGGCATAGTGAAGCATTATTATCAGTAATTGATGCCCTGAAGAAAGAAAATGGAAACACCTAGTAAACAACCTAAAAGCTCTAGCATGACTCATGAAGAAGAGGAGGAAATGCAACATGATATATGAAAATTACGAGATCAAGTGCAACAAATGTCACTCACACAAAAAGTAACAGAATCTAAGATGGATTGTTTAGAGAAAGACGTAGAAGCTAAGATGTATGGTGTGGAAGCTAAGATGGATGGTCTAAAGAAAGGCATGGAAGCTAAGATGGACAATTTGAAGACAGATTTGAACACAAATTTGACAAAGTTTCTACAAGAAATGCTCACTAATGGAAAAAGGGTAGTAAAGGAAACTCATGATGAGAAAAAAATAAATGTTAATCATGATTTCATAGACTCTAACGTTGGATCGAAGAACCACCATGTTCCAAAGATCGATATGAGGAAGTTTGATGGCAAGGATCCCAGAACATGGATACTACAGATGGAGCAATTTTTTGATCTCCATAATGTGCAAAACACACAAAAGATACGCATTGCAACTTTATATTTGGAACCAAATCAGTTTGTATGGTATCGATGGCTTTGCTCTCGTAAACAAATTGTCACTTGGGCTATTTTTATGGATGAAATGATATCACATTATGAGGATACAAAAAACAAGACTTTTTTTAGCCAATTGATAAATCTCAAACAAAAGGGTTCAATGATGGAGCACATTGAGGATTTCCAAAAATTGAATATAAGGGTTAAAGATATTCCAGAGGAGGATAGGATTGATGTGTTGATAGGGACTTTAAAAGATAACATCCAACATGAGGTTCGCCTTTGGGAACCAGATTCATTGGGGAAGGCATTTAGGTTGGCAAGGAAAATGGAAAGCAAAATTATGGCAACAAGGAATCCTACCACTCACAATCATAAAGATGGAAGTGTTGTTGCCCCTAGCCATCCACAGCCTACAAGGTTGACACCACAACAATTGGAAGAAAAAAGAGCAAAAGGGCTTTGTTACAGTTGTGATAGAAAATACACTAAAGGTCATAAGTGTGCCGAGAAGAAATTATTTTACATAGATTGTGAAGAGGAGGAATAAAAGGAATAAGAAACATCAAAAGAAGAGGATATACACCAAGAAAAAACCCTAGAAAAAGAAGAAATGAATTTGACCATATCTTGTAATGCATTGGATGGAATTACCACTCTTTAAACTATCAAGACAGAAGGGCATATCAAGAAGAAAAATGTAATACTGTTGATTGATTCGGGAAGTACCCATAATTTTATTCATTGTAAGATAACCAAGGAATTTAATTGCTTCCTATATCTAGCACCAAAGTGTCCAGTGATGGTTGCAAGTGGAGGAACCATAAATTGCTCAGGAAAGTGCCATAATATCAAGCTATCCATGGGAGAATATGTATTGATAGCCTAGTGCTTTCCATTCCAATGGGTGGTGTTGATGTTGTACTAGGAGTCTAATGGCTACAATCCTTGGGTACAATAGATTTTAATTTTTCAAGAACTTTTCATGAAATTCTCTACAGAAGGAAAGGAAGTTGAATTAAGGGGTATTGTAGGGAAACCGAGAAAGATAATCAGCTCTAACGAAATGACAAAGCTTCTAAAGAAAGAACAACAAGGCATAATTGCACAATTATCTTCACTAGAGGTTCCCACGTCAAATTCATCCATTTCTCTAGATCTCCAAAAAGTCTTGGACAATGATTCTAAGGTATTTGAGACTCCCAAAGGCCTCCCACCTATTCATGATCATGATCATTCTATCAATTTAATTCTAGGATGTGTTCCTCCAAACAGTAGGCCTTACAGATATCCCTATGTCCAAAAGAGTGAAATTGAAGGTATGGTTGTAGAAATGCTAGAGTCTGGTATAATTCAACCTAGTCAAAGTTCTTTCTCTACTTTAGTAATATTGGTTCACAAGATGGATGGATCATGGCGCATGTGTCTAGATTATAGGGAGCTCAACAAGCTCACTATTAAAAATAAATTTCCCATTCCTGTCATTGATGAATTATTGGATGAATTGCATGGATCAATTTACTTCACCAAGTTGGATCTTCGTTGAGGATATCATCAAATCAGAATGAAGACTAAAGACATTCCAAAAACAACATTTAGAACTCATGAGGGTCATTATGAATTTTTGGTCATGCCTTTTGGCCTTAATAAAGCACCTTCAACATTTCAAGGTTTGATGAATTCCATTTTCAAACCCTTCCTTAGAAAAATTTTGTTAGTATTTTTTGATGATATATTAATCTACAGCAAGTCTTGGAAGGATCATGTCCAACATGTTGACGTGGTTCTCAAACTATTGGAGGAGAAACAATTATATGTCAAAATATCCAAATGTTTCTTTGGAGTACAAGAGGTGGAATATTTGGGTCATATTGTATCTCATAAAGGTGTTAAGGTAGACCCTAGCAAAATTAAAACCATTAAGGAATGGAAAATTCCCACATCCATAAAGCATCTATGAGGATTTCTCGGGTTGACAGGGTATTATCGCAATTTTGTTAAGAATTATGGGAGAATAACATCACCTCTAACAACATTATTGAAGAAAGATGCATTCTCATGGACTCCAGAAGCAACAAAGGCCTTTGAACATCTTAAAGTGGCAATGTGCCAAGCACCAGTCTTAGCTACACCGAACTTCACAAAAACCTTTATTGTGTAATGTGATGCCTCAGGAAATGGAATTGGTATTGTTTTAATGCAAGAAGAAAGACCTATTGCTTTCGAAAGTCATCCAATCAAAGGAAATTATTTACACAAAGCTATTTATGAGAAGGAAATGCTGGCAATACTACATGCACTTAAGAAATGGTGACCCTAACTAATGGGAAGACACTTCAAGGTAAAAACAAATCATGATAGTCTTAAATACTTTTTAGAACAAAGATTATCTTCAGAAGAGCAGCAAAAATGGGTCACAAAGATGTTGGGCTATTACTTTGAAATAATCTACAAAAAAGGGAAGCAAAATGTTGTGGTAGATGTGCTCTCAAGAAAGGATGGGGATGTGGAAGCATTTATTTGCACAATTTCTATTATCCAACCAAATTCGATAAACAAAGCAAGGGATGAATGGAAGAATGACGAGGAAGTGTGGGCACTCATTCAAAAGATACAACAAAATCCCAATACATCTGATACATTTAGCTAGAAAAATGATTCGTTATGGTACAAGGATTGGTTATACCTATGTAAGAATTCCCAACTCAAACACAATATTCTTAGGGAATTGCACACCTCTCCTTTAGGAGGGCACTCAGGATTTCTAAAAACCTACCATAGGGTTAAGAAGGATTTTTTTTGGGATGGTCTTAAATAGGATATTCAAAAGTTTGTGGTGGAATGTTTGTTTTGCCAACAAAATAAGGTTGAAACAATTAAGACCCCAAGACTATTACAACCTTTATCAATTCCAATCCAACGTTGGGAGGAGGTTTCAATGGATTTTATCACAGGTTTACCCAAGTCCAAAGGAAAGAGTGTTATCATGGTGGTAGTTGACAGAATTACCAAGTATGCACACTTTTGTGCATTATCTCATCCATTTAAAGTGAGTAAAGTTTCTACTACATTTATGGAAACAATTCAAAAGCTACATCGAAACCCAAAGATTATTGTAAGTGACAGAGATCCCATTTTCACTAGAAATTTTTGGACAAAATTATTTTCTTGTCTTGGTACTCAGTTAGCTCATAGCTCATCTTATCATCCTCAATCTAATGGGAAAGCTGAGATAGTAAACAAATGTTTGGAAGGATATCTTCGTTTCTTTGTATCTGATAAACAAACATAATGGGTCAAATGGTTGCCTCTGGTTGAATGGTGGTATAACACTTCCTTCCATACTGCAACAAAAATGACCCCATTTATGGCACTTTATGGATATCATCCACCATCCATCACATCATATTTAAGAGAAAATTCGAAGTTTCAAGCAGTGGAAGATCACATCGAGCATCAGCAACAAGTTATCCAACTCTTAAAGGATAACCTCAACATGGCACAGAATAGAATGAAACAACAGGCAGATCAACATTGCAATGAAAGAAGTTTTGATGTAGGTGATTGGGTATTCCTATGGCTACAAGCATATAAACAAATGTCCCTCAAGAAAGCTAAGAAGGATAATAAATTATCACCAAAGTATTATGGTGTGTACAAGGTGTTGCAAAAGATAGGTACTATGGAATATAAATTGGAGCTTCCGGCAGCTTCCCGAGTGCACCCAGTTTTCCATGTTTCATGCTTAAATAAGGTTATAGGTGACAAGACTCCAGTTCAAACAATATTGATAGAACTTTATGAGGAAGGAAAGATCATATTGGAACCTCAAGCAATCAAAGAAACAAGAACTTGACAACTACGAAATCGATCAATTTTGTAGTATCTCATCATGTGGAAGAACTTACCCTTGAAGATTCCACATGGGAGGATGATAATTTTATACAGAAGCATCCAAAACTACTCAAGTGTTGAGGACAACACTTTTTTGAACGAGAGGGCCATGTTAGGTCCCTATAATACTAGTGATTCCCCCATTACTATTGTCATTGTATCCCTTATTGTTATTATTGTGCCCCATAGAATCCCACTATTGTTATTTTTGTGCCTTTATATTATTATTGTTAGGTCGGCTTGGTTATATTGTGACCCCTTAGACTCCTATATCTAGAAATGAGGTTTTGTCATTTGTGTGATCCAAGAATTGTTCATTTGTGTAATGTAAAGGAGGTTTCCCCCTTGAAGAGGCTGAATTCTAAGGCGTTGATCTATCTTTTCTATCCTTTTGTAAGCTGGTTTCATAACATTTTCAAGGGTTGGATGTAGTGGAATTGAGCCTTGAATACTAGTGTAATTGAGAATTTGGTAGGAACTAATAGATATAGTTTGCATGTATTGTAGTGGGATACCTGTGGTATTTCTTTTAGCAGTGTTTTTTACTTCTATGATCATAAGTTTAATGTATTGTATCTTTCATTTCCATTTCCATGTTTCATGTGCTTGTTTCCTAAGATAATAAATAGAATTCATTCATATAATTCTCTATTTTGGAGAGTCTTTCATATTATTGTTCATTTTTATTCTGATATAAACAAATTCATGAGACTCATGCTCATTTTGAAACCCTACCTATCTCCCATATACACAATGAAAACCCTAAAGTGATAAAATGTGTGCCTACCTTTCCTCATTACATCTCTCCAAATCTGATTCTGAAAGCCTAGACCTAGCTCCCAAGACCTAAGCCACCATACAACAAATAATCAACGTCAAACCAAAGCCTGATCTAAACATATATAGCCTAAAATCCTTTACTTTCCAATCATTCTTTGGCTTTGATTTCATAGAGAGAGCCCTCTCTGGTTTGGTAGGGCTAGCTACCAAACTAAAATCTTGGTCTGTGGTAACCTCTGTCGATCTCCTCATTAGCCTGGGACGTTGTGGAGGATAACATTTTGGCATCGTTGCCGGGTAAATGAGAAAGCATATGTTCCGTAGGAAAGAACGACAAGGATCAGATCTAATTATTGATGGTGGAGAACGGTCAGACACAGGAAGGCTAAAATCATTCACCTGCTGACTCCAAATTAGTTTCAAATTTAATTCAAATACTCCACTAGAGGATGAACCTTACCAGTAGAAACTTGTGAGGAAAATATGGGAAGATCAGGTATTCAAGTTGGAATTTCATCCAAGACTTCATGTTCTTTGTCATAAATTATTTTTTCTCTTTTCTTGAGAATGTCAAGAAGGTTTTCTACAGTATAGTATATTTGAGAAAAGATCCCACACCCACATTTAATTCCTTTCCTTTGAATATTGTGAATACAAATTTTGACTTTGATCAAGACCCTTCTTTCGAATCTTATATTGACCATCTTCAACTTGATGAGCCTCAAGAGATCAAGACTAATCCTATAGCTTTTATACATACTCCTACACCTTGTAAAATACTAGATAGATACAAGCCACTCATCTTACCTCATATATTCCATGATTTCCCTAAAAATTATTACAAATATCTTCTTAGGTTTGATGGAGAATATGGTAACATCACTGCTGAGAAACACATTCAGAATTTTGAAAATTTTCTCGACATTTTTGAGGTTGAAGAAGATGATGTCAGTATCAGGATTTTTGCTTTATCTTTGAAAGGTGAATCCAAGAAATGGTTCAAAAACTTACCAACTGCAAGAATTTTTTATTTCCATTAGTTTGTGAAAGTCTTCCTTGATAGATGGGTGATCAAGAGAAATCATTTTCTGATTTTAGAATAATATAATCATTTGGAAAGACAACCAGGAGAAATAGTGCAACACTTTTTAGCTAGATTCAATCAAGTATACCATTCAATGCCTGCTAATATAAAACCCCCTCCTGGTTTAGCTCTCTTACACTACCTCGATGCCTTTGATCTGGAAATGGAATTTCAATTTTGAGAAAGGAACACTACAACACTCAAAGAAATGCAGGATAGTGCAATCGCTGTGGAAGCTAATTTGTTGGTCAAAAGGTCAAAGTTGAAAGAAGAAGCGAGGGAGAACATAGAGAATGAACACTTGACATCTTCAGAAGTGAATCTCAACATTTTGCTAAGAACAATGGAATAAATGATGCAAAATATCATCATGAGAGATGAACTTGATGTTCAAAAACATCATGTCCTACTTATTGTAGACGAAGAAGAGGTTGTTGACCCTAATCATTTTGCTGCTAATCTCAGTTGCCATACATCAGAAAGTGATTGTTTTATGTATTCATTTATGGACAGTCATGAACATGGATCTGTAGATCCATCCATGGAGGATCAATATATTGATCTAATGTGTATGCTTGATGTCATTCCTTATAATGATGAGTCACCCAAGTATGACCAGTATGATGATGATTATGTTGTTGAAATAGAGGTTGACTCTACAAGGAAATCAACGACATGTTTTTGGGAGGAAGAAGCTTCAATAGAACAACTCCGATGTAGCACTCAACCTATGCATATCAATCATGATAGCAATGAAGATAATCCATACAATTTCAAATTAGGTGAAAGTTATTTTCCATTATGTTTTAATTCATTTCAATTACTGAGAGAAAACTCTCCTAATATTTGAAATCAGAAATCTTTAGTTGTGATGTTGAGCACGAAGAAACCAATTAAATTATTGATCAGGACTCCTTACGTTTGGGTTTTTCTTCATTCAAAAGAATAATAGAAAAATATAAGGTTACCAAGGAAGCAAATAAGCAAGTTGACAACAATCAAAAACCTTCTCCTAAAGTTCTTTAGAATGTTTTTTGTAATATAGAACCTTTTTTGAGTCCACAATCACCGTTACCAAGTAGCATTTAGTCTCAAAATGCAGCCAAAAGTGTGGAACATGAAGAGTTTATAGAAAATCATGTAGCCTCATTAGAACCAATGTATGACAAGTTGCAGAAGTCCTCTCAAGTTCTCCTTGATCCAATAGCTGATGTTTTGGATGATATCTACAGTCAAAGTCCTTCTCCATTAGTTAACTATGAGCTTCAAAACAAATATGACATGAATTTGATCAGGCAACTAGCTTCATTGTCTTGTTCAGTAGGAGTCTCGCTGCAAAGTTCATCCAAAAATTTGCAGTCTACATATGTTTTTCTTGAGAATGACAAACTTCATTTTATAAAACAACCAATCTATAAAAGGGAAGAATATTCTTGTCTCGTTATTGATCATCAAGAAAAGGTAGTCATTCACGAGTTTCAGGATCCTTTTTTTAAGTTGCTGCAGTCATCAAGGGAGATGAGTTTTATTATATTTATGGATCATGTACACATGTTCAGTGGACACTTGGAGTGGCCTATCTTTTGTTTTTTTTACATTCTTAAGGAAAGTGTGAGCAAGATTCAAGTAAGTAGCCATTTGTTGCATTGGTTACACTAGAGCGATCATATCGCATGATTGTAGATATATATATATATATATATATATCTTCAAAAGGTGGGTGGTTATCATCAAGATTTGCAGCCCGAAGTGAAGGACCTAAGATCTCGATGGTCTACTACCATAAGTAAGTTTAGTTAGTGTGTTTTTTAGAGTTAATTCAGTTTCGTTAGTCAGTCAGTTTTCAGTTTGAGTTTAGTCTTTGCACTTTGACTCCATGCCCAATGGGTAAGGCTATTTGGTCTACAGTGTTCTTGACACCTCGAAGGAGCTGCCATCCCCAGATTGAGCCAATGCTAGTTTCAGTTAGTTCAGTCTATCACCAGTGATCAAATATGCTCTTACAAGGTGTTGTTAGGGTGTCAAGATGAACTTTTGTCATTTTAGTGAGTCTTGAAATAAAAATTTGATCACTGGCTAGTGTGTCTAGGGCTATTTCCACTCTCTCAAGAATTTCATATGTTAGTCACTTTGATCACTTAGTTGAGTCTACCATTATGAAAACAACATTAACATCACTTCAGTCACATCATCATGGTCTCCATTCAGCTCAGTGTCACCATTAGGTCATTAGGATTAAGGTCACAAAATCAATCATTTCATGTATAAATCTAGCAAATGATGAGTGGAAATAGGTATATTTGTTCAATAACACTTGATTTCAAATGTAATTTATGTTTTTATATGTAATAATGTTCCTAAGTTTCTAAAGTTACAAGAAGAGGTATTAAGGCTACAAAACTAAAAAAGAAAGTGAATTGGTGAGGTGGGCCATCCTACCACATTAATCACTTAGGCAACAAAAGAAAATTATAAAATCACATGGAGGAGATCATTCACATTCATTTTCACTTGCCTACCATCCTAGCATCGATCTCCCCCTTCTCCTTTGCAAAGAAATGTGATTCCATAGCCCTCACTAGCAAAAATTGGCCCTCGTTGCGGATAAAGAGCCCAGGCTACACACCTGGACAACACATTGTGCACAAGAGGCCTTCGCTACACACAGGGCATAGTTGTCCAAAATTGGTGTTTGACCACAAAAATCCGTTTTTCAAAGATCCTCTTCTGTCATTTCATCCTCTAGACTCTATAACAAGTAAGTTCAATCATTTTCATGCCCTCCTTCACCTCATATGGCAAGAAATTGATCAAATACTTCTTCTTCGAGTGTTTACATGATTTTCAGGTTTTTGATCTTCAAATGATGGATTTCTGCCCTAAACCATAGATTCCTTGTCCCTACACCTCTATTTGTAGCTAATACACCATCTCCATCCATCACAAAGCCTTATCCCCTCATTTTCTATCATTTTTCTCTAAACCCTAGTCTACCTATCTCTTTCTAGGGTAGGCCTGTGTTTTGGCCTTTTCAACACTCTCCCCTCACTCATTTCCCAAAGTTCCTTCTTCCCCTATTCACTGAGATCATCCCCTACCCTCCTAAATTTCCTTAAAAATTTAGGCAACTCCTAAGTCCATCATACCACCTCATTCCCTCAGAGCAACAAATTTCATTGCTTTTGCTTTCCTTTCACCTAGGGTTAGAAGTATGGAGCCTCAATCATCACCATCAGAGAAGAGTAAGTAAAAAAAGGGGGGAAATATGTTTAGGTGTGAGCCCTCTAATTGCAATGAAATCACCTCCTCCCCATTTTTCATGAACTTCTTTGAAGATGTCAAATTTTTAGAGTTTTTTCAAAGAGTGCATGAAGTAGGTTACCATGAGCATCTCATAAGTATATTTTCCCTCACCTTGAGGGAAGACAAGATCACCATTGCACGGAATGATTTCATGTTTTTATTGGATTCCATCTCTCAAGCTATAGACATACCAAACCATGGTGAAAATGGGTTCAAAGCAATGAACCTAGACCTAGAAGAGTACAAACCCTAATTGAAATCACAATACAAAGGATCTCACTCACATGTTTTCTAATTAAGATACTTTTTGGAGTGATATGCACCATTGATGAAGGTTTTCATGAATTTCTTGACATGTGAGGGCATATTCTCCGGGCTATATCAATACCACATATGGTTTCTCATGCACATTACAGCTTCCAAGTCTCTCAATTTGTGCAACTACTTGTATAGGAGCCTTAACCAAAATGTCTGAAAGGGTGCAATTGAAAGGCAAAGAGAATTACCCTAGCCTCTTTCACCATAGAATGATAAAGGTTATAGTACTCCATCAGTTGGTAGTGAAGAACATGACATGGGACACCTTCATTGAGGCAGCCTTGAAAATGCATATAAACACTTCTCGAAGCCAACATGAAACCATATCAGTACAACCCATGGAGGTGGGGTCATCAATAAAAAATGATGAGGTTTCCAAGGAATCTAGGCCTAAGGTGAGCAAGACATATCAAAGAGGCAGAAAGATTGTGTTTTCTCCTCAAATTGAGGAAGGGGCCAAGCCTACTACATCAACAGAACAAGTATCACCATCACATCATGAGGCTTCTTTGCATGATGAGGAGCCCATTGAGCATGACCTTGACCTAGTTGTCATGGAGGCACAAGATGAGAATCAAACCCTGCAACAAGTCATCAAAGAGAAGGATTTTCAGATCATGGAGCTCAAGTACAATTTGTCAAGGGCCAAATTCATCATTTCATTCCTTGAGCAAGAAAACAATCAACTTAAGGCAAAAAAACTACTCACAGAGAAAGAGAAATTCAAAGCCAGGAAGAAAGAGCTAAAAGGCAAGGTAGTGGTGGACCATGAGGACACTAAGCAACATTAAGTACATGTGGCAAGGATGAGACCAAGAACCATCGGTCTTAGGAAGGCACTTCAGAGGGAAAGAGAAAAAGGGCCACCAATGGAAGAATTGACCTTTGAGGAGAGGGTTACCATGGAAATAAATGAGGACAAGAAGTTTTGGCTTGAGAAAGTTATTTTACACCTTGAGAAGCTCCTTTATAAGGAAAATGGCCATCCACTACTACAAGGAAAATCAACTTTGCCAAGGGCAAAATCAAGGAGTTGAAGGCCCAACCAGATGAAACCCTAATCAACCAAGAGGAGAAGGGTAAGTTATATTTTATTTCTAATGCATCCATGGTTGCATAACATACCTCATCAAGCATATCTATACAAATTTTGGGACGATTTAGAGAAAATTTTGTGTTTTGGTGCAGACTGGTGTAGACTTGCAATTTTTGGCAATTTCTGTCTAGTAGCGCAGCGAGCTCATGCTGTGGTTCTTCCTTAGGGTTTCAAATGATGGAAAATAAACATTTTTGTAAATATTATGACCCCCTCTCAAAACCAATTTTCCCACTTTCCTATTCCAGGGCTCAGTTTTTGTGAAATTTGCAAAAATGAGGCCAAAAAACACCTTTCTGGCCCTATTTTTCCATTTCACTGTGCACCTGGAGACACCGTGGGAGAATGGCCATATCTCAACCAAAAATGGGTCATTTTGAGTGAAATAATACTATAAAGACATATATACTTTCCCATATTTCCATAACAGGCTTCTGATCTGCATTTGGACTTCAGAAAGGCAGTTAAAAATGGCTTCCAATAGCTCACTTCACACCTCGAAATTTATGATATTTTTGTAAAATTTTCACTGTGTAAATTTTTGTAATTCCTAAATTGACTTTCGTAAAAGTCAAAAGGGTGAAGTAAATGAATGTGAGGGGTAAAATTAAATGTAAATGGGTAAAATCAACGGTAAATAGGTGTCTTATCTTCCATTTAATTCTTTGGGTAAATATCTTGTGATAGTTAGATAAAAGAGGAAACGGTTGACTAACCTCCCTAGTGTGTAGTATTGATCAGATAGGTGCATGTATTTGACTTTCTTTGCTGGACGTTTAGCCTTCTAGGAAGTATTTAGACCTAAGAGCCTATATGAGGCCTTTTGTAATCATTTTCAAGGGTTGGATCCAGTGGAATTGAACCTTGAATGATAATGTAACTGAGAATTTGGCAGGAAGTAAAAGACAAAGTTTACAACTATTGTAGTGGGATACCTGTGGTATGTGTTTTAGCAGTGTTTTTCCTTTTGTGATCATAAGTTTGAATGTATTGTAGCTTTCATTTCCATTTCCATGTTTCATGTGCTTGTTTCCTAACATAATAAATAGAATTCATTCATGTAATGCTCTATTTTGGGGAGGCTTTCACATTATTGTTCATTTTTCTTCTGATATCAATGAATTCATGAAACTCATGTTCATTTTTAAACCCTACCTATCTACCATATACACAATCAAAACTCTAAAGTGCTAAAGTGTGGGTCTACGTTGCCCCATTACATCTCTGCAAATCTGATTCTCAAAGCCTATACCTAGCTCCCTAGACCTAAGCCACCATCCAGCAAACAATCAAAATCAAATCAAACCTTGATCTAAACATATCTAGCATAAAATCCTTTACATTCCAGTTATTTTTTGGTTATGATTGCATAGAGAGAGCCATCTTCGGTTTTGTAGGGCTAGCTACCAAACTAAAAGCTTGGTATGTGGTTACCTCCGTCGATCTCCTCATCATCCTAGGACATTGTGGAGGATAACATATTCAAAGGAACATAATGAAAATTCAATCTGGTAGTCCTTGTTTTGGGATCCAAGGGAAAATCTCTATGTATTTGTTTTATGTTCTCACCATTGTATATTTTATGTTTTTAATAATTCATTCGCAAGTAATTTTTGTACAGGGTTAAAACCTATAATTCGAACACTAATATACTTGCTAATATAAATCATTCCTAACTAGAGAAACATTCCCAAATACATTTGAAACTGCCTACAATTATTATCGAGAGTACCACCGCTTTTACTTACGACTTTCATTGCAAAATGAATATTTTGCAAGGGATCAGTGCTCATGTGAAATATCATCTTAGGATCCTTGAATGTGATGAGCCATCCCTTCTCGAAGTAGTCAAAACCTTAACACCATGCTTGGGCGAGACTCCAACTAACCCCCATTATGGTCCTGATCAACTTCATAATCCAAGGAGCATGTGAGATTCAAATCGGTCAGTGACATCAAGGACTTAATTATTTTGTTATATATTTTATCATTTATATTATTAATTACTAAATATATATCATTTAAACATAAAGTTAAATATTATTATAACAAGGATATTTTAAATACACTATTTTCAATTTTTTAAAAAACATTTTTTTTAATTATTTTAAAATTTAGTTATAAATATGTTCATCACAATGATAATGAAAATCATAAGTTAATCAATCATTCATGTAATGTTAAAATATTTTATCTCCTTTCTACCATATTTTTTAATTTTAACAATTTAAATATAATTTCTTTCTTAATTATATATATATATATATATAATCATTCCATTTTTTCCAAAACAAAATCATTACTTTCATTAAAAAGAGGAAATGGCATTCTACATTGCACCCTAGTGCACTCCAAAAAATGCATTACTACTTATCACAACAATAAGAAAAAAAATCGCGATTGAAAATACCTTTAACATGTCCAAACTATAGTACAAATCATCATAAATATCCATGAGAAATAAATGAATCCATTCATATTTATCACCTCCCAGTAACTTGGGACTATGATCATAGCAAAAATATATATAAAAAATTTATGTATTCGAATGTTGGCCTTTTATGAAAGGCCAATGAAAATAATAAGATATATGTCCATTTATCTACTCCATGATATTCCAAATTCCCATAATTTGTGAAGCACTTTGCTCAAATGTGGATTCTGCAATGATTTTTTTTCCTGGTAAATATGAGAACATGAGATGTGATAAAAAAATTGTTTTAAATGAGAGATCTTTTCAATGATTGGGTACAATGTGTCCATGTGACATCTCGATATCCCATTAAACCAGTTTATAATAATATGAGAATTACCAAAGATCTATACTATCTGAATATGCTTTTTAGTACGAAATAGTAAATGCAACTTTACAAAAAGAATTTGAGAGTAATTTGTACCATGACCCAACCCACACTGGATCTTAAAGAAATTGTTTTCTTGCAAATACAATACTACCCCCTCCCCACCACATTGTCTCCCAACAATGCATCCTCTGTCAAATTTTTTTTTTAGAAATATGAATGATCAATAACCTTTGGAATGATTATTTGATGATTTTGGGTAGGTTATGAAACATATAAAAAATAAAAAATAAAAAATTGGCAATAACATGTGCTGCAACACTATTTCCTTAAACTTTTTTGTTCTTCTAGGTGAGCCACATACCCAACATATAAAAGGAGATAGGCATTTTTTCTTCTTGCAAGGTTATCACGTGACCACCAACCCTTCCATGCATCCTAATATTATGCACCATGATGAAAAATCATTCTCTTACATGTATTTTAGTTAGTATCAATGTTTAATATCACAACCTCTATGAGATATGGTTATTCCCTAATTTTGTTTCCTCACAAGGAGAACATATGCAAAGGACGTAAAGAGTCCTCTCTTATGAAGTACTCTTTTTACCATGTGCTCATTTGTACTATTTTTAAACTAAAAATATTAAAATAAAATAAAATACCTCCTTCATTACACCTTAATCAAAATAATTAGATAATGTCCCTTATTTAAATCTTTAAAACTACATTAGTAATCAACACACTTAGTTCCTATTTTATGTGGTCAGAAAATATTTAATATTCTTGGTTAAAAAAATGAACATTAGTGTTGGCTAGTATTTTCAAGATTAATATCCAAATAGCTCATTATCATTTCTCATATGAAGCATAGAATATTTCCAATAATACTTAAAAATCCTTTATCTCACGTGTACAAAAGACTAAAACAAGGAGATATCCTTTAAGCCGAAAAGAATAAGGTTTGGTTTCTTGTGAGAGCCTACTTAAGCCGCCTAAATCCTATTTAACTCTAACACATATTTTAATGAGGTTAAAATTCCATTTTTGTCACTTAGAAACCTAAACTAGTGAAAGAATCCTATAATTTCCACACATGTGGAATTTGTGGGCTACATTTACATCTAAATATAGTGATATAGATCTATCAGTGATCGGAATTAATCAAGATCTTTTACTACTATGATGTTACTAGAATTTCATGTGAAAGAGTATGAAAAACCACATGTGCATACTTTAAATAAGAGAAAACATAACGATAACCATCAAATCAAAGAACACACAGAAAGTTGATAACAAAGTTCACCGAGTGTGGGTTATGTCCCCGGGCTCTATGTTAAGATTCAGTAGGCCACGTCATTAAATTCTACAAAATGATGACGAATACATAGTGTATTAAATATAGTGATATAGATCTATCAGTGATTGGAATTAATCAAGATCCTTTACTACGATGACGTTACCAGAATTTCATGTGAAAGAGTATGAAAAACCACATGTGCATACTTTAAATAAGAGAAAACATAATGACAACCATCAAATCAAAGAACACACAGAAGTTGATAACAAAGTTCACCGAGTGTGGGTTATGTCCCCGAGCTCGGTGTTAAGATTCGGTAGGCCAATTCATTAAATGCTACAAGATGATGACGAATACATAGTGTATTATTTGTTATTACAAGGATAAACTCTCTGAACTAGAGTGGCATGTATCTCCACGAGACGTTCTCCTACAAGAACTCTCACTCATATGGACCCTTCTTTAGCATCACAAGATACAAACTTCTCACATGAAGTTCCATGCAAGTATACTCCAATAGAATGGTAAACAAGGATGTCAACATCAAAATCATCATCTCAGCAAATCAAAATAAAGACATGGCATCACTACGTCATATACCTCCATTTTTGGGGTGGCCTGAAAATGCACAGCTCTTATGAAGAAATGGACTGCACTATTGAATTTGTGGCATAAAATCAAGGCGAATGGCTATAAAATTAGCCCCTTTCTAACACCATCAAAATATGGACCCTCAAGAATCTCGAAGATTCCCCAAATATCATTACTTTCATCAAAAATAGGAAATGACATTCTACATTGCACCCTAATGCACTAAAAAAAAGGCATTACTACCTACTAGAATAAGAAAATAAAATCATGATTGAAAATCCCTTTACCATGTCCAAAATATAGTACAAACCATCATAAATAGCCATGAGAAATAAAAGAATCCATTCATATTCATCACCTCCCTGTAATCTACGACTATATATATATATATATATATATATATATATATATATATATATATATATATATATATATATATATATATATATATATATATAGATATATATATATATATATATATATATAATTGCTCATTCAAATGTTGGCCTTCTATGAAAGGCCAATGAAAATAGTTAGATACATGTCCATCTATCTACTCCATGATATTCCAAATGCCCATAATATGTGAAGCACCTTGTTCAGATAGGTGTTAGAAAATTATATATTACAGAGCAATGGAACACATAAAATATTGCAGAAATATAAACACAGAAAACGCATAAAACAAGAGAGACACAGATATATGTGGTTCGGCGAGTTTGGGCTATGTCCACGGAGAAATAGCCAGTCCTTCTTTTTATATTATCCAGCAAATTAAAGAGATACAACCTACAACAGATCCACTGTAACTCCCTCTTCGCTCTCAATCTCCTCTCTCTTCCTCACTCAGAATACAGATCTACATAGACGCAATACAATTCCTTCATATATAGTTAGGGGTTGCCTTCTAGGGCAAAAACCCTAAATTAAACATAACTTCTACCATCAGATCTCCGCCTAGTGAATTGCCCAAATTGACTATGAAATTACAACATTTTACAAGGCAATTTTACATCTATTCTTAGCTTCGGGTGCACTGCCCCTGATCCCACCTGGTGGGGGGGTGGGTATCCCAAAAAGGCGCAGCCGCCCCCTGGACCCCCATGCAATGAATATTTTACGGGCGACATTTCCGCCCCATTATGAACTGGGGTCCAATGCGGGGATACCTTTGAATACATAAGATAATCAGGCTCCACACCCAACAATAGGGAGTCTGCAATGATATTTCTTTCCTTGTAAATATGAAAACATGAGATGTGATCAAAAATTTTCTTTAAATGAGAGATCCATTTAATGATTGGGTATAATGTGTGCATGTGACATCTTGATATCCCATTAAAACATTTTATAACAATATTAGAATCACCAAATATCTATAACGTATTTACATCTTTCTCAGTAGGAAAAAGTAGAAGGAGCTTGACACTCAAAAATTCAAAGTAATCACTGGTACCATGAGCTATCCCACATTGGACCTTAAAGAAATAATTTTATTTCAAATACAAGACTGTTGCCCCTCCCCATCACTTTGGCTTCCAACAAGGCATTCTCTACCAATAAATGCCTATGCATATGAATGATCAATAACCCTTAGAATGATTATTTGATGATTGTGGGTAGGTTATGGAACAGATTAAAAAAAAATGGAAACAACCTATGTTGCAACACTATTTAGGGTATTTAAATTACCTTAAAAACATTCGTTGTTCTGGGTTTTCCAGATACCACAACATATAAGAGGAGGTAGACATTTGTTCTTCTTTGGGTTATCATGTGATCATAAACCCTTCCATGCATCCTAATATGATGCAACATGATTCAAAATCATTCTCTTACATTTATTTTAGTTAGTACTAATGTGTAATGTCACATCCCCTACGAGATATGATTATTCCATAATTTTGTTTCCACATAAGGAGAACATAAGAAAAGGACGCAAAGAGTGCTTTGCTATCAAGTATTCTTTTTACCATGTGCTCATTTGTAATATTGGTAAACTAAAAATATTAAAAATAAATAAATACCTCCTTCATTACACCTTAATCAAAATAATTAGATAATGGCCCTAGTTCACATGTTTAAAACTACTTTAGTAATCAAGACACTTAATTCCTATTTTTTGTGGTCAAAACAATTAATATTGTTCTTTAAAAATAATTAATATTAGTGTTTCCTAGCATTTTCAAGATTAATATCCAAATAGCTCCCAATTATCATTTCTCGTATGAAGCATATAATATTTCCAATAATACTTTAAAATCCTTCATCTCAAGTGTACAAAAGACTAAAACATGGAGATATCCTTTAAGTAGAAAAGGATTAGGTTTGGGTGTTTGTGTGCACCTAATTAAGTCACCTAGCTCCTATTTAACACTAACAAATGTTTTCTTGAGGTTAAAGGTGCCTTTCTTACAGTTAAGAACCTGAGCTAGTGGATAAATCTTATAATTTCCACACATGTGGAATTTGTAGGCTACGTTTAAACCTATAGTTAGTGATTCGGATCTCTCAGATACCTTAATTAACCAAGATATTTTACTTCTATAATGTTATCACAATTTCATGTGAAAGAGTATGAAAAATCACATGTGCATACTTTAAATAAGAGGAAACATAACGACAATTATAAATTCAAAGAACAAACACAAGTTGATAACGGAGTTCACCCAGTCTGGGTTATGTCTCCGAAACCGATGTTAAGAGTGGGGAGGCCACTTCATTAAATGTTGCAAGATGATGATGAACAAATAGTGTATTCTTTGTCATTACAAGGATAAACTCTCTCAACTAGAGTGGTAGGTATCTCCTTTAGCATGAAAAGAAACAAACTTCTTACATGTAGTGGCACGAAATTATCGTCCAATAGAATGGTAAACAAGGATCTCAACATCAAAATCATCATCTTAGAAAATCAAAAGAAAAACATGGCATCACTACATCATATACCTCCACTTCCGTGGATGGACTAAAAATGCACAAATCTTCTAAAGAAGTGGAATACACCATTGAATTTGTGCCATGAAATCATGTCGAATGACTATAAACTTGACCCCTTTTGGACACTGTGAAAATATGGGCCCTTAGGAATATCAAAGATTCCCCAAATATTCCTTCTTATTGGTTGACTGGTATTCGACTTCTCAGGTGACAATTCTGAGTTCACCATTGTGCTCCTTGCTAAAATATGTGTAATTTGAGTTTAGAGTCATCCTCGTTCTGAAATTGTCAAAAACCTTCGCTTGGGGAACCATTTAGATTCCTCATGATTCCACAAAGTTTTCTCTTTTCATGTTCACTGAAGATATGCTTCTCATATCTAAAAACTTACCACACCATCAGACTATGGGCGAAAGTATGGTTCGTTTGTATAAAGTTGGCATGATTTGCCATTGTGAAAATTTGGCCCCAAGGGAATCTTTTAGATTCCTCATGATTCCACAAAGATTACTCTTTGCAACTCAACTGAAGATCTACTGATCAGACGAGGAAATTGATTACACCATCATATTTCTTGCAGAAAAATGAGAAAAATGAGTATAAAGTTGACATACTTATGTTACCTTCAAAAATTTCCCTCCAAAGGAATCGAGTGACTCCTCGCAGCATCAAATAATATTTCATGAGAATATTTCTACAAAATATCCCCATATTGAAATTTGTGTCTAGGGTGGGCCCTTCTAACCTAGTTCTACTTCTTGATATGCTTCCTCTCGGGGTTGGTCTCCATCCTATCACATGGAAATAACAGGTTCTTATATAACTTGGTGGCAAACTTTTCGAAGAAAGGGTCATTGGCCCATTGGCAACTGCTCCTGGTTATTACATGGTCCACCCAGGGTCATGACTCATAGCCTTGGTTTAACCTTGGCACATTGTATTTTGTGGGGTATATGGTTTCTTATGTCAAACTATTTTATATATAACAAATTCAAACAAACTGAATAACTCCATTTTTAATATTTCTAATAACTCCATCCTTGATATTTCAAATTTTTATGGCTTTAAAATATTTTTTTTGTATTTTAATATAAACCATATTTTTTATATGGTTATATATATATTTAATATAATTTTTTATTTGAAATCATCTTATATGATTTTTAAATTCATGTTGTTTTTGTTTTTAATGACTTTTGTCATTATATGAGATTTTTAATATCATATTTTTGTATTTTGCAGGGGTAAGAGACAATGATGGAGTGCCATGTGTCAATGGATGATGAACTTCCATGTGCCCCATGGGACCCACCTGCTAACTAGGATGCCATGTGGCATAGTGTGAGCCCCTTTTTCTAACTGTCGTGTCAAAATTTAAAGATCCATAAGTTGGTCATACAGACTCAGATTTGAGTGATGTCTGCGCCACTAGAATCATAATGATGAGAACTACAACTTGGTATCAGTTTGGCTACATTTTTAATACTTTTATTTTTGAGACTTTCTGGAGCCACCTTCAACTTCTGAGCCTTTCTGGAGGCACCTTGATCATTCCTCCCCACTGAGGAGCTGTTGGTCCTCCAAAATCATGAACATTATCTGCAATTTTCTTTACTCCCTCTTTTCCACAGCAAGTGCCTTATTAGGCCACACATCTGTCTCCTTCACCTTTGTACTTTAGAGCCATAGGTGATGAATCGATGCCTGCATCCTATGTAAACCTGTAGCGCATCTTAAAAAATACATGTTCAAATTCAAGAATTATCATGACCCAAGCAATCCCCAGACTTGCTAAAATTTTATAACACACACTCTTTGGTCAAGTGTATATCATAATAGAAACTAATGCCCTAGTTATCAATAAAAGGCCAAAACATCATCGTTGCTTTAGTAAGTGATGGAAAATACATCATCACTTTTAAAATTATATTGCAACTCACGATTTCCAAAATATGGTTGTAACAAGCTACTATAGCTAGTGACACCATCTCTCACTCATCAAAGTGAATGAGTCATCTCCCTCCAACACATTCGCTTGTTGAACATCTTCACCAGTTGGTTCATGCACGTGTGCTTTGTCCTTGAGACAATTCTCTAGATAGAGCCTCCAACATGTGGCTCTTTATTTTCACCTTTATTTCAACGTTTGCAAAAATTCTTCTTCCTCCAGACTTGCTTAACCTTCTTCCTTCCATGATGTGGAGAAGGATTGTCACGTCTCATCCTCTTTCTTGCTGTCATTCCCTTCTAGCACTCGAAAACCACATGGTTATGAAAGACACTAAAACTACATGGTTTTCTATGCCATGAATTTTCTTCTCATCATTAACAATATGCTTGTAATAGAAATGAACTTTAGAATACTCAGACTTTTTATACCTCTCTTAGTTTTCTCGACTGCAATCTTGGTGATGAAAGCTTGCCTTTGCTCTTCCTTTGCAATGTGCACTGTCATGGGAGAATTTTGATGTGTTCCATTCATCCTCTTTCCTCAATGGTTTGGAAAATACCTTGGAAGCTTTTGCTAAACTCAAGCATTCTCCTTCCATGTATCCCATCTTGGTAAGGTGTCTCAGGTCAGTTCTTGAAATGGGTACCTCAAGGCTTCCAACTGAAATAACGTCATGTGAAAATGAAACTCAGGAAAAATCAACATTTTTTACCTCAACTATTGATTCTGAAGTAGGTGATGATGGCTTCATGAAGCCTTCATCGCACTTCAACTTTTCTAAGGCATCTTCCATCACTCATAACTGAAGCTGCAATCTCTGCTTCTCCTCTTTTTCTTCTTGTAGAAGTCTCCTTAATTCAAACTTCTCTACTTGAAGGCTCTAATTGATATTCTAATTTGAATGATGAGAATATGATGAAGAAGAATAATGTTCACTCGAGGATGTAGATGTAGCATCATCATATACTTTTTCTTTCTTGTGTTCCTCTCTTGCCATTTTCTCCTCATAATCTGCATACATTAAATCTACCATGTTGGACATCATGTATAAGGCCTCGTACAAATATATGTCATCCTCCATTTTCCTTCATGTTGCATGCTCATTCTTTGGTTATCATTCACACTTGTAATTGACATTAACAACAAGACCACTCTAATACAAACTTGATTTGGATCTCTCAGCTAACAAAATTAACTAAGATCTTTTTCTTTTGTGATGTTAGCAGAATTGCATGTGAAAGAGTATGAAAAAACACATGTGTGTATTTTAAACAAGAAGAAACATAATGGTAGCCATCAAATCAAATAACAGACACAAGTTGATAATGGAGTTCATCTAGAGTGGGTTGCGTCTCTGGGCCCGATTTCAAGAGTCTGGAGGCCACTTCATTAAATATTGCAAGATGATGATGAGTACATAGCGTATTATTTGTCATTACAAGGATAATCTCTCTCAACTAGAGTGGCATGTGTCTCCATGAGACATTCTCTTACATGAACTCTCACTCATACAGACCCTCCTTTAGCATGATAAGATATGAAATTCTCACATGAAGTGGCAAGCAAGTATCCTCCAACAGAATGGTAAACAAGGATCTCAACATCAAAATCATCATCTCAAAAAATCAAAAGAAAGACATGAAATCACTACATCATATGCCCCCACTTCTAGAGATTGCATGAAAATGTACAACTCTTCTGAATAAATGGACTACACCATTGAATTCGCGGCAAAAAATCATGTCGAATGACTGTAAACTTGACTCTTTTCTCACACCGCTAAAATATGGACCCTTGGGAATCTCGAAGATTCCCCAAAGGTTGTTTCTCGCTGGTTGACTAGAGTTCTTCTACTAAAGTGATAATTTTGAGTTCACCATTGTACTTCTTGCGAAAAACTGAGTAATTTGAGTATAAAGTCACCATGGTTCTGAAACTGTAAAAAATTGGCCCTTAGGAAATCTTTTCGATTCCTCATGATTCCATAAAGATTCCTCTTTGCATGTTGACTAATTATCTCCTACTCAGATCCCAAAATCGAACACACCATCACACTCCTAGCGAAATTATGGTTCCTTTGAGTATAAAGTTGGCATGATTATGTCATTGTGAAAATTTGGCCATACTTTCGTTACCTTCAAAAATTTCCCTCCAAAGGAATCTAAAGATTCCTCATGGCATCAAGGAATATTCCCTAAGAATCTTTTTGCAAAATATTTCCATGTTTATATTTGTGCCTAGGGTGGGCGCCTCTGACCTAGTTCCACTAATTTTCATGGTTGCTCTTAGTCTCGGTCTCCATCCCATCACATGGAAATAAAGGGTTCTTATATAGCTTGGTGGCAAACTTTTCAAAGCAAGGGTTGTTGGCCCATTGGCAACTGCTCCCATTTGTTACATGGTCAAGACCCACAGCCTTTGTTTAAGCTTGGCGAGTTGTATTTTGTGTGTTATATGGTTTCTTATGTCAAACCATTTTATATATAACAAATTCAAACCAACCGAATAACTCCATTTTTAATATTTCAAATAACTCCATGTTTGATATTTCGATTTTTTATGGTTTTAAAATTTTTGTTTGTATTTTAATATAAACCATATTTTTTATATGGTTATATATATTTATAATATAATTTTTGTTTTGAAATAATCTTATATGATTTTTAAATTGATTTTGTTTATGTTTTTTTATGACTTTTGTCATTATATGAGATTGTTAATATCATTTTTTTTGTCTTTTTGCAGGTGCAAGAGCCAATGATGGAGTTTCATGCTTGAATGGTTGATGTGCTTCCATGTACCCCGCGGGTCCCACCTGCTAACTGGGATGCCATGTGGCACAGTGTGGGCCCCTTTTTTTGTCTGTCATATCAAACATTAAAGAGCCATAAGTTGGTCATACATATTCGGATTTAAGTTTCGCTCCAGCCACCAGAATTATAACAAAGAGCACTAAAACTTGGTATTAGTTTGCCTTCATTTTGAATACTTTGATTTTTGAGCCTTTATGGAGCCACCTTCGACTTTTGAGCCTTTCTGGAACCACCTGGATCAAATAGAGAACATTACCCTTTGTGAAATATAGCTAGTTCCATTCAAACATGCCTCTAATGGCCCTCATTATAATTCATTCATTCTCACCTTTACCAGTGATGTTCACCAGCTTGACACCCCATCATTGAAATCTCTCAAAAGGCTTAGTGTTATTTGAAAGGATAGATGTTTAGTCACATATCTCATGTGTATTTTTCTACAACATATCAAACTATTAGATGTAATATAATGTCTTTTTATATATTTCATATAGTTTAATGTGTTTATATTTGTTATAACATATAATAATATTACATATAATTTAATTAATCTAATATTTACTATATCATCCCCTATGGAGATATTATTATTCATGTCTTTGTTTCCTCAAAAGGAATACACACATGAAGGAGTTCTCCTTTATCAAGTATGCTCTTCACCTTACAACTATTAACAATTTTGGTGAATCAAACTTAAAAATTTGTGAAATATTTCTTTGATTATGCCTTAATCAAGATAAATAGATCACATAACTAGCTCACATATTTAAAAATATTCTACTCATTTACATACTTAATTCCTCCTTTGTGATGGCACAAAAAAATTAATATGGTTAGGTACGATTTTGGAGTTATTCATATACATAACTCCTAATTATAATCTCTCATATGAAACCTATATTTTATTTGAGGGAAATTTAAAATCCTTCATCTTGAGTGTGCAGAAAACCAAGGTAAGTAGATACACATAAAGAGACAAGGTCTTAGGTACAATTGTTCCTATAAGCTTCCTTGGGTCACCTAACTCTCTCTTCACTCTAACATGTGAGTAGTTGAGGTTGAAAGTCCCCTGCTCATATTTGAAGAATGTATCTAGTGACAAAAACATAAGGTTGTAATATAAGTGAAATTTCTCAACTACATTCACACCTAGCATAGATACCTTTGGGTATTAAGAAATATTTCAAGTTCAATTAAGAAATTCCATAAAATAATTCCTTCACACCTTTACTAGTGATATTTATTGACTTGATAACCCACAATTACAAGAGTTTTGAAGGCCAAGGATATCAAGTCTCATAGGACACATCTTTTCATTGTGACAAGAGGTGCATTCTACAATCCAGTATAAGGGAGGTGTAATTTCCTCTATGCTAAACCTTGAATTCACACATGTCCTTTCTAAAATAAAAGTAAATTACTCTAAAGAAAAAAAATGTTAGCTATAATAAAAAACAAAAATTAATATGCATGTTTAATATGAAGCAAATGTGGTAAAAACATTTCACTCCCACTCTCAGTGATAAGGTGAAATATTTTGATGTCCATGTGAAGTAACATAATTTTATATTAACTTTAGAGGGATAAAGTAACTAAAAGTAAAAAATATATATATTTTCACATTTTAATACAAGGAATATGTATACTTGTTACACTTTTTAAAAATATTTCAATACAACAATTAAAGAAACTAATTTGAATATCCATGTCAGATAATTTATTTAAAGATATACGTATATATAGAAGAAAGTAAAAGATATTTATTTTAATATTAAGAATATTAAAATATTTCAATTCCAAAAGATAAATAATTGAAAGTAAAGAAAAACAATTACTTCATGTTGGGGAAGAGAAGATATGAGGGGAAAAGTTTTGAAATTGATTATGGGGGCACTACGCAAGAGGCGATTGAGACCAAATACATAAGATAGTGTAGATGCTTGTCAAACCATATAGATATGTGATAGAGGTCAAATATTACTACATAGTAATTGAAATATTCCTTAGCCAACATAATATTCGATAGTGTTGTAGGATAGCTTGATATGGGCTAAGGTGTCAATTCAACTATGTATCTTGTAGTGAATAGTTAAGGATTTGCACATATACAAACAACTCATCTAAGTAGGTTGGCAGGGTCAACTGGTAGAAGATTCCCTGAGTCAGATATAGAATACCACCCCTATATAAGGGATGATTGTTGATGATTAAGAGTTCCATTGTTAGATTATTTGACTGGTTAGATGATGCTCAATTTGTTGCTTAGTGTTTGAGTGCTCTACTTGATTATGGTATGTCTTATTTTATAGTATAATTTTTACCTAATACCATCCTTGTTCTACTGATGGATTTTATGGGGTAAAGTGATTTGAATCTCTGATATGGTGTCAATCTATGAATATTGTGTACTATGTATAATATGGTGTTGGCCAGTGATATGATATGAATAACCTCTTTCAGCGTCTTTTCTATCAATCATATGGATTTAATCTACAATTACTTTTTTCAACTAATATAAATATAAGTTATCTGATATTTCTACTCTAGATATATGGTTTTAACATGTAATTCTTTGAGTCTATGATGAATGTTATGGTTGGAATATAGGCCTGCAAAAACTTGCTACATATCTTCTATGTAAATAGTTTATTCGTTGTAAATATCTAGTCAAAGCTAGTTCTACACAAATGAAATGCATGTCTATAAATCTATGAATTTTCTGTATAAACTACATTCTATGTACAACCAATGTTTATTATAATTCCTAGGAATGTTTAAGCCATGTAGTAGATTTTATCAATGCATGGTTTTTCAATGGGATTGTTTGTGACATATAACAATTTTACTATCATGGGTTGTGTCATTTTGAGCTAGAACTATATGCCATTTCCTTGCCTCCTGCATAACCTTCAAAAGTTTCAAACCCATCAACATACCTTAGGTGAGACCTTGTCTACATGCAGGTGTTAACAATACTAGTATCTATGGGGATTTTGTTGGAAAAATTCTAAACCCTGGGTCATTTCCCTCGCACACCAACAAATGTGTCTATTGTCAACACCTAAAGGTCTATTATAGAAAAGGGGCTATGGAGGGTAACCAGAGAAGTGATTGAACAATGTTTCGACCAAAAACGTTATGAGTTCATGATATAGAAGACTAGGAACTTGCATATTACGCGAGATGTCTGGTTGCAAAGGTAATTATTTTATGGGCTTCAAAAAATCATGGATTTGTACATCATTTTGTGGGAATAACTCAAATGCAAGGTGGTGCAAGAAGGACTAAGACCCTAACCAAAACCTTGTTGTTGGATGCTAAAGTTACTATGAAGAATAAACACTATAAGCAATCATTACAGGAATTTTGAGGTATAAAATGGGCATCGTAAGGAAAACTATAAAATAATAGTGAAAATAATAAAATAGCAGTTACAAATTTTTAAAGAAAAAGAAAGGAAACTACCCTTTTAATTGTATTTTTGGCTTATGTCTTTATAGGACTACTCAAATTCCAACTATTGACATCCATTTGATTTGGAATTAAATTCCAAATCCAACGAGTACCCACTCTACATAGTTGTTGGTAGACCCACACCATAAAAATTGAAAATACATCAGAAACACATGTTCAATACGTTTTTTCATGTATTTCCAATTTTTATGGAGTGGGTCTACTCATAAATATGCAAAGTGGGTACTACCAAGATTACATATGCCCAAGATTATTATTATATTGAGTCTAAAATAAATCAAATATATCCATAATTTGGAGTGCTACACTAGTAATATTTAATCTAAGATCTAAGATAATAAACTACATAATAAAATATTTCAAAACATTGTAGGAACTAGTGTGACAAACTATTCCAATAGAATATCCATGTAGGGCAAATTATAGACTTATAATTTGACAGACATAAATTATCAATGAGGGCTACGTAACCTTGTGAGATGATGTGAAAAATATATGTAGGCTAATACTTTAAGTGTTTTCCTAAACAAAATCACATACACACACATCTCCAATATCCCATTTCCTCATGAACACTTAGCAACAAAGGCTATGGAGCAGATTTAATCATCCCTCTATAGCTCTGAAAATTGTTGAAGCTGATCATAAAAAGATAATAGATCGATCAAACATAAATTGAATCTATTGAACAATTTTCAATGTAAGATTAAATCCTACTCAAATTCTCCAAATGTATTCATCACATAAGATTCATCATTTAATCATCACACATGTGTTGCTACAATTTAGAAAAGAGGAATCAAAAGTTGTGTAAAAATTCTATCAACTCATACAAATAATTAAAAGAACACAATCTACAACTATGGGAGTTGTGAGTAAAGGGGGGCCTCCCTTATTCACAACTACTTCAACTACTAAAGGAGTTTATACAACAATATCAAAAGAACATGAACTTTGTATTAATTTGAACAAGTATTATAGTGGTATGAAGGTTGGATATATCTGCCTCCTTTTCAAATGGGACCTAAAAGTATTTATACAAAGATAGAGGCATAAACTTGCCCCAATTAGGAAAACTGAAATACTGAAACTATCTGCTAATAATAACTGAAAACTAAAATAAAAATAAGCATGTTGAGTTTGATCCATGACTGAAAGCATGGATCAAACTGATCTCATTGGGTTGCTGAGGTTGTTTCCCACTTTGGCCGTTCATGAGAAGTCTGAAGATCTAGGTGGTTTCGGTGGCAGTTTTGAGGCAGCCAATAGGACACCATCCATTTAGATGGATTTCTTGTAAAAACCCATGTTTTCATTCTCTTTGAGGCTGACTAGAACATACTCAACCTTTGAGATTGTTGGAGGAAATCAAAGCAGTTATAGGAAAATGACATATCTACAGGAAATTAGCGACTTTGCAGGAAATCACGGCTTGTCTGTAGGAAATCAAAGAACTACTTCGGAAGATAGTTGATCTGCATAGGATTTGGTCAGCATTCTTGGAGTTGTAGATAATTTGATTAGGTATCATTTAACTTTAGAAGTACTTAAGAATAAAGTGAAATGATACTTTTTAGACTAATTTGCATACCTTAAAGCCCACTCTTTTGGTCAAAACACATAGGATATGGAAAAAAGAGAGGCATGAAGGGTCAAAAATATTTCAAAATAAGGGGGAGAAAGGCCTTAGAAAATTATCGAAAATGGGTAAAATCGGGACTCAACATCTGTCCCACACTTAGCTCCTTGCCTGTCCCTTATGCAAGAAAAAATGTTTCCCATGAGAAGAAAAATTCATTATGTGCCCTGTGATGCAGCTACTGCAGCCAGGTGATCTAGTTGTACCTTGTTGGACTCAACCTCCTAAACCCTACTTTCATATTCTTCATTCTTCTTCTATAGATGACTCGGCATGTCTTCTGATGCTTCAGTTGCCATTGCTTTATTTCTTTCTACAGAAATAGGTGTTCTCCTTTAGAGTTTCATTTTCCCTCTGAAGAACTCGCTCAGACACAGTGAGCTTGGTGATAACTTCCTCCATCTCCTTCAAGGACTACTTCTTTTTAGAGGTTTCCTCATCCCCATGTTGCCCTTGAGAGGACTGAGGCAAACATGGTTATTCCCATTCTTTGCAACCTTCAATTGTTTTCTCCTCACTTTCTTGTGGGTCTTGGAAAGACACAACCTCCAATTCTTCTTTGTCACTAAATGTAGTTTATTCGATCTTTACTTGCTTCCCCTTACACAAGTCTTGGGGCTCCTTATCCTTCTTCTTAATTTCAATTTGTTACACCTCTTCCTCCGAAGATTCATTTCTCTCTAGCTTTGTTTCTCGTAAAATGCCTAGCAAGAGAAGGGATACCTTTTAATAGTTTAGGCTTCTTCCCTTTAGTTTCCCCAATCAAAATCACCTCCTCATCTTTCTTAACCTCCTCTACCAGCTAACCACAGGTCTGGGGTTTCTTTCTAGGCTTGTCTGCTGGTTCTACCACTTTAGTTTCAGATAAGTTAGGCTCTTTCTCATTATCCACAAAGTAATTCTCTACTAAAAACTCTTCCCATGTTTTATTCTATTTCTTCAAAACGTCTATCACAATAATTTTGACAAGACCTTGATGATATATTTCCTCCTCTATATGTGATACCCTCTCCTTGGCAGAAGTAGCCATCTTCAAGCAATACATTCTAAGATAATATGGTAAATTCAAGGGTTTGTCTTAATAATGGTCATGGAGATGAATATGAAGCAGGAAAGCTAACCCAAAATGACCTTCACAGGTGATGTACCTCTGTAAGAGGAAAAAGAGTTGTCGGTACTTACTTCTAAGGTAATACTACAGAATCCCCTTGCTCCAGTCCGGGTCTGCATGCTCTTTTCTGAGGAAGGGTGTGCACTTATACTTGTTAAATCGTTGGTTTTCAAACCAACGCTCTCCTTCCTATGGAATTCCACAAGCTCGAGCCACTAGCACCTCTATCAATCTGAACTTAATGTTACCCTCCTGTGCCCTGTCACCATTTAGGTTTACAGCAAAAGACTTCATTACTTCTTAATTATGCCCACTAAAATTTAAGAACAGAGGTAGCCATCCTGCCTTCTCCAACCTCTTCTTACTCTGTGGGTAAGCATCAAGTAATGATGGATGTTGAGGTTTGAATCTGATGGTGGACCATATTTCCAATAGTGGATAGGAGTGGGAGAGAGAAAAGTTCGATCAGTTCAGTGATATGCCTTTGAGACAAAGCGAAATAATCCAAACCGAATAAAATCAAGAATGTTTTATTTTAGGAAAGGTGTAGGGTAATAAGGTAACATTGAACAATGTGGAACATGATCATGATTGTCATCATGATCCATTTTGTGGGATAAATGTTGGCAAGATAATCAAAATAATAATCGGGAATGGGAACTCGTGTTATGACACAATGGCTCATCACCACCTTATTCTGCGAGGGTGGTCGTGACTTATATTCATGTAAATTAAAAAATTTCGTACCATTACCTTTTTACCTTAAGTACTCTGACACCAAATGTACCTACTCGATCTTCCCTTACAATGGTTGAGTACCTTGGGTGACAATTGCACTCGCTTTCAAACCATAAACCACCTTTGAAACCATATCATGTGCCAAATTGTGTAATTACGTAGCATCAACTAATAATTAAATGATGAGTACTTTCCAGATTTTTTAAGAAAATGTTCTCCTAGAAATTCATTCCTTGGGAAATAAGTGCTTTGCTGCAGGAAATGCAACTGCCAAACTTTTCTACAAGAAATCCTTGTGCAGGAAACCATGTTCTCCCCTTTTCTTATACATTTTATTGCACATGAATATAAATGATGAGGTTGAATGTGCAGTAATCTCGTTGGATTACCATCCATTTGGGTCAACTGTTAACCAACACAAGGTCCATCACCATTAATGAAAGCGAGGACCAAGGTACCTCTAATGCATCTTATCAGGTGTGAATGTATGAGTTGTTGTTGAACCCCCTGTAGGATCCAACAGTCAAGGAGCCATGATGAATCTCCATTGCTACTAACGAGATAGCCTGTCATTGAGGTATACAAGATTGAAGGCATCAAAAAGTCTCTAATCTCAAACCCAGATAATTTTCTAATGTCAATGGGCCAAGATTGTTGTAAGGAGGGCCTTAAGAGATCCCATATTAGTCCAACACGATAAAACCACAAATTAAATGAAGACATAATTTATTTTGGGGATCGAAAGGATCTATTGTCCTGTAACTTTAACGAGACTAGGGCAGTTCATGCTCACCATATTTCAATTCTAGAGAGTCGAAATACTGAAAAGGAAGACTCCAAGGGGGCTCATTTTCTGTAATTAGTATATTGGGGCTGGAAAAAGGATTAAGCCTATACCAAATACACTTTCCTTGCATGGTTTACTAAGCATGAGAAGGAACAAGGTAAGCTCAGTTTATTATGGAAGAAAATCAAGAAGAGGTAGTGAAAGGAATGACTCCCTTCTCCACCATTTCCAGCTCTTTCTTCTTCACAATCTCTTCCACGAATTCCTCCTTATATTGGGTCTTCTGCTATGATTTGATTATGTGCCCATTCACCAAGAAGGTAACATTTCCATCATCAATTGTTTTAACCTGAGCAGATTCATTATCGAAAACTTTTTCAATTTCATAGGGGTTAAGCCAATGTGTGTTAAATTTCCCTTTAAAATTATTAAATTTTGAATCAAAAAACAATGCCCAGTCTCCCTCATTGAAATAATTTCTTAATGTATATGTCATGCTATCTAGCCCATTGTTGTTGGATTAGATCAATATGCAGAAAATCATCTCGCCTAATCTCATCTAGCTCATTAAATTGCATGATTATTTGATGTTGTGCTTGATCAAGATTTGCGCCCAAATTTGTTGCCATCTTAAATGTTTTGATCTGAAATTCAATTGGCAGTAAAACTTGTTTTCCATATAGCAATTCATGCGGAGAGAAGCCAATGGTGTTTCTCCATGTGATCCTGTAGGCCCATAATGCCTTGGAAAGTCTATCAAACTAATTCTTCTTACATAATTTCATTGTCTTAGTCAGGATTATCTCCAACACCTTATTTTTTTATTCCACCTACCCATTAGCCTATGTATGGTAAGGGGTGGACTTCTGATGAGTAATCTAATTTTTTTGTACAATTCCCTACACAATATTTGACACAAACTAAGTACCCTCATCAGTAACAATTTCCCTTGGTACCCCAAATCTTACAAAAATATCAGAAAAAAATAAATTCTACCACTTATTCATTGCTCTAGGTAGTGCCCTCGCTTCCACCCACTTTGTAACATAATTAGTACAAACTAAAATATTCTTCTTACCTATGGACATAGGATTGATGGGACCTACGAAATCAAGAGCCCACCTTTCGAATGGTTCTATGAGAACTTGTGGTTGCAAAGGCATTTCATCAGCTTGAATAGGTGTCCCTATTCTCTGGTAGCTATCACATTTACGAACATACTCCTTTGCATCGTTTAAAAGACTTGGCTAGTAGTAACATGAGCAGAGGATCTTATAGGTTGTTTGCTTATCTGCAAAATGTCCTCCAAAAAATTCATTGTGACAAGATCTCAAGATATCATATATCTCATCCAATCTAACACACCTACGAATAATCCAGTCAGGTCTGTTGCAAAAATGGTCTCCTTTTATCTAAGAGTAATCACCACTTTTTTTGATAATCCTCTTTTTATGACTATATGAGAAGTAGGGTGGTAACTTCCCTGTAGGAAGGTAATTGACCATGTCTGCAAACCAATGTGTTTTGACAAAAATAACAAACAAATTCTCATTAGGAAAGTTGTCATGAACATGAATATCCTCACCTGGATTCCCTCCCAAGTTGGTCTTAGGTTGTAAAACATAAAAATCTGCAGGGTACTCCCAGGAATCCAATGAAATGACAATGTCTTCTCAAACACCCTCTAGCTTTACCTTAGACTTGTCTGCTAATTCTAACATGGTAGGAGTAGGAAGTAAGTCAAATGATCCTATGTGAGATAATGTCTCCATTGTCATCACATTGATGGCTGCACCTAATTTAATTAAATTTTTTCTTATTGGATAACCATTGATAAAGGGGGTAACCACATGGATCCTAGGTTTTGTATATTTCTCAGTAAAAAATTAGGTGGACGTAAGACTTACAAGTTTTCCACCTACTTGAATTGTAGAAGGTTCCTTCTTCTGTCTCCCTTGTTTCTTGGTAAATAGCTTCCTCATTGTTTTGGCATAAATAGGGATATCCTTAATTTCTTGCAATAACGGGATCTTAATGCATACATTTCTCAACTCGGACACAAGATCAAACTCGGGTTGTTTTATTTTCTTCTCTAATCTCTTTGGACAAGGAGGCTAGATAGTATGAGACAAGGAGGGTTCTTGCAACTTTGGAATGGTTTGCTCTACTAGTTTGGTGTGTTTTCTACTTCAGGTGTATACAAAGTGTCTTCCTCTATAATCTCTTCAATTTTTCTTGGCTGAGTCACCACTTTCCCTGATCTGAGTTGATTTCCTGCAACGACACAAGAAATTTGTACAGCATAGGAACATAAATTTCCTGTAGAGGCTGTTGTGTAATACAATATGTAGGAATAGTGGGATATGTGGCCACTTCAATATTGTCAAGAGATTGGATGGCTTTATTGTTTGGATTGGGTACTAGATGGGCAGGAAGTTGCATGGGTCGTGGTTGATTTGGTGGGACAAGCAACTGAAATTATTGTTGTTGTGGCTTTACCATTTGTTGCGGCATGGGTTGTGGTGGAAAAAGGTTTTGAGGGGGGTTATTTATTGCAATAAGATAAGGAAAATTCCCCTTCCAAGGTTGTTGTGGAGGCTAGGGCTGCCAAGGCATTGGAATGTTCCACATCTGATTTTGGGCATAAGAAAATTGAGAATGTTGTTGTAACATACCTATAGGATGTGGCTACCATGGTTTTTGAGGTGACATTGCATAGAGTGTGCTGAATGTTTCTTGATATTCTAGATATGCTTGTTTAATCTCTAGAAGAGAAGTACACAGATCAATAGAATGATTAGCCTCACAAAATCAACATACCTCTATAATGTCTACAGGACATTCCCTCAAGGATGTATTTTCCTACAATTGGAGCATAATACAAACAAGGCTTTCTCCACTTCCTCTTGCTTCTTCTTAGCCTGCAAAACATCTAGCTATGAAGATAAAGTGCTAAGAATGTCAATTTTAAAATTTTCAAATAAGTTTCCCATCTCAACTCTGGTTACCCCAACCCCTGCAACTAATTCAGTGAATCTCAAAGAGGTATCTCTTGATCCTTTTCCAACCTTAGAATTCCCCCTCGAATGTTGTGGACACAACTCACACACATCATCATAACTCAATTTTGATACATCACCTGCTCCAATCAAGTTCAAAACCTTGAGTTATTCTGCTCTTATGGCTCTGGCTAAGATTGTTCTCAGGTTTCCCTTGTTCAGCTAGTTCATCTTGGATCTTTGAAAATTATACTTGAATATTTTGAGGAAGTTTTCCAGGCTTTATTCCTCCTGCTGGGTCATGCCAAATATTTCTTCCCTAAGGTCCTTAGTCTTACAATAATCCTGGTACTTTTTCAGGAACACCTTCTTCATGTCATCCCATGTCAAAATGGAATATGAATTCAATCCCATGAACCATCTGATAAATGCATCTTTTAATGTGGCACAAAACAGCTTAAAATTTCAAGAATTTTAAGAGTAATTGCAGCTCATGCATAATACATCAAACTCGAATAACAAAGCATCGAGATCTTCACTAGAGGGACCATGAAAATTAGAAAAACCAGAGGAAGGAATATTTTTCATCTAACTGGTCCCAACAAAATCTTTAATAGGAAATTTGAATGTAAATGGTTCCTCTTCCTTCTCCCGATGGTCCCCATTCGTAGTACCAGTACCCTCTAAATGAGCTATATTGAACCAAAAGGGAGTGGGACCTTGGTAAACTACAAATCCTTTAGAGTCAAGTTCCTAAAACTTTGGTACTCGAATAGGGTTGAAGAGGATTCCTTCTTCAAGCTGACCACTAAGCAAAGATGATTTCCTCCTGTTACACAATAACTTCTCACTGTTTTCATCCCAGTCTTCCTACTGTGTCATGTGTCCAAAGTTATACATGCTCATATTAGACAAATTCTCTTTGATGTTTCCAAATGACCCACTTTTCCTAAGTTATCTGCCTCATCACGTTTGTTGGCTAAATAAATGCACTGAAGGGTGCTCCAAAAGAGCCCAAAAGTGTTGCCATCGCGGAAGTACACCTGATTCTCGTGATGGTCCGATTTTATGTGCCAGCACAAGGTCGCTTGTAATCTTCGGCGATGACCTGACTAGCTACGTTATTCAATAGCGATGTCAGCGCAGAAGATCAGTTATGGACCTACAATGATCCAGATTGGGCAAATTTGTTCCAAAAGTCAGCTTTCCAGATGACTCCAGACCTAGTTGTTGGCATAGTTTATGTCGCCCTCCTTTCTCTGGCATGGTTGTTCCGACATTTGTGCTACCTTCCTTGGAGATAACCTCAATCTTCCACCTTTCATGGAGACTACTTCTCCTATTTAAACTCTCACCATTGCTATGTGATGCTAGTTTTTGGAATGGTTGCTGATAGTTGGCTAGTGGAGCAGTGTTGTTAGTGTTTGTGAGTTTGCTAGATAGATGGTGTGAGTGTGACAAGTGTGGGATTGTTGATAGCTTGAGGAAGGTTGTGAAGTGCCCTTAATCTTGTGTAAAACTTGTGAGTGAGAGAGACTTGTGTGTTGGGAGATCCATATTCAAAGAGTGAATGCTTGAGGAACGTGCTAGCTAGACCCTTCTGAGAAGGTTTGTGACGTCAAGACTTTGGTTGTAAGCTTACTCTTATTTCACTATTAATGCAATCAATGATGTTTTCCTATGTCTTGTATGTAATGTACTTGATAGCTCATGACTTCTTGACTTTGTGAGTAAATAGACCATTGTTGTTCCGGTCACCTGCTTTGTTGTATTTCCTTTGCATTGTTTCAGGTTGATTACTCATTAGGAGAAGGAAGCGGAAGCTGGAGTAGCACAATGGAACTCCATCGACCACTGGTTCAGGTAGGCCTCCAACTATGACTATTTAAGGAAAGCTATTGTTGGTTTGTCCTTGTTTGTGACTAGACCCACTCTAGGGCTAAAGGGGTTGCCTCTGTCCGTAGAGGGAACACTTTCTTGCATCACAAATTGGCGACTCCATTGGGGAGCTTTGGCCTTTGTTCTTTTCTTATTTAATCTTGTCTTGATTTTTGTTTTGGTCTCTTTTGAAGTTTTGGGGATTAGTTACCAGTCTTCTGAGTTTCTTGGCCCGATCTGGGAATACCCCTGATTTGATTGAAGATTTTACTATTTTTGATTTGGGAGTTTTTGGTTCCCCTGTTACTGTTTTGAACATCATCATAGCTTTAATCTTAACAGTCGCACTATCATCGCGTCCACCCTTTTGTAGTATCCTGTTCATCGCGTGATTATGCCTAACAATCGTGATGGTTCTATAAATCAGACCATCGCAGAAAAGTCATGTACTTCCACGCTGACATCGCTCTGTTGCTGCGATGTGTTCTTTATCAGCGCTTGTTGCTTGTGTATCAGCCGCACTAATTGCTGTAGAATTGATTTTCTCAATTCTGCTTCTTGAGTCCATCAGTCCTGCTAGTCCCTTGCTGTTCTCACTTGTTTGATGATTTGTTTTTCACTGTTTATAGGTTGAGGCACTCTCTTGTGAGCTTGGTTGAATGAATCTTGTTTTCTTGCTTATGTGACCTAGTTCGTCATTTCAAGTCTCTTGGATCAGTTTTTCTTGGTTGCTTGTTTGCTCAAAGATTCATTTGCAGCTTGCTGTTGGTTTGATTGAGCCTTCCCCTTTGCTTACTTTTGGTTGATTGTTTAGTGATTGTTATTGGACCAATCTTGGCATTGATTCAATTTCTCTTCACTACCCAGACATAGATTACAATTGTTTGGATCAACCGTTTTTCCACACTTTGCTTATTTGTTTCTTTTATATTTAAGAGACATCAAAATAAAAAAGAATTGCATTCATTTAGTATACGAAAGTGAAAGCGAGTTTTCATTTCAGGTTTACATATTGGAAAGCAAATGTTTGAATCTCTCATTAGTAGTATCCGTGCACTTTACGAATTGATGTCTGCTTGCATTGAGTGATTGCTTTGTTGTCTTGGTTTTCTTGGTTTGGGAATGATCTCTCTACCCTCCCATAGGTAGGTGTTCATCGAAAAAAAGGATATTTCATTCATTCTAGCTGCATCCTAGGTTTTGTTATACACATACAGTAAGGCCTAAAAACTGAAACATAATCCAAGATCAACTCTAAAATGAACTGAATAAATCTAACAATGCATTGGAACATAACACACACTATTTAGAGGTCTAGGCTAGAGATGTGCTCTGGCGTCGATAAACCTAGTCACTTTTGTTTCCACTCAAGGTTGGGTGATTCCTCCTTCTGTGACTCAATAGTGGTCTAGCACGAAATTGTGCTCCCATGTACCGTCGAGTATATGCTGGGAGACCCCACTAGGTTATCATCCTTTATCCATAGGAAGCCATGTCTACTGCCTTACAAGCCGTAACGCACTGAACACAACATTCAGGAAGATTGACTGTCGTATGGAAAGTCCTTGGTTTTCATATGACTGCCAAGGTGTATATGCAGTTTTATGGATTTGTCTAGTAAACCTTTTGCCTAGTTCTCCAGAGTAGTCACTTTCGTTCCTTTTCAGACTCCCTAAAAGAAAAGGTCCATCTGGGCACTTGTCACTTCAGGCTCATTAAATATTCGAAGTCGACTAGAGTAATCTTTTTGTCCTTTTCTCGACTCTTTAAAGATGAAAAGGTCATGTTTTGTTCCTGTGTCTTAAAATTTATTCAGCCACGATTCACATTTACCCTGTTAGATCTTGTTTGCGTTAGATTGAGTAGGGTCCTTTCTCGTTAGTTTTCCTAGGGTTTTTTGAATCATCATCCTGGCGGAATCACCGATCCTATCTCCCATTCCAAGTGACCAAGGGTCTCCTTCTTCTGTTGCTCCTGAGGTACCGGTTGTCAATGATACTCTCCCTGTTATTCTGAGTATCCAACCGATTAACTCTCATGCTCCAGAGGACGGGACTTACGATATTCACTGGAACCCCATTTGGGAGCCTTCTAAAGAAGATATTCCCGGTACTCCTCCTAGTGTTTCGGTCCCAATGTATTCTTCTGATATGGAGGACACATCCCCTATTACAAGTGAAGAATCCGTTGTGACGAGCGGTGAAATTCCCACCTCAACGGAAACTACACCTTTTCGTATCACCCCTCTTGGTGTCATGTTGCCTTTACGCTATAAGGCTTTGAGGGATGTTATGGGTTCTAGGACCCCTCTTACAAGTTTTATGTGGTCTCACACCGTCACTCCGACCTTGGAATCTCTTATTCCTAAAATTCACAATGTGTCTGTCACCTCAGTCCCAACTATTCCAACTGTCTGTGTGGCTTCTTCAACCCCTGTTGTTGGTGCCGTTACTGCATCTTCAGTTATGACCACTGTTGTTGGACCTTCTCCTGGGTCGGCAAATAGTGGCCCATCGGCATCTGTATCCAGAGTTGTTGATCCTACACTAAGTGCCCCACCTTCTTCTGGTTCCATTCCAGCAAGGGGGCATACGATCAATATCTGCATGCTCTTCAGAATCTAGATCCTCAAAATCCGTTTCATTATTACGATTCTAGAGGGGCTCATCTCTATCATCACGGACCTTTGCCACCTCAACCTGCAGTTGAAGTCACGGTCCCGTTATCCATTGCTTGGACCACCACTGGTTATGGCGGCGGCCAAGTATTGCCTGCACATCTTCAAGGACCACCTTATCAAGGCCAGCCGTCTTATGCACAACCCTCTTATGGGTAGCAGTATTATGGATAGTCTTATCCAGGGCAACCTGGAGGCCAACAAGGACAACCCTTCCAGGGACAACCTTCAGCCTCTAGTGGTCCATCTTTTACCTATTTCGCGCAACCTTCTGGTAATCTAGGACAACCTTACATGCAACAAGTCCAACCCGGTGTCTAGCAAGGCTATCCTTCTAGGCAAGTCGGGAAACCTTACGTTCAGCAAGGCCAACCCATTGTCCAGTCTGGTCAACCATCTGGACAAGTCGGTCAGCCTCAAATCTAATCAGGTCAACCAACTGTCCAGTCTGCTCAGCCATCTGGTCTATCAGGACAACCCTTAGTTGTGCAAGGACAACCCAACACCCAGCAGGTTCAACCTTCTGGGCAAATGGGTCAATCTCAATCTCAACTAGGTCAACCTTCTGGCCAGATGGCTTAGTCTCAATTCTCTCAAGGACATTCATCTGGGCCTGCTCAACCAGGCACTCAAATGATTGTTGCTTCTCAAGCTCAACCCGGCTTTCAACCCTAGGCCTAGCTTCAAACCCAATCTGGTCTTCAAATGTAGGTTGGATCTCAATCCCAACCGGCCTATCAAATGCAGCCTACCCCTCAGGCACAGTTTGGAGCCCAGCCGCCTTATGGTTTCCAGCAATCCTAAGGGCAAACTCAATTTTCCCTGTATCAAAGTTATCAACAACTACAGGTGAGTCCTTATCAGAATTACCAACAACCTTATGTTGCTCCTGCAGGCCAAGTAGGTAATCAATGGAATGTTGGGGGGGAAATCTAGGGTCAGCCATCCTATAACCCCTATGGACAAAATCCCTATGGACAAAATCCTCCTGGGCCAAATCTGTCTGGACAAAATCAATGGGGGCAATCAGCAGCTGGCTGGAACTCTGGTACTACCTCTTACCCGCGGCCTCCGATGTCCTTTAACCGTCAATTACCCTTTTTAGCAACGTTGGAATTACTGGATGTGTCCAAACTGACCAGTGATCCTATTCTTCATAATCCGTATTGGCCCCCGGTTCCAACTAAGATTCCTAGTGATTGTCCCAAATTCGATGGTAAAGCTGGAGAAGATCCCCAAGCTCATGTCATGACTTATCATCTATGGTTTTCATCGAATTCGTGGCTTGATGATTCAATCTGGCTCTGCCTTTTTCAAAGGACTCTCACTGGCTCTGCTGCTAAATGGTATATTGAGCTAGCTCGCGGATCTTTTCAGGATTTTAACTCGTTGGCTATGGCATTTTTAACTCATTTTCAGTTGCCGATTCGATATGAAACGGGCACACACCTCCTGACATCCTTAAAACAAACAATGGCTATGCATATCTTTGATCATATTCATGAATGGAGACGGCATCGCCGTTTGATTAAGTTTTGGATTCCCGATCAGGTTCTCACCGACTGGTTCACGACCTCATTCATCGGTCTGATAGCATAGGACATTGCTATAGGGGCACGTGTAACTGAAGAGCAAACTATTGCGCATGCTCAATACCTTGACTTGGTTTACTCCCAGTCCAGTACGCTATATGATTATTTTCCCGATGCACCGAGACCCGGAACTTCCAAAGCCCCGCCAACACCATCTGTTGACGGTGTCATCGGTTCTATTAATCCACCTTCAAAGAAAACTTCCGTGAACCCAGGGAAGAAAAAGTTGAATGCTCTGAGTGAAAATACTTCCTAGGCAATATCCAATTCTGGTAGTACTTCCGAGGTTAATGCCGCCCAGTCCACCATGGCGGACAAAGCCTTGAAAGGAAAGAAGAAGGGAAAAGGAAAGAATAAAATTGATCAACCTAAGCAGGATTCTCCTAAACCTCCACCCAAGGAAGGTGCTAAATGCAAACCCAACTGTTATCAGGAAATCTAGTGTCCCCTCAGAGCTGCTAGTCCCACTAAGACTGGTAGCTATCTTAGAAACAAACAAACTAAAACTACTTTCGTTTTCCTTTATGAGAAGTAGATAAGAGGGGAATGCAGGACACCAACCTCAGTCTTGCGCTTGGTTCCTTGCTTGGTTCCTCTCCCTTCTGACAGATCCTTACCGCTTCTCCTTCATCTACCCAGCTTAGAAGAGCACCTGTGGAATCAAAGCAGCATAATACTATCGAAGAATAGAGATCTACAATCATAAACAATATAGGACCAGATATATATTGATCACACAAATGCATATATCATCAAACATACAAGAATGTGGAGGAAAACTTGAATAACTTTATTAATATCAAGAATAGCAAAGAGGATTACAACCAATTGTTCTGACCCAACATCATCCTCCAGCATGAAAGCCCTTCTTTCACCTCATGAAAAGCTTAGATCACCAAACAATATGATATTCCACCAAGAAACCAACAGCACTTCCTTATAAGATACAAAATTCCAGCCTCTGGATCTCTGGGATGAGGGATCCATACATAAATGATTGCAGGGGGGTGAGTTAGCTTCTGGGATTTTGATTAGTGTCCTCTCTCTGATAGTTCTTGATTCCACTTGGAGATTGATGATCTCCTACTCATCCCTGGGCGAATTCAGAGAGGAAAGTGTCATAGGAGAAGTTTTTGGAAGATTCTATGATCATCCACCTCGCAAACTGTCTCTACCATTTGTCCACTCTCACCCATCGCACCCTACAGAAGGGATTTTCAGTATGCATCGTACCCTTTACATTGGGCAGGTGGTATGCATCGCACCCTTTACATGGGGCAGGTGGGATCCATCGCACCCTTAGCATTGAGCAACCTGTACGGTCCAATTTTGACCAGTTCTAAGCAATTTCCTGTGGAGAACTTCTGGGAGATGATGTAATCAACTGACCTTGTTCTTTTAGGGTATGGAACGACACTTTTAGGGACTTAGGAGCCCTTGGTTTATGGACATGTATGATTGGGGTTGTAGTGCCAAAAAATGTCTATAACAGCAAGTATCCTTATCTTATCTGCAACGAGGATCACTATACCAAAGACTGCCCAAGGCGGTCTGAAGTTAGTCATTTGTTGAAAGGTGCTCCTGGGACTCCTGCTGTGCTCAAAGAACCTTTTCCCTCGCAGCAAACACAAATGGTGGCTGATCCATCCCAATCCTCTTCTCCCTTTGGTTCTCAAGTATTTATGGCTGGGACGATTCCTGTCCACATTAGTACTCGGGCAAAAGAGTATCCATCGCCTACTAGGAAAGAGCCTGAGGTCCCTCTAGTGCTCCTCCGCCTAGTTCTGGTCCACTCCATATCGAGAGACCTAGCACTGAGGCACCTATCCGACCCCATCCTAAAGGTGTACTCTAGAAATCTTCTTACAACCCTAATGCTCGTGCTGCCCAGCACTATAGCATCGTTGAGGACTTAGCCCAGGCTCCGTCAGCTATGTCTGCCTTAGAAGTTCTCCAGAGTTGCCCCTCTCAGAGGAAGTCCTTGCTACCAACCATCGGTGGCATTGACCCGGCCAACTCGGATTTGATTACTTTTGACCTAGAAAGCCATATACCGAGACTGCCTCACCAAATTTCCTTCCTTATTCAGGTCATCATCAATTCCAAATAAATTCATCGAACAGTCATTGATGAAGGCGATTCAACTTGTATCATGTCTATTTCTTGTTGGAAGGCTATTGGTTCTCCAACTCTAAGTTAGTCTCCTACAACCTTGGAAGCCTTTGATGGGAGAGAGTCTTGCCTTACGGTATCCTCCAACGTTTGCCCATTACTTTGGAAGGATATATGGTCGAAGTGGAAGTTGAAGTTGTTGATGCTAATCTTACTTACAACCTCCTTCTGGGACGCAGCTGGACATACGCCATGCGAGCCATGGCTTCATCTCTATTTCATGTCATTTGCTTCCCTCATCAAGGGAAGATCGTCACAGTAAACTAGTTGTCTTTCTTCACCTCCTCTTCCGAAGGCAACGTGCCTTTTATGGAGCATACCTCTATCCCATGTGAGAGTGTGGGAGCTGGAATCTTTAAAGATCCTACCCTTATGGGTGTTTTTTCACTCCCACCTGCTGTTGAAGCCCCGAAAATTGGGTCTACAACAAGGGGGATACCCGCCCGGTCCAGACCTTGGTTGGCAACTCCTTTCCCATTTGGTATAGCGGGTCTGACTAGGGATATGGGACCAGTTTCCCAATTTACGTGTGTGTGTGAGAAAGATTGATATTTCTGCTTCTAACAGTTTCTAAATGGAATACTTCTATTCTAATTCTAATCTAATAATAAGGAAATTATATTCTAATAAACAGAAATATGTAAATCTATACTAACCCGGGTTGAGATCTTTCCTTTATGCGATCTAAAATGATTTCAAACAACAACTAGTAATAAATATCATTCAGCTGCTATTAGAAAAGAATTCAATAAAGATGAACCACTTCGTATAAGAAGTTAGACAAAACAATTGTGAAAAACATATCACATAATAAGCTATCCATACACTAAGCATAAATAAATAGCTATCACCGTACAAAAGTGCCAAATGATAACTCAGGCATTCATACATTAATATATAAATAACTGAATGTGAAAATCACTTTAACACAAGGCAGAAATAGTTAAGAGTTAGAAATACCATTTATAACTAGTCCTACTCATGAGCTTCAAGTGATAACGATTTATCTCTTCTTGATCAAATATCCACTAAGAGTACAAAAGTGCAACATCAGTAGCATATATCAAATGCAAACATGAATAAATCCTGTTCCATTAATTCATCAAAACCTCCTCAGAGGGTACAGAAGTGCATGTTCTGGGGATAAGTTTTTGATAAATTTCAGGACCCTTCTCTAAATGCATGAGAAGGGTTTAAATACTACTAACTAAATCTAAAAATAAATTATTACAAAAATATAGGATGCGGTTTAAATGACCGTCCTCTTTTTAGGAAAATAAAACAAAATTAAACTAAAATTGAATCTAAAATTAAACTACTTCTGTATTTGGTCCTTGAAATCACATGCATGCAGCATCTGTCTGAGAAGAGTCGGCTGGCCGACTTCCGATTTTAGCTGAGTTGAGAAAACAGAATTGACGAGAGCTGGCACCATCTTTTTGGCCGAATTGATGATGCACTTAATAGTCATCCACTGGCTATGTGGATTTACCAAGTAGGCCCAGTAATAATCCCAGTTCAACTTGGTTAACCCTTGGATTGCTTGTGCCTTTTCTTGGGCCTTCTGTTTCCAGTGTGCCTGTCTCATCGCTTTCCCACGTAGCAATTCCCGTGTCTTTGTTATAGGCCATGTCTGTATACAGGGGCACCATTTCCTTTTCTTCTGAGCTTGGGGCTTTGCTTTTCTTTCCCATTTTACCCTGCATATTGCTTTGTATTGGCTTCTGTTCTCCATTCTTGCAATTCACAAGTGAAGCGAAAATGAATGACAAGGAAGGGTGATAGGAAAGTTTTAAATGCCGCAGACACATCAAGTATACCACCTTACGTGAGATGATTTTTTCGATAAGCACGAACCCATATTCCATTAATAATTGACAACTAATTCATTTATTAGCATTAAAGCGCATAACTAGGTGTCAGCTTAAGGAAAATACTTTTCTTGAATAACGTGCCCGAAATATTTGCAATGGAGACATTTTGCGATTTGCTTTGCAATATCGCAGATCGCAACATCGCGAAATGATAACATCGCAAAATCGTAACATCACAAAGTTGATTGCTCATTACATCGCATTATCGCATTGTCGTTGTATCGCAAGATCGCAATATCACAAATCGTAGGAATATTATGTATGACAATCTTTGTTAACCTGTTTTCTGCAAAATGCGATCTTGCAATCGACGCCATCGCATATCGGAAAATTAACGTGTTTTGTTGTAATTTGTGCTGTATGCGATGCGATATTTCATTGTCGCACATTGCATTCTCACAATGTTTAAAATTCAACTCATAAGGAGGTATCCTGCTATCTTTTTTGCGATACGATTTTTTTCTAAGGAAAGATTTATGTCTTATCCTATCATAAAACTTAGATTTTTGAATTTATAAGGGGGCTTCCTAAGTTTATGATGGTAATTTTATTTGAAAAAGGAAATTTAAATACTAATTTGATTTTTAAAATTTTTAACTAAGTGTCCCCACTTATTTAGTATTAGGAATTACACTAAATAAGAAGGGGGGTTGTTGCTGGCAACAACAATTGGCGATTCACTTGGAAGAACCAGTTATCTCTGCTGCTTTTTGAATTTTCAAAACTTCTAAAACAGAAAATTTTCCAGAAAGTTAAACTTTATTATAGAAAGATAAAGTACATTATGCTTTAACCTGTCAATGACATTTTGTTTCAACTATTTTCAACTTTGATTATTTGCTGCCTCAAGCTAGTCCTTGTATTTAAATCAGTCATTACTTGGCTTGTAAAGATAAAACAAAGTCTTCTCTATAAACTAGTTTTAAATATGCTCATTTGTTGTAGGTAGAGCCTCCGCTGCCAGCAGGCATTTATAGCCTCGACAAGGTTACCTGTTACCCAGCAATGATCCTGTATCCTACTTAAAGAAACCAACAATTCTCAAAGAAGAATCCACATCCACACTTGTTGCTTTGATTTTCTTTTTATTCTTAAAGAGCAATGTCTTGGTTTGGTAGCCAATTGATGATACAGTCATTCACTGATTTATAATTTTGCTAAACAAGTTGGTTCGTGATGAGACCCCTTGTCTTTTGATTGCAACAATCTTGAGTCATTGCCCTATTGTGGTATGTAGTATTGGCAAAGTCAACAAGTTATAACATCTATGATCATGATAAGCCAGCTCGTGATGAGACCTCTCAGTCTTTAAGATCAAATGTATCCTTGGATTGTTCTTCTGAAAGTTGTGATTTCCTTAGTAGGGAGGAAGTCATTGTTTCCTTAAAATAGCTCTGGACAACAATAATAGAGTTTTTGGAAATAGCTGTTCTACAAAGAATCTTTATTTTGTTATTGATACCTTTCATTGCACTGATATAAAACAATTTCTCACTAAAGGTTATTTTCATCAAATTTTATGAAGTTTAAACTAGTATCATATCTAGGCTAGACTTTTTAACTGTATCTTTCAATAATAAAGATCAATTTTCCAAAAGATTTGCTATTTATACAAGCGAAAGATCAAAATTTGAAAGAGAATTGGTGTCTTTTTCATAAATGCCTATTGTAACCATTCACAACTGGTTTTATTATGAAAAGAAAAACAACTACTGTACAAAAATAGAAGAATGTTCTTCTATGGAAAATATTTCTTAAGAATCTGACCATTAACAGGTAGAGAATCTCTTTTCCCTGTTAGATTTTGTAACATGAAGGTAGATGGGCCTATGAATTCTATGATCTGAAAAGGACCAAGCCACATTCTTTGAAATTTTGTATGTTTTCCCTTTTCCTCATGTGCCTTGTCCCATTTTAAAACTAGATCTCCTAACTGAAAATCTTTTCTAGATATCATATTGGAATCAAAAGAGGCCTTTACCAATGCTTGATGATGAGCATGAGTTATTTTAGCCCATTCTCGTTGTTCTTCTAATTTAATTAATTCCAGCTGCCTAAGTTGTAAAGAGGAAGTTGGTACTTCATCAATATATTGGACCAAGGCTAAAGAGGGAATTGCCAGATGTGTTGGAAGAACCACTTCTTTCCCATAAACTAAACTAAAGGGAGAAGTGTCGATAGAGGCTTTCTGCATTATTCGATCTACTCATAAAGCATATATTAAAGACTTATGCCAATTTTTATGATTTTGGTCAATGGTTAGCTTAATGATTCTAATTAAGTTCTTATTTGTAGATTTAGCTAACCCATTCCCTTGTGGATAATAATTGGCTGAGTATTTAAGCTTGAAAGCCATTTTGAGTGCGAATTTAGTCATTGCATTACCAAAAAGGTATGATGTATTATCAAACATTAAAGCCGAAGGCAATCCAAACCTAGTGATTATGAACTGATCTATGAATTCAATGATATTTTCAGCATTAGCTGTCTTGAGTGGAACTGCCTCTACCCATTTTGTAAAGTAATCTATCATTGTAAGGATGTATCTATGCTATTTAGAAGAGTGAGGAATGATCTCACCTATTATGTCCAATCCCCATTGATCGAAAGGATATTCGATGGTAACTGGTTGCAGTGGCAAGGATGGTTTCTTTTGTCTCCCAGCAACGGTTTGACAGACTTGACATTTCCTTACGTAGTTATGTGCATCCTTGAATAATGTGGGTGAGTAATAGCCTGCGCGTAAGATCTTATGAGCAGTGGTGTCTCCAGTGTAGTGTCCACCTACTGCCCCATCGTGGAGTTCCTGCAAGACTTTTTCAGCTTCAGATTTCTCAAGACATCTAAGAAGACCCAAATCATAATTTATTCTAAAAAGAACGTCATTTACGAGCTGATATTGTTTGGCTTTTAATCTTAGGGCTCTTTTCTTGGTATGATCGAGGTTTGAAGGGGCATATCCATTCTTTAAATAATAAATAATATCAACATATAATGACTCAACATTGTTTAGGCATACCTCGTACACTTGTACCTCTTCAGATTGATTTTCGGGCATTAGCGATGCTCCTGCCAGCAGTTTGCAAAAGCCTTGACCTTTTAGAATATTTGCTGGTTTGATTTCTATGTCATATTCTTGTAAGGCAGTAACCCAATTTTCCATTTTCTCACCCACATCCCTCTGTATTAGAAGATTTCTTACCGCTGGAAATGGTACTATGATCTTGGTATGGTTTTTGAGTAAGAAAGGTCTAAAATATTTAATTGCTTTAAAAAACAACATAAGCTTGTTTTTCCACATCTGAATAATTCAATTCAGCACCTTGTAAATTAGAACTGAAAAAAGAAATTGGGGCTTCCGCCTTTTCTTGATTTGCTTGTGTGAGTATCGCAGCATATGATTTATCCGAGGCAAATGTGTACAAAATAAAAGGATCGGAAAAATTTGGAGTTGCTAAAGATGGAGCATTGATAATTGCTTGTTTGATCAGATTGAATGCCTCATGTTCATCTTGGCCCCATTTAAAGTTTGTGTTATTTTTAATCATGGCTTGTAAAGGAGACATGATTCTCGAAAAATTTGGCACAAATCTCCTTACAAAGTTAATCTAGCCAAGGAAAGATTGCACGACTTTCTTTTTGTGAGGTAGGGGAACTGCAGAAATTTCCTTGATTCTGTCAGGGTCGATATGAATTCCAGATTTTGACACAATGAATCCTAGAAGCTTTCCTTCACTTAATGCGAAAATATATTTCTTCTGGTTAAGCGAAATCCCATACCTTAAACAACGTTGGAAGATTTGTTTTAAATCCCTGAGATGGTTGTTTCGTTTCTTGGAATAAACAGTAATATCATCCAAATAGATTACCACTGACTTATTAACTAACCCTTTGAATGCAATGTCCATGGCTCTTTGAAAGTGGCACCTGCGTTAATCAAACCAAATGGCATCTTTTGATATGCGTATGTGCCCCACTTAGTTTTGAATGTCCTCTTTAATTGATCATCGGGATGTACCAGCACTTGGTTGTATCTTGAGAATCCATCCAAAAATGACATTAATTCTGAGCCTGCAACTGCCTGCAGTATTTGTTCCATAGGAGGTAAAGGAAAATTATCCTTTTGGCAGGCCTTGTTAAGGTTTCGAAAGTCAATGCAGATTCTAATATCTCCATTTTTCTTTCTAATAGGTACCATATTGGAGACCCATTTAGAATGTCTAATGGGAAATATTATTTTGGCTTTCAATAACTTGTTGAGTTCAGTTTTGATCTGATTTTCTAAATTTGGATGGATCTTTCTCAACTTTTGTTGGACAGGTTTTTCATTATCAATCATTGGGATAGTATGTTGGATGATAGAGGTTTCGTATGTTTTGATTTCATCATAATTCCAGGAAAAGACAATTTTGTATTGTTTCAAGAGACGGATATATGCTAATTTCTCCTCAGGGGCTAGGCCAAGGCCTAGGTTGATATTCTAGGGTTTGGCATCAGTTCCCAGATTTACTAATTCATAATTCAAAGGTTAACTTTGAAGTTTTGAATTGGTAGATCTTTTGAATCAATCTTTCAAATCATAAAGGTCTTCTAATTTGACTACTGATTTAGGTATATCATTATTAGTACTATCCTATTGCAATTGTTGGTCATGTTGGTCTTCGTCGATTATTTGATTGGTGTAGGATCCTTCAGATGTGAGAAAACTCACGATATCAGGATCGTCATTGAAAATCCTCCAATTGGTAATGTTATCAGGAATAGATGGTCTAAAAATTAACTCAATTGAGAATCGTTCAGGGCTAAAATCTTCTGAAGGAATGAGTTTGGAAGCTACGTTGGCTAAGAGGTCTGCACTAGCATTCTGGAGTCTGGGAATTGGGGAAATATTAAATGCTATAAAATGTTCAGTCAGATTTTGAACTAAAGATTGGTAATGCTTTAAATGAACTGATAAACAGTGTATAGTATTGCGTACCTGTCTGATTACAATTTCAGAATCCCCGAAAACTTGCAGGTATTTGACGTCTAATCTGATTGCCTTGTACAACCCTTCGACTAGAGCTTCGTATTTTGCGGTATTGTTGGTGCACTTGAATTCGATTCTTCAAGTTAGCATGATTTTATCTCCCTCTGGGCTTACTAATATGCATCCTGCTCCTGCTCCTTCATTAGATTTAGAACCATCAAAAAATAATTTCCAAAACAAAGATTTATTTACAGGACTATCTATAAAGTTAATGCATTTATAACTATCTGTTTGAGAAAAAATTTCTACTTGAGGTAAAACAGAATGTTCTAAGTAAGGTGAAGTATGAGCATTAAAATTTCCTAAGAAAGAATCTACTGAATAGTTGCCTATGATGTTAGAATTGTATGCTACTGGTTCATTTTCTCCCTCAAGTTCTGTTACTATGTATTTCTGATGTCGTTCGCACTCAACTTTTATTTGGTTTGGTTTACCATTATAAGGTAGCCACATGTGGGACCAGACAGTTGCAAAGTATTGATGAAGTTTTTCTAACTAGTCTCTGCTAAGAATTAAGCCATAAAATTCAGGAATATCAGCAACTAAAATGTCGATAACTTCACATACCTTTGGGTTGGATGACAACCTTATGGTAACCTGATTTAACTTGCCAATCACTTCGACTTGCGATCGATCTAATTGGACTATGCGTACAATAGATTTCTGTGGTTGAACGTTCAATTTTGCACAAATTCATCTTGGTAAAATATTCGATGAAGCTCCAGATCAACTAAGCAATTATGCACAATTTTTATTGAAAATTTCATAAGGAGAAATGGGGGAGTATGCGATCTAGATCTTCCTCCAATTAATGCGATATCATTAAATCAACTTTATTCATCATATTAGTTGGATTTATTCCCATATCATGGGAAGCTTGAGAGATCACAGTAACTGGTAAAGGCGCAACTGGTACAGCATGTAATTCTTTCAAAAGTACTTTCTGCTAGTGTTTTAACTTGCTCAATTCAAAAAAAGTAAAATTGGCCCTAGTCTTTTTCATATCTTCTACGATGTTATACTCCATTTCATCTGAAATGATTAGCGTTTTAGATGGAGTAGATGTGTCTGTTTGGACTGGGCTGGTTTGAGTCGCTTTAGGTAATGTTTACTTGGCTGCGACTTTATCCTTAGTCATTGAGCTTGCGCTCTTTGGCTTAGGTGTAGGTTGAGGAGGATCAAGCTAATTTCTGCTATGAGTACTAACCGGGAATGCCTCTTGATCTTCTTCATTTGGGAGGATGAAATCCCACATACCTTGTAACTCTACAACTTCTTCTTCATCAGTATGTTCTTCGGTAGTGTTTTCTTCTTCTTCTCCTTCTTCTTCTCCTAGTTAGGAGGTTTGGAATCAGTTGAAGGATTTCTTTTAAAAGGCCTGTATGGCTTTTTAGAAGAAGTTTCTGCCACTTGTTTCTTAATGTCGACCATTTCGTTAGACATGGTCTTCAAAACTTTTTGTAATCCTTCTAAATCGAATGGATCTTTGGGTTGTTTTTTCTTGGGATCTTCTTTGAAAGAGACCTTCTTAGATTTTCGTTCTTCCATCACATTTTTCTTTTCTAGGGTCGTAATATGTTTCTCTACTGCTATCGCTTCTTTGGTGTTTTCAACTAAGGTTTTTTTGTTAGCCCTATCAACAAAGATTGCTAAGTTTGATGGTAAAGCAGTAATGTACCATTCACTTCACACTTCTTCACTAGGCTAAGAAGCAGTAGGAATTTTGTTTAAAATTTTATTGAAACGTAAATTGAAATATTTGATAGGTTCTCTTGACTTGGCCCTAAGATTAGACAAATCATTGATCAGTGTCGCTATAGACCTGTCGTCACCAAACTTGGCCAAGAATTGTTCTTGGAAGATGTCCTAACTAGTTATAGATCCAGAAGGCAACGAGAAATACCATGATCCAGCTGTCCCTTGCAAAGTATAAGGAAAAAGTCAAACAACAGCATCCTCATTAACAAATCCATTGAGATTTATAGATAACATAAAGTTATTTATATGTTCTTCTGCTATCATGCCTGCCTCAAGATTAAACTTAGGTAGCCATTTTTCGGGATGGGCTGGTAACTAGCTCAAGGGTGCAGGCATTAAGACTGCCCCTAGGTTAATCCATGGAGATTGGGCCATCACTGAACTACTAATAGAGGAAAGTGCAGAAGATGATCCTTGTGATTGAGAATATGAGGATATTATGACTCCAAATGATTGAGAAGGAGTTGAGGAAGTTGCAATAGGCTGATGAACAATGATCTGAAGTGGAGGAGTGGATGGTTGACTTCGCGGTGAAGAGGTTGAGATGGATGATGATGATGAAAAAGTCTCGCTATCAGATCCTTTAGGAGACTTCCTTGCTCTTTTCCTAGTAGGTAGAGGTAATTCGGTTGGCTGAACGCCAAACTTTTCACTCTTTAACCTGGTAAGAGGATGAGCAGGGTTATATTGCGAAGTCACGCTGCCTTGAGACTTATCAGATTTTTGAGGAGATATAGAAAATCGCTGAAGTTTGTGAATCAAAGATTCGACTTCAGGAGGTTCAATAGTAGATTGTTCTGAAATATCAGGGTTTGTAGCAGCGATTGTTGCTCCAGTGACTTCTAACTCTGGATTTAAGGTTTCTGAATGCAATGGAGAAGTCGGAGGAGATGGTGAGGGCGATTTACTCTCATAATGGTATTTAGATTTGGATTTGCTTGCCATTCACAGTTCGGTGGCCCTCCTTCTAGCGCCAAATATGTTGAAGCCCCGAAAATCGGGTCTACAACAAGGGGGATACCCACCCGGTCCGGACCTTGGCTGGCAGCTCCTTTTCCGTTTGGTATAGCGGGTCCGACTGGGGATATGGGACCAGTTTCCCAATTTACGTGCAGGGAAAATTTTAAGAACCCCCCCTAAATTTATAAACATAATAAATGGGCGAATCTCCATGGTATATAGGAAAAATGGAAGGCGATTTTATCAATAATATAATATGTATATATAATTTTTTGGCGAATCTCTCACCAGGCATGGCGAATATTTTACTCAATTATAAAATCTTGTAAGATCTTGGCAAGTCTTTCACTAAATAATAAAACTTTGTAAAGTCCTAGTGAATCTTAGCATAGGCTACATGCTGGTTTAATTCCCCCATTTAAATAGGCTACATTCCAGGTGAATACTATGGGTCAATACCATGTGCCATTTTGGTGAATACCATGGGTCAATACCATGTGCCATTTTTATTTTTATTAATTCTAATATTAGGGTTAATAATGGTTTTTTGCATGGTATTAATAACAATCTAGTCCATGGTATTTGTCCCATAGTATTTTGGTCATAGGTTTCACCTAAATATAACCCATTTTTTGAGTGTTCGTAAATATAAGGTGACTTATGGAGTAAATATAAAAAAATGTTTTATTTGTTTACCATACCTCTCGTTTATTTATATTTTTATTAATTTACCATACCTCTTTTACAAATATGGTATTTGGCCCATAGGATTCACTTAAATAAAACCTCTTTCTTGAGCCTTCATAAATAGAACGAGGGTTATGGACTAAATATAAAAAGAGGTTTTATTTATTTATGATACATCTAGTTTATTTATATTTTTATTTATTTACCATACCATTTGAGTAAGTATAAAAAGACATTTTATTTATTTACCATATCTCCACTTTAGTTATATTTTTATTTGTTTACACCATTACATGTATATAAGGTGGCTTATGGAGTAAATATAAAAAATGTTTTATTTATTTACCATACCTCTCATTTATTTACATTTTTATTAATTTACCATACCTCTTTTATAAATATGGTATTTGGCCCATAGGATTCACTTAAATAAAACCTATTCTTGAAAATGGGCGAATGGATTCACTTAAATAAAACCTATTCTTGAAAATGGGCGAATGGAAGGTTGTAAGTCCTAATTTCCAGGGCTAAAATTACCTTTTTTACCCTCTCCCTTAAAATAAGGTGGGCTATTTGAGGTGATTTGTAAAAATGTACTATGATACAAAATATTTGCCCACTAAAAATTTAAAACCCCTTAATTTCGCCAAAGGGCGAACATTCGCCCCTAAAATTATCCTTGTTTACGTGTGTGTGTGAGAAAGATTGATATTTCTGCCTCTAACAGTTTCTAAATGGAATACTTCTATTCTAATTCTAATCTAATAATAAGGAAATTATATTCTAATAAATAGAAATATGTAAATCTTTGCTAACCCGGGTTGAGATCTTTCCTTTATGCGATCTAAAATGATTTCAAACAACAACTAGTAATAAAGATCATTCGGCTGCTATGAGAAAAGAATTCAATAAAAATGAACCACTTCGTATAAGAAGTTAGACGAAACAGTTGTGAAAAACATATCGCATAATAAGCTATCCATACACTAAGCATAAATAAATAGCTATCACCGTACAAAAGTGCCAAATGATAACTCAGGCATTCATACATTAATATATAAATAACTGAATGTGAAAATCACTTTAACACAAGGCAAAAATAGTTAAGAGATAGAAATGCCATTTATAACTAGTCCTACTCATGAACTTCAAGTGATAACGATTTATCTCTTCTTGATCAAATATCCACTAAGAGTACAAAAGTGCAACATCAGTAACAGATATCAAATGAAAACATCAATAAATCCTGTTCCATTCATTCATCAAAACCTCCTCAGAGGGTACAGAAGTGCATGTTCTAGGGATAAGTTTTTGATAAATTTCAGGACCCTTCTCTAAATGCATGAGAAGGGTTTAAATACTACTAACTAAATCTAAAAATAAATTATTACAAAAATATAGGACGCGGTTTAAATGACCATCCTCTTTTCAGGAAAATAAAACAAAATTAAACTAAAATTGAATCTAAAATTAAACTACTTCTGTATTTGGTCCTTGAAATCACATGCATGCAGCATATGTCTGAGAAGAGTCGGCTGGCTGACTTCTGATTTTAGCTGAGCTGAGAAAACAGAATCGACGAGAGCTGGTGCCATCTTTTTGGCCGAATTGATGATGCACTTAATAGTCATCCATTGGCTATGTGGCTTTACCAAGTAGGCCCATTAATAATCCCAGTTCAACTTGGTATTGCTTGTGCCTTTTCTTGGGCCTTCTGTTTCTAATCTGCCTGTCTCATCGCTTTCCCACGTAGAAATTCCCGGGTCTCTGTTACAGGCCATGTCTGTATACAGGGGCACCATTTCCTTTTCTTATGTGCTCAGGGCTTTGCTTTTCTTTCCCATTTTACCCTGCGTATTGCTTTGTATTGGCTTTTGTTCTCCGTTCCTGCAATTCACAAGTGAAGCGAAAATGAATGACAAGGAAGGATGATAGGAAATTTTTAGATGCCGCAGACACATCAAGTATACCGCCTTACGTGAGATGATTTTTTCGATAAGAACGAACCCATATTCCATTAATAACTGACAACTAATTCATTTATTAGCATTAAAGTGCATAACTAGGTGTCAGCTTAAGGAAAATACTTTTCTTGAATAACGTGCCCAAAATATTTGCGATTTTCTTTGCAATATCGCAGATTGCAACATCGCGAAATGATAACATCGCAAAATCGTAACATCACAAAGTTGGCTGCTCATTACATCGCATTATCACATTGTCACTGTATCGTGAGATCGCAATATCGCAATATCGCAATATCGCAAATCGCAAGAATATTATGTATGACAATCTTTGTTAACTTGTTTTCTGCGAAATGCGATCTTGCGATCGGCGCCATCGCATATCGGCAAATTAACATGTTTCGTTGTAAGTTATGCTATATGCGATGTGATATTTCATTATCGCACATCACATTCTCGCAATGTTTAAAATTCAGCTCATAAGGAGGTATCCCGTTATCTTTCTTGCGATGCGATTTTTTTCTAAGGAAAGATTTATGTCTTACCTTATCATAAAACTTAGATTTTTGGATTTATAAGGGGGCTTCCTAAGTTTATGATGGTAATTTTATTTGAAAAAGGAAATTTAAATACTAATTTGATTTTTAAAATTTTTAACTAAGGGTCCCCACTTATTTAGTATTAGGAATAACACTAAATAAGAAGGGGGGTTTTTGCTGGCCACAACACCTCCTAACATCGCTCCTATTAATATGATTTCTATTTGTGCTGATCCTTGGGTCCTTCCCCCCGCCGATCAGATAGACTCATGGGGTGATGAGATGCCGTTGAGTCCTGCCAAGCTCAAATACGTCGAAATTGTTACTGTATTGGCTCCACCTTCCGAACCTGCTCCTTCAAGCAGGGCTTTCGACTCGTACGCTCATTCCCCTTGGCTTGGAGATGACACTTCCTTCAACCCTTTAAAGGAAATATTTCCTTCTGGTGAAGTTATTATTGAGACCATGTATCTCGAGGAACCCCCTTGGTTCGATCATCACCATCGTTCCTCGTTTCTCCCTGCCCATCGGGAAATGCTTACCTGTCTCGAGCGGTTTGCTCCTTGTCTCCCATCCCAACCCCTTCAGACACCCGTTCAAGTTTATCAAGTGTCTTCTGAAGGGAACATGGGAAACATCACATAGACCCAGCTGATCGACATCTCTGTTAAACTAGGGATTGTCGAGCATATCCATGTCGGAGTCACTTGTACTCCGGAGGAGATTCAGCTCTATACTGATCTTTTTCGCGAATTTTGTGATGTCTTTGCTTGGCCCTACGAAGAAATGCCTAGCATCGATACCAACGTATCCGGGTGCTAAGCCTGTTCGCCAGCGTCTACGCCCCGTGCACCCCCGAAAGGCTGCGGCTATTAAAGCGGAAGTTGAGAAGCTTCTTAAGGCTGGCTTTATTTACCCCATCGCACTCACAGATTGGGTCTCCAATATCATCCCTATTGCTAAAAAACAGGGTACTATCCGACTCTGTGTTGATTATCATGATATTAACTGGGCCTGTCCCAAAGATAACTTCCCCACAACCTTCATTGACCAGCTCATTGATGAGTGTGCTGGGAGTGAAATGTATTCATTCATGGATGGTTTTTTTGGATACAACCAGATTAATATTGCCCCCGCTGATCAACACCAGACTACCTTTATCTGTCCGTGGGGCACTTTCGCCTACAAAAATCTCCCTTTCGGTTTCAAGAACACCGGTGCTACCTTCCAACGCGAAATGTCTTATGCCTTTCATGACATTCGACACATTATGCAACCGTACCTGGATGATCTACCAACTCATTCAGCTAAACGTCAGGACCACCCCGCTCATCTTTGCGAAATCTTTCTCCGCTGTCAACACTACCGCATCAGGCTTAATCCTCACAAGTGTGTCTTCTGCGTTGAGTCAGGAAGACTTCTTGGGTTTATCGTTTCCTAAGAGGGCATCCATTTGGATCCCCTTAAAGTCAAGGCTATTCTGAATCTTCCTCCCCCTGCTTATTTGCAGCAATTGCGAAGTTTGTAGGGCAAAGAAAATTTTTTACGACGATTCATTCCCAACTATGCCGAAGTGGCTAAAGGTTTCACACGGTTGTTAAAGCAGGATACCCCTTTTCATTGGGATACCACTGCTTAAGAGTCCTTCGAGCGTCTCAAGGTTCTCCTTGTTTCAGCTCTGTTGTTGCGTCCTCCAAATTATCATTGCGACTAGACTCTGTATTTGGCCACTGCCGATACCACTATTGGCATGGTTCTTGTTCAAGATGATGATGATGACACTGAGCATGTCATATATTATCTCAGCCACAATCTTATAGATACGGAAACTCGATACGGTTATGTCGAGAAGTTGGCATTGGCTGTTGTTTGTGCCGTCCAACGTTTCTGCCATTATATCTTGTTGCATACTGTGACAGTGGTTTCTCATTGCAACCCGATGACATACATTCTGTCGCGTCAGCTGCTAGGAGGCAAGTACTCAAAGTGGATCATTATCCTCCAAGAGTTCGACTTGGAATTCACCACCACCAAGTCTAAGAAATCCCTTGTCTTTGCTGAGTTACTTTGCTCTTTGCCATCTCCTACTGCACCCTCTCCATCAGAGGACCATGTATTCCGGATGAAACTTTGTTTTTAATTAGCACCCTCAATCCCTGGTATGGGGATATCATTGTATATCTGCAGATGTCTTCTTTTCGTCCTGACATGTCTAAGGATTCTCGGCGACGAATTCATCATCAGTCTCAGCCCTACCATATCATTGGGGACACCCTATATCGTCTCGGCGCCAACTCTGTTCTCCGCCGATGGTTAACATTTGAGGAAGCTGAGCGAGTTTTGAATGACTGCCATTCTAGCGCCTGTGGTGGTCACATATCTGGATATGCTACTGCTCAAAAAATCCTACGCACTGGTAATTTTTGGCCCTCCATTTTCAAAGATTGCATTCTTGTCGTCCGTTCCTGTCACGCGTGCTAGATCTACCAGCAAAAGATGCATGCGCCTCCCACTCCATTGCACCCTATTGTTACCGTCGTCCCTTTTGCAAAATGGGGCATTGATTATATGACCTATAACCCTCGCTCAGTCGGGGGGCATGGGTATATCGTCATTGCCATTGATTACTTCACAAAATGGGCCGAGGCGATGCCCGCATTATCTGAAGATGGTCACACAGTGGCACAATTTTTGTTTAATCATGTTATTTCATGGTTCGGAGTCCCTCAGGCTATTTTCACTGATCATGGGAAGCATTTCCGTAACCACATGATGACTAAGCTAACAACCGAGCTAGGCTTGCGGCATGATAGCTCGACTCCATACTATCCTCAAGCCAATGGCCAAGTAGAAGCCATTGACAAGGTTCTAGTTACGATGCTTCAACATACCGTTGGCATGCACAAGTCTAACTGGCACTTGATGTTGTTCTCAGCCTTGTGGGCCTACCGAACTTCTATGAAGGATGCTACCGGTTTCACTCCATTTCAATTAGTTTACGGACTGGAGGCTACCCTTCCAATTGAGTGCGATATCCCTTCTTTGAAATTAGCTGTCGAACTACTCCCCGACACTACTCTGGTAGAAGAACGCCTTCTTTACCTAGAAAGGCTGGACGAGACCCATCGGCTAGCCTCTCTAGCTATCAAAGCATAGAAGAAGAGAGTGACAACTTACTTTGATCATACTGTCCATCCTCGTTCTTTTGTTGAGGGAGATTTAGTCCTGCTCTACGATAAAGCGAATGACAAGCTGGGGGCAGGAAAATTCGAGCCCATGTGGCACGGGCCTTATATCGTAAAGAGAGTTTTGTAGAAAGGGGCCTACGAGCTAGTTGATTATGAAGGGAACCCTCTCGATAAGCCCTGGAATGGGCTTTACTTGAAAATGTATTATGCATGAATTTCATGCACTTTGGTTTGTACATACGTGTGTTTTTAGCAGGTGTGTTATGTGTGTGTTTTCATGTTTTGGCTTGGTGTGTAGGCGTGATTACCGCTTATTGTGTCTTTGGCTTCTTGTGCAGATGTCTGGTGCACCTTACGTTGGTTTCACTGATGGTGCCTGCCGCAGTACCCGTAACTTTTCCTCTGCAGCATGGGTGATCTACGATCCTCATGATGAGTTGATAGACCTTCAAGGTGTTTGTTTAGGTTGTACCATGAAAAATGTCGCTGAATATAGTGTTGTTATTGAGTTACTAGCCAAGGTGATTAATCTCGATATTTGTGCATTGGTTGCGAACCTAGACTCTCAGCTTGTCGTCCACCAACTAAATGGGCGATATTCCATTAGAGACCATTGGATTTTAAGGTTTTATTTACGTGTTAAATTGTTAGAGAGGAATTTTGATTTCATTACATATCAGCATAGTCCACGATGATTAAACACGTTAACCGATGCATTGGCTAATCATGTATTAGATAGACATTTGCGTAACATGTAATCAAAATAGCATACAAGAAGCATGTAAAACACAATAATAAACCATAGGAATATATATATATATATATATATATATATATATATATATATATATATATATATATATATATATATATATATATATATATATCTCGTGTGGCGCACCGAGGCGCTCAAAAAATAAGTGTACATGTCCCAATAGAGTCTGTGTTCTCCATACATCTGAGACACATGTCTCTCAAAAAATCACCAGCAGGAAATAAAAACTTAGGTGTCTACTGTGGTGGGTTATGCTCCCTATAGCGTACCACCACCCATGCCACTCGCCTCAACAGGTGATGCACCATGGGTTCCACTCCTACTGTGTGGATCCGGAATGCTATGGGGACCTCCTCGATCCCCATGTAATCTCGAATCCCTGCTGTCAGACCCTCAAGGTTTCGGGCCACTGTCTCCACTGTATCATCAGCTGGAGGAGCCAAGGCTAGTGCTGCAATGCACTGCGCATCCCCCCGCACCTCCGGAGCTAGCCCGACAGGTCTCACTGGCCCTACATCTGCATACCATAGTGTTCATCATTAGGACATATACATGAAAAAATAAAAAAAACATCATAAAAATAATAATGCAAAAAATGTGATCAAGTGTCTTACCACCATCATCCCACTGCTCTCTGGCGGGAAGCTGCATGTCAAGATCTCCATGGAAGTCCATGCCGGCATATGGCCAATCCTCTACGAAGATCGTCTGGCACTCCAGCCACTCTCGGAACTGTTAGCCTCCTATTGCAATAGGTGTTCATATTTCATGATTGACAGTTGAAAATGCCAAATATGTCATCTTTTCATGCTGCAAGGTTCCATATTTCCAAGAAGTTCCATTTTTGAAGAATCATACCATTTTTGAAGAGTTTTACAGTTAAGGGAAAGCCAAACAGCTTAATCTTCGCTTCCCTAGGTTTAAATTGTTTGTTTTAAAAGATAGAGAATCAATATCTGTCCAAACTGTTTAATCTTGGCAGATTTGTAGACAGGTAGAGAAACAAGGGTGCTCAACAGCTTAATCTGAGCCCTGGAAGAAATAAGGATTGATTTGGATAAGAGGATAGCCAAAAGAAAAGTTGAAAGCTGGGTTTGCTAGTTCAAGTGCACCCAAACCAAAAAGAAGAGAAAATGCTAGGTAAGTAGGCTGGGTAGGTAGTTTTGAGGTTGCAGAATCAATGATTGTGATCCATTTCATGTTTTCAAGTGTTGTATCTATTCAGATCACAAGTATAAGGCAAAAATCCATTTAGAGCAGCTCAAGCGAGGCATGTCTAACTTCCCCTTCTTCCTTGTCCCCAAATCATTCACTAACTTCCTCTAAAGAGGTCAAGATCTGCTTGACATCCCTTAATTTCATCATTTTTCATATCATTTGCCTAAGTAAAGGTCTACTTTGCTTAGGAGTACTCTTATTCACTCTATGAGTCATTTTCCCTTTAAATAGCCTAAGATCTCTAAACTTAGCGCTTTCTTGTCACAATCCATATTAATTCCTAACTCTACCATGTAAATCCCTATCTATTTTCCCTTCCCCTTACTAAAATATGCTAAATAGCTCCCCTAAATACATACCCCCTCCCTTTGGTTGAAAAATAACCATAAGTATGCTTGGGAATTACTAAGTTTTCCTGAAACTTAGTAAGAACCCTTAGTTTTTCCCCTTAACCATCTTCTAATGCTTCGGACCCCTTCCTAAAGCATAAAATCCCCTTTTCCATGGCAAAGGACCTGTCTCCGATAAAGAAACCCTTCCAAGGCATGAAAACCCTCTTTTCCATTTAAAAACCCTCCTTCGATCATATAGAGCCTTCATCGCATCCCTTAAAGACTTCTCTGATTCATTCCCCTCCCCTCCGACGTGATATCGCTGTCGGGGAAGCATTGACATTGTTGTCCTTTATATATATATATATATATATATATATATATATATATATATATATGCTCCGATGGAATTCCGTTGATAGCGATATCACAATCAGCGGTCGTAAATGTTATATGTTGTATTTCATATACCCGCCCCCGATCGCCGATGCGATATCGGCGATCGCTTATTGCATCGCAATAATATATATGGCGCAAACCCCGTCCCCGCCGATCGCCGCTATGTCGACTGCACCATAGCCATCCGATCACATCCTAGATCCAACGGTCCATGCCTCATCGCATCGCTCCACCCATTTATGTTATCGCATCGACATTCCTCCTTGATAGCCGATCGTCGATGCGATATCGGCGATCACTCCGTCGTTGTTCCCATATATATGTATAAAGCCCACGCCCAATGGTCAACCCCGATGCGATATTGCGATTAGATCTTAAACTGTTGGATCAGCCCACGCCAGATCCAACAGCCAGGATCTAATCTATGCTACAGTGCTCATTTTGCACCCAATTTTCATGAAAATTCACGTTTAAAAGGCATTTTGCCTTTTATAAAGGAAGAGGGCTATTTCACATATATCAGCTCGACGTCCTTAGCTCCAAAGGATTGGGATCATTTCGCGGCCATTCGTTGATCGCTCTGGCCTTGATTGACTCCAAAATGCATGGTTTTCCACCTCAGCAAGCTCTCAGCCTCCATTATTCCACCAGTTTTGCAGTTTTATCAGTTTTAAAGGTACTTTGATCAGCCAGGTGCCGAAGCTCCACCAAAGGCCTCCAGAATCCCGCAGACAACACAACAACAGTCAAATCTTGTCATAAGTGGCCATAAAGTGACGATTTTGAAGCGGCAAAGTGTATCAGCGGTGAGAAAGAGCCCACATTCAGTGAAAGAGTATCAGTATTGCGGCAAAGAGTATCAGATCGACAATATCAAAGCAGGTGAACATTAAAGAGCCCCCCATCAAAGTCAAAGAAAGCGACAAAGCCACTCAAGGCTCTCAGATCAGTGATTAAAGCATTTAAAGCCACATAACAGCAGTGGATCAGACACCAATGCGCAGTTATGGCTAAGTGAACAGCACAGAGCCATAAGGACGCATTTCCACTCATTTTTTGAGGCAGCTGCCCAGCGCAGCACTTAGATAGATCATTATGCATTTATTTCAGGATAACTTAGATTAAAAGGCACTCATTTCCCTCAGATCTATTTAAGATCTACTGTAATAGATATTTTGGGATATTTTCCCTATATAAACCACCCTGATTCATTGTTTAAAGGGTTGGTTGGTTGATAATCCAGAGTTTAGACTTGCGTTGTATACTTTGAAAGCATCTATAATCAAAGACTGCTGGAATGCTTGGATGATTGAACTATCTGTTGTGTTTTTAATGGCTAAAGAGTGACTGTGGAATTCTTGTGCTACTACATGGCTCAATAAGTGTTTCTCACCTCTGTTTTCAGTTTAATGTTTGATATATCATCTATGTGTTATGATCCAAATAGCAAGAAAAAAGAATAGCTTAGGATTTGCTTGATTGCACTCTATGCTCAGTTCTTGTTATTTCTATATGTTTTCCTCTGAATTGGCTATGAATATGAATACCCCTTGACTCATATTTACACTAATTCCATCACATATGACTATTATTTAGGAATTCTTAACTTCTCCTAGATAAACATTCATTCACCTTCCTTCTCTGCTAGGTGATGAAAGATTCTCAGTTCCCTTTCATCTCTGGCCTTCATTCCATCTTTTTCATCAATTGGTATTGTTTTATGTGTAGCTATCCTGCTTTGTAATCCTCTTGTGACCAAGAAAACGCAACAGCAAGCCCTAATCCATGACTCCATGCCCAATGGTTTGAACTTCTCACACTATGCATCCCAACTCTACTTGAAAGAATCCTCCTTCCCACCAAAATCAAAACAAAACCCAAGAACATCATAACTAGCCTAAAATCAACCCAAAACAAAGCTAAATTATAAAGAGAGAGCCCTCTCTGATTGCAGGTAGGCTAGGACCTGCAGTCCAAAGATTGGTTTGTGGTTACCTCGGTCGTATCCCTTAAGGAGCCAAGGGACAACCTGAGTGATAACATCATTGGCGACTCCGCCGGGGACTTATTCAGAAAATTCCAAAAGAAAAGTTAGAAGCTGGCTCCCAAGAAGAATTCAAGCTATACAAGGTCAAATCCAGACCCAAATCCACCAACTGTTTTTGAAAATCCCAATTTATTCCCTAGAAACCTTAGCAAACAAAAACAAGAAGAGTTTGCTGATTCTAGTCCTAAAACAGTTCAGCCAAGCTGTTTTCCAACCCCTGTTAAAGTTTTATTCCGTTCATCCCCTACTTCCCCTTGTTCATCATCCACCTCTCCAAGCACCTTTTCCACACCTCCATTCACTGCACATACTACCACTACTACCACTGTTATTACAGTTGTTCCAGCTGTTCCATTTATCCCTGTTGTTCCACTTATCCCTGTAAATATGGCTAACAGATATGCACCTTTACAGCTACCTACAAATCCAGGGGCTATGCCTCAGGATTATCAAACCAAAATCACATATTTTGATGGTACTGGTTCTTGCACAGCCCTGCAACATACCAAGAAAATGTAGGACTATTTTGAGAATTATGAAATAGATGATGATAGTGTAAGAATGAAGATTTTTGTCCAAAGTTTGACTGGAGATGTAAGGCCCTGGTTTAGAGCTCTTACTGCTAATTCCATAGCTGACCCAGAGGCCCTTTACCAAACATTTCTTAATAGATGGGAGAAAAGGAAAGATCCACTGCACATTCTAGCTGAATATGACACTATCAAAAGAGGCCCTCAAGAAGCTGTCTTAGACTATTGTGCCAGGTTTAACAATGTTTACAACGCTATTCCACAAAACCTTAGACCTCCACCTGATCTAGCTTTATACAAATTCCCTGATGGATTTGATTCAGACATGGCTTATCAGTTAAGGGAAAGAGCACCTCAAACCTTGGCAGAGATGCAGAATATAGCTGTTAGTGTGGAGGCAAATCTGAATGCCAAACAAAATAGAGCAAGAGCTGAGAGAAGAATTACTTTCAAAGATGAACCTTCATCTTTTGAGCAGAAACTTGATGCTATAATGAAAGGCATGGATAGTATTGGAGATAGAGTGGGAACCATTGAAAGAAAAGCCTCATGGGAAGGACAGCAAAACAATGCTGTTAGAAACCCAAATTTTAGGAAAAATCAGAACCCAAATGTTGGAAGGGCTAGTCCTGACCATGAAATAAGACCTCCTTTTCATGAAAACTATGCTGAAGCATCCACATCTAATGAGCCAACAGAGGACCCTCACATCAACTTGATGGGTTTGAAAAATGAACAACATGTTTTCCTAACTAAGGAAGACCAAGATGACCATGATATAAATCAATTTCAGACTAAGTCTGGTGAGTCTTTTGACTTTAAACAAGGTTATGATTCAGCTGTTTATGAGGTCCACAAATAGTATAAGCTGAGGACAAGAACCATAGATGTGCCCGAAAATGTTAAACCAAATGATACCAAGCAGCCTAAGAAGATCAAAGAAAAGGTTGCCCTCATAGAAACTGCTGATAAAATAGTCCCAAATCCAAAAGAAGTAACCATAGAGGATGTCACAGATGTTCAGCCCTCTAAAAATCAGCCTTTTGTATTTTTTCCCTCAAAGGAAAATGTAAACAGCACTCCTAAAAGCCTTTCCAAATCAGAAATAGTTCAAGAAATCAATGAAGAACAAGAGCAAATTGTTGAAAGTACAATTGAAAAAGGAAAATCTGCCAGTCACAATACTAAAACTCAATCAGAAAAATCATTTGATTTAGAGGCAGAAATTGGTAAACTAAAGATATCTATTCCCCTCTCTGAGCTTGCCAAACATGATGTATATAGGCAGCAAATCAAAAGATCACTGCAAATACCAGAGAATAGGGATGATGTTAATGTCTTAGATGATCAACCTGAGCTCCTTTTCGGTCCTGAAGTCAATGGTAAATCAGGACATGGAGCTGTTCTACCCTTTTATGTCAGTTTACACATACATGATAAAGTGTTGCACAATGCTATGTTTGATTCAGGTGCTTCACACAACCTAATGCCGAAAGCTGTAATGGAGAAGCTAAACCTTGATGTCACTAGACCCTACAAAGACTTATTTTCATTTGATTCTAGTCAGGTCAAGTGTTTAGGCTTAATCAAAGATTTATGTGTGTCTTTAGTCCAATACCCCAACAAAACAATCTTAATGGACGTGGTGGTTGCTGACATTCCACCAAAGTATGGCATGCTCTTATCAAGATCTTGGGGAGCAAAACTCCAAGGATCTCTCCAACTAGACCTCTCTTATGCCACTATTTCAGTCTTTGGGCAACCAAAGAGACTGTATAGGGAAACACTTATGAAATATGTGGTAAGTAGTGAGGAAAAGCCCCAAAACTTTCCAATTTACTCAATCCATTCTGATATGGATTCATTTATTTTGTTTAATGATGATGTGTCTCCTCCCACTGATGATAAGCCTTTGGCTTTAGAACAAGAAACATGCATAAGTGAAGAATCGGTTGCCCACACCCAAGAAACTGTCAAAACAGTCAATGCAACCAGCACACAAGAAGAACTCCATGAAACACAAAATTCAAATCTGCCCACTCCTACAATGGTTGAAACTCTCAATACTAGTCAAGAGCAAGAAATCCTATGGTATTTGGAGTTTTATGGTTTAGTTAATAAGCTAGGAGTAGGGGCAGGAGTATGGATCCATAATACACAAAACAATCATGCAGAGGGTCATGCTTATAGATTAAACTTCAGATGTACCAACAACATGGTAGAGTATGAAGCCCTCCTTTTAGGCCTTAAGCTAATCAAATCTCTAGGAGCTGCAAAAGTTTCCATTCTAGGTGACTCCGACCTGATCATTCAACAGATGAAAGGTAACTTTGTTACAAATGACAATAGGCTAAGAGCTTATAGGACTGCTGCCACAGAAATACTCAATTCCTTCACCGAATCCAAGCTTGCCAAAATTCCAAGAAGCCATAATCTACATGCACATAGCCTAGCTACTTTTGCTAGCACATGCAAGCTGCCTTTTGAGCCCAATCACCATTTCTCAACTAAGATAAAACACAGGCCTGTTGTCCCAAACAATGTCAAAGACTGGAAAGTCTTTGAAAATGATGCACATATCAACAATTTCCTCACTTTACAACAAGAATTTTCAAGTTTAAACATTGATGAAGATGCCATAGATGATTCCCAACAGCAAAATAACGAAAATCAGCAAAATATAACAGCTATGGCAGCAAATCAAATGTTGCACCCAACCATTTTTTATGAGAAAAACATGCAAGAGCTGAAACAAATGCATTTAGAAGAAATAGCTGAAACAAAGGCCGAAATCATTGATTTAAAAGATAATTTTCTCCCTGCTAGCCTCACTCCATTAGAAGACATATTTGATTCAAATGATGTCCCTAGAAAGCCAAAGATGCAACCATTAAACGCTGTTGTGGAAGACTGTAACATTGGGACAGCAGAAAGGCCCAAAATGATAAAACTGTCCAAGTCTTTGCCTGCTGATCAAAAGCCAAAATATGTTGACTTGTTTAAAGAGTTCCAAGATGTATTTTCTCGGAGTTATGAGGACCTCAAGTCCTATGACACTTCAATGATACAACATACCATTCCCTTAAAGCCAAATCAAAAGCCCTTCAAACAGAAACTAAGGAGAATCAACCCTGTGCTTCTCCCTATGATTGAGAAAAAAGTAAAAAGAATGTTTGAGGCTGGTATCATAGCACCCATTAGATTTTCAGAATGGGTATCCAATCTTGTTCCCACAAGGAAGAAAACAGGTGAGATTAGACTATGTGTGGACTTAAGAAATCTGAACCAAGTCTCCCTTAAAGACCACTACCCATTGCCAAAGATGGACCATATTCTACAAAGAGTAGTGGGGTCATCTAGAATCTCTTTGCTAGATGGATTTTCAGGTTTCAATCAAATACTTGTTCACCCGGATGACCAAGACAAGACAGCCTTTACAACACCGTGGGGAACATTTAAATATGTGAAAATGCCTTTTGGGCTAAAGAATGCAGGTGCTACCTTTCAAAGGGCAATGGACATTGCATTTGCCAAGGAAATCCATGATTTCTTGGTGGTTTACCTTGATGACTTAACCCCTTTCTCAAAATCTGATCAAGAGCACCTTAAACACCTAAGGCAAGTATTCCTAACCTGTAGGAAATATGGCATTTCCTTAAACCCCAAGAAGTCTCTCTTCGGCCTAGAAGAAGGCAAATTGCTAGGCCATATCATTTCAAAAGATGGTATTAGGATTGATCCGGAAAGGATCCAAGCCATTCTTCAAATCCCCTATCCAAGAAACATCAAAGAATTGCAAGCATTCCTAGGAAAGATCAATTTCCTAAGGAGATTTATCCCAAACTTGGCCGAGCTGATAAGAATGCTAAATAACATGCTAAAGAAAGATTCCAAGGTAAAATGGACTTTAGAGGCCAAGCAAGCCTTTGAGGGCATAAAATCTACCTTAACCCAAGCCCCAGTCCTCACCAGTCCTCAATTTGATAAGAATTTCATCATTTTCTCATTTGCATCTGAACATTCCATAGCTGCTGTTCTTTTGCAAAAGGATGATCAAGGAAATGAAAAGCCAATTGTATTTTTCAGCAGAGCCCTTAGAGATGCTCCATTGAGGTATCAAATCATGGAGAAGCAGGCCTATGCCCTTGTTAAAGCAATCAAAGATTTCAAAGTTTACATTTTATATTCACATGTGATTGCTTATGTGCCAAATGCTGTTGTAAAAGACATATTAACTCAAGAAGGCATAGAAGGCAAAAGAGGCAAATGGATTGCCAATATCCTTGAGTATGACATTGACATAAAACCCACCAAACTGATAAAGGGACAAGGTTTAGCCAAACTGATGTCCGAAACCAATTTTCAAGCCTTAGACATTAATCCACTGGACAATGAACATGAGTTGGCGACTCCACAGGTCAGTGAAGCATTTTTGCAATCCCCATGGTATGCTGATATTTGTTTTATATTGTTAAACCTGTTTGCTCCCCCAGGGTTGTCCAGAACCAAAAAGAGATTTTAAAAAATGAAAGCATCAAAGTTTTGTGTCTTAGATAGTGCCCTGTTTTGGAAGAATCATGAAGGAATATTGCTTAACTGTTTAACTTTAAATGAAAGTGACAGTGTCATGAAAGAATTCCATGTAGGGGACTGTGGAGGGCACTTATATTGGAAGTCCACTACTGACAAGATTTTAAGGGCTGGTTTCTATTGGCCCTCTTTGTTTGCTGATGTGAGAAAGTTTGCTATTTCATGCCACAAATGCCAAATATTTGAAGGAAAAAGAAAGTTGTTGCCCTTACCCCTGAAGCCCATTTCAACCGAGAAGCCTTTTCAACAATGGGGTCTAGACTTCATTGGAGAAATCCATCCATCCTCTTTTGGCCAACATAAGTGGATTCTAATAGCCACAGACTATTTCACCAAGTGGATTGAAGCCATCCCATGTAGGCAGGCCAATGACTCCACCATTATCCAATTCCTAGAGACCAACATTCTGTCCATATTTGGCTGCCCTGAAAAGATCATTACAGACAACGCTGTTGCCTTCAAATCCAATAAAATGATCACTTTTTGCCATAAATTCCACATTACCTTAGGCCACTCCACAGCCTATTACCCTCAAGATAATGGCTTGGCTGAATCATCCAACAAGAGCCTAATTAATATCATTAAGAAAGTGCTGGAGGAAAACAAGAAGAACTGGCACAAGAAGCTTGTAAATGCCCTATGGGCAGACAAACTGTCAACCAAGAGATCCATTGGAATGAGCCCTTATGAGCTGGTCTATGGAATGGAAGCCATATTTCCTTCATCTTTGGGCATTCCTGTTATCAAGCTGCTACAAGAAATTCAAGCTGAACCAAATGATATTCAACGAAGAATCAACCAGACTATCCATCTTTAGAAGACAAGAGAGCAAGTGTTTAACAGAGCTCAGATTTTACAAGAAAGATTGAAGAAAATGTTTGATAGAAGGACCAAGGCCGAGGACTTCTTCATCGGCAGCAAAGTTTTAAGATGGGATTCAAGAAGGGAGGACAAGGGAAAGCATGGCAAGTTCGATTTTCTTTGGAGAGGCCCCTTTATTATTTCTGTTGTTCAAGGCAACAACACATATTTCCTAAAAAGTCTGGATGGCAGCGCAACTGAGGAAGGCCCTGTTAATGGCCACATGTTGAACCACTATCATGACCCCTTTTAAATGCAACGCAGCTTTGTATATCGTCTATACATTAATATTGTATATTTTCAGCACTTTGTTTTTGCTTTTATAGTAGGCCGAATAAGGAACTAGAAAACCAAATTTTGAAGAAAGGAACCAAAGAATGCATTATTTTTCAGATCTCTGTTCTTTAAAATAATTGCAAGGAAGTCCTTCAGTGTTACAGTAGCTATTCCTCGAGACAGAAAAAAGAAATTACACCATTTTGGGTCCCTGTTTTGAATTTATTTCAAAAGCAGTGCTCAGGCAAAGTTGTATATAATAATAAGCACGCAGAAGAAGCCAAAAGGCAGTGTTGTATTACAACAATTTTCAGTTAAAAGTGCTGTATAAAAGATTCAAAAGCTTTAATCAATAGTATCAAAAAATAGAGAAGGAGTGTTTCAGTCTATAGCAACATTGAAGATCAAGGCAGTTTGACCTGTTGTTCTTGGCTTTTCATCTGGAAAAGCCATCCCCAAGTGGAGCCACTGTTAGCCTCCTATTGCAATAGGTGTTCATATTTCATGATTGACAGTTGAAAATGCCAAATATGTCATCTTTTCATGCTGCAAGGTTCCATATTTCCAAGAAGTTCCATTTTTGAAGAATCATACCATTTTTGAAGAGTTTTACAGTTAAGGGAAAGCCAAACAGCTTAATCTTGGCTTCCCTAGGTTTAAATTGTTTGTTTTAGAAGATAGAGAATGAATATCTGTCCAAACTGTTTAATCTTGGCAGATTTGTAGATAGGTAGAGAAACAAGGGTGCTCAACAGCTTAATCTGAGCCTTGGAGGAAATAAGGATTGATTTAGATAGGAGGATAGCCAAAAGAAAAGTTGAAAAGTTGGGTTTGCTAGTTCAAGTGCACCCAAACCAAAAAGAAGAGAAAATGCTAGGTAAGTAGGCTGGGTAGGTAGTTCTGAGGTTGTAGAATCAATGATTGTGATCCATTTCATGTTTTCAAGTGTTGTATCTATTCAGATCACAAGTATAAGGCAAAAATCCATTTGGAGTAGCTCAAGTGAGGCATGTCTAACTTCCCCTTCTTCCTTGTCCCCAAATCATTCACTAACTTCCCCTAAAGAGGTCAAGATCTGCTTGACATCTCTTAATTTCATCATTTTTCATATCATTTGCCTAAGTAAAGGTCTACCTTGCTTAGGAGTACTCTTATTCACTCTATGAGTCATTTTCCCTTTAAATAGCCTAAGATCTCTAAACTTAGCGCTTTCTTGTCACAATCCATATTAATTCCTAACTCTACTATTTAAATCCCTATCTATTTTCCCTTCCCCTTACTAACATATGCTAAATAGCTCCCCTAAATACATACCCCCTCCCTTTGGTTGAAAAATAACCATAAGTATGCTTGGGAATTACTAAGTTTGCCTGAAACATAGTAAGAACCCTTAGTTTTTCCCCTTAACCATCTTCTAATGCTTTAGACCCCTTCCTAAAGCATAAAATCCCCTTTTCCAAGAAAAAGGACCCGTCTCCGATTCAAAGAAACTCTTTCAAGGCATGAAAACCCTTTTTTCCATTTAAAAACCCTCCTTCGATCATATAGAGCCTTCATCGCATCCCTTAAAGCCTTCTCCGATTCATTCCCCTCCCCTCCGACGCGATATCGCTGTCAGGGGAAGCATTGACATTGTTGGCCTTTATATATATATATATATATATATATATATATATATATATATATATATATATATATATATATATATATATATATATATATATATGCTCTGATGGAATTCCGCCGATAGCGATATCGCAATCGGCGGTCACAAATGTTATATGTTGTATTTCATATACCCACCCCCGATCGCCGATGCGATATCGGCGATCGCTTATCGCATCGCAATAATATATATGGCGCACACCCCGTCCCCGCCGATCGCCGATATGCCGACTGCACCACAGCCGTCCGATCACATCCCAGATCCAACGGTCCACGCCTCATCACATCGCTCCACCCATTTATGTTATCGCATCGCCATTCCTCCCCGATAGCCGATCGCCGATGTGATATCGGCGATCGCTCCGTCGCTGTTCCCATATATATGTATAAAGCCCGCGCCCGATGGTCAACCCCGATGCGATATTGCGATTAGATCTTAACCGTTGGATCGGCCCGCGCCGGATCCAACGGCCAGGATCTAATCTATGCTACAGTGCTCATTTTGCGCCCAATTTTCATGAAAATTCACGTTTAAAAGGCATTTTGCCTTTTATAAAGGAAGAGGGCTATTTCACATATATCAGCTCGGCGCCCTCAGCTCCAAAGGATTGGGATCATTTCGCGGCCATTCGTTGATCGCTCCGGCCTGGATTGACTCCAAAATGCATGGTTTTCCGCCTCAGCAAGCTCTCGGCCTCCATTATTCCGCCAGTTTTGCAGTTTTATCAGTTTTAAAGGTACTTTGATCGGCCAGGTGCCGAAGCTCCTCCAAAGGCCTCCAGAAGCCCGCAGACAGCACAACAACAGTCAAATCTTGTCATAAGTGGCCATAAAGCGACGATTTTGAAGCGGCAAAGTGTATCAGCGGTGAGAAAGAGCCCACATTGAGTGAAAGAGTATCAGTATTGCAGCAAAGAGTATCAGATCGACAATATCAAAGCAGGTGAACATTAAAGAGCACCCCATCAAAATCAAAGAGAGCGGCAAAGCCACTCAAGGCTCTCAGATCAGTGATTAAAGCATTTAAAGCCACATAACAGCAGTGGATCAGACACCAATGCGCAGTTATGGCTAAGTGAACAGCACAGAGTCATAAGGACGCATTTCCACTCATTTTTTGAGGCAGCTGCCCAGTGTAGCACTTAGATAGATCATTATGCATTTATTTCAGGATAACTTAGATTAAAAGGCAGTCATTTCCCTCAGATCTATTTAAGATCTGCTGTAATAGATATTTTGGGATATTTTCCCTATATAAACCACCCTGATTCATTGTTTAAAGGGTTGGTTGGTTGATAATCCAGAGTTTAGACTTGCACTGTATACTTTGAAAGCATCTATAATCAAAGACTGCTGGAATGCTTGGATGATTGAACTATCTGTTGTGTTTTTAATGGTTGAAGAGTGACTGTGGAATTCCTATGCTACTACATGGCTCAATAAGTGTTTCTCACCTCTGTTTTCAGTTTAATGTTTGCTATATCATCTATGTGTCATGATCCAAATAGCAAGAAAAAAGAATAGCTTAGGATTTGCTTGATTGCACTCTATGCTCAGTTTTTGTTATTTCTATATGTTTTCCTCTGAATTGGCTATGAATATGAATACCCCTTGGCTCATATTTACACTAATTCCATCACATATGACTGTTATTTAGGAATTCTTAACTGCTCCTAGATAAACATTCATTCACCTTCCTTCTCTGCTAGCTGATGAAAGATTCTTAGTTGCCTTTCATCTCTGGCCTTCATTCCATCTTTTTCAGCAATTGGTATTGTTTTATGTGTAGCTATCCTGCTCTGTATTCCTCTTGTGACCAAGAAAACGCAACAGCAAGCCCTAATCCATGACTCCATGCCCAATGGTTTGAACTTCTCACACTATGCATCCCAACTCTGCTTGAAAGAATCCTCCTTCCCACCAAAATCAAAACAAAACCCAAGAACATCATAACTAGCCTAAAATCAACCCAAAACAAAGCTAAATTATAAAGAGAGAGCCCTCTCTGATTGCAGGTAGGCTAGGACCTATAGTCCAAAGATTGGTTTGTGGTTACCTCGGCCGTATCCCTTAAGGAGCCAAGGGACAACCTGAGTGATAACAGGAACAATGTCCCCCACGCCACTGGTCGTCTGCCACCTCCTCGTGGCATGACATGTGCCTGTCGTGTGGTCCTAGTCTCACGTGGTCTAGGCAAATCCAAATCCATGTCCTATAACTGCAGTGCCGGCACCCGCTCTAGCATGAGTGGGACCAAGATGGATCCATAACCAAACTGGTTCATCTCCCCTCGACGGAAATTGGTGAGTTTCCTCTTCATGTTCGCCATCACCGTTTCTGCCCAGTTAAACATGGTTGGATTGAGACATTCGAGAGCCAGCCGGAGATGGGTCTTCGAAGCCTCATGTTGGGCTTGGGAGCCCGCTGCTCGTGTCACTATGAAAAGCATAGCACGAAGGACTACGTCGTCCACTATTGGGATTGCCACCTTCCCACTCCTCGTCTTGCATGCCTGTGGGAACACTTGAGCCATCAACATCTCTAAGGAATCACCCCCGGGTCACTGCCCCTCTAAAATAGGCCTCTCACCTCAACGGGACAGCCCAGTCAAAAAATATATGTCTGTAGCATCAAACTCGATATCCCGGCCTCGGATGATGAATTTCCCATTTGTAGGATTCCAAGCCCAGATCAGTAGCTCCAGCAAATCAGGTTGTGATCGGAGATGCGGAGTTAGGAAGAATTTGAGCAATCCGCATGCTCGTAATGCATTTCGGCACCCCACATCGACAAAAGCTTCTATATCATTGTTATCATGCATCCGCTCTTTCCAGACAAGTGCCATTATCACCTGCATGACGGAAAAACTCGAATTAGCACTTCATTTACTGAATTCAACGCGTAATTTGCATAAAAAATAAGTTTGCATCGTCATCGCGTCTATTTTTAAAACAGACGTGATGACACGAGGTCTCTAGTTCATTTTTTCCATGATCATCATGGAAGTACACCACTTCTCTACGATGATCAGGGTGCGTTCTGTGTAAATGTTTCTTGGTCATCGCAGACCTGAAGGCTATACCCGCGATGACCGAGCGGTGGAGCTCGGTTGAAAAACCTGCCCAAATTAACACATTTAACATTCAAAATGTGTGAAAAAGGTATGGAATTGAAGCACGGGACAAGGACTACTTACCTGGAACAAGTTTTGGTGTGAATGATGGATGGACAAAGCCAAATTTAGCTCGCCAACTTTGGTGCTCCAAAATGCTCCATAGTGAAATGAACAGTAACTATGGTAAAAATGGTTGGATTAACCCCTTTTTATAGTAATTTTGGAAATTTAAAAATTATATTTATTAAATGTGGGTTTTTTCTCATTTTTTTATCACATAGATAGTCAAAATATGGTTTTTAACTATGTTTATATGTATATTGTTCATTTTATATCGAATGGGTTTACGTTTGACGTGCTTTGTGCAGAGCTTCAGGTGGTGGAATTATGTCAACTTCGTGAGCACTTGATCTAAAAAAGTCGTCTTTAAGCTCTTTTCCAACTTGAAAAATGAAAAGATAGCCGAGTTCTCCCTCTTGACTCATTAAAAGAAGTAAGAGGTGGTCACCTTTAAGCTCTTTTTCGACCGTGTAAAAATGAAAAGATTGGCGGGCCTTTGTCATTTCAAGCTCGTTATCAGTTACAAAATGATGTGACTCTAACCATTTTTCTACTTTTTCGGGTCGAAGTCACTAGTTATGAAAAGTATTCCTCGATCGTAATGGTTGGGCAGTTCTTTCGAGTATCGTTTTATACTTTTTCGGGCTGGAGAGACACAAATCTATGAAAAAGGACCCCCCTGGAGTTTTCTTTTCCGTGTCTTTTTCAAACTCTCTAAATATGAAAAAGACTCCAAATTTTACCTATGTCAGACTCGTTAAACCCTGATGACATTAGACTCATCACCATGACAAGACTCGAGCTTCTCCTTCCTAGGGCTCATTAAAATATTACTAGGTTGGACTCAACAGCAGGTTTATCATTGATTGTCTATGGCAGCTAATCACTCTTGAACATCGGCACTTTTGCTTCTTGTCGGGTTGGGACATCCATACATCATCATTTGGCCTCCATAGGTTTGGGTTGTCATTTAGCCTCATTCCATCTGATTCATGTCATTTCCTTTGTTGAATTGAGGCTTCTGTGATCCATAATATTAATACGAAGAGCTTCGACGTAAATCACATAAAGAGAGACATTTGTCGACGCGTTTCGAACCAACCAGTGTGGTTCATCGTGCCTCTCATTCCTTGGTATCTGAATGCTGCCACCCTCCGAAGTCGTGTCACCAACATGTTCAAGATTATAATCCTTCTCCAGTTTACACCCTCGCCTTCTCCTCTGATCCTCTGTTTCGTTATCTGCCACTTGTTCCTTATCTCGTGTTGTTGATGGGGGGGAACATTATGGCCCTCCTGCGATGGGTTGTCTCCTGTTGACGTCAGTTCATTATCCAGGAGATTGATCTAGAGATCCCCTTTGGTACCTTAGAGCTTGCATGCCTCAATGGCAAGTTCTTCGCACTTGATGGTCGGCTTTCATCATTGTTCGTCGATTGGGTGATTCCACGAGTGTTTGACTTCAGCTCCTTTTTCATACTTCGTGGATTGTGCTAGACAATACCTTGAGAACCATTGGCATTATTGGTGGTTTCTCTCACGCTTATTAACGGTTTTCATCAGTGACTGGTAATCAAGCGATTTTCTTTCATGCTCGACCTCAGCACATCTATTCACATGTTAGGATCTGTACTATGATCGGATAGGTTCAAGACCCCGAACTCAGCTTACATATGTTTGGGCTGCGTGGATTGGTTTATGATTACATAACTCATTGATGGATGGCTGCGACCATACTTGAGTCTTCATGGATCGCTGCGACCATACCTTTATTATCATTATGGTCTCATTAGCTAGATGGCTGCGTCCATACCACATACCTATTTCGTATGTCTTTTGGATGACTACACCCATGCCTAGACTACATGTACTCCATCATCAGAGATATCAGTTGTACTTGCGTGTAGGTTCTTCCAGATGGTGTTCCAGCTTAGTTAGTTTCATAAAGCATTTCACCCCTCCCTCTCTCTCGGGCTTCATACTTTAGGGGGCATCTGTTACATAGTAACTTGTCACTGTTTTCATCCCAGTCTTCATATTGTGTCATGTGTCCAAAGTTATACATGCTCATATTAGACAAATGCTCTCTGATGTTGCCAAATGACCCACTTTTCCTAAGTTATCTACCTCATCGCGTCTGTTGGCTAAATAAACATGCTGAAGGGTGCTCCAAAACAGCCCAAAAGCACTGCCATTGTGGAAGTACACCTAATTCCCGCGATGGTCTGATTTTATGTGCCAGCGCGAGGTCACTTGTAATCTTCGGCGATGACCTGACTAGCTACATTATTCAATAGCGATGTCAGCGCAGAAGATCAATTATGGACCCGCGATGATCCAGATTGGGTTCCAATAGTTGGCTTTCCAGATGACTCTAGAGCTGGTTGTTGGCATAGTTTATGTCGCCCTCCTTTCTCTGGCATGGTTTTTTCGTCATTTGTGCTACCTTCCTTGGAGATAAGCTCACTCTTCCACCTTTCATGGAGACTCCTTCTCCTATTTAAACTCTCACCATTGCTATGTGCTACTAGTTTTTGGAATGGTTGCTGATAGTTGGCTAGTGGAGCAGTGTTGTTAGTGTTTGTGAGTTTGCTAGATAGCTGGTGTGAGTGTGACAAGTGTGGAATTGTTGATAGCTTAAGGAAGGTTGTGAAGTGCCCTTAATCTTGTGTAAAACTTGTGAGTGAGAGAGACTTGTGTGTTGGGAGATCCATCTTCAAAGAGTGAATGCTTGAGGAACGTGCTAGCTAGACCCTTCTGAGAAGGCTTGTGACGTCAAGACTTTGGTTGTAAGCTTACTCTTATTTCATTATTAATGCAATCAATGATGTTTTCCTATGTCTTGAATGTAATGTACTTGATAGCTCATGACTTCTTGACTTTGTGAGTAAATAGATCACTGTTGTTCTGGTTACCTGCTTTGTTGTATTTCCTTTGCATTGTTTCAAGTTGATTACTCATTAGGAAAAGGAAGCGGAAGCTGGAGTAGCGCAACGGAACTCCATCGACCACTGGTTGAGGTAGGCCTCCAACTATGACTGTTTAAGGAAAGCTATTGTTGATCTGTCCTTGTTTGTGACTAGACCCACTCTAGGGCTAGAGGGGTTGCCTCTGTCCACAGAGGGAACACTTTCCTGCATCACACCTCCTAGTAAGAGGAGATTCTTGATGAGAAACAACAAAGGATTATTTGTCAGAGGGATTCTTCTCTACTGTGGGGGTATTGCTCGGCTTAGGATTAGTTGTCGATCCTTATTCATAAATGTCATTCCTTGGTTCAGATTCTCCCTTGTTCTTTACAAAATTATTTTCCCTGCCAGTTTATTAGTGAATTAAGTGGTTCTCACACCACCACTAAAAATACTTGAAAATATATATTTTCCCCCATATAAAGAAATTCAAAACCTCTACTTACCAAACAATCAGGACATGGCTTTGGCGAATTCTGATCTCTGCAGGTGCATAGGCCTTACCCCACGTCTTACCAATTTGACTCTCCCAGTCATAAAAAAATTAAACAAAAAGAAATCATACTAAAACACTTTTAGTATCATCCCTTAGCACCTCCTCGGCAATGACACCAAAATGTTAAGGAAAATTATAGACTTATAATTTGATAGACATAAATTATCAGCCAGGGGTTGGTAACCTTGCGAGACGTTGCGCAAAATATATGCAGCCTAATACTTTAAGTGTTTTCCTAAACAAAATCACATACACACACAACTCCAATATCCCTTTTCCTCATCAACACTTAGTAGGAAAGGCTATGGAGCAGATTTAATCATCCCTCTATAGCTCTGAAAATTGCTGATGTTGATAAGGAAAAGATAATAGATTAATGAAATAGCCATTGAATCCATTCAACAATTTGTGATGTAATATTAAAGGCTACTCAAACACTCCAAATATATTTATCACATAAGCTTCACCATTTATTCGTCACACATGGACTACTAACAATTTAGGAAAGAGGAATCAAAATTTGTGTAAATACTCTATCAATTCATACAAATAATTAAAAGAACACAATCTGCAACTATGGGAGTTGTGAGTAAAGGGGGGCCTCCCTTATTCACAACTGAGGTGGGAAAATCCGTCAATCGGAACCTCAATATATTTATTGTATTGCCCATATAACTCTGATGGTTGCCCATCTCACTCTGATGCTTGGCCATCTCACTCTGATGACTGAGATCCCAATTATATATGTCATTTCAGACAATGAAAGGAAAGAGAAAGCTTCCGACCCAAGCTAAGTTGGGGACCTCAGACATTAAAAGGCCATTTGCATGTGCTTTTATGGCTACTTGACATGCCCAAGCTAAGCTGGGGACCTCAGACATTAAAAGGCCATTTTCATGTGCTTTTACGGCTACTTTAAATGCCCAAGCTAATCTGGGGACCTCAATATAGTTGTATTAATCTGAACAAGTATTATAGTGGTATCAAGGTCTGGTATATCCACCTCATTTTCAAATGAGACATGAAAGTATTTATACAAAGATAGAGGCATAAACTTGCCCAAATTAGGAAAACTGAAATACTGCAACTATCTGCTAATAACAACTGGAAAATTCAATAAAAAGAAGCATGTTGAGTTTAATTCATGACTGAAAGCATGGATCAAACTGATCTCATTCGATTGCTGAGGTTGTTTCCCACTTTGGTCATTCATGAGAAGTCTAAATATCTAGGTGGTTTCGGTGGAAGCTTTGAGGTAGCCAATAGGATAGCATCCATGTAGATTGATTTATTGACAAAACTCATGTTTTTGTTCTCTTCGAGGCTGATCGAAACATACTCAACCATCGAGATCACTACAAGAAATCAGAGTGGATACAGGAAATCAACGTATATATAGGAAATCGGCAACTCTGTAAGAAATCACAACTTTTCTGTAGGAAATCATGGAACTGCTTCGAAAGATAATTAATCTGCATAGGATTCAATCAACATTCTTGCAGTTGTAGATAATTCGATTAGGTATCATTTAAATTCAGAAATACTCAAGAATAATGTGAAATGATATTTTTTAGACTAATTTTCATACCTTAAAGCCCACAACACCCTTTTGGTAAAAACACATAGGATATGGAAAAAAGAGAGTCATGAAGGGTAAAAAATAGTTCAAAATAGGGGGAAGCAAGGCCTTATAACTTTATCAAAAATGGAAAAAATCGGGACTGAACAATCCACAAAAATTTAAATATCAATGAAATTGTTCTTATTAATTTTTAATCATTGGATTGACAAACTCATAATAAGACCTAGAGTTTCCTACCTATGAGTACTCTCCAGTGAAAACCTTATTATATTGTGTAATGTGGTGTGCGGATGTTCTTATGTTTGGCTATCTATTGTTTTCTTGGTATTTTGATTATGAACCAAAGTAATAAATAGCATGAAGCATATGTACAATAGTTGTTTAATAGATAAAGAATATATATTGTTTATGCATTGGGAAATTTTGACTTGTTCATTAGAACGTGTTTAAGGTCCCACGCTAACTCCCATAATTAGCATAATAGAATATCACTTAATGTATTAGGGTAATATTTATTCAATAATTCCCATGAGCTAATAGAGTGTCAAATCAATAATTGTAAGTGGTCTCTTTGAAGAGGGTCCACTAGTTAGGGATTGACACCTCACTAAGAGAATTCCACTAAGTGGTCATGGTTTTGTCCAATTAGAAAGTATATATATTAGTAGAAGATATATAAGCAATTTCCATGTGAATGTTATTGTATTTGGAGATCTACTTATGTTTGAGGTTTTGCCCTCTAGGAGGAAATTGAACATGGCAATCAACTTTGAATATTGATAAAGGCTAGCTTACTATTGTTATCTCCCAATTTTAGTTTTGTTTACTTACTTCTTGAAATTATATTTATGTATATTTTTATCTAACTATTATATTTCAACAAACAAGGAACACCACAAGTTATCATAGCACTTTGTTGTGTTAGGATGAACTCTTAGTTTAGAGAAAAACAAATACCAAGGATGCGTTTTGATGTCTCTAAATATCATGGTGTTGTTTTTTAATAGGTAAATCGGTGGCTGGGGAAAAATACACAGAGAAAATAAAAGTGACATGACTTGGTTGGACACATTTCTAACCTATATTAGTACCCCTTTGCATAGTATCATATAGGAAAACACTTGTATATGAAGTTGTATTCCGCATATCGTTAGGAAAATTGGAAGCCCCTTAGGAGCACTTGAAACCAACATAACATAATCATATCATCCATCTTGTTTCCATTACTTGGTTGGACACCCTTTTAACGTTTGTTGGTGTGCCTTGATGTAGTGTTCCATCAACCAACACTTGTATATAGAGTTGTCTTTCACATGTCCCTAAGGAAAATGGAAGACTCTGAAGAACACTTGAAACTCACATAACGTAATCCTATCAACCATCTTATTATAATACATCAAGAAAACATTTGAGGAGATCAATATTGCATACCAAGAAATTGAGTAGTATAACTAAGGGTGCTATTTGTCCTCCTTAGTTAGTGCCATGGAAGATTTGACGAAATATTATTATCATAAAATATTTGGTATATCAAAGAGCTAGAAATTGATGTTTATTTTCCCCTAAGACCCTACAAACCCTATATTCTCCTTCAAAACATTAGCCTCTATAAAAAAAAGAAACAAAGTTCCTACATAATTTACAATGTTATGAATTTGAGAATTCCACCAATTCAGTGACACTCCAAACACATTTTTAGAAAAGGAAATGCCTAGCTCAAAAGAATCCATGGGTGACATCAATCACCATGGTGTCACTCTTGTAACTATTTTTTGGTGGACTCACCAATATAATTTATTTTGATCCCTCTCCATGGATTTCTCTTAGGGAATTGATTATGTTGGGCTATATCTTACACAATGTTTCTAGTGGCCCTGTGGTCCCATGACGCACTACTAAAACATATCATACTTAGAGAACACAAAGTAAATGGTCCAGCCCATCTCATAGTACACTAACACTCTCACCCAGTCACTCAGCACACCATAGACCAACATGCCTTCCCTAGCTCTGCAAGTTGGCCTTTATTTTGAGAAGATTAGGAGTTGGAGGGTAAGCATGACGAGGGTGTTGTTTTCTCAATACTAGTCTCTCGTAAGGATAAGCACTTTAACGAGAAAGAAAATCACAATATTAACCACTAACTTCTTACCATTCCCACACCATAAAACAAACCCTAAAAACATCATTCTTAAAATCTCTTATGTAGTTTCCTAATTTCATTCATGTAAAATCTCACAATTACTTATGTTAGTAATGGTGTGATCATTTTTTTATTCTCATAAAGTAACTCTTTGTAGAGATGTATCCCATCAAACATAAATCATCAAGTCAAAATGAATGGAAATGAATGAATAAGAGGGTGTGTCGAGGATTGTCAATGAGTGCCAGGTGTGCCATACAAGTAGTGACAAGTCGTGTTAGGCAGTGCCAAGGCATGCTAGGGAATTCTAGGGCATGTCAAGAAGTGTTAGGGTTTTCTAACATGTGCCAGATAGTTCCAAGGCATGCCAAGACATGCCATGTGCTAAGGCATGACAACATGTGCCAAGTGTTAGGGTATGTGAATGTGTGTCAAGAAGTGTCAGGGAAATAAAAGGGAACAGCAAGTTAAAATGAAAATAAATGAACACATAAGAAGTTTAATAAGTTGGGGCCTTACCATTTCAAGAGGAGCATGATAGGAATAGCAACACTAGTGCTAATACATATCAAAGGCTAATTGTTAGTGTACATTAACTTCCAAATCATTCTCTATTACTTCTCTCTTAATTGTGAATAATTGATCTCAAATAAATTTTATCTTAAACCATGCCAGGGAATTCTAGGCCATCCCAATGCATGCCAAGAATTGTCAGGTTCCACCAAGTTCCAAGAGCCAATATGTGTCAGGCAATTATAAGGAATTCTACGGAGTGGATAGGGCATGTCAGGGAGTGAGAAGGTGTGTGAGAGACTTTATGTGCATGTTAGGGAGTGTTAGGAAGTTTTATCACAACACAAAGGAGCACGAGGTCAAAATGCATAGAAATGAATGAATAAGACAGTGTTATAAGGAGTGTCAATGAGTTCCAAGTGTGTCAAGGATTAAGTGTCCTAAGAGAAGTTCAAAACAGGAATGGCGAGAGGCTATTCTATGGTTGCAACAAGGCACTAGATAGAGTATTTTTGAACAAAGGGAGACTTTCGATTGGGCACATCATTGTTTTGTCAATGATTTGGTTGGGTTTTTAGGTCATGAAAAAAGGTAAGGATATCTATAAGGGAATGATAGCTAGGGAGTGTGAAGGTGTGCTAGGGAATCCCGGGAAGTGTTAGTACATGCTAGATAGTTCAAATGCATGCTAGGCATGCTAAGATATACCAAATACTAAGGCATACCAACATGTGCTAGAGTGTGTCAACGTCTTCTAGTGAGTGTTAGGGAGTGTCAAATAAAGACAAGGGAGCACAAAGTGAAAATGAATGAAAATAAATGAATAAGAGTGTGTGATAGAGATTGTGATCGAGTTCCAGGCATGGTAAGGAGGGAGTGTCAAGGTATGTTAGGTAGTACCAAGGAATGCTAGAGTGCTAGGGTGATATGCAAAGATGTGCCAGGTGCTAGGATGTGCTAATGCATGCTATGGAGTGTTAGGGAGTGCTATAGAAACATAAGGGAGAACTAGTTCAAAATGCATGGAAATGAATGAATAGGAGTGTGTGATAGCGATTTTCAACGAGCTCCATGTGTGCTAAGGAGGGAGTGACAAGGTTATATGCTAGGTAGTGCTAAGACATGGTAGAGTGTTGGGGCGTGTCAGGGATTGCTATGGTGTGTTGGGGACTATTAAAGAATGCAAAGGAATGCAATAGATGCTAACATATGCCACAACCAAGGGATTTTTAGACATGCTAGGTGCTATGGCATGCCATGCTGTAAACTATGTTGCTTGGTTGTCTTATGGCCACGGTTAGATGTGAGCCTTGACTTGATAACTTCTTAACTGGGATGAGTTGATATTTGACATGAGTGACCTAAGACGAATTATAGGCAATTCTTAGTGTTAGACATTGGATAAACCAATGATCCCCATGTGTTTTACAACATGGACTAATCGCCTCTTGTGGATACTTATCTATGGTGATGCAATCATTTAGCTTGCGGGTTTTGGTTTAATGACAATCGTGATTCCCAACAAGTGATATCAGAGTGTAGGTCACGAGTTCGATACACACTTGAATCGTGTTTGGGGGGAGATTATTGGACATTGGATAAACCAATTCTCCTTGTGTGTTTTGCGACATAGACTAACTGGCTCTTGTGGGTCCTTATCTCTAGCGATGCAGTTGTTGACTAACACCTGCAGGTTTTGGGCTAATGGAAATCATGATTCCCAACACTTAGGTGAACAAGGCATAGTCTAGTTGTAGTAACGGTAACTTGGTCAAGTTTTTGTAGTCGAGGAAGGACTTGGGTGGGTTCCCAAGTCCCAAAAAAGGTAAGGGTAGTTGTGAGGGCATGATATCTAAGGAGTTTCAAGGCATGCCACGAAATTAAAAGGCATGCCAACACATGTCAAATAGTGTCAATGCATAGGTATATAGATACATAGATATATATGGTTGCATACTATTCACAAGTTCCATATCATGCATGCAATAAGTACAAGCTTCTATAATGTCGCATGTTATTAAAACACTCCTCCCAAGTACCAACTGTAGCTAACATCAAGCTCAAAAATGTCAATGACCAATATACACAACATACATACTACATGTTAGACTTACTCCAAATATAAGATGTGATTCATCTTTCCACGTGGTCTTTGTTTTGATTCAATATAATAAAATGTATACCTTGTTTATCCATCTCCAACAAATCTCCATTTCTACCACAAGGAATATCATTTCCATGCTTTTGGATGAAATTCCGAAATCTCTCTATTATGTCTACAACATCATTATGTCCTCCCTGTTGGAAACTCATAATTCCAACTATGAAATATCTACCATTAACATTGGGCATAAAATAATATTGTTTCAATTCATCTTTCACCATTATAATAACCAACCACTAGTTACTCATTTTAGAAACATTCTAGCATCTCTACCAAAAATTCTTCATATATGCTCCTCCATTACATTTTACTTATAAGATTGTCATCTCAAACAACAAACGAAATGGAGACCAATAGAAGATTTTGGCCAAACATTGGGACCACACAAAATAATTAGGAACTTATTGTACTATAGGGTCTAACATCAACCTAACTATAAACATTGAACAATAGTGCATTTTATGAACATACTTCCATCTATCGAGACACTTATGTACCTAAATAATGTTCCCGCTATTTCCCTGGGAAACTTTTATAGAGATAGAATGCATCCAAATTGGTCTTGCACTTTATAGCTACTAATCTAAGGACTTATGAAACCACATTCATTAAACAACCTTTCATCAATGAAAAACTAGAAGAGTTACAACCTCTTGTTATATTTCCCTTTTAGATACAACACACCATATCAAGCAAACCCAAGAATTCCCTTTACACCAAAAAATGTTTCATTGCAAGGCTACAAAAATCAACAAGAGATAATGGTACTTGTGACTAAATATTTTTCCTTACATATTTCTGTAGGGTCATGAACATACTATAATATTCCCTTTCTTGATCTAGTCAAAATGGAAGGAATTTGTCCATGGTATTTACCATGGTATTTTCCCATGGTATTTTCCCATGGTATCAGCCCATGGTATTTTCCTTCAGTCTTCAAGGGAAAATAATAAAATGGCATCTTTAGAGAGTCCATCAAGCCTATAAAAGGGGATAGAAGCTAAGCATTTTATTCATTCAAGTTTATTTATCTTGTTGTTTTTTTTCTTGAGAACTTGGCATGGCCAGTTCCAGTTTGAACCCAAGGACGAAAAACCCGTGGGTGTTATTTTGTTTGGTAGATCCATCCAGGGTTCATGATTGTGCTTAATTTAATTTGTATTCTCATTTTGATTAGCAGTTGTGCATGCAATTGCAGGGGCTTCAAATTTATTGTATGGGCATGTACCTTTCCTTCAGTTATTAATATAAATAAAGGTTGCATTTTTAGATCCCGTTGTGTTCAGTATTTTGATTGCAATTATTTTTAACTAGAAAACCTAGATGTGCCAAATTGATTAATTATTTTGTTGTTCGAGATATTACAGTGGTATCAAAGTTCTGTATGCTGCCAACTTGAGGGTTCTATGCCAGAAATTTCGGTGGGATTTATTCTTACCCTAGCCTGCATTTCCATCTTCGGTGGTACTTAATATCACCCTAGATGGTCTCCCATTTTCTATTTTATGCAACCAGATGGTAGACTAGATCTATATCTATACAAGTTTTTCCATTCTTTATAATAAATAAATAAATTATTATTACTGGGTTTTCCACGTCAATCAATTTCTACATCAAGAGCACTGGTTTCAAATTTATTGCGGGGAGGAGTTCATTGGCTTGGTTCATGGAATCTATCACGTCATATTATGTTGAAAGGCCACGAGGCCATCATTAGGGGAATTTTCAGGCCTAAAATGGGCCTCCTAATGAAATTATAAAATAATAGTGGAAATAATAAAACAATATTAGGTTACATCATGAATTTTAAGAAGGAAAAAGGAAAAAACTATTTTTTCAACTTGTATTTTCAACTTATCTCCCTAGGGGTTTACTCAAATTTTGAGAGGAAGCACTCGTTGGATGCAGAATTTGATTCCTCATCCAAGGAGTACCCATGTTGCATACTTTCGATGAACCCCTCTAAACAAAAAATGAGAAATACATGATTGAAATAATGCATTTCATGTATTTCTCACTTTTGATGCAGCAAGGTCCATCGAAATTATGTAACATGGGTGCTCTTTGGATGAGGAATTAAATTTTGCATCCAATGATTACTATTGCTCAAAATTTGAGTAAAACCTTCGGGAGATAAGTTGAATATACGAGTTGAAAAAGAGTTTTATTATTTTATTATTTTGTAATCTTTTTTACTTTTTTACTCCAAAAATGGTGAATCATCCCCCATGGTTGACATCATCATCTTGAATCCTACGGGTTCTTACAAAGTTTATTTTGGTTGTACATTCTTCTCAGGAGGCCCATTTTAGACCTCAAAATTCCCCTAATGACTGTTTTATGGAGAAAAATATTTCTAATGTTTCTTTTGTGATTTGATCGAGAGTTCAACAAAGATTTCCATCTAAGGATTTCAGGTTGATTGGAAAAAATTATATCTTTTACAACATCATAAGGAGAGGTAGCGAGTTGAGAAGTTCATCGATCCATTTGACTACATCTAGTTTTTATTGAGGCCAATAGATCAAATCTGAGCTAGGACTATAGCCCTCCATGCACCAGAGGTCCTCATCTTCACAGAGAGAGCCATGGGTTTATGGGGACAATGGTCGAGTGGGACATTCAAGTCAACCACTGTGATTTGCATTGAGTATGTCGGGCCGCCAGGAGTCGTGGGATGTGAATAGAGTCATGGTCCTTGTAGAAACTATAGTCATTGGTTTAGGGAGTCAAGGTACAACCACACAGAGCTTCAGGATCATACAACATTTTGACATTGAGACATAACCAAGTCAACCCTTCCGAACACACATTGAAACAACTGCAAAGATCCAACCATGTGGGAATGCTATGATTATTGTTATTGCAGCAGTGTGGGGCCAAAGACGCATTGAAATAACTGTAGAGATCAAAACTGTGTGGGAACACTCTCATTATTCTTATTGCAGCAGTGTGGAGTCGATTCATAGTGTGTTGTTCCAAACCAAACCCAAGGACCGTTCCAATAGATCATAGCAAGTGGGAAGATCTCAGATAAAGCCACTATGGTTAGGTGCTCCATTCAAATTTATTTTTGACACAAGGGCTTGTCGAAGCTCTCAAAGCACACGTTGATGTGCTTATTATATCTACTCAAAGGAATTAAATCATTTTTATTGAAGAAGCCAAGGAAAGAAAGAAGACCAAGCATTTAAGTCTACTAAGGCGAAGCCATAATGTCCTCTCTTTACATTTGGAAATGCCTCAGGAATCAACATAGTAGTACATCCATTAGTCCTCTACACTATAGTACTTCGGTGGATAAAAAATGGAAACAACATGTAGATCAGAAGTAAGAACATAATAACAAGACTTTCTCTCAAAAGATCCATGCTATCCTTCAACAGTCAAGGGATATCCGAAAGGAAGATGTCAGAAACAAGTATCCTTTTGCATTTGGATTCAAGTTGGAGTGTATAAAGTCAGGAGATGATCTTCTTAAGTTGGAGGAATTAGACACCTGTCTGTCTAAGGCAGGGCAGCGAGAATGGAAGAAATTGAGTTGGGATCTCAAGCCATCCATGCTCACAGTCATACAACCCAAACTTTGAGAACGTCCTTGTGAAGTCGCCAGGCTCATAGTTGCTTCATGTTTCAATAGGATCATAGCTCTAACATCGGCACTACTTCCCTACAACAATGATCTCATGAGAGATATACTACAGCTGATAGTAGAATCCCTTGAGGGATTGAATAACATCATGCTTCCCAGCTTTCAAAAGTGGTGCAAAATTTTAAAACTCATGGCAGAATTCAACTTTGGCACATTCATGCTAAATTTGGAATGTGATGAGTTGATCTTTCAATTTCTCTAAAACTGTTACTCCGGTATTACATCATCTTATTTAGACCATGTCAAAACAAGAATGCAAAATATTGTGTCTCTATTCTTAGAAGGTAATGCTAACATTTGTAAGATACTATGATCCAAATTATTGACCATTTGAAGGAAGGAACCACAAGGATCACTTGTTGCCTCTGATCTAGTTGAGAAGTTGGTTAGGAAAAACATAAAATTTCCCAGAAGGGTGTTGGCTAGTAAGGAGTTAAGAAGGATTGATCGAGGAAGAAAGGAAAAATATGCAGCAAGAATGAACTAAGGAGGAGAGGACTATGCTTTATCTACAAGGGATTGTGGGCCCTTAACCATTCATGTCCAAGTGATAAGGAGGAAACAAGGGTAGATCATGGGGATTTATCCACCGTTGGGTTCACCGGTTTCCATAAGAGAACCTACAATGGATTCAGGTAGTCAAGTACAAATAGTGAACAACAACACCATGTTGTTCAGAGAAACTTATAGGACAAGCTGATGATAATCAATCATCTTGACAAAGTACATGGAGAAAGGAAGGAGGTAATTCCTTCTGATGATGTGGTAGTTGAGTCTATAGATATCTAGGAGAACATCCATAAAGAGTATGTGCAATCAGGTGTAGAAAATAGTCCAACACTACATCCATGTGTGACAACCAGAGAGGGTGGACAACTTATCTCCACATGTGGAGAAGGTCAAGAATAAGACATTCAATGAGAATGAAATGAGGAGAGAACAGTAATAATCTGAGAAGACGAGCATGATCATGTGGGGCATCATGGAAAATATAGTATGCAGGGTGAGACATTTCTAGAGGGTTAGTCAAAGGTTCATGTTGAAGCTGTGGTCGTGGGGCATCTGGTGTGGAGAGATAGAGAGACATTCAATAGGACACTAGAATTTATAATAGAGAACCTTCACGAAAGGATCATGCATTTCAAGATAGATCTTATGATGTTGAAGAAGAGAGTCTAGACAGTTCAAGACACTGTCTTACAAGAGAATATAAAAATTGAGGAGCTCATAGGGATATGTGCTGAATCAATGACCAAGCTATCTAATGTTGAGGAACAACTCAAGTCCCTCACAAGGAAGCAAGAGGAGTAAAGTTGGGAGTTCTATAGAAACCCTCTATAGGAGTACATAAATGAGGCTTGCAACACTACCAACCCATCTTTATACACTGGGAAGAGTAGAGCAGAGTTCTCCAAATGCATCATGTTGGGTGACCGAATAGAGAAACATGAGTTGAGCATCGAGCAACATGAATGCAGTAGATTTGTAGGTATTCATCCTTCCCAAGGCATGGATTGGAGAGAGATTATGAGTTGGTAATCTATTGATGGATTTATTCCTAGGAGGATACTCACATCCAAGGGCATATTACAGCTTGGGCCCTTTAGCATGAGCATTGATGGAGGGCAGAGATGGTACCATAACCCATAGGTCCCAGGACTTAGGTGGAAATGCTATCCAGGAGAATCCATTAGGGCTAAGATTGATCAGAGGATTGTTTGGGATCCATATGAATCTATCGAGGGAAGGATTGGTTGGAGGATCATTTGGGATCTAGGTATCGAACGATCCATCCAGGATCATGTAGCATGGAGGAATTTAATAACACCAAGGGTTCCTGATATCAATGCTTCTATTGTGGATAGCAGTGAATTGCTTGAGGGCAAGCAAGATTTGGTTAGGAGGATCTGCAATATTACCTTTCTTGATTTGGTTAAAATGGATGGAATATGTCCATGGTATTTTCCCATGGTATCATCCTGTTATCACTCAGGTTGTCCTTTTGGTCAGCTCAAAAAGGATACGGCCGAGGTAACCACAAACAAATCTTTGGACTGCAGGTTCTAGCCCACCTGCAATCAGAGAGGGCTCTCTCTTTCTGATTTAGCTTTGTTGAAAATGATTTTAGGCTAGTTATTGAGTTTCAAGGGGTTTTGTTTTGATTTTGGTGGGATGATTGATGTTTTCAAGTAAAGAGGCAGGTATAGTATGAGGGTTTCAAACCATTCGGCATGGAGTCAAGGAGTAGGACTGCTGGTGCATTTTCTTGGTCACAAAGGAGAAATATGGAGCAATCTAGCTACACATGAAACAATTTTTCAGGTTTAAAAGGATGGAATGAATGCTAAGGGACGAGAGGCAATTAAGAATCTCTCAATCAGCTTAACAGAGGATAAATGAATGAGCTCTATCTAGGAGCAGTAAAGAATCCCTAGATAACTGTCAAACATGGGTGAATTAAGGTAAATATGAGTCACAGGGAATTCATATTCATTACTAATTCCGTTCAGATGAAAACATAAATAAACAGCAGAAATTGAGCATAGAGTGCAGTTAAACAAGTTCTAAGCTAATCTTTCTTTCTGCCATTTAGATGGCGATACATGTATAAAATGAGCACATAACAATGAAAACAGAGGTAGGAGGAACTTATTGATTCATGTTGCAGCACAAGAATTCCACATTCAGCTCTTCAAAACATTAATTCAGAGCACACAGTCTGTTCTCCAAGCTTTCAGCAGTCTTTGATTAAAGAAAACATGTCAGGTCTACAGTGTGAGTCTCTCATGAAGATTATCAATCAACCAACCCTTTAAACAATACAGAGGGTGGTATAAATATGAAAAATTGTCCAAAATTCTCTATTACAGTGGACCTAAACAGGTCTGAAGGAAATGATTACTTTAACCTAATCTTATCCAGAAATTTAATGCAAGAAAATATCTTTGAGCTGCGCTGAGGGCAGCTGTATCAAAACTGAGTTAATGTCTGTCCTGGATGGCTCGGTGCAGTCCTCCTGCAATAACTGTGATTTGTCTTTTATCTCTACCACTAAGTCGGTTGTACTGCTGTTCGGCGGCATTAATGTGCACTAATCCCGACCAGATAAGTCTTTAAATGGCCTTAACTGCTTTGCTGACTTTGATGAAGGTCTTTAATTTTCACCTGATTTGATGTTGCTGAACTGATACTCTTTGCCACTTCCTGATACTCTTTGGCGCTGATCCTGGAGTCTTTAATATCTTCTAAATGGTTTAGACTGTCCCATCGATCCTTCATGGCATTTGTTCGGCCTTCTGTTGCTTTAAAAAGTGTGTTTGCCCCTTTCTGAATGCTTTGCGAAGAAAAACGGGTCATTCTGCGCCTTTCGGGCTTGCTGGGGGTTGCGCGATGAGGGGCTTTCCACTTTGGCCCATTTCCCGTAGCCATGCACTAATCGCGCATGAAAAACTGCCTCAGAATTTGAATCCGGGCTTCCTAAGCACGATTTTTGCCTTTCGCGCCTTTTTGAGTGATGACGTCAGCATGACGTCAGCAGTGGGTCCCAGTACGGAGGTGACATGGCAGGGTGACGTCAGAAGTACGGCCGGGTGACGTGGCGGTACGGCGGAGGAGGTGACATGGCGGTACACGGTGGCAGTGATGTGGCAGGGTGACGTCACTGGCCGGAGGCAGTTTTCGGTTTTGGGCGCACCGCCTTTGGGCAAAAGTGGTATTGGCAAGGGGGGCTCCGCCACAGCCCAGAGGGTGATGCGTGGCGGGAGTATGACGGTAAAACCTCCGATCTCCCAGGCGTTAACCCTCGGCGGCTTCACTGGGGAAAGGACCCGCCCACCGTTGATCTGCGGTGTGCCAGATCTAACGGTTGGCGGCAAAGATGAGGTGGCGGATGGTTAAAATGGGCCCCGCCCGTATTATTTAATAAAAATTGCGCGACGGGACGGCTCAAACCTTTAGAAAAGTGGGTTTTGGGGGTTAAAAGTGAGCGGGGCAAATATTTTGCGGGCAAGACCTTAGGATAAAGGGGGAAAATGGGCTTTTCAGGGTTTAAGCCTTAGGAGAAATGGTTGTTATTCTGACCAGATGTCAGAGTAACTCCAGGACACGGATAGGGCTAAAAACAGCCCCAGATGGACTGTTATTTCCCGGACATAAGAAAATATGGCTATAGGGCCGAGGAGGGGAATATTATACCTTGGGATTTTATATAGCTTTTGCATAATAGGGGATAGGGGAATAATCTAGGGAGTTAGATAATAGAATTAGTAGTTAATATGGAGGTGACCAGAAAGCGCTAAGTACGGGACCTTAGGCTATTTTGGGGAAAAAGTGACTCATAGAGTGAAACAATAGTACTCCTAAGCAAAGAGGACCTTCACTTAGGCAAATATAATGGAAAATGATGAAACTAAGAGGAATCAAGCAGATCTTGACCTCTTCAGGGAAGTTAGTAAGTGATTTGGGAAAGAAGAAGAAGGGGAAGTTAGTAATGTCCAGTTTGAGCTCCTCCAAATGGAAAACTGTCTCCAACTTGTGATCTGAATAAATATGACACTTGACAACAAGAAATGGATCACAAGTCATGATTCTGCAACCACACAGCTACCTACCCAGCCTACCTTCCTAACATTTCTTCTTCTTTTTGGTGGGTGCACTTAGATTTGCAGACCCTGATTATCCATTTTTTTTCTTTCTTGACTGCCCTCCTATCTAAATCTACACTTATTTCTACCAAGGGCCCAGATTAAGCAGTTGGGCTCCTTTGATTCTCTACCTATCTACAAATCTGCCAAGATTAAGCTGTTTGGACAGATATCATTCTCTATATTCTAAAACAAGAAATTGAAACCTAGGGAGGCCAAGATTAAGCTATTTGGCCTTCCCTTAACTGAAAAACTCTTCAAAAATGAAATAACTCATCAAAGTTAGAATACAGCAGTGGCATTTAGACTAGCACACTTTGATGGCCTCTTCTTTTGCCTTTTCTGGTAATATGGAACCTTGCAGCATGAAAGATGAAATATTTGGCATGTAAAAATGTCAATCATGAAATATGAACACCTGTTGCAACAGGAGGCTAACAGTGGCTCCACTTGGGGATGGCTTTTCCTTGTGAAAAGCCAAGAACAACAGGTCAGACTGCCTTGATCTTCTGTTGTTGCTGTAGACTGGAAACACTTCTTTGTGCTGACTGTTAGATAATTGAAACTTTGCAATAAGAACAACACTTTCCCTCAACTGAATTGCTGTGAACTATGAAGCACTGCCTGCTTTCTTCTGCATGCTTGATATCATATACAATGTTGCTTGAGCATTGCCTTTGTAACAGATCCAAAACATGGATCAAAACTGATGTGTTTGCTTTATTTTTGCTTTGACCAAGGGTGCTGATATGAAACTGAAAACACTCCTCTGTTTTGATATTTTTGCCTGAAGACTGCAAGCTGCAAACTTCTGCTGAGATTAATGCAATGACAGAGGTCTGGAATGGAGGACTTGCTTTGTCTGTATCTTCAAAATTTTGCTGCTGCTCCTCTAATATTCGGATTGTTTATTGAAAATGAAAACAAAGTGCTGATATATACAAATATCACTGTACAAAAGATATATACAAAGCTGCATTGTATCCCTTAAAAGGGATCATGGTAATGTTTCAGCATACGACCATTGACAGGACCTTCTTCAGCAGTGCTGCCCTCTATAGATTTGAGAAAATATGTGTTATTTCCCTGAACAGCAGAAATAACGAATGGCCCTTTCCATAAAAAATCAAACTTTGCATGTTTGCCCTTGTCTTCTCTTCGTGAGTCCCACCTTAGAACTTTGTCGCCAATGTAGAAATCCTCAGCCTTAACTCTCTTATCAAACATCTTTTTGAGCTTTTCCTGCAAAATTTGAGCTCTGTCATAAACTTGCTCTCTGGTCTGCTGAAGACAAATGGTCTGATTGATTCTTCTTTGAATGTCATTTGGTTCAGCCTGAATCTCTTGTAGTAGTTTGATAGTAGGGATTCCCAAGGATGAAGGAAATTTGGCCTCCATGCCATATACAAGCTCATAAGGGCTCATCCGATTGGATCTCTTTGTTGAAAGTCTATCTGCCCATAGGGCATTTACTAGCTTTTTGTGCCAGTTCTTCTTGTTTTCTTCTAGCACTTTCTTTATGATGTTAATGAGGCTTTTGTTGGATGACTCGGCCAAGCCATTACCTTGAGGGTAATAGGCTGTAGAGTGGCCCAAGGTAATATGAAATTGGTGGCAAAAGTTGATCATCTTTTTGGATTTGAAGGCAGCGGCATTGTCAGTGATGATCTTCTCAGGGCAGCCAAATCTAGAAAGGATATTGCACTCAAGGAATTGGATAATGATGGTGTCATTGGCTTGCCTACATGGGATGGCTTCAACCCACTTAGTGAAATAGTCGGTGGCTGTTAGAATCCATTTGTGCTGGCCTGAGGAGGAGGGATGGATTTCTCCAATGAAGTCAAGACCCCATTGTTGAAAAGGTTTTTCGGTTGAGATGGGTTTAAGGGGCAGGGGCAACAGCTTTCTTTTGCCCTCAAAGATTTGGCATTTGTGACATGAAATGGCAAACTTCTTTACATCTGCAAAAAGAGAGGGCCAATAGAAACCAGCCCTTAAAATTTTATCAGCAGTGGACTTCCAATATAGATGTCCTCCACAGTCACCTGCATGGAATTCTTTCATGACATTGTTAGTTTCATTCATGGTTAAACAGTTAAGTAATATGCCTTCATGATTTCTCCAAAATAATGCACCATCTACAACACAAAACCTTAAAGCCTTCATTTTCAAAAATCTTTTCTTAGTTCTGGACAATCCTGGGGGAGCAAGTAGGTTTAGCAATACAAAACATATGTCAGCGTACCATGGAGATTGCAAAAAGATTTCACTGATCTGTGGAGTCACCAGCTCCTGTTCATTGTCCAGTTGGTTAATGTCTAAGGCTTGAAAGCTTGCTTCGGACATCAGTTTGGCTAAACCTTATCCCTTTATCAGTTTGGTTGGTTTTATTTCTATGTCATACTCAAGGATGTTTGCAATCCACTTGCCTCTTTTTCCTTCTAATCCCTCTTGGGTTAATATGTCTTTTACAATAGCATTTGGGACATAGACAATCACATGTGAATATAAAATGTACACTCTAAAATCCTTGATGGCCTTAACAAGTGCATAGGCCTACTTTTCCATGATTGGGTATTTCAAAGGGGCATCTCTTAAGGCTCGGCTGAAAAAAGCAATTGGCTTTTCAGCTCCCTGTTCATCCTTTTGCAAAAGGACATCGGCTATGGTGTGATCAGATGCAAATGAAAATATGATAAAATCTTTGTCAAATTGTGGGCTAGTGAGGACAAGGGTTTGGGTTAAGGCAGATTTTATACTTTCAAAGGCCTGTTTGGTTTCAAGAGACCATTTTACCTTGGCATCCTTTTTTAACATGCTGCTCAATAGTCGTATTAGCTCGGCTAGATTTGGAATAAATCTCCTTAGGAAATTGATCTTTCCAAGGAATGCTTGCAGCTCTTTTATGTTTCTTGGATATGGGATTTGGAGGATGGCTTGGATTCTTTCAGGATCAATTCTAATCCCATCCTTTGATATGATGTGGCCAAGTAATTTGCCTTCTTCAAGGCCAAAGAGAGACTTCTTGGGATTCAAGGAAATGCCATATTTCCTGCATGTCATGAATATTTTCCTCAAGTGTTTGAGGTGCTCTTGATCAGATTTGGAAAATGGGGTCAAGTCATCAAGGTAAACAACTAAGAAATCGTGTATTTCCTTGGCAAATGCAATATCCATTGCTCTTTGAAATGTGGCACCAGCGTTTTTAAGTCCGAATGGCATTTTCACATACTTGAATGTTCCCCACGGTGTGGTAAAGGCTGTTTTGTCTTGGTCATCTGGGTGAACAAGTATTTGATTGAAACCTGAAAAGTCATCTAGCAAAGAGATTCTAGATGACCCCACTACTCTTTGTAGGATGTGGCCCATTTTGGGCAAAGGATAGTGGTCTTTTAGGGAGACTTGGTTTAAATTTCTCAGATCTACACAAAGTCTAATCTCACCTGTCTTCTTTCTTGTGGGAACAAGATTGGATACCCATTCAGAAAATCTGATGGGTGCTATTATGCCTGCTTCAAACATTCTTTTGACTTCCTTTTCAATCAAAGGGAGAAGCATAGGATTGATTCTCCTTAGTTTTTGTTTGAAGGGTTTCTGATTTGGTTTTAAGGGAATGGTGTGTTTGATTACTGAGGTGTCCTCATAACTCCAAGCAAATACATCTTGGAATTCTTTGAACAAATCCACATATTTGGGCTTTTGATCAGGTGGCAGATTTTTGGACAATTTGATCATTTTGGGATTCTCTGTTGTCCCAATGTTGTGTTCTTCTACAGCAGCGTTCAATGGTTGCATTTTTGGCTTCTTAGGAACATCATTAGCATCAAACATGTCTTCTAATGGAGTTAGGCCAGCAGGCAAAAAGTTATCCTTCAAGTCAATTATCTCGGCCTCTGTTTTGGCTATTTCCTCCAAATGTATTTGTTTCAGCTCTTCTATGTTTGTTTTGTCAAAAATAGTTGGGTTCAGGATTTGTTTGGCTGTTACAGCTATTACAGCCTGCTGATTTTCATTTGTTTGTTGTTGGGAATCATTCATAGCATCCATGTCAATGTTAATATTTGCAAACTCATGCTCAAGAGTAAGGAAATTGTTAATCTGGGCGTCATTTTCGAACACTTGCCAATCTTTAATGTTATTTGGGACAGTGGGCCTATGTTTTATCTCAGCGGTGAAGTGGTGGTTTGGCTCAAAGGGAAGCTTGCATGTGCTAGCAAAAGTGGCTAGGCTGTGTGCATGAATGTTATGATCCCTTGAGATTTTGGCAAGCTTGGATTCAGTGAATGCATTGAGTATATTAGTGGCAGCAGTCCTATAGGCCCTCATTCTATTGTCATTGGTAACAAAGTTACCTTTCATCTGTTGTATGATTATATCAGAGTCACCTAAAATAGACACCTTTGCAGCTCCTAGAGCTTTGAGTAGTTTGAGGCCTAAAAGCAGGGCCTCATACTCTGCCATGTTGTTGGTGCATTTAAAGTTTAGTCTATAGGCATGGCCTTCTACGTGGCTGTTATGTGTATTGTGAATCTAGACACCTGCCCCTTCTCCTAACTTGTTAACAGAGCCATCAAACTCTAAATACCATGTGATTTCTTGCTTGTGGCTAGTACTAAGAGTTTCAGCCATTTTGGGATTGGGCAGATTTGATATTCCTGTTTGGGGAGGTTCTTCTTGTATGCTGGTTGCCTTGACCGTTTCGACAATTTCATCAGTATGGACAACCGATTCTTGATTGATGTGTGTGTCTTGTTCTAGAGCCAGCGGCTCATCATCAGTTGGAGGACCTGTTTCATCATTAAAAAAAAATAAAAGAATCCATATCAGAATGGATTGAATAAATGGGAAAATTTTCAGGCTTGCTCTCACTGCTTACCACATATTTCATCAGTGTGTCTCTATACAGCCTCTTTGGTTACCCAAACACTGAAATAGTGGCATAGGAGAGGTCTAATTGAAGGGATCCTTGGAGCTTTGCTCCCCATGATCTTGATAGGAGCATGCCATACTTTGGTGGAATGTCAGCCACCACCACATCCATGAGGATGGTCTTGTTGGGATATTGGACTAAGGAGACACACAAGTCTTTGATGAGGCCTAAACACTTGACTTGACTTGAGTCAAATGAGAATAAATCTTTGTAAGGTCTTGTAATATCAAGGTTTAGTCTTTCCATAACTGCTTTGGGCATAAGATTGTGCGATGCTCCTGAGTCAAACATAGCGTTGTGCAAAATTTTGTCATGTATATGCAAACTGACATAAAAGGGTGGAATAGGTCCATATGTTGATTTTCCATTAACTTCTGGACCAAACAACAGTTCAGGGGTATCATCTAAAACATTTACATCATCCTTATTCTCTGGGATTTGAAGTGATCTTTGAATTTGTTGCCTATACACATCATGTTTGGCAAGTTCTGAGAGAGGGACAGATATCTTCAGTTTTCCAATCTCTGCCTCTAAATTAAATGGCTTTTCCAATGGAGTCTTGGCATTGATGATGGCAGTTTTTTCTTTTTCATCTGAATTATCTGCGATTTGCTCTTGTCTATCAGCGTTATGAGGATTGACTGATTGCGGTTTTTCAGTTTTAGGAGAGCTTTTTGGAACGCTGTTCGAGTTTTGCTCAGAGGAAGAAGGTGGCAGAGGTTGATCAATAGAAGGCTGCATTTCTGTTATGTCTTCCACAGTTACTTGATGCGGGTTTGGGATAGGTATGTCAGCTGGTTCTGTTATAACAGCCTTGCTTTTAATCTTGTTGGGTTGTTTCCCATCCTTTGGTTTGCTAGGTTCAGAAATATCAATGGTCCTAGTTCTCAGCTTATATTGTTTGTGGACCTCATACACAGAAGTATCATAACCTTGTTTAAAATGAAAAGACTCACCAGACTTAGTTTGAAATTGATTAAAGTCATGCTCATCTTGGTCTTCTTGGGATAGAAAAGTTTTATGCTCACCCTTTAGATCCATCAGATTCATGTGAGTGTCCTCTGTTTGCTCACTGGATGTGGATGCTTCAACATAATTCTCATGAAAATGGGGCCTTACATCATGGTCTCGACTAGATCTACCAGCATTTGTGTTCTGTGTTTTCCTGAAATTTGGGTTCCTTATGGTATTGGACTATTGTCCTTCCCATGATGATTTCCTCTCAACACTTTCTACTCTATCTCCCAGCCTTTGCATGCCACTGATGATAGCATCAAGCTTCTGCTCTAAGGCTGAGGGTTCTTCCTTAAAGGTGGTTCTTCTTTCCATTCTAGCTCTATTTCTTTTGGCAATTAGGTTGGCCTCTACGCTAACAGCAACATTTTGCATGTCTGCAAGGGTCTGAGGAGCTCTTTCTTTTAACTGGTATGCCATATCTGGGTCGAATTAATCAGGGAATTTATACAAGGCAAGGTCAGGTGGAGGCCTTAAATTTTGTAGTATTGCATTATAGACATTATTGAACCTTGCACAGTACTCCAAAACAGTCTCTTGAGGACCTCTTTTAATTGTATCATATCCAGCTAGTATGTGCAAGGGGTCTTTCTTTTTCTCCCACCTATTAGTAAAGGATTGGTAAAGCTCATCAAGAGTAGCTATGGAATTTGCAGCAAGTGATCTGAACCAAGTTCTTACATCACCTATCAAACTTTGAACAAAAATTCTCATTCTCACGCTATCATCATCTATTTCGTAGTTCTCAAAATAATCTTGCATCTTCTTGGTATGCTGAAGGGTTGTGCAAGAACCAGTACTGTCAAAAAATGTGATTTTAGTTTGGTAATCTTGAGGCAAAGCCGCAAGATTAGCAGGTAGTTGCAGGGGTGCATATCTAGCCATATTCACAGGGATAAGTGGAACAAAAGGAACAACTGGAACAACAGTAAAAGGGATAATAGGAGTGACTAGAACAGCAGTAGTGGTAATTGTAGTATGTGCAATAAATGGGGGTGTGGAAGGAGTGCTTTAAGATGTGGATGATGAACAAGGGGAAGCAGGGGTTGAACGAAATAAAACATTGACAGGAGTTGGAACACTGCTTGGGTGAATTGCTTCAGGACTATTATCCACAAAATCTTCTTGTCTTTCTTGCTTCCTAAGAATCTTTGGGATTAAGTTGGGATTGTCCAAAGCAGCTGGGGGATTTGGGTCCGGATTTGACCTTGTGTATCGTGGATTCCTTTTGGGAGCCAGCTTCCGAATTTGTTTTTTGGTACTTTTCTGTGAATCGTTTGTGGAATTAGCAAGGAACCGATCAGATTTTGGAATAGCTGTGTATAGCCTAAAACTAGCATGAAGATTGACTGAAGCAGCTTTTATTTACTTCTGTAAATGCAAGGCAAATACAGTTTCAAAGGCTACCTGGCTAATATTCAAGCTTCATTTGTAGATTTAAGGAATATACAGCAATTAGAAAATCGATTACCCTCAGTGGATTTTTCCAACCTGTTTTATGAATTTAACTAAGGATGTTCCCCATTGGAGTCGCCATTATGTTATCACTCAGGTTGTCCTTTTGGTCAGCTCAAAAAGGATACGGCCGAGGTAACCACAGACCAATCTTTGGACTGCAGGTTCTAGCCCACCTGCAATCAGAGAGGGCTCTCTCTTTCTGATTTAGCTTTGTTGAAAATGATTTTAGGCTAGTTATTGAGTTTCAAGGGGTTTTGTTTTGATTTTGGTGGGATGATTGATGTTTTCAAGTAAAGAGGCAGGTATAGTATGAGAGTTTCAAACCATTGGGCATGGAGTCAAGGAGTAGGACTGCTGGTGCATTTTCTTGGTCACAAAGGAGAAATATGGAGCAAGCTAGCTGCACATGAAACAATTTTTCAGGTTTAAAAGGATGGAATGAATGCTAAGGGACGAGAGGCAATTAAGAATCTCCCAATCAGCTTAACAGAGGATAAATGAATGAGCTCTATCTAGGAGCAGTAAAGAATCCCTAGATAACTGTCAAACATGGGTGAATTAGGGTAAATATGAGCCACAGGGAATTCATATTCATTACTAATTCCGTTCAGATGAAAACATAAATAAACAGCAGAAATTGAGCATAGAGTGCAGTTAAACAAGTTCTAAGCTAATCTTTCTTTCTGCCATTTAGATGGCGATACATGTATAAAATGAGCACATAACAATGAAAACAGAGGTAGGACGCACTTATTGATTCATGTTGCAGCACAAGAATTCCACATTCAACTCTTCAAAACATTAATTCAGAGCACATAGTCTATTCTCCAAGCTTTCAGCAGTCTTTGATTAAAGAAAACATGTCAGGTCTACAGTGCGAGTCTCTCATGAAGATTATCAATCAACCAACCCTTTAAACAATACAGAGGGTGGTATAAATAGGAAAAACTGTCCAAAATTCTCTATTACAGCTGACCTAAACAGGTCTGGAGGAAATGATTACTTTAACCTAATCTTATCCAGAAATTTAATGCAAGAAAATATCTTTGAGCTGCGCTGAGAGCAGCTGTATCAAAATTGAGTTAATGTCTGTCCTGGGTGGCTCTGTACAGTCCTCCTGCAATAACTGTGATTTGTCTTTTATCTCTACCACTAAGTCGGTTGTGCTGTTGTTCGACGACATTAATGTGCACTAATCTCGACCAGATAAGTCTTTAAATTGTCTTAACTGCTTTGCTGACTTTGATGAAGGTCTTTAATTTTCACCTGATTTGATGTTGCTGAATTGATACTCTTTGCCACTTCCTGATACTCTTTGGCGCTGATCCTGGAGTCTTTAATATCTTCTAAATGGTTTAGACTATCCCATCGATCCTTCATGGCATTTGTTTGGCCTTTTGTTGCTTCAAAACGTGTGTTTGCCCCTTCCTGAATCCTTCACGAAGAAAAACGGGTCATTCTACGCCTTTCGGGCTTGCTAGGGGTTGCTCGATGAGGGGCTTTCCACTTTGGCCCATTTCCCGTAGCCATGCGCTAATCGTGCATGAAAAACTGCCTCAGAATTTGAATCCAGGCTTCCTAAGCACGATTTTCGCCTTTCGTGCCTTTTTGAGTGATGACGTCAGCATGACGTTAGCAGTGGGTCCCAGTACAGAGGTGACGTGGCAGGGTGACGTCAGCAGTACAGCCGGGTGACGTGGTAGTACGGCAGAGGAGGTGACATGGCGGTACACGGTGGCAGTGATGTGGCAGGGTGACATCACTGGGCGGAGGCAGTTTTCGGTTTTGGGCGCACCACCTTTGGGAAAAAGTGGTATTGGCAAGGGGGGCTCCGCCACAGCCCAGAGGGTGACGCGTGGTGGGAGTACGACGGTAAAACCGCCGATCTCCCGGGCGTTAACCCTCGGCGGCTTCGCTGGGGAAAGGACCCGCCCACCGTTGATCTGCGGCGTGCCAGATCTAACGGTTGGTGGCAAAGATGAGGCGGTGGATGGTTAAAACGGGCCCCGCCCATATTATTTAATAAAAATTGCGCGACGGGAGGGCTCAAACCTTTAGAAAAGTGGGTTTTGGGGGTTAAAAGTGAGCGGGGCAAATATTTTGCGGGCAAGACCTTCGGATAAAGGGGGAAAATGGGTTTTTCAGGGTTTAAGCCTTAGGGGAAATGGTTGTTATTCTGACCAGATGTCAGAGTAACTCCAGGACACGAATAGGGCTAAAAACAGCCCCAGATGGACTGTTATTTCCTGGATTTAAGAAAATATGGCTATAGTGCCGGGGAGGGGAATATTATACCTTGCGATTTTATATAGCTTTTGCATAATAGGGGATAGGGGAATAATCTAGGGAGTTAGATAATAGAATTAGTAGTTAATATGGAGGTGACCAGAAAGCGCTAAGTACGGGACCTTAGGCTATTTTGGGGAAAAAGTGACTCATAGAGTGAAACAACAGTACTCCTAAGCAAAGAGGACCTTCACTTAGGCAAATATAATGGAAAATGATGAAACTAAGAGGAATCAAGCAGATCTTGACCTCTTCAGGGAAGTTAGTAAGTGATTTGGGAAAGAAGAAGAAGGGGAAGTTAGTAATGTCCAGTTTGAGCTCCTCCAAATGGAAAACTGTCTCCAACTTGTGATCTGAATAAATATGACACTTGACAAAAAGAAATGGATCACAAGTCATGATTCTGCAACCACACAACTACCTACCCAGCCTACCTTCCTAACATTTTTTCTTCTTTTTGGTGGGTGCACTTAGATTTGCAGACCCTGATTATCCCTTTTTTTTCTTTCTTGACTGCCCTCCTATCTAAATCTGCACTTATTTCTGCCAAGGGCCTAGATTAAGCAATTGGGCTCCTTTGATTCTCTACCTATCTACAAATCTGCCAAGATTAAGCTATTTGGACAAATACCATTCTCTATATTCTAAAACAAGAAATTGAAACCTAGGGAGGCCAAGATTAAGCTGTTTGGCCTTCCCTTAACTAAAAAACTCTTCAAAAATGAAATAACTCATCAAAGTTAGAATACAGCAGTGGCATTTAGACTAGCACACTTTGATGGCCTCTTCTTTGGCCTTTTCTGGTAATATGGAACCTTGCAGCATGAAAGATGACATATTTGGCATGTAAAAATGTCAATCATGAAATATGAACACCTGTTGCAACAGGAGGCTAACACATCCCATGGTATTTACCTTCAGTTTTCGAGGGAAAATAAGAAAATAGGATCTTTAGAGAGTCCATCAAGCCTATAAAAGGGGATAGAAGCTAATCATTTGATTCATTCAAGTTTATTTATCTTGTTGTGTTTTTCTTGAGAACTTAGTGTGGCCAGTTCCAGTTTGATCCTGGGGATGAAAAGCCCATGGGTTTTATTTTGTCTGGTGGATCCATCCAGGGTTCATAATTGTGCTTAATTGCATTTGTATTCTCATTTTGATAAGTAGTCATGCATGCCATTGCAGAGGCTTGAAATTTATTGTATGGGCATGTACCTTTCGTTCAATCATTAATATAATTAAATGCTTCATTTCAGATCGAGTTGTGTTCAGTATTTTGATTGCAACTATTTTTAACTAGTACCCTTAGATGTGCTAGACTGGTTGATTATTTTGTTGTTTAGGATATTACATACTTACTTGGTGTCTTCATATACATGTTCAAATTGTGGATTCAACATTCATATTGGATATTCATATCTTGCCTTCTATTTGTTAGAATCATGAACTTTACCAAAATGATGGCACTCCCATATTGGGTCAACTAAGCTCAATACACTTTTTAAATTTTGACTTCAAGACATTTTTATCATCACCATCAAAGTTCTACATCGACATGTACAAATGGAATTTGATGTATGGATCTAATCATGCTATAAAAAATGCATAAGACTTTCCTACAATGCCCTTTTTCCTATCAAGCTAACCATTGCCAATTATTAGCTGCCAATATCTGCCAAGTGCCATGGTGTGGCGTGAACACATGCTAGAAAGTATTAGGGTTAGGTGTTAGGGAAACACAAAGGAGCTCTAGTTTCATACTTATGTAAATGAAGTGTCAATGAAATTAAGTAAGGGTAGTTGTGAGGGCATGATAGTCAGGGAGGGTCATGGCATGCCAAGGATCAAAATGGTGTGCTAACACATTCCAGGCAATGTTAATGCATGATGAGGAGTGTTAGGGAGTGTTGAGGCATCACAAGGGAGAACTAGGAGAAAATGCATGGAAATGAACAAATAAGACTGTTTGCAAGGGAGTGTCAGTGAATTGAAGTGTGCTAAGGATGAAGTGTGTTAGAACAAATTCATAATAGGATTGCAAGAGGCCAGCCAACGGTTGCGATAAGGGGCCCAACAGAGGAGTTTTAGACAAAGGGAGACTTTGTGCTGGTCACAACATTGTTTTGCCTTTATCTATTATTTCTATATGGCACGTGGCACACTTTGGCTGAATGCTCATGTTTTAAACTATTTTAGACAACTTCATATTGTACATTGTTGTGTATAATTTTGGGGGCACTCGACTTGTGCAGAATTATGTCTTGTGTGTCTTGTGCATCTTTTGGTTCTTGCAAACTCTCAGTTAATGTGCTATCATTTATATGAATAGGAAATACATGTGAAATGTTTCCTATGTAAGCTATGTTACTTAGTTGTTTTATAGACAAGGCTAGATGTGATCCTTGTCTTGGTAATTTCTTAAGGTGAAAAAGTTGAGCTTGGACATGAGTGGTGTTGGGTGCGAGATCCCCAAGGGCAATTTTGGGGCTTAAAGCCCATGTTTTGGTCCAATTTTGTAATCCAAGTGTAAATGCTCCACATTTTGTGGTCACGAAGCACGTAGTTGTTAAAGAGTCATAGGGTTGTCCACCCTTATTTTAAAAATGTAATGTCAGCTGTAGAAGATCTACCCATGGTCCACAGACCATGGATTTGATCAATAGAGCTAAGCTCTAAGTAGTTAGAGACAATTAGAATATAATCAATGACTGAACTTCTATGAGAGATAGCTCTGAAGTAGAATTCTAAGTTTGGGTCGTAGCATAGGTAGAGGCTCTGCAACTGAGTGCGCAGAGGCCTAGAAGTCCACAGCTAAGTGCGCAGACCCCTACAGCTAACTGTGCAGGGCGAGTTGGGTCTATAATTTCTGTGTCTTTATTTCCTATTTATGCATTTGTTATATTAGGTATGAATTTCACTTCTAATGCTTATATGATGCGCGAATATATGTAAATGTGTTGGTTGGTTAAGTGAATGCAAGTAAGAACATTTGTTTACATGAAGCTAACTAAGTTCTATTAATATGATAAGTAAGATACTTGGCGTAGTTGGGGAAATATCACAGTGCGCTTCCATAGAAGCACAAAAGCATATCCACCCTAGGTTAGGGCTACGCGAAAGCTGATTGTACTATTTCACGAAGGTGCTAAAGGACAAACAGAGGGTTAAGCACCCTGCGTGGAGGCAGGTATAGTTGGGATAAACCAACATCACATCCATCTCAAGGGTTCAGAAACTTGGTTCCAGTATCTCCCCATACTGCTTCGGGTGAGACTTCAGTTCGCACTCCGCGGACTGATGCCGAAAGGGCCAGTAGTGTAGGGATTTGTTTAGCTAACTAACGTTGAACCTGGGTCAGGCCCCCTCAAGCCAACAAATGGTTCCGTTGCTGGGACTAGAATTTATATAGATATGTGTGATGTCGTATCACTAGAATCAAACTAAGAAAGAAATCGAAGGCTGGTTGGACAGAAGGATTCACAAGTTCGTGGCACAAGAAAACAGAAACCTGCGACTGTGAAAAGAACAGTGGCTAGACACGTACATGTATATGGAGATACATGAAATCCTTTTCACATCCTTCCCTACTGAGTTATACAAGTGAATCGTAAAGCTAGCAGATAGCCAAGGAAGCTGGAAACTTGACGGTCCTATTATGTGGACCCTAGAGCTAGTGCGAAGGTTGGAAGCATCGGAGGATAAGATCATGCGTGTCATCGATCATTGGCTCAATCACATCATAGGAGTATTTGTTACTGAGTTACTGGTTGACACCTCAGCTAGATATAGTGAGGTAGAGCGATGCTTTTTCAAGGGACCATGAGGCAATTACGTAAAATCTTTGAATACTTGGATTAAAATGCTGTTGTGTGAAAAATAGGTTATGTAGCTACCTTTATGTTTGGGGCTACGCGAAGCAGAAAGGTTTACAAAAACGAAAGAAATAAGTCTCCAGAGCATAGCCCCTTGATTTTTCCTCCACGAGGGGATGAAGAAGGGATCGGGAAGGTCACTCTATGAAGTGCTATTTAGTTGATAAGACAAGGATTTCCGTGAATTCCACCTCCACCAACACCACCATTGGTTTCACCACCATCACCACCAACTTCACCCATACCACCTCCACCTCCACTGTGATTCAGTATGGTGAACACAGTGAAGTTGCCTTTGTTCAAAGGCTTGGGAAATGAGGACTTGGACCAATTCTGGTTTGTTGTAAGGGTTGTATGGGAATCTCAAGGTGTTACAAATGACCATATAAAGAAAGTCACCTTGGTTAGTACTCTACAAGATTGCGCACTAACCTGGTATATTAAGTACTCCAAAAATAACCTGAATGCTAGAGTAGCGGACATCCAAGCAACACTAAATAGGGAATTTAGCAGGCCTAAATTTGAAGCACAATCGATTGTGGAATTCAAAGAGATCACGACGCTACCAGATGAGACACCTTGGGAACTAGATCAGAGGTTGAAATGTACGATCCATAAAGCCAACATGAATTTGACAAATGGACAACATCACGAGTAGTTTGTGGCTTCGCTACTACTACACCTAAGATGTGCATGTCATAGCAAAAGATAACAACTCAGGCAAAGTCCTTGGAGATTGCCATGAGACTACATGAGACCCCGATGCAAGATCCTAATCTAGGAGTTCAGAAGATCCACATGCAGCTGAAGAATCTATGCCTTGAGATGCAAAGCTTGAAGTAGGATAGGACGGTTCAGTCAGAGGTACCCGAAGAAGTATGGTGCGTGAAATGCAAGAGTCAGGGTCATGACAAAGACCACTACCCAATCTTTACAAATTACCTTGCAGGAGGAGGACCGATGCCTTTAAGGCTAGAAGCTTAAGTAGGACCTAGCGCGGTGCCTACTTTGTGGTGCGCTATCTGTCAAATAGCAGGAAAACATGCCACAGATAACTACCACTTGTTACAGAAGTATACACAAACTCCGCAATAGTTGTTTGACAACTTTTGTAGGTCAATGGTACATGATGAGCGTACTTGTAGGAGCTATGAATTGATGATGGATAGAACACTTGCCTACAGAGTTCAAGCCAAAACGTGACCCCTTGACCAGAATGCAGGGATGGCATAGATAGGATTTCAGTGGCACAGACAAGACAGAGGCTGAGGAGGACCTAGTAGAGGTTGCAGATAGTTGATTTGCTACAATTGTGAAGGACAAGACACTATGCCCATGATTGCACTAATCCAATGCACCTGTTGTGCAAGTATTACATGTTGTTTGATCATTAAATAGAATATTATCCTACGATGATAGCCAGGATATGGGACAAAGGAGCACTACAACCTCCCTCATTTCAGAACCTATAGATGATGAGGTCTAAGCCGTGCAAGGAAGATCTGAATGTAAATATAGTGATCCAAAGTGGAATTGTGATGGGAGATGACAAGGGGAAACAACCAAAAGATAATACCTAGGTTCATAAAGCCCTGACAAAAGAGGCTGAGTTTGATTTGGAGCGCACTCGGGAAACCTTCATGGAAGCTAAGAAAAGCTTCACTGAGGCCTCCACTTTAGGAAGAAAAGATAAGCGTAAGCCAAAGATGGACCCCTCTATGCTCAGTACTTTCCTAGAAACTTGTATGAAGTTAATGCGTGACACTAAGGCTATGAAAGTTATAAGAACTTATCAATAGATGTGTTGGGACCGCGACAGGTGTACCGCACGTAGTCCACAAGATCAGAAAGCATAAGACAAGGATGGGGCATGAAATGAGACTCACCACGCATATTGGAGAATACAAGATGGATCAAGTCATTCTGGATTTGGGATTAGATGCGAATGTTTTACTGAAACAGACATGGGAGCGAATGGGGTAACCTACACTACAATGGTCTCTGATTCAACTAAGGATGGCGAATCAGCAGAAAATCACACCCATGGGGTGACTACAGGGAGTAACCGTTGATATTGAGGGAGCAAACGCACTAGAAGACTTTGAAGTAATAGAGATTGTCGATGACATCAATCCCTACCCTGTGCTTCTGGGAATTGACTGGGCTACTAATATGAATGGGGTAATCAATCTAAAGAAGCAAAGAATGATCATTGAGAAGAAATCACTACGCATAATAATACCCCTGGATCCTGCTAAGGGATCGCGCTATATGGAACCAGTCGGTGACTATGAGAGTGATGATGATTTGGACTGAATCTACAAGATAACAGAGCGAGCCCAAGACTGGGTGAATCCCACATGGATGGGTGGATTACATGGGAGTGCGAGAGTTCCTACACTTCAGATTCTGACGAAGAAATAGAACACAGAAAGAATCAGTTACACAAAGTAACTACGTTGAATTGCAATATGATGACCTAGTCGCTACATTGCGTGTCATCAGAAGAAAGGAATTTTCCCACTTATGATGGTTGAAATGAGGTAGATACCTTCTTGGATGCATTTGAAAGGGAGGTGTAAGAAAAATAATGCTTCGAGGCCTTGGACTGGGTACTGCGCACTATGCTCACAAGATTTTGGGGTACGCATAAAGGAAGCTTTGATAATTGGTGTGAATGTAGGAGATTGATGCAAGCACGACTTGGGAAGCCTAAGATGCAACTGATAGACAAGTGTGATGGGCATAATTATCTGTGCATACAGTTGGCCAAAGTAGAGAAGAACTATTCCACCACTGAGCATGAAGGGCTAGCTATGGTGTATGCACTCTAGAAGTATTGACACTACTTGCTAGGAGGTCACTTTAAGATGTACACGGATCACTCCGCACTAAAGTACCTCGTCAATAAGCCTGTGTTGGGGGGATGAATTTGCAGATGGCTTTTATTGTTCCAAGAATATGATATTGAAGTTGTTGTAAAGTCTGGTCGATTGAACGTGGGACCTAACCATCTATCGCACATCGAGACAGGGGAGGAACCTACTAGTTTGGAGGAAGGATTACTTGATGCGTAGCTCTTTGTTGTGTGCATCATGAATGGACATTTTGAGGATATAATACACTTCCTAACAACTAAAACTACATTGAAAGGATACTCTGTCCAACAAAAGAAGGAATTAGTGGTGCATGTGGCAGAATTCTCTGTCATTGTTGGGCATCTATACAAGATGGGGAATGATGAAATATTACGAAGGTATGTAGTTGAGCTTGAATGAAGCAGCATCCTCGCGAACGCTCATGGGGGCACTGCAGGAGGACATTATGTAGGAAAAGCAATTGCGCAAAAGATTCTACGTGTTGGGTTGTGGTGGCCAACCCTTCATCAGGATTCAAAAGAATATTGCAAGGCATGCGATGTATGTCAGCAGACAGGAAAGCCATCACGAAGGGATGAAATGCCTTTGAATCCACAAGTAACGTTGCAACCCTTCGAAAAGTGGGCAATAGATTTTGTAGGACCTATTCAACCCCAAGGGAAGACAGGCGTGAGGTACATTATCACTATGACAGAGTACTTGACTCATTGGGCAGAAGCACAGTCAGTGAAGGATTGCATGGGCACAACTGCTGCGAAGTTTCTATTTGAGCATGTATTGACACGATTTGGATGTCCAAATATTTTGATGAGCGATCATGGTACGCACTTTCTGAATGAGACGATCAGTGCACTAACGGAGGAATTTCAGGTGTATCACCAAAAGAACACACCTTATCACCCACAGGCTAACAGGACAGTGGAGGCGTTCAACAAAGTGCTTGAAAATGCGTTGACCAAGGTATGCAATGCTCAGCGAAGTGATTGGGACCTACACATACCTATGGTGTTATGGGCTTATTAAATGACATGTAAGAAGCTAACAGGACAGACACCTTTTAGGCTTGTCTATGGAGTGGAAGACATAATTCCTATGGAATATATCATGACTAGTCTACGCATAGTAGTGCTCACAGGCATGAAGGATCGTGGAGCCCTGGAGGAGAGGCTCGCACAACTGGATGAGCTTGAAGAAGAATGATTTTTGGCTGGATTTCACCAACAGGTCCAAAAGTAACGTGAACAAGCTTGGCATGACTGACATATTGAGCTGTGCACCTTTAAGGCGAATGACTTGGTGTTGTTGCATGATAGTAAGTTTGATAAATTTCCATGGAAACTCAGGATGCACTGGTTAGGGCTATATGTTATTAAGAATATTACCTACAGAGGCGCGGTACAGCTGGTTAAGTTAAATGGAGAACCTTTCCCATGAAAGGTGAATGGTAGTCGCTTGAAGCCATACACCGACGATTCGACGATGTGACTATATGGAAGTAGCACAGTCTTAGCACTCCATGCAGCTAAAAGGAGGCACGGGACAAAGAACTACACTGCTCAAGAACTCCACGATGTCAGGACTACCCACAGTAGCGAAGTGTCACAGGGTGAGCGACAACGCGAAGATAGCTGTGCTAGAATGCAGGTCTGCCGGAACGTGACTGTTAAAGTTACTATTCCTGACTTGATGGTTGGTTTTAGGCCAAATGGAGTGGGTGGCAGGCATTTAAGGCGAACTTTATGGGTTAGATTCTTAAAAATCTTCTACCAATCTAGCATTAATGGGATGAATGTGGGGGGTCAAAAGGCCCTATAAATTACAAGTGGCTACCCAGCGAAAAACACTTTGCATTTTAAGATCTGAGTTGTTGCACACTCAAGTATACATGAACCGAGACCTATTCGAGACTCTGAAAGTGAGTTCATTGTTTGAGCAACTACTAGAGATGTTGAACCTGCAGATCACAACCGCTGGAGATTAGGGAACAACGTACCACTGCTGTTACAACAACAATAGCGGCGGTTGACAGTGCAGTGGCAAACTACATGTAGCTTTTTGAATAGTCATTTGAGGTCCTAACCACCCTACAAGAGGACCCAAATGTAGAGTGCCTAGAGACAGAGGCGTCCGAGCTCCAACAAAGGTATGACGAGGTAAAAGGGACCGTGCAGATGGTTGCCCTTACACAGAGGCTTGCATGGATGCAGGAGGAAAATGCGCTCAAGGAATAGGTGGATGCCGCTCGACATAAAGAAGCAGTCCTAAAAGTGCGCCTACAGCCATGCATAGACGAGGCTTACATGATCATAGCCTCCATTGAAAGAAATCTCGCGAAACTGTAGGCATCTCAACAGAATATTCAGAGCAGCACTTTAGCAGCAGTCACCAAACAATGAGTGGAAGAAGTCCAATAGGCGACCGCTCAGTGTGCTTTTGATGTTGCGGTGATCCAAGCAGAGCTGGGATGTCTTCGTGCTAAGATCTCCACACCTATAGAGTGACTTGAGGGCGAGTCACAACGTTTGTGTTGGGGGCCTATTGGGCACGAGATCCCCCAAGGGCAGTTTTGGGGCTTAAAGCTCATATTTTGGTCCAATTTTGTAATCCAAGTGTAAAGACTCCGCATTTTGTGGTTGGGGAGCACGTAGTTGTTAAAGAGTCATAGGGTTGTCTACCCTTATGTTTAAAATGTAATATCGGCTGTAGAAGATCTACCCATGGTCTGCGGACAATGGATTGTATAAACAGAGCTAAGCTCTAAGTAGTTAGAGACAATTAGAATAGAATCAATGATCAAACATGTACGAGATATAGCTCTAAAGTAGAAGTCTAAGTTTGGGTCGTAGAGTAGGTAGAGGCTCTGCAGCTGAGTGTGCAGAGGCCTAGAAGTCCGCAACTGAGTGCACAAACCCCTGCAGCTGAGTGCGCAGGGAAAGTCAATTCTGTAATCATCTGGAATTATCAATAAAGATAATTATTCTATAATTTTTTCATCTTTATTTCCTATTTATGCATCTGTTATATTGGGTATGAATTTCACTTCTAATGCTTATATGATGCACGAGTATATGTAAATGTCTTGGTTAAGTGAACGCAAGTAAGAACATCTATTTACGCAAAGATAACTAAGATATATTAATAAGATAAGTAAGATACTTGGTGTAGTTGGGGAAATATCACAGTGCGCTGCCCTAGCAATGCGAAAGCATATCAGCCCCAGGTTAGGGCTATGCGAAAGCTGATTCTACCATTTCATGAAGGTGCTGAAGGACGAACAGAGGGTTAAGCACCTTTGGTGTAGGCATGTATAGCTAGGATAAACCAAAATCACATCCATCTCAAGCATGCGGAAACTTGGTTCCAACATCCCCCCATACTGCTTTGGGTGAGACTTCAGTTTGTGCTCCACTGACTGATGCTGAAAGGGCTAGTAGTGTAGGGATTTGTTTGGTTAACTAATGTTGAACGTGGATCAGGCCCCCTCAAGCCAACAAGTGTCCTAAGATGAATTATAGGTAGTTCTTAGGTGAAAAAGGCACAATCTACTTGTAGTAGGTGAAACTGGTCAAGTTGTTTCGGCTAAAGCAGGCCAATGTCATATGAAATGTAGTAGCTAAGGACTTGATTGGGTTCTCAAGTCATGAAAAAATTTAAGGCTAGTTGTGAGGGCATGAGTGCCAAGGCGTACTATGGAATGCTAACATGTGTTAGATAGTTCGAAGGCATGTCAAATATGCTAAGATGTGTCAAGTGCTAATGCATGCCAAGATGTGCAAGGGTGTGATAATACATGTCAGAGAACGAAAAGGAGAAAGAAGTTAAAATACAAGGAAATGAACACATAATAGGGTTAATAAGTCATCAATTTACATTTTCCAAAAGAGGCATGCTAGGGACACCAACACAAGGTTCCAATAGGTGCCAAGTGCCAAGTGTTAGTGCATTCCAAGTGTGGAATATTCCTCTCTTACTTCTCATCTACTTTTGAATAATTGATCTCAAATAAATTTAATATTAAACCATGCCAAACAATACAAAGGCATCTCAATGAATGTTAGACATGATAAGACTTTCCAAGCACCAACACGTGCCAAGTGCCAATGTATGTTAGGGAGTGATACAATGTCGTGAAGTGGCAGGGCATGTCGAAGAGTGTTAAGGTGTGCTAGAGAGTGCTAATGCATGTTCAGGAGTGTTAGGGAGTACTAGGGAAACCCAAGGGAGCACTAGTTCAAAATCCATGGAAGTGAATGAATATGAGGGTGTGCCATGGAGTGTCAACGAGTGTTAGCTAGCATGCCAAGGAGGGACTCGAAATTTATGTTAAGCACTCATTAGGAATTCTAGGGAATATCAGGGCATGTCAAGAAGTGCCAGAGTGTGCTAGGGAGTTCCAGTGTGTGTTAACATGTGAAAAATAGTTCCAAGGCATGCCAAGACATTATGGATGCTAAGGCATGCTAGGATGTGTAGGGTGTCAGGGTATGTCAATATGTGTCAAGGAGTTTCAAGGAAACTAAAGGAAGGACCAAGCTAAAATGCAAGGAAATGAATACGCAAGAGGGTTAATAAGCCATGACTTTATATTTTTCAAAAGGGGCATGCTAGGCACACTAATAATATGTTCCAATACATGCCAAGTGCTAATTTGTGCCAAGCGCTAATGTATGTTAATGCATGCCAAAGTGTTTTAGGGCATGGTATTGAATACAAGGCATACCAACACATGTTAGTAGAGTGTTATGTTATGCTAGGGCCTACCAACATGTGCTTGGGTGTCCTAGTGATGGAAAGATGTTCTAGGTATAAAAATGTTCCAAGACGTCTAAGGTGCCAAGGAATGTTAGTCTGCCAAATCATGTTAAGATGTGCCAAGAGTGTTAAGGAGTTTTAGGTATCTCTCATTAATAGAATTGACAGAGCTTGATTATGTATTAGATAATATATTTCATACACACACTAGTGGAACTTTATCTAAAGGGAATTTCTTACATAATAAACCTAATAAAGATTAATCATGTATTGACTCATAGGAAAAATATATTCTCATTACTTGAGGTAAATGATACACACTAATTACTTATTAACAAATTGACTAACTCTAACCATTATGGCATTGGACACATATTGAAAAAGGCTCCACAACAATTGTCTAAAATCATTATCTTTTGACAAAAAATATTGTAACATGCACATATTGTCATAAAAAATTCATTGGAATTATCAATGATGATGAACATTTATTTTCCATCACCAAGAGTGACCAAAAAGAGCATTAGTGAGGGTCAATAAAAGATCATCACTAGAAGTGTCACCAAAGAGATAATTAGCGACTGGCTTTTAACAACGCTCACCAAAAGTGTCACCAAAAATGGCTTTGGTGACAAGCCTTAAAGGACCGTCACTATATGCACTTACAACAACGCTTTTTTAAGTATCATCAGCATATGCAACATTGGTGATGGCACTTAAAGGTCTGTCATAGGCATCACCCTCACCAATGACCTTTTTTGCTATAGTGTGACCTAAACCCTCTAGTTCAATGCCTATGGTTCTGAGATCTGAGCCACCTTTTCAGGGTAGCCTCTAGACCACCACCCTAAACTTCCTATAACTTTCTAGAATCATTATTAACATTACAACAATACTAAACATTTAAAATTTAAGCCAGAACTTGACCTAGACTGCCTAGAACAAAACAAACATTTTTTCAAACATATGGTAAGCATTTAAGTTGCATGTCATGAATGCATATCTGATCATAAATCTCTAAACTTAATCTAAGAATCCACAAGAAGGTCTAATTCCATCTTAATTAGCTGCAACAACACTTGTTAGCCCATGTTCTCATAACCCATTCAAATACTTATTTGATCATGAATAAAAGCCATAAATAGAGAAGATCATAGAAACATGCTTATAACCAACATATAACCACAGTAATAACCATGAAAAATTAGCCATCAAATCAACATAATAACAAGTAAAAATACTCATAGATAATAATATGAAAATAACTCTTATTAAGTTTACGCAACAACCAACCAAGTCAGGGACTTCCACGTACCACCCAACCATAGATTTAGTTGAACAAAATATTTCCTTCATCCAATCACCCCCATGCCATATTCGAAGCATGAATGTGGCATCCCATGGGATAAATCAAGATATAATCAAATAGGGAATCCATAGGTTAAACAACATCCACTCTCAAGCTACTTTGATCTCACCTAAACTGGTCTCGAAATCACCAAACCAAACTGAGCCTGGATGCCTCAGAATTTCTTCACCATACCTTGAGGAATTTTCTTGTCTTTGCCCACCTATCGAGGGCTTCCTAGAGAAAACCATCTCCACTCAGAACCCTTGGAAATTTTCCTAATACCACCTGACCTGATTCCAAAATGTTTTGGCAATCTAAAGCTCAACTAAGAATGAATCCCATCATACCATGGCTATCCAAGAAATGGAAAGGAAAGGATGATACCACTTCCAAAATAGGAAAAACCCATGCCAATGGCAACAAATGAACCAAATAAATAGATGCATGCACCATGCATTAACACCTCAGTTATGAAATCACACATGCAACTTGTTATCTGCAAAATCCTCTTGTTGAAGTTACTAATCCAACCTTCTCCTTACTTTCCTTTATTTGTCCCTTTACTTCCTTTTCTTTCTTTTACTTATCCTTTCTTGCTTTATTTCTTTCTACACTTGGAGCTCTCTCTCTCTCTCTCCTCTCTCTCTCTCTCATACACACACACACACACGCGCACACAAAATTGATCCAAGCCAAAAATGACAAAAAGTTATGTATTGATCCTTTGATGCGTTTTTATTATTAATGTATCCTTTTTCTTCATTTTCCTTCATTTTTCCTCTAATTTCATTAGCATTAAAATATGTGTCTCTTCACCTTACTTTTCTCCTATTTTCCTTTATTTTTGTAATTGAATGCCAATTATTTCCTCTTTTCCTTTTCCAATGCCTTTGCTAATTTCCATAGCAATAAATAAACCAAAAGTGATCCCCACTAAAGTGCTTTGAAAAAAAATCATCTTGGAATACGTATCCCATGACCTTGGTATTATTTTTCCTTTAATATCCTTTATTACATGAAACAAACCGGAGATTGTCACAATGACAATACATATAAATGCTATAACATAAATGAGTGAAATCAAGGTAACAATGACATAAAACTTTGAAACTGTAATTGCATGCACATCTCCCCCTAACCTTATTATAACTTGTCACCTTTTCTTGATCTTGAGGACCTGATCACGAATTTTAGGGTTTTGTACAAACCATCCTTTTGCATTTATTGGTCTACATCAACTGATCATGTTGCCAAAATGGTACCATACACTCCCCCTGAGGCTATGGAGGAACCATAGCTCTCTTAAAGTCACTTATAAATATGCATGAGGTAACAATTGACTGTAGTGGGTACTATTTGTGCCTACTTGATGGGTTTCTTATATTTATTCTTCCAAACCTTGGTAGGTTTCTTCTTGTAATGTGTGTTCTCTTCTATTTTTCTACTCAGCCTACTATGGTTTTGTTGCTCCTTTTCTTTTATCTTCTTCGACAAACTGAACAGTTTGCAATTTATTTCTATGTGACTAAGATTGTGACATGCATAGCATCTCACATGACGATGACATGAGGAAAGATGATCATATGTCATGCTAATCCCATTATATTTATGCTTTGAAATAATCATGCTTCTACTCCATGGACTAGACATGTAATCAAATTCCTTATTGGAAAACATGTTACATGAGAAACAATAACCAAAAAATGCATTAGTATACCTGATGGTCATTGACATCTTCTACTGTTAAAACTATTGATTAGATATATAATTTTCTCTCTTACATTTGGTTGCAACATCTCTTTAATTGTGACAAATCTAAATCTCTACATCATCCATCAAAGGAGCAAAGGCATTGTTGCTTCTCCTTTGACATTTGACAGATCTACCACAATATTCTCTTAGAGCGAATGCTCTTCTATTCATAGGTTCTCCTTGAGATTCTCTTCTTGGTTGCTACTCGATATGTTTCCTCTTTCCTCTTTTGTTTCTCTTGTAGGTGTCATTATCTGCTACAAGCCTTCTATGTGATGCATCATTTTTCACACATGCTTGTCTGCTAGACTCTCCCTTATGAAAGCCAATACTAGATTAGTTCAAAGGAGATATTTGGTTGCTAATCAGGCCATGCAAGGACTTGGTGCTCTTCACCTGCTCCAGAAAAATGTGTTTATGTTCTAGCTACTTCCTCATAGAAACCAATTCAGCTTCAACCTTTTCAATTTTCCCTTACTCTCTTTCAACTAGTTTCTCATGACATCCTCAAATCTTTTTGCCTCTTCTAAATGGGTATTCAAACTGATGATTTTTCCTTTAAGCTCAACCTCCTTTTCATCACAGATCTACAATAGTTTTTCCTAATATTTTCATGAACTTTTTATCTTACTTACTTCAATAGTAATTTTATGTATTTCATCAATAACTAATTCATATTTAGCTTGAAGGAGAATCAATCTATCACATTCATCAACTCAATTATTTAAATTAGCAATGCTAAAATTAGATCCATATAATGTATAACTCAAAATTAATTCATCAACATTTATAAATTTGGATCTGCCTCACTACAACACATTCAATTTTTTTAAGCCTTTATTTTATGATGTCTCCTCTTGATGATTAGTTGAGCCATTCACACTAGGGGGATGAGACTCATTCTTTTCCAAGAGGTTCTTCTTATTTTTATTTATGCTCTTCTTAACCTGCTCTCCATTTTTTCTGGTGTTGTTGCCTCCTTACATGATATTCAATTTGTACCCTATCTCTTTAGCAGATGTCAGATCCATTGTCTTCCCTAAATCTAGATTGTGGAGATTAGCATAGCTAACACATTTTGTTTGTGCATTCTATTGCATCACCTTTGGTGGGGAAATATATTGACCACAACCTTCACACACCACCTTCCAAATTTTGGATCCATAGGCTAATAAATCATATTTGAATTTTTATTTTCATACTTGAAAGTTTGCAATACTATTAAAAGAGACTCCTTAATGATCCATTCCAAAAAAAAAAAAACCAATTTTCACCAAATCTACCTGAATCTAGTTTCCAATAATCAAGCTACACTTGAAAGCACCCACTTTGATACTAATAGTTGGAAATCTTGAAAATACTAAGAGGGTGGGGGTTGGATCTAGTATTATATTGGATGGATTGCATTAATAATGTTTTTCTAGTTCTTTTACAAATTACTGAATCATTCATTGATTAACCAGCAATATAAATAAACATCGCCTTCCCGTATAATGAGCAACGTGTAAATATGAAATCAACACATGAAAACATGAACACATGAGAACATAAGATGTAAGATGGAAATCCTTCTAGGAGAAAAACCACCATCTTCTTGTGCTTGATTCTTATTCTTATTATTGAAAATTTTTGTTTTACATATGCACTAACCACCATCAATGTGCAAGCCACAACTTGCTATCATGTGAGAAACTACTTGCTCCATGCCACTACCTAGATAAAGCCACTAATTCGTAAACTTTATAGGCCACCACCTACTGGAAGCAACCATATTAGAACACTACCTACTGCAAGCTACTACCTGATGGATGCCCTAACACCCAATAGTTTTTCCAACCACCACTCCTAAGTTCTCAAGAAATAACGGGAAGGAAACCACCACACCCAAAATAAAAAATACACTACTTGCTAGCAAGCCATGCCTCTCCCACTGAAGACCCCAACCTTCAAGCTCTCGTTGACCCTTTTTCATGCATTCTCACACTAGGATCCATGTGCAACAAACTCAACAAATCTTGGCCATGTTTCATCCCATTTTCACAATGGGCCCATTCTAAACTTCATTCTTATCAACTGAATCAAAACACATATAAAAAACTCTCATTAACTGAACTATCCACTCACAGTCAATATACCCTAAAAATACATCAACAACATACAAACACCATAATGACTCAACCACCCTCTCTATGCAGTCGCATACACACAACTTACTAACACAAACTAATCTCTATAAAAGCATGCATTATAACCAGTAACTATACATGGAATTACATAATCAATACAAATCATAAATATGAGCTCTCAAGCTCTGCCATATTGCATCTTTGTCAATGATCTCCAATCCCTGCAATAACAACAATTAGCAATGCAATCACCAACAATATCAACCATAACCAACAATGCTCTATATCTTCTATTAACAAGATATTTATTCTCTTATATCTGCAAATAAGTCACTTGATATTGTCTCAATGCACATAGTCATATGCACTCTGACAATCCAAACACAATTTGATCTTGCTTAGCACATATTCTATTGAAGTTGCTCTATCACTATTGATATCTACATACAACACACTCTACAATGCTCAGCCATTATACTCAACCTCTAACATCTCTTCAACCCTCAACAATTTGTCATACACATTATCTAATCTCCGCACTAAGCTACTATGTCACTCCATGCACCATCTATTTATTTACACCTAATTGATCTGAACAAAATAATAGATGAGTGTGTACAATATCTACTTGCAGCTTCACTTCATTCATGTTCTATCTAACTCATCTCAATTCAAAATAAGGATATAAATAAGAAATGTCCCATTACTCCATATTGAAACCATTAACAAGATCAACTATATTTTGGATGGCCAAATCAATGGTACATTATGGACCAAATGAAGCCAATAGATTCCTAGGACCATATCAACATCATATCCACTAAATAAATGCATTCACATAAATTTCGATGACCAATTCTTCTCTCTTAGACTAGATCAATTGGTGAACGTTGAAGACTCAATCAAACGCTTCAATCGCTAACTTACCTTTGGAAAATTCCTTGGTTTTTTCCCATGTTATTATTTTCTTCATGTATAGGAGAGTGTCATGGACTTATAGTTAGTAGGCTACAACAATCTCCATTGGCTTACAACGAGCATAATGCATCATTACCTTAGTGTTGCTTTGTGATAGTGATCACACTGCATCACTCTTGTAAACTACAGGAAACTCAGGACACCATGACCCAAATCTCTACCAACTTCATCAACATCTTTCCATGGACCTGTACAACCTCCAAAACCTCTGTATACCTCAAGAACACATCAGAAAACCTTTGGTCATTATCACAAGTCCATCAATCCTATTGACATCAATAGCAACACAACTAGCTCCATATGACCCTCATTTTTTCATAATTTTGTCATCATCCATATATGTAAATGCTATCATAGCTACAAAAGTTCCAAGAAATATTTTTAAAGCTAATATGTCTAATATTTTGGTTTTTTTATGTGTTTTCTATGTAAAAGCAAGCTAAAATGTGAAAGTTGCATAATTTGAAATAATTTATAACTTTCCACCATTTTTGTAGCAAGATTATAGCTTAGTGTACTTCAAGGAACATATCAATAGAACCAAATATTGAAGAACATGGAGAAAAGCATCAAGATGGTGATCAACCTCTCAAATTCACCTAAAATATGAATGTGCCACTACTACAACTCGGTAAACGTTTCAGTAAATGAAACAAGCAGTGAAAAAATTGTATCGTAAGTACACAGAACATCATGGCATAACACTAAGGAATTATGATATGCATCATTTCAAGGATCAAGCATAGAGAATGGATATGAGATTTCATTGATGCTTACAATGGCCATATTTGGATCTCTAAGATCCATACATTGTTATGCAATAAAACAAAGTCTCATGCCATGTTCTACATTATAACATTAAGACTCTAAGTCACAACTATCTTGTTCTAATGTATAGCTATAAGATTCTGAAGTTTGTTACTATTATAGACTCTATAAATATTGTAGCTTCATTCACAAGAAGCAACAAGAATTAAATTTATGTCTTACTAAAGGAACTAGCATAGTTATATCATTCCTATGTGTAATGCACATCTAATTCAAGCTAACAGTTAGGTTCTAAGTTTTCTCCAAGTGCATACGACCACCAAGAGCCCCCCTATGCTACGACGTGCACTACTTCTTAACAAGTTTATTTCACAATGTGGTGTAGTATATCTTTCACATCCCAGAAGATGCTATGTTTTCAATAACGTCCCTTTACATTTCATAATTTAAGCATTTTAGAACTAGTCTCAATAGAATTCAAAGTTAGAATAAGCAATGTGATCACTTAAGATTTGTTTTCAATGTGCTTTGGATGAATTTCAATTTCAACAATGTGAACTTCGATTTCTTTTGAGTTTCAATATAATGAAGGTTGATCACATGAATCTTTTGATTAAATAGGAATTTATCTCTAAAGGATACAAACAATCATATTTAAGAATTTTGAGAGTTTGTTGTTAAAATCATATGAATTACCTATATGGAAAAGAGGATCTATAAGTGCTTTAGAACCATGATTATATTGAAATAGATAGTTGTCAATTTCTTTCATAGATTAGTATTCTTTTCAATGTTGATTTCCACTAGATAAATTGGACGCTAAGTCTTTGCATAAATTTTTCTTTACACTTCATCAGTTTACAAAATTAGATTGTTAAGATTAAAATGTTACAGAATTCTAGTACAGTTGAATTCACTGACAATATTCACGAACTATAAAATAATGATAGCCCATTTAAAATCCAAACACATGGATCAAAAACCAATAATGCATAATGAAGTAAATCAAAGAGGAAGACATTGAAGTTCTATCAAAGATACAAAAAGGAACATATGTTGTCATTAGTACCCAGGTTATAAATAGCATTAAAGTAGGGAAATTTTTAATTTCCTTCAGAATACCTCATTGAAAAAATCATATAAGTGTGTTAGAGGTGGGTACAACAATGGGAAATCAACAGGAAAAAAATCCTAGGAGTGGCAGTAGAGATTGCTTAGATTTGACTGGTGCTTAGAGAAATTAAGAAGAATCAGTCACCCACCTTTGGTGATTAGGTGAAGAAAAATGAGGGATCATCTGCAAAGCTATCTAATATAATAAAAGGTCCATAATGGGATTATAATGTTTAATAACTAGTCGTGCATAACTATGCTAATCTACTTGCATAAGAATGAAAGTGGGAGAGATCCTCTCGAACTATTTAAAATGATTTTGGAATCTTAAGGTTTCTATAGACATTAAGAAACACTAATTGAATTTTGTGCATATGATAGTATGTTAAGTTCCCTTGCAGAAGTAAATATAAAGGGAATAACTTGAATAGGTAAAATCAAGTCAAACACTGAATTAAAAAACACTACTAGCATGAGAAGATTTGGTTAGTTGAAAATATCTAACTACATAATTGACATGTTGGAATAAAAATTTAATAATATTGAAATGGTTGCGAAATTGAGATCTCATAGCTCATGCTTAAATTAATTTACCAAAAAATGATGTGCATTGAGACATTTGATATTCCTAGGAGTGCAACAGGGAGGGATCCTAACCTTCTAAGAGAAAGAAGATTGGGTCATGAGCTTGCTAGAAATTTGAGAAAACTTATTTCTTTATTTAATAAAATTTCTATTTGTATTCATATCATGAGATTCCTAATGATCTTGGAAGTATGCATTGCATAGCTGCATTAGAGGGAAGATGTGGATAAAGGATCAATTAAGGAGGGCTTGAATGGATCAACAAGAACCAAATAGGTAACAAAATCATAGCTATAGAAAATGGCTTAAGAAGAGGGTTTCCCTTAACTAAAATTTGTTCTTGGCCTATATATATATATATATATATATATATATATATATATATATATATATATATATATATATATATATATATATACATAAATGAAAATAGAAACTAGTATTGGCTCTATCTTAGGTAATACAATGATGTTTCTTAATGAATTCCATGTCTCATAGAATGTTCATATGGAAATCACGACATAGAGAACTCTTGCTATCAACTACCACATGAAAGGAAGTAGCGTTCTTATGCTTATGCTTATGAGACTTATTATGTGAATGATTGAAAACGAGAGAGGATGAAAATTATAATTTAAAATACATGGGTGTGAATTCCATGAAAAGAAATAGCTTCTAATAAGTTTGAGGAATTTTTGAGTCGTGGAATGAGTGGCATGACTCCCTCATCCTGTAAAACATAGTGAAAAATAATTACTCATAAATTTAGAGATATGTAGCTCAGTGTTAAAAGTGGTTAAGTAACTCTAAGTTTTGAACGTTCATATTGCTAGTATAAATGTTTCATTGCATTATAAAATGCTTAGAATGATTGTGATGCAAATATATAATGGCAATATAGTGTCATTAAATATATATGTAATCATTTGAAATTCATAGAATTATTGTGTATGTAATATTTTGAAATCACTTCAAGGGGTGTTGTAAATGTTGCAATGAAATGATTATGTGTATGAACACTTAGAACTATTTAGTTGATTGAAAGTTTAGCTTATATGACAGTGTTGGAATTGGGTCTAACATAGAATCCACCATGAAAGATAAAAATATCACCACTTGCAATGGAGTCCAACATCATAAAAAGTCTCATGTTTCTAAGATCTAGCTTTTGAATGAAGCAAAATTTAGGCAATTAAGATTTCTAATTTGAAATTTTTAAATATAGCTCATGCGAATTGAATGTGGTGACATAGGTGAAGTGACGAAGAAAATATATGAGGAAGAAGGCCATTTTGGTGGCATTGCAGCCCTATGACACACTTTGATTACCTCATTGAGAGTAAGTCATAAAAGGCAACTTGACTATAGGACTCCATGATCGATGTAGTAGAGCACGCTAGAAAAAAACTTGGTTGTAAGACTCAATTTCTTTAATAATCCTATGTGGGAAATCCGAAGACAAGAAGATCCCAAGGATGGGGGTTGCTTGTGCTTGGAGGGGTGAGTAGTTGATTAGAGAATAAATTTTCCATATGATCATTGTGATGTGAGTTTAAAAGGGCTTGTCCAATGCAAATAATGAGCTGAACTTGTTACCTGTGGAGGAAATGATGAAAAGAATAGCCATGCAAATAACTAATAGTTTAAAACATTACCTATTAGAATTTCAAAACACTTTAGAAAAAGAAAAGAAAAGGAAAAATGATGAATATTGATTTAAATTATTATGATTAATCTCTTGAAGACTGTATGCTTGTGATATAGGTTATACAATTATTTATCAAGGAAGGATAGGTTATGATGGTTATGATGTGATATCAAGATAACATAGAGAGACCATGATGAATTTGAGAATCCTAGGGACAAGGCCATTGCGATGAAACTGGAACCCAATGAATTAGGTATGTCCAAGAAAAAAATGAGCTGAATTTTTCCCTATGGATAAATTATTAAGCAATGGGAAATGAGGCAGGAATGTGCTAGAATTCCATATAATCTAGAGGTGACTACACCATGAATTATGCATGGAATTTCTTGAAATGGGAACTAAAGGCATGGAAAATTTCACTTATGTAAGAGATGTAATTCTAAAGCTCAGTTTTTGATTCTTTTCTCTATTTATAGAACATCGAGGATAATGTTCCTTTAAGGGGTGGGGGTTGTGATAACCCACATCTATCATTTCTCTTGTAATTTAAAATAACAATTTCGCCAACATGGAGGACATGGTTAGATAAGGTAACAAGTTTTAGATGAACATAATTTAGTATTTAATTATTTAAGTCAAAATTAAACAAAAGAATGCCTTATGGATCCATTTTCTAAGGGAAAATTGGTTGTGTTCCTTGAAATCCATGAACCCGGCTAAATTAAATCATTGATCCATTGGTTCAAGGTCAATTGAAATCCCTGATAGCAATGCGATGAGATACAACAAAGGGAAGAGTCGATTGGATATCATAGAATTAATGAGATTGGATTGAGGTAGTGAGGGGAACATAACCATGCCCACTCCCCCTTACAGATCAAGGAGACAATGAAAGAAAGAGGGTAGTTCCCAATTCCCTGAGTAGATTGAGAGAAACAAAGGAGCACTTTCATAGATATAAGAAGGGATGTGGAGGAAAAAATATATATGTACAGAAAAAGAGAAACATAGGTTTTTCATATGTGTCTTATCAAATTGATGTTGTCCATCCAGGGATCCTTTTGACTATGTTCTTCGGTTAGTCATTTGTTGTGTGAGGGTGTTGGCTTCCTTTCTCTCGCTAGTTCTTGTGCATGAGTTTTATTTCTCTCTATCTTTCTACTAGAAATAAGAGGATGTTCAAATATTAGCATGGAACTATGGAGCAATGAATGTAGACGACACAGAAATTGTGGAGTTTAGTGATGAGTCATGTGTCTGATTTGAAATGTTGGGAAATAGATGAAGCCCAGTGAGTGAGCTTGGAGAAGAGTAGTTCACTACGTTGTTTACTACTAGAGAGTAGTTGATAAACCACCTGGATAGTGGACTCCATATATGATTTTTTTCCAAGCTTTGGTGTGGATTTCCATTGAGCAAGAATCCCCTCAGAATTTGGATTACCTAAGGTTGGGTGGAGAGTGGAAGTCAATCCTCCAATTTCCATCCATCTTAACATACTCATATAATTCTATTATCCTTATATATTTGAGTTATGAAAAACAATGTTTCATGTATTTCATATGTCTAGTACAAGCTCTTACATATCCCTAAATGTTAATGGATGGTTGAATGGTGTTGTTCTCTATTATGGACATAATTGGCATGAAATATATTATGTTTATGGAAATGATAAATGATTGGACACTGTTATCCAATATTGTGTTTATTGTTGATGTTTTAAATATGTGCATTGTTCTGTTTCACTTGACTAGTATGCTTGAGGAAGGGAATAGGATATGCACTCAGTGGAATTATGTTTTTTCACTAGAGGATCTATAATACCTCGTGTATTGTTAGTATCCTTGAATGCTTTAACTATGGATATTTCTACCATACTCATGATTTCATATAAACTTGCATGCTAGGAACTGAATAAACACTTGGGTTTTGTTGATAGTTGTATAGATCATAAATAAGGTGGTATATTATAGGTTTACATAGAGGGATGTTGCTATGGATGACAACCCTAATTGTTTGAATGTTTAGAGCTTTTAATTTTATAATAAATGGACCGTAATTCTCCTTGAGGAGATATACAAGCCTGTGTTTTTCATCATTAGTTAATTGGTCAATTAATTTCCCCTAAACATGTACACTATCCCACATAGGGTCAACAAAGCGAGATTACCTATCATGTTTTTACTTGTACAATTTGAAATTTGTGTGAAGTTGGCTTTTGGTACCAATTGTCCCCTTTCTTAAATTTTGGATTATGAGTAATTTGGTACCCCACTCATAACTAGTTATGGTTAACACATCTTTGAAAAGGTGGAGATCGATCCTGAAATACAACCATTATGGCCTTAGGGACAATTGAATGAATCAAACAAATAATTCATTGATATACACCAGTGTCACAAAATGTCAGGATTGGGCACATCGAGCTCTTGAACTTCGGGCCTTTGGGGCATTCAAATAAATTAGGAAGAGAATAGCTTGATAGACCTTAGTGCCAAAAAGTGCCAACGGTAGGCCCATCGAGTTCTTTCCCTTTAGGGAATTCTATTAAATTAGGCAAAGAATGGGCCAATAAACCTTGATGTCGAAAGGATATGGGGGTGGGCCCATTGTGCACTTGACCTTTGGGCCTTATGGGCATTTGAATGGATTAAGTGGAGACTAGGCAAATAAACCCCGATGTTGAGATGTGTCGAGGGTGGGCCCTTCAAGTTCTCAGTCTTTGAATCATGGTACTATAGAGATATCGCCTGGGATAGTCCCTCATCATTACTTGATGTGGATCAGGGTGGGCCCTAACAAGCTCTCGACCTTCTGGCAGATTGGTTGAGAAATGAGGTTTGGGATAACACAACTGGTGGAACCACGATTCAGTATGACATGGTCAAGAGAAGTCTCATCGAGCTTGCTTTCAAGCCACAAGAGTAATGAAACCTAGTAGCAGAAGAATGGAGCCAAGGATCCTTGTCTGGAAAGTTATTGATTGGTGGATCCTAGGCCAACCATCGGTCCTCTACCTTCAACCTGTCCACAATGGATAAGTTCTTGAACATGTGGAGAAGCCAATATGCCATGATGGGGGCACCCTTCGGGCGCACATAGTGTTGGCATGGCAATGCCATGTGCACTAGGTGGAGGTTACAAGAGAGTCATGCGTTGTTGTAGAGATGACAGGTCCCTTCTTAATTGGTCAACCTTTGAACCGAGCATAAATTTCAAGTTGAGACTCATATTGAGGTAAACATTATATTGTCGAAAAGCCCTCATCAAGATAAGCATAATGTGGTATTAGTTTTGATATTTGATGACTTTCATCAAAAGAGGTTGTGTAACCCAATATTCATAACAAACCTTGAGGATTGATTTAAACGAGATAACCCTCCCATGGTTCGGGATGTTCAAAGTGGTGGGAGGTGGTTAGAATAACGATCCAATATATATTACTTAGTGAGATAATGAATTGAACATGTAATTTTGTGCTAAATTATGGGTTAAGGGGGAAATGGGTGTTTGTGTCTCACTAATGTCTTTGAGATGGGAGGATGTTGGATAGTGTTTCTAGGCTTCCACCTAGAAGGATGAGGCCCTCTTAATAGGTCGCACCTGACATTTTGTTGGAACATATAACCAACCTCCTAAAATTTACCAATGTCAAAGTAGTTCACATAGTGAGCTAGAATGTTCAACCCACAATTTTCTAAGGAAATATAAAGGCACCTACCTACTATTATAGGTGGATTTATCAAAATCCATAAACCACCTATTTATCGAGCTAGCTTTAAAATGTTGGTAGATGATCTAGTCTATATAAATATATTTTTTATCACTAAATATTGTGTTTTACTTTTGGGGTTCTTAAATAACATCATCAAATCTTATTTTCAAATGTGTAAATATCTTACATACTCTATATTGTCATGTAATATTCAAACATTCCTGCCTTATAATTATAAATATGTGATAATTTGTTTTAGGCATTAACAATAAAAAGAAATCATGGTACCTAATAATGTAGCTAATAAATGATATGATCTATCTCTGGTCATTCATAAATATTGTAATAGAGATCTTAATGAACTAAGCTCTACATCAATTTCAAAATTTGTGTTTCATCAATCTCAAATTTTGTGTTTCATTGTTCTGACATAAGCTTAATTGATTATCATTTAATAATAATAAGTTTAGACTTTCTTTAAATATGGCTTCGGCATAATTTAAATATATTGCATTACAGATGAAAAATATGTTTTTATTTATTTTTATAATTAAAAAATTAAAAAATTTAGCAAACCTACCTCTAATCATTAAAACAGGGAATCAACTTCTGTACTTAAACACTGTTATAATGCCTTCTTAATAACTCAAAAGTCTATATAACTCGCTTTTCAATGAAGTAACAACACAGTTGGCCATGTGCATGGATTGAAAAGCATGGCTGAATATGCTGCAGATAAGCACAATAGTATGTACTGAACTTATTTTGATGGTTGATTTTCAAAATATTTTTGAATATCACAGAATGTGAGTCAAGCAATTGAATTTGTCTATGTTTCTCAAATTCAAATATATTTCCAAAATATACCATCCATAATTTGAGATATTCCCAAAATATACCATCATAAGAATGCCCCATGAAAGTTCCTAAAAATGAGAAAACCTTAAGTTGAAATCCTTTTACTTTATAGGACAAGCCCACAAAAAACATTAGATATAATCACACTTAAGTATTTATTTGAAGCCGAACTCATTCACATGTATGCACATTCAGTGCTTGTTGTTTGAAGGAGGATTTGTTCGGATACCTTGAACTGCTTCCAGTTTTTACTTTAGAAACATGTCAGAATATATTTAGTTTTGCGTGTTGTGTCAACATTTTGCCTCACTCATCCTTTACATGTATGTGAACTGAATATCTAATGCCGCTGTCCAGGACAAGAACCATTTACAAAGAAAGAGAGTGCCCTGCCTCAACATTTGCAAGGAAAGCAGAATCTTACCTCAATTTCTTTCAATCTTTTAAACAGAAATGATATATCATATAAAGCGGACTGATTCTTTCTAAAGCATCTATCTCTAGTCATCCTATCTGACTAGAATGGCGCTTTTTCCATGGTCACACAATCGGGTTTTACTACTTTAAAGTTTACAGTTGAATATCGTACATTTTCTTTCTTAAAAATAGCATGTGTACATAAAAGTAATTCACGGGCAAATTTTCCCTTCAAATTCTATTGGAACTACTACACACCTACATGCAGAATCTTAGTTAGAGCATGGGACTGCATGCAAGATTCCTTTTGCATGTTGGAACTACTACACACCTACATGCGGACTCTTAGTTAGAGCATGGGATTGCATGCAAGATTCCTTTTGCATGATTTACTCCTTGATTTGCTCCTTCTTTAACTCCGCAACTGACTAGTTATCTCTGGAACTTGTTGTAGGTGTTGAGTCTTCTCATTGATCACCACTATAGTGCATTACCTTGGGTTCCTCACCCAGTGATGCTATATCATGAGCATTGTAACATATTTTCGAATGAATCATTCTTTTCTTCTTTCGATTTTCTTTTAGTGTTTTTGCTCTGCAAAGCTATGTGTTCAACCTTTACTAGCTAGATTCATCTGTGCAGGTTTTCTAACACATTTACATGGTATCAGAGCCCACAGGTTGCTAGATAAAAGGTGCAATAGTACTTTATTTTGCAAGTATTACAGCTTGGATATCGAAGATTGATAGAAAAATGGAGTTTCCCAAAGCATCGATCCTAACACTGTACAACTATCATGAATGGAAGGACCAAATGGCTCAATACCATCGTCATAAAGGGTTGTACAGGATTACCATGGCTACAGAAGTGGAACCCACTTCAGCCATAGAGAAATCCAAGTACCTCAACCGTATGGATGAGGCCCACGGATCCATATGCATGTGCATCTCTCCAGAGTTGCAGTTTCATCTATCTGCTTGCAATACTCCCAATGAGATTTGGAAAAAGGTTGAAGATCTCTATGGGAAACAGGATGAGATGAAAGGAAATATGCTTGAAGTGGAGCTGCTATCATTGGATCCACGGAACTATGATAGAATTCAAGACTTCTTCACCAAATATAATGATCTATCGCTGCAACTCAAGGGTTGTGGAATTGACAAATCGAAGGAGGAGAGTCACCAAGTTCTCTCTATTATGTCAAAGCTCGGACCGGAATACTCTGTCTTTGTGTCTACATTTCATTCAGTAAGGCTCGCAACAGGTAAATCCTACACTATGCCTTCTCTCAAAGAATTTATGGAGTCCCTTATTTTTGAGCAAGATAAACTCATTGGCATGGGGAAAATCAAAACTCCAAAAGCACATGCACTTACTGTGCATGATGGCAGCCACAATAAAAATCATAGATCTGATTCAAATCAGAAAAATCAGCAGCAAAAAGACAAAGGAAAAGCACATTCCCATCCAAAGAAGGAAGGGTACACCGAGCCCTTCAATGACTCCTCCGGCTCGAGAAATGAGAAAGGGAAGAAAGGAAACAGATGCACCTACTGTCAAAGAGGATTCCATCCAGAATCCTCTTGCATGAAGAAACAAATTTGTCAAATGGCAGAAATACTTCAGAAGCACAACCTTGGGGACCACATCCCTCAGGGCGCCAAGAAGAAAACTGAGGATCCGCCACACGGGAAAGGTAACAATTTTCATGCTTTAGTTGCAATTAATTCTTCTCTTGATGCATGGATTATAGATTCTGGTGCATCACATCATATGGCTACTGCAAAGGAAGTCTATTCCTCTTTGGATGCATGCAAAGGACCTCCCATCCTCATGGGAGATGACTCACCTATTGAGGTCACCGGAAAAGGTAGAGTGGAACTTTTACACGGAAGCTTTGAAGATGTGCTTCATGTTCCAAAACTTTCGGTAAACCTGCTTTCAGTTTATCAGATCACTCATTCCGACACTGGAAAGAGAGTGGAATTCACACCAGATGTAGTGAACATATATGATCTACATAGCAGCGCCAAAATTGCAACTGGTGAGGTAAACAATGCAGCCAGACTGTATCCATTTTCTGAATTTATTGAATCTGAATCCTCCCTATTGCTTACACATGTTGATGATAGTAGTAGGCTTTGGCACAAGAGGTTTGGTCACTTAAATTATAGGTATATGCAGCAGCTAAGCAAGAATGAGATGGTGGAAGGCTTGCCAAATATCAGTTTCTCCAAAGGAGTTTGTGAAGGGTGTGTTCTTGGCAAACATCCTAGAGAAAAGTTTGACATCGGCAAGACTCACAGAGCATCCTCTCCTCTAGATCTGATCCATAGTGATCTCATGGGACCTTTTCCTCATCCTTCCATCAACAAAGCAAGGTATGTGCTTACATTTATTGATGATTTCTCACGATATACTTGGGTGTATCTTCTCAGGAACAAATCTGAAGTTTTTGAGCACTTTGAAGATTTCAAAGCACTAGTTGAGACACAGTCAGAGAGAAAGATCAAAGCCCTCCGTACAGACAATGGGGGGGAATATGTTAACACAACACTTCGGAACCTTTGCCTTCAGTCCGGCATACAGTTGCAGTACACAGTTCCATACACTCCGCAGCAGAACGGAGTTGCTGAGAGAAAGAACCGATCTCTCAAAGAGATGGCTTCCTGCATGTTGCATGCCAAGTCACTGCCTCATAAGCTCTGGGCTGAAGCACTTAATTGTGCTAACTACATCCAGAACAGATCTCCTCATAGGTCTATCAAGGATCAGACCCCCTTTGAGGCTTGGAGCGGCACTAAACCAGAGGTCACTCACCTACGTGTTTTCGGCTCTCGAGCATGGGCCCGTATCCCCTTTGAAAAGAGGAAAGCTCTTGATCCACAGAGCATTGAGTGCATCTTTGTTGGATACCCTGATGGTGTGAAGGGATATCAACTCCTGATTCCCTCTACGGACAAGCTTATCATTGAGCAAAGTGTCAAATTTGAGGAAAGTCTCTTGCATGCACCTCAAGCACCGCATGCAGACACTTTTTATCTACCTCATGTCCGAGATGATGACTCAGTGCACTCAAATGTAAATACAGATCATGCAGATGCTGAGGAAGAGCATGCAGATGCAAAGACAGAGTCTTCAAATACAAATCTAGTGCATGCAAATGATGATCCACATCCAAGCCCAGATCGGGCTTCCAACAGTGAATCATATTCCCCTATCATAAATCAGAGAACAAGGAGCTTACGTGAGATATATGCATAAGACCAACCAGCTGCTAGAAATGGTCTTGTGGGGGATAATTCTGATCTGCAGAGGACTAGCTCAGAGTTTATTGAGCCTCCTCTTGTCCTCACTGCCACTGAACCATCGCCCTCCTGGCATTGTCATTTGGTTCAGTCTTCTAATCCACAGTCTTATGCTGAGGCTGCTAGGCATACATCTTGGGAGTCCGCCATGGAGGAGGAGTATAACTCCCTCCTCGAGAACCAGACTTGGGATCTGGTCCCCCTTCCTTCAAGAAGGAAACTTGTCTGATGCAAATGGGTCTACAGGACCAAGAGTGCTGCAGATGGGAAAATCACCAGACGGAAAGCAAGGCTAGTAGCCAAAGGCTTCCAACAAGTGCATGGCATTGATTATGACGAGACCTTTGCTCCAGTAGCAAAGATGGATTCCATACGCCTTACACTTGCCATTGCTGCTGCCCAGTGGTGGGAAGTACATCAGATGGATGTGAAGAATGCCTTTCTTCACGGAGACCTATCTGAGGAGATCTACATGGAGCAGCCACATGGTTTCATTCAGGATTCATCTTTCGTCTGCAGACTGAAGAAATCTCTCTACGGCCTTAAGCAGGCCCCGAGAGCTTGGTACGCGAAGATGGATTCTTTTCTCTTATCACAAAACTTTGAAAGATGTAAGTCTAATCCGAATGTTTACATGCTTAAGACACATGATTCTCTTCTTATCTTAGTTTTGTATGTAGATGATCTCCTAATCACTGGCAGCTCGGCTTCAGCCATTGCTACAGTCAAGAGAGCCTTGCATGATAGGTTCTTGATGACGGACATGGGTCCATTACAGTTCTTTCTTGGTCTTGAGATCAGCCAGAATGCCACAGGCATCAAACTCTCTCAGGCTAAGCATGCACGGGATCTCCTCAAGAGATTTCGCATGACTGACTGCAAGCCAGCACCGACTCCTTTTCTGTCTGTGGTCCACCTTGAGGATGGAGGTGACACTCCATTAGTTGACAGCACTATCTACCGACAGCTAGTGGGGAGCTTATTGTACCTCACCCACTCCAGACCAGATCTCTCATATGTAGGTGGGGCAGTTTCCAGATACATGCAGGAGCCGCATGAGCTACACTGGAATGCTGCCAAGCGCATCCTCCGATATGTGCAGGGCACCATCACCTTCGGGATTCACTATGCAGTAGGCACTGCATTGAATCTCCTTGGCTTCACAAATTCTGATTGGGCGGGAGACAGCATTGATCGCAAGTCCACCTCCGGATATTCACTCAGTCTAGGATCTGGCCCTATCTGTTGGTCGGCAAGAAGCAGGCTGCTATTGCTCTCTCTTCAGCCGAGGTTGAGTACCAAGGAGTAGTCAACATCACCATTCAGGCTCTGTGGCTACAGCACTTCCTCACTGAGTTGGGCATCCAGTTCCACCAACCCATTGTCATCTGGTGTGACAACCAGAGCACTCTCAAATTTTGCAGGGATCCATTACAGCGGCAGCGGACGAAGCACATAGAGATCCATATGCATTACATCAGAGACTTAGTACATGATCGGGTCATTGATTTGCAGTTTTTTCCTTCAGCAGAAAAGACTGCAGACATCTTCACCAATACATTCACTGAGCAGAAGTTTCGCTCTTTGCGCGATCGTCTTGGAGTGAAGGACATGATTGCTTAGCAACTGTATTTTTCTTCCTCTTTTCTTTTGATTACATTTTATTTTGAGGGGGATTTTTTCCCACGATGTTTTCCCTCTTTCCTCAATTTTAGTACAAGTTGCACTGTATTTTGGGTGACCTTTTGCCTTAGTTGCCAGGGCCCATTTTCTATTTTTCCCCATAGTGGTGTTCAGGGGGGGTGTTGGAACTACTACAAACCTACATGCAGACTCTTAGTTAGAGCATGGGACTGCATGCAATATTCCTTTTGCATGTTGGAACTACTACACACCTACATGCGGACTCTTAGTTAGAGCATGGGATTGCATGCAAGATTCCTTTTGCATGATTTACTCCTTGATTTGCTCCTTCTTTAACTCCGCAACTGACTAGTTATCTCTGGAACTTGTTGTAGGTGTTGAGTCTTCTCATTGATCACCACTATAGTGCATTACCTTGGGATCTTCACCCAGTGATGCTATATCATGAACATTGTAACATATTTTTGAATGAATCATTCTTTTCTTCTTTCGATTTTCTTTTAGTGTTTTTGCTCTGCAAAGCTGTGTGTTCAACCTTTACTAGCTAGATTCATCTGTGCAGGTTTTCTAACACATTTACAAATTCCAAACATGTGGCATCTCTTGATTGCAGAAAGGGAGCGTTTTTTAAATATTTAAGTTCAGTCGGCGAATGTTGATCTTGATGTGACTCTGGATCCAATACCGCCTCGTTCTTGCAGAGAATTTGTTACACATGCACCTGGGTATAGTTATAATAATATGTAGCTTTTGGGCTAGATATTGTTGCTACGATGGATATCTGGTGGCATTCGCCAGGAGATGCACTGGAATATTGTATACAATATCTGTGTTTCTAACCAATGGGATTCGCATGAACATGAGAAATAAACATAATAAGCTATAGAAATTCCACATGATGCTGTGTCTATTACGCAGGGAACAATGCGACGATCGCACTCGTTACCACCACCCACTTTTACTCACTAAATCTATCTCAAAATGGTCGCATATCTAAGTGAAAGGTACGTAGAATTTCATAAAAGTGGCCATCATAAAAGAACAACTTTCAGATCCGATGAGATTTGTAACATATAAATATTTCATAAAATATAACATATAAACTTCATAGCGAAATAAGTTTATGAGAATATTAATTAATTATCATAATAAATTTAATTGGTTATGATATAGTCATAATATTGGTATATGGTTTTATTGGTATATGGTTTTGTTTGTTTATGGTGTTGAAGCTTAGGGATGGCATATGATGAAATTTAAAAAAAAAAATTAAGATTATTTATTTTAATATGCATATAGTGTTTAGTGAGTATAGTACAAATATTGTTTTATATTTTCTTATTATATTAAGTAAATATTTTGATTAAGTTAAATTAAACAAAAATAAAAATAAAGTAAAATTAATAATTATAATTACAATTATAATTATTAATTAAAATATTTTGACTATATCAAATTATATTTAAGAGATTTGATACCTATCTTAATTGATTTAGGATAGATTTAAGTTGGTAATATGCCTAATATAGGTCAGTATAATAGATCTAGGCTAGTAATATGCTTAATATAGCTTAGTGCAATACAAATTGTTTTCATGTATTTTCTTCTTATATTATGTAAATATTTTGACAAAATCAAATTAAACCATAATAATAATAATAAATTAATTAGAATGTTTTGATTACATCAAATTATATTTAATGGATTTGATATCATAATTGATTTGGAGTTAAGAGATAGTAATATACATAAGTTGATTTTCACTTAATTGTAAGTTAATAAATAATTATTAAATCATCAAATAATAATAAATTTGTTATTAATTAAAAATTTCCAAAAAAAATAGCTCATAATCTATATAATTTATATATTCTTGCTAATTAACTTTACTTGTAATAAATTTACATTAAATCCAAATTCAAATATTTAACAAATACAAATAAACATAGTTAAATTTTTAAAAATTCAATGAACTCATCATCCATCACACCACATAATTGTTTTCATTTAATCAAAACATCTTAAAAGCTACTTCACCCCAAGAATAAGTGTACATATCTTTACTCACTGCACCTGAAAAACACACCACATAATTGTTTTCATTTAATCAAAACATCTTAAAAGCTACTTCACCCCAAGAATAAGTGTACATATCATTACTCACTGCACATCAAAACATCTTAAAAGCTACTTCACCCCAAGAATAAGTGTACATATCGTTACTCACTGCACCTGAAAAAGGTAAAGTATCATCTGTGTTTTAACACCATAGTTATCTTAAGTACATTTGTTTTAATCTTTTCATTTTTAGGATGATAGTTGCATTTAATTATACTATTTTACTTTATCATGTTTTATAGTTTCTTTTTTATTGTACAATATTCTATTCATCCCTATGACATTTATATTAGTTTCTTTCTTATTGTACAATATTCTATCCCTATGGCATTTATATTAGTTTTTTTTTCTTATTGTACAATATTCTATTCACCCCTTTGGGGTTTATATTAGTTTTTGGTACTTCACATTTTCATCACTATAGCATTTACATTATTAATTGGTACTTTACATTTTTAATTACTATAGCATTTACATTATTCATTAGTACTTTACATTTTTTATCACTATGTCATTTACGTTATTGGTTGGTACTTCATATTGTCAAAAATAAATTGATTAAAAATGAAAACATATTTTCTGATGTAAAATTATTTTATTAAAATATGAAGAATTTTTAACTGTTATTTATATTTAATATTTATATATTAATTTTCAAAGTATATAGATATTTTCATATTTATAATAATTTTATATTAAAAAATTATAATTATGATTTTGAATTATAATAAAAGTATTATTTAGAATTTTTTGAAATGAAAAATATATTTATATATTAGCATTTTGAATTATTTTAGTTTTTTAAGTAATTTAATTGAGAAAGTCTTGAAAATAAAATATTATATACTAAAAATTCAAAATTCAAATTTAAATATTTATAATAATCTTATATCATTAAAATAAAAAACCCACCTATTTTTGTAATCACAAAAGAAAATATTTTAAATTATTTTCCATGTCCTATAACATAAAAATATATTGCAGTTACCCATTTACAATAAAATTCAATTTTATTTTATTCCAAAAAAAAATATATACTAAACTTTTAAAATTGCAAATTCAATATATTTAACTAATATAAATAATTATTGACTTTCTTCTACTTATTTATTAAATACAGAAAACTACCATCCACATATTGTCACCATTCATACATACACATTATGGAGCTTATATGTTTCTACTTTTCCTAATTAGTTCCCGAAAACTATCATCCATATATTCTCAGATACATACATCCACATCATGAAGCTTATATGTTTCTCCTTTTCCTAATTAGTTACCAATCCATCGGATAAAAATAATGTCGTGCCAGAGAGTGTCTATTTCTACGGATTTTTGAAATTGTCATTTAAGAATTTCTTAGTTGAGGAGGATTTCTTCGTTCAACCTTATCAACATAGTGCAGAGTCCTAGAACACCATACACTTTAGCAGCAACAAGCAGGCCCATAATATTTTACACGTTTCCTTTACATGAATAGAACCCATAATATTTTACACGTTTCCTTTACATGAATAGAATAAGCAATAGATTCATGTAAAACCACAGTGACAACTAGTTATACAAATGAGAAAAAATATTAGTGTGAGGATTCAACGCCGCTGCTCATGACAAGAAACGTCTACAAGGAAAAGAGGCAAACGAGAGGCTTACCTTGATTCCTTTTAAAGTGAAATATTAAATCATATAAAGCGGGTTGATTCTTCCAAAGACATCGATCACATGTCTACCTTACTGTCTCCCTCCAATGGTACTTTATCCAATCATCTGTTTTCTTCACGGTTACGGAATCAACTTTTACTACTTTAAAGAAAGCGAAGTAAACATTGTACATCAACGGTTTTGCATATAGCATTCGTGCATAAAATAAATTCATGGCAAAATTTTCTCTTCAAATTCATGGCATATGGAATCTTGTAATTGGAGGAAAGGAGAGTTTTTTTGAAATCTATTCACAACTATTAGTCTTGATGTCCTGATTGTGGATTTCTGGAATCTTTCAGAAATGCCACGGCAACGCTTCTATCCTACGATTTTAAAATGTTCCCGAAATCCCGTCTAAATGTGGCTCTCGATTCATCGCCAAAATGTGGCTCTCAATTCATCGCCAACTCGTCCAGAGATTTTGTTGTACATATATATATATAGATATTTTACGGGGCTGGGTGTTGCTACGATGGATATGGGTTGGAATCCACGTCCTTTTGCTGTTGGCATCGGAAGGTGGCCATGAGATACACTGGAATATTGTGTATTCTCTGTGTCCTTTTAATATTGTGTATTGTCTGTGTCTGGGATTAGCATTGAGAAGGTCAGAAATAAACATAATAAGCTGTAGAAATTTCATATGGTAGCGTGCCAGTGTCAAAGGAAACAATGAGAGGGCCATAGATATTAGTGAATCACCGCCACCGCCCTCTTTTACCGACTAAATCCATTATGACTGGACAGGACATATAAGACACCCGTGAGCTAAGTAAAGTAGGGTATCATAATTGGAAGATTAGGGAATTCCATGAATTAAGGATGCCACAATTAGCCGTGCACGATTATGTTAAACAGTTCATAGGACTGTTGGAATATGTCTCAATTTCGGAAAATGAAGATATATTTTTTTCTTACTGGATGGTTGAAATAATAATTATTCCTTACTGGATGGATGGTATGAAGAGTTGAGTTACTGGATGGTTGAAATAATAATTATTCCTTACTGGATGGATGGTATGAAGAGTTGAGTTGAGTGAAGTTAAGAAAAACAAATCGAGTTTATGTACGAATAGAGTGTACTCAAACATGCCTGAAGTAGGAGAGAAGTGAAGACTAGTTAGAAATTGCATGATATTTGTTGCGTCATTGTAATTTATGGCAAGCCAACAGCAGCAACCAGGGTTAATAATAACTTGTGCATATATGTTCATCAGTGCCTCTAACCAACAGCAAGTTGTATTATAGAGCTAGAGAGTTTGAAAATAACAAAGTTTATTCGTGGCGGCCGAGTGATAAGCCATAGCTTGCTGATTTTTTCTAAACAGAGTGAAGGCCGAAGCCCTAAGTGCATAAAACTCCATCGTTGCGTTCTCGGGGAAGCGAGCGAGTCGTCCCATCGCTAATTAAAGAGAGCCCCCACTCTTGCAGCTGCTATAGCCACAAAGTTCATTGGAGTTGAATGTCTACACTACCGTGAGCCTTGAAAAGCCAGATTGCCTTGATAAAAGGATTTCTTAATGATTGATTATTTTGGCAATTTGTGTGGGTATCTTTCAGTCATCTGAAAAACTCTTCTTTAGTTTGAAAATAGCTTTCCAGTGGGTTTATTTGGTATGTTAAAACTATTTATTAAAAGAGCTTATAAAGACTAAGGGAAAGTTTTAAAAGGTTTTGAAAATTTTTTATGGGTGGCTTATTAAAGGATGTTTAAGTTTGGAGATTAGGTTTGTTTTTTTTATATTAAAAGAAAAGTACTGTGTTGTTGTAGAGGTGGACTGTTCTTTTTTAATTGGTCCAATTTTTAATAAGCATAATTTCTGATTTGAGATTTAGATTAAGGTAAATATGATATTTATAGATAACAGAGGAATAATTCATTTATAGAGTTTATCTAACCCAACGTTTCAGACTTCCAAGTGAGTCCATCCTCAAGGGATATGCCAATTGTTTAAGAGGAGATTAATAATGTCTCATAGAGCTAACCTTAAGTATATATATAGTTTATGGAGAGGATCAATATGAAATGATTGAGTCAGCTAGGGTTATTAGTTATCTTGGGTAGAATTACACATTTTTAAATAGTTTATTAATATATTAACAAAATTGAGGTTTAGATCTTTAGTGATTTAATTAAAAATGGTGATCCTATTATAAGTGATATTTTAATTAGATTTAATATTACTAACCAACATAATATATTGATTTAATATAAAATTAGGGTTAATTAGTTATTAGAATTGTTATGTTTCTTTATCAATTTATTTAAATCATGAATCTTATTACAATCTTTTAATTTTAAACCAATCGATTTCTTATGAGGTTATAAGATTATAATTAATAATATACAAATATTATGTAAAAAAAATTAAGTTTCATTGTATTGAGTTGTTTATTAGAGGTATTATGATTGTTTAGTATTTTCTTATAAAATTAAAAGAATGACCCTTTAGGATGAGCAAGTCTTATGGAGATTATTAGATTAATTCAATAATTTCGTCTATGAATTATGATTAAAGTATTTAATTAAAAATGGGGATTCTATTAATATGATTGACCAATGTCCTGGATGCGGGTGAGAATGGAAGACGATGAAGTGGCCGCCAACTGGGTTGGCGCATGGAGAAAGCACATGACCTCCCACAGGACGACATAAGGATCCAAACATGGCATTTACCACTGCTATAAATGTGCCTCGAGCGATTACTACCACCGCTTTGATAACCGATGCCAACCTCGGCTCGAAATCACGATGGGCTCTTTGGAAAACACCACCTTTGCTCCTGCCATTCCTCCTCTGCAACCACCAGCCATTACTCCTCTGCAACCTCGGCCCCTGCATTGCCTCTACCCTCATGCAGTGGCGGTGCCCAGCTCCCACACCACCACTGGTAGGCGGTGTAGTCTTTACTGTTGTATAGATTTTGGCTTGGGCATCCATTTCACCCATAGCCTGAACCTGCAAATTCTCATTCCCTCGACCTTGGTAGCTCATTCCTCTGTAGATTTGTCTGGTAATCCCACTGCAACGCAGCAGTCCACTGAGCCTAATTTGGACCCAAACTCGCCTCCAATTGTGGAATGTATGGTGCGCCATAGGATGTGCAGTCAAAGAGGAGGGAACCAAGGGAGCTTGAGCCACTCCAGGCACTCTTTTGCTTTGGAAACAACCTCCTCCTTGGCTGAGTAGAACACTGGCTGCTACCCCAACACACGTAGTGGCAGAGGTCGTTTCCACTCGGGAGCCTCTGCTACGCCTCCCTCAATTTCAGGCCCTTCTACCAGAAGCACTCTGCCTGCCCCTCAGCCTCAGTCCCAGAATGCTGAATTTACCTTTCGCTCGACCCTGAACCAACCCCTCATCACGACCACAATTACCATTAGTTTTCATGAGGAGAAGCATAATTTAGAGGCTCAAGACTCTGAGGTTGGCGGCTGACTCATGGCAGCCGAGCAACGCAGAGCTATGGAGGATGGCTACACTGATGCAATGGGGCTCTCAGGCACTGATGCGGGAGGATGAATCACTGTGGGAAGTAGTCATCACAAAGCCAAAACTGAATAGGCTCAATCAAGTCTTCAGGGTGCAAGCGAGTGCAGCACTGAATTGCCAACCAGACGAGCAGGGAAGGAAGTGGAAGAGGCTCAGCAGAGGAACTGGGTTTTTGATGAGCACCGCTGCATCATCGAGGAAGAGCAGCCGGAGCCACTGACAAGTGGGAACATGGATGCATACCGATGGTTCATCATGGAGGAGCACCCTCCATCACCGCCACGTCCCTAGTGCCACCTCGATGCTAAGTGCTAGCCACCTAGTCTGCCACCCTGTGGCCATTCAACGTGCCATGTGCCTACCATGTAAACTGCCACTCAGCCGCCATGTGCCTCAGGTTCATTGGGACTTTGTTCATTCAGTTTCTAGTTTTTATTGGTTTTTTCTTGGGGGATACTAAAATGTTAGGCTCTTCTATTGGGTTTAATTTTAATCTCCTCAGATACAATGTTGCAAAACTTGTTAATTTGTTGGTTTCCCCTACGTGGGCAGCAAGATAATATTTTTGAAAACCTCGGTTAAGAACTAGTTTCCCTTCGTGGCAGTTCAAATCTAGTTTTTGCTAGTTATTTCCTTTCCTTTGGCATAGCTAAGTACAGGCTTCGGCCTCTGTGTATGATATTTTTCTTACTTTAATAGAATTAGCCTAACTTAGAAAAAAAAATATGATTGACCAATATAATATATTGATTTCATATAAAATTTAGTTAAATTAGTTATTAGGGTTGTTATGTTTCTTTTTCCATTTATTTAAATTATGAATCCTATTACAATTTTTAAATTTTAAATCAATGGATTTCTTATGAGGTTATAAAATTATAATTAATAATATACAAATACTGAAAAAGAAAATTAAGCTCCATTGCATTGAGTTGTTTATTAGAGGTATTATGATTGTTTTATATTTTTTATATTTTTATAAAATCAAAAGAATGACCCTTTAGGATGAGCAAGTTTTATGGAGATTATTAGATTAATTCAATTTAATAAAAATATCACTTATAATAGAATCCTCATTTCTAATTAAATCACATATAATAGAATCCCCATTTTCAATTAACTAATTTAGTCCTAATTTATAGATACAATTATTGAATTAATCTAATAATTTACATAAGACATGCTCAGCCTAAAACGACATTATTTTAATTTTATAAAAAGTAAAAAAATCATAATACCTCTAATAAACATCTCATTACAATGAAGATTAATTTTGTTTTACATTTTATTTGTATATTATTAATTATAATCTTATAACGTCTGAAGAAATCCATTGGGTTAAAATTAAAAGATTGCAATAGGATTCATAATTTAAATAAATAGATAAGGAAACATAACAACTCTAATAACTAATTAACCCTAATTTTATATTAAATCAATATATTATATGGTCGTTAATATTAAATCTAATTAAAATATCTCTTATAATAGAATCCCCATTTTTAATTAAATCACTAATGATCTAAACCTCAATTCTGTTAATATATTAATAAACTATTTAAGAATATGTAATTCTACTCAAGATAACTAATAACACTGACTAAATCATTTCTTATTGATCCTCTCCATAAACTATATATATATATATATATATATATATATATATATATATATATATATATATATATATATATATATATATATATATATATATACTTATGATTAACTCTATGATACATCATTAATCTCCTCTTAAAAAATTGACGTATCCCCTGAGGATGGACTCACTTGGAAGTCTGAAACGTTGGGTTAAATAAACTATATAAACATGTTATTCCTCTATTATCTATAAAAATTCTCCTCACCTGTATGGATTCATTATTTAAAAAGCATTATATTGTTGAAAATCTCTCATCAAGATAAACATAATAGTGGTAATAGTTTTGATATTTGATGACTTTCATAAAAAGAGGTTGTGTAACCCAATATTCATAGCAAACCTTGGAGATTGAATTAAACGAGATAACCCTCCTATAGCTTGGGATGTTCAAAGGGGTGGGAGGTGGTTAGAATAATGATCCAATATAGATCACTTAGTGAGGTAATGGTTTGAACATGCAACGTTGTACTAAATTATGGGTCAAGGGGGAATGGGTGTTTGTGTCTAACTAATGTTCTTGAGATGGGAGGATGTCAGATAGTCTTGCAAGGCTTCCAACTGGAAGGATGAGGCCATCTTAATAGGCCACACTTGACATTTTGTTGGGACGTATAACCAACTTCCTAAAATTTACCATTGTCAAAGTAGTTGATATAGTGAGCTAAAATATGTTCAAATTACAATTTTATAAGGAAATATAAAGGGACTTACCTATTATTATAGGTAGGTTTATCAAAACCCATGAACCATCTATTTATTGAGTTGGATTTAAAATGTTGGTTGCTGATCTAATCTATGTAAATACATTTTTTATCACTAAATATTGTGTTCTAGTTTTCCGATTCATAAATAACATCATCAAATGTTGTTTTGAAATATGTAAATGTCTTACCCACTCTATATGTAACCCTATCATGTAATATTCAAACATTCTTGCCTTATAATTATAAATATGTGATAATTGGTTTTAGGCATTAACCATAGAAAAAATCATGGTATCTAATGATGTAGCTAGTAAATGAATATGACATCTCTATGGTGGTTCATAAGTATTGTAATAAAAATATTAATGAACTAAGCTCTAAATCAATTTCAAAATTTGTGTTTCATAGTTCTAACTTAAGCTTAATTGACTATCATTTATTAATAATAATTTTATATTTTCCTTAAATATGAATTCCACGTGTTTCATTACACATGAAAAATATGTCTTTATTTATTTTTATAATTAAACAATTATAAGATACAAAAAAAAAAGAAAACCTACCTCCCATCGTTAAAACAAGAATCAACTTGGGTACTTAAACGCTGTTATAATGCCTTCTTAATCACTCAAAAGTCTGTAGAACGTACTTGCCTCCGAAGTAACAACACAATTGGCCATGTGCATGGACTGAAAAGCATGGCTGACTATGCTGATTGCAGATAAACACAATAGTGTGTACTCAAGTTATGTGCATGGATTGAAAAACATGGCTGATTATGCTGATTGCAGATAAACAATAGTGTGTACTGAACTTATTTTGATGGTTGATTTTTAAATTATTTTTGAATATCATGGAATCTGAGTCAAGTAATTGACTTTGTCTATGTCTCTCAAATTTAAAGATATTCCCAAAATATACCATCAAATAATTCAAAGATATTCCCAAAATATACCGTCACTAATTTGAAATATTCCCAAAATATATCATCAATATAAGAATGTCGCATGAACGTTCCTAAAAATGAGAAAACCTTAAGTTGACATCCTTTTACTTGATATGGCAAGCCCACAACAAACCTTTGATATAATCACACTTAAGCATTTATGAGAAGCCGAACTCATCACATGTATGCACATTCAGTGCTTGTTGTTTGAAGGAGGGTTTGTTCGGATACCTTGACCTGCTTCCAGCTTTTATTTTAGCACCAGCCCTTGTGACAAAAACGTAAGGATATATTGATTTTTGCATGTTGTGTCACAGCATCAGGTTTTACTGCTTTACATTTGAATATCGGACATCTGCTTTTTGACAAATAGCATATGTACATTAAAGTAATTCACGGGAAAATTTTCCAATCAAAACATGCGGCATCTCTTGATGGTAGAAAGGGAGCGTTTTTGAAATATGATGGTAGAAAGGGAGCCTTTTTGAAATATTTAAGTTTGATTGGCATCTCTTGATAATATGTAGCTTTCGGGCTAGATATTGTTGCTACAATGGATATCTGGTGGCATCCGCCAGGAGATGCATTGGAATATTGTTTACAGTGTCTGTGTTTTTAACCAATGTGATTCGCATGAATAAGAGAAATAAACATAATAAGCTATAGAAATTCCACATAGTGCTGTGTCTGCTTCACAGGGAACAATGTGGGGACCGTTACCACCGCCCACTTTTAGTCACTAAATCTATCTCAAAGTGGTAGCATATCTAAGTGAAAGGTACGTAGAATTTCATAAAAGTGGGCATCATTAAAGTTTTATAGCCATATAACATATAATAAGTTTATTATAATATTTAATTAATTATAATAATTAATTTAATTTGTTATGATATAGTCATAATATTGGTTTTGTTTGTTTATGGTATTAAAGTTCATGGATGGCATGCAATGAAGTTTTTAAAATATTTTAAGATTATTACAGTGTTTTCCAGATAATATAAATATTGTTTTATATTTTACTATATTATGTAAATATTTTCACTAAATCAAATTAAATAAAAATAAAGTAAAATTAATAATTATAATTATAATTATTAATTAAAACATTTCGACTACATCAAATTATATCTAAGAGATTTGATACCTATCTTAATTGATTCAGAGTTAAGATAGATCTAAGCTGGTAATATGTCTAATATAATTCAGTGTTATAATACAAATGTTATCATGTATTTTCATGTTATATTATGCAAATATTTTGACGACTAAGTCAAACTCAACAACAACAACAACAACATTTTGATTACATCAAATTATATTTAAGAAATTTGATATCTTAATTAATTTAAAATTAAGATAAATCTCAAAATATAATATACCTAAATTAAATTTTACTCAATTATAAATTAATAATTAATTATTAAATCATAAAATAATAAAAAATTTATTAACATTATTTTTCCAAATAAAAATAAATCATAATCCCTATACTTTATATATTTTTACTAACTATCTAGACTAATAATACATTTATATTAAATACAAACTCAAATATTTAACACACAAATAAAAACGCATAATTTTTTAAAATTTTCAATAAACTCATCATCCCTCACATTACCAGTGTTTCCATTTAATCAAAGAATATTAAAAACTACTTCACCCAAAGAATAAGTGTACACATTTCTTGGCATTTCTCGTCACTCACTTGAAAAGGTAAAATATCATGTGTTTTAACACCATAATTATCTTAAGTACATTTTCTTTAATCTTTTTATTTTACGGTGATAGTTGCATTTAATTATGCTTTGTTACTACCTTATCAAGTTTTAAGTACTTTTTCTTTAATCTTTTTATTTTAGGGTGATAGTTGCATTTAATTATGTTTTGTTATTACTTTATCAAGTTTGATCGTTTCTTTCTTATGGTACAACATTTTATTCATCACTATGTTATTTATATTATTTTTTGGTGTTTTATATTTTTCATCAGTATGGCATTTACATTATTCATCAGCGTTTCACATTTTTCATCCCTATGACATTTATATTATTCATCCATTGGTACTTTACGTTTTTCACATGGTACTTTACGTTTTTCACAATTATGTCATTTACATTATTGGTTGGTATTTCATATTATAAAAATAAATTTGATGAATAATAAAATCATATTTTCTGTAAAATTATTTTATTAAAATGTGAAGATATGTTATTTTTCAAATTGTATAGATATTTTCATATTTATAATAAATTTATATTAAAAATTATAATTATGATTTTGAATTATAATAAAATTATTATTTAAAAGTTTTTGAATTGAAAAAAATAGTTATTTATTAATATATTTTTAACATTTTAAATTATTTTAGTTTTTTTTAATATTAATTGACAAAATTTGGAAAATAAAATATTTTATACTAAAGATTCCAAATTTAGCCTTATATCATTAAATTACAAAACCCACCAAATTACTTATTTCTCTAATATAAAAAAAAATAAAAAATTAAGTTATTTTCTGTCATATAAAATAAAAATATATTGTAGCTATCAATTTACAATAACATAGGAGACCATAGATTTCCTAAGCTAGCTTTAAATTCGAGCCAAAACCACCTAAGGCTCAAATGAGGTTTGGTATAAAAACACCAGGCCTGGTTAAACCATTGGGAGATGGACGAGAATATTGCATTACAAAACATTAATAACATTAAAAATATTGTTACTTCTAAGTTCAAAGAAAAAATGTGGTGTGACAAAGATTTAGCAGCTAAAAGAAAATTAAGATATTATAAAGAGGCCATCAACCTCACCTTAGAAGATCTAAAGCATCTCTCTGTTTGAACTAGCTCAAAGAAGAAAATTAATATAGCCAAGATTAGAATGAACTGAAACAAGTAGTTGGGAAGTTCCTAAAATACCATGGATGAAAAGGATCTGCCATCTCTGTGAGAATATGAACATCGAGGATGAAAATCACTTCCTCTTAGAGTGCCCCGCTTACAACCACATTAGATCTCAGTTTCATAATCTTTGTTGCAATAGTGACCTTCCTAGCCTTTTACGATGTCAAAAGTATAATGAGCTCGGGAGGCTAGATTTTTGAACATAGGAATAAAATCTTAAATCAAACTAAATAACTCGTTTTTTAGGTCCGTTTGACCAAAATTGATAGTGGACTTTAACCATTATTATCATCAATAAAATTCAATTTAATTTTTTTCCTAATAAAAACATAAAAATATACTAAATCTTTTAAAATTAAAATTCAATATATTTAACAAATATAAATAAAAATCAATTAAATAAAATCAATTGTTGACTTTGTTCTACTTATTTAGTAAATACAGAAAACTACCATCCACATATTGTCACCCTACCTACGTAAACATTATCAAGATTATATGTTTCTACTTTTCCAAATTAGTTCCGAAAACTACATACATTCTCAGATACATACATCCACATCGTGAATCTCATATGTTTCTCCTTTTCCTAATTAGTTACCAATCCATCTGATAAAAATTATCTCGTACGAGAGAGACTATCTATTTCTGCGGATTTTTGAGGAGGATTTCTTAGTTGAGGAGGATTTGTTGGTTCAACCTTATCAACATGGTGCACAGTCCTAGAACACCATACGCTTTAGCAGCAACAAGCAGGCCCATAATATTTTACACGTTTCCTTTACATGAACAGAATAAGGAATAGATTCATGTAAAACAACGGGGACAACTAGTTATACAAAAATATAAAAAAATATTAGTGTGACGATTCAACCCCGCTGCTCATGACAAGAAATGTCTACAAGGAAAAGAGGGCCTTACAGGGAAAGGAGAGGCTTGCCTTGATTCCTTTCAAATTGATGGGGACCCAGCCCACGTGGCCCCTCACTCCCGAACCTTACGTGGACTTGTGTGATTATGTTGTAATGGGATATTTGTTGAATTGCGTATTTATGAATTAGGTGATATTTAATCACCCGCCTGTACCTATTCGCCTCTCCACGCTCCACCTGTCCGGCTCGGGATGTGGCAAAACCCTAACTATCACTTGGCCCTTTTCTCCGGAATGTTCGCGCTCATTCGGTCATTTTCGCTGTTATGCTTGTTCTCTGTGGCTTTGCTCTGATGTTCGGCTCTGTGCATGGGTTTTGTTACTCTCTGCAATGTTCCGCCCTCTGTGGCTCTGCTCTGGTATTCGGTTCTACTTATGGGTTCTGTTCAGAGGTTCGGCTCCGTCTTGGTGGGAAGCTCAAAGTTGCAACTCCGTCTCTGGTTTCAAACCATCGTTCAACTTCGTCTGCTCAGGTAAGGGTTTCGTTGCATGCTGTATGCTCTTGTCCTCAACTCGAATTCCGCCTAACCCTTCACAGCTCCTCTGTGGTTAGGTTATCGCTGAGCTTCTGCAACTTCTGGACCTGGTTACAACTGGTAAGTTTCCACACCGTGGCTCTACACTGGTTTTTCCTCACTCTGTTCTGTCTATTCGTCGCTCTCTGGCTATTTACTGTTGCATGAGTTTGTTTACATCCGCGACCCTAACAATGTATGTCACGGTGATTGCAGGTAACTGGTTCCGTGGCCTTGCAGGGGATTCGACCGCTTGTCTTCCGGGTAGCTCTGTTTCTATTTCACCTTCTTCTGTGGCTTTTAGTCTGCACGGTATTTGTTTGCCATGGTTGTCTGTATTTCGTTAATGAGTCAAGTCTGTGTGAGGGTTCGACCCACTCTGTAACTTCTGAGGGTTTCTATGGTAATTTTCGATGAATGTTTCGGTCTTTTGCTTTCTCGTCACTCGGTCATTCTACAGCAGTGCTTGGATAGTCTTATGAGTGCTCATTTGTTTGGCCGTTGGCAATGTTATGTCTGGAAATAGTTATACACAGCAAATGTAATAATTTCTTTGGACTTCGGTGTTGTTGCTTACCTGAGTTTTGAGAACCGTGGCTTTTCTTGCTTGATAGTCCGACTCCTTTCGTTCTTCACTTGACTTCGGCTTCGGCTGGTCGTGGTACGCGTGTAATTAGAAAACCCTGTCACTGTGTCGACCTGCAATGTATTTTCTTGAACAGAACTTGGTGTATGTATGCGGTTGCCTCTCAGAGTAATGATATTTGGTTACAATACTATTTTGCAATGTGTGAATATGAACAGTAAATGAGAATAAATGAATTGTGCGTGGATGCTGTGTGAAACTCTGTCACGGTTCGTATTTGTAATAGATGCAATGAAAAGAATTCACTGTAGATGCAAGATATTTCTTTGAGGACATAAAATCACAATCTGTAAATTTATTTAAGATGCACTGAACAATATATATGAAGGAAAAGAGTTGTATTCTGCTATTTCTCTTGTTTCAATGTCGCACTCCAGAACCTTTTACATGTGTTTTTTCTATCTTCTTATACAATAGCTCAGTGGTTAGGTAACTGTTAGTTAGTTCCAGATTACAGTTACCTGACAGTTACTCCAGTTACATGATTTGGCTATTGTCAGCTTAGCTGTTCCTTCTGTCTCGTAAGGGTTTGATGCTTTACAATGATTTATGGTCTTTTGTCTAATTCTCTGATAATCTTAATTCAAAACCTATAACTACAAGCCCTTAACAATTTTAGTTAGGACCTGTTATTACAACTGAAACAGAAACAAGTTAACAAGTCACTTAAGCTAATAAACTAAATGCTGTAGTCTAATCCTTAAAGAACAAAATGATAATAAAAAAAAAAACTAAGACAGTCTTGCTGTCCTTCTGTTGAAATATTCATTTCTCCCAATCTTCTTCAGAAACCTGTTCTGCCTCTTCTCGGTCTGTGCCCTGTCGACCAGATGCTCCTGCATCATAAAGTGAAATATTAAATCATATAAAGTGGGCTGATTCTTCGTAAAGCCTCTTTCTTCAGTCATTGATCAGATGTACACATTACTCTCTCCCTGCAATGGTGCTTTATCCAATCATATGTTTTCTTCACGGTTACGGAATCAACTTTTATTACTTTAAAGGGAAGTAATCATTGTACATCAACTTTTTTGCATAAAATAAATTCATGGCAAAATTTTCTCTTCAAATTCATGGCATATGGAATCTTATAATTGCAGGAAAGGACAGTTTTTTTTAAATCTATTCACACCCATTAGTCTTGATGTCCTGATTGTGGATTTCTGGAATCTTTCAGAAATGCCACGGCAAGGCTTCTATCCTACGATTTTAAAATGTTCCCGAAATCCCATCTAAATGTGGCTCTCGATTCATCGCCAACTCGTCCAGAGATTTTGTTCTACATGCAGTTGGGTATACATATATGTAGCTTACGGGGCTGGGTGCTGCTACGATGGATATGCGATGGAATCCACATCTTTTTGTTGTTGGCATCGGAAGGTGGCTACGAGATACACTGGAATATTGTGTACTGTTTGTGTCCTTTTAACCAATGGGATTAGCATTGAGAAGATCAGAAATAAACATAATAAGCTGTAGAAATTTCACATGGTGGCCTGCCAGTGTCAAAGGAAACAATGAGAGGGCCGTAGATGTTAACGAATCCCCGCCACCGCCCTCTTTTACCGACTAAATCCATTGTGTCTGGGACAGGACATATAAGACACCCGTGAGCTAAGTAAAGTAGGGTATCATAATTAGGGAACTCCATGAATTAAGAATGCTACAATTAGCCGTGCACGATTATGTTAATCAATTCATATCACTGTTGGAATATGTCTCATTTTTGGAAGATGTTGTTTGTTTTTTTTTTTTTTTTTACCTTCTCTTAATGGATGGTTAGAAATAATAATTATTTCAGTGTGCAGCTATGAAGAGTTGAGGTGAGTTGAGTGAAGTTAAGAAAAATGAGTTTATTTAGGAATAGAGTGTAACCAAAATTGCCTGAAGTAGGAGGGAAGTGAAATTTAGTTAGAAATGGCATGATTTAATATTTGACAAAACCTAGCGTTTGTATACTTGTGATTGGGTCATTTAAATATATGAGCAGCCAAGAGCAGCAACTAGGGTTAATAATAAAAAAAATTGTGTAACAACTTGTGTATATATGCGTATCAGTGCCTCTAACCAACAGCAAGTTGTATCAGAGCTGAGGTCTAGTTTCACGATATAAGGAGCTAGAGAGTCTGTGGACGTAGCTTGCAGAGTCGCATTGTGTGAGTTATAAAGCACAGGAAAGCTGAGAATAACAAAGTTTTTCCGCGGCCGCGGAGCGATAAGCCATAGCTTGCCGATTTTTTCTAAACAGAGTGAAGGCCGAAGCCCTAAGTGCATAAACCTCCCATCACTAATTAAAGAGAGCCCTCACTCTTGCAGCTGCTACAGCCACAACTTCAATGGAGTTGAATGTCTACGCTACCGTGAGCCTTGAAAAGCCAACTTTCCATTGATTAAAGGATTTCTTAATGATTGATTATTTTGGCAATTTGTTTGGGTATCGTTCAATCATCTAAAACACTTTTCTTTAGTTTGAAAATAGCTTTCGAGTGGGTTTATTTGGTATATTAAAATTGTTTATTAAAAGAGCTTATGAAGACTAAAAGCAAGTCTTAAAAGGTTATGAAAAGTTTTGATTGGTGGCCTATTAAAGGATGTTTAAGTTTGGACATTAGGTTGGTTTTTTTTATATTAAAAAAAAGTGTTTGCTAGGAAAAGGAAGGTTTATAAAGTTTATGAAAGTTTATAGAGAGTTTTATAAAGTGATTTTTTTTGTAAAAGACAATTGTAAAAAAAAAAAAGAAGGGGTTTTATTTGAATGAGAGTTCAGGGTCTTGAAAAGGTGTGTTTATTTGTAAACTTTTTTTGTTGGTCAAGCATGATAGTGTCTTGAGTTCGGAAAAAATCTTCTATATGATAAGGATACATGAATCTGGCAGGGAATTTGTATTATGAGGACACGCATTGAAAACCATACGTTTTTTTGGGGGGGCGATGTGGAAAGAAGCCTCATGCAATTAGGAAAGCAACCATAAGTAGAAGAAAGACAACATTCATGGATCACAAAGCAAGATCGAATAAAAAGCTCAAGGTAGAAAAAGTTTTTGTGGATGAGAAATTCTTGATGTCCAATAGAATAGCTCAATGAACAAATCATAGACAAGTGTGTTAGAGATGGGTAAAACAGTGGGAAATGAACACGAAGAATTCCTACCAATGGCAGTGGAGATGGCTAGGATTTGACTGGTGCCTGGAGAGACTAAGAAGACTGAGTCACACACCTTTGGTGGTTGAACAGAATGAGGGATCATCCACAAATCTCTCTAATATAGTGAAAGGTCCACAATGGGATTATATGATTTAATAACTACCGGTGCATAACTATGTTCATATTCTTTCATAAGAATGCAAGTGGGAGGGTTACTCTTGAATTGTTTAAAAGCATTTTGGAATTTGAAGGCTTCTATAGACCTTAGAAAATAGTGAAAAACAATTACCCATAAATTTAGATATATGTGTCTCAGTGGAAAAACTGGTTAAGTAACTCTAAGTTTTGAACCTTCATAGCGTTAGAATAAATGTTTTATTGCATCGTGAAATGCTTAGAATGATTGTGATGAAAATATATAATGTAAATATAGTTTCTTTAAATATATAGGTAATTATTTGAAAGTGATATAATTACTATGTATGTAATATTTCTGAAATCACTTCAAGGGATGTAAATTTTGCAATGAAATGATTGTGTGTATGAAAACTTACAACTATTTAGTTGATTGAAACTGGAGATTACATGAAAGTGTTGGAATCGGGTCTAGTATAGAAGCCTCCGTGACGAAAAAAACAAAACATCACCACTTGCGAGGGAGTCCAACATCATAAAAAAAGTCTCATGTTTCTAAGATCTAGCTCCTGAATGAAGCAAAATTTAGGTAATTAAAATTTCTATTTTTAAATTTTTAAATAGAATTCATGGGAGTTGAATGTTGTGACATAGGTGAAGTGATGAAGCAACTATCTAAGGAACAAGGCCATTTTGGTGAATTTGATTACCTCATTTGGAGTAAGTCATAAAAGGCACCTCGTGGGTGCATTTTTAAGAAATGGGAAATGAGGCAAGAATGTGCTAGAATGCCATATGATCTAGAGGTGACTAAACCATGAATTATGCATGGCATTGCTTGAAATGAAAACTAAGGACATATAAAATATCATCAGTGTAAGAGATGTAATTCTAAAGCTAAGTTTTTGTTTATTTTCTCTATTTATATAACACTGACAATAATCTTCCTTTAAGGGGTTGAGGTTGTAACATCCCACATCTTACCCCTGCTCTTGTAATTTAAAATAAAAATTTCATCAACATGGAGGACATGGTTGGATAAGGTAACATGTTTTAGATGCACATAATTTTAGTATTTAATTATTTAACAGAAAATCAAAGAAAAGAATGCCTTATGGATCCATTTTCTAAGGGAAGCTTGGCTGTGTACCTTGAAATCCATGAACCTAGACTAATTAAATCATTGTGCCACTGGTTGAAGGCCAATCAAAGTTCGTGATAGGAATGTGGTGAGATACAATCAATGGAAGAGTCGATTGGATATCATAGAATTAATGAGATTAGATTGGGGTAGTCAGGGGCACATAACCATGCACATTCCCCTTTATAGATTGAGGAGACAATGAAAGAAAGCAGGAAATTCCCAATTCCCTAAGTATATTGAAAGAGACAAAAGAGCACTTTCATAGATATAAGAAGGGATGTAGAGGAAGAAACATATATGTACAAAAAAGAGAAACATAGGTTTTTCATATGTGTTTTATCTAATTTGAGTTCTTCATCCAAGGATCCTTTTGACTATGTTCTTTGGTTAGTCATTGGTTGTGTGAGGGGGTTTCTTTCCATTCTCTCACTAGTTCTTGTGCATCAGTTTTATTTCTCTCTCACTTTCTGCTACAAATAAGAGGATGTTCTAATATTAACATGGAATTATGGAGAAATGAATGTAGAAGACGAAGAAATTGTGGAGATGAGTGTTGAGCCACATGTCTGATTTGAAATGTTGAGAAATTGGATGAAGCCCAATAAATGAGCTTGGAGAACAATGGGTCAATGCATTGTTTACTACTAGAGAGTAGTTGATAAACCACATGGATAGTGGGCTCCATATATGATTTTTTACCAAGCTTTGGTGTGGATTTCAATTGAGCAAGCATCCCCCTAGAATTTGGATCTCGCTAAGGGGATTCAACTGTAAGAAAGTGGCAATGTAGTTGGCCTAAGGTTGGGTGGAGAGTGGAATTCCATCCTTTCATCTCCATCCATATTAAAATACTCATATAGTTCTATTATCATTATATATTTTAGTTATGAAAAGTGATGTTTCATGTATTTCATATGTCTGGTATAAGCTCTTGCATATCCTTGAATGTTAATGGATGATTGAATGGTTTTGTTCTCTATTGTGCACATTATTGGCATGAAATATCTTATGTTTATGGAAATGATGAATGAGTGTACTACGCTATCCAATATTGTGTTTATTGTTGATGTTTTAACTATGTACATTTTTCTCTTTCACTTGACTGGTATGCCTAAGGAATGGAATAGGATATGCACTCAGTGGAATTATGTTTTTTTCCCTAGAGGATCTATAATACCTCATGTATTTTTAGTATCCTTGAATTCTTGAACTCTGGAAATTTCTACCATACTCATGATTATAGATAAACTTGCATGCTATGAACTGAATGAAAACTTGGGTTTTGTTGATAATTGTTTTGATCATAAATAACGTGGTATATTATAGGTTTACATAGAGTCATGTTACTATAGTTGAGAACTCTAACAGTTTGAATGTTTACATATTTTAATTTTTTAATAAATGGATCATAATTCTCCTTGAGTACATATAAAACCCTGTGTTTTTCATCATTAGGTAATTGGTCAATTGATTTCCCCTGAACATTTACACTATCCCACATAGGGTCAATAAAGCCAAATTACCTATCATGTTTTTATTTTTATAGTTTGGAATCATTGTGAAGTTGGATTTTTGGACCAATTGTCCCCTTTCATAAATTTTGGATGAGGTGTAATTTGGTACCTCACTCATAACCAGTTATGGTTAAAACAACTTTTCAAATGTCGAGATCGATCCTGAAATACAACCATTATGACCTTAGGGAAAATTGAATTAATCAAATGAATAATTAGTTGATAGACCCGAGTGCCATGATGTGCCAGGATTGGGTACGTCAAACTCAGGGAATTCGAATAAATTAGGAAGAGAATAAGTTCATAGAGCCTAATGCCGAAAGGTTGTAGGAATGGGCCCATTGAGCTCTTTCCCTTTAGGAAATTCTAGTAAATTAGGGAAAGAATGAGACAATAGACCCTAATGTTGAAAGGAGATGGGGGTGGGCCCATTGTACACTCGACCTTTGGGACTTCTGGGAATTTGAATTCATTAAGCGGAGACTAGGCCGATAAACCATGACGTCAAGATGTGTCGAGGGTGGGACCATCAAGTTCTAAGCCTTTGAATCATGGTACTATAGAGATAGCACTTGTGATAGTATTTCATCATTACATGATGTGGATGAAGGTGGGCCCTAATAAGCTCTCAACCTTGTGGAAGTTTGGTTGAGAAATTAGGTTTGGGATAACACAACTGGTGGAACATCACTTCTGTATGACATGGTCTAGAGAAGTCCCATAAGGCTTGCTACTTTCAGGCCACAAGAGTAAGGAAACCTAGTAGTAGAAGAATAAAGGATCCTGGTCTCGCATGTTGTGGATTGGTGGGTCCTAGGCAAACCATCATTCCTCGACATTTAACCTGTCCGCAATGGGTAATTTCTTCAACATGTAGAGAAGCCAATACACCATGATGAGGGTACCCTGTGGGCGCACATAATGTTGGTGTGGTAATACCATGTGCACTGGGTGGAGGTTACAAGAGTGTCGTGTGTTGTTGTAGAGGTGGTGTGTCCCTTCTTAATTGGTCATCCTTTGAACAAGCATAATTTTTTATTTCATACTCAGAGTGAGGTAAACATTATATTTATAGATAATAGAGGAATAACCTACTTATAGAGTTTATTTAACCCAACAATTTGATCTTCCAACTGAGTCTATCCTCAAGGGATACGCCAATTGTTTAAGAGGAGATTAATGATGTATCATAGAGCTAATCTTCTTAAGTATATATATATTTTATGGAGAATATCAATATGAAATGGTTTAGTCGGTGAGGGTTATTAGTTATCTTGGGTAGAATTACATATTCTTAAATAGTTTATGAATATATTAACATAATTGAGGTTTAGATCATTAGTGACTAAAAATTAAAAATGAGGATTCTATTATAAGTGATATTTTAATTAGATTTAATATTATTGACTAGTATAATATATTGATTTAATATAAAATAAGGGCTAATTAGTTATTGGAGTTGCTATGTTTCTTTATCCATTTATTTAAATTATGAATCCCATTACAATCTTTTAATTTTAAACCATTGGATTTCTTTTGAGGTTAGAAGACTATAATTAACAATATACAAATAGTATGTAAATTTTTTTAAGCTTCATTGTATTAAGTTGTTTATTTGAGGTATTATGATTGTTTTATATTTTCTTATAAAATTAAAAAAATGACCCTTTAGGATGAGAAAGTCTTTTGGAGATTATTAGATTAAGTCAATAATTGCATCTATGAATTATGATTAAATTATTTAATTAAAAATGGGGATTCTATTAATATTATTGGCCAATATAATATATTGATTTCATATAAAATTAAGGTTAATTAGTTATTAGGATTGTTATGTTTCTTTTTCCATTTATTTAAATTACGAATCCTATTACGATCTTTTAATTTTAAATCAATGGATTTCTTATGAAGTTATAAAATTATAATTAATAATATACAAATTGTAAAAGAAGAAATTAAGCTTCATTGTATCGAGTTGTTTATGACATGTATTATGATTGTTTTATATTTTTTATTTTTCTATAAAATTAAAAGAATGACCCTTTAGGATGAGCAAGTCTTATGGAGATTATTAGATTAATTCAATAATTGCATCTATGAATTAGGATTAAATTATTTAATATATATTCTTTTTTATGATTGAAGATGGAATATTGTGCATTTACATTCAATTCCATCCTCAATTATAAAAAATAATATATATTAAATAATTTAATCATAATTCATAGATGCAATTATTGAATTAATATAATAATCTCCATAAGACTTTCTCATCCTAAAGAGTCATTCATTTAATGTTATAAAAAATAAAATATTAAAACAATCATAATACCTCTAATAAAGAACTCAATACAATGAAACTTAATTTTGTTTTTACTATTTGTATATTATTAATTATTATCTTATAACCTCATAAGAAATCCATTGATTTAAAATTAAAAGATTGTAATAGGATTGATAATTTAAATGAATGGGAAAAGAAACATAACAACCCTAATAACTAATTAACCTTAATTTTATATTAAATCAATATATTGTATTTGTCAGTAATATTAAATCTAATTAAAATATCACTTATAATAGAATCCCCATTTTTAATTAAATAATTTAGTCCTAATTCATAGATACAATTATTGAATTAATTTAATAATCTCCATAAGACTTTCTCATCCTAAAGGGTCATTCTTTTAATTTTATAAGAAAATATAAAACAATCATAATAACTCTAATAAACAACTCAATAAAATGAGGCTTAATTTTTTTTACATAATATTTGTATATTATTAATTATAATCTTATAACCTCATGAGAAATCCATTGGTTTAAGATAGGATTCATAATTTAAATAAATGGATAAAGAAACATAACAACTCTAATAACTAATTAACCCTAATTTTATATTAAATCAATATATTATATTGGTCATTAATATTAAATCTATTTAAAATATCACTTTTAATAAAATCTCCATTTTTAATTAAATCATTAATTATCCAACCTCAATTTTGTTAATATATTTATAAACTATTTAAGAATATGTAATTCTACCCAAGATAACTAATAACCCTGGCCGACTAAATCATTTTTTTATTGATCCTCTCAATAAACTATATATATATATATATATATATATATATATATATATATATATGTATGTATATATACACTTAAGATTAGCTCTATGATACATCGTTATTCTCGTCTTAAACAATTGGCATACCCCTGAGGATGGAGTCACTTGGAAGTCTGAAACACTGGGTTAGATAAACGAACACTCATAAATTAATTAATATTAAACCTAATTATATATAATTTAATGAATAATTAACAAATACTCATAAATTAATTAATATTAAACCTAATTATAATTAGAACGCTATTTAACTTTCTCATTTAAATAAAATTAAGTCCAAATAAATAAGCCATCAACATTAACTTTAAATTGGAATGTATAATTAACAAAGCATTTAAATATATAATTAAGGAATGATAAGAATTTAATCTTTCTATAATTCTTATCCAGTAATTTAAATATATAATATATAATTAACATGGAATTTAAATATATAATTAACAAGAAATTTAAATATATAATTACCAAGGAATGATAAGAGTTTAATCTACTTATATTTCTTAATTGGAAATGGATATGTTTTCAAATTTATCATATCTAATATTTGTATATTTATTTACAATATCACTAATAAATCCAAAAATTCAGTTTGGATTAAAATTATCATTAAAAAAAAAATAATAATAATTAATCATTTATAAAGCCGACATTAAATATTTCTCTCAATTAACTATTAATTGCTCCATGCTTTCACGCTCTCTCTTCTCAAAATGCAAATCACATTGCCTTGATGATGGACTCACTAAGTTAGTCTAAAACATCGGTTTCAAAACTGATAACAGGTTTTTTTTACTAATATTTTTAAAATACAAATGTTATGGTATATTTTCATGTTATATTATGTAAATATTTTGACAAGGTCAAATTAAACAAAGATAAAATAAAATATTATTAATAATAATAATAATTAAACAAAGGCTTTCGGTAGAAATTTCATGTTATATTATGTAAATATTTTGACAAGGTCAAATTAAACAAAGATAAAATAAAATATTATTAATAATAATAATTAAACAAAGGCTTTCGGTAGAAATTACATGAGAGATTTTTTTATTTTTTTTACCCGAAGCGTTTAGAACCAACAAGTGTGATTCATCATCAAAATCACAAAAGCTAGAATATAGAAAATAATAATATTAATAACAACATTTTGATTACACAAAATCATATTTAAGAGATTTGATATCTTAATTAATTTAAAATTAAAATAAATCTAAAATAGTAATATACCTAAATTAAATTTTACTCAATTGTAAATTAATAAAAAATTGTTAAATTATAAAATAATAATATATTATTGTTAAATCATAAAATAATAATAAATTTATTAACAATATTTTTCCGAATAAAAATAAATTATCATATCATCATCCATATAATTTATATATTCTTACTAACTAATTTTACTGGTAATACATTTATATTAAATGCAAATTAAAATATTTAATGAACACAAATAAACACACTTAAATTTTTTTAAAATTCAATAAACTCATCCTCCCTCACACTACCTCAGTGCTTTCATTTAATCAAAACATCTTAAAAAGTGCTTCACCAAAAGAATAAGTGTACACATTTCTCGGCATTTCTCGTTACTCACTGCATCTGAAAAAGGTAAAGTATCATTTGTGTGTTAACACTATAATTATTTTAAGTACATTTTTCCTAATTTTTTTAAGGTAATATTTGTATTTAATTATATTTATTTATTACTTTATCAAGTTTTATAAATTCTTTTTTATGGTACAATATTTATTCATTACTATGCCATTTATATTTTTTTTGATATTTCATATTTTTATTACCATGGCATTTACATTATTTATCTGGTATTTCACATTTTTCATCACTATGACATTTACATTATTCATGGGTTTACGTTTTTCATCATTATGTAATTTATAATATTGCGGTATTTCATATTATAAAAAGTAAACTCGATGAATAATGAAAACATATTTTCTAATGTAAAATTATTTTATTAAAATGTGAAAATTTTTAACTCATATTTATATTTAATATTTATATATTATTTTTCAATGTATATAGATATTTTCATATTTATAATAAATTTATATTAAAAAAATTATAATTATGATTTTGAAATATAATAAAATTATTATTTAAAAGTTTTTTTATTGATAAATTTATTTATTTATTTATGAACATATTTTAACTTTCTGAATTATTTTTTTGAGATAATTTAAGTGACGAAGTCTTGAAAATAAAGCGTTATATACTAAAATTCAAAATTCAAAGATAAATATTAGATGAATATTTATAATAGCTTTATATCATTAGAATACAAAACTCACCAAAATACCTATTCCTCTAATACAAATAAAAACATTTTAAATTATTTACAATGTCATATAAAATAAAAATATACTACAGCTACCAATTTACAACCAAATTCAATTTAGTCTTTTTCTCTTTTTATATATATATATATGTTTTAAAATTAAATGGTTAACTAATATAAATCAAAATCAATTAAGTGAAATCAATTATTCAGAAAACTACCATCCACATATTGTCACCCTACATACATAAACGTTATCAAGCTTATATGTTTCTACTTTTCCTAATTAGTTCCGAAAACTACCATCCATATATCCATATATTCTCAGATACATACATCCACATCATGAATCTTATATGTTTCTCCTTTTCCTAATTAGTTACCAATCCATCTGATAAAAATTATCTCGTACCAGAGAGACTATCTATTTCTAGGGATTTTTGAAATTGTCATTTAAGCAGTCATTTAAGCATTTCTTAGTTGAGGAGGATTTGTTGGTTCAACCTTATCAACATGGTGCAGAGTCCTAGAACACCATACGCTTTAGCAGCAAGAAGCAGGCCCATAATATGAATAGATTCATGTAAAACCACGGTGACAACTAGTTATACGAAATAGAAAAAATATTAGTGTGAGGATTCAACTACGCTGCTCATGACAGAAACGTCTACAAGGAAAAGATGGCCTTACAGGGAAAGGAGAGGCTTACCTTGATTCCTTTTAAAGTGAAATACTAAATCATATAAAGCGGGTTGATTCTTCCTAAAGCCTCTTTCATTAGTCATCGATCAGATGTCCACATTACTCTCTCCCTCCAGTGGTGCTTTATCCAGTCATCTGTTTTCTGATGGATATGCGATGGAATCCACATCCTTTTTACTGTTGGCATCGGAGGGTGGCCACGAGATACACTGGAATATTGTGTACTGTCTGTGTCCTTTTAACCAATGGGATTAGCATTGAGAAGGTCAGAAATAAACATAATAAGCTGTAGAAATTTCGCACGGTGGAGTGCCAGTGTCAAAGGAAACAATGAGAGGGCCGTAGATATTAACGAATCCCCGCCACCGCCCTCTTTTACCGACTAAATCCATTATGTCTGGGACAGGACATATAAGACACCCGTGACTAAGTAAAGTAGGGTATCATAATTGCAAGATTAGGGAACTCCATGAATTAAGAATGCCACAATTAGCCGTGTATGATTATGTTAATCAATTCATAGCACAGTTGGAATATGTCTCATTTTTGGAAGACGAAAATATTTTTTTCCTTAATGGATAGTTAGAAATAATAATTATTTCAGTGTGCAGGTATGAAGAGTTGAGTTGAGTTGAGTGAAGTTAAGAAAAAGAAGCTGAGTTTATGCAGGAATAGAGTTAGGAGAGAAGTGAAGTTTAGTTAGAAATTGCATGATTTCATATTTGACAAAACTTAGTGTTTTTATATTTGTGATAGTGTTATTGTAATAATAAAAAAAAATTATAACAACAATTGTGTATATATGTTTATCAGTGCCTCTAACCAACATCAAGTTGTATCAGATCAAGTTCACGATATAAGAAGTCTGCAGCCGTAGCATGCAGAGCTGCCTTGTGTGAGTTATAAAGGACAGGAAGGCTGAGAATAACAAAGCTTTTCTGTGGCCGCCGAGCGCTATGCCATAGCTTGCCGATTTTTTCTAAACAGAGTGAAGACCGAAGCCCTAAGCGCATAAACCTCCATCGCTGCGTTCTCGGGCAAGCGAGCAAGTCGTCCCATCGCTAATTAAAGAGAGCCCCCACTCTTGCAGCTACTAAAGCAGATAAAATGTGAACATAATTGAAAAGAAAGAGATGTAGCTCTCAGGTGTGGCCTGCACCTGGAGACTACACTCACCAAAACAAAGAGATCACTCGTGTACACTCTATATTCGTCAATGAAAGATTACATCATTAAATACAATACTAGGAATTAGGAAGTTGCACCCAAACCCCTAAACTTTAGGAACTAATCCTAAACTAGGGAGAATGTTACAACAATGTAACCATTTTCTCCATTAATACAAAATAATATTAATTATTTTTAACTCCCCCCCTTAATGGAGAAAGGGTTCTCCTGGACTCCTAGCATCTTTCTAAACAATTCAAATTTCACTCATGTAAGAGGCTTTGTAAAAATATTAGCCACATTGTCACAAGTTTTACAATATTCAACAGCAATTTCTTTTGACTGTATTTTCTCTCTAACAAAATGAAACTGAGTGTCTATATGTTTGGTGTTTTTGTGAAATATTGGATTGTATGCTAATTTAATGGTGCTCTGGTTGTCGCTTTTGATGGAAGTGGGATTCTTCTGTTCTTTTCCTGCATCTTTGAGAAGCCTTCTCAACCAGATCGCTTCACACGTTGCTGCACACAATGCTTGATACTCAGCTTCACATGAAGACAAGGCTACAGTACTCTGCTTCTTGCTGCTCCAAGCTATGACCCCGGAACCTATGTTGAATGCGTAACCTGTGATGGACCTCCGATCATCCAGGTTACCTGCCCAGTCTGAGTCTGAAAAACCTGCTAGAGTAACATCAGATACATCAGTGTATAAAATACCATAATTAACAGTACCACAAAGATACCTCAACATGCTCTTTGCTGCTATCCAGTGACTTTCAAGTGGTTTCGACATGAATTGGCTCAACACACTTAACAGAGTATGCCAAGTCAGTTTGGTTGTTGTAGGATATATCAGGCTGCCAACCAGCTGTCTGTACATTGTGGCATCAACCTCCTTAGTGCCATCATCACTGCTTAATTTCAGATTCTGCTGCAAAGGTGTCGCTGCTGATCTACCCTGATCCATACCAAACTTTTCCAACAGATTTCTGGCATACTTCCCTTCGGTAAGAAAAGTTTACCCAGTATCTCTGCATATTTCTAATCCCAGACAATAGTGAAGGCTTCCAAGATCTTTCATCTCAAAAACTTGTGCCATAAGCCTTTTGATTCCTTTGATTAAATCATCTGGATTTCCTGTTATAATCATGTCATCCACATACAAAGAAATCAAAATAATCTGCCCCTGATTATTGTACTTGGTATACAAATTTGGCTCATTTAAACTTCTATGGAAACCATGCTCTATAAAGAAATAATCAACCTTTTCGTACCAAGACCTCAGTGCTTGCTTTAAACCATATAAAGCCTTTTTCAATCTGCAAACAAGATGTTCCTACCCCTGCTTTACAAATCCTTCTCGCTGTACTAAGTAAGTTTCCTCTTTTAAATCACCATTTAAAAATGCAGATTTAACATCAAGCTGGTGTAATTCCCAATTACATTTAGTAGCTACAGCAATAAGCATTCTGATTGTATTTAACTTTGCTACAGGTGCAAAAGTATCATCAAAATCTATACCTTCCTGCTGTGAATATCCTTTTGCAACCAACCTAGCTTTTAACTTCTCTATACTTCCATCTGCATTCATTTTTGGTTTAAACAGCCATTTACATCCTATGGGTGTTTTATTCTTAGGCAGCTCAACTAAATCCCAAGTATCATTTCTAAGAATTGATTCCATCTCTTCATTCATTGCAGCTCTCCATTCCTTAAATTGACTAGCTTCTTTGTAATTAGAGGGTTCTACAATGTTCAAAACCTTTGACATCAAAGCATAGTTTCTCAACTTTAATGGTAATTGAGTCTTCCTACCTGACCTCCTTGGTAGGGGACTTACCTCAAATTTGTTTTCTTATGCTATAATTGGGCTTGCATTATCACCTTCATGTTGTTCTTCTTTCTGCTCTTCTTTCTGCTCTTGCTCTCTTTCATCCTCGCTGCTTTCCTCCAACAGCAATGGAATGTGCCAATCATCACCAACGTCATCTTTCCCTTCCTATACCTGTTCATGAAACACTACATCCCTGCTTGCAAATGTCTTACGAGACTTAGGATTGAATAATTTATATGCTTTAAATTCTGTGCCATAGCCAACAAAGATGCATTTAACTGCTTTAGGGTCTAATTTCTTCCTATCAGCTTTGGGTATATGGGCAAATGCTTTTGACCCAAATACTCTTAGATGGTTTACTGCTGGTTTAAATCCATATAGAGCTTCAAAAGGGGTTTTGAAGCCAAGATACTTGGTAGGACTTCTGTTCTTCAAATATACAACAATATTAATAGCCTCTGCCCAAAAGCTATTAGACAGACCCTTACCTTGTAACATGCTCCTTGCGCACTCCACCAAGGTTCTGTTTTTGCGCTCTGCAACTCCATTCTGCTATGGTGTGTGTGGCACTGTATACTGCTGAACAATCCCGTGAGATTTGCAGAATTTCATGAATTCCTTTAGCTTGTATTCTCCCCCTTGATCAGATCGAAGAATTTTTATACTCTTACCAAACTGCTTTTCCACCAAGGTTTTAAATTCTATAAAGCACTGGAAAGTCTAACTTTTCTTGTTCAAAAAATAAACCCATGAATATCTAGTGCAGTCATCAGTAAATAACATAAAATAATATGCTCCTCCTAGCGACCTTGTCTGCATAGGTCCGCATACATCAGTGTGCACTAGTTCTAAAACATCTGTTTCCTTCCTCCTATCATGCACAGGAAACTGTTCTCTATGAATTTTACCTAAGGCACAACCATCACAGTTTAACTGAATATTACGAAAGATAGGGAGTCCCTCGACCATACCTTTCTTTTGCAATAACATGAGGTCCTGCAGATTCAAATGACCGAACCTCTGATGCCAGAGTTGTTCGGCTGTCGATCCTCCTGCAACCATGGCTTGCTTTGGTATGCTTTTTGCATCCAGTCTGTATAGGCTTCCAACTCTCATGCCTGTTGCAACTATTTCATTCCTGTAATCCTTTATCACACAATGAGTCTTGAAGAACTCGACTTGCATATCTTGATCAGCCATCATGGATACATATATCAGATTTTTCTTAATTCCAAGTACATATAAAACATTTGTAAGGTGACTAATTTTTCCATTTGGTAACTTAACTGAAATCACCCCATGACCTTTAATCTCGTATCTACTATCATCTCCTAGATATATTTTTGATCCATTTATACTTTCTTCAAGACTATCAAAAAATTCCTTTTTACCTGTCATGTGAGAGGATGCTCCGAAATCGACATACCAAATGTCATCTTCATTAGATGCTGAAAGGGCACAGTCAACTGTGAACAGTCGAAATTCATCTTCTTCTTCAACAAAGTATCCTCTGTGCTTTGCATTTGCCTGCCTCCTCTTTGCATCATCAGCCTGTTTCTTATAACATTCACTCTGTATATGACCCTTCTTTCCACAATAATAACATTTCTTTTCAGAATGATTTGCAAGCATACCTTTATGAGAATGCAGATTCTTATGTGATGTTCCTCCTTTCTGCTTTGATTGCTGTTGTGACTAGTTTCCTTTGGATGATCGTCGTTTCGCCATCAGCGCAAAATCATCACTCTGGGGGTTCAAGTTCTGTCGCCGCTCCTCCTCTTGCTGCAAGATCCCAGTGAGATCATCAAATGTGGGTGCTTTCTCCCTTGCCGACACTCCAGTGATGAACGTTTGAAAATCATCTCGCATCCCGTTCATTGTGATTGCAACAAGATCTTCATCAGACACCGCCACTCCGATGGCCCCCAATCCATCTTTCACATCTTTAATTCACACAACAAATGCAGTAGCAGTCTCCCTTTCGTCCATCCTCATTGAAAATAGCTTGCTTTTAAGTGCCAAGACTCGGCTTGTATTCTGGGTCTCATACAGACTTTTGATTTTCATCCAGATGTCTGCAGACATTTTACAGTCTCTGATGTGCGCAATAACATTGTCCTTCACAGACATCTTCAACAAGACTTTGGCCTTGTTCTCTTGTTTTTCCCAATCTTGCTCTTGTGGCCCTGCGTTCGGCTTCTGCTCATCACCTGTAACTATGGACCAAGCATTCACACCCTCGAGCAAGGTCTGGATCTTAAACTTATAATTCGTGAAGTTAGATCCATTGAGTTTACCAGACTCGTTAAGGTAAGATTCCATCGTATTACTCATTCTGAATCTACCCAATAACCAAAAAAAAACAATACTTGTCAGATCAATTTGTCACCTTTGCCACCAATCTACAGTGTCTGGCAATCTCGCTCCAACGAGCAAATTCGACGTTTCCAATACAGCCGAAGAATTGATCTGATCAAAATTGATCTGATCTGCCTCTCCCAGATAGATCTACAAATTCGCCGATCTGCACCCCTTGCAAACCAGCAAACAAAGTTGAGGCTTCCCGCAGATCCCCTTGAAGGAAGATTGGCGCCTCCTCAATCAGCGTGCGAAAAATCCCCTTTGTGTTGGCACTTTCCCGAGCGAAAAATCCACGCCAATTAAAAATCGGTTAGAGTATTTTTGCTGGCGCAATTTCCTTCTTAAATTCCGCGCCAATTGGATGTTCTGGTGCTCAGGCACGATTAATCCCAAAAAATCCGCGCTAATTCCCCCTCCTGGCGCCTCTGTTAGTGCAGAAAGCACGCCAATATCCTCTCCACTCAGAGAAAAAATATCTGAGTCCGAGCCAGGTGTTTTGCAGTCCACTTGCTGAATTGAGCACAGAGCTCTTGTGTACACGCGGCCACAAAGGCACTTCAAGCCACACAGGAAATTCTACCACACAGGTAAGCTAGCTACAAAGGCACTTTAGCCACAAGGTGACAAAAGATTAGGCTCACCCAATCTGAGCTCTGATACCAAGATAAAATGTGAACAGAATTGAAAAGAAAGAGATGTAGCTCTCAGGTGTGGCCTGCACCTGGAGACTACACTCACCAAAACAGAGAGATCACTCTCGTACACTCTATATTCATCAATGAAAGATTACATCATTAAATACAATACTAGGAATTAGGAAGTTGCACCCAAACCACTAAACTTTAGGAACTAATCCTAAACTAGGGAGAACGTTACAACAATGTAACCATTTTCTCCATTAATACAAAATAATATTAATTATTTTTAACTAAAGCCAAAATTTGATTGGAGTTGAATGTCTACGCTGCCGTCCTTGAAAAGCTAGATTGTCATTGATAAACGGATTTCTTAATGATTGATTATTTTGACAATTTGTTTGGGTATCATTCAGTTATCTAAATAGCTTTTCTTTAGTTTGAAAATAGCTTTTGAGTGAGTTTATTTGCTATATTAAAATTGTTTATTAAAAGAGCTTATAAAGACTAAGGGCAAGTCTTAAAGTTTTTGAAAAGTTTTGATGGGTGGCTTATTAAAGGATGTTTGAGTTTGGAGATTAGGTTTGTTTTTTTATATTAAAAAAAAAGGTTTGGGAGGGAAAGGAAGGTTTATAAAGCTTATGAAGATTTATAGAGAATTTTATAAGGTGAATTTTTTATTAAAAGAAAATTATAAAAAGAGAGAGAGAGGAGGTTTTATTTGAATGAGAGTTTAGAGTTTTGAAAAGGTGTGTCTATCGGTAAAAGCTTTTGTTTTTTCAAGTATGATAGTGTTTTGAGTTAGGAATTTTTTTTCTATATGATATGGGTGGGTAATTTGTATTACGAGGATGCACATTGAAAACCATATGTTTTTTTCGGGGGCGATATGGAAAGAAGCCTCATGCAATTAAGAAAGAAACTATAAGATAGAAGAAAGACAAGATTCATGGACCAGAAGGCAAGATTGAAGCAAAAGCTCAAGGTAGCAAAAGTTCTTGTCGATGAGAAATTTGTGATGTCCAATAGAATACCTCAATGAACAAATCATACATAAGTGTGCTAGAGGTGGGTATAACAGTGGGAACTGAACACGAAGAATTCCTAACAGTGGTAGTAGAGATTGCTAGGATTTGACTGGTGTCTAGAGAACCTAAGAAGACTGAGTCACCCCCCTTTGATGGTTAGGTGAAGAGAAATGAGGGATCATCCACAAAGCTCTCTAACATAGTGAAAGGTCCATAATGGGATTACAATATTTAATAACTAGCAGTGCATAACTATGTTAATATTCCTTCATAAGAATGCAAGTGGGAGGGTTCCTATTGAATTGTTTAAAAATATTTTGGAATCTTAAGGATTTTATAGACCTTACGACAAACTAAATAAATTTTCTGCATATGATAATATGTTAAGTTCCCTTGCTAAAGTAAATATAGAGGGAATATCTTGAATAGGTAAAATCACTTCATAGAATAAATTAAAAAGCACTATTAGCATGAGAAGATTTGGCTAGTTGCAAATATCTAAATATATAATTGACATGTTGCACTCAAAATTTAATAAGATTGAATTAGTTATGAAATTGAGATGTCATAACTCATGCATAAATTAATTGACTAACGATTGATGTGCATTAAATCATTTGATATGCACAAGAGTGCAATAGAGATGAATCCCAACCTGTTAAAATAAAGACGATTGGGTCATAAACTTGCTAGAAATATGAGAAAACTTATTTCTTTGTTTAATAAAATTGCTATATTTATTCATATCATGAGATTCCTAATGAGCTTAATAGTTTTCCATGGATAGCTACGCTAGAGGGAAGATGTGGATAAAGGATCACTCAAGGAGGGCTTGAATGGGTCGATAGGAACCAAATGAATAACAAACTCATAACTATGGAAAATAGCCTAAGAATAGAGTTTCCCTTAACTAAAATTTGTACTTGACTTCTCTCTCTCTCTCTCTCTCTCTTTGGCATTGGCTATGTTTTGGGTAATACAATGGCATTACTTAATGAATTCCATGTCTCATAGAATGGTCAAATGGAGAGATTTCAAGAGGGACCACTTGCTATCATCTACCACATGAAATAAATTATTGTGTCTATTCCTATGCTTAAAGACTTATTATGTGAATGATTGAAAAAAAGAAAGGATGAAAATTAAAATTTAAAATACACTAGTGTGGATGTCATGCAGAGAAATAACTTCTAATACGTTTGAGGAATTTTTGTGTCCTGGAATGAGTGGCGTGAATCCATCATCCTGCAAAACATAGTGGAAAATAATTAATCATAAATTTAGAGATATGTATCTCAGTGGAAAAATTGGTTAAGTAACTCTTAATTTGAACCTTCATATTGCTAGAATAAATGTTTGATTGCATTATAAAATTGCTGAGAATGCTTTTGATGTAAATATATAATTAAAATATAGTTTCTTTAAATCGATATGAAATTATTTGAAATTGATAGAATTATTATGAATGTAGTAATTCTGAAATCACTTCAGGGGATGTTGTAAATTTTGTAATGAAATGATTTTTGTATGAACACTTACAACTGTTTAATTGATTGAAAATTCAGATTAGAGGGGAGTGTTGGAATTGGATGTCATATAGAAGCCATAATGAAAGACAAAAATATCACCACTTGCAAGGGAGTCCAACATCATAACTTAAAATCTCATGTTTTTGAGATCTCGATTCTGAATGAAGAAAAAATTGGGCAGTTAAAATTTGAAGTTTGAAATTGCTGGGTATAACTCATACGAACTGAATGTTGTGACATAGGTGAAGTGATGAAGTAAATATCCTAGCAACAATGTTGTTGCGGTGAAATTGCATCCCTATGACACACTTTGATTACCTCATTGAGAGTAAGTCATAAAATGCACCTTGACTATAAGACTCCATGAGCAATGTAGTAGAGCATGTGAGAAAGGAACTTGGCTGTAAGACTCAATTTCTTCAATAATCCTATGTAGGGAAGCCCCAGACAAGTAGATCACCTAAGGATGGGGATTACTTGGGCTTGGAAGGGTGAGTAGCTGATGGGAGAATAAAAAGGCTACACAATCAGTGGGATATGAGTATAAGAGGGCTTTTCCAATGCAAACAATGAACTGAACTTGTTATCTATGGAGGAAAATTAGGAAAAGAATAAACATACAAATAAGTATTGGTTTATAACATCACCTATTATAATTTCAACATAGTTTGGAAAATAAAAGAAAAAAAGGACGAATATTGGTTTAAATTATTATGATTAATCTCTTAAAGGTTGCATGCTTGTGATACAGGTTACAAAATTATCTATCTAGTAAGGATAGATGATGATGATTATGAAGTGATATCAAAATAGAACACTGAGACCATGATGAAACTGAGAATCCTAGGGATAAGGCCATTGTGGTGAAACTAGAGCCTAATGCATTGGGTATGACCATGAAAAAAATGATCTAAATTGTTCTTTGTGTATGCCTCACTAACCAATGGGAAACAAGGAAAGACTGTGCTAGAATGTCATATGATCTAAAGGTGACTGGACCACAAATTATGAATGGCATTGCTTGAAATGGCAACTAAGGACATGGAAAATGTCACTGATGTAAGAGTTGTAATTATAAAGTTGAGCTTTTGTTTCATTTCTCTATTTATAGAACACTGAGGATAATTTTCCTTTAAGGGGTTGGGGTTTCTAATATCCCACACCTTACCCTTTCTCTTTTAATTTAAAATTAAAAGAAGAAAAGCCAACATGGAAGCCATGGTTGGCTAAGGTAACATGTTTTAGATGCACATAATTTAGTATTTATTTATTTAACTAGTGAATGAAGTAATGAATTCCTTATGGATCCGTTGTTTAATGTAAGCTTGCTTTTATTCCTTGGAATCCATGAATCTAACCGAATTAAATCGTTGAGCCAATTACTAAAGGCCAATTGACCTTCCTAATATGAATGTGGTGAGATACAATCATGGGAAGACTTGATTAGATATCAGAGAATTAATGATATTGGACTAGGGTAGTGAGGGACACATAATGGTTCCCATTCCCCCTCACATATCAAGGAGACAATGCAAGAAATAGAACATTTCTGAGTTCTCAACATAGATTAAGAGAGAAAAAAGAGAGCTTTCTTAGACACATGGAGGCATGTAGAGGAAGAAATATATATGTACAAAAATAGAGAAACATACTTTTTTCATATGTGGTTGATCGAACTAGAGTTGTACATCCAAGGATCCTTTTGACTTTATTCTTTGGTTACTCATTGGTTATGTGAGGGGGTTGGCTTGCTTTCTCTCCCTAGTTCTTGTTCATGAGATTTCTTTCTCTATCTGTTTCTACTAGAGATAAAACGAGGTTCAAATATTAGCATAGGAGCATGGAGAAATGAATGTAGAATATCGAGAAATTGGAATGAGCCCTGTGTCTTATTTGAAATGTTGAGAAATTGGATGAAGCCCTATGAATGATCTTGGAGAAGAGTGGTTCATTGAATTTTTTACTTGTAGAGAGTAGTTGATAAACCACACAGATAATTTACTCCATAAATGAGTGTTTACCAACCTTTGCTGTGGATTTCTCTTGAGCAAGCATCCCCTTAAAACTTGCATCTGACTAAGGGGTGGTCAGTTGCAAAAAAGTTACAATGTAGTTGGCCTAAGGTTAGCTGGAGAGTGGAATTCCATCTTTCAGTTTCCATCCATCTTAAAATACTCATAAAAGTCTATTGTATTTATATATTTGAGTTATCGAATGCAATGTTTCATGTATTTCATATGTCTTGTATAAGATCTTACATATCCATGAATGTTAATGGATGCTTGAATAGTGCACATTTTTGGCATGGAATATCTTATGTTTATGAAAACGATGAATGATTGGACTCTCTTGTCAATTATTGAGTTCATGGTTAATGTGTTAACTATGTGCACTATTCTCTTTCACTTGACAAGTATTCCTAAGGAATGGAATAGGATATACACTCAGTGGACATATATTTTTTTTACTAGAGGATCTATAATACCTCATGTATTGTTAGTAGCCTTGAATGCTTGAACTATGGATATTTATACCATACTCATGATTACATATAAACTTGCATGCTATGAACTGAATGAACACTTGGGTTTTGTTGATAAATGTTTAGATCATAATTATGTTCCTAAATTATAAGTTTACATACATTCATGTTACCTTGTATGAAAACGATAATAGTTTGAATGTTTATAGATGTTATAATTTTTAATAAATGAACCATAATTCTCCTTAAGTTGGTATACAACCCTTGTTTTTCATGATTAGGTAATTGGTCAATTGATTTCCCTCGAACATGTACACTAGCTTGCATAGGGTCAACAAAGTCATATTACCTATCATATTTTTCTTTGTACAATTTCAGTTCTGTGTGATGTTGGGATTTGATACCATGTCCCCTTTCTCAAATTTTGGATGAGGAGTGACTTGGTACGCCACTCGTTACTAGTTATTTTTAACACATCTTTCCAAAGTTGGAGATCGATCCCAAAATATGAGAATTCTATTGATTTCTGGTAGCATCGAATGTGCTCTAAGCCTCCAAATTTGCAGGGAGGCTTGGACACATGTATTCCAAAATACGCCGAAATCGTTTTGGGAAATTCCACCCAGAGAAAGTTTTATTAAAATAATTAATTAATTTTAATGGGTTCCAAAGTCTAAATTTAGGAAATTAAAATAATTGAAGGGTATTAATTAAATTGGCAGTGAAACTTCTAGAAGAAGATGGGGATCAAGTCAAAATGATCTAAGCCATTGATTAGAATCTAATTTGGATCGTTGATTAGTCAACTGGAGTATTATACGAAGAGGCTTGATGGGAATTTGGAAACCACATCAAAGATAGATCAAGAGATTGAATTTCTCAGAGAGGGCAGTGCAACAGTTGCTAGAGAATCGATCAAGGAGATTTCTTGTAGTGAGGGGCATGAATAGTAGACTTGAGGAAGCTTTCCAAATCCGGTTACTGCAAGGCAAGGAAGGTAGAGAAAAGTTCGGTGAAGCAACATAGTGCCAAACAGAGGCAGTGCAGAGCTTCAAAGGGAGTTCGAATTCCATCTAGGAGGGATGAGATTTGGTGCAGGAAGTTAGGGTGTGAGACAAGAAGGTCTGGAGATCGAATTTCCAGTCAGTAGGAGCTTAGAAAAGGCATTGACGCAGAGCCAAGCCAGAGTGATGTAGTTCTGCATAAGGTTGATGAAAAGGATGTATAGAGGTAACATGGGTCCAGTCAGTAGACCTTTTATTAGAATCGGATCTCCCAGAACAGTGTGATATTTCTCTCACTAAACTTTTTTCCAGTTTCTCTCTGTATTAGATAACCAGTTGGGAATCCAATGAATTGTATTTAGAAAATGACTGCTTAATAATAGAAACCCTCAGATGTTGCACCGATTTTCCTGCATTAGGTTTTTCAGGGGACATTTATCCAAAAATAACGGTGTTATGTGTTGTGTATCTCTTTCTATCTCAATTTCTTGTTTTTGCATTTAATTTAATTGGTGAAGGCTACAGTGTATTAGTTTTAGTATTTTTTGTAGGATGTAATAAATAATTTATTCAGTAATTTAACAAATAGAAGATACTTAATTAATTACTGTAGTAGAAATTTGGGTCTCCAAATTTTCACATGGTTTCATAGCGCAGGTAAAGTAAGAGAGCAGAGTTGGAAGAGTCCAGTGCTGAAGAGTATGAGGGAAGTCAAAGTGTTGCGTAGGTAGCAAATCAAGTCCCGAGAGGGATTGTGCAGTCGAGGCCCAGAGGGAAAAAAAGTTCATGGGAAAATCTCTCTTTGAGTGAGTCAAAGTTTTCCAGTGTCAGGTGGAGCAATGCAGAAGCATCAACCCATAGTAGTTTCTTGGTGAGACATAGTTTTATGTAGAAGTTGTTGGGGCATAAAAACATTAGAATGAAGAAGGATACATTGTTCAGGGAATTTCTTACTCAAAGGATTCCTAGCTAGGGAATCTGATTTCTCTATTGTTGAGCAGTAGTAGAGAGGATCATATATACTCACTCCTAAAGGGAGTGTGTAGTCTAGCCTAGTTCTACGGATATGAGAGAGGAGGCGTGTTGACATTTCATTGGAAGAGATGGCATCTAGTGGGTTACGAGATCATGATTTGTTGGACGGTGTGTCCAACTATGTGATCTAGAAGGCAATGGTCTCATGCCTTTGAGATGAGCACAATCTCAAAACCTATGTCGATAGTGTGGTAGTTGTACCCGTGGATCCTGACCTGCTTAGGAAGTAGAAGGGTGAGATGGCAAAGGCCAAGCTATTGATCCTCGATGAAGTGAGAGATCATGTAGTCTGTCACATTGTCAACAAGGACACTACCAGACATATGTGTGAAGCATTGGCTACACTATACGAAGGATCTTTCGAGCAACAGAAGATGTATTTGAAGCAGAAGATGAGATCCACACAGATGCAAAAGGGGGAATGCATTGATCCATTCCTAACAAGGCTTCAGGAACTCCAAGACTCGTTGGTAGCTATGTGGTCAAATCCTCAGCCTACTGAGATCGTGAGGTTGGTCTAGAATTCTGTTTCAGAAGAATGGAAAGTATTTCTCCAAAGCATTCTAGCCAGAGAGAGATTTCCAAATTGGGATGGGATGTGGTTCACTCTTCAACAAGAAGAGATGAGGAGAGACTTAGTCAAATGCAAACATGGTAGTAGTAGTAATAGTGGGATGAAGCACAAGGAGGAGGAAGAGAATGCATCCCTTGCATTTAAGGGGCAGCAGGAGCAGCAAAGAAAGAAGAAGGATGTATCAAAGATCAATTTTTTTCAGTGTGGTGAACTTGGTCACTATGCTACGTAGTGTCCTCTCAAGAAGAAGTACAAGGATGTGAAACATGATTCATATTCTATAGCCACAAATATCAAGGAGGAGGAGTTTTCCATGATTTCCTAGATACCTCCAGGGGAGAGGTGGGGTGATCTGGTACTGTAATTCGAAAGAACTGCATATGGGTAGGGTCCTTGAGGAATCCACAACTTTGTTGAATACATTGCTATGGGAACCCATATCAGAAGTAGCAAGATGAACCAGGTCAGCTGATGTAGATGAGTGTTAGAGTGACAGTTGTAGTGGCTAGAAGCTCCATAGTCTGAGCAATGCAGAGCTAGTGTTGACATCACTACTGTTGGCACAGACAATAGTCAACAACAACGCAATGGCTTCAATAATAGCGTAGAGACTAGCAACAATTAGAACTCCAGCAACAAATGCATCATACTGAACACATGTTCAATATTTTTGGATGTTTTTTCATTTTTGATGCGATAGCAACAATAGTTGTAGAAGGTGGTAGTGCAGATACAGTGTTTGCCGTAGCAGGGACAATGACAACACAGATGCAACATTTATAAGGGTAGCAATACATATGCAGTGTTGACAGTGGCAGGGTCAACAATACTACAGATGCAACATTTGCGTAGTAGTTGGTGGGAAATGATATTAAACATCAGCGATGCAGAGGGAGAGGTTACATAGAAGGGTGATGTTTCAGCAGGTTGCAGTACTAGAGTACATTCCTTGCTAATAGGGAGTGTCGATTTATGGTGGCATCATATGTGGTCCAAGCCTCAAAATTTACAACGAGGCTTAGATACATGTATTCCAGAGTAACCCGAAATCATTTCGGAAAATTCCACAAAGAGAAGGTTTTATTAAAATAATTAATTATTTTTAATGGGTGCCTAACTGTAAACTTAGGAAATTAAAATAATTGAAGGGTATTAATTAAACTAAGGGTGAAAATTCTACAAGAAGATGAGTATCAAGTTGAAATGATTTCATCCACTGATTAGAATCTAACTTGGGTCATTGATTACTCAACTGGAGGATTATAAGAAGAGGCTTGATGGGCATTTTCAAAACACATCAGAGAGAGATCAAGAGATCAAATTTTTGAGAGAGGGCAACGCAACAGTTTCTAGAGAATCAATGAAGGTGATTTCTTACAGTTATGGGTAGGGATAGTAGACCGGAGGAAGCCTTCCAGATCTGGGGAGTGCAAGGCAGAGAAGTAAGAGAGCAGTCCAGTGAGGGAACACAGTTACACATAGAGGTAATGAAAAGCTTCAGAGGGAGTTCGAATTCTAGATAGGAGAGATGAGATTCAGTGCAGGAAGCCAGGGTGTGAGACCGAAAGGCCTAGAGATCGAATTTGCAGTCAGCAGGAGGTCAATAAAGGGATTGACACAAAGCATAGGAAGAGTGACAAAATTTTACGTAGGGTTGGCACAAAAGCTGTCGAGAGGCACTGTGGGGCTAGTTAGTAAGCCCCTGATCAGAATTGAATCTCCGAGAATAGTGTGAGATTTATCTCACTAACATTTTTCCCAGTTTCTCTCTATATTGAATAGCCAGTTGGCCATCCAACAAATTGTATTAAGAAAACTACTGCTTAATAGTATAAACCCTCAGTTGTTGCACTAGTTTTCTCGCACTGGGTTTTTACAGGGACATTTGTCCAAAACTAATGGTGTCATGTGTTGTGTATTTATTTCTTTCTCAGTTTCTTGTTTCCACATTTTATTTAATTGGTGAAGGATGCAGTGTATTACTTTTGGTATTTTCTATAGGATCCAATAAATAATTTGTTCAGTAATTTAACAAATAGAAGATACTTAATGAGTTATTGCAGTAGAAATTTGGGTCTCCAAATTTTCACACATTCTAGCATCAGGGGTAATCAAATGAATCAAACAAATAGTGTGTTGATAGACCCCATTGCCACGATAGTTCAAGATTGGAAACATCAAGCTCTTGGTCTTCAAGCCTTGAGTGCGTTCAAAAGCATTAGGAAGAGAACAGGTTGATAGACCCCTACGCCAAAAGGTGCCAGGGGTGGGTTGATTTGGCTCTTTCCCTTTGGGGCATTCTAGTAAATTAGGCAAATAATGGGCGTTAGACCCTAATGTTGAAAGGCGATCGGGGTGGGCACATTGTGCACTCAAACTTTAGCCCTTCTAGGAATTTGAATGGATTAAGGGGAGACCATTTCAATAGGCCCAAATGTCAAGATGTGTCTAGGGTGGGCCCATTAGGTTCTCGATTATTGAGTAATTGTACTATAGAGAGATCACTTGGGATTTTCCCTCATTCTTACATGATGTGGACCAGGGTGGACCCTACTAAGATCTGAGTCTCAGGGTAGTTTAGTTGAAAAATGAGGTTTCGGCTAATGCACCTGGTGGAACCTCAATTCGGTGTGACATGCATCAGGGAAGTCCCATTGTGCTTTCTACTTTCAGGCCAATGGAGTAAGGAAATCTAGTAGTAGAACAATGGAGCCAAAGATCCTGGTCTCACATGATTTGGATTAGTGGATCCCAAGTCAAGCATCTGTCCTTGGCGTTCGGCATATCAACAATGGGTAAGTACTTCACCATGTGGAGAAGGCAATACGCCATGGTGAGGGCACCTTGTAAGCCCACGTGTTTTTGGTATGGTAGTGCCACATGCACTAAGTGGAGGTTACATGAGATTCTTGTGTTGTTATAGAGATGATATGTCCCTTCTTAATGGACCAAACTTTGAATGGGCATAGCTTCTGATTTGAGACTCGGATTGAGGTAAACATTATATTGTTGGAAAGCTCTCAGTGAGCTAAATGCAATGGTGGTATTAGTTTTAATATATGATGACTTTCATAAAAGGAGGTTGTGTGACCCCATATTCATAATAAACCTTGGAGGTTGGGTTAAACGAGAAAACCCTCCCATATCTCGGGATGTTCAAGGGGGTAACTTGGAGGTGGCTACAAATAATGATCCAATATAGATCACCTAGTGAGATAGTGCTTTGAACATGCAACGTTGTACTAAGTTATGGGTAGGTGGAAATGGGTGTTTGTGTTTAACTATTGTTTTTGAAATGGGAGGATGTTGGATAGTGTTGCGAGGCTTCCACCTAGAAGGATGAGGTTGAAATGGGAGGATGTTGAATAGTGTTGCTAGGCTTCTACCTAGAAGGATGTGGACATATTCATAGGTCACACTTGAACCTATAACCAACCTCTTAAAATTGACCAATGTCAAAGTAGTTGACATAGTGAGCTAAAATAAGTTCAACCCACAATTTCATAAGGAAATATAAAGGGACCTACCTACTATTATAGGGAAGTTTATCAAAAGCCATGAACCATCTATTCATCCACTTAGCTTTAAAATGTTGGTAGGTGATCTAGCCCATGTAAATGCATTTTTTTTCACTAGATATTATGTTCTAATTTTCCAAACATTCTTGTTTATGATTAGAAATATGTAATAATTGGTTTTAAAAATTAACAAAAGAAAAAACACATATATTTAATAATGTAGCTAGTAAATGACATAATATCTCTATAGTTATTAAAAAATATTATAATAAAAATCTTAATGAGCTAAGCTTCACATCAATTTCAAAGTTTCGTGTTTCATGGTCCTAACTTAAACTTAATTTATCATCATTTAATGATAATGAGTTTAGATCTTCTTTAGATGTAGGTTCGATTTGAAAATATATATTTTTGCTTATTTTTATAATAAAAAAATCTAAAATACAAAAACAAGTAATAAACCCATCTCTCATCATTAAAACACGGAATGAACTTTGGCACATAAACACTGTTATAATGCCTTCTTAATCACTCAGACTCTGTAGAACCTGCTTCCCTTCGAAGTAAAACAAAATTGGTCATGTGCATGAATTGAAAAACATGGTTGAACGTACGATGATTGTAGATAAACACAACCGTGTGTACTGACCATATCTGGATTGTTGATTTTGAAAATATTTCGGAATATTCCAGGATATGGGTTAAGTAATTGACTTTGCTGACATCTTTCAGATTTGAAGATATTCCCTGAAAAATGCCCCATGCACGTTCCTGAAAATAACAAAACCCTAAGTTGGCATCCTTTATTTGATATCAGAAACCCACACGTTGAAACTATATAATCACACTTAAGTATTTAAGAGAAGCAGAACTCATTCATTTGTATGCAAATTTAGTGTTTATTGTTTGAAGGAGGATTTGTTCGGATACCTTGAACTGCTTCCGGTTTTTACTTTAGCACCAGCTAAAAGGGCCCTTCTAAGAAACATTTATTTAAAAATTTCTGAAATGAAAAATATATTTATTCATTAACATTTTGAATTATTTTAGTTTTTTAAGTAATTTAATTGACAAAGTCTGGAAAATAAAATGGTATATACTAAATATTTAAAGTTCAAATTTAAATATTTATAATAACCTTATATCATTAGAATACAAAACCAATCAAATTACCTTTTTCTCTAATAAAAAATAAATAAATCCATATCATAAAATAAAAATAAAAATATACTGCAGTTACCACATTACAATAAAATTTAATTTAATTTTTTTCCTCAAAAATAAAAATATACTAAATCTTTTAAAATTGCAAATTCAATATATTTAACTAATATAAATCAAATCAATCTTATTTATTAAATACCGAAAGCTAGCATCCACATATTGTCACCATACGTACATACACATTATCAATCTTATATGTTTATCCTTTTCCTAATTAGTTACCAATCCTTCAGATAAAAGTTATCTGGTACCAGAGAGACTATCTATTTCTACGGAATACTAAGAAATAAATTTGAAATTGCAATTTAAGCATTTCTTAGATGAGCAGGATTTGTAGGTTCAACCTTATCAACATGGTGTGGAGTTCTAGAACACCATACTCTTTAGCAGCAACAAGCAGACCGATAATATTTCACACGGTTGTGTGTTTTATTTGTGAGAACACTTACCTCTCTCATCCACACCATACTCTTTAGCAGCAACAAGCAGACCGATAATATTTCACACGGTTGTGTGTTTTATTTGTGAGAACACTTAACTCTCTCATCCTTTACATGAACAGAATGAGGAATAGATTCATGTAAAACCACGGTGACAATTAGTTATATAAAATAGAAAAAATATTGGTGTGAGGATTCAACGCCGCTGCTCATGACAAGAAACGTCTACAAGGAAAAGAGGGAAAGGAGAGGCTTACCTTGATTCCTTTTAAAGTGAAATATTAAATCATATAAAGCGGGTTGATTCTTCCTAAAGCCTCTTTCTTTAGTCATCGATCACATGTCCACATTACTCTCTCCCTCCAATGGTGCTTTATCCAATCATCTGTTTTCTTTACGGTTACGGAATCAACTTTTAACACTTTAAAGGGCAGTAAACATTGTACATCAAATTTTTTTGCATATAGCATTCATGCATAAAATAAATCCATGGAAAAGTTTTCTCTTCAAATTCATGGCATATGGAATGTAATAATTGGAGGAGAGGAGAGTTTTTTTGAAATCTTCACAACTATTAGTCTTGATGTCTTGATTGTGGATTTCTGGAATCTTTCAGAAAGCACACGGCAAGGCTTCTACCCTACGATTTTAAAATGTTCCCGAAATCCGATGTAAATGTGGCTCTCGATTCATCGCCAACTCGTCCAGCGATTTTGTTGTACATGCAGTTGGGTATATATATATATATATATATATATAGCTTACGGGGCTGGGTGTTGCTACGATGGATATGCGATGGAATCCACATCCTTTTGCTGTTGGCATCGGAAGGTGGCCACGAGATACACTGGAATATTGTGTACTGTCTGTGTCCTTTTAACCAATGGGATTAGCATTGAGAAGGTCAGAAATAAACATAATAAGTTGTAGAAATTTCACATGGTGGCGTGCCAGTGTCAAACAAAACAATGAGAGGACCGTAGATATTAACGAATCCCCGCCACGCCCTCTTTTACCGACTAAATCCATTCTGTCTGGGACAGGACATATAAGACACCCGTGAGCTACGTAAAGTAGGGTATCATAATTACAAGATTAGGGAACTGCATGAATTAAGAATGCTGTTGGAATATGTCTCATTTTTGGAAGAGATATACATATACATATATATATTTTCTTAATGTGAGTTGAGTGAAGTTAAGAAAAACAAGTCGAGTCAGGAGAAAAGTGAAGTCTAGCTAGAAATTGCATGATTCCATATTTGACTAAATTTAGCGTTTATATATTTGACAAGTCAACAACAGCAATTAGGGTAGTGTTTATATATTTGACAAGTCAACAACAGCAATTAGGGAGTTGCTTAATAGTCAAATTTAGTGTTTATATATTTGACAAGTGAACAACAGCAATTAGGGAGTTGCCCAATAATAAGAAAAATTATGTAACAACAACTTGTGTATATATGTTTATCAGTGCCTCTAACCAACAGCAAGTTGTATCAGAGCTGAGGTTTAGTTTCACGATATAAGGAGCTAGAGAGTCTGCAGCGGTAGCTTGCAGAGCAGGATCGTGTGAGTTATAAAGCACAGGAAGGCTGAGAATAACAAAGTTTTTCCAGGGCCGCCGAGCGATAAGCCATAGCTTGCAGATTTTTTGTAGACAGAGTGAATGCCGAAGCCCGAAGTACATAGATCTCCATCGTTGCATTCTCGGGGAAGCGAGTGAGTCGTCCCATCGCTAATCAAAGAGAGCCCCCACTCTTGCAGCTGCTATAGCCACAAAGTTCATTGGAGTTGAATGTCTACGCTACCGTGAGCCTTGAAAAGCCAGATTGCCTTTGATAAAAGGATTTCTTAATGATTGATTATTTTGGAAATTTGTTTGGGTATGGTTCAGTCATCTGAAAAACTCTTCTTTAGTTTGAAAATAGGTTTCCAGTGGGTTTATTTGGTATATTAAAACTGTTTAGCGAAAGTTTTAAAAGGTTTTGATTGGTGACTTATTAAAGGATGTTTAAGTTTGGAGATTAGGTTTGTTTGTTTTATATTAAAAAAAAAAAGTAGTGTGTTGTTGTAGAGGCGACGTGTATTTTTTTTAATTGGTCAATTTTTTTTAATAAGTATAACTTTTGATTTGAGACTAAGACTGAGGGAAATATGATATTTACATATCATAGAGGAATAACCTGCTTACAGAGTTTATTTAATTCAATGTTTCAGATTTTTAAGTGAGTCCATTCTCATGGGATACGCTAACTGTTTAAGAGGAGATTAATGATGTATCATAAAGATAGTTTTAAGTATATATATAGTTTATTGAAAGGATCAATATGAAATGATTGAGTCAGCGAGAGTTATTAGTTATCTTGGGTAGAATTACACATTCTTAAATAGTTTATTAATATATTAACAGAATTGAGGTTTAGATCATTAGTGATTTAATGAAAAATGGGGATTCTACTATAAGTAATATTTTAATTAGATTTAATATTACTAGCCAACATAATATATTGATTTAATATAAAATTAGGGTTAGTTAGTTATTAGAGTTGTTATGTTTGTTTATCAATTTATTGAAGTTATGAATCCTATTACCATCTTTTAATTTTAAACCAATGGATTTCTTATGAGGTTATAAGATTATAATTAATAATATACAAATAATATGTAAAAAAATTTAAGCTTCATTTTATTGAGTTCTTTATTAGAGGTATTATGATTGTTTAGTATTTTCTTATAAAATTAAAAGAATGACCCTGTAGGATGAGCAAATTTTATGGAGATTATTAGATTAATTCAATAATTTCGTCTATGAATTATGATTAAAGTATTTAATTAAAAATAGGGATTCTATTAATATTACTAACCAATATAATATAATGATTTCATATAAAAGTTAGGCTAATTAGTTATCAGGGTTGTTATGTTTCTTTTTCCATTTATTTGACTTATGAATCCTATTATAATATTTTAATTTTAAATCAATGGATTTTTTATGAGGTTATAAAATTATAATTAATAATATACAAATAGTAAAAAAGAAAATTAAGCTTCATTGTATTGAATTGTTTATTAGAGATATTATAATTGTTTTATATCTTTTATATTTTTATAAAATTAAAAGAATGACCCTTTAGGATGAGAAAGTTTCCTAGAGATTATTAGATTCATTCAATAATTGCATCTACAAAGTTAGGATTAAATTATTTAATATATATCATTTTGTATGATTGAGGATGGAATTGAATGTAAATGCACAATTTTTATAAATATTGTGCATTTACATTCAATTACATCCTTAATCATAAAAAATAATATATATAAATAATTTAATCATAATTCATAGATGCAATTATTGAATTTATCAAATAATCTCCATAAGACTTGCTCATCCTAAAGTGTCATTCTTTTAATTTTATAAAAAGAAAATAAAAAATAGAAAACAATCATAATACCTCCAATAAACAACTCAATACAATGAAGCTTAAATTTTTTTTTACTATTTGTATATTATTAATTATAATCTTATAACCTCATGAAAAATCCATTGATTTAAAATTAAAAGATTGTAATAGGTTTCATAATTTAATAAATGGAAAAAGAAACATAACAACCCTAACAACTAATTAACCTTAATTTTATATTAAATCAATATATTATATTGGTTAGTAATATTAAATGTAATTAAAATATCAGTTATAAGATAATCCTCATTTCTAATTAAATCACTTATAATAGAATCCTCATTTTTAATTAAATAATTTAATCCTAATTCATAGATACAATTATTGAATTAATTTAATAATCTGCATAAGACATGCTCAGCCTCAAGGGTCATTCTTTTAATTTTATAAGAAAATATAAAACAATCATAATACCTCTAATAAACATCTCAATACAATGAGACTTAATTTTTTTTACATACTATTTGTATATTATTAATTATAATCTTATAACCTCATAAGAAATCCATTGGGTTAAAATTAAGAGATTGTAATAGGATTCATAATTCAAATAAATGGATAAAGAAACATAAAAACTCTAATAGCTTATTAACCGTAATTTTATATTAAATCAACATATTATATGGTCATTAATATTAAAACTAATTAAAATATCACTTATAATAGAATCTTGATTTTTAATTAAATCACTAATGATCTAAACCTCAATTCTATTAATATATTAATAAACTATTTAAGAATATGTAATTCTACGCAAGATAACTAATAACCCTGGCGGACTAAATCATTTCTTATTGATCCTCTCCATAAACTATATATATATACTTAAGATTAGCTCTATAATACATCATTAATCTCATCTTAAACAATTAGCGTATCCCCTGAAGATGGACTCACTTGGAATTCTGAAACGTTGGGTTAAATAAACTATATAAACATGTTATTCCTCTATTATCTATAAAAATTCTCCTCACCTATATGGATTCATTATTTAAAAAACATTATATTGTCGAAAATCTCTCATCAAGATAAACATAATGGTGGTATTAGTTTTGATATTTGATGACTTTCATAAAAAAAGGTTATGTAACCCAATATTCATAACAAACCTTGGAGATCAAGTTAAATGAGATAACCCTCCTATAGCTTGGGATGTTCAAATGGGTCAAGGGGGAATGGGTGTTTGTGTCTAACTAATGTTTTTGAGATGGAAGGATGTTGGATTTTGTTGCAAGGCTTCCACCTAGAAGGATGAGGCCATCTTAATAGGCCATACTTGACATTTTGTTGGAACATACAACCAACTTCCTAAAATTTACCAATGTCAAAGTAGTTGATATAGTGAGCTAAAATAAGTTCAAACCACAATTTTCTAAGGAAATATAAAGGGACCTACGTACTATTATAGGTAGGTTTATCAAAACCCATGAACCATCTATTTATTGAGTTGGATTTAAAATGTTGGTAGCTGATCTAGTCTATGTAAATACATTTTTTATCACTAAATATTGTGTTCTAGTTTTGGGATTCATAAATAACATCATCAAATGTTATTTTGAAATATGTAGATATCTTACCGACTATATATCTAAACCTATGATGTAATATTCAAACATTCATGCCTTATAATTATAAATATGTGATAATTGGTTTTAGGCCTTAACAATAAAAAAAATCATGGTATCTAATGTTATAGCTAGTAAATGACAGGATCTCTCTATGGTGGTTCATAAATATTGTAATAGAGAGCTTAATGAACTAAGCTCTACATCAATTTCAAATTTTGTGTTTCATTGTTCTAACTTAAATTTAATTGATTATCATTTAATGATAATAAGTTTAGAGTTTCTTTAGATATTGATTCCGCATAATTTAAATATGTTACATTAGAGATGAAAAATATGTTTTTATTTGTTTTTATAATTAAAAAAATTAAAAAATACTAATAATATTTTTAACAAATCTACCTCTAATCATTAAAACAGGGAATCAACTTCCGTACTTAAACACTGTTATAATGCCTTCTTAATCACTCAAAAGTCTGTAGAACTCGCTTGCCTATGAAGTAACAACACAATTGGCCATGTGCATGGATTGAAAAGCATGGCTGAATATGCTGATTGCAGAAAAGCACAAGAGTGTGTAGTGAACTTATTTTGATGGTTGATTTTGAAAATATGTTTGAATATGATAGAATCTGATTCAAGCAATTGATTTTTTCTATATCTTTCAAATTCAAAGATATTCCCAAAATATACCATCAATAATTTGAGATATTCGCAAAATATATCATCAATATAAAAATGCCCCATGAACGTTCCCAAAAATGAGAAAATGAGAAAACCTTAAGTTGACATCCTTTTACTTGATATGGCAAACCCACAGCAAACCTTTGATATAATCACACTCAAGTATTTATAGAAGCTAAACTCATTCATATGTATGCACATTCAGTGCTTGTTGTTTGAAGGAGGATTTGTTCGGATATCTTGACCTGCTTCCAGCTTTTATTTTAGCACCAGCTAACATGCCCTTCTGAGAAAAACGTCAGGATATATTTACTTTTGCATGTTGTGGCATGTTGTGTCACAGAACAGGGTTTTACTACTTTACAGTTGAATATCGTACATCTGCTTTTTGAGAAATAGCATATGTACATAAAAGTAATTCACGGGAAAATTTTCCCTTCAAATTCCAAGCATGCGGCATCTCTTAATGGTAGAAAGGGAGCGTTTTTGAAATATTTAAGTTTGATTGGCGAATGTTGGTCTTGATGTGCCTCTGGATTCATTACCACCTCGTCCTTGCAGAGAATTTGTCGCGCATGCGGCTGGGTAGACTTATGATAATATGTAGCTTTCGAGGTTATGATAATATGTAGCTTTCGAGCTAGATATTGTTGCTACGATGGATATCTGGTGGCATCAACCGGGAGATGCACTGGAATATTGTATACAGTGTCTGTGTTTTTAACCAATGGGATTCGCATGAACATGAGAAATAAACATAATAAGCTATAGAAATTCCACATAGTGTTGTCTGTTTCACAGGGAACAATGCGAGGATCGTTACCCGCCCACTTTTACTCACTAAATGTATCTCAAAGTGGTCGCATATCTAAGTGAAAGGTACGTAGAATTTCCATAAAAGTTTTGTAGTCATATAACATATAATAAGTTTATTATAATATTTAATTAATTATAATAATAAATTTAATTTGTTATGATATTGTCGTAATATTGGTATACAGTTGTGTTTGTTTATGATATTAAAGTTCATGGATGGCATGTAATGAAGTTTTTTAAATATTTTAAGATTATCTATTAATATAATGTTTTCAGTTCAAAATAATATAAATATAAATATAAATGATGTTATATATTTTCTTTATATTATGTAAATATTTTGAGTGAGTCAAATTAAGTAAAAATAAAAATAAATTATTAATTATAATTATAATTATAATTATTAATTAAAACATTTTGACTACAACAAATTATATTTAAGAGATTTGATACTTATTTTAATTGATTCAGAGTTAGGCTTGTAACATACTTAATATAGTCGAATATTATAATACAAATGTTATCATATATTTTCATGTTATATTATGTAAATATTTTGACAAATTCAAATTAAATAATAATAATAATAATAATTTGATTACACCAAATTATATTTAAGAGATTTAATATTTTAATTGATTTAAATTTAAGATAAATCTCAAATAATAATCTACCTAAATTAAATTTTACTCAATTGTAAATTAATAAATAATTGTTAAATCATAAAATAATAATATATTATTGTTAAATTATAAAATAATAATAAATTTATTAACAATTCTTTTCCAAATAAAAATAAATTATAATCCATATAATTTATATATTCTTACTGACTAACTTTACTGGTAATACATTTATATTAAATGTAAATTCAAATATTTAACAAACACAAATAAACACAATTGAATTTTTTAAAAATTCAATAAATTCATCTCCATCACACTACCTCAGTGTTTTCATTTAATCAAGACATCTTAAAAACTACTTCACCCAAAGAATAAGTCTACACATTTCTCGGCATTTCTCATTACTCACTGCATTTGAAAAAGGTAAAGTATCATTAGGGTTTTAACACCATAATTATTTTAAGTACATTTTCTTTAATTTTTTTATTTTAGGGCGATAGTTCTATTTAATTATATTTTGTTATTACTTTATCAAGTTTTAATTTCATTCTTATAGTACAATATTTTATTCATGATTGACATTTACATCGGTATTTCACATTTTTATCACTATGACATTTATATTGTTCATGGGTATTTTAAGTTTTTCATCATTATATCATTTACATTATTGTAGTATATTGTAAAAAATAAATTTGATGAATAATGCAAACATATTTTTTAATACAAAATTATTTTATTAAAATGTGAATTATTTTAACTGTTATTTATATTTAATATCTATATATTAATTTTCAAATATCTAATATCTATATATTAATTTTCAAAATATATAGATTTTCATATTTATAATAAATTTTATATTAAAAAATTATAATTATGATTTTTAATTATAATAAAATTATTATTTAAAATATTTTGAATTGATAAATTTCTTTATATATTAACCATTTTTAACTTTTTGAATTATTTTAGTTTTGTGAGGTAATTTAGTTCACAAAGTCTTAAAAATAAAGTATTATATACTAAAAATTCAAAGTTCAAATTTAAATATTTATAATAGCTTTATATCATTAGAATACAAAACCCACCAAATTACCTATTTCTCTTATCACATAATAAATATTTTAAATTATTTTCGATGTCATATAAAATAAAAAAAATATACTACACTTACCAATTTACAATAAAATTCATTTTATTTTATTTTCTTAAAAAATGAAAATATACTAAATCTTTTAAAAATGGAAATTCAATATATTTAACTAATAAAAATCAAAATCAATTAAGTGAAATCAATTATTGACTTTAATCTACTTATTTATTAGATACCGAAAACTACCATCCACATATTGTCACCCCAGGTACATATATAAACATTATTAAGCTTATATGTTTCAACTTTTCCTAATTAGTTCCCCCAAAATTACCCTCCATGTATTCATATATTCTCAGCTACATACATCCACATCATCAAGATTATATGTTTCTCCTTTTCCTAATTAATTACCAATCTATGTGATAAAAGTTATCTCGTACCAGAGAGACTATCTATTTCTACGGATTTTTTAAATTATCATTTAAGCATTTCTTAGTTAAGGAGGATTTGTTGGTTCAACCTTATCAGCATGGTGCAGAGTCCTACAACACCATACACTTTAGCAGCAACAAGCAGGCCCATAATATTTTACACGTTTCCTTTACATTAACAGAATAGGGAATAGATCCATGTAAAACCACCGTGACAACTAGTTATACGAAATAGAAAAAATATTAGTGTGAGGATTCAACGCTGTTGCTTATGACAAGAAACGTCTACAAGGAAAACAAGATGAGTTGCAAGGCAACTAGTCCTTGCCTAGGGGTAGGGTCATATGGAGCAGAGCCGACGTCCAAGGTCCCCTAGCTATGTTGTTGTTCATAAATACATAGACTGCTCAGTATTTAGATTTGATATTGTTCGTTTGATGTTTAACAGATTCCCGTAGATATGGTTGTAAACGCAATGATCGTAGCTATGGTCGCACATGCATACCAGAACGGTCTCTTTTTTTATCACGTCGCATGATCTGCTGCAAATCCATTGCGTAACTCTGTCGTAGTAAACGAGGCATATACCACTTGTTGCATTAAAGATTGCAGCATTCTACACAGGAGTTGTAGGTGCAGCAATCACAGAACAACTTTACAAGGTTGGCATCCCTATATCTGAGCTGTAATAAGAAAGTTGCAAGTGCAGTGTCTCATGTGAGTGCAGAAGACATATTCCCTTTTTAAAATTTTTTCTATTGCATTTTCATTCTCCAAAAAGGTCATATTCATTCTTTATATTATATAACTATAGTATTATTGTTTTCAAACATAGAGCTTGAGCTGTCATCTCAAACCCAATGCAATGATATAAAGGTAACTGAAAATATTTAGTTTATTGTTTTAAATAATCAAATATATGTAACTCTTACTTTACTGTTTTAAATAAACAAATTTATGTAACCAAGTTTCCAACAGATGATAGAGAGTGCAGTAGGAGAAAGGCTTATATTAACAAAATTAAGAGAAGAGAACGATGTTGGACATAGACAATATTTACTCGTGTTTCTTTCAAGAGTATTGAAGACTGTACTTACTAGGTAAACGTTTATTGTATCCTAGTGTTTACTACTTTGTACCTGTTTATATAAAATATAGTAAGCAGGCCTAAGAGATTACTATATTGTATCCCATTATTTACTAGTTAGTACCTGCTTGTGTATGATATAGTCTGGACTCTGCACGCCTCAAAGAATACTAAGACATGATAATTTCTAGGATAATTTTCTGCGGCAGTAGCACAACATTGATTTTGTCTGCCTCGTTATAGACAAACCAGCGGATAGATTTCTTATCATATACATATAAACTGCTCGTGAAATTGCCGTCCTTAAATGAGTTGTATGCAGAGATCATGATTTTGGTATCTCTGACATTGTAGGTAGGTTGATTCTCAATATGTCTATATCAATTTTTTGTAGTATCCAGTTTCGACACGTGATTCGCCGGGAAGGATGGAGATGCGATATGCATTTGAATGTATATGGTCATCTACATGCATCGCTTTGGGCCCCGGTAATTAGTAATTCTATTAATCTGCATCTAAATGTCTTGTATTCTCTTAAAATAATTTTTGGTAGCGACAAATGTTACTCGAGGCTTGCATGCAAACCACCTGCCGGTTCTTGACACTAAACGTTTGTATAATGAGTGTGAAACCAAAAAATGAAGCAATTCTTGATTACACAGCTGGTAGTTTGGTTTGTTGGCATGACTGTGATGTTGGTCCTGCCGCTGTGATGTTGGTCTTGCCGTTGTTTCTCTTGCTAGAGCCTAGTTTTTTTGGGGAGGGAAACGGAACAGAGAGAGGGATCTTAAGCTGCTTCAGCCGCTGATCCATAGCTACCTACGACAGAGAAGGCATATGAGTAGTGGATCTGGTAGTTTTTATTACAAGTTTTTTGAGAAAGCGAATCCCTGCAAACAGTGGCTGCACTTATTTTTCAATATTTTGTTCTGGAGCAAGGGTCATTTAGTAGCTCATAATCTGATTGCATTATCTATCTATTTTGATGGATCTGCAGGGCATAAGCAAAGGTTTAGTAGCAGAGTTCCTTCTGTCAACAATGGTGCAGAGAGGGAAACGACCAGACTTTGTCCTGTGCATTGGAGATGACAGGTCAGATGAGGACATGTTTGAGGGTATCACAAATGCTATGTCAGGACCTACACTTTCTCCGATAGTAGAAATATTTGCATAAACTTGGTCAGAAACCCAGTAAAGCAAAATACTATCTTGATGATACTGTGGATGTCGTAAGAATGCTTCAGGGTTTGGCCACAGCTTCTGATCAGGCAGCATGGAATTTATCTGCTCAAGTTGCAGAGCTCACTTTGAGTACATCATTTGAAGACGTGTTTTCTATTTGTTGTTGTTGCAGCTACAAATAAATGGACACATTTGGTAAGAAAGATGTTCAAATGCAACAACATGCAAACAAGAAACTGCAGAGAGGACAAAACTAACCATGGGTTACTGCTGCCCCTTTGGAGAAAGAAATAAGAGGCTTCAGGTCCAAAGCAAGGGCTTCGGCGAACAGAGGGCAGCCGCGAAAAAGAGGATCGCAACAGTGCGGACAAGATTCGACAAATTTGCGGTAATCAGCTAATTTTTTTATGTGGTTTCATGGCGAATTCAAATTAATTAGATTTTAGAAATATTTTGAAATTGAAATAGATCCTAAGAGGATTAGCTATACACAGGAAGCATTTTGGAAATGAATCCTTGTGAAGTACAACATTGTGAATCTCCTGCCAAGAGACCACATAGGGATAAATTAGTCAGAACAAAGAAAAACAGAACAGGTAAAAACAATTCCACTTCTAGAATTTATTAAAAGCGAAGATCAATTACAGGAGTGCTGGTTGCCTGTAGGAAAGGCACGAACTAATAATGCAGAATAGGCATTAATAATTAAAATATAAAAGTCATTGAATCAACTAAATGTATATGAATATTTTTGTATTCTCTACATGAATAAATAATTGAACAATTCTATGCTCAGGTCCGTCAGAATTAGGCTATGATATTCCAACCCACGAGCTTGACCCCTTTGCTGCGTCGGCCCAAAATAACTAGGAAAAGCAGCAAGAACAAGTCCATGAACAACAATTGAAGAAACCGAGAGGGAAAAACAGCAAGAGCAAGTCCAGGAACAACAATTGAAGAAACCGACTATGTCTGCACACAATCTACATAATGGCACCAGGTAACGAGTCTCAGAACATTACCTTTATGTCACCACGAATTTTCATGAAATGACTCCAATTTCTTTAATGGTCTTGATGATATTCATCTGACTTGCATGCTGGAAATCCCCTACAGCTGAGATAACAAAGTCCACTTTCTTGATGGCCTACACCAAATTGCATGATCAGTAAAACTTACCTACGCGGTCTGTCAAACAAACAAGCGGTCTGTCAAACAAACAAGAAAATTAACAAATGGGAGATTTTATGATAGAGACCAGAATAGGTAGTTGTTGAATCCAACATTGCGTTCTCTACGATTAATGGAATACATTACTGCTATTAACAAATTACATTTATCTTTGCAGGATTTAAATTGATTCTTGATTTCAAGAATACCTGAATGATCTGCGCCCTCTGCACAGAAATCCCGCCACAGCCGAGACAGTCTCAGAGATGGCCGACGAGGGGGAAGAGATCCTAAATAGACAACAATCCAGCATGCCCGGAGTAATGCATGGTGTGCAGGTGGAATGACAGAGTAATGCATGGTGTGCAGGTGGCATCAGTGCGGTGGTGCTTCCCTATCATAAGATGGTTTTGTATTATACAGAACACATTTTGATTAACATAAAATGCCTGAGATTTAATGCTGGCATTAGTCCAGCATTAGTTTGAATTTAAATTTACAAATTTGAAGCAAACATAGCATATAACATATGCTTTCCGCCCTCTTGCCTCGGGAAGAGGCCAAATAAGGCGATGAAAAAGAATACTGGCAAAAAAAGTTTAAAAAGTTTGGATATTCGCGATAGGAGGTGGATATTCATGAGGTTAAGCAGGTCGAACTAATGCTATCTCCGTCCGGAACGATTACTATAGTCCCTGCCGGATGCCAGATGGCAGGGACTAATAAGGCCTTATAGGGAAAGGAGAGGCTTACCTTGATTCCTTTAAAAGTGACATATTAAATCATATAAAACAGGTTGATTCTTCCTAAAGCCTCTTTCTCATCGATCAGATGTCCACATTACTCTCTCCCTCCAATGGTGCTTTATCCAATCATATGTTCTCTTGTACATGCAGTTGGGTGTATATATATATATATCTTACGGGGATGGGTGTTGCTACGATGGATATGCAATGGAATCCACAGCCTTTTGCTGTTTGCATCGGAGGGTGGCCACGAGATACACTGGGATATTGTGTACTGTTTGTGTGCTTTTAACCAATGGGATTGACATTGACAAGGTCCGAAATAAACATAATAAGCTGTAGAAATTTCACATGGTGTCGTGCCTGTGTCAAAGGAAACAATGAGAGGGCCGTAGATATTAACGAATCCCCGCCACCGCCCTCTTTTACCGACTAATCCATTCTGTCTGGGACAGGACATATAAGACACCCGTGACCTAAGTAAAGTAGGGTATCATAATTTCATAATTAGGGAACTCCATGAATTAAGAATGCCACAATTAGCCGTGCACGATTATGTTAATCAATTCATAGCACTGTTGGAATATGTCTCATTTTTGGAAGATGAAAATATATTTTTTCCTTAATGGATGGTTAGAAATAATAATTATTTCAGTTTGCAGGTATGAAGAGTTGAGCTGAGTGAAGTTAAGAAAAACGAGTCAGAGTTTATGTAGAGTTGAGTTGAGTTGAGTGAAGCTAAGAAAAGCAAATCGAGTTTATGTAGGAACAGAGTGTACTCAAACTTGCATGAAGTAGGACAGAAATGAAGTCTAGATAGAAATTACATGATTCCATATTTGACAAAACCTAGTGTTTATATACTTGTGATTGGCATGACAAGCCAACCACAGCAAATAGGGTTAATAATTAAAAAGAATTGTAGCTAGGGTTAATAATAAGAAAAATTGTGTAACGACAACTTCTCCATATATGTTTGTCAATGCCTCTAACCAACAAGAAGTTGTATCAGCGCTGAGGTCCAGTTTCACGATATAAGGAGCTAGAGAGTCTGCAGCCGTAGCTTGCAGAGCCGCATTGTGTGAGTTATAAAGCACAGGAAGGCTGAGAATAACAAAGTTTCTCCGTGGCTGCCGAGAGACAAGCCATAGCTTGCCGATTTTTTCTAAACGAGTGAAGGCCGAAGCCCTAAGTGGATAAACCTCCATCGCTGCGTTCTCGGGGAAGCGAGCGAGTCGTCCAATTGCTAATTAAAGAGAGCCCCCACTCTTGCAGCTGCTACAGCCACAAGTTGAAAGACCAGGGGAAAGTCTTAAAAGGTTTTGATTGGTGGCTTATTAAAGCATGTTTAAGTTTGGAGATTAGATTCGTTTTTTTTATATTAAAAAAAAATTGCGGTGGGAAAAGGAAGGTTTATAAAGAGTTTAATAATTGATTTTTTTTTATTAAAAGAGAATTAAAAAAAATAAGGGGGTTTTATTTGAATAAGAGTTTAGGGCTTTGAAAAGGTGTGTCTATCTTTAAAATTATTTGTTCAGTCAAACATGATAGTGTTTTGAGTTCGGAAAAAAACTTCTATATGATAAAGATACATGAATCTGGTGGGTAATTGGTATTACGAGGGCACATATTGAAAATCATTTTTTTTGCGAATGATATGGAAAGAAGCCTCATGCAATCAGGAAACCAACCATAAGATAGAAGAAAGACAACATTCATGGATCACAAAGCGAGATTGAAGCAAAACCTCAAAGTAGCAAAAGTTTTTGTGGATGAAAAATTTCTGATGTCCAATAGAATACGTCAATGAACATCATACATAAGTGTGTTAGAGGTGGGTAAAACAGTGGGAAATGAACACGAAGAATTCCTAGCAGTAGAGATTTCTAGAATTTGACTGGCCCCTGGAGAAACAAAGAAGACTGAGTCACCCATCTTTGGTGGTTAGGTGAAGAGAAATGAGGGATCGTCTACAAATCTCTCTAATATAGTTAAAGGTCCACAATGGGATTAAAAGATTTAATAACTAGCAGTGCATATCTATGTTAATATTCTTTCATAACAATGCAAGTGGGAGGGTTCCTCTTAAATTGTTTAAAGATATTTTGGAATCTTAAGGCTTCTATAGACCTTAGGAAAGATTAAATAAATTTTGTGCATATGATAGTATGTTAGGTTCCCTTGCTAAAGGTAATATAGAGGGAATATTTTGAATAGGTAAAATCAAGCCATACACTAAATTAAAAAGCACTATTAGCATGAGAAGATTTCGTTAGTTGAAAATATTTAAATATATAATTGACATGTTGCAGTCAAATTTTAAGAAGATTGAATTAGTTCTGAAATTGAGATGTCATAACTCATGCATAAATTAATTGACTAACAATTGACGTGCATTGATACATTTGATATGCGCATGAGTGCAATAGAGAGCGATCCCAACCTGCTAAAATTAAGATGATTGGGTCATGAACTTGCTAGAAATATGAGAAAACTTATTTCTTTGTTTAATAAAATTGCTATATTTATTCATATCATGAGATTCCTAATGAACTTGATAATTTTCCTTGCATAGCTACATTAGAGGGAAGATGTGGATAAAGTATTAGTCAAGGAGGGCTTGAATGGGTTGATAGTAACCGGATGAATAACAAACTCAAAACTATGGAAAATAGATTAAGAAGAGGGTTTCCCTTAACTAAAATTTGTACTTGGCCTCTCTCTCTCTCTCTCTCTCTCTCTCTATATATATATATATATATATATATATAGAGAGAGAGAGAGAGAGAGAGAGAGAATAGAAACTGATATTCGCTATGTTTTGGGTAATACAATGGAATTACTTAACGAATTCCATGTATCACAGAATGTTCATATGGAGAGATTTCAAGATGGACCACTTGCTATCATCTACTACATGAAAGAAAGTAATGTGTCTATGCCTTTTCTTATGAGACTTATTATGTGAATTATTGAAGAAAAAGAGAGGATGAAAATTAAAATTTAAAATACACTAGTGTGAATGTCATGCAGAGAAGTAACTTCTAATATGTATGAGGAATTTTTGGGTCCTAGAATGAGTGGCATGAGTACCTCATCCTGCAAAACATAGTGGAAAATAATTACTCATAAATTTAGAGATATGTATCACAGTGGAAAAAGTGGTTAAGTAACTCTCAATTTGAACCTTCATATTGATAGAATAAATGTTTGATTGCATTGTAAAATGGCTTAGAATGATTGTTATGTAAATATATAATGCAAATATAGTTTCTTTAAATCTATATGAAATTATTTGAAAGTGATAGAATTATTATGAATGTAATAATTCTGAAATCACTTCACGGGATGTTGTAAATTTTGTAATGAAATGATTTTTGTATGAACACTTACAACTTTTTAGCTCATTGAAAATTCAGATTACAGGAGAATGTTGGAATTGGGTGTTGTATAGAAACCATATTGAAAGATAAAAATATCACCACTTGCAAGGGAGTCCAACATCATAACTTAAAATCTCATGTTTTCGAGATCTGAATTTTGAATGAAGCAAAACATAGGCAATTAAAATTTCAAATTTCAAATTTTTGAGTATAAATCATGGGAACTAAATGTTGTGACATAAGTGATGTGATGAAGTAAAGATCCTAGCAACAATGTTGTTGTGGTGATATTGCATCCCTATGACACAATTTGATTACCTCATTGAGAGTACGTCGTAAAATGCACCTTGACTATAAGACTCCATGAGCAATGTAGTAGGGCACGCTAGAAAGGAACTTGGCTGTAAGACTCAATTTCTTCAATAATCCTATGTAGGTAAGACCAAGACAAGTAGATCACCTCAGGATGGGGTTTAATTGGTCTTGGAAGGGTGAGTAGCTGATGGGAGAATAAAAGGGTCACACACTCAGTGGGATATGAGTATAAGAGGGCTCGGCTAATGAAAACATTGAACTGAACTTGTTCCCTATGGAGTAAAATCAGGAAAAGAATAATCATACAAATAAATATTTCTTTATAACATTACGTATTAGAATTTCAACATAGTTTGCAAGAGAAAAGAAAAGAAATATGAATATTGATTTAAATTATTATGATTAATCTCTTAAAGGTTGCATGCTTGTGATACAAGTCACAAAATTATCTATCCAGTAAGGATAGATGATGATGGTTATGAAGTGATATCAAAATAGCACAGTGAGATAATGTTGAAATTGAGAATCCTATAGATAAGGCCATTGTGGTGAAGCTAGAACCTAATGCATTGGGTGTGACTACGAAAAAAATGATCTAAATTGTTCTTTTTGTATTCCTCGTTAACCAATGGGCAACGAGGCAAGGTTGTGCTAGAATGTCATATGATCTAGAGGTGACTGGACCACAAATTATGAATGGCATTGCTTGAAATGGAAACTAAGGACATGGAAAATATCACGGATGTAAGAGTTGTAATTATAAAGTTGTGTTTTTGTTTCTTTTCTCTATTTATAAAACACTAAGGATAATTTTCCTTTAAGGGGTTGGGGTTTCTAACATTCCACACCTTACCCTTTCTCTTTTAATTTAAAATTAAAAAAAGAAATGGCATCATGGAGGACATGATTGGCTAAGGTAACATGTTTTAGATGCACATAATTTAGTATTTAATTATTTAACTCAAGAATGAAGGAATGAATGTCTTATGGATCCATTGTCTAATGGAAGCTTGCTTCTATTCATTGGAATCCATGAATCCAACTGAATGAAATCATTGATCCACTAGTTGGAGGCCAATTGAACTTCCTAATATGAATATGGTCAGATACAATCAAGGGAAGAGTCAATTGGATATCAGAGAATTAATGATATTGGATTGGGGTAGTGAGGGACAGATAATGGTGCCTATTCCCCCTAACACATCGCGGAGACAATGAAAGAATGAGAGTGTTTATGAATTCCCTTAGTAGATTAAGAGAGGCAAAGAGAACTTTTATAGACACATGGAGGCATGTAGAGAAAGAAATATATATGTACAAAAAAGAGAAACATAGGCTTTTCATATGTGGTTGATATAACTGGAGTTGTTCATCCACGGATCCTTTTGACTTTATTCTTTGGTTATTCATTGATTATGTGAGGGGGTTGTCTTCGTTTCTCTTGCAAGTTCTTGTTCATGAGATTTATTTGTCTATCTCTTTCTACTAGATATAAAAGGAGGTTCAAATATTAGCATAGGACTATGGCAAAATGAATGTAGAATACATAGAAATTATGGACCTGATTATTGAGCCCTCTGTTTGACTTGAAATTTTGAGAAATTGGATGAAGCCCTATGAATGATCTCGTAAAAGAGTGGTTCATTGCATTTTTTAATTGTAGAGAGTAGTTGATAAGCCACCTGGATAATTGACTCCATAAATTAGTGTTTACCAAGCTTTGGTATGGATTTCCCTTGAGCAAGCATCCCCTGAAAACTTGGATCTGATTGAGGGGTGGTTAGTTCCAAGAAAGTTACAATGTAGCTGGCTTGAGGTTGGGTGGAGAGTGGAATTCCATCTTTCAGTTTCCATCTATCTTAACATACTCATAAAGGTCTATTGTAGTTATATATTTGAGTTATGGAATGCAACGTTTCATGTATTTCATATGTCTTGTCTAAGCTCTTATATATCCATGAATGTTAATGGATGCTTGAATGGTGTTGCTCTCTATTATTTACATTTTTGTCATGAAATATCTTATGTTGATGAAAATGATGAATGATTGGAATATGTTTTCCAATATTGAGTTTATGGTTAATGTGTTGACTGTGTGCACTATTCTCTTTCACTTGACTAATATACCTAAGGAATGGAATAGGATATACACTCAGTGGACTTATGTTTTTTTACTAGAGTATCTATAATACCTCATGTAGTGTTAGTAGCCTAGAATGTTTGAACTATGGATATTTATACCATACTCATGATTACAGATAAACATGCATGCTATGAACTGAATAAACACTTGGGTTTTGCTGATAAATGTTTAGATCATAAATAAGTTTGGAAATTATAAATTTACATACATCCATGTTACCTTGGATCAAAACTCTAATAGTTTGAATGTTTAGAGATGCTATATTTTTTAGTAAATGGACCATAATTCTGCTTAAGTAGATATACAACCCTTTGTTTTTCATGATTAGTTAATTGGTCAATCGATTTCCCTCTAACATGTACACTAGCTTGCATAGGGTCAAAAAATCGAAATACCTATCATATTTTTCTTTTTATAGTTTGCAGTTTGTGTGATGTTAGGATTTGGGACCATGCCCCTTTTCTTAAATTTTGGATGAGGAGTGACTTGATACCCAACTCATTACGACTTATTGTTAACACGTCTCTGCAAAGCTAGATATCGATCCCAAAATATGACCATTTTATTCATTTTTGGTAGCATCGGATGTGCTCTAAGCTTGAGAATTTGCAGGGAGGCTTGAATACATGTATTCTAGGATACCTAGAAATAATTTTGGGACATTCTACCCGGACAGGTTTTTATTAAAATAATTAATTATTTTTAATGGGTGGCTAAGTCTAAACTTAAGAAATTTTAAATAATTAAAGGGTATTAGTAAAACTGAGGGTGAAACCTCTAGAAGAATATGGGGATCAAGTTGAAATGATTTGAGCCATTGATTACAATCTAATATGGGTCGTTGATTACTCAACTAGAGGATTATAAGAAGAGGCTTGATGGGCATTTGGAAAACACATCGGAGAGAGATCAAGAGATCGAATTTCTCAGAAAGGGCTGCACAAAAGTTGCTAGAGAATCAATCAAGGTGATTTCTTGCAGTGAAAGGTAGGGATAGTAGATCGGAGGAATCTTTCTAGATCTGCGAAGAACAAGGCAGAGAAGGTAGAGAGAAACTTAGTGAGGCAGCACAGTGCCACACCGAGGCAGCGCAAAGCTTCAAAGGGAGTTTGAATTCCAGTTAAGAGGGAAGAGATTCAGTGCAGGATGTTAGGGTGTGATAGAGGAAGGTCTAGAGATCGAATTTCCAGTCTATAGGAGCTCAGCAAAGGAATTGACACAGAGCCTAGCTAGAGTGACATAGTTCTACGTAGGGTTGAGACAGAAGCTGTTTAGAGGAAACATGGGTCTAGTCAGCAAGCCCTTTATCAGGGTTGAATCTCTGAGAACAGTCCGAGATTTATCTCACTAACCTTTTTGTCAGTTTCTCTCTGTATCGAATAGCTAGTTGGGCATCAAACGAATTCTATTCAGAAAACTATTGCTTAATAATACAAACCCTCAATTGCTGCACTAATTTTCCTACATTAGGTTTTTCTTGAATTAGGATTTTCTGGGGACATTTATCCAAAAATAAAGGTGTCATGTGTTGTGTATTTCTTTCTTTCTTAGTTTCTTGTTTCCGCATTTAATTTAATTGATGAAGGTTACAGTGTATTAGTTTCAATAATTGTTGTAGGACACAGTAAATAATTTGTTCAGTAATTTAACAAATAGAAGATACTTAATCAACTACTGCAGTCGAAATTTGGGTCTCCAAATTTTCACACATTCTAGCCTTAGGGACAATCAAATGAATCAAACAAATAGTGTGTTGATAGACCCCATTGCAATGATATGTGAAGATTAGGAACATCAACCTCTTGGCCTTCGAGCCTTGAGCGCATTCAAATAAATTAGGAAGAGAGAAAATTGATAGACACCTATGACAAAAGGTGCAAGGGATGGGTTGATTGGCCTCTTCTCCTTTGGTGCATTCTAGTAAATTAGGCAAATAATGGGTCATTAGACCCTAACATTTAAAGGCGATGGGGGTTAGAACATTGTACACTCGATCTTTAGGCCTTCTAGGAATTTAAATGGATTAAGGAGAGAACATGTCGATAGGGCCCAATGTCGAGATGTTTCTAGGGTGGGCCCATCAGGTTCTAGACCTTTGAGTCATTGTACTATAGAGAGATCACTTGGGATTTTCCCTCATCCTTACATGACGAGGATCAGGGTGGGCCCTACTAAGATCTCAACTTGAGGGTAGTTTAGTTGAAAAATGTGGTTTGGGCTAATGCACCTAGTGGAACCTCAATTTGGTGTGACATGGTCAAGGGAAGTCCCACTCAGCTCTCTACCTTCGGGCCAACAGAGTAAGGAAACCTAGTAGTAGAAGAATGGAGCCAAAGATCCTAGTCTCGCATGATTTGGATTAGTGGATCCCAGGTCAGCCATCTATCCTCAATGTTTGGCATATCGAAAATAGCTAAGTACTCCACCATGTGGAGAAGCCAATACGCCATGATGAGGGCACCCTCTGGGCCACATGTTGTTGGTGTGGCAGTGCCACATGCACTAAGTGGAGGTTACATCGGAGTCATGTGTTGTTATAGAGATGATATGTCCCTTCATAATGGGCCAAACTTTGAATGAGCATAACTTTCAATTTGAGAGCCGGATTGAGGTAAACATTATATTGTCAGAAAGCTCTCGATAAGCTAAATGCAATGGTGGTATTAGTTTTAATATTTTATGACTTTCATAAAAGGAGGTTGTGTGACCCCATATTCATAATAAACCTTGCAGATTGGGTTAAATGAGAAAACCCTCCCAAATCTCAGGATGTTGAAGGGGATTGGAGGTTGTTACAATAATGATCCAATATAGATCATCTAGTGAGATAATTCTTTGAACATGCAATGTTGTACTAAATTATGGGTAGGTGGAAATGGGTGTTTGTGTTTAACTAATGTTTTTGAAATGGGACGATGTTGGATAGTGTTGCTAGGCTTCCACCTAGAAGGATGTGGACATCTTAATAGGTCACACTTGAACCTATAACCAACCTCCTAAAATTTACCAATGTCAAAGTAGTTGACATAGTGAGCTAAAATTAGTTCAACCCGCAATTTTATAAGGAAATATAAAGGGACCTACATACTATTATAGGGAGGTTTATCAAAATCCATGAACCACCTATTCATCCAATTAGCTTTAAAATGTTGATAGGTGATCTAGTCCAGGTAAATGAATTTTTTATCACTAGATATTATGTTCTAATTTTCCAAACATTCTTACTTTATACTTAGAAATATGTGATAATTGATTTTAAAAATTAACAATGAAAAAAACACTGATTTTTAATGATATAACTCGTAAATGACATAATATCTCTATAGTTATTAAAAAATATTATGATAAAAATCTTAATGAGCTTAGCTCTACATCAATTTCAAAGTTTTGTGTTTCAGGGTCCTAACTTGGACTTAATTTATCATCATTTAATGATAATGAGTTTAGATTTTCTTTATATGTAGGTTCCCTTTGAAAAATATATTTTATTTATTTAAAAAAAAATTAATAATAAACTTATATCTCATCATCAAAACACGGAACCAACTTTGGCACTTAAACACTGTTATAATGCCTTCTTAATCACTCAGACTCTGTAGAACCCACTTCCCTTTGAAGTAAAAACAAAATTGGGCATGTGCTTGAACTGAAAAACATGGTTGAACGTACGCTGATTGCAGGTAAACAAAACCGTCTGTACTGACCATATCTGGATTTTTGATTTTGAAAATATTTCTGAATATTCCAGAATCTGGGTGAAGCAATTGACTTTTCCGACATCTTTCAAATTTGAAGATATTCCCTGAAAATTGCCCCATGCACGTTCCTAAGATTTTCCAGTCGTGTTTTTTGCACAGTCACAGAATCGGGTTTTACTAGTCAAATTTAGTGTTTATATATTTGACAAGTGAACAACAGCAATTAGGGAGTTGCCCAATAATAAGAAAAATTATGTAACAACAACTTGTGTATATATGTTTATCAGTGCATCTAACCTACAGCAAGTTGTATCAGAGCTGAGGTCTAGTTTCACGATATAAGGAGCTAGAGAGTCTGCAGCGGTAGCTTGCAGAGCAAGATCGTGTGAGTTATAAAGCACAGGAAGGCTGAGAATAACAAAGTTTTTCCAGGGCCGCCGAGCGATAAGCCATAACTTGCAGATTTTTTGTAGACAGAGTGAATGCCGAAGCCCGAAGTGCATAAATCTCCATCGTTGCGTTCTCGGGGAAGCGAGCGAGTCGTCCCATCGCTAATCAAAGAGAGCCCCCACTCTTGCAGCTGCTATAGCCACAAAGTTCATTGGAGTTTAATGTCTACACTACCGTGAGCCTTGAAAATCCAGATTGCCTTTGATAAAAGGATTTCTTAATGATTGATTATTTTGGAAATTTGTTTGGGTATGGTTCAGTCATCTAAAAAACTCTTCTTTAGTTTGAAAATAGGTTTCAAGTGAGTTTATTTGGTATATTAAAACTGTTTAGGGAAAGTTTTAAAAGGTTTTGAAAAGTTTTGATTGGTGACTTATTAAAGGATGTTTAAGTGGAGATTAGGTTTGTTTGTTTTATATTAAAAAAAGTAGTGTGTTGTTGTAGAGGCGACGTGTTTTTTTTTTAATTGGTCAATTTTTTTTTAATAAGTATAACTTTTGATTTGAGACTAAGATCGAGGGAAATATGATATTTACACATGATAGAGGAATAATCTGCTTATAGAGTTTATTCAATTCAACGTTTCAGACTTTTAAGTGAGTCCATCCTCAGGGGATACACGAACTGTTTAAGAGGAGATTAATGATGTATCATAAAAATAGTTTTAAGTATATATATAGTTTATTGAAAGGATCAATATGAAATGATTGAGTCAGCGAGATTTATTAGTTATCTTGGGTAGAATTACACATTCTTAAATAGTTTATTAATATATTAACAAAATTGAGGTTTAGATCATTAGTGATTTAATTAAAAATGGGGATCCTATGATAAGTGATATTTTAATTAGATTTAATATTACTAGCCAACATAATATATTGATTTAATATATAACTAGGGTTAGTTAGTTATTAGAGTTGTTATGTTTCTTTATCAATTTATTTAAGCTATGAATCCTATTACAATCTTTTAATTTTAAACCAATGGATTTCTTATGAGGTTATAAGATTATAATTAATAATATACAATAGTATGTAAAAAAATTTAAGCTTCATTTTATTGAGTTCTTTATTAGAGGTATTATGATTGTTTAGTATTTTGTTATAAAATTAAAAGAATGACCCTGTAGGATGAGCAAATTTTATGGAGATTATTAGATTAATTCAATAATTTCGTCTATGAATTATGATTAACGTATTTAATTAAAAATAGGGATTCTATTAATATTACTGACCAATATAATATATTGATTTCATATAAAATTTAGGTTAATTAGTTATTAGGGTTGTTATGTTTCTTTTTCCATTTATTTGAGTTATGGATCCTATTATAATCTTTTAATTTTAAATCAATGGATTTTTTATGAGGTTATAAAATTATAATTAATAATATACAAATAGTAAAAAACAAAATTAAGCTTCTTTGTATTGAATTGTTTATTAGAGTTATTATGATTGTTTTATATCTTTTATATTTTTATAAAATTAAAAGAATGACCGTATAGGATGAGAAAGTTTTCTGGAGATTATTAGATTAATTCAATAATTGCATCTACAAACTTAGGATTAAATTATTTAATATATATCATTTTGTATGATTGAGGATGGAATTGAATGTAAATGCACAATTTTTATAAATATTGTGCATTTACATTCAATTACATCCTTAATGATAACAAATAATATATATATAATTCATAATTCATAGATGCAATTATTGAATTTATCTAATAATCTTCATAAGACTTGCTCATCCTAAAGTGTCATTCTTTTAATTTTATAAAAATAAAATAAAAAGTAGAAAACAATCATAATACCTCTAATAAAGAACTCAATACAATGAAGCTTAATTTTTTTTTACTATTTGTATATTATTAATTATAATCTTACAACCTCATGAAAAATCCATTGGTTTAAAATTAAAATATTGTAATAGGTTTCATAATTTAATAAATGGAAAAAGAAACATAAAAACCCTAACAACTAATTAACCTTAATTTTATATTAAATCAATATATTATATTGGTTAGTAATATTAAATGTAATTAAAATATCACTTATAAGATAATCCTCATTTCTAATTAAATCACATATAATAGAATCCTCTTTTTTAATTAAATAATTTAATCATAATTCATAGATACAATTATCGAATTAATTTAATAATCTGCATAAGACATGCTCAGCCTCAAGGGTCATTCTTTTAATTTTATACGAAAATATAAAACAATCATAATACCTCTATTAAACATCTCAATACAGTGAGACTTATTTTTTTTTTACATACTATTTGTATATTATTAATTATAATCTTATAACCTCATAAGAAATCCATTGGGTTAAAATTAAGAGATTGTAATAGGATTCATAATTTAAATAAATGGATAAAGAAACATAAAAACTCTAATAACTTATTAACCCTAATTTTATATTAAATCAACATATTATATGGTCATTAATATTAAAACTAATTAAAATATCACTTATAATAGAATCTTGATTTTTAATTAAATCAATAATGATCTAAACCTCAATTCTGTTAATATATTAATAAACTATTTAAGAATATGCAATTCTATGCAAGATAACTAATAATCCTGGCGGACTAAATAATTTATTATTGATCCTCTCCATAAACTATATATATACTTAAGATTAGCTCTATAATACATCATTAATCTCATCTTAAACAATTGGCGTACCCCATGAAGATGAACTCACTTGGAATTCTGAAACGTTGGGTTAAATAAACTATATAAACATGTTATTCCTCTATTATCTATAAAAATTATCCTCACCTATATGGATTCATTACTTAAAAAACATTATATTGCCAAAAATCTCTCATCAAGATAAACATAATGGTGGTATTAGTTTTGATATTTGATGACTTTCATAAAAAAAGGTTATGTAACCCAATATTCATAACAAACCTTTGAGATCAAGTTAAACGAGATAACCCTCCTATAGCTTGGGATGTTCAAATGGGTCAAGGGGGAATGGGTGTTTTTGTCTAACTAATGTTTTTGAGATGGGAGGATGTTGGATAATGTTGCAAGGCTTCCACCTAGAAGGATGAGGCCATCTTAATAGGCCACACTTGACATTTTGTTGGAACATACAACCAACTTCCTAAAATTTACCAATGTCAAAGTAGTTGATATAGTGAGCTAAAATAAGTTCAAACCACAATTTTCTAAGGAAATATAAAGGGACCTACGTACTATTATAGGTAGGTTTATCAAAACCCATGAACCATCTATTTATTGAGTTGGATTTGAAATGTTGGTAGCTGATCTAGTCTATGTAAATACATTTTTTATCACTAAATATTATGTTCTAGTTTTGGGATTCATAAATAACATCATCAAATGTTATTTTGAAATATGTAGATACCTTACAGACTATATATCTAAACCTATGATGTAATATTCAAACATTCATACCTTATAATTATAAATATGTGATAATTGGTTTTAGGCATTAACAATAAGAAAAATCATGGTATCTAATGTTGTAGCTAGTACATGATATGATCTCTCTATGGTGGTTCATAAATCATGGTATCTAATGTTGTAGCTAGTAAATGATATGATCTCTATATGGTGGTTCATAAATATTGTAATAGAGAGCTTAATAAACTAAGCTCTACATCAATTTCAAATTTTGTATTTCATTGTTCTAATTTAATTGATTATCATTTAATGATAATAAGTTCAGAGTTTCTTTAGATATTGATTCCGCGTGATTTAAATACGTTACATTAGAGATGAAAAATGTGTTTTTATAATTAAAAAAATTAAAAAATACTAATAATTTTTTTTACAAACCTACCTCTAATCATTAAAACAGGGAATCAACTTCCGTACTTAAACACTGTTATAATGCCTTCTTAATCACTCAAAAGTATGTAGAACTCGCTTGCCTATGAAGTAACAACACAATTGGCTATGTGCATGGATTGAAAAGCATGGCTGAATATGTAATATGTTTAAATATGATAGAATCTGACTCAAGCAATTGGTTTTTCCTATATCTTTCAAATTCAAAGATATTCCCAAAATATACCATCAATAATTTGAGATATTCGCAAAATATATCATCAATATAAAAATGCCCCATGAACGTTCCCAAAAATGAGAAAACCTTAAGTTGACATCCTTTTACTTGATATGGCAAACCCACAGCAAAGCTTTGATATAATCACACTCAAGTATTTATAGAAGCTGAACTCATTCATATGTATGCACATTCAGTGCTTGTTGTTTGAAGGAGGATTTGTTCGGATATCTTGACCTGCTTCCAGCTTTTATTTTAGCACCAGCTAACATGCCCTTCTGAGAAAAGCGTCAGGATATATTTACTTTTGCATGTTGTGGCATGTTGTGTCACAGAACACGGTTTTACTACTTTACAGTTGAATATCGTACATCTGCTTTTTGAGAAATAGCATATGTACATAAAAGTAATTCACGGGAAAATTTTCCCTTCAAATTCCAAGCATGCGGCATCTCTTGATGGTAGAAAGGGAGCGTTTTTGAAATATTTAAGTTTGATTGGCGAATGTTGGTCTTGATGTGCGTCTGGATTCATTACCACCTCGTCCTTGCAGAGAATTTGTCGCGCATGCGGCTGGGTAGAGTTATGATAATATGTAGCTTTCGAGGTTATGATAATATGTAGCTTTCGAGCTAGATATTGTTGCTACGATGGATATCTGGTGGCATCAACCAGGAGATGCACTGGAATATTGTATACAGTGTCTGTGTTTTTAATGGGATTCGCATGAACATGAGAAATAAACATAATAAGCTATAGAAATTCCACATAGTGTTGTCTGTTTCACAGGGAACAATGCGAGGATCGTTACCGCCGCCCACTTTTACTCACTAAATGTATCTCAAAGTGGTCGCATATCTAAGTGAAAGGTACGTAGAATTTCCATAAAAGTTTTGTAGTCATATAACATATAATAAGTTTATTATAATATTTAATTAATTATAATAATAAATTTAATTTGTTATGATATTGTCGTAATATTGGTATATAGTTGTGTGTGTTTATGATATTAAAGTTCATGGATGGCATGTAATGAAGTTTTTTAAATATTTAAGATTATCTATTAATATAATGTTTTCAGTTCAGAATAATATAAATAATATAAATATAAATGTTGTTATATATATATATTTTTTATATTATGTAAATATTTTGAGTGAGTTAAATTAAACAAAAATAAAAATAAAAATAAATTATTAATTATAATTATAATTATTAATTAAAACATTTTGATTACATCAAATTATATTTAAGAGATTTGATATTTATCTTAATTGATTCAGAATTAGGCTCGTAACATATTTAATATAGTCGAATATTATAATACAAATGTTATCATATATTTTCATGTTATATTATGTAAATATTTTGACAAAGTCAAATTAAATAATAATAATAATAATAATAATAATTTGATTACACCAAATTATATTTAAGAGATTTAATATTTTAATTGATTTAAATTTAAGATAAATTTCAAATAATAATCTACCTAAATTAATAAATAATTGTTAAATCATAAAATAATAATATATTATTTTGAAATTATAAAATAATAATAAATTTATTAACAATTTTTTTCCAAATATAAATAAATTATAATCCATAAAGTATCATTAGGGTTTTAACACCATAATTAATTTAACTACATTTTCTTTAATTTTTTTATTGGGCGATAGTTCTATTTAATTATATTTTGTTATTACTTTATCAAGTTTTAATTTCATTCTTATAATACAATATTTTATTCATGACTATGACATTTACATCTGTATTTCACATTTTTTATCACTATGACATTTATATTGTTCATGGGTATTTTAAGTTTTTCATCATTATATCATTTACATTATTGTAGTATATTGTAAAAAGTAAATTTGATGAATAATGCAAAATTATTTTATTAAAATGTGAATAATTTTAACGGTTATTTATATTTAATATCTATATATTAATTTTCAAATATCTAATATTTGTATATTAATTTTCAAAGTATATAGATATTTTCATATTTATAATAAATTTTATATTAAAAAATTATAATTATAATTTTTAATTATAATAAAATTATTATTTAAAATATTTTGAATTGATCAATTTCTTTATATATTAACCATTTTTAACTTTTTGAATTATTTTAGTTTTGTGAGGTAATTTAGTTTACAAAGTCTTAAAAATAAAGTATTATATACTAAAAATTCAAAGTTTAAATTTAAATATTTATAATAGCTTTATATCATTAGAATACAAAACCCACCAAATTACCTATTTCTCTTATCACATAATAAATATTTTAAATTATTTTCGATGTCATATAAAATAAAAAATATACTACACTTACCAATTTACAAGAAAATTCATTTTATTTTATTTTCTTAAAAAATGAAAATATACTAAATCTTTTAAAAATGGAAATTCAATATAAGTATGGGGTTTTACACAGTGCATTATATTAGATATCATTTTGGGATTCACTTAACACTCATTGCATCGGGTGATGCTCACAGGGGTGAAGAAGTGGGATTGAAACTAGTGAAATGAATCACATAGCATCAATCATCACTTCCGGGGCTTGCACCCGGTAACCAGGACTTCCCAAGAGGTCACCCATCCCAGATCTCCTCTCAGATCTCCTCTGGCTCAAGTGCGCTTAACTGTGGAGTTTTCCCCACAATCAAGCCCACTTAGCTTGCTACCCCATTTGCAAAACCTTAGCAAGTATTGTGCCTCATGAACCATTCAAGAAGAGATCCCTTGACTCTTTTTGAATTTAAGTATTGTGCCTCATGAACCATTCAAGAAGAGATCCATTGACTCTTTTTGAATGAAAATTCAATATATTTAACTAATAAAAATCAAAATCCATTAAATGAAATCAATTATTGACTTTAATCTACTTATTTATTAAATACCAAAAACTACCATCCACATATTGTCACCCTAAGTACATATATAAACATTATTAAGCTTATATGTTTCAACTTTTCCTAATTAGTTCCGCCAAAATTACCCTCCATGTATTAATATATTCTCAGCTACATACATCCACATCATCAAGATTATATGTTTTTCATTTTCCTAATTAATTGCCAATATATGTGATAAAAGTTATCTCGTACCAGAGAGACTATCTATTTCTACGGATTTTTAAAATTATCATTTAAGCATTTCTTAGTTAAGGAGGATTTGTTGGTTCAACCTTATCAGCATGGTGCAGAGTCCTACAACACCATACACTTTAGCAGCAACAAGCAGGCCCATAATATTTTACACGTTTCCTTTACATTAACTGAATAGGGAATAGATCCATGTAAAACCACCGGGACAACTAGTTATACGAAATAGAAAATATATTAGTGTGAGGATTCAACGCTGTTGCTTATGACAAGAAACGTCTACAAGGAAAATAAGGCCTTACAGGGAAAGGAGAGGCTTACCTTGATTCCTTTAAAAGTGACATATTAAATCATATAAAGCAGGTTGATTCTTCCTAAAGCCTCTTTCTTTAGTCATCGATCAGATGTCCACATTACTCTCTCCCTCCAATGGTGCTTTATCCAATCATATGTTCTCTTGTACATGCAGTTGGGTATATATATATATATATATATATATTACGGCAATGTAATCCACAGCCTTTTGCTGTTTCCATCGGAGGGTGGCCACGAGATACACTGGAATATTGTGTACTGTTTGTGTCCTTTTAACCAATGGGATTGACATTGACAAGGTCCGAAATAAACATAATAAGCTGTAGAAATTTCACATGGTGTCATGCCTGTGTCAAAGGAAACAATGAGAGGGCCGTAGATATTAACTAATCCCCGCCACCGCCCTCTTTTACCGACTAATCCATTCTGTCTGGGACAGGACATATAAGACACCCGTGACCTAAGTAAACTAGGGTATCATAATTGCATAATTAGGGAACTCCATGAATTAAGAATGCCACAATTAGCCGTGCACCATTATGTTAATCATTTCATAGCACTGTTGGAATATGTCTCATTTTTGGAAGATGAAAATATATTTTTTCCTTAATGGATGGTTAGAAATAATAATTATTTCAGTGTGCAGGTATGAAGAGTTGAGCTGAGTGAAGTTAAGAAAAACAAGTCGAGTTTATGTAGAGTTGAGTTGAGTGAAGTTAAGAAAAACAAATCGAGTTTATGTAGGAATAGAGTGTACTCAAACTTGCATGAAGTAGGAGAGAAATGAAGTCTAGATAGAAATTACATGATTCCATATTTGAAAAAACCTAGTGTTTATATACTTGTGATTGGCATGAGAAGCCAACCGCAGCAACTAGGGTTAATAATTAAAAAAAATGTAGCTAGGGTTAATAATAAGAAAAATTGTGTAACGACAACTTCTGCATATATGTTTGTCAATGCCTCTAACCAACAAGAAGTTGTATCAGCGCTGAGGTCCAGTTTCACGATATAAGGAGCTAGAGAGTCTGCAGCCGTAGCTTGCAGAGCCGCATTTTGTGAGTTATAAAGCACAGGAAGGCTGAGAATAACAAAGTTTCTCCGTGGCTGCCGAGAGACAAGCCCTAGCTTGCCGATTTTTTCTAAACGAGTGAAGGACGAAGCCCTAAGTGGATAAACCTCCATCGCTGCGTTCTCGGGGAAGCCAGCGAGTCGTCCAATCGCTAATTAAAGAGAGCCCCCACTCTTGCAGCTGCTACAGCCACAAGTTGAAAGACCAGGGGAAAGTCTTAAAAGGTTTTGAAAAGTTTTGATTGGTGGCTTATTAAAGCATGTTTAAGTTTGGAGATTAGATTCGTTTTTTTTATATTAAAAAAAATTGCGGTGGGAAAAGGAAGGTTTATAAACAGTTTAACAATTGATTTTTTTTTATTAAAAGAGAATTAAAAAAAAATAAGGGGGTTTTATTTGAATAAGAGTTTAGGGCTTCGAAAGGTGTGTCTATCTTTAAAACTATTTGTTTAGTCAAACATGATAGTGTTTTGAGTTTAGGAAAAAACTTCTATATGATAAAGATACATGAATCTGGTGGGTAATTGGTATTACGAGGGCACATATTGAAAATCATTTTTTTTCGCAGACGATATGGAAAGAAGCCTCATGCAATCAGGAAACCAACCATAAGATAGAAGAAAGACAACATTCATGGATCACAAAGCGAGATTGAAGCAAAAGCTCAAAGTAGCAAAAGATTTTGTGGATGAGAAATTTCTGATGTCCAATAGAATACGTCAATGAACATCATACATAAGTGTGTTAGAGGTGGGTAAAACAGTGGGTAAAACAGTGGGAAATGAACACGAAGAATTCCTAGCAGTAGAGATTGCTAGAATTTGATTGGCCGCTGGAGAAACAAAGAAGACTGAGTCACCCATCTTTGGTGGTTAGGTGAAGAGAAATGAGGGATCGTCTACAAAGCTCTCTAATATAGTTAAAGGTCCACAATGGGATTATAAGATTTAATAACTAGCAGTGCATATCTATGTTAATATTCTTTCATAGCAATGCAAGTGGGAGGGTTCCTCTTAAATTGTTTAAAGATATTTTGGAATCTTAAGGCTTCTATAGACCTTAGGAAAGATTAAATATAATTTTGTGCATATGATAGTATGTTAGGTTCCCTTGCTAAAGGTAATATAGAGGGAATATTTTGAATAGGTAAAATCAAGCCATACACTAAATTAAAAAGCACTATTAGCATGAAAAGATTTCGTTAGTTGAAAATATCTAAATATATAATTGACATGTTGTAGTCAAATTTTAAGAAGATTGAATTAGTTCTGAAATTGAGATGTCATAACTCATGCATAAATTAATTGACTAACAATTGATGTGCATTGATACATTTGATATGCGCATGAGTGCAATAGAGAGCGATCCCAACCTGCTAAAATTAAGATGATTGGGTCATGAACTTGCTAGAAATATGAGAAAACTTATTTCTTTGTTTAATAAAATTGTTATATTTATTCATATCATGAGATTCCTAATGAACTTGATAATTTTCCTTGCATAGCTACATTAGAGGGAAGATGTGGATAAAGGATTAGTCAAGGAGGGCTTGAATGGGTCGATAGTAACCGGATGAATAACAAACTCAAAACTATGGAAAATAGATTGAGAAGATAGTTTCCCTTAGCTAAAATTTGTACTTGGCCCCTCTCTCTCTCTCTCTCTCTCTCTCTCTCTCTCTCTATATATATATATATATATATATATATATATATATATATATATATATATATATATATATAGAGAGAGAGAGAGAGAGAGAGAGAGAGAGAGAGAGAATAGAAACTGATATTTGCTATGTTTTGGGTAATACAATGGAATTACTTAACGAATTCCATGTATCATAGAATGTTTATATGGAGAGATTTCAAGAGGGACCACTTGCTATGATCTACTACATGAAAGAAAGTAGTGTGTCTATGCCTTTTCTTATGAGACTTATTATGTGAATGATTGAAGAAAAATAGAGGATGAAAATTAAAATTTAAAATACACTAGTGTGAATGTCATGCAGAGAAGTAACTTCTAATATGTATGAGGAATTTTTGGGTCCTAGAATGAGTGGCATGAGTACCTCATCCTGCAAAACATAGTGGAAAATAATTACTCATAAATTTAGAGATATGTATCACAGTGGAAAAAATGGTTAAGTAACTCTCAATTTGAACCTTCATATTGATAGAATAAATGTTTGATTGCATTGTAAAATGGCTTAGAATGATTGTTATGTAAATATATAATGCAAATATAGTTTCTTTAAATCTATATGAAATTATTTGAAAGTGATAGAATTATTATGAATGTAATAATTCTGAAATCACTTCACGAGATGTTGTAAATTTTGTAATGAAATGATTTTTGTATGAACACTTACAACTTTTTAGCTCATTGAAAATTCAGATTACAGGAGAATGTTGGAATTGGGTGTTGTATAGAAACCATATTGAAAGATAAAAATATCACCACTTGCAAGGGAGTCCAACATCATAACTTAAAATCTCATGTTTTCGAGATCTGAATTTTGAATGAAGCAAAACATGGGTAATTAAAATTTCAAATTTCAAATTTTTGAGTATAACTCATGGGAACTGAATGTTGTGACATAAGTGATGTGATGAAGTAAAGATCCTAGCAACAATGTTGTTGTGGTGATATTGCATCCCTACGACACAATTTGATTACCTCGTTGAGAGTACGTCGTAAAATGCACCTTGACTATAAGACTCCATGAGCAATGTAGTAGGGCACGCTAGAAAGGAACTTGGCTGTAAGAATCAATTTCTTCAATAATCCTATGTAGGTAAGACCAAGACAAGTAGATCACCTGAGGATGGGGTTTAATTGGTCTTGGAAGGGTGAGTAGCTGATGGGAGAATAAAAGGGTCACACACTCAGTGGGATATGAGTATAAGAGGGCTCGGCTAATGAAAACATTGAACTGAACTTGTTCCCTATGGAGTAAAATCAGGAAAAGAATAGTCATACAAATAAATATTTCTTTATAACATTACCTATTAGAATTTCAACATAGTTTTCAAGAGAAAAGAAAAGAAAGATGAATATTGATTTAAATTATTATGATTAATCTCTTAAAGGTTGCATGCTTGTGATACAAGTCACAAAATTATCTATCCATTAAGGATAGATGATGATGGTTATGAAGTGATATCAAAATAGCATAGTGAGATCATGTTGAAATTGAGAATCCTACAGATAAGGCCATTGTGCTGAAGCTAGAACCTAATGCATTGGGTGTGACTACGAAAAAAATGATCTAAATTGTTCTTTGTGTATTCCTCGTTAACCAATGGGCAACGAGGCAAGGTTGTGCTAGAATGTCATATGATCTAGAGGTGACTGGACCACAAATTATGAATGGCATTGCTTGAAATGGAAACTAAGGACATGGAAAATATCATTGATGTAAGAGTTGTAATTATAAAGTTGTGTTTTTGTTTCTTTTCTCTATTTATAGAACACTAAGGATAATTTTCCTTTAAGGGGTTGGGGTTTCTAACATTCCACACCTTACCCTTTCTCTTTTAATTTAAAATTAAAAAAAGAAAAGACATCATGGAGGACATGATTGGCTAAGGTAACATGTTTTAGATACACATAGTTTAGTATTTAATTATTTAACTCAAGAATGAAGGAATGAATGTCTTATGGATCCATTGTCTAATGGAAGCTTGCTTCTATTCATTGGAATCCATGAATCCAACTGAATGAAATCATTGAGCCATTGGCTGGAGGGCAATTGAACTTCCTAATATGAATGTGGTCAGATACAATCAAGGGAAGAGTCAATTGGATATCATAGAATTAATGATATTGGATTGGGGTAGTGAGGGACACATAATGGTGCCTATTCCCCCTAACACATCGTGGAGACAATGAAAGAAAGAGAGTGTTTATGAATTCCCTTAGTAGATTAAGAGAGGAAAAGAGAACTTTTATAGACACATGGAGGCATGTAGAGAAAGAAATATATATGTACAAAAAAATAGAAACATAGGTTTTTCATATGTGGTTGATATAACTGGAGTTGTACATCCACGGATCCTTTTGACTTTATTCTTTGGTTATTCATTGATTATGTGAGGGGGTTGGCTTCCTTTCTCTTGCAAGTTCTTGTTCATGAGATTTATTTCTCTATCTCTTTCTACTAGATATAAAAGGAGGTTCAAATATTAGCATAGGACTATGGCGAAATGAATGTAGAATACATAGAAATTATGGACTTGATTATTAAGCCCTCTGTTTGACTTGAAATTTTGAGAAATTGGATGAAGCCCTATGAATGATCTCGTAAAAGAGTGGTTCATTGCATTTTTTACTTGTAGAGAGTAGTTGATAAGCCACCTGGATAATTGACTCCATAAATTAGTGTTTACCAAGCTTTGTTGTGGATTTCCCTTGAGCAAGCATCCCCTGAAAACTTGGATCTGATTGAGGGGTGGTTCGTTCCAAGAAAGTTACAATATAGCTGGCTTGAGGTTGGGTGGAGAGTGGAATTCCATCTTTCAGTTTCCATCCATCTTAACATACTCATAAAAGTCTATTGTAGTTATATATTTGAGTTATGGAATGCAACGTTTCATGTATTTCATATGTCTTGTCTAAGCTCTTATATATCCATGAATGTTAATGGATGCTTGAATGGTGTTGCTCTCTATTATTGACATTTTTGTCATGAAATATGTTATGTTGATGAAAATGATGAATGATTGGAATATGTTTTCCAATATTGAGTTTATGGTTAATGTGTTGACTGTGTGCACTATTCTCTTTCACTTGACTAATATACCTAAGGAATGGAATAGGATATACACTCAGTGGACTTATGTTTTTTTACTAGAGTATCTATAATACCTCATGTAGTGTTAGTAGCCTGGAATGTTTGAACTATGGATATTTATACCATACTCATGATTACAAATAAACATGCATGCTATGAACTGAATAAACACTTGGGTTTTGCTGATAAATGTTTAGATCATAAATAAGTTTGGAAATTATAAATTTACATACATCCATATTACCTTGCATGAAAACTCTAATAGTTTGAATGTTTAGAGATGCTATATTTTTTAGTAAATGGACCATAATTCTCCTTAAGTAGATATACAACCCTTTGTTTTTCATGATTAGTTAATTGGTCAATCGATTTCCCTCTAACATGTACACTAGCTTGCATAGGGTCAAAAAATCGAAATACCTATCATATTTTTCTTTTTATAGTTTGCAGTTTGTGTGATGTTAGGATTTGGGACCATGCCACTTTTCTTAAATTTTGGATGAGGAGTGACTTGATACCCAACTCATTACGAGTTATTGTTAACACGTCTCTGCAAAGCTAGAGATCGATCCCAAAATATGACCATTTTATTCATTTTTGGTAGCATCGGATGTGCTCTAAGCCTGAGAATTTGCAGGGAGGCTTGAATACATGTATTCTAGGATACCTAGATATAATTTTGGGACATTCTACCCAGACAGGGTTTTATTAAAATAATTAATTAATTTTAATGGGTGCCTAGGTATAAACTTAAGAAATTAAAATAATTAAAGGGTATTAGTAAAACTGAGGGTGAAACCTCTAGAAGAATACGGGGATCAAGTTGAAATGATTTGAGCCATTGATTACAATCTAATATGGGCCGTTGATTACTCAACTAGAGGATTATAAAAAGAGGCTTCATGGGCATTTGGAAAACACATCGGAGAGAGATCAAGAGATCGAATTTCTCAGAAAGGGCTGCACAAAAGTTGCTAGACAATCAATCAAGGTGATTTATTGCAGTGAAAGGTAGGGATAGTAGATCGGAGGAATCTTTCTAGATCTGCGAAGAAAAAGGCAGAGAAGGCAGAGAGAAACTTAGTGAGGCAGCACAGTGCCACACGGAGGCAGTGCAAAGCTTCAAAGGGAGTTTGAATTCTAGTTAAGAGGGAAGAGATTCAGTGCAGGATGTTAGGGTGTGATAGAGGAAGGTCTAGAGATCGAATTTCCAGTCTATAGGAGCTCAGCAGAGGAATTGACACAGAGCCTAGCTAGAGTGACATAGTTCTATGTAGGGTTGACACAGAAGCTGTGTAGAGGAAACATGGGTCTAGTCAGCAAGCCCTTTATCAGGTTTGAATCTCTGAGAACAGTCCGAGATTTATCTCACTAACCTTTTTGTCAGTTTCTCTCTGTATCGAATAGCTAGTTGGGCATCCAACGAATTGTATTCAGAAAACTATTACTTAATAATACAAACCCTCAATTTCTGCACTAATTTTCCTACATTAGGTTTTTCTTGAATTAGGATTTTCTCACTACAACAAAACCCTGTGATTAGCGTCCCTTTTTTCTTCCTTTTTTGCGTCTAGAGCCCATTTTTGGTGCTATTTGTGTCCATTTATAAAATATGGTGCAAAAATTGATGCAAATTTTGCACCAAGTTTTTCACCAAGTCTTACACCAAGTTTAGCACTAGGTATTGCAATAGGTTTTGCATCAGGTTTTACACCAGGTTTTACGCCAATTTTTATGCCAAGTTTTTTGTCATCCTTTGCACCATTTTTTGCATCAAGTTTGGCACCTAATTTTGTTTCACCAATTTTTGTATCATTTATTGCATCCACTTTTTGCGCCTACTCTTGCATCAACTTTTTCATCATCTCTTGCATCCTCTTTTGCATCATTTTTTAAATTATCTTTTGCATCCATTTTTACATCATTTTTTGCATCCCCTTTGCATCAAGATTTGCATCAGGTTTTGTGTTGCATATTGTATCTACTTTTGCATCTAATTTTGTTGCATCAACTTTTGCATCATATTTTTCATCCACTGTTGCACCCATGTTTACGTCCACTTTTGCATCCCTTTTTGCATCTTATTTTTCATCTTCATTTGCTTCCTTTTTTGCATCTATCATTACATCCACTTTTGTTGTGACACTATTTGTACCATGTTTTGTACCTACCAACATACCCACATTTTCTTCCAATTTTGCATCCATCTTCGCATCCACTTTTGCATCAAAATATTGCATCTATTTTTGTATGCACTTTTGTGTTGGGGTTTGCATCTCATTTTGTATCATCTTTTGCATCTACTTCCATTACATCCATATTTTTCATCCAATTTTGTTTCTTCTTTTGCACCCATGTTTTTATCCACTTTTTCATCCCTTATTGCATCTTGTCTTGCATCCAAGTTTGCATATTTTTTGTGTTCTTTTATTACATCCACTTTCTCATCCACTTTTGTTGTGCCATATCTTGTGCCTATCATTGAAACCCACATTTTCTTCCAATTTTGCATCCACATTTTCATCCTCTTTTGTGTCCAAGTTTGCATCAAATAATTTTTCTGTTTTTTGCATCCCATTTTGCATCCACTTCTGATGTGTCCAATTTTCAATCTGATTTTGGTTCCACTATTGCACCGATGTTTGGTCCATGTTTACATCCATTTTTTAATCCAATTTTTCCTCCTTTTTGCATCCAAGTTTGTGTTTTTTTTTGTTCATTGTTGTATCCACATTTATTTCACAACAATTCATGCTAAGCTTTATGCCTACTATTACACCCATGTTTTCTTCCACTTTTTCATCCATATTTGCATCCTATTTTGTGTCCAAGTTTGCATCAACTATCGCATCTACTTTTTCATCCACTTTTGTGTCAATTTTTCTGTCTTGTTTTGCATCTATTTATGTTGTGTCCACTCTTCATCCAATTTTACATCTATTGTTGCCCCCATATTTTTTTTTTAAACTTTTGCATCCATTTTCCAACTCTCATATATTTTTTGCATTGATGATATTTCTTATGACATTAACAATTATGAACAACTGATGACAATTTCAATAATTATGATGATGATGATAATGAAGATGATGACGATGACATGAATTTTGATCATTATGATAATCAAAATGATGATAAAGATGATGGGGGTTATAATGACAATTATGATGGAGATGCTAATGACCTTGGAAAATCTTCCCAATTTTTAAATGTTGTCATGGTCATAATCATAATCATTATCTTTAGATTCATCTTCCAATTCATCATCATTTGATCATCATTATCATTATTTTCATCTTGGTAATCATCAAAAACAATAATGACATGAATGATGATTATGATGTTCATGACGAAGTTGACAACAATGATGATAGAAATTACATTAATTATGATGATGGGGATGATGAAAATTTTAATGATCATGATAATGGTAGTGGTGATGATGATCATGGATCATCTCTAAAGAATAAAGTTGTCATTTCTCTTACATATATCATGTGTCCTAACAACCATTTTTAAGCACTCATAATTTTTTTTGGGTTGATGATATTTCTTATGACACCTATAATTATGAACAATTGATGACAATGTCCATAATGATGATGATGATGATGACGACATGAATGGTGATTATGACGATAGTGCAATGATGAGATTGATGCTGGTGATGATGATGATAATGAAGATGTTGACACTCCTTCTAAACTATGGAGATACTCATAATGAGACAAAAAAGTATTCTCAAGTTGAAATATTCATATAAGAAGGGATCTGGATTGATAAGCATCAACAATGATTTAAATCATCATAGCCAACATTGTCAAAATAGAAAGGCCTTGACTAACAAGTTATATATCTCCATTAGATCATAGCACAATGTTGGGAGGCATAAATTTGGACACCACTGCCTCTTTAGGCACTTACCACACTAGGATGTTCATCAGGCATGTCCTCACATGATTATTTCCTAATCCACTATCATAATATTTGACACCAGGAAATGTTGATCCTCATGACTATTCTTATCTTGGATTAATGTACTTGACTTATGGCGGTTAGTCCTAGTCAAAGCACAAATTCTCAAAGAATATTGGTCCCAGATGTTTATCTAATCCACCATCCTCCCTATTGGTGTCTTTAGTAGGCTTACGACTATTAGTCTCAGCCATAGTACATGACAAATGGATAATATGGTGTCAATTCTCACTCCCTCTCAACCAGGGAGGAGACATCCACAAGCATAAGCGTTTCTCAAGAATACCCATCATTTTCATTGGGAATAACATCATTAATTTGTTTTCATCACATGACGCCTTTATGATTAAGCATTCATAGATTTGTGGCAAAATATTTCCCCTTTTTGTCATTTGTGATGAAAGAAAATAAAAAAGTGAAAGCCAAAATCATTAAATATACACTATAATGATTTATTTAAGTCTAAATACTAAGGTTAAAGTGAAAATTTATGTAAATGTTATATCTATGAGTTGTTCAAAACTTATGAAAACCTTATTCCCTAAGTCCTATATAAAATAAAAATCAAAAGAAAGAAAAATAAGGCCCAATGAATGGCAACTCATGTATTCACACCCTCTTCGGAAAAGATATGAATATATACGCTCCTAGTCACACTTGATCACATGTTTGTGATGGCTAAATCATGAAGTCCTCTTTTCCCCTTTCATTTTCACTTCATCATTTAAGCACCTAATTTAGGGTCTAGGGAATTTTTCTTGCCTAAGGGTTTCATGTCTACTCTTGGTTTACTTATGTCACACTATAGTCAATCATGTGATGGAGTGAAATACTTAAGTTTGTGGAGTTATTAGAATAGTGTATTAATTTAGTCACCACACACACATGTATTACGTGTCATTGATCCACATGTGTGGGTTGGAGACTCATTTCTTGAGAAATTTAATGGATACTACTTTAGGGCCTTTATGGTATATCTTACAAAATCTCTTGGTAAACACTGTGATTCATCCTTTCTGTTCCTCAAGACACTTGATAATATTGAAGTCACTCCCAATAATCCATGGAGATGGGGAGTATAAATTACTTGTGTTGGAAATAGAATTGAGAAATAGAGGTTTTCCATTTGCGATATTGGATTCATAGACACTGGATACATGGTAGTAGTCCTCGATGTCAATTAACTAAAAGTATATTGTCATAATGCGAAAAGAGGTAAACATATTGGTAACCTTAATGTCTTGAATGTTCCAAATAGTAGCCATTCCACCCAAGTATATCTAATCATCAATCACTACTACTTGGAAATTTCTCCCCCATTTTCTAATTGTATGAGGTAGAACCTCACTTAATATTTTTATTTCTTATATCAACATTATTGATGGGTGTTTTGTGTACCATTTTTCTTTTAGGAGTATTTGTTTTCCTTTACTATTGAGGTCCCTCATGTTCCACGAGACTATTTTCATAGAGAATTTACATAGAAAGGAAGTATAATGTGACTAAAAAAAACATGTTCCAAGATTTAAGTTATTGGACAATGCCATTTCATGACTCCTATATTTCCTTAACCTGGGACTAAAAGGTGAACTTGATAGCCTTAAGGGAAATTAAACAATGGAAATCTCAAAAAGAGGTGACTTTTGACTTTATCACATACAAGTTAATATACTAAAAAGAATATCCATAAAAATTTCATCAATCAATGAATCTTTAAAAAAAAATATCCAAAACAATTTCATCAAGCAATGAAGCATTACATTATAAATTACAATCTATAAACCTTTTGGTAACTTTTTGCTAAACCATGTTCAAAACCAACATATTTAATATTAATATTTAACAATAATATGGAAAATAACACATTTTCATAAATTAAATAACATGTTATAAATCCTAAGAAATGTCACTAACATAAAACTAAAAAGCATGCAACTAATGGGAGTGGCCACTCAAGGCCACCATAAGACAATTAATCTATTAAGACAAGGAGCAATGGGGAAAGAAATCTACAAAGGTCAAAGGCAAACCTATTTTAAATTTATTGTTTTATTAGGTGCAAGTTGAAAATCTCAAGATATAATGAAGAAAAGAAGTAATTTTATTGCATTAAGAAAACCCAAGCACATTCTATAACTTAGCATGGAAGAGATGTATAATACCCATCTCAGCAGCACAACACATGGCATTAAGTTACTTTTTTATATATAATATAAACTTATATCATAAAATCACAAATTTAGCATGAGTGAATGTTTAAAATCCATTTTTATAAAAAGAAAATATAATTTTTGATACAAAAAAAATTGGAAATTAAATATATTATTTTAGAAAATAAAAAAATACTAAACTGAATATATTAAAAAAAAAAAAAAACTAAACTTAAGCAAATAATTTTTCTTTCTTTTAATTTAAAATATTTTTTTGAATTCTTTTAAACACTTCCCTCCATTCCAAGAAGCAAAAATAATAATAGAAATAAGGATGGACCAAAAATATTCCTTTCCTTGGTAAGTGTTTCCCACCATTCATTCCACTCACTCGATTTATTTCATAAAGCAGAGATAAGTGTTATTTCACACTCTTTTGGCAAAGCCTATTGATATCCTCTTATGATATATCTATTCCTTGATGGAGTCCTTGATATATTGATCAAGTTTTGATTCCTTGGAGATTAATTAGAGCAAAGAAAACGTGGGTACTCTTAATTCCTAGTTCAATGCCTCTAATGGTGGACACAAGGCAAGGGAGGGGTTGCTATTGTGGTCATAACTCCAAGTTCATTGTCTCTAATGGTGGAAGAGGCAAGGGAGCGGGTTGTGGTCATGGAGTTTTCTATTTTACATTATATCTAGGGAGTTCAAAGAAATTTGAATGGAATCATTGTCGTCACTACGTATAATGGATTAAGTGTGATAATGGATAAAATGAAGTAATTATTTGTGAGAATTTGTTCTTGAACGAACATTAGGATCCATCTTATTATAGAGAAAAGTACACACATCAAAAACAACTCAATATTTCATGTGACTATCATATTGTATGCGACTTATTTTTCATTAAAAACAATTTACTTTTTCATATGACATTCTTTTTTTGTTAAAATTTCTTCTATTTCTAATATGAATTACAATTGTAATTTGAAATAAAGCTTCCAGTAAATATTAATTTACCAATTCTGTGTGGAAATCATAAGAAACATTCACAATATAATATGACGAAGAAATGGGTACCTACTTCATATGGATTAAAAAATGCTTCTACTACTTAATGTGAATTACAAGGGTAATATTAGTTGGATCTCCAATATATCTTAAGCCATATTTTCATTTTATTTTTAGTACAATTAAATGTTATTATGTTCTAGCTCATTTTATTGTTACCATTGTAATAAAAATATGCATTTTTCTATAGAATTAGTACTAACATGTAATATTGTTTTTTTTCCAGAACGCTATAGGTAATGACCACGAAGATGATGATATAGACTATGTTTAGATTACATCATATATCAGAGATGATGAGTATGGCGATGGTATTGGTGATTATTATGTGGATGATATTATCAGGATGGTCAGGATGATGATCATGGAAATGATCATGAGGATGAGCTTGGCTATGATTTTCATGGTGCTAGCTAGCCATGCGTTGTTTTTTATGTTTAGTTGGATGTCTTAATATGGTAATCATACATTTTAATTTTAGTTTATTTGAATAATGATGATGATACTATTGGTACTATCTTGCTACCTTGTGAATATGTTGAAAATTGTTTACAATTTTTTTATGAAGAATTATTGTGTATGATGAGATTCCTATTTTTTTATGGATGTTGTGAATTTACCTTAGCATAATGATATCTATGAAACATTTTTATTTGGTAATCTTAAATTGATTTTTAGTTGATTTGATTAAATATGATGATGATATTATCATTTTTATCTTGTTGTTTTATGTATATATTGAAAATGATCAACATTATTTTGATGGAGAATTATTGTGTATGATGATATTACTATCTTTTGATGGATGTTGTGAATTTACCTTAGAATAATGGTGTTCATGAAATATTTTGATATTATAGTCACACATTTGAATCTTAGTTGATTTGATTAAGGATGATGAGGATATTATTAGTATTATCTTGTTACTTTATATATGTGTTGAAACTTGTCAATGCTTTTTTATGGAGAATGATTATGTATGATGACATTACTATTTTTGGACGTAATGTTGTGAATTTACCTTGGAATAATGATATCTACGATAAATGTTGATTTAGCAGTAATATATGTATATTGAAAATTTTCAATGATTTTTTGATGGAGAATTGTTATATATGAAGATACTGCTATATTTTTTATGAATGTTGTCAATTACCCTTAAATTCGTTTACAAATACTAAGTTATGAATTTGAATTGTGATATATTTTTAAATGTGTTATAAATGAAAATACCGACTCATCATCTTTGAGGAGAATACTATGTTGTTGGTTGAAATACCCCTTTCTCCTAAACTATATAAGCCTATAGTACAAGTTATGTACCATGAGGACCACGGTATACTAGTTTATAACAAGTTGTCCCCTTCATCTAACTTTTGTTACCAAAATAATAACCACCTAAGAAAAAATTAAGAAACTAATAAAATAATGCCATGTAGACAATTTTTTAATATATCATTTTTATTATTCTTCTACCAAAATTACCCAAATAAATGTATATGTATTTTATATTTAAACTAATATATTAGCACAACGTTTAATAAAATTTAAATTAAAAAAGCAAATCCAAAATTTAAAGGAAATTTAAATTTAAATGTAAATTACCCAAATAAACGTCACTTTTATAAAAAATAACCATCTACATGTATTTTATAATGAAATTAATTTATTAACACAAGATTTAAGAAAATTTAAATTTAAAAGGAAAATTTAAAATATAATTTTAAGACACTCAAATATATGGACTTTTATCAAAATAACCATATATTTATAGTTATATTTAAATTAATTTATCAATAGAAGATTTAATAAAATTTAAATTAAGAAAGTAAATTTAGGATTTTATATTTAAATTTATTTATTTAACACGCCATGATGTACCCTTTATTAAAAATATTCTAGATATTCTAAATTTTATAGATTAAGATATTAATTTTATTTTTAATATTTAATATAGTTTTGGGTCACTTGGGCAAATAAATTAGGTAAGTTATATTATTAAAAAAATTTCCACTGCATAGTCAGACCTATATGTCTTTTAAATTTTAAAGGATTTTGATTGGCTTACACATTATGACATGGAAATTCAATGTTAACATTTTAAAACGTAAATTCCTCGCGAGGAAAAAAGCTCGAGTTAACTAGAATTTGACACTCTTGTTCACTTTCGGAAACTCATATGGTGGAATGTGATCTCTTTATCCTCATCTTTAGATTTTTCCTAAAATATAAAAGCATACAAAAGTGGGAAAGAGCCATAAAGCACGGGGAAGCTTTTTCCTAAGCACAAAAGCATCTAAAAAGTGGAACATGTCATTTTTATATGAGGAAACATTATTCACCCAAATTTTTTTGCCAAAATTGAAATAATGAGAAATTTGGGAAATCTTAATAGCCTTCACTTTCCTACATATTGGATGCTTTGCCATTGAGAAAATGATGGGAATTCATGTATTGTCACGCTGCTGAAATCTATATTGAGAGGGAGAGTTTTGGAGCTAGGAGTTGTTCATTCTTTACTTATCTTATTTAACTAATGAATGTATGGGATTTTGGTTTATATTTATTTATTCAATAATATTTTTATGTTTATGATAGTTTCAATTATCAAGATATTGTGTTGTGAAGTTTTGTTTGTTCTCTCTCTTGTGTGTAGGACAAAGATTTGGAGCTATCTAGGAGCACTTCTCAGCTACACTAAAAACTCCAACAAGACCTACATGCGAGGACGCATATGAATTCATTCTTCTTTTCTTAATCTATACTCTACATCTTGATCTATTAAGAATCGTGAGCCCTAGAACAACCTTTCTCTTAATCATTCTATCTTAGGTTTCTAGGATAAACTGAGAGGGTTTTATGTTCATCTAACTGTGCATTAAATCCTATAGAAAAATGCTATTTAGAAACTATAATATATTTCAATATGTAATAAAACTAGTAAAATGGAAGTAAAAGTAAAACTCTAAACAAGAAGCCAAAAGTGGATGTAACAATCGATGAAAAATTGGGAGTAGAATTGGATGTTAAACTAGCCATTAAAACAAAATGAAAACAATGAGACAAAAAGGGTTTTAAAGTAGAATTAAGAAAGGGTGTAAAACTAGACACAAAGAAGGGAACAAAATAGGGCATACAAAAAGATACCAAATTGGGCGCAAACAAGGATGTAAAAATGGAGACCAAAATGAGGATGCAAATAATGGTGTAAAATTAGGACGAAAAATTGGGTGCAAAAAGGATGTAAGAAAAGACACAAAACAAGAAGCAAAATGGGACTAAAAAAGGGTGAAACTAAGGATGCCACAAATGATGCATAACTAGATGAAAATTCAGACTAAAATCTAGGTGCAAAATGAGATGCAAATGTGGACACAAATTGTGGCATAAAAAAGGATGCGAATTTGGATGCCAAAAAGGATGCAAAATTGGACATAAAAAATGGTGAAAATTTTGACATAAAAATAGAAAACGTGGTGCGAAAATGGGCATAAAATGGCTCAAATTTGGATGCAAAATGAGGTGCAACAAATGATTCAAAACTTGGTGCAAAAACAAATGCAAACATAGATGAAAAAAATGGCTCGAAATTGATCGTAACGTTAGACACAAAATGGGATTCAAAAGTGGATGCAACACATGGTACAACAAAGGGTGAAAATTTAGATGCTCAAAAGGATGCAAAATTGGATGCAAGAAATGTTGTTAAAAATGATGTTAAATTGGATGCAACAAATGATGCAAAATTAGGTGCAAAATAGTATGCAAAAAAGGGAGACAAATGAAACGAAAAAGTGGATGAAAATTTTGGCACTAAATCATATTCAACATATGGTGCAAAATTAGATGCAAAAAATGGTTTGAAAAAAGGTAGAAAAATTGATGCGAAAATAGAAGTAAAAATAAGTACAAAATTAGAAGCAAAAAATGGCATAAGACTAGATGCAAAAAATGGCACAAAATTGATGCAAAAAAAGGCACTATATCAGATGCAAAAGATGGTATAAAACTCGATGCAAATTACAACACAAAAATAGAAGCAAAGAATGGCACAAAATAGGAAGCAAAAAATGATGCAAAAATAGATGCAAAAAATGGCACAAAACTAGAAGCAAAACCTGTTGTAAAACCAAATGCAAATCTTGGTGCAAAATATGATGCAAAATTTGGCACAAAAAATGACGCTTTAAAAATATACAATAGAGTCAAATTTAGCACCAAGCTGATCATCCCAATGGAGAGAAAAATATACTCAAATCTGGTGCTAAATCTGGCGTAAATTGCCTGTTTTGTTGTAGTGTCTGGGGACATTTATCCAAAAATAACGGTGTCATGTGTTGTGTATTTCTTTCTTGCTTAGTTTCTTGTTTCCGCATTTAATTTAATTGATGAAGGTTATAGTTTATTAGTTTCAGTAATTGTTGTAGGACACAGTAAATAATTTGTTCAGTAATTTAACAAATAGAAGATACTTAATCAACTACTACAGTAGAAATTTGGGTCTCCAAATTCTCACACATTCTAGTCTTAGGGACAATCAAATGAATCAAACAAATAGTGTGTTGATAGACCCCATTGCAACGATATGTCAAGATTAGGAACATCAAGCTCTTGGCCTTCGAGCCTTGAGCGCATTCAAATAAATTAGGAAGAGAGAAAATTGATAGACACCTATGACAAAAGGTGCAAGGGATGGGTTGATTGGGCTCTTCTCCTCTGGTGCATTCTAGTAAATTAGGCAAATAATGGGTCATTAGACCCTAACGTTTAAAGGCGATGGGGGTTAGAACATTGTGCACTCGATCTTTAGGTCTTCTAGGAATTTAAATGGATTAAGGAGAGAACATGTCGATAGGGCCCAATGTCGAGATGTTTCTAGGGTGGGCCCATCAGGTTCTCGACCTTTGAGTCATTGTACTATAGAGAGATCACTTGGGATTGTCCCTCATCCTTACATGACGAGGATCAGGGTGGGCCCTACTAAGATCTCAACTTGAGGGTAGTTTAGTTGAAAAATGTGGTTTGGGCTAATGCACCTAGTGGAACCTCAATTCGGTGTGACATGGTCAAGGGAAGTCCCACTCAGCTCTCTACCTTCGGGCCAACAGAGTAAGGAAACCTAGTAGTAGAAGAATGGAGCCAAAGATCCTAGTCTCGCATGATTTGGATTAGTGGATCCCAGGTCAGCCATCTATCCTCGATGTTTGGCATATCCAAAATAGCTAAGTACTCCACCATGTGGAGAAGCCAATACGCCATGATGAGGGCACCCTCTGGGCCCACATGTTGTTGGTGTGGCAGTGCCACATGCACTAAGTGGAGGTTACATCGGAGTCATGTGTTGTTATAGAGATGATATGTCCCTTCATAATGGGCCAAACTTTGAATGAGCATAACTTTCAATTTGAGAGTCGGATTGAGGTAAACATTATATTGTCAGAAAGCTCTCGACAAGCTAAATGCAATGGTGGTATTAGTTTTAATATTTTATGACTTTCATAAAAGGAGGTTGTGTGACACCATATTCATAATAAACCTTGCAGATTGGGTTAAATGAGAAAACCCTCCCAAATCTCAGGATGTTGTTGAAGGGGATTGGAGGTGGTTACAATAATGATCCAATATAGATCATCTAGTGAGATAATTCTTTGAACATGCAATGTTGTACTAAATTATGGGTAGGTGGAAATGGATGTTTGTGTTTAACTAATGTTTTTGAAATGGGACGATGTTGGATAGTGTTTCTAGGCTTCCACCTAGAAGGATGTGGACATCTTAATAGGTCACACTTGAACCTATAACCAACCTCCTAAAATTTACCAATGTCAAAGTAGTTGACATAGTGAGCTAAAATTAGTTCAACCCACAATTTTATAAGGAAATATAAAGGGATCTACATACTATTATAGGGAGGTTTATCAAAATCCATGAACCACCTATTCATCCAATTAGCTTTAAAATGTTGATAGGTGATCTAGTCTAGGTAAATGAATTTTTTATCACTAGATATTATGTTCTAATTTTCCAAACATTCTTACTTTATACTTAGAAATATGTGATAATTGATTTTAAAAATTAAAAATGAAAAAAACACTGATATTTAATGATATAACTCATAAATGACATAATATCTGTATACTTATTAAAAAAATATTATGATAAAAATCTTAATGAGCTTAGCTCTACATCAATTTCAAAGTTTTGTGTTTCAGGGTCCTAACTTGGACTTAATTTGTCATCATTTAATGATAATGAGTTTAGATTTTCTTTATATGTAGGTTCCCTGTGAAAAATATATTTTATTTATTTAAAAAAAATAATTAATAATAAACTTATATCTCATCATCAAAACACGGAACCAACTTTGGCACTTAAACACTGTTATAATGCCTTCTTAATCACTCAGACTCTGTAGAACCCGCTTCCCTTTGAAGTAAAAACAAAAGTGGGCATGTGCTTGAATTGAAAAACATGGTTGAACGTACGCTGATTGCAGATAAACAAAACCGTCTGTACTGACCATATCTGGATTTTTTATTTTGAAAATATTTCTGAATATTCCATAATCTGGGTTAAGCAATTGACTTTGCCGACATCTTTCAAATTTGGAGATATTCCCTGAAAATTGCCCCATGCACGTTCCTAAGATTTTCCAGTCGTGTTTTTTGCACAGCCACAGAATCGGGTTTTACTATACAATTTCCCTTCAAATTCCAAACATGCGGAATCTCCTGATGGTAGAAACGAAGCGTTTTTGAAATATTTAAGTTTGATCGGCGAATGTTTAAGCATATAGATCTAGGACTTTTGTTGTATTTTATAATTATTAATTAAAATATTTTGATTATGTTAAATTATATTTAATAGAGAGTAGAATATGACTTTTTGTTATTTTTTATAATTATTAATCAAAATATTTTGATTATGTTAAATTTAATAGAGATTCGAATTTAAAATAGATTTAAATTAGTAATAGATATAAATTGAATCTCGTTTAATTTAAAAATTAATGAATAACTATTAAATCACACTTGTTGGATTGGGTAGGCTAAAAATTTTTCCTATGTAATTTATACGAAAAAAAATTAACTGTTAAATTATAAAAAAATTAACTATTAAAACTTAAAATAATAATAAATTAATTTTTAACTAGATTTTTTTAAATAAAATTAAATCATAACCTATATAATTTATAAATAGACTAATTTTACTTATAATAAATTTATATTAAATACAAATTCAAATATTTAACAAACACAAATGCACAAACTTATTTTTTTACAAAATTCAATAAAGCCATCATCAGACTCAAGGTTGGAATTTGAAAAAAAACTTACCCGGTAAATTTGACTTTTCACCATTTCTCAACCGGTTTTCATAATTTCAAACTAAAATATTCACAATAATTTTTTAAACGGTGTTCAACTCCCAAATCACCCCGTAACAAGCAATTTAGCCCTAGCCATACTACATAATATTGTCATTTAATCCCAACATCTTAAAAACTACTTCACACCAAGAATAACTGTACATCGTTCTCGGCATTTCTCTCGTTACTCACTGCGTCTGAAAAAGGTGAAGTATTAAGACTTACGTTTTCTTTAATCTTTCCATTTTAGTGTCAAAGTTTCATTTAATGGTACTTTGTTCTTATTTTATTAAGTTTTTGTTGTTATTTTATTAAGTTTTATCGTTTCTTTTATATTATATATAATTTTATTTATCATTATAGCATTTACATTATTGGTTGATTTTTACATTATTGCTGGGTATTTCATATTTTAAAATTAAATTGAGGAGTAATTAAAACATTTTTTTTTAATGTAAATTTTGTTACAAAATTTGAAGATTTTTTTAATTGTTATTTATATTTAATATTTATATATGTTCTTAAAATATATAGATATTTTCATATTTATAATAAATTTATATTAATGATTTACATGATTTTGAATTATTATAAAATTATTATTTAAAAGTTTTTGAATTGCTAAATTTATTTATTTGTTAATATATTTTTAATATTTTATGTTATTTTATTTTTTTGAAATAAATAAATATTTTTCTGAATAATTATATGATCGGAAAGACATTTATTTATATTATAGAGCATAAAAATCTAAAATATTTGTTAATATTTTGTATTATTTCAATTTTTTGAAATAAATAAATATTTTTTTTTGAATAATTATATTATCTGAAAGACCTTTATTTATATTATAAATCATAAAAATTTTAAATCTATTTTTTTTTGAAATAATTCAATTTTTTGAAATAATTTAATTGACAAAAGTTATAAAATAAAATACTAAGTATTAAAAGATTCAAAATTCAAATCCAGCTATTTATAATAGCATCATGTCACACAAATACGGAACATACCCGACTACCTATTTTTCTAATCATGGCATCAGAAGGTGGCCACGGGATACACTGGAATATTGTGTATTGCTTGTGGCCTAAGGTCAGAAATAAATATAATAAGCCATAGAAATTTCACATGGTGGCGTGTGAGTGTCAAATGAAACAATGAGAGGGCCGTAGATATTAACGAATCCCCACCACCGCCCTCTTTTACCGACTAAATCCATCCTGTTTGGGACAGGACATATAAGACGCCCGTGAGCCAAGTAAAGAAGGGTATCATAATTGCAAGATTAGGGAATTCCATGAATTAAGAATGGCACAATTCGCCTTGCACGATTATGTTAATCAATTCATTGCACTGTTGGAATAAGTCTCATTTTTCGTTCATGAAATAATAATTAGAAATAATGATAATTTCGGATGGATTGATTGTTAGCAATAGTAATTACTTCAGTGCGCATGCATGAAGAAGAAAAATTAATTGCTTTAATGTGCATGTATGAAGAGTGAGTTGACTCAAGTTAAGAGAAGTAAGTGGATTCAACTTAAGAAAAGCAGGACTGTAGTTGAGTTTGTATGAAGAAGGAGAAAAATCAAGTTTTGTTAGAGATTGTATGATTTTATATTTTGGAAAGCTTGCTGTTTATATACTTTTTATATTTCAAGGAAAAAAATACAAAGTCTTTATTAAAAAATAAAGTGGTTTGCATTTGTATATATAATGTTCCATGCCCACTCATACATCAGTGCTTCATGTCCACTCAGCAATATCAACATCTCATGATTTAAAAATCGGCCACAAGATTTAATATCCAAAGAGGGGGAAATCACATCCCAAAGACCGTCCAAAAACTAGAATCCCTTACGAACAAATAAGGTAGAAAGAAACAAAAAGTCAAGTTTGACTACCACAAAACAGGAAAAAAATTGAACAAAAAACATAACCTCCATCAAAGTGTTGCCAAAAAGGTGTGATATGAGGTGGGGCTACATACTTATATTTCAAAAACACCTTCACCACGAATCGTGTTGTGAACCATATGCTCATAAATAAATAGCCCAGGATGTTGGGGAATTCACATTTGGACAGAGCATCTGCAATCTAATTTTGCTATCTGTAAACATGCGGGAAGGAACTGTAAACATGATTCAAGGAAATGTCCTGAAACAGTGAGATGAGGGACAAAGTGTTCTCCATCCAGTGAATCAAGGAAGGCACCTCAAGATAATTGACCCCTTGGATCCAATAAATGAGAGTCAATGTGTCTCCAACAATAAGTATCTGGTCAATAGGAAGCCAAAGGGCACACTGAAAAACCCTAAAAGGGAGATCAATCAAGCTATGCAGTTAGAGCCAACACCTCCATTTGAGAAAAATCTATATGCTTCTAATGCATTGATCCTGATATAAACCACACATCCATAAGAACCCCATGAAGAGGCCCCATAAAAAAATTTAATAGGGAATTTATTCTCCAAAGCTTGATAGGAAACTGACCGACAATGTTCCCTAGGGGTCCATGGACCGATCTCTAGGAAATATGAAAAATTTCGAAGACAAGAGGACAATGGTGCTTATATACTCGTGGTTGGGTCATTGTAATATGTGACAAGCCAAGACCAACAACTCTGGTGGATGTATATGAGAAACATTAATGAATAGAAGATTTTATCTGTAGAAGCAACTTGTGTTTGCATGTTTATCTCCACCTCTAACCAACAAGTGGTATCAGAGCTGAGGTTGAATTTTAGGATTTAAGGAGCTAGAGAGTCTGCAACCGTAGCTTCGAGATTTGCATTGTGTGAGTGATAAAGCATGAACGTGAGGGAGAGGCCAAGAATAACAAAGTTATTTCACCGCCACTGAGCGATAAGCCATAGCTTGCAATTTTTTTCTAAACGGAATGAGGGTCAAAGCCCTAAGTGCGTAAACCTCCATCCCCGGGTTCCCCAGAAGTGAGCAAGTCATCCCATTGCTAATTAATTAGAGCCCCAACTTTTTTCGTCATTACAGCCAAAAGTTTTAAAAGGTTTGAATAAAAACAATAAGGACAAGTTTTAAAATGTTTTGAAAAGTTTCAATTGGTGGTTTATTAAAGGATTTTTAAGTTTGGAAGTTAGGTTTGTTTTTTTTAAATAAAAAGTACTTTGTAGGAAAAGGTTTGAAAATGAAAGTTTATTAAGTTTATTAAAGTCTATAGAGAGTTTTATAAAGTGATTTTATTTATTTATTTTTATTTAAAGAGGATTAAAAAAAAGAGAAGGGGTTTTATTTGAATAAGAGTTTAGGGTTTTGAAAAGGTGCATTTATCTCTAAAATTCTTTTCTTTGTCAAGCATGGCAGTGTTTTGAGTTTGGAAAAATTCTTCTCTATTATAAGGATATGAATCAGATGAATATTTTGTATTATGGGAGCACACATTGAAAACCATATTTTTATTTCACGGGTGATATGGAAAGAAGCATCAAGTAATAACGAAAGAAATGATAAGACAAAAGAAAGACAACAGTCATGGATCACAAACTGAGAATGAAGCAACAAAAAATAAATCATAAGGAGGAGCCAAAGTATTTTCAAAGAACTCATAGAGGTTCTCGCCGCAGCTAAGGAATATAAGAGATATGCAGACGAAGTAGAGAAAGTCAAGGACACATGGATCGAGATGGATTTGGTAACACTGCTAAAATTTACTAATAATTTTTATTTTTATTTTTGCCTTATCAAAATGGAAATTTTTCTTCAATATAAAGAGTTGATTGAGTACTGATCTAATAACCCATATGATGAAGTACGTGATAATTTAATATTGGATCATATAAAATAGGGATTGTATGAGAACGTTTTGTCTAAAGTAGCAAAAGCTACATCTTCCCTGCAAGCACGGAAGATTCTAGAAGCAGAATTTGGTACAAAGGAGCGTGACATGCAGCAACAAGTTGTGTCATAGTATGTTGAAGAATCAATAGAGAAGTCAGCCATAGGATTGACAGTAAATGAACAAGACTCTAGGAGGACATGAGAGCTTGGAGAATCCTAATCAAATGTGGATGATGGTCTTGAAGATTGTAAAAAGAAAACCCATTATGGATGAAGAAGAAGCAAAAAATATTACAGAGAAAGAATTTTAAGCCTCTTTGTATGAAGCCGAGCAAGAGCATATTGACATGGATGGTGAAGATGATAGTGAATCCTATTGTGACAGGACACATGTGGATGATGATTGCAAAGTAGGTTGTGAAGTGGTGAATCCAACAATAGACCTTGTTGGTGATGGTGAAGCTTTCAATAAAACAATGAATAACATAAGTGATCCAGTGTGGATCGAGTTGGTAAGATTCCAACTAAGGATGAACTTTTTACATCAAATATTGAGACATTTAAGTTTGGGAATGACAAAGAGAGTTTTTCATATGAAGTAATGGTTTGTAGTGTTGAGAGCGCATATCTCATGAATTCAACAATAGACGATGAATTTGGGGAAGTTGAAATTGTTAATGAGCACATGCATGCTCAAATATCCCACCATACAAAATGAAAATTATGTGTATGACATTTGTGGTGTATTTTTTGAAACAAGGACTTATTGTGGAAATATGGAAAGTGCCATGTTTGATGAAGATTGAAGGCTGAAGCTACCACTATAGCAGCAAGTTATGAAGAAAAAGTTGGAATTACTCCTAAAGTAGTGCCTGATCTAGCAACAACTAACAACCATGAAGAGGATAATGTGATTCAATATTTTTTGATGAGAATATCCACTAACTGCATAATAGTGGAAGATTGTTGCAAAGAAGTTGAAGAGGCAGAAAAGGAAGATGAAGAGGAGAACAGTCTCACTGCAGGGCATAATGAAGATGTTTTTAACATTGATTTTTAGTGTGTCAGTAAACAAAATAGCATTCTAGCTGAAGGCGAAGATGAAGAAAAAGATCCAGGAAAGGGCATGGAAGTTTTTGAAGATGAATAAGAGAGCATTGAAATATTCTCTTAGCAATGGAGTCGAGAAGAGATCAAATTCTGCTATCATGGAATATGGAAAAAAAATGATCATGAATATGAAGTGCAAGAAGAAAAGGAAAGTTCATAGTTTGAAGATGAAGAGTTGTGGCAGTAGTCAATGAGTGAAATAATCTATTAAGATGAAGTTGTTGAAGATAGACTCAAAACAAATACAAGAGAAGTCAAAGAAAAATTGTAGTAGTAGCAATTGAACAAATATAGACCTTGCAACAAGAAATCTCAACAAAGAATGAATCAATTTCAAGGGTATAGAATCTCGAAGAAACGAAAGAAAAATCCAGCATTGTAGAAACAAATTGAGTCAAATTTTGATTGTAAGCCAAACACGCATAGTTGCATCATTGTCAGCCAAGCTGAGACTTAGATTAACAATCATGTTTAAGTTATGCTCAGTCATGATCAAGTTAAGGTTGATTCATATGGTCATAATTATGGGGGAGTGTTAGAAATAATAATTACTCCTTTTTCCACGAAATGCATGAAGAGTTAAGTTGAGTTGAGTTGAGATATGTTAAGAGAAACAAGTTGAGTCTAAGTCAAGTCGAGTGTAGTTGAGTTTGCATGAAGCAGTTGTCCAGAGAGAAGTTAAGTCTAGCTAGAGTTTGCATGATTCCATATTTGGAAACTTTGGTGTTTATATACATGTGGTTGGGTCATTGTAATATATGTTAATCAATTAATAACATTGTTGGAATATGTCTCATTTTTCAAAGATGGAAAAAGGTTGAAAATATATTTTTTTCTCAATGGATTTCCATGGTCAATTTAGGATAAGATAAAGTTTGACACTCGATGTCCTCATTCAAAATATTGTTATAGTCAATTAGAAACTGAGGTAAAACCCTATCATATTTGGAAGAAGGAAAGACCATTGAAATTTTTAAGTTATGGAGAAGAACACTTTTTTTGTGAATGCCTTCACCAACAAAAAAATAAGGATATCCCATACAAACTCTAAACACATGGACCAACAACCAACAATGTAGAAAGGAGTAAATCAAAGAGGAAGAATTTGAAATATTTCGGTTGTAAAAAGGAAAATTTGCTTCATTATTCCCTTATAAGGAGAATAAGGGCAAGGAAATTTGCTATGTCCAATAGAATACTTCCATGAGCAAAGCATACATAATTTTGTTAAAGGAGGGTACAATAGTGTAAAATCAACAACAAGAATCCCTAGGAGCGATAATAATGATCCAGGTGGCTATTGGTGGCCACCTACCTATTCTATGAGGACCTCATCACTATTTCTTTTAGTTTCTTTAATTGTAGCATAATTTACTATTTTTGGTAGCTTTTCGGGTCCTAAACTTCCAAAGCTATTTTTAGGCCCTAAACAACATTTTTTTGGAAAAAGGGAAAACCCTTAGCTTGTGGAAGGAATTTGAGGTTGAAAGTTGTTCCTTGGATATATATTTCTAATGATGTATCATACTCGTCAAATGAAGATCATATTCCAAAGTTACAACCTTGAGAAGTCAGTGTACCAACTAACCCCAACAGGGCCCACTAACTTTTGCCGCTCCATCTCTTAGGGTTATGTTTTTGGATTCTTGGTGTTTTCCCTTGTTTCTCAATAATAAAAAAGACTGCGAGCCTCATTGTCACACATTTCAAAGGCATGTGGCTGCCACATCTCTTCTCAGAGGTAATCTACCATCGTTTCATCTAGTTTATTTCCATTCTACTTGTAAACAATGCTCAATATTATGTTATTAATGAATCTCGATCAGGAGTATCAGAGCGGTCTACTCTTTCTCTATTTTTTGTGCATGTCCCCGATGAGGTTGGGGTATAAGGAGTTAGAGCTTGAAGTGGTTGAGCCTTTACAACACTAGCCTAACAGACCCCGACGACCTCCCATAGAAGAAGAAAAGAAAGGTGAGGTAGCGGGAGATCCTTCCAAAATATTGCTTGAAGAAGCCCTCGAGCGACAAATGAACAAGATGATGGACAACTTTGCCCACATCCTTCGATGGATGTGCACAGGTGACGCATCTCCATCCAGAAGCCACCCTAGAGGTGCCACTCCCTTTAAGGTACAAGTAAAATTTGACATTCCCATATTTAAAGGCAAAATAGATGTAGATGTCATAGATAAATGGTTAAATCTGTTGGAAATATATTTTCCGGTTCATGATTTTCTCAATAGTGAAAATACTACTTTTGCACTCTTCAAAGAAATCCCCCATGTTAAGGACTAGTAGGAAACTTACTGTGAGAAGAAGTACAAGAGGGAACTCTCACTATTTTCAGGTGCACACACTTGGAATTATTTCCAAGATGCCATCAAGGAATAATATTACCCTATCGAGAAATATGAAGATAAGTACAAAAAATGGACCACACTACGGTAGGGACGCGAGAAAGATGTACGAGAGTTGACAAATATATTTCATACCCTTTGCATGAAGTTGGGTATAAAGGATTTTGAGCAACATCTAGTACTCAAGTACCATAATTGTCTACAAAAATACATCTAAGATGAGATGGAGTTCCTAGACATCTCCTTTCTTGGTGTTGCTTATCAGTACACTTTCAAGATCAAGCAAAAATTTTAATAGAAGAAGAGAGACTTTGGATCTATGAATCCGAAGCAAGGGAAAGGAGCCCCTAAACCACAAAATAAAGGACAAAGTCAAGTTAGGGTGACCTAGGACAACGCATTGAAGTCACAAGCAAAGAACAACACCATGAAGACAAAGAAGGACACATAAAAGTGGTGTGAGTTCCATAAGATCTGCACTCACAACACAAGTGAGTGTCGAGCCAAGAAGTCATTGGTGGATGAGCTGAAAACTTTATAGTCAAAGGCATGTTTTGACTCTAAGTCAAAACCTGAAAAGGGGAATGACAAAGGGAAGTTTATTATTGATGTGGATGCCAAGGCCAATATTGCCACCAACAAGATCTAGAAGATTGAACCTAAAGATATAGAGGAAAGGGAGTGTCTTTTCCACTCAGAGACATCGGTGAAGCTGTTTCCACTACAGTTAATTGTCGACAATGAGAGCTAAATAACCTCATCTTATAAGAGTTCTCCATTGTCTCAAATAGTTGGACATCTGTCAACCATCGTCCCCTTATCAATATTTTGGTTTTCCCAAAAGGCATTATGTTCTTAAAATCTCATGATACCACAGGAAAGACAAAACATGGTCCATATCTAATGGGTCTCTTCAAAGAGGAAATAGAGGAGTTGGAATGAGAAAAATTGCTCCAAATTATTACATATAGTGCCTCGCATAATGTCCTTGCTGGGGGGGTGATTCAAGATGAATACCCAACAATTTTTTGGACTCCTTGTTCTATGCACTACATGAATTTTCCCTTGAAAGATATTAATAACATTGCATGGGATATGAAAACTAAAAATGAAGCAAAGATTCTACAAAAATTTATTATTAATCATGCAACATTCTTAGAAATTTATAGGAAATATACAAATCTTTAGCTTGTTCGATGTGCTCAGACTATATTTGTATTTCCATTCATCATGATTCAATGCATCATTAAAATGCATCAATCTTTGAGAGAGATGGTGGTATCAATGGATTGAGATAGATGGAAGGATTCTCATATTTGGGATAGCCCAAAATTTGAGGACTTTATTATTTATTTTTCTTCACAGAATTTTTGGAGGAGAGTGGAGGATATTGTCACCCTCATTGCACCTTTTGTTTCCACCCTTGGCATATTTTACAGTGATCAACCATACTTATGGGATGTGTTTGAGAGTATGGATGGAATGAAAGAGAAAATTCATGACATAATGGAAGATAAAATTCTAGGATCGACAAAGAAACTATAAATGAAGTGTGGGAACTTAGTCTAACAAGGTGGAAAATGCTTCATAGCGCTCTTCATTCAATTATATTCCTACTCAATCCTAAATGGTTTCATGAGAAACTATCTTTAGATGTAGAGGTGATGGAAAATTGGAATACTTTTATAAGTAGGTGTTATGATCATCAGAATCACGCTACTTTATGACTTGAGTTGGAAAAGTGCTTGAGATCATAAGACCACTTTGCAAATGAATATTGTGCATACAATATAGAACAACTTGGACCTATAAACTTATGGATGCAATATGTTATAAGGACTCCCTTGCTTCATAGGTTGGATATCCATTTTCTTTCACATGTATGATCAATAACAAATACCTTTAATGTATTGGTTATTGTTTAAGAAATTTAGTCTAATATCCATTTTCAATTATTTCCTTTTTAAGATTTCAAATTTTTATTGCTAACATAATGTTAATTTTATTTCATAGATGACTAGTTCATCTACATGCAAAAGAAACTGGAGTGAATATTCCTTTATCCATTCAACAAAGGGGGATCACCTAGGTATAAAAAAGGAACAAGATTTGGTGTTTGTACACTAAAGTCTACACTTGTTATCTTGACAACAGCTAGAGTACAAACCTAGACCCACAAGTATGTGGGATTATGGTGGTTCACAAGATGATGGAGATAATGAGCTTCCACTTGAGGTGATAGAAGACATGCTTGATAATACCAAGAAGTATACTGACCAAAGTGATGCTTTTGGAATTGGGTCAAACTCAAAAACCATTCTAGAAAATGAGCTTGAAAAGCTAGATTATTAAGTTTATGTGTCTTTTTCATATGAATTGTGAAAAGTGGCTTTAGAGATACATATACATTTAAAACCATACATTTAATTATTTATATTTCAAGTATCTTATTTTCATAAATGTTTTCTATTTTTTTGGAATTAATTATTGGCGAAATTTTTGGATTAGTCAAATTATCACCTCTTTCCTAAAATTAAATCACTCTTTATGAATGTTTATTTATAATTTGACATGTGGAAACACTAGATTTTTATGATTAATGTTGTGTTTTATATTGTTCACCTTTAATATATTTTTTTCTCTCTCCTCGTTTCTTATACGTGAAACCTATAAAGCTTATTACTCATATCATTCTCGTTTGTTGATGTTTCTTGTTTATGGTAACATAGGTTGAAACTATCTAATCACACTTAAGTAATTATAAGAAGCTGAACTCATTCATAAGTATGCATATTCAGTGCGTGTTGTTTGAGGGAGGATTTTTTTAGATACCTTGAAATGCTTCTAGTTTTTACTTGAGCACCAGCTAAGATGTCTTTCTAATAAACATGTCATGATATCTTTACTTTTGCATGTTGTGTAAAAATTTACCTCCATCATCCTTTACATGTACAAAATATATTTCAACTGAATATCTAATGTTGTTGTCTAGGAAAAGAACCATTTACAAAGAAGGAGAGCGCTATGCCCCAACATCTACAAGGAAAAGAAAGTCTTACCTCAATTTATTTCAATCTTTTAAACAAAATGGTATAAAGAGGATTGATTCTTTCTAAAGCCTCTATCTCTAGCCATCAATTAAATGTCTATATTCCAATCTTCCTAGAGTGAAGATTTTTCCAATCATGTTTTTTCCACGGTCACAGAATTATGTTTTACTACTTTACTTTTGAATATTGTACATCTTCTTTCTTACAAATAACATGTGTATATAAACACAATTCTTTGGAAATTCTCCTTTCAAATTCTTGACATTCAACATCTCTTTGTGGTAGAAAGGGAGTTTTTTTTTTATCTTTGAGTTTCATCAGTGAATGTTGGTCTTGATGTGCCTATGGATTCATTACCACCTCGTCCCTGCAGATAATTTGTTGCATGTGTGGCTAGCTATAGTTATAATAATATGTATCATTCGAGCTATATGTTCCTATGATGGATATCTGGTGGCATCCAAATGTCTTTACTACTGTCATTACAGGCTTGCTAGGATATGCACTGGAATATTGTATATAGTATCTGTGTTTTTAACCAATGGGATTCAAATGAACATGTGAAATAAACATAATAAGATATGTAAATTCCACATGGTGTTGCATCTGTTTCCTAGGGAATAATGCAAGGATAGTACTCCTTACCACCGCCCACTTTTACTCAATAAATCTATCTCAAGTTGGTTGCATATCTAAAAGAGAAAGCTACGTAGAATTTCATAAAACAGGTCATCATAAATGATTTTTTTTTAGATCTTTGAGTGCTTTTTTTTGAATTGAAGAAATCTCTCTTAGGATAGAGCCAAGATTCCACATTTAGTTGTTAGACCACAACTTCGAGACTGAATCTATGAGATTCATAATGTATAAATATTTCAAAAAATATAATATATAAACTTAATATAGAAATAAGTTTATTAGAATATTAATTAATTATCAAAATAAATTTAATTTGGTGAAATAATCAAAGTTTTATATGTTATGTCCCTATAATACTAGTGTATCCCCCTTATTTTTATTGTTGTTCCCATGTAGCCCCCATATTATTATTGTTGTGCCCCATAGAAGCCCACTATTATTATCGTTGTGCCCTTTCGTTGTTATTGTTATGTGGGCTCTGACTATATTGTGACCCCTTGGAGTCCTATATATACAATGGAGGCCATGTCATTTTAATCATCCAAGAATTGTTCATTATGTAATGTAAAGGATGTTTCCCCCTGAAGAGGATAATTTTTAAGTTGTTGATCTATCTATTTGTGACCTGGTTGCGGAACATTTGGTATCGAAGCTTTAGATTCTAGGGTTTCACTTCTTCAAACAGGTCATCCTGGAATTTTCTCTATAAAGATTTTATACAAGGCTTCAAAAGATGAAATTGTAACCAGATGGAGTTAAAATCTTGGTGAACTTTGTGCTGGAATTTCAGAGCTTGGTTCATTACATTTTGGGAGATATGATTTGAGGAAGTTAGGGTTTTTGTAAGCTCTAGAATTTAGTATCAAATAGGTGACCTAGGGAAAATTGTCATAAATTTTGTTTAAGAAATCATATTTGAATTATGTAAAAAATTTCTTAGATTTCACGGACTATAGGTTTTTGTGTATCAATTTCAAGGTCGAAGGTTGAAACAGTGACACGTTGCATCTTGTACAACTTCACTCTACTAAACGAGTCCATAATCAGATCATCATGGTATATTTGACATAACTCTTCCTTGAAGAATCCAATCTTGGTCAGACTTGTGGGGTTGGAAAGATGACTCAGAGTGATACCACAAGAAAAAAATTTAGAACTTAAAGATCCAAAATTATAGAGTTATAACCATTTCAAGATCAAGCTCCTAAACACAAGAAAAAGGTGTGTATTGTTTTTCAAAATTGCATAACTTTTGTTTGAAAAATCAGTTTGAAGAGATTCCAAGGGCATATTGAAGCATATATATCAGTATTGGGTTCTAAAATTTCTCCCAATCAAAATAATTCTAAACCCATTACACCCTTGGAAATCTCTACTATGACACATGAAGATGAAGATTTGCACCATGATATATCAAAATTATGGGACCAAGTGCAACAAATTTCCCTCTCACGAAGAGAAACCAAAGATGAACTAAAAGTGGACATGGATGGTTTAAAATCAGAAATAAAAGGTGACATGAATGGTTTAAAGGTAGAAATGGAAGGTTTGAATGATGTCATGGAAGCTAAGATGGATGGTTTCAAATCCGATATGGAAGGTTTGAATGAAGGTTTGACAAACTCGTTGCAAGAAAGGCTTCCTGGTTGTGACAAGGCAATCCATGAAATCATGATGAGAAAAAAAAGGATTATTAATTATGATTTCAGAGACACCAATGTTGGGTTTAAGAACCACCACAATCCAAATATATATATGAGGAAGTTTGATGGTAAGGATTCAGTAACATGGACACTTCTATATTCAACCTTCCGCAATCCATAATGAATTAAACAAAGTCTTTCAGAAGAAATCACATGAGAGAATTCTTTTGCTGATGCTTTACAAACCAACAAGTGTGGTTCATCATCAGGACCAGATGAAGAGGCAGACCATGGCAAAGGATTCAATAGAGAGAAATGAACATGGTCACCACAGATGGAGCAATATTTTGATCCACAAGATGTGCAACCCTTACAAAAGGTACATATTGCATCTTTATATTTAGAACCCAAGCAATTTTTATGGTATATATGGCTTTGCTCTCATAAACCACTTCTCACCTAGTCAATTTTAATGAAGGAAATGATAGCACATTATGAACATACAAAGAGCAACACCTTCTTTAGCCAATTGATAAATCTAAAACAAAAGGGTTCAATGGCAGAGCACACTAATGACTTCCAAAAATTGAATATTAGGATAACAAATATTCTAGAGGAGAATAGGATTGATGTCTTTGTAGGGACATTGAAATATAACATCTAACACCAAAGTGTTAAGTGATGGTTTCAAATGGAGGAACTATAAATTTCTCTGGAAAGTTCCATAATATCAAGCTAACCGTGGGGGAATATGTATTGAATAGTCCAATGTTTTCCATTCCAATGGGTGGTGCTGATGTTGTCCTAGCAGTCTAATGGTTACAATATTTAGGGACGATGGCTTTCAATTTTCAAGAACTTTTCTTGATTTTTTTTGGAAGGAAAAGAATTTGAATTAAGTAGTATCACGGGAAACCAAAAAAGATAATCAACTCTAATGGAATGACAAAGATTCTGAAGAAATAACAACAAGGTGTAATTTCATAATTATTCTCACTAGAGGTTCAAACATCGAAATCATCTATTTCCCTAGATCTCCAAAAGGTCTTAGATAAACATTCCAAGGTGTTTTAGACTCCCAATGTCCTCCCACCTATTCGCGATCATGGTCATGTTATTCACTCAATTCTAGGAAGTGTTTCTCCAAACATCAGATCTTACAGATATCCTTATGCCCAAAAGATTGAAATTGAATGTATGGTTGCAGAAATGCTAGAGGCTAGCATAATTCAACGTAGTCAAAGATCATTCTCTACTCCATAGTATTGGGGCACAAGAAGGATGGATCATGGTGTATGTGTGTAGATTAAAGGGATCTCAACAAAATCACTATTAAAGATAAATTTGTGATTGCTGTCATTGATGAATTTTTGAACGAGTTACATGGAGCAATTTACTTCACCAAGCTGGATCTTTATTTAAGATATCAACAAATTAGCATGAAGACTGAAGATATTCCAAAAACAACATTTAGAACTCATGAGGATCATTATGAATTATTGTTCATGCTTTTTTTCCTTACTAATGCACCTTTCACATTTCAATGTTTGATTAATTCTATTTTCAAACCCTTCCTTAGAAAATTTGCGTTAGTAATTTTTGATGATATACTAATCTATAGCAAGTCTTGGAAGGATCATGTTCAACATGTTGGCATGGTTCTCAAACTATTGGAAGAGAAATGATTATATGCAAAACCCTCCAAATGTTACTTTGGAGTGCAGGAGGTAGAATATTTGGGTCATATTGTATCTCATGAGGGTGTTAAGGTAGACCCTAACAAAATTAAAGCCATCAGGGAATGGAAAATCCCCACAAGCATAAAGAATATTCAGGGATTTCTTGGGCTGATAGGGTATTATCGCAAGTTTGTTAAGTATCATGGGAGAATAGAAACACCTCTAACATCATTACTGAAGAATGATGGATTTTCTTGGACTCTAGAAGCAATAAATGCCTTTGAACATCTTAAAGATGTAATGTGCCAAGCACTGTTCTTAGTTATGCCAGACTTCACAAAAACTTTTATTGTGGAATGGGATGCTTCAGGAAATGGAATTGGTGTTCTTTTAATGCAAGAAGGAAGACCCATTTCTTTTGAAATTCATCCAATCAAAGGAAAGTATTGACACAAACCTATTTATGAGAAGGAAATGTTGGAAATACTACATGTACTAAAGGAATGGTGACCTTGCCTAATGGTAAGACACTTCAAGGTAAAAATAGATCATGATAGTCTTAAATAATTTTTTGAACAAATATTATCTTCAGAAGAGCAGAAAAAATGGGTGACAAAGATGTTGGGTTATGACTTTGAAATAATCTACAATAAAGGGAAGAAAAATGTTGTTACAATTGCACTCTCTAGAAAGGATGAGGATGTGGAAGCATTGTTTCTTGCCATTTCTATTATCCAACCTGAGTGGATAACTGAAGCAAGGGATGAATGGAATAATGATGAAGAGGTGTGGTCACTCATTCAAAAGTTGCAGCAAGATCCAAGTACATCTGATACATTTAGCTAGAAAAATGATTCATTATGGTACAAATATCTCTTACATCTTTGTAAGAATTCCTGAATCAAACAAAATATTCTTTTAGAATTGCACACTTGTCCCTTAGGAGGGAACTCATAATTTTTAAAAACTTACCATATGGTCAAGAAGGAAATTTTTTGGGATGGCCTTAAATTTGATATTCAAAAGTTTATGGTAGAATGTTTGGTTTGACAACATAATAAAGTTGAGACAATTAAGACCCTAGATTTGTTACAAGATTTAGCCATTCCAAGTAAGCATTGGGAGGTGGTCTCAATGGATTTTATCATAGGTTTACCCAAGTATGAAGGAAAGAGTGTCATCATGGTGGTAGTTGATAGAATTACCAAGTATGCATGCTTTTGTGCATTATCTCGTGATTTTAAAGCTAGTACATTTGCTACTCCATTTATGGAAATGATTCAAAAGATTCATGCAAATCCAAAGATTATAGTGATTGACAGAGATCCCATTTTCACTGGAAATTTTTGGATAGAATTATTTTCTTGTATTGGTACTCAATTAGCTCATAGCTCATCTTATCATCATCAATCCAATGGGAACATGAGATAGTGAATAAATTTTTTGAAGGATATCTTCGTTTCTTTGTATTTGATAAACACACACAGGGTCAAGTGGTTACCTCTAGCTAAATGGTGGTATAACACTTCCTTCCATACTAGAGAAAAAATGACCCCATATATGGCACTTTATGGATATCATCCACCATCCATCACATCATATTTAAGAGAAGTTCTAAGGTTCAAGCAGTGGAAAATCACATCGAGCATCAACAACAAGTTCTCCAACTCTTAAATCATAACCTCACTCTGGCACATAATTCAATGAAACAACAGGCATATCAACATCACAATGAAATAAGTTTTGATGTAGGTAACTAGGTATTTTTACGGCTACAACAATATAAACAAATGTATCTCAAGAAAACTAAGAAGGATAATAAATTATCACCCAAGTACTACAGTCCTTACAAGATGTTACAAAATATTAGTACTATGGCATACAAATTGGAGTTGTGTTCATCTTCCTGAGCACACCTAGTTTTCCATGTTTCATGCTTAAAAAAGGTTATCGATGACAAGCTTTCAATTTAAACAGAACGAAAATTCATATTTGAGCCTCAAGCATTCACGAAAATAAGAACTTGACAACTAAATAATCAATCAATTTCAGAGTATCTCATTAATTGGAATAACTTACCCGCTAAAGATCCACATGTGAGGATGAGAATTTTATACAGAATCATCCAGGACTACTCAAGTGTTGAGGAAAACACTTTTTTGAAGGATAGAGGCATGTTAGGTCCCTATAATACTAGTGTATCCGCCCTATTGTTATTTTTGTGCTCATGTATCCCCCATATTGTTATTGTTGTGCCCCATAGAATCCCACTATTGTTATTGTTATGCCCTTACATTATTATTGTTATGTAGGATTCGATTACATTGTGAATCCTTAGACTCCTATATATACAAAGGAGGCCTTATCGTTGAATTGAGGCTTCTTGATCCATAATAGTTGTAAGCAGAACTTCGGCGAAAATCACATGAGGAAAGACCTTTGTCGACGCGTTTAACCTTAACTATATGATATATATATTTTATATTAACAATGATCAATGAATAATTTAAATAAATAAGCGAATTATCTTCTTAAACTAACCACTAATAATATTTTATTTATTTTGGATCCTAACTTGTATTATTAACCTAATATTATAACCTTAATATATATATATATATATATATATATATATATATATATATATATATATATATTAATAAATTAATTAATTAATTTTTATAACTAACCAGTTAAAATATTTTATGTATTAATATTAAAAAAATAATAATAATATTAAATTAATGAATAGTAATTTTGACCTATGGACCGTAGGTAAAAATTAGCCGTTGGTCGATTTAGCCGTTGGAGTCTCTGCTCAGACTATTTAACATGCCAAGCTGGTTCTGTTTCTTCAACTTGTCCTGACGATGAACCACACTGGTTGGCTCGAAACGCGTCGACAAAGGTCTTTCCTCATGTGATTTTCGCCGAAGTTCTGCTTACAAGGCCTTATCATTTGAATCATCCAAGAATTATTCATTTATGTAATTTAAAGGAGTTCTCCCCCTCGAAAAGGATAATTTTTCATTTGTTGATATATCTATTTTTGACTTGGTTGCATAACATTATATATTGCTAACCGTGGTTTTGAGTATATGGTATTAGATCTCATGGATTGCATGTGATGAAGTATTAAAAAGACTTTGGGATTCTCTATTGTAATATGAAGAAGTTGTTGACTAAATCTAATTATACCAAAATAAAATTAAAATTAAAATTAAAATTAATACTAATAACAACAAAATAATAATATACATAACAATAATGACACCAAAGGTGTTCCTCCTTTGAAAAATTTTAGGCCAAGCTTTCATCTACCCTACACTGTTAAATGTGACATCTTTCCACACTGTTAAACGTGACATTTTTCCATATTCCAAATATTCTATAGGCAAGTTATACCGTGAACACTTTATATTTACTTTACTATGCAGACTTGATAAATTGTGGTAAGACGATTATGGTTAATGAGAAAATATTTCTTAAAAACCCACCAAAAATTGTTTACCATAAATTTAACTTTATACTAACAAGCTTCCAGAAGCAAATCTCATCCATAATTGGAGAGGAAAACCTAAAAATATTAACTGGGGTTAACTCTGAAGACCTATCAAGTTGTCACTTTGTTGGGGAACCTAATCATGCAAGGGAATTAGGGTTTCTTCCCATGCATGGAAAATTCCATAGTAGAGGAACGATTGAGGGAGGAGGTTGTTCAGATCATCGTTGTGGAGCAAAGAAGAGCCAAGTTGTAGTAGACGAGAACAATCAGAGGCTTTCCCATCAAAGTCACCAAATTGGACAACAAAATTACTTCCAAAAAAAAAGATGGAGGTAAAGTAAGTGCAGTTATTGTTGTAGATAGATTTCCAGTAGAAATCATGCCCTTTAAGATGAGACGAGCTCCTTCCAAACTCAAGCATATACTTCTGGTAAATATTGATATTTTATTGTAGCATATTATTTTTTTTGGTTGATAATCTAATCCCAGAGGATTTTTTTCCCCAAGAGGTTTTTCCCTCCAGCTATCATCCTCTGTCTAAAATTTATGGTGTGGCTTAGTTTCCTTGTCATTACGTGTTTCTTTCAGTATTATACACTGTGCTTGAGCTTGTTTTGATCTGTTTATTTTCTTGATGGATCGAATTTTGTTTTTCTTGGTTTTCTTTTGGCTCATTCCCTAGTCCCTTCAAAGATAGGAATTGGGTGAAGTAGCCTCTTCAACCTTAGTAGTTCAGGGGTTGACCTGGGAAAAGTTTTCCATCATTTTCATCCACCTCCAACCAATTAAGATCTGACACCCATCGTGAATTCTTCTCATTATTACTTTTATTGTTATGGTCATCGCCCCATTCCCACCTCCATTGTTGTTGCTGCAATGGTTAAATAATGGCATAGGAAAATAGTGCAGGAAATGAAACAAGTTTTGGTATGTGCCAACCAAAACTTACTCACACAAACAGATATGCACAAACAAAAGTAGAGCAATGATTTCAAGTGGAAGGAGAATATCAAAGGTTATGTAAGAAATAGAGTTTGGGGAAAGCACTGAGTATGTAATTTCAAATGTCATGTACATGCATAGAGCCTAAAAATCTTGTATTACTTTTTATAATCAACGCATTTGACAACCTATCATACCTCCAAGCAGGAAAAAATATCGAAGAAGATACGATCAAAAAGGGAGTTGCATCGGAAGCTTCAGTGGCTTCTGGGATGGCCTCAACGTATGCCAAATGCAACGATTTAGACCCCTATCTGCATCATGAAGAACCTTTCTGTGTGTGGTGACTACCAAATGCCACTAAGTTCATCTCCAAGATTGTTGGGCAAGAGATTATTGTGAGAGATGATGCAAACTGATTCCATCATTTTAAGAATGGAATGTGTTTGTGTTGAAATTACTGGTGATGCCCATTTATGCTTTGAAATTACTATGTTGCATACCATTCCTTTGTAGGTAGAGCATAAAATGCACAAAGAGAGGCACTTGTTAACCTAAATTGGATGATTCTTTTGATATGATAAGGTCAAGCCATAAGAATATGTTTATAAACATACACGCTAATATGGAATTGTGTCAAATAATTGATATAATATAGTACATCATGGATGTAAATTTTATAATATATTTAACATATACACCCTGGCCTGAATCTTGTTTTCTCGGTGCTCTTATGAATATACAAAATTTTCATGGAAAGATGGTGGGTATTTTAGATGATGGGATTATGAGTCTAATATGATATCCTATATCATTCTTTTGATATGATAAGGTCAAGCCATAAGAATATGTTTTCCAGAGTGTGAGATGGATGGTGATGTTGAATTCATCATTTTTTCATTTGAGGATGAAGAGTCCCTGGAGAGCATGCCTATTAAGGGATTTGATTTAAATAATCCATATAATGTTTGTCAATATACAAGTACACATGAAGGAAGAAGAAACCCTATTGTTGTTGTAGGTCAAGAAGAGGACAACAATAACATTGTTGCAACATTTGAAAAATACTTTGGAGGACAGGAAGAAAATGAAAGTGCGATAAGAGTGGAAGAGATTAAAACTCATTGAGTGGTTGGATAAAATGAAACATAGGTCGAGGTAGTAACAACATCAATGGTTGAAATTGAATGCAACCATCAATTATTTACAAACTTCGAAGGCATATTGAAAGGTGAAAAGTTTGAAAGAGGAATTTCAACAATAGAAAATGAGAAGCCTACATAAATGTAGATTTTCCTTTGGATTCACAAGCTCATGCAATTTGCTAAAGCACAGTACAAGAATCTACTTCTACTTTCAACCAACAGAAGCCAATAGATCGATGAAAACAATATGAACAAGAAGGAGACAAATCAATGATACATAACACAATAATTTTTTCTAGGGAAAGCCACTACTCAAAACACCACCTATTTGTATTTCATTAAATCATAAATATGAGTGAAGATACAAAGATTTTTCTCACTAGAACATTTCCACACAAGTATACTCAACTCTCTACCTCACAAGCTTGTTATTAGCCAACACTTAGCCAATTTCCACTGCCTTCCATGCCCCTATTTCATTGCGCAATTCCTAGGATGAATAGATCATATATAAAGGGAAATCATTCTTCCAAAACTGTACAACCCTAATTAGGTCCTCTTCCTGATTTCATTCATGATATTTACACCTCATTAAATCATACAACTGATAGCACATTGTCCTTGCACTCTAGTCTCAACTGGGACTTTCTCAAAACTGACATGCATGAGTTTCCAATGAGTGAATCTTCAATTATTTGGAGTAGCACTTAGGGATGCACCAATGCACTAACTGACAACTAATCCTCTATAGTTCAACAAACAGTTAGAACTAGTTTAACTGACTATAACTCAACAAATTGAGTTATCTAATTACAACTCAATCTATACTCATACAGGACCCCTAAAATTTAGGGAGAACACTTATTGACTTCCAACAGACATCCAACTTGAAATTCCTAGGCTAATTAGGTTAATTAAATTTAATTAACTATTTACAATTTTTTATGATAATATAATTTGATTTTAATCACAATTTAATTCAAGGACAAATTAAACTGGAATTTCTTGTTGCCATTTTTCAACACTCCCTCTCAACAAGAAAGGGATTATCTGCTACCCCGATCCTGTCTCTGTGAAACTTGAATTTACATCTTGAAAATGCCTTTGTCAAAATGTCAACATCCCGCTCTTTCGTGGGAATGTACTCTAACAACATGATTTGCCTCAATACACAATCTCATATATGACGATATCGAATATCAATGTGCTTGGACCTCTCATGAAAAACTAGATTTTCAGAGAGTTTGATACAACTCTAATTATTGCAGTAAATCATTATTTGATCCATTTGCTGACCAAATAGACCAACTAGGATCATCCTCATCAAGATGGCCTCACATGTTGCCTGACTTGCAACCATGTACTCTGCCTCTTTCGAAATGAGTGCAACCGATCTCTATTTCTTGTTGTACTAGGAAACTGTCATTGACCTAATACTGAAAATCCCTTCTGATGTGCTTTTGTGGTCAGATGGACTTCATGCCTATTTGCATCCATGAAGCCTTGAAGCTTCACTCCCTTTTTCCATCTGTACCATAATTTGTACTAAGTAGTGCGACTAGGATATATCAATACATGTGTTGTCACCTTGCAATAAAACTTGGTATGCCTAACCATTGCTTGACTCAGTTGGTTAACTGCATATCATAAATCTAGTCATGTTTTGACCAAGTACATGATTGAACCCACAAGATTCCTGTAAACAGTACCTTCCACTACCTCTCCCGAGGTAGCATCCTACTTCCTCTAGGTACCAGCTAGATGAGTCTCCATAGGCTTGAAAATCTCCATGTGGAACCTCCTGAGTATCTCGTTGGCATACTTTCCTTTGAGACACAAACAACTCCCCATCACCCTTCCATACTTCCATGCCCAGAAATTAATGCATGAGCCCCAAGTCCTTCATCTCAAACTCTCTTGTAATGTCCTCCTTGCAATATTTGATGAGTTGATCATCACTTGTTAGTATGAGATCATCAATATAAAGTACAACGATCAATAGTTTAGCTTCCACCACTATGTGGTACAGGTTCGCATCAGCTTCACTCTTCGTAAAGCCCAACCTAGTGAAGTAGTTATTTATTCTTGTGTAACAAGTACGAGGTGCTTGCTTCAGCCTATACAATGCTCTCTTCAGCCGACACACATGTGAATCACGCTCGAAGGTTTCAAAACCTTTAGGCTGCTCTATGTAAACCTCTTCCTTAATTGTGCCATTAAGGAAGGTTGTCTTTGCATCCATCTAATGTATCTTCCAACCTATGTGCACTGATAGTGCCAATATAGATGTTATCTACAAGTACCTTGCAACAGGAGTAAAGGTCTCATCATACTCAATCCCCTCTACTTGTGAAAATCCATGGGCCACAAATCTAGCCTTATGCTTCTCCACACTACCATTTTCAGCTTGCGTTACCTTGTAAAGCAACCATGAGCTCACCACAGACTTATCCTCTGGTCTCGAGACCACATCCGAAACACTATGATGAACTATGGAGTCATACTTCTCCACCATGGCATCAACCCAACCAGGTTGTTGCATTGCTTCCTCAAAGGAAGATGGATTTGTCAAAACACATCCGCTCATAAGAGTCATCTATCTAGTGTACCTTTCAAGTGACCTCCTCTATCTGCGTTGAGATGTGGGTGCTCCCACATTCTCTGTAACATCTGAAAGCAATATATCCACCTCTCTGGTGTGCTTTATCCCATCTCTGAAAGACTATGCCTGAGTGGATGCCTCCACTCTGACATCCTCTACATGTGGTCGCTCCACATCAATATGAGGCTCCTCAACCCTTGGAGATAAAATCTGCTCAAATGCATGTAGTTGAAGCTCCTTCTCAAGGGAAACTCACGTGTTCTTTTCCTCATCAAACATGACATCCCCACAAACCACTTTCGTCATGCTGGTTGGTAGGTACACCTGATAGTTGTGAGGTGTATCAGTGTACCGCAAAAATATCCCCAACTCTACTATCAACTCAATCTTCTTCTATGAAACTTTGGTCACATGGAAATATACCGATGACCCAAAAATCTTGAAGTTACCAACATCTTCCCTCTTTCTTAAATAAGCCTCCTCTGGTGTCTTCATCCCAAGTATCCGATGTGGGCTACCATTCTGAACATAAAGCGTTGTGTTGCATGCCTCAATCCACAAGTGTAGTGGGAGACCTTGATAATGCAACATCACCCTCGCTGCCCTTATTATGCTTCTATTCTTCATCTTGACCACCTCATTATGTTTAGGGTTATGGGGTGTCGTCAACTCCCATTTAACCCCTTCTGCTGCACATAAGTTCTTTAACTAGTTTTAGACATACTCACCACCATTATCACTTTGCATAGATTTGATCTTCTTGCCCGACAGTTTCTCCACCATTGCTTTAAACTCACAAAACTTTGTGAATGTTTGATCCTTTTTGTGCATGAAAAATATCGAGCATTTTCGATAAAAGTCATCAACAAATATAACATAATACTTGCGTTTAGTCGTGGATGTTGTCGAGAATGTTCCACACACATATGAATGGACTCACTCTAGAATAGTCTCTGCTCGACTGTCTCTGTTTTGAAAGGAAGACTTGGTGTATTTACCCAAAGTACGCCCCTTGAATGTATCAACATTCTCTAGTGTACCTTTGGGAAAACGGTATGTAATATCCCTCCCCTTAATAATAAATAATAAATAATAAAAATAATAAATAATAATAAATAATACAAAAATAATAATTAATGAATAATAATAAATAAATCACTTAATAATAAATAATAATAAATAATAAATCATAAAAATAATAAATCATAACTGTTAAATAATAAATGATATAAAAAGAAATAAATAATAAAAAATAATAAAAATAAAAATAGTAATAACCATATTAAAGCTCTAAATAAGAATAAATAGAAATAAAACAAGAAAACTATCAAAAAGAAGAAAATAAAACAAGAAAGCTAAAAATCAAAAGAAAAGTAAAGAAATAAAACAAAAAAAAAGTTGCATGCAGACACATGGAGTGTGTGCATGTGGTTCCCCTTCCAATGTTTTGTTCTATTTAATAAATGGTGAGGAGGATGGGAGGTATTCTATCATTCCGAGATTCTATCTTTCATTCTCTTGGGAGAATGGTATACCAAGACTTAGGAACACTGGCAGTAGTACGTAATTGAGCCTACGGTTGGGTGGAGAGTCGTCCCCACAACCTTGTTGTCATCTGGCAAACCTTCATCACAGGTAAAATAGATATAAGATTATTTGTCAGCATATTTTTCTATTAATAAAATAATTTATTTATTTTTACTGTTACATATGGTATCGGAGCTTTGGCTCAACCTTAGGGCCTATGGGCATCTTAGAAAAAAAAAATATTTTGTTGGAATTTTTAACTTAACTTGTTTTGAAGTCACAAGATGGTTACTTCCAGGAGGCCGCATATTTTTTTTTCTTGAGATTTATCCATCAGTGAAGAAGTATGTGTATGATAAAATAAACTTTGGTGTATTATGCTTTGATTATATAGTACAGTATTTCAAGTGTTTTCAATGCTCATCATATATTCTTGGTGTCCCTTTCTTTATTTTGTTTATATGGAATTATTTGACTGATCGTGAGGATTAAATATCTTGGTTGTATGATCATTCATGTCACGGAGGGATTTCTAGAATTATGCTTGACTATCCATCTACAATATTACTGGTATGTGTTGAGAACACTTCTGAATTTCCCCTGCTCTTCATCGAACACGTCTGCTGTAGAGATAACAGGGCCCGCCCGGCCCTCAGGCTGCTCTATTGAGATTGGATTGATTTTGGGGCCGAAGGGCGGCTTCTGAGCCGAGAATCTGTAATCAGTCCCTTCTGCTTTGGGTACTGGAATTTTCTTATCATCTCTGTACCCAATAACTGTCATGGTGTCTAGGTCTACTACGCCTGTGATCCCCTCAAGAGGTCGAGCGTAGATATTATCAGTCCCATTGCGATAGGAGCACAGGATCTTTACTGTTCTCTTGCCCTGCACCTTCTCGCTAAACCATCAAATCGTATACGCACCACAAACATGCGATTATGGTATGGTTGAGCACATGAATTAGGAGGGGAAGGTCACGGGTTCGATCTCGAGACCTCTGCTTTTGATTGAATGTATGAATGGACCACTAATAAATTTTTTTTCATTTCTCATATTCAGCAGTCACCCAACCGTCCACAAACAACGAATTGTTAATTCCATGGTTGTTTTCATGCCATCTTCATTCAGTGTGAAGAGTGCAGTGTGTCAAAGGTCGTAGCAGATATGTCTGCCTGAACCTTGTTGGACAAAGTTTTTGGGTTATACTTTTTTTGAACATATACTAAGGTTTTTGTTTTTTCGAAGGGTTGGAGATTTACCATTTTCTGAAAATAAACTGTGATTTCGATTTTAACCTATTTCCTTCTCCTTCGCACCTTTCCTTCGAATAAATTCGCGAGTTTTGGAAGTACCAGGAACAGATGTATGCTTCCCAAGGATAAAAACATAAAGAATTTTTTGTGCTGCACAATCTACACGTATTTTTTCTGCTAAATTGCAACCTTGGAAGTCTTGATGAAGTTCGCTGCCACGCATTTCTTCTCGTCTCCCCAACAGATGCTTCCAGGGCTTCGAAACCATTTGGTCGCGGCCATATTCATGGGCAGGAATCTCTACCGATATAGTTAGCGTCCTGCTATAATATGCAGTAACCCTGATGTGCATTCTACATTTTGATAGTCCCTGCAATGCAAAACAATTTGTGCGGCGTATTCTCTGAAAATTGTTAATGAACCGACACTGCTACGCATATCCTGTTATGAATATGCTACTGACGCAGCTTCCTGTGTTCCAAGGAATAGGGAAAGCCCATTTAAGACCATATTCATTAACACAAACATTAAATGAAACGTCAACAGCAGGGTTCAAACCTACGCGGCCGAAAACCCAACAGATTGCAAGCCTGTCTCTTTAACGATAGACAGTCAAGTTGTTGTGTATACAGCACTATTTTTTGTTATTGAGCCTCGTCTGAGTACAATGCTTATATTCGTTTGTAAACCGAACGAAATTTCGAGCAAAGTACAGTTTGCCAGAACAACCATTCAGTGATTGTTGCATACATTGTTGTTGTGAAATATGTGCCCTGTCCCAGGAACGGAGAGAAATCAAGTACCGTGCAGGTTGGATAGTATATCGTTACAGCCGTTTAATCCAGAGCAATGGCCACAAGTTTACAATCTTCTGTATTATGCAGGCAATTCTATGGCTAAATGTATTGTAATTTAAGGGATTCAAAATGGTGTTGCCTTCGCAGGTGCGCTTGCAGGCAGACCATATAATTAATAAAATCATTATTTTTTTTTATGGCGAGGAATAACCTTCCTAGTCATCCGATCCAGTTCTGGGTCAGGTGGCAGTGTCTTTTCTTTATGGTGTGGAATATTTTTATGCTTGATTCATAAATTTTCTTACACGTATTTTAAAACAGATACTTAAAGTCATGAATCTGCAGAATTAAAATTATTGTGACATATAATGCTTTACTCATTCGAATTTTGTTTTATTTTACATGGATCCAATTCTCTAAGTTTTATGATAAACTCCATGTCTTTTTTTTTATATATATACTTCGAAATTTGTGATAAACTATGCTTTAAGTATTATACTTCAATTGAGTAACTAAATGTATATTTTAAAATTCAAACATATTCTAAATTTATTGTAGCTTTTGGCATAAAGGTAATGAATAAATCCACTGAATATTACAGGGTAGATCATGGCTCCTAAACGTCGAAGACAAACCCGAAACAACCTTGGAGTAGAAACACCACCTCCCGCCACTTCAGAGATAGGAACCCCGACTGAGCAAGCTATATTACATTCCCTTGGAGAAATGACCAATATCTTTAAGGATTGGGTCTCAAGCCAAGGACGAGATCAAGGAAATGTGCAAAAAGAATTGGAACAAAAACATAGACAAGATCTAACTTCTCAACTCAATGTTAAATATGGACAAGCAACACTTGATATTATGAAAGAAGTCCAAAAATCCAAATTACCAGAGTTTACGGGTCTAGAAGGGGGTTCAAAAGTGGAAGCATGGGTAATGGCTGTCAAAAGAGCACTTAGTTTTAAGGCATACACTTCTACGGAAAAAGCCCAGATATCAATGAGTCTACTAAAAGGAGATGCCTTATTATGGTGGGTAAATGAAGAAACGAAGATGCAAGTCACCCCAGTACAAGTTACATGGGAAATGTTTGAGGAAGCCTTCCGAACTAGGTACCTATCAGAGGAGTACAAACACCAACAAGTAGGAGCTTTCCATGAAGTACGACAGAATGGTAGATCTATCGAGGACTATGAAGCTGAATTTTATTCGTTGGTCCATCACGTGGACTATATGGCTGATGATAGACGTCAAGCTGAAAGATTCTTACATGGACTTGACCCCTTAGTCCGAGAAGAAGTCTCCATGTGGAAACCCACCACTATGGCAACAACCACTAGTTTAGCCAAACAAGTCTTGAGGAAAATCAATATGAAGAAACAAATGGTAGTTAATGAAAGATAGAATCTCGGAATGATAGAATACCTCCCATCCTCCTCACCATCTATTAAATAGAACAAAACATTGGAAGGGGAACCACATGCACACACTCGATGTGTCTGCATGCAACTTTTTTTTTTTGTTTTATTTCTTTACTTTTCTTTTGATTTTTAGCTTTCTTGTTTTATTTTCTTCTTTTTGATAGTTTTCTTGTTTTATTTCTATTTATTCTTATTTAGAGCTTTAATATGGTTATTACTATTTTTATTTTTATTATTTATTATTATTTATTTCTTTTTATATCATTTATTATTTAACAGTTATGATTTATTATTTTTATGATTTATTATTTATTATTATCTATTATTAAGTGATTTATTTATTATTATTCATTAATTATTATTTTTGTATTATTTATTCTTATTTTTTTATTATTTATTATTTATTATTAAGGGGAGGGATATTACATACTCTCCCACTTTAAGGAACATCGTCCCGAAGTTAAGTTTTTATTATTTATTATTTTATTTGCTTCATGTTGCCAACACCCTCTGCTGAACTAGTATAACCAGCAGGCATCAAAAGTCCCCAACGCCCCGGGAAATCTCAAGGAATCTCTGTCCTTTTTCCCACTTTCGACACCAGGCATAAACCTGACCCAGTCTGTATCTAGTCGAAGGCTGGCCCCAAGGCTCGTGCCTGACTTAGACCTCATCTGCCCCAAGGCAGGCATCCAGTCCAGTACTCAATGACCCCTGGCATCTCAAAGGCTAGCCCACTCCCTCCACAACTACTAAGGCGCACAACCCCAAGCATCAAAGTCCTTGACATCCCTTCCAGACTTCGGCATCCCAATCCAATACTAGGCACCTAGCCTAGAACATCAGGCACGTGGCCTCCTCAAGATGGTCTCATAGCTCTTCTAGAGTTATCCATCATGTGCTATACACAAGACAAAGGAACCCACTGGCATATGTAGTGTTGATTGAGTTTGTCCCTAGCCCATATGATGCTACTTATTCTCCCTCGTGCGTATGGGCTCGCACGAGATCATCAAGTAAACCGGCCTTCTTGGCCCATTGTGGAGTCCTGTCAATCATCAAACCTCAACATGCTACCAATGCATTAGCTATACCATCATAGTATCATAGAAATGGCATTCATCATAGTTAATCGCAAATACATGCTTCATCTCATGAAATACTATCATAAGTTATAACATCAACATCAAATACCTATCATCATGTAGTAAATGAATATGTTAATATACCTCGACATAACATCATAATCATAAGGATACATCATCGCTATAAGAACCACATGTGCATCATTATTCTCTTACCATTATACTCAACATCTTAACAGTTAATTATACTAAACGAAAATCATAGTGTATGTATCATAAAGTTTAAACAATAAAACATGATTTATATTGTCCATAAAAGTATCTGTCTTAGCTAAGGAGCACTATTCACCACACATTTTAATCGAGTAAATAAGGATAGTCTTGAAAAATAAGAGCTGCATCTTCCCAGGTAGCTGACCCTGGGCTATATTGGTCCTATTGGACTTTGACTTGCTCAAACTCACGGTTCCTGAGTCGACGAATCTGACGGTCCAGTATACAGAATGGTTCGACTTGAAGGGCTCCTTCCTCGGAAACCTGCAATTTTTCAAATTTCAAAAAATGGGACTGGTCGGGTACATATTTTCTAAGCATAGAAACATGAAACACATTATGCATCCTTCTTAGATGGAAAGGTAGCTCGAGCTTGTAAGCAACTGGTCCAATCCTCTCTAGGATCGTGAATGGCCCAACAAATCTAGGCGATAGCTTTATTCCCTTACCCATCCTAAAGGGACTTTTAAAGGGTTTGATTCTAATGAAAACTTGTCTTCCTTCCTCAAAGTTTCTATCAATTCTCTTTGCATCAGCATAACTTTTTTGGCGATCCCTGGCTTCTTTTAGTCTCTGCTTAATTGTGGCCATTTGTTCTTCCATTTCTTGGAGCATTTCAGGTCCCAACATGACTCAGTCCTCTAATCGATCCCTACTTAATGGAGTACGACATGGTCTTCCATACAAGATTTCGAAGGGAGATGCCTATATTGAACTGTGGTAACTATTGTTGTAGGCAAACTCTACTAAGGGAAGGTATTTCTCCAATTGGTTTTGTTGATCCATGACATAAATTCTTAGCATATCCTCCAACACTTGGTTTACTCTTTCTGTTTGACCATTTGTCTCTGGGAGATATGCTGTACTAAAATTCAGTTGTGTTCCCATAGATTGTAATAGACTTTTCCAAAATCTGGAAGTAAAACGTGCGTCTCTATCAGATATTATCTTTCGTGGTACTCCATGAAGGCGAATTATTTCTTTCAGGAAAATTTGAGCGATAGTTGATGCCTCAAAGGTGGTCTTGACTGGAATGAAGTGAGCACTCTTAGTTAGTTTATCAACCACAACCATAATACAGTCATGTCTCTGGGACGTCATAGGTAAGCCTCCAACAAAATCCATTAAAACAACTTCCCACTTAGTTTTTGGTATATCATCGGGTTGTAAAAGCCCTGCCAGGTGACGATGTTCAGCTTTAACTTTTTGAAATTCTAAACATTGAGCCACAAACATTGTTATATCCTTTTTCATTCCTATCCAGAAAAATAGTTGTTTTAAGTCTGCATACATTTTCTGGACTCCTGGATGTGCAGCATATGGAGCTTGATGGGCTTCCATGATTATTAAATTCCTAAGATCATCACCTTCTGGGACATAAATCCTACCCTTATATCGTAGCAATCCATCATTTTCTAAGGTGTATTCCTCCCTCTTGGTTGCCACAGGTACCTCTAAAGCTCTAAATAAGAATAAATAGAAATAAAACAAGAAAACTATCAAAAAGAAGAAAATAAAACAAGAAAGCTAAAAATCAAAAGAAAAGTAAAGAAATAAAACAAAAAAAAAAGTTGCATGCAGACACATGGAGTGTGTGCATGTGGTTCCCCTTCTAATGTTTTGTTCTATTTAATAGATGGTGAGGAGGATGGGAGGTATTCTATCATTCCGAGATTCTATCTTTCATTCTCTTAGGAGAATGGTATACCAAGACTTAGGAACACTAGTCGTAGTACGTAATTGAGCCTACGGTTGGGTGGAGAGTCGTCCCCACAACCTTGTTGTCATCTGGCAAACCTTGATCACAGGTAAAATAGATATAAGATTATTTGTCAGCATATTTTTCTATTAAGAAAATAATTTTTTTTTTTTACTGTTACAGAGATCTACTCCATGATCTTCAAAGCCCCATGATGGAAGCGGCCCAATTTCCTATGCCACAACTCGCCAATGTCTTAGCTCTGCACCATTTATGCTTTCTTGCTCAAAACAACATAATCCTCTACCTCCATCTTATAGAGATTCTTCACCTGAATCCCTATCTTCTTTACCTGACCCATGGCTATGTGTCGAAGGAACACCTTTCCTTTCTAGAATATCACATCATAACCTCTATCCTCAAGCATTGCAATAGATACCAAGTTCTTCTTCAGCTTCGACACATACATAATATTCCTAAATGTGAGTGGAGCCCCATGCTCCCTCTGAAAAGTAACCGTGCCAAATCCAGTAGCACTATACCTCCCATCATCACCCATCTCAATATGCATCTGGAGATTTTTCTCCTCCCAGTCACTGAACAACTCCTTCTCACCAGTGATGTGGAATGAATCTCCACTGTCTAAGTACCATACACTTCACACCATTGATGACACCATGAATGAAATGAGGGAAGAGTCCAATTCGAATTGAGAGGCCAAAGCTTCACCCACCACTCCTCTTGAGGACTTCTTTAGTGGACAATTTGTAGGAAAATGGCCCAGCTTGTGACAATGAAAGCACTTAACTTTTGTCATGTCTTTCTTCTTACCTCCATGGAAAGAATCGGATTTGGAATGGGAAGCTTTCCCTTTCCCCTTCCTTGCCTTAATTTTTAAGGCACATTTCTCTTCATCATCAGTCTTTAATGAAGAGTCATCCCTGGTGTTCCTCCTGATCTCCTCTTGCATCAAATATGACCATAGTCATTCCCAATCTGATAGCTTCTCGTGACCATTGACAGAGTCCTGATAACTATGCCAACTCTTTGAGAGTCTCAGAAGAGCAAGACCCACCATATCATCCTCAAAAATCGTGATTCCAACACATCCAAGTTCATCATGACATTGAGTGAACTTGGTCAAGTATTTTGGAATAGTCTCGCCTTTCTTCATTTTGATTTTTTGCAGTTTGTCCTTTACCGAAAATTTCCTTTGGTCATTGTTGTTCTGATAGAAGTCTGTCAATGCTTTCCACATAGCATACATTGTTTTGCTTGCCATGGAGACTCGAGACAATGTGGTCTCGAACTCCCTCAAGGATTATCTGCTTCGCCTTCGCGAGACACTTCTTCCATTCGGCTAGATTTTTTGCATCCGATGGTGCTCGCTTAGGAATGTCTTGATCAACAAATTCCTTCAAGCAATTATCCTCCAATACAACCTCAATTATGTCCCTCCAGGCTATATAATTCAAGCTGCCTTCCAAGGCATACTAGAGCCGCAAACCATAGAACACCATATGTCGATCTTGTAGTATGTATTGCAAATTTGAATTTCATCTATAACCCAAAACTCAAAACTTTGAAATTTGCTCTAGTATATTGTCCTCAACTCCGATACCATCTAGATTTTCCTATATATTCACAAGCTCATGCAATTTACTAAAGCACAAGACAAGAATCTACTTCTACTTTCAACCAACGAAAGCGAGTAGATCAATGAAAATAATATGAACAAGAAGAAGACAAATCAATGAGAAATAACACAATAATTTTTTTTGGGGAAATCCACTGCTTAAAACCCCGCCTACTTTTATTACATTAAATCAGAAATATGAGTGAAGATACAAAGCTTGTTCTCACTAGAACAAGTTCACACAAATATGCTCAACTCTCTACCTCACAAGCCCTCTATTAGCCAAGACTTAACCAACTTCCACTACCTGCCAAGCCCCTATTTCCTTGCTCAATTCCTATGATTCATAACATGTATTTAATGGAATTCATGCTTCCAAAACTACACAATTCTAATTAGGTCATGTTCCTGATTGTATGCATGATATTTACAACTCAGTAAATCACACGAAATTGGTAGTACACTATCCCTACACTCTAGTCTCAATTGCGTCTTTCTGAGAACTGACATGCATGAGTTTTCGATGAGTGAATCTTCAGCTATCTGGAGTAGCACTTCTGGATGCACCAGTTCATTAACTAACTGCTAATCCTCTACTAGTTCATCAAACAATTAGACCTAGTTTAAGTGACTATAACTCAGTAAGCTGAGTTATCTAGTAACAACTCAATCTAAACTCACACTGGACCCATACAATTTAGGAAGAACACTTACACGACTTCCAAAAGACTTCCAACTCGAAATTCCTATGTTAATTAAGTTAATTAAACTTAATTAACTATTTACAAGTTCCTATGAGAATATAATTTGACCTTAATTCAAAGTTTAATTCAGGGACAAATTAAACTAGATTTTCTTGTTTACATTTCTCATTAAGAAATAGAGGAGGTTGCAAATGTAGACAATGGAATTGAAGATAAAAATAGCCTTATCTATTGAGAAGATTCTCCCAAATTTCCACTCTTTGTAATATTTGTATTTTTATTTAAAATTGCATTTTACGATAATTAATACATTTTTTCAAGCCATGTTGTTTCGTGTATAGAATGTATACACTTTTTAAAAGTATTATTGTTTAGAAATATTTTTGTGTATTTCTATATAAAAAAATGATGGAGTATGGTGGTTACTTATATATAACCAACCTAAATCCATCTTAACTCCAGATCTACCAAATGTGAGAGAGATCACATCTCTTGACGTGAAAACCTTTTTTCCACTTAAGTAAAAGGTTTCTCTTTGTAATAGAGTTTTCTCAATTTTTTTCAAATAATCTTTTATCTAATCTTTATTCTATTAAAAATAAGAATTTTTATATCTATTAATTTAGTCTTTCATGATAATTTTCTCAAATCTTCAATTCAAATACATTTTTGCACCTTTAAAAACAATTACAAATATTTAACACACAAATAAACATACTTATTTTTTTACGAAATTCAATAAAATCGTCATCATCCATCCATCCCACTAATCAAAACTAGTTCAATCCTAGAATAAGTGTACATCTTTCTCATCTATCCATCCCACTAATCAAAACTAGTTCACCCCTGGAATACGTGTACATATTTCTCGGCATTTTTCTCGTTACTCACTCCATCCGAAAAAGGCAAAGTATCAGGTGTGCTTTTACAATACAATTTTCTTAAGCACGTTCTTTAATCTTTTCATTTTAGTGTTATAGGTGCATTTAATTATACTTTGTTAGTACTTTATCAAGTTTTAGTTTCTTTTCTATTTTACATAATTCTATTTATCATTATCTGGTACTTTACATTTTTCATCACCATGGCATTTACATAGTGATGAAATTTACATTATGGGTAGTTACTTTATATTTATTATTTTGAATTATTATAAAATTATCATTTAAATTTTTTTGAATTAATAAATTTATTTCCTTATAATATATTTTTAAATTTATTAATATATTGGTTTAAATTTATTAATATATTCGTAAAAGTTCAAATTCAGCTATTTATAATAATCTCATGTCTCCCGAATACATGAAACCCATCCAATTACCTTTTCCTTTAATCACAAACCAAAAAAAAACCAAACCACTGCCTTACCTCGATACCTTTTAAAAAGAAATATTAAATCATATAAAGCGAATTCATTCTTCCTAAAGCCTCTTTCTTTAGTCATCGATTAGATGTCCACATCACTCTCTCCCGCCAATGGTGCTTTATCCGGTAATAGTGAACATTGTACATCGACTTTCTAACAAATATCGTTCGCTCATAAAACAAATTCATGGTAAAATTTTCTCTTCAAATTCATGGCATATGGAATCTTGTAATTGTAGGAAAGGAGAGCTTTTGAAATCTATTCACAATTATTCGTCCTAGAAATCATAGTTACCAAGTTTGAATTTGAATTCGAATTTGATTCATTGGATACAATAAAAATTCTAATGGAAAAATTTAATTCACAAAAAATTCGATAATAGAGATCATAAATTTTTTTATTAATTTTTTTCAATTTATTTTGAATTATGAATAATTTTTTATTAATTTTAAATAATATAACAATCTTAGAAATAAAATTACCTAGAAAATTTACTATTCATCTTTTCTCTCCAAAACATCAATCTTTCCATAAATAAAAACTAGTTACTTAAAATTAAGTTACTTCACACATTTGGATTTGGAAGATTGAAAAAACAGAGGTTTTCTAATATCAATTTTACCTTCTATTTTATTCTGCCTTTTTAACCTTTTATTTCCCTTTTTTATATATGCTATCCAAACTATATTTATTTCTATTCATAAAATCTTATAACAAAGAAAAAATAAGCTACTTTCACTTATTTTCTGTTTTCTTTTCTAAATTGAAGATTGAAAAACAGATTTTTTCTAATTTCACTGACATTTTCAATTCTTGTTTTATTTTTTCTGCTGGTCATTTTTCTTCTTTCCCTATATATCCCATCCCGCTTTTATCTTTTCAAAACATAATGAATGAATAATCTCTCTCGGTCCTTTTACTTACCCACATACATTATGTTATGATAAAATATTTATTCAATGAAACTTGGGTGGAAATTTCTACTGATTGCAACTGCGTTTGTACCATATCCGATGTTTTCGCTAAACATCGATGACGAACCTAGATTGAGTTACAAAGTAACGGCCTCCTCCTCTCTCACTCTCTACTTCCCTCATTCGATCCCTTACGTGATGGGAGGAAAACCTTGCGACTGAAACTGTTAGAACCTCCGGTTGTGGGTGCGACGGGCGCCGGGTGGGCGATCGTGCACGGGCGCGGGCGCGGGTGCGGGTGGGTGCGCGGGCACGCTGAACGACGATTGTGCGACGGTGTGCGGTCACTTTGCAACATAAAATGCGACGAAACTATGGACGACGAGAGACACTTGGGTAGAAATGCGATTAAGTGTTGAGCCTTTATATGTGTTGAAAGGAGCTACGGTTGGACGGCAAGCCGACCTTGCAAAAGCCCCTTTTGATGGAATATGTTAGTAGGTTTGGGGGTCGGCCATGGGCTGCACACCCCATGTAAACCTGCGTTAAGGATGGCATAAATACAAGCGTGTGCGAGCTCATTTCATCAACATATCTTCGCACAGCAAATACGCACAAGGGGTAAAAAAAAAGCAGCGCAGGAGTAAAGAAGACTATGCATAGCTCATGCGTAGGTCTTCCAAGGTGTAGTTTTGGACTTTAAGTGCGGTTTGGGTGAGGCAAGCGTGTCGAGGTGGGAGTTATGTACAGATAATTGTGTGCAGGGTTTGACAAGGTGAAATAGGTGGCTCGGGTGAGCGTTCCACTTTGTGCAAAGGTGCACATAATTGTAAAAGGCTGTTCTATGCCTTGGTTGTAAAATTATTATTGGCTTGGAGATTGCCAAGCATATTTGTATTGTAATATTGAAGAAGCTGTTATAATAATTTGTTGGGCAGACTTTCTGGGAGTTGCTCCTCCCTTTATACTTGCTTATTGTTGGTGTTCTCGGTTCCTTGTTCATGGTTAATAATTGAGAATGGTCTTCACTAAAGTATAAAGGATAATGTTTTATTCAGTTGCAAAAACATAAGCTAAGTATGTTCATGTTGAAGTAGGCGTAGTCCACGGGTGTTAGTATTGTTAAAAAGAAAGCGCTCGGTGGTGCCGCACCTCGCTACAAGCGGTTGGAAGATCACCGCAGGTGTAGGGGCATGACAGTTGGTATCAGAGCTCGGTCGAAGCTGGTGAGCAGGGTTGCTCGTGACGAAGGTAAAATGGTGAAGCCTGATAGAGCTGAGTTGCTCATGGTGGGTGAAGCCGATGCAGATAAGGTTATGGAGAAATCATGGATGAACAGTCTGGGTTTCATCGACTTGATGGTTCATGACAAGACCATTCAAGCTCTGGTAGACACAAGTGCTACACATAACTTTATGACGACACGGTTAGCAAAAGAGGTTGGACTGATGATCTCCCCAACAGATATGGAGGTCAAGGCTGTAAACCCTAGAGCTAGGGTGGCAGGTTTGGTACATGATATACCTGTGCAGATGAAAGGCTCGAAGGGTCAATTGGACTTCACAGTGATGGAGATGAACGACTTCGATGTGATACTTGGACAAGATTTCTTGAAGGGCAACCAGGCTATTGTTGTCCCCTTCTGTGATGAAGATGTTGCAGCCATGACTACGATGGAAGATGAACTTGAGGCTGATCAAGTTGAACCAGGATCGTGCAGTTTGTCAACATGGATGGATGAGGTCACTCACATGGAGGAGCCTCATGATGATGAAGTAAGTAATGATACTTGTGTTTCATTTGCGCATTTGGGAGATGGACCGTGTGTAGTGAAGAGCAAAGCCAATTTGCCAAGGCAAGAGGACATCTTACCATGGATGACTATGATGGAACCTTGTACGAAGAAGCAAGGATTTTCAGTTGTTGCAAGGCTTGTTGGGGTTACTTGTGACCGTATGATGAAAGGTGCAAGGACCCATGACAAGGGTGGAACTTGATGATCGTTGTGGAAGATTGAGTTATGCTTTAGCCACATGGAGAATTGGCTAAGTGCTCGGCATGACTCATGGACAGATTGAGGAGGGCATACATTTAATGATGTCTTGGGTGGACTTCTCATGGCCGAGACCAAGAGTAAGTCTTGATGGACACTTTGGTGGAGGAGCTATGATGAAGGGACTTATGACATAATGATGAGATGGTTGGGTAACCGAGTTCACTAAACCGAAGATCGAAGACTTGGATGAGATGGCCAGATGTTGTGATGTGTCTACTTGGTTGGACTACATGGGCAGCTTAGCCATGGACATCAGGTTGGAGACTTGAAGACATGAAGCATGGCAGACCTATGCAAGGACATTGTGTGGAAGCACTTGTAGAGATGTCAAGGGACATCCAAAGAGGAGTGCTAGGGCAGGAATGTTATGCAGGAGGACTTGCTAGTGTGACATGGGAACTTGAGGATGGCACATTGCAGATGATGAAGAGGACTTCATGGACCTGAATGGGGCACATCAAGAGTTGATAAGATTGGAGACTTGAGGATGGCACATTGCAGATGATGAAGAGGACTTCATGGACCTGAATGGGGCACATCAAGAGTTGATAAGATTGGAGACTTGAGGATGGCACATTGCAGATGATGAAGAGGACTTCATGGACCTGAATGGGGCACATCGAGAGTTGATTGAAGACTTGGATGGACTTGTGAGCAGCTATGGAGCATTCCTACTACATGGGGATGAGTTATGGAGCTCATGAGGACATGAGATTGTTGTGACTTTTAGGGACTTCATGTATGGTGGACTTAAAGATCTAATACATTGAGGAGCTGAGGTCAGGCGACTTTGATGCAGTATGGGATGCATACTTTCAAAGTGCATGTATGGGCATGGCTTGGAAGAGTGACTTGATGTAGAGGATCGATAAGAGGCACTTTGAGGTGATGAAGTTACAATGATGATGATGATGCTTTGGTGATACACTTGAGCATGGGTTGAGCCGAGACTCAACTACTTTCTATACATGGGAGCTGATTTGATCGAGGATCATGGGCAACACATGGATAGGTGAGACACGTGCATACTTGTTTCTATGGAGACTTGAGGATGGCACATTGCAGATGATGGAGGGGACTTCATGGACCTGAATGGGGCACATCAAGAGTCGGTTTGATGAGATGATCTCTTCATATGAAGGAGACACACACATAGACAACATATTGCAGATGACAGTGGTTCTACATATGTTGCGGTGATGTTTGCCTTATGTGGAGGGGACAACATCATGGATGATAGTATGTTGTCGATGACGACAACGATTTCAGGTGGAGGAGAATGTTAGAACCTCCGGTTGCGGGTGCGACGGGCGCCGGGTGGGCGATCATGCACGGGTGCGGGCGGGCGTGCTGAACGACGATTGTGCGACGGTGTGCGGTCACTTTGCAACATAAAATGCGACGAAACTATGGACGACGAGAGACACTTGGGCAGAAATGCGATTAAGTGTTGAGCCTTTATATGCCTTGAAAGGAGCTACGGTTGGACGACAAGCCGACCTTGCAAAAGCCCCTTTTCATGGCATATGTTAGTAGGTTTGGGGGTCAGCCATGGGCTGCACACCCCATGTAAACCTGCGTTAAGGATGGTATAAATACAAGCATGTGGGAGCTCATTTCATCAACATATCTTCGCACAGCAAATACGCACAAGGGGTAAAAAACAGCGCAGGGGTAAAGAAGACTACGCATAGCTCATGCGTAGGTCTTCCAAGGTGTAGTTTTGGACTTTAAGTGCGGTTTGGGTGAGGCAAGCGTGCCGAGGTGGGAGTTATGTGCAGATAATTGTGTGCAGGATTTGACAAGGTGAAATAGGTGGCTCGGGTGAGCGTTCCACTTTGTGCAAAGGTGCACATAATTGTAAAAGGTTGTTCTATGCCTTGGTTGTAAAATTATTCTAAGTATTGGCTTGGAGATTGCCAAGCATACTTGTATTGTAATATTGAAGAAGTTGTTATAATAATTTGTTGGGCAGACTTTCTGGGAGTTGCCCCTCCCTTTATACTTGCTTATTGTTGGTGTTCTCGGTTCCTTGTTCATGGTTAATAATTGAGAATGGTCTTCACTAAAGTATAAAGGATAATGTTTTATTCAGTTGCAAAAACATAAGCTAAGTATGTTCATGTTGAAGTAGGCGTAGTTCACGGGTGTTGGTATTGTTAAAAAGAAAGCGCTCGGTGGTGCCGCACCTCGCTACAAGCGGTTGGAAGATCACCGCAGGTGTAGGGGCGTGACAGAAACCCTCTCAATTGGTAATGCTTTGGGGTTTGAATTTGTATTATCTACATCTATTTATTTATTTATTGTTATGCTCATCATAGAGAATTACAGAGATTACGACCATCTTCTATCCAAATATACAGGTAAGTTCGACTGACTTTGAAATGGATGACTGTTTACTAACCCTAAGTCATCATTTTCAGATTTTCCATATATGTTCAGAAGGCATCCTGCGCCACAGAATTAACAAACTGCATTAACCCCACGATTAACCTTTAATGCAACGAATCGGATCGAATTTCTGCCCAACAATGCGAACTGTTTGGCGGACGAACCGAATGTTTGGCGGACGAACCGAATTCGGGCGAACTTGGTAACTATGATGGAAATAACTCGATTGTGAATTTCTGGAATATTTCTGAAATCCAACGACATCGCTTCTGTCCTACGATTTTAAAATGTTCCCGAAATCCCATCTAAATTGCTTCTGGTTAGATTCCCATCTAATGTGGCTCTGGATTCATCGCCAACTCGTCCTTACAGAGATTTTGTTGTTCGTGCAGTCGGGTATATATACTAATATGTAGCTTACGGGGCTGGGTGTTGCTACGATGGATATGCGATGGAATCCACATCCTTTTTACTGTTTGCATCGGAGGGTGAGCACGAGATACACTAGAATATTGTGTACTGTCTGTGTCAGGATTAGCATTGAGAAGGTGAGAAATAAACATAATAAGTTGTAGAAATTTCACATTGTGGCGTGTGAGTGTCAAATGAAACAATGCGAGGGCCGTAGATATTAACGAATCCCCGCCACCGCCCTATTTTACCGACTAAATCCATTATGTCTGGGACGGGACATATAAGACACCCGTGAGCCAAGTAAAGTAGCGTATCATAATTGCAAGATAAGGTAATTCCATGAATTAAGAATGGCACAATTTGCCGTGCAAGATTATGTTAATCAATTCATACAACTGTTGGCACAATTCGCCGTGCAAGATTATGTTCATCAATTCATACAACTGTTGGAATATGTCTGATTTTTCGAAGATGAAAATACAGCTTTTTGTCAATGGATTGTTAGAAATAATAATTAATTTTTTGTACGTCTGAAAAGTTGAGGTGAGTTGAGTGAAGTTAAGAAAACCAAGTTGAGTTTAGGTATGAATCTAGAGAGAATTCAAGTATGGTTAGAAATTGCATGATTCTGTATTTGGAAAGTTTAGTGTGAATCAGGAGAGAAGTCAAGTATAATTAGAAATTGCATGATTCCATATTTGAAAAGTTTAGTAGTTGTATATTTATGGTTAGGTAGTTATAATATGTAACCAGCCGAGAGCAACTCAAGTGGGTGGATGTATGTAAAAAAGGTTAATGAATGAAAAAATTTGTATAACAACAACTTGTGTTTGTATGTTTATCAATACTTCTAACTGACAAGTTGTATCAGAGATGAGATCTAGTTTTTGAATATAAAAAGCTAGAGATTCTGCAGCCGTAGCTTGCAGAGCCGCATTGTGTGAGTTGTAGAGCACAGGAAGGCTGACAATAACAAAGTGTTTCCGCGGCCGCCGAGCGATAAGGCATAGCTTGCCGATTTTTTCTAAACAGAGTGAAGGCCGAAGCCCGAAGTGCATAAACCTCTCCATCGCCGCGTTCTCGGCGAAGCAAACGAGTCGTCCCATTACTAATTAAAGAGAGCTCCCACTCCTGCAGCCGCTACAGCCACAAGTTCATTGGAGTTGATTGTCTACGCTACCGTCAGCCTTGAAAAGCCAACTTCTCATTGATAAAAGGATTTCTTAATGATTGATTATTTTGGCAATTTGTTTGGGTATCGTTCGGTCGTCTAACAAACTTTTATTTTGTTTGAAAATAGCTTTCGAGTGGGTATATTTGGTAAATTAAAATTGTTTATTAAAAGAGCTTATAAAGACTAAGAACGAGTTTTAAAAGGTTTTGATCGGTGGTTTATTAAGGGATCTTTAAGTTTGGAGATTAGGTTTCTTTTTTAAAGTTTTTTATATTAAAAAAAGGTGCAAGGTTTGAAAAGGAAGGTTTAAAAAGTTTATGAAGATTTATAGAGAGTTTTATAAAGTGATCTTTTTATTAAAAGAGAATTAAAAAAAGAGAAGGGTTTTATTTAAATGAGAGTTTAGGGTTTTGAAAATGTGTATTTATTTGTTAAATATGACAGTGTTTTGAATTCGAAAAAATTGTTTATATGATAAGGATACATGAATTTCGTGGAGATTTTGTATTATGAGGACACACATTGAAAACCATATTTTTTTGAGGGGTAATATGTAAAGATGTTTCGTGCAATAAGGAAAACAATCATAAGATAGAAGAAAGACAATATTTATGGATCACAAACCCAGATTGAAGTGGCATAAAAGAAATCAAAATGAAGAGACAAAATATTTTCAAATAACTTATAAAGGTTCTCCCTTCAGTCGAGGAATCTAAAAGACAAGCAGATGAAGTAGAACAAGTAAAGGACGCATGGATAAGGTAACATTGCCAAAATTTATTGGTAGAAAATTTGATTTTTGGGTTGCCAAAATGCAAATTTTTCTTTAATAGGAAGATTTGATTGAGTACTAGTCCAATAACTCGTAGGATGAAGTATGTGATTCTTTAGTAATGGATCTTCAAAAATAGGGATTGGATGAGAATTTTTTGTGCAAGGTAGCAAAAGATACATGTTCCCAAGAAGCATGGAAGATTGTGGACGCAGAATTTGGTAGAAAGGAATGTGAGATGCAACAAGAAGTTATGTCATAGTTTGTTGAAGAATCAATACAGAATTCAACAATGATATGGAGAGTAAATGAAGAAGACTCTTGGAGCACAATAGAGCTTGGAGAATCCCACTCAAATGTGAATTCTTATCATGAAGACTGTAAAGAGGAAACCCATTATGCATATGTGCATATGGATGAAGAAGACACAGAAATGATTGTAGAAAGAGAAGTTGAAGCCTCTCTGTGTGAACCAGAGCAAGAGCATAGTCACTTGAATGGTGAAGATGTTGGGGAATCCCATTGTGATGAGGCACATGTGGATAATGACTGTGAAGTGAGTTTGAATTGGTGAATCCAGCAATAGACCTTGGTGGTGATGCTGAAGCTTTAAAAAAAAATTGAATAACATGAGTGATCCAGTTGGTAAGATTGGAACTAATGATGATAATTTTGCATCATAGGTTGAGACATTTAACTTTGAGAATGACAAGGATAGTTTGTCATATAAAGTAATGGTTTCTGGTGCTGAGAGTGAATCTCTCATGAATTCAACAACAACTGATGAATTTGGTGAAGTTAAAATTGTGAACGAACACATGCATGCTCGAATATCCCACCATAGAGTGAATGAAAATGATGTTGATGATTTTTTTCGTTTATGTTTTGAAAGAGGGATTGATTGTGGAAATACAGAAAGTGCCATGTTTGATGAAGAATTGAAGGTTCAATCTATCATTGTAGCAACAAGTTACGACGTAAAAATTGGAATTCCTCATAAACCAGTGTGTGATCTGGCAATAGCTAACGACCAAGAAGAGGATAAACTGACTCAATATTTTTTGAGGAGAATATCCATTGAGTGCATAATAGAAGAAGATAGTTGCAATGCAGTTGAAGAGGTGAACAAGGAGGAGAAAGAAGAGAACACTCTCACTGCAGATCATAATGAAGTTGTTTTTAACATTGATTTTGAGTGTGTAGGTAACCAAGATAACAATCTAGTTGAAAGAGAAGATGAAGAAAAATATGAACGAAAGGAAATGGAAGTCTTTGAAGATGAATAAGAAATCACTAAAATATTCTTTCAGCAATGGAGTCAAGAAGAGGTCAAATTCTACTATCAAGGAATATGGTAGAAAGAAGATCATGAATATGAATTGTAAGAAGCAAAGCAAAGGTCATAGTTTGAAGATGAAGACTTGTGGCAGTAGTCCACGAGTGAAAGAATATTTGAAAAGGAAGTTGTTAAATATAAACTCAAAATAAATACAAGAGAATTCAAAGAAAAATAGCAGGAGTAACAAGTGAAGAAATATAGAGCTTACAACAAAGCGCAACTAAAAATGAATCCGTTTTGAGGGTATAGAATTTCTAAGAAAGGAAGAAGAAAATCTAGCATTGTAAAAAAAAATTGAGTCAAATTTTGATTGTAAGCCTAGTGAGCATAGTTGATTAATTGTAAGCCTAACTAAGACTTAAACCAATAAGCATGTTTAAGTTATGTCGAGTCATGATTAATTTAAGATTGATTCATATGGTCGTAATTAAGGGGGAATTTTAAATATGGTAATTACTCTTGTGTGCATGAAATGCATGAAGAGTTGAGATATGCTAAGAAAATGAAGTCGAGTATTAGTAAAGTCGAGAATAGTTGAGTTTACATGAAGAAATTAACCAAAGAGAAGTTAAGTATAGTTAGTGTTTGCATGGCTCCATATTTTGAAAGCTTAGTGTTTATACACCCATGGTTGGCTCATTCTAATATATGTTAATCAATTCATAGAATTGTTGGAATATGTCTCATTTTTGGAACATGAAAAACATACAAAAATATATTTTCTTCTCAATAGATTTCCAAGGTCAATTCAGGATAAGATAATTCTTGACACTTGATGACCTCGTTCAAAATATTGTTATGACCAGTTAGAAACTGAGGTAAAACCCTATAATATTTAGAAGAAGGAAATACCATTGAAATGTTTGAGTTGTAGAGGAGAACACATGTTCTATGAATACCTTCACCAATAAAAAAGGAAGGATACCCCTTTTAAACTCCAGACACATGGACCAACCACCAACAATGAAGAAAGAATTAAATCAAAGAGGAAGACTTTGAAATCTCAGGGCTATCTTTTTTTTTTTTTTTTTTTTTCTTTCTTTTTTCTCTTTTCTTATCTTTCCAAAAGTAATTACGGTTTCCTTTGCACAACTCGTGCAGGTCTCAGAAATGACTGACCATGGAAGTTAATCGTAGTTAAGAAGTCTTTCTGGCAAGGATGATCATTCCTAGACAAAAAATACTCAATAAATTCTAAGGTTGAACATGATTTAAGGTGTGACTTTATCATAATTAGTTAAAACAATTTTGTGTGGGAGTTTGACCAAAGCCAAAATTTCTATACAAACTTGACCAAAAATTTAGATATTTTTTGTTATATAAAAAAATTAGTTAGGTTATGATCTAACTGTAAACTGGTTGAAAATAATCAAAATTAATCCCATTTATTTTTTGAATTAAACATTTTATATCATTCTGCATTAAAAAAGTCCCTTAAACACTTAAATGAAGTCTTTAAAAATACATAATTGAATGTAAATCTTATCATATTTATTAATATGCTAGCATCAAGAATAGTGTGAAACTTCATGCAGAAATGACTTGTTTAAATCAAATTTAATTTAAGGTGTTTGTTCCCCACTACATCATAGGTATCATGGTTTTGAACGTGAAGCTCGATAACCACATCCTAAAAATAAATATAATTAGTTTTTATTGATGACATATAAATAGATATTCCATTGCACATTATAATCAACCTATGTAAAACCCTTGCCCCTTTCCTAGTTCCAAGATAAAGATAATTCATTATATTTTAATCAAATAAGAACTCCTTTCTTGTAAAAGTTTGTTTTACTTAGGTAATTGATCTCTCGCATGAACATGCTTATTTTATTTTCAATGTCATATTATAGTGATGCATATTTATTTCTTATTTATTTAAATATGTAGTATAATTGTAAAAGTAAGGTTATCAAGTTTTTATTAATATAGAGATTTAAATGTGATTTTTTTATAATAATGCTAGTGAATTTGATTAATGGGAAACATTTTATAAATAACTTAAAAAGTAATTATATTTAAAAAATAAAATAATTATAATATATTTTTTAAATGTAAATATTCAGTTTAAATGAAAGTGAGTTATATAATTGTTATGATAATTTTTCCATCACTTCAATGTTAACAATGTTAATAATTTTGTTATTATGCTTTACTTTTCTTTAATAATGAGTGAGTAAACATTTTCCCATTTTTAATTTGAAACAATAAGTAAACACTTCTCATTCTTGACTTGAAAGAGTATCTATTAAGTATATGATATGCATTTTTAGTTTGGAAAATTTTCACATTATTGAACTGTTTATTTTACATATATTGGTTTTGTATGTGAAATGGAGAAATTATAAATCTCAATTTTGTATTAACTATATATATATATATATATATATATATATATGAGAAATTTAAAACACACACACACTTAATTTTAATTTAAATATGAAAAACTAATTAAATGTATTTATCCGTACTTGATAGTGGAGATTCTAAATCTGTAAATAAGTTTTGTTATAATATCATGGGCCATTATTATGGCTTATTAATACTGCATGTCCAAAAAACCATAACTCATTTCATATGACACTTGTTCATCTAACATTTTTTTAATTAATTAATTTAATTAAAAGGATAAAAAGGCATACCTACTTTGGAGATAAAAATCAGTAATTGATTTGTGTATACTACTATGAAAATTCTAGAATATTTCATGTAAGTTAAATCCTTACCATCCACCTAATAATTATTGATAAGAATTCATAACTACTTATTGTGGACCTCCAAACAACCTAGTGTGACAACATGGGTGCCTTGATGCACAATATTAAAACCAAGAAATATGCAACTATTGCATTTATGAATTTGAGGTTGATTTCTGCTTATGTTTTTTTGTTTTTGGTTCGCTTTTAGGTGTCAGTGTCTATCTTTGTACGCTGATCCATCTTCAGATCTTATGTGTTATTTAGCTCATATATGCAAATGGATATACGTATTCTTCTTTTTGCATAATCATATATACATATGCGCTTATCTCTGTATGTAAACTTATGCCTTCATCAATGATATGGTGAAATATGCATTGATTTTTAATAAATTTAAAATATTACTTGACTCTCCATTTACTAATTTCTTAAGCATTTGACATTATTCCAATTTTAATAAATTCATCCATAATAAATTACTCATTATTAATTATAACCTCCGTTTATATATAAACAAATTTTATTAAAAAATAAATAAATATATCATATAAAACGAATTAATTCTCTCTGAAGCCTCTATCCCTACTTATATCTCTAGTTATCGATCAAATGGTTGCATTCCTATCTTCCTGGAATGGCGCTTTTTCCCGTCGTGTTTTTTTCATGGTATCAGATTTTACTACTTTATAGTTGAATATCACACATCTGCTTTCATACAAATATTAACCGTCCATGAAGGAAATTCGCGGGAAAATCTTCCCCCGGCATGCGGCATTTCGTGATGGCAGAAAGGGAGCGCTTTATAAATCTTTGAGTTTGATTGTGTGGATTCATTACCACCTCGTACTTCCAAGGAATTTGTTGTACATGTGGTTGGGTACGGTTACATGTCGCTTTGAAAATTTGTTGTAAATGCAGCTGGGTGTTGCTACGATCGATATTTGGTGGCATCTAAATGTTTTTTCTGCTGTCAGTGCAAGCTCGCCAGGAGATGCACTCTATTCTATAGAGTCATCGTGTTTTTAACCAACGGGATTCGCATCGAGAATCTAAGAAATAAACATAATAATCTATAGCACTCCCTACCACTGCCCACTTTTACTCACTAAATCTCTCTCAGAGAGGTTACGAATCACACATCTAAGTGAAAGGCAGGTAGAATTTCATCAAGTGGTAACCCTTGAGATTTATCATAATACATAATTCATTCATTTGAGATTTATCATAATACATAATTCATTCATTAAATAGAGATAAGGTTATTGGAATATCAATTAATTATTAGAATAGATTTGATTTGATTTGATTGGGCGAAACATTTAAAATTGTTATAAATTTATATGGGTAGTTTTGAGCACATGATTTTAGTGGAAAGTGGTATTAGAGCCCATGGATTGTATGTGATAAATCTTTAAAAGATAAGTTTTATTCTCTATTACTTTAACTCAATGAATAGCTACTAAACCCATAAGATAACAAGGGTTGTATATCAGCATAGTCTCTGTCATTTAAGCAGATATTATGTTTTTAGAAAAATTGCAAATTGATATATGAAGTGGGAAAGTTAATCCTACTAAGTGACAAAGACTACATAAAATTTTGGTGGATATTAACCACCATATAGTTTGCATGTTTACACTTTTAGTCCTACATGTTAAAGGGTTGAAGAAAACAATTTATGTTTCATTTTGATTCTGGAATATTTTTGGATCATGTTTTTTTAACTAGATGGATTTCCAATTTATTTTAGGAGTATATATCTCCCAAGGATGCTTGCATTTCTAACTAGATGGATTTCCAATTTATTCTACGAGTATATATCTCCCAAGGATGCTTAGATTGACTTCATGGTTGTACATCTTGAGCTTTCAAGCTAAGTAAATTGCTTTCATGTTTTAATATTATTCGCCTTGGTAGTCCTCTATTTAAAAACAAAATTGTTTCAACAAGAAATTTCAATTTGGTCTTGTATTATTTTGTAAAATAACATATTACATTGGGTTTGAACCAACATTGAGACAATTGAAGTATAATAATGATCTATATGAAAAGAATTCACTAGCCATACTCATGTGCATTCTTTACCCATTTCGAATTTTAATTTGCACTATGTAAACAAAAGGATTCAAATCCATTGTAATCATACTGTAACAATATCTACTATTGTAAAGGTTCAAGTACCCATCACATCAATTAATTTGGAATGAAATATATTGAGATAGAGAAAATTCTTGTAAATAGTCATGGTATGAAATCATTTGGAACCTAATATTTAATATTTGTATTCATTTTTTTAAGAGGCAATAATTTTTTTTTTTTAAATCTATGAGAAATGGGATTGAAATCCATTGTAATCATACTCTAACAATATTTACTCTCGTAAAAGTTCAAGTATCCATCACATCATTTAATTTGGAATGAAATATATTAAGATGGAGAAAATTCTTGGAAATAGTCATGGCATCAAATGATTTGGAACCTAATATTTTATATGTGTATTCAATGTTTTATAAAAGAGTTAATAAATTTATTTTTATCTATCAGAAATATCACAAATGTAAGAGATGAAAAAGTGTGGATACCAATTCACCCAAGACAACATTGCTCTTTGCATAGACATTACAATCCAAGAAAAAGATAAGTATTTTTCTTGTAATAAAAATTAGCTTCATATTGTCCATACCAGAAAGTTATGATATAAGCATATAACGCAATATCAAACCCTAAATTCTTATGTCTTCTATTAGGATCGATAAAACATCTATTCAACAGTTTAAGTGAGTACAAAAATTCTTAAGAGCATGATAGAATTGCAATATCTATATTTGTTACAATATTCAAGATCTCCTGAAGCTACACACACCATAAGAATGCAATCGAGAAAGTACTTAGATGCTTATAGGAAGAAAAAGTGTGATAAAACATTTCTTCACAAATTAAAAGACAAAGGAATATTGAAAAATTAAAAGAGTACAAGAAATGCTATAAAACACTCTATACATAGATGAATGAAAGAACCCAAGATGTTTATAAGACTTTTCAGAGGAAAATTCAAAAGTCCATAATGGCATACTCATATCAATACTTACTATCAATGAACCTAATGCTTTGCACTGATAATGACATTAAGTGTAACTTTGCAATTGTAAATGGAAGGAAAAAACCAAAACCAAAATCAAAATCTACATCCAAAAGGTTAAGGAAACTCTTTAAATTCTAAAACTATAAGGCATGGTTATTGGATGTAATTGCCTCAACAAACTATGTAGTATACGTGTTGAATTTATTTGTTTGGGGAAGCTTATTATGTTTCTCATGTTGTGATGTTGTTCTAAATATATAAACAAATTATTATTATTTTTTGTATCCTTAAAAGCATTATATAAGATAAACAAAAAATGTGAAAAACATTCATCCTTTCATTATCTACTAAGAGATAAGTATTTGCATAAATTTTTGGTGGGTAGTAACCACTACTAAGTCTGCACATTTAAGAAAACATAAATAATGGTAGGTTCTAACTCTAGCTAATTATATTTATTTCCATCTTGTCCCTATTATTTTTTTAATGCAAACACTTGCTTAAATTATGGTGGATAATAAGTGATGGTAAACATGTTATTTACATGACTATGAGATATTTTAAAGGATTTTGATTTTAGATGGTTTACTTATGAAGCTTAACAATGAAATATCCAGAAATTAGAGAAAGACAATTACCCACATGGCACAAAAGATGCAATAAGACCTTCAAAATTATGATCCAACCAAAATCTATTTTTTTCAATAAATTGAAAAATAAAATCTTTGAAAATTTAATTTTTTCAATAAATTGAAAAATAAATATTTGTTTTTAAAAATCAAACATTACAACTTATATTTTTTAACCTTAAACTAATAGTAGTTAACACGCAAATCTATTGCTATTAAAAAAAACTAATAATAAATTTATTGTGTTTATTTTTCCTTTACTAACCATAATTTCTATCACTCTTTCTCAAATATTATCTTTATATTTAATATAAATTTTAATCAACAAATCTAAATTTTTGTTAATTGTAAAATTGAATATTTAATAAACATAAAACTAGCTTCTCTTTTAATAAATATAAAAATTTTAAATTTATTTCGAATACAAATTTAAATATCTAACAAACACATTTCCATTTATTTTTGTTTAATGCGCACATTCTATAATGCACCAACTTAAATTTTTAGTGCTCCATGAATTCATGACCATGAATTTGTCATTTATATGACCTGAACACATATTTAAAACTAACACCGATAAGAAGTGTACATATTGAAGTGATTATTGGCATTTATCTAGTCCCTTATCAAATGTGAAAATGGTAAAGTATAAGTGTATTCTAACACCCTAGGTACGTTTTGCTTAATCTTTTTACTTCTCCGTGATAATTGTAGTTGTATTTACTTATGTTTGGTTATTATTTTGTCAAGTTTTATTACTATTAACTATTTCTATTTAATATTTATATAATTTTTTTAGAATATAAATTGATTTTATATTTATAATTTTGAACTTATTATTTATTTACTAATATATTTTCAAACATTTTAAATTATTTAATATATAATACGGTTTAATATTAAAAATTCAATATATTTAACAAACATAAATCAAAATCATTTAAAGTGAATCCCAAAACATTTAAGTGAAGTCAATTGTTGTATAGCATACCTTACATTGTTTATTAGATAACGTATACTACCATCCACACCTCTGGATACGTACATACACATCATTTGAAACTTATATGTTTCTTGTTTTCCATTTCTTAGCCATATGATAAAAATTATCTCGTAGGAAACAGAATATCCAGGTGTACGAAATATGAAATTGTCGTTTAAGCATTTCTTAGCTGAAGAGGATTTGTTTGTGGAAAATTTTTCTAAATAGTCATGGCATCAAATCATTTGGAATCTAATATTTAATATTTGTATTCATTTTTTTAAGAGGCAATAATTCTTTTTAAAATCTATGAGAAACAGGATTGAAATCCATTGTAATCATACTCTAACAATATTTACTCTTGTCAAAGTACAAGTATCCATCACATCAATTAATTTGGAATGAAATATATTGAGATGGAGAAAATTCTTGGAAATAGTCATGGCATCAAATGATTTAGAACCTAATATTTTATATTGGTATTCAATGTTTTATAAAAGAGTTAATAAATTTATTTTTATCAATCAGAAATATCACAAATGTAAGAGATTAAAAAGTGTGGGTACCAATTCACCCAAGACAACATTGCTCTTTGCATAGGCATTACAACCCAAGAAAAGGATAAGTATTTTTCTTGTAATAAAAATTAGCTTCATATTGTCCATAAGAGAAAGTTATGATATAAGCATATAACGCAATATCAAACCCTAAATTCTTATGTCTTCTATTAGGATAGATAAAACATCTATTCAATGGTTTAAGTGAGTATAAAAATTCTTAAGAGCATGATAGAATTACAATATCTATATTTGTTGCAATATTCGAGATCTCTTGAAGTGACACACACCATAAGAATGCAATCGAGAAAGTACTTAGATGCTTATAGAAAGAAAAAGTGTGATAAAACATTTCTTCACAAATCAAAAGACAAAGAAATATTGACAAATTAAAAGAGTACAAGAAATGTTATAAAACACTCTATACATAGATGAATGAAAGAACCCAAGATGTTTATAAGACTTTTTCAGAGGAAAATTCAAAAGTCCATAATGGCATACTCATATCAATACTACTATCAATGGAACCTAATGCTTTGCACTGATAATGACATTAAGTGTAACTTTGCAATTGTAAACAGAAGGACAAAACCAAAACCAAAATCAAAATCTACATCCAAAAGGTTAAGGAAACTCTTTAGATTCTAAAACTATAAGCCATGGTTGTTGGATGTAATTGCCTCAACAAACCATGTAGTATACTTGTTGAATTTATTTGTTTGGGGAAGCTTATTATGTTTCTTATGTTGTGATGTTGTTCTAAATATATAAACAAATTATTATTATTTTTTGTATCCTTAAAAACATTATATAAGATAAACAAAAAATGTGAAAAACATTCATCCTTTCATTATCTACTAAGAGATAAGTATTTGCATAAATTTTTTGTGGGTAGTAACCACTACTAAGTCTACACATTTAAGAAAACATAAATAATGGTAGGTTCTAACTCTTGCTAATTATATTTATTTCCATCTTGTCCCTATTATTTTTTTAATGCAAACACTTGCTTAAATTATGGTGGATAATAACTGATGGTAAACATGTTATTTACATGACTATGAGATATTTTAAAGGATTTTGATTTTAGATGGTTTTCTTATGAAGCTTAACAATGAAATATCCAGAAATTAGAGTAAGACAATTACCCACATGGCACAAAAGATGCAATAAGACCTTCAAAATTATGATCCAACCAAAATTTATTTTTTTCAATAAATTGAAAAATAAAATCTTTGAAAATTTATTTTTTTCAATAAATTGAAAAATAAATATTTACTTTTAAAAATTAAACATTACAACTTATATTTTTTAATCTTAAACTAATAGTAGTTAACATGCAAATCTATTGCTTAAAAAAAACTAATAATAAATTTATTGTGTTTATTTTTCCTTTACTAACCATAATTTCTATCACTCTTTCTCAAATATTATCTTTATATTTAATATAAATTTTAATCAACAAATCTAAATTTGTGTTAATTGTAAAATTGAATATTTAATAAACATAAAACTAGCTTCTCTTTCAATAAATATAAAAAATTTAAATTTATTTCGAATACAAATTTAAATATCTAACAAACACATTTCCATTTCTTTTTGTTGAATGCGCACATTCTATAATGCACCAACTTAAATTTTTAGTGCTCCATGAATTCATGACCATGAATTTGTCATTTATATGACCTGAACACATATTTAAAACTAACACCGATAAGAAGTGTACATATTGAAGTGATTATTGGCATTTATCTAGTCCCTTATCAAATGTGAAAATGGTAAAGTATAAATCAAATGTGAAAATGGTAAAGTATAAGTGTATTCTAACACCCTAGGTACGTTTTGCTTAATCTTTTTACTTCTCCGTGATAATTGTAATTGTATTTACTTATGTTTGGTTATTCTTTTGTCAAGTTTTATTGTTTCTTTTGTATGGTATATTATTCTATTTAGTATTAGAGTATTTTTATTATTGGTTGGTATTTCACATTTTGAAATTAAATTAATAAGTAATTAAAACATATCAAATTTTTTGATAATTTTTTTAATTAAAAGATGGAAGAATTTCTATTAACTATTTATATTTAATATTTATATAATTTTTTAAATATAAATTGATTTTATATTTATAATTTTGAACTTATTATTTATTTACTAATATATTTTCAAACATTTTAAATTATTTAATATGTAATACTGTTTAATATTAAAAATTCAATATATTTAAGAAACATAAATCAAAATCATTTAAAGTGAAAACCCAAAACATTTAAGTGAAGTCAATTGTTGTATAGCATACCCTGCATTGTTTATTAGATACCGAATACTACCATCCACACCTCTGGATACGTACATACACATCATTTGAAACTTATATGTTTCTTGTTTTCCATTTCTTAGTCATATGAAAAAAATTATCTCGTAGGAAACAGAATATCTATTTGTACGAAATATGAAATTGTCGTTTAAGCATTTCTTAGCTGAAGAGGATTTGTTGGAGAAAATTCTTGTAAATAGTCATGGCATCAAATCATTTGGAATCTAATATTTAATATTTGTATTCATTTTTCTAAAAGGCAATAATTTTTTTTAAATCTATGAAAAACGGGATTGAAATCCATTGTAATCATACTCTAACAATATTTACTCTCGTAAAAGTTCAAGTATTCATCACATCAATTAATTTGGAATGAAATATATTGAGATGGAGAAAATTCTTGGAAATAGTCATGGCATCAAATGATTTAGAACCTAATATTTTATATTTGTATTCAATGTTTTATAAAAGAGTTAATAAAATTATTTTTATCTATCAGAAATATCACAAATGTAAGAGATTAAAAAGTGTGGGTACAAATTCACCCAAGACAACATTGCTCTTTGCATAGGCATTACAACCCAAGAAAAGGATAAGTATTTTTCTTGTAATAAAAATTAGCTTCATATTGTCCATAAGAGAAAGTTATGATATAAGCATATAACGCAATATCAAACCCTAAATTCTTATGTCTTCTATTAGGATAGATAAAACATCTATTCAATGGTTTAAGTGAGTATAAAAATTCTTAAGAGCATGATAGAATTACAATATCTATATTTGTTGCAATATTCGGGATCTCTTGAAGTGACACACACCATAAGAATGCAATCGAGAAAGTACTTAGATGCTTATAGAAAGAAAAAGTGTGATAAAAAATTTCTTCACAAATTAAAAGACAAAGAAATATTGACAAATTAAAAGAGTACAAGAAATGTTATAAAACACTCTATACATAGATGAATGAAAGAACCCAAGATGTTCATAAGACTTTTTCAGAGGAAAATTCAAAAGTCCATAATGGCATACTCATATCAATACTACTATCAATGGAACCTAATGCTTTGCACTGATAATGACATTAAGTGTAACTTTGCAATTGTCAACATAAGGAAAAAACCAAAACCAAAATCAAAATCTACATCCAAAAGGTTAAGGAAACTCTTTAGATTCTAAAACTATAAGGCATGGTTGTTGGATGTAATTGCCTCAACAAACCATGTAGTATACCTGTTGAATTTATTTGTTTGGGGAAGCTTATTATGTTTCTCATGTGGCGATGTTGTTCAAAATATATAAACAAATTATTATTATTTTTTGTATCCCTAAAAACATTATATAACATAAACAAAAAATGTGAAAAACATTCATCCTTTAATTATCTACTAAGATATAAGTATTTGCATAAGTTTTTGGTGGGTAGTAACCACTACTAAGTCTGCAAATTTAAGAAAACATAAATAAGGGTAGGTTCTAACTCTTGCTAATTATATTTATTTCTATCTTGTCCCTATTATTCTTTTATGCAAACACTTGCTTAAATTATGGTGGATAATAACTGATGGTAAACATGTTATTTAAGTTACTATGAGATATTTTAAAGGATTTTGATTTTAGATGGTTTTCTTATGAATCTTAACAATGAAATATCCAGAAATTAGAATAAGACAATTACCCACATGGCACAAAAGATGCAATAAGACCCTCAAAATTATGATCCAACCAAAATTTACTTTTTTCAATAAATTGAAAAATAAAATCTTTGAAAATTTAATTTTTTCAATAAATTGAAAAATAAATATTTGTTTTTAAAAATGAAACATTACAACTTATATCTTTTAATCTTAAACTAATAGTAATTAACATGCAAATCTATTGCTATTAACAAAAACTAATAATAAATTTATTGTGTTTATTTTTCCTCTACTAACCATAATTTCTATCACTATTTCTCAAATATTATCTTTATATTTAATATAAATTTTAATCAACAAATCTAAATTTGTGTTAATTGTAAAATTGAATATTTAATAAGTGTTAATTGTAAAATTGAATATTTAATAAATAGAAAACTAGCTTCACATTTAATAAATATAAAAAATTTAAATTTATTTCAAACATAAATTTAAATATCTAACAAACACATTTCCATTTCTTTTTGTTGAATGCGCACATTCTATAATGCACCAACTTAAATTTTCAGTGCTCAATGAATTCATGACCATGAATTTGTCATTTATATGACCTGAACACATATTTAAAACTAACACCGATAAGAAGTGTATATATTGAAGTGATTATTGGCATTTATCTAGTCCCTTATCAAATGTGAAAATGGTAAAGTATAAATCAAATGTGAAAATGGTAAAGTATAAGTTAATTCTAACACCCTAGGTACGTTTTGCTTAATCTTTTTACTTCTCTGTGATTATTGTAATTGTATTTACTTATGTTTGGTTATTATTTTGTCAAGTTTTATTGTTTCTTTTATATGGTATATTATTCTATTTATTATTATAGTATTTTGATTATTGGTTGGTATTTCACATTTTGAAATTAAATTAATAAGTAATTAAAACATATCAATTTTTTTGATAATTTTTTTTTTATTAAAATATGGAAGAATGTTTATTAACTATTTATATTTAATATTTATATAATTTTTTTAAACATAATTTGATTATATATTTATAATTGTGTACTTATTATTTATTTACTAATATATTTTCAAACATTTTAAATTATTTAATATATAATACTGTTTAATATTAAAAATTCAATATATTTAACAAACATAAATCAAAATCATTTAAAGTGAAAACCCAAATCATTTAAGTGAAGTCAATTGTTGTATAGCATACCCTGCATTGTTTATTGGATACCGAATACTACCATCCACACCTCTGGAGACGTACATACACATCATTGGAAACTTATGTGTTTCTTGTTTTCCATTTCTTAGTCATCGGATAAAAATTATCTCGTAGGAAACAGACTATCCATTTGTACGAATTGCTAAGAACGAAATATGAAATTGTTGTTTAAGCATTTCTTAGTTGAAGAGGATTTGTTGGTTTAACCTTATAAACATGGCGCGGAGTCATTGAACACCTTACACTTCTACTTTAGCAGCAACAAGCAAGCCCATGTAGGAAATCTGTTAGAATCATTTTCAGTTTTGAATGTGTTAAGTGCGAGAACACTTACCTCCCTCGTCCTCTACATGCACAGAATAATGAATAGATTCATAGATTCCTGTAAAACCACAGTGCCACTTAAAATGAAAAATAAATATTTTTATGTTGAGTGTAGATTGAGGAAAAACTTAAAATCAATATCTTTATATTGATTTTAGATTTCGGAAAAACCTAAAATCTGATTAACAAAAGAGAAGTTAATTATTCAATTCCTCTACTGACCATCACATTTCAGGATAATGTACACACTCGGCAAAGAAAAATATCGACGTCGTTGCTCATGACAAGAAATGTCTACAAGGAAAAAGGGAGCCCTACTGCGACATTTACGGCGAAAGGAGAACTTTACCACGTAAATAATATAAAGTGGATTGATTCTTCCTAAAGCCCCTTTCTTTAGTCATCGATCAAATGTCCACGTTACTCTCTCCCTGCAATGGTGATTTATCCAGTCATCTATTTTCTTCATGGTTACAGAATCAACTTTTACTACTTTAAATGGTTGTGAACATTGTACATCTGACATTTTTATAACTAGCATTCCTGCATAAAAGAAGTTCATGAGAAAAAATTCTCTTCAAATTCATGGCATACTAAATCTTGTCATTGCCAAAAGGGAGAGATTTTGAAATTGATTGGATATTGCTGGTGCGCATGTCTTCAACTTAATTGGGTTGTCGATTTAGAGAATATTTCAGAATCCTAGTTAGGTTAAATAATTATTATATTTTTTTATTTTATATTATTTACTGAATTCTAAATATTTTTAAAACCTACTATTGAAATAAAAATGTCTTTCTGACTCTGGACTCATCACCAGATTACAGAGATTTTGTTGTGCTTGCGGCTGGATATATATTAATACGTAGCTTACGGGACTAAAAATGTCTTTCTGACTCTGGACTCATCACCAGATTACAGAGATTTTGTTGTGCTTGCAGCTTGATATATATTAATATGTAGCTTATGGGGCTGGGTGTTTTTACGATGGATATGTAATGGAATCCAAATCTGTTTGCAGTTGGCATTGGAAGGTGGCCGCCAGATACACTTGAATATTGAATACAGTCTGGCGCCTTTTAACCAATGGGATCCCCATTGAGAAAGTGAGAAGTAAACATAATAAGCTGTAGAAATTTCATGTAGTGGCGTGCCTGTGTCAAAAGAAACAATGCGAGGGCCACAGATATTAAAGAATCTCCGCCACCGTCCCTCTTTCACCGACGAAATCCATAATGCCTGGGACAGGAGATGAAAGACACCAGTGAACTAGCTAAAGTAGGCACGTCGTACGACTAGGGTATCATAAAGACAAGATTAGGGAATTCCATGAATTAAGAATGGGAGAATTCACCATTCATGATTATGTTAATTAGTCCATAGCATTACTGGAATATGTCTTGTTTTTCAAACATGAAAACATAATGGTTTCTCAATGCATTACGAAAACTATTTCAGGATAAGATAAAGTCTAAGGAGCTGATGACCTCATTCATTCATATAAGCAATTAGAAAGCTAGGTAAAACCTTATAAGGTTTGGAATAAGAAAATACCATTTAAATGTTGGACTTGGACTTGTGGAAGAGGGCACCTATTCAGTAAATACCTTCACCAACAACAAAAGAAGAAGCCTATTTAAACATCAAACTGGCCAATAACGTAGAAATAAATAAATCAAAGTAGAAAATTCCGATGGCCAAGAAAATACCTCAATGAACAAAGCATACATAAGTGCGTTTTAAACATCAAACTGAATAATAACGTAGAAATAATTAAATCAAAGTAGAAGATTTTGAAATGTAAGGGCTGCAAAAAGGAACATCTGCTTTATTACTTCCCTAATAAGAGGATATGGAAAATTCCGATGGCTAAAAGAATACATCAATGAACAAAACATACACAAGTGTGTTAGATATTGACAACGGAAAATCAACCGGGAGAATCCCTAGCAATGGCAGTAGAGCTTGCTACGATTTAACTGGTGCTTGGTGAAATTGAAAAAGCTAACTCAAGTACCTTTTGTGGTGAGGTGAAGGGAAATGTGGGATTATCCGTAAAAGCTCTCTAATATAACGGAAGTTCCACAATAGGATTATAAGATTTAATAATTAGTCGTGGATATTTATGTTAATCTATTTGCATAGAAATGCAAGTGGGAGGGTTCCTTTTAAGTTTTGAAATATAAGCTCTCTAATATAACGGAAGTTCCACAATAGGATTATAAGATTTAATAATTAGTCGTGGATATTTATGTTAATCTATTTGCATAGAAATGCAAGTGGGAGGGTTCCTTTTAAGTTTTGAAATATTTTGAAATTTTAAGGTTGTTATAGATTTTAGGAAAGACTCTATTTTTATTTTTATTTTCAGATAATAATATATTAAGTGCCTTTGTTGAAGTAAATATGGAGGGAATGTTTTGAATACGAAAAAACAAGTAGTACATTGAATTACAAAATATTATTAACATGAGAATATTTGGTTTGTTGCAAATATCTAAATATATAATTGACTGATATAATTGACATGGCATAACATAAATTTAAATAAGATTGAATTGGTTGTGAAATTGAGATGTCATAGATAACGCATAAATTAATTGGCTAAAAATTGGTTTCCCTTGAGAGAGATGATATACATAGGAGTGCAAGGGGGAGGGATCCCACAACTATTACCAGAGAAAAATTGTGTCATGAGTTTGCTAAAATTCGAGAAAACTTATTTCTTGGTTTAATAAAATTGTTGTGTTTATTTATATCATGGTATTCCCAATGAGCTTGGAAGTCTGCCTTGGAGAGCTACATTAGAGGGAAGATGTAGATAAAGGACCAATTATGGAGAGCTTGAATGGGTTCATAAGAACTAGATGCATGGAAAAGTCTCAACGGCACAAAATGGATTAAAAAGGGATTTTTCCTTAATTGAAATTTGTGTCTAGCTGATATATATATATATATATCAATCACAAATGGTAAGAAAGTAGAAACTAGTATTGGCTTTATTTTCGGTAATATAACAAGGTTATCTAATGATTTCCATGTCACATGGAATGTTCATATGGAAAGTGTGTAAGAGGGACCTCTTATTTTCAACCACATGAAATAAGGTAGTGTGTGTATGCTTATGATACTTACTATGTGAATGATTGAAAACAAGAGAGGTTAAAAATTAGAATTTAAAATAAACAAGTGTGAATGTCATGAAAAGAAATAACTTATAGTAGGTTTGAGGAATTGTTGACTCGCAGAATGAGTGGCATGAATCCCTCATCTTGCAAAACAAAGTGGAAATTAATTACTCATAAATTTAGTGATATGTATCTAAGTGGGAAAAGTGGTTAAGTAACTCCCTGTTTTAAACCTTTAGGTTACTGCAATAAATGTTTGGTTGCATTTTGAAAAACATATGATGACTCGGATGAAAATATATAATCCAAATATATTTTCATTTCAATCTATACGCACTTAGTAAAAATGATAGAGTTATTATGTATGTAATAATTATGAAATCATTTTAAGGGATGTTGTAAATTTTGTAATGAAAGGATTGTATGTGTGAACACTTACAATTTTTTGCTTTATTCAAAGTTCAGATTGTAGGTAGAGTGTTGGAATGAGTTATAAGATTAAACCCACCATGATAGATAAAAATATCACCACTTGCAAGGGATCCCAACACAAAAACTAAAAGTCTCATGTTTCTGAGATCTGGCTTCTGAATAAAGAAAACATTGGGAAATTAAAATTTTTAATTTTAAAGTTTTGAGTATATATCACGGGAACTTAATGTTCTGACATAGGTGAAATGATGAAGCAAAAATCCCAGGAACAAAGCTATTGTGGTGAAATTGCAGCCGTATGACCCACTTTGATTACCTCATTTGAAGAAAGTTATAAATGCCACCTTGACTATAAGACTCCATGAGCAATGTAGTCAAGCATGCCAAAAAGGCACTTGGCTATAAGACACTAATAATTTCTTCAATAATACAATGTAGGAAAGATCGATATAGGTATATTGCCTGAGCATGGGGATTGCTTGGGCTTGGAAGGGTGAATAATGCATGGGAGAATATATTTGTCACACACTCATTGGGATGAAAGTATAAGAGGACTTGTCCTATGCAAACAATGAGCTAAACTTGCTACTATGGAGGGAAAAGAGGCAAAGAATAACCATACAGATAAGTATTGGTTTAAAGTATTATATGTTAGAAGTTCATCGCAGTTTGGAAAGAAAAAAAGGATGATTACTGATTTCAATTATTACAATTAATCTCATGAAGATTGTATTCTTGTGATATTGGTGCGATATAGAGGAAGGACAGATGGTGATGGTTACAAAGTAATATCAAAATAGTGTAGTCGGAGCATGGTGAAGTTGAGAATCCTAAGGACAAGGTCATTGTTGTGAAACTATAACCCAATGCATTGGGTGTGTCTAAGAAAACAATGAGCATAATTGTTCCTTGTTGATTCCTTCTGAAACAATGGACAACTACACATGAATGTGCTAGAATGATAGACAATTTAGAGGTGAGCAGACCATAATTTATACATGACATTGCTTGAAATGACGAATAAGGACATGGAAAATGTTTCCAATATAAGAGTTGTAATTATAAAGCTCAATTTTTGTTTTTATTATCTTTTTATATAACATTGAGGACCATATTCTTTTAAGGGGTTGGGGTTTGTAACATCCCTATCCTTACACCCATTCTTGTAATTTAAAATTATAAGTTGAAACACCAGCATGGAGGCCATGGTTAATGGATAAGGTAACATGTTTTAGACACACATAATTAAGTATTTAATTATTTAACTCACGAATGAAGGAAGGATTCCCTTGAAAATCCACTATCTAAGGGAATTTAGCTTTCATGCCTTAAAAAACATGAGCCTAGTAGAATTAAATCATTCAGCCACTGATTGCAGGCCAATTGAACTTCCTGATAGGAATGTGGTGAGATAAATTTGGAGGAAGAGAAAATTGGATATCAGATAATTTATGAGATTGGATTAGGGTGATGAGGGGTGTAGGATGGTGCCCATTCCCCCTCATAATTCAAGGAGACAGTGAAGGAAAGAGGTTGGTTTCCAATTTCCTAACTAGATTGAAATAGACAAAGCAGTGTTTAATCAAATACATGAAAGGAGTTAGAAGAAGAAATATATATGTACACTAGAAGAGAAATGAAGGTTGTTCATCTAAGGTTGATCTATATGGATTTTTCCATCCGAGGATCCATTTGATGGTGTTCTTCACTTAGTCGTTGGTCCTGTGAGGGGGTTGGCCTTTGTTACTCATGGGTCCTGTTAGCCCTGAGGTTTAGTGCTGCTATTTTGAAGACTAAAGGAGGGAAATGGTCTATTTTCATAGCACATGAAAACATGCACTAATGTGCAATAGCCCCCAAAAACCTCACCTTTCCATCCATATGCACCCATTTGCACAATTCTCAAGGTCATCCCATACCTTTGTGTCCCCTGCCATCGATCTTCCCACTAATTTGACGGTCCACACTTCATCCAGACAATGTTATACACTCACCTGCTTCGACCAATCACCACTGTTAGATCATTTCCACCAGATCTAATGACTATCGCGCATATCGCTCGGGAAAACAAGAGAGAGGGATACCCGCCTGATAAAGCAGTTTCCTCTCTCTCCTCCACTACGACGTGGTGCTCAATGAATGGAAACAGTCGGGCTTCGAACTTTACCACTTACCGCCCAATATAAACCATTTCCGCTTGAGTAAATTGCTCCTGGGCGTTATCCTTCGAGCACCTCCTCTGCCCGATAGCCATTCGATTTACCCATCTAAGATATAAGAGCTCAGACTTATTCCGCTCCTACCATGACTTCAAGCCTCTGGTGATTGATCTCCTCTGCCCATTCCTCCCAATCCAACGACCATCGTACCCCACTTCCCACCAGTTACCCAAGCAAGAAATTTGTTGGCTTTGCCAGTGTTTTCGACAATCAGACAGTTGAACTGAAATAACAGAATGCATGGCCAAAAAGGGAAAAACAACATCACGATGCAGCTGAACAAATAGAAATGATCATGGAACATCGCTGGCACAAGCGAACCACCTGACAACGCGGCGAAATTACCAGAATTTGATTACCGTGTTTGTTAGAAAGAGAACTCTCTAAGCTCATGTTTATCTATTTATGACATCAAGTAGTTAGAAGACAGAGGGGATAGATTAAAACATCTCGAGCCTCAGAGAGTTCAAGAGTATTGTAAAAAGCCTATAAATTGTTGAACGTTCGAAGGAATAGGGGTTCAACTTTTGGAGACTATGTATACTCTATTCCTCCCAATGTCTCATATTCATTCCAGTAATACAAGCTTCTTTTTCTAATACATGTTCAATTGCCATCTTCTCCTCTGTTCTAAGCTTGCACTTGAATAGGTTATTCATGTTTTTTTCTGTGCCTAATGCCATAAAACTATCATCTTATCTCTGTGTTGATAAATTAGATTTGCAAGCTTCATTTACTTTTTGTAGCTAGCCATTCATATGTGTTTATGTATGTATATGTCGGTACAGTCAGGATTCTCCATATATTCATTAAATCTATAAACTATTGAGCATTAGTGGTCGAAAGCCTTGTCAAGCTGAGGGTGTTCATGCATGTCTTGAGTGAAAACATAGTTGAAACAGTCATCTGACTTGATCCAAACCCAAATCCATTCCAATAGTTCAGAGAATGATATTGAGGATTTATATGTTTCGAGGCATCTCCAAGCTACAACCTAGGAGAGTTTCCTGGAGTGCTAACATAATTGGTGTCGTTTCTGAGGAGACGAGACTGAAGCTTAGCTTCCCTAGGGGATGACATAGATCCAGCTTTGATGATAGACAAAGTCTGGACAATATTTGGGTTTTAGTCATCTATCTGGAAACTCTACTGGAGGATGAACCTCTTGGTGACTCCACCGCATAGTTATGGCTTAGTTTGTGAGACATATTCGAAGAAATCCCTAGAAGCCACAAGTTGACCCAGTACCTAACCCTGAAAGAATCATCAAAGAAACAAATGTGTTACAGAAAGGAGCATCAGGTTTAGGTAGCTCTGAACAATATTCTATATCTCTTCAAGAAAATCCTATGATATAACAAATACATGTTGAGAGTGTAGCATCTAATACCAGCAATGAAGAAAAAATCTCAGAGATTCATAGAGATCCTTATTCTTTAGGTTCTTCTTTCGTTGTAAGCTCAAAGGAAACCTCTCCTCCTATCCATCATACTCCTTTAGTCCTATCAGGCACTCCTCAACCCTCTTTCATTTAGACTTCCAGTACCCTTATAGCCACCACAGCTATGGCAGCACCACAAACACCTACCAAAATAGAAAGAATCATAGCTACTAGGTACGGACCCCTAGTACTGCCCACTCCTCTGAATGCCATGCCTACTAGAGAATATCATAAGTATATGCCTAAGTTCACTCGGACTAAAGGTGTTACAGCTGAGGAACATCTTGAATCATTCTATAGCTATGCTGGTAATCTGGACATTAGTGAAGTTGATGTATGGATGAGAGTCTTTGTCCAAAGTCTAGATGGAGAGGCTGGAAAATGGTTCAGAGAACTGACCCCAAGGTTTATACCAGATATTTAGGCTTTATATGATGCATTCCTAAAGCATTGGGGGGATAAGAAGGATCTACTCTACTACGACACCGAGTTTGGGAACTGAAAGAGGGAAAATGGTGAGTTGTTGTCTGATTTTAATAAGAGGTTTAACCACATGTACAGCAAGATACCAGCTGAAGTAAAACCCACCACTACCTCTCGTAAACTCACCTATGCTAGTGCCTTTTATTCTGACTTCTGTTTACTATTGAGGGAGAGACGATGTGCTACCTTGGCTGATATGTAGGATGCAACCTTGGAAGTAGAATCAAACATCATGACTGCAGAGAAGATCAAGGGGAACATTGATAGAAGGAGACATAGGGGTGAATCTTCATCATCTTTAGATCCAAAAATAGATAAAATGACCAATGATAGAGTCATTAGCCTCTGAAATCTCCAAATTAAAGGTTGAGTAGCACCCTCGGAAAGGAAGAGTTCCTAATACCTTTGCTCCTAGAAATCCAAATCCATATAGAATAGCTAATGAGCAGTTGCAGATTCTATGAAGAAACAAAGATGCCAATGAAGACCAAAGGTTGAAGACCCCTTTCCAAAATGTAGTCATGGAAGAAGTGTAGTTTGAAGAAGATGATGAGATCCATTGTCGGGAAGACAAAGGCAGTGCCTCCATTTTGACCTTAGATGCGTATGAAAAGTCATTATTCAATGACCAGATCAGCCAAGAGTGGGATGGTGGAGCTGTTCTACAAACTGATGATGAACATAGATACGATCTGAGGTCGAAGATGAATAATGCCAAGGAAACTCCTGTTGAGGTAGGAGGCCTTGACAAGTCTCCTTCTCCTTTCAGTTTTGAATCAGAAATTCAGAAGCTAAGCATACCTATACCTCTGATTGAACTAGTGAAGAATGAGTCCTTCAAGAGATCTATCCTAGAGGCCCTTGAGCCTAAAGCCATCCAAGCCTCCATTAACTATGTAAATCTGCAAGATGAAAAACCAACTATTGTTCTCAGCCCAATGATTAAAAATTGTGATGATAGCTCCACATCATTCTATGTCTCTTTGACTATTCATGACAAAACCCTTCACAACTGCCTTTTGGACATAGGAGCCAGCCATAATCTAATGTCCAAGGTTGTCATGGATGAGTTGGGTCTTGACATTACCAAGCCTTATCATGACTTCTTTTCTTTTAACTCTAGAAAAGTGAAATGTTTGGGATTAATCAAAGACCTAGCCATCACCGTGCCTTAGCTTCCCATGAAGAGCATGATGATGGATATTGTGGTAGCAGATGTACCCCCCAAGTTTGGCATGTTTCTTTCCAGAGGTTGGATCAAGAGATTAGGTGGAACATTGCAAAATGATCTGTCCTATGCTACTATCCCAGTTTTTGGAGGTAAGAGTATGAGATTATACAGAGAAGCTCAGTTGGCTTATATCATCAGTGATGAAAGGAATCCCACTAATCATCCCATCTATGCTGTCGACACTGATTTTGGAGCTTGTATTCTTCAGATTGAAGAATCCCAATTGGCCTCCATGCAACTTAGGAAACTGGTTTGCCAGATCACAGAGGAAGAAGGCCCACAAATTTGGGACATGTTCTTTGATGGAGCTTGCTCTAAGGAAGCTGCAGGGGCAGGTGTAGTCCTTGTGTCCCCTACACAATAATGCATTCATTTATCTTTCAAGTTAACATTTCAAGTCACAAATAACATAGCAGAGTACGAAGCCTTGATATTAGGCTTAAACGCTGCTAAAGAAATGGGCATCAAAGGTTTTAAGGTGTTTGGAGACGCAAACCTTCTCATTTAGTAGGTGAAAAAAACTTTCCAAGAAAAGCATCCAAGGCTGAAAGGATACAGAGATGAGGTATGGAAGCTCGCGGGTTCTTTTAATAGTTTCATCATTTCTTACATCCGTAGAATGAAGAACCAACTTGTTGATTCCCTTTTTGTGTCTACTAACACGTTTATTCCTCCTTTGCATCCTAAATTGACTTATGAAGTTCAGGTGAAATATAGACCATCTCTGCCTAACAATGTCAAATACTCTAAAGTTTTTGAAGATGATGATGAATTTAATAGGTTTTTGCGAGTCATTGATGAATTTTCTAAAACGCACATTGACGAAGAAAATGAAACCATTGAAGAATGCAACCAGTCCAAGCTAAAGGACAAGATTGGTCAAGATAGGATTGTTCAACTACCTATTAAACATATACCCAAAGGATTGGTGCCCCCAGAGAAGTTGTTTGATCATAATGATGTACCTTATAAGCCTACCAAAAAGGAAAGTGAGTCTACAGTTCATAGACATAATGTAGGGAGTCCAGCCCATCCAAAGTACATAAATCTATCCACTCACTTGTATTTTGCCCAAATTTCCAAGTATTGCACCTTGATGAAACAATTTTCTGATATTTTTTCTTGGGAGTATAGTGATCTTAGGACCTATGACACCAACATCATCCAGCATAAGATTTCGCTAGAGAATAACACCATCCCTTTTAAGTAGAAATTAAGACCTATCAGCCCTATCTTATTTCCTTTGATTGAAAAGGAAATCAAGAAGCTGTTGGAAGCCAACATCATAGTTCCCCTAAGGTATTCAAAGTTGATAGCTTGGTAGTAAGAAAGAAGAATGGAGAAATCAGGATTTGTGTTGACTTTAGGAATCTGAACAAATGCTCTAAAAAAGACAACTACCCCTTGTCTAAGATGGAACACTTGCTGAAAAAGTTTCAGGGGCTAGAGTCATGTCTTTCTTAGATGGATTTTCAAGTTACAATCAAATTGTTGTACATGTAGAAGATTAGGAAAAGACCGCCTTCAATACTCCTTCGGGCACTTTCATGTACTCCAAGATGCCTTTTGGACTGATGAATGTTGGGGCTACTTTTCAGAGGGCCATGGACATAGCCTTTGTGGGAGAGAAGGATAGGTTTGTCCTTATTTACCTTGATGACATAACAGTCTTTTCCAGTAGTCACAAGGACCATTTGCAGCATTTGAAGAAGGTGTTTCTAAAGTGCAGACGGTTTGGAATTTCTGTGAACTCAAAGAAGTCGTTGTTTTCTCTAGAAGAAGACAAACTTCTGGGACATATCGTTTCTGCTGAAGGTGTGAAGATTGATCCAGCAAGAGTTAAGGAAATTCATACATTGTCCATCCCAAGGTCAAAAAGGGACATTCAATCTTTCCTATGTAAGATTAACTTTGTCAGGAGGTTTATTCTAAACTTTGCAGAGCTAGTGAAGCACATTACTTCCATGCTAAAGAAAGGATCATAAATAAAATGGATAGATGGTGCAAGAAGCTCTTTTGAAGCCATCAAACAAGCTATCATGGAAGCTCCCACTTTAATCAACGCATATTATACCAAGGAGTTTTATATCTTCTCTTTTGCCTCTTATGATACACTTGCAGCAGTTCTATTGCAGAAAAATGATGAAGGTGTATAGCACCCTGTGGCCTTTTTCAACAAAACTTTAAGGGAAGCTAAACTAAGGTATGAACTTATTGAAAAACAAGCTTATGCTATCATAAAATATTTAAAGGCATTCAGAATTTATATTCTGCATTCCAAAGTGGTTGCATATGTACCTTCAACCTCAGTAAAAGATGTCCTAACTCAGCTAGATATTGATGGAAAGAGAGTTAAATGGATTGTGAAAATCATAGAGTTTAACGTAGAGGTGAAGCCCACTAATCTTGTCAAAGGCCGGGGCTTGGCTAAGCTTCTGGCTGAGGAAAATTGTAGTTTGTTAGACATAAATTGCATGAATTCAAATTCAGGTGGTGAGCGAACAAAGGAAGCAACAGAAGAGCAAGAGCAGAATCAGTCTTTGGCTAAAAATCTAGCCACCTGTGAATGGTATTCCAGTATAGTTCATTTTTTGTAGAAGCTAGAAGTCCCTCCATGGCTTAGCTCAAGTCGAGCCCGAGCCATTAAGCTCAGATCAACCAAATTCTATATTAATAAAAACCTGCTTTATTAGAGAGACCCATCAGGGATCCTCTTGAGATGCCTAGACAAAGGACAATTTGTGGAAGTCATGCACCAATTCCATTCTAGCATCTATGGAGGGAATCATTATTGGAAAACCATAGCCCACAAGATCCTGAGAGCTGGGTATTATTGGCCTACTCTGTTCTCTAATGTGTTTTATTTTGTTAAGTCTTGTGACAAATGTCAGAGTTTTACAGGAAGACAACAGCTAAAATATCTGCCCTTGAAGCCAGTGCACTCCAATGGCCCCTTCCAGTAGTGGGGCTTGGACTTCATAGGTGAGATCAATCCACATTCTAGTGGCCAGCACAAATAGATCTTGGTAGCCACTGATTATTTCACCAAATGGATTGAGGCTTTATCCCCTAAAAATTCTAATCATCAGATTATCGTAAAGTTCATGAATGAGAATATTTTCACTAGATTTGGTTACCCAACCAAACTAGTCACTAATAACGCAGTAGCTTTCAGGGCAGAAGAATTGGTGGATATGTGTGAATCCATGGGCATTCAATTGGTGCATTCTACCTCATATTATCCTCAAGGCAATGACCTGGCAGAATTATCTAACAAGAGTCTTGTAAGGATAATAAAAAAACTGCTAGAGGACAACAAAAGGAGCTGGCATTCCAAGTTGAAGTTTTCACTATGGGCTAACAGAGTTAACAACAAGAAGTCCATAGGAAATTCTCCATTTAAGCTGGTTTATGTCGCTGATGTTGTTTTTCCTATTCAGATGATTCCCCCTGTGGCCAAATTTTTGAAAGAAGAATAGGATGAAGACAATGACATGGCAAGGAGAATAAGTAACTTGGTTGAATTATAGCAGATCAGAGAACACCTGGTTGAGAAGTCAAGAATTCATCAGAAGAAGATCAAAGAAACCTTTGATAGAAAGGAAAAAATGGACAGTTTTCAGGTTGGTTATTGGGTTCTCAAATGGGATGCATTGAAGGAAAAGAAGGGCAACCATGGTAAATTTGATGCCTTATGGACGGGACCATTTGTCATTGCTCAATTTCAGATGAACAATACTTTCATTCTACATAGTTTGGAGGGGGAAGGTGTTTTTGACGTCCCAGTCAATGGGCAGTTTTTGAAACTTTACTTCATATGAGGCTTTAAGGCCTTAATATTTTAATAGGGTTTTTTAGTTTTTGTTTAATGTGCAAATAAACTCCATGCCCAATCGAACATTAGGAGGTAAGTTTTTTTTGGTTGTTACTAGACAGGCAGTAGTCTGTAGTTCTTGAAACCTCACAAGGAGGATTTCATCCCCAGAAGGAGCCAGTGTTAGCTCTGAGGTGCAGTGCTTCTATTTTGAAGGCTAAAGGAGGGAAATGGTCTATTTTCAGAGTGCATGAAAACATGCACTAATGCGCAAAAGCCCTCAAAAACCTTACCTTTCCATCCATATGTGCCCCTTTGCACATTTCTCGAGGTTGTCCCATACCTTTGTGTCCCCCGTTGTCGATCTTCCCTCTGATTTGACAGTCCACACTTCATCTGACCAACGTTATATGCTCACCCGCTTCGACCAATCACCACTGCTAGATCATTTCTACAAGATCTAACGGCTATCATGCATATCACTTGGGCAAACAAGAGATAGGGATACCCGCTCGATAAAGCAGTTTCATCTCTCTCCTCCGCTGCTACGTGGTAGTCAATGAATGGAATCAGGTGGGCTCTGACCTTTACCACTTACCACCCGACATAAACCATTTCCACTTGAGTAAACCACTTCCAGGCATTATCCTTTGAGCGCCTCCTCCGCCCGATAGCTGTTTGATCTACCCATCTAAGATCTGACAGCTCGGACTTGTTCCACTCCCACCATGACTTGAAGCCTCTGGCGATTGATCTCCTCCACCCATTCCTCCCAATCCAATGGCCCCCATACCCCACTTCCCACCAATCACCCGGGGAGGAAATTTGTTGGCTTTGTTAATGTTTTTGACAGTCGGACAGTTGAACTGAAATAACAGAATGCATGGCCGAAAGGGGAAAAACAACAACATGATGCATTCGAACCAACAAAAATGATCATGGAACATCGCTGGCATGAGTGAACCACCTTACAACGTAGCGAAATTACCAGAATTTGATTAACATGCTTGTTAGAAATAGAGCTCTTTGAGCTCATGTTTGTCTAGTTATGGCATCAAGTAGTTAGAAGACAGAGGGGATAGATTAAGACATCTTGAGCCCCAGAGAGTTTGAGAGTATTATAAAAAGCCTACAAATGGCTAAATGTTCGAAGGAATAGGGGTTCAACTCTTGGAGACTGTGGATACTCTATTCCTCCCAGCATCTCATCTTCATTCTAACAATACAAGCTTCTTTTGCTATTACATGTTCAATTGCCATCTTCTCCTCCGTTCTAAGCTTGCACTTGAATAGGTTATTCATGTTTTATTATGTGTGTAATGCCATATTACTGTCATCTTATCTTTGCGTTGATAAATTATATTTTCAAGCTTCATTTACGTTCTGTAGCTAGCCATTCACATGTGTTTATGTATGTATCTACTGGTACAGTCAAGATTCTCCATCTATTCATTGAATCTATAAACTATTGAGCATTAGTGGTCGAAAGCCTTGTCAAGCTAAGGGTGTTCATGCATGCCTTGAGTGAAAATAGAGTTGAAAAAGCCATTTGACTTGATCCAGACCCCAATCCATTCCAATAGTTTAGAGAATGATATTGAAGATTTATATGTTTCCAAGCATCTCTGAGCTACAACCTAGGAGAGTTTCCTAGAGTGCTGATAGGTCCTATGAAGGTGTTGGAATTATTTCTCTTGCCCATTCTTGTGCATGATTTTTCCCTCTCTCTCTATTTCTATTGGATATAATATGATGTTTAAATATTACCATGGAACTTTGGAGCAATGAATACAAAAGACAGAGCAATTTTGGAACTAAGTGATGAGCCTTGTGTCTCATTTGAACTCTTGAGAAATTGGATGAAGCCCTATGAATGAGATCAAAGAAGAGTGGGTCACTGTGATGTTTACATCCAAAGAGCAGTTGATAAACTGCTTCGACATTGGACTCCATATCTGAGTGTTTACAAAACTTCGTTGGATTTCCCTAAGAAAGTGTACCCTCAAACATTGAATCCAACTTAGTGGTGGTCAGTTGTAATAAATTTGCAGTGCAATTAGCCTAAGGTTGGGTGGAGAGTGGAAGTACCTCCTTCAATTCATAGCCATCTTAAAATGCTCAAATAGCTTTATTGCAGTTATATATTTCAGTTATAGAATTTGATGTTTCACGAATTTCATATGTCTGCTATAAGCTCTTGCATATCTATGAATGTTAATGGATCCTTGAATGGTGTTGTTCATTATTATGCACATAATCGACATGAAATCTCTTATGTTTATGAAAATGATGAATGACTGGACTTTGTTTTCCAATATTGTGTTTATGGTTGATGTGTTAACTATGTGGATTGTTCTCTTTCACTTTACTAGTATGCTTAAGGAATGGAATGGGATATGCACTCATAGGGCTTATCTTTTTTACTAGAGGATTTGTAATACCTCATGTATCCTTAGTAGCCTTGAATTCTCGAAATATGGAAATTGATGCCTTTTTCATGATTACAGATACAATTTCATGCTAAGAACTAAATGAAGCCCTGGGTTGGGCTGATCACTGTTTAGATCATAATTAATGTTGTAAATTGTATGCTTATGTACACTCATGTTACTATGAATGAAAACTGTAAAGGTTTGAATGTTTAGAGATGTTATAATTTTTAACGAATGGACAATAATTCTCCTTGGGAAAATATACAACTCTGTGTTTTTCATGATTATTTAATTGGTTAATTGATTTCCCCCTAACATGTACATGCAGCTTGCATAAGGTTAGCAAAGAAGGATTTCCTATTAGTTTTTTCTTTGTATAGTTTGCAATCTATATGAAGTTGGATTTTCGGACCATGTCCCCTTTCTTAAATGATGTATGAGGAATAATTTGGTACCTCGCTTGTTACCAGTTATATGTAACAAAGCTTTCCAAAGGTGGATATTTGTTTTGAAATAAAACCATTAGGGCCTTAGGGGCAATCGAATGAATCAAATGAAGAGTGGGATGATAGAACTCAATGCCACGATATGCTGGGATTGGGCCCATCGGGCTCTCAATCTTTGGGCCTTCATGACATTCAAATAAAGTAGGAAGAGAACGGGTTGATAGACCCTCACACCAAAAGATGTCAGGGCTGATCCCATCAAGCTCTTGCCCTTTTTGGGATCGAAGTAAATTTTCTAAACAATGGGTTGATAAACCCCATTATTTAAAGGCATTGGGGTAGGCCCATAAAGTGTTAGGTATTTAGGGCATTGCAATGGATCAAGTGCAGAAAGGTCGATAGACCTTGATGTCGAGATGTGTTGAGTGTGGGTCCATTAGTATCTCACCCTTCGGGTCATAATGCTACAAAGGGATCACTTGAGAGGAATGCAACCGATAGTCCCTCGGCCTGACATGACGTGGATTGGCGTGGAACCTACTAAACTCTTGAACTTTGATTACTTTTGTTGAGAAATGAGGTTTTGGTTAATTCCGCTGGTGGAACCTCAATTCAGTATGATGTTAGCCATGGAAGGCCCACTAGGCTTGTGACTTTTGGGCCATTGAAGTAATGAACCTAGTAGCACAAGAATGGATCCGAGTATCCTAGTACGAAATGATGTGGATTGGTGGATCTTAGGTCAACCATCAGTGATCAGCGTTCAACCTCTCCACAATGTATAAGTGCTTCAATGTGCAAAGAAGTATATTCATTATGATGAGGGAAACCTTTGGGCCCACATGTTGTTGGCATAGCAGGACCACATGGGCGAGGTATAGGTCATGTGTGAGTCATGTGCTATTGTAGAGATGATATGGTCCTTCTTAATGGGATGACCTTCAAATGAGAATAACTTTCGATTTGAGACTCAGATTGAGGTAAACTTTATATCGTCAAAAACCTATCATCACCCCATATTCATAACAAACCTTCGAGACCAAGTTAAACAAGATAATCCTCCAACACCTCGGGATGTTCAAGGCGGTGGGAGGTGATTAGAGTAATGATCCAATCTAGATCACGTAGTGAGGTATTTTTGTGAACATGCTATAATGTACTTAATTATGGGTCAAGGTGGAAATGTGTGTTTGAGTTTGGCTAATGTTTTTTAAATGGAAGGATGTTGTATAGTCTTGCTAGGCTTCCACCTAGAAAAATGAGACCATCTTAATAGATTGCACTTACATTTTGTTGGAACCTATAACCAACTTCCTAAAATTTAAGAATGTTGAAGTGGTTGACATAGTGAGCTAAAATAAGTTCAACCCACATTTTTCTAAGAAAATATAATGGAGCCTACCTATTATTATTATAGGAACGTTCATAAAAATCCATGAACCACCTATTCATGGAGTTGGTTTTAAAAGGTTGGTAGGTGATCTATTCCATATAAATACGTTTGTTTATCACTAAAGATTGTGCTCTATTTTCGGGATTCATAAACAACGTCATCAAATCTTGTTTTGAAATGGGAAAAAATCATGCATATTTTCTATCTAAACATGTTATGTAATATTCAAACATTCGAGCCTTATAATTAGAAATATGTGATAGTTGATTTTGGACATTAAGAATAAAAATAATAATAATATCTAATAATGTAATTATTTCATAATTCCAACTTAACCTTAATTTATTTTCATTTAATAATTTTTTTTATTTTTTTTAAAATGTAAAATCCATATGCTGTAAAGACAAATACAATTTTTATTTTACAATTAAAAAATTAAAAAATACGAAAAGAAAAAGGTTAAGCAAACGCATCTCTCTTCGATAAAACCGGGAATCAAATTTGTTACTTAAACATTGTTAGAATGCGTTATTAAATCACTCAAGAGCCTGAAGAACACGCTTGCCTTTGAAGTAACAACGGAATTGGCCATGTCCATGAATTTAAAAACACAAGAGCCTACACATTTTTGAATTTATTCGGATTACAGATAAACAAAAGAGCCTAGCCTATATTGCTGAAGTTATCAAGACTACAGATTTTGAAAATATTTTTAAATATACCGAAATGTTTTGAAAATATTTTTCAATATCTTAAAATCAATCAGGATCAATGGATGGGGTTAATATTTTAAATTTCAAAATATTTTTATCAACATCAAAATACATAATAAACTGGCAATCACACAAACAAAACAAATTTTTGTGAGTAATATTGAAGATATCATTTTCAGAGTCTTACATATATGGTTATCAAATATTCTGTTAAGACCCTCTTTGATGTAAAATCATTAATTCAATTCTCCACCCCAATTAACATGATATATTAAACATGACATAAATTATTACACTTGAATATTTATGAGAAACTCAACTCACTCATATATATATATATATATATATATATATATATATATATATATATAAATATATACATTCAGTGTTTATTGGTTGAAGGAGGATTTGTTCGAATACCTTGAACTGCTTCCAGTTCTTGGGTGAGGGTGCGGGTAGGAGCACCCGCTGTTTCGGTGAAGGTGCGGGTGGAGACTCGGGTGAGTCACCTACTTAGTGTGCAAAGTAAAACGTAGTGGTGAATGGGACTTGGGTGAGTCGCCTTCCTGCCGTGCGAAGGAGTAAACAACGGTGTCTCGGGTGACTCGAATAGGTCGCCCACCTGTCGTGCACGAAGAAACAAGGTTTGGTTGAAGAGTCAGTTGGCAGCTCGTGTGAGGGTGCACCGGCCCAGCTCGGGCAAGGAACTTTGGTTGGCACATAAAGGTGTGGCAAGTTGTAAATTTGGCTATGTATGAAACTTGGTGTTTCCGAAGTATACTTGTAAATCTTTGTAAACATTGTAAAGTTGAATAATATATTGATATCGGGCAGACTCATTGTTCAGGTAGTTGCTCCTCCCTTTATACTGTGCAATTGTGTTCTTCATGTATAATTGTTGTTGTAATGAATGTGTATGGGTGTTCATTAGTATAAAGGAAACATAATAATTACATGGTTGAGAAACACAAACTAAGTAGGACAAGTGGTCAGGCGTAGTCCATGAACATAAGTATTGGTGAAAAGAAAGTGTTCGGTGGTGCCCCACCAAGCCAAGTACGGTTGGAAGACTACTGTAGGCCTGGGGACATGACACCTATCCTCCCAAAATGACGCTTTTGCCAGTTGTGCTTTTTTCACAGTCACAAAATTGACTTTTACTACTTTACAGTGGAATATTGTACATCTGCTCTCAAACAAATACCATTTGTTCATTAAAAAAAATTCACAGGTAAATTTACTGTCAGGCACTTAAAATAAACTCTTAACCAAGTATAAACAGTTTAAAACACTTAAAACTAACTTTTAATCCAATATAAACAATATTTTAAAATATTTTCAAAATCAACATCATATATAATTTATTATTAAATAAAAATAAAATTATTAAAATAACAATTAATTATTAAAATAAATTTTATTTAATGTCGAGCACATGGATATGGGGGCAGAAGTCCATAAATCATGTTATAAAGTCTTTAAAAAAAAAAACTTAGATTAACCTTTTTAAGTCAATAGATAACTACTGACCCATCAAATAATAATAAAATTATTATTAATTGGTATTTCCTTTATTATATATAATATTAGTTTTCAAAAGTTATTTTTATTTTTAATATAAATTTTAAACAAAATAATTTAAATTTATATTAATTGTAAATTTACACATTTATAATTATTATTAATTGGTATTCCGTTTATTACATATAATATTATTTTTCAAAACAGAATAATTTGAATTTATATTTATTGTAAATTTACATATTCAATAAATGTAGAACTAACTTTACTTTTCATAAATATAAAAAATTTAAATTTAAATAAAATATAAATTCAAATATCTAACCTACAATATTTATTAAATACACAAACTTTTTCAATGTTCAATGAACTCATGAATTTCAGTGTTCAATAAACTCATCACCCTCCATCAAACTCTCTACGATTGTCATTTATATGACATGAAAACATCTTAAAAACTACAACCCCACTAAGAAGTGTACATATCGAAGTGATTATTGGCACTTCTCTTGTTCCTTATCAAACTTGAAAATGGTAAATATCAAGACTGTTCTAATACCATAATTGTTATAAGTGCATTTTGTTTAATCCTTTTATTTTTGTGTGATAATTGTATTTAATTATAACTGTTATAACTACATTTTGTTTAATCTTTTTATTTTTGTGTGATAATTGTATTTAATTATGTTTGGTTATTATTTTGTAAAATTTTATGTTTGTTTGGTATTTTACATTATTTTATTTATTAATATAACATTTATATTTGATATTTGATATTATATTTTTGTGTCATAATTGTATTTAATTATGTTTGGTTATTATTTTGTCAAATTTTATGTTTCTTTGGTATTTTACATTCTTTTATTTATTAATATAACATTTATATTTGATATTAGCATTTACATTACTTGTTGCTATTTCATATTTTGAGGATAAGTTAATTAGTAATTAACTTCTTTTTTCCTATTAATTTTATTTTGAAGATAAGTTAATGAGCAAACTTACTTTTTTCCATTAATTTTTTTTAAAATGTGGAATTTTTTTTAATAGCTATTTATTTATATTTATAGAATTTTTTAAAATAAGATGTTATTTTTATATTTATAATAAATTTATATAAAAAATTACATTTAAATTTTCTAATTATTATAAAAATTTATTTATCTATTAATATATTTTCAATATTTTGAATTATAAATTTTTTTCAAGATAAATAATAGTGTTTAAAATTGAAAATTTAATATATTTAAGAAATATAAATCAAAATTATTTAAAATGCAATAAATTATTTCCTTTGTTCCAGACCATACCCTGCCTGGTTTATTATACACAGAAAACTTTTATTTAAATAATCTCAGGATAGGTAGATATACATCTTAGATTTTAAATTTCTGCGATCAATATTTCGTTGTACTAGGACTTCCAGATGAAAATTTTCATCGACGTTTCAAACGTTTCACTAAAATTTGATAATGATCCTCATTAAAAAATTCAAAACATTAATTAAAAAAGCTTCACCGATGCAATAGGGAGAACAATTACCTCCCTCATCCTTTACATGCACAAAATAAGGAATAGAGGCATGTAAAACCTCTCTTTAGGAGGCAGGGTTGTTCTCGTCAAATCGGTCCTATCTCAGCGCTCAGTCTTCTGGGGTCACTTATTCTTTCTCCCGACTTGCATTATCCAAGCAATCAACAGAATTATTTCCTGCTTCATATGGGGAGCAAAGGCTGAGCACTGCAAAATTCACCTCGCAAAGCTGGACCTTCTCACCTTGCCAAAAAATTCTGATGGATGGGGCATTCTGAACATCAAAATTTTCGGGGCTGCTCTTATCTGTAAATCCCTTTGGAGGGGTATTTATGGTACCAACCTGTGGAGCGACATCATTTGACAAAAATATCAAAGAGGCAGGGGAATTGAATTCTGGTTCAGATTTGATTCTATCGGCATCAAACGAGGCTCTGCAATCTGGCTCAGTTTTCGTCGGGTCCAGCAATATTTCCTCAGCAATCTAAAATGGAAAATTTACACAGGTAGAAAGATTTTCATTGGTTTGGACTCCTTCGCTCGATTCAGGGGAACAATACAGGTTCCTCCTCCTCTTCTATTCTTCCTCCGCAGATCTGGCTACTTTACATGGAACCGAATCATAAAGGAATGGAGTGGCTCTTCGCCCGTGCTTCGGGATGCTGATGACATTCATCTCCCAATCGACCTCCACCTTCTTTGGTCCGATCTGTCTTCCTCTCTCCAGCGGGGAGGCTTTCAGCGTTCCACCATTAATGACCACCTGATCTGGTCCCTTCCTTTCTCTCTTCCGCATGCAAAAGTAAAGGACATATACTCTGATCTCATTTCTGTTAACGCACCAGCAAATCGGCGCTTTCCAGTCTTCTGGTGGATGCTTGGATGCCCCCTTAAGATTATATTATTCTCCTAGTTGGTGCTTTTCAACAAGAATTTAACTTGGGACTCCTTGAGGCGGTGGTCATGGCATGGCCCTAGCAGATGTGCTCTCTGCAATATGGATGACGAGACAAACTTCCATCTCTTCTTCAAATGCTCTATCACCCAACAAATCTGATATGACCTTGCATAATTTTTCTCTTTTCAACATCTTAATTTCATCTCTGTGGATGCAGCGTTTGTCTGGTGGGGGCGCCAAAAAACTCTCCGGCCCATTCTGCCCATCACCATCTGGTCACTTTGGAGGTGGCGGAACCTGAAAATTTTCGAGGACTCTTCTCTATCCGCCGAATTTGTCCTATCATCTGTGTCTGCTCTTTATCTCCCGATCCGCTGAATGGGTTCTATGGTTTTTGTTTTTTGTTCTGAAAATGCTGTAAATCAGGTTCATGTTTTCATGATGGTTATCTGCTCAACTTCGTTTTGAGATGCTCTCTATCGCTACTATAAGGAGTTTTTCAACAAACATTCAGAACTATCTGAACATTTTATTTTATATTTCCTCAATATAATATCAAGATTTTCTTTCTAGAAAAAAAAGCATGTAAAACCACAGAGCATTCAAAGCCGCTGCTCATGACAAAAGCGCGTTTACGAGGAAAGAGGGCGTCCTAGCGCGACATTTACGGGGAAAGGAGAGCCTGACCTAGATTTCTTTTAAAGAGACATTAAATCATATAAAGTGGATTGATTCTGCCTAAAGCCTCTTTCTTTAGTCCTCGATTAAATTTCTGCAATGGTGATTTATCCACTCATCTATTATTTCATGGTTACATAATCAACTTTTACTACTTTAAATGGCAATGAACATCGTACATCGACTTTTTTACAAATAGCATTCATGCATAAAAGAAATCCATGAGAAAAAATTCTCTTCAAATTCATGGAAAACGGAATGTTGTAATTAGAGAAAGGGAGAGTTTTTGAAATATATTGGCTATTGGGATGTTTTGAACTTCATTGTGGATTTGGATTTTGGGAATATTTTATATGATATAGTTTTTATTTATAAGCACTTTGTTTACTAATATAATTGATATACACTTATAAATGTATATAAAAAGCATGTACTACAACACTAATAAATATAGTTAATATTAATTATTAAAAATAGAATAATATATATATATATATTCAAAATTAACTATTTCTAACAAATTATGTAAATAATAACAATTATATATGTGGTAATTATATTAATATTATATTATGTATTAATATAATATTTATTATTATATAATATTATATTAATATATTAAAATTATGTTCCAAATTATAACGTAATTAATATACAACATAATAATACTTATTTATTTCTTATAATTGTGTATGTATATATATGTGTGTGAGAGATTACATGTCTTGTATTGCTCTGTTTAACATTTTGATTGGGTCAAATTATATAAAATAAAATAAAATAAACTAATCATTCAAATTAAATATTTAATTTATTGTTGGTAATTTTTTTACTTTAAATTTTGAATACAAGATTTTAAAATATAAGATTTTATTTTAATATATATATTCATTTTTTGTTGGCATAAAAGGTGTTATCTTAGCTTAATGTAAGATGAGGTAAACATTCTCACTTGATGAAAATGAAAATAAAATTAAATAATAATGAAATAAATATTATAAAGTAAATGGATCAATGTTATAAACCCAACAAGTCCATATTATAAAATAGTGATCTTAATATTATAAACCCAATGGATTATTAATATTATAAGTCTAATGGATTTTTAAATCAAAGGGATTAATATTATAAACCCAAGGGATTAATATTTTAAACCCAAGGGATTATCTTAATATTATAAACCCAATGGATTATTAATATTATAAGCCCAATGGATTTTTAAATCAAAGGGATTAATATTATAAACCCAAAAGATTAATATTTTAAACCCAAGTTATTCATAAACCTAGGGGATTAATAAATCCAAGGAATTATTAATTTTATCAACATAGGGGATTATAAACCCAATGGATCGATATTATAAAGCCTTGGGATTGATGTTATAAAACGAAGCGATTGATAAACCGGAGAGAGATTGATAAATCCTAGAGATTATTAATATAACAAACCCAATGGATTAATAAATCCAAGTGATCATTATTATAAACCCAAAAAATTATTAATATTAAAAACCCAATAAATTATTATTATTTTTAAGAAATATGTAGCATCTTTCATATATATATAGATATATATCTCAAAACATGAAACAGGTTAGGTCCTTTGCATTCACATATTGCTCTCGTTCATTTTTTTTCCCAGATTTGTTCAAAGAAGTACTTATTGTTACCCTATCTAGTTATGCCTATCCTTATTACTACATTTAAACTGTAATTCCTTTAAAAATATCCATAGAGTTTAACAACACAATATAACATAACACAACTATATATAAAAAAATGACTTCCCTCTTCCCTCCAGCTCCTCCAGTGGACTGTCCTCCGGGGTAGTGTGTTCATCGCATCCAATAGAGATATGCATTCTCATCTCACGGCATTCATGTCTCTCTTCCTTAGAAACCTGAGAAGCAGATGGTGTTGTTTCGCCAAGCCTGGAGACTTCCTTCAACATCACAACCGTCATCGCTTCTACCTTTTCTTTCATGCTATCAACTTTGAAGTTCAGACTAAGAATTTTGGTGTTTAGGTGGTCCACAGACTTCTGCAATAGCTCCAAATCCTTCCCTGTTCCACAAAGATGAGACAACACAACAGTGAATTGGTCACGAGTTTCCTCGGCGATTTTCTCCCCAAGTTTCTTAACCATCGCTGCTATGTCCTCCTTAGACAGTGAACCCTGCTCCTCCATACCTTTGTTGCTTCCATTGCTTCTGGAGGATTCCATTTTAACAAAAATTTGTCTGTGAATGTGAATAAACTTTAAGTTTAACTACTTCATCCAGTTCACTAAATTACCATACTTCTCCTTTTCAAATGCAGAGAATGTCTTATTGCATTTAATGTAATTTCCCAACCGTTGATCAACCTAGGCATGAGCCTTCATCCTAAAATCTTTTCTCTTAGAGAAATTTTTGAATGATCGAAGAAGCTCGAGAGGTGTATTTCCTTTCCATTCACTAGCATTGACAATTAATAACATTTCCCTCCTTCTCCACTTTTCCATCGTCATGATGTTTGATTTGACTTACCTCCAGCTGGAAACGTGAACCCTCAAATTCCTTCCTCGACTCTCGGAACAATCGTGCCAGACCTCGATATGAGAAATAGGAGGTGTTGGGTCGAGGAAAATATATGATGTTCCTCCTTATTGACTTGGTTAATAACATGATTTCAATAAATTTTCTTTTATCTTAAGGATATTTTGGAGGAAAGAATAATGAAAAATAATTAAAAATAATTGTCAAATGATTTAGATACTTTTAGCGCTATAAGTGTCAAATTTCGCTAATTCGTGTGCAGGATGACTGAATCAGACAAATGTTGTTCCTTCGAATAAGACAACAGCGCCAAGAAAAGAAAAAGACGTTATTTCAGTTGTGCACACCAAGATAAAAACAGGCAACAAGATGCAGAATTGATGCTAAAGATCCGATAATTAGGTCGAGCAACCCTGAGGATCTTCCCATCCTTAGGATAACCTCTAATTTACTAAGCATCCCTTAGGCAATATATAATGCTAGTAAATAGAGAAGAAAGGGGACTTTACTTTTCATTGTTTTTCCCACAATAAGATTGTGAGTCATAATTCACCCTTAAAGGTTGCAAACAACTCTATAATCTATTTTGAAACTTAATGAAGAAGTGAAGCTTTTAAATTAAACCCGCGCATTGAGTTTTTATGAAAGTCCCTTCTAGAGACTCTAGGCCCACTCTTTGGAAGATTCACTTTTTACCTGTATCATTTTATTTACTTTCTCTGTTGATATTTGATTTGTTGTTCTCTTTATAATATGAGGTAGATTAAGTCTTATATTTCAATTGTTGTTCCCGATTTGTTGTTCTCTTTATAATATGAGGTAGATTAAGTCTTATATTTCAATTGTTGTTCCCTTTCTAAATTTACTTCCTGCAATTACAAGTTTTACACATTTAATTATTTCTAGTTTTGGAATGATTTCAGTTATTAGCATCGTTTAAGCAGTTTCCTTTGATATGTGTGCTCTAAGAAAAGTTGTGTGAATTCAATTATTGAACTTAGCTTCATACCCTTTCTGCATTTCAATCCTAGATTAATATTCTTGTCTGAATTCGATTTTAGATTAATCTATTTCTCCAAGTGTGAATGATAGATTAATTTCATTTCAGAATTTGAATTTACAAGTCAATGATTATTGAGTGATTGAGCTATTTTTGCAATGATTGGTAAAGATTTAGGATTAGTTACTTACATTTCAACCTCTGATATTTTATCACAAAAACAGTGCCAACAACCTTGAAATATAAAAACGAATCCGAGGTTGATACATTAATTTAGAATTAAGATCAATTTCTGAGGTCATCTTAGTTGTTCAACATTTTCGCGTCATTGTCGGGGAGGTTGTTAAGATAATAATAAGATTATATCTCTAAAGATAACTGGAATTGAAGATAGGAGGTAAGAATCTATGCATGAAAGAGTTAAAAATATTTTTCCTAGTGCCCACTTTTAGTTGATACGCAGAGGTTGTGTAAGTATGCATGACTAGGAGAAGAAAGACACTTATAAATCAAAATTCATTACTGAAAATCACAAAATCCTATGGATCAACGACCCTTGGGAGAACTACTTTTATAAATGAAATCATTCAAAGAGATGGATCTCAGGCGTCAATAGGACCCCGAACAATATCTGGGGAGGGCTCTACCTTGATCCCTCAAGTGGCAGAGTCACCAACTATAGCTTGCGCTAAGATCCACAATAAAACTAAAGGATCTAAGAAGATTTTTCAAAACACTGATGATCCACACTTTGGTCCTTCACAAGAGGGAAATTCTTGTAATTTAAAGCAAGGAGTAGGAGAAATTGGTGGATTTTCTTAAGAAAATCCACAGCCATCTGAATTTGGGTCTGCTGTGATGCTGGTTGGAAAAGAAGTACCTAACATCTCAGACTTAAGTAGCGTGGTAAGGCCTCTTCAAATTTTGAGTATTCCTTCTACCCAAATGACATATCCTGACCAAGAGATCCCTGAATATTGTTCAGACATCTTTGATCAAATGGAAAATCAACCACCTCAGGGCCATACCTCGACTTTAGAGTATCCTATAGTCAATCCGGTAGCAAATGCCTCGATGAAGGCAATCCTCTTACAAAGAATTCCTACTTTTCATGGGATGATCTCAGAGGATCCAAATGCTTTCCTATTTGAGTTTGATTTCTTTTATAGAGGATATGACTACACCACTAACCCTCAGAAATTGAAGTTGTTCCCTTCCACCTTAAAGTGAGCAACCTTAAGATGGTTTATGGGTTTAGGTGGGGGTACCATCAATTCTTGGGATGAAATGAAAAACCTTTTTCTTACTAAGTACCAATACTACTCTAGCACTAGGGATATGAAGGATGAAATCTTTAAAATGACTGCAAAAGATAATGAAACCTTAGAAGAATATGTAGAAAGGTTTCAGTATAATTTACAGTGGTCACCCTATGCTACGTTGCCAAAAGAAGTATTAAAATCTAATATGATAAAAGGGATGAAAGATGAATTGTTCGAAACATTAAATTTAATGGGAAAAAGTGATATTTATCAAGAAGGATATGATAAAATTATTCAATTGTGTATTAGGTGTTTTTGGGGAAATACATGAACCAGAGTAGGAGGACAAGATCCTATCACTAGAAGCAACAAAGCTCCTAGTGGGAGCGTAACTCGAGTAGAGATCAACCTCCTAGAAGATTTCAAAACTGACATCTTGGGCATGCTGACTACATAGTAATATGTTTTGTAGGCCACGAAAAGGCAGGCTGAAGAAAAACAATCATTGAACATATTCTGCCCACATTGCCAAAAGAAACACAGTAAGTGGGAATGTCCCTTGGACATGATTCAGACATGTGCTATATGTACCAATGATCATACAACATATCAATGTCCATCGCTTCCAGGACTAAAAGTGGTATTTAAGGAATCCAAGGAGGATACAGAGCCAACATACCTGATGGCTCAGTGTCGACAATGGCAAGCCCGACCCACAGGTACATTGCGAGGCCCTTCTTTACTCTTTTACAGGAAATAGATTCAACATCAAAATCCTGGACCCACATGGCAAGGGAAACCATCCTTCTCTGCATGGAAACCTCAATCATATCCCATGTCACCCTGGCTAAACCAACCCTTTACAAGACCTAGCTGTCCAAGTTCACAATACTCTACCCCTTTTTCGAAATATCCAGTCAATAATTCCTACCCTTCATAATGTGCTAATTCCACTACTCAAAATCCAAATTGGTCCAGAAATTGGCAGTGCTCTATGGGATTGACTAATCCACCCATGGGGACAGCTTCTCAATCTCAGCCGATCTTGCCAGCTCCATTTCAGTTACATCAGAACCCTCAACCTCCAATACACTCCAAATTGTTAGCTCAACCAAATCTAAATCCTAACAATAGACCAATTCAATATGTACAAATCATTGATAATTCGTACTATGAAACAAAACTTGCAGAATGTAATGAGCTCCAGCTAAGGTTTGTGCACATCATTACTCCACAAGAAAGTAGAGATCAAAAACAAGAAAATGACAAAGAAAAACAAACCGCAATAAATCTTTCGATTGTGGTTACTATAGAAACAGAGTAGGGAGGAGACACAGTCGAACATCAAAATCTTGATGAAACTATAATTTCTTCTCCCCCATTCCATGAAAGACTTGTGATAGCTAAACCAGTTGTCTATCCTGATTTTAACATTATAGGGGAATTGAAAAACTTGTGTATAATAGATCTTGCTCTTCTAGGCCATACAAGAAATTCCAATTTATGCCAAAAGAATTAAAGAATTATGTGGGAAGAAGCCTAGAAGGAAATTAAAAATACATCAACTGTTCATGTAGTAGGAACTCTATCTGACCTGATCTTGGGAAAATAAGCACCAATTAAGTATGAAGACCCAACAAATCCTGTAGTGACTATTCAAATACATGTATTCACTTTTCCAAACACACTAGTAGATCTTGGAGCAGTCATCAATATTATAATTGCTGAAACTTGTAATGTTCTGGGTTTTACATCTTTAGAGTCAACCTCAACTTTATTGGAACTTGCCGACATATCAGTAGTTAAGCCTGAGGGTACTTTACAAGATGTAACCGTCTCTGTTGATTCTTGGGAGTATCCTGTGGACTTCCTACTCATTAACCAAAGGAGTAGGCTAGATGGACATTATTTGATATTAGGCCGACCTTAGTTAGCAACAACATACGCTTACATAGGATGTTGCGTAGGCAGCATGACAATCACTAAAGGCAATGTTTTTAAAAATATGATTTTGTAGCCTCTAGCCAAACCAAGTCTGCCTATTGTAAATCCTCGGTTACACCAACCTAGATATATGGAAGAAAATATATGCTCTCCTCTCACATTGAAGAAGATCTTGGATTTAAGAATCAAACAGAAGATGACGTAATTAGCAGCTTCATTAATAAACTAGTTTCTATGAATAATCCAACATGCTAAATGCTAAAAGGCATCCTTGATAACGAGCCACAAGGAGACCCCTTGAAGGACTCCGATGATTAGCATATACCTATAACTGTTTTTCATAATAGCAGGCCAATTGAGATTGAACCAGGAAAAACTCTTAACATTAATGATAGTCTGGACAGTCACCAGCAACAAAGACTAATCCAGATTCTTAGGAAATATAAAGAAGATTTTGCCCGAGAATACTTAGATATGAAAGGTATTGACCCTCAGCTATGTACTCATCATATCTATATTGAGAAAGATGTTTGTACCATCTGACAGCCTCAAAGGAGGTTAAATCTGCACCTCAGAGAAATTGTGAAACAGGAACTACAGAAAACTATTGGATGTAAATTTTATTTATCCCATCTCAGATAGTCAGTGGGTCTCCCCATTGGTCCTCGTTCCCAAGAAAAATGGGAAGTGACGAATTTGTGTCAAATACAGAGAGCTTAATAAAGCCATCCAAAGGGACCATTTCCCTCTTCCTTTTATTGATGAAGTCCTTGACACCTTAGCAAGGAAGCAATTTTTCTCCTTCCTCGATGGCTTCAGAAGCTACAACCAAATTCAGATTTTTCTTGAATACCATGATAAGACTACATTCACCTTCCCTTGGGTACATTCGCGTATAGAGTTTTACCCTTTGGATTATGCAACGCCCTAGCCATTTTAGAGGGTGATATTAAGTATTTTCTTCGATCGGATTAACGAAGGACTTGAAGTATATATGGACGATTCTACCCCTTACATAGATGGTTTTGATCAGGCTTTACAGAATCTGGAGAATGTCCTTGAACGATGTATTGCTACCAAGTTATGTTTAATCCGTGAAAAGTGCCACATGATTATTATAGAAGGTGTTGTTTTTGGGACGCTATATCTCTACAGATGGAAACCAGGTAGACTGAATGAAAATAGAGGTAATCCTTACACTGCCTACACCCCGCACATAGAATGAGGTGCGTAGTTTCCTTGGGCATGTAGGGTATTACCACAGATTTTTCGAACATTTTTCAAAAATAGGTGCACCCTTATATACTCTGACGGGTAATGTTTAATTTGACTAGTCTCACAAATTTGATATTACTTTCACAGAAGTGAAGAAGTTGGTTTTGACAGCACCAATATTGTGAACATTGAACTGGGAGTTACCTTTCCACATCTCCTCATATGCATCAGATGCATCTATAGAGATTGTTCTTGGAAAAGAAGAGGAAAGGAAGACCTACGACATCTATTACATTAGCAAAAATCTTACCCCTGATGAGCTAAAGTATACAATAATAGAAAGAATTTCTAGTTGTTATATATGTTATCAATAAATTTTGACATTATATAATAGGCTATCTAGTTTTTTTGTATAATGACGACTTTGCTATTAGGTATTTGGCCAATAAACCAATCACCAATGGATGAATAACTCTATGGTTACTGTTATTACAGCAGTTCAATATCATTATTAAGGATCAACCAGGAAAAGAAAACCATGTTGTAGGTTTCTTGTATTGGGTGCCTAAGACAAATGATCCTCTATCAGTAGATGACCAGTTCTTGGATGAACACTTGTTCACTACAATGATAAAAACACCTTGGTATGCAGATGTCAAAAATTATTTAGCAGTCGGAAAATAACCATCACACCTGTCACCAAAGGAAAGCGAACTAATTATTCAACGCAGTGCCCAATTCTCCTGGATTGGTGGGTACCTTTTTCACACCAGTTTCGACCTGCAGATTCGAAGGTGCATTCGAGAAGATGAGTTTTACGGTGTCCTGAAAGCTTGCCATGATGAACCCTGTGGCGGACACTTTGCAAATCACATAATTGTACATAAATTCCTTTGGATGGGCTATTGTTCGCCCACCATATTTAAATATGCAAAGAAATATGTTTTGGTCTGTGAGAGATGCCAGAGGATGGGTCATCCTGGCCAAGCTGATGAGATGCTATTGCAGCCTCAGTTGGTGGTGGAACCCTTTGAAATATGGGAACTGTACTTTTTTGGGTCCTTTAATCCACCTCAAATCAAAAAGTATATATACCGGTCACCATAAACTATGTGACTAAATGGGTAGAAAAAGTGGCCTTACCATGGGCCATAGAAGAAATAGTGATCAACTGTCTCTTTGAACTATTTGTACAATATGGATTACCAAGGGAGGTAATAGCAGAAAGAGGACTGCAATTTACAAGACATAAAATCTTCGCCACTCTGCAAAATCATCATATCCAATACAGAGTTACCTCTCCATAAAGCCCATGGGAAAATGGGTAGGTAGAGAGCACCAAGAAAGTCTTGGAAGCAATACTAACTAAAATAGTCCCGACAAATCGACATAACTAGGCTTCTAAGCTTCCAGAAGCCCTATGAACCTACCGCATGACATGGTGCAATACTACTGGTTACTCCCCTTACCATCTTGTTTTTGGTAAAGAACCTATTTTCCCCATACAATTTGAGATAAAGACTCTTAAGACAACCTAGGAGGTTGGACCAGATCTTACAGAGGCCCAAACACAATTCCTACAACAATTAAATGAACTAGATGAAGCATGCCTACTTGTTCTCCACCGCACAACTATTATTCAACAGCAAAGGGCTAAGTGGCATGATAGGATCATTAAAAGGAAGTCATTTCAGAAAGGCAATTGGGCACTCTTTTATGACTTCAGATTCCATGACTTTCCTGAGAAATTACATACAAGGTGGCTCAGACCTTATGAAATCGAAGAAGTGCACGACAATGGCACCATAACTTTAATCACCATCGACAGTTCTGGTGCTCCTTTTTTGGTGAATGGACATCGGCTACACCTCTATCATCAGCCACTCACAAAGGAGTCTTTTTATCATCAGGTAAGTAGTGATCCTACACTTCAAATTGTAGTTACAGGGGATGGTAACCCAACAACCTCATTTCCATGAAAATTGTTTTTCCCTATTTTCATATATTTTTCTTGAAATTAGGTTAATTTTTTTTCTTTTTTTCTTTCTTTGTTTCCTTTCAGCATGTTGAAATTTTGGTACAAACATTATTTCTTATAAATCAGTCGTTTTACTAAGGTACAACTTTTTTTTCCTTTGAAGGCACGGCTACTGTCCCGTTCATTACAATTGTTGTTCCTTCTCGAAGAAACACCTGTTATTCCCTTCTCAAGAAATAGTTTTTGTTCCCTTTCGAAGAACTGCTTACTGTTCCCTTACAAAGAAAAAATTGCTATTCCCTTTCAAAAGAATGCTTGATGTTTGCTTCCAAAGAAACAGATGTTGTTCCCTTTCAAAATAATTCTTACTATTCCCTTCCAAATAAATGTTGTTATTCCCTTCAGCCAATTGTTGTTCTATACATGCTGGTCATTCTGTTGGTTATGAATTTTGATTTAAAGCTTTGAAAAGCATTAAACTTTAGGTTATCATGATTATTTTCCCTTTGGTGAATATCTTTACTTGCTAAATTGACATGTCTCATCCATGTATATATCTTCTCTATTCCTAGTTTTTTGGACATATTATAAATTGTTCATGATTTATCACCACCATACCGGTTTTCCTTTTCCTACACACTCAAATGGTGATTCCCTTCAAAAACATAATAAGGGAACTAAGGCATATTTTCTTTGGAATTTTTCTTACTTCTTACACCATCCCTAACTCTTAAGGAGTTTATGAGCCTCCATTTATAAATAAAACAATTGAGGAAATATGCAAAGCTATTTTTTCTCAAAGGGATAGGGGGTCTAATCATGAGCCAGCCTAGAATGATCATAGGAGATTAAAATAAGTGACATTCACATCATCACTACCACACCAGGTGTTGACGGTGCTGGACCTGCCAACATGTCAAGGGGGTCTCCCTAGTAAGAAGTCCCAATTATACCTTAGACCGTTTGATGTAGGATTCCCAACAATGGGTCGTAAGGTAATGCCTTGACCGCGGTGTCACACAGAGGCAAGTAGAATAAATCTATCAATAGAAAGGGTATGACTGATGCAGTGAGTCAAGGAAGGTGTATGAGAGGTTCCAAAACTTTGAAGGTGGAAGGAGGTGAATGTGATTTCCAAGTTTAAAGGGATCAGACCCAACTCAGCTAGGAACACACAACACAAAGTACATGCAGAACTTCTGGCAGAGCAGTCCACTCAGATGCAGCAGTCACATCATACAAGGTAAGATAGCACGTACAACACTCATGGATCAGTTCGAGACAAGTGTGATGGTTGTTATGGCAAGGTTCAAGTGAAAGTTTTGTCTGATGTCCTGCAGAGAAGTCGACACTGACGGTGACAACATTAACAACATATGTAACACATTAACAACAAGATTCATATAATTGCATGTGAATCCGTTCATACACAAGTATGTAAGTTAAACAACACATATCATTAAAGAAACCAGAGCAGTCCAACTACAATAACAACATATGCATGAAAATGTGCTCGCTCTTATTATATAAAGAAGTGTAAGTCACAATCATACAATACATCCATGTAAATCTGTTAGCCCCAACAATGGACCATTGCAGTCACATCCTCCTGCTCCTCCAAAGAGATGTACTAGCTCCGTGTAGTGGAGAAGCCAAGGTTCATTACAATACTATCCAAGCCTTCTTCAAAATAATCTTAGTAGAAGCTTGGCTGACCGAAAGCCTATACAATGAGTTATGAGGGACTATTTATAGCAAAGGGTGGGGTGACCTTTGACATTCCCCTTTGTGACAGTTCAACTACCCTCATGACTCTTCACCTACTCTATGACTATTGCATCCAACCATTGACACTTGACTTACACTTGATATGACTCAACATTACAGTGCACATGTACTCATGTGAGACAACGTGGCTTGAGCAAGACATGTAAGACATCACTGAAACTCGGTCCGCTGTGATGAGACCAACTCTTTGACATGCTTGTAATGCTGACGGTGGTGAGATAATTCCAATCTTGGTTGTCTATGATGGTTTGCATGCACCTCATGGTGACATCTTGCTGAAGCGAACTCTTCCTCCATTGCAACTAGTTCATTGGTTCGACCCCTTCATCCGACTCGTTTGCTAACATGCACATGGTCTTCTTGGGTACGACTGAATTGACAACACACTAATGCATAGTATCCATGTTGATCTTCAAGTGTGTACTGGCGGTCACGCGCATCAACTTGCTGAAGTACATGTTCAACCCCTATTGGACTTGCTTCTTGTCTTCTCCTTGGTGAGTGCCTTGAATGGGTTGGATTACATGTGTGCACTCAACAGAATGCATGCTGTTGAATCCCTCACATGCAATCAACAACATTGCTCACCATGTCTACTTTGTGGCAGCTACTGGGATGGATCCGTAGATCATATAGGTGCAGTTTCATTCATGAGTGCATGTTATGCCCACTATTGTTCTTGTTCCTGTTGTAACTCATTCGTCTGTCTGTGCAACTTCATGTTCTTCTTGAGTTGCTGGTTTAGCACATGCAACTCCTTCTTTGTTCCATCTTCTTCTTTCATGCGATCTTCATGTCACGCCATCACTTCATAGTTGGAGTCTCCAAAGTTGTTTTCATCATCAATGGACCTGCTTGAGCTTGGACCCTTGTTCTGCTTCTGTGTTGTTAACAACCCTCCTCTTGCATTCATTGCATTTGGTATCCTGTCTTTAGTTGTTGTTCATGATGTTTCTCACTTTGATGTTGCTACTATCATGTCTTGATGTCCTTGTCTATGAACAACTTGATGTCTCTATGGGTAGGCATGTCCATGGACACTTGATCGGCTGCATCCCCGAGTGTGCTCTAAACGGTGTCTTCCTCTCTACTCTCATAGAAACCATTGTACCTGTACTGGTGAGAGGCAGATGAACACCAAGGATACCTGGATACATGGCAACACTCATGGAAAGAAATCTATCAATCGAAAATAAAAATGATCATGAGAACTGAATTGCAACATACATGGGTGAACGATCATGAAGGTTACGCAATTTCAGCCCGGAGGTCTGGAGATCGACTGCTAAGACGCACAGCCTGGGCTATTGGGAGACTAAATGACTACTAGAACTACACAATGCACATTCCAATTTGGCTGCTCACTACTGGGATTGTGCAATGTGAAATTCCAGCTAGGAAGGACTATTTACCCAGGGATAGATTTGTGCAATTTCTTGGGCCATGCAGCCACTGTCCTCCCGAAATGTGCAAAACAGTCATGGAGGCTAGTGTTGGGTAGGAATGCATAAATATGGAGAGGAATGTGAGCCTCCCATCCCCGGATTGCCCAATGCAGTCTTGGTGAAGGCAGAGTTCGGGCCAAGGTTGGCCCGACTCGCCAATGGGCAACTGAAAGAAACTAAGACAATAAATGCATGCTGACACTAAGTGATAGAAAAAGTGATTAACCGTGCAAGCTTGTCCTATCTCTCTTTTAATTAGAATTTCTCCTTGCATGTATCCTCCAACTGCCAAACATTAATCCTTGAAACAATGGATGCCTTTTCATGTTTCCTTGGGAGAAATAGCTCATGCATGCAAGTCCATTGTGCTCAGTCCTAGAGGGAACCGGTCAACTCAGCTACACATGCAAGAGACTGCTAGACTGCTGGAGAAAAAATGTGCATTTCCAGCTGGGAGCTGGGCTGACTTCCTAGGATGTTTGCGCAATTTCCGAGAAGAGCAACTGACTGCTACTCATATTTACACAAATCCTGGGTTGAACAACCTCCTACTAGGAAAATTTTCGCAAATCCTGCTGGGAGGGTTGGTAGGCAGGATTGCCCAATCCTGGAGCCTAGTAGGCTGTCAGAGAGGATTGTGCAATTCCTAGAGGGAAGGATGGTTTCCCTCTATAAATGCACAATTTTCAAGGGGAAGCTACTCAGCCTAGAGCTGGACCAAGTCCAAGTGAGAAGCCTGTGAGGGGAATGGATCAACTGTGATCGATAGGCTGCCTTTGTGCGAGGAAAAAACTTGAAGCTTGAGTACTTGACAAAGCAAGACACAGTGCTATGTAAGGTTGGTAGGGAGGCTCCAAAACAGGCTAACGAAAATGTTAGCCCCCTAATTTGCTCTCTTTTTTCCATTTTCCCCTTCATAAATCATAACCATTTATCGCTGTTTTACCTCTCTTATACACCTTGATCTTGCACCAGTCAAAGAACAGTGACATATTTCATATAAACTTTATTTTTCGTATTTTAAACCTAACTTAACATTAATTAATCATTTATTACATGATTTCTTACTTTTAATTACTCTTTGTAACTTATCGATATCTCAAATTTTTATTTGGTAGTTAAGTACTTACTATGACCATTGATTCTAGTGCAGGATCAGATCTTGCACCGTTGCCAGCACAAAAAATCCTTGCAGCAGATCCAAACCTCCTCGATCACCGCCTCATTTTGAGCAGCTTCAACCACAATGGCAAGATCAATCCAAAGGCAATCGAGATCGAATCACCTCTTTTTGAGCAGCTTCAACCACAACATAAAGATCGATCCAAAGGCAGCTGAGATCGAACCTGTGAAGAACAGAAGCTGGAGATTGGCTACGGCCAGTTTTGCTAATTGTCTAAGTTTAAAGGCCGAAAATATAAATTATGTGTTGGTTATGTAATCGGTTGAATTATCTATTTTGGAATTTTTCCAAAGATCTATATAATGTAGAATGTAAATAGGAGTAAGGGAGTTTTTTTTTTATAGAATAGAGACACAGCCAAAGAGGCACTAACAGGGAGCTCCACCTCATGTTTTATAAATCACATTTCTATATTTGAGCTGATGAATTGATTAAAGTATTGAGCAACATTTTTATTTAAAAGGGAAACACGTTGGTTGGCTAGGTCCCAGCCAACCTAGCACGTTTACCCCATTTCCTGTTTCCTGAACTTTGTGTTTATATTGTCAAGTGTGATTTAATTTCAAGCACATGCATTCAACAATGTAAACTTTAAAACGGGAACTATAGACTCAAAACGGGAACTCTGGCCCAAAAACCTCAAAAAAACCACAAAAACAGTGCTCAAAACGAAAAGTGTGTATACTGGAACGATGTTTTTTTTTTTAGGTGTCAATTTTGTGGCTGTTTTAAAAATGGCAGTGACTACGAAATTTTCCTGCAAAATATAGCTTCAGAACGAAAGTGTTGATACTGGAATAATGATTTTTTTTTTTAGGGTCAATTTTCATACTTTTTAAAAAATGCTAATAAAACAAATTTTTTATGTCTCAAACAAAGTTAAATTTTAAGGAAAAAACACATTAATGTTTCTGGTAGAATATCATTTTTCTTTCCTAAGTATAAATTTAACATGTTTTCAACCACAACATGCTAGATACAAAAGAAATTGAAATTTTTTCAACTATAAAACTAAAAAAACATGACATTATGAACAAATTGTATCACTGAATGAATTCAAAAGTCTTTATTTGTATACTGAATAAAACAGACATTATATCTCTAATTTGATATTGCATTGTAGATATTTAAACAATAAAATTTATCATACTTAAGACATAATCCAACAACATAAAAATGCTTCATAACTTCTCATTTAACAAAATATGGAAAACATTAATTTTATTTGAAGATACGATGCATACATCAGTTATATAAACTATCTTAAACAATTATTCAAAATCACTCATATTTTCTTGCACACCATCAGAATTCACATCTTCAAATGAGTGACTGGATGCTGACGAAGATGTTCCATATTCTTCTCTTTCATCAACTAGTGCCCCATCTGAGTTCACATGCATGCCCAACATTCCAGGTTTCAAAAGTCTTCTAAATCTACGACTAGTTTCAGCAGACTCCCATGTCAACACTGTTCCTTCTGGTAACAACCTTTTTAGAATCTCTGTCGTCTTGAAGCGAAGAGTTCCTCTCTACTTCCATGGTGGATTTTTGCAAACAATACTAATTTTTTTTATATATTTTTTCTCTACACACTAACCATAACATAAGCATACTTATTTGAATGAAAAAGGGACCAAGTAAATTGATTGTTATCCCCCACTCTACGTATTTAGTGGTTTAAAATTTAAAACTGTTCTTTAACTTGTTTGTCTTTTCATTATTTTCAAAAAAAAATTCCACGTGGTGCATCAACTCGCAGTGATCATTGATGCTTTTACGAGCCACACTATGTACAATGGGTTAATATATAGAGCATATTGTTTCTTTATTATGCTTGTTAGTATACTTAGAAAGAAAGGACATACCATTTATGGGGATTTGGTACATCTTAACTCGCTATTGAGTTAAAATTTCCTGCAATTGTTGGTAAATTATTATTATTAAATGTAGTAATGCACCTTTAACAATGATCCAATAGATCTTAAGTACATTAATAAACAAATTTCATGGCCGTATTGATGTGCCCTTAATTTCTATGATGCACTACTGGTGGTGCTCCAGGACATAAAAAAAACACCATGAGATAATATTTTAAAAAATTATTGTGCCAATGAATGCATGATACTTGAGAACACCAATGTTCTAAAAATTATTACAACGCACAATTGATGATGCATTATAATAAATTGGGAATCAATGACTTTTACTCATTATTTTGGCAGAAAACTTTAAGTTTAATATTCAATGAATATAACAAAGGGTAATTTAGACTAGATTTTTTTTATTTTCCACCCGCCCCCCATGCCCCCAAAGATCTAATAAGCACCTTAAAATTACCGAGCTTGATATTGCATACTCTAATCATAATATTTGACTACCTACACCATATCTATGTGTGAAAGCTCTGAAATGTTCATCCATCCGGAAACCTGCCAAGAAGTAGTGGAAGATATGGCGGATATATATATATATATATATATATATATACCATGGATTTGGCACCCTAGATCACTCTTTCTACAATATAATAGCATAGAATGGATATATGAATACTTTCATATGAAACGTGATAAGAGTTCATTAATAATACCCTGCACTGAATAGATGAACCTTTTAATACATCTCTTAAACGAAAGGAACGTTGTGAACGAGTCTTTTACGACGTTTCAGGGAGGAACGCTGTGAATATCTAGAGGAAAGTTGTCAGTGAATCTTTTAATATTTAGGAATGTTGTGAAAGAATCTTTTAATGCATCCTTAACCAGACTGTATGTTCGGGTCATCCGAGAACAAATTGCAAAGTCAACCGTTAAATTTCTTGCTGGGAAGTTCCGATAACCAAAGTTACAATCGGGTCTAGGTCTTCTGTAAAATACTATTGGATATATATTCCTGGAAGACCTGCTCAGAGTTAATGGATGATATGACCGTCACCTATAAAAATTAAATAACCCATAAACATAGGGATTCACAGCCTTTCTCCAACGAATGTGTTACAAAGGTTCATTTATTAGGTCCCAATCTTATGGCACTAAAATTTATGTTGGTGTGAGAAGACTCACACCTAATAATAAATGGACCTTTTTAATACTTTCTTTTGGAGGAAGGCTCTAGGTCTAATTAGAAGCAAAGGGCATCTGCATTAGAATACTATAGACATGGATGGAAAAATATTATCATATAGTTTGTGAAGCCATATTATGTCTACTTGTACTTTTGTTTAAATTATTGTTGTGAAGCCATATTGTGTCTACTTTTACTTTTGTTTAAATTATTGTTTGGTACAATCAAATGAAGATATTGAATATATCGATGAAATCATGGACAAAATGTCAATATTTGGGAGTTTGGTTTGTGACATACGATAGAACCCTAGAAATAGCTTTATCAATGTAGGTGAATTTTGCCACTATATCAATTGGATTTGGATAGTCACTCAATTGGATGGACGCCTAATAAATGAACTTTTTTTAGTAAATATTTTTGGAGGGTTGTAGGTCTAATTAGAATCAATACTCTTCTGCATTAAAATACTATAGAGCTGGATGGAAAAATATTTGCATATAGTTTGGGACGTCATATATGGCCCGATACAGGTGGAAGTACTTTTGTTTAGATTATTGTTCTTGTACAATTGTATAATGATATTGAATTTATATATGAAATCATCGACACAACGTTAAAATTGGGGAGTTTGGTTCAATTTAATATGTGACATAATAAAATTCGTAATCAATCATATTGTCATTTGCTCCATATTCATTGGATGCATCTCGATTTAAATGAGATGTATGTTGATTGGATGCATGAAAATGCAGATATTAAAATTTGTAATCAACGATATTATGATTTGCTCCGTATTTATTTCATTATTGGATCGATGCATTGAAATGTAGATTTTAATTTGGATGATTGGAAGATGCATCTTTATTATTAGCATAACCAAATGTTGTTGATATATCCTGAAAAGTATCGTTTTCCAAATAAATTATAATTACAGGTTATCATTTGGAGTATTCGACTCGTTCAATAGCATTTCACCATAAATCCTGCGAGTAATGAAAATCCATAGAATACGGAAAATATAAAAGTATATTAACCGTACAAATCATTAATACGTTTCAATTTGTTCAGCAATTCGGTTTGTTTAGCCAAGGCTTTTGATAGTACGATCTGCTATCATGAAATTGCTCTTCGCTGACCCAGCTGGCAAACCGGCAAACTCATGATTGAAATCAGTGAATTGTCCTGTAGTTCGATCATCAGTTTGACCATACAAATAGTGATTTTGTTTCAAAGTTTACTTAAAACACTGACTCCTCCCCGTAAACTGCAATACATCTCATGATACTATTCAATACTCATGATACTATTCTATATTATCGGAGCGTCGATTCCGGGAATCGACGCTCCGCCCCTCGGGCGGGGCGGGGCAGCCCAGTGGTGGCGCTGCGCAGGCGGCACCCGCACAGCGCCACCCCCGGGCCGCCCCGCCCCGCCCGAGGGGCGGAGCGTCGATTCCGGGAATCGACGCTCCGGCAATATTCTTTCAACTTGCTTGTTTTAGGATGGTCTATATGCTGAATAGAGAGTATCCATTTTGAATTGGGTAGAAGACCTCGATTCTCTTCATCCAACCTAATAGAAAAGGGTTGTTAATTGATACCTTCCTTCATAGAGTATGTATGTGTAAGACCGGAATGTTTAAAAAATTGATGAGCTATAGTAGGCCCCTGATTGAGAATCGTTGTTAATGAATATGACAGACAAGCGTGCCGTCTATACTCTACAGAGGTAAGAGCACTTGCTCTGAGGCTGTTGGAGGCAATTTCGGAGAGCCTTGGACTGGAGGTCGATTTCCTGGACAAAGCACCAGGGAAGCACGAGCAACATATGGCTGTGATTTTGTACCCCGAGCAGCGGAATCCCGAGCATACATTTGGTCTAGAACCACATTCAGATCGGGATGTCCTCACACTTCTTCTTCAAAATGAAGTGCCCGGTTTACAAGTGCTGCACAATGGAAACTGGATTGCTATGAACCCTGTTCCTAATTCTTTTATTATCAACATCGGCGATCATTTACAGGTTCCATCAAACTGCTTGGCTGTCTAATTAATTTCATCTTCTTATTAAATTTTTTATTTTCAGAATAATTAAATAATTGATTTTGGAATGCAATTATGTATGTGCAGGTTTTAAGCAACGGAAGATACAGAAGCGTGCGGCATTGTGCTGTGGTGAGCTCTTCACGTGCACGCATTTCAATTCCGACCTTTTACTATCCTTCTCCGGATGTGGTCATTGCTCCTGCAACAGCATTGATTGAGAATAAGAAACTGGCGTTGTTTACAAGATTCATACATCAAATACAACTAAAATCCTCTGCAGCACCAAGATTCGTAAATCCTCTGCAGCACAAAGAAAATTGTCGGAGCGTCGATTCCCGGAATCGACGCTCCGCCTCATCGTTTCACCATCCAGTAAAACTAAGGGACTTCTGATAAATGTAAAACTTTATCTTCGAACTTTTTAGGTAACTGGTTTCTATTTATTTCCACTTTACATTTATGATCATCGTGATTAAGCGCGGTCAATTTTTATTGCTGAACAAAAGAGAAAAAAGAGAAAGTATTTATTAATAGAAACTTGAAAATGATGTGGACATAGATTCATGAAAATACCTAGGAAAATTTGGGCAAGTTACGTCGGTTAACTGTGCTGATAAATTTGTAGCAGAAACTTCTTAAACAAAAGAAAGAACGAAAAAAAAACTTATAAAAAAAAGTTTGAGAAACTGCATTCCAAAGGTGGCAACTACTTGAAATACTAAATTACTAATAATAATTTTTACCGTGATAAACATATTTTTAATGGTAAATACTTAAAAGATATTTAAAACTTACATGGATTAAGGTTGTCAGAGCTATATTCATGTGGAAATCACAAGTGCCAGGCAGCATCTCATTCTTAACATAATAGTTGTTGAAGGCGTAGGAAGCATTGCCCACCAGCAAGGTACCCTTCATCTTCTGCCAGATTGGTATCGTTTCCCCCTGGTGCCATTATATAACTTTCTGCTTCCCAAAACCTGTTAAACAAACATAAAAATTCCATTAAATTTTCAAATAAACAAAACAAAGCAACCCAACAACAAGGAAGGTATCAATTAACAACCCTTTTCTATTAGGTTGGATGAAGAGAATCGAGGTCTTCTACCCAATTCAAAATGGATACTCTCTATTCAGCATATAGACCATCCTAAAACAAGCAAGTTGAAAGAATATTGCCGGAGCGTCGATTCCCGAAATCGACGCTCCGCCCCTCGGGCGGGGTGGGGCGGCCCGAGGGTGGCGCTGCGCGGGCGCCGCATGTGCAGCGCCACCCCCGGGCCGCCCCGCCCCGCCCGAGGGGCGGAGCGTCGATTCCCGGAATCGACGCTCCGGTAATATAGAATAGTATCATGAGTATTGAATAGTATCATGAGATGTATTGCAGTTTACGGGGAGGAGTCAGTGTTTTAAGTAAACTTTGAAACAAAATCACTATTTGTATGGTCAAACTGATGATCGAACTACAGGACAATTCACTGATTTCAATCATGAGTTTGCCGGTTTGCCAGCTGGGTCAGCGAAGAGCAATTTCATGATAGCAGATCGTACTATCAAAAGCCTTGGCTAAACAAACCGAATTGCTGAACAAATTAAAACGTATTAATGATTTGTACGGTTAATATACTTTTATATTTTCCGTATTCTATGGATTTTCATTACTCGCAGGATTTATGGTGAAATGCTATTGAACGAGTCGAATACTCCAAATGATAACCTGTAATTATAATTTATTTGGAAAACGATACTTTTCAGGATATATCAACAACATTTGGTTATGCTAATAATAAAGATGCATCTTCCAATCATGCAAATTAAAATCTACATTTCAATGCATCGATCCAATAATGAAATAAATACGGAGCAAATCATAATATCGTTGATTACAAATTTTAATATCTGCATTTTCATGCATCCAATCAACATACATCTCATTTAAATCGAGATGCATCCAATGAATATGGAGCAAATGACAATATGATTGATTACGAATTTTATTATGTCACATGTTAAATTGAACCAAACTCCCCAATTTTAACATTGTGTCGATGATTTCATATATAAATTCAATATCATTATACAATTGTACAAGAACAATAATCTAAACAAAAGTACTTCCACCTGTATCGGGCCATATATGACGTCCCAAACTATATGCAAATATTTTTCCATCCAGCTCTATAGTATTTTAATGCAGAAGAGTATTGATTCTAATTAGACCTACAACCCTCCAAAAATATTTACTAAAAAAAGTTCATTTATTAGGCGTCCATCCAATTGAGTGACTATCCAAATCCAATTGATATAGCGGCAAAATTCACCTACATTGATAAATCTATTTCTAGGGTTCTATCGTATGTCACAAACCAAACTCCCAAATATTGACATTTTGTCCATGATTTCATCGATATATTCAATATCTTCATTTGATTGTACCAAACAATAATTTAAACAAAAGTAAAAGTAGACACAATATGGCTTCACAACAATAATTTAAACAAAAGTACAAGTAGACATAATATGGCTTCACAAACTATATGATAATATTTTTCCATCCATGTCTATAGTATTCTAATGCAGATGCCCTTATTCTATATTGGTGCGCTTATTCTATATTATATCCATGGTACAGGTATCCGTGCAAGTTATAAACAAATATTTCATGAAATCATTAAAATGAAGCCTCAAACTTCCACCGAGCATTTGTCTAATTATGGCAAGGTGTGTACTCATGGTTTTGTATTATAAATGTAATTTAATTTTTTTACGGTTTTAATTAGGATATTAATAAAGTATAATAAAAATAAGTGATGATAGATGCTATATTTTAATTGAGTGGATTATTTTTAATTGGTTATATTTCTCTTTAATTTTCATAACTTAATGTTTTGACCAAGAACCCTTTTTGGCGTGAAAAGCTTACGAGTTGGGGTTTATAACTCTCACCAAATACATTTTAGAAATGTTTGTCTTTCTTCTTAATGAGTCTTTGACTGCTCACACTTACATTACTAGAACATGCTCTTTTGAGGTTACCTGTGGAGATTTAATTATGTAGTATATTCCTTTTATGGTTTTCTATACAAATTGTCGATTGTACAAGTGCTTTATAAATCATGTTTGGGTACATTGTGTGGAGAACTATGGTATCCCCAGGCAACTAGATGCAAAAAAAATTAATTATGTTTTGCTAGGGATAGTAAAAGGTTACCTATTATGTTATGCATGTTGCTTGTACATCTTCTTTGGTGGTTGTTCATTTTTCATTAGAAAAATAAAGAAAAACCCTTATGTTCTCACATCTAAATTTTGTTTCACCATTTTGGGTATTAAACACCTTGGAAGGAAACACATGTGAATGATAAATCCTATAATAGTATGCTTGACATATATTACTAATATTACTAATTTTAAATTAGTTTTTCTTTCAATTTTTCTTAGCTCTCATGTATTACTTTCTTCGACTCTGATATTTTTCTCATTACATTATATTAGTTACAGTTGATACTTTTCAAAAATAGCTTGAAAGCCTTCATTCACCATATTATGTTTATGTGTGTTAGATAGAAATATCTAGAACAATAAATTCACTTAGTATTGAAAACAATCTACACATTCATTTACACATTTTTTTATGTTTTCAAGAGTACTTATATGTGTGTGTGTGTATGTGTGTTTAGTCTGTGGATAATGCAGGCTTAACCTAGGGCTTGCAGCAATCTTCAAGCCTATTAATTAGCGTTTATGATTGTTCCCCTTTGGTTCAATGACTTATAGTTTTTTTATTAACCTCGATAACTAACCTAACCCAAAGAAATATTACATTCCTCTTTTGATTTCATAATTTTCAAATTACAAAACATTAATACATTGGAATAACCACAAGCATAAAAAATAAAGACAAAAATCAGAAAAAAAAAATACATGTTTAACATTCATTCGCTTATATGAATAAATGACTTGGCCTACCACAAAACCACAGTGAATAGAAAGATGCTCTACCCAACCAATGGGAACTGGTACCTATACTGGAACTCCCCCTGAGCAAATTTTCTTTTTGTTTTGCTAAACTAAGAGTTGTAACTTCTATTTCATTAAATCGGAAAGAAAAATACATAAAATACAACAGTGCCCAAAGAACTTTGGGCTAAAGAAATATCAAACTGCTTAAAGCCATAGACCCACAAACAGAACAACAAAACCCTCGAAAAACAAACATAAGTCAACACCGTTCGATCACCCCTCAAAGATCTGACGGATGAGGCTCATATCGGGGCGAGAACCTGCAACCACGTTAAAATTAGAATCGAAACCAATGAGGAAATACGGACCATTCTAAAAGGATTTTGCGTCTGAATGGGGGGATAACCCTCGAGCATGTAGTCCACCCGAAATCCACCGATTCCCACCATGAAGCACAACAAACTCAAAGGATAACACTCACCTTGACCTACATACATATCCTTAATCGTCGAATCTCCTCGCTAGATCTAACGGCAGAGGAAGACATCGCTTTACCTACATACATATCCTTAATCTTCGAATCTCCTCGCTAGATCTAACGGCAATTGAGAAAGATCCATTACAATGCAATTTCATTCAGCAAAGAATTAATGCTCTTCAATTTCTTCGAGATGCAATGCAAGAAATTGGGTTGAAGAAAGGGGACTTTAGTGAATCACGTGTGGCAAAAAAGGCAAAGGAACCCCAACCACCATTACATGGAATGTTTGGAAAGACATATATTGGGAGATTTGCAGACATCAAAGACCCATTAGAAGAGGAAAATGAGCAAAATGAAACAAAAAATATTGTGGAAGAGGACAATGATGAAACTCTAGAGGACGAAGAATTTGGATTACGTGACATTGTTGATTAAATTTAAGTCATGCTTGTAAATCAAGCTTTGCAATGAGAAGAATAAACACTCAATTAGGGTTGTTATATGTTCAATATTGGTAATATGTGATTTCTGCATTGATTTTTAAGTTAATCATTATTTTTTGAAAAAAAAAAGTAATTATTATCTTTTTGACATGTAATTCATAAAAACAACTATTATTTGACCATTTTTAGTTAATATTTTTGTATAAAAATTGTGATTTTGACATGTTAATTCTAGCAAAAAATTATGAAAACGTTTAGTTTTTTTGTTATATTTATGTTAAAAATGGTTATTTTTTATGTCCATTGTTAAAAAATGTTGTTTTTTAGAAACAATTATTTCATGTGGATTGTAAAATTAATTAAGGATGTCTAAACATGTAGATTATCTAAAATTCAAACTATCGACTTTCTAATTTAAAAACGCAAAACAATAAAAACCCCACTAAAAAAAAATAAAAAAAATTAAGATAGAGAACAAGAAAATATGAATACAATGACGACTTCAAAAACTATCAAATTTAGAAAATAAATTTTTACATTTCACACACTAGAAAATTTAAAGTCAAAAAATAGGTCTTTTAAAAAAAGGGTGTGATGCAGAGTACTCACTTTTTAAAATCAGGATGAAAATCACTACCATTCACTACCATTCTGAAACTTAATGCACATGAAAAAAATTAAAGTTCCAAAAACCATGTTCTAAAAAAAACATGTGTATTTTGCATCACCACTTTTGAAAATTGGGTCATTTTTTTGCCACCTCTACAAAACGGGTAACAATATCAGTTCCTGTTTCAAAGTTTACATTGTTATTCCTATCTAAGTGAAAGCGGATCCATTGTGTGAAGTAGCTAAATTTCCTTTCCTGCACTTTATTTCAAATTGGTTTTCCCCGCCTAGTCCAAGCAGGAGAAATAAACTTGCACTAGTGCACGTTGGTGTGATATTTCATTTTTTTGCAGTTTTGTTTGGTTGGTTTTCCCCGCCTGGTCCAAGCAGGATAAATAAACCTACACTAGTGCACATTGGTGTGATATTAGCTTTTCTATAGTTCTATTTGGTTGGCTTTCCCCACCTGATCCAAGCAGGAGAAATGAACCTGCGCCAATGCATGTTGGTGTGATGCAGCAAGCCTTCTTAGTCTAGTTTTTGCAATCTTCTTTCTTTCATTAAATGCTTATGACAGGATAAATGTATATGGATTGTTTCTTTATTCCTGCACTCTATCAAGATAAAAAACATTCACTTTTTATGTGTGCAATTTGATTTAACAGTATGATAGCACTTGTAATAATTAAGCACTCATTTTAAGAATTAAATGCTAAGTGCAAGAAGCTCTGATCAAGTGCAAGAACTAGTTTCTTACTACAGGATCTGAGTGCTTTGAACCTGCAAAAGTTCAAGCCCTTGTAGGAAGTAAAAAGCCTTTAGTAATGACACCATTTATACCTTCTGTATAAATCTTTGTTCCTGCACTAGTGCAAGCAGACTGCACTAGTACAAGAAAGATTAGTGCAAGAAGGAAATCTCCAAAGGAGCAGGTTTAAGCACTCATCTGATGAGACTGCTAAGTGTCTCTGCTAAAGAAAAACACACACTCAGTAGTTAGACAATAATTAGCTAGATTGATTGCCCATTTATTTTTAATTCCCTCTTGCAAATGCATTCTTCCTTGTTCCAGTCTTAGATTATTTTGATGGTTCAAGTTGCCTTTTTTTTGTCTTTCTAGTTTGATTCTGCAATCTTTCCTTTAAAGAAAGTAGGGATTTATATTAGAATAATTCATACCATCTCTGGCATTTCCTGTGCTTCCTCTCTAAGTTTATAAGTACCTAGGGTTGAAAAATTAAGTGTTGAGGAGTTTTCTTAAGTGTAGTTTCGGCACCCAACATTTTGGCGCCATTGCTGAGGAGGTGATTTGATTTGGTAAGGATTTTCTGATTATACAATAGAGGTAATATTTCCTTTATTTTTGCAGTATTGTTTTGAAGGAATTTTATTGGTGTTGATTGACTTCTGATAGCATCTTTTATTAGAAGTTGTTTGTTATTTTTCTTTGTTTTTTTGAAATGAATGCCTAGGAAAGGTAAGGGTTTGAAGCCCACTGAGGGCCGAAAGAATTATGAAAACAATTCTCATATTGGGTCTCCTTCTGTGAGCAGGAAGCCCAATCCAATTCAAACCCATCACGCAGGAATAGTCCACCTAGATTCTGGTGACAACAGCTCAGGTGTGCTTCAGTCTATTGGGAACAAAAGGGAAACAATGGCAGACAATGAAGATCATATGGAAGGGACTGGTGAAAACCAGGTAAGTGGAGAACAATCCACTTTTGTGTTTCCAATTGTGGACCCTGATACAGTGGCACAAATGAAGAATATTCCACCATTAGCTCTCCCTCATTTCCATGGTAAAGTTCATGAAGATCCTGACTTTTTTTATTCGAGTTTGATATTTTATGTAGAAGTTATGATTATTCAACTGAAACTTATAAGTTAAGATTATTTCTTATTACTCTCAAGGACTCAGCTCTACGTTCGTTTATGGGGTTAGGAGGAAACACTATAACCTCTTGGGATCAGATGAAGAGAGTGTTTTTGTCTAAATATCAAGAATATTGCAAAACTCGGGACATGCAGGATGAGAATTTTACAATCATATAGGATGATGATGAAACTCTTGAAGATTACCTAGAAAGATTTCTGTATATTTTACAAAGGTCGAAACTTAAGCTTGATTCCAATACTATTAGAACCTTGTTCTTAAGAGGACTTACTCATAATGCTAGAAATAATTTAAATCTGTTAGGACAAGGTGATATTTCTCAGCAAACTTTTGAACAAATTTGTGAATTATACAGGAAATTTTCAAGAAATCAGTATAGATCCAGTAGAGGAACTTGGAACAGAAATAGAAAAACCAAATCTACTGATGCTATGATTATTGGACTAGAAAATAAAATGGAAAACATGAAAATTGATATAATGAATATTGTTACCAAATAGTTGGACTCTTTAAAATTTTAGCAAAAGCTCATGAAGGAACAAGAGTCATTATGTATTTTCTGTCCTAAATGTAGAGATAAGCATCCTCCTAAAGAGTGTTCTCTTAATTTGAAAGAAACTAATAATTGTTCTATTTGTACAGAAGACCATGTCATAGAAAAATGTCCCTCTATACCAGGACTTAAAGCTATATTTACAGGGGGACAACCTGAAGCTGAATACTTGTATGCTATGGGAGCAAGAAGGAATTGGCCTTAGGTAGGTGCAGGTATTGCTCCTGAATTTTCTCCACACTATTTTGGTTATAATTCACATGCATATTCTTATCCTAACACTGATCAGCAGTGGTAGTATGGGAATCAATATCAGGATGGGCAACCTTCTCAACCATGGCAACAAGGTTAGAGAGGGCCAACTCATTCTCCATATTCCTACCAGCCACCCATGCAGTCATATCCATCTATGCATACACCTTATTCAATGCCTCAACTTCCGAGTCAGTCAACTCCATCGTTGCCTTTACCTCCACCTTTTCGACCTCCTTAGTTGCCTGCTCAACCTATGCGCAATCCTAACAGTAATAAAGCAGTGCAAATGATCTATGTAAAAAACCCGCCTTTACCATTCGAGTACCAGTCTATTCGAGTTGGGGTTCATGATATTCAATTAAGATCAGGAAGGACTGTAACATCAAAAAATCAGAAGCAACCTACAGTGATTGTTAAAGAGAAAGGAGAAGAGGAAACTCTTAACCATTCTCTGAAAGCTGTCACTAAGCAGCCCTTACCCTCTGAATCCTTACCATCTTCTTCCAACTAACCTCCCTTCCCAAAGAGGCTAGTAATGGAAATAAGTGAGCCTATTTCTGAGACTAGCTTGGCATCAAAGCTTCAGAATATTTTCATTAAGATACCTTTGCTTCAAGCCATCATAGAGATCCCCATTTGTACAAAGATTATTAAGGAACTCTGTCTCAAGAAACCCGGGAGGAAGAAATTGGAACCCCAAACCATTCAATTTGTTGGTAGGGAAGCAAAGTTGATGACGGGATGTGTGTCTATGGAAAAATATACTGATCCCAGAAACCCTGTTGTCTCAATTTAGATTGGTAATGTCCTTGTCTCTAATGCTCTTATATACCTGTTGGCAACCATTAATGTCATGACTAAGAAAACCATGGATCAACTTCGGTTATCTCATCTTTGCCCTACTCCCACTGTGCTTGAATTAGCAGATAGATCTAAAATTAAGCCAGAAGGAGTATTGGATGATGTGATCATCTCATTAGATTCTTGGAATATCTTGTTGATTTTGTTATGAAACCAGCTCAAGAAAAAGATAGAAAAGATAGATCAACTCCTTAGAATTCAGCCTCTTCGATGGAGAAACCTCCTTTACATTACATAAATCAACAATTCTTGGATAATACAAATGGAAAGACCTCCTTTCTATATATAGGAGTCTAAGGGGTCATAACATAATCAGAGCTGACATAACAATAATAATGTAAGGGCACAATAATAACAATAGTGGGCTTCTATATGGCACAATAGTAACAATATGGGCACTACATGGGTACATCAATATAATAAGTGGGTTATACTAATAACAATAAGGTGTTACACTAGTAGTATAGGGCCCTATTTCTCTTTTTTCTTCCAATTGTTGTGGTGTAACCCTTGTAGGTTGTGGAAGGCTAGGAGAAACAACACTTCCATCTTTATAGTTGTGAGGGGTACGCTTCCTGGTTTTCATAATTTTTCTTTCCACTATGTCACAAAGCCCTTTTACTCTTTCCAATTGTTGTGGTGTTGCTCTAAAGAAGGTGTTGCTCTTTGTGTCCTCATAATGTGCTATCATTTCCACCATGAAAATTGACCACGTAACAAGTTGTTTACGAGAACAAAGCCCTTCGTACCATAAAAATTGATCTGGTTCTAAATATGAAGATGCAATACATACCTTTTGTAGCAGTTGTACACCATGTAGATCAAAATATTGCTCCATCTGAAGTACCCAATTTACCGGATCCTTGCCATCAAACTTCCTCATCTTGTTTTTTCTTGATTTTAGGAGCTTGACCTTGAAATGACTATAACTCTGTACTTTCAGATATTTAAGTTCTGAAATTGTGCTCTATAGTAGCCCTCTATGTCCTCTTTCCAATGCCACCAGTCTGATCCAAATTGGATTCTCTAAGAAAGAGTTATGCACAATCTCCCAAGATGACATGATTATAGACCTTTCCAGAATAGCGAACTTGTATGGAGTGCCACGTGTCATTGTTTTGACCTTTGGATCTGAAAAAGATATACCAAAACCTACAGTCCATCCTCTTTCTGTACCTTCTTATGAAATTTCAATCCAATCCCTAGAGAGAAATTTATGACGATTTTCCCCAGGTCACCTGTTTGGAATGTAATTCAGGAGTCTGCAAAAAGACCAACTTCCTCAGATCATATCTCCGCAAATATAGCATGAAAAGATCTGAAATTCAGACCCGAGGTTCAGCGTGATTTCTTCTCAAATGGGTCTTTTTTGCAACTTCTGAAACATCGCAGAAAAAAAGTTATAGCGAAAATTCCACGATGACCTGTTTGGAGCAGCAAAACCCTAGAATCCAAAGCTCTAATACCAAATGTTATGAAACCAGCTCAAGAAAAAGATAGAAAAGATAGATCAATGCCTTAGAATTTAGCCTCTTCGAGGGGGCAAACTCCTTTACATTACATAAATGAACAATTCTTGGATAATACAAATGAAAAGACCTCCTTTCTATATATAGGAGTATAAGGGGTCATAACATAATCAGAGCCGACATAACAATAATAATGTAAGGGCACAATAATAACAATAGTGGACTTCTATGGGGCAAAATAGTAACAATATGGGCACTACATGGGTACATCAATATAATAAGTGGGTTATACTAATAACAATAAGGGGTTACACTAGTAGTATAGGGGCCTAACAGATTTCATTGTGCTTTAGCCAAAGAACCCAGTAGGAGGACATCCCTTGATCTTCGGTCGACCATGGCTTGCTATAGCTGATGCATATAATTGATGTGTGTATATTTCACATGGAGATTCTAGGAAGAAAGTTACCTTATACCCCCCTACAAGATCCATTCAGGACCTTAGAGATACTTTATGGTTGGATCAAAGTAGTGATGAGGAGACTCAGGCCATTTCCCTTATCCATCATTATACTGCGTCTTCACAAGAGGATGAGATTTAAGATTTCCTGAATAATCTACAAACCATGCCTAATTTTGAGCCCTTGAGCCAGATTTTCAGCCTAGATTTTCAAGAGAATCATGATTCTCAATCTTCTGTAGCATTGCATTTGACCACTCCCTTGGGTACTTCCAAGCCTAATACTATTCTTGTTGAGATTAGCCCCGGTAAATCCTTGCATATTAGTTCAGATTTGGACTCATCTCAGCAAGAGTAGCTTTTGATTGTGTTGTAAAACCATCTTAGTGCCTTTGCTTGGGGCTATAAAGATATGAAGGGTATTCCTCCTAAAACTAGTACACATCATATTTATATTCAGGAAGGAACCCAACCTTTCTGACAACCCCAAAGGCAAATGAATCCAGCTCTAAGAGATATTGTTGAAGCAAGAAGTACATAAACTCTTGGATGTCGGTTTTATCTATCCAATTTCTAACAGTCAGTGGGTCTCTCCATTAGTGCTAGTACCTAAGAAAGATGGAAGATGCAATATTTGTATTGATTATTGAGAATTAAACAAAGCCACTTTGAAAGATTATTTCCCTCTCCCTTTCATTCACCAGGTGCTTGATACCCTTGCAGGAAAGAAATATTTTTCCTTTTTGGATGGCTTCAGTGGTTATAACTAGATACAGATTGCACTCGAAGATCAGGAAAAAACTAATTTTACACGTCCATGGGGTACATTTGCTTATAGAGTGCTTCCCTTTGGTTTATGTAATGCTCGGCTACCTTTCAAAGGGCAGTCCTTGCCATTTTTGCTGATCTAAAATTTGTAGAAAGTTATATGGATGACTTTTCTGTGTTTGGTGATTCTTTTTAGGAATCTCTCAAAAATCTAGAAAAAGTACTTCTTCATTGTCAGGAAGCCCATCTTGCCTTGAGTGACAAGAAATCTATATTAAAGTGCAAAGCAGGAGTGGTACTTGGCCATTTGATTTCTGGTAAAGGTATTCAGGTTGATCCAGCAAAGATTGAAATCATTCTACATCTTCCTGCACCCAAAACTCAAAGGGAAGTAAGAGGTTCTTTAGGACATGCTGGTTACTATAGAAGATTCATTGAAATTTTTTCTAAGATAGCTGCTCCTCTTTTCCGACTTCTAGCTAAGGATAGTGAATTTTCTTGGACCACAGCTTGCCAACAGTCTTTTGAAGCATTGAAGAAAAATTTAATACATGCACCAGTTTTGAGAGGTCCTAACTTGTCCCTGCCTTTTCACATTTCCTCTGATGCTTTAGATTTGGCTATTGGAGTAACTTTAGGACAAGAGGTAAATAAACAATACTATGCTATTTATTATATTAGTAAGAATTTGACTTTCGCTGAATTAAATTATACAGTTACATAGAAAGAGTTTTTAACTGTAATTTTTGCAATTAATAAGTTCAAGTACTGTATTACATGATATGAAGTATTTGTACATATTGATCATTATGCAATTAAATATTTGATGAACAATCCATTGACTAGTGGTAGAGTGACTAGGTGGTTACTATTATTGTAGGAATTTAATATTACTATTGTTGATAGACTAGGAAAATCTAATGTTGTAGCAGATTTTCTTTCCAAATTAGATAATCCTAGTGAAGCAACTCCTATTAATGATGATTTTCCGGATGAACATCTTCTTGCTATGTCAACATATTCTCCGTGGTTTGCTGACATTGCTAATTACTTGGTTACTGTGAAAACACCACCCCACTTGTCCGCTCGTGAAAAGCGGAATATTATTCAGAAAAGTGTTGCATACTCCTGGATTCAAGGAGATCTCTTTTACACTAGTCCAGATCTGATTATCCGTAGGTGTGTAAGAGAGGAGGAAGTGGTTGACATATTGAAAGCTGCTCATGATGAAGCTTGTGGAGGCCACTTCGCTGATAAGAAGACTGCATATAAAGTATTGCATGTTGGTTACTTTTGGCCTTCCTTGTTTAAGGATGCCAAATAGTATGTGAGATGATGTGATAGCTGTCAACGAATGGGTCGGCCTAATCAGACCAATGAAATGCCTTTATGCCCCCAAGTTATGATTGAGCCATTTCAAAAATGGGCTATTGATTTTATAGGGTTAATAAATCCAACGTCATTAAGTAAAAAGCATATCTTGGTTTGTACAGATTTTGTTACAAAATGGGTATAAGCTAAACCTGTTTCCTTTGCTACAGAAAAAGTTGTTTTTGATTTTCTTTTTACTGAAATCTTTACTAGATTTGGTGTGCCTAGAGAAATTGTTTCTGACAATGGTCCACAGTTTATTTCTAATCTGGTATAGGGTGTCATGGAGCAATACAAGATCCGATGGAGGAAACCCACACTGTATCACCACAAGAAAATGCCTAGGTGGAATCCACAAACAAAGTGATCGATTCCATTCTTACAAGGACAGTAAATATGCATCAGAAAGACTGGGCTGAAAGATTACCGTAAGCTTTGTGGGCATACAGAACCCCTTGGAGAAATAGCATGGGACATACACCATACGAGCTGGTATATGGAAAACAGGTTCTATTACCAATTGAATTCTAGATCAAAACTTTCGGAACTGTAGTTTAGTTAGGACTATATCTCTCTTAGGCACAACAACAGCATCTTCTCCAATTAAATGAGTTAGATGAATTTCGTAGGGATGTTGTTCAACAGAATATACTAATTTAGTAGCAACGCAAAAGATGGCGTGACAAGTCCATTCAGAAAAAGAAATTCCAACCAAGTGATTGGGTTCTCCTTTATGATTCTAGATTTAAAATTTTTAAAGGGAAATTCCATACACGTTGGATGGGACCTTATGAAGTGATCTGAGTATTCGAGAACAGAGCAGTAGAAGTTAAAACTATTGATGGACAAAATTCAGTATTCTTGGTAAATGGACACAGGTTAAAGAAGTATTTTCAGCCGATTACCAAGAAAGATTTTACACAGCAAGTCCAACAGCAATTCAGGACGGTAGTGGTGAATGGTAATACCAACCTTTTGAAAACATGAATTTTTCTTCTTCTTAAAAATAAAAAATAATAATAATAAGAAAAAACCAGCTTGTTGGCAGGAAGATCAAAAATTTCTAATAAAAATAAAATGTTACTTGATCTTTAGATATGTTAGCGACCACCAAGTAAAAGCAGGTTTAGCAGAACCAACCTTTATACAATTGGGGTAATTAGCATGGATATTTTTATTCAAGTAATGCTTAATTTTCGCTGCAGATATTTTTTCTTGCACCAGTGCAGGTAGACCTTCTAGAAAATTTTATGCCTTTCTTCATATTCCACTTTCGTAATATTCCTTCAGTTTTCTTCTTCAATCCCAAAATGATTAGCATTCCCATTTTCTTCTGAATTTACCCTATCCGTTTCGAAAAAACCCCACTTTACCCTTGAATTTTTTTCCCTATCCCACTTCTGCTTATTCCCTCTTGTGGTACCATTACTGGAATCCCTGTAACAGAATTCCTTCCCATTCTGAAATTTCCCTTTTCCCACTTCTTTGTTCCCTCATGAATTCATTGCAGGATCTCGCGCACAAAGAGCAAAAGGATATGCTCTGAAGCATCAAGAAAGGGCGAAGCAAATTTCCAGTGTAAGTTGAGGAAGCCATGTTGAAAGTCTAGCCTATATTTTATTTAAATTCCCTGTTCTTTTTTAGATATTATGCTTGCACTAGTGCAAACATGTTGTCCTATATGATAATGCAAGCAGAATGGTATCACCAGAATAACATAGTTTAAGCAGTGCAAGCAGCCCAGTGCAAGCATGCACGCTGTCAGAAGCATAGTACAATTTGTTCTTTTCATAGTATACATCATAGGAAAGTGGTCATCATGAAAATTTAGAAGAAGCCCCTTCACTTAGTCGATGAGTAATTGTGCTATCATATTAACTAGGAGAAAATTATTTCAAGTACAAAGGTGTTTTTAAGTTAAGAATCATGATCATTTTGTAATGAATGCTAAGTTATCTTTTTTGAATTATGAAGGACTATAGAAGTGTTTAACCATTTCTTGGATATAATTGCCCCTTTCTTCCATAATCCTAGATGTCCTTCACTCATCACGATTCCCTCAACTAGCCATTAAAACACCGCCGCAAGTACCAATCCAGCTTGATCTCAAAGATGCTGTGCATCCACAGCTATTTCAATGGAATGAATGGGTGATAAGATGGAAAGGATGCTGGACAGTTGGATATCTATCTATAAGAACCAATTTTCCGGGTGTTGCATGTAAAATTCTCGATTGTTCATAGCCATTAAGCAATGATGTCGCCTGTTCGAAGCGAACCCTTGTCTCTTAGTAGGGTAGAACAGACTGCTCTGTATCGCAATAGTCTTGCACTATTGTGAGACTAGGGCTTTCTTCAGTTCTTGCAAAAGTTTCATGGGCATGAAAGATAAGTGGCCTTATAGTTTGCTAGAAGTTTCAAAAATGGCCGAGTAAAAATTGGGCCTCTAAAAATTGAAGTTACAGAAGAGTTTGTAGCAGCAGTGATAGGCTTGGAAAATATTGGTGAGCAGTGGTTTAAAAATAAAAAAGCTAGAAAGCAAGTGATAGTAGCATTTTTTCATCGACAAGAAGATGAAGGTAGATTGGAAGGAAGGAGTTCTACGCAACGCCTTGCTGGGATAGTGGCAAGACCTCCTTTTCATCCTGCAAAAATTTGTAACCTGTGAGGGAAGGTACTCTCGCACTTTTGTATATCATTTTAGGATGTTGCAGCATTTTGAAGCCGCCGGGCACATCTGGTGGAGGATGAATTTCCCCTATTTTTTGCTTAAGAGCTTGGAAAAATGGCCAAAGGTGTGTGGGACGGACAGACAGACCAAGCCGACAAGAAGTTATATCACCACGACCTGATAAAAAATTTTGTCCAGAAACAACTAGAAGTTAAAGGCATGACCTAGGAGGCACTATTAAAACAACTACATAAAAAGACAGTTGTTGGAAAGGAGACAGAGGAGCCCGCTAGCACAAGCAAGGGCCAGAGTAAGGGGAGTCCTTCTTGCACCAGTGCAAAAAGGAAACGATCTGAAAAATCAAAAGAAGGAAGGGCCCCATATTCAAATAATAAGACAACTAGTGCACCTATTGAAGGGACTCCTTCTATGCCACCAGTACAGGCATAGACCCCCAAAGAAGACAACCTATTAGTCCTTGCGGACACAGCAAAATTTTCAAAGATCGAAGATGACACTCTATTGGCAGATTTCATTAAAAATCCCCAGAAAAAGAATAAAGAATCTAGTGCAAGCAAAGAACCACAGTCCCCACAGGACGTTGAACCCCCTTCTGCACCAGTGTAAGAAGGAGAACCAGTGCAAGAAGAAGAACCAGAAGAAGAAGAACCAAAAGAATAATTTCCTAATGTAACCATGAGGGATACTGAGGTCCCTAAGGAATACACAACTCCTATTGAGATAGAAAAAGAAAAATATTTGGTAACTTCTGCTGCTCGGGTAGTTGAACTAGAGCTTCAAGTGCAGAACTTAGAACAACTCATAGCTAAAGTGCAGGAGGATAAAGAACAAAGTAAAGAAGAATTAATTGAGGAGATCTAGAAAAAGAAAAGAGAAGTCAAAGTCTGGAAGTACCAAGCTGTGCAATGTTCCAAACGACCTAAAAAGGTGACAAAGAAATTAAAAAACATCAGAAAGAAGAACTCTAAAACAATGCAGGCTGATGTCAGTATGCCAGAGTAGGATTGAGCTGGAGTGCTGAAAGTTTTGAAGTTTTTTTGCAAAGGTAAAGAGTTGTGTGAGGACACACAACAACTTAGGTATCGGAGGATGTTAGCCCCCTAATCTGCTCTCATTTTTCCATTTTCCCCTTCCTAAATCGTAACCATTTACCATTGTTTTACCTTTCTTATACACCCTCATCTTGCACCAATCCAAGAATGGTGACATATTTCGTATAAACTTTATTTTTCATATTTTAAACTTAACTTAGCATTAATTAATCATTTATTGCATGATTTCTTACTTTTAATCACTCTTTGTAACTTATCGATATCACCAATGTTTATTTGGTAGTTAAGTACTTATCGTGACCGCTGATCCTAGTGCAGGATTGGATATTGCACCATTGCCAACACAACAGATCCGAACCTCCTTGATCATCGCCTCGTTTTGAGCAGCTTCAACCACGACAACAAGATCGATCCAAAGGTAGTTGAGATCGAATCACCTCGTTTTGAGCAGCTTCAACCATGACAGCAAGATCGATCCAAAGATAGTTGAGATCGAACCTTTGAAGAACGAAAGCTGGAGATTGGCTACAACCAATTTTTCTAACTGCCTAAGTTTAAAGGCCGAAAAGCTAAATTCTGTGTTGGTTATGTAATCGGTTGAATGATATATTTTGGCCTTTGTCCAAAGATCTATATAGAATGTAAATAGGACTAAGGGATTTTTTTGGATAGAATAGAGACACAACTAGAGAGGCAGTAACAGGTTGTTGTATTTTGTTATTGCCCAAATCTGGGTTGGACGATGTATTAACGCATGTACTTGCCTTAGTGAATTAATAAAAGGGAGTTCTGCTTCATGTTTTATAAATCACATTTATGTATTTGAGCTGATGAATTGATTAAAGTACTGAGAAACATTTTTATTTAAAAGGGAAATGCGTTGGTTGGCTATGGCCCAGCTAACCCAGCGCATTTACACCATTTCCTGTTTCCTGTAATTTGTGTTTATATTGTCAAGTGTGATTTAATTTCAAGCACATGCATTCCTGTTTGAGTGAAAGCAGATCCATTGTTTGAAGTAGCTAAATTTCCTTTCTTGCACTTGATTTCAGATTGGTTTTCCCCACCTGGTCCAAGCAGGAGAAATAAACCTACACCAGTGCACGTTGGTGTGATATTTAATTTTCTGCAGTTTTATTTGGTTGGATTTCCCCGCCTGGTCCAAGCAGGAGAAATAAACCTACACCAGTGCACATTAGTGTGATATTTCCTTTTCTATAGTTCTGTTTGGTTGGCTTTCCCCGCCTGGTCCAAGCAGGAGAAATGAACCTGCACCAGTGCATGTTGGTGTGATGCAACAAACCTTTTTAGTCTATTTTCTGTAATCTTCTTTCTTTCATTAAATACTTATGATAAGAAAAATGTATATGGATTTTTTCTTTATTCCTGCACTTTGTCAAGATCAGAAACATTCACTTTTTATGTCTGCAATTTGATTTAACATTATGATAGCACTTGCAATAATTAAGCACTCATTTTAAGAATTAAATGCTAAGTGCAATAAGCTCTAATCCGGTGCAATAACAAGTTTCTTGCCACGAGATCTGAGTGCTTTGAACTTGAAAAATTTAAAGCCCTTACAAGAAGTAAAAAGCATTTATTATAGACACCATTTATACCTTTGCATAAATCTCTGTTCTTGCACTAGCGCAAGCAGACTGCACTAGTACAGGACAGATTAGTGCAAGAAGGAAATCTCCAAAAGAGCAGGTTTAAGGGCCCATCTGATGAGACTGCTAAGTGTCTCTGCTAAAGAAAAACACACACTCAGTAGTTAGACAATAATTATCTAGAGTGACTTCCCCTTTATTTTTAATTCCCTCTTGCAAATGCATTCTTCCTTGTTCCAGTCTTAGATTATTTTGATGGTTCAAGTTGCCTTTTTCTCTCTTTTCAGTTTGATTCTGCAACCTTTCCTTTAAAGAAAGTAGGGATTTATATTAGAAATATTTATACCATCTCTGGCATTTTTTGTGCTTCATCTCTAAGTTTGCGAATCCCCTGGGTTGACAAATTAAGTGTTGAGGAGTTTTCTTAGGTGTAATTCTAACACCCAACAACGAAATTTTTTAGGGTGGTTGTAGCCACTAGAACACTTAGCGACACATTGGTAGAACTCCTGAATGGACCTTTTTTGTGAAAAGCAAGTCTAACACCTCCGGAAGTATTGTTCAGCTCTCGACCCATCTTAGCTTCACACTAGCTTGATTGTAAGATGTAGCATCTGCTAGACTCTTGGTCGATTGACACACATTCCAAGCCAAGGCAATGCAATTGTTTTGATTTGAGTTGAGGGGTACATAGTTGAAAAAGCGGTATAGTCTTCAGAGTCTTATTTTAATCTCTGGTGTCGCTCCACTACCAGCAAGCCTGGACAGTACCCTGATGGATTCACATAGGAACACAAGCATGGCTCCGCTACAAGCGAGCTTGGTCAGTACCTCGCCAAAGTTACTTGCATCACCTCCCAGCGCAGGAAGCCTTTCTCTTCTTTCTCCTTATTCATTTTTCATTTTGAATTTTTTACTTTTCATTTTTTTCATTTTTCACTGTGCATAGCACTTATTCATTTCAGTGGCGGAAAATGGATCCCGACTTATTGAGAGCAGAAGAGGTTGTTCTAGTAGAGAAGTAGTTTGTTGTATCTTTGATGTGCCTGTTAGGGTTTCCCCCCTTACCTTACTCTCCTTGAATGAGTTAACAAGGGTTAACTCAAAAAACAATCGACTAGTGAAGGTGACACTAGTTAGTGCCCAAGTGTTGTGTTTACACCAAGGTTCACTTCGAAGAGTATGTATCTTCCTTCGAAGTATCATGGACTAAAATTAATAATCTCATCATATAGAGGCAAGATGACAGATAACCAAGTAGTGATAGCCTTACAAGCCCTCTTTTACTTTACCCAACTCGCTTCAAGAGACATACGTGGTTTCATGCAAAACTAACCTATGAATGAAACAAGCGAATGAACTAACAATCAACAAAGAAAAGCAAGAGCAGAAGTGAAAATGAAAGCAAAGAAAGTAAAGAAATAGGCAAGAAAACAAACAAGAAAACAAAGCAAATAAGAAAACAAGCATGCAAGCAAACAACTCAAAGAAAACACTACTCCTACTCCTACACTAACGGTACATGGGCCTTATCATGTGAAGTGATACTTCCAATATAGACATCGGCACATTGGTAGACCCATGTTGGTGAAGGCTTGGTCTGCAAGCAACCTATTTGTGCAAACCAACAAGCAAGAAAGATATAACATTGAAGACAACCACACTTCGTGATTCAAAGTGCCCATGGGACATAAGTGAGTGCATGCGCATGATAAGTAGTCCGCAAAATTATCATGGTGCTGTGAAAATTTGAAGCATAAGCACATTGTTGACTGACATGCAAGCAAACAAAAGAAACAAAGATAACTTGTGTCACGCACGAGTGCTTGCAATGTAAGACTCCTCCAATGCATGAGCAATGGGATCGTGTAGTTCGAGTGGAGGAAGTAAAATATGAGTGTTGGATTGACTTGATTGAACACAAACGAGTGATGAGGAGCCTTGAGTGTTTGAAGAGTTTCCTGATCAGATGTGAAACGAACCTCAGGACAGTGAGGGCCTGACATACCCATCATCTTGGGCTAAAGTTCCTCGATAGTCTATGGGGTTTCGACTTCGTTTATAGATGGATCTTTGTAGACCAGTGGCTTAGACGGATTAACAATGAGTGAATTAACATCATGATCAAATGATGAGGTGAAGAGATCACACAACAAAGATCAGAAAATTTAGGATGTTGGTCGGCATCCTCATGGTTTGATGAATCACACAGAGGGGTAGATGAGGAGGGAGGATGTTCACCCTCTGCGTTTTCAGAAAAAGCAGATGAAACATAAAGTGGATTTCCAATGAATAATTGGTCTTCTCCATTGATGGATGATGGGCTAACATACGATGTGTCCTACAAAACATCAACAATGGGTGCATCCGTGGATGAAGATACACATGGAAAATCATGGATGGTAGGTTTACCAAAGAGGTTAGGAAAGAATAGAGGGGACTCAGACAGAAGGGAGTCATCCTTCACCGAGTGTTGATGTTCAAGCACCCACTCATATTGTTCATGAATGACAAAGTATGTTGGTTATGTAACACCAACACCATCAGTAGGTTGTTCCTCATTCACAACAAGTGAAGAGCTCTGAATGGACGAACACAAGACAACATCGTATGGAGGAACACCTGAGTACAAAGACAGAGGTCGAAGAAAAGAATGCATATGAGAACTCAAAGGAATCTCAACGAAATCTGCATGAAAATAGAGTGGATTGATGTTGGGAGAGTGTGAAGGATGAACAGGTGTGTGAGCATGATCCTCAACATCACTAGGTAGTAGTGGAGCTGTTGAATGAGAGGGAGGTAGATAGTCAATTGAGACAGTACCCACTCCCACATGAGATTGCGAAGCTCCATCAATGAAGAATGTTGAGTGGGGCTTGACACCAAGCTTCCTCTTGGGACGAGCAGATTTCTTAAGGCAATACTTGAACTGGTCCCAAGGATAATCAAATTTCATCTGGATCCTTGGAGCTTGAAACTACAAGCCATGGAAGCACTGCCAAAAATAAATAAGAGATTCATGCGGAGCCCTCCGTTGTTGTAACAGTTTTCGGTCAAGATGGTCTGGATGAAAATGATAGAATGTGTCTTCAATAAGATCACAGAAGTGCTCAAATGAGTGCAGAATGTCAGCCGGTAGGCTGAGCACCCAACGAAATGGAGATTCATGAAGTGTGTATGCAACCAGCAAACTGACCTATTCATCAGAAAACTCATCTTCCTCATAAATCATTAAAAGAAAGTTATATGAGTGCTTAGGCCACGCCATTGCGCCTTCACCATCATATGTGTGAGTGGAAAAGAGATCGAAAAGCTTCCCTGAGATTGAGACATCTTCACGATTCGAAAAACACATTGGGGGAAGAAGAGTGAAAGACTCCATGAAAGATACACAAAGATTCAAAACTAGATGAGAGGACACAAATTGTCATCACACCCTCCTTCTAGTTCAAGAAATGTTCACTGTGATGGACCCACCAACATTTCAAGGGGATCTCCCTGGTAAGAAGTCCCAATTAGACCTCAGACGATTTGGTGTAGGAGTCCCAGCAGTGGGTCATAAGGTAATGCCTTGAACATGGTCTCGCACAAAGGCAAGTAGAATAACTCTATTAGCAGCAAGAGTGTGGCTGATGCAGTGAATCAAGGAAGGTGTATGAGAGGTTCCAACACTTCTAAGGGGGAAGGAGGTGAATGTGAATTCCAAGTTGAAAGGGATTAGTCCCAATTTGGTTAGGAACACACAACACAATGGACATGCACAACTTTCGGTGGAGTAGTCCACTCGGATGTGACAATCACATCATATAAGGTAAGATAACACGTATAACACTCATGAATCAATTCAAGACAAGTGTGATAGTTGTTATGGCAAGGTTAAAGTGAAAGGTTTGGCTGATGTCCAGTAGAGTAGTCGATACAGACGGTGACAACATTAACAACGAATGTAACACATTAACAACAAGATTCATATAATTGCATGTGAATCAGTTCATACACAAGTACATAAGTTAAACAACACATATCATTAAAGCAATTGGAGTAGTCAAAGTACAACAACAACATATACATGAAAATGTGATGGCTCTTATTATATAAAGAAGTGTAAGTCACAATCATACAATATATCCATGTAAACCTACTAGCCCCAACAGTGGAATGTTACAGCCATATCTACCTGATCCTCTTAAGAGATGTACTAGCTTCGTGTAGTGGAGAAGCCATGGCGCATTACAGTATTGTCCAAGCCGTCTTCAAAATAGTCTTAGTATATGCTTGGCTGACCAAAAGCCTATACAATGAGTTATGAGGGGCTATTTATAGAAAAGGGTGGGGTGACCCTTGACATTCCCCTTTGTAACAATTCAACTACCCTCATGACTCTTCACCTACTCTATGATTTTTACATCCAACCATTGACACTTGACTTACTCTTGACATGACTCAACGTTACAATGCACATGTACTCATGTGAGACAACATGGCTTGAGCAAGCCTTGCAAGACATGAGTGACACATAGTCCGCTATGATGAGACCAACCCTTTGACAAGATTGTGTTGCTGAAGGTGGTGAGATGATGCCAAGCTTGGTCATCTATGATGGTGTGCATGCATCACATGGTGACATCTTGCTGGAGCGAACTCTGCCTCTGTTGCAACTGGTGCATTGGTTCAGCCCCTTCATCCAACTCGTATGCTAACATTCTCATGGTATTCTTGGGTATAGTCAAACTGACAATACACTAATGCATAATGTCCGTACTGATCTTCAAGTGTGTGTTGGTGGTCATGTGCATCAACTTGTCGAAGTACATGTTCAACCATAGTTGGAATTACTTCTTGTCTTCGCCTTGGTGTGTGTGTTGAATGGGTTGGATTGCATGCGTGCACTCAACGACATGCATGATGCTGAATCCCTTGCATGTGATCAACAAAATTGCTCACCATGTATGATTTGTGTCAGCTACTAGCATAGATCCGTAGCTCGTATAGGCACAGTTTCATCCATGAGTGCATGTTGTGCCTACTGTTGTTCATGTTCTTGTTGTAACTCATTCATCTGTCTGTGTAGCTTCATGTTCTTCCTGAGCTATTGCTTCAACACATGCAACTCCTTCTTTCTTCCATCTTCTTCCTTCGTGTAATCTTCATGTCATGCCATCACTTCAATGCCAAAGTCTCCAAAGTTGTTTTCATCATCAATGGACCTTCTTGAGCTTGCAACCTTGTTCCTCCTCCGTGTTGTTAACAACCCTCCTCTTGCATTCATTGCATTTGGTATGTTGTCTTCAGCTACTGTTCACAATGTTTCTTGTTGTGATGCTACTGCTCTCATATCTTGATGTCCTTGCCAACTAACAACTTGATGTATTCATGGGTAGACAAGCCCATGGACACTTGATAGACTGCATCCCCAAGTGTGCTTTGAACAGTGTCTTCCTCTCTGCTCTCCTGGAAACCATTGTACCTATACTTTTGAGAGGTAGATGAACACCTGGGATACCTGGAGACATGGAAATACTCATGAAAAGCAATCTATTAGTCAAAAACCAAAATGAACATGAGAACTCACTTGCAACATACCTGGGTGAATGATCATGAAGGTTGCACAATTTCAGCTAGGAGGTCGGGAGACCAACTGCTATGACTGCAAAAGGCACAGTCTAGGCTGCTGGGAGACTGAATGACCACTAGAACTGTGCAATGCACAGTCCAATACGGTTGCTGACTATTGGGATTCCGCAATGTGTAATTCTAACTCGGAAGGATTGCTGGCCCAGGGAGATATTTGTGCAATTTCTTAGGCCAAGAATCCGCTGTCCTCCAGAAATGCGTAAAACAGTCCTAGAGGCCAATGCTAGGTAGGAATGTCCAAATATGGAGAGGAAGGTGTCCCTTCCCTCCCAGATTGTGCAATGTAGCCTTGGTGAAGGCAGAGTCTGGGGCAAGGTTGGCCCAACTCGCCGACGGGAAACTGAAATCAACTAAGACACTAAATGTATGGCGACACTAATTGATAGAAGAAGTGATTGACAATGCATGCAAAACATGAATGAAATTTTTAGCATGTAGATCAACATTCATGTGGTTGAGGTAGTTCACTGGTTGGGCGAACGTTTGTGCAAAACGGTTTCATGCATGCGACAACAGTGAGATAGCAACAAAAACTAAAACAGAGATAGGAAAAGCTAGTATATGTGTAAATGACAACAAGAATCCAAAGAAATCAATAAAAAATTACTGCCACAAGTGAAAACACAAAAAGTGACAGAAATGTAGCACAAGGCATGGGAAGTAGGCTTACCCCAAAACAATTGAGTTGAATGTGCCAACTGCTCCTAGATGTGATGTTGGATGTTAGAGCTGCAAGATTGATGTGAGGAATGATCTCTGCAGCATCCGTTTGATGAGTTTTGATAACATCGAGGTTGTGACATGGATGCCATAAATCTAGGGGAAGCGACACTTCATGGGAGGTTTCAAAATTTCTCCTTGCATGTAACCTCCAACTGCTAAACATAGATCCTAGAAACAAGGGATGGATTTGCGTGGTACCTTGGGAGAAAAAACCCATGAATGTAAGTCTATTTTGCTCAGTTCCAGAGGGATTGGTCAACTTAGCTACACATACAAGAGACTGCTTGACTGTTGGAGAAAAGATGCACATTTCTGACTGGGAGTTGGGTTTACTATCCAAGAGGTTGGCGCAATTTCTGGGAAGAGTAGCTAACTACTGTCTAGATTTGCACAAATCCTAGGCTGAAAAACCTGCTACTGGGAAAATTTATGCAAATCCTGCTGGGAGGGTTGGTTGGCAGGATTGCACAATCCTAGAGCCGAGTAGGCTGTCAGAGAGGATTGCAAAATTCCTAGAGGGAAAGTTGGTTTCTCTCCAGAAATGTGCAATTTTCAAGGGGAAGATGCTCAGCCTGTAGTTGGACCAAGTTTGGGTGAACAACCTATGAGGGGATGGATAAACCATGATCAATAGGCTACCTTTGTGTGAGGAAAAAACTTGAAGATTGAGTACTTGACGAAGCAAGACACAATGATGTGTAAGGTTGGTAGGGAGGCTCCAAAATGGGCTAAGGAAAAAAATTGGAGGGTGGTTGTAGCTACTACAACACTAGGGTAATGGCCCTTTTGACACTGAACGTCAAAGGATAGAAGGTCTCGTTACGAGCCAACCTATTCACTTTGTTATGATCCGGTGAGTGGCATTGTTACTATCTGGTCATCATGCCAGAACAATGGCTTTTTGAGGAAAATCATGTTATAACTAAAAGTCAAGGATACTGGCTCATCTAAGGGTTAAAAAGTAACCTTGTCAAGGCTATGGATGCCTGTTGGTAGTAGTGGCTTTGCCTATGGTATTCGAGTATAATTTGAACTACAATCTCTTTACTATGCCATTAGGATTTCTTTATTAAACAAAGTAGGGAGAAATCACCTTTGCTAAGTGTGTATATTTTTAACTAACTCATATGGGTGGCATATTTATATCATATGAACACATCAACATTTTCTATTTACCTGACATAAGCAGTAATAATTTTCAAAAAATACGCTGTCAGAATTTGTTATGCATTCCCCAGAAGGAAAATCTTTTCTCATGATATATATATATCTCGCATGCTTTAATGATTACGATATTTTCTAACCAGTCATACGACCATGCATTTACTACATTTAATTTTCCCCATGTGGTTGATCTGACTGATTCCCATTGTATTGATGACTTTGTATATCTCCCTTTTTTCCCACACTTATTAGGTCGTGGTCGAACTTTTTCCGATTGGAGGGGTAAGGCCATACTCAACATTGATTTGTTAGGATATAATTAGTAACAAGGATAAATTTAAAGATGGAAAATTTTCTTGAAGTTTAAAAACATTCGCAAATCTCACTAATCACTAATATGCAAACTATAAAATGTTTATTGATATATTTGTAAACTTATTCAAATTTATAATGATTCTATATATAGTCTCTATATAATGTTGGCGATTTTTAAGATAAAATAATTTTATATTCTAAAATTTGGGCGAATCATCTTTTATAAAAAATTGAAATTGTTGAATATTTTTGGTGGAAAAATCATGGAAAATTAGCCCACTCGGTGAATATTAGCCCTTAAAATTTTCCATGATTAGCAAATATTTCATGTTAAGCTTTCTTTGTCTATACTTCTACATGTAACATAACATATGTTGTTTCATCAAAAGAATTTTGGGATTCAATAGTCTTGCATGTATAATTACAACTGTTCTCATAAAAATAACAAATATGGGTGGAAACTCCATCCACGACGACCCTAGATTGCTACAAATCACTAAGAAGGCTAGTGGAATTCTAGAAGGTGTAGGTTGGGCACACTATCTTACTCGGTTGTAGGGGTTTAATAATGACATAGCTTTGGAATTCTTGCAGAATTTATAGAATGAGTGAACAATAGTTAAAGGAAGGCCCATAACATTTACTGAAGTAACACTGGCAGAGGTCACAAGCCTTCCTACCAAGGGAATGAAATGGGTGGAAAAGCATACAACACTCCAAGAAGTTGTGGAATTATTTACAGACCCTGGCGAGGAATTAGTTCGAAAAGGAAAAGGTATTCACCCCGCATATCTGAGTGAGCCATGGCGAGAATTGGATAGAGTAATTTAGAAATATATTACATTCAACAATTGGTAAGAACTCAGCATCTCAAATTGCTAGCAACTTTAAAACAAAATATAGTAAGCAATTTTCCATTTTTCTTGAACTTTTTATTACATGAAGTTGCTAGTAGAGTGAGAAAAGCCACAAACCTCCATGATATAGTCATCCATCATGGCTTGATTAAATTGGTAGTTAGGAGGGAATTGACTTAGTTGCAGTTAACTTGGGACAATTTTATAAGTCCTAATGTACCATCCCCGGAAGGAATCCCTAAAAATGACCAGCTGAAAACAGACGTTGACCAACCTGAATGGGGTAATGATCAGATGGAGGAAGAAAATCAGGCCATAGAAATACAAGCTCCAAAGAGGAAACAAAAGAGAGTAGCTTCGGTATTGATATATTTTCCTGTTAAACGGAGACGATCTAACCGAATAAGCCAACGAAGAAACATTACTAAGCTCAAAGAAGAGGTAGGACCATCCCATGGATCCCTGGTCAGTAAACAAACCGATTTTCCTCAAGATTTTGAGGAAGAAGTGGCTCACGTTTTAGAGAATTTGGGGACTCATTCTGAGGAGATGGGTCATTTTGAAAACCATTGAAACAAACCCACACTTCTACCCCTTCCACTTCTACTTACAGTTCTCATCACACAGAGATATTTCCTTCTTCAGAAGACACTAGAGATATACATGAATTAGAAGAGCCAATTTTTTTTGCAGCAGAAAACCAGGAGTCAGAAGCTAATTCAAGTGACACAATTCCACTTGAACAAGACCCTGGAAATCTTGAAACTTCTCCTATTTTTGAAAATTTTGTTGTTGTTCCTTCTTTATCAATAGAGAAACCCACTAAAAGAGCAAAGAAAAAGGATAATCATAAGTTGAAGTTGTTAAGTCAGGAAAATAAGAAATCAAGGAAGAAAATCAAACAACTCAGGAAATGGCTAAAATATTCTAGGAAAGCTTATATGAAAAGAGTGGAACTTAAAACAATGGGGACTCAGAGTGAGAATTTTCTCAACTCCATTGGAACATAGACTGAAGATATTGGTACTAGTCTAGTAGGGACTCAAACTGAAGAAACTTGTAACAGAGTTGCTGAAATTCAAACAAAGGATATTTGTGCTAATTTTGCAGAGACACAAATAGGTCTTTGTTTTTCTATGACATCAATGGAAGTAGCCATTAAGACAGATCCGGTATCTACTTGCAGTGAGTCTACTCAGACTAAGGTTATGCCTCTTTATTCACCTTTGGTAACAGATGCTATTATCTGGAAATTGCAAATGGAATTAGAAAAATCCTAGCAAACTCTAACGCAATATCAAGATAAAGTTGTGCCCTGGGGAAAGTACCAGGAATTATTGAAAAAAATCAATAAGTTGACTATCACAAAAGATGAGACACATGTCAATCTTAGAGAAGAATGAAAGAAAGTGGAGGAAACACAAGCTCAGCTTCAAAAATCTTTGGAGAAAATCAAGACAATTTGTTTTACTTATTCATATGCACTAGCATGCAGATCTCCTGCTAAGAATTATGCACTATTCTTGCTTGAGATCTACTTTTTGTTAAAGGTTAAAGCTATTAAATGTAATCAATCCTCTGAACTTAACTCCATCCCTAATTTTATTACTGTTTTCAAGCGTAAGACAAAGATGTGAAATATTTCTTTGTGAGTTATATTTGCACAATTTCTTCCTGAAGGATGAAAGGGATGGCAATCCCAACCCTTTCAACGAAGATGTACAGTTTCAATCCTTCATACCTTTTACCAAGAATCAGATCAAGTGGTACAAGGCCTATATTGTCTTCCAGAAAAGAGAAAATGGATTATATCTTTGGGTTAGAGGTGAACCTACAAGCCCCCTTCGAACCCTTATACAACATAAAAGGTTTATGGAACAAGAAGTGGTTGTGCCTACTTTAGCCCCTATCCATAAAGACACTATAAAGCCAAGCCTTGAGTATATTGAGGAAATCAGGGAAGAAGCCCTCCAGGCTGCAAAACAGAGGTGGTGTGCATCCTCCAATGAGGTTAAAAATTGGGAACCCTTTAGCTACATGAATTTTAAAGCAGCTACTGCTAGATTTGTACGTTACAACATCGTAATCATGAACAAGGGTCCCACTTGGATTGGATTCTGTTACAGAAGTCCTGTTATTTGGTATCCGCCAGATGGAGATTATTGTGACCATGAGCTATTTGAAATATTTGAAGCTTGACATTTTGCAGTACTTTGAGATAAAAATGGCTTCTGGATTTATCAAGAAGAAACTTATCCTGCATATTCCTTGACTCTGTTGCATCTTAATTATCTTATTGCATGAGGATTTCCAAAATGGTAAGATGGCGAGTATGTTGGGACGAGGAAAAGGTATGATTTTCCTCCTTATTTACTTGGTTAATAACATGTTTTCAATAAATTTTCTTTTATCCTAAGGATGTTTTAGAGGAAAGAATAATGAAAAAGAACTTTCAAATGATTCATATAATTTTAGTGCTATAAGTCTTAAATTTTGCTAATTTCACTGTAGGATGACTGAATTGGACAAATTTTGTTGCTTCGGATAAGACAACAGAGACAAGAAAATAAAAGTTCGTTACTTCAATTACGTTGGCCAAACTAAGAACAGACAACAAGATTTGGAAATGCTGCTAAAGATCCGATAATTAGGTCGAGAAATCCTGAGGATATTCCGATTGTCAGGATAAGCTCCAATTTACTAAGCATTCCTAAGGAAATAAATAACACCAGTAAATAGAGAACAAATGGGACTTTACTTTTCTTTTTTTTCCTACAGTAAGACTGTGAGCCATAATTCAGCCTTAAAGGTTGCAAACATCTTTGTAATCTATTTTGACACTTGATGAATAAGTGAAGGTTTCACATTAAATCTGTGCATTGAGTTTTTATGATAGTCCCTTCTAAAGACTTTGGGCCCAGTCACTAGAAGATAAACTTCTTGACCATATCATTTTATTTACCTTCTTTGTTTATATTTGATTTATTGTTCTCCTTATAATCTGAGGTAGATTAAGCCTTATATTTAATTTTTTGTTCCCTTTTTGAATTTACTTCTTGTGATTATAGGTCTTACACATTTAGTTATTTCGAGTTTTGGAATGCTTTCAATTATTGGCATGGTTTAATTAGTTTCCTTTTATATGCATGATCTAGCAAAAGCTCTATGAATTCGTTTATTGAACTTAGCTTAATTCCCTTTCTGCATTTGAATCCTAGATTAATATTCTTGTCTAAATTTGATTTTAGATTAATCTATTTCTCCAAGTGTGAACCATAGATTAATATCCTTTCGGAATTTGAATTTACAAGTCAATGATTACTTAGTGATTAAGCTATTTCTATAACGATTGGTCAATATTTAGGAATAGTTAATTACATTTCAAACTCTGATATTTTATCGCACAAATAGTGCCAACAACATTGAAATAGAAAAATGAATCATAGGTTGCTCAAGAGGAGGTAATGGAATGTCAACATTAAAATCCAAATTATTCCATTCCATGTCTGAGGTCATGCTTCAATTATGGTCAATAATTGAACATGGAATATTTAAGGTTTCATTCAATTTAATAACAATAACCCTTGTTCTAGAGAGACTCCCTTGTTGGCTTGTTCATTTGCCACCTAGTTGTTCTTTCTTTTCACATGATAAAATTTAGAATCTTCGAGTTTATTTAGGAGTATCCCTATCCACTAAAGAGTAGGGGATAGTTCTGATTCCTTTTTATGCTTGATCTTGATACACCCTTGAATAACGATAATTCAAACTCCAACTATACTTATTTGACACAATCCCTTTGAGATAACAATATTTAATTCTTTCCAAAGAGATACCACTTCAACTTGAATATTTGAAGTGTTTCCCAATCCCCAAGTATACCTTGTCTCTGTTTCTCAGTCGGAGTTGTACAACACCCCTCCCGCTCTTGCCTCCCCCAAAAACCCAAGCTATTACTATTATAAAGCCTTGAGATTAATATTCTAAATCCACGAGATTAATATTATAAACCCAATGGATTAATAAACCTAAGGGATGAATATTATAAACCCAAGGGGTTATTAAGATTGCAAAACTCAATGGATTGATTAAACTAAGGGATTAATATTATAAACCCAAGGGATAAAAAAAACACAAAGAATTAATATTTTAAACCCAAGGTATTAATAAACCAAATTGATTAATAATATAAACCATTGGGATTAACCCCGGGGATTAATATTATAAATGTAAGAGATTAGTAAACCTAAAGGACTAACATTATAAACCAAAGGGATAAAAATTATAAACCCGATAGATTAATATTATTAACCCTTAACATTAATTTTATAAAACCAAGTGATTAATAAAACCAAGGGATTATTAATATTATAAACCCAATGGATTAATAAACCAAAGTGATTAATATTATAAAGCCTTGGGATTGATACTATAAACCTAAGCAAATATGATAGACCCTTCGGATTAATATTATAAACCCAACGGATTAATAAAAACAAGGGATTAATATTTTAAACCCAAGGTATTAATAAACCTAAGTGATTAACATTATAAACCCAAGGGATTAATAAATTCAGGAAATTAATTTTATAAACCAAAGGGATTAATATTATAAACCCAAGGGATTAATAAAACTAATGGATCAATATTATAAATCCACAAGATTAATATTATAAAATCAACGGATTAATAAACCCAAGGGATTATTTTCCATGAGGTCCTCGATAGATGGTGATCAAGTGCTCTGTTAAGGCACTCTTTGATGTGAAGTCACTCGTTTAATTCCATGCCCTGATTGGGTATATTGGACATGATGAAGATGTAATCCTGCCAAGCTTACAAAAAAAAATATCGAAGGGATTCATAATATGATAAACTCAAGGGATTAATATGATAAACACAACGGATTAAAATTATAAGCCCAGGCGATTAATATTACAAATTTAAGGGATTAATAAACCCAAGGGAATACCATTATACCTTGGGATTTATAGTATAAACCCAATGGGTTAATATTATAAGCACAAGGTATTAATAAACCTAAGGGATAAGAACAAAACTGAGGGATTAATAAACCCAAAGGACATTTATTTTAAGAAGCGGGTATTTTGGACATTATAATAAACTCGCTTGAAGGCTAGATCCTTGTAAAACATGTGCAAAAAATTCTCCAACTATTGTACAAAATTCCCAGAACATTACATCATGGATATACCCTAGACTGTATACTATCATTTCTGAAAATATTACATGCATAGACTCTCCAAAAATCACCATTAAATATTGCATATTGACATAATGTAGGAAAAAAGCTAAGAATTTTTAAAACTACATATCCTCCGTGGAAGGAGCTACCTGGACTCCAATTGCCTCCTCATTGATCTTCTCTTGGTTCTTCCCTGGAACACCAACACCAACACCGATGCTATTATCGTCCTCCATCTATTCCAAAATCACGAACTGCTCCTAGTTGCCTTCATTCACCGTGTTTCGTACCACTATGTCATTCTCTTCAATTAACCTCCCCAAATTATCAGCCCTAAACTCAAGAATTTTGGATGCTAGCTATAGGCAATCCAATTTTAACTCTAATAGACCCAACTGATGAGAGAGGACCTCATTACGAGCCCTAGATTCTATCATGAGCATATCTACTATAAATTCCTCCTGCCACATTTACCCACTTTTACTGGCCTGACGAGTCAAACATGAGTTGAGGGCTACTATGACATGACTCAACCTCCTAAGTATAGTTAAGGAAGAAGAATCAACAAAATAGAACCTTACTCACCTTTCTCGGGAACTACAGGACACCTAGGAAACAAACAACTACTTCCATTGCCCAAACCCTGAGTTGGAATGATTTTTCAGTCACCTGGGTTCGCAACTGCATGCATGACAAGGTCTCTATGTGGTTGAGGGCCTCCAACTGCATGCAAAATCCTACCAGGTAATGGTTGTGACCTAAATTCTTTAGTTGAAAGGGTGCAGTCCTAGATTCTTAGCCTAAATTCCAGGTCATCCTCTAGACCGCTACTGAGAACTCAGTGAGATTGTCTAGAATGATAAATAACATTAGGAAAAATCCACTCATATATAAATTGATCAAATACTTGACCTAACTAGACCTAACCATGAAATTCATTTCGTCAAACATATTGCGAACATGTAATCTATAGGTCTTGAATGCATATAGGAACATAGGGGTTTTATACTTATCTGAGAATCATCAAGAAGGTTTAATTCCCTCTCATAATAGCTTCAATAACATTTGTTATCTCATGCATTCAATAACCATTCCTCAACTAATTAAAACATGTTAAGAGTTGTAACTAGAACCTGCTATGAAACCATGCTTATAACCAACATATACCTAGACTGATAACCATGATAGAACATCTATTAAAGCCACATAATAAAAAACACAAGTACTCATGAAATACAATAGGAAAAGAAATCATATTAACATATGCAGAAGCCAACCAAGTCAGGTAATTCCACATACCACCGAACTATAGATTGAGCTGAACCAAATCTTTCTTTCAGCCAATCACACCTGTGTCATATTCAAAGCATGAATGCAGCAGTGAAGACATAAGAAACTAGGGCTTCTTAGAGATTAAACCACCTCGACCCTCATTCTCCCGCGATCTCACCAAAACCCATTAAGAGATCACATAAGAAAAATGATGCATAAAAACCAAGGCTTCCTAGAGATTAAACCACCTCGACCCTCGAGCTTTAACATAATCCCGCCAAAACCGGTCAAGGGATTAATAGGCCCAAAACAAGCTTGGATGCCTCATAATTTCTTCACCAATAGGATTTACCGCAATCCTACCAAAACCAATCAAGGAATTCCTAGGCCCTATTGGAATTTTCCTGAGACCATCTCACTTGGTTCCAAAACAACTTGGCAAACCAAATATCAACCAACTATTTTAATTCCATCACACCATGGCTATCCGAAAATTGAAAGGAAAGGCTAAAATAGTTGTCACACTTGGAAAAACCCATGCTAATGACAACAATAGAACCAAATACACACATGCATGTACCATGCATCCACAAACCAGCTAGGAAATCACACATGCAACTTGTTACCTACAAGTATTCTTGTTGAAGTTGGTTGATCCAAATTTTCCTTGCTTGTCCTTTTCTTTACTTTTCCTTCTTGTCCTTAATTTTCTTTCCTTTTTTCCAATGCTAGAGTGCTCCAATAATTCTCTAAGTTTCCATGAATATGAGAGAGAGAATAGAAGAGAGCTCCAAGCTAAAATTGAGAAAAGGTTAACCAGAAAAAAATTCAACTGACAAAAGCTATGACCTAATCCTTAGAAGCCTTTTTATCATTGAGGCCTCTATTTTCTTCATTTTCCTCTATCTTTTCTTCAATTTCCTCCTCATGCAAAGATGTGACCCTTCATCTCCCTTTTCTCCTATTTTTCTTTATTTTCATAGATAAAATGTCAATTAATGCCTCTTTGCATTTGCCAATGCCTGTGCCAATTTCCCTTCACCATAATAAACTGAATGAACACCCATTAGGATGTTTTTCCCAACATTCAACTTGGAATACATGTCCCATGAATTTGGTCTTATTTTTCCTTTAGTAACTTTATTACATGAACTTTTAACCTGAGGTTGTTACATCTACATTGTGCAGAATCAGGGTAATTATAAAATCCATCACCCCTTCCATCTTGGTCATCAGGATGTCAAGCTCCTCCTCTTCTTCTCCTAATTTGTTCTCCATATCTATCAATGTCACCTGAAATTTTTGACACAACAAGATGAGAAATTATATGGACTTTTCATTTCTTTCATGTGTTCCATATATACTACCAAGTGGTCCTTCCTGACCATATTCTTGTAACTTGCAACATTGATGTATAATGTATTTTCCAAGGCCACTTGCATCATATCCATTAAGTGAAATGCATAATCACAACCAATTTTGATGTAGTACCCATCGCCAAACTGATATTTTGGTGCAAAGAGTAAGAAATCACACATTTGAACTGCCCCATATATCAAATCCTCTTTGTTCCAACTACCCAGTGCTTGTTTCGATCTCACGTCATCGCTCTAGGTGGCCAAAACAACATGATTTTCCATATCATAATGACACCAATCCATTATCTTAATTAATGTAGTGCTTAAGTTGAGAAGCTATAGCATTAATATAGCAATCTAACTCAATTTCCTATCCTTAATGTGCCTCTATAAACAAACCATTTTTTATTCCTTGCGTAACATTAACGAATTTACTTATATATTGGATCCTCATTTTCCACCCTTGATTCTCCTTGTTTTAATTGCACCGTTGATTGGCCATGGTATCTACCTCTACATTGACATTCCTTATTATATGATAAAATTCTATTTTATCAAATTGATCTACCAACAACTTGATTCGATGAGAAATTGGAGGTAGATATTAAACATCTTTTTCTAGGAAACTAATCACTTGTTGGTTTACTATCTTGGAGTCTCCAAAGGCAAGTGTCTAAACCCTTTGGAGTAGGAAAATTCCAAACCTTACCATAATGCTAGGTACTCCACCTATTTTTTTGTTAATAAACCTGGGCCCTAGGTGAATTTCAATACTCTTTCTTCATCGAGGCGAAAAACAACCCCTCCAACACTTGTCTCCTCGAATAAATCCAAGGGATTTATTAATATTATGAACTCAAGGGATTAACATTATAAATGCTTGGGATTAATATTGTAAATCCAAGGGATTAATAAACCCAACAGATTAACATTATAAACCCAAGGGATTATTAATATTATAAACCCAAGGGATTAATATTATAAACCTTTGGGATTAATGTTATAAAGACAAGGGATTAATAAACACAAGGGATTATTAATATTATAAACCCTTGTGATTAATATGATAAACACAAGGCATTAATATTAAAAACCAAAGGGATTAATAATCATTTTTTCTAAATAAGCGGGTATTTTTGGCATTATAATAAACTACTTTGAAAGCCATAACCTTGTATAATGCATCCAAAACAAATTCAGCTATTGTCCAAAATCCCTGCAGCATTACATCATGAATATCCCTTGGAATACATATTACTATTCTAAAAATATTGCATCCACAGACTCTCCAAAAAATGCAATTAAATATTGCATGTCACTATAACGTAACAAAAATACTAAGGATCTTTAAAAATACAGATCCTCCATGGAAAGAGCGACCTGGTATCTAATTTTCTCCTCATTGAGCTGCCCTTGGTTGTTTCCTAGGATGCCAACATCGACGCTATTATTGTCCTCCATCTGCTTCACAATCACGATTTGCTCCCATTTGCCTCCATTCACTGGGTTGGGTGTTGTTATGCCATTTTCTTCTACAACCCTCCCCAAATTATCAACCCAAAAATAAATAATTTTGGATGTGATTTGTCGGTGATCTAGTTCTTATTCCAATAGGCCTAACCAATGAGAGAGTAACTCATTATGATCCCTAGATTCTTCCATGAAGTTCTTTGCATTTAGCGAAATCAGGGTAATTATAAAATCCACATCCCCTACCATCCTGGCCATAAGGACACTGAATTCCTCCTCTGCTTCTCCTAGGTTTCGCTCCATATCTATCAATGTGCCCCGAAATTGTTGACAAAAAAAGATGAGAAATTGTATGGATTTTTCACTACTTTCATGCTCGCACAAACACTCCATATATATATCCAATAAATCCTTATCAAACACATTCTCGTAACTTGCAGCATTGATGTTTACTATGTTTGCCAAGGCCACTTGGATCGAATCCATTAAGTGAAATGCACAATCCCAACCAATTTCAACATTGTTCCGATCGCCAAATTAATATTCTGGTGCAAAGGAAGAAATCACACATTTGAATAGCCCCATATATCAAGCCCTCTTCATTCCAACTATCCAATGCATGTTTCAATCTCATTTCATTACTCCAGGGGGCCAGAAAAACATGACTCTCCATATGAAATTGATGCAACTCCGTTATCTTAATTAATGTAGCACTTAGGTCGAAAAGGTCTAATGTTAATATAATGATCTAAATCCATTTCCTATGCTTAATATGCCTCGATAAACAAATCATTTTTTATTTCTTCCGCAACATTAATGAATTGACTTGTGTATTGAATCCTCATTTTCCACCCTTAATTCTCGTAGTTTTAATATCACCCCTTGATTGGAGATGGCATCCTCCTATACATTGAGATTCCTTCTGATATGATCAAATTCTATTTTATCAAATTCATCTACCAACAACTTTATTTGATGCAAGACTAGGGGTAGATATTGATAGTCTTTTTCTCATCATTTAATCACTGGTTGGATTACTATCTTGGAGTCTCCAAAGATCATTAAGTGTCTAAGCCCTCTGATGAAGGCTAATTCCAAACCTTGCCATAATGCTAGGTACTCCACCTGATTTTTTTTTGACACACCACGGCCCTAGGTGAATTTCAACACTTATTCTTCATCGAGGAAAAAAAACAACCCCTCTTGCTCCTGCCTCCCTAGAGGAGATTAATATTATAAACCCTTAGGATTTATATTATAAACCCAAGGGATTAATATTTTAAACCCAAGGGATTATTATTATAAACCCAATGAATTAACATTATAAACCCAAGGTTGACCAAACATGACCATGGTTGGTCACAATAAACCATGGTCGACCAAAATCGACCATGGTTGACCAAAATCAACCATGGTTTTCTATGCTTGACCAAAAATAACCATGGTTTATCATGGTTGACCATAACTAGTTATAGAGACTTTGGGCATGCTTGACCATAGTTGACTATGAATGTTAATGGTTCACAATAGAGACATTGATTGACCATTATGACCTTGCTTGGTGATGGTTTACCATGGTTGACCATGGTTGACCATGGTTGATCATGGTTGAACATGGTTGATCATGGTTGACATTAATTGACCAAAGTTTACCATGGTTGACCATAGTTGACACCCGTTGACCATGGCTTCTCATGGTTGACAAAAAAGACATTGACCATGGTTGACTAAAGTTAATCATGGTTGACCATAGAGACATTAATTGACTAGTATGACCATGCTTTATGATGGTTGACCATGGTTGTTCATTGTCGAACATTGCTAACCAAATTCAACCAAAGATAACTTGATCATGGTTTATTAGAGATTAATATTATAAACCTAAGGGATTAAGATTATAAGCCCAAGGTTAACCAAATATGACCATGATTGAATGTATTTAAGCATAGAGACCTTGATCATGGTTGACCATGGTTGACCATGGTTGATCATGGTTGGCCATAATAAACCATGGTTGGCTAAAACCAACCATGCTTGACCATGGTTAACCATAAACAATAATGGTTGGTCATGGTTGACCATGTTTGACCATGGATAATTATAAAGACATTGACCATGGTTGACCATAGTTGACCATGATCATGGTTGACAATAGAGACATTGATTGACCATTATGACCTTTCTTGGTGATGGTTTATAATGGATGAGCATTGTTGTTCATGGTTGATATTGATAAACCATAATTGACCATGGTTGACCATATTCAACGACGATAGAGAATTGAATGTTCTAGGTTGGCTTTGTTTGACCAAAGATTACCATGGTTGATCACGGTTTACCATATTCAACCATAGAGATGTTGATCATGGTTCACCATGGTCAATCATGGTTAACCATGGTTGATCTTAGTTGACACTCATTGACCAAGGTTTCTCATGGTTAACGAAAGAGTCATTGACTGTGGTTGACCCTATTTAACCATAGTTGACTATAATTGACTATGGTTGATCATGGTATTACTTAGAAAAATTAATTGGCCATTATGTCCTTGCTTGGTGATGGTTGACCATGGTTGTTCATGGTTAAACACAGTTGACCATAGTTAACATTGATTGTCTATGCTTGACCACAGTTGACCATATCCAACCATGGTTGAATATGGTTAACCATAGTCTTCATGGTTGACCATGGTTGACCATATTCAACCATGGATCATCATGGTTAACCATGGTTGATCATGGTTGACCAAATGTTCACCAAATTCAACCAACGATACCTTGATCACGGTTCATTACGGTTGAAAAAATTCAACCAAGGTTAATCATGGTTAAGCATTGTTTACCATGGTTGATCATGGTTTACCATTATTTACCATGGTTAATCACGGTTGACAATTGTTGGTTGTGGTCGATCATGGTTGATCATGGCTTATCATGCTTGACCATGCTTAAACATAGAGACATTAACCATGTTGATGATATTCAACCATAGTTAATCATGGTTGACCATAGAGACATTAATTGACCATTATCACCATTCTTGATGATGGTTTATCAGGGTTGAAAATCGTTGATCATGGTTGAACATGGTTGATCATGGTTAATATGGTTGAAATTTATTGACCATGGTTGATCATGATTGACTATGGTTGAACTTAGTTGACTATATTCAACCATGGTTCATAATGGTTGGCCATGCTTGACCAAATTAAACTAGAGAGATTTTGATCATGGTTGATCATGATTGACCATCATTAAACATGCATTCAATTGTGGTTGATAATGGTTGACCTTATTTGACCATGGTTAATGATGGTTGACCATGCTTGATCATGATTGACCATGGTTGACCTTATTCAACCATGGTTAATCATGGTTGACCACACTTGATCTTGATTGACCATGGCTGAACATGGTTGTCCATGGTTAACCATGGTTTACCTTTGATAAACTGATTGAGCATTATGCTCAACCATATTCAACCATAGAGACCTTGGCTGACCATATTTGACCATTATAACCATAGAGATATTTGTTAAACAGAATTGTTGATCATGGTTGATTGTGATTGACCAAGGATGACATTACTTTACTAAAGTTGACAATGTTTGACTTTACGCAACCCTGGTTGACTATAATTGAATATAGTCGAGTTATGTTGAGTGAAGACAACTATGAGTGAATAATATTCACTATTGTTAAATATGATAAGCATAGGGTTGACCATGTTTAATCATGGTCAACTACTTAAACAATGAAAATAAAGGTAGACATTGTTTGATTAGGTTTGACAATTGTGGTTAACTATGTTTGACTATTAATAAGAATTAATAATATTAATAAGTGATTATGTTTGAACAAACTTGAAGGGTGTTAAATTTCAAACATAATCAAACATAGTCCAATGTATTCAACCACATTTAGTAATGTGGTTTACTAATTATGTAATTCACATTGTGATGTTGGATAAATTGCAATGGAGTGTAACATTATGAAAACAATTGTCGCAATGCAACACTGGATAGATATTTGGACTAGTCTAAAGTCACATGTTTGATTATTAATACTAATCAATAATATTAATAGCTGATTATATTTGATTGAACTTGCAGACTATTGATTGTGAAGCATGACAGAACATATTGAACCAGATTATTAAATGTGGATGACCATATACTGAAATGTCACATTTGGACCTTGGATGAATTGCAATGTAATGTAACATTGAAACAATATTTGTTGCATTGTGAAATTTGATAGATTTCTATACAATTCTGACGTCACAATATTATTATTATTGTTATTATCGTTATTATCATTATTATTATTTAACATTATTAATAATAGTATTGTTATTATTAAACATTTTTAAATATTGATTATGACTAACCAAGGATGACCATAATTTACTAAAGTTGAAAATGTTTGACTTTGGTCATCCATGGTTAACTATAATTGAATATGGTTGATTTACATTAACGGAGGGAAATTTTGAGCGAATAAGGTTGACTTTTGTCAAATATGTTAAACATAGGGTTGAGCCAGTCTCAGAATGGTCAACTATTTAAACATTGACTACAAAACCTCACTTTGTTTGGCTATGTTTGAAAAATTGTTTACTGATGGGATTTAAAACATATAAATATTAATATCAGTAAACATTTTAATTTAACATTGACTATGGTTAAGAATTGTTTAACCATGGATAAACGTGGCTATGTTTAACAATTGTTTTGCTATGGGTGAGAATTGTTTAACTATGGATAAACATGGCTATGTTTAATAATTATTTGACTATGGTTGAGTATAGTTGACTATAATTTTCCATGTTCACCATGTTTAAACATCGTTGACTATGTATTGAATATGAATAACTATGGTTAACAATTGTCTCACTACAAATGACCATGGTTTTGCTATGATTGAAACCTGGTTTGACTATGATTAAGCATAGTTTGACCATGGTTTGACTATGTTCAACCATAGTTGAATATGATTTGACTATGATTGACCATAATTTGAATATGGTTTTTCTATTATTATTATTATTAATGTAACTAATAGAAAAATATTAATTTAAAAGTTAATTGTTACATAAAATATTATTATTACATTAATAATATATTTATATTATAATTAATGTAATATTGTTAATGTAACAAAGTATTAATGCAACATACCTTGATGGGGGTGAGAATTGAGGAGATAAGTGAAGAGTATAGGAGTAATAAACCCCCAGAAGGCAATGGTATCGATATAATGTGGTAGACATTGGACGTCGGGAAACGGCCTGGCAGACCTTCTTGAGGTAGTGTATAGTATAATTTGGATGGTTCAGGTATTTTGGAAATGTGGTTTTCATACGAAAATGAGATAAAGAGACATAGTAGGTGATACCGACTCTTTGTCTACATATAGACTCCTCGGTGGCCTGAGATGTTCATTAGGTGTATGGAGGGATCCTTCACAATGGTGGAGGATTTGGGTTTGGTTGCAACTCTATGCATTGTATGGGATCTCGGCTTGTTTCTCTCCTGACGTTCATGCTCGAAGGACCTCAAACTATGGGCATACCATTTTTCTCTAGCAGGCTACGGTAGGAAGGTAGGTGTTCTTGCTAGAAATAAGATTGAATTTATTTTCTTAATTATAGTTCTTGGAATGTTACGTATTGTGTCTCCACTCGATGTTTTGGTTGGGAATTACTTTGGGGTGAGGGTGGGGCTTATCAACCGATTAGAGAATTAGATTCAGAGCTGAGGGTTTCAAAGAGACAGTCAAGTCCATAAGTCTCTAGTTTAGGTATGGTTGGTTATGGACCAAATTATTCTCCTAGCTTGTTCAGTCACCCATCTAGTCTATAGAACCAAATCCCAATGGCCTCTGGCTCCCAGTGTCATTTATTGATTGGCATCCCATGCCTGGCTGAACTGGTATTTAGGGGAAAGAATTCAATAGAAGTCTCACTATTTATGCTTGGGAAGCAAGCATCATTGGTCTTGGGGGCCTACCTAAGGAAATCTTCATCCACAACACTTCCTTTCTCTTGCACAAGCTTGAGTTGTTGTTGTCAGACCCATGCTGTGTCAAAGAGGTCACCCCCATTGTGGGGTAGGTCAAAAGGGAAGGGGAGAGCGATTACATGTGGATCAACCTTTGAAGTAAGGAGAATTTGACTTGTCTAATGGAGGTTCGTCATGTAATGTAGACCTTTCACCCTCGTTTGACTCCGTTGAAGCCTAGATTCAGGTAGTGTCGACATCAGTTGACTAGCTTGCCCAAAACCATCAAAATGACCATAATGAAATTATTAGTTTATTGTCTAACATCCTTCACAATCAGGGCTACATCTTGGATCACCAAGCTTCTTTATGTTAGAACTAGCAACATTTGCAAGACCTAATGGATGGTTTTGAGGGGTGGTTGGCCCACATGGAATCTCACATACATGAAGCCTTTCATCATCTCGTGGATGGTGAGGACACTAATAATGTTGCTCATGCCCCAAATGAAATGATCTATAATGAGGAAAATGTGATATATTTTTGGTTTTGCTAATTTTTTTTCATGTTGGGCTACTGATAGGAAATCTTCTAGTTTTGTGGGCATGTTATCAATTATCTTCTGTTTATATTTAAATTCTAACAAATCCGATCAGAGCGAGGCATGGTCTCCAAGAAAAGTGTTCTTCTCACGATGTATTATCATTTTGAATTAATAGAAAAAAGTCAATTTGCAAAAAATAAGTATTAATTCAACATTATTATAATTACTAATAATATTTTTATTAATGTTATTCATATTATTGTTATCAATATTTTTCTAAAAAAAATATGACAATCAACATTAATGTTTAGTATTAAATAATTTTTATTAATGTTTATATTAATATTACTGAGATTTAATGTTAAAATATAATTAAAAAAATATAAATAATAACGTTATTAATCATTAGTACACTAACCTAATATATTAAAAACTTAAATTAATATTATTATATTTTTAATAAACCTAAACCAAATATTATTAATGAATTTTTTTTTTAATTATTAATAATATTAATATTAATATTAATATTAATATTAATGTTATCCATACTTTTCTAAAAAATATTAATAATAACTAATACTAATATAGTAATATTATATTAATATTATATAAGTGTTAATATTAATATTAGTAAAATTTAATATTAAAATACTATTAATAATAATAATAACAGCAACCATTACTATACTAACATAATATAATATTATCATTAAACCTAATCCTAATATTACACTTAATATTAATAAACCTAATTTAATATTTGTAAACCTAAACCTAATATTATTAAAACCTAAAAACTATTATTATCATAAAAACCTATAACCTAATATTAAAACCTAAAATGTTTTATTATAATTATTAAACCTAAACTAATATTATAAATCTAACTTAATATTACTAAATCAAATCATTACACATCATATTAAAACCCAATATTTAAACATAAAACTTATTGTTATTATCAAACCCATTATTAAAACTTAAAAATTAATACAAAGTAGATTAAAACTCAAAAAAATATTGTTGCATTATATTATTTATATTAAACCTGAAAATTTATATTTAAACCAGAAGTCTATTATTATTGTCAAACCTCTTAAAGCCTAAAAACTTATATTATAAATATAAAAATGTTTATATTATAAACTTTATCCAAAACAGATTAAACATAAAAAAGTTATATGGTAGAGTAAACCTAACCACCCTGAAAACATTACACTTAAAAGCATTGCATTATATATAAACATAAACATCATATAAATTATAAACTTTAAACATTTATATATTATATATAAACTTAGAATTTACATGGAAACGATTAAGTTATAAAACAAACATTTATATAATATATATAAAACTAAAATTTTCACACAAATGGTTACAATGTAAATATTTTTTATAAATCGAGACAATTTTATTGTGATGCTGCATTGGAGATGTGGTGGGAGGAGACATTTCATAATAATTTCATAGTGAACTTATGTTTGAAAATAAGTTATTAATTTTTTATAAAGTTGCAGTGTAGTTTATTTTTATTAATTTTCATATAGATTAGATTTAAGAATTTTGTGATTTATATTGTAAATAATAATGCTTTCAGATTTGTTTAATGTTTTAAATCGATGATTAATATTGTTCATCTTCAAGAAAAAGGTGAAAAATCAAGCATATGTTTAAAGTGAAAAGTGTGAGTTGATAAGTGATAAGTGTTCTGTCTGTCAAGATCGATCTTAAACGGGTGCATTGTAAGTAAGGCGTAATATTGTTTGAACTGTTAATCCCCGATCTATGACTGTCATGGTCTCCCTGCTGGGATCGACTACCAACTCCCTGCTGGGATCGACTACCAACCTGAATCGAGTATTGGTATCGAGTGTATCAACTCTGGGATCTACAGCACACCTGGCATTGAATGTCAGCATAGAGTACTTGCATGAAATCCTGGGATCGAAACTAGTCAAACTAGTCAATCGATCGGTCTTCAAAAATAAATAGCAAAGGTGCATCATGGCCCAGAGTTAGCCGTGTTATTAAATTAATTAAAATAATATTATAAATTGATTATTAGGAATAAGTTACTAAAATATTAATTAGTTATAAAGTATTTATTAGAAATTATTTATTTTGATTATATACATTAAATAAATCAATTTATAATATTATAAGAATTAAATAAAATAATAAAATTACCAAAGTTCAGAAGGAAGAATTAGCACTTAGTAAATAATTTATTAAATAATAAAAATAAAATATAAAATTCATTAAATAAATTAAATTATAAAAATTAAATAAAATTAATAATACTACAATGGCTAAAAAGGATGGAAAGAAATAGCATAAGTTTAATGTAAGAAAATTTAATTTTTAAGGAGAATCCAAATATAAAAACAATCTTTTATTATTATTAAAGTTAAATATAATAAAATGATTAATGGAATTATAGAATGATTAATGGTAATTTTATTATTTTATTTAATTCTTGTAATATTATAAATTGTTTTTTTTAAGCTTGGTGGTACTTTTCTATTATTTTTTTTTAAATAAAGAAGGTTACATCCATTTGTATGAGAGTTAGGTGGCCTCAATTTGCCCAAAGGGAAACTAGGTCTCTTGGCCACCTAACCACAAAATATGTCATCGATAAGAAAAAAATAATAAGTTTGTTCAGCCATTTTGTATAAACCTGAGAGTATTTATACTTACTATTTTCTAAATAAGTATAAATGTAACTAGTAATAAGTCTAAAAATTTGGGACTGAAATATTCAAAATGCAAAACAACGGATGCATTGTCGATACTCATCATTAGCTGAATCCACTTGAGCAAGGTCCTTCATAGTGGAACATGGTACCTTTGTGTGGGGTATGCAAGGGATGTGTTGCTCAATTCAACGTAGCCGACCACTCTATTGTTGCAATTGAAACTAATTTTTTTCAAAATTATTTGGTATAATTTGGCTGCCCCGGGGGGCTACATGCATGTTAGGAGGAAACTACTCTAGAGATTTCACAAGAATTCTCTTCATCATCCACAACAGGGGTAATGTTTATTTGTATTGGGTTACTCTTCCACGAGTGTGGTGTGGATCTGGTGCCACTACTTGCCACTCATCCATGTCCAAATCAATGTCCTCCATGGCCTATTGAATTTCATCTTCCCACTTTGCAATTAGTTGCCTAACCAGGTTGGAGCTACTGGCATTGTAAGATTGGATTGCTTCTTCAAATATGCGAGAGGTTGTCTAGTGCCCTCGACCTGCCCCAACTACCCCACTAGAAAAGCAGGGTTGGCTTCTTGAAGATTAGGTGAAATTTCTCTTCTTTCCCTGTCCTCGGCCTACACCTCCATTTTTTCTTGTATCCTTTTCCCAGGCCATGTTGTTGCTATCGCCTAACAAATATTGTTCTTTTCCCAACACTAAATTTCCACCAGAACAAGGTCATAGTTTGGGTGCTCAACCCTACCAAAGGTCGTGCCCACACTTTAGACCTGCTAAATCAAATTCAAATGAAACCAGCCAACTAAGGAACCCACTCCACATTTTGCCACTAATTGGATGCCAACATAGGATTATAGTACCATTGTTTTCAATTGTCTTCCTCTTCCCATTGTAGAGCTTGAATGAACTGACTGTGCCAACCCTTTCCAGGGCCTCAATATTATAACAACACTTTCCACGAGTTATTAATTTCACCAACCAAACATTATAACAGGAATTGAAAGGGAATTCAAGCCATCCACGATACTGAGCCCGTAGCCCACCAAACCCCTTCTTACACGACTCCATACAGAGTGTCCGGGCTATGGAAATCAACATCTGATACAAAAATACTGGATTCATATGCTCAGCATCAAGCCATACTCAATGCCGAAACCAAAGTTGACTTCTGTCTAAATAGAGGTTCCTAGCCCAGGATATTGTATCCACATGACCATACTGGACCAAAAACTAGCCAACATGGCTCTTCCACCTTCACCCCTTTGCCACCAGAGGGTATATCTAGAGTTCCTTGAACCCCTATCTTGACTACGATCTCTCTCTATGTCGAGGTAATCTAGAAGCAAACCAAATTATCCATAGACCCAACCCCCTTTTAGTTGTTTCAGACCCTTGTGATGGGAGTTTCCACATTCACAACTCTTTACCAACCCATCTATGCATGCACCCACGCAAGAAAACCATATCCCATACTCTACAGTTAGCAAGACAAACAAGGCAATGGACACAGACCATACCAGGAACCTAGCGAGGCCATGCCTCTAACACTTCCAGTGCCAATCACCCCATAGCCTAGACACATACATATCACCAACGAAAGGTCAAATTGATTTTTCAATGCTAACAAACTTTGTTGAGTTAAGATTGAAAACATACCAGTAAATGTTGTCAAAACCTAAAGATGACGGTGACTTCTAGCTACCCAAAATCCCCCTCACACACCAGATCCACAGTAGCATAAGTGCCAAGGCTACCTTAGTCAACAAGTTGAACATAATGTTTCCCATGCCAAGTGTCCTTAAAACTCCGTCGCATTCAGGAATTAAACACCACATGTGTAGTTCCACTACTATAAGTGTTGCATGCATGTGGAGGGTGGTCAGGATGATTTTGAGGATACACATTATTCTCTATGCTAGGAAAAGCCCACTGGGGATGGCTCACAACCTGATCATGGAAGGTTATTCCGTCTCACCTCTTGCTGCTGACTATATTTTTTATTTTTCTCAAGGACACCTTGGAGTGGAACTAGATCATCCTACAGAGGGTTTGGTGGCCATACCATTTATATCGTTCTTCCTGAATGAGTACAACTTATGTTTGCCAAGAAATCAATAGCTCTATTTCCTTCACATCTGACATGATAGGTTAAGAGATAGTCAAACAAGGGTAGGATCTCTTCGACCTCCTACAAAAAATGAGCTATGTGCCAACTATGACTCAGTTTTTCCCAATGGGAACCCTGAATTAGTTTCCTGATTATGTCCACCACTAGTCACAAATCACCTTCTATCAATAACCTTTTAAACCCTATTTTCTGAGCTAAAAGAAGGCCATGTTTGACTACATACCCCTATTCTACAACGAAGACCAGTCTGTTTTTTTTAATAATCTCTAAATAGATCACCAAACCTGATGTTCCCTGTGTTTCCTTTCTAAACCCCATCAAAGCTTAGTTTAATAAATCCTTATGGGGGCGTCGTGAAATGAAGAGGTGATGATGTGGGGGGCTTTAAAAATTTCCATGAGCTTGGTGCTATCATACTTGCTGATAAGTTCAACAACTTTAGAATTCTTGCTTCTACTGTAGAAGTTTGCAAGCCATCTAGGTGCCATTTTTCCAATCATATAGTCTCTCTTATATTCTGCATAATACCTTCCCATCTTATTTCTCGAGAGTTCTGTCGATCTTTGGAAATTCTACTATTTCTTTCCTTCCATATGGCCCATAATAGGAACCTTGGGGCTAAATTCCATGCTCGATTTACAACGGGGCTCGAGAAGATACCTTTATACCATTGAATTATAGTTTCTTTGATGATTTGAGCATCTCTATCCAAGTGATTGAACAAGTTCTTGAGTTGGTTCCATTTTTGGATTGCAAAGGGACAAGTGTTTAACAAGTGTTCTAGGTGTTCATTGTGTTGGCCACATAGAACGCAATAAGAAGGGCCCTATTGACCTCATTTCTACAGCTGGTCCCATGTAAGGATTCTCCCATGGCATACCAACCATAGAAATTGCATAATTTTTGGCAAGAATTTTCTCATCTAGATCTTCTTCCCTATAGGAAACTGGTGTTTATGGGGTTCTTCCAGCCTAAGCTGATATACTTCCTTAATTCTAAATGTGCCCTTAGTCAAATATCCCCATCACAGGATGTCTTCCCCCTCTTGGTACGTTATTTTCCTTGATTGGAGTTCCTGATCCATGATTTTCCATTGCTCTGAGGGAGGGAGATTTGGTCAGTACCCTACCCCTTTCCATTTATGCCATCCTACACTTTGGGGAGGGGCTTTCCAGAAGTGATCCACCGTATACAAATTGTTGCTAGTTGTATATAGGAAAATGTCTCCAAGGTCCTGATGACTGAATAGTTTTTCTCTATATTGCCAAGGGTCCTAGGAGAAGAGAGTTTTGTGGCCATTTCTGATTTCCCAGAAAATAAAGTGTTGATTTATAAGGTCCCTGTTCTTCGTTGCCAAGTTCCAGATTGCAGATCGTTGAGGAGAGTCCCTATATCTAAGGATATCTTCAAGTTGGATCAACATTCCATACTTTCGGGTCCATATCCTCTTTCATAAATTAGAGCCACCTTCTAACCATGTCGACCATAACTTAGCTCCCATAACTTGGTTTAAGGTGTACAGGTCTCTGCAACTTAAGTCTCCTACCATCTTAGGAAGGGTTAGATTGTTCCAAGATAATAGTGCCCATTTCTTTACTTCTTGAGTCCCTTGCCATAAATATTTCCTAAAGATATCTACCATGAATGAGCAAGAAGCTTTAGGGGCCACCATAATAGATAGCTGGTAAATCAGGATAGATTGAAAGATGACTTTTAGAAGAATAGTTCTATCCACCAGGTTGAGAGCATAGAATGCCCATCCACTCAACTTTGATTAGATTTTAACAAGGAGGTCCTACCAATAAGAGGTTTGTAAGGAGTTAGACACTAAAGGCATACCCAGATACTCAATTGGAATTGTCCCTATGCCAAACCCCAACATGCGGGCCAGGAAAGATTGGGTCGCTCTACGAATATCAAAAAAAGATATGTTTGATTTCTTATTGTTAATTAGCATGCCCGAAGCCATCATAAACTCCTACATAATTTATTTTATTTTTTTGGATTCCCTTAAAGAGACATGGCAAAATGGCATGATATCATCCACAAATTGTTCATGGGTGATGGGTAAATCAGAACCCCAAGGTCTAAGACTCTTTAGATGGGAGGAACAAACCATTGATTTCAAGAATCTTCCCAATCCCTCAGTAACTAAGATAAAGAGAAATGGGGAGACTAGGTCCCCATATCGGAGGACTTGAATAGGATTATAGGTTCTGGATGGAAATCAATTGAGAAAGATAGAGCACACTAGGCTAGACATCGGAGAGAAGATCCAATTTACCCATTGTTGCTAGAAGCCAGAAGACTTCAAAACACTTGTCAGGTAGCACCAACTTGTTATAGACATTTTTGTGCCTTACAGCATGGAGCATGAAATGTCAATAATCTGAGGGATCCAAAGTCCCTAAACATGTTGTTCTTACCCTTAGAGGAACAAGGTCAGCAAACCACAGCACTGCAAATCAGTTCTCCACTGAAAAACACTCAAAAACAGGTCAATTTTGGATCAAAGCAGCTGCTCCACTAAGCATCTGCGCTGAATGACAAAAGCTCTATGGTGTACCTGCGCTGCATAGCAAGTGCAACAAAGGCTACCTGCGCTGGGCGTACTTTGACATGTGGAGGAATCTTTTCTCAATGTGCCAGTGCCCAGGAAGCTTCCAAAATGACACTTGGATCAGAAGATTCACCTAATGATGAGTAAAGAGGTTCTAAAACTCCAAGTGGAAGGTAGAAACTCCGAGTGGACTCAAGGACTAAAGAACAACTGGAGTTGAAGAGGACAACAAGTCACACATCAAGCTGACTTATCTTCACTCCAAAACTCTATATAAGGATCTCATCCCATGGGATCTGGAGGTCGGAATTTTGTGCAAAGAATTGCTGTTGGTTTACAGTTGAGAGTATTGGGTGATTGCTTGAGGGAGGTGAGGAGGAGATTTCTTTCCGTCGGGAAGGTGATGCTGGATTGGACCTCTCACGGTTGTATCACCACCTGAACCTTACTTCCTTATATTAATAAAGCATTTGAGGTTCTTCTATTCGCATGTTTTTCAATGGTGTATTGTCTTACTTGCGTATTTGATTTATGCTAATCCTTGAATCAATTATGAATGCATGCTTCTTGTAGTTTCCTTTTCTTGTCTTGTTCGCAGGATCTCGTGTAGCTGGGCCCGTGAGAAGACTTGGAGCTGGGAGCGAGCGGCAGATAGAGGAGATTGGATCGACCATTTGCGCAAGACATCGGTAAGTGGATCTCTTCCTTTCATCTCTTGCATGTCATAAAGAAGTAACTTTAGATAGCTTTGCTTCAGCTGTTGCTAAGGAACTATCACCCTTAGAGTGGGATAGGGTCATTCCGTGTTGGATACTTTTCCCCACAACAGACTGGTGACTCCGTTGGGGATCATGTCTTGTTGGTAGCTTGTGTTTCTTGCTATTCATTTCTTAAACAAAGGGAGTACCGAATCGAACTGCATTCGAGTCCTTCGAATGCAAAGTAGAGGGCAGCTACTCTAGCCCAGTGCTGGGCATGTTTATGATTTGAAGAGCTGGTCCACAAGGACTCTTTTTAGCTCTTTGTGATAGTGTTCATCTTCCTTTAATCATCCTCTAGTGTATACTTGACTGATAGCCTCTGATTTGGCCAAAAACCATTGATTTTTGAGCAAACTGTGACCCGGAATCTGAGAGAGACGAGAGTTGTCTCTTCAGTGCAGCTGCAGCAAAGGCTACCTGCGCTGCAACGTAGGTCCCGAAGGGGCTACCTACGCTGCATGTCAGATTGACAGTGCAGCACCTGCGCTGATCCAGTTTTGCCTTGTGCAACTGGGATTCCCCACTGTCTGTTGCCCAGTTTTCAATATTGTTTTTGCAGCCTGTTGTCAACCTGTATACCCAGCTGAAACTACCTTTCTTTGCCTTCATTCCGCCTCAGTTGTATGAAGAAACCGTGATTGTTCTTATTTTATTTCTTGCTTTCATTCACAGTTTCCCGTACCGAAAGTGAACTAGTCTTGCTGTGACCTCTTGGATCTAGACCTGTGATAAAGTGTCGTTGTGATTCTAAGAGCTAGTTTATTGCTGTTCATAGCTGCTTGAACATTTGCTTTCGTTATATGGTTCGAATTTCAGTATTTCTTGTGTTGAAACGAGTGAATCTTAAGGTGTTCTTTTGATTATTGGACAAAAACTTGTTTGCTTTCGCTTGAAATTGAATTCGAAATTATACAACATCTTTCTTTTTGTAATACATCAACATTAAGGAAGAAGAAAAGAAATACTTGCATTGTGCATGTGCATTTTGACAGTTTGCATGTCAATTTAGGAAAGTGCATCAGTGTGTGCTCTATGATCTGTTCGAAAAGATGATGTCTTTCTTTTCCTTCAGTAGTTAAGATTTTCATAAGTTGAAAGAATTGAAAAAGCTTGCTTATCATTCTTAGACTGCATTTAGGAGTTGTATCATACATCACGTGGTGATCCATAAAGGCAAACTGCTAAGCAAGATCAACCTAAAAAGAACTGAATTTATCTAACAACGCTTTGAAACATAACGAAACACAGTAGAGGTCTAGGTAGAGACGTGAATCGGCGTCGTTAAACATAGTGACTGTCGATCTCTACGAAGGTGGGTGATTCCTCCTGAGGGACGATAGCACTAATACGGATTTGTGCTCCCGCGTACCGTCGCGTATATTGGGAGACCCCTATAGGAACAAAGCCTTTATCCATAGGAAGCCGTGTCGGCCACCCTACTGATCGCGACGCAGTGAACACAACATTCACGAAGATCAACCACTCGTACCGTAAAACGTATTCTATGGTTTCGCGAAAGGTTTGGCACACCCTCTGCCTAGAACTCCAGAGTAGTTTCTTTTGGCCTTTTTCAAACTCTATAACTGAAAAAGTCCATCCGAGCATTTGTCACTTCGGGCTCGTTAATACATCGAAGGAGACTAGAGTCATCTTTAGCTTTTTCTCGACTCTTAAAACGTGAAAAAGCAAGTTGTGTCTTAAAAAGCGTCTAAAATTAACTCAATTCGAAAACACATTTTACCCTGTGCATTGTTGGTTGATCAAGTAATCCGCAACCATGGAAGAAAGTCAATTGATGAACCGTCGTTCGCGGAGGCGTACGAGTCAACCGTCTTTGTCTCCGAAATCGGAAACAACCCGGGCAAAGCGATCTCGTTCAACTGGTTCCAAATCTCCTGTCAAAGTTAGAACAAGTGTTCCAACGACATCTGAGGTTCCAGTTACTCCAACCATTTCTGGAAACCCTGCCCCTATTGAAGAAGTTCAACAGCCCCAGAGGGATAGTAACACTGATCCTAGTCTGAGAGCAAATACTTGTGTTACTGAATCAGTTCCATCAGTGATCGGTTCAGAGAGTCTTGCTCCTCAAACAACTGTCGCTGTCGAAACAACCCCTTCTTCGGCACCAGAAATATTCTACGGACCTGACGGTCTTCCTCTTCCACCCGGTCTGATCGCGATAGAAGAAATTGTAGAAGATCCGCAAGCAACTACTCCAACACATTTTGGAGCAGGGATCACTCTACTTCCTACTGCATCAGAAGCTAGCCTATCACCCAGAGAAGTTCCTGAAGAATCACTAGGCAATCTATTGGATAGACTCAAAATGTCTGAACAACCGTCAACATCTAGGACTGTGCCAAATGACACAGCGACAACAGAACTCCCTGCAGTCATTCCGACAATGTTCGCCGGCATGCCATCTGTCTCTAACTCTCAACAGCTGGAGGGGGTCCCTTCGGGGGCCATGACGACAGTATGGTCTGTTCCTGTCTGTTCTCCCGGGATAATACCCGGTAACTCCTATGTTGGAACTCAACAAATTGATCCTTTCGGAAATCAGTTTGGGCAATCCTGTCCCCGAGGTGTAATAAATCCTCTCGGTTCCGGACCACCACCGTATGGGGGGCAATATGCCTTTTCGTTACCCCCTCCGGGAGGTTACCCATACGGGAGTTCACAACCATATTCAGGTTATACTGGAATAAATACAAGTGGTTGGATACCTATGCTACCCCAACAACCAAGAGTTGTGTATTCTATGCAACAACAAATGCCTGTGACGAACATCCCGACGACACCAGCGATTGTAACCATGTTGCAAGTTCAAACGGTGTCTGTTGTATGTCAACCTCAGTTTCCTCAGGTTGTAATGCAACAGCCCCTTGACCCTGCGACTCAACCACAATCGCCGGCTGGCGGGGCGGCACAAGCACAAACGGGTACCATTACCCCTCATCTTGGTCCAGTGGTTAGTATAGCACAACAACCCATGGCATCACAACCATGGTTGGTGCAGTATCAACAACCGCAATTCCAGCAAGTGTACCAAGGTACCGAGCAGCAGATAATTGCGAACAGTGGACAACCGTACATACAAAACGGTCTAAACCAGCGACTTTACAGTAGGGTAGTCCACCAACCGTATCAATCTTACCAGCATCAAATACATTATGCCGGTATGCAAAGACCAACTGCTCAGGTGATCCCTTCGTATCCTGGGTACGCTTCACCTAACCTGAGTCAACAGCTGCCATTCGTGGCAACTTTGGAGTTACCCGATTTACATCGGTTGACAAACGATCCGATGTCTTGCGCAAATGGTCGATCCAATCTCCTCTATTTGCCGCTCGCTCCCAGCTCCAAGTCTTCTCACGGGCCCAGCTACACGAGATCCTGCGAACAAGACAAGAAAAGGAAACTACAAGAAGCATGCATTCATAATTGATTCAAGGATTAGCATAAATCAAATACGCAAGTAAGACAATACACCATTGAAAAACATGCGAATAGAAGAACCTCAAATGCTTTATTAATATAAGGAAGTAAGGTTCAGGCGGTGATACAACCGTGAGAGGTCCAATCCAGCATCACCTTCCCGACGGAAAGAAATCTCTTCTCCACCTCCCTCAAGCAATCACCCAATACTCTCAACTGTAAACCAACAGCAATTCTTTGCACAAAATTCCGGCCTCCAGATCCCATGGGATGAGATACTTATATAGAGGTTTGGAGTGAAGATAAGTCATCTTGATGTGTGACTTGTTGTCCTCTTCAACTCCAGTTGTTCTTCAGTCCTTGAGTCCACTCGGAGTTTCTACCTTCCACTTGGAGTTTTAGAACCTCTTTACTCATCATTAGGCGAATCTTCTGATCCAAGTGTCATTTTGGAAGCTTCCTGGGCACTGGCACATTGAGAAAAGATTCCTCCACATGTCAAAGTATGCCCAGCGCAGGTAGCCTTTGTTGCACTTGCTATGCAGCGCAGGTACACCATAGAGCTTTTGACATTCAGCGCAGATGCTTAGTGGAGCAGCTGCTTTGATCCAAAATTGACCTGTTTTTGAGTGTTTTTCAGTGGAGAACTGATCTGAAGTGCTGTGGTTTGCTGACCTTGTTCCTCTAAGGGTAAGAACAACATGTTTAGGGACTTTGGATCCCTTAGATTATTGACATTTCATGCTCCATGTTGTAAGGCACAAAAATGTCTATAACAGTTGCCCCCTAAAGTATGAGGTCGTTTATCGGGTGAAATGCTTTATTAGGAGGATCCGAAGTTCATTCAATCGTCGGGAGGTGACCTGTAACAAAATACAATACAATACATTATCTTTTCATACTTTATTTTCATGATCTAGCTGATGCGGGCATTTCCCATGCTCAGCTTTATAAATACATTTGTTGTACATAAACAGACGATCGTCTGATAATAGACTGATAATTCTCTGCTTTTAATTATCATCCTTTTAGTAGGATGATCATCTGCTGCACATGTCTATGTTTTTATCTCCTGAATATATATCACAGCCCGGATGGATGAAACTAGATCTGGGGTCTTCAAACTTGTCCGATCTTCACTCTAGTACAAGTCGATCCATGTGAGAATTTCTTGAAGTCGAACATGGAAAGACATCGCTTGATTACCAGTCAATAATGTAAACTGTTAACAAGCGCGAGAGGAATCACCGATAATGATGATGACCCTCAAGGTACTGCAGCACAATTCACGTGGCGTGAATATAGGATCTGACGTCGAACACCACGCAAAGTCTCCTGGTCGAAGGTCATTAATGTATACCTATCGCCGGAAGTGAGAAACTTGCCATTGAGGCATGCAAGCTTCAAAGTACCAAGGGGGTGTTCCTAGATCAACTTCTTGGATAATGAGCTGATGTCGACAAGAAGTGATCCGTCAAAGGAGGGCCTTAATGAATCCCACATCAGTGACACGGAACGGAGCTAGTGATGATGGTGAAAACGATCTGTGAAATATGATTCAGGGTGGCGGTCATGGAAGGATGAAAGATGATGTATGGTAGTGGATGGGACTCGGTTGACACTTTCTGAATGACATCTCTTGAACATATAACGACACTGATGTGATGGATCGGTAGCATTACCCCATGTATGGATGGTATGGCGAGACCATGGTGAAGGGACCGGTGAATGATAATAACCCAACCCAATATTTACGGAGGCAAAAGTGTCATGTTCAAGAGCGACTTGCTACCATTAAGCTTTGAGGTTCTCCCAATTTTTCCCCAGTCATTTCTGACCAGTACCTCTTTATTTTTGTCAAGCTTGAGGAGGATAACATATGCTTGTTCTATAACCTGCCCTTCGGGCAAGCCCATCACTATGTTTTAACGAGCCTAGTGATAGGGAAACTCACTCTCGTCTAAAGACAAGTTTGTCGCTATTTAATGTATTTAACGAGTCTAGCGACAAAGACAACTCGGTCCTTTTCATTTTTAGAGAGTCTGAAAAGCGTACATAAAGTGGTCTCCAGAGGTCCTTTTTCGTCATCTAATCCCTTAAGTCCGAAAAAGTATAAAACAATACAGAAGGGATGAATGTTCGATATCTTTATCGAGCCGAACTAGACAAGCGCTCGATCTTTTTGTGCAATAATCCCTCAGGTCCAAAAAGATTAAAATCTAGAGGAGGGATAGCTCTTCCGGTCCTTTTAACGAGTTGGAAGGCCAAACTCGGCAAACTTTTCATTTTTTACGAGTCAGTGAAAAGAGCTCAAAGAAGACTCGTATTTTGAGGAACGAGTGATAAACAGGGATAGCAGCAGATTCCAGGTACAGGTTGGAATTTTCCAATCACGGCAGTATTACAAGGATGGCTAAGTGAAATCACTCTTCGCAGCTGTTCCTCAAAATAGGTAAACAATCAAGTGGATGTGAATGATCGGCCAAATGAAAAGTGGAGGTGACGGCGCACAAACACGACCAAGGCTTTTATGGCTGATGAATTTATGGTCTCAAATGGTTATTTACCAGTTCATTTTTTCTGGATGAGCTTGAACTCTGGGGGGAAGCTTGCTCACATGCTTATGTTTATTTTTTAACGAGCATGAAGTCCGCGTTAAAACTGCTCGGTTTTGCGTTTATTTTTTAACGAGCATGAACTATGCCAAAACTGCTCGTTTTTACCAGTCATAAAGTAGGAAGGTCTCCTGGAAGATTGCTATTTTTTAAGGAGCTTCATCTCCCTACGCTTTGCTCCATACCCTCTCTTTGTGCAAGTTGGGTATCGACTTATCTATGGGTTAGCGGGGTTAGACCTACCTAAAAACTAAAAAGCCGCCCGTGCTTGCATTCCAAGAGGTTTTCATGCCCCTAGGTGTAAAGTCTAATTTCAAGGTCGCCCCTACTTTTCCGTTTTAAAAACCTTTGTTTTCAACGGGTGTGGCTTGCCTCTTTCTGGTTACCCAAAGATCGTTCTGCTAATCCTTTCAAACAGAAACTTTCTTCGGCGATGTCTATCATTAGGTTACTCAAAGATGGTTACAATTTGTTGCAGCAATAGAATCTTTTTCTTTGGAGGCTGCCCCTACTTATCCTTTAAAACATTTGTTTTAATGGGTGAGGCTTGCCTTTTACCCAAAGATGGTTACTACTTGCTGCCGCAAACGGATCCCCTTCTTTGGCAGAGCCTACTTATTTAGACAAAGGTGAATGACCTTTGTCAAACAAGTAACCTTGACAAAAGAATCCTTTTCCAGAACAACCCCATTCCTAACTGCCCCTTCTTCTGCATGAGAGCTCTTGCCGGCTCTTCTGTTTTACGAAGATGAAGGAGGGGACGGGGTACGGACTAGTCATATTCTCCCGCGGAAATTCTACTTTACACCCAAGGTTTTTTCTGACCCCAGCAGACCAGGATGCATGCCCCCTGGGTTCCGGCCCTACTTTCCCGAATCACTCGTACTCATCAGGAAGAAGAACCGGAGGTAGAGACCTTTCTTGATCGAATAGACCATTCAGGATAGGTATGTGACTATTTGCGATGTGTGATCCCGGAAGTGAAAGTTGGTCTACGAGCTTGACCATTCTTCCTTCGTATGGAAAACACATTATTCGAAAGAGTGAGGAGACTATCGCTTCCATGCAATATATGTAGTCTCGTCCAAGGAGTAGGTTATAATCCAAGGCTCCTTGGACGACCATCAAGTTCATCTTGACAGCCTTCCCTTTCAAGGTAATAGGCACATTAGGTAGAATCCCTAATGGTCGACTGGTTCCTTTGTCAAAACCCGAGAGATTCCTTATCTCAGGCAAAAGCGCTGGGCGACCCAGTGCTTTCCAAGCAATAGAGGACAGGATACTCATAGATGCCCCTTCATCAATGATAGTCCCAGCCATCACCATTTTGTATATTTGGACTATAATTCTAAATGGTATACTGGCTGGTAACCGGGGTCTGCCTAGTTGGTTCCAATCAAAGGACACAACCAGGTTGCTTGGTGGTGGGACCGAATATACGGCCAGGTATGATCCTGACGATGCTCCTTCCTGCGATAAAGGAGTGGGCACATTGCCTTGATGTTCATCAGAATCGGTGTTGATGAAAAGAATCTGGACGGTGTCATCCTTACTCTCTTCGGTAGGGGTGTCAGCTGAAGATGAATCCTCAGTGACTGTGGTATTTGAAGATGAAACTTCTGAAGGGAGAACCGGGTCAACTGCCGTTTCGACCATTGGACTTTCGTCCGGTCCGGATTCAGTAGGTTCACTTTCAGTGACTGACACTTCAGCTGGCCCTATGAGCGGGGCAGCTGTATTTTCGACCAATGAAGGACTTGGCGCGAGTTTTTGGTATCCAGGAGGAAGTAGCAACGGTGCAACCGGTTGATCTTCCAAAACTCTCTTTGCTTCGTCTAAAAAGGGACAACGGCGGAGGGTGTGATTGCCTTCACACAGTTCGCAGGGGAATCTCATTCCCCTTCGTCATCTAGAACCTTCACTTTCGTTGGTCGACAAGAAGCATTCAACTTGGTTGTCAGAGGTTGACGCTTCCGAACTGTGCAAACGAGGGGACCAGTCCCTTAGTATCCGGGGAATACTGGGACAATCACGGTGGAGGTGGTCCCCTCTACATATGACACATGGCGATTTGGGCCCGGTCCGTGCTATGTGTGGATTTTTGTTAGATGCCTTTTGCTTGCCCCCAGGCGCCTTTGGCTCCTTCTGCTTCTTTTCTTTCTTCTTCTTTTCCTTCTTCTTTTCTATGGGAGCTCTGCTTTCGGTGGCTTGACCTTTCGAAGAAGAAGGATCGGAGGAAGGCTTATAAGAAGTGGAAGGCTGGAGGGTAGCTCTAGACTGGTCTAACTGTTGACTCGACTGTTCAGGAACCGTGGTGGTCTGAACTACAGTGGTTGAGAATAGCCAAACTGGCAGGCCAATTGTCAGTCCTGGAAGCGACAACGTGGCCATGTGGGGCGCACCAACTTCTCCCCAAGAGGAGAAAGGGCTAGGGGTCCCATCATGTGGAATCCCTTGGTTGGTGTGTTCCATGTTCTCAACCTAAAGATCAACGTAGGAATAAGGGGTGATTATGTTCCGTTTAGAATGAATTTTATATGACGACGCTTTAGACACAACTTGCTTTTTCACTTTTTAAGAGTCGAGAAAAAGCTAAAGATGACTCTAGTCTCCTTCGATGTACTAACGAGCCCGAAGTGACAAATGCTCGGATGGACTTTTTCAGTTATAGAGTTTGAAAAAGGCCAAAAGAAACTACTCTGGAGTTCTAGGCAGAGGGTGTGCCAAACCTTTCGCGAAACCACAGAATAGGTTTTACGATACGAGTGGTCGATCTTCGTGAATGTTGTGTTCACTGCATCGCGATCAGTAGGGCGGCCAACACGGCTTCCTATGGATAAAGGCTTTGTTCCTATAGGGGTCTCCCAATATACGCGACGGTACGCGGGAGCACAAATCCGTATTAGTGCTATCGTCCCTCAGGAGGAATCACCCACCTTCGTAGAGATCGACAGTCACTATGTTTAACGACGCCGGTTCACGTCTCTACCTAGACCTCTACTATGTTTCGTTATGTTTCAAAGCGTTGTTAGGTAAATTCAGTTCGTTTTAGGTTGATCTTGCTTAGCAGTTTGCCTTTGTGGATCACCACGTGATGTATGATACAACTCCTAAATGCAGTCTAAGAATGATAAGCAAGCTTTTTCAATTCTTTCAACTTATGAAAATCTTAACTACTGAAGGAAAAGAAAGACATCATCTTTTCAAACAGATCATAGAGCACACACTGATGCACTTTCCTAAATCGACATGCAAACTGTCAAAATGCACATGCACAATGCAAGTATTTCTTTTCTTCTTCCTTAATGTTGATGTATTACAAAAAGAAAGCTGTTGTATAATTTCGAATTCAATTTCAAGCGAAAGAAAACAAGTTCTTGTCCAATAATCAAAAGAACACCTTAAGATTCACTCGTTTCAACACAAGAAATACTGAAATTCGAACCATATAACGAAAGCAAATGTTCAAGCAGCCATGAACAGCAATAAACTAGCTCTTAGAATCACAACGACACTTTATCATAGGTCTAGATCCAAGAGGTCACAGCAAGACTAGTTCACTTTCGCTACGGGAAACTGTGAATGAAAGCAAGAAATACAATAAGAACAATCACGGTTTCTTCATACAACTGAGGCGAAATGAAGGCAAAGAAAGGTAGTTTCAGCTGGGTATACAGGTTGACAACAGGCTGCAAAAACAATATTGAAAACTGGGCAACAGACAGTGGGGAACCCCAGTTGCACAAGGCAAAACTGGATCAGCGCAGGTGCTGCACTGTCAATCTGACATGCAGCGCAGGTAGCCCCTTCGGGACCTGCGTTGCAGCGCAGGTAGCCTTTGCTGCAGCTGCACTGAAGAGACAACTCTCGTCTCTCTCAGATTCCGGGTCACAGTTTGCTCAAAAATCAATGGTTTTTGGCCAAATCAGAGGCTATCAATCAAGTATACACTAGAGGATGATTAAAGGAAGATGAACACTATCACAAAGAGCTAAAAAGAGTCCTTTTGGATCAGCTCTTCAAATCATAAACATGCCCAGCACTGACCTAGAGTAGCTGCCCTCTACTTTGCATTCGAAGGATTCGAATGCAGTTCGATTCGGTACTCCCTTCGTTTAGGAAATGAATAGCAAGAAACACAAGCTATCTAATAAAGCATTTCACCCGATAAACGACCTCATACTTTAGGGGGCAACTATTATAGACATGGTTGTGCCTTACAACATGGAGCATGAAATGTCAATAATCTGAGGGATCCAAAGTTCCTAAACATGTTGTTCTTACCCTTAGAGGAACAAGGTCAGCAAACCACAGCACTGCAAATCAGTTCTCCACTGAAAAACACTCAAAAACAGGTCAATTTTGGATCAAAGCAGCTGCTCCACTAAGCATCTGCGCTGAATGACAAAAGCTCCATGGTGTACCTGCGCTGCATAGCAAGTGCAACAAAGGCTACCTGCGCTGGGCGTACTTTGACATGTGGAGGAATATTTTCTCAATGTGCCAGTGCCCAGGAAGCTTCCAAAATGACACTTGGATCAGAAGATTCGCCTAATGATGAGTAAAGAGGTTCTAAAACTCCAAGTGGAAGGTAGAAACTCCGAGTGGACTCAAGGACTGAAGAACAACTAGAGTTGAAGAGGACAACAAGTCACACATCAAGCTGACTTATCTTCACTCCAAAACTCTATATAAGGATCTCATCCCATGGGATCTAAAGGAGGGGAATTTTGTGCAAATAATTGATGTTGGTTTACAGTTGAGAGTATTGGGTGATTGCTTGAGGGAGGTGAAGAGGAGATTTCTTTCCGTCGAGAAGGTGATGCTGGATTGGACCTCTTATGGTTGTATCACTGCCTGAACCTTACTTTCTTCCATTAATAAAGCATTTGAGGTTCTTCTATTCGCATGTGTTTCAATGATATGTTGTCTTACTTGCGTATTTGATTTATGCTAATCCTTGGATCAATTATGAATGCATGCTTCTTGTAGTTTCCCTTTCTCGTCTTGTTTGCAGGATCTTGTGTAGCTGGGCCCGTGAGAAGACTTGGAGCTGGGAGCAAGCGACAAAGAGAGAAGATTGGATCGACCATTTGCGCAAGACATCAGTAAGTGGATCTCTTCCTTTCCTCTTTTGCATGTCATAAAGAAGTAATCTTATATAGCTTTGCTTTGGTTGTTGCTAAGGAACTATCACCCTTAGAGTGGGATAGGGTCATTCCGTGTTGGATACTTTTCCCCACAACAGACTGGCGACTCCGCTGGGGATCGTGTCTTGTTGGTAGCTTGTGTTTCTTACTATTCATTTCTTAAACAAAGGGAGTACCGAATCGAACTGCATTCGAGTCCTTCGAATGCAAAGTAGAGGGCAGCTACTCTAGCCCAGTGCTGGGCATGTTTATGATTTGAAGAGCTGGTCCACAAGGACTCTTTTTAGCTCTTTGTGATAGTGTTCATCTTCCTTTAATCATCCTCTAGTGTATACTTGACTGATATCCTCTGATTTGGCCAAAAACCATTGATTTTTGAGCAAACTGTGACCCGAAATCTGAGAGAGACGAGAGTTGTCTCTTCAGTGCAGCTGCAGCAAAGGCTACCTGCGCTGCAATGCAGGTCCCGAAGGGGCTACCTGCACTGCATGTCAGATTGACAGTGCAGCACCTGCGCTGATCCAGTTTTGCCTTGTGCAACTAGGGTTCCCCACTGTCTGTTGCCCAGTTTTCAATATTGTTTTTGCAGCCTGTTGTCAACCTGTATACCCAGCTGAAACTACCTTTCTTTGCCTTCATTTCGCCTCAGTTGTATGAAGAAACTGTGATTGTTCTTATTGTATTTCTTGCTTTCATTCACAGTTTCCCGTAGCGAAAGTGAACTAGTCTTGCTGTGACCTCTTGGATCTAGACCTGTGATAAAGTGTCGTTGTGATTCTAAGAGCTAGTTTATTGTTGTTCATAGCTGCTTGAACATTTGCTTTCGTTATATGGTTCGAATTTCAGTATTTCTTGTGTTGAAACGAGTGAACCTTAAGGTTTTCTTTTGATTATTGGACAAAAACTTGTTTGCTTTCGCTTGAAATTGAATTCGAATTATACAACAGCTTTCTTTTTGTAATACATCAACATTAAGGAAGAAGAAAAGAAATACCTGCATTGTGCATGTGCATTTTGACAGTTTGCATGTCAATTTAGGAAAGTGCATCAGTGTGTGCTCTATGATCTGTTTGAAAAGATGATGTCTTTCTTTTCCTTCAGTAGTTAAGATTTTCATAAGTTGAAAGAATTGAAAAAGCTTGCTTATCATTCTTAGACTGCATTTAGGAGTTGTATCATACATCACGTGGTGATCCATAAAGGCAAACTGCTAAGCAAGATCAACCTAAAAAGAACTGAATTTATCTAACAACGCTTTGAAACATAACGAAACACAGTAGAGGTCTAGGTAGAGACGTGAACCGGCGTCGTTAAACATAGTGACTGTCGATCTCTACGAAGGTGGGTGATTCCTCCTGAGGGACGATAGCACTAATACGGATTTGTGCTCCCGCGTACCATCGCGTATATTGGGAGACCCCTATAGGAACAAAGCCTTTATCCATAGGAAGCCGTGTCGGCCGCCCTACTGATCGCGATGCAGTCAACACAGCATTCACGAAGATCGACCACTCGTACCGTAAAACGTATTATGTGGTTTCGCAAAAGGTTTGGCACACCCTCTGCCTAGAACTCCAAAGTAGTTTCTTTTGGCCTTTTTCAAACTCTATAACTAAAAAAGTCCATCCGAGCATTTGTCACTTCGGGCTCGTTAATACATCGAAGGAGACTAGAGTCATCTTTAGCTTTTTCTCGACTCTTAAAAAGTGAAAAAGCAAGTTGTGTCTTAAAAAGCGTCTAAAAATTAATTCAATTCAAAAACACATTTTACCTTGTGCATTGTTGGTTGATCAAGTAATCCGCAACCGTGGAAGAAAGTCAATCGATGAACCGTCGTTCGCGGAGGCGTACGAGTCAACCGTCTTTGTCTCCGGAATCGAAAACAACCCGGGCAAAGCGATCTCGTTCAACTGGTTCCAAATCTCCTGTCTAAGTTAGAACAAGTGTTCCGACGACATCTGAGGTTCCGGTTACTCCAAACATTGCTGGAAACCCTGCCCCTATTGAAGAAGTTCAACAGCCCCAGAAGGACAGTAACACTGATCCTAGTCTGAGAGCAAATACTTGTGTTACTGAATCAGTTCCATCAGTGATCGGTTCAGAGAGTCTTGCTCCTCAAACAACTGTCGCTGTCAAAACAACCCCTTCTTCGGCACCAGAAATATTCTACGGACCTGACGGTCTTCCTCTTCCACCCGGTCTGATCGCGATAGAAGAAATTGTAGAAGATCCGCAAGCAACTACTCCAACACATTTTGGAGTAGGGATCACTCTACTTCCTACTGCATCAGAAGCTAGCCTATCACCTAGAGAAGTTCCTGGAGAATCACTAGGCAATCTACTGGATAGACTCAAAATGTCTGAACAACCGTCAACATCTAGGACTGTGCCAAATGACACAGCGACAGCAGAACTCCCTGCAGTCATTCCGACAATGTTCGCCGGCATGCCATCTGTCTCTAACTCTCAACAGCTGGAGGGGGTCCCTTCGGGGGCCATGACGACAGTATGGTCTGTTCCTGTTTGTTCTCCCGGGATAATACCCGGTAACTCCTATGTTGGAACTCAACAAATTGATCCTTTCGGAAATCAGTTTGGGCAATCCGGTCCCCGAGGTGTAATAAATCCTCTCGGTTCCGGACCACCACCGTATGGGGGGCAATATGCCTTTTCGTTACCCCCTCCGGGAGGTTACCCATACGGGAGTTCACAACCGTATTCAGGTTATACTGGAATAACTACAAGTGGTTGGATACCTATGCTACCCCAGCAACCAAGAGTTGTGTATTCTATGCAACAACAAATTCCTGTGACGATCATCCCGACGACACCAGCGATTGTAATCGTGTCGCAAGTTCAAACGGTGCCTGTTGTATGTCAACCTCAGTTTCCTCAGGTTGTAATGCAACAACCCCTTGACCCGACGACTCAACCACAATCGCTGGCTGGCGGGGCGGCACAAGCACAAACGGGTACCATTACCCCTCATCTTGGTCCAGTGGTTAGTATAGCACAACAACCCATGGCATCACAACCATGGTTGGTGCAGTATCAACAACCGCAATTCCAGCAAGTGTACCAAGGTACCGAGCAGCAGATTTTTGCGAACAGTGGACGACCGTACATACAAAACGGTCTAAACCAGCCACTTTACAGTGGGGTAGTACACCAACCGTATCAATCATACCAGCATCAAATACATTATGCCGGTATGCAAAGACCAACTGCTCAGGCGATCCCTTCGTATCCTGGGTACGCTTCACCTAACCTGAGTCAACAGCTGCCATTCGTAGCAACTTTGGAGTTACCCGATTTACATCGGTTGACAAACGATCCGATTGCTTATGCCCCTTGGTGGCCAGCAATTCCTCACAAACTTCCCTCGGACATTCCTAAATTCAATGGAAATCCAGGTGAAGACCCGTCGAATCACGTCATGACCTTTCATCTATGGTGTTCATCGAACACTCTGAACGATGATTCGATAAGACTTCGCCTCTTCCAGAGGACATTGACAGGTCCGGCGGCTAAATGTTATATATAATTGCCGAGAGCCTCTTTCGACAATTTCAGCTCCTTAGCCACGACTTTCTTAACCCATTTTCAATTAGCAATTAGGTATGAAACAGGAACCGAAATACTGACCAACTTCAAACAAACGACAGCTACTCACATATCTGATCATATACATGAGTGGCATCGCCGACGTAGGATGGTGAAAACATACGTTCCTGATCAGCTATTAGCTGAATGGTTTATAAAGTCATTACTTCCGGCTATAACGGAAGATGTGGCCAAGGGGGGAGTCGTAACGGAGGAGCAAGTCATCGCTTGTGCTCAATATTTAGACTTAGTATATACTCAGTCTGGCACGCTCTACGACAAAATACGTGACGCCCCTAGACCTGAATTTTCAATTCCTCCCCCTCCTAAATCGAATATTGACTCTCATGCCGGAGATGGCGTGATTGGCACTGCAAGCGTGAAGTCGAAAAAGGCTTCACCTCAGAAAGCCCGTAAGACTTCAGATCGAAACGCCCATGAAGAGATTCTTGCTTCGGAAGTAAATGCCATATCAGCAGATAAAGGCAAAGAAACCAATCAACCAAGAAGCAAGAAGAAGCAAAACAAAGGGAAGAAGAAGCAACAGGATGATCCGTCACCTGAAAAAACTTCTTCGAGCTCTCCTGAGAAAGGGAAAAAGAAATGGCCCTGTATGATATGTGACGAAGATCACAAGACATTAGAGTGTCCGTACAAAGCTGAGCTCAAGAGATTCTTTAAAAGTCCAAAGAACCCAGCTGTGTTGACTGACCCATTTCCCAATCCAGGTCAAAATATGGTTGATAGTGGAAATGCTTCCCCGTCGCAAGTGCTAATGTTATCGATCTCCAAGCAGCAAAATGATGCTTTGATTTCGGCAAGGAACAAAGATTACGGGAACCCGCAACTGTCAAACGAAAAAGGTAAAGATCAACCTAGTAGTTTGACAACGACTTCGACAGAAGTTGTCCCACCCATAATGCCAGAATTAACGATAAAACCACCTAAGGGTGTAGTACACAAGTCGACTTTTAATCCTCGTGCCAGAGCGGCGCAGCATTATAACATAGTAGAAGATTTGGCTCAATCGCCATCTGCTATGTCGACCCTAGAAGTACTACAAAATTGTCCATCCCAAAGGCAGGCATTGTTATCGGCAATAGGGGGGGTTGATCCTAAGGATTCTAATCTTGTGTCCTTTGATCACAAAGGGTATGACCCTCAGTTACTAGCTCAACTAGCTTTCCTTATTCAAGTGAAGGCCCTCAACAAAACTGTTCACAGAACAATTATTGACGAGGGGGCATCGACATGTATTATGTCGATGAGCTGCTGGAAAACGCTAGGGTCACCAACCTTGTCGAGATCTTCGACAACACTAAAGGCTTTCAACGGTAGGACATATACCCCTTTCGGTATCCTAAGTAACTTGAAAGTTGAACTAGGTGGAAAAACAGTAGAGATTGATGTTGAAGTCATAGATGGAAATCTGGATTACAACATCCTACTGGGAAGACCATGGATTTATGCCATGGCAGCTGTCGTGTCGACTTATTTTAGGAAGATCGCATTCCCGTTTGAAGGAGGGATTACGGTCGTCGACCAGCAGAACTTCCTCCTTAATGGTTCACAAGTTACGGGAAGCATTCCCATGATCCATGAAAGTGACCATTCAATCCAAGATATCGGAGTAGGCCTATTGAAGGACCCCACAATGATGGGGACTTTCTCGCTACCAAATCACATGTACATAGGAAATGTACCATTGGTGGCTACCTGCAACATTATATCTTCCACGAAGGTCGCAAAAGAAAAAGTCGTCATGGATCGGGCAATGGTCTTGCACCCGAGACCAATCGAAATATTGTAGCAATCAATGTTTCAGGCATGGGAGGCGAGCCCAAATCAATGCTCGTCAAGCGTTTGGGTAGACAAGTCAGGAGAATGTGGTACCCCTTTGGATCCTTGGTCACGAGTGCATGCAAGTGACGAAGGAATCCTACAGTCAATGTTGATTGAGGGGGCACCATGGGATGATAACCACCATCGTTCCCTTCCTCAGGAAGATACTCAAGGCGACCTATGTCACCCTTCAGTATTTGAATTCCTAACAAATACTGTAAATACGGTGGACTCCGAGAGAAACCTATCCAATATAGAAGAAACTATAGCCATAAATATCTCGACCAAAACAGACATTGTAGAGAATATTTATGTCGGCAAAGGTTGTTCCCCTTCAGAACAAGAAATATATAAAGCTCTTTTCCACGAATTTAGAGATGTCTTTGCTTGGTCATATGATGAAATGCCAGGCATTGACTCGAGTATCGTTGAACATGAAATTAAGATGTATCCTGATGTCAAACCAGTAAGACAACGGCTTCGGCAGGTACACCCCAAGAAGGCCGCTGCCATTAAAGCAGAAGTTCAGAAGCTTCTCCATGCTGGTTTCATCTACCCGGTTCCTCTAACCGATTGGGTATCGAACATTGTCCCTGTTATGAAAAAACAAGGAACAATACGAGTGTGCGTCGATTATAGGGATGTAAATCAAGCCTGTCCAAAGGACAACTACCCTACACCCTTCATCGACCAGATAATTGATGAATGCGCCGGATGTGAAATCTTTTCGTTTATGGACGGATTTTCCGGGTATAATCAAATTAATATCCACCCACAGGACCTGTCAAAGACTGCATTTATTTGTCCGTGGGGCACATTCGCTTATCGAAAATTACCCTTTGGTTTAAAGAACGCTGGGGAAACGTTTCAGAGAGCAATGAATTATGCTTTCCATGACATCAAGAACATCATTCAACCTTATCTCGACGATCTTCCGGCTCATTCGCAAAAGCGGACTGATCATCCTCAACATTTAAGAGCGATATTTCTACGTTTCCGACACTACAAGATAAGACTCAATCCGCACAAATGTGTGTTTTGCGTCGGTTCTAGTCGTTTACTTGGCTTTATAGTCTCCAAGGATGGGATTCGTCTCGACCCTTGCAAGGTGCAGGCAATCATTAATTTGCCTCCACCTTCGAACTTGCTTCAGATTCAGAAACTCCAAGGGAAAGCAAACTTTCTGAGGAGGTTCATTCCGAATTACGCCGAACTTGCTAAAGGTTATACCCGCCTCTTGAAAAAGGATGTACCTTTCGTCTGGGACCAGGTTGCACAAGCTTCCTTTGATGCTCTGAAAGAAGCGCTAGTAAAAGCATCATTAATGTACGCCCCGGACTATCAAAGAGACTTTAACCTGTATCTGGCTGCAGCAGATACGACCATTGCAATGGTTTTAGTTCAAGAAGTCGACGGAATTGAACACCCTATATATTATTTAAGTAAAAACTTAAATGATACAGAAAGTAAATATTCTCATGTTGAAAAGCTAGCACTTGCTGCTGTTCAAGCGATGCAAAGATTTCGGCATTATGTCCTCTTCAGGAAGACCACCGTATTGTCAGATTGCAACCCCATGACTTATATACTGTCGCGACAGTTGCTTGGGGGCAAATATTCAAAGTGGATAGCTATCCTTCAAGAGTTTGATCTGGAATTTGTGAAATCCAAATCAAAGAAAGCTTTAGTTTTCGCAGAATTATTATGCGATCTCCCATCATCGTCCAACGATGAAACGTCCAAAGAATCGATCGTGGATGAGAGTTTGTTTCTGATATCAGCAAGTGATGAGTGGTATGGAGATATAATAGTTTATCTCCAAACCCAAAAGTTTTGGCTAGACACCTCTCACTCAGAACAAAAACGCATTCGATACCAAGCAAAAGACTACATGATCGTCGGTGATACGCTTTACCGTCGTGGTGTCGACACGGTGCTGAGAAGGTGTCTAACCCATGAGGAGGCCGAAAAAGCCCTGAATGAATGTCATTCAGGCACCTGTGGGGGGCATCAATCTGGATATGCTACAGCACAAAGAATCTTACGAGCAGGATACTTCTGGCCAACCATGTTCAAAGATTGCATAACCGCAGTTAGAAGTTGCCATGCATGTCAGATTTTTGATAGCAAAACTAGAAGACCCCCCGCTCCTTTACAGCCAATAATAGCTGTGGGGCCTTTCGCCAAGTGGGGCATCGATTTCATGCAATGTAACCCCACCTCGACCGGGGGGCATGGGTATATTATAGTCGCAGTTGACTATTTTACCAAATGGGCCGAGGCGATGCCTACATTGGATAACACTGGTGAAACAGCAGCCCTATTCTTTTTTAATCATGTAGTCGCCAGATTCGGCGTGTCACAGGCCATAGTAACAGATCATGGATCGCATTTTCGCAATCACATGATGGTTGAATTAACTGCCAAACTAGGATTGTCTCACGACAGCTCTACCCCATACTATCCGCAAGCTAACGGACAGGTTGAAGCGATCAACAAGGTCCTGAAGCGCATGCTGCAAAGAATGGTTGGGGTTCACAAAAGAAGATGGCATTTGATCCTGTACTCGGCTTTGTGGGCCTACCGAACATCGGTAAGGAATGCCACTGGGTTCACACCGTTTCAACTGGTGTATGGCCTGGAGGCGATCCTACCAATCCAGTGTGAAATTTCGTCCCTTAAACTCGCAATTGATCTCCTCCCCGGAACCTCGGAAGAAGAAGTTCGTTTCTTGGAATTAATCCAGCTGGATGAAACCCGTCGTGATGCCGCCTTGGCCAACGAAGCCCACAAGAAACGAGTCAAAGCGCAGTTCGACAAAAATGTCAAACCCCGTCTCTTCTCGGAAGGTGATTTGGTCTTGCTTTATGACCAAGAATCCGATAAATTGGGAGCTGGGAAATTCAAGTCCTTTTGGATGGGCCCTTATATTGTTAAAAGTGTGTTAGCAAAACGTGCCTACGAGTTGGTAGATTATGACGGAATTCTGCTGGCGCAACCCCGCAACGGGTTGTACCTTAAGCGTTACTATGCCTAATAGTAACCTGTATGCTTTTGTTACATTTTTGTTTTCGCTAAAGCGTTTGTTCCGGTTTAAGTAATCTGCTTTTTACACTTATTGCAGATGTCAAATCCATTTGAACCGTGGGTTGGATATGCTGACGGAGCGAGTCGTAGTTCGAGGAACCTATCCTCTGCAGCGTGGGCCATTTTTGACCCAAGCGGCGAGTTAGTGAGTTTTAGGGGGGTATGTATTGGTCAATCAACAAATAATATCGCTGAGTATAGCGCGTTGATAGAGCTCCTCTCTGATGCCATCACCCATGGCATACGCCGGCTAGTCGTCAGGCTAGACTCACAGCTCGTGGTACTACAGCTCAATGGTACCTACTCTGTCCGAAATCCAGCTATTTATCGCAAGTTCCTAAGAGTTAAAATCTTGGAAAGACAGTTTGATTTTATCCAATATCAACACATTTCCAGAAACTTAAACACATTGACCGACTCATTAGCAAACTATGTGTTAGATAGACATTTGCAAAATTGATAAAAAGAGAAGCATCATCGGTGTTTCATACATGGATCACATAAAACTGGAATAAACCCCGAAAATCAAAAATATATATAACTGTTTACGGTCTACATATAATGTTCTGTAACCAAGACAAAATCAGTCATACGACCCCAAAACTCAAAAATGGCTGGGGGGCACCCTAGCCTAGTGATGCTCGTGATAACATGCCACGGCCTGTGCGATCATGCGCAGAAGACGAGACCATCGTCTAGGAACACCAGCAGTATGTCGTTGCAATCGTAGAGGCAACTCGTCGATCCGTACATCCGGAATCCCAAGGGTAAGACCCTCGACCTATTCCTGCACAGCTGCAAGAGTCTCGGCCAAGTCAAGGTCACGGAGAATAGCTCTCCCTGGAGCCTCCCCTGCTGGGGCAGCGGCCGGAGCCCTCGGACGAACTGCTGGACGGACGGTACCAACATCTGCATGCACACATGAGTTTGATTAGAGTCTTGATAGAGTAAAGCACAAGGACATTATAAATAAAAAACAGTAAAGAGTGATAAGGTCAAAATATTTACCAAGATCAGCCCACTGCTCGCCATCCGGTAGTACCAAATCTGGATCACCTCGGAAATCCATGCCAATATATCGATACTCGGAAAAAGCCATATCCTGCCGCTCGAACCACCTAAAGAAGGCATCAGTAAAAGTAATCTGAGATTGACCTGCATGTCTAGCCATGTGGTCAACCCACCTCTGCATGCGTGGCTCAGTAGGAGATGGCAAGTCGAGAACAATGTACTGAGGTTGCCTCAGGGGTATCTTCTCCAAAGCGAAGGCAGTCAAAACTGAACCGAAGCCAAAATTCTTCAGTTTCCCGTCCTTTACTTTGGTCAACTGGTTTTTCATTTGAACCAGTACTGCATCACACGAGTTAAAAACTTTCGGTTGAAGACACTCCAGGGCGTGCTGCACATAAGACATGTTGGCAACATGAGGGGATGCGCTGCCGGCCATCCTACAAATCGTGTACAGAATGGACCTGAGAGACTTGTCAGTGATATCACGGATAGAAACCTTGCCGTCTCTGCTCGGCTGGGATCCCTCCCTATAATACTGACGGATATAATATTTCACGGAATCGCTCCCTCGGGCAGAACCGAACAAGGAAATGGGGGCACCCCACCTTGACAACCCAGTCAAGAAGTAAATGTCCACTATGGTCAAAGGGATGGACTTGCCCCTAATCTGGAACACTTGGTTAACAGGATCCCAAGCATCAAGCAGGTACTGCAGTAATCGTATCTGTGCCCTCATGCTAGATATACGGAAGAATTTTAGCAAACCACAGTTCCGCAACGCGCTCACGGTAACAGGATCATGGAGGGCAATCATGTCCTCCTCTTCATGCTCTCGTTCTCGCCACGTAAGAGTCATTCTGCTCCAATAAACTCTGCAAAACAAACAAGAGGAGGAGTAGGGTCCCTGACTCGGTAAAGAAAATGGCAAAATTCTCATGAAAAAGTATGCAACCAAAAAGTTTTCTGCGCCCAACGTAGGTGGGGAAGGGTCTCACCTACGTTGGGAGACAAACTGCCTTTGAAAATGAAAACCCCCAACGCAGGTTTCAATATGGGGCACCTGCGCTGATGGCAGAGCGCCCTAGAGAAACCCCAGGGGCCCATGGGGGCAGGAAAACAAGCATAAAACTGAGAAATAAGACCATGAAAAGATAGAGCTAGGGTTTAGCTCCTACCTGGTGGAAACGGCGCTGAAAATCGTCCACAGAATCTCCCGAAATCAGCTGGTGAAAAATCGAGAGGAAGAGGCACCTCCAAAGCTCCAACAAACCAAATGCACATGAAATGGTAAAATGAGAGGTAAAAACATCTTTTAATTGCTTTTCACGTAGTTCAAAGTGAAATATTAGTATTTTTACTTCATGATTATCCGTTTCTAACGAGCAGTTTTGGCATAGTTCATGCTCGTTAAAAAATAAACGCAAAACCGAGCAGTTTTAACGCGGACTTCATGCTCATTAAAAAATAAATATAAGCATGTGAGCAAGCTTCCCCCCAGAGTTCAAGCTCATCCAGAAAAATGAACTGGTAAATAACCATTTGAGACCGTAAATTCATCAGCCATAAAAGCCTTGGTCGTGTTTGTGCACCGTCACCTCCACTTTTCATTTGGCCGATCATTCACATCCACTTGATTGTTTACCTATTTTGAGGAACAGCTGCGAAGAGTGATTTCACTTAGCCACATTCATTCCGTGTTGTGGGGAAAAGTATCCAACACGGAATGACCCTATCCCACTCTAAGGGTGATAGTTCCTTAGCAACAGCTGAAGCAAAGCTATCTAAAGTTACTTCTTTAAGACATGCAAGAGATGAAAGGAAGAGATCCACTTACCGATGTCTTGCACAAATGGTTGATCCAATCTCCTCTATTTGCCGCTCGCTCCCAGCTCCAAGTCTTCTCACGGGCCCAGCTACACGAGATCCTGCGAACAAGACAAGAAAAGGAAACTACAAGAAGCATGCATTCATAATTGATTCAAGGATTAGCATAAATCAAATACGCAAGTAAGACAATACACCATTGAAAAACATGCGAATAGAAGAACCTCAAATGCTTTATTAATATAAGGAAGTAAGGTTCAGGCGGTGATACAACCGTGAGAGGTCCAATCCAGCATCACCTTCCCGACGGAAAGAAATCTCCTCTTCACCTCCCTCAAGCAATCACCCAATACTCTCAACTGTAAACCACGGTGGACTCCGAGAGAAACCTATCCAATATAGAAGAAACTATAGCCATAAATATATCGACCAAAACAGACATTGTAGAGAATATTTATGTCGGCAAAGGTTGTTCCCCTTCAGAACAAGAAATATATAAAGCTCTTTTCCGCGAATTTAGAGATGTCTTTGCTTGGTCATATGATGAAATGCCAGGCATTGACTCGAGTATCGTTGAACATGAAATTAAGATGTATCCTGATGTCAAACCAGTAAGACAACGGCTTCGGCAGGTACACCCCAAGAAGGCCGCTGCCATTAAAGCAGAAGTTGAGAAGCTTCTCCATGCTGGTTTCATCTACCTGGTTCCTCTAACCGATTGGGTATCGAACATTGTCCTTGTTATGAAAAAACAAGGAATAATACGAGTGTGCGTCGATTATAGGGATGTAAATCAAGCCTGTCCAAAGGACAACTACCCTACACCCTTCATCGACCAGATAATTGATGAATGCGCCGGATGTGAAATCTTTTCGTTTATGGACGGATTTTCCGAGTATAATCAAATTAATATCCGCCCACAGGACCAGTCAAAGACTGCATTTATTTGTCCCTGGTTTTTGTTTCCTGCCCCCATGAGCCCCTGGGGTTTCCAAAACAACCCCATTCCTAACTGCCCCTTCTTCTGCATGAGAGCTCTTGCCGGCTCTTCTGTTTTACGAAGATGAAGGAGGGGACGGGGTACGGACTAGTCATATTCTCCCGCGGAAATTCTACTTTACACCCAAGGTTTTTTCTGACCCCAGCAGACCAGGATGCATGCCCCCTGGGTTCCGGCCCTACTTTCGTGAATCACTCGTACTCATCAGGAAGAAGAACCGGAGGTAGAGACCTTTCTTGATCGAATAGACCATTCAGGATAGGGATGTGACTATTTGTGATGCGTGATCCCGGAAGTGAAAGTTGGTCTACGAGCTTGACCATTCTTCCTTCGTATGGAAAACACATTATTCGAAAGAGTGAGGAGACTATTGCTTCCATGCAATATGTGTAGTCTCGTCCAAGGAGTAGGTTATAATCCAAGGGTCCTTGGACGACCATTAAGTTCATCTTGACAGCCTTCCCTTTCAAGGTAATAGGCACATTAGGTAGAATCCCTAATGGTCGACTGGTTCCTTTGTCAAAACCCGAGAGATTCCTTATCTCAGGCAAAAGCACTGGGCAACCCAGTGCTTTCCAAGCAATAGAGGACAGGATACTCACAGATGCCCCTTCATCAATGATAGTCCCAGCCATCACCATTTTGTATATTTGGACTATAATTCTAAATGGTATACTGGCTGGTAACCGGGATCGTGTCTTGTTGGTAGCTTGTGTTTCTTGCTATTCATTTCTTAAACAAAGGGAGTACCGAATCGAACTGCATTCGAGTCCTTCGAATGCAAAGTAGAGGGCAGCTACTCTAGCTCAGTGCTGGGCATGTTTATGATTTGAAGAGCTGGTCCACAAGGACTCTTTTTAGCTCTTTGTGATAGTGTTCATCTTCCTTTAATCATCCTCTAGTGTATACTTGACTGATAGCCTCTGATTTGGCCAAAAACCATTGATTTTTGAGCAAACTGTGACCCGGAATCTGAGAGAGACGAGAGTTGTCTCTTCAGTGCAGCTGCAGGAAAGGCTACCTGCGCTGCAACGCAGGTCCCGAAGGGGCTACCTGTGCTGCATGTCAGATTGACAGTTCAGCACCTGCGCTGATCCAGTTTTGCCTTGTGCAACTGGGGTTCCCCACTGTCTGTTGCCCAGTTTTCAATATTGTTTTTGCAGCCTGTTGTCAACCTGTATACCCAGCTGAAACTACCTTTCTTTGCCTTCATTTCGCCTCAGTTGTATGAAGAAACCGTGATTGTTCTTATTGTATTTCTTGCTTTCATTCACAGTTTCCCGTAACGAAAGTGAACTAGTCTTGCTGTGACCTCTTGGATCTAGACCTGTGATAAAGTGTCGTTGTGATTCTAAGAGCTAGTTTATTGTTGTTCATAGCTGCTTGAACATTTGCTTTCTTTATATGGTTCGAATTTCAGTGTTTCTTGTGTTGAAACGAGTGAATCTTAAGGTGTTCTTTTGATTATTGGACAAAAGCTTGTTTGCTTTCGCTTGAAATTGAATTCGAAATTATACAACATCTTTCTTTTTGTAATACATCGACATTAAGGAAGAAGAAAAGAAATACTTGCATTGTGCATGTGCATTTTGACAGTTTGCATGTCGATTTAGGAAAGTGCATCAGTGTGTGCTCTATGATCTGTTTGAAAAGATGATGTCTTTCTTTTCCCTCAGTAGTTAAGATTTTCATAAGTTGAAAGAATTGAAAAAGCTTGCTTATCATTCTTAGACTGCATTTAGGAGTTGTATCATACATCACGTGGTGATCCATAAAGGCAAACTGCTAAGCAAGATCAACCTAAAACGAACTGAATTTACCTAACAACGCTTTGAAACATAACGAAACACAGTAGAGGTCTAGGTAGAGACGTGAACCGGCGTCGTTAAACATAGTGACTGTCGATCTCTACGAAGGTGGGTGATTCCTCCTGAGGGACGATAGCACTAATACAGATTTGCGCTCCCGCATACCGTCGCGTAGATTGGGAGACCCCTATAGGAACAAAGCCTTTATCCATAGGAAGTCGTGTCGGCCACCCTACTGATCGCGATGCAGTGAACACAGCATTCACGAAGATCGACCACTCATACCGTAAAACGTATTCTGTGGTTTCGCGAAAGGTTTGGCACACCCTCTGCCTAGAACTCCAGAGTAGTTTCTTTTGGCCTTTTTCAAACTCTATAACTGAAAAAGTCCATCCTAGCATTTGTCACTTCGGGTTCGTTAATACATCGAAGGAGACTAGAGTCATCTTTAGCTTTTTCTCGACTCTTAAAAAGTGAAAAAGCAAGTTGTGTCTAAAGCGTCGTCATATAAAATTCATTCTAAACGGAACATAATCACCCCTTATTCCTACGTTGATCTTTAGGTTGAGAACATGGAACACACCAACCAAGGGATTCCACATGATGGGACCCCTAGCCCTTTCTCCTCTTGGGGAGAAGTTGGTGCGCCCCACATGGCCACGTTGTCGCTTCCAGGACTGACAATTGGCCTGCCAGTTTGGCTATTCTCAACCACTGTGGTTAAGACCACCGCGGTTCCTGAACAGTCGAGTCAACAGTTAGACCAGTCTAGAGCTACCCTCCAGCCTTCCACTTCTTATAAACCTTCCTCCGATCCTTCTTCTTCGAAAGGTTAAGCCGCCGAAAGCGGAGCTCCCATAGAAAAGAGGAAGGAAAAGAAGAAGAAAGAAAAGAAGCAGAAGGAGCCAAAGGCGCCTGGGGGCAAGCAAAAGGCATCTAACAAAAATCCACACACAGCACGGACCGGGCCCAAATCGCCATGTGTCATATGTAGAGGGGACCACCTCCACCGTGATTGTCCCAGTATTCCCCGGATACTAAGGGACTGGTCCCCTCGTTTGCACAGTTCGGAAGCGTCAACCTCTGACAACCAGGTTGAATGCTTACCGTCGACCAACGAAAGTGAAGGTTCTAGATGACGAAGGGGAATGAGATTCCCCTGCGAACTGTGTGAAGGCAATCACACCCTCTGCCGTTGTCCCTTTTTAGACGAAGCCAGGAGAGTTTTGGAAGATCAACCGGTTACACCGTTGCTACTTCCTCCTGGATAACAAAAACTCGCGCCAAGTCCTTCGTTGGTCGAAAATACAACTGCCCCGCTCATAGGGCCAGCTGAAGTGTCAGTCACTGAAAGTGAACCTACTGAATCCGGACCGGAGGAAAGTCCGAAGGTCGAAACGGCAGTTGACCTGGTTCTCCCTTCAGAAGTTTCATCTTCAAATACCACAGTCACTGAGGATTCATCTTCAGCTGACACCCCTACCGAAGAGAGTAAGGATGACACCGTCCAGATTCTTTTCATCAACACCGATTCTGATGAACATCAAGGCAATGTGCCCACTCCTTTATCGCAGGAATGAGCATCGTCAGGATCATACCCGGCCGTATATTCAGTCCCACCACCAAGCAACCTGGTTGTGTCCTTTGATTGGAACCAACTAGGCAGACCCCGGTTACCAGCCAGTATACCATTTAGAATTATAGTCCAAATATACAAAATGGTGATGGCTGGGACTATCATTGATGAAGGGGCATCTGTGAGTATCCTGTCCTCTATTGCTTGGAAAGCACTGGGTTGCCCAGCGCTTTTGCCTGAGATAAGGAATCTCTCAGGTTTTGACAAAGGAACCAGTCGACCATTAGGGATTCTACCTAATGTGCCTATTACCTTGAAAGGGAAGGCTGTCACACGGAATCTGTCAAGGGTGCGGACACGACTGACCTTCCTAGAAGTCTAAGACATTCTAATGACAAACAAGACAAAATGGAGTGATCTTTCTCTAAATACACCTTTTACAACATGAAAACTACAAGTGTTTAGGCTTACCTTATTCCAAAACGCTGTTGTTGAAGTCCGTTCTTGACGATCTGGATGAGCTCCTCCTTCAAGTCAATTCCTGCAACCACAAACAATCAAACAATTACCAAGCACTTGCATTTCATATAATAAAACATATATTCAACATGCAGACCAAGGAACACATGAAATAACTCATTAACACAAGCTATTGAGAAAAATAAACCAGTTTGTATTAATAACGAAACAAAGAAACTCTTACAACCTGGCCTTGGTGTTGTGCAAGTTCCTCCCAGGGTCCATCAAGGGTTTTCCTCTACTTTGACAAAGCTCACCCTCTCCCAAGTAGAATCAAGTGAAGACAATCTCTCCTCACAAAGGCTCTAATGGAAGACCTAAATCCTGCAGCATTTACCCAAAGAAAATGTATAGCTCCAACCTCTTCTCCTTCTGGCTCAATGCCTTTATTTATAGTGCTGTAAAGAGGTTATTCAGGTCCACTATCAATGGGATCATCCCCCTCTATGGGTGGGATAGCTCCCTTATTGATGGGATAAGTTCCCCCTTAATAGAGATACATGAACCAACTGGAGGCGCATCCATTTCATCAAACCGACCTCTAGAATGTTCTAGAAGTAACCACAAGTAACTTTTTCAAGATAAAACTCGCGCATTTTGCCTTTTACAGAGGGACGCACCTGTCCCTTAACATACAGAGCGTCCATGGACGCATATTTTGTGAACATGGTCAGCGTCCCCGCAGGTAAGGCTAGAGAGAACCTGCGACCCCAGAGATAAACATGATTTTTACAAGACTTTCTCTCTTCTTTGAGTTTGAGATGGATAACAGAGGCATGAGACTTGCCTAAGAGGGTAGCATGACTTGTTGATTTGAGCCATACTAACTGTAAGTAGTCAAGGTGACATTTTTTAGTGTAACAGATTGCCCCCTAAAGTGCGAAGCCTGGAATAGAATAGGGTTTTGTAATTCTAGGAAGGGTGAAGCGCTTTATCATTTCAAGGATTGCCTTGTGGATGGCCTGGTTGGAACCTGCAATTTTCAACACAAAATACATGGATAAGATTATATCATCACTGAGGTAGGCATTCCCATACTCAGATTCAAAACTTTAACTAATGGACTAACTATTCTGATACAGGAATGATCTTGCAGTACATCATTTTTATAGACTTTTGTAGACACAGTATGGACGCAGCCATCTGTTTATGATTAGTCTACATAGATAATGAATACAAAACTCCTCGCAGCCTGGATGGTAGAAACTAGATCCAGGGTCTTCACTTCTACTTCCCGAATTGGTACGATTCTAGCCATGTGATTAAATGATTCGATGTCGAACATGGTAGAAACCACTTGATTACCAGTCAATGATGTAAACTGTTAACAAGCGTGAGAGAAACCACCAGTAATGTCAATGGTCCTCAAAGTACCAAGCACAACCCGTGAAATGTGAATAGATGTTTTGATGTCGAACACTTCACGGAATCCTTTGATCGAAAGTCAATGATGTAAACTGACGTCAAAGGCGAGAAACCTGCCATTGATGCATGCAGACTTCAAGGTACTGTCGATTCCTAAGTCATCTTTCTAGATAATGTGTCGATGTCGATAGAAAGCGACCCGTTGCAGGCAAGCCTGCAACACGAAATCATTGTTCAAGTTGAAGAAATGTTGCTGTAAGGACTGACTCAGGGATGGTCAATGGATGACAAGTATTTTGCAGATGAAAGTTTTGCTTGCAGACCTCTTGAACACATAACGACACAACAGATGGTTTGGTGACGAATAACTCAAAGTTGATCCCTGAACCCGGTTAAAGATTTTCAAAGTGATTTAGTCAACTGTGAGGTAAAAGATTTCCCAACCCAGGTGAATGAAAAGTGTCGTGTTCAAGAGCGGTAATAAAGTTTCTTCTGAGGCAAAAGGTGACAAATAGGTTCATTCTTCTCTTTTTTCCCCCACCATTTCTGGCAAGTACCTCTTTATTTTTAACAAGCTTGAGGAGGATAACATATGCTTGATTATAAGCTCATCCTTCGGACGAGTCCAACCTAGTTTAAATGCGAACCCTAGGAAGGAGTGGTTCGTTCCTGTTTGTAATTGAACAGGTCCTTTACTGTAAAAGTTTAACGAGCCCAGTATAGGAGAAACTCGGCGTTTTTCATTTTTAGAGAGTCTGAAAAACTTAAGGAAACTCCACGTTGAACTTTTTCGTATATTTGTGTCCCTCAAGCCCGAAAAAGTATAAAATAATACCTGGGGGAACCGCTTGATCTTGCGACCAAGGAGTACTTTCATAATAGTGTCGTTGACCTGAAAAGTAAAAAGCGATCAAAGACACGTCGTTTTATTTCCTTATCGAGTTTGAAACGACAAAAACCCGGCAATCTTTTCCTGATTTTACGGTCAGAAAAGAGCTAAAAGGGGACCGTCTTTTAATTCCGTTTTAACGAGTGAAAAAGAAACACTCGGCGATCTTTTCATGTTTTAGGAGTCAGAAAAGGGCTTAAAAGATGACTCTGAAATTTTGTTTGTGAAAAATTACAATTTCCCTTGAAATCCCTTCGTCCTGCACAAAAGCGACACATTACTCATACCTGTTTAAAATAGGCAAAAATACATTTGAAAACATCTTTTCATGGTAAAAAATGAACTAATTCATCCAAAAAACCTATAAAAAGACCTTTTACCATGTCATTTTTACCGTTTCACTGTTGAGGTTGAAAAAGGAGCTTTTGACAAGAAACTTCCCGTGGTTGCTGCGGAAAATCTGACCGTCGGAATCGAACGCCGCTTCACCGAGGTATTTTACACATCCCACTCTTCATTTTTATCCGTTTAGTTTTTTATTTTTGGTCTCTGTTTCATTTTTTGGGGGGTTTTGGGTTCAAAATGCGCCCCTCGGCGGACGCAGGTGCCCTTCGGGTGGGCCGCGTCCCCCGACTTTTTCTCACACGGGAAAAAGGTCTGGGGACGCAGTCCGCCTTCAGGCGAGCTGCGTCCGGACGCCCTGTGCTAAAAAGCCGGGGTGCGTCTTCCGCAAAGGGCGCATTTCAAAACCCTAACTCTCTCAAAAAACCACCAAATTTTCTCAAATTAATTTCTAATTGACTCTTTTGATGTGCAGGGCCAAAACATGTTAGACTGGAGAGAGAGAGAGCACGTAGAAGACGATGAAGCTGCGATTAACCACCAACCCTCTCTGGATGCCTTAAGAACATGTGGATTGTACAAATATTGGACCATACCGGGCATGAGGGGCCAGGTAAGATTTTTGGAATGGCTAGTTGAGCGATGGAACGTTCAAGATCAATGTTTTTACATTGGAGGGCACCAGCTCGAGATAGAGCCCTCGGATGTATACTTTCTCACTGGCTTGCCAAACAGAGGTGAGCAACTCAACCTTGCGGGGACCAGGCCGGGTGGCCAATCCCTTGATGATCTCCGCGAGGAGTGGTGCAGACCAGGGACTCACCATAAAAAAGGCGTGGAGATAAAGCACATCGCTCTGGCGGAACTTAGAGTTATTGCATTTACGGTCACTAGGATTTGTGGCGCGGCCGCCTTGCACATTGCTTCCGGATCCCAAATGCGGATGGCAGTTGACTGTTACCAAGGCACCATCTTCAACTGGTGCGAAGCTGTGTCGGCTCATATGAAGAGCCAACTAACCAAGGCAAAGAACGGACGACTAAAGACTTTTGGATATGGGCCTCTAGTCGTGAGCTTTGCCTTGGAGAGAGTTCCTATGCTGATCCCTCAGCAACTCACTGTTGATGACTTGGGTCCTCGGGAGCCAAAGCTTGTTCGATGGGTTGCGGTGATGGCCCGGCATCCTGACGAGGGTGCTGCAGTGGTTCGATTCTCAGACAGTTACTTCGACTGGCTAGAGGGCCAGCTTTTTGTGATACAAGACTTTCCATATGCCGGAATGGATTTCAGAGGTGATCCGGACATGGTTCTTCCACAGGGAGAACAATGGGATGACAGAGGTACTTTCATTTTCACAAGTTTTCTAATTATGTATTTTTTTATTTTTCATATATATCGTCTCAAAGTAACAGTAAAATTTTAAAAATGCAGATGTTGGACCACAGCGTCCAGCCAATCTCCGGCCTTACGACAGACGACATCCAGCTGCACCGGCACCGGCCTTACAGGATGCGACAGCAGAAGTACTAGCCGATTTGGAGCATGATCTAGAGCGTCTCACGGCAGATATACCTGAGACTACTATGGATGACATTCCAATGAGGCTTCAGCGCTTCGTGGTTGCAGTCCCTGGACCGTTTAGGAGATTTCTGCGCAAGATAGCCCGCGCAGTGGTGTCGTACAGAGAGCACCACCAGTGATTGACTAGTCACTTTTGTAGTCACATGTGACATTTTTGACTTTTTGCACTATCATTTTGCCGATCATAAGGTGTGTTAAACCTATGATCGAAGACGATGTATATATTTTTGGACACACTTCTATCTATATCTATATATCACTATTATCGGCTTATCTTGTTTAACATGTATGATGAAATGTCTTTAAATTTACTTGCATGATTATTATAAATGTCTGTCCAACACTTGAGAAGCAATTGCATCTGCTAATGTATTCAAAGACCTTGGAATATGTTGATATTCAATGTAATCAAATTCACGTTCCAAGAGACGCACTCTCAAAAACAACCTTAATAACACAGGATTTCTAATGGCATAAACTCTATTAAGCTGTAATACAACAAGTTCAGAATCTAACCTCACTATCAAACGTCGAATTCCAAATGAAATAGATTCGGATAATAATTCAACCACTGCACTGTATTCTGCAATGTTATTCGTTGTTTGACCGAGGCTTACCCCATGCATAGAAACTAACTCGTCAGAGGGCGAATAGATAACCCAAGCTGCGGAAGAGATATTCCGTGTACTACGACAAGCACCATCAGCAAATCCAATGTATGTTTGGAGAGGCGTCGACATCTACAATATCAAGAGTAAAACCAAGATGAGCCAAAATAATGACGAAAAAACACACTTGCTAGCTAGAAAGGAAATCTAACCTATCTAAAAATTTCTCCATCCACCATTTTAAGCATAATACCTCTTTAGGTAAAGTCCATTTCTGGGTTTGCCCAAAGAGTCCCCATCAAAATCAACTAACTCATAAGCCCCTTTTGCTAGCTTTCGCTTTACAATGTAGGGCCCATGCCACATGGGAACGAATTTTCCAGCACCTAGCTTATCGTTCGCTTGATCATATAATAGTACTAGGTCTCCTTCCGAAAAACTTCGAGGGGTTACATTTTTATCGTACTGAGCTTTCATTCGTTTCGCGTGAGTCTCGATAGCTAAAGTAGCGTCACGTCGAGTCTCATCTAATTTAGCTAAGTATAACAACCGTTTCTCCTCTTCGGAAGTAGCTGGAAGTAATTCGACAGCCATTTGAAGTGATGGGATTTCGCACTCAATAGGTAACACAGCTTCTAAGCCATAAACTAGCTGAAAAGGGGTGAAACCTGTTGAATTTTTCACTGAAGTTCGATATGCCCATAGCGCCGAAAATAACATGTTATGCCAATTCGTTCGATGGATACCAATGATCCGTCGAATCATGACGACTAGAACTTTGTTGATTGACTCAACCAAACCGTTGGCTTGCGGATAATAAGGTGTAGAGCTATCGTGGCGCAAACCAAGCTGGCTTGTAAGTTCAGTCATCATGACATTTCGAAAATGGCTTCCATGGTCCGTAATGATTGCTTGTGGGACACCAAACCTAGTTATGATATGATTGAATACGAAAAGTGCAGCTGTCTTGCCGCTTGCGTCGAATGTAGGCATCGCCTCGGCCCACTTAGTAAAATAATCAACCGCAAGGATGATATACGCATGCCCCCCGGCCGAGTGAGGGTTACAAGTAATAAAGTCAATGCCCCATTTGGCGAATGGACCAGCGGCAATTATAGGGTGGAGAGGAGCAGGTGGAGCGCGCATCTTGCGATCAAACACTTGACAGTTGTGGCATTTTCTGACGGCAAGGATACAATCTTTAAACATAGACGGCCAGAAATAGCCAGCGCGCAACACCTTCTGAGCTGTGGCATACCCAGACATATGACCGCCACATGCTCCAGAGTGACAATCATTCAAAACTCTCTCAGCCTCATCGTGAGTTAAACAACGTCGAAAAACTAAGTCTGCCCCCAGGCGATAAAGTGTATCTCCAATAATTCTGTATTGCTGGGATTGAAACCGAATTTTTCGACGGTTTTCCTTGGAAGCTTCAGGCCGAAAGGTTTGGGTTTGGAGATAGATGATTATATCCCCATACCACGGATCTACAGTGCTAATAAGAAACAAAGATTCGTCCGCAATGGACTCCTCTGCCACAGTCTCTGTGTCAGCACTCGGGAAATCACACATCAATTCCGCAAAGACTAAAGATTTCTTAGACTTGGACTTCTCAAACTCCAAGTCGAACTCTTGCAGGATGACGATCCATTTAGAGTACTTGCCCCCTAGCAGTTGTTTTGTCAAGATATAAATCATAGGGTTGCAATCCGAAATAACAGTAGTTTTGCGGAGAAGAATGTAGTGACGAAAACGCTGGACAGCTTGAACGGCTGCCAGGGCCAATTTCTCCACATGTGAATATTTTAACTCAGTTGGATTTAAGGTTCTGCTAAGGTAATATATCACATGCTCTGCCTTGAATTCATCTTCTTGAACTAACACCATTCCAATGGTGGAATGCGAAGCTGCGAGGTATAAGAAGTAGTCCTGGTTGTAGTTGGGAGGATGCAATAACGGTGCATGGGTCAACGCGTGTTTCAGTGCATCAAAAGATTGTTGAGCAATCTCGTCCCAAAAGAATTGTACGTTCTGTTTCAACAACCGTGTAAAACCTTTAGTGACCTCGGCGTAGTTAGGGATGAATCGGCGTAAAAAGTTTGCTTTCCCTTGCAAACTTTGGAGTTGGCGCAAACTCGAAGGAGGAGGCAATTGGATGATAGCCTCGACTTTCGAGGGATCGACGCGAATGCCGGTTTTGGAAACAACAAATCCCAGCAATCGACCTGTTTCTATACAGAAAACACACTTGTGGGGATTCAACCGAATTCGATAATGCCTACACCTCATAAAGATTGCTCGTAGGTGTAAAGAATGAGCAGGCAAATCATCGAGATAGGGTTGCACAATGTGCTTGATGTCATGAAACGCATAAGACATGGCCCGTTGAAAAGTAGCACCGGCATTCTTAAGGCCAAAAGGTAATTTGCAATAAGCAAATGTCCCCCATGGACAAATGAATGCCGTTTTTGGTTGATCGGCAGGTAGAATATTGATTTGATTATAACCCGAGAAACCATCCATGAAGGAAAACATCTCACTTCCGGCACAATCATCAATAATTTGATCGATATAAGGCGTAGGATAGTTGTCTTTTGGACAAGCTCGATTGATATCCCTATAATCGATACAGATTCTTATTGTTCCTTGTTTTTTATTGACGGGAACAATATTCGATACCCAATCCGTTAACGGGATCGGATAAATGAAACCTGCTTTCAACAGCTTTTCGACTTCGGCTTTGATTGCAGCTGCTTTTCGAGGGTGAATCTGACGCAACCGTTGCCGAATGGGTTTAGCATCCGGGTAGGTTTTGATTTCATGAACAACAATGGCAGGATCGATTCCTGGCATTTCTTCGTAGGACCAGGCAAACACGTCGCGGAATTCTTGGAATAGGGCCTTGTAAGTTTCAATTTCTTCGTCAGTACATGCGGCACCTATATGAATGTTCTCCTTGATTCCGGGCTTCACTGAAATATCAATGGGAATAGTACGAGAAATATTCCCTAAATTCAGCTCTGAATCAGAATGTTTCGTTGGATCCTGAGCGTCTTTGACATATTCAGCGGTAAAGATAGATGAAAAATCATTTTCAAAGCATCATCCTTAGGTAAAAACGAAGATCTGTGATGGAGATCTTCCCATGGTAGATCATCTACACTTAGGATTTCGCGAAGTTGTTCGTCAGATGACACTTCTTCGGGAAACGTTATCCGTTCTAAGGGTGAGGTGAAAAGTGACTCTTCACTGACCACATTCATTTGGTCGGTTGAATGAAAGTCGGTAAAAGACATAAGAGCTTCATAAGCAATCTCATACGGACTCAACGGCATAACATCACCGAGTGAGTCTAGCTCAGAGTCAGAGGGAACATACCAAGGATCATCATAAATAATGTTTTCTGACGTGATCATATGAATTGTTGCGAACGAAGGGTCTGCATTGAGTGGAGGGAGAGGAAAAGTTCCCAGTAAACCGGAATCCTTAACTAAACCTACACCAATGTCCCTATAAGGGATTGTCGTTTTACCAACATGCTGGATAGTTTCTGAAGAGGTTGGGTCGGATGAAAAGTATGTCAGCTGATCAATAGTCACGATCTTACCGTTATGTGGAAACTTAATGACTCTGAAGACCGATGAAACGACCGCTGTCATAGCATATGACCAACTTCGACCCAAAAGAAGGTTGTAGTCTAGAGGGGCATCAACCACTTCCACATCCAGACTAACGGTTTTACCTTCGACCCCTATAGGCAATTCTTGTAGAATACCAAACGGACGGAACCCACGGCCATCAAAGGCCTTAAGGATGGTGGGGGATTGGTTCAACGAAGGAGAACCAAGCGATCTCCAACATTGAATCGACATAATACACGTAGAAGCTCCCTCATCAATCACAGTCCGATGAATAGGCCTGTTTTTGACTATCACTGGAATTTGGAAAGCCATTTGATGGGGGAGACGCGGTGTACTACTTTCTAGATCAAAGATCATTAGGTTCGGGTCCTGAACATCGACAGCTCCAATAGCCGACAAAAGCAATTTTCGTTGCGCTGGACATGATTGCAGCACTTCGAGTGCCGACATTGCTGAAGGTGAAACAGCTAAGTCTTCAACAATGTTGTAATTCTGGGCTGCTCTCGCATGTGGATTGAAAGCAGACCTTCGAAGTACACCCTTGGCGGGCGGCTTAATCACTAAGTCTGGGTTAGGTTTTTCGATCTGTAGTGGATCGGAACCAGGAGCTGAGGTTGATGGGTTAGAGTGAGAAGATTCTGCTTCTTTACCATCAACAGGAGCCTTACTACCATAATCTTGCGATCGAGTCGCAATCCTGACATGAGACATCATCAAAATGGGTTCTTCACTGGCATTCGAAGAAGAACCTATCATCTTATTTTCCTGCTCGGGGAATGGATTCTTTAACACAGCAGGAGTCGGAGAACCTTTAACTATTTTCACTACCTCGGCCCGATGAGGGCAGTCTCTCGTAAAATGATCTTCTTCACAAATGAGACAAGGATAACGAGGTTTGCGCTTTTCGTCATTGGTTTCCGACTTTTCCGTTTTCTCCTTTGGAGCCTTGTCTGCTTTAGCCTTCTTCTTTCCTTTCTTCTTTCCACCGTTTTTGGATTTGGCCGTAGATGACTCTACAGCGTGAATGTCGGCGGTAAGTTCAGGAGGAGAAGACTCTCCTGTCGGAGAATCAGGCAAAGTGATAATTGGAGTATTGGAGGTCTTGGAAGACTTCTTCTTACTCTTCGTAGTCACGATACCGATCATACCATCAGCGGCATGAGATCCCGAAGGAGCAGCAGCGATTTGGTTTGACTTTGGAAGATCCGGAATTTTCTCGTGTAACGTACCCGACTGAGTGTAAACTAAGTCAAGGTATTGTGCCTGAGCAATGACTTGCTCCTCAGTAACTACGCCGGCCTTAGCTACATCTTCAGTAATTCTTGGTAATAATGATTTTACAAACCATTCAGCTAAAATTTGGTCCGGGATAAAAACTTTCACTAATCTCCTTCGACGTCTCCACTCATGGATGTGATCAGAAATGTACGTGGATGTCGATTGTTTTAGCGAAGTTAATAATTCCGTACCATTATCGTATCTGACTGGTAACTGAAAATGAGTTAAGAATGAAGTAGCTAACTGGCTAAAGTTGTAAAAAGAAGCCCGTGGCAACTCAATGTACCACTTGGCTGCGAGACCAATGAGTGTACGCTGGAAAAGACGTAAGCGGATAGAATCATCTGAGATGGAATTTGATGCACACCAGAGGTGGTAAGTCATCACGTGATTAGACGGATCCTCTCCAGACTTACCTTCGAACTTGGGTATATCGCTGGGCAACTTATTTGGCATTGGCGGCCAGAACGGAAGATATTGAATTGGATCGTTCGTTAGGCGCGTCAAGTCGGGTAAATCTAAAGTCGCAATAAATGGTAACTGCCGGTTAGGATCTCTAAAACTCTGAGTCACAATACCAGCCCCAGGAGGAGGATATCCAGGATAACTAGGAACAGGATTCGCATTGGGGATATTATATCCTCCTGGAAAACCAGGATTAACCGGACCGTACTGGGGTTGTTGAGGTGGTTGATAAGTGTACCCAGGATACGGTTGATACTGGTAAACCGGTTGTTGGGCAGCTTGCCCAGGTTGATACTGTCCCTGGTACGGAGGTTGAACAAATTGAGGTTGAGTAGTAACAACCGTACTTGTACCAGGTTGACCTGCAGGCATCTGGACTGTGGTTTGAACCGTGGGTCCAGACAACGGTACAGATGTCTGAGGAGCGGTTACAGGGACAGTAGAAACCGGAGCTGCCGATACTCCAGAAGTAAGCATGGTAGATGAAGCGGTAGTTGCTGCAGCCGTGTGAGGTGGAGTACTCGGTGCAATTGGCGGCTGAGTAACTACAGAAGTTACAGGGGTCTGAACACTTGACTGGACAGGTTGCGGTTGCTGGGGTGGACCAGGAACTGCAGGTTGTCCTGCTTGAGGTACCGACTGTATACTTGGTTGCGACATCTGTTGACCCTGTGACGGATCCCATGTTAACATTCCAGGGTATTGACTCGTAACAGGTTGAGGATACTGAGATCCATAGCCGTATTGAGGATAGGGTTGATAACTGTAAGGTGTAGTCCCATATGATTGCCCTTGAGGTGGTTGATAACCTTGACCAGGGTATTGACCCGTAGGTTGATAACCTTGAGGTAAATACGAATACTGGGGTTGACCTTGACCTTGAGGTTGGTATCCTTGAGGTTGATACCCTTGGGGTTGATACCCTTGAGGTTGCCATCCTTGAGGTTGATACTGATACTGAGGTTGACTTTGGGGTACATATTGAGGCTGGGGTTGATACCCTTGGGGTTGATACCCTTGAGGTTGCCCCCCAGTCACAAATGAAGTACCTTGAGGTTGCCCCCCAGGCATTAACGAAGGTTGCCCCCCAGGCGGTAATTGGCCACCTTGAGGTTGGTTAATGGGAGTTGAACCTGACATCATATAAACTTCACCTATACTCAATGGTACATTACCACTGTTTCCAACTAATAACCCATGATCAACAGGTTGAGGAGATGCTCCCGCAAAGGTACCAGAAAGTGACTGATACCCAGTAGGAACAGAAGGACCGCCATGTAAAAATGATTCAGGACTTTGCGAAAACACAGATGACTGACCAGACATATTTACAGGAGAATGAATTCCTCTAGGTGGAACCGGAGTACGAGGTGTAGAAAAACCTACTGAGTTGTCTAAAAAATTGGTTAATGCAAGGTACCAAGATTCACTTCTAGGAGGACTGTAAAAGATGGATTCACGCTCCCTTAGATCAAGGGTAATTAGATCTTCAGAATCAGAAACGCCTATTTCTTCCTCTGGAACAAGTTCTTCTATAGCAATTAATCCAACAGGAAGATTTTCGGTGATAATTCTTTCTATTCTTGGTGAATCAGGAACACTAGGAGTTGGAGTAACAGGTTCTGAAATTTCAGGTTCTTCGCCTGTTTCACTGGCAGATGAAAAACTACCAGCAAGCTCGGAAACTGTAACAGCTTCGGGATTGTAACCTGTTTCTAATCTTTGGTAATCTGGATGGACTACCAAAGAAGATTCTCCTTCTTCAGGTGACCTACTCTACTGCCACTAGGAGTTACAAGGACCTTTAAACCCTCTAAATAACTGGGGTCGTCTCGAGGAGGTGAACCCCTAAGTTCACGGGATCTTCTCAACAATTCGGCCACAGATACAACTTCAGGAGACTGGCCCGCAATACGACGGGACCTTCTCGGTAATTCCGCCACAATTAAAGATTTTAACTACAACACACGAAAACAAAGTAAAAAATTTCAAATCAAACCACCTAAAGTCTTCTAAAGAACCAATCAAATTTGAAGCACACGCCTAAATAATCTAGAGCGTCAAACCACACACAAACAGTAGTCTTCCGGACCAAAAGCGCTAGTTGGTGATTAGGCCCAACCTCGCAGGATTCAGTACAGAAATAGTGGGTGGAACAGTTACCCCGGCAACCTGCTTAATGAATAGACTGGACCAAGTTCCTCCACTTTAACCGTCTCGAAGTGAAGCGAACCCCCCAGAAAATCCAAGTGAGTATAACCGACGTCTGCTCCAGGTACAGTGGGACCTTCCCTCCACCGTCACCTTGGGTAGAATCCTAGATATTATGGCCACTAAGGTTACCAATCACAACAATTACACCTGGGGGAACAGTCTAAACTCCGACAGCACGCAAGGGCAGAGTAGCAAGCTCCAATCCCCTTACCGGCTCCTTGACAACAATCCAAGGTTTACCGATAAGTGACCCCTGGCTCCTCGACAATGGTTAATCCGAGGTTTACCGTTTGTAATACGTACTGCCTGGCGTCGTTCCCAACGAGGGAGGAATGATCCCCTCACTGGTTCGGACACGAGCTCGTGTTTCTCCTTTAAGAGGAGCTTTCCCAGAATGTAACTGAAACAATTGGATTTGTTCTACTCAAGATAGACTATCTGTTTGGTTTTGTAGTCTTGGAGAGTTAAGTACTCACCTACTCCAAGACCCTAGCCTAAGCTATGTTGGTGCTTCAGAGCCCTAGAAAAATAAAGATTACTAGATTGATTTTAATTTAAGCGTTACTTTTAAGGTTGTTTCTTAAGTCAAAAGGTGATGGAAGTGAAACTAGTGGTGTGTTGACTCGACTCGAAACCACTACAAAATGCACCTAAAATGATTTATCCACTACTTTACTTTTTCGATGAATTGCTTAACTAAAAAGTTGAGAGAATGCAATCCTTATAAAAGCAACTTCTTAATTGAAGACAATCAAAGAAACAATTCGTTTTTCTTTTCCAAGCATAAAAACATAACTTCTCTTTACATGCACGAAAAAACTCTTTTCTTCTTTTGAAAACAAAAAGCTACTTGAAACAAGACTTTTAAGAAGATGTTTTTGTATTTTTCTTTTAATAAAGCAAATAAATCTAATATAACCAAAAATCAATCTTAACAACTCTGAAAATCTATGAAAATGCACTCTAAAGGCAAATTTACTCTAAGCAATCTTAACGAGGCCAAAACTAACAATGATTATTTCTAAGGTGTTTTACTTGATCACAATCAAATCAAGGACTAGCTTATTGCAGAACCAAAAACTAGTCAAAACAAAATTCTAATCTTTTTGTCCTTTTTGAAAATGGAAATCAATACTTTAAAAACAAGCAATTCGAAATTTGACCCAAAACAACTCAAATGACAAGTTGCTCAAACAAGGAGACTTTACGGCAGGCTCAACTTCTAAGAAGGTTGACTAACCAGAGATATCTAAGGCTGGACAACTTTCTAAGCTCAAAGTTACTACAAAGCCTTTCCAAAAATCAAACCCTAGGTCTAAACTTCGTTGAAAACCACTAAAACACTCAAAGCTCACAAAACTAGTTCAGGTAAGAATTCTTGACAGGGTACTAAAGGATCTGGGCAGAAAACACTAAGAAAAAACAAAATCTAAAAGTAATTTAAGGCAAAAATGGAATTTTCTTAACTTTTACAGGAAGACGCAGGCCAGCAGTTGTCACAGGTGCGGCCCCGCACTGTGCAGTCGACAACAGCGCGTCCAAGGACGCACTGTGCAGCACACAGAGACTGCGTCTTTCTGGAAAAAGGAAGAAAAACTAAAGCCAACTAAAGCTACAGCTAAGCCACCCAAATACTAATTCTCACAGTCAAAAACCAGAAAATAAAAATGATTTTCTCAAAGCAAAGTTCATATAAAGGAAAAGACTCTCTCATTAATGGATTCCCCAGCGGAGTCGCCAATTTGTCACACGGAATCTGTCAAGGGTGCGGACACGACTGACCTTCCTAGAAGTCTAAGACATTCTAATGACAAACAAGACAAAATGGAGTGATCTTTCTCTAAATACACCTTTTACAACATGAAAACTACAAGTGTTTAGGCTTACCTTATTCCAAAACGCTGTTGTTGAAGTCCGTTCTTGACGATCCGGATGAGCTCCTCCTTCAAGTCAATTCCTGCAACCACAAACAATCAAACAATTACCAAGCACTTGCATTTCATATAATAAAACATATATTCAACATGCAGACCAAGGAACACATGAAATAACTCATTAACACAAGCTATTGAGAAAAATAAACCAGTTTGTATTAATAACGAAACAAAGAAACTCTTACAACCTGGCCTTGGTGTTGTGCAAGTTCCTCCCAGGGTCCATCAAGGGTTTTCCTCTACTTTGACAAAGCTCACCCTCTCCCAAGTAGAATCAAGTGAAGACAATCTCTCCTCACAAAGGCTCTAATGGAAGACCTAAATCCTGCAGCATTTACCCAAAGAAAATGTATAGCTCCAACCTCTTCTCCTTCTGGCTCAATGCCTTTATTTATAGTGCTGTAAAGAGGTTATTCAGGTCCACTATCAATGGGATCATCCCCCTCTATGGGTGGGATAGCTCCCTTATTGATGGGATAGGTTCCCCCTTAATAGAGATACATGAACCAACTGGAGGCGCATCCATTTCATCAAACCGACCTCTAGAATGTTCTAGAAGTAACCACAAGTAACTTTTTCAAGATAAAACTCGCGCATTTTGCCTTTTACAGAGGGACGCACCTGTCCCTTAACATACAGAGCGTCCATGGACGCATATTTTGTGAACATGATCAGCGTCCCCGCAGGTAAGGCTAGAGAGAACCTGCGACCCCAGAGATAAACATGATTTTTACAAGACTTTCTCTCTTCTTTGAGTTTGAGATGGATAACAGAGGCATGAGACTTGCCTAAGAGGGTAGCATGACTTGTTGATTGGAGCCATACTAACTGTAAGTAGTCAAGGTGACATTTTTTAGTGTAACAAAGGCTGTCAAGATGAACTTGATGGTCATCCAAGGACCCTTGGATTATAACCTACTCCTTGGACGAGACTACATATATTGCATGGAAGCAATAGTCTCCTCACTCTTTCGAATAATTTGTTTTCCATACGAAGGAAGAATGGTCAAGCTCGTAGACCAACTTTCACTTCCGGGATCACGCATCACAAATAGTCACATCCCTATCCTGAATGGTCTATTCGATCAAGAAAGGTCTCTACCTCCGGTTCTTCTTCCTGATGAGTATGAGTGATTCGGAAAAGTAGGGCCGGAACCCAGGGGGCATGCATCCTGGTCTGCTGGGGTCAGAAAAAACCTTGGGTGTAAAGTAGAATTTCCGCGGGAGAATATGACTAGTCCATACCCCGTCCCCTCCTTCATCTTCGTAAAACAGAAGAGCCGGCAAGAGCTCTCATGCAGAAGAAGGGGCAGTTAGGAATGGGGTTGTTCTGGAAAAGGATTCTTTTGTCAAGGTTACTTGTTTGACAAAGGTCATTCACCTTTGTCTAAATAAGTAGGCTCTGCCAAAGAAGGGGATCCGTTTGCGGCAGCAAGTAGTAACCATCTTTGGGTAAAAGGCAAGCCTCACCCATTAAAACAAATGTTTTAAAGGATAAGTAGGGGCAGCCTCCAAAGAAAGAGATTCTATTGCTGCAACAAATTGTAACCATCTTTGAGTAACCTAATGATAGACATCGCCGAAGAAAGTTTATGTTTGAAAGGATTAGCAGAACGATCTTTGGGTAACCAGAAAGAGGCAAGCCTCACCCATTGAAAACAAAGGTTTTTAAACGGAAAAGTAGGGGTGACCTTGAAATTAGACTTTACACCTGGGGGCATGCAAACCTCTTGGAATGCAAGCACGGGCAGCTTTTTGGTTTTTAGGTAGGTCTAACCCCACTAACCCGTAGATAAGTCGATACCCAGCTTGCACAAAGAGAGGGTATGGAGCAAAGCGTAGGGAGATGAAGCTCCTTAAAAAATAGCAATCTTCCAGGAGACCTTCCTACTTTATGACTGGTAAAAACGAGCAGTTTTGGCATAGTTCATGCTCGTTAAAAAATAAACGCAAAACCGAGCAGTTTTAACGCGGACTTCATGCTCGTTAAAAAATAAACATATGCATGTGAGCAAGCTTCCCCCAGAGTTCAAGCTCATCCAGAAAAAATGAACTGGTAAATAACCATTTGAGACCGTAAATTCATCAGCCATAAAAGCCTTGGTCGTGTTTGTGCACCGTCACCTCCACTTTTCATTTGGCCGATCATTCACATCCACTTGATTGTTTACCTATTTTGAGGAACAGCTGCGAAGAGTGATTTCACTTAGCCATCCTTGTAATACTGCCGTGATTGGAAAATTCCAACCTGTACCTGGAATCTGCTGCTATCCCTGTTTATCACTCGTTCCTCAAAATACGAGTCTTCTTTGAGCTCTTTTCACTGACTCGTAAAAAATGAAAAGTTTGCCGAGTTTTGGCCTTCCAACTCGTTAAAAGGACCGGAAGAGCTATCCCTCCTCTAGATTTTAATCTTTTTGGACCTGAGGGATTATTGCACAAAAAGATCGAGCGCTTGTCTAGTTCGGCTCGATAAAGATATCGAACATTCATCCCTTCTGTATTGTTTTATACTTTTTCGGACTTAAGGGATTAGATGACGAAAAAGGACCCCCGGAGTCCACTTTATGTACCCTTTTAACACTCTCTAAAGATGAAAAGGACCGAGTTGTCTTTGCCGCTGGGCTCGTTAAAAATATTAGATAGCGACAAACTTGTCTTTAGACGAGAACGAGTTTCCCTATCGCTAGGCTCGTTAAAACATAGCGATGGGCTTGCCCGAAGGGCAGGTTATAGAACAAGCATATGTTATCCTCCTCAAGCTTGACAAAAATAAATAGGTACTGGTCAGAAATGACTGGGGAAAAATTGGGAGAACCTCAAAGCTTAATGGTAGCAAGTCGCTCTTGAACATGACACTTTTGCCTCCATAAATATCGGGTTGGGTTATTATCATTCACCGGTCCCTTCACCATGGTCTCGCCATACCATCCATATATGGGGTAATGCTACCAATCCATCACATCAGTGTCGTTATATGTTCAAGAGATGTCATTCAGAAAGTGTCAACCGGGTCCCATCCACTACCATACATCATCTTTCATCCTTCCATGACCGCCACCCTGAATCATATTTCACAAATCGTTTTCACCATCATCACTAGCTCCGTTCCGTGTCACTGATGCGGGATTCATTAAGGCCCTCCTTTGACGGATCACTTCTTGTCGACATCAGCTCATTATCCAAGAAGTTGATCTAGGAACAGCCCCTCAGTACTTTGAAGCTTGCATGCCTCAATGGCAAGTTTCTCACTCCGGCGATAGGTATACATTAATGACCTTCGACCGGGAGACTTTGCGTGGTGTTCGACGTCAGATCCTATATTCACGCCACGTGAATTGTGCTGCAGTACCTTGAGGGTCATCATCATTATCGGTAATTCCTCTCGCGCTTGTTAACAGTTTACATTATTGACTGGTAATCAAGCGATGTCTTTCCATGTTCGACTTCAAGAAATTCTCACATGGATCGACTTGTACTAGAGTGAAGATCGGACAAGTTTGAAGACCCCAGATCTAGTTTCATCCATCCGGGCTGCGATATATATTCAGGAGATAAAAACATAGATATGTGCAGCAGATGATCATCCTACTAAAAGGATGATAATTAAAAGCAGAGAATTATCAGTCTATTATCAGACGATCGTCTGTTTATGTACAGCAAATGTATTTATAAAGCTGAGCATGGGAAATGCCCGCATCAGCTAGATCATGAAAAGAAAGTATGAAAAGATAATGTATTGTATTGTATTTTGTTACAGGTCACCTCCCGATGATTGAATGAACTTCAGATCCTCCTAATAAAGCATTTCACCCGATAAACGACCTCATACTTTAGGGGGCAACTGTTATAGACATTTTTTTGCCTTGCAGCATAGAGCATGAAATGTTAATAATCTAAGGGATCCAAAGTCCCTAAACATGTTGTTCCTACCCCTAGAGGAACAAGGTCAGCAAACCACAGCATTTCGGATCAGTTCTCCACTGAAAAACAGGTCAATTTTGGATCAAAGCAGTTGCTCCACTAAGCATCTGCGCTGAATGTCAAAAGCTCTATGGTGTACCTACGCTGCATAGCAAGTGCAACAAAGGCTACCTGCGCTGGGCGTACTTTGACATGTGGAGGAATCTTTTCTCAATGTGTCAGTGCCCAGGAAGCTTCCAAAATGACACTTGGATCAGAAGATTCACCTAATGATGAGTTAAGAGCTTCTAAAACTCCAAGTGGAAGGTAGAAACTCCGAGTGGACTCAAGGACTGAAGAACAACTGGAGTTGAAGAGGACACCAAGTCACACATCAAGCTAACTTATCTTCACTCCGAAACTCTATATAAGGATCTCATCCCATGGGATCTGAAGGCCGGAATTTTGTGCAAAGAATTGCTGTTGGTTTACAGTTGAGAGTATTGGGTGATTGCTTGAGGGAGGTGAAGAGGAGATTTCTTTCCGTCGGGAAGGTGATGCTGGATTGGACCTCTCACGGTTGTATCACCGCCTGAACCTTACTTCCTTATATTAATAAAGCATTTGAGGTTCTTCTATTCGCATGTGTTTCAATGGTGTATTGTCTTACTTGCGTATTTGATTTATGCTAATCCTTGAATCAATTATGAATGCATGCTTCTTGTAGTTTTCCTTTTCTTGTCTTGTTCGCAGGATCTCATGTAGCTGGGCCCGTGACAAGACTTGGAGCTGGGAGCGAGCGGCAAATAGAGGAGATTGGATCGACCATTTGCGCAAGACATCGGTAAGTGGATCCCTTCCTTTCATCTCTTGCATGTCATAAAGAAGTAACTTTAGATAGCTTTGCTTCAGCTGTTGCTAAGGAACTATCACCCTTAGAGTGGGATAGGGTCATTCCGTGTTGGATACTTTTCCCCACAACAGACTGGCGACTCCAAGGATGGGATTCGTCTCGACCCTTGCAAGGTGCAAACAATCATTAATTTGCCTCCACCTTCGAACTTGCTTCAGATTCAGAAACTCCAAGGGAAAGCAAACTTTCTGAGGAGGTTCATTCCGAATTACGCCGAACTTGCTAAAGGTTATACCCGTCTCTTGAAAAAGGATGTACCTTTGGTCTGGGACCAGGTTGCGCAAGCTTCCTTTGATGCTCTGAAAGAAGCGCTAGTAAAAGCATCATTAATGTACGCCCCGGACTATCAAAGAGACTTTAACCTGTATCTGGCTACAGCAGATACGACCATTGCAATGGTTTTAGTTCAAGAAGTCGACGGAACTGAACACCCTATATATTATTTAAGTAAAAACTTAAATGATACAGAAAGTAAATATTCTCATGTTGAAAAGCTAGCACTTGCTGCTGTTCAAGCAATACAAAGATTTCGGCATTATGTCCTCTTCAGGAAGACCACCGTATTGTCAGATTGCAACCCCATGACTTATATACTGTCGCGACAGTTGCTTGGGGGAAAATATTCAAAGTGGATAGTTATCCTTCAAGAGTTTGATCTGGAATTTGTGAAATCCAAATCAAAGAAAGCTTTAGTTTTCGCAGAATTATTATGCGATCTCCCATCATCGTCCAACGATGAAACATCCAAAGAATCGATCGTGGACGAGAGTTTGTTTCTGATATCAGCAAGTGATGAGTGGTATGGAGATATAATAGTTTATCTCCAAACCCAAAAGTTTCGGCCAGACACCTCTCACTCAGAACAAAAACGCATTCGATACCAAGCAAAAGACTACATGATCGTCGGTGATAAACTTTACCGTCGTGGTGTCGACACGGTGCTGAGAAGGTGTCTAACCCATGAGGAGGCCGAAAAAGCCCTGAATGAATGTCATTCAGGCACCTGTGGGGGGCATCAATCTGGATATGCTACATCACAAAGAATCTTACGAGCAGGATACTTCTGGCCAACCATGTTCAAAGATTGCATAACCACAGTTAGAAGTTGCCATGCACATCAGATTTTTGATAGCAAAACCAGAAGACCCCCCGCTCCTTTACAGCCAATAATAGCTGTGGGGCCTTTCGCCAAGTGGGGCATCGATTTCATGCAATGTAACCCCACCTCGACCGGGGGGCATGGGTATATTATAGTCGCAGTTGACTATTTTACCAAATGGGCCGAGGCGATGCCTACATTGGATAACACTGGTGAAACAGCAGCCCTATTCTTTTTTAATCATGTAGTCGCCAGATTTGGCGTGCCACAGGCCATAGTAACAGATCATGGATCGCATTTTCGCAATCACATGATCGTTGAATTAACTGCCAAACTAGGATTGTCTCACGACAGCTCTACCCCGTACTATCCGCAAGCTAACGGACAGGTTGAAGCGATCAACAAGGTCCGGAAGTGCATGCTGCAAAGGATGGCTGGGGTTCACAAAAGAAGATGGCATTTGATCCTGTACTCGGCTTTGTGGGCCTACCGAACATCGGTAAGGAATGCCACTGGGTTCACACCGTTTCAACTGGTGTATGGCCTGGAGGCGATCCTACCAATCCAGTGTGAAATTTCGTCCCTTAAACTCGCAATTGATCTCCTCCCCGGAACCTCGGAAGAAGAAGCTCGTTTCTTGGAATCAATCCAGTTGGATGAAACCCGTCGTGATGCCACCTTGGCCAACGAAGCCCACAAGAAACGAGTCAAAGCGCAGTTTGACAAAAATGTCAAACCCCATGTCTTCTCGGAAGGTGATTTGGTCTTGCTTTATGACCAAGAATCCGATAAATTGGGAGCTGGGAAATTCAAGTCCTTATGGATGGGCCCTTATATTGTTAAAAGTGTGTTAGCAAAGGGTGCCTACGAGTTGGTAGATTATGACGGAATTCCGCTGGCGCAACCCCGCAACGGGTTGTACCTTAAGCGTTACTATGCCTAATAGTAACCTGTATGCTTTTGTTACATTTTTGTTTTCGCTAAAGCGTTTGTTCCGGTTTAAGTAATCCGCTTTTTACACTTATTGCAGATGTCAAATCCATTGGAACCGTGGGTTGGATATGTTGATGGAGTGAGTCGTAGTTCGAGGAACCTATCCTCTGCAGCATGGGCCATTTTTGACCCAAGCGGCGAGTTAGTGAGTTTCAGGGGGGTATGTATTGGTCAATCAACAAATAATATCGCTGAGTATAGCGCGTTGATAGAGCTCCTCTCTGATTCCATTACCCATGGCATACGCCGGCTAGTCGTCAGGCTAGACTCACAGCTCGTGGTACTACAGCTCAATGGTACCTACTCTGTCCGAAATCCAGCTATTTATCGCAAGTTCCTAAGAGTTAAAATCTTGGAAAGACAGTTTGATTTTATCCAATATCAACACATTTCCAGAAACTTAAACACATTAACCGACTCATTAGCAAACTATGTGTTAGATAGACATTTGCAAAATTGATAAAAATAGAAGCATCATCGGTGTTTCATACATGGATCACATAAAAACTGGAATAAACCCCGAAAATCAAAAATATATATAACTGTTTACGGTCTACATATAATGTTCTGTAACCAAGACAAAATCGGTCATACGACCCCAAAACTCAAAAATGGCTGGGGGGCACCCTAGCCTAGTGATGCTCATGATAACATGCCACGGCCTGTGCGATCATGCGCAGAAGACGAGACCATCGTCTACGAACACCAGCAGTATGTCGCTGCAATCGTAGAGGCAGATCGTCGATCCGTACATCCGGAATCCCAAGGGTAAGACCCTCGACCTGTTCCTGAACAGCTGCAAGAGTCTCGGCCAAGTCAAGGTCACAGAGAATAGCTCTCCCTGGAGCCACCCCTGCTGGGGCAGTGGCCGGAGCTCTCGGACGAACTGCTGGACGGACGGGACCAACATCTGCATGCACACATGAGTTTGATTAGAGTCTTGATAGAGTAAAGCATAAGGACATTATAAATAAAAAATAGTAAACAGTGATAGGGTCAAAATATTTACCAAGATCACCCCACTGCTCGCCATCCGGTAGTACCAAATCCGGATCACCTCGGAAATCCATGCCAATATATGGATACTCGGAAAAAGCCATATCCTGCCGCTCGAACCACCTAAAGAAGGCATCAGTAAAAGTAATCTGAGATTGACCTACATGTCTAGCCATGTGGTCGACCCACCTCTGCATGCGTCGCTCAGTAGGAGATGGCAAGTCGAGAACAATGTACTGAGGTTGCATTAGGGGTATCTTCTCCAAAGCGAAGGCAGTCAAAACTGAACCGAAGCCAAAATTCTTCAGTTTCCCGTCCTTTACTTTGGTCAACTGGTTTTTCATCTGAACCAGTACTGCATCACACCAGTTAAAAACGTTCGGCTGAAGACACTCCAGGGTGTGCTGCACATAAGACCTGTTGGCAACATGAGGGGATGCGCTGCCGGCCATCCTACAAATCGTGTACAGAATGGACCTGAGAGACATGTCAGTGATATCACGGATAGAAACCTTGTCGTCTCTGCTCGGTTGGGATCCCTCCCTACAATACTGACGGATATAATCTTTCACGGAATCGCTCCCTCGGGCCGAACCGGAAAAGGAAATGGGGGCACCCCGCCTTGACAACGCAGTCAAGAAGTAAATGTCCACTATGGTCAAAGGGATGGACTTGCCCCTAATCTGGAACACTTGGTTAACAGGATCCCAAGCATCAAGCAGGTACTACAGTAAACGTATATGTGCCCTCATGCTAGATATACGGAAGAATTTTAGCAAGCCACAGTTCCGCAACGCGCTCACGGTAACAGGATCATGGAGGGCAATCATGTCCTCCTCTTCATGCTCTCGTTCTTGCCACGTAAGAGTCATTCTGCTCCAATAAACTCTGCAAAACAAACAAGAGGAGGAGTAAGATCCCTGACTCGGTAAAGAAAATGGCAAAATTCTCATGAAAAAGTATGCAACCAAAAAGTTTTCTGCGCCCAACGTAGGTGGGGAAGGGTCTCACCTGCGTTGGGAGACAAACTGCCTTTGAAAATGAAAACCCCCAACGCAGGTTTCGATATGGGGCACCTGCGCTGATGGCAGAGCGCCGTAGAGAAACCCCAGGGGCTCATGGGGGCAGGAAAACAAGCATAAAACTGAGAAATAAGACCATGAAAAGATAGAGCTAGGGTTTAGCTCCTACCTGGTGGAAACGGCGCTAAAAATCGTCCACAGAATCTCCCGAAATCAGCTGGTGAAAAATCGAGAGGAAGAGGCACCTCCAAAGCTCCAACAAACCAAATGCACATGAAATGGTAAAATGGGAGGTAAAAACATCTTTTAATTGCCTTTCACGTAGTTCAAAGTGAAATATTAGTATTTTTACTTCATGATTATCCGTTTCTAACAAGTTTGTTGCAACAATTGATGAAACAGTACTATCTCTGGAAAAGAAAAACTAGTCATGGTAAAATATGAATTTGACCTTATCGAACGAGCAGTTTTGGCATAGTTCATGCTCGTTAAAAAATAAACGCAAAACCGAGCAGTTTTAACGCGGACTTCATGCTTGTTAAAAAATAAACATAAGCATGTGAGCAAGCTTCCCCCCAGAGTTCAAGCTCATCCAGAAATAATGAACTGGTAAATAACCATTTGAGACCGTAAATTCATCAGCCATAAAAGCCTTGGCCGTGTTTGTGCATCGTCACCTCCACTTTTCATTTGGCCGATCATTCACATCCACTTGATTGTTTACCTATTTTAAGGAACAGCTGCGAAGAGTGATTTCACTTAGCCATCCTTGTAATACTGCCGTGATTGGAAAATTCCAACCTGTACCTGGAATCTGCTGCTATCCCTGTTTATCACTCGTTCCTCAAAATATGAGTCTTCTTTGAGCTCTTTTCACTGACTCGTAAAAAATGAAAAGTTTGCCGAGTTTTGGCCTTCCAACTCGTTAAAAGGACCGGAAGAGCTATCCCTCCTCTAGATTTTAATCTTTTTGGACCTGAGGGATTATTGCACAAAAAGATCGAGCGCTTGTCTAGTTCGGCTCGATAAAGATATCGAACATTCATCCCTTCTGTATTGTTTTATACTTTTTCGGACTTAAGGGATTAGATGACGAAAAAGGACCTCTGGAGTCCACTTTATGTACGCTTTTCAGACTCTCTAAAAATGAAAAGGACCGAGTTGTCTTTGTCGCTAGACTCGTTAAATACATTAAATAGCGACAAACTTGTCTTTAGACGAGAACGAGTTTCCCTATCGCTAGGCTCGTTAAAAAATAGCGATGGGCTTGCCCGAAGGGCAGGTTATAGAACAAGCATATGTTATCCTCCTCAAGCTTGACAAAAATAAAGAGGTACTGGTCAGAAATGACTGGGGAAAAATTGGGAGAACCTCAAAGCTTAATGGTAGCAAGTCGCTCTTGAACATGACACTTTTGCCTCCGTAAATATCGGGTTGGGTTATTATCATTCACCGGTCCCTTCACCATGGTCTCGCCATACCATCCATACATGGGGTAATGATACCGATCCATCACATCAGTGTCGTTATATGTTCAAGAGATGTCATTCAGAAAGTGTCAACCGGGTCCCATCCACTACCATACATCATCTTTCATCCTTCCATGACCGCCACCCTGAATCATATTTCACAGATCGTTTTCACCATCATCACTAGCTCCGTTCCGTGTCACTGATATGGGATTCATTAAGGCCCTCCTTTGACGGATCACTTCTTGTCGACATCAGCTCATTATCCAAGAAGTTGATCTAGGAACACCCCCTCAGTACTTTGAAGCTTGCATGCCTTAATGGCAAGTTTCTCACTTCCGGCAATAGGTATACATTAATGACCTTCGACCGGGAGACTTTGCGTGGTGTTCGACGTCAGATCCTATATTCACGCCACGTGAATTGTGCTGCAGTACCTTGAGGGTCATCATCATTATCGGTGATTCCTCTCGCGCTTGTTAACAATTTACATTATTGATTGGTAATCAAGCGATGTCTTTCCATGTTTGACTTCAAGAAATTCTCACATGGATCGACTTGTACTAGAGTCAAGATCGGACAAGTTTGAAGACCCCGGATCTAGTTTCATCCATCTGGGCTGCGATATATATTCAGGAGATAAAAACATAGACATGTGCAGCAGATGATCATCCTACTAAAAGGATGATAATTAAAAGCAGAGAATTATCAGTCTATTATTAGACGATCGTCTGTTTATGTACAGCAAATGTATTTATAAAGCTGAGCATGGGAAATGCCCGCATAAGCTAGATCATGAAAAGAAAGTATGAAAAGATAATGTATTGTATTGTATTTTGTTACAGGTCACCTCCCGACGATTGAATGAACTTCGGATCCTCCTCATAAAGCATTTCACCCGATAAACGACCTCATACTTTAGGGGGCAACTGTTATAGACATTTTTGTGCCTTACAGCATAGAGCATGAAATGTCAATAATCTAAGGGATCCAAAGTCCCTAAACATGTTGTTCCTACCCCTAGAGGAACAAGGTCAGCAAACCACAGCACTTCAGATCAGTTCTCCACTGAAAAACACTCAAAAATAGGTCAATTTTGGATCAAAGTAGCTGCTCCACTAAGCATCTGCGCTGAATGTCAAAAGCTCTATGGTGTACCTGTGCTGCATAGCAAGTGCAACAAAGGCTACCTGCGCTGGGCGTACTTTGACATGTGGAGGAATCTTTTCTCAATGTGCCAGTGCCCAGGAAGCTTCCAAAATGACACTTGGATCAGAAGATTCGCCTAATGATGAGTTAAGAGCTTCTAAAACTCCAAGTGGAAGGTAGAAACTCCGAGTGGACTCAAGAACTGAAGAACAACTGGAGTTGAAGAGGACAACAAGTCACACATCAAGCTGACTTATCTTCACTCCAAAACTCTATATAAGGATCTCATCCCATGGGATCTGAAGGCCGGAATTTTGTGCAAAGAATTGTTGTTGGTTTACAGTTGAGAGTATTGGGTGATTGCTTGAGGGAGGTGAAGAGGAGATTTCTTTCCATCGGGAAGGTGATGCTGGATTGGACCTCTCACGGTTGTATCACCGCCTGAACCTTACTTCCTTATATTAATAAAGCATTTGAGGTTCTTCTATTCACATGTTTTTCAATGGTGTATTGTCTTACTTGCGTATTTGATTTATGCTAATCCTTGAATCAATTATGAATGCATGCTTCTTGTAGTTTCCTTTTCTTGTCTTGTTCGCAGGATCTCGTGTAGCTGGGCCCGTGAGAAGACTTGGAGCTGGGAGCGAGCGGCAAATAGAGGAGATTGGATCGACCATTTGCGCAAGACATTGGTAAGTGGATCTCTTCATTTCATCTCTTGCATGTCATAAAGAAGAAACTTTAGATAGCTTTGCTTCAGCTGTTGCTAAGGAACTATCACCCTTAGAGTGGGATAGGGTCATTCCGTGTTGGATACTGTTATAGACATTTTTGTGCCTTACAGCATGGAGCCTGAAATGTCAATAATCTAAGGGATCCAAAGTCCCTAAACATGTTGTTCCTACCCCTAGAGGAACAAGGTCAGCAAACCACAGCACTTCAGATCAGTTCTCCACTGAAAAACACTCAAAAACAGGTCAATTTTGGATCAAAGCAGCTGCTCCACTAAGCATCTGTGCTGAATGTCAAAATCTCTATGGTGTACCTGCGCTGCATAGCAAGTGCAACAAAGGCTACCTGCGCTGGGCGTACTTTGACATGTGGAGGAATCTTTTCTCAATGTGCCAGTGCCCAGGAAGCTTCCAAAATGACACTTGGATCAGAAGATTCGCCTAATGATGAGTTAAGAGCTTCTAAAACTCCAAGTGGAAGGTAGAAACTCCGAGTCGACTCAAGGACTGAAGAACAACTGGAGTTGAAGAGGACAACAACTCACACATCAAGCTGACTTATCTTCACTCCAAAACTCTATATAAGGTTCTCATCCCATGGGATCTGAAGGGAGGAATTTTGTGCAAAGAATTGTTGTTGGTTTACAGTTGAGAGTATTGGGTGATTGCTTGAGGGAGGTGAAGAGGATATTTCTTTCCGTCGGGAAGGTGATGCTGGATTGGACCTCTCACGGTTGTATCACCGCCTGAACCTTACTTCCTTATATTAATAAAGCATTTGAGGTTCTTCTATTCGCATGTTTTTCAATGGTGTATTGTCTTACTTGCATATTTGATTTATGCTAATCCTTGAATCAATTATGAATGCATGCTTCTTGTAGTTTCCTTTTCTTGTCTTGTTCGCAGGATCTCGTGTAGCTGGGCCCGTGAGAAGACTTGGAGCTGGGAGCGAGTGGCAAATAGAGGAGATTGGATCGACCATTTGCGCAAGACATCGGTAAGTGGATCTCTTCCTTTCATCTCTTGCATGTCATAAAGAAGTAACTTTAGATAGCTTTGCTTCAGCTGTTGCTAAGGAACTATCACCCTTAGAGTGGGATAGGGTCTCTCACGGTTATATCACCGCCTGAACCTTACTTCCTTATATTAATAAAGCATTTGAGGTTCTTCTATTCGCATGTGTTTCAATGGTGTATTGTCTTACTTGCGTATTTGATTTATGCTAATCCTTGAATCAATTATGAATGCATGCTTCTTGTAGTTTCCTTTTCTCGTCTTGTTTGCAGGATCTTGTGTAGCTGGGCCCATGAGAAGACTTGGAGCTGGGAGCAAGCGGCAAAGAGAGAAGATTGGATCGACCATTTGCGCAAGACATTGGTAAGTGGATCTCTTCCTTTCCTCTTTTGCATGTCATAAAGAAGTAATCTTAGATAGCTTTACTTCAGCTGTTGCTAAGGAACTATCACCCTTAGAGTGGGATAGGGTCAGCAAACCATAGCACTTCAGATCAGTTCTCCACTGAAAAACACTCAAAAACAGGTCAATTTTGGATCAAAGTAGCTGCTCCACTAAGCATCTACGCTGAATGACAAAAGCTCTATGGTGTACCTGTGCTGCATAGCAAGTGCAACAAAGGCTACCTGCGCTGGGCGTACTTTGACATGTGGAGGAATCTTTTCTCAATGTGCCAGTGCCCAGGAAGCTTCCAAAATGACACTTGGATCAGAAGATTCGCCTAATGATGAGTTAAGAGCTTCTAAAACTCCAAGTGGAAGGTAGAAACTCCGAGTGGACTCAAGGACTGAAGAACAACTGGAGTTGAAGAGGACAACAAGTCACACATCAACGTGACTTATCTTCACTCCAAAACTCTATATAAGGATCTCATCCCATGGGATCTGGAGGCCGGAATTTTGTGCAAAGAATTGTTGTTGGTTTACAGTTGAGAGTATTGGGTGATTGCTTGAGGGAGGTGAAGAGGAGATTTCTTTCCGTCGGGAAGGTGATGCTGGATTGGACCTTTCACGGTTGTATCACCGCCTGAACCTTACTTCCTTATATTAATAAAGCATTTGAGGTTCTTCTATTCGCATGTGTTTCAATGGTGTATTGTCTTACTTGCGTATTTGATTTATGCTAATCCTTGAATCAATTATGAATGCATGCTTCTTGTAGTTTCCTTTTCTCGTCTTGTTTGCAGGATCTTGTGTAGCTGGGCCCGTGAGAAGACTTGGAGCTGGGAGCAAGCGGCAACGAGAGAAGATTGGATCGACCATTTGCGCAAGACATCGGTAAGTGGATCTCTTCCTTTCCTCTTTTGCATGTCATAAAGAAGTAATCTTAGATAGCTTTACTTCAGCTGTTGCTAAGGAACTATCACCCTTAGAGTGGGATAGGGTAACCAACCTTGTCGAGATCTTCGACAACACTAAAGGCTTTCGACGGTAGGACATATACCCCTTTCGGTATCCTAAGTAACTTGAAAGTTGAACTAGGTGGAAAAACAATAGAGATTGATGTTGAAGTCATAGATGGAAATCTGGATTACAACATCCTACTGGGAAGACCATGGATTTATGCCATGGCAGCTATCGTGTCGACTTATTTTAGGAAGATCGCATTCCCGTTTGAAGGAGGGATTACGGTCGTCGACCAGCAGAACTTCCTCCTTAATGGTTCACAAGTTACGGGAAGCATTCCCATGATCCATGAAAGCGACCATTCAATCCAAGATATTGGAGTAGGCCTATTGAAGGACCCCACGATGATGGGGACTTTCTCGCTACCAAATCATATGTACATAGGAAATGTACCATTGGTGGCTACCTGCAACATGATATCTTCCACGAAGGTCGCAAAAGACAAAGTCGTCATGGATCGGGCAATGGTCTTGCACCCGAGCCCAATCGAAATATTGTAGCAATCAATGTTTCAGGCATGGGAGGCGAGCCCAAATCAATGCTCGTCAAGCGTTTGGGTAGACAGGTCAGGAGAATGTGGTACCCCTTTGGATCCTTGGTCACGAGTGCATGCAAGTGACGAAGGAATCCTACAGTCAATGTTGATTGAGGGGGCACCATGGGATGATAACCACCATCGTTCCCTTCCTCAGGAAGATACTCAAGGCGACCTATGTCACCCTTCAGTATTTGAATTCCTAACAAATACTGTAAATACGGTGGACTCCGAGAGAAACCTATCCAATATAGAAGAAACTATAGCCATAAATATCTCGACCAAAACAGACATTGTAGAGAATATTTATGTCGGCAAAGGTTGTTCCCCTTCAGAACAAGAAATATATAAAGCTCTTTTCCGTGAATTTAGAGATGTCTTTGCTTGGTCATATGATGAAATGCCAGGCATTGACTCGAGTATCGTTGAACATGAAATTAAGATGTATCTTGATGTCAAACCATTAAGACAATGGCTTCGGCAGGTACACCCCAAGAAGGCCACTACCATTAAAGTAAAAGTTGAGAAGCTTCTCCATGCTGGTTTCATCTACCCGGTTCCTCTAACCGATTGGGTATCGAACATTGTCCCTCTTATGAAAAAACAAGGAACAATACGAGTGTGCATCGATTATAGGGATGTAAATCAAGCCTGTCCAAAGGACAACTACCCTACACCCTTCATCGACCAGATAATTGATGAATGCGCCGGATGTGAAATCTTTTCGTTTATGGACAGATTTTCCGGGTATAATCAAATTAATATCCACCCACATGACCAGTCAAAGACTGCATTTATTTGTCCGTGGGGCACATTCGCTTATCGAAAATTACCCTTTGGTTTAAAAAACGTTGGGGCAACGTTTCAGAGAGCAATGAATTATGCTTTCCATGACATCAAGAACATCGTTCAACCTTATCTCGACGATCTTCTGGCTCATTCGCAAAAGCGGACTGATCATCCGCAACATTTAAGAGCGATATTTCTACGTTGCCGACACTACAAGATAAGACTCAATCCGCACAAATGTGTGTTTTGCGTCGGTTCTGGTCGTTTACTTGGCTTTATAGTCTCCAAGGATGGGATTCGTCTCGACCCTTGCAAGGTGCAGGCAATCATTAATTTGCCTCCACCTTCGAACTTGCTTCAGATTCAGAAACTCCAAGGGAAAGCAAACTTTCTGAGGAGGTTCATTTCGAATTACGCCGAACTTGCTAAAGGTTATACCCGTCTCTTGAAAAAGGATGTACCTTTCGTCTGGGACCAGGTTGCGCAAGCTTCCTTTGATGCTCTGAAAGAAGCGCTAGTAAAAGCATCATTAATGTACGCCCCGGACTATCAAAGAGACTTTAACCTGTATCTGGCTGCAGCAGATACGACCATTGCAATGGTTTTAGTTCAAGAAGTCGACGGAATTGAACACCCTATATATTATTTAAGTAAAAACTTAAATGATACAGAAAGTAAATATTCTCATGTTGAAAAGCTAGCACTTGCTGCTGTTCAAGCGATGCAAAGATTTCGGCATTATGTTCTCTTCAGGAAGACCACCGTATTATCAGATTGCAACCCCATGACTTATATACTGTCGCGACAGTTGCTTGGGGGCAAATATTCAATGTGGATAGCTATCCTTCAAGAGTTTGATCTGGAATTTGTGAAATCCAAATCAAAGAAAGCTTTAGTTTTCGCAGAATTATTATGCGATCTCCCATCATCGTCCAACGATGAAACGTCCAAAGAATCGATCGTGGACGAGAGTTTGTTTCTGATATCAGCAAGTGATGAGTGGTATGGAGATATAATAGTTTATCTCCAAACCCAAAAGTTTCGGCCAGACACCTCTCACTCAGAACAAAAACGCATTCGATACCAAGCAAAAGACTACATGATCGTCGGTGATACGCTTTACCGTCGTGGTGTCGACACGGTGCTGAGAAGGTGTCTAACCCATGAGGAGGCCGAAAAAGCCCTGAATGAATGTCATTCAGGCACCTGTGGGGGGCATCAATCTGGATATGCTACAGCACAAAGAATCTTACGAGCAGGATACTTCTGGCCAACCATGTTCAAAGATTGCATAACCGCAGTTAGAAGTTGCCATGCATGTCAAATTTTTGATAGCAAAACCAGAAGACCCCCCACTCCTTTACAGCCAATAATAGCTGTGGGGCCTTTCGCCAAGTGGGGCATCGATTTCATGCAATGTAACCCCACCTCGACCGGGGGGCATGGGTATATTATAGTCGCAGTTGACTATTTTACCAAATGGGCCGAGGCGATGCCTACATTGGATAACACTGGTGAAACAGCAACCCTATTCTTTTTTAATCATGTAGTCGCCAGATTCGGCGTGCCACAGGCCATAGTAACAGATCATGGATCGCATTTTCGCAATCACATGATGGTTGAATTAACTGCCAAACTAGGATTGTCTCATGACAGCTCTACCCCGTACTATCCGCAAGCTAACGGACAGGTTGAAGCGATCAACAAGGTCCTGAAGCGCATGCTGCAAAGAATGGTTGGGGTTCACAAAAGAATATGGCATTTGATCCTGTACTCGGCTTTGTGGGCCTACCGAACATCGGTAAGGAATGCCACTGGGTTCACACCGTTTCAACTGGTGTATGGCCTGGAGGCGATCCTACCAATCCAGTGTGAAATTTCGTCCCTTAAACTCGCAATTGATCTCCTCCCCGGAACCTCGGAAGAAGAAGCTCGTTTCTTGGAATTAATCCAGTTGGATGAAACCCGTCATGATGCCGCCTTGGCCAACGAAGCCCACAAGAAACGAGTCAAAGCGCAGTTCGAGAAAAATGTCAAACCCCGTGTCTTCTCGGAAGGTGATTTGGTCTTGCTTTATGACCAAGAATCCGATAAATTGGGAGCTGGGAAATTCAAGTCCTTATGGATGGGCCCTTATATTGTTAAAAGTGTGTTAGCAAAAGGTGCCTACGAGTTGGTAGATTATGACGGAATTCCGCTGGCGCAACCCCGAAACGGGTTGTACCTTAAGCGTTACTATGCCTAATAGTAACCTGTATGCTTTTGTTACATTTTTGTTTTCGCTAAAGCGTTTGTTCCGGTTTAAGTAATCCGCTTTTTACACTTATTGCAGATGTCAAATCCATTGGAACCGTGGGTTGGATAAGCTGACGGAGCGAGTCGTAGTTCGAGGAACCTATCCTCTGCAGCGTGGGCCATTTTTGACCCAAGCGGCTAGTTAGTGAGTTTTAGGGGGGTATGTATTGGTCAATCAACAAATAATATCGCTGAGTATAGCGCGTTGATAGAGCTCCTCTCTGATGCCATCACCCATGGCATACGCTGGCTAGTCATCGGGCTAGACTCACAGCTCGTGGTACTACAGCTCAATGGTACCTACTCTGTCCGAAATCCAGCTATTTATCGCAAGTTCCTAAGAGTTAAAATCTTGGAAAGACAGTTTGATTTTATCCAATATCAACACATTTCCAGAAACTTAAACACATTGACCGACTCATTGGCAAACTATGTGTTAGATAGACATTTGCAAAATTGATAAAAAGAGAAGCATCATCGGTGTTTCATACATGGATCACATAAAAACTGGAATAAACCCCGAAAATCAAAAATATATATAAATGTTTACGGTCTACATATAATGTTCTGTAACCTAGACAAAATCGGTCATACGACCCCAAAACTCAAAAATGGTTGGGGGGCACCCTAGCCTAGTGATGCTCATGATAACATGCCACGGCCTGTGCGATCATGTGCAGAAGACGAGACCATCGTCTAGGAACACCAGCAGTATGTCGCTGCAATCGTAGAGGCAACTCGTCGATCCGTACATCCGGAATCCCAAGCGTAAGACCCTCGACCTGTTCCTGCACAGCTGCAAGAGTCTCGGCCAAGTCAAGGTCACGGAGAATAGCTCTCCCTGGAGCCTCCCCTGCTGGGGCATGTTGTAGGGAAAAGTATCCGATTCGGATGACCCTATCCCACTCTAAGGGTGATAGTATCTCAGCAACAACTGTAAATAAAACTACTTAAGGTTTACTTCTTTATGAAAGCAGGAGAGAATGAAGAAATGCACTAACCATTGCCTTGCGCTTAATGTCGAATCCAAACTCTTCTCTTTGCTTGCTTGCCCCCAGCTCCTTGCTCTTTTGCTGGCCCAGCTACAATGAGATCCTGCAAAATAACAAAGAAGGAAACTACAAGAAGCATGCAATCATAACTGATTCAAGGATTAGCATAAATCAAATATACAATCATCACAATACATCATTGAAACAAGTGCATATAGAAGAACCTAAATAGCTTTTATTAATGGAAGAAGTAAAGTTCTGAGAAGGTTACAACCATTGAAGGCCCCAATCCAGCAACACCTCCCAGCAGAAAGAATTTCTCCTCTTCACCTCCTTCAAGCAATCACCCAATAGTTCTATAGTGAAACCAACAGCATATCATTACTTTGCACAAAATTCTAGCCCCCTGAGCTCATAGGAGAGAGCTCAATATATAGATGAATTGAGAAAGGATGAGTCAGCTTGCAACTGATGTGTAGCTGCCTTGTGTCCTCTCTCTCTTCAGTTGATCTTCAGTTCTTGAGTCCACTTGGAGAACCTTGCTTCCACTTGGAGAAACAGAGCCTCTGACTCATCACAAGGCGAAATCCCTGATCCAAGTGTCATTTTTGGAAGATTCCAGAGCAATGACTCAGTGTGCCACTTGTCCCATCTCGCTCAGCGCAGGTGGCCTTTGTTCTACCTGCTTTGCAACGCAGGTACACCATGGAGGAGTTGAGTTTCAGCGCAGAAGACTAGTGGAGCACCTGCTTTGATTTCAGGATTGCTTGTTTTTGAGTGTTTTCAGGTGGAGAACTGATCTGAGAGCTGTTGGTTTGCTGACCTTGTTCCTCTAGGGGTAGGAACATCATGTTTAGGGACTTTGGATCCCTTGGATTATTGACAATTCATGCCTGATGCTGCAAGGCACAAAATTGTCTATAACAGATGCCCCCTAAAGTATGAGGTCGTTTATCGGGTGAAATGCTTTATTAGGAGGATCCGAAGTTCATTCAATCTGCTGAGAAGTGTCCTGTAATAAGATACAATACAATACATTATTTTTCATTCTTTTTCATGATCTAGCTGAGGCGGGCATTCCCATGCTCAGCTTTATAAGTTCATTTTGGTACATAGCACAGACGATCGTCTGATGATAGACTGATAATTCTCTGCTGAAATTATCATCCTTTGAGAAGGATGATCATCTGCTGCAATGATGTACATATCAAATGTCTTTATATCCTGAATATATATCGCAGCCCGGATGGATGAAACTAGATCCGGGGTCTTCAATCTCTTCCGATCTTCACTCGATGTACAAGTCGATCCATGTGAGAATTTCTTGAATTCGAACATGGAAAGACATCGCTTGATTACCGGTCAATGATGTAAACCGTTAACAAGCGCGAGAGGAATCACCGATAAGGATGATGACCCTCAAGGTACAGCAGTACAATTCACATGGTGGGAATAAAGGACTTGGCGTCGACCACCATGCAAAATCTTCTGGTCGAAGGTCATTGATGTATACCTGTCGCCGGAAGTGAGAAACTTGCCATTGAGGCATGCAAGCTTCAAAGTACTGAAGGGGTTGTCCCTAGATCAACTCCTTGGATAATGAGCTGATGTCGACAAGGAGCGATCCGTCAAAGGAGGGCCTTAATGAATCCCACATCAGTGACACGGAACGGAGCTAGTGATTGTGATGAGGTGAAAACAAACTGTGATGTATGATTCAGGGTGGCGGTCATGAAATGGATGAAGGACAATGTATGGCAGTGGATGGGACACGGTTGACTCTTTGCAGAACAACATCTCTTGAACATATAACGACACTGATGTGATGGATCGGTAGCATTACCCCAAATGTGGATGGTGTGGCGAGGACCATGGTGATGAGACCGGTGAATGAAACAACCCAACCCGATGTGATACGGAGGACAAAGTGTCATGTTCAAGAGCGACTTGCTACCATTAAAGCTGTGAGGTTCTCCCAATTTTTCCCCAGTCATTGCTGACCAGTACCTCTTTATTTTTATCAAGCTTGAGGAGGATAACATATGCTTGTTCTATAACCTGCCCTTCGGGCAAGCCCATCGCTATGTTTTAACGAGCCTAGCGATAGGGAAACTCGTTCTCGTCTAAAGACAAGTTTGTCGCTATTTAATGAATTTAACGAGTCTAACGACAAGGATAACTCGGTCCTTTTCATTTTTAGAGAGTCTGAAAAGGTACATAAAGTCAACTCCAGAATTCCTTTTTCGTCATCTAATCCCTTAAGTCCGAAAAAGTATAAAACAATACAGAAGGGATGAATTTTCGATTGCTTTAACGAGCCGAACAAAACAAGCGCTCGATCTTTTTGTGCAATAATCCCTCAGGTCCAAAAAGATTAAAATCTAGAGGAGGGATAGCTCTTCCGGTTGTTTAACGAGCTGGAAGGCCAAAACTCGGAAAACTTTTCATATTTTACGAGTCAGGAGAAAAGAGCTCAAAGAAGACTCGTCTTTTGAGGAACGAGTGATAAACAGGGATAGCAGCAGATTCCAGGTACAGGTTGGAATATTCCAATCACGGCAGTGTCACAAGGATGGCTAAGTGAAATCACTCTTCGCAGCTGTTCCTCAAAATGGGTAAACAAACATATGGAGATGAACGATTGGCCAAATGAATGGATGGAGGTGAGACTGCAAGAACACGACCAAGGGCTTTTAATATGGTTGTCAAAGGTTACATTTACCAAGGTTATTTACCGGTTCATTTTTTCTGGGTGAGCTTGAACTCTAGGGGAAGATTTCTCACAACTTATGTTTATTTTTTAACGAGCATGAACTATGTGCGAAAATTGCTCGGATCTTGCGTTTATTTTTTAACGAGCATGAACTGTGTGCTAAAACTGCTCGAATATACCAGTCATAATACAAGAAACGCCTCAGGTGAGATAGCTATTTTTTAAGGAGCTTTATCTCATGAAGCTATGCTCCTATTTGGCAAGTTTTGACTTTTGCCCCACATCCTTTCTTTATGCAAGCTGGAAACGGCTAATCCTACGAGTTTAATGGGTTAGACCTACAGGTTTAAAAGGGAGGACCTAAAAATTTAAAAAATAAATAGTCGTCCCGTGCTTGCACCCCAAAAGGTTCGCATGCCCCCAGGTATAAAGTATAATTTCAAGGCGCTGCCTCTTTCTTACTATCCGAAAAATGGTTATGTTCGCTGCCACAAACAAAACTCTTTTTCCCGGCAATGTCTATCATTAGGTTGCTAAGGATGGTGACTACTTGTTGCAGCAATTTCATCTCTTTCTTTGGAGGCTGCCCCTACTTATCCTTCAAAACATATGTTTTAATGGGTGAGGCTTGCCTTCAAAGATGGTGGCTACTTGCCGCCACAAATGGATCTCCTCCCTCAGGAGAGCCTACTTTTTAGACAAAGGGAGCGAGAAGCTGATTATCTCACTCACATAACTTTGACAAAAGAACTTTATCCTAGAACAACCCTCTCTTCCTTCTTTCGGACGGGGTACGGACTAGTCCCATTCTTCTGTGGAAATTAACTTTATACCCAAGGTTTCCTCTGCCCAAGGCAGGCCAGGGTGCATGCCCCCTGGGTCCCAGTTACATCTTTCCGAATCACTCGCATTCATCGGGAAGTAGAACCGGGGGTGGAGTCATTCCTTGAGTGAATAAACCGTTAAGGGATGATATTTGACTATTTGCGATGCGTGATCCTGGAAATGAAAGTTGGTCTACGAGCTTGACCATTCTTCCTTCGTGTGGAAAACACATAACTCTGAAGAGTGAGGACACTATCGCCTCCATGCAATATATATAGTCTCGTCCAAGGAGTAAGTTATACACCAAGGGTCCTTGGACGACCATGACGTTCATATGAACTGTCTTCCCCTTCAATGTAACAGGAACATTGGGGAGAATCCCTAACGGGCGACTGGTTCCTTTATCAAAACCTGATAGATTTCTCATCTCAGGTAAAAGCGCCGGGGAACCCAGTGCTTTCCAAGCAATAGAGGAAAGGATACTCACAGATGCCCCTTCATCAATGATAGTTCCAGCCATCACCATTCTGTAGATTTGGACGATGATTCTAAATGGGATACTGGCTGGTAACCGGGGTCTGCCTAGTTGATTCCAATCAAAGGACACAACCAGGTTGCTTGGTGGTGGGACCGAATACACGGCCGGATACGACCCTGACGATGTTCCTTCCTGCGATAAAGGAATGGGCGCGTTGCCCTGATGCTCATCAGAGTTTGTGTTGATGAAAAGAATCTGGATGGTGTCATCCTTATTCTCTTCAGTGAGGGTGTCATTCGAAGATGAATCTTCAACGACGGTGTCATTTGAGGATGAAACCTCTGAAGGAAGAACCGGGTCAACTGCCGTTTCGACCTTTAGACTTTCATCTGGTCTGGATTCAGTAGGTTCATTCTCAATGACCGACACTTCAGCTGACCACTTGATCGGGCCAGCTGGATTTTCAACTATCGAGGGACTTGGCACGAGTTTTTGGTATCCAGGAGGAAGTCGTAATGGTGAAACTGGACGATCTTCCAAAACTCTCTTCGCCTCATCTAAGAATGGACATCGGTGGATGGCGTGATCGCCTTCACACAACATACAGGGTGATCTTGGTCTCCCTTTTCGTCTTTCACTCTCGCTAGTTGATGGACTGCAATCAACATGACTACCAGAGGTTGATGCTACCAGATTGTGCAACCTGGGGGACCAGTCCCTTAGTATCCGGGGAATACAAGGACAATCACGATGGAAGTGGGTCCCTTTGCAAATGACACATGGCGATTTAGGCCCGGTCGGTGCAGTGTGTGGATTTTTGTCAGATGTCTTTTGCTTGCCCCCAGTCGCCTTCGCCATAGGCCCCTTCTGCTTCTTTTCTCTCTTCTTCTTTTCCTTCTTCTCCATGGGAGGCTGACTTTTGCCGGCTCTACCCTGCGAAGATGAAGGATCAGAGGAAGAATTGTAAGAGGTGGAAGGCTGGTGGGTAGCTCGAGACTGGTCTGACTGTTGATTCGACTGCTCAGGATTAGTGGCGATTTGAACTACATTAGTTGAAAAGAGCCATACAGGTAGGCCAATTGTCAATCCTGGAAGTGACAATGTGGCCATATGAGGCGCACCAACATCTCCCCAAGAGGAGAAGGGATTGGGACTTCCACCAAGGTGACTTCCTTGGTTGGTGGGCTCCATACTTTTCAACTGAAAGATCAATGTGGGAATAACAGGTGATTATGTTCCGATTAAAATAAATTTTATTAACGACGCTTTAGACACAACTTTGCTTTTTCATGTTTTAAGAGTCGAGAAAAAGCTAAAGATGACTCTAGTCCCCTTCGATGTTTTAACGAGCCCGAAGTGACAAATGCGTGGATGGACTTTTTCAGTTATAGAGCTTGAAAAAGGCCAAAAGAAACTACTCTGGAGTTCTAGGCAGAGGGTGTGCCAAACTTTTCGCGAAACCATAGAATACGTTTTACGGTACGGGTGGTCGATCTTCGTGAATGCTGTGTTCACTGCATCGCGATCAGTAGGGCGGCCGACACGGCTTCCTATGGATAAAGGCTTTGTTCCTATAGGGGTCTCCCAATATATACGCGACGGTACGTGGGAGCACAAGTCCGTATTAGTGCCACCGACTCTGAGGAGGAATCACCCACCTTCGTAGAGATCGACAGTCACTACGTTTAACGACGCCGGAACACGTCTCTACCTAGACCTCTATGTGTTTGCGTTATGTTTCAAAGCGTTGTTATGTAAATTGAATTTATTTTAATGTTGATCTTGCTTAGCAGTTTGCCTTTAAGGATCACCACGAGATGTATATGACAAATTCCTGATGCAGTCTAAGATGAGAAGCAAACTTTTCAATCTTTCAACTTTGAAAATCTTAACTACTGAGGGAGAAGAAAGGCAAATCTTTTCACACAGATCATAGAGCACACACTAATGCAAAATTTCCTAAATCGTCATGCAAGCAGTCAAATGCAAAATGCACAATGCATGTATTTTCTTTTCCCTTTCTTAATGTTGATGTATTACAAAAAGAAAGTTGTTATATAACTTTGATTTCGATTTCAAGCGAAAGTAAACAAGCTAGTCCAAAATCAAAAGACACCTTAAGATTTACTTGTTTAATCACTGGAAATACATGAAATCAAACCATAATGATGAAAATAAAAAGACTAATCAGCTATGGACAGCAAACAAGCTAACTCTTTAGACCAGCAAAATGCCTAACACAGGTTCAGATCTAAGAGGCCAAAGCACGACTAGTTCACTTTCGTTATGGGAAATTGTAAATGATGTAAGAAATACAAAAGAACAACTACAATTTCGTTATATAACAGAGGCGGAATGATGGCAAGTAAGGTTGGTTTCAGAATAGGTGCAAGACTGGTAACTGGCTGCAAAATCTATAGTGAAAACAGGCAAGAAAAAGGGAGGAAACCCCAAATGCACAAGGCAAAATTGGGCCAACGCAGGTGCTGCACAGCCAGTCTGGCTCTCAGCGCAGGTAGACCCTTCGGGACCTGCGTTGCAAAGCAGGTAGCCTGTGTACTACCTGCTTTGGAAAACGAAAGTTGCGTTTTCTCAGTTTCCGGGTCACAATTTTCTCAAAAATTCACAGTTTTTGCTCAAATCAGAAGCTATCAGTCAAGCATACACTAAGGGATGACAAGGAAGATGAAAAGCTATCACTAAGAGCTTACAAGGATCCTTGTAGATCAGCTCTTCAACTCATGAACATGCTCAGAAATGAGCTAGAGTAGCTGCCCTCTACTTCGCTTTTGATATAGTCAAAAGCTTTTTGATTTGGTACTCTTTTGTTCAGGAAATGAATAGCAAAATACTACAAACAATCAAACAGATACGATCCCCAGTGGAGTCACCAGTTTGTTGTAGGGAAAAGTATCCGATTCGGATGACCCTATCCCACTCTAAGGGTGATAGTACCTCAGCAACAACTGTAAATAAAACTACTTAAGGTTTACTTCTTTATGAAAGCAGGAGAGAATGAAGAAATGCACTAACCGTTGCGTTGCGCTTAATGTCGAATCCAAACTCTTCTCTTTGCTTGCTTGCCCCCAGCTCCTTGCTCTTTTGCTGGCCCAGCTACAATGAGATCCTGCAAAATAACAAAGAAGGAAACTACAAGAAGCATGCAATCATAACTGATTCAAGGATTAGCATAAATCAAATATACAATCATCACAATACATCATTGAAACAAGTGCATATAGAAGAACCTCAATAGCTTTTATTAATGGAAGAAGTAAAGTTCTGAGAAGGTTACAACCATTGAAGGCCCCAATCCAGCAACACCTCCCAGCAGAAAGAATTTCTCCTCTTCACCTCCTTCAAGCAATCACCCAATAGTTCTATAGTGAAACCAACAACATATCATTACTTTGCACAAAATTCCAGCCCCCTGAGCTCATAGGAGAGAGCTCAATATATAGATGAATTGAGAAAGGATGAGTCAGCTTGCAACTGATGTGTAGCTGCCTTGTGTCCTCTCTCTCTTCAGTTGATCTTCAGTTCTTGAGTCCACTTGGAGAACCTTGCTTCCACTTGGAGAAACAGAGCCTCTGACTCATCACAAGGCGAAATCCCTGATCCAAGTGTCATTTTTGGAAGATTCCAGAGCAATGACTCAGTGTGCCACTTGTCCCATCTCGCTCAGTGCAGGTGGCCTTTGTTCTACCTACTTTGCAACGCAAGTACACCATGGAGGAGTTGAGTTTCAGCGCAGAAGCCTAGTGGAGCACCTGCTTTGATTTCAGGATTGCTTGTTTTTGAGTGTTTTCAGGTGGAGAACTGATCTGAGAGCTGTTGGTTTGCTGACATTGTTCCTCTAGGGGTAGGAACATCATGTTTAGGGACTTTGGATCCCTTGGATTATTGACAATTCATGCCTGATGCTGCAAGGCACAAAATTGTCTATAACAGGGCAGCGGCCGGAGCTCTCGGACGAACTGCTGGACGGACGGGACCAACATCTGCATGCACACATGAGTTTGATTAGAGTCTTGATAGAGTAAATCACAAGGACATTATAAATAAAAAACAGTAAACAGTGATAAGGTCAAAATATTTACCAAGATCACCCCACTGCTCGCCATCCGGTAGTACCAAATCCGGATCACCTCGGAAATCCATGCCAATATATGGATACTCGGAAAAAGCCATATCCTGCCGCTCGAACCACCTAAAGAAGGCATCAGTAAAAGTAATCTGAGATTGACCTGCATGTCTAGCCATGTGGTCGACCCACCTCTGCATGCGTGGCTCAGTAGGAGATGGCAAGTCGAGAACAATGTACTGAGGTTGCATCAGGGGTATCTTCTCCAAAGCGAAGGCAGTCAAAACGGAACCGAAGCCAAAATTCTTCAGTTTCCCGTCCTTTACTTTGGTCAACTGGTTTTTCATCTGAACCAGTACTGCATCACACCAGTTAAAAACTTTCAGCTGAAGACACTCCAGGGCGTGCTGCACATAAGACCTGTTGGCAACATGAGGGGATGCGCTGCCGGCCATCCTACAAATCGTGTACAGAATGGACCTGAGAGACCTGTCAGTGATATCATGGATAGAAAGCTTGCCGTCTCTGCTCGGCTGGGATCCCTCCCTACAATACTGACGGATATAATCTTTCATGGAATCGCTCCCTCGGGCCGAACCGGACAAGGAAATGGGGGCACCCCGACTTGACAACGCAGTCAAGAAGTAAATGTCCACTATGGTCAAAGGGATGGACTTGCCCCTAATCTGGAACACTTGGTTAACAGGATCCCAAGCATCAAGCAGGTACTGCAGTAAACGTATCTGTGCCCTCATGCTAGATATACGGAAGAATTTTAGCAAGCCACAGTTCTGCAACGTGCTCACGTTAACAGGATCATGGAGGGCAATCATGTCCTCCTCTTCATGCTCTCGTTCTCGCCACGTAAGAGTCATTCTGCTCCAATAAACTCTGCAAAACAAACAAGAGGAGGAGTAAGATCCCTGCCTCGGTAAAGAAAATGGCAAAATTCTCATGAAAAAGTATGCAACCAAAACGTTTTCTGCGCCCAACGCAGGTGGGGAAGGGTCTCACCTGCATTGGGAGACAAACTGCCTTTGAAAATGAAAACTCCCAATGCAAGTTTCGATATGGGGCACCTGCGCTGATGGCAGAGCGCCGTAGAGAAACCCCAGGGGCTCATGGGGGCAGGAAAACAAGCATAAAACTGAGAAATAAGACCATGGAAAGATAGAGCTAGGGTTTAGCTCCTACCTAGTGGAAACGGCGCTGAAAAACGTCCACAGAATCTCCCGAAATCAGCTGGTGAAAAATCGAGAGGAAGAGGCACCTCCAAAGCTCCAACAAACCAAATGCACATGAAATGGTAAAATGGGAGGTAAAAACATCTTTTAATTGCTTTTCACGTAGTTCAAAGTGAAATATTAGTATTTTTACTTCATGATTATCCGTTTCTAACAAGTTTGTTGCAACAATTGATGAAACAGTACTATCTCTAGAAAAGAAAAACTAGTCATGGTAAAATATGAATTTGACCTTATCGAACGAGCAGTTTTGGCATAGTTCATGCTCGTTAAAAAATAAACGCAAAACCGAGCAGTTTTAACACGGACTTCCTGCTCATTAAAAAATAAACATAAGCATGTGAGCAAGCTCCCCCCCAGAGTTCAAGCTCATCCAGAAAAAATGAACTGGTAAATAACCATTTGAGACTGTAAATTCGTCAGCCATAAAAGCCTTGGCCGTGTCTGTGCACCGTCACCTCCACTTTTCATTTGGCCGATCATTCACATCCACTTGATTGTTTACCTATTTTAAGGAACAGCTACGAAGAGTGATTTCACTTAGCCATCCTTGTAATACTGCCGTGATTGGAAAATTCCAACCTATACCTGGAATCTTCTGCTATCCTTGTTTATCACTCGTTCCTCAAAATACGAGTCTTCTTTGAGCTCTTTTCACTGACTCGTAAAAAATGAAAAGTTTGCCAAGTTTTGGCCTTCCAACTCGTTAAAAGGACCGGAAGAGGTATCCCTCCTCTATATTTTAATCTTTTTGGACCTGAGGGATTATAGCACAAAAAGATCGAGCACTTGTCTAGTTCGGCTCGATAAAGATATCGAACATTCATCCCTTCTGTATTGTTTTATACTTTTTCGGACTTAAGGGATTAGATGACGAAAAAGGACCTCTGGAGTCCACTTTATGTACGCTTTTCAGACTCTCTAAAAATGAAAAGGATCGAGTTGTCTTTGTTGCTAGACTCGTTAAATACATTAAATAGCGACAAACTTGTCTTTAGACGAGAACGAGTTTCCCTATCGCTAGGCTAGTTAAAACATAGCGATGGGCTTGCCCGAAGGGCAGGTTATAGAACAAGCATATGTTATCCTCCTCAAGCTTGACAAAAATAAAGAGGTACTGGTCAGAAATGACTGGGGAAAAATTGGGAGAACCTCAAAGCTTAATGGTAGCAAGTCGCTCTTGAACATGACACTTTTGCCTCCGTAAATATCGGGTTGGGTTATTATCATTCACCGGTCTTGTAAGTGTCATTTTGGAAGCTTCCTGGGCACTGGCACATTGAGAAAAGATTCCTCCACATGTCAAAGTACGCCCAGCGCAGGTAGCCTTTGTTGCACTTGCTATGCAGCGCAGGTACACCATTAACCGGTGAATGATAATAACCCAACCCAATATTTACGGAGGCAAAAGTGTCACGTTCAAGAGCGACTTGCTACCATTAAGCTTTGAGGTTCTCCCAATTTTTCCCCAGTCATTTCTGACCAGTACCTCTTTATTTTTGTCAAGCTTGAGGAGGATAACATATGCTTGTTCTATAACCTGCCCTTCGGGCAAGCCCATCGCTATGTTTTAACGAGCCTAGCGATAGGGAAACTCGTTCTCGTCTAAAGACAAGTTTGTCGCTATTTAATGTATTTAACGAGTCTAGCGACAAAGACAACTCGGTCCTTTTCATTTTTAGAGAGTCTGAAAAGCGTACATAAAGTGGACTCCAGAGGTCCTTTTTCGTCATCTAATCCCTTAAGTCCGAAAAAGTATAAAACAATACAGAAGGGATGAATGTTCGATATCTTTATCGAGCCGAACTAGACAAGCGCTCGATCTTTTTGTGCAATAATCCCTCAGGTCCAAAAAGATTAAAATCTAGAGGAGGGATAGCTCTTCCGGTCCTTTTAACGAGTTGGAAGGCCAAAACTCGGCAAACTTTTCATTTTTTACGAGTCAGTGAAAAGAGCTCAAAGAAGACTCGTATTTTGAGGAACGAGTGATAAACAGGGATAGCAGCAGATTCCAGGTACAGGTTGGAATTTTCCAATCACGGCAGTATTACAAGGATGGCTAAGTGAAATCACTCTTCATAGCTGTTCCTCAAAATAGGTAAACAATCAAGTGGATGTGAATGATCGGCCAAATGAAAAGTGGAGGTGGCGATGCACAAACACGACCAAGGCTTTTATGGCTGATGAATTTACGGTCTCAAATGGTTATTTACCAGTTCATTTTTTCTGGATGAGCTTGAACTCTGGGGGGAAGCTTGCTCACATGCTTATGTTTATTTTTTAACGAGCATGAAGTCCGCGTTAAAACTGCTCGGTTTTGCGTTTATTTTTTAACGAGCATGAACTATGCCAAAACTGCTCGTTTTTACCAGTCATAAAGTAGGAAGGTCTCCTGGAAGATTGCTATTTTTTAAGGAGCTTCATCTCCCTACGCTTTGCTCCATACCCTCTCTTTGTGCAAGCTGGGTATCGACTTATCTACGGGTTAGCGGGGTTAGACCTACCTAAAAACTAAAAAGCCGCCCGTGCTTGCATTCCAAGAGGTTTGCATGCCCCCACGTGTAAAGTCTAATTTCAAGGTCGCCCCTACTTTTCCGTTTAAAAACCTTTGTTTTCAACGGGTGAGGCTTGCCTCTTTCTGGTTACCCAAAGATCGTTCTGCTAATCCTTTCAAACAGAAACTTTCTTCGGCGATGTCTATCATTAGGTTACTCAAAGATGGTTACAATTTGTTGCAGCAATAGAATCTCTTTCTTTGGAGGCTGCCCCTACTTATCCTTTAAAACATTTGTTTTAATGGGTGAGGCTTGCCTTTTACCCAAAGATGGTTACTACTTGCTGCCGCAAACGAATCCCCTTCTTTGGCAGAGCCTACTTATTTAGACAAAGGTGAATGACCTTTGTCAAACAAGTAACCTTGACAAAAGAATCCTTTTCCAGAACAACCCCATTCCTAACTGCCCCTTCTTCTGCATGAGAGCTCTTGCCGGCTCTTCTGTTTTACGAAGATGAAGGAGGGGACGGGGTACGGACTAGTCATATTCTCCCGCGGAAATTCTACTTTACACCCAAGGTTTTTTCTGACCCCAGCAGACCAGGATGCATGCCCCCTGGGTTCCGGCCCTACTTTCCCGAATCACTCGTACTCATCAGGAAGAAGAACCGGAGGTAGAGACCTTTCTTGATCGAATAGACCATTCAGGATAGGCATGTGACTATTTGCGATGCGTGATCCCGGAAGTGAAAGTTGGTCTACGAGCTTGACCATTCTTCCTTCGTATGGAAAACACATTATTCGAAAGAGTGAGGAAACTATTGCTTCCATGCAATATATGTATTCTCGTCCAAGGAGTAGGTTATAATCCAAGGGTCCTTGGACGACCATCAAGTTCATCTTGACAGCCTTCCCTTTCAAGGTAATAGGCACATTAGGTAGAATCCCTAATGGTCGAATGGTTCCTTTGTCAAAACCCGAGAGATTCCTTATCTCAGGCAAAAGCGCTGGGCAACCCAGTGCTTTCCAAGCAATAGAGGACAGGATACTCACAGATGCCCCTTCATCAATGATAGTCCCAGCCATCACCATTTTGTATATTTGGACTATAATTCTAAATGGTATACTGGCTGGTAACCGGGGTCTGCCTAGTTGGTTCCAATCAAAGGACACAACCAGGTTGCTTGGTGGTGGGACCGAATATACAGCCGGGTATGATCCTGGCGATGCTCCTTCCTGCGATAAAGGAGTGGGCACATTGCCCTGATGTTCATCAGAATCGGTGTTGATGAAAAGAATCTGGACGGTGTCATCCTTACTCTCTTCGGTAGGGGTGTCAGCTGAAGATGAATCCTCAGTGACTGTGGTATTTGAAGATGAAACTTCTGAAGGGAGAACCGGGTCAACTGCCGTTTCGACCTTCGGACTTTCGTCCGGTCCGGATTCAGTAGGTTCACTTTCAGTGACTGACACTTCAGCTGGCCCTATGAGCGGGGCAGCTGTATTTTCGACCAACGAAGGACTTGGCGCGAGTTTTTGGTATCCAGGAGGAAATAGCAACGGTGCAACCGGTTGATCTTCCAAAACTCTCTTGGCTTCGTCTAAAAAGGGACAACGGCGGAGGGTGTGATTGCCTTCACACAGTTCGCAGGGGAATCTCATTCCCCTTCGTCGTCTAGAACCTTCACTTTCGTTGGTCGACGGTAAGCATTCAACCTGGTTGTCAGAGGTTGACGCTTCCGAACTGTGCAAACGAGGGGACCAGTCCCTTAGTATCCGGGGAATACTGGGACAATCACGGTGGAGGTGGTCCCCTCTACATATGACACATGGCGATTTGGGCCCGGTCCGTGCTGTGTGTGGATTTTTGTTAGATGCCTTTTGCTTGCCCCCAGGTGCCTTTGGCTCCTTCTGCTTCTTTTCTTTCTTCTTCTTTTCCTTCCTCTTTTCTATGGGAGCTCCGCTTTCGGCGGCTTGACCTTTCGAAGAAGAAGGATCGGAGGAAGGCTTATAAGAAGTGGAAGGCTGGAGGGTAGCTCTAGACTGGTCTAACTGTTGACTCGACTGTTCAGGAACCGCAGTGGTCTAAACCACAGTGGTTGAGAATAGCCAAACTGGCAGGCCAATTGTCAGTCCTGGAAGCGACAACGTGGCCATGTGGGGCGCACCAACTTCTCCCCAAGAGGAGAAAGGGCTAGGGGTCCCATCATGTGGAATCGCTTGGTTGGTGTGTTCCATGTTCTCAACCTAAAGATCAACGTAGGAATAAGGGGTGATTATGTTGCGTTTAGAATGAATTTTATATGACGACGCTTTAGACACAACTTGCTTTTTCACTTTTTAAGAGTCGAGAAAAAGCTAAAGATGACTCTAGTCTCCTTCGATGTATTAACGAGCCCGAAGTGACAAAAGCTCGGATGGACTTTTTCAGTTATAGAGTTTGAAAAAGGCCAAAAGAAACTACTCTGGAGTTCTAGGCAGAGGGTGTGCCAAACCTTTCGCGAAACCACAGAATACATTTTACGGTACGAGTGGTCGATCTTCGTGAATGCTGTGTTCACTACATCGCGATCAGTAGGGCGGCCGACACGGCTTCCTATGGATAAAGGCTTTGTTCCTATAGGGGTCTCCCAATATACGCGACGGTACGCGGGAGCACAAATCTGTATTAGTGCTATCGTCCCTCAGGAGGAATCACCCACCTTCGTAGAGATCGACAGTCACTATGTTTAACGACGCCGGTTCATGTCTCTACCTAGACCTCTACTGTGTTTTGTTATGTTTCAAAGCGTTGTTAGGTAAATTCAGTTCGTTTTAGGTTGATCTTGCTTAGCAGTTTGCCTTTATGGATCACCACGTGATGTATGATACAACTCCTAAATGCAGTCTAAGAATGATAAGCAAGATTTTTCAATTCTTTCAACTTATGAAAATCTTAACTACTGAGGGAAAAGAAAGACATCATCTTTTCAAACAGATCATAGAGCACACACTGATGCACTTTCCTAAATCGACATGCAAACTGTCAAAATGCACATGCACAATGCAAGTATTTCTTTTCTTCTTCCTTAATGTCGATGTATTACAAAAAGAAATCTGTTGTATAATTTCGAATTCAATTTCAAGCGAAAGCAAACAAGTTTTTGTCCAATAATCAAAAGAACACCTTAAGATTCACTTGTTTCAACACAAGAAATACTGAAATTCGAACCATATAACGAAAGCAAATGTTCAAGCAACTATGAACAGTAATAAACTAGCTCTTAGAATCACAACGACACTTTATCACAGGTCTAGATCCAAGAGGTCACAGCAAGACTAGTTCACTTTCGTTACGGGAAACTGTGAATGAAAGCAAGAAATACAATAAGAACAATTACAGTTTCTTCATACAACTGAGGTGAAATGAAGGCAAAGAAAGGTAGTTTCAGCTGGTTATACAAGTTGACAACAGGCTGCAAAAACAATATTGAAAACTGGGCAACAGACAGTGGGGAACCCCAGTTGCACAAGGCAAAACTGGATCAGCGCAGGTGCTGCACTGTCAATCTGACATGCAGCGTAGGTAGCCCCTTCGGGACCTGCGTTGCAGCGCAGGTAGCCTTTGCTGCAGCTGCACTGAAGAGACAACTCTCGTCTCTCTCAGATTCCAGGTCACAGTTTGCTCAAAAATCAATGGTTTTTGGCCAAATCAGAGGCTATCAGTCAAGTATACACTAGAGGATGATTAAAGGAAGATGAACACTATCACAAAGAGCTAAAAAGAGTCCTTGTGGATCAGCTCTTAAAATCATAAACATGCCCAGCACTGAGCTAGAGTAGCTGCCCTCTACTTTGCATTCGAAGGATTCGAATGCAGTTCGATTCGGTACTCCCTTCGTTTAGGAAATGAATAGCAAGAAACACAAGCTACCAACAAGACACGCTTCCCCAGCGGAGTCGCCAGTCTATTGTGGGGAAAAGTATCCAACACGGAATGACCCTATCCCACTCTAAGGGTGATAGTTCCTTAGCAACAGCTGAAGCAAAGCTATCTAAAGTTACTTCTTTACGACATGCAAGAGATGAAAGGAAGAGATCCACTTACCGATGTCTTGCGCAAATGGTTGATCCAATCTCCTCTATTTGCCGCTCGCTCCCAGCTCCAAGTCTTCTCACGGGCCCAGCTACACGAGATCCTGCGAACAAGACAAGAAAAGGAAACTACAAGAAGCATGCATTCATAATTGATTCAAGGATTAGGATAAATCAAATACGCAAGTAAGACAATACACCATTGAAACACATGCGAATAGAAGAACCTCAAATGCTTTATTAATATAAGGAAGTAAGGTTCAGGCAGTGATACAACCGTGAGAGGTCCAATCCAGCATCACCTTCCCGACGGAAAGAAATCTCCTCTTCATCTCCCTCAAGCAATCACCCAATACTCTCAACTGTAAACCAACAGCAATTCTTTGCACAAAATTCCGGCCTCCAGATCCCATGGGATGAGATCCTTATATAGAGTTTTGGAGTGAAGATAAGTCAGCTTGATGTGTGACTTGTTGTCCTCTTCAACTCCAGTTGTTCTTCAGTCCTTGAGTCCACTCGGAGTTTCTACCTTCCACTTGGAGTTTTAGAAGCTCTTAACTCATCATTAGGCGAATCTTCTGATCCAAGTGTCATTTTGGAAGCTTCCTGGGCACTGGCACATTGATGTTGAAGTCATTAATGTATACCTATCGCTGGAAGTGAGAAACTTGCCATTGAGGCATGCAAGCTTCAAAGTACAGAGGGGGTGTTCCTAGATCAACTTCTTGGATAATGAGCTGATGTCGACACGAAGTGATCCGTCAAAGGAGGGCCTTAATGAATCCCACATCAGTGACACGGAACGGAGCTAGTGATGATGGTGAAAACGATCTGTGAAATATGATTTAGGGTGGCGGTCATGGAAGGATGAAAGATGATGTATGGTAGTGGATGGGACCCGGTTGACACTTTCTGAATGACATCTCTTGAACATATAATGACACTGATGTGATGGATCGGTAGCATTACCCCATGTATGGATGGTATGGCGAGACCATGGTGAAGGGACCGGTGAATGTTAATAATCCAACCCGGTATTTACGGAGGCAAAAGTGTCATGTTCAAGAGCGACTTGCTACCATTAAGCTTTGAGGTTCTTCCCAATTTTTCCCCAGTCATTTCTGACCAGTACCTCTTTATTTTTGTCAAGCTTGAGGAGGATAACATGTGCTTGTTCTATAACCTGCCCTTCGGGCAAGCCCATCGCTATGTTTTAACGAGCTTAACGATAGGGAAACTCGTTCTCGTCTAAAGACAAGTTTGTCGCTATCTAATATTTTTAACGAGCCCAGCGACAAAGACAACTCGGTCCTTTTCATCTTTAGAGAGTCTGAAAAGGGTGCATAAAGTGGACTCCAGGGGTCCTTTTTCGTCATTTAATCCCTTAAGTCCGAAAAAGTATAAAACAATACAGAAGGGATGAATGTTCGATATCTTTATCGAGCCGAACTAGACAAGCGCTCGATCTTTTTGTGCAATAATCCCTCAGGTCCAAAAAGATTAAAATCTAGAGGAGGGATAGCTCTTCCGGTCCTTTTAACGAGTTGGAAGGCCAAAACTCGGCAAACTTTTCATTTTTTACGAGTCAGTGAAAAGCGCTCAAAGAAGACTCGTATTTTGAGGAACGAGTGATAAACAGGGATAGCAGCAGATTCCAGGTACAGGTTGGAATTTTCCAATCACGACAGTATTACAAGGATGGCTAAGTGAAATCACTCTTCGCAGCTGTTCCTCAAAATAGGTAAACAATCAAGTGGATGTGAATGATCGGCCAAATGAAAAGTGGAGGTGACGGTGCACAAACACAACCAAGGCTTTTATGGCTGATGAATTTACGGTCTCAAATGGTTATTTACCAGTTCATTTTTTCTGGATGAGCTTGAACTCTGGGGGGAAGCTTGCTCACATGCTTATGTTTATTTTTTAACGAGCATGAAGTCCGCGTTAAAACTGCTCGGTTTTGCGTTTATTTTTTAACGAGCATGAACTATGCCAAAACTGCTCGTTTTTACCAGTCATAAAGTAGGAAGGTCTCCTGGTAGATTGCTCGCTATTTTTTAAGGAGCTTCATCTCACTATGCTTTGCTCCATATCCTCTCTTTATGCAAGCTGGGTATCGGCTAATCCTACGAGTTTAATGGGTTAGACCTACAGGTTTAAAGGGGGGACCTCAAAAACTAAAAAGCAAAATAGCCGCCCGTGCTTGCATTCCAAGAGGTTTGCATGCCACCAGGTGTAAGTCTAATTTCAAGGTCGCCCCTACTTGTCCGTCAAAAACCCTTGTTTTCAACGGGTGAGGCTTACCTCTTTCTGGTTACCCAAAGAATGGTTTTTTTTTCTGCTGCAAATGAAACTCTTTCTTCGGCGATGTCTATCATTAGGTTACACAAAGATGGTTACAATTTGTTGCAGCAATAGAATCTCTTTCTTTGGAGGCTGCCCCTACTTATCCTTTAAAACATTTGTTTTAATGGGTGAGGCTTGCCTTTTACCCAAAGATGGTTACTACTTGCTGCCGCAAACGGATCCCCTTCTTTGGCAGAGCCTACTTATTTAGACAAAGGTGAATGACCTTTGTCAAACAAGTAACCTTGACAAAAGAATCCTTTTCCAGAACAACCCCATTCCTAACTGCCCCTTCTTCTGCATGAGAGCTCTTGCTGGCTCTTCTGTTTTACGAAGATGAAGGAGGGGACGGGGTACGGACTAGTCATATTCTCTCGCGGAAATTCTACTTTACACCCAAGGTTTTTTCTGACCCCAGCAGACCAGGATGCATGCCCCCTGGGTTCCGGCCCTACTTTCCCGAATCACTCGCACTCATCAGGAAGAAGAACCGGAGGTAGAGACCTTTCTTGATCAAATAGACCATTCAGGATAGGTATGTGACTATTTGCGATGCGTGATCCCGGAAATGAAAGTTGGTCTACGAGCTTGACCATTCTTCCTTCGTATGGAAAACACATTATTCGAAAGAGTGAGGAAACTATTGCTTCCATGCAATATATGTAGTCTCGTCCAAGGAGTAGGTTATAATCCAAGGGTCCTTGGACGACCATCAAGTTCATCTTGACAGCCTTCCCTTTCAAGGTAATAGGCACATTAGGTAGAATCCCTAATGGTCGACTGGTTCCTTTGTCAAAGCCCGAGAGATTCCTTATCTCAGGCAAAAGCGCTGGGCAACCCAGTGCTTTCCAAGCAATAGAGGACAGGATACTCACAGATTCCCCTTCATCAATGATAGTCCCAGCCATCACCATTTTGTATATTTGGACTATAATTCTAAATGGTATACTGGCTGGTAACCGGGGTCTGCCTAGTTGGTTCCAATCAAAGGACACAACCAGGTTGCTTGGTGGTGGGACCGAATATACGGCCGGGTATGATCCTGACGATGCTCCTTCCTGCGATAAAGAAGTGGGCACATTGCCCTGATGTTCATCAGAATCGGTGTTGATGAAAAGAATCTGGACGGTGTCATCCTTACTCTCTTCGGTAGGGGTGTCAGCTGAAGATGAATCCTCAGTGACTGTGGTATTTGAAGATGAAACTTCTGAAGGGAGAACCGGGTCAACTGCCGTTTCGACCTTCGGACTTTCATCTGGTCCGGATTCAGTAGGTTCACTTTCAATGACTGACACTTCAGCTGGCCCTATGAGCGGGGCAGCTGTATTTTCGACCAACGAAGGACTTGGCGCGAGTTTTTGGTATCCAGGAGGAAGTAGCAATGGTGCAACCGGTTGATCTTCCAAAACTCTCTTGGCTTCGTCTAAAAAGGGACAACAGCGGAGGGTGTGATTGCCTTCACACAGTTCGCAGGGGAATCTCATTCCCCTTCGTCGTCTAGAACCTTCACTTTCGTTGGTCGACGGTAAGCATTCAACCTGGTTGTCAGAGGTTGACGCTTCCGAACTGTGCAAACGAGGGGACCAGTCCCTTAGTATCTGGGGAATACTGGGACAATCACGGTGGAGGTGGTCCCCTCTACATATGACACATGGTGATTTGGGCCCGGTCCGTGCTGTGTGTGGATTTTTGTTAGATGCCTTTTGCTTGCCCCCAGGCGCCTTTGGCTCCTTCTACTTCTTTTCTTTCTTCTTCTTTTCCTTCTTCTTTTCTATGGGAGCTCCGCTTTCTGCGGCTTGACCTTTCGAGGAAGAAGGATCGGAGGAAGGCTTATAACAAGTGGAAGGCTGGAGGGTAGCTCTAGACTGGTCTAACTGTTGACTCGACTGTTCAGGAACCGTGGTGGTCTGAACTACAGTGGTTGAGAATAGCCAAACTGGCAGGCCAATTGTCAGTCCTGGAAGCGACAACGTGGCCATGTGGGGCGCACCAACTTCTCCCCAAGAGGAGAAAGGGCTAGGGGTCCCATCATGTGGAATCCCTTGGTTGGTGTGTTCCATGTTCTCAACCTAAAGATCAACGTAGGAATAAGGGGTGATTATGTTCCGTTTAGAATGAATTTTATATGACGACGCTTTAGACACAACTTGCTTTTTCACTTTTTAAGAGTCGAGAAAAAGCTAAAGATGACTCTAGTCTCCTTTGATGTATTAACGAGCCCGAAGTGACAAATGCTCGGATGGACTTTTTCAGTTATAGAGTTTGAAAAAGGCCAAAAGAAACTACTCTGGAGTTCTAGGCAGAGGGTGTGCCAAACCTTTCGCGAAACCACAGAATACATTTTACGGTACGAGTGGTCGATCTTTGTGAATGCTGTGTTCACTACATCGCGATCAGTAGGGCGGCCGACACGGCTTCCTATGGATAAAGGCTTTGTTCCTATAGGGGTCTCCCAATATACGCGACGGTACGCGGGAGCACAAATCCGTATTAGTGCTATCGTCCCTCAGGAGGAATCACCCACCTTCGTAGAGATCGACAGTCACTATGTTTAACGACGCCGGTTCACGTCTCTACCTAGACCTCTACTGTGTTTCGTTATGTTTCAAAGTGTTGTTAGGTAAATTCAGTTCGTTTTAGGTTGATCTTGCTTAGCAGTTTTCCTTTATGGATCACCACGTGATGTATGATACAACTCCTAAATGCAGTCTAAGAATGATAAGCAAGCTTTTTCAATTCTTTCAACTTATAAAAATCTTAACTACTGAAGGAAAAGAAAGACATCATCTTTTCAAACAGATCATAGAGCACACACTGATGCACTTTCCTAAATCGACACGCAAACTGTCAAAATGCACATGCACAATGCAAGTATTTCTTTTCTTCTTCCTTAATGTTGATGTATTACAAAAAGAAAGATGTTGTATAATTTCGAATTCAATTTCAAGCGAAAGCAAACAAGTTCTTGTCCAATAATCAAAAGAACACCTTAAGATTCAGTCGTTTCAACACAAGAAATACTGAAATTCGAACCATATAACGAAAGCAAATGTTCAAGCAGCCATGAACAGTAATAAACTAGCTCTTAGAATCACAACGACACTTTATCACAGGTCTAGATCCAAGAGGTCACAGCAAGACTAGTTCACTTTCGCTACGGGAAACTGTGAATGAAAGCAAGAAATACAATAAGAACAATCACTGTTTCTTCATACAACTGAGGCGAAATGAAGGCAAAGAAAGGTAGTTTCAGCTGGGTATACAGGTTGACAACAGGCTGCAAAAACAATATTGAAAACTGGGCAACAGACAGTGGGGAACCCCAGTTGCACAAGGAAAAACTGGATCAGCGCAGGTGCTGCACTGTCAATCTGACATGCAGCGCAGGTAGCCCCTTCGGGACCTGCGTTGCAGCGCAGGTAGCCTTTGATGCAGCTGCACTGAAGAGACAACTCTCGTCTCTCTCAGATTCCGGGTCACAGTTTGCTCAAAAATCAATGGTTTTTGGCCAAATCAGAGGCTATCAGCCAAGTATACACTAGAGGATGATTAAGGAAGATGAACACTATCACAAAGAGCTAAAAAGAGTCTTTGTGGATCAGCTCTTCAAATCATAAACATGACCAACACTGAGCTAGAGTAGCTGCCCTCTACTTTGCATTCGAAGGATTCGAATGCAGTTCGATTCGGTACTCCCTTTGTTTAGGAAATGAATAGCAAGAAACACAAGCTACCAACAAGACACGAATCCCCAGCGGAACCAGAGATTCTGGGTTCGGTCCCCAGCGGAGTCGCCAGTCTGTTGTGGGGAAACGTATCCAACACGGAATGACCCTATCCCACTCTAAGGGTGATAGTTCCTTAGCAACAGCCGAAGCAAAGCTATCTAAGATTACTTCTTTATGACATGCAAAAGAGGAAAGGAGGAGATCCACTTACCAATGTCTTGCGCAAATGGTCGATCCAATCTTCTCTCTTTGCCGCTTACTCCTAGATCCAAGTCTTCTCACGGGCCCAGCTACACAAGATCCTGCAAACAAGACGAGAAAGGGAAACTACAAGAAGCATGCATTCATAATTGATTCAAGGATTAGCATAAATCAAATACGCAAGTAAGACAATACACCATTGAAACACATGCGAATAGAAGAACCTCAAATGCTTTATTAATATAAGGAAGTAAGGTTCAGGCGGTGATACAACTGTGAGAGGTCCAATCCAGCATCACCTTCCCGACGGAAAGAAATCTCCTCTTCACCTCCCTCAAGCAATCACCCAATACTCTCAACTGTAAACCAACAGCAATTCTTTGCACAAAATTCCGGCCTCCAGATCCCATGGGATGAGATCCTTATATAGAGTTTTGGAGTGAAGATAAGTTAGCTTGATGTGTGACTTGTTGTCCTCTTCAACTCCAGTTGTTCTTCAGTCCTTGAGTCCACTCGGAGTTTCTACCTTCCACTTGGAGTTTTAGAACCTCTTTACTCATCATTAGGCGAATCTTCTGATCCAAGTGTCATTTTGGAATCTTCCTGGGCACTGGCACATTGAGAAAAGATTCCTTCACATGTCAAAGTACGCCCTGCGCAGGTAGCCTTTGTTGCACTCGCTATGCAGCGCAGGTACACCATAGAGCTTTTGTCATTCAGCGCAGATGCTTAGTGGAGCAGCTGCTTTGATCCAAAATTGACCCGTTTTTGAGTGTTTTTCAGTGGAGAACTGATCTGAAGTGCTGTGGTTTGCTGACCTTGTTCCTCTAAGGGTAAGAACAACATGTTTAGGGACTTTGGATCCCTCAGATTATTGACATTTCATGCTCCATGCTGTAAGGCACAGAAATGTCTATAACAGTTGCCCCCTAAAGTATGAGGTCGTTTATCGGGTGAAATGCTTTATTAGGAGGATCCGAAGTTCATTCAATCGTCGGGAGGTGACCTGTAACAAAATGCAATACAATACATTATCTTTTCATACTTTCTTTTCATGATCTAGCTGATGCGGGCATTTCCTATGCTCAGCTTTATAAATACATTTGTTGTACATAAACAGACGATCGTCTGATAATAGACTGATAATTCTCTGCTTTTAATTATCATCCTTTTGGTAGGATGATCATCTGCTGCACATGTCTATGTTTTTATCTCCTGAATATATATCGCAGCCCGGATGGATGAAACTAGATCCGGGGTCTTCAAACTTGTCCGATCTTCACTCTAGTACAAGTCGATCCATGTGAGAATTTCTTGAAGTCGAACATGGAAAGACATCGCTTGATTACCAGTCAATAATGTAAACTGTTAACAAGCGCGAGAGGAATCACCGATAATGATGATGACCCTCAAGGTACTGCAGCACAATTCACGTGGCGTGAATATAGGATCTGACGTCGAACACCACGCAAAGTCTCCCGGTCGAAGGTCATTAATGTATACCTATCGCCGGAAGTGAGAAACTTGCCATTGAGGCATGCAAGCTTCAAAGTACTGAGGGGGTGTTCCTAGATCAACTTCTTGGTTAATGAGCTGATGTCGACAAGAAGTGATCCGTCAAAGGAGGGCCTTAATGAATCCCACATCAGTGACACGGAACGGAGCTTGTGATGATGGTGAAAACGATCTGTGAAATATGATTCAGGGTGGCGGTCATGGAAGGATGAAAGATGATGTATGGTAGTGGATGGGACCCGGTTGACACTTTCTGAATGACATCTCTTGAACATATAACGACACTGATGTGATGGATCGGTAGCATTACCCCATGTATGGATGGTATGGCGAGACCATGGTGAAGGGACCGGTGAATGATAATAACCCAACCCGATATTTACGGAGGCAAAAGTGTCATGTTCAAGAGCGACTTGCTACCATTAAGCTTTGAGGTTCTCCCAATTTTTCCCCAGTCATTTCTGACCAGTACCTCTTTATTTTTGTCAAGCTTGAGGAGGATAACATATGCTTGTTCTATAACCTGCCCTTCGGGCAAGCCCATCGCTATGTTTTAACGAGCCTAGCGATAGGGAAACTCGTTCTCGTCTAAAGACAAGTTTGTCGCTATCTAATATTTTTAACGAGCCCAGCGACAAAGAACCCTCGGTCCTTTTCATCTTTAGAGAGTCTGAAAAGGGTACATAAAGTGGACTCCGGGGGTCCTTTTTCATCATCTAATCCCTTAAGTCCGAAAAAGTATAAAACAATACAGAAGGGATGAATGTTCGATATCTTTATCGAGCCGAACTAGACAAGCGCTCGATCTTTTTGTGCAATAATCCCTCAGGTCCAAAAAGATTAAAATCTAGAGGAGGGATAGCTATTCCGGTCCTTTTAACGAGTTGGAAGGCCAAAACTAGGCAAACTTTTCATTTTTTAAGAGTCAGTGAAAAGAGCTCAAAGAAGACTCGTATTTTGAGGAACGAGTGATAAATAAGGATAGCAGCAGATTCCAGGTACAGGTTGGAATTTTCCAATCACGGCAGTATTACAAGGATGGCTAAGTGAAATCACTCTTCGCAGCTGTTCCTCAAAATAGGTAAACAATCAAGTGGATGTGAATGATCGGCCAAATGAAAAGTGGAGGTGACGGTGCACAAACACGACCAAGGCTTTTATGGCTGATGAATTTACGGTCTCAAATGGTTATTTACCAGTTCATTTTTTCTGGATGAGCTTGAACTCTGGGGGGAAGCTTGCTCACATGCTTATGTTTATTTTTTAACGAGCATGAAGTCCGCGTTAAAACTGCTCGGTTTTGCGTTTATTTTTTAACGAGCATGAACTATGCCAAAACTGCTCGTTTTTACCAGTCATAAACTAGGAAGGTCTCCTGGAAGATTGCTATTTTTTAAGGAGCTTCATCTCCCTACGCTTTGCTCCATACCCTCTCTTTGTGCAAGCTGGGTATCGACTTATCTACGGGTTAGCGGGGTTAGACCTACCTAAAAACTAAAAAGCCGCCCGTGCTTGCATTCGAAGAGGTTTGCATGCCCCCAGGTGTAAAGTCTAATTTCAAGGTCGCCCCTACTTTTCCGTTTAAAAACCTTCGTTTTCAACGGGTGAGGCTTGCCTCTTTCTGGTTACCCAAAGATCGTTCTGCTAATCCTTTCAAACAGAAACTTTCTTCGGCGATGTCTATCATTAGGTTACTCAAAGATGGTTACAATTTGTTGCAGCAATAGAATCTCTTTCTTTGGAGGCTGCCCCTACTTATCCTTTAAAACATTTGTTTTAATGGGTGAGGCTTGCCTTTTACCCAAAGATGGTTACTACTTGCTGCCGCAAACGGATCCCCTTCTTTGGCAGAGCCTACTTATTTAGACAAAGGTGAATGACCTTTGTCAAACAAGTAACCTTGACAAAAGAATCCTTTTCCAGAACAACCCCATTCCTAACTGCCCCTTCTTCTGCATGAGAGCTCTTGCCGGCTCTTCTGTTTTATGAAGATGAAGGAGGGGACGGGGTACGGACTAGTCATATTCTCCCGCGGAAATTCTACTTTACACCCAAGGTTTTTTCTGACCCCAGCAGACCAGGATGCATGCCCCCTGGGTTCCGGCCCTACTTTCCCGAATCACTCGTACTCATCAGGAAGAAGAACCGGAGGTAGAGACCTTTCTTGATCAAATAGACCATTCAGGATAGGGATGTGACTATTTGCGATGCGTGATCCCGGAAGTGAAAGTTGGTCTACGAGCTTGACCATTCTTCCTTCGTATGGAAAACACATTATTCGAAAGAGTGAGGAGACTATTGCTTCCATGCAATATATGTAGTCTCGTCCAAGGAGTAGGTTATAATCCAAGGGTCCTTGGACGACCATCAAGTTCATCTTGACAGCCTTCCCTTTCAAGGTGATAGGCACATTAGGTAGAATCCCTAATGGTTGACTGGTTCCTTTGTCAAAACTCGAGAGATTCCTTATCTCAGGCAAAAGCGCTGGGCAACCCAGTGCTTTCCAAGCAATAGAGGACAGGATACTCACAGATGCCCCTTCATCAATGATAGTCCCAGCCATCACCATATTGTATATTTGGACTCTAATTCTAAATGGTATACTGGCTGGTAACCGGGGTCTGCCTAGTTGGTTCCAATCAAAGGACACAACTAGGTTGCTTGGTGGTGGGACCGAATATACGGCCGGGTATGATCCTAACGATGCTCCTTCCTGCGATAAAGGAGTGGGCACATTGCCCTGATGTTCATCAGAATCGGTGTTGATGAAAAGAATCTGGATGGTGTCATCCTTACTCTCTTCGGTAGGGGTGTCAGCTGAAGATGAATCCTCAGTGACTGTGGTATTTGAAGATGAAACTTCTGAAGGGAGAACCGGGTCAACTGCTGTTTCGACCTTCGGACTTTCGTCCGGTCCGGATTCAGTAGGTTCACTTTCAGTGACTGACACTTCAGCTGGCCCTATGAGCGGGGCAGCTGTATTTTCGACCAACGAAGGACTTGGCGCGAGTTTTTGGTATCCAGGAGGAAGTAGCAACGGTGCAACCGGTTGATCTTCCAAAACTCTCTTGGCTTCGTCTAAAAAGGGACAACGGCGGAGGGTGTGATTGCCTTCACACAGTTCGCAGGGGAATCTCATTCCCCTTCGTCGTCTAGAACCTTCACTTTCGTTGGTCGACGGTAAGCATTCAACCTGGTTGTCAGAGGTTGACGCTTCCGAACTGTGCAAACGAGGCGACCAATCCCTTAGTATCCGGGGAATACTGGGACAATCACGGTGGAGGTGGTACCCTCTACATCTGACACATGGCGATTTGGGCCCAGTCCGTGCTGTGTGTGGATTTTTGTTAGATGCCTTTTGCTTGCCCCCAGGCGCCTTTGGCTCCTTCTGCTTCTTTTCTTTCTTCTTCTTTTCCTTCCTCTTTTCTATGGGAGCTCCGCTTTCGGCGGCTTGACCTTTCGAAGAAGAAGGATCGGAGGAAGGCTTATAACAACTGGAAGGCTGGAGGGTAGCTCTAGACTGGTCTAACTGTTGACTCGACTGTTCAGGAACCGCGGTGGTCTGAACCACAGTGGTTGAGAATAGCCAAACTGGCAGGCCAATTGTCAGTCCTGGAAGCGACAACGTGGCCATGTGGGGCGCACCAACTTCTCCCCAAGAGGAGAAAGGGCTAGGGGTCCCATCATGTGGAATCCCTTGGTTGGTGTGTTCCATGTTCTCAACCTAAATATGAACGTAGGAATAAGGGGTGATTATGTTCCGTTTAGAATGAATTTTATATGACGACGCTTTAGACACAACTTGCTTTTTCACTTTTTAAGAGTCGAGAAAAAGCTAAAGATGACTCTAGTCTCCTTCGATGTATTAACGAGCCCGAAGTGACAAATGCTCGGATGGACTTTTTCAGTTATAGAGTTTGAAGAAGGCCAAAAGAAACTACTCTGGAGTTCTAGGCAGAGGGTGTGCCAAACCTTTCGCGAAACCACAGAATACATTTTACGGTACGAGTGGTCGATCTTCGTGAATGCTGTGTTGACTACATCGCGATCAGTAGGGCGGCCGACACGGCTTCCTATGGATAAAGGCTTTGTTCCTATAGGGGTCTCCCAATATACGCGACGGTACGCGGGAGCACAAATCCGTATTAGTGCTATCGTCCCTCAGGAGGAATCACCCACCTTCGTAGAGATCGACAGTCACTATGTTTAACGACGCCGGTTCACGTCTCTACCTAGACCTCTACTGTGTTTCGTTATGTTTCAAAGCATTGTTAGGTAAATTCAGTTCGTTTTAGGTTGATCTTTCTTAGCAGTTTGCCTTTATGGATCACCACGTGATGTATGATACAACTCCTAAATGCAGTCTAAGAATGATAAGCAAGCTTTTTCAATTCTTTCAACTTATGAAAATCTTAACTACTGAAGGAAAAGAAAGACATCATCTTTTCAAACAGATCATAGAGCACACACTGATGCACTTTCCTAAATCGACATGCAAACTGTAAAAATGCACATGCACAATGCAAGTATTTCTTTTCTTCTTCCTTAATGTTGATGTATTACAAAAAGAAAGCTGTTGTATAATTTCGAATTCAATTTCAAGCGAAAGCAAACAAGTTTTTGTCCAATAATCAAAAGAAAACCTTAAGATTCACTCGTTTCAACACAAGAAATACTGAAATTCGAACCATATAACGAAAGCAAATGTTCAAGCAGCTATGAACAGCAATAAACTAGCTCTTAGAATCACAACGACACTTTATCACAGGTCTAGATCCAAGAGGTCACAGCAAGACTAGTTCACTTTCGCTACGGGAAACTGTGAATGAAAGCAAGAAATACAATAAGAACAATAACGGTTTCTTCATACAACTGAGGCGGAATGAAGGCAAAGAAAGGTAGTTTCAGCTGGGTATACAGGTTGACAACAGGCTGCAAAAAAAATATTGAAAACTGGGCAACAGACAGTAGGGAACTATAGTTGCACAAGGCAAAACTGGATCAGAGCATCAAAGGAAACTTGCGCAACCTGGTCCCAGACGAAAGGTACATCCTTTTTCAAGAGACGGGTATAACCTTTAGCAAGTTCGGCGTAATTCGGAATGAACCTCCTCAGAAAGTTTGCTTTCCCTTGGAGTTTCTGAATCTGAAGCAAGTTCGAAGGTGGAGGCAAATTAATGATTGTCTGCACCTTGCAAGGGTTGAGACGAATCCCATCCTTTGAGACTATAAAGCCAAGTAAACGACCAGAACCGATGCAAAACACACATTTGTGCGGATTGAGTCTTATCTTGTAGTGTCGGCAACGTAGAAATATCGCTGTTAAATGTTGCGGATGATCAGTCTGCTTTTGCGAATGAGCCGGAAGATCGTCGAGATAAGGTTGAACGATGTTCTTGATGTCATGGAAAGCATAATTCATTGCTCTCTAAAACGTTGCCCCAGCGTTCTTTAAACCAAAGGGTAATTTTCGATAAGCGAATGTGCCCCACGGACAAATAAATGCAGTCTTTGACTGGTCCTGTGGGCGGATATTAATTTGATTATACCCGGAAAATCCGTCCATAAACGAAAAGATTTCACATCCGGCGCATTCATCAATTATCTGGTCGATGAAGGGTGTAGGGTAGTTGTCCTTTGGACAGGCTTGATTTACATCCCTATAATCGACGCACACTCGTATTGTTCCTTGTTTTTTCATAACAGGGACAATGTTCGATACCCAATCGGTTAGAGGAACCGGGTAGATGAAACCAGCATGGAGAAGCTTCTCAACTTCTGCTTTAATGGCAGCGGCCTTCTTGGGGTGTACCTGCCGAAGCCGTTGTCTTACTGGTTTGACATCAGGATACATCTTAATTTCATGTTCAACGATACTCGAGTCAATGCCTGGCATTTCATCATATGACCAAGCAAAGACATCTCTAAATTCGCGGAAAAGAGCTTTATATATTTCTTGTTCTGAAGGGGAACAACCTTTGCCGACATAAATATTCTCTACAATGTCTGTTTTGGTCGAGATATTTATGGCTATAGTTTCTTCTATATTGGATAGGTTTCTCTCGGAGTCCACCGTATTTACAGTATTTGTTAGGAATTCAAATACTGAAGGGTGACATAGGTCGCCTTGAGTATCTTCCTGAGGAAGGGAACGATGGTGGTTATCATCCCATGGTGCCCCCTCAATCAACATTGACTGTAGGATTCCTTCGTCACTTGCATGCACTCGTGACCAAGGATCCAAAGGGGTACCACATTCTCCTAACCTGTCTACCCAAACGCTTGACGAGCATTGATTTGGGCTCGCCTCCCATGCCTGAAACATTGATTGCTACAATATTTCGATTGGGCTCGGGTGCAAGACCATTGCCCGATCCATGACGACTTTGTCTTTTGCGACCTTCATGGAAGATATAATGTTGCAGGTAGCCACCAATGGTACATTTCCTATGTACATATGATTTGGTAGCGAGAAAGTCCCCATCATCGTGGGGTCCTTCAACAGGCCTACTCCGATATCTTCGATTGAATGGTCGCTTTCATGGATCATGGGAATGCTTCCCGTAACTTGTGAACCATTAAGGAGGAAGTTCTGTTGGTCGACGACCGTAATCCCTCCTTCAAACGGGAATGCGATCTTCCTAAAATAAGTCGACATGACAGCTGCCATGGCATAAATCCATGGTCTTCCCAGTAGGATGTTGTAATCCAGATTTCCATCTATGACTTCAACATCAATATCTACTGTTTTTCCACCTAGTTCAACTTTCAAGTTACTTAGGATACCGAAAGGGGTATATGTCCTACCGTCGAAAGCCTTTAGTGTTGTCGAAGATCTCGACAAGGTTGGTGACCCTAGCGTTTTCCAGCAGCTCATCGACATAATACATGTCGATGCCCCCTCATCAATAATTGTTCTGTGAACAGTTTTGTTGAGGGCCTTCACTTGAATAAGGAAAGCTAGTTGAGCTGGTAACTGAGGGTCATACCCTTTGTGATCAAAGGACACAAGATTGGAATCCTTAGGATCAACCCCCCCTATTGCCGATAACAATGCCTACCTTTGGGATGGACAATTTTGTAGTACTTCTAGGGTCGACATAGCGGATGGCGATTGAGCCAAATCTTCTACTATGTTATAATGTTGCGCCGCTCTGGCACGAGGATTAAAAGTCGACTTGTGTACTACACCCTTAGGTGGTTTTATCGTTAATTCTGGCATTATGGGTGGGACAACTTCTGTCGAAGTCGTTGTCGAACTACTAGGTTGATCTTTACCTTTTTCGTTTGACAGTTGCGGATTCCCGTAATCTTTGTTCCTTGTCGAAATCAAAGCATCATTTTGCTACTTGGAGATCGATAACATTAGCACTTGCGACGGGGAAGCATTTCCACTATCAACCATATTTTGACCTGGACTGGGAAATGGATCTGTCAACACAGCTGGGTTCTTTGGACTTTTAAAGAATCTCTTGAGCTCAGCTTTGTACGGACACTCTGATGTCTTGTGATCTTCGTCACATATCATACAGGGCCATTTCTTTTTCCCTTTCTCAGGAGAGTTCGAAGAAGTTTTTTCAGGTGACGGATCATCCTGTTGCTTCTTCTTCCCTTTGTTTTGCTTCTTCTTGCTTCCTGGTTGATTGGTTTCTTTGCCTTTATCTGCTGATATGGCATTTACTTCTGAAGCAAGAATCTCTTCATGGGCATTTCGATCTGAAGTCTTACGGGCTTTCTGAGGTGAAGCCTTTTTCGACTTCGCGCTTGCAGTGCCAATCACGCCATCTTCGGCATGAGAGTCAATATTCGATTTAGGGGGGGAGGAATTGAAAATTCAGGTCTGGGGGCATCAGGTATTTTGTCGTAGAGCGTGCCAGACTGAGTATATACCAAGTCTAAATATTGAGCACGAGCAATCACTTGCTCCTCTGTTACGACCCCCCCCTTGGCCACATCTTCCGTTATAGCCGGAAGTAATGACTTTATAAACCATTCGGCTAATAGCTGATCAGGAACGTATGTTTTCACCATCCTACGACGGCGACGCCACTCATGTATGTGATCAGATATGTGTGTGGCTGTCGTCTGTTTGAAGTTGGTCAGTATCTCGGTTCCTGTTTCATACCTGATAGGTAATTGAAAATGGGTTAAGAAAGTCGTGGCTACGGAGCTGAAATTGTCGAAAGAGGCTCTTGGCAATTATATATACCATTTAGCCGCCGGACCTGTCAATGTCCTCTGGAAGAGGCGAAGTCTTATCGAATCATCGTTCAGAGTGTTCGACGAACACCACAGATGAAAAGTCATGACGTGATTCGACGGGTCTTCACCTGGATTTCCATTGAATTTAGGAATGTCGGAGGGAAGTTTGTGAGGAATCGCTGGCCACCAAGGGGCATAAGCAATCGGATCGTTCGTCAACTGATGTAAATCAGGTAACTCTAGAGTTGCCACGAATGGCAGCTGTTGACTCAGATTAGGCGAAGCGTACCCAGGATACGAAGGGATCGCCTGAGCAGTTGGTCTTTGCATACCGGCATAATGTATTTGATGCTGGTATGATTGATACGGTTGGTGGACTACCCCACTGTAAAGTGGTTGGTTTTGACCGTATTGTAGGTACGGTTGTCCATTGTTCGCAAAAATCTGCTGCTCGGTACCTTGGTACACTTGCTGGAACTGCGGTTGTTGATACTGCACCAACCATGGTTGTGATACCATTGGTTGTTGTGCGATGCTTACCACTGGGCCAAGATGAGGGGTAAGGGTACCCGTTTGTGCTTGTGTCGCCCCGCCAGCCGGCGATTGTGGTTGAGTCGCAGGGTCAAGGGGCTGTTGCATTACAACCTGAGGAAACTGAGGTTGACATACAACAGGCACCGTTTGAACTTGCGACACGGTTACAATCGCTGGTGTCGTCGAGATGTTCGTCACAAGCATTTGTTGTTGCATAGAATACACAACTCTTGGTTGCTGGGGTAGCATAGGTATCCAACCACTTGTAGTTATTCCAGTATAACCTGAATATGGTTGTGAACTCCCGTATGGGTAACCTCCCGGAGGGGGTAACGAAAAGGCATATTGCCCCCCATACGGCGGTGGTCCGGAACCGAGGGGATTTATTACACCTCGAGGACCGGATTGCCCAAACTGATTTCCGAAAGGATCAATTTGTTGAGTTCCAACATAGGAGTTACCGGGTATTATCCCGGGAGAACAAACAGGAACAGACCATACTGTCGTCATGGCCCCCGAAGGGACCCCCTCCAGCTGTTGAGAGTTAGGGACAGATGGTATGCCGGCGAACATTGTCGGAATGACTGCAGGGAGTTCTGCTGTCGCTGTGTCATTTGGCATAGTCCTAGATGTTGACGGTTGTTCAGACATTTTGAGTCTATCCAGTAGATTGCCTAGTGATTCTTCAGGAACTTGTCTGGGTGATAGGCTAGCTTCTGATGCAGTAGGAAGTAGAGTGATCCCTGCTCCAAAATGTGTTGGAGTAGTTGCTTGCGGATCTCCTACAATTTCTTCTATTGCGATCAGACCGGGTGGAAGATGAAGACCGTCAGGTCCGTAGAATATTTCTGGTGCCGAAGAAGGGGTTGTTTCGATAGCGACAGTTGTTTGAGGAGCAAGACTCTCTGAACCGATCACTGATGGAACTGATTTAGTAACACAAGTATTTGCTCTCAGACTAGGATCAGTGTTACTGTCCCTCTGGGGCTGTTGAACTTCTTCAATAGGGGCAGGGTTTCCAGAAATGGTTGGAGTAACCGGAACCTCAGATGTCGTCGGAACACTTGTTCTAACTTTGACAGGAGATTTGGAACCAGTTGAACGAGATCGCTTTGCCCGGGTTGTTTTCGATTCCGGAGACAAAGACGGTTGACTCGTACGCCTCCGCGAACGACGGTTCATCGATTGACTTTCTTCCATGGTTGCGGATTACTTGATCAACCAACAATGCACAGGGTAAAATGTGTTTTCGAATTGAGTTAATTTTAGACGCTTTTTAAGACACAACTTGCTTTTTCACGTTTTAAGAGTCGAGAAAAAGCTAAAGATGACTCTAGTCTCCTTCGATGTATTAACGAGCCCGAAGTGACAAATGCTCGGATTAACTTTTTCAGTTATAGAGTTTGAAAAAGGCCAAAAGAAACTACTCTGGAGTTCTAGGCAGATGGTGTGCCAAACCTTTCGCGAAACCACAGAATACGTTTTACGGTACGAGTGGTCGATCTTCGTGAATGTTGTGTTCACTGCATCGCGATCAGTAGGGCGGCCGACACGGCTTCCTATGGATAAAGGCTTTGTTCCTATAGGGGTCTCCCAATATACGCGATGGTACGCGGGAGCACAAATCCGTATTAGTGCTATCGTCCCTCAGGAGGAATCACCCACCTTCGTAGAGATCGACAGTCACTATGTTTAACGACGCCGGTTCACGTCTCTACCTAGACCTCTACTGTGTTTCGTTATGTTTCAAAGCGTTGTTAGGTAAATTCAGTTCGTTTTAGGTTGATCTTGCTTAGCAGTTTGCCTTTATGGATCACCACGTGATGTATGATACAACTCCTAAATGCAGTCTAAGAATGATAAGCAAGCTTTTTCAATTCTTTCAACTTATGAAAATCTTAACTACTGAAGGAAAAGAAAGACATCATCTTTTCAAACAGATCATAGAGCACACACTGATGCACTTTCCTAAATCGACATGCAAACTGTCAAAATGCACATGCACAATGCAAGTATTTCTTTTCTTCTTCCTTAATGTTGATGTATTACAAAAAGAAAGCTGTTGTATAATTTCGAATTCAATTTCAAGCGAAAGCAAACAAGTTTTTGTCCAATAATCAAAAGAACACCTTAAGATTCACTCGTTTCAATCACAAGAAATACTGAAATTCGAACCATATAACGAAAGCAAATGTTCAAGCAGCTATGAACAGCAATAAACTAGCTCTTAGAATCACAACGACACTTTATCACAGGTCTAGATCCAAGAGGTCACAGCAAGACTAGTTCACTTTCGCTACGGGAAACTGTGAATGAAAGCAAGAAATATAATAAGAAAAATCACGGTTTCTTCATACAACTGAGGCGAAATGAAGGCAAAGAAAGGTAGTTTCAGCTGGGTATACAGGTTGACAACAGGCTGCAAAAACAATATTGAGAACTGGGCAACAGACAGTGGGGAACCCCAGTTGCACAAGGAAAAACTGGATCAGCGCAGGTGCTGCACTGTCAATCTGACATGCAACACAGGTAGCCCCTTCGGGACTTGCGTTGCAGCGCAGGTAGCCTTTGCTGCAGCTGCACTAAAGAGACAACTGTCGTCTCTCTCAGATTTCGGGTCACAGTTTGCTCAAAAATCAATGGTTTTTGGCCAAATCAGAGGCTATCAGCCAAGTATACACTAGAGGATGATTAAGGAAGATGAACACTATCACAAAGAGCTAAAAAGAGTCTTTGTGGATCAGCTCTTCAAATCATAAACATGCCCAGCACTGAGCTAGAGTAGTTGCCCTCTACTTTGCATTCGAAGGATTCGAATGCAGTTCGATTCGGTATTCCCTTTGTTTAGGAAATGAATAGCAAGAAACACAAGCTACCAACAAGACACGGTCCCCAGTGGAGTCGCCAGTCTGTTGTGGGGAAAAGTATCCAACACGGAATGACCCTATCCCACTCTAAGGGTGATAGTTCCTTAGCAACAGCCGAAGCAAAGCTATCTAAGATTACTTCTTTATGACATGCAAAAGAGGAAAGGAAGAGATCCACTTACCGATGTCTTGCGCAAATGGTCGATCCAATCTTCTCTCTTTGCCGCTTGCTCCCAGCTCCAAGTCTTCTCACGGGCCCAGCTACACAAGATCTTGCAACAAGACGAGAAAAGGAAACTACAAGAGGCATGCATTCATAATTGATTCAAGGATTAGCGTAAATCAAATACGCAAGTAAGACAACACATCATTGAATCACATGCGAATAGAAGAACCTCAAATGCTTTATTAATGGAAGAAAGTAAGGTTCAGCCGGTGATACAACCATAAGAGGTCCAATCCAGCATCACCTTGCCGACGGAAAGAAATCTCCTCTTCACCTCCCTCAAGCAATCACCCAATACTCTCAACTGTAAACCAACAGCAATTCTTTGCACAAAATTCCGGCCTCTAGATCCCATGGGATGAGATCCTTATATAGAGTTTTGGAGTGAAGATAAGTCAGCTTGATGTGTGACTTGTTGTCCTCTTCAACTCCAGTTATTCTTCAGTCCTTGAGTCCACTCAGAGTTTCTACCTTCCACTTGGAGTTTTAGAACCTCTTTACTCATCATTAGGCGAATCTTCTGATCCATGTGTCATTTTGGAAGCTTCCTGGGCACTGGCACATTGAGAAAAAATTCCTCCACATGTCAAAGTACGCCCAGCGCAGGTAGCCTTTATTGCACTTGCTATGCAGCGTAGGTACACCATAAAGCTTTTGACATTCAGCGCAGATGCTTAGTGGAGCAGCTTCTTTGATCCAAAATTGACTTGTTTTTGAGTGTTTTTCAGTGGAGAACTGATCTGAAGTGCTGTGGTTTGCTGACCTTGTTCCTCTAAGGGCAAGAACAACATGGAGGAGATCCACTTACCGATGTCTTGCGCAAATGGTCGATCCAATCTTCTCTCTTTGCCGCTTGCTCCCAGCTCCAAGTCTTCTCACGGGCCCAGCTACACAAGATCCTGCAAACAAGACGAGAAAGGGAAACTACAAGAAGCACGCATTCATAATTGATTCAAGGATTAGCATAAATCAAATACGCAAGTAAGACAATACACCATTGAAACACATGCGAATAGAAGAACCTCAAATGCTTTATTAATATAAGGAAGTAAGGTTCAGGCGGTGATACAACCGTGAGAGGTCCAATCCAGCATCACCTTCCCGACGGAAAGAAATCTCCTCTTCACCTCCCTCAAGCAATCACCCAATACTGTCAACTGTAAACCAACAGCAATTCTTTGCACAAAATTTCGGCCTCCAGATCCCATGGAATGAGATCCTTATATAGAGTTTTGGAGTGAAGATAAGTCAGCTTGATGTGTGACTTGTTGTCCTCTTCAACTCCAGTTGTTCTTCAGTCCTTGAGTCCACTCGGAGTTTCTACCTTCCACTTGGAGTTTTAGAAGCTCTTAACTCATCATTAGGCGAATCTTCTGATCCAAGTGTCATTTTGGAAGCTTCTTGGGCACTGGCACATTGAGAAAAGATTCCTCCACATGTCAAAGTACGCCCAGCGCAGGTAGCCTTTGTTGCACTTGCTATGCAGCGCAGGTACACCATAGAGCTTTTGACATTCAGCGCAGATGCTTAGTGGAGCAGCTGCTTTGATCCAAAATTGACCTGTTTTTGAGTGTTTTTCAGTGGAGAACTGATCTGAAGTGCTGTGGTTTGCTGACCTTGTTCCTCTAGGGGTAGGAACAACATGTTTAGGGACTTTGGATCCCTTAGATTATTGACATTTCATGCTCTATGCTGTAAGGTACAAAAATGTCTATAACAGTTGCCCCCTAAAGTATGAGGTCGTTTATCGGGTGAAATGCTTTATTAGGAGGATCCGAAGTTCATTCAATCGTCGGGAGGTGACCTGTAACAAAATACAATACAATACATTATCTTTTCATACTTTCTTTTCATGATCTAGCTGATGCGGGCATTTCCCATGCTCAGCTTTATAAATACATTTGCTGTACATAAACAGACGATCGTCTGATAATAGACTGATAATTCTCTGCTTTTAATTATCATCCTTTTAGTAGGATGATCATCTGCTGCACATGTCTATGTTTTTATCTCCTAAATATATATCGCAGCGCGGATGGATGAAACTAGATCCGGGGTCTTCAAACTTGTCCGATCTTCACTCTAGTACAAGTCGATCCATGTGAGAATTTCTTGAAGTCGAACATGGAAAGACATCGCTTGATTACCAGTCAATAATGTAAACTGTTAACAAGCGCGAGAGGAATCACCGATAATGATGATGACCCTCAAGGTACTGCAGCACAATTCACGTGGCGTGAATATAGGATCTGACGTCGAACACCACGCAAAGTCTCCCGGTCGAAGGTCATTAATGTATACCTATCGCCGGAAGTGAGAAACTTGCCATTGAGGCATGCAAGCTTCAAAGTACTGAGGGGGTGTTCCTAGATCAACTTCTTGGATAATGAGCTGATGTCGACAAGAAGTGATCCGTCAAAGGAGGGCCTTAATGAATCCCACATCAGTGACACGGAACGGAGCTAGTGATGATGGTGAGAACGATCTGTGAAATATGATTCAGGGTGGAGGTCATGGAGGGATGAAAGATGATGTATGGTAGTGGATGGGACCCGGTTGACACTTTCTGAATGACATCTCTTGAACATATAACGACACTGATGTGATGGATCGGTAGCATTACCCCATGTATGGATGGTATGGCGAGACCATGGTGAAGGGACCGGTGAATGATAATAACCCAACCCGATATTTACGGAGGCAAAAGTGTCATGTTCAAGAGCGACTTGCTACCATTAAGCTTTGAGGTTCTCCCAATTTTTCCCCAGTCATTTCTGACCAATACCTCTTTATTTTTGTCAAGCTTGAGGAGGATAACATATGCTTGTTCTATAACCTGCCCTTCGGGCAAGCCCATCGCTATGTTTTAACGAGCCTAGTGATAGGGAAACTCGTTCTCGTCTAAAGACAAGTTTGTCGCTATTTAATGTATTTAACGAGTCTAGCGACAAAGACAACTCGATCCTTTTCTTTTTTAGAGAGTCTGAAAAGCGTACATAAAGTGGACTCCAGAGGTCCTTTTTCGTCATCTAATCCCTTAAGTCCGAAAAAGTATCAAACAATACAGAAGGGATGAATGTTCGATATCTTTATCGAGCTGAACTAGACAAGCGCTTGATCTTTTTGTGCAATAATCCCTCAGGTCCAAAAAGATTAAAATCTAGAGGAGGGATAGCTCTTCCGGTCCTTTTAACGAGTTGGAAGGCCAAAACTCGGCAAACTTTTCATTTTTTACAAGTCAGTGAAAAGAGCTCAAAGAAGACTCGTATTTTGAGGAACGAGTGATAAACAGGGATAGTAGCAGATTCCAGGTACAGGTTGGAATTTTCCAATCACGGCAGTATTACAAGGATGGCTAAGTGAAATCACTCTTCGCAGCTGTTCCTCAAAATAGGTAAACAATCAAGTGGATGTGAATGATCGGCCAAATGAAAAGTGGAGGTGACGGTGCACAAACACGACCGAGGCTTTTATGGCTGATGAATTTACGGTCTCAAATGGTTATTTACCAGTTCATTTTTTCTGGATGAGCTTGAACTATGGGGGGAAGCTTGCTCACATGCTTATGTTTATTTTTTAACGAGCATGAAGTCCCCGTTAAAACTGCTCGGTTTTGCGTTTATTTTTTAACGAGCATGAACTATGCCAAAACTGCTCGTTCGATAAGGTCAAATTCATATTTCACCATGACTAGTTTTTCTTTTCCAGAGATAGTACTGTTTCATCAATTGCTGCAACAAACTTGTTAGAAACAGATAATCATGAAGTAAAAATACTAATATTTCACTTTGAACTACGTGAAAAGCAATTAAAAGATGTTTTTACCTCCCATTTTACCATTTCATGTGCATTTGGTTTGTTGGAGCTTTGGAGGTGCCTCTTCCTCTCGATTTTTCACCAGCTGATTTTGGGAGATTCTGTGGACGATTTTCAGCGCCGTTTCCACCAGGTAGGAGCTAAACCCTAGCTCTATCTTTTCATGGTCTTATTTCTCAGTTTTATGCTTGTTTTCCTGCCCCCATGAGCCCCTGGGGTTTCTCTAGGGCGTTCTGCCATCAGCGCAGGTGCCCCATATCGAAACCTACGTTGGGGGTTTTCATTTTCAAAGGCAGTTTGTCTCCCAACGCAGGTGAGACCCTTCCCCACCTGCGTTGGGCGCAGAAAACTTTTTGGTTGCATACTTTTTCATGAGAATTTTGCCATTTTCTTTACCGAGTCAGGGATCTTACTCCTCCTCTTGTTTGTTTTGCAGAGTTTATTGGAGCAGAATGACTCTTACGTGGCGAGAACGAGAGCATGAAGAGGAGGACATGATTTCCCTCCATTATCCTATTACCGTGAGCGCGTTGCGGAACTGTGGCTTGCTAAAATTCTTCCGTATATCTAGCATGAGGGCACAAATACGTTTACTGCAGTACCTGCTTGATGCTTGGGATCATGTTAACCAAGTGTTCCAGATTAGGGGCAAGTCCATCCCTTTGACCATAGTGGACATTTACTTCTTGACTGGGTTGTCAAGGCGGGGTGCCCCCATTTCCTTGTCCGGTTCGGCCCGAGGGAGCGATTCCGTGAAAGATTATATCCGTCAGTATTGTAGGGAGGGATCCCAGCCGAGCAGAGACGGCAAGGTTTCTATCCGTGATATCACTGACAGGTCTCTCAGGTCCATTCTGTACACGATTTGTAGGATGGCCGGCAGCGCATCCCCTCATGTTGCCAACAGGTCTTATGTGCAGCACGCCCTGGAGTGTCTTCAGCCGAAAGTTTTTAACTGGTGTGATGCAGTACTGGTTCAGCTGAAAAACCAGTTGACCAAAGTAAAGGACGGGAAACTGAAGAATTTTGGCTTCATTTCAGTTTTGACTGCCTTCGCTTTGGAGAAGATACCCCTGATGCAACCTCAGTACATTGTTCTCGACTTGCCATCTCCTACTGAGCCACGCATGCAGAGGTGGGTCGACCACATGGCTAGACATGCAGGTCAATCTCAGATTACTTTTACTGATGCCTTCTTTAGGTGGTTCGAGCGGCAGGATATGGCTTTTTCCGAGTATCCATATATTGGCATGGATTTCTGAGGTGATCCGGATTTGGTACTACCGGATGGCGAGCAGTGGGGTGATCTTGGTAAATATTTTGACCTTATCACTGTTTACTGTTTTTTATTTATAATGTCCTTGTGCTTTACTCTATCAAGACTCTAATCAAACTCATGTGTGCATGCAGATGTTGGTCCCGTCCGTCCAGCAGTTCGTCCGAGAGCTCCGGCCGCTGCCCTAGCAGGGGAGGCTCCAGGGAGAGCTATTCTCCGTGACCTTGACTTGGCCGAGACTCTTGCAGCTGTGCAGGAACAGGTCGAGGGTCTTACCCTTGGGATTCCGGATGTACGGATCGACGGGTTGCCTCTACGATTGCAGCGACATACTGCTGGTGTTCCTAGACGATGGTCTCGTCTTCTGCGCATGATCGCACAGGCCGTGGCATGTTATCATGAGCATCACTAGGCTAGGGTGCCCCCCAGCCATTTTTGAGTTTTGGGGTCGTATGACCGATTTTGTCTTGGTTACAGAAAATTATATGCAGACCGTAAACAATTATATATATTTTTGATTTTCGGGGTTTATTCCAGTTTTTATGTGATCCATGTATGAAACACCGATGATGCTTCTCTTTTTATCAATTTTGCAAATGTCTATCTAACACATAGTTTGCTAATGAGTTGGTCAATGTGTTTAAGTTTCTGGAAATGTGTTGATATTGGATAAAATCAAACTGTCTTTCCAAGATTTTAACTCTTAGGAACTTGCGATAAATAGCTGGATTTCGGACAGAGTAGGTACCATTGAGCTGTAGTACCACGAACTGTGAGTCTAGCCTGACGACTAGTCGGCGTATACCATGGGTGATGGCATCAGAGAGGAGCTCTATCAACGCGCTATACTCAGCGATATTATTTGTTGATTGACCAATACATACCCCCCTAAAACTCACTAACTCGCCGCTTGGGTCAAAAATGGCCCACGCTGCAGAGGATAGGTTTCTCGAACTACGACTCGCTCCGTCAGCATATCCAACCCACGGTTCCAATGGATTTGACATTTGCAATAAGTGTAAAAAGCGGATTACTTAAACCGGAACAAACGCTTTAGCGAAAACAAAAATGTAACAAAAGCATACAGGTTACTATTAGGCATAGTAACGCTTAAGGTACAACCCGTTGCGGGGTTGCGCCAGCGGAATTCCGTCATAATCTACCAACTCGTAGGCACCTTTTGCTAACACACTTTTAACAATATAAGGGCCCATCCATAAGGACTTGAATTTCCCAGCTCCCAATTTATCGGATTCTTGGTCATAAAGCAAGACCAAATCACCTTCCGAGAAGACACGGGGTTTGACATTTTTGTCGAACTGTGCTTTGACTCATTTCTTGTGGGCTTCGTTGGCCAAGGAGGCATCACGACGGGTTTCATCCAACTGGATTAATTCCAAGAAACGAGCTTCTTCTTCCGAGGTTCCGGGGAGGAGATCAATTGCGAGTTTAAGGGACGAAATTTCACACTGGATTGGTAGGATCGCCTCCAGGCCATACACCAGTTGAAACGGTGTGAACCCAGTGGCATTCCTTACCGATGTTCGGTAGGCCCACAAAGCCGAGTACAGGATCAAATTCCATCTTCTTTTGTGAACCCCAACCATCCTTTGCAGCATGCGCTTCAGGACCTTGTTGATCACTTCAACCTGTCCGTTAGCTTGCGGATAGTACGGGGTAGAGCTGTCGTGAGACAATCCTAGTTTGGCAGTTAATTCAACCATCATGTGATTCCTAAAATGCGATCCATGATCTGTTACTATGGCCTGTGGCACGCCGAATCTGGCGACTACATGATTAAAAAGAATAGGGCTGCTGTTTCACCAGTGTTATCCAATGTAGGCATCGCCTCGGCCCATTTGGTAAAATAGTCAACTGCGACTATAATATACCCATGCCCCCCGGTCGAGGTGGGGTTACATTGCATGAAATCGATGCCCCACTTGGCGAAAGGCCCCACAACTATTATTGGCTGTAAAGGAGCGGGGGGTCTTCTGGTTTTGCTATCAAAAATCTGACATGCATGGCAACTTCTAACTGCGGTTATGCAATCTTTGAACATGGTTGGCCAGAAGTATCCTGCTCGTAAGATTCTTTGTGCTGTAGCATATCCAGATTGATGCCCCCCACAGGTGCCTGAATGACATTCATTTAGGGATTTTTCGGCCTCCTCATGGGTTAGACACCTTCTCAGCACCGTGTCGACACCACGACGGTAAAGCGTATCACCGACGATCATGTAGTCTTTTGCTTGGTATCGAATGCGTTTTTGTTCTGAGTGAGAGGTGTCTGGCCGAAACTTTTGGGTTTGGAGATAAACTATTATATCTCCATACCACTCATCACTTGCTGATATTAGAAACAAACTCTCGTCCACGATCGATTCTTTGGACATTTCATCGTTGGACGATGATGGGAGATCGCATAATAATTCTGCGAAAACTAAAGCTTTCTTTGATTTGGATTTCACAAATTCCAGATCAAACTCTTGAAGGATAGCTATCCACTTTGAATATTTGCCCCCAAGCAACTGTCGCGACAGTATATAAGTCATGGGGTTGCAATCTGACAATACGGTGGTCTTCCTGAAGAGGACATAATGCCGAAATCTTTGTATCGCTTGAACAGCAGCAAGTGCTAGCTTTTCAACATGAGAATATTTACTTTCTGTATCATTTAAGTTTTTACTTAAATAATATATAGGGTGTTCAATTCCGTCGACTTCTTGAACTAAAACCATTGCAATGGTCGTATCTGCTGCAGCCAGATACAGGTTAAAGTCTCTTTGATAGTCCGGGGCATACATTAATGATGCTTTTACTAGCGCTTCTTTCAGAGCATCAAAGGAAGCTTGCGCAACCTGGTCCCAGACAAAAGGTACATCCTTTTTCAAGAGACGGGTATAACCTTTAGCAAGTTCGGCGTAATTCGGAATGAACCTCCTCAGAAAGTTTGCTTTCCCTTGGAGTTTCTGAATCTGAAGCAAGTTCGAAGGTGGAGGCAAATTAATGATTGTCTGCACCTTGCAAGGGTCGAGACGAATCCCATCCTTGGAGACTATAAAGCCAAGTAAACGACCAGAACCGACGCAAAACACACATTTTTGCGGATTGAGTCTTATCTTGTAGTGTCGGCAACGTAGAAATATCGCTCTTAAATGTTACGGATGATCAGTTCGCTTTTACGAATGAGCCGGAAGATCGTCGAGATAAGGTTGAACGATGTTCTTGATGTCATGGAAAGCATAATTCATTGCTCTCTGAAACGTTGCCCGAGCGTTCTTTAAACCAAAGGGTAATTTTCGATAAGCGAATGTGCCCCACGGACAAATAAATGCAGTCTTTGACTGGTCCTGTGGGCGGATATTAATTTGATTATACCCGGAAAATCCGTCCATAAACGAAAAGATTTCACATCCGGCGCATTCATCAATTATCTGGTCGATGAAGGGTGTAGTGTAGTTGTCCTTTGGACAGGCTTGATTTACATCCCTATAATCGACGCACACTCATATTGTTCCTTGTTTTTTCATAACAGGGACAATGTTTGATACCCAATCGGTTAGAGGAACCAGGTAGATGAAACCAGCATGGAGAAGCTTCTCAACTTCTGCTTTAATGGCAGCGGCCTTCTTGGGGTGTACCTGCCGAAGCCGTTGTCTTACTGGTTTGACATCAGGATACATCTTAATTTCATGTTCAACGATACTCGAGTCAATTCCTGGCATTTCATCATATGACCAAGCAAAGACATCTCTAAATTCGCGGAAAAGAGCTTTATATATTTCTTGTTCTGAAGGGGAACAACCTTTGCCGACATAAATATTCTCTACAATGTCTGTTTTGGTCGAGATATTTATAGCTATAGTTTCTTCTATATTGGATAGGTTTCTCTCGGAGTCCACCGTATTTACAGTATTTGTTAGGAATTCAAATACTGAAGGGTGACATAGGTCGCCTTGAGTATATTCCTGAGGAAGGGAACGATGGTGGTTATCATCCCATGGTGCCCCCTCAATCAACATTGACTGTAGGATTCCTTCGTCACTTGCATGCACTCGTGACCAAGGATCCAAAGGGGTACCACATTCTCCTGACCTGTCTACCCAAACGCTTGACGAGCATTGATTTGGGCTCGCCTCCCATGCCTGAAACATTGATTGCTACAATATTTCGATTGGGCTCGGGTGCAAGACCATTGCCCGATCCATGACGACTTTGTCTTTTGCGACCTTCGTGGAAGATATAATGTTGCAGGCAATCTACTGGATAGACTCAAAATGTCTGAACAACCGTCAACATCTAGGACTGTGCCAAATGACACAGCGACAGCAGAACTCCCTGCAGTCATTCCGACAATGTTCGCCGGCATGCCATCTGTCTCTAAATCTCAACAGCTGGAGGGGGTCCCTTCGGGGGCCATGACGGCAGTATGGTCTATTCCTGTTTGTTCTCCCGGGATAATACCCGGTAACTCCTATGTTGGAACTCAACAAATTGATCCTTTCGGAAATCAGTTTGGGCAATCCGGTCCCCGAGGTGTAATAAATCCTCTCGGTTCCGGACCACCACCGTATGGGGGGCAATATGCCTTTTCGTTACCTCCTCCGGGAGGTTACCCATACGGGAGTTCACAACCGTATTCAGGTTATACTGGAATAACTACAAGTGGTTGGATACCTATGCTACCCCAGCAACCAAGAGTTGTGTATTCTATGCAACAACAAATGCCTGTGACGAACATCCCGACGACACCAGCGATTGTAACCGTGTCGCAAGTTCAAATGGTGCCTGTTGTATGTCAACCTCAGTTTCCTCAGGTTGTAATGCAACAGCCCCTTGACCCGGCGACTCAACCACAATCGCCGGCTGGCGGGGCGGCACAAGCACAAACGGGTACCATTACCCCTCATCTTGGTCCAGTGGTTAGTATAGCACAACAACCCATGGCATCACAACCATGGTTGGTGCAATATCAACAACCGCAATTCCAGCAAGTGTACCAAGGTACCGAGCAGCAGATTTTTGCGAACAGTGGACAACCGTACATACAAAACGGTCTAAACCAGCCACTTTACAATGGGGTAGTCCACCAACCGTATCAATCATACCAGCATCAAATACATTATGCCGGTATGCAAAGACCAACTGCTCAGGCGATCCCTTCGTATCCTGGGTAGGCTTCACCTAACCTGAGTCAACAGCTGCCATTCGTAGCAACTTTGGAGTTACCCAATTTACATCGGTTGACAAACGATCCGATTGCTTATGCCCCTTGGTGGCCAGCAATTCCTCACAAACTTCCCTCAGACATTCCTAAATTCAATGGAAATCCAAGTGAAGACCCGTCGAATCACGTCATGATCTTTCATCTATGGTGTTCATCGAACACTCTGAACGATGATTCGATAAGACTTCGCCTCTTCCAGAGGACATTGACAGGTCCGGCGGCTAAATGGTATATAGAATTGCTGAGAGCCTCTTTCGACAATTTCAGCTCCTTAGCCACGACTTTCTTAACCCATTTTCAATTACCAATTAGGTATGAAACAGGAACCGAAATACTGACCAACTTCAAACAAACGACAGCTACTCACATATCTGATCATATCTGATTATAACTCCTAATGTACCATCCCCGGAAGGAATCCCTAAAAATGACCAGCAGAAAACAGACGTTGACCGACCTGAATGGGGTAATGATTAGACGGAGGAAGAAAATAAGGCCATAGAAGTACAAGCTCCAAAGAGGAGACAGAAGAGAGTAGCTTCGGTATTGATATCTTTTCCTATTAAGTGGAGACGATCTAACCGAATAAGCCAACAAAGAAATGTTACTAAGCTCAAAGAAGAGGTAGGACCATCCCATGGATCCCCTGTCAGTCAACAAACTGATTTTCCTCAAGACTTTGAGGAAGAAGTGGCTCGCGTTTTAGAGAATTTGGGGACTCATTTTGAGGAGATGGGTCATTTTGAAAACCATTGAAACAAACCCACACTTCTACCCCTTCCACTTCTACTTATAGTTCTCATCACACACAGATGTTTCCTTCTTCAGAAGACACTAGATATATACATGAATTAGAGGAGCCAATTTTTTTTGCAGTAGAAAACCAGGAGTCAGAAGCTAATTCAAGTGACACAATCCCACTTGAACAAGACCCTAGAAATTTTGAAACTTCTCCTATTTTTGAAAATGTTGTTGTTGTTCCTTCTTTATAAACAGAGAAGCCCACTAAAAGAACAAAGAAAAAGGATAATCATAAGTTGAAGTTGTTAAGTCAGGAAAATAATAAATCAAGGAAGAAAATCAAACATCTCAGAAAATGGCTAAAATATTCGAGGAAAGCTTATAAGAAAAGAATGGAACATAAAACAATGGGGACTCAGAGTGAGAATTTTATCAACTCCATTGGAACATAGACCAAAGATATTGGTACTAGTCTAGTAGGGACTCAAACTAAAGAAAGTTGTAACAGAGTTGTTGAAATTCAAACAAAGGATATTTGTGCTAATTTTGCAGAGACACAAATAGGTCTTTGTTTTCCTATGACATCAATGGAAGTAGCCATTGAGACAGATCCGGTATCTACTTGCAGTGAGGCTACTTAGACTAAGTTTATGCCTCTGTATTCACCTTTGGTAACAGATGCTATTATCTGGAAATTGCAAATGGAATTAGAAAAATTCTAGCAAACTCTAACGCAACATCAAGATAAAGTTGTGCCCTGGGGAAAGTACCAGGAATTATTGAAAAAAATGAATAAGTTGACTATCACAGAATATGAGACACATGTCGATCTCAGAGAAGAATGAAAGAAAGTGGAGGAAACACAAGCTCAGCTTCAAAAATCTTTGGAGAAAATCAAGACAATTTGTTTTACTTATTCATATGCACTAGCTTGCATATCTCCTGCTAAGAATTATGCACTATTCTTGCTTGAGATCTACTTGTTGTTAAAGGTTAAAGCTATTAAATGTAATCAATCCTCTGAATTTAACTCCATCCCTAATTTTATTAATTTTTTCAAGCGTAAGACGAAGATGTGAAATATTTCTTTGTGGGTTATATTTGCACAATTTCTTCCTAAAGGATGAAAGGGATGACAATCCCAACCCTTTCAATGGAGATGTACAGTTTCAATCTTTCATACCTTCTACCAAGAATTAGATCAAGTGGTACAAGGCCTATCTTGTCTTCCAGAAAAGAGAAAATGGATTAGATCTTTGGGTTAGAGGTGAACCTACAAGCCCCCTTCGAACCCTTATACAACATAAAAGGTTTATGGAACAAGAAGAGGTTGTGCCTACTTTAGCCCCTATCCATAAAGACATTATAAAGCCAAGCCTTGAGTATTTTGAGGAAATCAGGGAAGAAGCCCTCCAGGCTGCAAAACAGAGGTGGAGTGCATCCTCCAATGAGGTTAAAAATCGGGAACCCTTTAGCTACAGGAATTTTAAAGCAGCTACTGCTAGATTTGTACGTTACAACAACCTAATCATGAGCAAGGGTCCCACTTGGATTGGATTCTGTTACAGAAGTCCTGTTATTTGGTATCCACCAGATGGATATTATTGTGACCATGAGCTATTTGAAATATGTGAATCTTGAGATTTTGCAGTACTTTCAGATAAAAATGGCTTCTGGATTTATCAAGAAGAACTTATCCTGCATATTCCTTGACTCTGTCGCATCTTAATTATCTTATTGCATGAGGATTTTCAGAATGGTAAGATGGTGAGTATGTCAGGACGACGAAAAGGAATGATTTTCATCCTTATTTACTTGGTTAATAACATGATTTCAATAAATTTTCTTTTATCCTAAGGATGTTTTAGAGGAAAGAATAATGAAAAAGAATTGTCAAATGATTCAAATAATTTTAGCGTTATAAGTCTTAAATTTTGCTAATTTCTATGTAGGATGACTGAATTGGACAAATTTTGTTGCTTCCGATAAGACAACAGAGACAAGAAAATAAAAGTTCGTTACTTCAATTGCATTGGCCAAACTAAGAACATACAATGAGATTCGGAAATGCTGCTAAAGATCCGATAATTAGGTGGAGAAATCCTGAGGATATTCCGATTGTGAGGATAAGCTCCAATTTACTAAGCATTCCTTAGGAAATATATAACACCAGTAAAAATGGGACTTTACTTTTCTTTTTTTTTCCTACAGTAAGATTGCGAGCCATAATTCAGCCTTAAAGGTTGCAAACATCTTTGTAATCTATTTTGACACTGAATGAAGAATTGAAGGTTTCACATTAAACCTGTGCATTGAGTTTTTATGATAGTCCCTTCTAGAGACTTTGGGCCTAGTTACTAGAAGATTCATTGCTTGACCGTATCATTTTATTTACCTTCTTTGTTGATATTTGATTTGTTGTTCTCATTATAATTTGAGGTAGATTAAGTCTTATATTTAATTTTTTGTTCCCTTTTTGAATATACTTCTTGTGATTATAGGTTTTACACATTTAGTTATTTCGAGTTTTGGAATGCTTTCAATTATTGGCATGGTTTAATTAGTTTCCTTTGATATGCATGATCTAGCAAAAGCTCTGTGAATTCGTTTATTGAACTTACCTTAATTCCCTTTCTCCATTTGAATCCTAGATTAATATTCTTGTCTAAATTTGATTTTAGATTAATCTATTTCTCCATGTGTGAACCATAGATTAATTTCCTTTCAGAATTTGAATCTACAAGTCAATGATTACTCAGTGATTAAGCTATTTCTGCAACGATTGGTCAAGATTTAGGAATAGTTAATTACATTTCAACCTCTAATATTTTATCGCACAAATAGTGCCAACAACATTGAAATAGAAAAATGAATCATCAGTTGATACATTAATGTAGAATTAAGATCGATTTTTGAGGTCATCTTAGTTGCTTAAGAGGTGGTAATGGAATGTCAACATTAAAATCCAAATTATTCCATTCCATGTCTGAGGTCATGCTTAGATTATGGTCAATAATTGAACATGGCATATTTAAGTTTTCATTCAATTTAATAACAATAACCCTTGTTCTAGAGTGACTCCCTTGTGGGCTTGTTCATTTGCCACCTAGTTGTTCTTTCTTTTCACATGATAAGATTTAGAATCTTCTAGTTTATTTAGGAGTATCCCTATTCGCTGAAGAGTAGGGGATAGTTCTGATTCCTTTTTATGCTTGATCTTGATACACCTTTGAATAACGATAATTCAATCTCCAACTATACTTATTTGACACAGTCCCTTTGAGATAACAATATTTAATTCTTTGCAAAGAGATAACACTTCAACTTGAATATTTGAAGCGTTTCCCAATCCCCAAGTATACCTTGTCTCTATTTTTCCGTCGAAGTTGTACAACGCCCCTCCCGCTCTTGCCTCCCCCAAAAACCCAAGCTATTACTATTATAAAGCCTTGAGATTAATATTCTAAATCCACGAGATTAATATTATAAACCCAATGGATTAATAAATCTAAGGGATGAATATTATAAACCCAAGGGGTTATTAATATTGCAAAACTCAATGGATTGATTAAGCCAAGGGATTAATATTATAAACCCAAGGGATAAAGAAAACACAAAGAATTAATATTTTAAACCCAAGGTATTAATAAACCAAATTGATTAATAATATAAACCATTGGGATTAATTTTTTAAACCCCAGGGATTAATATTATAAATGTAAGAGATTAGTAAACCTAAAGGACTAACATTATAAACCAAAGGGATAAAAATTATAAACCCAATAGATTAATATTATTAACCCTTGACATTAATTTTATAAAACCAAGTGATTAATAAACCCAAGGGATTATTCATAGAAAATTTTAGGGGCGAAAGTTCGCCCTTTGGCAAAATTAAGGGGTTTTAAATTTTAAGTCAGCGAATATTTTGTATCATAGTACATTTTTACAAATCACCTCAAATAGCCCACCTTATTTTAAGGGAGAGGGTAAAAAAGGTAAATTTAGCCCCTGAAATTATGAGTTATAACCTTCCATTCACCCATTTTCAAGAATAGGTTTTATTTAAGTGAATCCTATGGGCCAAAGGCCCAAATACCATATTTATAAAAGAGTTATGGTAAATTAATAAAAATATAAATAAATGAGAGGTATGGTAAATAAATAAAACATTTTTTATATTTACTCCATAAGTCACCTTATATACATGCAAAAGGGTGTAAACAAATAAAAATATAACGGTATGGTAAATAAATAAAATTTCTTTTTATACTTACTCAAAAGGTATGGTAAATAAATAAAAATATCAATAAACTAGAGGCATGGTAAGTAAATAAAACCTCTTTTTATATTTAATCCATAACCCTCATTCTATTTAAGAAGGTTCAAGAAAGAGGTTTTATTTAAGTGAATCCTATGGGCCAAATACCATATTTGTAAAAGAGGTATGGTAAATTAATAAAAATATAAATAAACGAGAGGTATGGTAAACAAATAAAACATTTTTTTATATTTACTCCATAAGTCACCTTATATTTACGAAAACTCAAAAAATGTGTTACATTTAGGTGAAACGTATGGGAAAAATACTATGGGACAAATACCATGGACTAGATTGTTATTAATACCATGCAAAAAAACATTATTAACCCTAATATTAGTATTAATAAAAATAAAAATGGCACATGGTATTGACCCATGGTATTCACCAAAATGGCGCATGGTATTGACCCATGGTATTCACCTGGAATGTAGCCTATTTAAATGGGGGAATTAAACCAGCATAGTTCCATCTTTACTCTGGATCTACTAACCCCCGAGAGGTATCAAAATATCGTGATATGCAAACTAGCATAGAGTGAAAAAATATTTGATCTGATCAGGAGTAAAAATGGATGTTGTAATTTAATGTATGTTAAACATTTTAGCTTGGTTAAATTAATTTTTATAAATTAATAATAGTAATTTTTAAGCTCCAGGTTTATGATAACCCATGGTATTGACCCATGGCAATACCATGGTATTCATGTGAGCATAGACTATTTAAATAGATTTCATCCCCCTAAGAGTGGTAGATGTGGAGTTAAGATGGATATACGTTGGTTTTTATGATAATGAAGATATTAAATAGACTTAGGAAATTATATTGTAAAAACATCTTAAGGTGAATGGTTAAAGCATAGACATTGAACAAGTATATTTGTATACTTTTGTTTTAAACTGAAACAAATCGAGGGCTAAAAGGAATGGATTGATTGCACTAGTCATCCTTCTATAACTTTCCAACATATGTTGGAGTAAATAGATTGTAATTTGGGTAATTTTTCTAATTGCAAACAGGAACATACTTGTGTATTGGCAAGGTGGTTACGAGGTCACTAGAAGTGATGAATTTGAATTTTTCTTGGTTTTATATATAGTATTAGGCTTTTTCTCATACTTGTGTATTGGCAAGGTGGTTACGAGGTCTCTAGAAGTGATGAATTTGAATTTTTCTTGATTTTATATATAGTATCAGATTTTTTCTCATGATTTTTGTGAATGGCATGGGTGAATTTTATCCTACACCCACTAGGTTATCGATATGTAATTTCGGTAATTTTGATTTCAAAAGATATTTTAAAGAAACGCAATGATTTCATTTGTGTATTCAATAAACACAAGATTTTATAATTGAGTAAAATATTCGCCATGCCTGGTGAGAGATTCGCTAAAAACTTATATATACATATCATATTATTGATAAAATTGCCTTCCATTTTTCCTATATACCATGGAGATTCGCCCATTTATTATACATGTAAATTTAGGGGGGGGTTCTTAAAATTTTCCTTGGGATTATTAATATTATAAACCCAATGGATTAATAAACCCAAGTGATTAATATTATAAAGCCTTGGGATTGATACTATAAACCTAAGCAAATACGATAGACCCTTCGGATTAATATTATAAACCCAATGGATTAATAAAAACAAGGGATTAATTTTTTAAACCCAAGGTATTAATAAACCTAAGGGATTAACATTATAAACCCAAGGGATTAATAAATCCAGGAAATTAATTTTATAAACCAAAGAAATTAATATTATAAACCCAAGGGATTAATAAACCCAATGGATCAATATTATAAATCCACAAGATTAATATTATAAAATCAATGGATTAATAAACCCAAGGGATTATTTTCCATGAGGACCTAGATAGATGGTGATCAAGTGCTCTGTTAAGGCACTCTTTGATGTGAAGTAACTCGTTTAATTTCATTCCCTGATCAGGGCTTTATATTGGACATGATGAAGATGTAATACTGCCAAGCTTACAAAAAAAAAAATCGAAGGGATTAATAATATTATAAACTTAAGGGATTAATATGATAAACACAATGGATTAAAATTATAAGCCTAGGGGATTAATATTAAAAATTTAAGGGATTAATAAACCCAAGGGAATACCATTATACCTTGGGATTTATAGTATAAACCCAATGGGTTAATATTATAAGCACAAGGTATTAATAAACCTAAGGGATAAGAACAAAACTGAGGGATTAATAAACCGAAAGGACATGTATTTTAAGAAGCGGGTATTTTGGGCATTATAATAAACTCACTTGAAGGCTAGATCCTTGTACAACATGTGCAAAAAATTCTTTAACTATTGTCCAAAATTCCCAGAACATTACATCATTGATGTACCCTAGACTGTATACTATCATTTATGAAAATATTACATCCATAGACTCTCCAAAAATCACCATTAAATATTGCATATTGACATAACGTAGGAAAAAAACTAAGAATTTCTAAAACTACATATCCTCTGTGGAAGGAGCTACTTGGACTCTAGTTGCCTCCTCATTGATCTTCTCTTGGTTCTTTCATGGAACACCAACACTGATGCTATTATCTTCCTCCATCTATTCCAAAATCACGAACTGCTCCTAGTTGCCTTCATTCACCGTGTTTTGTACCACTATGTCATTCTCTTCAATTAACCTCCCCAAATTATCAGCCCTAAACTCAAGAATTTTGGATGCTAGCTATAGGCAATCCAATTTTAACTCTAATAGACCCAACTGATGATAGAGGAACTCATTACGAGCCTTAGATACTGTCATGAGCATATCTACTATAAATTCCTCCTGCCACATTTACCCACTTTTACTGGCCTGACGAGTCAAACATGAGTTGACGGCTACTATGACATGACTCAACCTCCTAAGTATAGTTGAGGAAGAATCAACAAAATAGAACCTTACTCACCTTTCTCAGGAACTACAGGACACCCAGGAAACAAACAACTACTTCCATTGCCCAAACCCTGAGTTGGAATGATTTTTTAGTCACCTGGGATCGCAACTGCATGCATGACAAGGCCTCTATGTGGTTGAGGGCCTCCAACCGCATGCAGAATCCTACCAGGTAACAGTTGTGACCTAAGTTCTTTAGTTCAAAGGGTGCAGTCCTAGATTCTGAGCCTAAATTCCAGGTCATCCTCTAGACTGCTACCGAGAACTCAGTGAGACTGTCTAGAATGATAAATAACATTAGGAAAAATCCATTCATATATAAATTGATCAAATACTTGACCTAACTAGGCCTAACCATGAAATTCATTACGTCAAACATATTGCGAACATGTAATATATAGTTCTTGAATGCATATAGGAACATAGGGGTTTTATACTTATCTGAGAATCATCAAGAAGGTTTAATTCCCTCTCATAATAGCTTCAATAACATTTGTTAGCTCATGCATTCAATAACCATTCCTCAACTAATTAAAACGTGTTAAGAGATGTAACCAGAACCTGCTATGAAACCATGCTTATAACCAACATATACCTAGACTGATAACCATGATAGAACATCTATTAAAGCCACATAATAAAACACACAAGTACTCATGAAATACAATAGGAAAAGAAATCATATTAGCATATGCAAAAGCCAACCAAGTCAGGTAATTCCACATACCACCCAACTATAGATTGAGTTGAACCAAATCTTTCTTTCAGCCAATCACACCTGTGCCATATTCAAAGCATGAATGCGGGAGTGAAGACATAAAAAACTAGGGCTTCTCAGAGATTAAACCACCTCCACCCTCATTCTCTCGTGATCTCACCAAAACCCATTAAGAGATCACATAAGAAAAATGATGCATAAAAACAAAGGCTTCCTAGAGATTAAACCACCTCAACCCTTGAGCTTTAACACAATCCCGCCAAAACCGGTCAAGGGATTAATAGGCCCAATACAAGCTTGGATGCCTCATAATTTCTTCACCAATACCTTGAGGAATTTTCCTATATCCACCCTCAAGATTTACCGCAATCCTACCAAAACCGATCAAGGGATTCCTAGGCTCTATTGGAATTTTCCTGAGACCATCTCACTTGGTTCCAAAATAACTTGGCAAACCAAATATCAACCAACTATTTTAATTCCATCACACCATGGCTATCCGAAAATTGAAACGAAAATCTAAAATCATTGTCACACTTGGAAAAACTCATGCTAATGACAACAATAGAACCAAATACACACATGCATGTACCTGCATTCACAAACCAGCTAGGAAATCTCGCATGCAACTTGTTACCTACAAGTATTCTTGTTGAAGTTTGTTGATCCAAATTTCCTTGCTTGTCCTTTTCTTTACTTTTTCTTCTTGTCCTTGATTTTCTTTCCTTTTTTCCAATGATAGAGTGCTCCAATAATTCTCTAAGTTTCCATGAATATGAGAGAGAGAGAATAGAAGAGAGCACCAAGCTAAAATTGAGAAAAGGTTAACCAAAAAAAAACTCAACTGAAAAAAGCTATGAACTAATCCTTAGAAGCCTTTTTATCATTGATGCCTCTATTTTCTTCATTTTCCTCTATCTTTTCTTCAATTTCCTCCTCATGCAAACATGTGACCCTTCATCTCCCTTTTCTCCTATTTTTCTTTATTTTCGTAAATAAAATGCCAATTAATGCCTCTTTGCATTTGCCAATGCCTTTGCCAATTTCCCTTCGCCATAATAAACCGAATCAACACCCATTAGAATGTTTTTCCCAAAATTCAACTTTGAATACATGTCCCATGAATTTGGTCTTATTACATGAACTTTTAACCTGAGGTTGTTACATCTACATTGTACAGAATCAGGGTAATTATAAAATCCACCACCCCTTCCATCTTGGTCATCAGAATTTCAAGCTCCTCCTCTTCTTCTCCTAAGTTGTTCTACATATCTATCAATGTGACCTGAAATTTTTGACACAACAAGATGAGAAATTATATGGAATTTTCATTTCTTTCATGTGTTCCATATATACTACCAAGAGATCCTTCCTAACCATATTCTTGTAACTTGCAACATTGATGTCTAATGTATTTTCCAAGGCCACTTGCATCATATCCATTAAGTGAAATGCATAATCCCAACCAATTTCGATGTAGTACCCATCGCCAAACTGATATTTTGGTGCAAAGAGTAAGAAATCACACATTTGAACTGCCCCATATATCAAATCCTCTTTGTTCCAACTACCTGGTGCTTGTTTCGATCTCACGTCATCGCTCTAGGTGGCCAAAACAACATGATTCTCCATATCATAATGACACCAATCCATTATCTTAATTAATGTAGTGCTTAAGTTGAGAAGCTATAGCATTAATATAGCAATCTAACTCAATTTTCTATGCTTAATGTGCCTCGATAAACAAACCATTTTTTATTTTTTGTGCAACATTAACGAATTTACTTATATATTGGATCCTCATTTTCCACCCTTGATTCTCCTTGTTTTAATTGCACCGCTTGATTGGCCATGGTATCTACCTCTACATTGATGTTCCTTATTATATGATAAAGTTCTATTTTATCAAATTGATCTACCAACAACTTGATTCTCTGCGAAATTGGAGGTAGATATTAATCATATTTTTCTAGGAATCTAATCACTTGTTGGTTTACTATCTTGGAGTCTCCAAAGGCAAGTGTCTAAGCCCTTTGGTGTAGGCAAATTCCAAACCTTACCATAATTCTAGGTACTACACCTATTTTTTTGTTAATAAAGCTGGGCCCTAGGTGAATTTCAATACTCTTTCTTCATTGAGGCTAAAAACAACCCCTTCTGCTCTTGCCTCCTCGAATAAATCCAAGGGATTATTAATATTATAAACTCAAGGGATTAACATTATAAATGCTTGGGATTAATATTGTAAATCCAAGGGATTAATAAACCCAACAGATTAACATTATAAACCCAAGGGATTATTAATATTATAAACACAAGGGATTAATATTATAAACCTTTGGGATTAATGTTATAAAGACAAGGGATTAATAAACACAAGGGATTATTAACATTATAAACCTTTGGGATTAATGTTATAAATACAAGGGATTAATAAACACAAGGGATTATTAATATTATAAACCCAAGGGATCAATATTATAAACCCAAGGGATTATTAATATTATAAACCCTTGTGATTAATATTATAAACACAAGACATTAATATTAAAAACCAAAGGGATTAATAATCATTTTTTTCTAAATAAGCGGGTATTTTTGGCATTATAATAAACTACTTTGAAAGCCATAACCTTGTATAATGCGTCCAAAACAAATTCAGCTATTGTCCAAAATCCCTGCAGCATTACATCATGAATATCCCATGGAATACATACTACTATTCTGAAAATATTGCATCCATAGACTCTCCAAAAAATGCAATTAAATATTGCGTATCACTATAACGTAACAAAAAAACTAAGGATCTTTAAAAATACAGATCCTCCATGGAAAGAGTGACCTAGTATCTAATTTTCTCCTCATTGAGCTGCTCGTGGTTGTTTCCTAGGATGCCAACGTCGATGCTATTATCGTCCTCCATCTACTTCACAATCACGATTTGCTCCCATTTGCATCCATTCACTGGGTTGGGTGTTGTTATGCCATTTTCTTCTACAACCCTCCCCAAATTATCAACCCAAAAATAAATAATTTCAGATGTGATTTGTCGATGATCTAGTTCTTATTCCAATAGGCCTAACCAATGAGAGAGTAACTCATTATGATCCATAGATTCTTCCATGAAGTTCTTTGCATTTAGAGAAATCAGGGTAATTATAAAATCCACATCCCTTACCATCCTGGCCATAACAACACTGAATTCCTCCTCTGCTTCTCCTAGGTTTCGCTCCATCTATCAATGTTCCCCGAAATTGTTGACAAAAAAAGATGATAAATTGTATGGATTTTTCACTACTTTCATGCTCGCACAAACACTCCATATATATATCCAAGAAATCCTTATCAAACACATTCTTGTAACTTGCAGCATTGATGTTTACTATGTTTTCCAAGGCCACTTAGATCGAATCCATTAAGTGAAATGTACAATCCCAACCAATTTCAACATTGTTCCGACCGCCAAACTAATATTCTGGTGCAATGGAAGAAATCACACATTTGAACAGCCCCATATATCAAGCCCTCTTCGTTCCAACTATCCAATGCATGTTTCAATCTCATTTCATTACTCCAGGGGGCCAGAAAAACATGACTCTCCATATGAAATTGATGCATCTCCGTTATCTTAATTAATGTAGCTCTTAGGTCGAAAAGGTCTAATGTTAATATAATGATCTAAATCCATTTCCTATGCTTAATATGCCTAGATAAACAAATCATTTTTTATTTCTTCCTCAACATTAATGAATTGACTTGTGTATTGAATCCTGATTTTCCACCCTTAATTCTCCTAGTTTTAATTTCACCCCTTGATTGGAGATGGTATCCTCTTATACATTGAGATTCCTTCTAATATGATCAAATTCTATTTTATCAAATTGATCTACCAACAACTTGATTTGGTGCAAGACTAGGGGTAGATATTGATCATCTTTTTCTCATCATTTAATCACTTGTTGGATTACTATCTTGGAGTCTCCAAAGATCATTAAGTGTCTAAGCCCTCTGATGAAGGCTAATTCCAAACCTTGCCATAATGCCAGGTACTCCACCTGATTTTTTTTTGACACACCAAGGCCCTAGGTGAATTTCAACATTTATTCTTCATTGAGGAAAGAAAACAACCCCTCCTGCTCCTGCCTCCCTAGAGGAGATTAATATTATAAACCCTTAGGATTTATATTATAAGCCCAAGGGATTAATATTTTAAACCCAAGGTATTAATAAACCCAAGGGATTATTATTATAAACCCAATGGATTAACATTATAAACCCAAGGTTGACCAAACATGACCATGGTTGACCAAACATGACCATGGTTGGTCACAATAAACCATGGTCGACTAAAATCGACCATGGTTGACCAAAATTAACCATGGTTGTCTATGGTTGACCAAAAATAACCATGGTTTATCATGGTTGACCATAGCTAGTTATAGAGACTTTGGGCATGCTTGACCATAGTTGACTATGAATGATAATGGTTCACAATAGAGACATTGATTGACCATTATGACCTTGCTTGGTGATGGTTTACCATGACTGACCATGGTTGACCATGGTTGACCATCGTTGAACATGGTTGATCATGGTTGACATTAATTGATCATAGTTTACCATGGTTGACCATAGTTGACACCCGTTGACCATGGCTTCTCATGGTTGACCAAAAAGACATTAACCATGGTTGACTAAAGTTGATCATGGTTGATCATGGTTGACCATAGAGACATTAATTGACTAGTATGACCATGATTTATGATGGTTGACCATGGTTGTTCATTGTCAAACATTGCTAACCAAATTCAACCAAAGATAACTCGATCATGGTTCATCAAAGATTAATATTATAAACACAGTTGACCATAGTTAACATTGATTGTCTATGCTTGACCACAGTTGACCATATCCAACCATGGTTGAATCTAGTTAACCATAGTCTTCATGGTTGACAATGGTTGACCATATTCAACCATGGATCATCACGGTTAACCATGGTTGATCATGGTTGACCAAATGTTCACCAAATTCAACCAACGATACCTTGATCATGGTTCATTATGGTTGAAAACATTCAACCAAGGTTAATCATGGTTAAGCATTGTTTACCATGGTTGACCATGGTTTACCATTATTTACCATGGTTAATCATGGTTGACCATTGTTAGTTGTGGTCGATCATGGTTGATCATGGATTATCATGCTTGACCATGCTTAAAGAGAGAGACATTAACCATGTTGATGATATTCAACCATAGTTAATCATGGCTGACCATAGAGACATCGATTGACCATTATCACCATTCTTGATGATGGTTTATCAAGGTTGAAAATCATTGATCATGGTTGAACATGGTTGATCATGGTTAATATGGTTGAAATTTATTGACCATGGTTGATCATGGTTGACTATGGTTGAATTTAGCTGACTATATTCAACCATGGTTCATAATGGTTGGCCATGCTTGACCAAATTCAACTAGAGAGATTTTGATCATGGTTGATCATGATTGACCATCATTAAACATGCATTCAATTGTGGTTGATAATGGTTGACCTTATTTGACCATGGTGAGAATTGTTTAACTATCGATAAACATGGCTATGTTTAATAATTATTGACTATGTTTGAGTATAGTGGACTATAATTGTCCATGTTCACCATGTTTAAACATCGTTGACTATGTATTGAATATGAATAACTATGGTTAATGATTGTCTCACTACAAATGACCATGGTTTTGCTATGATTGAAACCTGGTTTGACTATGATTAACCATAGTTTGACCATGGTTTGACTATGTTCAACCATAGTTGAATATGATTTACAATATCAAACTATGGTTTGAATATGATTCGACTATGATTGACCATAATTTGAATATGGTTTTTCTATTATTATTATTATTAATGTAACTAATAGAAAAAATATTAATTTAAAAATTAATTGTTACATAGAATATCATTATTACATTAATAATATATTTATATTATAATTAATGTAATATTGTTAATGTAACAAAGTATTAATGCAACATACCTTGATGGGGGTGAGAATTGAGGAGATAAGTGAAGAGTATAGGAGTAATAACCCCCCAGAAGGAGATGGTATCGATACAATGTGGTAGACATTGGATGTTGGGAAACGACCTGACAGACCTTCTCAAGATAGTGTATAGTGTAATTTTGATGGTTCAGGTATTTTGGAAATGTGGTTTTAATACAAAAATGAGATAAAGAGAAATAGTAGGTGATACCGACTCTTTGTCTACATGTAGACTCCTCGGTGGCCTGAGATGTTCATTAGGTGTATGGAGGGAACCTTCACAATGGTGGAGGATTTGGGTTTGGTTGCAACTCTATGCATTGTATGGGATCTCGGCTTGTTTCCCTCCTGACATTCATGCTCGAAGAACCTCAAACTATGGGCATACCATTTTTCTCTAGCAGGTTGTGGTAGGAAGGTAGGTGTTCTTGCTGGAAATAAGATTGAATTTATTTTCTTAATTATAGTGCTTGGAATGTTATGTATTGTGTCTCCACCCAATGTTTTGGTTGGGAATTACTTTGGGGTGAGGGTGGGGCTTATCAATCGATTGGAGAATTGGATTCAGAGCTGAGGGTTTCAAAGAGACAGTCAAGTCCATAAGTCTCTAGTTTAGGTATGGTTGGTTATGGACCAAATTATTCTTCTATTTCAGTTACCCATCTAGTCTATAGAACCAAATCCCAATGGCCTCTAGCTCCCAGTGTCATTTATTGATTGGAATCCCATGCCTGGTTGAACTGGTATTTAGGGGAAAGAATTCAATAGAAGTTTCACTATTTATGCTTGGGAAGCAAGCATCATTGGTCTTGGGGGCCTACTTAAGGAAATCTTCATCCACAACACTTCCTTTCTCTTGCACAAGCTTGAATTGTTGTTGTCAGACCCATGATGTGTTAAAGAGGTCACCCCCATTGTGGGGGAGGTCAAAGGGGTAGGGGAGAGGGATGACATGTGGATCGACCTTTGAAGTAAGGAGAATTTGACTTGTCTAATGGAGGCTCATCATGTAATGTAGACCTTTCACCCTTGTTTGACTCCGTTGAAGTCTAGATTTAGGTAGTGTTGACATCAGTTGACTAGCTTGCCCAAAACCATCAAAATGACCATAATGAAATTATTAGTTTATTGTCTAACATCCTTCATAATCAGGGCTACATCTTGGATCACCAAGCTTCTTTATGCTAGAACCAGCAACATTTGCAAGACCTAATGGATGGTTTTGAGCGGTGGTTGGCCCACATGGAATCTCACATACATGAAGCCTTTCATCATCTCGTGGATGGTGAGAACACTAATAATGTTGCTCATGCCCCAAATGAAAATGATTTGTAATGAGGAAAATGGGATATATTTTTGGTTTTGCTAAAAAAATTTCATGTTGGGCTATTGATAGGAAATCTTCTAGTTTTGTGGGCATGTTATCAGCTATCTTCTGTTTATATTTAAATACTAACAAATCCGATTGGAGCGAGGCATGGTCTCCAAGAAAAGTGTTCTTCTCATGGTGTATTATCATTTTGAATTAATAGAAAAAAGTCAATTTGCAAAAAATAAGTATTAATTCAACATTATTATAATTACTAATATTATTTTTATTAATGTTATTCATATTATTGTTATCAATATTTTTCTAAAAAAAATATGACAATCAACATTAATGTTTAGTATTAAATAATTTTTATTAATGTTTATATTAATATTACTGAGATTTAATGTTAAAATATGATTAAAAATAAATAAATAATAACGTTATTAATCATTAGTACACTAACCTAATATATTACAAACTTAAATTATTATTATTATATTTTTAATAAACCTAAACCAAATATTATTAATGAAAAAATTTATAATTATTAATAATATTAATATTAATATTATTCATACTTTTCTAAAAAAATATTATTAATAACTAATACTAATCTCAGTAATATTATATTAATATTATATAAGTGTTAATATTAATATTAGTGAAATTTAATATTAAAATATTATTAATAATAATTAATAATAACAGCAACCATTACTATACTAACATAATATAATATTATCATTAAACTTAATCCTAATATTACACTTAATATTAATAAAACTAATTTAATATTTGTAAACCTAAACCTAACATTATTAAAACCTAAAAACTATTATTATCATAAAAACCTATAACCTAATATTAAAACCTAAAATGTTTTATGATAATTATTAAACCTAAACTAATATTATAAATCTAACTTAATATTATTAAATCAAATTATTACACATCATATTAAAACCCAATATTTAAACATAAAACCCAATATTTAAACATAAAACTTATTGTTATTATCAGACCTATTATTAAAACTTAAAAATTAATATAAAGTAGATTAAAACTCAAAAAAATATTGTTGCATTATATTATTTATATTAAACCTAAAAAATTATATTTAAACCAAAAGTCTATTATTATTGTCAAACCTCTTAAAGCCTAAAAACTTCTATTATAAATATAAAAATGTTTATATTATAAACTTTATCCAAAACAGATTAAACATACAAAAGTTATATGGTAGAGTAAACCTAACCACCCTAAAAACATTACACATAAAAGCATTGCATTATATATAAACATAAACATCATATAAATTATAAACTTTAAACATTTATATATTATATATAAACTTAGAATTTACATGGAAACGATTAAGTTATAAAACAAACATTTATATGATATATATAAAACTAAAATTTTCACACAAATGGTTACAATGTAAATATTTTTATAAATCGAGACAATTTTATTGTGATGCTGCATTGGAGATGTGCTGGGAGGAGACATTTCATAATAATTTCATAGTGAAGTTATGTTTGAAAATAAGTTATTAATTTTTTTATAAAGTTGTAGTGTAGTTTATTTTTATTAATTTTTATATATGTTACATTTAAGATTTTTGTGATCTATATTGTAAATAATAATGTAATGCTTTCAGATTTGTTTAATGTTTCAAATTAATTAATATTGTTCATCTTCAAGAAAAAGGTGAAAAATCAATTGGTCTTCAAAAATAAATAGCAAAAGTGAAACATGGCCCAGAGTTAGTCATGTTATTAAATTAATTAAAATAATATTATAAATTAATTATTAGGAATAAGTTACTAAAATATTAGTTAGTTATAAAGTATCTATTAGAACTTATTTATTTTGATTATATATATTAAATAAATCAATTTATAATATTATAAGAATTAAATAAAATAATAAAATTACCAAAGTTAATGAAGAATTAGCACTTAGTAAATAATTTATTAAATAATAAAAATAATATTTAGTTATAAAATTAGTCTTAATTTTTTTAATTATATAAATTTCATTAAATAAATTAAATTATAAAAATTAAATAAAATTAGTAATACTACAATGGCTAAAAAGGATGGAAAGAAACATCATAAGTTTAATGTAAGAAAATTTAATTTTTAAGGAGAATCCAAATATAAAAACATTTTTTTATTATTATTAAAATTAAATATAATAAAATGATTAATGGAATTATAGAATGATTAATGGTAATTTTATTATTTTATTTAATTCTTATAATATTATAAATTGTTTTTTTAAGCTTGGTGGTACTTTTCTATTATTTTTTTAAATAAAGAAGGTTACATCCATTTGTATGAGAGTTAGCTGGCCTCAACTTGCCCAAAGGGAAACTAGGTCTCTTGGCCACCTAACCACAAAATATGTCACCGATAAGAAAAAAATAATAAGTTTGTTCAGCCATTTTGTCTTTGTTGAGAATGGCTATAGTAGATACTTGGGTCAGAAGGCTTTCCGAAAAGCCACCATGAATTCTCTGTCGAAAAGGGAGCCGAAGGAACGGATTCCAGGCGTTCATCTTCCTTACGTTCAAGGGACCACTGATAAGGTTGCAAGGATTCTCAGGATGCACAGTGTCCCCGTGACCTTTAGGCCCCTTAACACCATTTGTTCGTCCCTCAGATCAGTTAAGGATCCTATTGACCCCAAAGATATGAAAGGGGTTTATATGATCCCTTGATCCTGTGGGACCCCTTACATTGGTGAAACCGGTCGCTCCATTAATCAGAGGATTTGTGAGCACGCTGCTGACCTTAAGCATAGGAGAGCTAAATCTTCCGCTTTGGCTGAGCATGTAGAAAAAACCAATCATCATGTTTGCATTGAGGAAGCTAGTGTTATCGCTAGAGTTTCGCATTTCCATCATCGGAAATTTAGGGAAGCTATTGAGATTGAAAAGAGACCCAACAATCTCAATAGAGATGATGGCTGGAAAATCAGCAGGTGCTGGGTCCCAGCGCTTTCTTCTTAGTCGTTTTTTTTGTCTCTTTTATTATTTATACTCTTATTATTAGTACTTTTATTTACTATTATTTAGTAGACAACTACCATTAAATATACAAATTAAAACAATTACTTTATTTATTATACAGTTACTATTATAGTAATCGTTGCTCGTATCTCTGAATTTTTTATATTTATTTATTTTTAATAACTTTTTCTATTATTATTTTGAATATTATTATTAGTATTTATGTACTTAGTAACTTAATTATTTATTACATTTTTAATTATTATTTATTTATTTATTTATAAACTATTATTTATAATGATACCATTTCTATTTTCATTTATAGAAATTAAATAAATAATTTATTTACTATTTTATTTATTAATTTGTATATTTACTCCTTTATTTAATAAATAAATAAATAATTTATTATTATTTCTAATTCTTCATTTATATTTTTATTTATTTAATAAATAAATAATTTATTATTAGTTTTATAATTCTTCAATTGTTTGTTTATCTTACACCTAATATAACTTAATTTATGTATTTACCTTACTAATGATACCATTTATTTATATAAATTAAATAAATAGTTTATTATTATTCTTCATTTATATATTTATTAATAAATAAATAATTTATTATTATTTTATATTTCTTCATTTATATATTTATGTATCTTACTCCCAATATAACTATATCTATATTTCTATATATAAATTTATTTATTTTTTATTTATTTTTATTATTATATTATAATTTATCATTTATATATTTAGATATTTATTTGTATTTTTCATTTATATAAATTAAATAAATAATTTATTTTTACTATTACATTTATTAATTTGTATTTTCATAAATAAATAAATAGTTTATTATTATTCTTCATTTATATATTTTTAATAAATAAATAATTTGTTATTATTTTATATTTCTTCATATTTATGTATGTATCTTACACCCGATATAACTATATTTATATTTCTATATATATAAATTTATATATTTTTATATATTTTTATTATTATATTATAATTTATCATGTATATATTTAGATATTTATTTATTTATTTTTACCTAATATAACTAAATTTGACCTTGCTCCTTAAGTCAACCTTTGGCCCAGGTAACCATTGGTGTCTCTGCTCTAGCTATTTAAACAGGAAAAGCTGGATCTGTTCTTCAACTTGTCCTGACGATGAACCACACTGGTTGGTTCGAAACGCGTCGACAAATGGTTTCTCATGTGATTTTCGCCGAAAAATCTATCATAAACATTTTGTATAAACCTGAGAGTATTTATACTTACTATTTTCTAAACAAGTATAAATGTACCTAGTAATAAGTCTAAAAATTTGGGACTGAAATATTCAAAATGCAAAAACACGGATGCATTGTCGCTACTCATCATTAGCTGAATCCACTAGAGCAAGGTCCTTCACAGTGGAACATGGCAACTTTGTGTGGGGTATACAAGGGATGAGTTGCTCAATTTAGCTTAGCCGACCACTCTATTGTTGCAATTGAAATTAATTTTTTTCGAAATTATTTGGTATAATTTGGCTTCCCCGAGGGGCTACATGCATGTTAGGAGGAAACTACTCTAAAGATTTCGCAAGAATTCTCTTCATCATCCACAACAGGGGTAATGTTTGTTTGTATTGGGTTACTCTTCCATGAGTGTGGCGTGGATTTGGTGCCACTACTTGCCACTCATCCATGTCCAAATCAATGTCCTCCACGCCCTGTTGAATTTCATCTTCCCACTTTGCAATTAGTTGCCTAACCAGGTTGGAGCTACTGGCATTGTAAGATTGGATTGCTTCTTCAAGTATCCGAGAGGTCGTCTAGTACCCTCGACCAGCCCCAACTACCCCACTAGAAAAGCGGGGTTGGCTTTTTGAAGATGAGGTGAAATTTATCTTCTTTCCCTGTCCTCGGCCTCCACCTCCATTTTTTCTTGTACCCTTTTCCCAGGCCATGTTGTTGCTATTGCCTAACAAATATTGCTCTTTTCCCAACACTAAATTTCCACCAGAACAAGGTCATAGTTTGGGTGCTCAACCCTACCAAAGGTCATGCCCACACTTTAGACCTGCTAAATCAAATTCCAATGAAACCAGCCAACTAAGGAACCCACTCCACATTTTGCCACTAATTGGAGGCCAACATAGGATTATAGTACCATTGTTTTCAATTGTCTTTCTCTACGCATTGAAAAGCTTGAATGAACTGACTGTGACAACCCTTTCTAAGGCCTCAATATTATAACAACACTTTCCACGAGTTATTAATTTTACTAACCAAACATTATAACACGAATTGAAAGGGATCTCAAGCCATCCACGATACTAAGCCCGTAGCCCACCAAACCCCTTCTTACAAGACTCCATATAGAGTGTTCGGGCTATGGAAATCAACATTTGATACAAAAATACAGGATTCATATGCTCAACATCAAGCCATACTCAACGCCGAAACCAAAGTTGACTTCTGTCTAAATAGAGGTTCCCAGCCCAGGATATTGTAGTCCACATGACCATACTAGACCAAGAACTAGCCAACAGGACTCTTCCACCTTCACTCATCTGCCACCAGAGGGTATATCTAGAGTTCCTTGAACCCCTATCTTGACTACGATCTCTCTATGTCAAGGTAATCTAGAAGCAAACCAAATTATCCATAGACCCAACCCCCTTTTAGTTGTTTCAGGCCCTTGTGATCAGAGTTTCCACATTCAAAACTCTTTAGCAACCCATCCATGCATGCACCCATGCAAGAAAACCATATCCCAAACTCTACAGTTAGCAGGACAAACAAGACAATGGACACAGACCATACCAGGAACCTAGCGAGGCCATGCCTCTAACACTTCCAGTGCCAATCACCCCATAGCCCAGACACGTACATATCACCAACCAAAGGTCAAGTTGATTTTTCAATGCTAACAAACTTCGTTGAGTTAAGACTGAAAACATACCAGTAAATGTTGTCAAAACCTAAAGATGACGGTGACTTCTGGCTGCCCAAAATCCCCCTCACGCACCAGTTCCACAATAGTGTAAGTGCCAAGGCTACCTTAGTCAACAAGTTGAACATAATTTTTTCCACTCCAAGTTAAAACTTCGTCGCCTTCAGGAATTAAACACCACATGTGTAGTTCCACTACTCTAAGTGTTGCATGCATGTGGAGGGTGGTCACGATGATTTTGAGGATACACATTATTCTCTATGCCAGGACAAGCCCACTAAGGATGGCTCACAACCTGATCGTGGAAGGTTATTCTGTCTCACCTCTTGCTGCTGACTATATTTTTTGTTTTTCTCAAGGACACCTTGGAGTGGGACTAGATCATCCTACAGAGGGTTTGATGGCCATACCATTTATATCGTTCTTCCCAGATGAGCACAACTTATGTTTGCTAGGAAATCAATAGCTCTATTTCCTTCACATATGACACGAGAGGTTAAGAGATAGTCAAAAAAGGGTAGTATCTCTTCGACCTCCTACAAAAAATGAGCTATGTGCCAACTATGACTCAGTTTTTCCCAATGGGAACCCTGAATTAATTTCCTGATTATGTCCACCACTAGTCACAAATCACCTTCTATCAATAACCTATAAACCCTATTTTCTGAGCTAAAGGAAGGCCATGTTTGACTGCATACCCCTATTCTACAACGAAGACCAGTCTAGTTTTTTTTTATAATCTCTAAATAGATCACCAAACCTGATGTTCCCTCATTTCCTTTCTAAGCCCCATCAAAGCTTAGTTTAATAAATCCTTATGGGGGCCTCGTGAAATGAAGAGGTGATGATGTGGGGGGCTTAAAAAATTTCCATGATCTTGTTGCTATCATACTTGCTAATAAGTTCAACAACTTTAAAATTCTTGCTTCTACTATAGAAGTTTTCAAGCCATCTAGGTGCCATTTTTCCAATCGGATAGTCTCTCTTATATTCTGCATAATCCCTTCCCATCTTATTTCTCGAGAGTTTTGTCGATCTTTGAAAATTCTACTATTTCTTTCCTTCCATATGGCCCATAATATGAACCCTGGGGCTAAATTCCATGGTCGATTTACAACGAGGCTCGATAAGATACCTTTATACCATTGAATTATAGTTTCTTTGATGATTTGAGCGTCTCTATCCAAGTGATTGAACAAGTTCTTGAGTTGGTTCCATTTTTGGATTGCAAGGGGACAAGTGTTTAACAGGTGTTCTAGGTGTTCATTGTGTTGGCCACATAGAACACAATAGGAAGGGCCCCGTTGACCTCGTTTCTGCAGTTGGTCCCATGTAAGGATTCTCCCATGGCATACCAACCATAGAAATTGCACAATTTTTGGCAAGAATTTTCTCATCCCGATCTTCTTCCATATAGGAAACTGGCGTTTATGGGGTTCTTCCAGCCTAAGCTGATATACTTCCTTAATTCTAAATGTGCCCTTAGTCAAATATCGTCATCACAGGATGTGTCCCCCTCTTGGTACGTTATTTTCCTTGATTGGAGTTCTTGATCCACAATTTTCCATTTCTCTGAGGGAGGGGGATTTGGTCAGTCCCCTAGCTCTTTCCATTTATGCCATCCTACAATTTGGGGAGGGGTTTTCCAGAAGTGATCCACCGTACACAAATTGTTGCTAGTTGTATATAGGAAACTGTCTCCAAGTCCTGATGACTGAATAATTTTTCTCTTTATTGCCAAGGGTCCTACCAGAAGAGAGTTGTGCAGCCATTTCTGATTTCCCAGAAAATAAAGTGTTGATTTATAAGGTCCCTGTTCTTCGCTGCCAAGTTCCGGATTGCAGATCGTTGAGGAGGGTCCCTATATCTAAGGATATCTTCAAGTTGGATCAACATTCCATATTTTCGGGTCCATATTCTCTTTCATAAATTAGAGCCACCTTTTAACCATGTCAACCATAACTTAGCTCCCATAACTTGGTTTAAGGTGTACAGGTCTCTGCGACTTAAGTCTCCTGCCATCTTAGGAAGGGTTAGATTGTTCCAAGATAGTAGTGCCCATTTCTTTACATCCTGAGCCCCTTGCCATAAATATTTCCTGAAGATATCTACCATGAATGAGCAAGAGGCTTTAGGGACCACCATAGCAGATAGCCGGTAAATCAAGATAGATTGAAAGATGAATTTTAGAAGAATAGTTCTATCCACCAGGTTGAGAGTACAAAATGCCCATCCACTCAACTTTGATTGGATTTTAACAAGGAGGTCCTACCAAAAAGAGGTTTTTAAGGAGTTAGACACTAAATGCATACCCAGATACTCAATTGGAATTGTCCCTATGCCAAACCCCACCATGTGGGCCAGGAAAGATTGGGTCGCTCTACGAATATTGAAAAAAGATATGTTTGATTGCTTATTGTTAATTAGCGTGCCTGAAGCCATCATAAACTCCTACATAATTTATTTTATTTTTTTGGATTCCCTTAAAGAGACATGGAAAAATAGCATGATATCATCCACAAATTGTTCATGGGTGATGGGTACATCAGAACCCCAAGGTCTAAGACTCTTTAGATGGGAGGAACAAACCATTGATTTTAAGAATCTTCCCAATCCCTCAGCAACTAAGATAAAGAGAAATGGGGAGACTGGGTCCCCACATCGGAAGACTTGAGCAGGATTATAGGTTTTGGATGGAAATCAATTGAGAAATATGGAGCACACTAGGCTGGACATCGGAGAGAAGATCCAATTTACCCATTGTTGCTAGAAGCCAGAAGACTTCAAAACACTTGTCAGGTAGGGCCAACTCAGATGGTCACAAGCTTTGGAAAGGTCAAGATTAATCATCATACTAGGATATTTGAGTTTCTTTAGAGAATGAACCATTTCTTGAGAGGTAATGATGCCATACAGGATTCAGCAGCCTTCCACAAAACTTGATTTCTCCAGAGAAATCAAGGTTGAAAGGAGAAGCTTCAACCATTTGAAAATGACTTTAGATATGGTTTTATAGATGAAATTACATAAAGAAATCATTCTAAAACTTCGGGGGTCCTTCAATTTGACTGATTTAGGAATTAAAGAAAGTAACCTGGAATTAAGACTCAGATATACCTTCTGATTTCTTCGTGATTCCTACACCACCTCCAGAATATTCTTTCCAATAAATTTCCATGATGATCGATATAATTCCACCATGAACCCATATCGTCTAGGGGGTTTGTTCTTCTCCATTCCTTTGACTAGCTCCTCTACTTCCATCAGAGTCATTACCACATCAGGGCCATGTTCGGTTCCTGGGAAATTAGATGAGGGATGTGTCGTGTGACTCACATAATTGCATTTTATCTATCCTGGTATGGTTCTGGGAGAAGCTTCTGGAAATTGTTGACCACCAAATCTTCCATCTCTGCATGCTAAACTAGTTGATTCCACACCCCATCCTTGAAAGAGAATATGTGGTTATATTGTCTATGCTAGATCATTGCCTTATAAAAAAACCTTTTATTGTGTTCTCCCTCGCAAAGCCATTGGATTTGAGATTTTTGTTTCCATAGGATTTCTTCTTATTTCCTTATTTCTTCTAACTGATTCAACATATGACCTTCACTATCTACCAATCTTTATGATCTACCTTCTAATATGATTGTTTGTAGAAATTAATGCATGCTATCTTGGAGATTCTTCTATTCTTTTTCGATGTTCCCAAACTCTTCTTGGTTCCATTTCATGATTTGGATCTTGAGGTCGTTTAGCCTGAGTTGAAATGTATGCATATGATTGTGCACCTACATAGTAGTTCCATTCCACCAGTCATTGACTTTCTACATCAATAGTGGGTCCTATAACCAGAAGGTTTCAAATCGTAAGGGTCAGTTTTTTGTTCCTACTTTTAGGTCTAACTCCATCCTAATCGGCCAATGATCCGACCCCATGCTTGGAAGGATAGATTCTAAGAAGATGTATCTACTTATGACCTATTGAGACACTAGGAATCGTTCCAATCTTGATGCTACTTGGTGAGAACCTCCCCTTTTGTTGTTCCAAGTGAAAACTCTATTGATTGTAGGTATATCCACTAGGTGCAGTCCCTCTATTGTGTCCCATGATGCCTCGATATCTACATCCATTTTTTGGAGCACTCCCCTCTTTTCCTTGAGAGAGGTAATAACATTAAAATTCTCTCACATATTCCATAATTCCTCCTCATATAAATTTTTTAGTTTTCCTAAATTTTCGAGGAAAGCCCCTCTTTCTCTTAGAAGTGAGGCCCATAAACCCCAGTCAGTAGAGCCCAATATCTGGATCCAATATGCCAAAAATTTTCAGATAGAATCCTTGGAAATCTCATCCATTCATAAAATATCACCTCCATTGAGTTCCATAGGATAGACGGCCTACCAACACTCCCATTGGAATCCCGAGCCACCACTTCATATTACAATTTTAGAATTTTTACAATTTCTTTCAGTATACTTTTTGAATTTTTTGTTTCTTGAATAATCATTATACTCAGATGATCTTTGTGAATCTTATCCTTCAAGTACCTTTGTTTTCGTTGATTGTTGAGGCCTCATACATTCCAAGATGTAATGATCATTGGGAAGGTTTGTTGAGGTGGTGGAAAACCGCTGATAGTGGTACCACCATTCCATAGTTGACCGACATATCTCCCACAATATTAATGGATTCTTGTAATTTTTTGCGACCTCATTTCTTTCCTCCTTTCTCTATTGTGGTTAGTTCCATCCCCTGTCCTGCCTAGGAACCTAGATGATCTGGCGGGTCTCGAGTTAGGGGGCCCTGTTTGGCCTTGAATCCCTAGAAGGTTTCCCGATATAGTTGTTTATTCTCTTTACGAATGAATCTCTCATCGAGATGCTTCCATTCATTCAATAGCCTTCTCATCACTTGTTCCTTTGTGCTCAGTTCTTCTTTCGATCCTTCTATTTCCATATTTTCATGTTCCTCTTGTATTGCTAGGGTTTCTTTCTCTTGGGGTTCCTATTACACTTTTCTTTTAGGATTTTTTCTGCCCTTTGACTATTTATAAGATTGATCAGGATGTATCTATCCTTTGGATTCATTAACACTATCCTCCTCCTCCTCTTCCAATACTTCAAAATGGTAACTTTGGCTCAATCATTTCTTTAGTTGTTGTTGTGTCATGGTTATTGGGGTTTTCACATTCCATTTCTTCTTATGCACCTCTTGTAATACTTCCTTGTCCTCCTTCCTTTTCCATTATCTTGGGCTTCTCGTGAGTCCGTCGTCTCACTTCGATTTAGAGGGAATACTTTGTACAAGTGTCCATACTTATGACATGGTTTTCATCGCAAGGGAATGTGTTCATAATATAGGGTCTACTACCGTACTTCATCTTGATACTCTATCTCTATAAACTCCAACAATGGTTCTGTTATGTTCATGTATACTCATATTCATGCATAGGAGGTGTACCTTCCTCTCCGAGTTGAATTTTCTACTTTCACAAAACAACCAATAGAGTTTCCTGTGCCTTCCAGTATCTCTGGATCCAAAAAATCTACCACGAGTCCAAACAATCTGACCCAAACTGGGGCATCCATCAATTTCTCTTGACATGGGTTATAACATTCCTCTCAGTGTCACATGAAGAGTCTAGCATTGTAATAGAAATATGGTGATTTCTCAAAGATCTATTCCTTGTATTCAAGGCTAGTGAATATTACCATAAAGAACCCTCAAGCCCCCAGCTTCAGATTTGTGTCCTTTCAGCTACCATTTTTCTTGTATCCATTTCACCAAATCCCATTCAAAGAGCCATATCCAAATGAACCTGTAGATTAAAGTGTGTGTGTGTGTGTGTGTGTGTGTATGTATATGTGTGTGTATATACATATATGTATATGTGTGTGTGTGTATATATATATATATATATATATATATATATATATATCGCACAAATGGTAAGAAAATAGAAACTTGTACAAGGTCTAATTTGGGTAATACAGTGAGGTTACCTAAATAATTCCATGTCACAAGGAATTTTCATATGGAAAGTGTGTAAGAGGGACCTCTTTTTGCCAACTACCACATCAAAGAAAGTAGTTTTCCTATGCTTATGCTTATGAGACTTATTATGTGAAAGATTGAAAATATGAGAACCTGAAAATTAAAATTTAAAATAAATGGCTGTGAATGTCAGGAAAGGAAACAAATTCTAATATCTTTGAGGAATTGTTGAGTCATGGAATGAGTGGCATGAATCCCTCATCCTGAAAAACAAAGTGGAAACTAGTTACTCATAAATTTAATGATATGTATCTCACTAGAAAAAGTGGATAACTCTCATTTTTGAACCTTTAGGTTGTATGAATAAATGTTTGATTGCATTTTGAAATGCTTAGAATGTTTGTGATGCAAATGTATAATGAAAATATAGTTTCATTTAAATATATATGAAATTAATAAAAATGATATAATTATTATGTATCTAATAATTATGAAATCACTTCAGAATTGTTGTAAATTTTGCAATGGAAGGATTGTATGTATGAACACTTACAATTGTTTGGTTGATTGAAAGTTCAGATTGTAAGTAGAATGCTAGAATGTGGTATAAGATAGAATCCATCATGATAGATAGAAATATCACCACTTGCAAGGGATCCTAACATCATAACTAAGAATATCATGATTCTGATACTTGGCATCTGAATGAAGCAAAACTTGGGAAATTGAAATTTCAATTTTCAATTTTTTGAGCATAGCTCATGGGAACTTAATGTTGTGACATAGGTCAAATAATGAAGAAAAGAGCCCAACAAGAAGGCCTTTGTGGTTAAATTGCAACCATATGATGCACTTTGATTACCTCATTGGGAGATATTCATGAAAGGAACCTTCACTATAAGACTCCATTAGCAATGTAGTAGAGCATGCCAGAAAGGCCCATGGATATAAAACTCTAACTATTTCTTCAATAATCCCATGTAGGAAACCTTGGAATAGGTAGATTGCCTAAGGATGGGGGTTTCTTGGGCTTGGAAGGGTGAGTAGCCAATGGAAAAATAAATATGTCACATGCTCACTATGATTTGAGTATAAGAGGGATTTTGCAATGCAAACAATGAGTTGAAATTGTTACCTGTTGATGAAAAGTGGTCAAAGAATAAGCATACAAATATGTATTGGTTTAAAACATCACCTATTAGAAGTTTAATGCAATTTGGAAAATAAAACGATCAATATTGATTTAAATCATTATGATTAATCTTGTGAAGACTATATGCTTGTGATATAGGTGAGATAATGATATACCGAGGAAGGATAGATTGTGATTGGTACATAGTGATATCAAAATAGTGTAGTGGGAGCATGGTGAAGCTGAGAATACGAGGGAAAAGGTCATGACGGTGACACTAGAACCTAATGAATTGAGTGTGTCCAATAAAAAAATAATCATAATTGTTCTCTGTGGATGTCCTGTGAAGCAATGGAAAACCAGGGAAGAATTTTCTAGAATTCTAGACAATCTAGAGGTGACTAGACCATTAATTACTCATGCCATTGCTTGAAATGGAAACAAAGGACATGGAAAATGTCATTGATATAAGAGTTCTACTCATTAAATATCAGATTTTGTTTTAATTCTATGTTTAGAGAACACTCAAGACAATGATCCTTTAAGGGGGTAGGGTTTGTAACATCCCTTTCCTTACCCATGTTCTTGTAATTTAAAATTATAAGCTAAAAACCTAACAGTGAGGCTGTGGTTGGATAAGGTAACATGTTTTAGATTCACATAATTAAGTATTTAAATATTTAACTGATGATTGAAGGAAGTACTTCCTTATGGATCCACTTTGTGAGGGATGCTTACTTGCATGCCTCTAAAGACATGAGAAAAATTGAATTAAATCATTGAGCCATTGGTTGTTGGACAATCAAGCTTCTTGATAGCAATGTGGTGATATATGATTGGGGGTAGACACGATTAGATATTAGAGAACCAATGAGATTGTATTGGGGTTGTGAGGGACACACAATTCTTCCTATTTCCCCTCACATATCGAGGAGACAATGAAAGAAAGATGAAAATTCCCAACTTCATAACTATATTGAAATAACCAAAGGAGTTCTTTCTCAAATACATGAAGGGATGCAAAGGAAGAAATATATATGTAAAATAGAATAGAAATGAAGGTTTCTCATCTGTTGTTGATTTATCTAGAGTTGTCCATCGAAGGATCCTTTTGAAAATTGTTCTTTGGCTATTCATTGGTCATGTGAGTGGGTTGGCCTTCTTTCTCTCGCTAGTTCTCACGCGTGATTTTTCTATCTTTCTTTTTGTTGGAGGTAAGAGGATGTTCAAAGGTTAAAATTGAACTATGGAACAATGAATGGAAAAGAAAAAGTATTTGTACAGCTGAATGTTGTGCCCTATGTCTGAATTGAACTCTTGATAAATTGGATGAAGCCCTATGAATGAGCTAAGAGAAAAGTGGATCACTGCAACGTTTACATATAAAGAGAACTTGATAAACTACCTATAAAATGGACTCCATATCTAATTGTTTATCAATATTTGGTGTGGGTTTTCCCTAATAAAGCATCCGCTCAAACATTGGATCTAGCTAGGGACGATTAGTTGTAAGAAAGTTGTAGTGTGCTAGTCTATGGTTGGGTGGAGAGTGGAAGTACCTCCTTCTATTTCCATCTATATTAACATACTCAAACAAGTATATTGTAATTATGTATTTGAGTTATTTAATGTGATGTTTCCTGCATTCCACATGTGTGGTATAAGCTCTTGCATATCCATGAATTTCAATAGATGTTTGAATGGTGTTGTTCATTACTATGCACATAATTGACATGAAGTCTCTTATATTTATGGAAATGATGAATGACTGGAGTGTGTTGTCCAATATTGCATTTATAGTTAATGTGTTAACTATTCACATTTTTCTCTTTCACTTGACTAGTATTCCTAAGGAATGGAATAGGATATGCACAAAGTGGGTTTATGATGTTTTAATAGATAATCTGTAATACTTCATATATTGTTAGTAGCCTTGAATGCTTAAAATAAGGAGATTGTTTCCGTACTCATGATTACAGATAAATATGTGTGCTATGAATTGAATGAACCCCTAGGTTGTGTCAATAATTGTTTAAATCATAAATAACGTGGTAAACTATAGGCTTACAAACATTCATGTTACTATGGATGAAAATTGTAATAGTTTGAATGTTTAGAGATTTTATATTTTTAATGAACATACCATAATTCTCCTTGAGAAGATATACAACCCTGTGCTTTTTGTGATTACTTAATTGGTCAATTGATTTCCCCTAAACATGTACACCAAGTTATATAAGGTTAACAAACGAGGATTTCCTATAATATTTTCTTTGGAGAATTTTCAATATGTGTGAAGTTGGATTTTGGGACCATGTCCCCTTTCTTAAATTCTGGATGAGGAATTATTGAGTAGCTCACTCATTACCAATTATGGTTAAGATATCTTACAATGGTAGAGATCGATCTTGAAAGACAACCATTGAAGACTTAAGCGAAATACAATGAATTAAGCAAAGAGAAGGTTGATAGAACTTGATGCGAAAATATGCAAGGATTGGGCCCATTGGGCTCTCATCCTTTGGGCCTTAGGGAATTGAAAAAAATTAGGAAGAGAATGATTCGATAGATCTCGATGTTGAAAGGTGTTAGCGGTGGGTCAATTAGGATCTTTTTCTTCAGAGCATTTGATTAAACTAGACAAATAATGGGCCAATAGACCTTGATGTCAAAAGGCATTAGGCATGGCCTATCGAGTGCTCAAACTTCGGGGAATTTGAATGGATTAAGTGGAGAATGGGTTGATAGAACATGATGTCGAGATGGGCTAGGTGTGGACCCATCAGTCTCTTGAGCTTTTTGTCATCGTACTGTAGAGAGATTTCTTGGTAGGACTGCAACCAATAGTCCCTCAGCCTCGCATGATGTGGGTCAAGGTGGGCCCTACAAGCTTTTTAAGCTTTGATCAATTTGGTTGATAAATGATGTTTTAGTTAACATGGCTGGTGGAACCTCAATTCGGTATGATATAGGCCGGGGAAGGATCACTAGGCTTGCAACTTCCATGCCACTAGAGTAATGAACTAGTAGGACAAGAATAGAGCTGAGGATCCTGGTCTAGCATGATGTGAATTAGTGGATTTGAGGCCCTCAATTGGTCCTGATCCTTTGGGTTTTCCATAATGGGTAAGTCCTTCAACATGTACAGAAGTTGATTTTCCATGACAAGGGCACCTTATGGGCCCACACATTGTTGGTTTGGCAGTGCCATGTGGGACAGGTAGAGTTACATGGTTTTTTAGATATGGCTTGTCTCTTCCTGATGAGAAAACCTTCAAATAAGTATAAATTTTTATTTGAGATTCAAATTGAGGTATAATTTATATCACTAGAAAGCTCCCAACGAGTTGAACATGATGGTGGTATTACTCTTAAGATTTGAAAAGTTTAACAAAAAGTGATTGTATAACCCCATATTCATACTAGACCTTAGATATCAGGTTAAAGGAGATAACCCTCCCACACCTCAAGATTCTTAAGGATGTGGCAGGTGGTTACAATAATGATTGAGCTAGATCACCTAGTGAGCTAATGTTGTGAGCATTCTATGTTGTACTAAATTATGGGTCATGGTGGAAATGAGTGTTTGAGTCTCACTAATTTTTTTTTAAATGGGAGGATGTTGGATAATGTTGCTAGGGTTACACCTAGAAGAATGAGACCATATTAATAGGTCACAACTCACATCTTGTTGGAACCTATCACCAAAATCTTAAAATTTACCAATTTCAAATTAATTAACATGGTGATCTAAACTAGGTTCAACCCACAATCTTCTAAGGACATATAAAGGGACCTACATATTATTAATGGGAGGCTCATCAAAATCCATGAAACACCTATTCATCGAGTTGGCTTTAAAATGTTGGTAGGTGATCTTGTCCATGTAAATACATTTTTTTATCACCAGATATTGTGTTGCAGTTTTAGGGTTCATAAACAACGTCACCAAATCTTGTTTTGAAATGTGAAAATGTCTTACGTAATCTCTATCTAAACATTTCAAGTAATATTCAAACATTCTCTTGTTGTAATTAGAAATATGTGATAAATGACATTGGGCATCAACAATGGAAAAAATAATGGTATGCAATGATGTAGCTAGTAAATGGCATGATATCTTGACGACATTTCATAAATGTCGTAAAAATGATCTTAATGAGCTAATATTTACATCAGTTTCAAATTTTGTGTTTCATATATCGTAGATCTTAATTTATCTTCATTTAATGAAAATGAGTCCCAATCTTCTTTAGATGTAAAATACATATGATTTAAATATGTTGTATCAAAGATGAGAAATATACTTTTATTTGTTTCTATAATTAAAATATTAAAAAAAAAGGTTTAGGAAACCTACATCTAATCAATAAAATAGGAATTAAGTTTGGTACTTAAACACTATTATAATTCCTTCCTAAATCGCTCAAGAGTTTGTAGAACATACTTTCCTTTGAAGTAACAATGGAATTGGCCATGTGCATGAATTAAAGGAAGAAAGAGTCTGCACATTGTTGAACTTATTTATATTGTAGATAAACACAAGAGCTTGGGCATTGTTGAACTTATCTTGATTAGACATTTTGGGAATATTTTTTAATATCCTAAAAGTTGGGTCAAACCATTCACTGCACTCATGTCAATCAAATTTGAATTATTCCAAAAATATTAAATCTACCTAACAATTCCACGTATGTCCCGTGCGCATACCTAGAAATACAGACATATTGTTAAAAACCTGAAGTTGACATCCCTTTACTTGATATGGAAAGTACATAACAAACACTTGTGGGGTAATGTTGAAACGATATCATCACACTTAAGTATTTATGAGAAACTGAACTCGTTCAAATGTATGCAAATCTAGTGTTTGTTGGTTGAAGAGGATTTGTTCAGATACCTTGAACCACTTCTACTTTCAACTTTAGTAGCAAATAGCATGCCATTATAAAAAGCTTGTCAGCATATATTTAATTTTTTATGTACAAAATAAATGTCAAGAAAGGATCTAGCACCACTGTCAACGACAAGAACCATTTACAAAGCAAAGAGAGCGCCCTACCCCAACATCTACAAAGAAAGGAGAGTCTTACCTCGATTTATTTCGATCTTTAAAACAAATATAATATATCATGTAAATTTGATTAATTGTTTCTAAATTCTTTATCTCTATACATGGATCCAATGTATGCATTCCTATCTTCCTAGAATGGTGATTTTTGTAGTCGTGTTTTTCTCACGGTCTTAGAATCCGATTTTACTAATTTAGAGTAGAATATTGTATATCTTTTTTATTTCAAATATTATTTGTGCATGAAACAAATTCAGAGGAAATTTTCTCTTCAAATTCTAGGCATGCGAAATGTCATGATCAATGATCAATTTCAAAGGGCTTGTCTTAATTTCAATTAGAAGGGCATATATTCAATCAACTCTTCCATAATGAGAGGCTAAAAAAAAATGGACTTGGACTATTCCCTAAAACTTCATATGCTTGTCTAGGAGCTCATCATCCTTGGATGTGAGGAAACATGTTAATGACCCAAGGCCTACAAGCATCTGTAGGAGTGAAATCCTTCCCCCTTGTGGACCACCAGCTTACCACGAGCAAGTAATTCCAGGTGGTTTGGTTTTTCTTGAATAATGGTGATGAGTCAGCTTGCATTCGCCGATAGTAGTCAAAGATGGTTTCCTCAATGCTACTTTGACAACTAAGTTATGATAGATTTTCCCACTATGTAAAAAATGAAAGGCTAAAAAAATACATTTTAATTGATAATAATATATTATCTCTCCATTTCATTCTCAATCAAATTTATTTTTGTTAAATAAATTAAAATCTAAAAAATATCATGTTATGACAACATCAAATAGATAATATAGTCAAATCTAAAAATTATAGAAAAAATATTGAAATTGCAATATTTTCATCTTTTAATTACAAAATGGTTCAGTATTTTTAAAAATCCCTATTACATACAAACTAAGCATGATTCTCAATATTAATATATGTGATTCCAACAATTCTTCTAAAATTTAACGGAAAAAAGTTCCAAGCAATAAAAAGTGTACATAACACTCAACCCACCAGTTTGGTTTTGGCTGATGGCTATGATGGCTATATTGGCTAGACCTAAGATTTTAGAATTAACTTGAAATAATATTGAATAAACTTGCTATTTTCATTGGACTTGCGAGTGGATTCATGGAATAGAATTGCAACACTCATAAGGCAAGGCATGGATTCCCATTTATTGTGGTTTATGGAGTCTCCCACATACAACGTCATTTGTCTCTCAACCTTTCCAGCATCAGAGAGGCATTAAACCTACAAATGACATGTAAATATGAAAAATCCCACAACATATGAAAATTTTTGAGAAGAAGCAATTGTCTATTGGTTCAATGACATAAATATTCAAGCCAAAAATGCCATGAATAAATAGATCACCTGACAAGTTGATAATCTTGAGGCTGCCATCTCCATCTCTTGTAATTGGAATCCATTATGCCATTCTTTCAGTAGTCAAAATCAATACTAGCAATGGGGAATGACCCAGCTAGATACAAAACATAGGATTCACTGTACATACATATCCCCTTGAATAGATCACACTAACGTTGTAATCCCACTGAAGGAGATGGAGGTTATACCATGGACATGTTGGTGCCCCTACCTCCTATGGGCACATTATTAGTAATCTTGTTACCTATTCTTGGATTTCAAACGTTGACTTCTTGATGTGATAGTGTTTCTGTAACATTCTTAGAAATGTATTTTTCCCCAGAGTCCTCTAAGAGATTTAACCTGGGAAAATCTTGAATCTGGTTGTTGATCTTGGGTCATATAAAAAAATTATTTAACAACCAAGAACGACCTGCATATTGCAGCTCGCCATCTCACCTCTATTGGGTAATGGCTTCTAAAGCCATGAATAAGCATCGTCATTGAAGGCCCATATCAAGAAGGAAGATAACATGAGCAATCCGCCACTCCATCCAACCACACTCACACAGCTATTACCTCCTTTATTTCTCATCTATTTGTCTACACGAGACTGCAATTACCTATATCTTCTTTTCATGTCGTGACTCAGAGACGCACATACAAAATAAGTCGGTCGAATATAATAAAAATCTCAAAGACATATATATATATATATATATAAAAGAGAAGTATCCTTTTCTAGGTAGGGCAGGAACTTGAAGTAATGCAGTGCATAATTCGATGTTGAAAAACCACAAAACAGTCTTGGAAAATCGCTAAGGTGAAGGGTTGACTCTTTTTTCTCGTCAATTTTACCTTCTTAACTCTTTCCTCTTTCTTTCTCAAAGCTCTGTGGTCATTTTTCATGTCCGCTTCTGATCTTCCCCACACAGCATGAAGTCTAGCCTCTGAAACTGTATTTTTTTGCTTAGACAGCATCGACAAGAAAAAATCAAATTTTACTTTAAAACAACATTTTAAGACAACGTCTATACCTTGTTTTAATATTGGTAATGTCCGCTTATTAGTCAGGAAAAAATCGTGTGACGAGTCATATTTAGTTCAAAACATGCATTGACCTTCAAAAATGTTTTGCTAATCACACTCTATAATTATTGCTCATAGATTGGTAAAATATCTTTAGAGATATGTTTGATTAGGTGGCGGAAGAGATCTTTAAATTTTACGGCTGTCTTTCAAGAAAATCTGGCAAAATCCTTTCTTTTCAATATGTGAATGTTAGATTATGTACATTGTAATTTTTTTCCTCAGATGAATATCAATGTGTTATAGGTGGCAATACAGTGGTAACTCACGAGAAAAATCCAAATCGAACGAAATTATTCAAATCCAACTATGCTTCTCTCTATTTCTCCTTATCATTAAAATATTAATTTAAAGAGCGCTAGCAGGGAATACACTAACTCATTGAGTATTGTTTGTGTGAAACTCATGGAAGGTATTCAAATTGTGAAGACGTAAAGAAGATAATTATGCCTCAGAGTTAAGTATTTATTTATTGTACCCTACCAAAGTTGATTTGTCAACGAACAATAAATCTATGTATATGAATCTCTATAGACTGTGTGAAGGGTATTAATACATAACATGGTTTGGATTCTAGTGTCACTTTCACCGTTGTAATGAATTTGATGTTATTATTGTAAATTGTGTGAGTTAGATTATTAAATCCCCTCAACGAATCGTGAATCGCTATAACATTCTGTAAACAATAATATATCTAGCAACCCTCCATCAGGAATTTTGTTATATTATTTAAAATTCTTAAAAACAAGTAGAAATAGAAATTAACATTTTTTTTATGCCTAATTTTCTCTTCGCACTTTGCGGACGTGCTAAACCCCCCTTGATTTTTTTGTAACATATTCAATTTTGAACCCTATTTGTGACGGTAGAAAAGGAGCATTTTTAAAATCTTTGAGTTTGATTGGTGAATGTTGGTGTTGATGTGGCTCTGGATTCATTAACACCTCATCCTTGCAAAGAATTTGTTATTCATGTTGTTGTGTATAGTCAATTACATGTAGCTAAAGGGATAGTTGTTGTTGCGATGGATATCTAGTGGCATCCAAATGTATTTTATGTTGTCATTGCAATCTCGCCGCGAGATGCATTGGAATTTTTACACAGTCATTGTCATTTTAACTAATGATATTCACATCAAGAATATGAGAAATGAACTTATCAAGATATAGAAATTTCACACGGTGCCATGTCTTACCAAGGGAACAATGAAAGGATCATACTCCCTACCACTGCCCAATTTTACTTACTAAATCTATCACAAGTACATCGCATATTAGAGTAGTATAATGAATTCACGAAATACCCTTTGGGTTTTGCGACGACTCGTTACCGACAAGACTACTACGACCAACCCCTACCCCTCCCGTGGACGTTGTTACTCTCCTTCTCCCTCTACCCACCTTCTTTGTCTTCCCTTCATCATCTCCGTCTTGGTTACCATTTACAAGCTCCTCGTCCTCCATTCTTCGTTTGCAGGTTCGGTCCTCCATTTGTAGGAGAGTTGACCTGACATTTTTCCTACCACGGAGCAACTGAATTAATGGCCAAATTTGAAATTTGGGAGACGTAGCATTTGATTTTCAAATCAGACTATGCCTTCACCCTTTACCCTGAACCTAGTGATCATTTGATGATGGCATGAACCTTGCCGAGACTGGAAAGATTAATCAACGAGTGAACTTGTCGACTCATTTGACCAACCGTTTGGACTATACGAGTCAACGATCTCACCCATGGAAATTTTTGTGGTAGGTGAAAATTTAAATTTTCTCCCTTAAAATTCAAAATTGAGAATGCACCTCTAATTTCTCATATCGGCCTTTCTCGTCTATGTAGTGTCTCGATACTCCATTTTTTATTGTAAAGCAAGAATTGTCGACCCTTTTTAGCAATCCGATATCCCTTAGTATTGAAAATCATGAACGCGCTTCTCATTTCTCCTCTATGCCTTTCTCCTCTTCTTAGTGTGTTGAGAATCCATTTCCATTTGCGGAGCAAGAATTGTCAATCATTTTCATCGACGAGGGAATCTTGTGGGCCAGGTAAACTATTGTTACCTTGCTCCTGTTACAAGTTTTTTGCATTTTTGTCTCCTGGTACAAATTTTCTAACAAATTTGCTCATTTTTGTTACAAATTTTCAAGTTTCAGGTTAAAAAAAGAACTTGGCTCTTTAAACTACATCACAATGATTTGAAAAGCATGGGATTGTCGAAATCTAGTGAGAGAAGCTAAATTTCTACTAGATTTTGTTACATTGCTCATTTATATTAACAATTTTCCTGTCCATGTCACTGCAACGATGAATCAATGAGTTTTAACAATAGTGACAAGTGATTTTCTACGATGGTGACCAATGAATTGCAACAACAATGACCTAGCAAGTTGCCACAATGGGTGAACTAGTTGGTTCACATGTTGCGACAACTCGCTAGGTTGCCATTGAGACAAATCATCGGTCACCAATGTAGAAACTTGATGTCACGGTTGTAGAAATAGAGTAGTCTAATGAGTCATGCTCTTGTTACAAATTTTTAGCTAAATTTTCTCCTATTGTCACTTTGTGTGTGTTGTTTTCAGCGAAAAACATGACCAAACCTATAAATGATTGGTAGCCATAGTCGAACAAATATCTCCTAATCATTCAGTAGAAATTGATCCAAACACTATAGCGATCAATACTTAGATGAACATGATGATTATTTCATAAGGTAATTATTTTTCACTAATAAGAGCTAAAAAATTATAGATTCAAATTATTAAAAATTAAATATGGATATCTCAAAGTTAGAGGTCAATTAGATAGGTTTTAAGAGTTTAGGTCTTTTGAGATTTATATAGCAATAGAATTAGCACAACTACATTAATAAAGTGGTTGAAATATGTTGATAGGAATCACTTTCCACCTTTTAATTTTATTGAGAAGAATATAGAAAGTGGAAAATGACATCAATCAATGTATTTCAATGGCTTTATTAATGTGGTTGTGCTAGCTAACAACAAACATGTGCGGGGAGGATTAGTATGTCATGGTTGACTATGGCTAAATATGTTCAAGTGGTTGAGGAGGCTTACTATGGAAAACATTTAGTTTACTATGGATGACAATGGTTCACCCCATTGAAATTTAGTCGTCTATGATAGATTATGATTTACTATGGTTCGTAAGGGTTGTTCGCGTTTGATCATGTTGAAAGAGATCAACCAAATTTTACAATAACCAACCATGGTGAAAATGGTTGACTATAGTTGACCATTGTTGATTATGGTTGACTATGGCTTACATAAAAAATCTAGTCAATATAGATCAACCTAGTAAACATGTATCAAACTTAAACCTAATTCAAACTAGTAAACCTAATAAACTGATGTTAACCTCGTAAACATAAGTTAGCCTATTAAATATGTAAATCAAAGAAACCTAGGTCAATCTAGTAAACTTAGATCAACCTAGTAAAACTAGGTCAACATAGTAGATCTAGGTCAACCTAGTAAATGTAGGTCTACTTAGTAAACCTAGGTTAGCTTGATAAACCTAGGTCAACCTAGTGAGTATGTAAACCTTGTTAACCTACTAAACATTGTCAACCTAGTTAGCCTAGTTCAACCTAGAAAACCTAAGTCAACCTAGTAAATCTAATCAACCTAGTAAACATACATCAACCTAGGTCAACCTAAGTCAACCTAGTAAACTTAGGTAAACTTGGTAAACCTAATAAACTTAGGTCAACATTGTAAATCTATTAAACCTAGTAAATGTAGATAAACCTTATACACATGGGTCAACCTAGTAAAAATAGTAAATCTATTAAACCTTGTAAACTTAGATAAACCTAGTAAACCCATATGAACCTAGTAAACCTAGATCAACTTGGTAAACCTAGTAAACTTGCGTCAACCTAGTAAACCTAATTGACCATCTTTAACCATGGTTGGCTATTTTTGACCTAGTAAACCTAGTAAACATAGATCAACCAAGTAAACCTAGGTTAACCTTAAACCTAAGTCAACCTAGTAAAAAAATAAACCTAGGACAACCTATTAAATCTAGTGTGAGAATAACTAAATTGGAAAAACATAGCTCTTATAGGCATGGTTGTACACACTTTCATTAGTAATGCTTATGCAAGAAAGGGACATATGCATACTCTTCAAGTGTATGCAAATGATATTTCTACATTTGTAAATACTTTGAATGAAAAGATAACAAGTGTCAAAGAAATGTTGAAAGAAACCAAAGATTTGATGATTGAAGAAAATGGTGTTGCTTCTAAAAACCATGAAGAATTAATAGGAGGTCTAGAGGGAGCCTTCTCAAGGTTAGAAAAAGAAATTAAAGAGGGATCTCGTGGGAAATCCCTAAAAAAATCATTACCCTTCCTCATTTTTCCCAACAACTTGTCTTTATTCCAAAAGGAACTACAATGGTGGAAAAATTATACCAAAACAGACCTTTACAAAATTCTTAATATGGTATATCTAAAGCTAGTGATGTAGCAAATTCATGAATACATAATGTCTATAAGCTTGTTGTGACCGAAAATTGAATGCTAATATTGTAGCACCTGCGTAAGTTTCCTTTTCATATTTATTATTGTTGTTTATGTCACAAATCAAGAAAAATACACATATCTTCTCATAACGAGACCTTATTCTAATGTGAAAAGCCAGTGTTGTAAACCCCATAATGCATTCTATATATGCATGCATTCATATATATATATATTTATATATTCCATGCTTGCTTTTTTTACTGTGATTTCTTCAAAACTGTTGTGATTGATGTGTAAGGACATGCACACAACAATTAACAAATATTTTAAGGGGATGAGTTTTTTTCTTGATATGAAATTCAAATGTCAAAATGTGATGGTAGTGTCTAATAATGTGGATGTTTTTTTGTTAACATACCTTGAATTTGGAAAATAGGAAGTTAACATTCCTTGCAACCTTTTAAAATACTAGTTCATTGATATATGATTATATTCACAATACAAAATATCTTTTCTATATTGTCATATCGATGTGTCAATTTCCCTCATGAGTTTCCACCACTATAATAGGAGTTGTCGCCACTCTAACAATGAGTTTCTACAATGTAGTTTCAATAAAATCTAAAAATATTTCATGTAATTGTTTTCTTGTTTTGCAAATGATGGAGAAGTGGACTTTGATAATTTAGGTTTGGTGCCATCCAAACCTTGGTCAAGAAAGAATTAGATGTGTGCTTCATAATAAAGTATTGAGTCAAGTTTTTCATAAAAATAGAGAAATTACTAACAGGACAACAAATAACGGAGCTTATTATATTTTCGTAGTCGATGAGCTGACATCAGCTAGGAATTGTGGTGTAAATGACATTGTCATTTACACCAATTTGGAATTGACATGAAATCAAATGACTGGAATTTATCAAGTATGATGCCAAAATTTGAAGCCTCTTCATAAAGAAGAAAAAAAATCATGTAATAAAGTTAATAAAGGGAAAATAAGACCATGGTCATGGGACACATATTCCAAGCTAAATGTTGGGAAAACATCCTAGTGGGTGTTCATTTGGTTTATTATGGTCAAGGTTAAATTGCAAAAGGCATTGAAAAAGTCTTTGAAAAGGAAAAGTGGCATTAATTGGCATTTATTTATGAAAATGATGGAAAATAGGAGAAAAGGAAGGTGAAGGGTCACAGGTTGAATGCGAGAAGGAAAATGAAGGAAAATAGAGGAAAATGAAGAAAAGATAAGCTTGAATGATAAAAAGGCTTCTGAGGATCAGTTCATAACCTTTTTTTAGTTCAATTTTGGATCTCTCTCTCAATTCTCTATTCTCTCATAATCTTTCACACTTAGAGAGAGCACTCTAGCATTGGAGAAAGGAATGAAAAAGAAGAAAGTAAGGGGAGGAAAGGATTAAGCAAGGAAGAACCTAATAAAGTAGCTACAATAGGAGTACTTGTAGGTATCGAGTTGCATGTATGGTTTCCTTGATATTTTTGGCATGCATGGTACATGAATGTGTGTATTTGGTTCTCTTGCTATCATTTCCATGCAGTTTTCTAGGTGTGACAATGGTTTCAATCTTTCCTTGCCAATTCTAGATAACCATGGTGTCATGGGGTTCTTTCATTTGTGTGAGCTTTAAATTATCTGATGGTTTTGGAACCGGGTGAGGTGGTCTCATGAAAATTCCAAAGGGCATAGAAATCCCTTAACTAATAATGGTGGGAATGTGGTAAAGCCTCATGGCGGAGATAGGAAAATTCCTCAAGGTATTGGTGAAGATATCTGGAGGAATCTCACCTTGTTTAGGGACTTATTATCCCTTGACCGGTTTTGGCAAGATTACAGGAAAGCCCAGTAGTGTATGTTTCTTGTTTGGGCCTAGGAATCCCTTGACCAATAATGGTGGGATTGTGGTGCAGCCTAGTTGTGTAGGTGCTAGTATCGGGCCTAGTAGTCCCTTGAGTATTTTTTGTAGTATTGTGATAATGATTGAGAAAGCCATGGTTTTTTTGTGCGAGTCCCACATTCATGCTTGGAATATGACCTGGGGGTATTTGGTTGAAAGAAAGAATTGGTTCAGCCCAATCTATGGTTGGGTGGTACGTGGATGTCGTTGACCATGTTGGATTTCCACATGTTAATAAAAGCTCATTTCCTCTTGTATTTTATGAGTATTTACACTTGTTATTATTTGTCTTTGATGGTTGTTCTATCATTGTTAACATTCTGGATATATATTAGTTATAAACATGGTTTTATGATAGATTCTAGTTATGGATTTGTTGTAGTACTCAACAGCCCCCCATTTAAATTTATTTTAGCTATATAATAAATAATGGGGACCCTTTTGAACTTTAATAAAAGCTCTTTATTCCTAATAAAGATAAGACTATTTTTAATATTTTATAAAAAAATCGTCTTTTATAAAGATTTCATACATCAGAATTATATATAGGAGGACTTAAATGATGCAAATATTATTAAAACATGATAGGTCTTTCATTGTTTAACATAATGCATTATCATATTGGTTATATCATAGCATTCCTGATAGGAAAGCTACGATAAAACAATCCATGATTGAATTTCCTCAATAGATAAAGCATAAAGTGGGTGCCTCCTTTATATTTGAAACTTCAAAGTAACATCGGCCCCACAACAATGCCACCTGGCACATTGGAGCTCCTGAATATCGTAACAATCAACCAAGCGGCATCTTAAAAACTTCGATGTCACAAACCTATGACACCTAATACTCCAATATCAAACTCTTACGCTATTATCAAACTCTCGATATCATAATGCTTTGATGTCACAAACCTCCAATACTCGACATTTCGATGTCACACACTCCCGACACCCGATATCCCCAATACTCCTCCCCCCAATATATTAACTCTTCCGTATTCACGTCTCTTCTCATATCATGACTTTTAATATCGGGTGGCACTCTTTAAAATCCTCAATATTCCAAAACGTTGATATCAAACTCTCGCTATATATGTCTGCCTACACTTACAACTATTTGATCTTCAAATAATATATATCTGAAGTCTCGAATGTCGAAACTTTTAGAGTGAAACCATGGGAATTCTCTGATAAAATTTCATTGATATGATGACGTGTCCATTGCCCACGTGAATCCACATTTTTCATTTAAATTCCAAAAGTGGCGAATTTATGGTTTTCGAAGTTTTAAAACAACTTTACTCATTTCAAATTAATATTGTCTTGATTCACCCTTTAAAGATAGAAATCATTATGGAAATTCATTATTTTGTAAAGAGATTTTTGGCAAGAGAATTATCACTTAGTATTATGTTTTCCATTTGTATACCAGTCCTGATAAATGCAATTAAGAAGATATGTTGAGGGTAACTAAAGCAAGAAAGAAACCAGTTGCTCAATAACAACCAACCGCTCCACCAGCCGAAAATCTCGACACACCAAGGCTTTTTTCAGAAACAATTTGTTCTTTAGACACTGGTAGCACCTAATTGGAATTTATTTGTGATTTATTTGAAGAGGAGGGACCAAGGGTTACTGTTATGAAACCAACTCAAGAAAAGATAGAAAAGATAGATCAATGCCTTAGAATTCAGCCTCTTCGAGGGGGCAACCTCCTTTACATTACATAAATGAACAATTCTTGGATGATACAAATGACAAAACCTCCTTTCTATATATAGGAGTCTAAGGAGTCACAATATAATCCAGCCGACCTAACAATAATAATATAAAGCCACAAAAATAACAATAGAGGGATTCTATGGGGCACAAAAATAACAATATGGGGGTAATAGGGGCACAAAAATATAAATAAGGGGTATAACTACAATAGTAATGGGGTAATCACTAGTATTATAGGGACCCAACATGCCCCTCTCCTTCAAAAAAGTGTTGTCCTCAACGCTTGAGTAGTTCTAGATACTTCTGCATAAAATTCTCATCCTCCCATGTGGAATCTTCAGCGGATAAGTTCTTCCACTTGATAAGATACTCTGAAATTGATCGATTTCGTAGCTGTCGAGTTCTTGTTTCTATGACTGCTTCCAGTTCCAATATAATTTTTCCTTCCTCGTCAAGTTCTAGCAATACTGTTTGAATTGGGAGCTTGTCACCTATAACCTTCTTTAAACATGAATCATGGAAAACTGGGTGCAATCGAGAAGCTGCAGGAAGCTCCAATTTGTATGCCATAGTACCAATCTTTTCCAACACCTTGTACGGACCATAATACTTTGGTGATAATTTATTATTCTTCTTAGCTTGCTTTAGGGACATTTGCTTATATGGTTGTAGCCATAGGAATACCCAATCACCTACATCAAAACTTCTTTCACTGCGATGTTGATCTACCTGTTGTTTCATTCTATTTTGTGCCAACACGAGGTTATCCTTTAAGAGTTGGAGGACTTGTTGTTGATGTTCGATGTGATGTCCACTGCCTGAACCTTAGAATTTTCTCTTAAATATGATGTGATGGATGGTGGTTGATACCCATAAAGTGCTATAAATGGCGTCATTTTTGTTGTTGTATGGAAGGAAGTGTTATACCACCATTCAGCCAGAGGCAACCATTTGACCCATTGTGTCTGTTTATCAGATACAAAGCAACGAAGATATCCTTCCAAACATTTGTTTACTATCTCAGTTTGCCCATCAGATTGAGGATGATAAGATGAGCTATGAGCTAACTGAGTACCAAGACAAGAAAATAATTCTGTCCAAAAATTTCCAGTGAAAATGGGATCTCTGTCACTTACAATAATCTTTGGGTTTCCATGTAGCTTTTGAACTGTTTCCATAAATGCAGTAGAAAATGTACTGGCTTTTAATGGATGTGATAATGCACAAAAGTGTGCATACTTGGTAAGTCTGTCAACTACCACCATGATGACACTCTTTCCCTCAGACTTGGGTAAACCTGTGATAAAATCCATTGAAACCTCCTCCCAACGTTGGCTTGGAATGGATAAAGGTTGTAATAGACCTGGTGTCTTAATTGTTTCAACTTTATTTTGCTGGCAAACCAAACATTCCGCCACAAACTTTTGAATATCTGATTTAAGGCCATCCCAAAAAAATTCCTTCTTAACCCTGTGATAAGTTTTTAAAAATCCTGAGTGCCCTCCTAAGGGAGAAGTGTGCAATTCCATAAGAATCTTTTGTTTTAGCTGGGAATGCTTACAGAGGTATAAACGATCTTTGTACCATAACGAATCATTTTGCCAGCTAAATGTATCAGAAGTATTGGAATCTTGTTGTAGCTTTTGAATAAGTGCCCACACTTCTTCGTCGTTCTTCCATTCCTCCCTTGCTTCGTTTATCCAATCTGGTTGGATAATAGAAATGGCACACAACAATGCTTCCACATCCTCATCCTTTCTTGAGAGTGCATCTGCCACCACATTTTGCTTCCCTTTTTTGTAGATGATTTCAAAGACATAACCCAACATCTTTGTGACCCACTTTTGTTGCTCTTCAGAGGATAATCTTTGTTCTAAAATGTATTTAAGGCTATCATGATCCGTTTTTACCTTGAAGTGTCTTCCCATTAGGTAGGGTCGCCATTTCTTAAGTGCATGGAGTATTGCCAACATTTCCTTCTCATAAATAGCTTTGCTTAAAAACTTTCCTTTGATTGGACGACTTTCAAAAGCAATGGGTCTTTCATCTTGCATTAGAACAGCACCAATTCCATTTCCTGAAGCATCACATTCCACAATAAAGGTTTTTGTGAAGTCCGGCATAGCTAAGACCGGTGCTTGGCACATTGCCTCTTTAAGATGTTCAAAGGCCTTTGTTGCTTCCAGAGTCCATGAAAATGAATCTTTCTTCAATAATGTTGTTAGAGGTGCTGCTATTCTCCCATAATTCTTAACAAACTTGCGATAATACCCTGTCAACCAAGAAATCCTCGCAGATGCTTTATGGATGTGGGGATTTTCCATTCCTTAATGGCTTTAATTTTGCTAGGGTCTACCTTAACTCCTTCATGAGATACAATATGACCCAAATATTCCACCTCCTGGACTCCAAAGAAACATTTGGATCTTTTTGCATATAATTGTTTCTCCTCCAATAGTTGTAGCACCCTGTCAACATGTTCAACATGATCCTTCCAAGACTTGTTGTAGATTAGTATATCATCAAAAAATACTAACACAAATTTTCTAAGGAATGGTTTGAAAATTGAATTCATCAAACCTTGAAATGTTGAAGGTGCATTGGTAAGGCCAAAAGGCATGACCAAAAATTCATAATGACCCTCATGAGTTCTAAATGCCGTTTTCGAAATGTCTTCAATCTTCATTCTGATTTGATGATATCCCGAACGAAGATCCAACTTGGTGAAGTAAATTGATCCATGCAATTCATCCAATAATTCATCAATAACAAGAATGGGGAACTTATCTTTAATAGTGAGCTTGTTGAGCTCCCTATAATCCGGACACATGCGCCATGATCCATCCTTCTTGTGCACCAATACTATTGGAGCTGAGAAAGAACTTTGACTTGGTTGAATTATACCAGCCTCTAGCATTTCTGCAACCATACGTTCAATTTCACTTTTTTGGGCATAGGGATATCTGTATGGCCTGATGTTTGGAGGAACACTTTCTGGAATCAGATGAATAGCATGATCATGATCACGCATAGGTGGGAGACCTTTGGGAGTCTCAAATACCTTGGAATGATTGTCCAGGACTTTTTGGAGATCTGGAGAAATAGATGATTCCAATGTGGAAACATCTAGCGAACATAATTGTGCAATTACACCTCTTTGCTCCTTTTTAAGAACCTTAGTCATGCCATTAGAGCTGATTATCTTTCCTGGTTTCCCTACAATACCCCTTAATTCAACTTCCTTTCCTTCCGTAGAAAATTTGATGAAAAGTTCTTGAAAATTAAAAGCTATTGTACCCAAGGATTGTAGCCATTGGACTCCTAGTACAACATCAGCACCTCCCATTGGAATGGAAAGCATTGGGCTAGTCAATACATATTCTCCCATGGATAGCTTGATATTATGGCACTTTCCAGAGCAATTTATTGTTCCTCCATTTGCAATCATCACTTGACACTCTGGTGCTGGATATAGGAAGTAATTCAATTCTTTTGCTACCCTACAATGAATAAAATTGTGGGTGCTTCCTGAATCAATCAACACTATTACCTTTTTCTTCTTGATTTGTCCTTCTATCTTGATGGTTTGAGGAGTGGTAATTCCCGCCAATGCATTACAAGATATGGTCGGATTTATTTGTTCTTCATCTAGGCTTTGTTCCTGGAGTATATCTTCTTCTTTTGACCTTTCTTGCTCCTTTTCTTCTTCCTCTTCACAATCTATGTAGAATAATTTCTTCTCAGCACACTTATGACCTTTAGTGTATTTGCTATCACAACTGTAACAAAGCCCTTTTGCTCTTTTTTCTTCCAATTGTTGTGGTGTCAACCTTATAGGTTGTGGAAGACTAGGGGCAACAACACTTCCGTCTTTATAGTTGTGAGTGGTATGCTTCCTGGTTGCCATAATTTTGCTTTCCATTTTTCTTGCTAACCTGAATGCCTTCTCTAATGAATCAGGTTCCCAAAGGTGAACATCATGTTGGATATTATCCTTTAAAGACCCTATGAACACATCAATCCTATGCTCCTCTGGAATATCTTTTACCCTTATGTTCAATTTTTGGAACTCCTCAATGTGCTCCATTGCTGAACCCTTTTGTTTGAGACTTATCAATTGGCTAAAAAAAGTGTTGCTTTTTGTATCTTCATAATGTGCTATCAATTCTTCTGTAAAAATTGCCCAAGTGATAAATTGTTTACGAGAGCAAAGCCATTGATACCATACAAACTGATTTAGTTCCAAATATACAGTTGCCATACGTACCTTTTGTGCGTTTTGCACATTATTGAGATCGAAGAATTGCTCCATCTGTAATATCCATGTGGCGGGATCCTTGCCATCAAACTTCCTCATATCGATTTTTGGAATATGGTGATTCTTCGATCCAACATTAGTTTCTATGGAATCATGATTAACATTTCTTTTGTTCTCATCATGAGTTTCCTTTTCTACCTTTTCACCATTAGTGACCCTTTCTTGTAGCAACTTCTTCAATTCTTCCATGTCTGTCTTCAAATCTATCTTCAAATCTGCCATCGAATCCTCTATCTTAGATTCCATGCCCTTTATCTTAGATTCCATGCCATTTACCTTAGATTCCATGCCATTTATCTTAGATTCCACGCCACTTATCTTAGCTTCTGTTAGCTTTTGTGAGCGTGACATTTGTTGCACTTGTTCTTGTAATTTTGATATATCATGTAGCATTTCTTCCTCTTCTTCATGAGTCATGCTAGAGCTTTCAGGTTCCTTACTAGGTGTTTGCATTTTCTTTCCTCGGGGCATCAGTTACCGATAATAATGCTTTACTATGCCCTTTGAATTCCGTTAAACCAAGCTTACACAAAAATTAAAAAAAAAAACTACACACCTTTTTTCACTTTATAGAAGCCTGATATTGAATCTGATGTATCTATGTAATTTTGGATCATCCAGTTCTGAAATTGCTATCTATAGTAGCCTTCTGCGTCCTCTTTCCAATGCCACAAGTCTGAGCCAAATTGGATTCTCCAAGGAAGAGTTATGTGAAATCTCCCACAGTGACTTTCTTTTAGACTGGTTCAGTAGAGCGAACTTGTATGACGTGCCACGAGTCAGTGTTTCAACCTTTGAATCTGAAACACACACACAAGAAACTATGGTCCGTCCTCTTTATGTACCTACTTACGAAATTTCAATCCGATCCCCAGAGAGAAAGTTATGACGATTTTCCCCAGGTCACCTGTTTTGAATGTAATTCAGGAGTCTGCAAAAAGACCAACTTCCTCAGATCATATCTCCCCAAATATCGCGCTAAAAGCTCTGAAATTTCGACCCAAGGTTCAGCGTGATTTCTTCTCAAATGGGTTTTTCTTGTGACTTCTGAAATGTCACAGAAAAAAAGTTATAGCCAAAATTCCACGATGACCTGTTTGGAGCAGCGAAACCCTAGAATCCAAAGCTCTGATACCAAATGTTATGAAACCAGCTCAAGAAAAGATAGAAAAGATAGATCAACGCCTTAGAATTCAGCCTCTTCGAGGGGGCAACCTCCTTTACATTACATAAATGAACAATTCTTGGATGATACAAATGACAAAACCTCCTTTCTATATATAGGAGTCTAAGGAGTCACAATATAATCCAGCCGACCTAACAATAATAATATAAAGCCACAAAAATAATAATAGAGGGATTCTATGGGGCACAGAAATAACAATATGGGGGTAATAGGGGCACAAAAATATAAATAAGGGGTATAACTACAATAGTAATGGGGTAATCACTAGTATTATAGGGACCCAACAGTTACTCAAGTCTCAAAGGATTGTCACAGCTAAAGATTTTGCTCTAGTTTCTAATACCACTTACAACGATGTTGCAAACTCATTTGTACACAGAATTGTTGCTCGTCCCAAGCTCCTACCCTACACACATACGATCCGATGGGTTGTGGAACATTTAAACATTTCAAAAAATAAATTCATAATAAATAATGATACAATCATCGACTCTTTTAGTGGTAGTGATTTTAGCGTTGTGTCATTTTCCTACTCCTACGTGTAAATATGAAAAACAGTTCATTGAGAAGTTCATGAGTGGGATTGATCATCCATCAGAACCCATCAAGGATGGGAGGAGAGATCCCAATAAGCAAAAACATGAGCAAAAGGGCATATATTTAGTAGACTCCCTTCCACGATCTTATTGCCAAATTACTGCCATGGTATCTAGACTTTTCTCCTATCCTAATACTCATAAGTTCCTAGAACAATGGAATTCTTTAATAGATGTTTATTTTGAAGGATATATATTGTATTGGGGAAATATTTTATCTAATAACTTGGCCACTCACATTTTGGATTTTAGAAGAAAACATACATTTTTAGAAGGTATAATTCCCCCTTTTTATATGAGTGCATATGTTATAGACGCCCTGTGCTATAATATAAATTTTGACACCATGGGATGTGTTATACTCCTATTCCAATAGGTGTCATATTTTATGATTGACTTGATGAACACTGTAATATGTTCATCCCTTTCCTTGTTGCAAAGGTTTTCCATATTATCAAAAAATAGAAAAAATCAAAAAATATAAAAAATGTAAAGAGGGTATACCCTAAAAGAAAAATCAAAGGGTAAAAAGAAAAAAATGGTCAAAAAAGTGAAAGAAATGAACCCCACACAGAAAGACCAGGAAAGTGTGCAAGTCCAAAATGCCACTACTTTTTCATTTTCTGTAATAAGCATTGTGTGCAGCTTGTTAATTTATGCCACAATTGATGAAGAGCCAAACAACTTAATCTTGGCTAGTTCATATTTGAATTTCCTATTTTAGAGATAGAGAATAAAATCTGACCAAACTGTTTAATCTTGGTAGATAAGTAGATAGGTAGAGTAAATAAAAAGGAGCTCAACAGTTAAATCTGGGCCCTTGGATGTAATAAGTGAAGACTTAGGTAGGCTTACCATGAAAAGAAAAGGAAAGTTGAAAAGGGCTTTCCAGTCTAAGTGCACCCGAATAAAGAAGAAAAAATGCTAGGCCAAAGTAGGCAGGGTAAGTAGATGGTGTTGCAGAATGATACTTGTGATAGATTATGTCTCTAAATGTGTTAATCTTTATCTCTATCACAAGTGCAAGGCAGATATTATACTTGATGCAGCTCGACCGAGGCAAGGTTACATAACTAACTCCCCTTCATACTTTTCCCTAATTATTCACTAACTCCCCTTAAAGTATTAAGATCTATGCTTAATATCACTTCTAAACCACTCATTCCATTTCATAAAGATTTCCTAAGTAAAACCCTATTTTACTTAGGAAAATGGCCACCTTTCTCATATAAACCCCCTTTTTCCCCTTCAAAGCCTAAGTTTAAATATATATGCAAAAGGTTTTAACATAGAGTTCAATTCATTTTCATATTAATTTTTAACATTTATTATATATAAATCCCTTACAATATACCCTTCCCCGAATTATGTATAAAACCCCGATATTTAATATATTCCCGTCCCTGGTTGAAATATAACCGTAAATGCCGTTTAACAAGATTAAAAGATTTTTTTGAAGTCTATTAATAACCATCCCCTGCTGCGTGATAACGTGATTAATTAACCATCTGGGTTAATTAACAAACAACCTCGACCATCAGAATTCACCTCGATACGATTAAAATCAGTTATAAATACACCGGGCCCACATATATTAAGCCCCCGCCATGTCCTCTACCCGTTCGTCGTTCGATCAGACCATTCTCATCCGACGGTGGAAAACGATATCATGACCCCCCTTTTGATCACACATTAACTCATGATCGCCGACGGTTTTTCCACCCATAACTCTACCATGCGTCGCCCATCTGGTATTCTCGCTCGCCCTCCATCCAATACCACTTGACCCCAAAAGCGGTGTGAGAAGACCGTTTACCACCTTCTGCTGATGTCACCCGCCACGTCATCCACCCTCTGCTAATATCATCTGCTCGATAAATGCCAAAAACTCTCGCCAACCATTGTTTTGCTGAATAAAATGAATAAAATGCCACTTTTGTTGCTATTCACTGCGTCCAGTATTTCCAGGCAGAAACAACGACTGAGGCCAACAGTCCAATTTCAAACTGGCAAGAGACTAGATGAGCTACACCACGAGCTCTGAGTTGACATTTCAACCTGTCAATGTAGTGTTTCCTTCTTCAATGCAGAAGGCCCAAATTCCGATTTGAAAATACAAAGAAACTAAAGAAAACCCCTTGTAACTCTAAAAGGTTGCACCCCTCAACGTTCCTCATGGAAAATATGTTGGAAATATTGTTAAAATTTCACCCCTGAGTAAAAGTTAAATGTTGAGCTATTTATCAGACAGAGTTATCTACTAGACAGAGATGAACAGGGTAAACAGTCGAAGAGTATCATAGCAGTTAAAGAGTATCGGTAAGAACAGGGCAGCCAGCACAGAGTTACCAAAGAAGACAACTGCCAACTGAATTATAGGGCCTGCCTCCAGCACATTCAACAAAAAAAGGGACCAGCACAACATCAGTTTATCTTTTCCCTATTTTCAAAGCTAGTTGTTTCTATTTACTTGTGAAACTATTTTTAGTCATCCTAGATATTATCTCACTCTGTTATGAGATATTTGTTGTATAATTTTCTGAATAAATACCCCCTAAATTGGAGTATTGTGGGTGGATTCCTAGACTCTGTTGTAATGTTTATTTTTTGGAATAAAGAGCTATTGGAATCAACTATTGCATGGCCTACTGGATGAAGATTTGAAGCAGAGGACTTGCCACATACTTCTTGAATCAACCACCGGATCAATAAGTCCTCTATATCTTGTGTTTTATAGTTTTCTTGTTTATTACATCATATGTCTTTCATAATATGAATGATAAAGAAAAGATTAATTTCAGAATATGCTTGATTGCACTTTATTTTCAGTCATTATTATTCTCTGTGTTTTCTTCATAATTTGGATAAGAAGTGAAACCTTAATTTCTCCTGTTTCCTAATTCTTTCACATTGATTATTTGTTAAAGAATACTTCACTACTCCTTATCAGTAATCATACAATTTCCCTTTTTAAATAGGTTGAAGAATTTCTTAACTGCCCTTCACCCATTTGAGCCCATTCCATCTGTTTCAAGTCTTTATTTGTTCCCTATTTGACTACCTTGCTCTGTGAAACCATCCTCTGTTAAGAAACCCAATCCAAAAAGCCATCTTCTTTGAATCCATTAGCCCAATGGACTGAACTACTCTATTTTACCTCTCTGATCTATTGAATCTCACCACCCAAACTCAAACAAAACTCTTGAACTTCATAACTAGCCTAATACTTTTAAAAAACAAGGCTAAATCATAAAGAGAGAGCCCTCTCTAGATACAGATTGGATAGATTCTATATCTAAAAGATTGGTCTGTCGTTACCTTGGCCTCCTTTCCCTTTCTTACAACTGTTGGAAAAACCTGAGTGATAACATAGATAGTGACTCTGTTGGGGAACTGAATAATTTGTTTGTTACTACTATTTTCTGTATAAGCTATAGACAGAGCCTGAAGTTAGAGAGGTAGCCTTTGAAATGCTTTTTCTTTGCAATTGCAGAAGTAAATGAATGTTACTTCGGTCTATCTCTGGTCTATCTTATAGATTAGATAGTTGGTTTCAAATACTTGATTAGTTCCTCTTTTCAAACAAGTCTTTAATAAAATTTAAAATTCCCACACCTAAAACTTCTTAGAAGAGACAGTTAAAGTTGTATTGTTGAACCTATTTCAAGAAAAAACCAAAAATACACCTAGAAACCTGGCTTCAGAAATGACTCATTACACCAGATCAACTCCTAATCCAAATCCACCACCTGTGTTTGAAAATCCTAATCTGATTCCTAGGATTCTTAAAAGATAAGAGAGCCAAGAAAATTCTGCTAGTTCTCTGATCCAGGTGGATATTGGTGGCCACCTGCCAAGTCCACCTGGACCCCCACCATTGTCTTTCTCAGCATTTTCAGTTTCCTTAATTGTAGCACAACTTACTATTTTTAGCAGTTTTTCGGGTCCTGAACTTCTGGAGCCGTTTTGAGGCCCTAAACGACGTTTTTTGGGAAATCTGGGGGCAACATGGGTCCATGGACCGATGTTGCCCTTCCCAAAGTGGTAGTGCTCGGATAGATCTTTCTAACGAGCTATTGTACGCGTCAAACGGAGATCGTATGCCAAAGTTACGACCCTGGGAAGTTGATGTACCAATTTACCCAAACGGGGCCCACAGTTTGGCGTTTCATCTCCTAGGGTTAGGTTTTGGAATGTCAAGGGTTTTCCATTGTTTCTCAACAATAAATAGGCCTTCGAGCCTCATTGTAACACAGTTCAGAGGCATGTAGCCATCACATCTCTTCTCAGAGATAAGCTACCATCGCCCTAGCTAGTTTATTTCCAATTTCTGTTTGTAAGCATATTTCAGTATTTTCCATTAATGAAATGAAGTATTATTTCCACTGCATCTTTATGTATATGGTTATCTCTGTAATTTGTTGCGTTCCTGTTTAAATCCGGATCAGTGGTATCAGAGCGGTCTGCTGTTTCTCTGTTTTTCTTTGCATGTCCCCAACAAGGTCGGGATATAAGGAGTTAGGGCTTGAACTGGTTGAACCTTTGCAAGACCAGCCTCGCAAATCCCGACGGCCTCCCATGGCGGACGAGAAGAAAGACGAGGGGGCAGGAGATCCCATCAAAATCTTGCTCGAAGAAGCGCTCGAGCGACAACGGAACGCGATGATGGACAGCTTTGCGCAGATCCTTCAGCGGCTACCCAGAAGCGGCGCATCGGCTTCCAGCAGCTCCTATGGAAACGCCACACCCTTTAAGGTACAAGTTAATTTTGAAATCCCCATATTCGAGGGTCAGATAGACGCCGATGCCGTAGATAAATGGTTAAATCTGCTAGAGGGTTATTTTTCTGTTCATGAATTTTCGAGTCAGGAAAAGATTTTTTTTGCTCTTCTCAAAGCAGCTCCCCACGTCAAGGACTAGTGGGAAACCTACTGCGAGCAGAAGGATGAAAGTACTGGCTCACTATTTTCAGCCGCACCCACCTGGGATTCGTTCCGGGATGCCATCAAGGAGCAGTACTACCCTGTCGGAAGCTATGAGGATGAATACATAAAGTGGACCACGCTGCGGCAGGGAAGGGACCAAGACGTGCCGGAGTTCACCAATCTTTTCCATACCCTTCGCACAAAGTTGGGTATCAAGGATTCGGAGCAACATTTAATACTCAAATATCGTGGCTGCCTGCACAAGTACATCCAGGAAGAAATACAGTTCCTAAACATCCCCTCGCTCGGTGCAGCATACCGGTATGCCGTCAAGGTCGAGCAGAAGTTTAAACAAAAGAAGCGAGACTTTGGATCTGCGAATCCAAAGCAGGGGAAAGGTGCCCCTAAACCGCAGAACAAAGGACAAAGCCAAGGCGGGACAACCCAAGACAACCAGCCGAAGCTGCAAGCAAAGAGCAACGCCGCGAAGCCGAGAAAGGACACTGGAAAATGGTGCGAGTTCCATAAGAGCTCCACTCACAACACAAGTGAGTGTCGGGCCAAGCAGTCACTGGTGGCTGAGCTAAAGGTTTCAGAATCAGATGCATGTTCTGACTCTGAGTCAGAACCCGATAAGGGGTATGAAAAAGGGAAGCAGATCATTGATGCGGATCCCAGCGCCACTGTGGCTACCGCAAAGATCCAGAAAAATGAACCCGAAGATCCAGAGGAGGAGGAGCGTCTCTTCCACTCCCAGATGTGGGTAAAGGGCTCCCCGATACAGTTCATTGTTGATAGCAGGAGTCAAAAGAACCTTATTTCGGCAGAGGTCGTGAAGCGGTTGGGCTTATCGACCACAGCACATCCACAACCATACACCATTGGGTGGCTTCACCAAGGGCGAGATCTTCGCGTGAGCCGGCAGTGTCGCCTTCCATACAACATCAAGCCCTTCACGGATGAGGTATTGTGTGACATTGCTCCCCTTGAAGTTTGTGATGTATTACTAGGACAACCATACTTGTGGAAGCGACATGCTGTGTATGAATCAAGGCCCCGTGCTGTTATTATTACATTGGGAAATAAGTTGTTCAGGATACCAGAGGTAGCACCACCTGCCGCCATCTCTTTGATTACTGCAAAACAATGCAGTAAGATCATTTCCAAAACCAGGAAATTTGTTTTCCTGATGATACGCCCTCAAGGGAAGAAGAAGACAGTGGCCGCGGCCTCCAAACGGGGTCCCTCTGCACGGCAGCTACAGATGGACAAGATTGTGGAGGAGTACGAAGACATCTTCACCTCCCCGGCAGGGGTTCCTCTGCACTGTCAAGTCAAGCACTCCATCGATCTGACCCCAGGTGCGCCGCTACCCAATGGACCAATTTATCAGCGCTCCATTCTGGAGAACAATGAAATCAAGAGGCAGATTCAGGAGCTCCTGCAGAAAGGTCACATCCGTCCGAGTTCTTCGCCCTGTGGGAGCCCGATAGTGTTGGTACAGAAGAAGGATGGGACGTGGAGACTCTGTATTGACTATCGGGCGCTGAACAAGATCACTGTTCGTAATAGGTACCCGATCCCGCGGATTGATGACCTCCTAGACCAACTAAAGGGGGCGAAATATTTTAGCAAGATTGATCTGAAGTCAGGATATCACCAGGTACCAATTGAACCCTCAGATGTGTGGAAGACTGCCTTCAAATCGAAGGAGGGCCTCTTCGAATGGTTGGTCATGCCTTTCGGATTGACGAATGCTCCTGCAACCTTTATGAGGCTAATGGATGACATCTTGCGGCCATTCACCAACTCCTTCGTAGTAGTATACTTGGATGACATTCTGATCTTCAGCCAGAGTTGGGAAGAGCACCTCCACCACATCCGACAGGTTCTCCAAACACTACGGCAACACAAGCTATGCGCCAATTTGGAGAAATGCACTTTTGGCATGACCGAGGTTCAGTATCTGGGATACATCATTGATGAATAGGGGGTGCATGTCGATCCAGCCAAGGTCCAAGTCATTCGGGATTGGCCCTCTCCAACCACTCTAACAGAGCTCCGCAGCTTTCTAGGTCTTGCCAACTTCTACCGCAGGTTTGTGTTGGGATTTTCTCATATTTCTTGGCCCTTGAGTCAAGTCACCAAGGGCGGGGCGAAAGCAAAATTCTTTTGGTCTGAATCTCAACAGAAGGCATTCAGGGAGTTGAAGGATCGCCTCTGCACAGCACCAGTGCTCGCGTTACCAGATTTACAACAACCATTTGAGGTCGAGACAGATGCCTCTGACTATGCTATTGGGGCAGTCCTTACTCAACATGGACATCCAGTGGCATATCACAGTGAAACACTTTCAGACACAGTCCGGAAGTACCCCACTTATGATAAAGAGATGTATTCCATTGTACAGGCCTGCCGACAATGGAAGCATTACATTTTGGGGAAGGAAACGGTCATCCACACAGACCACCGACCTCTGCAGTTCATACAGACCCAAGGGAAATTGCAGAATGATCGCCATCAGAAGTGGTCTACATACCTGCAACAGTTTCACTTGAATATCAAGTATAAAAAGGGCAGCACCAATAATGTTGCAGATTGCCTCAGTCGACCACCGATCATGGCGCTAACCACCGTGCTCAACTCTTGCGGGCACGAGACTTCTGATTGGCCACTTCTCTACAAAAGCGACCCAGAATTCGGCCACACATACCAGACACTCTTGGAGGGTCGGCAGGTTGCAGATTTTCACCTCCAGGATGCCCTATTATGCCACCTCGGTCACCTCTGTGTTCCTTCAAGCGAGCGTGCCAAGATGATTTGGGAAGCACACTACAGTCGGGCTGCTGGGCATTTCGGGGTCGAGAAAACAGTGGCAGTACTGCAAAACTATTTCTATTGGCCGAATCTTCGACAGGATGTTGGGAAGTACATCCGATCATGTACTGCCTGTGCCATTGCCAAACCGACCATTAAGAAGCAAGGCCTCTATACCCCGTTGCCTACCCCTAGTCGACCTTGGGAATCCATCTCCATGGATTACATGTCAGGCCTTCCTTCCACTAAGCATGGAAATGACTGTGTTTTTGTGGTCGTCGACAGGTTCTCAAAGATGGCCATTATGATGGCCTGCAAGAAGAATGTCACAGCAGAAGCCACTGCTAAACTCTTCTTTGAACGAGTGTGGGTGCACTTTGGGATCCCACAGTCTATCATCTCAGATCGGGACAGTCGGTTTCTCAGCACCTTTTGGTCCAGTCTCTGGTCAATGCTGGACACCAAACTCACGAAGTCCACAGCCTTCCATCCTCAAACTGATGGCCAGACAGAGGTTGTCAATAGGATGATTGTGCACATTCTGCGCATGTATAACTCAAAGCATCCACGCACATGGGACGAGAGCCTCCCCTACGTTCAGCACAGCTACAACCGAGCTCTTCACAGCTCCACTGGCCATAGCCCTTTTCAGGTGGGTTTGGGATTCCAGCCACTATGCCCCATTGATGTGGCCATGCCACTTGCAGCTACTCACATGAATTCAGCTCATGTCCAGTCCGAAACAGATAAGGCCACCAGCTTCATTGAGCGCATCCAACATATTCGCCAGCAGGTCCATGACATTCTTGAGAAATCAAATGCCAAGTACAAGCAGCGACATGATCAACATCGGGTGCCACACAAGTTTCAGGTGGGCGACAAAGTCTGGTTGCATTTGCAAAAGGAACGCCTTACTGGAGCCTATCGAAAATTGAGACCACTCCGATATGGTCCTTACACCATTACTAAGGCTATGGGAGACAATGCATTTGAGCTCAGCATTCCCCCATTCCTTGGCCCGCACCCAGTATTTAATGTGGACCGCCTTCGGCCATACTTTCCACCATTGCTAGACACATTCGACATTGCAGAACAGCTCAAACCCATAGAATTAAATCTAGATTGCATGGAACAAGCTGCAACTGATCGGATCATGGACACACAGATCAAGAACACTCGCCAACAGAATATCCAACTGTATCGAGTTGTCAAAGCGGGCCAACTCCTTCAGCAGGGCAAGTGGCTCACCAGGGAACAAGTTCAGCAGAAGTTTCCTCATCTCATGGAGAAGCTCAATCCTAAGGGGGGAGGAATGATCCAGGTGGATATTGGTGGCCACCTGCCAAGTCCACCTGGACCCCCACCATTGTCTTTCTCAGCATTTTCAGTTTCCTTAATTGTAGCACAACTTACTATTTTTAGCAGTTTTTCGGGTCCTGAACTTCTGGAGCCGTTTTGAGGCCCTAAACGACATTTTTTGGGAAATCTGGGGGCAACATGGGTCCATGGACCGATGTTTTCCTTCCCAAAGTGGTAGTGCTCGGATAGATCTTTCTAACGAGCTATTGTACGCGTCAAACGGAGATCGTATGCCAAAGTTACGACCCTGGGAAGTTGATGTACCAATTTACCCAAACGGGGCCCACAGTTTGGCGTTTCATCTCCTAGGGTTAGGTTTTGGAATGTCAAGGGTTTTCCATTGTTTCTCAACAATAAATAGGCCTTCGAGCCTCATTGTAACATAGTTCAGAGGCATGTAGCCATCACATCTCTTCTCAGAGATAAGCTACCATCGCCCTAGCTAGTTTATTTCCAATTTCTGTTTGTAAGCATATTTCAGTATTTTCCATTAATGAAATGAAGTATTATTTCCGCTGCATCTTTATGTATATGGTTATCTCTGTAATTTGTTGCGTTCCTGTTTAAATCCGGATCATTCTCGACCTCTATACAGATCAAGATCTTGTCCTGTGAGGTGGACTTACCTTGAGGATGAACCTTTTGATAAATATTTTGAAAGCTCTTCATTTGTGACCTCTTCAGAATCTGGGTTAACCCACATAGTTCAGGATCCAATATTCATTGAAAATTTGCGGCTTGAAGTTGTTCCTTCACATCTTGACATACATTTACAACACTCCATCCAATCTGAGCTTACCTCTGAAAGAACACCAAACCTTTCTGTGCTTACTATAGCTTCTCCAAGTTCACCATTAGCACCTCAGACTTCCAAACCTCAAGCTACCCCTTCCACTCCTCCATATACAACACACATTCCCATTGTTATACCTACTCCTCGAGTTGTTACATCTACTTCTACAATCATGGAAAACCGATATACTCCCCTAAACTTACCTGCCAATCCAGGGGCTATGCCCCAAGACTATCAAAGTAAAATCACTTCTGTACTAGCACTTACACAGCTCAACAAAATACCAAGAAAATGACCGACTATTTTGAAATATATGAGGTTGATGCTGATGATATTAGAATGAAAGTATTTGTTCAAAGTTTGACTAGAGATGTTAGAACATGGTTTAGAGCCCCCCTGCAAACAGTATCAATGACCCACAAGCTCTTTATCAAACCTTCTTGAACAGATGGGGAAAGAAGAAAGATCCTCTCCACATTTTATCAGAATATGAAAACCTAAGAAGAGGAACACAAGAAATTGTCCAAGATTACTGTACCAGATTCAATAATGTCTACAATGCTATTCCTGAAAATCTCAGTCCTCCTCTAGATTTGGGGTTGATTAAATTCCTGATGCATTTGATTCTGATATGGCATACCAACTTAGGGAAAGAGCTCGTAGAAACTTAGAAGAGATGCAAAGTATAGCTATCATCATTGAGGCCAACCTGATATCTAAACGATCTAAAGCCAGAGCTGAAAGGATGACACCTTTCAAAGAAGAACCTTCTACCGTTGAACAAAAATTAGATGCTATTATTAAAGGAATTGATAGACTTGGAGATAGAGTAGAAAAAATTGAGAGAAAATCCCCTTGGGATGGTCAACCAAGCAATATTGGGAGAAATCCAAATTTCAAGAAGAACCAAAACCCTAACACTGGAAAGACAGGGCCTGACCAAAATATTAGGCCCCCATTTCAAGAAAATGATGCTGAAGCCTCAACTTCTGATGAACCAACAGAAGAAGAATTTTCTAACACTCAACTTAATTTTATGGGACTCAACAATGAACAACAAGTTTTCTTGACCCAAGAGGATTAGGAAGCTCACATTCTTAAACAATTCCAAACTCAGTCAGGTGAATCATTTGACTTTAGGGAGGGATATGATATATCCATTTATGAAGTCCACAAACAATACAATCTGAGGAGCAAAAGAATAGATGTCCCTGAAACCAATAAACAGAAAGATACCAAGAAGCCTAACAAAGGTAAGATCAATACCCCCCCTGTACATATTCTTTCTAGAACAGGTCCTAACACTAATAACCCAATTGTTGAAGATGTGTCAGATAATCAACCACCTAACAGACAACCTTCCACTTCTATTCCTTCTAAAGGAAACGTAGAGGAGCCTCTAGAACTTGATTTGGAAACAACTTCAGCCCATAATCCCACTCGTGAAGAGGAGAGAAATGAAGAAAATCCAGCTGTTCGAAATACAAGAACTCAGACCGAAAAACCTTTTAATCTTGAGACAGAAGTAGGCAAACTAAAGATAGTTGTTCCATTATTAGAAGTAACTAAACATGATGTCTACAGAAGTCAAATTAGCAGATCACTCAAAATTTCTATGAACAAAGATTCAGTAAATGTTTTTGATGACTAGCCTAAATTGATATTTGGCCCTGGAGTAAACGGAAAAACAGTAGAGGGAGAAGTTCCTCCTTTCTATGTAATTTTAAACATACATGATAAAATACTTCATAATTCCATGTTTGATTCTGGTGTTTTTCATAACTTAATGCCTAAATATGTATTGGAGAGACTAGACGTTGACATCACCGGGCCATATAAAGACCTTTTCTCTTTTGATTCAAGTCAGATCAGATGTTTAGGTTTAGTCAAAAACTTATGTGTATCACTAGTCCAATATCCTACCAAAACCATCTTAACGGACATAGTAGTAGCTGATATTCCACCAAAGTATGGCATGTTATTGTCTAGATCTTGGGGTGGGGTGCAAAGCTTCAAGGATCTCTACAGTTAGACATGTCTTACGCTACCATTTCCGTGTTTGGTCAACCCAAGAAACTATACAAAGAAACCTTAATGAAGTATGTAGTAAGTAGTCAAGAGAAATCTCAAAATTTTCCTATCTACTTAGTACAGTCAGATATGGGTTCTTTTATCCTTTACAATGCTAAAATTGATCCCTCAGATCAGATAAAAGTTTTAGCAGATGAAACAGAAGAAATAGCAAATGAAAAGACTAGTGTTCGAATACAAGGAATTTCTGAAAATCATGAAACATCAGATAAACCAGAAGAAACTAAAAAACCAAATCTCCCTATTAAACATATCCCTAAAACTCCAGATACTAATTATGAACATGAAATCCTTTGGTACTTAGAATTTGATGGTTCTGTGAACAAATCAGGAGTAGGAGCAGGAGTCTGGGTGCACAATCTTGAAAACAATCATGCTGAAGGCCATGCCTACAGATTAAACTTTAGGTGCACTAATAATATGGCTGAATATGAAGCTCTATTGCTAGGTCTTAAACTGGTCAAGAAATTGGGAGCAACTTGAGTGTCAGTCTTGGGAGATTCTGTTTTAATCATTCAACAGATAAAATGGAAGTTCTTAACAAATGAACCCAGATTGAGAGAGTACAGAGGAATAGCTATAGAGATCCTCAATACATTTCTAGAAACTTAGCTTGCCAAAATCCTGAGAAAACATAACTTGCAAGCTCATAGCCTGGCAACGTTTGCCAGCACCTGTAAATTACCATTAGAACCAAATCATCAATTCACAGCTGAAATTAGACACAGGCTAGCCATACATGATAATGTAAAGAACTGGTAAGTGTTTGACAGTGATAATCAGATCAACAATTTTTTAACCCTAGAAGATGAATTTTCTAGCACTAACATAGATGTAGATATAGTTAGTGAGTTTGATCCAACAAATCAGATAGAAACAGACATTTCAGCAGAAAATGCAACTCAAATGATTCATCCAACGAAATTTACCAAAAGGAAATACAGGCTCTTAAAGAAATAGACATTGATAAGATTATTGAAGGAGAATTTGAAGTTATCAATTTGAAAGACAATCATTTGCCCAAAGGATTAACTCCTTTGGAAGATCTCTTTGATTTCAATGATATTCCAAAGAAACCCAAGATGGAACCTCTAAAAGCAGACATTGAAGACTATAACATAGGAACTGAAGAAAAGCCAAAATGGTAAAATTATCCAAATCTTTGCCCCGTGATCAAAAACTTAAGTATGTTGAACTAATCAAAGAATTCCAGGATGTTTTTGCCTAGAGGTATGAAGACCTAAAGTCTTATGACACCTCTATAATTCAACATACAATACCCCTCAAGGAAAATAAAAAATCATTCAAACAAAAGCTTAGAAGAATTAACCCTGTACTACTTCCTTTAATTGAAAAAGAAATCAAACGAATGCATGATGCAGGGATAATTGCTCCAATCAGAATTTCAGAGTGGGTGTCTAATTTAGTGCCTACAAGGAAGAAAACAGGAGAAATCAGATTATTTGTTGACTTAATAAATGTAAAAAAGGTTTCTTTGAAAGACAATTACCCTTTACCTAAGATGGATCATATTTTACAAAGGGTAGTAGGTGCTTCTAGGATTTCACTTTTGGATGGGTTTTTAGGTTATAATCAGATTCTGGTTCATCGTGATGACCAAGAAAAGACCACATTTACAACACCATGGGGTACATTCAAATATGTTGAAATGCCATTCGGACTTAAGAATGCAATGGAAACCTTTCAACGAGCAATGGACATAGCTTTTGCAAAAGAAATTCATGATTTTCTGGTTATATATCTAGATGACCTGACTGTATTTGCCAAATCAGATCAACAACATTTAGATCATCTCAAACAAGTGTTTTTAAAATGTAGAAAGTATGGTATTTCATTAAATCCTAAAAAGTCTTTGTTTGGTCTAGAAGAAGGCAAATTGTTAGGCCATATCATCTCCAAATATGGCATCATAATTGATCCTGCTAGAATAGAAGCTATTCCATAAATACCCCACCCCAGAAATGTCAAAGAACTTCAAGCTTTCCTAGGAAAGATTAACCTTTTAAGAAGATTCATCTCTAATTTGGCTAGATTAATTAGATTGCAGAACAATATGTTAAAAAATGATTCAAAGGTTAAATGGACAGTAGAAGCCAGACAAGCATTTGAAGAAATTAAAATGGCTTTGACCAGAACACCAGTCCTTACAAGTCCAAAGTTCGATAGAGACTTCATAATTTTTTCATTTGCATCAGAACACACTATAGCAGTTGTTTTACTACAAGAATATAGTCCAGGATGTGAAAAACCCATAGCCTATTTTAGTAAATCACTTAGAGATGCAACTCTAAATTACAAAATCATGGAGAAGCAGGCTATTGCACTTGTGAAAGCTATTAAAGACTTCAGAGTCTATATGTTGTACTCCCATGTAATAGCCTATGTTCCAAATGTTGTTGTAAAATACATCCTGACTCAGGATGGAATTGAAGGCAAACGAGGTAAATGGATAGCTAATATATTGGAGTATGATATTGAGATAAAACCTACAAAGCTTATAAAAGGACAGGGATTGGCTAAACTCATGACTAAAACAAACTTTCAAGCTCTGGATATTAATGAACTGGATAACGAACAGGAGATGGTGACTCCACAAATCAGCCAGGCCTTCTTAGAATCACCTTGGTATGTTGATATAACTCATGTATTATTAAACCTGCAAGCTCCTCCGGGGTTATCCAGAACAAAGAAAAGGATTTTAAATATGAAAGCTTCAAAATTCTGTATTTTAGATAATGCTCTCTTTTGGAAAAATCATGAAGGTATTCTATTGAATTGTTTAATAAAAGAAGAAGCTGACAAGGTTCTCAAAGAATTTCATGCAGGTGACTGTGGTGGACACCTTTACTAGAAATCAACTGCAAACAAAATCCTAAGGGTTGGATTTTATTGGCCAAACTTGTTCGCTGATGTAAAGAAGTTTGTCACTACTTACCACAAATGCCAAATTTTTGAAGGCAAAAGTTAACTGTTACCCTTACCCTTGAGACCAATTTCCACTGAAAAGCACTTTCAACAATAGGGTTTGGACTTCATTGGAGAAATACACCCTCCCTCTTTTGGCCAACATAAATGGATCCTCACTGCCACAAACTATTTCACCAAATGGATAGAAGCCATTCCTTCAAGACAAGCCAATGATACAGTGATTATAGGATTCTTAGAAACCAACATATTGTCTAGGTTTGGCTGTCCTGAAAAGATCATAACTGATAATGTTGTTGCCTTCAAGTCCAAGAAAATGATAAACTTTTGTAACAAATACCATATCACTTTAGGCCATTCCACAACCTATTACCCTCAAGGTAATGGTCTAGCTAAGTCTTCCAATAAAATCTTGATTAATATTATTAAGAAATTGTTGGAAGAGAAGAAGAAAAACTAGCACAAGAAACTTATAAATGCACTATGGGCAAACAGACTTACTACAAAGAGATCTATTGGAACTAGCCCTTATGAGTTAGTTTATGGCATGGAGGCTGTATTTCCTTCATCTTTAGGAGTTCCTGTAATGAAATTACTGCAAGAATCTCAGGTGGAACCCAATGAAATTCAAAGGAGAATAAATTAGACCATCCATTTGCAGCAGACCAGAGAGGAAGTGCACCAAAGATCCCAAGTGTTATAAGAAAAACTCAAGGAAATATTTGATAAAGGGACCAAAGCATAAGACTTCTACCTTGGAGAAAAAGTTCTAAGATGGGATTCCAGGAGAGAAGACAAAGGAAAACATGGGAATTTTGACTTCCCGTTGAAAGGGCCATTTATCATCCAGGCATTGCAAGGGAGCAATAGTTACTTTCTGAAGAGCCTAGATGGTACAAAAACAGAGGAAGGACCAGTGAATGGTCGAATGCTGAAACATTACTTTGATCCAGTTTTTTAATGTATTTTGACTCTAACATGTACATATTATATCCTTAATAATATCAAAGTTTGGATTGGATAGTAACTTGCTACAGTTGAAGCCCGAAGAGAAGGCACTAAGCTTCACAAGTCTGCTGTCATATATACATTAAAGCAACCAACAAAAGGAGATTTCAGAGCATAGTCTAAGTTATTCAGAATGCCATCTGACCTGCTGTTCTTAAGTTTCCACCAGGAAAATCTATCCCCAAGTGGAGCCACTATTATACTCCTATACCAATAGGTGTCGTATTTCATGATTGACTTGATGAGCTCTGTAATATATTCGTCCCTTTCCTTGTTGCAAAGGTTTTCCATATTATCAAAAAATCAAAAAAATATAAAATATAAAAAAATGTAAAGAGGGTATACCCTAAAAGAAAAATCAAAGGGTAAAAAGAACAAAATGGTCAAAAAAGTGAAAGAAATGAACCCCAAACAAAGAAAGACCAGGAAAGTGTGCAACTCCAAAATGCCACTACTTTTTCGTTTTCTGTAATGAGCATTGTGTGTAGCTTGTTAATTTATGCTACAATTGATGAAGAGACAAACAACTTAATCTTGGCTAGTTCATATTTGAATTTCCTATTTTAGAGATACAGAATAAAATCTGACCAAACTGTTTAATCTTGGCAGATAAGTAGATAGGTAGAGTAAATAAAAAGGGGCTCAATAGTTAAATATGATCCCTTGGATGTAATAAGTGCAGACTTAGGTAGGCTTACCATGAAAAGAAAAGGAAATTTGAAAAGGGTTTGCGAATCTAAGTGCACTTGAATAAAGAAGAAAAAATGCTAGGCCAAAGTAGGCAAGCTAGGTAGATGGTGTTGCAGAATGATACTTGTGATAGATTTTTCCTCTAAATGTGTTAATCTTTATCTCTATCAAAAGTGCAAGGAAGATATTATACTTGATGCAGCTCAAGCGAGGCAAGGTTACATAACTAACTCCCCTTCATACTTTTTACTAATCATTCACTAACTCCCCCTAAAGTATTAAGATCTGTGCTTAATATCACTCATAAAACTCTCATTCCATTTCATAAAGATTGCCTAAGTAAAACCCTATTTTACTTAGGAAAATGGCCACATTTCTCATATAAACCCTCTTTTTCCCCTTCAAAGCCTAAGTTTAAATATATATGCAAAAAGTTTTAACTTAGTGTTCAATTCATTTTCATATTAATTTTTAACATTTATTATATATAAATCCCTTACAATATACCCTTCCCCACATTATGTATAAAACCCCGATACTTAATATATTCCCACCCCTAGTTGAAATATAACCATAAATGCCGTTTAATGGGATTAAAATATTTTTCTGAAGTCTGTTAATAATCGTCCCTCGCTGTGCAATAACGTGATTAATTAACCATCTGGGTTAATTAACAAACAACCCTGACCATCAGAATTCACCCTGATACGATTAAAATTAGTTATAAATACGTCAGGCCTGCATACATTAAACCCCCACCATGTCCTCTTCCCGTTCGCTGTTTGATCAGACCCTTCTCATCCGACTGTGGAAAATGATATCACGACCCCCCTTTTGACCACATGTTAACTCGCGATCGCTGGCGGTTTTTCGGCCCATACCTCTGCCACGCGTCGCCCATCCGGTATGCTCGCTAATCCTCTGTCCAATACCACCTGACCCCAAAAGCAGTGTGAGAAAAATTCTTACCACCTTTCGCTGACATCACCTGCCACATCATCCACCCTTCGCCGACGTCATCCACCTGATAAACGCCAAAAACTCATGCAAACTATTGTTTTGCTGAATAAAATGAATAAAACGCCTTTTTTTGTTACTGTTCGCTGTGTTCAATATTTCCAGGAAAAACAACGACCGAGGCCAGCAGTCCAGTTTCAAACCGGTGCCCGACTAGAAGAGCTACACCACGAGCTCCAAGTTTCCATTTCAACCTATCAATGTACTGTTTCCTTCTTCAACATACAAGGCCCGAATTCCAGTTTTAAAATACAAAGAAACTAAAGAAAACCCCTTGTAACCCTGAAAGGTTGCACCCCTCAACATTTCTCATGGAAAATATGTTGGAAATATTATTAAAATTTCACCCCTGGGTAAAAGTTAAATTTTGAGCTATTTATCAGATAGAGTTATCTACCAGACAGAGATGAACAGGGTAAATAGTTGAAGAGTATCAGAGCAGTTAAGGAGTATCAGTAAGAATAGGGCAGCCAGCACAGAGTTACCGAAGAAGACAGCTGCTAGCCGAATTATAGGGCCTGCCTCCAGCACATTCAAAAAAAAAAAGGACCAGCACAACATCATTTTATCTTTTCCCTATTTTCAAAGCTATTTGTTTCTATTTACTTATGAAACTACTTTTAGTCATCCTAGATATTATCTCACTTTGTTATGAGATATTTGTTGTATAATTTTCTGAATAAATACCCCCTAAATTGGAGTATTGTGGGTGGATTCCTAGACTCTGCTGCACTTTTGATTGTTTGGAATAAAGAACTATTGGAATCAACTATTGCATGGCCTATTGGATGAAGAATTGAAGCATAGGACTTCTCACAAACTTCTTGAATCAGCCATCGGATCAATAAGTCCTCTATATCTTGTGTTTTATAGTTTTCTTGTTTATTACATCATCTGTGTTTCATAATCTGAATGATAAATAAAAGATTAATTTCAGAATATGCTTGATTGCACTCTGTTTTTAGTCATTATTGTTCTCTGTGTTTTCTTCAGAATTAGGATAAGTAGTGAAATCTTAATTGCTCCTGTTTCCTAATTCTTTCACGTTGATTATTTGTTAAAGAATACTTCACTGCTCCTTATCAGTAATCATCCAATTTCCCTTTTTAAATAGGTTGAAGGATTTATTAACTTCCCTTCACCCCATTTGAGCCCATTCCATCTATTTCAAGTCTTTATTTGTTCCCTGTTTGACTACCTTGCTCTGTGAAACCATCCTCTGTTAAGAAACCCAATCGAGAAAGCCATCTTCTTTGACTCCATTAGCCCAATGGACTGAACTACTCTGTTTTACCTCTCCGCTCTATTGAATCTCACCACCCAAACTCAAACAAAACTCTTGAACTTCATAACAATCCTAATACCTTTATAAAACAAAGCTAAATCATAAAGAGAGAGCCCTCTCTGGATACAGATTGGCTAGATTCTATATCTAAAATATTGATATGTGGTTACCTCAGCCTCCTTTCCCTTTCTTACAACTTTTGGGAAAACCTGATTGATAACATCAATGGCGACTCCACTGGGGAACTGAATAATTTGTTTGTTACTACTATTTTCTATATAAGCTACAGAAGGAGCCTGAAGCTAGGCAGGTAGCCTTTGAAATGCTTTTGCTTTCCAATTGCAGAAGTAAACGAATGTGACTTCAGTCTATCTCTGGTCTAGCTTATAGATTGGATAGTTGGTTTCAAATACTTGATTAGTTCCTCTTTTCAAACAAGTCTTTAAGAATATTCAAAATTCCCACACCTAAGACTTCTAAGAAGAGATTGTTAAAGTTGTATTGTCGAACCTATTTCAAGAAAAACAAAAAATACACCTAGAAACTTGGCTTCAGAAAGGACTCATTACACTAGATCAACGCCTGATCCAAATCCACCACATGTGTTTGAAAATCCTAATCTGATTCCTAGGATTCTTAGAAGACAAGAGAGCCAAGAAAATTCTGTTAGTTCTTGACCTCTATACAGATCAAGATCCTATCCTGTGAGGTGGACCTACCTTGAGGACAAACCTTTTGATGAATATTTTGAAATCTTTTCATTTGTGACCTTTTCATAATCTAGGTTAACCCACACAGTTCAAGATCCAATATTCATTGAAAATTTGTAGCTTGAAGTTGTTACTTCACATCTTAACAGACATTTGCAACACTCCATCCAATCTGAGATTACCTCTGAAAGAACACCAAACCTTTCTGTGATTAATATAGCTTCTCCAAGTTCACCATCATCACCTCAGACTTCCCAACCTCAAGCTACCTCTTCCACTCCTCCATCTACAACACACATTCCCATTGTTATCCCTACTCCTCGAGTTGTTACATCTACTTCTGCAACCATGGCAAATCGATATACTCCCCTAAACTTACCTGCCAATCCAGGGGCTATGCCCCAAGACTATCAAATTAAAATCACTTATGTACTAACACTTACATAGCTCAACAACGTATCAAGAAAATGACCGACTATTTTGAAATATATGAGGCCGATGCTGATGATGTTAGAATGAAAGTATTTGTTCAAAGTTTCACTGGAGATGTTAGAACATGGTTTAGAGGCCCCCCTGTAAACAGTATCAATGACCCACAAGCTCTTTATCAGACACTCTTGAACAGATGGGAAATGAAGAAAGATCCTCTCCACATTTTATTAGAATATGAAAACCTAAGAAGAGGCACACAAGAAACTGTCGAAGATTACTGTACCAGATTCAATAATGTCTACAATGTTATTCCTCAAAATCTCAGACCTCCTCCAGATTTGCCCTTGATCAAATTTACTGATGCATTTGATTCTGATATGGCATACCAACTTAGGGAAAGAGCTCCTTGAAACTTAGAAGAGATGCAAAGTATAGCTGTCAACGTTGAGGCCAACCTGATATCTAAACGATCTAGAGCCAAAGCTAAAAGGAGGACACCTTTCAAAGAAGAACCGTCTGTCTTTGAACATAAATTAGATGCTATTATTAAAGGAATGGATAGACTTGGAGATATATTAGAAACAATCGAGAGAAAATCCCCTTGGGATGGTCAACCAAGCAATACTCAGAGAAATACAAATTTCAGGAAGAACCAAAACCCTAACACTGGAAAGACAGGGCTTGACCAAAATATCAGGCCCCCATTTCAAGAAAATTATGCTGAAGCCTCAACTTCTGATGAACCAATAGAAGAAGAATTTTCTAACACTCAAATTAATTTGATGGGACTCAACAATGAACAAAAAGTTTTCTTGACCCAAGAGGATCAGGAAGCTCACATTCTTAAACAATTCCAAACTCAGTCAGGTGAATCATTTGACTTTAGGGAGGGATATGATACAGCCATTTATGAAGTCCACAAACAATACAATTTGAGGAGAGGAAGAATAGATGTCCCGGAAACCAATAAACATAAAGATACCAAGAAGCCTAACAAAGGTAAGATCAATACTCCCTTCTACATATTCTTTCTAGAACAGGTGATAACCCTAATAACCCAATTGTTGAAGATGTGTCAGACAATCAACCACCTAACAGACAACCTTCCACTTCTATTCCTTCTAAAGGAAATGTATAGGAGCCTCTAGAACTTAATTTGGAAACAACTTCAACCCATAATCCCACTCCTGAAGAGGAGAGAAATGAAGAAAATCCAGCTGTCTGAAATACAGGAACTCAAACCGAAAAACATTTTAATATTTAGACATAAGTAGGTAAACTAAAGATAGTTGTTCCATTATCACAATTAGCTAAACATGATGTCTATAGAAGTCAAATCAGCAGATCACTCAAAATTTCTATGAACGAGGATTCAGTAAATGTTTTTGATGACCAGCCCGAATTGATATTTGGCCCTAGAGTAAATGGGAAAACAGTAGAGGGAGAAGTTCCTCCTTTCTATGTAAGTTTAAACATACATGATAAAATACTTCATAATGCCATGTTTGATTCTGGTGCTTCTCATAACTTAATGCCTAAATCTATAATGGAGAGACTAGACCTTGACATCACCAGGCCATATAAAGACCTCTTCTCTTTTGATTCAAGTCAGGTCAGATGTTTAGGTTTAATCAAAGACTTATGTGTATCACTAGTCCAATATCCTTCCAAAACCATCTTAATGGACATAGTAGTAGCTGATATTCCACCAAAGTATGGCATGTTATTATCTAGATCTTGGGGTGCAAAGCTTCAAGGATCTCTATAGTTAGACATGTCTTACGCTACCATTTTAGTGTTTGGTCAACCCAAGAAACTATACAGGGAAACCTTAATGATGTAGTAAGTAGTCAGAAACCTTAAAATTTCCCTATCTACTCAATATGGTCAGATATGGATTCTTTTATCCTTTACAATGCTGAAATTCATCCCCCACATGAAATAAAAGTTTTAGTAGATGAAACAGAGGAAATAGCAAATGAAAAGTCTAGTGTTCAAATACAAGAAATTTCTGAAAACCATGAAACATCAGATAAACTAGAAGAAACTAAAAAACCAGATCTCCCTATTAAACAGATCGCTGAAACTCCAGATACTAATTATGAGCATGAAATCCTTTGGTAAATAGAATTTGATGGTTCTGTGGAGAAATCAGGAGCAGGAACAGGAGTCTGGGTGCACAACCTTGAAAACAATCATGCTAAAGGCCATGCCTATAGATTAAACTTTAGGTGCACTAATAATATGGCTAAATATGAAGCTCTATTGCTAGGTATTACACTGGTCAAGAAATTGGGAGCAACTAGAGTGTCAGCCTTGGGAGATTCTGATTTAATCATTCAACAAATAAAATGGAAATTCTTAACAAATGATCCCAAATTAAGAGAGTACAGAGGAATAGCTATAGAGATCCTCAATACATTTCTAGAAACTCAGCTTGCCAAAATCCTGAGAAAACATAACTTGCAAGCTCATAGCCTGGCAACGTTTGCCAGCACCTATAAATTACCATTTGAACCAAATCATCAATTCATAGTTGAAATTAGACACAGGCCAGCCATACATGATAATGTAAAGAACTGGCAAGTGTTTGACAGTGATAATCAGATCAACAATTTCTTAACCCTAGAAGAAGAAATTTCTAGCACTAACATAGATGTAGATACAATTAGTGCATTTGATCCAACAAATTAGATAGAAACAGACATTTCAGCAGAAAATGAAACTCAAATACTTCGTCCAACAAAATTTACCAAAAAGGAAATACAGGATCTTAAAGAAATAGACATTGATGACATTATTGAAGGAGAATCTGAAGTTATCAATTTGAAAGACAATCATTTTCCCAAAGGATTAACTCCTGTGGAAGATCTCCTTGATTTCAATGATATTCCAAAGAAACCCAAGATGGAACCTCTAAAAGCAGACATTGAAGACTATAACATAGGAGCTGAAGAAAAGCCAAAAATGGTAAAATTATCCAAATCTTTGCCCCTTGATAAAAAACTTAAGTATTTTGAACTAATCAAAGAATTCCAGGATGTTTTTGCTTGGAGCTATGAAGACCTGAAGTCTTATGACACCTTTGTAATTCAACATACAATACCCCTCAAGGAAAATAAAAATCCATTCAAACTAAAGCTCAGAAGAATTAACCCTGTACTGCTTCCTTTAATTGAAAAAGAAATCAAACAAATGCATGATGCAGGGATAATTGCTCCAATCAGATTTTCAGAGTGGGTGTCTAATTTAGTGCCTACAAGGAAGAAAATAGGAGAAATTAGATTATGTGTTGACTTAAGAAATGTAAACAAGGTTTCTTTGAAAGACAATTACCCTTTACCTAAGATGGATCATATTTTACAAAGGATAGTAGGTGCTTCTAGGATTTCACTTTTGGATGGGTTTTCAGGTTATAATCAGATTCTGGTTCATCCTAATGACCAAGAAAAGACTGCATTTACAACACCATGGGGTACATTCAAATATGTTGAAATGCCATTCGGACTTAAGAATGCAATGGAAACCTTTCAACGAGCAATGGACATAGCTTTTGCAAAAGAAATTCATGATTTTCTAGTTATATATCTAGATGACCTAACTGTATTTTCCAAATCAGTTTAGCAACATTTAGATCATCTCAAAAAAGTGTTTTTAAAATGCAGAAAGTATGGTATTTCATTAAATCCTAAAAAGTCTTTGTTTGGTTTAGAAGAAGGCAAACTGTTAGGCCATATCATCTCCAAAGATGGCATCAGAATTGATCCTGCTAGAATAGAAGCTATTCTGCAAATACCCCACCCCAGAAATGTCAAAGAACTTCAAGCTTTCATAGGAAAGATTAACTTTTTAAGAACATTCATATGTAATTTGGATGAATTAATTAGATTGCTGAACAATATGTTAAAAATGATTCAAAGGTTAAATGGACAGTAGAAGCTGAACAAGCATTTGAAGAAATTAAAATGGCTTTGACCAGAACACCAGTCCTTACAAGTCCAAAGTTTGATAGAGACTTCATAATTTTTTCATTTGCATCAGAACACACTATAGTAGCTATTTTACTGCAAAAAGATGGTCAAGGATGTGAAAAACCCATAGCCTTTTTCAGTAAAGCACTTAAAGATGCACCTCTAAATTACAAAATCATGGAAAAATAGGCTTTTGCACTTGTGAAAGCTATTAAAGACTTCAGAGTCTATATATTGTACTCCCATGTAATAGCCTATGTACCAAATGTTGTTGTCAAAGACATCTTGACTCAGGATGGAATTAAAGGAAAATGAGGTAAATGGATAGCTAATATATTGGAGTATGATATTGAGATAAAACCTACAAAGCTTATAAAAGGACAGGGATTGGCTAAACTCATGACTGAAACAAACTTTCAAGCCCTGGATATTAATGAACTGGATAATGAACAGGAGATGGTGACTCCACAAATCAACCAGGCCTTCTCATAATCACCTTGGTATGCTGATATAACTCAAGTATTATTAAACCTGTAGGCTCCTCTAGAGTTATCCAGAACAAATAAAAGGTTTTTAAATATGAAAGCTTCAAAATTCTGTATTTTAGATAATGCTCTCTTCTCGAAAAATCATGAAGGTATTCTATTGAATTGTTTAATTAAAGAAGAAGCTAACAAGGTTCTCAAATAATTTCATGCAGGGGACTGCGGTGGACACCTTTACTGGAATCAACTGCAGACAAAATCCTAAGGGCTGGATTTTATTGGCCAAACTTATTCGCTGATGTAAAGAGGTTTGTCACTGCTTGCCACAAATGCCAAATTTTTGAAGGAAAAAGGAAACTGTTACCCTTACCCTTGAGACCAATTTCCACTGAAAAGGCTTTTCAACAATGGGGTTTGGACTTCATTGAATAAATACACCCTCCCTCTTCTGGTCAACATAAATGGATCCTCACTGCCACAGACTATTTCACCAAATGGATAGAAGCCATTCCTTTTAGACAAGCCAATGATACAGTGATTATACGATTGTCAAAAACCAACATATTGTCTAGGTTTGGCTGTCCTGAAAAGATCATAACTGATAATGTTGTTGCCTTCAAGTCCAAGAAAATGATAAATTTCTGTAACAAATACCATATCACTTTAGGCCATTCCATAGCCTATTACCCTCAAGGTAATGTTCTAGTTGAGTCTTCCAATAAAAGCTTGATCAATATTATTAAGAAATTGATGGAAGAGAACAAGAAAAACTGGCACAAGAAACTTATAAGTGCACTATGGGCAGACAGACTTACTACAAAAAGATCTATTGGAACTATCCCTTATGAGTTAGTTTATGGCATGGAGGTTGTATTTCCTTCATCTTTAGGAGTTCCTGTAATGAAATTACTGTAAGAAGCTAAGGTGGAACCCAATGACATTCAAAGGAGAATAAATCAGACCATCCATTTGCAGCAGACCAGAGAGGAAGTGCACCAAAGATCCCAAGTGTTACAAGAAAAACTCATGAAAATATATGATGAAAGGACCAAAGCAGAAGACTTCTACCTTGGAGACAAAATTTTGAGATGGGATTCCAGGAGAGAAGATAAAGGAAAACATGGGAAGTTTGAATTCGTGTGGGAGGGGCCATTTATCATCTACGCATTGCAAGGGAATAATACTTATTTTCTGAAGAACCTGGATGGTACAGAAACAGAAGAAGGACTAGTGAATGGTCGAATTCTGAAACATTACTTTGATGTTTTTTAATGTATTCTGACTCTAACATATACATACCATATCCTTAATAATGTCAAAGTTTGGATTGGATAGTAACTTGCTGCAGTTGAAGCCCGAAGAGAAGGCCTTAAGCTTCACAAGTGTGCTGTCATATATACAATAAAGCAACCAACAAAAGGAGATTTCAGAGCATAGTCTAAGTTATTCAGAAGGCCATCTGACCTGCTATTCTTGACATTCCACCAGGAAAAGCCATCCCCAAGTGGAGCCGCTGTTATACTCTTATACCAATAGGTGTCATATTTCATAATTAACTTGATGAGCTCTGTAATATGTTCATCCCTTTCCTTGTTGCAAAGGTTTTCCATATTATAAAAAAATCAAAGAAATATAAAAATATAAAAAATGTAAAGAGGGTATACCCTAAAAGAAAAATCAAAGGGTAAAAAGAACAAAATGGTCAAAAAAGTGAAAGAAATGAACCCCAAATAAAGAAAGACCAGGAAAGTGTGCAAGTCCAAAATGTCACTACTTTTTCTTTTTCTATAATAAGCATTGTGTGCAGCTTGTTAATTTATGCCACAATTGATGAAGAGCCAAACAGCTTAATCTTGGCTAGTTCATATTTGAATTTCCTGTTTTAGAGATAGAGAATAAAATCTGACCAAATTGTTTAATCTTGGCAAATAAGTAGATAGGTAGAGTAAATAAAAAGGGCCTCAACAGCTAAATCTGAGCCCTTGGATGTAATAAGTGGAGAGTTAGGTAGGCTTACCATGAAAAGAAAAGGAAAGTTGAAAAGGGTTTGCCAGTCCAAGTGCACCCGAATAAAGAAGAGAAAATGCTAGGCCAAAGTAGGCAGGGTAGGTAGATGGTGTTGCAGAATGATACTTGTGATAGATTATGTCTTTACATGTGTTAATATTTATCTCTATCACAAGTGCAAGGCAGATATTATACTTGATGTAGCTCAAGTGAGGCAAGGTTACATAAATAACTCCCCTTCATACTTTTCCCTAATCATTCACTAAATCCCCCTAAAATATTTAGATCTGTTCTTAATCTCACTCATAAACCACTCATTCCATTTCATAAAGATTTCCTAAGTAAAACCCTATTTTACTTAGGAAAATGGCCACCTTTCTCATATAAACCCCCTTTTTACCCTTCAAAGCCTAAGTTTAAATATATATGCAAAAGGTTTTAACTTAGCGTTCAATTCATTTTCATATTAATTTTTAACATTTATTATATATCAAACCCTTACAATATACCCTTCCCTGCATTATGTATAAAACCCCGATATTTAATATATTCCCACCCCTGGTTGAAATATAACCACAAACGCCATTTAACAGGATTAAAAGATTTTTCTGAAGTCTATTAATAACCGTCCCCTGCTGCGTGATAACGTGATTAATTAACCATCTGTGTTAATTAACAAACAACCCCGACCATCAGAATTCACCCCGATACGATTAAAATCAGTTATAGATACGCCGGGCCCACATACATTAAACCCCCGCCATATCCTCTACCTGTTTGCCGTTCGATCAGACCGTTCTCATCCGATGGTGGAAAACGATATCGTGACCCCCCTTTTGACCACGCGTTAACTTGAAATATCCGGCAGTTTTTCCACCCATACCTCTGCCACGCGTCGCCCATCCGGTATGCTCGCTCGCCCTCTGTCCAATTCCACCTGACCCAAAAAGCGGTGCAAGAAAACCGCTTACCACCTTCCGCTAATTTCACCCACCACATCATCCACCCTCCACTGACATCATCCGCCCGATAAATGCCAAAAACTCCCGCCAATTGTTGTTTTGCTGAATAAAATGAATAAAATGCCATTTTTGTTGTTATTCGCTACATCCAGTATTTTCAAGCAGAAACAACGACCGAGGCCAGTAGTCCAGTTTAAAACTTGCACCTGACTAGAAGAGCTGCACCACGAGCTCTGAGTTTCCATTTCAACCTGTCAATGTACCATTTCCTTCTTCAACGTAGAAGGCCCGAATTTTGGTTTGAAAATACAAGGAAACTAAAGAAAACCCCTTGTAACCATGAAAGGTTGCACCCCACAACATTCCTCATGGAAAATATGTTGGAAATATTGTTAAAATTTCACCCCTTGGTAAAAGTTAAATGTTGAGCTACTTATCAGACAGAGCTATCTACCAGACAGAGATGAACAGGGTAAATAGTCAAAGAGTATCAGTAAGAATAGGGCAGCCAACATAGAGTTACCTAAGAAGATAGCTGCCAACCGAGTTATAGGTCCTGCCTCCAACACATTCAACAAAAAAAGGACCAGCACAACATCAATTTATCTTTTCCCTATTTTCAAAGCTAGTTGTTTCTATTTACTTGTGAAACTATTTTTAGTCATCCTAGATATTATCTCACTCTGTTATGAGATATTTGTTGTATAATTTTCTGAATAAATACCCCCCCAATTGGAGTATTATGGGTGGATTCCTAGACTCTGCTGTAATATTGATTTTTTTGAATAACGATTTGATGGAATCAACTGTTGCATGGCCTATTGGATGAAGAATTGAAGTAGAGGACTTGTCACAGACTTCTTGAATCAACCACTGGATCAATAAGTCCTCTATATCTTGTGTTTTAAAGTTTTCTTGTTTATTACATCATCTGTGTTTCATAATATGAATGGTAAAGAAAAGATTAATTTCAGAATATGCTTGATTGCACTCTGTTTTCAGTCATTATTGTTCTCTGTGTTTTCTTCAGAATTAGGATAAGCAGTTAAATCTTAATTGCTCCTATTTCCTAATTCTTTCACGTTGATTATTTGTTAAAAAATACTTCACTGCTCCTTATCAATAATCATCCAATTTCCCTTTTTAAATAGGTTGAAGGATTTCTTAACTACCCTTCACCCCATTTGAGCCCATTCCATCTGTTTCAAATCTTTATTTGTTCCCTGTTTGACTACCTTGTTCTGTAAAACCATCCTCTATTAAGAAACCCAATCCAAAAAGCCATCTTCTTTGACTCCATTAGCCCAATGGACTGAACTACTATGTTTTACCTCTATGCTCTATTGAATCTCACCACCCAAACTCAAACAAAACTCTTGAACTTCATAACTAGCCTAATACCTTTAAAAAAAAGCTAAATCATAAAGAGAGAGCCCTCTCTGGATACACATTGGCTAGATTCTGTATCTAAAAGATTGGTCTGTGGTTACCTCGGTCTCCTTTCCCTTTCTTACAACTTTTGGGAAAACCTGAGTGATAATAGGATGAAATGGACTTTAGAAGATTCATCAAAGTATCTTTAACAAAGTGGATCATAGAATTTCCCCGAAAGCAGAGATAGATTTTATTAGAGTTGAGAATTATTTTGGTGAAGAGTGGTTTACCTACATCCGGGTCTATGGTATTCTAGATAATCCATGTTTTTTTCCCCTGGATATTCCCGATAAACTACTAGCTTGTGAAATAGCCTACCGAACAATAGTAGTGGAATTTGTAAAGTTCTCAAAGAATCCAATAAGAAAGTATGGCTGCCTTTCCTTTCCATTGTGGTATGTTCACATTATATAATTTCAAATGTGCAACTATTGAGGTAAATCTATTTTAGAGTTTAAGTTTCCTACTATTGCTAATAGGTAGTATGATCCTCAAGGAACTCCTAAAAAGGTTACTGCTCAATCATGTGTAAGTAAATTCTCTCACAAACCTTATCAGTTTGATGATGTTTTTGAAAAAGTTTCCACCTATGCCATAGTTTCCAAACATATTTTAGAGAATTTAGCTCCAGAGGAAATTAATTAGTTTACCTAATACAGGGAAGCAAGGTTATCCTATTTACCCTCGGATTTGTTTAAACTTCCACAGGAAAGCACAGTTCGTGAAGAGGTTAAAGTTATTTCTTTTAAACAGACTATAGATGTCCCTGATCCAAAAGATACATGGGATTCTTATTCTACCCAGATTGAGGGACAACTCCCAAGCTCTAAGCTTGAGGATATTTGGGAACAATGTAGCTAGGCTCTAAAAGGAAATAAACCATAGATTTTGAAGACTCCGTCAGAGGATAATATCTTAGACATTTCCAAGACTGCAAAAAAATCCTCTCTTACTATTGGGGCTTCTAATAGTCCTTAGAGGTTGAAGATGTAGAGATTATAATAGTATTTCTGACCTTCGAGGTCATCTTAAGGGTCAAAGTGATCCTCTTTTCGACATATTCTACAGTTCCCAACATAAGTTCATGGTCAAAAGACAAAGAAAGAGACAAAATATTGATCAATCCCATACCTTATTCCTTAGAAACATTACTTTTGAGGTATTATGGAAAGGTTCACATACTACCCCTACAGAGGAACTTGGCAGACTCACATAGTTCACTGGAGATTGTGCTTCTACCACTATCGAAAAAGCTACCAAGATTCCACATCTTCTAAAGGAAAATGATAACAGGATAATGCAATTGGAAGAAGGCCTTGAGAATGAGAAGCAAATGATTTCTCAACAATGCCAAGGAAAACTTATAGAGCTTCAAAACGATTTCAATGCCCTTAAATTTTAGTATGAATCTGATTTAAAGGCCCGAGATGCCTAGAGAGTGCATCTGCCACCACATTTTGCTTCCCTTTTTTGTAGATGATTTCAAAGACATAACCCAACATCTTTGTGACCCACTTTTGTTGCTCTTCAGAGGATAATCTTTGTTCTAAAATGTATTTAAGGCTATCATGATCCGTTTTTACCTTGAAGTGTCTTCCCATTAGGTAGGGTCGCCATTTCTTAAGTGCATGGAGTATTGCCAACATTTCCTTCTCATAAATAGCTTTGCTTAAAAACTTTCCCTTGATTGGACGACTTTCAAAAGCAATGGGTCTTTCATCTTGCATTAGAACAACACCAATTCCATTTCTTGAAGCATCACATTCCACAATAAAGGTTTTTGTGAAGTCCGGCGTAGCTAAGACCGGTGCTTGGCACATTGCCTCTTTAAGATGTTCAAAGGCCTTTGTTGCTTCCAGAGTCCATGAAAATGAATCTTTCTTCAATAATGTTGTTAGAGGTGCTACTATTCTCCCATAATTCTTAACAAACTTGCGATAATACCCTGTCAACCAAAGAAATCCTCGCAGATGCTTTATGGATGTGGGGATTTTCCATTCCTTAATGGCTTTAATTTTGCTAGGGTCTACCTTAACTCCTTCATGAGATACAATATGACCCAAATATTCCACCTCCTGGACTCCAAAGAAACATTTGGATCTTTTTGCATATAATTGTTTCTCCTCCAATAGTTGTAGCACCCTGTCAACATGTTCAACATGATCCTTCCAAGACTTGCTGTAGATTAGTATATCATCAAAAAATACTAACACAAATTTTCTAAGGAATGGTTTGAAAATTGAATTCATCAAACCTTGAAATGTTGAAGGTGCATTGGTAAGGCCAAAAGGCATGACCAAAAATTCATAATGAGCCTCATGAGTTCTAAATGTCGTTTTCGAAATGTCTTCAATCTTCATTCTGATTTGATGATATCCCGAACGAAGATCCAACTTGGTGAAGTAAATTGATCCATGCAATTCATCCAATAATTCATCAATAACAAGAATGGGGAACTTATCTTTAATAGTGAGCTTGTTGAGCTCCCTATAATCCGGACACATGCGCCATGATCCATCCTTCTTGTGCACCAATACTATTGGAGCTGAGAAAGAACTTTCACTTGGTTGAATTATACCATCCTCTAGCATTTCTGCAACCATACGTTCAATTTCACTTTTTTGGGCATAGGGATATCTGTATGGCCTGATGTTTGGAGGAACACTTTCTGGAATCAGATGAATAGCATGATCATGATCACGCATAGGTGGGAGACCTTTGGGAGTCTCAAATACCTTGGAATGATTGTCCAGGACATTTTGGAGATCTGGAGAAATAGATGGTTCCAATGTGGAAACATCTAGCGAACATAATTGTGCAATTACACCTCTTTGCTCCTTTTTAAGAACCTTAGTCATGCCATTAGAGCTGATTAGAGCTGATCTTTCCTGGTTTCCCTACAATACCCCTTAATTCAACTTCCTTTCCTTCCGTAGAAAATTTGATGAAAAGTTCTTGAAAATTAAAAGCTATTGTACCCAAGGATTGTAGCCATTGGACTCCTAGTACAACATCAGCACCTCCCATTGGAATGGAAAGCATTGGGCTAGTCAATACATATTCTCCCATGGATAGCTTGATATTATGGCACTTTCCAGAGCAATTTATTGTTCCTCCATTTGCAATCATCACTTGACACTCTGGTGCTGGATATAGGAAGCAATTCAATTCTTTTGCTACCCTACAATGAATAAAATTGTGGGTGCTTCCTGAATCAATCAACACTATTACCTTTTTCTTCTTGATTTGTCCTTCTATCTTGATGGTTTGAGGAGTGGTAATTCCCGCCAATGCATTACAAGATATGGTCGAATTTATTTGTTCTTCATCTAGGCTTTGTTCCTGGAGTATATCTTCTTCTTTTGACCTTTCTTGCTCCTTTCCTTCTTCCTCTTCACAATCTATGTAGAATAATTTATTCTCAGCACACTTATGACCTTTAGTGTATTTGCTATCAAAACTGTAACAAAGCCCTTTTGCTCTTTTTTCTTCCAATTGTTGTGGTGTCAACCTTATAGGTTGTGGAAGACTAGGGGCAACAACACTTCCGTCTTTATAGCTGTGAGTGGTATGCTTCCTGGTTGCCATAATTTTGCTTTCCATTTTTCTTGCTAACCTGAATGCCTTCTCTAATGAATCAGGTTCCCAAAGGTGAACATCATGTTGGATATTATCCTTTAAAGACCCTATGAACACATCAATCCTATGCTCCTCTAGAATATCTTTTACCCTTATGTTCAATTTTTGGAACTCCTCAATGTGCTCCATTGCTGAACCCTTTTGTTTGAGACTTATCAATTGGCTAAAAAAAGTGTTGCTTTTTGTATCTTCATAATGTGCTATCAATTCTTCTGTAAAAATTGCCCAAGTGATAAATTGTTTACGAGAGCAAAGCCATTGATACCATACAAACTGATTTAGTTCCAAATATACAGTTGCCATACGTACCTTTTGTGCGTTTTGCACATTATTGAGATCGAAGAATTGCTTCATCTATAATATCCATGTGGCGGGATCCTTGCCATCAAACTTCCTCATATCGATTTTTGGAATATGGTGATTCTTCGATCCAACATTAGTGTCTATGGAATCATGATTAACATTTCTTTTGTTCTCATCATGAGTTTCCTTTTCTACCTTTTCACCATTAGTGACCCTTTCTTGTAGCAACTTCTTCAATTCTTCCATGTCTGTCTTCAAATCTATCTTCAAATTTGCCATCGAATCCTCTATCTTAGATTCCATGCCCTTTATCTTAGATTCCATGCCATTTTCCTTAGATTCCATGCCATTTATCTTAGATTCCACGCCACTTATCTTAGCTTCTGTTAGCTTTTGTGAGCGTGACATTTGTTGCACTTGTTCTTGTAATTTTGATATATCATGTAGCATTTCTTCCTCTTCTTCATGAGTCATGCTAGAGCTTTCAGGTTCCTTACTAGGTGTTTGCATTTTCTTTCCTCGGGGCATCAGTTACCGATAATAATGCTTTACTATGCCCTTTGAATTCCGTTAAACCAAGCTTACACAAAAAAAAAAAAAAAAAACTACACACATTTTTTCACTTTATAGAAGCCTGATATTGAATCTGATGTATCTATGTAATTTTGGATCATCCAGTTCTGAAATTGCTATCTTTAGTAGCCTTCTGCGTCCTCTTTCCAATGCCACAAGTCTGAGCCAAATTGGATTCTCCAAGGAAGAGTTATGTGAAATCTCCCACAGTGACTTTCTTTTAGACTCGTTCAATAGAGCGAACTTGTATGACGTGCCACGAGTCAATGTTTCAACCTTTGAATCTGAAACACACACACAAGAAACTATGGTCCGTCCTCTTTATGTACCTACTTACGAAATTTCAATCCGATCCCCAGAGAGAAAGTTATGACGATTTTCCCCAGGTCACCTGTTTTGAATGTAATTCAGGAGTCTGCAAAAAGACCAACTTCCTCAGATCATATCTCCCCAAATATCGCTCTAAAAGCTCTGAAATTTCGACCCAAGGTTCAGCGTGATTTCTTCTCAAATGGGTTTTTCTTGTGACTTCTGAAATGTCACAGAAAAAGAGTTATAGCCAAAATTCCACGATGACCTGTTTGGAGCAGCGAAACCCTAGAATCCAAAGCTCTGATACCAAATGTTATGAAACCAGCTCAAGAAAAGATAGAAAAGATAGATCAACGCCTTAGAATTCAGCCTCTTCGAGGGGGCAACCTCCTTTATATTACATAAATGAACAATTCTTGGATGATACAAATGACAAAACCTCCTTTCTATATATAGGAGTCTAAGGAGTCACAATATAATCCAGCCGACCTAACAATAATAATATAAAGCCACAAAAATAACAATAGAGGGATTCTATGGGGCACAGAAATAACAATATGGGGGTAATAGGGGCACAAAAATATAAATAAGGGGTATAACTACAATAGTAATGGGGTAATCACTAGTATTATAGGGACCCAACAGTTACTCAAGTCTCAAAGGATTGTCACAGCTAAAGATTTTGCTCTAGTTTCTAATACCACTTACAACGATGTTGCAAACTCATTTGTACACAGAATTGTTGCTCGTCCCAAGCTCCTACCCTACACACATACGATCCGATGGGTTGTGGAACATTTAAACATTTCAAAAAATAAATTCATAATAAATAATGATACAATCATCGACTCTTTTAGTGGTAGTGATTTTAGCGCTGTGTCATTTTCCTACTCCTACGTGTAAATATGAAAAACAGTTCATTGAGAAGTTCATGAGTGGGATTGATCATCCATCAGAACCCATCAAGGATGGGAGGAGAGATCCCAATAAGCAAAAACATGAGCAAAAGGGCATATATTTAGTAGACTCCCTTCCACTATCTTATTGCCAAATTACTGCCATGGTACTTAGGAAAATGGCCACCTTTCTCATATAAACCCCCTTTTTCCCCTTCAAAGCCTAAGTTTAAATATATATGCCTAAGTTTAAATATATATGCAAAAGGTTTTAACATAGAGTTCAATTCATTTTCATATTAATTTTTAACATTTATTATATATAAATCCCTTACAATATACCCTTCCCCGAATTATGTATAAAACCCCGATATTTAATATATTCCCGTCCCTGGTTGAAATATAACCGTAAATGCCGTTTAACAAGATTAAAAGATTTTTCTGAAGTCTATTAATAACCATCCCCCGCTGCGTGATAACGTGATTAATTAACCATCTGGGTTAATTAACAAACAACCTCGACCATCAGAATTCACCTCGATACGATTAAAATCAGTTATAAATACACTGGGCCCACATATATTAAGCCCCCGCCATGTCCTCTACCCGTTCGTCGTTCGATCAGACCATTCTCATCCGACGGTGGAAAACGATATCGTGACCCCCCTTTTGATCACACATTAACTCATGATCGCCGACGGTTTTTCCACCCATAACTCTACCATGCGTCGCCCATCTGGTATTCTCGCTCGCCCTCCATCCAATACCACTTGACCCCAAAAGTGGTGTGAGAAGACCGTTTACCACCTTCTGCTGATGTCACCCGCCACGTCATCCACCCTCCGCTAATATCATCTGCCCGATAAATGCCAAAAACTCTCGCCAACCATTGTTTTGCTGAATAAAATGAATAAAATGCCACTTTTGTTGCTATTCACTGCGTCCAGTATTTCCAGGCAGAAACAACGACCGAGGCCAACAGTCCAATTTCAAACTGGCAAGAGACTAGATGAGCTACACCACGAGCTCTGAGTTGACATTTCAACCTGTCAATGTAGTGTTTCCTTCTTCAATGCAGAAGGCCCAAATTCCGATTTGAAAATACAAAGAAACTAAAGAAAACCCCTTGTAACTCTAAAAGGTTGCACCCCTCAACGTTCCTCATGGAAAATATGTTGGAAATATTGTTAAAATTTCACCCCTGAGTAAAAGTTAAATGTTGAGCTATTTATCAGACAGAGTTATCTACTAGACAGAGATGAACAAGGTAAACAGTCGAAGAGTATCATAGCAGTTAAAGAGTATCGGTAAGAACAGGGCAGCCAGCACAGAGTTACCAAAGAAGACAACTGCCAACTGAATTATAGGGCCTGCTTCCAGCACATTCAACAAAAAAAGGGACCAGCACAACATCAGTTTATCTTTTCCCTATTTTCAAAGCTAGTTGTTTCTATTTACTTGTGAAACTATTTTTAGTCATCCTAGATATTATCTCACTCTGTTATGAGATATTTGTTGTATAATTTTCTGAATAAATACCCCCTAAATTGGAGTATTGTGGGTGGATTCCTAGACTCTGTTGTAATGTTTATTTTTTGGAATAAAGAGCTATTGGAATCAACTATTGCATGGCCTACTGGATGAAGATTTGAAGCAGAGGACTTGCCACATACTTCTTGAATCAACCACCGGATCAATAAGTCCTCTATATCTTGTGTTTTATAGTTTTCTTGTTTATTACATCATATGTCTTTCATAATATGAATGATAAAGAAAAGATTAATTTCAGAATATGCTTGATTGCACTTTATTTTCAGTCATTATTATTCTCTGTGTTTTCTTCATAATTAGGATAAGAAGTGAAACCTTAATTTCTCCTGTTTCCTAATTCTTTCACATTGATTATTTGTTAAAGAATACTTCACTACTCCTTATCAGTAATCATACAATTTCCCTTTTTAAATAGGTTGAAGAATTTCTTAACTGCCCTTCACCCATTTAAGCCCATTCCATCTGTTTCAAGTCTTTATTTGTTCCCTATTTGACTACCTTGCTCTGTGAAACCATCCTCTGTTAAGAAACCCAATCCAAAAAGCCATCTTCTTTGAATCCATTAGCCCAATGGACTGAACTACTCTATTTTACCTCTCTGATCTATTGAATCTCACCACCCAAACTCAAACAAAACTCTTGAACTTCATAACTAGCCTAATACTTTTAAAAAACAAGGCTAAATCATAAAGAAAGAGCCCTCTCTAGATACAGATTGGATAGATTCTATATCTAAAAGATTGGTCTGTCGTTACCTTGGCCTCCTTTCCCTTTCTTACAACTGTTGGAAAAACCTGAGTGATAACATAGATAGTGACTCTGTTGGGGAACTGAATAATTTGTTTGTTACTACTATTTTCTGTATAAGCTATAGACAGAGCCTGAAGTTAGCGAGGTAGCCTTTGAAATGCTTTTTCTTTGCAATTGCAGAAGTAAATGAATGTTACTTCGGTCTATCTCTGGTCTATCTTATAGATTAGATAGTTGGTTTCAAATACTTGATTAGTTCCTCTTTTCAAACAAGTCTTTAATAAAATTCAAAATTCCCACACCTAAAACTTCTTAGAAGAGACAGTTAAAGTTGTATTGTTGAACCTATTTCAAGAAAAAACCAAAAATACACCTAGAAACCTGGCTTCAGAAAGCACTCATTACACCAGATCAACTCCTAATCCAAATCCACCACCTGTGTTTGAAAATCCTAATCTGATTCCTAGGATTCTTAAAAGATAAGAGAGCCAAGAAAATTCTGCTAGTTCTCGACCTCTATACAGATCAAGATCTTGTCCTGTGAGGTGGACCTACCTTGAGGATGAACCTTTTGATAAATATTTTGAAAGCTCTTCATTTGTGACCTCTTCAGAATCTGGGTTAACCCACATAGTTCAGGATCCAATATTCATTGAAAATTTGCGGCTTGAAGTTGTTCCTTCACATCTTGACATACATTTACAGCACTCCATCCAATCTGAGCTTACCTCTGAAAGAACACCAAACCTTTCTGTGCTTACTATAGCTTCTCCAAGTTCACCATTAGCACCTCAGACTTCCAAACCTCAAGCTACCCCTTCCACTCCTCCATATACAACACACATTCCCATTGTTATCCCTACTCCTCGAGTTGTTACATCTACTTCTACAATCATGGAAAACCGATATACTCCCCTAAACTTACCTGCCAATCCAGGGGCTATGCCCCAAGACTATCAAAGTAAAATCACTTTTGTACTAGCACTTACATAGCTCAACAAAATACCAAGAAAATGACCGACTATTTTGAAATATATGAGGTTGATGCTGATGATATTAGAATGAAAGTATTTGTTCAAAGTTTGACTAGAGATGTTAGAACATGGTTTAGAGCCCCCCTGCAAATAGTATCAATGACCCACAAGCTCTTTATCAGACCTTCTTGAACAGATGGGGAAAGAAGAAAGATCCTCTCCACATTTTATCAGAATATGAAAACCTAAGAAGAAGAACACAAGAAATTGTCCAAGATTACTGTACCAGATTCAATAATGTCTACAATGCTATTCCTGAAAATCTCAGTCCTCCTCTAGATTTGGGGTTGATTAAATTCCCTGATGCATTTGATTCTGATATGGCATACCAACTTAGGGAAAGAGCTCGTAGAAACTTAGAAGAGATGCAAAGTATAGCTATCATCATTGAGGCCAACCTGATATCTAAACGATCTAAAGCCAGAGCTGAAAGGATGACACCTTTCAAAGAAGAACCTTCTACCGTTGAACAAAAATTAGATGCTATTATTAAAGGAATTGATAGACTTGGAGATAGAGTAGAAAAAATTGAGAGAAAATCCCCTTGGGATGGTCAACCAAGCAATATTGGGAGAAATCCAAATTTCAAGAAGAACCAAAACCCTAACACTGGAAAGACAGGGCCTGACCAAAATATTAGGCCCCCATTTCAAGAAAATGATGCTGAAGCCTCAACTTCTGATGAACCAACAGAAGAAGAATTTTCTAACACTCAAATTAATTTGATGGGACTCAACAATGAACAACAAGTTTTCTTGACCCAAGAGGATCAGGAAGCTCACATTCTTAAACAATTCCAAACTCAGTCAGGTGAATCATTTGACTTTAGGGAGGGATATGATATAGCCATTTATGAAGTCCACAAACAATACAATCTGAGGAGCAAAAGAATAGATGTCCCTGAAACCAATAAACAGAAAGATACCAAGCAGCCTAACAAAGGTAAGATCAATACCCCCCCTGTACATATTCTTTCTAGAACAGGTCCTAACCCTAATAACCCAATTGTTGAAGATGTGTCAGATAATCAACCACCTAACAGACAACCTTCCACTTCTATTCCTTCTAAAGGAAACGTAGAAGAGCCTCTAGAACTTGATTTGGAAACAACTTCAGCCCATAATCCCACTCCTGAAGAGGAGAGAAATGAAGAAAATCCAGCTGTCCGAAATACAAGAACTCAGACCGAAAAACCTTTTAATCTTGAGACAGAAGTAGGCAAACTAAAGATAGTTGTTCCATTATTAGAATTAGCTAAACATGATGTCTACAGAAGTCAAATTAGCAGATCACTCAAAATTTCTATGAACAAAGATTCAGTAAATGTTTTTGATGACTAGCCTAAATTGATATTTGGCCCTGGAGTAAATGGAAAAACAGTAGAGGGAGAAGTTCCTCCTTTCTATGTAATTTTAAACATACATGATAAAATACTTCATAATTCCATGTTTGATTCTGGTGTTTTTCATAACTTAATGCCTAAATATGTAATGGAGAGACTAGACGTTGACATCACCGGGCCATATAAAGACCTTTTCTCTTTTGATTCAAGTCAGATCAGATGTTTAGGTTTAGTCAAAAACTTATGTGTATCACTAGTCCAATATCCTACCAAAACCATCTTAACGGACATAGTAGTAGCTGATATTCCACCAAAGTATGGCATGTTATTGTCTAGATCTTGGGGTGGGGTGCAAAGCTTCAAGGATCTCTACAGTTAGACATGTCTTACGCTACCATTTCCGTGTTTGGTCAACCCAAGAAACTATACAAAGAAACCTTAATGAAGTATGTAGTAAGTAGTCAAGAGAAATCTCAAAATTTTCCTATCTACTTAGTACAGTCAGATATGGGTTCTTTTATCCTTTACAATTCTAAAATTGATCCCTCAGATCAGATAAAAGTTTTAGCAGATGAAACAGAAGAAATAGCAAATGAAAAGACTAGTGTTCGAATACAAGGAATTTCTGAAAATCATGAAACATCAGATAAACCAGAAGAAACTAAAAAACCAAATCTCCCTATTAAACATATCCCTAAAACTCCAGATACTAATTATGAACATGAAATCCTTTGGTACTTAGAATTTGATGGTTCTGTGAACAAATCAGGAGTAGGAGCAGGAGTCTGGGTGCACAATCTTGAAAACAATCATGCTGAAGGCCATGCCTACAGATTAAACTTTAGGTGCACTAATAATATGGCTGAATATGAAGCTCTATTGCTAGGTCTTAAACCGGTCAAGAAATTGGGAGCAACTTGAGTGTCAGTCTTGGGAGATTCTGATTTAATCATTCAACAGATAAAATGGAAGTTCTTAACAAATGAACCCAGATTGAGAGAGTACAGAGGAATAGCTATAGAGATCCTCAATACATTTCTAGAAACTTAGCTTGCCAAAATCATGAGAAAACATAACTTGCAAGCTCATAGCCTGGCAACGTTTGCCAGCACCTGTAAATTACCATTAGAACCAAATCATCAATTCACAGCTGAAATTAGACACAGGCTAGCCATACATGATAATGTAAAGAACTGGTAAGTGTTTGACAGTGATAATCAGATCAACAATTTTTTAACCCTAGAAGATGAATTTTCTAGCACTAACATAGATGTAGATATAGTTAGTGAGTTTGATCCAACAAATCAGATAGAAATAGACATTTCAGCAGAAAATGCAACTCAAATGATTCATCCAACGAAATTTACCAAAAGGAAATACAGGCTCTTAAAGAAATAGACATTGATAAGATTATTGAAGGAGAATTTGAAGTTATCAATTTGAAAGACAATCATTTGCCCAAAGGATTAACTCCTTTGGAAGATCTCTTTGATTTCAATGATATTCCAAAGAAACCCAAGATGGAACCTCTAAAAGCAGACATTGAAGACTATAACATAGGAACTGAAGAAAAGCCAAAATGGTAAAATTATCCAAATCTTTGCCCCGTGATCAAAAACTTAAGTATGTTGAACTAATCAAAGAATTCCAGGATGTTTTTGCCTAGAGGTATGAAGACCTAAAGTCTTATGACACCTCTATAATTCAACACACAATACCCCTCAAGGAAAATAAAAAATCATTCAAACAAAAGCTTAGAAGAATTAACCCTGTACTACTTCCTTTAATTGAAAAAGAAATCAAACGAATGCATGATGCAGGGATAATTGCTCCAATCAGAATTTCAGAGTGGGTGTCTAATTTAGTGCCTGCAAGGAAGAAAACAGGAGAAATTAGATTATTTGTTGACTTAATAAATGTAAAAAAGGTTTCTTTGAAAGACAATTACCCTTTACCTAAGATGGATCATATTTTACAAAGGGTAGTAGGTGCTTCTAGGATTTCACTTTTGGATGGGTTTTTAGGTTATAATCAGATTTTGGTTCATCGTGATGACCAAGAAAAGACCACATTTACAACACCATGGGGTACATTCAAATATGTTGAAATGCCATTCGGACTTAAGAATGCAATGGAAACCTTTCAACGAGCAATGGACATAGCTTTTGCAAAAGAAATTCATGATTTTCTGGTTATATATCTAGATGACCTGACTGTATTTGCCAAATCAGATCAACAACATTTAGATCATCTCAAACAAGTGTTTTTAAAATGTAGAAAGTATGGTATTTCATTAAATCCTAAAAAGTCTTTGTTTGGTCTAGAAGAAGGCAAATTGTTAGGCCATATCATCTCCAAATACGGCATCATAATTGATCCTGCTAGAATAGAAGCTATTCCATAAATACCCCACCCCAGAAATGTCAAAGAACTTCAAGCTTTCCTAGGAAAGATTAACCTTTTAAGAAGATTCATCTCTAATTAGGCTAGATTAATTAGATTGCAGAACAATATGTTAAAAAATGATTCAAAGGTTAAATGGACAGTAGAAGCCAGACAAGCATTTGAAGAAATTAAAATGGCTTTGACCAGAACACCAGTCCTTACAAGTCCAAAGTTCGATAGAGACTTCATAATTTTTTCATTTGCATCAGAACACACTATAGCAGTTGTTTTACTACAAGAATATAGTCCAGGATGTGAAAAACCCATAGCCTATTTTAGTAAAGCACTTAGAGATGCAACTCTAAATTACAAAATCATGGAGAAGCAGGCTATTGCACTTGTGAAAGCTATTAAAGACTTCAGAGTCTATATGTTGTACTCCCATGTAATAGCCTATGTTCCAAATGCTGTTGTAAAATACATCCTGACTCAGGATGGAATTGAAGGCAAACGAGGTAAATGGATAGCTAATATATTGGAGTATGATATTGAGATAAAACCTACAAAGCTTATAAAAGGACAGGGATTGGCTAAACTCATGACTAAAACAAACTTTCAAGCTCTGGATATTAATGAACTGGATAACGAACAGGAGATGGTGACTCCACAAATCAGCCAGGCCTTCTTAGAATCACCTTGGTATGCTGATATAACTCATGTATTATTAAACCTGCAAGCTCCTCCGGGGTTATCCAGAACAAAGAAAAGGTTTTTAAAGATGAAAGCTTCAAAATTCTGTATTTTAGATAATGCTCTCTTTTGGAAAAATCATGAAGGTATTCTATTGAATTGTTTAATAAAAGAAGAAGCTGACAAGGTTCTCAAAGAATTTCATGCAGGTGACTGTGGTGGATACCTTTACTAGAAATCAACTGCAAACAAAATCCTAAGGGTTGGATTTTATTGGCCAAACTTGTTCGCTGATGTAAAGAAGTTTGTCACTACTTACCACAAATGCCAAATTTTTGAAGGCAAAAGTTAACTGTTACCCTTACCCTTGAGACCAATTTCCACTGAAAAGCACTTTCAACAATAGGGTTTGGACTTCATTGGAGAAATACACCCTCCCTCTTTTGGCCAACATAAATGGCTCCTCATTGCCACAAACTATTTCACCAAATGGATAGAAGCCATTCCTTCAAGACAAGCCAATGATACAGTGATTATAGGATTCTTAGAAGCCAACATATTGTCTAGGTTTGGCTGTCCTGAAAAGATCATAACTGATAATGTTGTTTCCTTCAAGTCCAAGAAAATGATAAACTTTTGTAACAAATACCATATCACTTTAGGCCATTCCACAACCTATTACCCTCAAGGTAATGGTCTAGCTAAGTCTTCCAATAAAATCTTGATTAATATTATTAAGAAATTGTTGGAAGAGAACAAGAAAAACTAGCACAAGAAACTTATAAATGCACTATGGGCAGACAGACTTACTACAAAGAGATCTATTGGAACTAGCCCTTATGAGTTAGTTTATGGCATGGAGGCTGTATTTCCTTCATCTTTAGGAGTTCCTGTAATGAAATTACTGCAAGAATCTCAGGTGGAACCCAATGAAATTCAAAGGAGAATAAATTAGACCATCCATTTGCAGCAGACCAGAGAGGAAGTGCACCAAAGATCCCAAGTGTTATAAGAAAAACTCAAGGAAATATTTGATAAAGGGACCAAAGCATAAGACTTCTACCTTGGAGACAAAGTTCTAAGATGGGATTCCAGGAGAGAAGACAAAGGAAAACATGGGAATTTTGACTTCCCGTTGAAAGGGCCATTTATCATCCAGGCATTGCAAGGGAGCAATAGTTACTTTCTGAAGAGCCTAGATGGTACAAAAACAGAGGAAGGACCAGTGAATGGTCGAATGCTGAAACATTACTTTGATCCAGTTTTTTAATGTATTCTGACTCTAACATGTACATATTATATCCTTAATAATATCAAAGTTTGGATTGGATAGTAACTTGCTACAGTTGAAGCCCGAAGAGAAGGCACTAAGCTTCACAAGTCTGCTGTCATATATACATTAAAGCAACCAACAAAAGGAGATTTCAGAGCATAGTCTAAGTTATTCAGAATGCCATCTGACCTGCTGTTCTTAAGTTTCCACCAGGAAAATCTATCCCCAAGTGGAGCCACTATTATACTCCTATACCAATAGGTGTCATATTTCATGATTGACTTGATGAGCTTTGTAATATATTCGTCCCTTTCCTTGTTGCAAAGGTTTTCCATATTATCAAAAAATCAAAAAAATATAAAATATAAAAAAATGTAAAGAGGGTATACCCTAAAAGAAAAATCAAAGGGTAAAAAGAACAAAATGGTCAAAAAAGTGAAAGAAATGAACCCCAAACAAAGAAAGACCAGGAAAGTGTGCAACTCCAAAATGCCACTACTTTTTCGTTTTCTGTAATGAGCATTGTGTGTAGCTTGTTAATTTATGCTACAATTGATGAAGAGCCAAACAACTTAATCTTGGCTAGTTCATATTTGAATTTCCTATTTTAGAGATACAGAATAAAATCTGACCAAACTGTTTAATCTTAGCAGATAAGTAGATAGGTAGAGTAAATAAAAAGGGGCTCAATAGTTAAATATGATCCCTTGGATGTAATAAGTGCAGACTTAGGTAGGCTTACCATGAAAAGAAAAGGAAATTTGAAAAGGGTTTGCGAATCTAAGTGCACCTGAATAAAGAAGAAAAAATGCTAGGCCAAAGTAGGCAAGCTAGGTAGATGGTGTTGCAGAATGATACTTGTGATAGATTTTTCCTCTAAATGTGTTAATCTTTATCTCTATCAAAAGTGCAAGGAAGATATTATACTTGATGCAGCTCAAGCGAGGCAAGGTTACATAACTAACTCCCCTTCATACTTTTTACTAATCATTCACTAACTCCCCCTAAAGTATTAAGATCTGTGCTTAATATCACTCATAAAACTCTCATTCCATTTCATAAAGATTGCCTAAGTAAAACCCTATTTTACTTAGGAAAATGGCCACCTTTCTCATATAAACCCTCTTTTTCCCCTTCAAAGCCTAAGTTTAAATATATATGCAAAAAGTTTTAACTTAGTGTTCAATTCATTTTCATATTAATTTTTAACATTTATTATATATAAATCCCTTACAATATACCCTTCCCCACATTATGTATAAAACCCCGATACTTAATATATTCCCACCCCTAGTTGAAATATAACCATAAATGCCGTTTAATGGGATTAAAATATTTTTCTGAAGTCTGTTAATAATCGTCCCTCGCTGTGCAATAACGTGATTAATTAACCATCTGGGTTAATTAACAAACAACCCTGACCATCAGAATTCACCCTGATACGATTAAAATCAGTTATAAATACGTCAGGCCTGCATACATTAAACCCCCGCCATGTCCTCTTCCCGTTCGCTGTTTGATCAGACCCTTCTCATCCGACTGTGGAAAATGATATCACGACCCCCCTTTTGACCACATGTTAACTCGCGATCGCTGGCGGTTTTTCGGCCCATACCTCTGCCACGCGTCGCCCATCCGGTATGCTCGCTAATCCTCTGTCCAATACCACCTGACCCCAAAAGCAGTGTGAGAAAACTTCTTACCACCTTTCGCTGACATCACCTGCCACATCATCCACCCTCCGCCGACGTCATCCACCTGATAAACGCCAAAAACTCATGCAAACTATTGTTTTGCTGAATAAAATGAATAAAACGCCTTTTTTTGTTACTGTTCGCTGTGTTCAATATTTCCAGGAAAAACAACGACCGAGGCCAGCAGTCCAGTTTCAAACCGGTGCCCGACTAGAAGAGCTACACCACGAGCTCCAAGTTTCCATTTCAACCTATCAGTGTACTGTTTCCTTCTTCAACATAGAAGGCCCGAATTCCAGTTTTAAAATACAAAGAAACTAAAGAAAACCCCTTGTAACCCTGAAAGGTTGCACCCCTCAACATTTCTCATGGAAAATATGTTGGAAATATTATTAAAATTTCACCCCTGGGTAAAAGTTAAATTTTGAGCTATTTATCAGATAGAGTTATTTACCAGACAGAGATGAACAGGGTAAATAGTTGAAGAGTATCAGAGCAGTTAAAGAGTATCAGTAAGAATAGGGCAGCCAACACAGAGTTACCGAAGAAGACAGCTGCTAGCCGAATTATAGGGCCTGCCTCCAGCACATTCAAAAAAAAAAAGGACCAGCACAACATCATTTAATCTTTTCCCTATTTTCAAAGCTATTTGTTTCTATTTACTTGTGAAACTACTTTTAGTCATCCTAGATATTATCTCACTTTGTTATGAGATATTTGTTGTATAATTTTCTGAATAAATACCCCCTAAATTGGAGTATTGTGGGTGGATTCCTAGACTCTGCTGCAATTTTGATTGTTTGGAATAAAGAGCTATTGGAATCAACTATTGCATGGCCTATTGGATGAAGAATTGAAGCATAAGACTTCTCACAAACTTCTTGAATCAGCCATCGGATCAATAAGTCCTCTATATCTTGTGTTTTATAGTTTTCTTGTTTATTACATCATCTGTGTTTCATAATCTGAATGATAAATAAAAGATTAATTTCAGAATATGCTTGATTGCACTCTGTTTTTAGTCATTATTGTTCTCTGTGTTTTCTTCAGAATTAGGATAAGTAGTGAAATCTTAATTGCTCCTGTTTCCTAATTCTTTCACGTTGATTATTTGTTAAAGAATACTTCACTGCTCCTTATCAGTAATCATCCAATTTCCCTTTTTAAATAGGTTGAAGGATTTATTAACTTCCCTTCACCCCATTTGAGCCCATTCCATCTATTTCAAGTCTTTATTTGTTCCCTATTTGACTACCTTGCTCTGTGAAACCATCCTCTGTTAAGAAACCCAATCGAGAAAGCCATCTTCTTTGACTCCATTAGCCCAATGGACTGAACTACTCTGTTTTACCTCTTCGCTCTATTGAATCTCACCACCCAAACTCAAACAAAACTCTTGAACTTCATAACAATCCTAATACCTTTATAAAACAAAGCTAAATCATAAAGAGAGAGCCCTCTCTGGATACAGATTGGCTAGATTCTATATCTAAAATATTGATATGTGGTTACCTCGGCCTCCTTTCCCTTTCTTACAACTTTTGGGAAAACCTGATTGATAACATCAATGGCGACTCCACTGGGGAACTGAATAATTTGTTTGTTACTACTATTTTCTATATAAGCTACAGAAGGAGCCTGAAGCTAGGCAGGTAGCCTTTGAAATGCTTTTGCTTTCCAATTGCAGAAGTAAACGAATGTGACTTCAGTCTATCTCTGGTCTAGCTTATAGATTGGACAGTTGGTTTCAAATACTTGATTAGTTCCTCTTTTCAAACAAGTCTTTAAGAATATTCAAAATTCCCACACCTAAGACTTCTAAGAAGAGATTGTTAAAGTTGTATTGTCGAACCTATTTCAAGAAAAACAAAAAATACACCTAGAAACTTGGCTTCAGAAAGGACTCATTACACTAGATCAACGCCTGATCCAAATCCACCACATGTGTTTGAAAATCCTAATCTGATTCCTAGGATTCTTAGAAGACAAGAGAGCCAAGAAAATTCTGTTAGTTCTTGACCTCTATACAGATCAAGATCCTATCCTGTGAGGTGGACCTACCTTGAGGACGAACCTTTTGATGAATATTTTGAAATCTTTTCATTTGTGACCTTTTCATAATCTAGGTTAACCCACACAGTTCAAGATCCAATATTCATTGAAAATTTGTAGCTTGAAGTTGTTACTTCACATCTTAACAGACATTTGCAACACTCCATCCAATCTGAGATTACCTCTGAAAGAACACCAAACCTTTCTATGATTAATATAGCTTCTCCAAGTTCACCATCATCACCTCAGACTTCCCAACCTCAAGCTACCCCTTCCACTCCTCCATCTACAACACACATTCCCATTGTTATCCCTACTCCTCGAGTTGTTACATCTACTTCTGCAACCATGGCAAATCGATATACTCCCCTAAACTTACCTGCCAATCCAGGGGCTATGCCCCAAGACTATCAAATTAAAATCACTTATGTACTAACACTTACATAGCTCAACAACATATCAAGAAAATGACCGACTATTTTGAAATATATGAGGCCGATGCTGATGATGTTAGAATGAAAGTATTTGTTCAAAGTTTCACTGGAGATGTTAGAACATGGTTTAGAGGCCCCCCTGTAAACAGTATCAATGACCCACAAGCATTTGATTAAACTAAACAAATAATGGGCCAATAGACGTTGATGTCAAAAGGCATTAGGCGTGGCCTATCGAGCGCTCAAACTTCAGGGAATTTGAATGGATTAAGTGGAGAATGGGTTGATAGAAGATGATGTCAAGATGGGCTAGGTGTGGACCCACCAGTCTCTTGAGCTTTTAGTCATCGTACTGCAGAGAGATTTCTTGGTAGGACTGCAACCAATAGTCCCTCAGCCTCGCATGGTGTGGGTCAAGGTGGGCCCTACAAGCTTCTTAGGCTTTGATCAATTTTGTTGATAAATGATGTTTCGGTTAACATCGCTGGTGGAACCTCAATTCGGTATGATATAGGCTGGGGAAGGATCACTAGGCTTGCAACTTTCATGCCACTAGATTAATGAACTGGTAGGGCAAGAATAGAGCTGAGGATCCTAGTCTGGCATGATGTGAATTAATGGATTTGAGGCCTTCAATTGGTCCTGATCCTTTGGGTTTTCCATAATGGGTAAGTCCTTCAACATGTACAAAAGTTGATTTTCCATGACAAGGGCACCTTATGGGCCCACACGTTGTTGGTTTGGCAGTGCCATGTGGGACAGGTATAGTTACATGGTTTTTTAGAGATGGCTTGTCCCTTCCTGATGAGAAAACCTTCAAATAAGTATAAATTTTTATTTGAGATTCAAATTGAGGTATAATTTATATCACTAGAAAGCTCCCATTGAGTTGAACATGATGGTGGTATTACTTTTAAGATTTGAAAAGTCTAACAAAATGTGATTGTATAACCCCATATTCATGCTAGACCTTAGATATCAAGTTAAAGGAGATAACCCTCCCACACCTCAAGATTCTGAAGGATGTGGCAGGTGGTTACAATAATGATTGAGCTAGATCACCTAGTGAGCTAATGTTGTGAGCATTCTATGTTGTACTAAATTATGGGTCATGGTGGAAATGAGTGTTTGAGTCTCACTAATTTTTTTTAAATGGGAGGATGTTGGATAATGTTGCTAGGGTTACACCTAGAAGGATGAGACCATATTAATAGGTCACACCTCACATTTTGTTGGAACCTATCACCAAACTCTTAAAATTTACCAATTTCAAATTAATTAACATGGTGATCTAAACTATGTTCAACCCACAATCTTCTAAGGAAATATAAAGGGACCTACATATTATTAGAGGGAGGCTCATCAAAATCCATGAAATACCTATTCATCGAGCTGGCTTTAAAATGTTGGTAGGTGATCTTGTCCATGTAAATACATTTTTTTATCACTAGATATTGTGTTGCAGTTTTAGGGTTCATAAACGACGTCACCAAATCTTGTTTTGAAATGTGAAAATGTCTTACATAATCTCTATCTAAACATTTCATGTAATATTCAAAGATTCTCTTGTTGTAATTAGAAATATGTGATAAATGACTTTGGGCATCAACAATGGAAAAAATAATGGTATGCAATGATGTAGCTAGTAAAAAAATAATGGTATGCAATGATGTAACTAGTAAATGGCATGATATCTCCATGACATTTCATAAATGTCGTAAAAATGATCTTAATAAGCTAATATTTACGTCAGTTTCAAATTTTGTGTTTCACGATATCTTAGATCTTAATTTATCTTCATTTAATGAAAATAAGTCTCAATCTTCTTTAGATGTAAAATACATATGATTTAAATATGTTCATCAAAGATGAGAAATATACTTTTATTTGTTTCTAAAATTAAAATATTAAAAAAAAAAAGGTTTAGGAAACCTACCTCTAATCAATAAAATAGGAATTAATTTTGGTACTTAAACACTATTTTAATTCCTTCCTAAATCGCTCAAGAGTTTGTAGAACATACTTTCCTTTGAAGTAACAATGGAATTGGCCATGTGCATGAATTAAAGGAAGAAAGAGTATGCACATGGTTGAACTTATTTATATTGTAGATAAACACAAGAGCTTGGGCATTGTTGAACTTATCTTGATTAGACATTTTGGGAATATTTTTTTAAATCCTAAAAGCTGGGTCAAACCATTCACTGCACTCATGTCAATCAAATTTGACGATATTCCAAAAATATTAAATCTACCTAACAATTCCACGTATGTCCCGTGCGCATACCTAGAAATACATACATATTGTTGAAAACCTGAAGTTGACATCCCTTTACTTGATATGGAAAGTACACAACAAACACTTGTGGGGGTAATGTTGGAACTATATCATCACACTTAAGTATTTATGAGAAACTGAACTCATTCAAATGTATGCAAATCTAGTGTTTGTTGGTTGAAGGAGGATTTGTTCAGATACCTTGAACCACTTGTACTTTTAACTTTAGTAGCAAATAGCATGCCATTATAAAAAGCTTGTCAGGATATATTTAATTTTTTACGTACAAAATAAATGTCAAGAAAGGATCTAACACCACTGTCAACGACAAGAACCATTTACAAAGAAAAGAGAGCGCCCTACCCCAACATCTACAAAGAAAGGAGTCTTACCTCGATTTATTTCGATCTTTAAAACAAATATAACATATCATGTAAATTTGATTAATTGTTTCTAAATTCTTTATCTCTATACATGGATCAAATGTATTCATTCATATCTTCCTAGAATGGTGATTTTTCTAGTCGTGTTTTTCTCACGGTCTTAGAATCAGATTTTACTAATTTAGAGTAGAATATTGTATATCTTTTTTCTTCCAAATATCATTTATGCATGAAATAAATTTAGAGGAAATTTTCTCTTCAAATTTTAGGCATACGAAATGTGATGATTAATGATCAAATTTGAAGGGCTAGTCTTAATTTCAATTTGAAGGGCATATATTCATCCAACACTTCTATAATGAAAGGCTAAAAAAATGGGCTTGGAGTATTCCCTAAAACTTCATATGCTTGTCTAAGAGCTCATCATCCTTGGATGTGAGGAAACATGTTAATGACCCAAGGCCTACAAGCATCTGTTGGAGTGAAATCCTTCCCCCTTATGGACCACCAGCGGACCATGAGCAGGTAATTCCAGGTGGTTTGGTTTTCCTTGAATAATGGTGATGAGTCAGCTTGCATTTGCCGATAGTAGTCAAAGATGGTTTCCTCAATGCTACTTTGACAACTAAGTTATGATAGGTTTTCCGGCTGTGTAAAATATGAAAGGCTAAAAAAATAAATTTTAATTGATAACAATATATTATCTCTCCATTTCATTCTCAATCAAATTTTTTTTTATTAAATAAATTAAAATCTGAAAAATATCACGTTATGACAACATCAAATAGATAATATAGTTAAATCTAAAAATTATAAAAAATATTGGAATTGCAATATTTAATAACTGAATTTGCATTTTTTAATCACAAAATTGTTCAGTATTCTTAAAAATCCCTATTACATACAAACTATGCATGATTCTCAATATTAATATATTTGATTCCAACCATTCTTCTAAAATTTAATGGAAAAAAGTTCCAAGCAATAAAAATTGTACATAACACTCAACCCACCAGTTTGGTTTTGGCTTATGGCTATTTGGGCTAGACCTAAGATTTTAGAATTAACTTGAAATAATATTGAATGAACTTGCTATTTTCGTTGCACTTGCGAGTGGATTCATGGTATAGAATTGCAACCCTCATAAGGCAAGGCATGGATTCCCATTTATTATGGTTTATGGAGTCTCCCACATACAACATCATTTGTCTCTCAAACTTTCCAGCATCAGAGAGGCATTAAACCTACAAATGACATGTAAATATAAAAGATCCCACAACATATGAAAAAATTTGAGAAGAAGCAATTGTCTATTGATTCAATGACATAAATATTAAATCCAAAAATGCCATGAATAGATAGATCACCTGACAAGTTGATAATCTTTAGGCTGCCATCTTCATCTCTTGTAATTGGAATAATCTTGAGGCTGCCATCTTCATCTCTTGTAATTGGAATCCATTATGCCATTCTTTCAGTAGTCAAAATCAATACTAGCATAAGGGAATGACCCGGCTAGATACAAAACATAGGATTCACTGTACATACATATCCCCTTGAATAGATCACACTAACGTTGTAATCCCACTGAAGGAGATGGAGGTTATACCATGGACATGTTGGTGCCCCTACCTCCTATGGGCACATCATTAGTAATCTTGTTACCTATTCTTGGATTTCAAACGTTGACTTCTTGATGTGATAGTGTTTCTCTAACATTCTTAGAAATGTATTTTTCCCGAGTGTCCTCTAAGATTTAACGTGGGAAAATCTTGAATCTTGTTGTTGATCTTGGGTCATATAAAAAAATTATTTAACAACCAAGAACGACCTGCATATTGCATCTCACCATCTCACCTCTATTGGGTAATGGATTCTAAAGCCATGAATAAGCATCGTCATTGAAGGCCCATATCAAGAAGGAAGATAACATGAGCAATCCGCCACTCCATCCAACCACACTCACACAGCTATTACCTCCTTTATTTCCCATCTATTTGTCTACATGAGACTGCAATTACCTACATCTTTTTTTCATGTCGTGACTCAGAGACGCACATACAAAATAAGTCGGTCGAATATAATAAAAAACTCAAAGACATTCAAAACTATAATGTTTTTAGATGAAATTATATATATATATATATATATATATATAAAAGACAAGTATCCTTTTCTAGGTAGGGCAGGAACTTGAAGTAATGCAGTGCATAATTCGATGTTGAAAAACCACAAAACAGTCCTGGAAAATCGCTAAGGTGAAGGGTTGACTCTTTTTTCTCGTCAATTTTACCTTCTTAACTCTTTCCTCTTTCTTTCTCAAAGCTCTGTGGTTATTTTTCATGTCCGCTTCTGATCTTCCCCACACAGCATGGAGTCTAGCCTCTGAAGCTGTATTTTTTTGCTTAGACAGCATAGACAGGAAAAGATCGAATTTTACTTTAAAACAACATTTTAAGACAACGTCTATACCTTGTTTTAATGTTGGTAATGTCCGCTTATTAGTCACTAAAAAATCGCGTGACGAGTCATATTTAGTTCAAAACATGCATTGACCTCCAAAAATGTTTTGCTAATCACACTCTATAATTATTGCTCATAGATTGGTAAAATATCTTTAGAGATATTTTTGATTAGGTGGCGGAAGAGATCTTTAAATTTTACGGCTGTCTTTCAAGAAAATCTGGCAAGATCTTTTCTTTTCAATGTGTGAATGTTAGATTATGTACATTGTAATTTTTTTCCTGAGATGAATATTAATGTGTTATAGGTGGCGATACAGTGGTGACTCGCGAGAAAAATCCAAATCGAAGGAAATTATTCAAATCCAACCATGCTTCTCTCTATTTCTCCTTATCATTAAAATATTAATTTAAAGAGCGCTAGCAGGGAATGCACTAACTCATTGAGTATTGTTTGTGTGAAACTCATGGAAGGTATTCAAATGGTGAAGACGTAAAGAAGATAATTATGCCTCAGAGTTAAGTATTTATTTATTGTAACCTACCAAAGTTGATTTGTCAACGAACAATAAATCTATGTATATGAATCTCTATAGACTCTGTGAAGGGTATTAATATATAACATGGTTTGGATTCTATTGTCACTTTCACCGTTGTAATGAATTTGATGTTATTATTGTAAATTGTGTGAGTTAGATTATTAAATCCCCTCAATGAATCGTGAATCGCTATAACATTCTGTAAACAATAATATATCTAGCAACCCTTCATCGGGAATTTTGTTATATTATTTAAAGTTCTTAAAAACAAGTAGAAATAGAAATTAACATTTTTTTTATGCCTAATTTTCTCTTCGCACTTTGCGGACGTGCTAAATCCCCCTTGATTTTTTGTAACATATTCAATTTTGAACCCTATTTGTGATGGTAGAAAAGGAGCATTTTTAAAATCTTTGAGTTTGATTGGTGAATGTTGGTGTTGATGTGGCTCTGGATTCATTAACACCTCATCCTTGCAAAGAATTTGTTATTCATGTTGTTGTGTATAGTCAATTACATGTAGCTAAAGGGATAGTTGTTGTTGCGATGGATATCTAGTGGCATCCAAATGTATTTTATGTTGTCATTGCAATCTCGCCGCGAGATGCATTGGAATTTTTACACAGTCATTGTCATTTTAACTAATGATATTCACATCAAGAATATGAGAAATGAACTTATCAAGATATAGAAATTTCACACGGTGCCATGTCTTACCAAGGGAACAATGAAAGGATCATACTCCCTACCACTGCCCAATTTTACTTACTAAATCTATCACAAGTACATCGCATATTAGAGTAGTATAATGAATTCACGAAATACCCTTTGGGTTTTGCGACGACTCGTTACCGACAAGACTACTACGACCAACCCCTACCCCTCCCGTGGACGTTGTTACTCTCCTTCTCCCTCTACCCACCTTCTTTGTCTTCCCTTCATCATCTCCGTCTTGGTTACCATTTACAAGCTCCTCGTCCTCCATTCTTCGTTTGCAGGTTCGGTCCTCCATTTGTAGGAGAGTTGACCTGACATTTTTCCTACCACGGAGCAACTGAATTAATGGCCAAATTTGAAATTTGGGAGACGTAGCATTTGATTTTCAAATCAGACTATGCCTTCACCCTTTACCCTGAACCTAGTGATCATTTGATGATGGCATGAACCTTGCCGAGACTGGAAAGATTAATCAACGAGTGAACTTGTCGACTCATTTGACCAACCGTTTGGACTATACGAGTCAACGATCTCACCCATGGAAATTTTTGTGGTAGGTGAAAATTTAAATTTTCTCCCTTAAAATTCAAAATTGAGAATGCACCTCTAATTTCTCATATCGGCCTTTCTCGTCTATGTAGTGTCTCGATACTCCATTTTTTATTGTAAAGCAAGAATTGTCGACCCTTTTTAGCAATCCGATATCCCTTAGTATTGAAAATCATGAACGCGCTTCTCATTTCTCCTCTATGCCTTTCTCCTCTTCTTAGTGTGTTGAGAATCCATTTCCATTTGCGGAGCAAGAATTGTCAATCATTTTCATCGACGAGGGAATCTTGTGGGCCAGGTAAACTATTGTTACCTTGCTCCTGTTACAAGTTTTTTGCATTTTTGTCTCCTGGTACAAATTTTCTAACAAATTTGCTCATTTTTGTTACAAATTTTCAAGTTTCAGGTTAAAAAAAGAACTTGGCTCTTTAAACTACATCACAATGATTTGAAAAACATGGGATTGTCGAAATCTAGTGAGAGAAGCTAAATTTCTACTAGATTTTGTTACATTGCTCATTTATATTAACAATTTTCCTGTCCATGTCACTGCAACGATGAATCAATGAGTTTTAACAATAGTGACAAGTGATTTTCTACGATGGTGACCAATGAATTGCAACAACAACGACCTAGCAAGTTGCCACAATGGGTGAACTAGTTGGTTCACATGTTGCGACAACTCGCTAGGTTGCCATTGAGACAAATCATCGGTCACCAATGTAGAAACTTGATGTCACGGTTGTAGAAATAGAGTAGTCTAATGAGTCATGCTCTTGTTACAAATTTTTAGCTAAATTTTCTCCTATTGTCACTTTGTGTGTGTTGTTTTCAGCGAAAAACATGACCAAACCTATAAATGATTGGTAGCCATAGTCGAACAAATATCTCCTAATCATTCAGTAGAAATTGATCCAAACACTATAGCGATCAATACTTAGATGAACATGATGATTATTTCATAAGGTAATTATTTTTCACTAATAAGAGCTAAAAAATTATAGATTCAAATTATTAAAAATTAAATATGGATATCTCAAAGTTAGAGGTCAATTAGATAGGTTTTAAGAGTTTAGGTCTTTTGAGATTTATATAGCAATAGAATTAGCACAACTACATTAATAAAGTGGTTGAAATATGTTGATAGGAATCACTTTCCACCTTTTAATTTTATTGAGAAGAATATAGAAAGTGGAAAATGACATCAATCAATGTATTTCAATGGCTTTATTAATGTGGTTGTGCTAGCTAACAACAAACATGTGCGGGGAGGATTAGTATGTCATGGTTGACTATGGCTAAATATGTTCAAGTGGTTGAGGAGGCTTACTATGGAAAACATTTAGTTTACTATGGATGACAATGGTTCACCCCATTGAAATTTAGTCGTCTATGATAGATTATGATTTACTATGGTTCGTAAGGGTTGTTCGCGTTTGATCATGTTGAAAGAGATCAACCAAATTTTACAATAACCAACCATGGTGAAAATGGTTGACTATAGTTGACCATTGTTGATTATGGTTGACTATGGCTTACATAAAAAATCTAGTCAATATAGATCAACCTAGTAAACATGTATCAAACTTAAACCTAATTCAAACTAGTAAACCTAATAAACTGATGTTAACCTCGTAAACATAAGTTAGCCTATTAAATATGTAAATCAAAGAAACCTAGGTCAATCTAGTAAACTTAGATCAACCTAGTAAAACTAGGTCAACATAGTAGATCTAGGTCAACCTAGTAAATGTAGGTCTACTTAGTAAACCTAGGTTAGCTTGATAAACCTAGGTCAACCTAGTGAGTATGTAAACCTTGTTAACCTACTAAACATTGTCAACCTAGTTAGCCTAGTTCAACCTAGAAAACCTAAGTCAACCTAGTAAATCTAATCAACCTAGTAAACATACATCAACCTAGGTCAACCTAAGTCAACCTAGTAAACTTAGGTAAACTTGGTAAACCTAATAAACTTAGGTCAACATTGTAAATCTATTAAACCTAGTAAATGTAGATAAACCTTATACACATGGGTCAACCTAGTAAAAATAGTAAATCTATTAAACCTTGTAAACTTAGATAAACCTAGTAAACCCATATGAACCTAGTAAACCTAGATCAACTTGGTAAACCTAGTAAACTTACGTCAACCTAGTAAACCTAATTGACCATCTTTAACCATGGTTGGCTATTTTTGACCTAGTAAACCTAGTAAACATAGATCAACCAAGTAAACCTAGGTTAACCTTAAACCTAAGTCAACCTAGTAAAAAAATAAACCTAGGACAACCTATTAAATCTAGTGTGAGAATAACTAAATTGGAAAAACATAGCTCTTATAGGCATGGTTGTACACACTTTCATTAGTAATGCTTATGCAAGAAAGGGACATATGCATACTCTTCAAGTGTATGCAAATGATATTTCTACATTTGTAAATACTTTGAATGAAAAGATAACAAGTGTCAAAGAAATGTTGAAAGAAACCAAAGATTTGATGATTGAAGAAAATGGTGTTGCTTCTAAAAACCATGAAGAATTAATAGGAGGTCTAGAGGGAGCCTTCTCAAGGTTAGAAAAAGAAATTAAAGAGGGATCTCGTGGGAAATCCCTAAAAAAATCATTACCCTTCCTCATTTTTCCCAACAACTTGTCTTTATTCCAAAAGGAACTACAATGGTGGAAAAATTATACCAAAACAGACCTTTACAAAATTCTTAATATGGTATATCTAAAGCTAGTGATGTAGCAAATTCATGAATACATAATGTCTATAAGCTTGTTGTGACCGAAAATTGAATGCTAATATTGTAGCACCTGCGTAAGTTTCCTTTTCATATTTATTATTGTTGTTTATGTCACAAATCAAGAAAAATACACATATCTTCTCATAACGAGACCTTATTCTAATGTGAAAAGCCAGTGTTGTAAACCCCATAATGCATTCTATATATGCATGCATTCATATATATATATTTATATATTCCATGCTTGCTTTTTTTACTGTGATTTCTTCAAAACTGTTGTGATTGATGTGTAAGGACATGCACACAACAATTAACAAATATTTTAAGGGGATGAGTTTTTTTCTTGATATGAAATTCAAATGTCAAAATGTGATGGTAGTGTCTAATAATGTGGATGTTTTTTTGTTAACATACCTTGAATTTGGAAAATAGGAAGTTAACATTCCTTGCAACCTTTTAAAATACTAGTTCATTGATATATGATTATATTCACAATACAAAATATCTTTTCTATATTGTCATATCGATGTGTCAATTTCCCTCATGAGTTTCCACCACTATAATAGGAGTTGTCGCCACTCTAACAATGAGTTTCTACAATGTAGTTTCAATAAAATCTAAAAATATTTCATGTAATTGTTTTCTTGTTTTGCAAATGATGGAGAAGTGGACTTTGATAATTTAGGTTTGGTGCCATCCAAACCTTGGTCAAGAAAGAATTAGATGTGTGCTTCATAATAAAGTATTGAGTCAAGTTTTTCATAAAAATAGAGAAATTACTAACAGGACAACAAATAACGGAGCTTATTATATTTTCGTAGTCGATGGGCTGACATCAGCTAGGAATTGTGGTGTAAATGACATTGTCATTTACACCAATTTGGAATTGACATGAAATCAAATGACTGGAATTTATCAAGTATGATGCCAAAATTTGAAGCCTCTTCATAAAGAAGAAAAAAAATCATGTAATAAAGTTAATAAAGGGAAAATAAGACCATGGTCATGGGACACATATTCCAAGCTAAATGTTGGGAAAACATCCTAGTGGGTGTTCATTTGGTTTATTATGGTCAAGGTTAAATTGCAAAAGGCATTGAAAAAGTCTTTGAAAAGGAAAAGTGGCATTAATTGGCATTTATTTATGAAAATGATGGAAAATAGGAGAAAAGGAAGGTGAAGGGTCACAGGTTGAATGCGAGAAGGAAAATGAAGGAAAATAGAGGAAAATGAAGAAAAGATAAGCTTGAATGATAAAAAGGCTTCTGAGGATCAGTTCATAACCTTTTTTTAGTTCAATTTTGGATCTCTCTCTCAATTCTCTATTCTCTCATAATCTTTCACACTTAGAGAGAGCACTCTAGCATTGGAGAAAGGAATGAAAAAGAAGGACAAGAAAGTAAGGGGAGGAAAGGATTAAGCAAGGAAGAACCTAATAAAGTAGCTACAATAGGAGTACTTGTAGGTATCGAGTTGCATGTATGGTTTCCTTGATATTTTTGGCATGCATGGTACATGAATGTGTGTATTTGGTTCTCTTGCTATCATTTCCATGCAGTTTTCTAGGTGTGACAATGGTTTCAATCTTTCCTTGCCAATTCTAGATAACCATGGTGTCATGGGGTTCTTTCATTTGTGTGAGCTTTAAATTATCTGATGGTTTTGGAACCGGGTGAGGTGGTCTCATGAAAATTCCAAAGGGCATAGAAATCCCTTAACTAATAATGGTGGGAATGTGGTAAAGCCTCATGGCGGAGATAGGAAAATTCCTCAAGGTATTGGTGAAGATATCTGGAGGAATCTCACCTTGTTTAGGGACTTATTATCCCTTGACCGGTTTTGGCAAGATTACAGGAAAGCCCAGTAGTGTATGTTTCTTGTTTGGGCCTAGGAATCCCTTGACCAATAATGGTGGGATTGTGGTGCAGCCTAGTTGTGTAGGTGCTAGTATCGGGCCTAGTAGTCCCTTGAGATGTGATGTCCCACTGCCTGAACCTTAGAATTTTCTCTTAAATATGATGTGATGGATGGTGGTTGATACCCATAAAGTGCTATAAATGGCGTCATTTTTGTTGCTGTATGGAAGGAAGTGTTATACCACCATTCAGCCAGAGGCAACCATTTGACCCATTGTGTCTGTTTATCAGATACAAAGCAACGAAGATATCCTTCCAAACATTTGTTTACTATCTCAGTTTGCCCATCAGATTGAGGATGATAAGATGAGCTATGAGCTAACTGAGTACCAAGACAAGAAAATAATTCTGTCCAAAAATTTCCAGTGAAAATGGGATCTCTGTCACTTACAATAATCTTTGGGTTTCCATGTAGCTTTTGAACTGTTTCCATAAATGCAGTAGAAAATGTACTGGCTTTAAATGGATGTGATAATGCACAAAAGTGTGCATACTTGGTAAGTCTGTCAACTACCACCATGATGACACTCTTTCCCTCAGACTTGGGTAAACCTGTGATAAAATCCATTGAAACCTCCTCCCAACGTTGGCTTGGAATGGATAAAGGTTGTAATAGACCTGGTGTCTTAATTGTTTCAACTTTATTTTGCTGGCAAACCAAACATTCCGCCACAAACTTTTGAATATCTGATTTAAGGCCATCCCAAAAAAATTCCTTCTTAACCCTGTGGTAAGTTTTTAAAAATCCTGAGTGCCCTCCTAAGGGAGAAGTGTGCAATTCCATAAGAATCTTTTGTTTTAGCTGGGAATTCTTACAGAGGTATAAGCGATCTTTGTACCATAACGAATCATTTTGCCAGCTAAATGTATCAGAAGTACTGGAATCTTGTTGTAGCTTTTGAATAAGTGCCCACACTTCTTCGTCATTCTTCCATTCCTCCCTTGCTTCGTTTATCCAATCTGGTTGGATAATAGAAATGGCACACAACAATGCTTCCACATCCTCATCCTTTCTTGAGAGTGCATCTGCCACCACATTTTGCTTCCCTTTTTTGTAGATGATTTCAAAGTCATAACCCAACATCTTTGTGACCCACTTTTGTTGCTCTTCAGAGGATAATCTTTGTTCTAAAAAGTATTTAAGGCTATCATGATCCGTTTTTACCTTGAAGTGTCTTCCCATTAGGTAGGGTCGCCATTTCTTAAGTGCATGGAGTATTGCCAACATTTCCTTCTCATAAATAGCTTTGCTTAAAAACTTTCCCTTGATTGGACGACTTTCAAAAGCAATGGGTCTTTCATCTTGCATTAGAACAGCACCAATTCCATTTCCTGAAGCATCACATTCCACAATAAAGGTTTTTGTGAAGTCCGGTGTAGCTAAGACCGGTGCTTGGCACATTGCCTCTTTAAGATGTTCAAAGGCCTTTGTTGCTTCCAGAGTCCATGAAAATGAATCTTTCTTCAATAATGTTGTTAGAGGTGCTGCTATTCTCCCATAATTCTTAACAAACTTGCGATAATACCCTGTCAACCAAGAAATCCTCGCAGATGCTTTATGGATGTGGGGATTTTCCATTCCTTAATGGCTTTAATTTTGCTAGGGTCTACCTTAACTCCTTCATGAGATACAATATGACCCAAATATTCCACCTCCTGGACTCCAAAGAAACATTTGGATCTTTTTGCATATAATTGTTTCTCCTCCAATAGTTGTAGCACCCTGTCAACATGTTCAACATGATCCTTCCAAGACTTGTTGTAGATTAGTATATCATCAAAAAATACTAACACAAATTTTCTAAGGAATGGTTTGAAAATTGAATTCATCAAACCTTGAAATGTTGAAGGTGCATTGGTAAGGCCAAAAGGCATGACCAAAAATTCATAATGACCCTCATGAGTTCTAAATGCCGTTTTCGAATGTCTTCAATCTTCATTCTGATTTGATGATATCCCGAACGAAGATCCAACTTGGTGAAGTAAATTGATCCATGCAATTCATCCAGTAATTCATCAATAACAGGAATGGGGAACTTATCTTTAATAGTGAGCTTGTTGAGCTCCCTATAATCCGGACACATGCGCCATGATCCATCCTTCTTGTGCACCAATACTACTGGAGCTGAGAAAGAACTTTGACTTGGTTGAATTATACCAGCCTCTAGCATTTCTGCAACCATACGTTCAATTTCACTTTTTTGGACATAGGGATATCTGTACGGCCTGATGTTTGGAGGAACACTTCCTGGAATCAGATGAATAGCATGATCATGATCACGCATAGGTGGGAGACCTTTGGGAGTCTCAAATACCTTGGAATGATTGTCCAGGACTTTTTGGAGATCTGGAGAAATAGATGATTCCAATGTGGAAACATCTAGCGAACATAATTGTGCAATTACACCTCTTTGCTCCTTTTTTAGAAGCTTTGTCATGCCATTAGAGCTGATTATCTTTCCTGGTTTCCCTGCAATACCCCTTAATTCAACTTCCTTTCCTTCCGTAGAAAATTTGATGAAAAGTTCTTGAAAATTAAAAGCTATTGTACCCAAGGATTGTAGCCATTGGACTCCTAGTACAACATCAGCACCTCCCATTGGAATGGAAAGCATTGGGCTAGTCAATACATATTCTCCCATGGATAGCTTGATATTATGGCACTTTCCAGAGCAATTTATTGTTCCTCCATTTGCAATCATCACTTGACACTCTGGTGCTGGATATAGGAAGCAATTCAATTCTTTTGCTACCCTACAATGAATAAAATTGTGGGTGCTTCCTGAATCAATCAACACTATTACCTTTTTCTTCTTGATTTGTCCTTCTATCTTGATGGTTTGAGGAGTGGTAATTCCCGCCAATGCATTACAAGATATGGTCGGATTTATTTGTTCTTCATCTAGGCTTTGTTCCTGGAGTATATCTTCTTCTTTTGACCTTTCTTGCTCCTTTTCTTCTTCCTCTTCACAATCTATGTAGAATAATTTCTTCTCAGCACACTTATGACCTTTAGTGTATTTGCTATCACAACTGTAACAAAGCCCTTTTGCTCTTTTTTCTTCCAATTGTTGTGGTGTCAACCTTATAGGTTGTGGAAGACTAGGGGCAACAACACTTCCGTCTTTATAGTTGTGAGTGGTATGCTTCCTGGTTGCCATAATTTTGCTTTCCATTTTTCTTGCTAACCTGAATGCCTTCTCTAATGAATCAGGTTCCCAAAGGCGAACATCATGTTGGATATTATCCTTTAAAGACCCTATGAACACATCAATCCTATGCTCCTCTGGAATATCTTTTACCCTTATGTTCAATTTTTGGAACTCCTCAATGTGCTCCATTATTGAACCCTTTTGTTTGAGACTTATCAATTGGCTAAAAAAAGTGTTGCTTTTTGTATCTTCATAATGTGCTATCAATTCTTCCGTAAAAATTGCCCAAGTGATAAATTGTTTACGAGAGCAAAGCCATTGATACCATACAAACTGATTTGGTTCCAAATATACAGTTGCCATACGTACCTTTTGTGTGTTTTGCACATTATTGAGATCGAAGAATTGCTCCATCTGTAATATCCATGTGGCGGGATCCTTGCCATCAAACTTCCTCATATCGATTTTTGGAATATGGTGATTCTTCGATCCAACATTAGAGTCTATGGAATCATGATTAACATTTCTTTTGTTCTCATCATGAGTTTCCTTTACTACCTTTTCACCATTAGTGACCCTTTCTTGTAGCAACTTCTTCAATTCTTCCATGTCTGTCTTCAAATCTATCTTCAAATCTGCCATCAAATCCTCTATCTTAGATTCCATGCCCTTTATCTTAGATTCCATGCCATTTACCTTAGATTCCATGCCATTTATCTTAGATTCCACGCCACTTATCTTAGCTTCTGTTAGCTTTTGTGAGCGTGACATTTGTTGCACTTGTTCTTGTAATTTTGATATATCATGTAGCATTTCTTCCTCTTCTTCATGAGTCATGCTAGAGCTTTCAGGTTCCTTACTAGGTGTTTGCATTTTCTTTCCTCGGGGCATCAGTTACCGATAATAATGCTTTACTATGCCCTTTGAATTCCGTTAAACCAAGCTTACACAAAAATTAAAAAAAAAAACTACACACCTTTTTTCACTTTATAGAAGCCTGATATTGAATCTGATGTATCTCTGTAATTTTGGATCATCCAGTTCTGAAATTGCTATCTATAGTAGCCTTCTGCGTCCTCTTTCCAATGCCACAAGTCTGAGCCAAATTGGATTCTCCAAGGAAGAGTTATGTGAAATCTCCCACAGTGACTTGCTTTTAGACTGGTTCAGTAGAGCGAACTTGTATGACGTGCCACGAGTCACTGTTTCAACCTTTGAATCTGAAACACACACACAAGAAACTACAGTCCGTCCTCTTTCTGTACCTTCTTACGAAATTTCAATCCGATCCCCAGAGAGAAAGTTATGACGATTTTCCCCAGGTCACCTGTTTTGAATGTAATTCAGGAGTCTGCAAAAAGACCAACTTCCTCAGATCATATCTCCAAATATCGCGCTAAAAGCTCTGAAATTTGGACCCAAGGTTCAGCGTGATTTCTTCTCAAATGGGTTTTTTTTGTGACTTCTGAAATGTCACAGAAAAAAAGTTATAGCGAAAATTCCACGATGACCTGTTTGGAGCAGCGAAACCCTAGAATCCAAAGCTCTGATACCAAATGTTATGAAACCAGCTCAAGAAAAGATAGAAAAGATAGATCAACGCCTTAGAATTCAGCCTCTTCGAGGGGGCAACCTCCTTTACATTACATAAATGAACAATTCTTGGATGATACAAATGACAAAACCTCCTTTCTATATATAGGAGTCTAAGGAGTCACAATATAATCCAGCCGACCTAACAATAATAATATAAAGCCACAAAAATAACAATAGAGGGATTCTATGGGGCACAGAAATAACAATATGGGGGTAATAGGGGCACAAAAATATAAATAAGGGGTATAACTACAATAGTAATGGGGTAATCACTAGTATTATAGGGACCCAACAGTTACTCAAGTCTCAAAGGATTGTCACAGCTAAAGATTTTGCTCTAGTTTCTAATACCACTTACAACGATGTTGCAAACTCATTTGTACACAGAATTGTTGCTCGTCCCAAGCTCCTACCCTACACACATACGATCCGATGGGTTGTGGAACATTTAAACATTTCAAAAAATAAATTCATAATAAATAATGATACAATCATCGACTCTTTTAGTGGTAGTGATTTTAGCGCTGTGTCATTTTCCTACTCCTACGTGTAAATATGAAAAACAGTTCATTGAGAAGTTCATGAGTGGGATTGATCATCCATCAGAACCCATCAAGGATGGGAGGAGAGATCCCAATAAGCAAAAACATGAGCAAAAGGGCATATATTTAGTAGACTCCCTTCCACGATCTTATTGCCAAATTACTGCCATGGTATCTAGACTTTTCTCCTATCCTAATACTCATAAGTTCCTAGAACAATGGAATTCTTTAATAGATGTTTATTTTGAAGGATATATATTGTATTGGGGAAATATTTTATCTAATAACTTGGCCACTCACATTTTGGATTTTAGAAGAAAACATACATTTTTAGAAGGTATAATTCCCCCTTTTTATATGAGTGCATATGTTATAGACGCCCTGTGCTATAATATAAATTTTGACACCATGGGATGTGTTATACTCCTATTCCAATAGGTGTCATATTTTATGATTGACTTGATGAACACTGTAATATGTTCATCCCTTTCCTTGTTGCAAAGGTTTTCCATATTATCAAAAAATAGAAAAAATCAAAAAATATAAAAAATGTAAAGAGGGTATACCCTAAAAGAAAAATCAAAGGGTAAAAAGAAAAAAAATGGTCAAAAAAGTGAAAGAAATGAACCCCACACAGAAAGACCAGGAAAGTGTGCAAGTCCAAAATGCCACTACTTTTTCATTTTCTGTAATAAGCATTGTGTGCAGCTTGTTAATTTATGCCACAATTGATGAAGAGCCAAACAACTTAATCTTGGCTAGTTCACATTTGAATTTCCTATTTTAGAGATAGAGAATAAAATCTGACCAAACTGTTTAATCTTGGTAGATAAGTAGATAGGTAGAGTAAATAAAAAGGAGCTCAACAGTTAAATCTGGGCCCTTGGATGTAATAAGTGAAGACTTAGGTAGGCTTACCATGAAAATAAAAGGAAAGTTGAAAAGGGCTTTCCAGTCTAAGTGCACCCGAATAAAGAAGAAAAAATGCTAGGCCAAAGTAGGCAGGGTAAGTAGATGGTGTTGCAGAATGATACTTGTGATAGATTATGTCTCTAAATGTGTTAATCTTTATCTCTATCACAAGTGCAAGGCAGATATTATACTTGATGCAGCTCGACCGAGGCAAGGTTACATAACTAACTCCCCTTCATACTTTTCCCTAATTATTCACTAACTCCCCTTAAAGTATTAAGATCTATGCTTAATATCACTTCTAAACCACTCATTCCATTTCATAAAGATTTCCTAAGTAAAACCCTATTTTACTTAGGAAAATGGCCACCTTTCTCATATAAACCCCCTTTTTCCCCTTCAAAGCCTAAGTTTAAATATATATGCAAAAGGTTTTAACATAGAGTTCAATTCATTTTCATATTAATTTTTAACATTTATTATATATAAATCCCTTACAATATACCCTTCCCCGAATTATGTATAAAACCCCGATATTTAATATATTCCCGTCCCTGGTTGAAATATAACCGTAAATGCCGTTTAACAAGATTAAAAGATTTTTCTGAAGTCTATTAATAACCATCCCCTGCTGCGTGATAACGTGATTAATTAACCATCTGGGTTAATTAACAAACAACCTCGACCATCAGAATTCACCTCGATACGATTAAAATCAGTTATAAATACACCGGGCCCACATATATTAAGCCCCCGCCATGTCCTCTACCCGTTCGTCGTTCGATCAGACCATTCTCATCCGATGGTGGAAAACGATATCATGACCCCCCTTTTGATCACACATTAACTCATGATCGCCGACGGTTTTTCCACCCATAACTCTACCATGCGTCGCCCATCTGGTATTCTCGCTCGCCCTCCATCCAATACCACTTGACCCCAAAAGCGGTGTGAGAAGACCGTTTACCACCTTCTGCTGATGTCACCCGCCACGTCATCCACCCTCCGCTAATATCATCTGCCCGATAAATGCCAAAAACTCTCGCCAACCATTGTTTTGCTGAATAAAATGAATAAAATGCCACTTGTGTTGCTATTCACTGCGTCCAGTATTTCCAGGCAGAAACAACGACCGAGGCCAACAGTCCAATTTCAAACTGGCAAGAGACTAGATGAGCTACACCACGAGCTCTGAGTTGACATTTCAACCTGTCAATGTAGTGTTTCCTTCTTCAATGCAGAAGGCCCAAATTCCGATTTGAAAATACAAAGAAACTAAAGAAAACCCCTTGTAACTCTAAAAGGTTGCACCCCTCAACGTTCCTCATGGAAAATATGTTGGAAATATTGTTAAAATTTCACCCCTGAGTAAAAGTTAAATGTTGAGCTATTTATCAGACAGAGTTATCTACTAGACAGAGATGAACAGGGTAAACAGTCGAAGAGTATCATAGCAGTTAAAGAGTATCGGTAAGAACAGGGCAGCCAGCACAGAGTTACCAAAGAAGACAACTGCCAACTGAATTATAGGGCCTGCCTCCAGCACATTCAACAAAAAAAGGGACCAGCACAACATCAGTTTATCTTTTCCCTATTTTCAAAGCTAGTTGTTTCTATTTACTTGTGAAACTATTTTTAGTCATCCTAGATATTATCTCACTCTGTTATGAGATATTTGTTGTATAATTTTCTGAATAAATACCCCCTAAATTGGAGTATTGTGGGTGGATTCCTAGACTCTGTTGTAATGTTTATTTTTTGGAATAAAGAGCTATTGGAATCAACTATTGCATGGCCTACTGGATGAAGATTTGAAGCAGAGGACTTGCCACATACTTCTTGAATCAACCACCGGATCAATAAGTCCTCTATATCTTGTGTTTTATAGTTTTCTTGTTTATTACATCATATGTCTTTCATAATATGAATGATAAAGAAAAGATTAATTTCAGAATATGCTTGATTGCACTTTATTTTCAGTCATTATTATTCTCTGTGTTTTCTTCATAATTAGGATAAGAAGTGAAACCTTAATTTCTCCTGTTTCCTAATTCTTTCACATTGATTATTTGTTAAAGAATACTTCACTACTCCTTATCAGTAATCATACAATTTCCCTTTTTAAATAGGTTGAAGAATTTCTTAACTGCCCTTCACCCATTTGAGCCCATTCCATCTGTTTCAAGTCTTTATTTGTTCCCTATTTGACTACCTTGCTCTGTGAAACCATCCTCTGTTAAGAAACCCAATCCAAAAAGCCATCTTCTTTGAATCCATTAGCCCAATGGACTGAACTACTCTATTTTACCTCTCTGATCTATTGAATCTCACCACCCAAACTCAAACAAAACTCTTGAACTTCATAACTAGCCTAATACTTTTAAAAAACAAGGCTAAATCATAAAGAGAGAGCCCTCTCTAGATACAGATTGGATAGATTCTATATCTAAAAGATTGGTCTGTCGTTACCTTGGCCTCCTTTCCCTTTCTTACAACTGTTGGAAAAACCTGAGTGATAACATAGATAGTGACTCTGTTGGGGAACTGAATAATTTGTTTGTTACTACTATTTTCTGTATAAGCTATAGACAGAGCCTGAAGTTAGCGAGGTAGCCTTTGAAATGCTTTTTCTTTGCAATTGCAGAAGTAAATGAATGTTACTTCGGTCTATCTCTGGTCTATCTTATAGATTAGATAGTTGGTTTCAAATACTTGATTAGTTCCTCTTTTCAAACAAGTCTTTAATAAAATTCAAAATTCCCACACCTAAAACTTCTTAGAAGAGACAGTTAAAGTTGTATTGTTGAACCTATTTCAAGAAAAAACCAAAAATACACATAGAAACCTGGCTTCAGAAATGACTCATTACACCAGATCAACTCCTAATCCAAATCCACCACCTGTGTTTGAAAATCCTAATCTGATTCCTAGGATTCTTAAAAGATAAGAGAGCCAAGAAAATTTTGCTAGTTCTCTGATCCAGGTGGATATTGGTGGCCACCTGCCAAGTCCACCTGGACCCCCACCATTGTCTTTCTCAGCATTTTCAGTTTCCTTAATTGTAGGACAACTTACTATTTTTAGCAGTTTTTCGGGTCCTGAACTTCTGGAGCCGTTTTGAGGCCCTAAACGACGTTTTTTGGGAAATCTGGGGGCAACATGGGTCCATGGATTGATTTTTCCCTTCCCAAAGTGGTAGTGCTCGGATAGATCTTTCTAACGAGCTATTGTACGCGTCAAACGGAGATCGTATGCCAAAGTTACGACCCTGGGAAGTTGATGTACCAATTTACCCAAACGGGGCCCACAGTTTGGCGTTTCATCTCCTAGGGTTAGGTTTTGGAATGTCAAGGGTTTTCCATTGTTTCTCAACAATAAATAGGCCTTCGAGCCTCATTGTAACACAGTTCAGAGGCATGTAGCCATCACATCTCTTCTCAGAGATAAGCTACCATCGCCCTAGCTAGTTTATTTCCAATTTCTGTTTGTAAGCATATTTCAGTATTTTCCATTAATGAAATGAAGTATTATTTCAGCTGCATCTTTATGTATGTGGTTATCTCTGTAATTTGTTGCGTTCCTGTTTAAATCCGGATCAGTGGTATCAGAGCGGTCTGCTTTTTCTCTGTTTTTCTTTGCATGTCCCCAACAAGGTCGGGATATAAGGAGTTAGGGCTTGAACTGGTTGAACCTTTGCAAGACCAGCCTCGCAAATCCCGACGGCCTCCCATGGCGGACGAGAAGAAAGACGAGGGGGCAGGAGATCCCATCAAAATCTTGCTCGAAGAAGCGCTCGAGCGACAATGGAACGCGATGATGGACAGCTTTGCGCAGATCCTTCAGCGGCTACCCAGAAGCGGCGCATCGGCTTCCAGCAGCTCCTATGGAAACGCCACACCCTTTAAGGTACAAGTTAATTTTGAAATCCCCATATTCGAGGGTCAGATAGACGCCGATGCCGTAGATAAATGGTTAAATCTGCTAGAGGGTTATTTTTCTGTTCATGAATTTTCGAGTCAGGAAAAGATTTTTTTTGCTCTTCTCAAAGCAGCTCCCCACGTCAAGGACTAGTGGGAAACCTACTGCGAGCAGAAGGATGAAAGTACTGGCTCACTATTTTCAGCCGCACCCACCTGGGATTCGTTCCGGGATGCCATCAAGGAGCAGTACTACCCTGTCGGAAGCTATGAGGATGAATACATAAAGTGGACCACGCTGCGGCAGGGAAGGGACCAAGACGTGCCGGAGTTCACCAATCTTTTCCATACCCTTCGCACAAAGTTGGGTATCAAGGATTCGGAGCAACATTTAATACTCAAATATTGTGGCTGCCTGCACAAGTACATCCAGGAAGAAATACAGTTCCTAAACATCCCCTCGCTCGGTGCAGCATACCGGTATGCCGTCAAGGTCGAGCAGAAGTTTAAACAAAAGAAGCGAGACTTTGGATCTGCGAATCCAAAGCAGGGGAAAGGTGCCCCTAAACCACAGAACAAAGGACAAAGCCAAGGCGGGACAACCCAAGACAACCAGCCGAAGCTGCAAGCAAAGAGCAACGCCGCGAAGCCGAGAAAGGACACTGGAAAATGGTGCGAGTTCCATAAGAGCTCCACTCACAACACAAGTGAGTGTCGGGCCAAGCAGTCACTGGTGGCTGAGCTAAAGGTTTCAGAATCAGATGCATGTTCTGACTCTGAGTCAGAACCCGATAAGGGGTATGAAAAAGGGAAGCAGATCATTGATGCGGATCCCAGCGCCACTGTGGCTACCGCAAAGATCCAGAAAAATGAACCCGAAGATCCAGAGGAGGAGGAGCGTCTCTTCCACTCCCAGATGTGGGTAAAGGGCTCCCCGATACAGTTCATTGTTGATAGGGAGTCAAAAGAACCTTATTTCGGCAGAGGTCGTGAAGCGGTTGGGCTTATCGACCACAGCACATCCACAACCATACACCATTGGGTGGCTTCACCAAGGGCGAGATCTTCGCGTGAGCCGGCAGTGTCGCCTTCCATACAACATCAAGCCCTTCACGGATGAGGTATTGTGTGACATTGCTCCCCTTGAAGTTTGTGATGTATTACTAGGACAACCATACTTGTGGAAGCGACATGCTGTGTATGAATCAAGGCCCCGTGCTGTTATTATTACATTGGGAAATAAGTTGTTCAGGATACCAGAGGTAGCACCACCTGCCGCCATCTCTTTGATTACTGCAAAACAATGCAGTAAGATCATTTCCAAAACCAGGAAATTTGTTTTCCTGATGATACGCCCTCAAGGGAAGAAGAAGACAGTGGCCGCGGCCTCCAAACGGGGTCCCTCTGCACGGCAGCTACAGATGGACAAGATTGTGGAGGAGTACGAAGACATCTTCACCTCCCCGGCAGGGGTTCCTCTGCACTGTCAAGTCAAGCACTCCATCGATCTGACCCCAGGTGCGCCGCTACCCAATGGACCAATTTATCAGCGCTCCATTCTGGAGAACAATGAAATCAAGAGGCAGATTCAGGAGCTCCTGCAGAAAGGTCACATCCGTCCGAGTTCTTCACCCTGTGGGAGCCCGATAGTGTTGGTACAGAAGAAGGATGGGACGTGGAGACTCTGTATTGACTATCGGGCGCTGAACAAGATCACTGTTCGTAATAGGTACCCGATCCCGCGGATTGATGACCTCCTAGACCAACTAAAGGGGGCGAAATATTTTAGCAAGATCGATCTGAAGTCAGGATATCACCAGGTACCAATTGAACCCTCAGATGTGTGGAAGACTGCCTTCAAATCGAAGGAGGGCCTCTTCGAATGGTTGGTCATGCCTTTCGGATTGACGAATGCTCCTGCAACCTTTATGAGGCTAATGGATGACATCTTGCGGCCATTCACCAACTCCTTCGTAGTAGTATACTTGGATGACATTCTGATCTTCAGCCAGAGTTGGGAAGAGCACCTCCACCACATCCGACAGGTTCTCCAAACACTACGGCAACACAAGCTATGCGCCAATTTGGAGAAATGCACTTTTGGCATGACCGAGGTTCAGTATCTGGGATACATCATTGATGAATAGGGGTTGCATGTCGATCCAGCCAAGGTCCAAGTCATTCGGGATTGGCCCTCTCCAACCACTCTAACAGAGCTCCGCAGCTTTCTAGGTCTTGCCAACTTCTACCGCAGGTTTGTGTTGGGATTTTCTCATATTTCTTGGCCCTTGAGTCAAGTCACCAAGGGCGGGGCGAAAGCAAAATTCTTTTGGTCTGAATCTCAACAGAAGGCATTCAGGGAGTTGAAGGATCGCCTCTGCACAGCACCAGTGCTCGCGTTACCAGATTTACAACAACCATTTGAGGTCGAGACAGATGCCTCTGACTATGCTATTGGGGCAGTCCTTACTCAACATGGACATCCAGTGGCATATCACAGTGAAACACTTTCAGACACAGTCCGGAAGTACCCCACTTATGATAAAGAGATGTATTCCATTGTACAGGCCTGCCGACAATGGAAGCATTACATTTTGGGGAAGGAAACGGTCATCCACACAGACCACCGACCTCTGCAGTTCATACAGACCCAAGGGAAATTGCAGAATGATCGCCATCAGAAGTGGTCTACATACCTGCAACAGTTTCACTTGAATATCAAGTATAAAAAGGGCAGCACCAATAATGTTGCAGATTGCCTCAGTCGACCACCGATCATGGCGCTAACCACCGTGCTCAACTCTTGCGGGCACGAGACTTCTGATTGGCCACTTCTCTACAAAAGCGACCCAGAATTCGGCCACACATACCAGACTCTCTTGGAGGGTCGGCAGGTTGCAGATTTTCACCTCCAGGATGCCCTATTATGCCACCTCGGTCACCTCTGTGTTCCTTCAAGCGAGCGTGCCAAGATGATTTGGGAAGCACACTACAGTCGGGCTGCTGGGCATTTCGGGGTCGAGAAAACAGTGGCAGTACTGCAAAACTATTTCTATTGGCCGAATCTTCGACAGGATGTTGGGAAGTACATCCGATCATGTACTGCCTGTGCCATTGCCAAACCGACCATTAAGAAGCAAGGCCTCTATACCCCGTTGCCTACCCCTAGTCGACCTTGGGAATCCATCTCCATGGATTACATGTCAGGCCTTCCTTCCACTAAGCATGGAAATGACTGTGTTTTTGTGGTCGTCGACAGGTTCTCAAAGATGGCCATTATGATGGCCTGCAAGAAGAATGTCACAGCAGAAGCCACTGCTAAACTCTTCTTTGAACGAGTGTGGGTGCACTTTGGGATCCCACAGTCTATCATCTCAGATCGGGACAGTCGGTTTCTCAGCACCTTTTGGTCCAGTCTCTGGTCAATGCTGGACACCAAACTCACGAAGTCCACAGCCTTCCATCCTCAAACTGATGGCCAGACAGAGGTTGTCAATAGGATGATTGTGCACATTCTGCGCATGTATAACTCAAAGCATCCACGCACATGGGACGAGAGCCTCCCCTACGTTCAGCACAGCTACAACCGAGCTCTTCACAGCTCCACTGGCCATAGCCCTTTTCAGGTGGGTTTGGGATTCCAGCCACTATGCCCCATTGATGTGGCCATGCCACTTGCAGCTACTCACATGAATTCAGCTCATGTCCAGTCCGAAACAGATAAGGCCACCAGCTTCATTGAGCGCATCCAACATATTCGCCAGCAGGTCCATGACATTCTTGAGAAATCAAATGCCAAGTACAAGCAGCGACATGATCAACATCGGGTGCCACACAAGTTTCAGGTGGGCGACAAAGTCTGGTTGCATTTGCAAAAGGAACGCCTTACTGGAGCCTATCGAAAATTGAGACCACTCCGATATGGTCCTTACACCATTACTAAGGCTATGGGAGACAATGCATTTGAGCTCAGCATTCCCCCATTCCTTGGCCCGCACCCAGTATTTAATGTGGACCGCCTTCGGCCATACTTTCCACCATTGCTAGACACATCCGACATTGCAGAACAGCTCAAACCCATAGAATTAAATCTAGATTGCATGGAACAAGCTGCAACTGATCGGATCATGGACACACAGATCAAGAACACTCGCCAACAGAATATCCAACTGTATCGAGTTGTCAAAGCGGGCCAACTCCTTCAGCAGGGCAAGTGGCTCACCAGGGAACAAGTTCAGCAGAAGTTTCCTCATCTCATGGAGAAGCTCAACGCAATGGGGACCATTGCTTCCTAAGGGGGGAGGAATGATCCAGGTGGATATTGGTGGCCACCTGCCAAGTCCACCTGGACCCCCACCATTGTCTTTCTCAGCATTTTCAGTTTCCTTAATTGTAGCACAACTTACTATTTTTAGCAGTTTTTCGGGTCCTGAACTTCTGGAGCCGTTTTGAGGCCCTAAACGACATTTTTTGGGAAATCTGGGGGCAACATGGGTCCATGGATTGATTTTTCCCTTCCCAAAGTGGTAGTGCTCGGATAGATCTTTCTAACGAGCTATTGTACGCGTCAAACGGAGATCGTATGCCAAAGTTACGACCCTGGGAAGTTGATGTACCAATTTACCCAAACGGGGCCCACAGTTTGGCGTTTCATCTCCTAGGGTTAGGTTTTGGAATGTCAAGGGTTTTCCATTGTTTCTCAACAATAAATAGGCCTTCGAGCCTCATTGTAACACAGTTCAGAGGCATGTAGCCATCACATCTCTTCTCAGAGATAAGCTACCATCGCCCTAGCTAGTTTATTTCCAATTTCTGTTTGTAAGCATATTTCAGTATTTTCCATTAATGAAATGAAGTATTATTTCCGCTGCATCTTTATGTATATGGTTATCTCTGTAATTTGTTGCGTTCCTGTTTAAATCCGGATCATTCTCGACCTCTATACAGATCAAGATCTTGTCCTGTGAGGTGGACCTACCTTGAGGATGAACCTTTTGATAAATATTTTGAAAGCTCTTCATTTGTGACCTCTTCAGAATCTGGGTTAACCCACATAGTTCAGGATCCAATATTCATTGAAAATTTGCGGCTTGAAGTTGTTCCTTCACATCTTGACATACATTTACAGCACTCCATCCAATCTGAGCTTACCTCTGAAAGAACACCAAACCTTTCTGTGCTTACTATAGCTTCTCCAAGTTCACCATTAGCACCTCAGACTTCCAAACCTCAAGCTACCCCTTCCACTCCTCCATATACAACACACATTCCCATTGTTATCCCTACTCCTCGAGTTGTTACATCTACTTCTACAATCATGGAAAACCGATATACTCCCCTAAACTTACCTGCCAATCCAAGGGCTATGCCCCAAGACTATCAAAGTAAAATCACTTCTGTACTAGCACTTACACAGCTCAACAAAATACCAAGAAAATGACCGACTATTTTGAAATATATGAGGTTGATGCTGATGATATTAGAATGAAAGTATTTGTTCAAAGTTTGACTAGAGATGTTAGAACATGGTTTAGAGCCCCCCTGCAAACAGTATCAATGACCCACAAGCTCTTTATCAAACCTTCTTGAACAGATGGGGAAAGAAGAAAGATCCTCTCCACATTTTATCAGAATATGAAAACCTAAGAAGAGGAACACAAGAAATTGTCCAAGATTACTGTACCAGATTCAATAATGTCTACAATGCTATTCCTGAAAATCTCGGTCCTCCTCTAGATTTGGGGTTGATTAAATTCCTTGATGCATTTGATTCTGATATGGCATACCAACTTAGGGAAAGAGCTCGTAGAAACTTAGAAGAGATGCAAAGTATAGCTATCATCATTGAGGCCAACCTGATATGTAAACGATCTAAAGCCAGAGCTGAAAGGATGACACCTTTCAAAGAAGAACCTTCTACCGTTGAACAAAAATTAGATGCTATTATTAAAGGAATTGATAGACTTGGAGATAGAGTAGAAAAAATTGAGAGAAAATCCCCTTGGGATGGTCAACCAAGCAATATTGGGAGAAATCCAAATTTCAAGAAGAACCAAAACCCTAACACTGGAAAGACAGGGCCTGACCAAAATATTAGGCCCCCATTTCAAGAAAATGATGCTGAAGCCTCAACTTCTGATGAACCAACAGAAGAAGAATTTTCTAACACTCAACTTAATTTTATGGGACTCAACAATGAACAACAAGTTTTCTTGACCCAAGAGGATTAGGAAGCTCACATTCTTAAACAATTCCAAACTCAGTCAGGTGAATCATTTGACTTTAGGGAGGGATATGATATAGCCATTTATGAAGTCCACAAACAATACAATCTGAGGAGCAAAAGAATAGATGTCCCTGAAACCAATAAACAGAAAGATACCAAGTAGCCTAACAAAGGTAAGATCAATACCCCCCCTGTACATATTCTTTCTAGAACAGGTCCTAACCCTAATAACCCAATTGTTGAAGATGTGTCAGATAATCAACCACCTAACAGACAACCTTCCACTTCTATTCCTTCTAAAGGAAATGTAGAGGAGCCTCTAGAACTTGATTTGGAAACAACTTCAGCCCATAATCCCACTCCTGAAGAGGAGAGAAATGAAGAAAATCCAGCTGTCCGAAATACAAGAACTCAGACCGAAAAACCTTTTAATCTTGAGACAGAAGTAGGCAAACTAAAGATAGTTGTTCCATTATTAGAATTAGCTAAACATGATGTCTACAGAAGTCAAATTAGCAGATCACTCAAAATTTCTATGAACAAAGATTCAGTAAATGTTTTTGATGACTAGCCTGAATTGATATTTGGCCCTGGAGTAAATGGAAAAACAGTAGAGGGAGAAGTTCCTCCTTTCTATGTAATTTTAAACATACATGATAAAATACTTCATAATTCCATGTTTGATTCTGGTGTTTTTCATAACTTAATGCCTAAATATGTAATGGAGAGACTAGACGTTGACATCACCGGGCCATATAAAGACCTTTTCTCTTTTGATTCAAGTCAGATCAGATGTTTAGGTTTAGTCAAAAACTTATGTGTATCACTAGTCCAATATCCTACCAAAACCATCTTAACGGACATAGTAGTAGCTGATATTCCACCAAAGTATGGCATGTTATTGTCTAGATCTTGGGATGGGGTGCAAAGCTTCAAGGATCTCTATAGTTAGACATGTCTTACGCTACCATTTCCGTGTTTGGTCAACCCAAGAAACTATACAAAGAAACCTTAATGAAGTATGTAGTAAGTAGTCAAGAGAAATCTCAAAATTTTCCTATCTACTTAGTACAGTCAGATATGGGTTCTTTTATCCTTTACAATGCTAAAATTGATCCCTCAGATCAGATAAAAGTTTTAGCAGATGAAATAGAAGAAATAGCAAATGAAAAGACTAGTGTTCGAATACAAGGAATTTCTGAAAATCATGAAACATCAGATAAACCAGAAGAAACTAAAAAACCAAATCTCCCTATTAAACATATCCCTACAACTCCAGATACTAATTATGAACATGAAATCCTTTGGTACTTAGAATTTGATGGTTCTGTGAACAAATCAGGAGTAGGAGCAGGAGTCTGGGTGCACAATCTTGAAAACAATCATGCTGAAGGCCATGCCTACAGATTAAACTTTAGGTGCACTAATAATATGGCTGAATATGAAGCTCTATTGCTAGGTCTTAAACTGGTCAAGAAATTGGGAGCAACTTGAGTGTCAGTCTTGGGAGATTCTGTTTTAATCATTCAACAGATAAAATGGAAGTTCTTAACAAATGAACCCAGATTGAGAGAGTACAGAGGAATAGCTATAGAGATCCTCAATACATTTCTAGAAACTTAGCTTGCCAAAATCCTGAGAAAACATAACTTGCAAGCTCATAGCCTGGCAACGTTTGCCAGCACCTGTAAATTACCATTAGAACCAAATCATCAATTCACAGCTGAAATTAGACACAGGCTAGCCATACATGATAATGTAAAGAACTGGTAAGTGTTTGACAATGATAATCAGATCAACAATTTTTTAACCCTAGAAGATGAATTTTCTAGCACTAACATAGATGTAGATATAGTTAGTGAGTTTGATCCAACAAATCAGATAGAAACAGACATTTCAGCAGAAAATGCAACTCAAATGATTCATCCAACGAAATTTACCAAAAGGAAATACAGGCTCTTAAAGAAATAGACATTGATAAGATTATTGAAGGAGAATTTGAAGTTATCAATTTGAAAGACAATCATTTGCCCAAAGGATTAACTCCTTTGGAAGATCTCTTTGATTTCAATGATATTCCAAAGAAACCCAAGATGGAACCTCTAAAAGCAGACATTGAAGACTATAACATAGGAACTGAAGAAAAGCCAAAATGGTAAAATTATCCAAATCTTTGCCCCGTGATCAAAAACTTAAGTATGTTGAACTAATCAAAGAATTCCAGGATGTTTTTGCCTAGAGGTATGAAGACCTAAAGTCTTATGACACCTCTATAATTCAACATACAATACCCCTCAAGGAAAATAAAAAATCATTCAAACAAAAGCTTAGAAGAATTAACCCTGTACTACTTCCTTTAATTGAAAAAGAAATCAAACGAATGCATGATGCAGGGATAATTGCTCCAATCAGAATTTCAGAGTGGGTGTCTAATTTAGTGCCTACAAGGAAGAAAACAGGAGAAATCAGATTATTTGTTGACTTAATAAATGTAAAAAAGGTTTCTTTGAAAGACAATTACCCTTTACCTAAGATGGATCATATTTTACAAAGGGTAGTAGGTGCTTCTAGGATTTCACTTTTGGATGGGTTTTTAGGTTATAATCAGATTCTGGTTCATCGTGATGACCAAGAAAAGACCACATTTACAACACCATGGGGTACATTCAAATATGTTGAAATGCCATTCGGACTTAAGAATGCAATGGAAACCTTTCAACGAGCAATGGACATAGCTTTTGCAAAAGAAATTCATGATTTTCTGGTTATATATCTAGATGACCTGACTGTATTTGCCAAATCAGATCAACAACATTTAGATCATCTCAAACAAGTGTTTTTAAAATGTAGAAAGTATGGTATTTCATTAAATCCTAAAAAGTCTTTGTTTGGTCTAGAAGAAGGCAAATTGTTAGGCCATATCATCTCCAAATATGGCATCATAATTGATCCTGCTAGAATAGAAGCTATTCCATAAATACCCCACCCCAGAAATGTCAAAGAACTTCAAGCTTTCCTAGGAAAGATTAACCTTTTAAGAAGATTCATCTCTAATTTGGCTAGATTAATTAGATTGCAGAACAATATGTTAAAAAATGATTCAAAGGTTAAATGGACAGTAGAAGCCAGACAAGCATTTGAAGAAATTAAAATGGCTTTGACCAGAACACCAGTCCTTACAAGTCCAAAGTTCGATAGAGACTTCATAATTTTTTCATTTGCATCAGAACACACTATAGCAGTTGTTTTACTACAAGAATATAGTCCAGGATGTGAAAAACCCATAGCCTATTTTAGTAAAGCACTTAGAGATGCAACTCTAAATTACAAAATCATGGAGAAGCAGGCTATTGCACTTGTGAAAGCTATTAAAGACTTCAGAGTCTATATGTTGTACTCCCATGTAATAGCCTATGTTCCAAATGCTGTTGTAAAATACATCCTGACTCAGGATGGAATTGAAGGCAAACGAGGTAAATGGATAGCTAATATATTGGAGTATGATATTGAGATAAAACCTACAAAGCTTATAAAAGGACAGGGATTGGCTAAACTCATGACTAAAACAAACTTTCAAGCTCTGGATATTAATGAACTGGATAACGAACAGGAGATGGTGACTCCACAAATCAGCCAGGCCTTCTTAGAATCACCTTGGTATGCTGATATAACTCATGTATTATTAAACCTGCAAGCTCCTCCGGGGTTATCCAGAACAAAGAAAAGGATTTTAAAGATGAAAGCTTCAAAATTCTGTATTTTAGATAATGCTCTCTTTTGGAAAAATCATGAAGGTATTCTATTGAATTGTTTAATAAAAGAAGAAGCTGACAAGGTTCTCAAAGAATTTCATGCAGGTGACTGTGGTGGACACCTTTACTAGAAATCAACTGCAAACAAAATCCTAAGGGTTGGATTTTATTGGCCAAACTTGTTCGCTGATGTAAAGAAGTTTGTCACTACTTACCACAAATGCCAAATTTTTGAAGGCAAAAGTTAACTGTTACCCTTACCCTTGAGACCAATTTCCACTGAAAAGCACTTTCAACAATAGGGTTTGGACTTCATTGGAGAAATACACCCTCCCTCTTTTGGCCAACATAAATGGATCCTCACTGCCACAAACTATTTCACCAAATGGATAGAAGCCATTCCTTCAAGACAAGCCAATGATACAGTGATTATAGGATTCTTAGAAGCCAACATATTGTCTAGGTTTGGCTGTCCTGAAAAGATCATAACTGATAATGTTGTTGCCTTCAAGTCCAAGAAAATGATAAACTTTTGTAACAAATACCATATCACTTTAGGCCATTCCACAACCTATTACCCTCAAGGTAATGGTCTAGCTAAGTCTTCCAATAAAATCTTGATTAATATTATTAAGAAATTGTTGGAAGAGAACAAGAAAAACTAGCACAAGAAACTTATAAATGCACTATGGGCAGACAGACTTACTACAAAGAGATCTATTGGAACTAGCCCTTATGAGTTAGTTTATGGCATGGAGGTTGTATTTCCTTCATCTTTAGGAGTTCCTGTAATGAAATTACTGCAAGAATCTCAGGTGGAACCCAATGAAATTCAAAGGAGAGTAAATTAGACCATCCATTTGCAGCAGACCAGAGAGAAAGTGCACCAAAGATCCCAAGTGTTATAAGAAAAACTCAAGGAAATATTTGATAAAGGGACCAAAGCATAAGACTTCTACCTTGGAGAAAAAGTTCTAAGATGGGATTCCAGGAGAGAAGACAAAGGAAAACATGGGAATTTTGACTTCCCGTTGAAAGGGCCATTTATCATCCAGGCATTGCAAGGGAGCAATAGTTACTTTCTGAAGAGCCTAGATGGTACAAAAACAGAGGAAGGACCAGTGAATGGTCGAATGCTGAAACATTACTTTGATCCAGTTTTTTAATGTATTTTGACTCTAACATGTACATATTATATCCTTAATAATATCAAAGTTTGGATTGGATAGTAACTTGCTACAGTTGAAGCCCGAAGAGAAGGCACTAAGCTTCACAAGTCTGCTGTCATATATACATTAAAGCAACCAACAAAAGGAGATTTCAGAGCATAGTCTAAGTTATTCAGAATGCCATCTGACCTGCTGTTCTTAAGTTTCCACCAGGAAAATCTATCCCCAAGTGGAGCCACTATTATACTCCTATACCAATAGGTGTCGTATTTCATGATTGACTTGATGAGCTCTGTAATATATTCGTCCCTTTCCTTGTTGCAAAGGTTTTCCATATTATCAAAAAATCAAAAAAATATAAAATATAAAAAAATGTAAAGAGGGTATACCCTAAAAGAAAAATCAAAGGGTAAAAAGAACAAAATGGTCAAAAAAGTGAAAGAAATGAACCCCAAACAAAGAAAGACCAGGAAAGTGTGCAACTCCGAAATGCCACTACTTTTTCGTTTTCTGTAATGAGCATTGTGTGTAGCTTGTTAATTTATGCTACAATTGATGAAGAGCCAAACAACTTAATCTTGGCTAGTTCATATTTGAATTTCCTATTTTAGAGATACAGAATAAAATCTGACCAAACTGTTTAATCTTGGCAGATAAGTAGATAGGTAGAGTAAATAAAAAGGGGCTCAATAGTTAAATATGATCCCTTGGATGTAATAAGTGCAGACTTAGGTAGGCTTACCATGAAAAGAAAAGGAAATTTGAAAAGGGTTTGCGAATCTAAGTGCACCTGAATAAAGAAGAAAAAATGCTAGGCCAAAGTAGGCAAGCTAGGTAGATGGTGTTGCAGAATGATACTTGTGATAGATTTTTCCTCTAAATGTGTTAATCTTCATCCATCAAAAGTGCAAACAAAACTCTTGAACTTCATAGCAAGCTAATCCCCTTTATAAAACAAAGCTAAATCATAAAGAACTCCCTCTCTGGATACAGATTGATGAACTAGATTCTAAAGATATCTAAAATATTGATATGTGGCACAACATCATTTTATCTTTTCCCTATTTTACCTCTTGGCCTCCTTTCACCTTTCTTATTCCTAACTCTGCTGCAATTTTGATTGTTTTAAAGAGCTATTGGAATCAAAATGGCCTGGATGAATAACATAAGATCACAAATGGCGGACTCCCTATACTTGTGTTTTATGTTTTCTTGGTGTTTCATAATCTGAATGAATTAATTTGAATATTTGATTACTGTTTTTACTATTTTCTATATAATTGCTCCTGCTACAGTTAAAGAATACTTCACTGCTCCTTATCAGCCTGAAGATTTATTAACTTCCCTTCACCCCATTTAGGCAGGTAGCCTTTGAAATGCTTTTGCTTTCCAATTGCAGAAGTAAACGAATGGGACTTCAGTCTATTTCTGGTCTACTTATAATTGGACAGTTGGTTTCAAATACTTGATTAGTTCCTCTTTTTCAAACAAGTCTTTAAGAATATTCAAAATTCCCACACCTAAGACTTCTAAGAAGAGATTGTTAAAGTTGTATTGTCGAACCTATTTCAAGAAAAACAAAAAATACACCTAGAAACTTGGCTTCAGAAAGGACTCATTACACTAGATCAACGCCTGATCCAAATCCACCACATGTGTTTGAAAATCCTAATCTGATTCCTAGGATTCTTAGAAGACAAGAGAGCCAAGAAAATTCTGTTAGTTCTTGACCTCTATACAGATCAAGATCCTATCCTGTGAGGTGGACCTACCTTGAGGACGAACCTTTTGATGAATATTTTGAAATCTTTTCATTTGTGACCTTTTCATAATCTAGGTTAACCCACACAGTTCAAGATCCAATATTCATTGAAAATTTGTAGCTTGAAGTTGTTACTTCACATCTTAACAGACATTTGCAACACTCCATCCAATCTGAGATTACCTCTGAAAGAACACCAAACCTTTCTGTGATTAATATAGCTTCTCCAAGTTCACCATCATCACCTCAGACTTCCCAACCTCAAGCTACCCCTTCCACTCCTCCATCTACAACACACATTCCCATTGTTATCCCTACTCCTCGAGTTGTTACATCTACTTCTGCAACCATGGCAAATCGATATACTCCCCTAAACTTACCTGCCAATCCAGGGGCTATGCCCCAAGACTATCAAATTAAAATCACTTATGTACTAACACTTACATAGCTTAACAACATATCAAGAAAATGACCGACTATTTTGAAATATATGAGGCCGATGCTGATGATGTTAGAATGAAAGTATTTGTTCAAAGTTTCACTGGAGATGTTAGAACATGGTTTAGAGGCCCCCCTGTAAATAGTATCAATGACCCACAAGCATTTGATTAAACTAAACAAATAATGGGCCAATAGACGTTGATGTCAAAAGGCATTAGGCGTGGCCTATCGAGCGCTCAAACTTCAGGGAATTTGAATGGATTAAGTGGAGAATGGGTTGATAGAAGATGATGTCAAGATGGGCTAGGTGTGGACCCACCAGTCTCTTGAGCTTTTAGTCATCGTACTGCAGAGAGATTTCTTGGTAGGACTGCAACCAATAGTCCCTCAGCCTCGCATGGTGTGGGTCAAGGTGGGCCCTACAAGCTTCTTAGGCTTTGATCAATTTTGTTGATAAATGATGTTTCGGTTAACATCGCTGGTGGAACCTCAATTCGGTATGATATAGGCTGGGGAAGGATCACTAGGCTTGCAACTTTCATGCCACTAGATTAATGAACTGGTAGGGCAAGAATAGAGCTGAGGATCCTAGTCTGGCATGATGTGAATTAATGGATTTGAGGCCTTCAATTGGTCCTGATCCTTTGGGTTTTCCATAATGGGTAAGTCCTTCAACATGTACAGAAGTTGATTTTCCATGACAAGGGCACCTTATGGGCCCACACGTTGTTGGTTTGGCAGTGCCATGTGGGACAGGTATAGTTACATGGTTTTTTAGAGATGGCTTGTCCCTTCCTGATGAGAAAACCTTCAAATAAGTATAAATTTTTATTTGAGATTCAAATTGAGGTATAATTTATATCACTAGAAAGCTCCCATTGAGTTGAACATGATGGTGGTATTACTTTTAAGATTTGAAAAGTCTAACAAAATGTGATTGTATAACCCCATATTCATGCTAGACCTTAGATATCAGGTTAAAGGAGATAACCCTCCCACACCTCAAGATTCTTAAGGATGTGGCAGGTGGTTACAATAATGATTGAGCTAGATCACCTAGTGAGCTAATGTTGTGAGCATTCTATGTTGTACTAAATTATGGGTCATGGTGGAAATGAGTGTTTGAGTCTCACTAATTTTTTTTAAATGGGAGGATGTTGGATAATGTTGCTAGGGTTACACCTAGAAGGATGAGACCATATTAATAGGTCACACCTCACGTTTTGTTGGAACCTATCACCAAACTCTTAAAATTTACCAATTTCAAATTAATTAACATGGTGATCTAAACTATGTTCAACCCACAATCTTCTAAGGAAATATAAAGGGACCTACATATTATTAGAGGGAGGCTCATCAAAATCCATGAAATACCTATTCATCGAGCTGGCTTTAAAATGTTGGTAGGTGATCTTGTCCATGTAAATACATTTTTTTATCACTAGATATTGTGTTGCAGTTTTAGGGTTCATAAACGACGTCACCAAATCTTGTTTTGAAATGTGAAAATGTCTTACATAATCTCTATCTAAACATTTCATGTAATATTCAAAGATTCTCTTGTTGTAATTAGAAATATGTGATAAATGACTTTGGGCATCAACAATGGAAAAAATAATGGTATGCAATGATGTAGCTAGTAAAAAAATAATGGTATGCAATGATGTAACTAGTAAATGGCATGATATCTCCATGACATTTCATAAATGTCGTAAAAATGATCTTAATAAGCTAATATTTACGTCAGTTTCAAATTTTGTGTTTCACGATATCTTAGATCTTAATTTATCTTCATTTAATGAAAATAAGTCTCAATTTTCTTTAGATGTAAAATACATATGATTTAAATATGTTCATCAAAGATGAGAAATATACTTTTATTTGTTTCTAAAATTAAAATATTAAAAAAAAAAAGGTTTAGGAAACCTACCTCTAATCAATAAAATAGGAATTAATTTTGGTACTTAAACACTATTTTAATTCCTTCCTAAATCGCTCAAGAGTTTGTAGAACATACTTTCCTTTGAAGTAACAATGGAATTGGCCATGTGCATGAATTAAAGGAAGAAAGAGTATGCACATGGTTGAACTTATTTATATTGTAGATAAACACAAGAGCTTGGGCATTGTTGAACTTATCTTGATTAGACATTTTGGGAATATTTTTTTAAATCCTAAAAGCTGGGTCAAACCATTCACTGCACTCATGTCAATCAAATTTGACGATATTCCAAAAATATTAAATCTACCTAACAATTCCACGTATGTCCCGTGCGCATACCTAGAAATACATACATATTGTTGAAAACCTGAAGTTGACATCCCTTTACTTGATATGGAAAGTACACAACAAACACTTGTGGGGGTAATGTTGGAACTATATCATCACACTTAAGTATTTATGAGAAACTGAACTCATTCAAATGTATGCAAATCTAGTGTTTGTTGGTTGAAGGAGGATTTGTTCAGATACCTTGAACCACTTCTACTTTTAACTTTAGTAGCAAATAGCATGCCATTATAAAAAGCTTGTCAGGATATATTTAATTTTTTACGTACAAAATAAATGTCAAGAAAGGATCTAACACCACTGTCAACGACAAGAACCATTTACAAAGAAAAGAGAGCGCCCTACCCCAACATCTACAAAGAAAGGAGTCTTACCTCGATTTATTTCGATCTTTAAAACAAATATAACATATCATGTAAATTTGATTAATTGTTTCTAAATTCTTTATCTCTATACATGGATCAAATGTATTCATTCTATCTTCCTAGAATGGTGATTTTTCTAGTCGTGTTTTTCTCACGGTCTTAGAATCAGATTTTACTAATTTAGAGTAGAATATTGTATATCTTTTTTTTTCCAAATATCAGTTATGCATGAAATAAATTTATAGGAAATTTTCTCTTCAAATTTTAGGCATACGAAATGTGATGATTAATGATCAAATTTGAAGGGCTAGTCTTAATTTCAATTTGAAGGGCATATATTCATCCAACACTTCTATAATGAGAGGCTAAAAAAATGGGCTTGGAGTATTCCCTAAAACTTCATATGCTTGTCTAAGAGCTCATCATCCTTGGATGTGAGGAAACATGTTAATGACCCAAGGCCTACAAGCATCTGTTGGAGTGAAATCCTTCCCCCTTATGGACCACCAGCGGACCATGAGCAGGTAATTCCAGGTGGTTTGGTTTTCCTTGAATAATGGTGATGAGTCAGCTTGCATTTGCCGATAGTAGTCAAAGATGGTTTCCTCAATGCTACTTTGACAACTAAGTTATGATAGGTTTTCCGGCTGTGTAAAATATGAAAGGCTAAAAAAATAAATTTTAATTGATAACAATATATTATTTCTACATTTCATTTTCAATCAATTTTTTTTCTATTAAATAAATTAAACTCTTAAAACTATGGTTGTTAGAAGATATCACATTATGACAATATCAAATAGATAATATAATGAGATCTAAAAATTATAAAAAATGATTAGAATTGCAATTTTTTATAACTGAATTTGCATTTTTTAAATAACAAAATGGTTTCATTATTCTTAAAAATCCCTATTACATTCAAATTATGCATTCTCAATAATTAATATATTTGATTCCAACCATTCTTCTAAATTTTAATTGAAAAAAGTTCCAAGCAATAAAAATTGTACATAACACCAACCCACCAGTCTGGTTGTGGTTGATGGCTATCTGGGCTAGACCTAAGATTTTAGAATTACCTTGAAATAATATTGAATGAACTTGCTATTTTCATTGGACTTGTGAGTGGATTCATGGTATAGAATTGCAACCCTCATAAGGCAAAGCATGGATTCCCATTGATTGTGGTTTATGGAGTCTCCCACATACAACATCATTTGTCTCTCAAACTTTCCAGCATCAGAGAGGCATTAAACCTACAAATGACATGTAAATATAAAAGATCCCACAACATATGAAAAAATTTGAGAAGAAGCAATTGTCTATTGATTCAATGACATAAATATTAAATCCAAAAATGCCATGAATAGATAGATCACCTGACAAGTTGATAATCTTGAGGCTGCCATCTTCATCTCTTGTAATTGGAATAATCTTGAGGCTGCCATCTTCATCTCTTGTAATTGGAATCCATTATGCCATTCTTTCAGTAGTCAAAATCAATACTAGCATAAGGGAATGACCCGGCTAGATACAAAACATAGGATTCACTGTACATACATATCCCCTTGAATAGATCACACTAACGTTGTAATCCCACTGAAGGAGATGGAGGTTATACCATGGACATGTTGGTGCCCCTACCTCCTATGGGCACATCATTAGTAATCTTGTTACCTATTCTTGGATTTCAAACGTTGACTTCTTGATGTGATAGTGTTTCTCTAACATTCTTAGAAATGTATTTTTCCCGAGTGTCCTCTAAGATTTAACGTGGGAAAATCTTGAATCTTGTTGTTGATCTTGGGTCATATAAAAAAATTATTTAACAACCAAGAACGACCTGCATATTGCATCTCACCATCTCACCTCTATTGGGTAATGGATTCTAAAGCCATGAATAAGCATCGTCATTGAAGGCCCATATCAAGAAGGAAGATAACATGAGCAATCCGCCACTCCATCCAACCACACTCACACAGCTATTACCTCCTTTATTTCCCATCTATTTGTCTACATGAGACTGCAATTACCTACATCTTTTTTTCATGTCGTGACTCAGAGACGCACATACAAAATAAGTCGGTCGAATATAATAAAAAACTCAAAGACATTCAAAACTATAATGTTTTTAGATGAAATTATATATATATATATATATATATATATATATAAAAGACAAGTATCCTTTTCTAGGTAGGGCAGGAACTTGAAGTAATGCAGTGCATAATTCGATGTTGAAAAACCACAAAACAGTCCTGGAAAATCGCTAAGGTGAAGGGTTGACTCTTTTTTCTCGTCAATTTTACCTTCTTAACTCTTTCCTCTTTCTTTCTCAAAGCTCTGTGGTTATTTTTCATGTCCGCTTCTGATCTTCCCCACACAGCATGGAGTCTAGCCTCTGAAGCTGTATTTTTTTGCTTAGACAGCATAGACAGGAAAAGATCGAATTTTACTTTAAAACAACATTTTAAGACAACGTCTATACCTTGTTTTAATGTTGGTAATGTCCGCTTATTAGTCACTAAAAAATCGCGTGACGAGTCATATTTAGTTCAAAACATGCATTGACCTCCAAAAATGTTTTGCTAATCACACTCTATAATTATTGCTCATAGATTGGTAAAATATCTTTAGAGATATTTTTGATTAGGTGGCGGAAGAGATCTTTAAATTTTACGGCTGTCTTTCAAGAAAATCTGGCAAGATCTTTTCTTTTCAATGTGTGAATGTTAGATTATGTACATTGTAATTTTTTTCCTGAGATGAATATTAATGTGTTATAGGTGGCGATACAGTGGTGACTCGCGAGAAAAATCCAAATCGAAGGAAATTATTCAAATCCAACCATGCTTCTCTCTATTTCTCCTTATCATTAAAATATTAATTTAAAGAGCGCTAGCAGGGAATGCACTAACTCATTGAGTATTGTTTGTGTGAAACTCATGGAAGGTATTCAAATGGTGAAGACGTAAAGAAGATAATTATGCCTCAGAGTTAAGTATTTATTTATTGTAACCTACCAAAGTTGATTTGTCAACGAACAATAAATCTATGTATATGAATCTCTATAGACTCTGTGAAGGGTATTAATATATAACATGGTTTGGATTCTATTGTCACTTTCACCGTTGTAATGAATTTGATGTTATTATTGTAAATTGTGTGAGTTAGATTATTAAATCCCCTCAATGAATCGTGAATCGCTATAACATTCTGTAAACAATAATATATCTAGCAACCCTTCATCGGGAATTTTGTTATATTATTTAAAGTTCTTAAAAACAAGTAGAAATAGAAATTAACATTTTTTTTATGCCTAATTTTCTCTTCGCACTTTGCGGACGTGCTAAATCCCCCTTGATTTTTTGTAACATATTCAATTTTGAACCCTATTTGTGATGGTAGAAAAGGAGCATTTTTAAAATCTTTGAGTTTGATTGGTGAATGTTGGTGTTGATGTGGCTCTGGATTCATTAACACCTCATCCTTGCAAAGAATTTGTTATTCATGTTGTTGTGTATAGTCAATTACATGTAGCTAAAGGGATAGTTGTTGTTGCGATGGATATCTAGTGGCATCCAAATGTATTTTATGTTGTCATTGCAATCTCGCCGCGAGATGCATTGGAATTTTTACACAGTCATTGTCATTTTAACTAATGATATTCACATCAAGAATATGAGAAATGAACTTATCAAGATATAGAAATTTCACACGGTGCCATGTCTTACCAAGGGAACAATGAAAGGATCATACTCCCTACCACTGCCCAATTTTACTTACTAAATCTATCACAAGTACATCGCATATTAGAGTAGTATAATGAATTCACGAAATACCCTTTGGGTTTTGCGACGACTCGTTACCGACAAGACTACTACGACCAACCCCTACCCCTCCCGTGGACGTTGTTACTCTCCTTCTCCCTCTACCCACCTTCTTTGTCTTCCCTTCATCATCTCCGTCTTGGTTACCATTTACAAGCTCCTCGTCCTCCATTCTTCGTTTGCAGGTTCGGTCCTCCATTTGTAGGAGAGTTGACCTGACATTTTTCCTACCACGGAGCAACTGAATTAATGGCCAAATTTGAAATTTGGGAGACGTAGCATTTGATTTTCAAATCAGACTATGCCTTCACCCTTTACCCTGAACCTAGTGATCATTTGATGATGGCATGAACCTTGCCGAGACTGGAAAGATTAATCAACGAGTGAACTTGTCGACTCATTTGACCAACCGTTTGGACTATACGAGTCAACGATCTCACCCATGGAAATTTTTGTGGTAGGTGAAAATTTAAATTTTCTCCCTTAAAATTCAAAATTGAGAATGCACCTCTAATTTCTCATATCGGCCTTTCTCGTCTATGTAGTGTCTCGATACTCCATTTTTTATTGTAAAGCAAGAATTGTCGACCCTTTTTAGCAATCCGATATCCCTTAGTATTGAAAATCATGAACGCGCTTCTCATTTCTCCTCTATGCCTTTCTCCTCTTCTTAGTGTGTTGAGAATCCATTTCCATTTGCGGAGCAAGAATTGTCAATCATTTTCATCGACGAGGGAATCTTGTGGGCCAGGTAAACTATTGTTACCTTGCTCCTGTTACAAGTTTTTTGCATTTTTGTCTCCTGGTACAAATTTTCTAACAAATTTGCTCATTTTTGTTACAAATTTTCAAGTTTCAGGTTAAAAAAAGAACTTGGCTCTTTAAACTACATCACAATGATTTGAAAAACATGGGATTGTCGAAATCTAGTGAGAGAAGCTAAATTTCTACTAGATTTTGTTACATTGCTCATTTATATTAACAATTTTCCTGTCCATGTCACTGCAACGATGAATCAATGAGTTTTAACAATAGTGACAAGTGATTTTCTACGATGGTGACCAATGAATTGCAACAACAACGACCTAGCAAGTTGCCACAATGGGTGAACTAGTTGGTTCACATGTTGCGACAACTCGCTAGGTTGCCATTGAGACAAATCATCGGTCACCAATGTAGAAACTTGATGTCACGGTTGTAGAAATAGAGTAGTCTAATGAGTCATGCTCTTGTTACAAATTTTTAGCTAAATTTTCTCCTATTGTCACTTTGTGTGTGTTGTTTTCAGCGAAAAACATGACCAAACCTATAAATGATTGGTAGCCATAGTCGAACAAATATCTCCTAATCATTCAGTAGAAATTGATCCAAACACTATAGCGATCAATACTTAGATGAACATGATGATTATTTCATAAGGTAATTATTTTTCACTAATAAGAGCTAAAAAATTATAGATTCAAATTATTAAAAATTAAATATGGATATCTCAAAGTTAGAGGTCAATTAGATAGGTTTTAAGAGTTTAGGTCTTTTGAGATTTATATAGCAATAGAATTAGCACAACTACATTAATAAAGTGGTTGAAATATGTTGATAGGAATCACTTTCCACCTTTTAATTTTATTGAGAAGAATATAGAAAGTGGAAAATGACATCAATCAATGTATTTCAATGGCTTTATTAATGTGGTTGTGCTAGCTAACAACAAACATGTGCGGGGAGGATTAGTATGTCATGGTTGACTATGGCTAAATATGTTCAAGTGGTTGAGGAGGCTTACTATGGAAAACATTTAGTTTACTATGGATGACAATGGTTCACCCCATTGAAATTTAGTCGTCTATGATAGATTATGATTTACTATGGTTCGTAAGGGTTGTTCGCGTTTGATCATGTTGAAAGAGATCAACCAAATTTTACAATAACCAACCATGGTGAAAATGGTTGACTATAGTTGACCATTGTTGATTATGGTTGACTATGGCTTACATAAAAAATCTAGTCAATATAGATCAACCTAGTAAACATGTATCAAACTTAAACCTAATTCAAACTAGTAAACCTAATAAACTGATGTTAACCTCGTAAACATAAGTTAGCCTATTAAATATGTAAATCAAAGAAACCTAGGTCAATCTAGTAAACTTAGGTCAACCTAGTAAAACTAGGTCAACATAGTAAATCTAGGTCAACCTAGTAAATGTAGGTCTACTTAGTAAACCTAGGTTAGCTTGATAAACCTAGGTCAACCTAGTGAGTATGTAAACCTAGTTAACCTACTAAACATTGTCAACCTAGTTAACCTAGTTCAACCTAGAAAACCTAAGTCAACCTAGTAAATCTAGTAAACCTAGTAAACCTATATCAACCTAGGTCAACCTAAGTCAACCTAGTAAACTTAGGTAAACTTGGTAAACCTAATAAACTTAGGTCAACCTAGTAAATCTATTAAACCTAGTAAATGTAGATAAACCTAATAAACCTAGGTCAACCTAGTAAAACTAGTAAAATTATTAAACCTTGTAAACTTAGGTAAACCTAGTAAACCCATATGAACCTAGTAAACCTAGATCAACTTGGTAAACCTAGTAAACTTACGTCAACCTAGTAAACCTAATTGACCATGTTTAACCATGGTTGACTATTGTTGACCTAGTAAACCTAGTAAACATAGATCAACCTAGTAAACCTAGGTTAACCTTAAACCTAAGTCAACCTAGTAAACAAATAAACCTAGGTCAACCTAGTAAATCTAGTGTCAGAATAGCTAAATTGGACAAACATAGCTCTTACAGGGATGGTTGTACACACTTTTGTTACTAATGATTATGCAAGGAAGTGACATATTGATACTCTTCAAGTGTCTGCAAATGATATTTCTACATTTGTAAATACTTTGAATGAAAAGGTAGCAAGTGTCAAAGAAATTTTAGAAGAAACCAAAGATCTGGTGATTGAAGAAAAGGGTGTTGCTTCTAAAAACCATGAAGAATTAATAGGAGGTCTTGAGGGAGCCTTCTCAAGGTTAGAAAAATCAATTAAAGAGGGATCTCATGGGAAATCCCTAACAAAACCATTCCCCTTACTCATTTTTTCCCACAACTTGTCTTTATTCCAAAAGGAACTACAATGGTGGAAAAATTATACCAAAACAGACATTTACAAAATTCTTACTATGGTATATCTAAAGCTAGTGATGTAGCAAATTCATGAATACATAATGTCTATAAGCTTGTTGTGACCGAAAATTGAATGCTAATATTGTAGCACCTGCGTAAGTTTCCTTTTCATATTTATTATTGTTGTTTATGTCACAAATCAAGAAAAATACACATATCTTCTCATAACGAGACCTTATTCTAATGTGAAAAGCCAGTGTTGTAAACCCCACAATGCATTCTATATATGCATGCATTCATATATATATATTTATATATTCCATGCTTGCTTTTTTTACTGTGATTTCTTCAAAACTGTTGTGATTGATGTGTAAGGACATGCACACAACAATTAACAAATATTTTAAGGGGATGAGTTTTTTTCTTGATATGAAATTCAAATGTCAAAATGTGATGGTAGTGTCTAATAATGTGGATGTTTTTTTGTTAACATACCTTGAATTTGGAAAATAGGAAGTTAACATTCCTTGCAACCTTTTAAAATACTAGTTCATTGATATATGATTATATTCACAATACAAAATATCTTCTCTATATTGTCATATCGATGTGTCAATTTCCCTCATGAGTTTCCACCACTATAATAGGAGTTGTCGCCACTCTAACAATGAGTTTCTACAATGTAGTTTCAATAAAATCTAAAAATATTTCATGTAATTGTTTTCTTGTTTTGCAAATGATGGAGAAGTGGCCTTTGATAATTTAGGTTTGGTGCCATCCAAACCTTGGTCAAGAAAGAATTAGATGTGTGCTTCATAATAAAGTATTGAGTCAAGTTTTTCATAAAAATAGAGAAATTACTAACAGGACAACAAATAACGGAGCTTATTATATTTTCGTAGTCGATGGGCTGACATCAGCTAGGAATTGTGGTGTAAATGACATTGTCATTTACACCAATTTGGAATTGACATGAAATCAAATGACTGGAATTTATCAAGTATGATGCCAAAATTTGAAGCCTCTTCATAAAGAAGAAAAAAAATCATGTAATAAAGTTAATAAAGGGAAAATAAGACCATGGTCATGGGACACATATTCCAAGCTAAATGTTGGGAAAACATCCTAGTGGGTGTTCATTTGGTTTATTATGGTCAAGGTTAAATTGCAAAAGGCATTGAAAAAGTCTTTGAAAAGGAAAAGTGGCATTAATTGGCATTTATTTATGAAAATGATGGAAAATAGGAGAAAAGGAAGGTGAAGGGTCACAGGTTGAATGCGAGAAGGAAAATGAAGGAAAATAGAGGAAAATGAAGAAAAGATAAGCTTGAATGATAAAAAGGCTTCTGAGGATCAGTTCATAACCTTTTTTTAGTTCAATTTTGGATCTCTCTCTCAATTCTCTATTCTCTCATAATCTTTCACACTTAGAGAGAGCACTCTAGCATTGGAGAAAGGAATGAAAAAGAAGGACAAGAAAGTAAGGGGAGGAAAGGATTAAGCAAGGAAGAACCTAATAAAGTAGCTACAATAGGAGTACTTGTAGGTATCGAGTTGCATGTATGGTTTCCTTGATATTTTTGGCATGCATGGTACATGAATGTGTGTATTTGGTTCTCTTGCTATCATTTCCATGCAGTTTTCTAGGTGTGACAATGGTTTCAATCTTTCCTTGCCAATTCTAGATAACCATGGTGTCATGGGGTTCTTTCATTTTTGTGAGCTTTAAATTATCTGATGGTTTTGGAACCGGGTGAGGTGGTCTCATGAAAATTCCAAAGGGCATAGAAATCCCTTAACTAATAATGGTGGGAATGTGGTAAAGCCTCATGGCGGAGATAGGAAAATTCCTCAAGGTATTGGTGAAGATATCTGGAGGAATCTCACCTTGTTTAGGGACTTATTATCCCTTGACCGGTTTTGGCAAGATTACAGGAAAGCCCAGTAGTGTATGTTTCTTGTTTGGGCCTAGGAATCCCTTGACCAATAATGGTGGGATTGTGGTGCAGCCTAGTTGTGTAGGTGCTAGTATCGGGCCTAGTAGTCCCTTGAGTATTTTTTGTAGTATTGTGATAATGATTGAGAAAGCCATGGTTTTTTTGTGCGAGTCCCACATTCATGCTTGGAATATGACCTGGGGGTATTTGGTTGAAAGAAAGAATTGGTTCAGCCCAATCTATGGTTGGGTGGTACGTGGATGTCGTTGACCATGTTGGATTTCCACATGTTAATAAAAGCTCATTTCCTCTTGTATTTTATGAGTATTTACACTTGTTATTATTTGTCTTTGATGGTTGTTCTATCATTGTTAACATTCTGGATATATGTTAGTTATAAACATGGTTTTATGATAGATTCTAGTTATGGATTTGTTGTAGTACTCAACAGCCCCCCATTTAAATTTATTTTAGCTATATAATAAATAATGGGGACCCTTTTGAACTTTAATAAAAGCTCTTTATTCCTAATAAAGATAAGACTATTTTTAATATTTTATAAAAAAACCGTCTTTTATAAAGATTTCATACATCAGAATTATATATAGGAGGACTTAAATGATGCAAATATTATTAAAACATGATAGGTCTTTCATTGTTTAAAATAATGCATTATCATATTGGTTATATCATAGCATTCTTGATAGGAAAGCTACGATAAAACAATCCCTGATTGAATTTCCTCAATAGATAAAGCATAAAGTGGGTGCCTCCTTTATATTTGAAACTTCAAAGTAACATCGGCCCCACAACAATGCCACCTGGCACATTGGAGCTCCTGAATATCGTAACAATCAACCAAGCGGCATCTTAAAAACTTCGATGTCACAAACCTATGACACCTAATACTCCAATATCAAACTCTTACGCTATTATCAAACTCTCGATATCATAATGCTTTGATGTCACAAACCTCCAATACTCGATATTTCGATGTCACACACTCCCGACACCCGATATCCCCAATACTCCTCCCCCCCAATATATTAACTCTTCCGTATTCACGTCTCTTCTCATATCATGACTTTTAATATCGGGTGGCACTCTTTAAAATCCTCAATATTCCAAAACGTTGATATCAAACTCTCGCTATATATGTCTTCCTACACTTACAACTATTTGATCTTCAAATAATATATATCTGAAGTCTCGAATGTCGAAACTTTTAGAGTGAAACCATGGGAATTCTCTGATAAAATTTCTTTGATATGATGACGTGTCCATTGCCCACGTGAATCCACATTTTTCATTTAAATTCCAAAAGTGGCGAATTTATGGTTTTCGAAGTTTTAAAACAACTTTACTCATTTCAAATTAATATTGTCTTGATTCACCCTTTAAAGATAGAAATCAATATGGAAATTCATTATTTTGTAAAGAGATTTTTGGCAAGAGAATTATCACTTAGTATTATGTTTTCCATTTGTATACCAGTCCTGATAAATGCAATTAAGAAGATATGTTGAGGGTAACTAAAGTAAGAAAGAAACCAGTTGCTCAATAACAACCAACCGCTCCACCAGCCGAAAATCTTGACACACCAAGGCTTTTTTCAGAAACAATTTGTTCTTTAGACACTGGTAGCACCTAATTGGAATTTATTTGTGATTTATTTGAAGAGGAGGGACCAAGGGTTACTGTTATGAAACCAGCTCAAGAAAAGATAGAAAAGATAGATCAACGCCTTAGAATTCAGCCTCTTCGAGGGGGCAACCTCCTTTACATTACATAAATGAACAATTCTTGGATGATACAAATGACAAAACCTCCTTTCTATATATAGGAGTCTAAGGAGTCACAATATAATCCAGCCGACCTAACAATAATAATATAAAGCCACAAAAATAACAATAGAGGGATTCTATGGGGCACAAAAATAACAATATGGGGGTAATAGGGGCACAAAAATATAAATAAGGGGTATAACTACAATAGTAATGGGGTAATCACTAGTATTATAGGGACCCAACATGCCCCTCTCCTTCAAAAAAGTGTTGTCCTCAACGCTTGAGTAGTTCTGGATACTTCTGCATAAAATTCTCATCCTCCCATGTGGAATCTTCAGCGGATAAGTTCTTCCACTTGATAAGATACTCTGAAATTGATCGATTTCGTAGCTGTCGAGTTCTTGTTTCTGTGACTGCTTCCGGTTCCAATATAATTTTTCCTTCCTCGTCAAGTTCTGGCAATATTGTTTGAATTGGGAGCTTGTCACCTATAACCTTCTTTAAACATGAAACATGGAAAACTGGGTGCAATCGAGAAGCTGCAGGAAGCTCCAATTTGTATGCCATAGTACCAATCTTTTGCAACACCTTGTACGGACCATAATACTTTGGTGATAATTTATTATCCTTCTTAGCTTGCTTTAGGGACATTTGCTTATATGGTTGTAGCCGTAGGAATACCCAATCACCTACATCAAAACTTCTTTCACTGCGATGTTGATCTGCCTGTTGTTTCATTCTATTTTGTGCCAACACGAGGTTATCCTTTAAGAGTTGGAGGACTTGTTGTTGATGTTCGATGTGATGTTCCACTGCCTGAACCTTAGAATTTTCTCTTAAATATGATGTGATGGATGGTGGTTGATACCCATAAAGTGCCATAAATGGGGTCATTTTTGTTGCTGTATGGAAGGAAGTGTTATACCACCATTCAGCCAGAGGCAACCATTTGACCCATTGTGTCTGTTTATCAGATACAAAGCAACGAAGATATCCTTCCAAACATTTGTTTACTATCTCAGTTTGCCCATCAGATTGAGGATGATAAGATGAGCTATGAGCTAACTGAGTACCAAGACAAGAAAATAATTCTGTCCAAAAATTTCCAGTGAAAATGGGATCTCTGTCACTTACAATAATCTTTGGGTTTCCATGTAGCTTTTGAACTGTTTCCATAAATGCAGTAGAAACTGTACTGGCTTTAAATGGATGTGATAATGCACAAAAGTGTGCATACTTGGTAAGTCTGTCAACTACCACCATGATGACACTCTTTCCCTCAGACTTGGGTAAACCTGTGATAAAATCCATTGAAACCTCCTCCCAACGTTGGCTTGGAATGGATAAAGGTTGTAATAGACCGGTGTCTTAATTGTTTCAACTTTATTTTGTTGGCAAACCAAACATTCCGCCACAAACTTTTGAATATCTGATTTAAGGCCATCCCAAAAAAATTCCTTCTTAACCCTGTGGTAAGTTTTTAAAAATCCTGAGTGCCCTCCTAAGGGAGAAGTGTGCAATTCCATAAGAATCTTTTGTTTTAGCTGGGAATTCTTACAGAGGTATAAGCGATCTTTGTACCATAACGAATCATTTTGCCAGCTAAATGTATCAGAAGTACTGGAATCTTGTTGTAGCTTTCGAATAAGTGCCCACACTTCTTCGTCATTCTTCCATTCCTCCCTTGCTTCGTTTATCCAATCTGGTTGGATAATAGAAATGGCACACAACAATGCTTCCACATCCTCATCCTTTCTTGAGAGTGCATCTGCCACCACATTTTGCTTCCCTTTTTTGTAGATGATTTCAAAGTCATAACCCAACATCTTTGTGACCCACTTTTGTTGCTCTTCAGAGGATAATCTTTGTTCTAAAAAGTATTTAAGGCTATCATGATCCGTTTTTACCTTGAAGTGTCTTCCCATTAGGTAGGGTCGCCATTTCTTAAGTGCATGGAGTATTGCCAACATTTCCTTCTCATAAATAGCTTTGCTTAAAAACTTTCCCTTGATTGGACGACTTTCAAAAGCAATGGGTCTTTCATCTTGCATTAGAACAGCACCAATTCCATTTCCTGAAGCATCACATTCCACAATAAAGGTTTTTGTGAAGTCCGGTGTAGCTAAGACCGGTGCTTGGCACATTGCCTCTTTAAGATGTTCAAAGGCCTTTGTTGCTTCCGGAGTCCATGAAAATGAATCTTTCTTCAATAATGTTGTTAGAGGTGCTGCTATTCTCCCATAATTCTTAACAAACTTGCGATAATACCCTGTCAACCCAAGAAATCCTCGCAGATGCTTTATGGATGTGGGGATTTTCCATTCCTTAATGGCTTTAATTTTGCTAGGGTCTACCTTAACTCCTTCATGAGATACAATATGACCCAAATATTCCACCTCCTGGACTCCAAAGAAACATTTGGATCTTTTTGCATATAATTGTTTCTCCTCCAATAGTTGTAGCACCCTGTCAACATGTTCAACATGATCCTTCCAAGACTTGCTGTAGATTAGTATATCATCAAAAAATACTAACACAAATTTTCTAAGGAATGGTTTGAAAATTGAATTCATCAAACCTTGAAATGTTGAAGGTGCATTGGTAAGGCCAAAAGGCATGACCAAAAATTCATAATGACCCTCATGAGTTCTAAATGCCGTTTTCGGAATGTCTTCAATCTTCATTCTGATTTGATGATATCCCGAACGAAGATCCAACTTGGTGAAGTAAATTGATCCATGCAATTCATCCAGTAATTCATCAATAACAGGAATGGGGAACTTATCTTTAATAGTGAGCTTGTTGAGCTCCCTATAATCCGGACACATGCGCCATGATCCATCCTTCTTGTGCACCAATACTACTGGAGCTGAGAAAGAACTTTGACTCGGTTGAATTATACCAGCCTCTAGCATTTCTGCAACCATACGTTCAATTTCACTTTTTTGGACATAGGGATATCTGTACGGCCTGATGTTTGGAGGAACACTTCCTGGAATCAGATGAATAGCATGATCATGATCACGCATAGGTGGGAGACCTTTGGGAGTCTCAAATACCTTGGAATGATTGTCCAGGACTTTTTGGAGATCTGGAGAAATAGATGATTCCAATGTGGAAACATCTAGCGAACATAATTGTGCAATTACACCTCTTTGCTCCTTTTTTAGAAGCTTTGTCATGCCATTAGAGCTGATTATCTTTCCTGGTTTCCCTGCAATACCCCTTAATTCAACTTCCTTTCCTTCCGTAGAAAATTTGATGAAAAGTTCTTGAAAATTAAAAGCTATTGTACCCAAGGATTGTAGCCATTGGACTCCTAGTACAACATCAGCACCTCCCATTGGAATGGAAAGCATTGGGCTAGTCAATACATATTCTCCCATGGATAGCTTGATATTATGGCACTTTCCAGAGCAATTTATTGTTCCTCCATTTGCAATCATCACTTGACACTCTGGTGCTGGATATAGGAAGCAATTCAATTCTTTTGCTACCCTACAATGAATAAAATTGTGGGTGCTTCCTGAATCAATCAACACTATTACCTTTTTCTTCTTGATTTGTCCTTCTATCTTGATGGTTTGAGGAGTGGTAATTCCCGCCAATGCATTACAAGATATGGTCGGATTTATTTGTTCTTCATCTAGGCTTTGTTCCTGGAGTATATCTTCTTCTTTTGACCTTTCTTGCTCCTTTTCTTCTTCCTCTTCACAATCTATGTAGAATAATTTCTTCTCAGCACACTTATGACCTTTAGTGTATTTGCTATCACAACTGTAACAAAGCCCTTTTGCTCTTTTTTCTTCCAATTGTTGTGGTGTCAACCTTATAGGTTGTGGAAGACTAGGGGCAACAACACTTCCGTCTTTATAGTTGTGAGTGGTATGCTTCCTGGTTGCCATAATTTTGCTTTCCATTTTTCTTGCTAACCTGAATGCCTTCTCTAATGAATCAGGTTCCCAAAGGCGAACATCATGTTGGATATTATCCTTTAAAGACCCTATGAACACATCAATCCTATGCTCCTCTGGAATATCTTTTACCCTTATGTTCAATTTTTGGAACTCCTCAATGTGCTCCATTATTGAACCCTTTTGTTTGAGACTTATCAATTGGCTAAAAAAAGTGTTGCTTTTTGTATCTTCATAATGTGCTATCAATTCTTCCGTAAAAATTGCCCAAGTGATAAATTGTTTACGAGAGCAAAGCCATTGATACCATACAAACTGATTTGGTTCCAAATATACAGTTGCCATACGTACCTTTTGTGTGTTTTGCACATTATTGAGATCGAAGAATTGCTCCATCTGTAATATCCATGTGGCGGGATCCTTGCCATCAAACTTCCTCATATCGATTTTTGGAATATGGTGATTCTTCGATCCAACATTAGAGTCTATGGAATCATGATTAACATTTCTTTTGTTCTCATCATGAGTTTCCTTTACTACCTTTTCACCATTAGTGACCCTTTCTTGTAGCAACTTCTTCAATTCTTCCATGTCTGTCTTCAAATCTATCTTCAAATTTGCCATCGAATCCTCCATCTTAGCTTCCATGCCCTTTATCTTAGATTCCATGCCATTTACCTTAGATTCCATGCCATTTATCTTAGATTCCACGCCACTTATCTTAGCTTCTGTTAGCTTTTGTGAGCGTGACATTTGTTGCACTTGTTCTTGTAATTTTGATATATCATGTAGCATTTCTTCCTCTTCTTCATGAGTCATGCTAGAGCTTTCAGGTTCCTTACTAGGTGTTTGCATTTTCTTTCCTCGGGGCATCAGTTACCGATAATAATGCTTTACTATGCCCTTTGAATTCCGTTAAACCAAGCTTACACAAAAATTAAAAAAAAAAACTACACACCTTTTTTCACTTTATAGAAGCCTGATATTGAATCTGATGTATCTCTGTAATTTTGGATCATCCAGTTCTGAAATTGCTACCTGTAGTAGCCTTCTGCGTCCTCTTTCCAATGCCACAAGTCTGAGCCAAATTGGATTCTCCAAGGAAGAGTTATGTGAAATCTCCCACAGTGACTTGCTTTTAGACTAGTTCAGTAGAGCGAACTTGTACGACGTGCCACGAGTCACTGTTTCAACCTTTGAATCTGAAACACACACACAAGAAACTACAGTCCGTCCTCTTTCTGTACCTTCTTACGAAATTTCAATCCGATCCCCAGAGAGAAAGTTATGACGATTTTCCCCAGGTCACCTGTTTTGAATGTAATTCAGGAGTCTGCAAAAAGACCAACTTCCTCAGATCATATCTCCCCAAATATCGCGCTAAAAGCTCTGAAATTTCGACCCAAGGTTCAGCGTGATTTCTTCTCAAATGGGTTTTTTTTGTGACTTCTGAAATGTCACAGAAAAAAAGTTATAGCCAAAATTCCACGATGACCTGTTTGGAGCAGCGAAACCCTAGAATCCAAAGCTCTGATACCAAATGTTATGAAACCAGCTCAAGAAAAGATAGAAAAGATAGATCAACGCCTTAGAATTCAGCCTCTTCGAGGGGGAAACCTCCTTTACATTACATAAATGAACAATTCTTGGATGATACAAATGACAAAACCTCCTTTCTATATATAGGAGTCTAAGGAGTCACAATATAATCCAGCCGACCTAACAATAATAATATAAAGCCACAAAAATAACAATAGAGGGATTCTATGGGGCACAGAAATAACAATATGGGGGTAATAGGGGCACAAAAATATAAATAAGGGGTATAACTACAATAGTAATGGGGTAATCACTAGTATTATAGGGACCCAACAGTTACTCAAGTCTCAAAGGATTGTCACAGCTAAAGATTTTGCTCTAGTTTCTAATACCACTTACAACGATGTTGCAAACTCATTTGTACACAGAATTGTTGCTCGTCCCAAGCTCCTACCCTACACACATACGATCCGATGGGTTGTGGAACATTTAAACATTTCAAAAAATAAATTCATAATAAATAATGATACAATCATCGACTCTTTTAGTGGTAGTGATTTTAGCGCTGTGTCATTTTCCTACTCCTACGTGTAAATATGAAAAACAGTTCATTGAGAAGTTCATGAGTGGGATTGATCATCCATCAGAACCCATCAAGGATGGGAGGAGAGATCCCAATAAGCAAAAACATGAGCAAAAGGGCATATATTTAGTAGACTCCCTTCCACGATCTTATTGCCAAATTACTGCCATGGTATCTAGACTTTTCTCCTATCCTAATACTCATAAGTTCCTAGAACAATGGAATTCTTTAATAGATGTTTATTTTGAAGGATATATATTGTATTGGGGAAATATTTTATCTAATAACTTGGCCACTCACATTTTGGATTTTAGAAGAAAACATACATTTTTAGAAGGTATAATTCCCCCTTTTTATATGAGTGCATATGTTATAGACGCCCTGTGCTATAATATAAATTTTGACACCATGGGATGTGTTATACTCCTATTCCAATAGGTGTCATATTTTATGATTGACTTGATGAACACTGTAATATGTTTATCCCTTTCCTTGTTGCAAAGGTTTTCCATATTATCAAAAAATATAAAAAATCAAAAAATATAAAAAATGTAAAGAGGGTATACCCTAAAAGAAAAATCAAAGGGTAAAAAGAAAAAAATGGTCAAAAAAGTGAAAGAAATGAACCCCACACAGAAAGACCAGGAAAGTGTGCAAGTCCAAAATGCCACTACTTTTTCATTTTCTGTAATAAGCATTGTGTGCAGCTTGTTAATTTATGCCACAATTGATGAAGAGCCAAACAACTTAATCTTGGCTAGTTCATATTTGAATTTCCTATTTTAGAGATAGAGAATAAAATCTGACCAAACTGTTTAATCTTGGTAGATAAGTAGATAGGTAGAGTAAATAAAAAGGAGCTCAACAGTTAAATCTGAGCCCTTGGATGTAATAAGTGCAGACTTAGGTAGGCTTACCATGAAAAGAAAAGGAAAGTTGAAAAGGGTTTTCCAGTCTAAGTGCACCCGAATAAAGAAGAAAAAATGCTAGGCCAAAGTAGGCAGGGTAAGTAGATGGTGTTGCAGAATGATACTTGTGATAGATTATGTCTCTAAATGTGTTAATCTTTATCTCTATCACAAGTGCAAGGCAGATATTATACTTGATGCAGCTCAAGCGAGGCAAGGTTACATAACTAACTCCCCTTCATACTTTTCCCTAATCATTCACTAACTCCCCCTAAAGTATTAAGATCTATGCTTAATATCACTTCTAAACCACTCATTCCATTTCATAAAGATTTCCTAAGTAAAACCCTATTTTACTTAGGAAAATGGCCACCTTTCTCATATAAACCCCCTTTTTCCCCTTCAAAGCCTAAGTTTAAATATATATGCAAAAGGTTTTAACTTAGCGTTCAATTCATTTTCATATTAATTTTTAACATTTATTATATATAAATCCCTTACAATATACCCTTCCCCGTATTATGTATAAAACCCCGATATTTAATATATTCCCGCCCCTGGTTGAAATATAACCGTAAATGTCGTTTAACAAGATTAAAAGATTTTTCTGAAGTCTATTAATAACCATCCCCCGCTGCGTGATAACGTGATTAATTAACCATCTGGGTTAATTAACAAACAACCTCGACCATCAGAATTCACCTCGATACGATTAAAATCAGTTATAAATACACCGGGCCCACATATATTAAGCCCCCGCCATGTCCTCTACCCATTCGTCGTTCGATCAGACCATTCTCATCCGACGGTGGAAAACGATATCGTGACCCCCCTTTTGATCACACATTAACTCATGATCGCCGACGGTTTTTCCACCCATAACTCTACCATGCGTCGCCCATCTGGTATTCTCGCTCACCCTCCATCCAATACCACTTGACCCCAAAAGCGGTGTGAGAAGACCGTTTACCACCTTCTGCTGATGTCACCCGCCACGTCATCCACCCTTCGCTAATATCATCTGCCCGATAAATGCCAAAAACTCTCACCAACCATTGTTTTGCTGAATAAAATGAATAAAATGCCACTTTTGTTGCTATTCACTGCGTCCAGTATTTCCAGGCAGAAACAACGACCGAGGCCAACAGTCCAATTTCAAACTGGCAAGAGACTAGATGAGCTACACCACGAGCTCTGAGTTGACATTTCAACCTGTCAATGTAGTGTTTCCTTCTTCAATGCAGAAGGCCCAAATTCCGATTTGAAAATACAATGAAACTAAAGAAAACCCCTTGTAACTCTAAAAGGTTGCACCCCTCAACGTTCCTCATGGAAAATATGTTGGAAATATTGTTAAAATTTCACCCCTGAGTAAAAGTTAAATGTTGAGCTATTTATCAGACAGAGTTATCTACTAGACAGAGATGAACAGGGTAAACAGTCGAAGAGTATCATAGCAGTTAAAGAGTATCGGTAAGAACAGGGCAGCCAGCACAGAGTTACCAAAGAAGACAACTGCCAACTGAATTATAGGGCCTGCCTCCAGCACATTCAACAAAAAAAGGGACCAGCACAACATCAGTTTATCTTTTCCCTATTTTCAAAGCTAGTTGTTTCTATTTACTTGTGAAACTATTTTTAGTCATCTTAGATATTATCTCACTCTGTTATGAGATATTTGTTGTATAATTTTCTGAATAAATACCCCCTAAATTGGAGTATTGTGGGTGGATTCCTAGACTCTGTTGTAATGTTTATTTTTTGGAATAAAGAGCTATTGGAATCAACTATTGCATGGCCTACTGGATGAAGATTTGAAGCAGAGGACTTGCCACATACTTCTTGAATCAACCACCGGATCAATAAGTCCTCTATATCTTGTGTTTTATAGTTTTCTTGTTTATTACATCATATGTCTTTCATAATATGAATGATAAAGAAAAGATTAATTTCAGAATATGCTTGATTGCACTTTATTTTCAGTCATTATTATTCTCTGTGTTTTCTTCATAATTAGGATAAGAAGTGAAACCTTAATTTCTCCTGTTTCCTAATTCTTTCACATTGATTATTTGTTAAAGAATACTTCACTACTCCTTATCAGTAATCATACAATTTCCCTTTTTAAATAGGTTGAAGAATTTCTTAACTGCCCTTCACCCATTTGAGCCCATTCCATCTGTTTCAAGTCTTTATTTGTTCCCTATTTGACTACCTTGCTCTGTGAAACCATCCTCTGTTAAGAAACCCAATCCAAAAAGCCATTTTCTTTGAATCCATTAGCCCAATGGACTGAACTACTCTATTTTACCTCTCTGATCTATTGAATCTCACCACCCAAACTCAAACAAAACTCTTGAACTTCATAACTAGCCTAATACTTTTAAAAAACAAGGCTAAATCATAAAGAGAGAGCCCTCTCTAGATACAGATTGGATAGATTCTATATCTAAAAGATTGGTCTGTCGTTACCTTGGCCTCCTTTCCCTTTCTTACAACTGTTGGAAAAACCTGAGTGATAACATAGATAGTGACTCTGTTGGGGAACTGAATAATTTGTTTGTTACTACTATTTTCTGTATAAGCTATAGACAGAGCCTGAAGTTAGCGAGGTAGCCTTTGAAATGCTTTTTCTTTGCAATTGCAGAAGTAAATGAATGTTACTTCGGTCTATCTCTGGTCTATCTTATAGATTAGATAGTTGGTTTCAAATACTTGATTAGTTCCTCTTTTCAAACAAGTGTTTAATAAAATTCAAAATTCCCACACCTAAAACTTCTTAGAAGAGTCAGTTAAAGTTGTATTGTTGAACCTATTTCAAGAAAAAACCAAAAATACACCTAGAAACCTGGCTTCAGAAAGGACTCATTACACCAGATCAACTCCTAATCCAAATCCACCACCTGTGTTTGAAAATCCTAATCTGATTCCTAGGATTCTTAAAAGATAAGAGAGCCAAGAAAATTCTGCTAGTTCTCGACCTCTATACAGATCAAGATCTTGTCCTGTGAGGTGGACCTACCTTGAGGATGAACCTTTTGATAAATATTTTGAAAGCTCTTCATTTGTGACCTCTTCAGAATCTGGGTTAACCCACATAGTTCAGGATCCAATATTCATTGAAAATTTGCGGCTTGAAGTTGTTCCTTCACATCTTGACATACATTTACAGCACTCCATCCAATCTGAGCTTACCTCTGAAAGAACACCAAACCTTTCTGTGCTTACTATAGCTTCTCCAAGTTCACCATTAGCACCTCAGACTTCCAAACCTCAAGCTACCCCTTCCACTCCTCCATATACAACACACATTCCCATTGTTATCCCTACTCCTCGAGTTGTTACATCTACTTCTACAATCATGGAAAACCGATATACTCCCCTAAACTTACCTGCCAATCCAGGGGCTATGCCCCAAGACTATCAAAGTAAAATCACTTCTGTACTAGCACTTACACAGCTCAACAAAATACCAAGAAAATGACCGACTATTTTGAAATATATGAGGTTGATGCTGATGATATTAGAATGAAAGTATTTGTTCAAAGTTTGACTAGAGATGTTAGAACATGGTTTAGAGCCCCCCTGCAAACAGTATCAATGACCCACAAGCTCTTTATCAGACCTTCTTGAACAGATGGGGAAAGAAGAAAGATCCTCTCCACATTTTATCAGAATATGAAAACCTAAGAAGAGGAACACAAGAAATTGTCCAAGATTACTGTACCAGATTCAATAATGTCTACAATGCTATTCCTGAAAATCTCAGTACTCCTCTAGATTTGGGGTTGATTAAATTTCCTGATGCATTTGATTCTGATATGGCATACCAACTTAGGGAAAGAGCTCATAGAAACTTAGAAGAGATGCAAAGTATAGCTATCATCATTGAGGCCAACCTGATATCTAAACGATCTAAAGCCAGAGCTGAAAGGATGACACCTTTCAAAGAAGAACCTTCTACCGTTGAACAAAAATTAGATGCTATTATTAAAGGAATTGATAGACTTGGAGATAGAGTAGAAAAAATTGAGAGAAAATCCCCTTGGGATGGTCAACCAAGCAATATTGGGAGAAATCCAAATTTCAAGAAGAACCAAAACCCTAACACTGGAAAGACAGGGCCTGACCAAAATATTAGGCCCCCATTTCAAGAAAATGATGCTGAAGCCTCAACTTCTGATGAACCAACAGAAGAAGAATTTTCTAACACTCAACTTAATTTTATGGGACTCAACAATGAACAACAAGTTTTCTTGACCCAAGAGGATTAGGAAGCTCACATTCTTAAACAATTCCAAACTCAGTCAGGTGAATCATTTGACTTTAGGGAGGGATATGATATATGCATTTATGAAGTCCAAAAACAATACAATCTGAGGAGAAAAAGAATAGATGTCCCTGAAACCAATAAACAGAAAGATACCAAGAAGCCTAACAAAGGTAAGATCAATACCCCCCCTGTACATATTCTTTCTAGAACAGGTCCTAACACTAATAACCCAATTGTTGAAGATGTGTCAGATAATCAACCACCTAACAGACAACCTTCCACTTCTATTCCTTCTAAAGGAAACGTAGAGGAGCCTCTAGAACTTGATTTGGAAACAACTTCAGCCCATAATCCCACTCGTGAAGAGGAGAGAAATGAAGAAAATCCAGCTGTCCGAAATACAAGAACTCAGACCGAAAAACCTTTTAATCTTGAGACAGAAGTAGGCAAACTAAAGATAGTTGTTCCATTATTAGAAGTAACTAAACATGATGTCTACAGAAGTCAAATTAGCAGATCACTCAAAATTTCTATGAACAAAGATTCAGTAAATGTTTTTGATGACTAGCCTAAATTGATATTTGGCCCTGGAGTAAACGGAAAAACAGTAGAGGGAGAAGTTCCTCCTTTCTATGTAATTTTAAACATACATGATAAAATACTTCATAATTCCATGTTTGATTCTGGTGTTTTTCATAACTTAATGCCTAAATATGTAATGGAGAGACTAGACGTTGACATCACCGGGCCATATAAAGACCTTTTCTCTTTTGATTCAAGTCAGATCAGATGTTTAGGTTTAGTCAAAAACTTATGTGTATCACTAGTCCAATATCCTACCAAAACCATCTTAACGGACATAGTAGTAGCTGATATTCCACCAAAGTATGGCATGTTATTGTCTAGATCTTGGGGTGGGGTGCAAAGCTTCAAGGATCTCTACAGTTAGACATGTCTTACGCTACCATTTCCGTGTTTGGTCAACCCAAGAAACTATACAAAGAAACCTTAATGAAGTATGTAGTAAGTAGTCAAGAGAAATCTCAAAATTTTCCTATCTACTTAGTACAGTCAGATATGGGTTCTTTTATCCTTTACAATGCTAAAATTGATCCCTCAGATCAGATAAAAGTTTTAGCAGATGAAACAGAAGAAATAGCAAATGAAAAGACTAGTGTTCGAATACAAGGAATTTCTGAAAATCATGAAACATCAGATAAACCAGAAGAAACTAAAAAACCAAATCTCCATATTAAACATATCCCTAAAACTCCAGATACTAATTATGAACATGAAATCCTTTGGTACTTAGAATTTGATGGTTCTGTGAACAAATCAGGAGTAGGAGCAGGAGTCTGGGTGCACAATCTTGAAAACAATCATGCTGAAGGCCATGCCTACAGATTAAACTTTAGGTGCACTAATAATATGGCTGAATATGAAGCTCTATTGCTAGGTCTTAAACCGGTCAAGAAATTGGGAGCAACTTGAGTGTCAGTCTTGGGAGATTCTGATTTAATCATTCAACAGATAAAATGGAAGTTCTTAACAAATGAACCCAGATTGAGAGAGTACAGAGGAATAGCTATAGAGATCCTCAATACATTTCTAGAAACTTAGCTTGCCAAAATCATGAGAAAACATAACTTGCAAGCTCATAGCCTGGCAACGTTTGCCAGCACCTGTAAATTACCATTAGAACCAAATCATCAATTCACAGCTGAAATTAGACACAGGCTAGCCATACATGATAATGTAAAGAACTGGCAAGTGTTTGACAGTGATAATCAGATCAACAATTTTTTAACCCTAGAAGATGAATTTTCTAGCACTAACATAGATGTAGATATAGTTAGTGAGTTTGATCCAACAAATCAGATAGAAACAGACATTTCAGTAGAAAATGCAACTCAAATGATTCATCCAACGAAATTTACCAAAAGGAAATACAGGCTCTTAAAGAAATAGACATTGATAAGATTATTGAAGGAGAATTTGAAGTTATCAATTTGAAAGACAATCATTTGCCCAAAGGATTAACTCCTTTGGAAGATCTCTTTGATTTCAATGATATTCCAAAGAAACCCAAGATGGAACCTCTAAAAGCAGACATTGAAGACTATAACATAGGAACTGAAGAAAAGCCAAAAATGGTAAAATTATCCAAATCTTTGCCCCCTGATCAAAAACTTAAGTATGTTGAACTAATCAAAGAATTCCAGGATGTTTTTGCCTAGAGGTATGAAGACCTAAAGTCTTATGACACCTCTATAATTCAACATACAATACCCCTCAAGGAAAATAAAAAACCATTCAAACAAAAGCTTAGAAGAATTAACCCTGTACTACTTCCTTTAATTGAAAAAGAAATCAAACGAATGCATGATGCAGGGATAATTGCTCCAATCAGATTTTCAGAGTGGGTGTCTAATTTAGTGCCTACAAGGAAGAAAACAGGAGAAATCAGATTATTTGTTGACTTAAGAAATGTAAACAAGGTTTCTTTGAAAGACAATTACCCTTTACCTAAGATGGATCATATTTTACAAAGGGTAGTAGGTGCTTCTAGGATTTCACTTTTGGATGGGTTTTTAGGTTATAATCAGATTCTGGTTCATCCTGATGACCAAGAAAAGACTACATTTACAACACCATGGGGTACATTCAAATATGTTAAAATGCCATTCGGACTTAAGAATGCAAGGGAAACCTTTCAACGAGCAATGGACATAGCTTTTGCAAAAGAAATTCATGATTTTCTGGTTATATATCTAGATGACCTGACTGTATTTTCCAAATCAGATCAACAACATTTAGATCATCTCAAACAAGTGTTTTTAAAATGTAGAAAGTATGGTATTTCATTAAATCCTAAAAAGTCTTTGTTTGGTCTAGAAGAAGGCAAATTGTTAGGCCATATCATCTCCAAATATGGCATCATAATTGATCCTGCTAGAATAGAAGCTATTCCATAAATACCCCACCCCAGAAATGTCAAAGAACTTCAAGCTTTCCTAGGAAAGATTAACCTTTTAAGAAGATTCATCTCTAATTTGGCTAGATTAATTAGATTGCAGAACAATATGTTAAAAAATGATTCAAAGGTTAAATGGACAGTAGAAGCCAGACAAGCATTTGAAGAAATTAAAATGGCTTTGACCAGAACACCAGTCCTTACAAGTCCAAAGTTCGATAGAGACTTCATAATTTTTTCATTTGCATCAGAACACACTATAGTAGTTGTTTTACTACAAGAATATAGTCCAGGATGTGAAAAACCCATAGCCTATTTTAGTAAAGCACTTAGAGATGCAACTCTAAATTACAAAATCATGGAGAAGCAGGCTATTGCACTTGTGAAAGCTATTAAAGACTTCAGAGTCTATATGTTGTACTCCCATGTAATAGCCTATGTTCCAAATGTTGTTGTCAAATACATCCTGACTCAGGATGGAATTGAAGGCAAACGAGGTAAATGGATAGCTAATATATTGGAGTATGATATTGAGATAAAACCTACAAAGCTTATAAAAGGACAGGGATTGGCTAAACTCATGACTAAAACAAACTTTCAAGCTCTGGATATTAATGAACTGGATAACGAACAGGAGATGGTGACTCCACAAATCAGCCAGGCCTTCTTAGAATCACCTTGGTATGCTGATATAACTCATGTATTATTAAACCTGCAAGCTCCTCCAGGGTTATCCAGAACAAAGAAAAGGTTTTTAAAGATGAAAGCTTCAAAATTCTGTATTTTAGATAATGCTCTCTTTTGGAAAAATCATGAAGGTATTCTATTGAATTGTTTAATAAAAGAAGAAGCTGACAAGGTTCTCAAAGAATTTCATGCAGGGGACTGTGGTGGACACCTTTACTAGAAATCAACTGCAGACAAAATCCTAAGGGTTGGATTTTATTGGCCAAACTTGTTCGCTGATGTAAAGAAGTTTGTCACTACTTGCCACAAATGCCAAATTTTTGAAGGCAAAAGGAAACTGTTACCCTTACCCTTGAGACCAATTTCCACTGAAAAGCACTTTCAACAATGGGGTTTGGACTTCATTGGAGAAATACACCCTCCCTCTTTTGGCCAACATAAATGGATCCTCACTGCCACAAACTATTTCACCAAATGGATAGAAGCCATTCCTTCTAGACAAGCCAATGATACAGTGATTATAGGATTCTTAGAAACCAACATATTGTCTAGGTTTGGCTGTCCTGAAAAGATCATAACTGATAATGTTGTTGCCTTCAAGTCCAAGAAAATGATAAATTTTTGTAACAAATACCATATCACTTTAGGCCATTCCACAACCTATTACCCTCAAGGTAATGGTCTAGCTAAGTCTTCCAATAAAATCTTGATTAATATTATTAAGAAATTGTTGGAAGAGAACAAGAAAAACTAGCACAAGAAACTTATAAATGCACTATGGGCAGACAGACTTACTACAAAGAGATCTATTGGAACTAGCCCTTATGAGTTAGTTTATGGCATGGAAGCTGTATTTCCTTCATCTTTAGGAGTTCCTGTAATGAAATTACTGCAAGAATCTCAGGTGGAACCCAATGAAATTCAAAGGAGAATAAATTAGACCATCCATTTGCAGCAGACCAGAGAGGAAGTGCACCAAAGATCCCAAGTGTTATAAGAAAAACTCAAGGAAATATTTGATAAAGGGACCAAAGCATAAGGCTTCTACCTTGGAGACAAAGTTCTAAGATGGGATTCCAGGAGAGAAGACAAAGGAAAACATGGGAATTTTGACTTCCCGTTGAAAGGGCCATTTATCATCCAGGCATTGCAAGGGAGCAATAGTTACTTTCTGAAGAGCCTAGATGGTACAAAAATAGAGGAAGGACCAGTGAATGGTCGAATGCTGAAACATTACTTTGATCCAGTTTTTTAATGTATTCTGACTCTAACATGTACATATTATATCCTTAATAATATCAAAGTTTGGATTGGATAGTAACTTGCTACAGTTGAAGCCCGAAGAGAAGGCACTAAGCTTCACAAGTCTGCTGTCATATATACATTAAAGCAACCAACAAAAGGAGATTTCAGAGCATAGTCTAAGTTATTCAGAATGCCATCTGACCTGCTGTTCTTAAGTTTCCACCAGGAAAATCTATCCCCAAGTGGAGCCACTATTATACTCCTATACCAATAGGTGTCGTATTTCATGATTGACTTGATGAGCTCTGTAATATATTCATCCCTTTCCTTGTTGCAAAGGTTTTCCATATTATCAAAAAATCAAAAAAATATAAAATATAAAAAAATGTAAAGAGGGTATACCCTAAAAGAAAAATCAAAGGGTAAAAAGAACAAAATGGTCAAAAAAGTGAAAGAAATGAACCCCAAACAAAGAAAGACCAGGAAAGTGTGCAACTCCAAAATGGCACTACTTTTTCGTTTTCTGTAATGAGCATTGTGTGTAGCTTGTTAATTTATGCTACAATTGATGAAGAGCCAAACAACTTAATCTTGGCTAGTTCATATTTGAATTTCCTATTTTAGAGATACAGAATAAAATCTGACCAAACTGTTTAATCTTGGCAGATAAGTAGATAGGTAGAGTAAATAAAAAGGGGCTCAATAGTTAAATATGATCCCTTGGATGTAATAAGTGCAGACTTAGGTAGGCTTACCATGAAAAGAAAAGGAAATTTGAAAAGGGTTTGCGAATCTAAGTGCACCTGAATAAAGAAGAAAAAATGATAGGCCAAAGTAGGCAAGCTAGGTAGATGGTGTTGCAGAATGATACTTGTGATAGATTTTTCCTCTAAATGTATTAATCTTTATCTCTATCAAAAGTGCAAGGAAGATATTATACTTGATGCAGCTCAAGCGAGGAAAGGTTACATAACTAACTCCCCTTCATACTTTTTACTAATCATTCACTAACTCCCCCTAAAGTATTAAGATCTGTGCTTAATATCACTCATAAAACTCTCATTCCATTTCATAAAGATTGCCTAAGTAAAACCCTATTTTACTTAGGAAAATGGCCACCTTTCTCATATAAACCCTCTTTTTCCCCTTCAAAGCCTAAGTTTAAATATATATGCAAAAAGTTTTAACTTAGTGTTCAATTCATTTTCATATTAATTTTTAACATTTATTATATATAAATCCCTTACAATATACCCTTCCCCACATTATGTATAAAACCCCGATACTTAATATATTCCCACCCCTAGTTGAAATATAACCATAAATGCCGTTTAATGGGATTAAAATATTTTTCTGAAGTCTGTTAATAATCGTCCCTCGCTGTGCAATAACGTGATTAATTAACCATCTGGGTTAATTAACAAACAACCCTGACCATCAGAATTCACCCTGATACGATTAAAATCAGTTATAAATACGTCAGGCCTGCATACATTAAACCCCCGCCATGTCCTCTTCCCGTTCGCTGTTTGATCAGACCCTTCTCATCCGACTGTGGAAAATGATATCACGACCCCCCTTTTGACCACATGTTAACTCGCGATTGCTGGCGGTTTTTCGGCCCATACCTCTGCCACGCGTCGCCCATCCGGTATGCTCGCTAATCCTCTGTCCAATACCACCTGACCCCAAAAGCAGTGTGAGAAAACTTCTTACCACCTTTCGCTGACATCACCTGCCACATCATCCACCCTCCGCCGACGTCATCCACCTGATAAACGCCAAAAACTCATGCAAACTATTGTTTTGCTGAATAAAATGAATAAAACGCCTTTTTTTGTTACTGTTCGCTGTGTTCAATATTTCCAGGAAAAACAACGACCGAGGCCAGCAGTCCAGTTTCAAACCGGTGCCCGACTAGAAGAGCTACACCACGAGCTCCAAGTTTCCATTTCAACCTATCAGTGTACTGTTTCCTTCTTCAACATAGAAGGCCCGAATTCCAGTTTTAAAATACAAAGAAACTAAAGAAAACCCCTTGTAACCCTGAAAGGTTGCACCCCTCAACATTTCTCATGGAAAATATGTTGGAAATATTATTAAAATTTCACCCCTGGGTAAAAGTTAAATTTTGAGCTATTTATCAGATAGAGTTATCTACCAGACAGAGATGAACAGGGTAAATAGTTGAAGAGTATCAGAGCAGTTAAAGAGTATCAGTAAGAATAGGGCAGCCAGCACAGAGTTACCGAAGAAGACAGCTGCTAGCCGAATTATAGGGCCTGCCTCCAGCACATTCAAAAAAAAAAGGACCAGCACAACATCATTTTATCTTTTCCCTATTTTCAAAGCTATTTGTTTCTATTTACTTGTGAAACTACTTTTAGTCATCCTAGATATTATCTCACTTTGTTATGAGATATTTGTTGTATAATTTTCTGAATAAATACCCCCTAAATTGGAGTATTGTGGGTGGATTCCTAGACTCTGCTGCAATTTTGATTGTTTGGAATAAAGAGCTATTGGAATCAACTATTGCATGGCCTATTGGATGAAGAATTGAAGCATAGGACTTCTCACAAACTTCTTGAATCAGCCATCGGATCAATAAGTCCTCTATATCTTGTGTTTTATAGTTTTCTTGTTTATTACATCATTTGTGTTTCATAATCTGAATGATAAATAAAAGATTAATTTCAGAATATGCTTGATTGCACTCTGTTTTTAGTCATTATTGTTGTCTGTGTTTTCTTCAGAATTAGGATAAGTAGTGAAATCTTAATTGCTCCTGTTTCCTAATTCTTTCACGTTGATTATTTGTTAAAGAATACTTCACTGCTCCTTATTAGTAATCATCCAATTTCCCTTTTTAAATAGGTTGAAGGATTTATTAACTTCCCTTCACCCCATTTGAGCCCATTCCATCTATTTCAAGTCTTTATTTGTTCCCTGTTTGACTACCTTGCTCTGTGAAACCATCCTCTGTTAAGAAACCCAATCCAGAAAGCCATCTTCTTTGACTCCATTAGCCCAATGGACTGAACTACTCTGTTTTACCTCTCCGCTCTATTGAATCTCACCACCCAAACTCAAACAAAACTCTTGAACTTCATAACAATCCTAATACCTTTAAAAAACAAAGCTAAATCATAAAGAGAGAGCCCTCTCTGGATACAGATTGGCTAGATTCTATATCTAAAATATTGATCTGTGGTTACCTCGGCCTCCTTTCCCTTTCTTACAACTTTTGGGAAAACCTGAGTGATAACATCAATGGCGACTCCACTGGGGAACTGAATAATTTGTTTGTTACTACTATTTTCTATATAAGCTACAGAAGGAGCCTGAAGCTAGCCAGGTAGCCTTTGAAATGCTTTTGCTTTCCAATTGCAGAAGTAAACGAATGTGACTTCAGTCTATCTCTGGTCTAGCTTATAGATTGGACAGTTGGTTTCAAATACTTGATTAGTTCCTCTTTTCAAACAAGTCTTTAAGAATATTCAAAATTCCCACACCTAAGACTTCTAAGAAGAGATTGTTAAAGTTGTATTGTCGAACCTATTTCAAGAAAAACAAAAAATACACCTAGAAACTTGGCTTCAGAAAGGACTCATTGCACTAGATCAACGCCTGATCCAAATCCACCACATGTGTTTGAAAATCCTAATCTGATTCCTAGGATTCTTAGAAGACAAGAGAGCCAAGAAAATTCTGTTAGTTCTTGACCTCTATACAGATCAAGATCCTATCCTGTGAGGTGGACCTACCTTGAGGACGAACCTTTTGATGAATATTTTGAAATCTTTTCATTTGTGACCTTTTCATAATCTAGGTTAACCCACATAGTTCAAGATCCAATATTCATTGAAAATTTGTAACTTGAAGTTGTTACTTCACATCTTAACAGACATTTGCAACACTCCATCCAATCTGAGATTACCTCTGAAAGAACACCAAACCTTTCTGTGATTAATATAGCTTCTCCAAGTTCACCATCATCACCTCAGACTTCCCAACCTCAAGCTACCCCTTCCACTCCTCCATCTACAACACACATTCCCATTGTTATCCCTACTCCTTGAGTTGTTACATCTACTTCTGCAACCATGGCAAATCGATATACTCCCCTAAACTTACCTGCCAATCCAGCGGCTATGCCCCAAGACTATCAAATTAAAATCACTTATGTACTAACACTTACATAGCTCAACAACATATCAAGAAAATGACCGACTATTTTGAAATATATGAGGCCGATGCTGATGATGTTAGAATGAAAGTATTTGTTCAAAGTTTCACTGGAGATGTTAGAACATGGTTTAGAGGCCCCCCTGTAAACAGTATCAATGACCCACAAGCTCTTTACCAGACACTCTTGAACAGATGGGAAATGAAGAAAGATCCTCTCCACATTTTATTAGAATATGAAAACCTAAGAAGAGGCACACAAGAAACTGTCGAAGATTACTGTACCAGATTCAATAATGTCTACAATGTTATTCCTCAAAATCTCAGACCTCCTCCAGATTTGCCCTTGATCAAATTTACTGATGCATTTGATTCTGATATGGCATACCAACTTAGGGAAAGAGCTCCTTGAAACTTAGAAGAGATGAAAAGTATAGCTGTCAACATTGAGGCCAACCTGATATCTAAACGATCTAGAGCGAAAGCTAAAAGGAGGACACCTTTCAAAGAAGAACCTTCTGCCTTTGAACATAAATTAGATGCTATTATTAAAGGAATGGATAGACTTGGAGATATATTAGAAACAATCGAGAGAAAATCCCCTTGGGATGGTCAACCAAGCAATACTCGGAGAAATACAAATTTCAGGAAGAACCAAAACCCTAACACTGGAAAGACAGGGCTTGACCAAAATATCAGGCCCCCATTTCAAGAAAATTATGCTGAAGCCTCAACTTCTGATGAACCAATAGAAGAAGAATTTTCTAACACTCAAATTAATTTGATGGGACTCAACAATGATCAAAAAGTTTTCTTGACCCAAGAGGATCAGGATGCTCACATTCTTAAACAATTCCAAACTCAGTCAGGTGAATCATTTGACTTTAGGGAGGGATATGATACAGCCATTTATGAAGTCCACAAACAATACAATTTGAGGAGAGGAAGAATAGATGTCCCGGAAACCAATAAACATAAAGATACCAAGAAGCCTAACAAAGGTAAGATCAATACTCCCTTCTACATATTCTTTCTAGAACAGGTGATAACCCTAATAACCCAATTGTTGAAGATGTGTCAGACAATCAACCACCTAACAGACAACCTTCCACTTCTATTCCTTCTAAAGGAAATGTATAGGAGCCTCTAGAACTTAATTTGGAAACAACTTCAACCCATAATCCCACTCCTGAAGAGGAGAGAAATGAAGAAAATCCAGCTGTCTGAAATACAGGAACTCAAACCGAAAAACATTTTAATATTTAGACAGAAGTAGGTAAACTAAAGATAGTTGTTCCATTATCAGAATTAGCTAAACATGATGTCTATAGAAGTCAAATCAGCAGATCACTCAAAATTTCTATGAACGAGGATTCAGTTAATGTTTTTGATGACCAGCCCGAATTGATATTTGGCCCTAGAGTAAATGGGAAAACAGTAGAGGGAGAAGTTCCTCCTTTCTATGTAAGTTTAAACATACATGATAAAATACTTCATAATGCCATGTTTGATTCTGGTGCTTCTCATAACTTAATGCCTAAATCTATAATGGAGAGACTAGACCTTGACATCACCAGGCCATATAAAGACCTCTTCTCTTTTGATTCAAGTCAGGTCAGATGTTTAGGTTTAATCAAAGACTTATGTGTATCACTAGTCCAATATCCTTCCAAAACCATCTTAATGGACATAGTAGTAGCTGATATTCCACCAAAGTATGGCATGTTATTATCTAGATCTTGGGGTGCAAAGCTTCAAGGATCTCTATAGTTAGACATGTCTTACGCTACCATTTTAGTGTTTGGTCAACCCAAGAAACTATACAGGGAAACCTTAATGATGTAGTAAGTAGTCAGAAACCTTAAAATTTCCCTATCTACTCAATATGGTCAGATATGGATTCTTTTATCCTTTACAATGCTGAAATTCATCCCCCACATGAAATAAAAGTTTTAGTAGATGAAACAGAGGAAATAGCAAATGAAAAGTCTAGTGTTCAAATACAAGAAATTTCTGAAAACCATGAAACATCAGATAAACTAGAAGAAACTAAAAAACCAGATCTCCCTATTAAACAGATCGCTGAAACTCCAGATACTAATTATGAGCATGAAATCCTTTGGTAAATAGAATTTGATGGTTCTGTGGAGAAATCAGGAGCAGGAACAGGAGTTTGGGTGCACAACCTTGAAAACAATCATGCTAAAGGCCATGCCTATAGATTAAACTTTAGGTGCACTAATAATATGGCTAAATATGAAGCTCTATTGCTAGGTATTACACTGGTCAAGAAATTGGGAGCAACTAGAGTGTCAGCCTTGGGAGATTCTGATTTAATCATTCAACAAATAAAATAGAAATTCTTAACAAATGATCCCAAATTAAGAGAGTACAGAGGAACAGCTATAGAGATCCTCAATACATTTCTAGAAACTCAGCTTGCCAAAATCCTGAGAAAACATAACTTGCAAGCTCATAGCCTGGCAACGTTTGCCAGCACCTATAAATTACCATTTGAACCAAATCATCAATTCATAGTTGAAATTAGACACAGGCCAGCCATACATGATAATGTAAAGAACTGGCAAGTGTTTGACAGTGATAATCAGATCAACAATTTCTTAACCCTAGAAGAAGAAATTTCTAGCACTAACATAGATGTAGATACAATTAGTGCATTTGATCCAACAAATTAGATAGAAACAGACATTTCAGCAGAAAATGAAACTCAAATACTTCGTCCAACAAAATTTACCAAAAAGGAAATACAGGATCTTAAAGAAATAGACATTGATGACATTATTGAAGGAGAATCTGAAGTTATCAATTTGAAAGACAATCATTTTCCCAAAGGATTAACTCCTGTGGAAGATCTCCTTGATTTCAATGATATTCCAAAGAAACCCAAGATGGAACCTCTAAAAGCAGACATTGAAGACTATAACATAGGAGCTGAAGAAAAGCCAAAAATGGTAAAATTATCCAAATCTTTGCCCCTTGATAAAAAACTTAAGTATTTTGAACTAATCAAAGAATTCCAGGATGTTTTTGCTTGGAGCTATGAAGACCTGAAGTCTTATGACACCTCTGTAATTCAACATACAATACCCCTCAAGGAAAATAAAAAGCCATTCAAACTAAAGCTCAGAAGAATTAACCCTGTACTGCTTCCTTTAATTGAAAAAGAAATCAAACAAATGCATGATGCAGGGATAATTGCTCCAATCAGATTTTCAGAGTGGGTGTCTAATTTAGTGCCTACAAGGAAGAAAATAGGAGAAATTAGATTATGTGTTGACTTAAGAAATGTAATCAAGGTTTCTTTGAAAGACAATTACCCTTTACCTAAGATGGATCATATTTTACAAAGGATAGTAGGTGCTTCTAGGATTTCACTTTTGGATGGGTTTTAAGGTTATAATCAGATTCTGGTTCATCCTAATGACCAAGAAAAGACTGCATTTACAACACCATGGGGTACATTCAAATATGTTGAAATGCCATTCGGACTTAAGAATGCAATGGAAACCTTTCAACGAGCAATGGACATAGCTTTTGCAAAAGAAATTCATGATTTTCTAGTTATATATCTAGATGACCTAACTGTATTTTCCAAATCAGTTTAGCAACATTTAGATCATCTCAAAAAAGTGTTTTTAAAATGCAGAAAGTATGGTATTTCATTAAATCCTAAAAAGTCTTTGTTTGGTTTAGAAGAAGGCAAACTGTTAGGCCATATCATCTCCAAAGATGGCATCAGAATTGATCCTGCTAGAATAGAAGCTATTCTGCAAATACCCCACCCCAGAAATGTCAAAGAACTTCAAGCTTTCATAGGAAAGATTAACTTTTTAAGAACATTCATATGTAATTTGGATGAATTAATTAGATTGCTGAACAATATGTTCAAAAATGATTCAAAGGTTAAATGGACAGTAGAAGCTGAACAAGCATTTGAAGAAATTAAAAGGGCTTTGACCAGAACACCAGTCCTTACAAGTCCAAAGTTTGATAGAGACTTCATAATTTTTTCATTTGCATCAGAACACACTATAGTAGCTATTTTACTGCAAAAAGATGGTCAAGGATGTGAAAAACCCATAGCCTTTTTCAGTAAAGCACTTAAAGATGCACCTCTAAATTACAAAATCATGGAAAAATAGGCTTTTGCACTTGTGAAAGCTATTAAAGACTTAAGAGTCTATATATTGTACTCCCATGTAATAGCCTATGTACCAAATGTTGTTGTCAAAGACATCTTGACTCAGGATGGAATTAAAGGAAAATGAGGTAAATGGATAGCTAATATATTGGAGTATGATATTGAGATAAAACCTACAAAGCTTATAAAAGGACAGGGATTGGCTAAACTCATGACTGAAACAAACTTTCAAGCCCTGGATATTAATGAACTGGATAATGAACAGGAGATGGTGACTCCACAAATCAACCAAGCCTTCTCATAATCACCTTGGTATGCTGATATAACTCAAGTATTATTAAACCTGTAGGCTCCTCTAGAGTTATCCAGAACAAATAAAAGGTTTTTAAATATGAAAGCTTCAAAATTCTGTATTTTAGATAATGCTCTCTTCTGGAAAAATCATGAAGGTATTCTATTGAATTGTTTAATTAAAGAAGAAGCTAACAAGGTTCTCAAATAATTTCATGCAGGGGACTGCGGTGGACACCTTTACTGGAATCAACTGCAGACAAAATCCTAAGGGCTGGATTTTATTGGCCAAACTTATTCGCTGATGTAAAGAGGTTTTTCACTGCTTGCCACAAATGCCAAATTTTTGAAGGAAAAAGGAAACTGTTACCCTTACCCTTGAGACCAATTTCCACTGAAAAGGCCTTTCAACAATGGGGTTTGGACTTCATTGAATAAATACACCCTCCCTCTTCTGGTCAACATAAATGGATCCTCACTGCCACAGACTATTTCACCAAATGGATAGAAGCCATTCCTTTTAGACAAGCCAATGATACAGTGATTATACGATTGTCAGAAACCAACATATTGTCTAGGTTTGGCTGTCCTGAAAAGATCATAACTGATAATGTTGTTGCCTTCAAGTCCAAGAAAATGATAAATTTCTGTAACAAATACCATATCACTTTAGGCCATTCCATAGCCTATTACCCTCAAGGTAATGTTCTAGTTGATTCTTCCAATAAAAGCTTGATCAATATTATTAAGAAATTGATGGAAGAGAACAAGAAAAACTGGCACAAGAAACTTATAAGTGCACTATGGGCAGATAGACTTACTACAAAAAGATCTATTGGAACTATCCCTTATGAGTTAGTTTATGGCATGGAGGTTGTATTTCCTTCATCTTTAGGAGTTCCTGTAATGAAATTACTGTAAGAAGCTAAGGTGGAACCCAATGACATTCAAAGGAGAATAAATCAGACCATCCATTTGCAGCAGACCAGAGAGGAAGTGCACCAAAGATCCCAAGTGTTACAAGAAAAACTCATGAAAATATATGATGAAAGGACCAAAGCAGAAGACTTCTACCTTGGAGACAAAATTTTGAGATGGGATTCCAGGAGAGAAGATAAAGGAAAACATGGGAAGTTTGAATTCGTGTGGGAGGGGCCATTTATCATCTACGCATTGCAAGGGAATAATACTTATTTTCTGAAGAGCCTGGATGGTACAGAAACAGAAGAAGGACTAGTGAATGGTCGAATTCTGAAACATTACTTTGATGTTTTTTAATGTATTCTGACTCTAACATATACATACCATATCCTTAATAATGTCAAAGTTTGGATTGGATAGTAACTTGTTGCAGTTGAAGCCCGAAGAGAAGGCCTTAAGCTTCACAAGTGTGTTGTCATATATACAATAAAGCAACCAACAAAAGGAGATTTCAGAGCATAGTCTAAGTTATTCAGAAGGCCATTTGACCTGCTATTCTTGACATTCCACCAGGAAAAGCCATCCCCAAGTGGAGCCGCTGTTATACTCTTATACCAATAGGTGTCATATTTCATAATTAACTTGATGAGCTCTGTAATATGTTCATCCCTTTCCTTGTTGCAAAGGTTTTCCATATTATAAAAAAATCAAAGAAATATAAAAATATAAAAAATGTAAAGAGGGTATACCCTAAAAGAAAAATCAAAGGGTAAAAAGAACAAAATGGTCAAAAAAGTGAAAGAAATGAACCCCAAATAAAGAAAGACCAGGAAAGTGTGCAAGTCCAAAATGTCACTACTTTTTCATTTTCTATAATAAGCATTGTGTGCAGCTTGTTAATTTATGCCACAATTGATGAAGAGCCAAACAACTTAATCTTGGCTAGTTCATATTTGAATTTCCTGTTTTAGAGATAGAGAATAAAATCTGACCAAATTGTTTAATCTTGGCAGATAAGTAGATAGGTAGAGTAAATAAAAAGGGCCTCAACAGCTAAATCTGAGCCCTTGGATGTAATAAGTGGAGAGTTAGGTAGCCTTACCATGAAAAGAAAAGGAAAGTTGAAAAGGGTTTGCCAGTCCAAGTGCACCCGAATAAAGAAGAAAAAATGCTAGGCCAAAGTAGGCAGGGTAGGTAGATGGTGTTGCAGAATGATACTTGTGATAGATTATGTCTTTAAATGTGTTAATATTGATCTCTATCACAAGTGCAAGGCAAATATTATACTTGATGTAGCTGAAGTGAGGCAAGGTTACATAAATAACTCCCCTTCATACTTTTCCCTAATCATTCACTAAATCCCCCTAAAATATTTAGATCTGTTCTTAATCTCACTCATAAACCACTCATTCCATTTCATAAAGATTTCCTAAGTAAAACCCTATTTTACTTAGGAAAATGGCCACCTTTCTCATATAAACCCCCTTTTTCCCCTTCAAAGCCTAAGTTTAAATATATATGCAAAAGGTTTTAACTTAGCGTTCAATTCATTTTCATATTAATTTTTAACATTTATTATATATCAAACCCTTACAATATACCCTTCCCTGCATTATGTATAAAACCCCGATATTTAATATATTCCCACCCCTGGTTGAAATATAACCACAAACGCCATTTAACAGGATTAAAAGATTTTTCTGAAGTCTATTAATAACCGTCCCCTGCTGCGTGATAACGTGATTAATTAACCATCTGGGTTAATTAACAAACAACCCCGACCATCAGAATTCACCCCGATACGATTAAAATCAGTTATAGATACGCCGGGCCCACATACATTAAACCCCCGCCATGTCCTCTACCTGTTTGCCGTTCGATCAGACCGTTCTCATCCGATGGTGGAAAACGATATCGTGACCCCCCTTTTGACCACGCGTTAACTTGAAATATCCGGCAGTTTTTCCACCCATACCTCTGCCACGCGTCGCCCATCCGGTATGCTCGCTCGCCCTCTGTCCAATTCCACCTGACCCAAAAAGCTGTGCAAGAAAACCGCTTACCACCTTCCGCTAATTTCACCCACCACATCATCCACCCTCCGCTGACATCATCCGCCCGATAAATGCCAAAAACTCCCGCCAATTGTTGTTTTGCTGAATAAAATGAATAAAATTCCATTTTTGTTGTTATTCGCTACATCCAGTATTTTCAAGCAGAAACAACGACCGAGGCCAGTAGTCCAGTTTAAAACTTGCACCTGACTAGAAGAGCTGCACCACGAGCTCTGAGTTTCCATTTCAACCTGTCAATGTACCATTTCCTTTTCAACGTAGAAGGCCCGAATTTTGGTTTGAAAATACAAGGAAACTAAAGAAAACCCCTTGTAACCATGAAAGGTTGCACCCCACAACATTCCTCATGGAAAATATGTTGGAAATATTGTTAAAATTTCACCCCTTGGTAAAAGTTAAATGTTGAGCTACTTATCAGACAGAGCTATCTACCAGACAGAGATGAACAGGGTAAATAGTCAAAGAGTATCAGTAAGAATAGGGCAGCCAACATAGAGTTACCTAAGAAGATAGCTGCCAACCGAGTTATAGGTCCTGCCTCCAACACATTCAACAAAAAAAGGACCAGCACAACATCAATTTATCTTTTCCCTATTTTCAAAGCTAGTTGTTTCTATTTACTTATGAAACTATTTTTAGTCATCCTAGATATTATCTCACTCTGTTATGAGATATTTGTTGTATAATTTTCTGAATAAATACCCCCCCAATTGGAGTATTATGGGTGGATTCCTAGACTCTGCTGTAATATTGATTTTTTTGAATAACGATCTGATGGAATCAACTGTTGCATGGCCTATTGGATGAAGAATTGAAGTAGAGGACTTGTCACAGACTTCTTGAATCAACCACTGGATCAATAAGTCCTCTATATCTTGTGTTTTAAAGTTTTCTTGTTTATTACATCATCTGTGTTTCATAATATGAATGGTAAAGAAAAGATTAATTTCAGAATATGCTTGATTGCACTCTGTTTTCAGTCATTATTGTTCTCTGTGTTTTCTTCAGAATTAGGATAAGCAGTGAAATCTTAATTGCTCCTATTTCCTAATTCTTTCATGTTGATTATTTGTTAAAAAATACTTCACTGCTCCTTATCAATAATCATCCAATTTCCCTTTTTAAATAGGTTGAAGGATTTCTTAACTACCCTTCACCCCATTTGAGCCCATTCCATCTGTTTCAAATCTTTATTTGTTCCCTGTTTGACTACCTTGTTCTGTAAAACCATCCTCTATTAAGAAACCCAATCCAAAAAGCCATCTTCTTTGACTCCATTAGCCCAATGGACTGAACTACTATGTTTTACCTCTCTGCTCTATTGAATCTCACCACCCAAACTCAAACAAAACTCTTGAACTTCATAACTAGCCTAATACCTTTAAAAAAAAGCTAAATCATAAAGAGAGAGCCCTCTCTGGATACACATTGGCTAGATTCTGTATCTAAAAGATTGGTCTGTGGTTACCTCGGTCTCCTTTCCCTTTCTTACAACTTTTGGGAAAACCTAAGTGATAATAGGATGAAATGGACTTTAGAAGATTCATCAAAGTATCTTTAACAAAGTGGATCATAGAATTTCCCCGAAAGCAGAGATAGATTTTATTAGAGTTGAGAATTATTTTGGTGAAGAGTGGTTTACCTACATTCGGGTCTATGGTATTCTAGATAATCCATGTTTTTTTCCCCTGGATATTCCCGATAAACTACTAGCTTGTGAAATAGCCTACCGAACAATAGTAATGGAATTTGTAAAGTTCTCAAAGAATCCAATAAGAAAGTATGGCTGCCTTTCCTTTCCATTGTGGTATGTTCACATTATATAATTTCAAATGTGCAACTATTGAGGTAAATCTATTTTAGAGTTTAAGTTTCCTACTATTGCTAATAGGTAGTATGATCCTCAAGGAACTCCTAAAAAGGTTACTGCTCAATCATGTGTAAGTAAATTCTCTCACAAACCTTATCAGTTTGATGATGTTTTTGAAAAAGTTTCCACCTATGCCATAGTTTCCAAACATATTTTAGAGAATTTAGCTCCAGAGGAAATTAATTAGTTTACCTAATACAGGGAAGCAAGGTTATCCTATTTACCCTCGGATTTGTTTAAACTTCCACAGGAAAGCACAGTTCGTGAAGAGGTTAAAGTTATTTCTTTTAAACAGACTATAGATGTCCCTGATCCAAAAGATACATGGGATTCTTCTTCTACCCAGATTGAGGGACAACTCCCAAGCTCTAAGCTTGAGGATATTTGGGAACAATGTAGCTAAGCTCTAAAAGGAAATAAACCATAGATTTTGAAGACTCCGTCAGAGGATAATATCTTAGACATTTCCAAGACTGCAAAAAAATCCTCTCTTACTATTGGGGCTTCTAATAGTCCTTAGAGGTTGAAGATGTAGAGATTATAATAGTATTTCTGACCTTCGAGGTCATCTTAAGGGTCAAAGATATTCCTCTTTTCGACATATTCTACAGTTCCCAACATAAGTTCATGGTCAAAAGACAAAGAAAGAGACAAAATATTGATCAATCCCATACCTTATTCCTTAGAAACATTACTTTTGAGGTATTATGGAAAGGTTCACATACTACCCCTACAGAGGAACTTGGCAGACTCACATAGTTCACTGGAGATTGTGCTTCTACCACTATCGAAAAAGCTACCAAGATTCCACATCTTCTAAAGGAAAATGATAATAGGATAATGCAATTGGAAGAAGGCCTTGAGAATGAGAAGAAAATGATTTCTCAACAATGCCAAGGAAAACTTATAGAGCTTCAAAACGATTTCAATGCCCTTAAATTTTAGTATGAATCTGATTTAAAGGCCCGAGATGCCTAGATTCAAGAATTACAGTAGGAGATTGAAAAATTGAATGTCAATCCTGAGGTGGAAGAATTTAAAAAAGAATCAATAGAATTAAATACTCTCTTTACTCAACTACAGGTCATTTTCTGTCAGAAGTTAGCTATGATTCACAATTTGTGTCAAACAACTAGTTCATTGGTAGACCAACTGTACGACCTGAGGACATACTTTGATGATATTGAGAAGAATATTGCAGGATATATAACATGGAAAGAAATTGTTTAAGGGATATCAACCGACCTCCCAAGGATTGAAGAATCGCATAAGGGTGTAGTCTTCAGAGAATGGTAAATTTGCTTGAAACAGACATAAACAACAATATTCAATGCACGACACATCTCTAATGACCTTATTGAAACCATTGGTGATAATTGATTTCAAGAAAATCTTATTTTAGACTGCCCCGAGGGGACTCTTACCAATATTAAATTTTTAACTAATACATGGAAATATTTTTCAAAGAATAGGGTTGAGAAGATTGAAAATCTCTCTAAGATAGACTTAGAATTCCATTAGAATTTCTTAATCAAACCTCATAGTCAATGGTTATTGCTTAGATGTTTATCTAACACAACCACTCATATGCCGCCAGCACTCAAGGATGTTATATTTATGGGTAAAATGCGCATTCAACCATGGTCTCCTCCTGAATTAAAGCCTATGATAGATACCTACAAACTACGATAGTGTATGCGAGGGAAGTCTTCTTCATAGTCTTGGCTAGGTTGTTGTGACAAAATCTAAAGTTGTCTTATAGTTTTATTTTAATTATTGTTTTTTAAAACCACTTCATACTTTTATTCTTCTTTTCTATATTCATATTTTATTTTAAAACTATAAATTCCCTTCATTTGAATGGAGAAGGGGTTCTAAATTTTGGAGAGAATGATTTTGTTTGCACACTATAGCTCAAGTTATCTTAATAGAAAGATGAATCAATATTGTTTTTCTCATGAGCAGAGTTACAATATATCATGTACTACTATCTGTCTATTTTTCCTTTGCTTAAGAGTTAAATGGTTGTTTGATTATGTTTATCATATATATGTTGTAAGCAGTCATACATCTTTCACTATTGATATGTGTGATTGAAATCATATGTAATATCCATAAACAATGATATCATATATGTGTAACGATTTAATCAATTAATTTAATTAACTATTTAAGTAAATTAGATATCATAACTTGCTTTAACTGCATATTAACTTGATAATCTATATTGTCATGTTGTATTAGAGATTCTCTTAAATCACATATATAGATAAGCTTTCCCAGGATAGCTAGATATATAGATAAATAGTTAATTCAAATACTTCTTAATTTTCAGCTTTCATCACATCATAAGTCTCACATCTATATACTTCATTCATTTTCTTATTTTATATTAAGGGAAACGCGTCCCATAAACCCAAACGGAGCCACCATCCCAAACGAAAAAGGATTTGCTCTAAGGTCCCAACCGAGTGGTTTTTCCTGATGTTGAGGTAAACATTTTGTGCCTTCAACATTTCTGGCACTAGGAGGAGGGCCATTAGACTATGAATGGAAACACGGTTAAACACCAAATTGAGGTCATTCTAAGAGTTAGTGTCCCTCAAAATCACCCCAAACTTCTAGATCACATTACAAATATTCTAACCCAAGATCTGAAGTTATCCAAATAGCCACTAAAACAACTAGGATACTTCCAAATTCATTTGGCCAAACTGATATTGAAGCACTTACAAAGCCCCCTGAATTTTAGACTTTTATTAAATAATTGGTGGAAATTTTCATTTCTGGAGAAAAATCTGTTCAAACCAATATATCGGAAGCAAGTGTTACTTCATATTTATGGTGTTCTAGTGTATTAACTAGATCCCAGAGTGAAAAACTTGGATTTAAACCTTTTGAATTTCCGTTACCCACTCATCGGAAAAATAAAAGCACTCTAGAGACTCACTCTTCTACTAGTGAGATCACATCATCATCTCCACCTCATACTCTTTCTATTGGTTCTGCTTCTTCCTCTACTTCTTTACCTTCATCTTATCATCCTCTCATCCCATCCATCCACATTCCTCAGCCACAATTAACTAGTGTTATTATAATCAGTAGCACTACAGGAGAAACTTCTTCAACTTCTCAATCTCCATCATCCTCCATATTTTATGCTACTTCCTCTGCTCCTAGTACTCCCAGAATGGTCCAAATACCATGGAACAACCTAGGAGTAGTACAGATTACTTCCACATTACACCCTCTTCCCAAACATCTAGAGAGATGGCTTCCTAAGTTTAATCCTGATAATTGTCTCCCTGTAGAGGAACATCTTCATAATTTCATGTTATCCATCAATCTAAATGGAGTCACAAAAGAATATTGTGTTCTCAGAATTTTCCCTTACACATTTGAAGGATTTGCAAGATCTTGGTATTTTTCTCTTTTCAATAGGTCAATAAAAAATTCGGATATGTTCAAAGAACATTTTTTGTTAAAATTTTGGTGATGACTGAACAACTGACACTTTGATCAATGACTTATCAAATCTCAGGGCCAACCCAAATGAAAAAATTAAAGATTTTAATTCTCGATTCAACAAATTGCTGAATAAAATCCCAGACACTTCTAGATCAGGAACAAATTTACAGATTAAATGGTATATTTATTCTCTTCCTTCAAATATTGCTATGTTCGTAGATAGAGCTAATAAAGTAGTATTGCTTGATAACATGAAGGAAAATCTATCTATGTAAAAAATAATTCTTGCTATTGAAAAGAAAACTACCCTTGAGGAAAGAAAATAGACCAAGAGGGTCTTTTTTAAAGATGAATCCAAGAATAAATCCTCCAAATATCCTTTTGACTTAGAAGGATTACAAAAGGTTCTGAAGACAATGTCTAATGAAATGGTAGAGATTAAGAAGCAAGTTGTTGAATCTTCAAAAAAGTCCTTTTGGCCTTTTAAAAGGAATCATCCATCACAGTCACAACCTCCTTCCATCATATCAAATGAAGAATCTGACCAAGATGATGAAGAAGAAGAATCATCCTTATCTGCTGAAGAGTCCAAAGAAGAAGAATTAACAGAGACTCATGGTTTATGGAATTTCATTCTAACTACCTTAGAAAATGAAGAAGAAGAGGAAGCCTTAACAGTAAGTAATATAAGTAAGGGACCTACTTATACCTCTATAGTAAATCAAAAGCATGAGTCCCCTACTCCTCATACTAAAGACAAAGGTACAATTAGGAAGTCTTCTACTCCTTCTTCAGATTATGTTCTAACTAATTTCAAATCTCCTTCTTCATTGAAGACTTTGATAATGTGTGATACCATGGAGTATAATATTGTGGAAGACATGAAAAAGGTCAAAGCCAACATTTCCCTTTATAAGGTTAATAAATTAAAACAAAAATAGAATATTTTACTTTAAAAATTGAATGTAGTTCCTACATCCCCATTACCTATTGTTGTCACTGCAAAGGCCTCAAAAGGGAAAGGAAAACCTCCTAATGTCTTTTTAGATGAAATTGACCCATACGATGCTATTCTAATTGAAGATAGATCAAACTATCATAGTCCTCCCTTTTTATTTACTATTGAATTTTTTAACAAGAATGTTCACAATTACTTAGTGGATTCTGGTGCATCATCAAATGTCATGCCTTATTTGGTGTGTCTTAAATTAAACGTTTCACCTTAGAAATATATTGTTCATATTGTTCAATTAGGCCACACAAAAGTCAACGTTTTGGGAGAAATGAATTATGTTTTAATAAGATTATCTTCTAATTTGAAGGTTTGTTAAATAATATATATATTAGTTGTAGACATTCTTGAATTATATGGTCTTATTTTAAGTAGAGACTAGTCTGAAAAAATACATCATTACTTTGCAACTGATTGGTCACATATGTGTCTTCCCTACAATGGAAACCCCAATCAAATTTTTGTTGATAGGGAAAAACATATGAAATATTCAATGACTAATTTCGATGAGGAAAATGAACTAGTAATTTTTACAAATAAGATTCGTGGAAGTTATTCTTTTGAATCTTTCTTTGGCAATTTCCCAACACAAAATTCCCCCTTTTTAGTTGATTATGTTTCATCTCAAATTGAATTTTTTCTCAAACAAATTCATCCAAATGTATCAATATTGTAGAAAATCTTGTAAATAATCATGATATCTTGTTTTGGACTCTTTATTTTGATGGGTCGAAATATAATGATGGTGTAGGAGCTGGTTGCATCCTAGTAAACCATGAGGGTGAAAAAACTATGCTTGCATGCAGATTGAAATTTGAGTGTACCAACAATATTGTTGAATATGAAGTACTAGTACAAGGCTTAGAAAATGCCATTATTCTTGATGTCAAATACCTCACAGTTTTTAGTGACTTAGAAATTGTAATTATACAAGTTATAAATAACATTCATTGTGTTTCTAGTCACCTAATATGCTATCAATCTTTGATCCAAGACCTAAATTCCCATTTTACTTTGTTCAACATAGCTATAATCCCAAGATTATAGAATGCTAGTGTTGATCTCCTAGCCAATGTTACTTCCAAACTCATTCCACCGGAAGATTTTAGTCCCAGTATATTTTTTATTGAATTAATTTTTCACCCCTCCATTCCATACAACATAACTAATTGGTGTGTGTTTAATGATGACAATGACATATTAAGTTTTTTTTATATTTGAACAATCTTACTCTAACCATATCATTGATGAAGATGAGCATGACAATATGCAAAAAAAATATTCTGAGGAAAACAACTTTCCAAAACTTGTAGTAAAATTGGAAGACTTATATGATCTGAAAGATAGGTTTAAAAGGGTTACCAATTGCAAACTTCAGAGCTCTACTTTATTATTCAAATTGGTTAATTTAGTATCTGATCATAAGCCTCAAAACATCAATTTAGGCCTTTGACTTTCACCATATGAGAGATTTCCTTTCATTCATGTGTTGAACATATGTAAGGATGTATTTTCTTGGAATTATGATGATCTTAAAACTTATGATACATCTATCATTAAGCACACCATCCCTATGTTGCTAGATGTAAAACCAATTCAACAAAACTTAGGAAGATTCACCCTAACTTGGAAGCATAGATTAAGACTGAATTAAATAAGCTTCTCAAATCAAAAACCATTTTCCCGGTCAGACATTCCAAGTGAATCTCAAATCTTGTGCCGGTTAGGAAAAATAATGGAATTATCCGCATTTGTGTAGATTTTAGATATTTAAAGAAAGCATGTGAAAAGGATAACTTTCCTTTACCTCCAATGGAACAAATTTTACAATTTATTGTTGGTTCTGAGTTTATGTCTTTCTTAGATGGTTTTTCAGGTTACAATCAGATCCTTGTACATCCAAAAGATAGACTAAAAACCACATTCAGGACCACATGGGGAACATATGCTTATCAAAAAATTCCTTTTGGACTGATTAATGCTAGAGCTACTTTCCAAAGAGCCATGCACATTTATTTCAGAGGTTTGATTAATAATATAGTTGTAGTGTATTTAGATGAAATTACTATTTATTCTAAATATAGAAGTAATCATTTACATGATTTAAAAAAAATCTTTGAAAGATGTAAAAAAATTGGAATTTCCTTAAATCCCAAAAAATCATTTTTTTACCTTAGCGAAGGTAAGTTTCTATGCTTTATTGTGTATACAGAAAGAATTTGTAGAGATCTAGATAGAATCAAGGTGATATTTTAAATCCCCTTATGACACAACAAAAAATCCATGCGATCCTTTCTTGGGCAGATTAACTTTGTTAAAAGGTTTGTCCTAGATTCCTCTCAAATTGTCTTACCCTTACAAACTATGATTAAAAAGAAGTCAATTTTCAAATGGGGGTTGATCGAAACAAAAGCATTTGAGTCAATAAAATAGGAAATCATAAATTCCACTTCATTATCAATTCCTAATTTTTCTAAATATTTTTTTCTTTATATTTTTTCTTCTGAGAAATCTTATGCAGCCGTATTGACACAATCCAATGAACAACAAGTTGAAGCTCCTATTTCTTTCTCTAGTTCCAATTTACAAGGAGTTGAAATAAATTATTCAGAGGTTGAGAAACAAGACTTTGTAGTTTTTAAGTCCATAAAACATTTTAGGATTGTCCTTCTTAAAGCACATACAAAAGTAATTATTCCTTTCCCTGTGGCCAGACAATTGCTCATCTAGAAGGAATTAGGAGAGAAAAGATAAAATTGGGTTACTTGATCCGGAATTATGTAGGAACCCAAAAAATACAGAAATACCCATATACATAGAGATGTAGCATAAATACAAATTCATTTCATTAATATCAAAGAACTAAAATATGCTTACATAACAAAAATAAAAGTAAACTAACTCGAAGGATGGTATATTATTTATGAGAAGAGATTTGGTCGCTACATGCTTTTGAACTGCGCTACAATGAGTCTCAAAGGCATATTTATTATTGAGAAACAATGGAAAACCATAAAAATCCAAAAACCTAACCCTACAAGATGAAGCGCCAAAATTGTGAGCCTCGTTTGGGTAAATTGATACATCAACTTCCCGGGGTCATAAATTTGGCATACAATCTCCGTTTGGCTATCAAAATACCTCTTTTCTACGATATCTAAGAGGAGGCTGAAAAAAATAGATAATCTAGTTTGGAACATTTTCGGTCTCTCCATTTTACCTAAATACATCTTTTAGTCCCTCAAAATAGCTATGGAAGTTCAGGACCCGGAAAACTGCCAAAAATAGTAAGTTGGGCTACAATTAAAGAAACTAAAAGAAAAAGAGTGTGCGTGTAAGTTGAATAGGTGGGTTGCCACAAATATACGCTTGGATTAGTCCTTCCCCCTTATGAAGCAATGGTTCCCATTGCACTGAGTGCCTCCATGAGATGGGGAAATTCTACTGAACTTGGTCCCTAGTGAGCCACTTGCCTTGGTGTAGGAGTTGGCTAGTTTTGACAACTCGATACAGTTGGATCTTCTATTGGCAAGTGTTCTTGATCTATGTATCAATGATATGATCAGCTGTGACCTATTCCATGTGGTCTGGTTTTAACTTTGTTGGTGTGAGATGTTCTGTAATGTTTTATGTGTCTAGTAATGGTGGAAAGTATGGTCGAAGGCAGTACACATTGAAAACTTTGTGCAGACCAAGGAATGGTGGAATGTTGAGCTTGAAATAATTTTTCACTATATCCTTAATGATGGTGTAAGGCCCATATCAAAGTAAGAAAATCTTGTGGTGGTTCCTAGTGAGGGGCTCCTTCTGCAAATGTAACTAGAATTTGTCAACCACCTAGAACTTTTGTGGCACTCGATCTTGATCATGACGCTACTTGTAGTTAACATTGGCTCTGTCCAATATGTCATGGATCTAGTGGAGGATGTGCCTAATGTTCTCAATGAATTTTTTAGCCCTGTCAGTTTCGGACTAGACATGAGCCGAATCTACCTGAGTAGTTGCAAATGGCATGACCACATAAATGGGACATAATGGCTGGAATCCCAACCCCACCTAAAAGGGGTTGTGGTGAGTTGAGCTATGGAGAGCTATGTTGTAGCTGTGTTGGACATAGGGGAGGCTTTCATCCTATGTGCATGGATGCTTCAATTTGTACATACATAGAATGTGTACAATCATCTTATTGATGACCTTTGTTTAGCCATCAGTTTGGGGGTGGAAAGTCATGGAATTATTGATCTTGGTATCCAACATTGACCAGATACACGACCAAAATATACCTAGTAACCGATTGTCCTGATTTTAAATAATGGGTTGTCAAATCCCAAAATGTACCCACACTTGCTCAAAAAGGATCTTAGCAGTGGCTTCTTTTGTGATACTCTTCTTGTAGCTCGCCATAATGGCCATATTAGAGAATATGTAAACAGCCACGAAAACGCAGTCATTTCCATGCTTATTAGAAGGAAGACCCTACATGTAATCCATGGAGATGGATTCCGAAGGTCGCCTAGGGGTAGGTAGAGGAGTATATAAGCCTTACTTCTTGATGGTTAGTTTGGTGGCACAGATAGTGTAGGATCTTATGTACTTCCCAACATCTTGTCAAAGGTTCAGCTAATAAAAGTACTTATGCAGCACTGCCATTGTTTTCTCTACCCTGAAGTGTCTAGCAACTAGACTGTAGTGCACCTCCCAAATAATCTTGGCACACTCACTTGAAGGAACACATATGTGTGCTAAGTGGCATAGCAGTGCATCCCGGAGGTGAAAATTTGGAACTTGTTTACCTTCAAGGAGTGTCTGGTATGTGCTACTAAATTTTGGATCACTCATGTAAAGATGTGGCCACCCCATAGTATCGTACCTGCAAGAGTTGAGCACGGTGGTCAATGCCAGGACTAGTCGTCGGCTGAGGCAGTTTGCAACATTGTTGGTGCTACCCTTCTTGTACTTAATGTTCAAATTGAACTATTGCAGGTATGTTGACCATTTCTGATGGTGATCATTCTTTAACTTCCATTGTGTTTGTATGAACTCTAGGATTTGGTGGTCTATGTGGATGACTATTTCCTTCCCCATAATGTATTTCATTCATTTTCAATGGGCCTGCATGATGGAATACATATCTTTGTCATAGGTGGGATACTTTTGGACTATGTCTGAAAGTGTCTCACTATGATATGCCACTAGATGCCACTATTGAGTAAGAATTGCAACAATATCATAGTCAAGGGCATCTCTCTTGATCTCAAATGGTTGTTGTAGGTCTGGTAATGTGAGCTCTAGTGTAGAACAGAGGGAATGCTTAAAATCTAAAAACATCTTCTATTGGGATTCAGACCAATACAACTTTTCTTTTGCTTCTCCCTTGGTGACTTGACTTAAAGTCCAAGTGATATGAGAGAACCCCAACACGAACTTGTAATAGAAATTGGCATAACTCAAAAAGTTGCAGAGCTCTGTTAGAGTGTTGTGGCTAGCCAATCTTAAATGCCTACTATCTCAGCTAGGTCCACATGCACACCATGCTCATCAATGATGTACCCCAGATATTGATCCTCGGTCATGCCAAAAGTGCATTTCTCCAAATTGGCACATATCTTGCGTTGTCACGGGGTTTGAAGGACCTGTTGAATATGGTGCGGGTGGTCTTCCCAACTTTGGTTGAATAATAATATGTCATCTAAATAAACAACCACAAATTCATTAGTTAAGGGTCACAATCTATTTTTCATCAATCTCATGAAGGTTGCGGGGACATTCGTCAACCTAAAAGGCATGAAAAACCATTCGAAAAGTCCCTCCTTGGATTTGAAGGAAGTCTTCCACACATCAAGGGGTTTGATAGGCACATAGTGATAACTAGACCTCAATTCAATCTTACTAAAATATTTGGCCCCCTTGAGCTGGTCCAAAAGGTCATCAATCTATGGGATTGCGCACCTATTCTAGATAGTGATCTTATTCAGCACCTGCTAGTCAATATGGAGTCTCCAGGTCCAATTCTTCTTCTGTACCAACACAATTGGGCTCCCATAGGGTGATGAGCTTGGCCTGATGTTCCCTTTCTACAACAATTCTTGAATATGCCTCTTGATCTCATCATTTTCCATAACGGAGTGCCGATAGATCAGAGCATTGGGTAGTGGTGTGCCCTGGGTCAAATCAATGGAGTTCTTAACCCTATAGTGTAGAGGTACCCCTTTAGGTGAGGCAAAAATGTCCCTATACTCCTCCACTACCTTGTCCATATCCTTGATCTATGCCGAGGAGCCCTATCTGGAAGCCGTGGCCATAACCTTCTTCTTGCCCTGAGGATGAATCATAAAGAAAACAATTTTCTTGGTCTGGGAAATGATCTTACTACATTTCTTTGCAGTGATCAAAGAGATGGTGGTAAGTGGGGCTACCTTCACTATTTGTACAACTTATTGCCCAAAGTAATAATCACAAAGTGAGGTCTAGACTCATATACAGCATGTCACTTCCACAAGTATGGTCGTCCTAATAATGCATAAAAAAACTTCAAGAGGAGCAACACCATGCAGTACCTCAGCCATGAAGGGCTTGATTTTGTAGGGAAGGCGACAGTGCTAGCTGACGCGAAGATCTCTTTCTTGGTGAAGTGTTATGAAACCAGCTCAAGAAAAGATAGAAAAGATATATCAACGCCCTAGAATTCAGCCTTTTCGAGGGGGCAACCTCCTTTACATTACATAAATGAACAATTCTTGGATGATTCAAACGAAAAAACCTCCTTTCTATATATAGGAGTCTAAGGAGTCACAATATAATCCAGCCGACCTAACAATAATAATATAAAGCCACAAAAATAATAATAGAGGGTCCTTATAGGGCACAGAAATAACAATATGGGGGTAATAGGGGCACAACAATATAAATAAGGGGTATAACTACAATAGTAATGGGGTAATCACTAGTATTATAGGGACCCAACATGCCCCTCTCCTTCAAAAAAGTGTTGTCCTCAATGCTTGAGTAGTTCTGGATACTTCTGCATAAAATTCTCATCCTCCCATGTGGAATCTTCAGCGGATAAGTTCTTCCACTTGATAAGATACTCTGAAATTGATCGATTTCGTAGTTGTCGAGTTCTTGTTTCTGTGATTGCTTCTGGTTCCAATATAATTTTTCCTTCCTCGTCAAGTTCTGGCAATATTGTTTGAATTGGGAGCTTGTCACCTATAACCTTCTTTAAACATGAAACATGGAAAACTGGGTGCAATCGAGAAGCTGCAGGAAGCTCCAATTTGTATGCCATAGTACCAATCTTTTGCAACACCTTGTATGGACCATAATACTTTGGTGATAATTTATTATCCTTCTTAGCTTGCTTTAGGGACATTTGCTTATATGGTTGTAGCTGTAGGAATACCCAATCACCTACATCAAAACTTCTTTCACTACGATGTTGATTTGTCTGTTGTTTCATTCTATTTTGTGCCAACACAAGGTTATCCTTTAAGAGTTGGAGGACTTGTTGTTGATGTTCGATGTGATGTTCCACTGCCTGAACCTTAGAATTTTCTCTTAAATATGATGTGATGGATGGTGGTTGATACCCATAAAGTGCCATAAATGGGGTCATTTTTGTTGCTGTATGGAAGGAAGTGTTATACCACCATTCAGCCAGAGGCAACCATTTGACCCATTGTGTCTGTTTATCAGATACAAAGCAACGAAGATATCCTTCCAAACATTTGTTTACTATCTCAGTTTTCCCATCAGATTGAGGATGATAAGATGAGCTATGAGCTAACTGAGTACCAAGACAAGAAAATAATTCTGTCCAAAAATTTCCAGTGAAAATGGGATCTCTGTCACTTACAATAATCTTTGGGTTTCCATGTAGCTTTTGAACTGTTTCCATAAATGCAGTAGAAACTGTACTGGCTTTAAATGGATGTGATAATGCACAAAAGTGTGCATACTTGGTAAGTCTGTCAACTACCACCATGATGACACTCTTTCCCTCAGACTTGGGTAAACCTGTGATAAAATCCATTGAAACCTCCTCCCAACGTTGGCTTGGAATGGATAAAGGTTGTAATAGACCCAGTGTCTTAATTGTTTCAACTTTATTTTGTTGGCAAACCAAACATTCCGCCACAAACTTTTGAATATCTGATTTAAGGCCATCCCAAAAAAATTCCTTCTTAACCCTGTGGTAAGTTTTTAAAAATCCTGAGTGCCCTCCTAAGGGAGAAGTGTGCAATTCCATAAGAATCTTTTGTTTTAGCTGGGAATTCTTACAGAGGTATAAGCGATCTTTGTACCATAACGAATCATTTTACCAGCTAAATGTATCAGAAGTACTGGAATCTTGTTGTAGCTTTCGAATAAGTGCCCACACTTCTTCGTCATTCTTCCATTCCTCCCTTGCTTCATTTATCCAATCTGGTTGGATAATAGAAATGGCACACAACAATGCTTCCACATCCTCATCCTTTCTTGAGAGTGCATCTGCCACCACATTTTGCTTCCCTTTTTTGTAGATGATTTCAAAGTCATAACCCAACATCTTTGTGACCCACTTTTGTTGCTCTTCAGAGGATAATCTTTGTTCTAAAAAGTATTTAAGGCTATCATGATCCGTTTTTACCTTGAAGTGTCTTCCCATTAGGTAGGGTCGCCATTTCTTAAGTGCATGGAGTATTGCCAACATTTCCTTCTCATAAATAGCTTTTTCTTAAAAACTTTCCCTTGATTGGACGACTTTCAAAAGCAATGGGTCTTTCATCTTGCATTAGAACAGCACCAATTCCATTTCCTGAAGCATCACATTCCACAATAAAGGTTTTTGTGAAGTCCGGTGTAGCTAAGACCGGTGCTTGGCACATTGCCTCTTTAAGATGTTCAAAGGCCTTTGTTGCTTCTGGAGTCCATGAAAATGAATCTTTCTTCAATAATGTTGTTAGAGGTGCTGCTATTCTCCCATAATTCTTAACAAACTTGCGATAATACCCTGTCAACCCAAGAAATCCTCGCAGATGCTTTATGGATGTGGGGATTTTCCATTCCTTAATGGCTTTAATTTTGCTAGGGTCTACCTTAACTCCTTCATGAGATACAATATGACCCAAATATTCCACCTCCTGGACTCCAAAGAAACATTTGGATCTTTTTGCATATAATTGTTTCTCCTCCAATAGTTGTAGCACCCTGTCAACATGTTCAACATGATCCTTCCAAGACTTGTTGTAGATTAGTATATCATCAAAAAATACTAACACAAATTTTCTAAGGAATGGTTTGAAAATTGAATTCATCAAACCTTGAAATGTTGAAGGTGCATTGGTAAGGCCAAAAGGCATGACCAAAAATTCATAATGACCCTCATGAGTTCTAAATTCCATTTTCGGAATGTCTTCAATCTTCATTCTGATTTGATGATATCCCGAACGAAGATCCAACTTGGTGAAGTAAATTGATCCATGCAATTCATCCAGTAATTCATCAATGACAGGAATGGGGACTTATCTTTAATAGTGAGCTTGTTGAGCTCCCTATAATCTGGACACATGCGCCATGATCCATCCTTCTTGTGCACCAATACTACTGGAGCTGAGAAAGAACTTTGACTCGGTTGAATTATACCAGCCTCTAGCATTTCTGCAACCATACGTTCAATTTCACTTTTTTGGACATAGGGATATCTGTACGGCCTGATGTTTGGAGGAACACTTCCTGGAATCAGATGAATAGCATGATCATGATCACGCATAGGTGGGAGACCTTTGGGAGTCTCAAATACCTTGGAATGATTGTCCAGGACTTTTTGGAGATCTGGAGAAATAGATGATTCCAATGTGGAAACATCTAGCGAACATAATTGTGCAATTACACCTCTTTGCTCCTTTTTTAGAAGCTTTGTCATGCCATTAGAGTTGATTATCTTTCCTGGTTTCCCTGCAATACCCCTTAATTCAACTTCCTTTCCTTCCATAGAAAATTTGATGAAAAGTTCTTGAAAATTAAAAGCTATTGTACCCAAGGATTGTAGCCATTGGACTCCTAGTACAACATCAGCACCTCCCATTGGAATGGAAAGCATTGGGCTAGTCAATACATATTCTCCCATGGATAGCTTGATATTATGGCACTTTCCAGAGCAATTTATTGTTCCTCCATTTGCAATCATCACTTGACACTCTGGTGCTGGATATAGGAAGCAATTCAATTCTTTTGCTACCCTACAATGAATAAAATTGTGGGTGCTTCCTGAATCAATCAACACTATTACCTTTTTCTTCTTGATTTGTCCTTCTATCTTGATGGTTTGAGGAGTGGTAATTCCCGCCAATGCATTACAAGATATGGTTAGATTTATTTGTTCTTCATCTAGGCTTTGTTCCTGGAGTATATCCTCTTCTTTTGACCTTTCTTGCTCCTTTTCTTCTTCCTCTTCACAATCTATGTAGAATAATTTCTTCTCAGCACACTTATGACCTTTTGTGTATTTGCTATCACAATTGTAACAAAGCCCTTTTGCTCTTTTTTCTTCCAATTGTTGTGGTGTCAACCTTGTAGGTTGTGGAAGACTAGGGGCAACAACACTTCTGTCTTTATAGTTGTGAGTGGTATGCTTCCTAGTTGCCATAATTTTGCTTTCCATTTTTCTTGCTAACCTGAATGCCTTCTCTAATGAATCAGGTTCCCAAAGGCGAACATCATGTTGGATATTATCCTTTAAAGACCCTATGAACACATCAATCCTATGCTCCTCTGGAATATCTTTTACCCTTATGTTCAATTTTTGGAACTCCTCAATGTGCTCCATTATTGAACCCTTTTGTTTGAGACTTATCAATTGGCTAAAAAAAGTGTTGCTTTTTGTATCCTCATAATGTGCTATCAATTCTTCCGTAAAAATTGCCCAAGTGATAAATTGTTTACGAGAACAAAGCCATTGATACCATACAAACTGATTTGGTTCCAAATATACAGTTGCCATACGTACCTTTTGTGCGTTTTGCACATTATTGAGATCGAAGAATTGCTCCATTTGTAATATCCATGTGGTGGGATCCTTGCCATCAAACTTCCTCATATCGATTTTTGGAATATGGTGATTCTTCAATCCAACATTAGCATCTATGGAATCATGATTAACATTTCTTTTGTTCTCATCATGAGTTTCCTTTACTACCTTTTCACCATTAGTAAGTATTTCTTGTAGAAAATTTGTCAAATCTGTCTTCAAATCTGCCATGCATGTCTTCAAATTTTTGTGCAAATCTATCTTCAAATTGTCCATCTTAGCTTCCATGCCATTCATCTTAGCTTCCACGCCATTTATCTTAGCTTCTGTTAACTTTTGTGAGCGTGACATTTGTTGCACTTGTTCTTGTAATTTTGATATATCATGTAGCATTTCTTCCTCTTCTTCATGAGTCATGCTAGAGCTTTCAGGTTCCTTACTAGGTGTTTGCATTTTATTTTCTCAAGGCATTAGTTACCTATAATAATGCTCTACTATGCCCTATGAATTCCTTCAAAATAAATTTTCAAACCAAGCTTAAGCAAAAATTTAAAAGAATCTACACACCTTTTTTCACTTTGTAGGAGCTTGATATTGCCTCTAATGTATCTCTATACTTTCCAATCATCTAGTTCTAATTTTGTGACCTGTAGTATCTCTCTATGTCCTCTTTCCAATGCCACTACTCTGATCCAAATTGGATTCTCCAAGAAAGAGTTATCCACAATCTCCCAAGATGACCTGATTATAGACCTTTCCAGAAGCGCGAACTTGTATGAAGTGCCACGTGTACAATTTTCAATCTTTGGTTCTGAAAATGATATACAAGAAACTACAGTCCGTCCTCTTTCTGTACCTTCTTACGAAATTTCAATCTGATTCCCAGAGAGAAAGTTATGACGATTTTTAACAGGTCACCTGTTTTGAATGTAATTTGGGAGTCTGCAAAAAGACCAACTTCCTCAGATTATATCTCCGCAAATATCGCGTGAAAAGCTCTGAAATTCAGACCCAAGGTTCAACGTGATTTCTTCTCAAATGGGTTTTTTTTGCGACTTCTGAAATGTCACAGAAAAAAAATTTATAGCGAAAATGCCACGATGACCTGTTTGGAGCAGCGAAACCCTAGAATCCAAAGCTCTGATACCAAATGTTATGAAACCAACTCAAGAAAGGATAGAAAAGATAGATCAACGCCTTAGAATTCAGCATTTTCAAGGGGGCAACCTCCTTTACATTACATAAATGAACAATTCTTGGATTATTCAAATGACAAAACCTCCTTCTATATATAGGAGTCTAAGGAGTCACAATATAATCCAGCCGACCTAACAATAATAATATAAAGCCACAAAAATAACAATAGAGGGATTCTATGGGGCACAGAAATAACAATATGGGGGTAATAGGGGCACAACAATATAAATAAGGGGTATAACTACAATAGTAATGGGGTAATCAGTAGTATTATAGGGACCCAACATGAAGCCACCTGATGGTGTAAGATTGCAATGTTTTATAGTCGGTAGGCTCGGCTACTTCACGACCTCTACTAAAATGAGGTTCTTTTGGCTCCCAATGTAAAAAAAAAAACTGCAACGGAGAACCCTTCACCCACATTTATGAGTGGAAGAGGTGTTCCCCCTCCTATGGATGTTCAGGCTCATTCTTCTAAATCTTAGTGGTGGCCACAGTGGCACTCGGCTCCATGTCAATGATCTAGTTCCCTTTGTTATTCCCCTTATCGGTTTCCAACTCAGAGTTGGAGTGTGTGTCTCATTCGAAAGCCTTTAGCTCAGCCACCAGTGACTGCCTGGTCCGACACTCACTTTTGTTGTGAGTGGAGCTCTTATGGAACTCACACCATTTTCATGTGTCCTTATTTGTCTCTGTGGTGTTGTTCTTTCCTTCCAGCTTCAATGGGTTGTCCTGGGTCACCACACCTTGGATTTGTCCTTTGCTCTATAGCTTGGGGGCACCTTTTCCTTGCTTTGGATTTGCATATCCAAAGTATTGTTGTTTGGTCTATTCTTTCATGCTAAAAAAAAGAGCTGAATCACAAACATTAATTGTCAAACAGGGTATTTTATTTAAAAGGAGTCAGCATTATCTGTGTCGATACATTTTCAGCCAGGTAGCAAAAATATGCCATTGAACACATATGTAGAATTCTAGAAACACTCTTTCAAAAATTAGATTCACACTTGCAGAAATCGAAAAACACACTGCGTAATTGAAGTTCATTTAGCAAGGAATAAATTCACACTTCATAAGATCCAAAAAAGAAATAGGTGTGCCATATACTTATTGATTGACACATAGCAATGATATAAACAACATACCATAAATCTGAACATAGAAATGCGTCTATCCCACAATATATGAAACGATAATATAAAATGCACATACAAATATGAGAAATTATATACACCACTAACTCTACAATCCATGCTAAAGAGGAGGTCCCTTCCTCCCTAGCAGGTTGCATGAATGGAATGAAGCTACTTAATAATTCAACACAATAATAGTAAAATCATCACCAAGTACTTTCTATATTAAAATGACTGAAAGGTACAAGATCAAAATATTGGTGTTATTTCAAAAAATTTTATCCCCTTCTCAGAGGGCTAGGTCTCCTTATAAAGTCTAAGGGTCCTTGAAATCAGGGAATGAATTAGTCATTAGAATCTCATGATTACCATGCTGATCGTTTTAACAGAAACAAGATAAATTAGAAATTGTTACAACCATTTTCCAATTAAGGATCCATTATAGTTACACCACTTTTCATAGCTATAACTGCTCAGATCCTTTCAAGGTTGCATATAAATTTACAACTCACCATCTTCACAAATATCTCTGGAATAATTGCCTCGGTCTTTGACAGTTTGCAGCAGCATCACAGTGTAGCAACAACTTTTCAGGTGTAACAACATCTAACAACAAGAGTTGTTTAACCAAAATGCTTTATAATTACAACATAACTAGAAAGAAAAACATCCAAAATTCATCTTCTACAATTGCGTTGCTTAGTCATTTGAAAAAAAAATTGTTTCTTTTGATACTCAACAAAAATGGCATAATAATATTTCATAGAAAAAGATTTCTTTTCGGCCAGGGAGAGTGTCATTGTGTCAAGGTATTGATGGTTTCAGTGGAGACAAATGTCCAAAAGTAGGAAGAAAGGTGCCTAAGATACCCATAAATACTACACCCAACAACTCACCCCAACTGAAGCCACTACATGCCCTCATACAGATTCCTATGAATGTTCAGAATCGTCCTTTAGTTTCGCATTGACAAACTACTGATGTGACTTTGTGAGATCACAAACGTGAGCAGTGTCTTCATTCTCTTGCCTGTACCCTTGAGTAGCCATAAGTTGAGTGGTCCAAGATCCTTCATCATACCTATTTAGCTAAAAACGAGGCTAGTAGCCATAAAGTAGAAGCCAATTCAAAGGAAATTTGAAATTAAACCGTATCCGAAAATACCCCATTGATTTAAAAATTTCTGCATGCTCGGTAACTCGAGAAACATCTACCACAAAGTGGCAAAATATGAAGGGATCCCTCATATGTAATATTTCACTGCTAACCTTCTATCGTTTCAAGCTCCCCACTAATGCTCTACTCTTCAGTTGTGCAAACCTATTAAGACAAAACCCAATGATCCTTCTCTGTACTGGGCTGATTTCTCTAACATGTTAGGAGTTCAAAAGAATATTCTGAATTCTTGCCTTAGGATCATATTCATACCAGGCTCTAACCTTATCTTTATTGTCGTTGTTTCTTTGTTCCTATCTAATGACGTCTTGGCAAGATACCAATCAATTTGGTTCCTCATAAAGGATATGAATGCCTTCAATCGTAAGTCTCCAACATAAGAGGAAAAGTGAACGAACATTTGTAGATTGGCATGTTCAACAAATATATTATGCAAAAAGAGTTCACACAACATAATATTTTCATCAAAATCACAAGAACGTAATACATCTAAAAGAGCTCTAGTAGAAACACCCTTATAGAGTTTATTATTGCAAATGGCCTTCAATTGGAAAAGGTAAATCATTTCCCACAGAAAAATTGGGTATGATGGAGATAGTTTTTTGTTGCACAAGAGGTTCAAGGCTAAATCATACATCTCTCTTTTATCTTTAGTCAGGTCCTTAATTTCTTGTTGTAGTCATTGACTTTGTTCTTCCCTTTTCTTCTCAGCTTCCTTTGTCTTCCATTGTATGCATTCATCTGTCAGCAATTCCTTAGCCCATTGATCCTTAAGAGTGTGGATAACCTTATGATGTTCTTCTACATAAATTACTCGCTTCTTCAGGAAGAGTGCCAACTATTTCCAATTCTGTAATTTGGAAACCAATAAAAGTTTTTCTAAGTGCCAATATGCCTCAGGGTATAGTGCAATGGGGAATGTGACAACATCTCAAAATTGGAGCTATTCTACCTCGACTACTAGTTCTTTTGTAACAACAATGCCATGAGCAGGTTCTTGTGGGTTGATGCTCCCCTTTTCTTCCTGAAATACTTCTGCCTTAGCTGGTGGTTCTTGTGTAACTACAGTGTTGTCAAATGGTTCTTATGTAGAAGCCCCCATGGCTAAGTTTGAGTTTCTTTCGATATGGTGTCTGCATCAAAAATTTTATACCCTGTTGTTGCCATCTCTTTAGCACATGCTACATAGAGAGGCCCCTATGTAATTTTCACTCCCATTTTACCAGTATCCTCCACCAATCTGTCAAGACCTAGAACCCTTGTTTCACTTTCCTTATCCTCTAATTGATACTTCAATTTTTTATTTTCTGCTTCCAACTCTTTAATTTTGAGTAGCAAGGCTTGGGTTTCATTCTTATCTAGCGAGGGAGTATCCTGTGGCCTGGCTTGTTCTTATTTCTTTTGTTCCTCTGCACCTTTAGGATTGATGGGCTTCTTTGGAGATCATGACCATGGTTCTGATTGAATGCTAACCTTAACCCTTTTCTTTAGAGTTCTACCACCGAGAGGTCTTTCAAGCGATTCCTTCCCAATTATAACTATAGAGGACTGCTCATGCTTCTCAGCTGCATCTATTTTTCCCAAAACTTCTATGGAGGTTCCATCTTGTTTTCTTCATTAATTTCTTGGACTTTTTGTGATGAAATCCTCCCAACTTCACCCTTGCTACTCCAGGGCCTCTAATATGATCAACTTCATCAGCCCATGATTAGTGATACAACTTTAGGGGTGTGAAGCGACCTTCATTGCAACTACCATATGCTTCAAATTCTCTAGCAAGAAATAAAGAATGTTGATCAATTGCCTGTGCTAAAGATGATTCAACAACGGCAAATGATAATTCAAAATTATTGTCACACGCCCTTCACATGTAATGTACTTTATGATGAAAAAAGCGACATCATCCCATGGGTATGGAAGGGAAAGGTGATTAATTCCCCTTCCCTTTTTAACCAATTGCTCCTCTCCCTGCAAAAATTCAGTCTTGAGGGATGGGTCATTGACTTTCCAGTTGAACCATCACTTGCCTTTAGTTTAAAGTGTTGTCACTCGAGCGACTACTTCCCTTGTAACTTCCATATTCAAACCTCTAACCTCTGTTTGATTTCTTTCCAGATTCTGAGCAAATTCAAGTGCAACAATTTCCTCTTACCCTTTTAGTTTCTCAAAAAATTCAAGCCACGTATCTTCTCTAAACATTTCTAAGCCTTAGGGAATATTTCTAAAGATTCTGTGGATTTCGGCTCATGACTAACTTCTGCTCCACCCATCCTGCACTTTTACAGTTGACCTTGTCTGCACATATTGTCCTCTCACTCTCATAATCCTTGAGAAATTCATGCAATGCAGGTGCGGAGCCTCAATGCGGTGGATTGATATCAGGGCAGTAGGCAGGGGTTTCACAAACAAGGGTGTGAAATCAGGAGATCATGCAATGTGAGTTATAGATCTGCTATTTGACCCAAAGGTATGGGGATCTTGATGAGGTACGATTTACACTTAATGAACTGATTGCTCATAAAAAGGTAATAATCATTGCAAGGATTGTCACTTCAAATTAGATTAGATTACAGATCACCAAATGCTTTGCATTAATTTATAGATCATCGAATGATTCACCTCGAGCAGACATAAATGCAAAGGTATTCCTCTGTCATCAAGATATAATGACATATTAATCACCATAATTTCTAAGTAAAGAAAACACAATATTATTTTTTAACGACTTACAGTTGCGTGATTTAATAAGACTGATCATGACCACTGATGACGAGGATGTCTAAGTGAAAATTTGTAACTGGATCCTATTGTAATTGCCTCTGAATCGATTAGTTGTTACATATGTAACAAAAAATAGATCTTCTTGTAATAGCTAAATATCCACAACAAAACATTTTATTACAATAAAATATTCCTTGGAGAGTACTATGCTCTTGAAGGGATGGCTAAAAATAATACAATAATATTAATAAAATTGGTGTTGTAATAGCAAAATATATGTGTAACAACATGTTGCTACAAGAATTATTAAAAAGAAAAAATATGTACCAACTACCAAAAAGTGGTTTTCAACTACTACAATCATCTACCTATGCCTTACATAAGGTTTTCAAAGGTAGATTATATATATATATATATATATATATATATATATATATATATATATATATATATATATATATATATATATATATATATATATATATATTGCACGTTGTACCAGCTGCCACAGAAATTGGTTTTCAACTGCTACACTTATTTATTTTAAAAGGTTGACAGCATAGGAGAATGTTCCCCTTCTTCCAAAACTTGGAGATCAGATCCCCTAACAATGTTAACAAATGAATCCTTCGAGGTAGGTTTATGATACAACTGAAGACGATTCCCATTGGTAAAAAATGGCACCTTGGCATTGTTTATGGTAACTAATTTTACAGTCCCATTGTCAAACATTGTATCTACCTCATATGGACCTAGCCACCTAGTGCAGAGCTTCCCTTTGAAGTATTCGGATTATGAATCTTACAATAAAGACCAGTCGCCTTTTTGAAACACCTTCTTTTTAATGAATTTTTCGTGCCACTTAGCCCTCTATTCTTGGATGATATATGTTTGTTGAATGGCAGCCAACCTATTCTCATCAAGTTCATTTAGTTGATTTAACCGATGTTTCTGAGATGTAGCTAAATACAGGTTCACTTGCAATGTTGTTCTGAGTGTTTTTCCTTCAATCTCAATGGAAAATAATGGATTTTTACCATATACCAATTCATATGATGAAAATCCAATAGAATTTCTCCATGTAGTCCTATATGCCCATAGTGCTTCTAGAAGTTCGTCAGCCCATTTCTTTTATGGCTAGTGACAATTTTGGTGAGAATTCCTTCAATAACTTCATTTGTGTTTTCCACTTGACCAGTTACCTATGGATGATATGGAAAAGTAATCCTATGAGAGATCTTATATTTCTCAACTAACGTCTGGATCAAGTGGGATGTGAATTGTGCATCACCATCTATCACTATTTCCCGATGCACCCCAAAGTGAACAAAAATGTCTAAAACAACCTACTCAGTTGCCCTGGTCAATGCCTTTGGTTCAACCCATTTTGTGACATAATCTACGCAGAATAAAATGTAGGAATTCTGTTGAGGTAAAGAATTAATCAATCCTATAAAATCTAGGGCCCACTTCTCAAATGGTTCTAAAACTACTTGAGGGTGTAATGGCATTTCATCAGTCCAGAGTGGTTGACCCATCCTCTAAAAAATGTCACATCCTTTTACAAATTTCTTGACATCCTAAAATATAGTAGGTCAATAATATCCAGTTTAAATCACTTTATACATATTTCATTAAATTTGGAATTATATAATGGATCTAGAATTATAAAATAACCAAAAAAACTCAATTCTAGTGTTGTACCTGTAATAATTTTTTTCCAAATTTAATGAAATATGTGTTCATGTCTTTTTGTCAGCAAAGTGTCCTCCACATGGTTCCTCATGGCAGGCCTTGACGATATCAAAGGTATCATCTTCTCTCACACATTGCTTGATCTTTTGATTTGGCCCTGTGTAGTAAGGGTATCCCTCTACCCAGGAATACCTTGAACTTTGTTGAACAATCCTCTTCCTTTCTCTTGAGGACATATATTATGAAAATCTCCCTGCAGAAAGATAATTAGTTATGTCTGCATACCACAATGAGTAAGTTGAAATAGAAAAAAGATATGCATCTAGAAAAGAATCCTCAACGGGTATGTAATCATCATCAACAATCAACCTAGAAGGAAAAGCACCCACTACATTATCTTTCCCAAGTTTATCTAAAATTGTTACATCAAACTTTTGTAGCAGCAACATCCAATGTGTAACCCTACCATTAGGGATGGGTTTATTCATCAAAAAACCAATGGCAGAGTGGCCAATGTGCACAAATATTTGATAACCTATTATGTAGTGCCTAAATTTATTTATGGCATGTACTACTGCAAGAAACTCTTTTTTTGTAACATTATAATTTAATTTTGTTGGGGTTAGGTTCTTGTTGATGTAGTAAATGGCATATGCCTTTTTGTCCTCAAGTTTACCTAGGAGAGCTCCAACATTAGTATCATATGCATCAATTGCAATATGAAATGACAACCCCAAATTTGGTTGTCGCAAAATAGGAGTAGTTCTTACACACCACTTGAGTTTTGCAAAGGCTTGTTCACTTTATCCCCTTGGAAAATATATAATGCCCAAGCACAATTCCTTCATTCATTTTCATGTGACATTTCTCAGTGCTTAAGGAAATATTAATTTGATTATATCGTTCTAATATTTTTTCAATATTGGCTAATTCTGGTTCGAAATCATCACCATGTGGTGTAAAGTCATCCATGAACACTTCCAAACAATCATTTAGCAAACATTCAAGTATTCCTAATACAACCCTCTGGAAGGTTGTTGGTGCATTCTAGAGTCCAAAAGGAAGAACTTTGTATGGAAAGGTTCCCCATGGGCAAGTAAAGATGGTTTTATCCTGATCCTCTGGAGCAATATGAATATGATTATAGCCACTAAACCCATTTAGGAAAGAAAATAATTTCTTCCCAGATAGGGTATCAAGGACTTGGTCTATGAATGGTAAAGGAAAATGGTCCTTTTGAGTGGCTTTATTAAGCTCTCTGTAATCCACACAGATCCTCCACTTGTTTTTCCTTTTAGGAACAATAACAAGTGGAGATAACTATTGGATGTCAAAGATAGGATAAATGGAGTTGGAATTTAGAAGTTCTTGTAGTTCTTCTTTCACTACTTCCATGAGTGTTGGGTTCATACGGCACTGAGGTTGCCTAACTGGAGTGAAATCTTATTTCACGTAGATATGGTGGGTGCATATATTGGGGTGAATTCCCTTCATGTCTATGTAATCCCATGCAAATTCCTTTTTATGTTTCTGTAACAACTGTAACAACATCTTCTTCTATTCGGGAGTTAGGTTAGGATTAGCATTTAATTTCTTTCCTGGCTCTATTTCAACAGGGCTGATTTTGAGATTAGGGGTGGTTTTCATATGCTCTAAATTAGAATCTTCCATGGTATCTATACCCTAAATATTCAATATAAGTAACAACAATATAATTACTAATAAAGCCATTCATAATATCATCCTTTGTTCCGTTCTTAAAATATTGGGCTTTTCCAAGTGTGAGGAGTGGCTAGGAATAATATGATTCAGGTTCAAATTCATCCCATAAGGGGTTTTCCAAACCCTTACTTGGCTTTGTTGGGGGGTAAAGGCTAAGGTTTTTTGTGGACTGTCCATCTGAAATTGTCATATACCAAGACATGCATCCTATAAATGCATCTATAGTAGCCAGACAAGGCCTTCTTAGAATCAAGGGATACACCCCCAGGTTTGATTTGGTTTGTAAAATAAGAAATTCTGCTGGATATCTATAGCAATCCACCGTGATCACTATCTCTTCTAAAATTCCTTCAGGTTTAACACGTGACCTGTCTGCCAATTCTAACACTGTAAGTGTTTGTCTTAGTCTATGTAATCTTAAAGTAGTGAAGACCTCCATGGTCATGACATTGATTGTTGGCCCTAAATCAATTAGTGTATTGGGAATGGTATTTTCATCAACGTAAATAGTGACTATAGGATTCCCTGGATTCTTATATTTAGTCAAAATAGGTTGACCAATCATTAGTTCTGACAATTTCCCCATCACATAGATGGTAACAGGGTCTTTGTGCTTCCTTCTAGTTTTCTTAACATATAGCTTTCTTATTGTCTTCACATAGGTAGGGACATTTTTAATGGCTTTCAGTAAAGGAATCTGTGTGTCAAATTTTTTTAACTCCTTGAGAAAATCAGCTTCAGGTTGCGGAATCATCCTAGTTTCAGCTAGTATTTGTGGATATGGGGATCCTTTGTTACCACAATAGCTGTATTAGCTATTATAGGTGTATCAAATTTATTCGAATTGGTTGTTATAGGTGTAACAACCTCTTTAAGGTCCATAGTATCTTCTCTAGGTGATTCGCATTCCTCTTCAGTAATAACGAGGGAGGTTTTTAGATTTACTACTTTCCCTGATTGAAGATGAATTTCACTACATTCAACAAGAGTAATGTAGTAAGTCTAAAAGAAGTGGATGCCTCTATGTTCTAGGGTTACTTATTATTTCGGTTAGGGTTATACTGTACAGGTAATTAGGGTCATATGGGAGGAGTAGCAAAAGGGTCGAGATAGGTGGCAATTTCAATTATTGTTGCATCGGTTGCAGAGGAGGAGTTGGACCTAAGGAATTTCCTCTCCAATTTTGAGGCCAAGCATATGGATGAGATGGAGGGTATTGGAAAGGTGGAGAGGGATACCATTTGTTCCATGGTGAAGGAAATTGAGTTGGGGGAGGAGAGGAATACTGTGATGGAAATTGTTTAGCATTATATACATTATTACATGGATTAAAAGAAAAATATTGAGACATACCTGATGGTCATGGTTACCAAGGCTTCCTAGACCCAATAAAGTAGGAGGACTGAACTTTGTTACTTGATTCCTTGATCACTACTTTCATTCTAGGAAGCTATGGATAGTAGCCTGTAGAATGCTCTAGATCACAAATATTACACAAGATGATGTTATTGACTCTACATTCCTTCAAGGAATGTTTCTCTTTACATTTCGGGGAAAACATAGTCAAAGCTTTACCAACTTCATCCTGTGGCTTTTTCACTTCTGTTGCTATTAGTTGGGGAGATAAGGTACTGAGGAGACCAGCCTTAAGATTTTCGAACAGGTTTGTGATCTCAGCTCAGTCACACCTCCATTAGCATATTTTTTAATTCTAATGGAGGCATCCTGTGCCATACTTCTCCCTCATGACGTTTGTCTCGAGCATCTTAAGAAAAGTTTTATTACCTATTAAAATGATTCCTAAGATATATATCCTTTTACCAATAGGTTCAATATATCGAGGTAGTCATATCTCATTCCCAGTATGAATATAATTTTTAATATTTCTAGATCTAGATCACTATGTTTAGATCTCTATAGATTTTAGTGGAATTGTTCCACATAATCTTCCAAGTTTTTTTTTCTTCCTTTTGTGTCATTCTAAATATTTCTTCCCTCAAGTCCCTGGTCTGACAATAGTCCTGATATTTTGACAGAAATGTGGTTTTCATGTCTCCCCATGTCTGAATAGTAGAAGAACCCAGTGCCCTAAACCATCCTAATGTTGCTCCTTTCAGAGTAGTAGGGAGCAACTTCAACTTATGGGAATATGAAGTATAATCATAGCTCTTGCACAGGACATCAAATTCAAACAAAAAAGTATTAGGATCTTCTATAGGCAATCCTTGAAAAGATGGAAGGGCTGATAGAGGGATTTTTCCATGGGAGCCTTTCCCTTATATCACTTATTGGAAATTCAAAAGTGGTAATAGTGGCATCTGTCCTGTCATTTTTATTATTATTATTGTCTCCCATTCTGGATTCTCTTTTTTCTTGTTTTAATGAGCCTCTTCCCAAATATTGTTCGGCTGAATGTTCTATGGATGAAGATTCCTGGGATGATTGTTGAGGTTTCTCTGGGGCTAGTTGTTTTACTACACTCCCTGAATCTGGGTATTCACAAGTAAAATAATGTTCTTCCGATTTTGGTTCTTTGTGTTTCCCATTGGTTTCCTCTTGTCCTTCTAATCCAAATTCCTAGACACTAGTTTGTCCTTGTTGTTCTTGAGTCAAATCTACAGTTTTGCATGTGTGTAGGATAGTTTGAGGATGATGGGGTACTAAGATAGAGGAACCAAATACTTTTGATCTTGATATGGGTGTAACAACTTTTTTTGGACCTAATTTTCTTGTGTCCTTCTATGATGTTGACTACACTCTTTCTCTACTTTTGAGATTAATTCGTGAATAAATAATTTCCTCCCTAAATCTGTACTTTTCTTGTTCCTTTTATGACTCGTTTTTCCTGTAGTTTTATTATAGTTTCTATGTTTCGTGTCTTATTTATTCATACACCCCACACATGGACCATATGTGTAATTATTTCACACTCTAAGTGCCTAAATTACTACAGTGATGAGCCCACTCAGGTATGTTAGAGCATTGTATAGGTTATTACCTGTCGTCTTACTCCCCAGGGTCTGTAAAACTGAGGACACTTCTAGACGTAAATTCTAAAATTTTTGTACACCATAAGTGTTATAATGATCACAATGGTGAACCCACTCAAGTATGTTAGAGTAATGTGCATGTTCTTACCTCTCGTCTTATCGCCCAACACCTGTGCACCTACAAAAACTATACTAACAAGAAACATAGTCACTAACTGTATTGTCAACTGCCTTACTTGACAAAGATGCCAAAATGTTTGGTCTATTTTATCATGCTAAAAAAATAGTTGAATCACAAACATTAATTGTCAATCAGGGTAGGTATTTTATTTCAAAGGAGTCAACACTTTCTGTGCTGACACATGTTTAGCTAAGTAGAAAAAATATTTCATTTAACACATATATAGAATTTTGAAAACACTCTTGAAAAAATTAAATTCACACTTGCAAAAATAAAAAAACACACTATGTAATTGAAATTCATTCAGCAAGGAAGAAATTCACACTCCATGAGATTCAGAAAATAAATATGTAGTGCCCCGCTCTAGTTGACTGACAGTGATATGTCATTAACATTTATTTAGCCCTAAGGCCCACACTTTATTCTTTGAGGACCTCAGGTTGAGGATCCAGACATATGACTCTATTATTAGTGGTTGTGATGTTTATGTATGTTCTCCATTGATATTATGATGAAGATAACATTAATGGTTATGTATATGTCTATTTGTATTATGATGATTGTAGCATTAATGGTTATGCATGTTCTCTATTGGTATTATGATGATTGTAGCATTAATGGTTATGCATGTTCTCTATTGATACTATGATGATTGTAGCATAAATGGTTATGTTTGGTCTCTATTGAATTTATGATGATGATAGCAGTAAAGGATATGTATGCTCTCTACTGATATCATGATGACGATAACTTTGATGGATAGGTATGTTTCCATTGATTTTATGATGATGATGATAGCCATGATGGATGTGCCCCCATGTTACCTACTTGCATTAGTTTTGGTTCACAATGAGCAATGATGTGAATGACTAGGTGATTTTAATGACGTTGTTATGATGATGACTAACACTGAGAAACCTTGTTACTGATGATTATTGAGTATGGAAGGAAACCATTTGAGGCACTGGCATATGACGAGTTGATGACACCTGGTTTCATGAAAATTTATATTATTTTATCTTTGAAATTCTAAGTCAATTTTGAAACCTACTATATATGTTTATCTATATTCTGATGATATGTTAGTGATTGCAGGAACATATTAGTTGCTTGGCTGAATGACTCACATATGGGTGACGGGGTTGTACAATTGGATGGAACTACAAAGGAGAGGTGGGGCAGTGTCCCTGATCTCACCCACTAGCACTCCCGCCGTGATTTGGGCTGGAAAGGTTGAAACACCTCCACCTTGAAGATCATGATGTCATGAGGGTAGGTCCCAAAGTTGGGTCTCTCATGAGGATTTTACGGGGGGCGCGCATCAAGGTGGATTCCTTGATCCCCAACACCATTAGTCTCACTATAGCAGGCAACATAAGAGATGATAGTGGTCTCTGTCATTGCACCTATACTTTCCCTTTGTAGCCACTGAATTCTTGAAGGGCAAGTGGCGTGGCACCCTTGGAACTTCAAGGGAATTTCTTGAAGGGCATGACCAACTTGGCACCCTTGGAATCACAAATAAAATGTTAGGCGTGGCACCCTTGGAACTTCAAGGGAATTTCTTGAAGGGCACGACCAACTTTGCACCCTTGGCATCACAAATTAATTGTTAGGTGTGACACCCTTGGAACTTCAAGGGAAGTTCTTGAAGGGCACAACCAAACTTGGTACCCTTGGAATCATTAAAAATAAATAAATTAATAAATATAATCAAAATATGAAAACTAGGTAAATTCACATCAAGGGCAAATGATGTTAGAAACCAAGGTAATTAAATCAAGAATAAAACCTGGGTTAAGAGGATCGTAGGAAGAAATAAAATATTTTACCTTAAAAACTCTAGCCTCCCCGTGTTGGAAAACTTGGGGAGTAATGAGTTAACTTGAGTTAAATTAGGCAGTAGATAGGGGATCACATCTTGACTTATCAATTGAATTTAGTAATGAACCCAAATTAAGGAGTAAAAAGGGGGATCAAGAGGCAACTAGGAAAAGAAATAGGAATCTTGTTGAGGTGAGGAAAATATTAGTTTTAAATTAAAATTTAAGTAAATAATTTTGGAGACCCTTGATGAGAGAGTGACACATGGGTGGGTGAATAATCAAAGAGTTGAATTATCAAAAATAATTAATTATGCATGACATGCCAAGTGTCACCTATGAGGACTCCTATAAAAGAAGGGGCAAGCCATAGGAGAAGGGACTTTTTGGGGGACCCTATTGTTGGATGGATGAGACTATGTTAGAGTAGTGACTATGAGTTATAGTGAGTTTGATCAGGTAGAAGACTTTAGAGAGGGGACTCTTGAGCCAAGGAGTGCTCTCCTCTACCAGCTAATACATTCCTCTATTGTACAACCCCATTGCAGCTCGAGGGTCCGCGGGGAAGGAGAGTACCCAAGGAGTAGGATGGGAGGTCAACCGGTGGGTCATTGCATTCAGATCAAGCATGTTGACATTCACACTCGGAGGCGACCGACAACAAAGGAAGACAAATAGCAGAAAGTCAAGTTTGAATCTCGTCTTCTGGTGAACTGTACCTATGTTGTATTATATTCTTTTATGACTTATTTACGGTTTTAGTTAAATATATGTAAATTAGATGATATGTTCAATGAAGTGAAATTCAAATATGTGTTAAATAGTACTTAATAAATTTGAATTCCCAATGCTATTCTCTTCTATTCTCTTCTGGTTGTATTTTTATTATGATTATAAAATAATAATAATATAGGGTTGGGTCCTTACACTTGGTATCAGAGCCATGTTGAACCCTTGAGACCTATGGGCCCATGCATGCATGACTAGTTTTGTTAAAATATCTTCTACATGAGCTACCCAACAATTCTCGTGATCATTTTTGCAGCACCAAATCCAAGGACTATCATGAAATAGATCCTTTATATACTTTTACTGCATGAGCAATCTACCATCAATATTATTATATGTAGCTTCTAGATAAGCATCTCCACAATGTTTTGTGTTTGCATTCCATAAAGAAATAAACTTCACTTCAAAAAGGTTCCATGTTTCTTCTATGAGTTTAACAATCCATTGTTTATAGTACTAGCGTTGGTTCTCATAGTTTCCATGGCCATCTTGTGAGAAGAACACAACTCTATTTTAGGACTACGATGAAATGAAACCTATGCTAATGTTAATTTTGAATGTGTATAAGTTTGAATTAACTCGATGTGGCAAATTTTGGTTAAAAAAAAAATAAAAAATAAAATCAAGTTTAAAAACTACTCACACAAAAATTTGGCCAGATTCCCCATATAATCGCCTAAATAAACATCCGTAAATAAATGTTGGGTAGTGCTCCTGCTACCACTGGCTATTAAATCGCTGAACTCACCTTAAAAAAAATAAAAATTATCCACAACATTTTCAATTTTTTTTATAAAGTAAACCCTAACGCCAAATCTGCAGTAGACAAAGCACTGAAACCTTTTGTGCAGGTACTATATATAATGGTTAGCCTTGAGTACTCATGCCCACAACACAGTGTATCTTCAGTGAGTTGTTCAGTTTCCACAGAAGAAATAGATCTCATAACATGAGATCACATCAATTAAAAAAGAGAAATATTAAAACAAGTTGAGCTCAAAGGAGATTTAAAATCAAATCTCGTGTTACATATAGAAACAAAATAGTAATCCTTTTATGAAATAACAATCTCTACCAAAAATAGCTAATAGCTTGGCTTGGGATCCAACTCAGATGGATGAGAAGGTTTCTTAATAAAGCATGTGTATTTAAAAGCATTGATCTGTTGTTGCCACTTGATCTCTTTTGTGCTCCTCCAAACATTTCTTCTGAGATTATGCATCACACAGAAATAGACTTCCCTTCTCCATTTCGCCTTTTTAATAGACTTCCCTTCTCCATTTCGACTTTTTAATTTTTCAACTTTCCATTTCAGAGAAAACAAGTGTCGTCGAGCTAAAGCTCTGAGAACGGTTACCTGAAAACAATAAAATCTTCAATCAATGCAAACAGTAAAATCTTCAATCAACATAAATGATATTGTCTACTGTAATTCTTTTAAATAACTGAGATATCCAAATACTCATAAAAATATTTAAGCTTAAAATCTTCAATCAATGCAAACGATATTGTCTACTGTAATTATTTTAAATCACTGAGATATCACCAAATTCTCAAAATTCTCGGAAACATATTTAAGTTTAAATCTTACAAAACTCTTTGTCCTTAATTAAATTAGCAGAGCCATTACCCAGCAAATACAACGATTAGAGTTGATATAAATTCATGGTTTAGAGTTTATGACACGGATTTGCATGGCTGGAATGGTAAAACGCAGTGACCTGTAAACACAAAATAAAGGTAAAATAAAGGTAAATGGCGGCCAATTTCGAATTTCACTGGTTTCTTTAATGGTTTAAAAGCTCACAGAACAAGGAAATAAATTTTGAAGTTGAGTTGAGTTTTTATATATATATTTATGTTAAGAGCAATTAGGTTTGAATATTAATTCTTTTGAACTAATGGTTATTAGTTTATATATATATATATATATATATATATATATATATATATAATTTTTTTTGGGACTAATGGTTATTATTATTATTATTATTATTATTATTATTATTATTATTATTATTATTATTATTATTATTATTATATAAGATTTCACGTCAAATGTAGTTTAGAATATTTAAGTTTTAAATATATATTAATTACAAAAGAATTTTAAATAAGATTTCATGGATTTAGTTTAGAGTTTTGAAAAAATAGAGAGTTTAAAGAAAATATATAAGTGTGGTTGTGGTTTTTGTTAGTAAATTGTAGTTTTAAAATTGTTTATATTGATTAAAATTATTAAGATTTATTTAAATTTCAAAATCAATGAAGTTATATATATGTTTAAGATGTATACTGTCAAATTTTTCGGAATTGAAATCAAATTTGAATTTGGTAACTATGTTGGACGTTATAGATATCAGTGTAAAATCTTAAAATTAGGATTTCTGGTTCGTAGTGATTCACAAGTCTCTACATTTCAGGGCAGTCATACATTGTTTGTGTTGGCCTTACTTAGTATTCATGGAATTCCTGATTTATGAACTTGTGTACATTTCAAGGCAGCCATACATTGTTTGTGTTGGCCTTACTGAGTATTCATGGAATTCTTGATTTATGAAATTTTGTTTCATATTTTAAAGTCCATGAAATTTTGTTTATTATTTTAAAATTATATAATTACTAGGTTTTACTTTTTACATTTTCCTATTATCACTTGAAAATATAATAAAAGTTTAATATTTTTCCTTTGGGGTATTTTTGACAGTATTGTATTTTAAAATTGTATTAGAACATAATTAAATGGTAATAATTTTTCCAGTTCTTTTGACATATTTTATTGATTTTTGTTTGAGTTTAAAGTAGATCATATATACATATTTTAACTTACTTGTGATTAGTGTTTAAAGTTGTTGCAAAATAAAGCTGAGCCTAAGGTTTTCAAGGAATCTATTTTTACTAAAATTGTTCATTATGGTCATTTACAAATTACAATATATTGGAGTTGAGATATTATAATATGGTAATAGTGTTACAATATGGTAATAGTGTCCGTAAGTTATAAAAATATTTTACACTAATGTACAATTTGGTCATATAGTTGGATTTTTTTAAATACAACATTAATAGATTTCTTACCTAAAATTGCTCAACAACTTGCATAAATTTTGGTGGGCATTAACCATGGTAAATCCACGTATTGACATTCTTAAGATATTTTATGCTTTAAAATAAAAACAAAAATCACTTACACAAATAATGGTGGGCAACAACTCTTGGTAGATATGTTATTTTTACCTGAATGTAAATAACATCTCAAATAACTCTTGCACTCTTCTAGTCATTTACCCTTCATGGTTGTGCTAGTTTAACATTATCAGAATCATTACATTCTTAGACAAGATTCTACATTTCACAGACGATGATGGCCAAAGAAAATCAATGAAATATAAGCGGAAGGGATGTCAAATGTTCTCGATGTTAGCTCTAAATGATAAGGGTGATTCTGAAAACCTTGATAAACATCCATTTACTGTTAAATTTAAGGATGTATTTCCTGAAAACCTACCCGGGCTACCCACAAAAAGGGAAATTGATTTCACCATCGACCTTAAACCAGGCACCAAGCCTATTGCAAAGGAACCTTATCATATGTTAGTTCCAAAGCTAAAGGAATTGCATATCCAATCAAAGGAATTGTTGGAATTGGGGTTCATACGACCTAGCATATCTTTGTGGGGAGCCCCTGTGATTTTCTTTAAGAAAAAGGATTGGTTTTGGCCACTGTGCATTGACTACCGCCAATTGAACAAAGTGACGATAAAAAACCAATACCCTCTGCCAAGGATAGATGACTTGTTCGATCAAATGAGGGGGTAATCTATGTTTTCAAAGATAGATCTAAGGTTGGGATATCATTAGTTGAGAATCAAGGAATAAGATATCTCGAAAATAGCCTTTACGATAAGATTTGGGCATTATGAATTTGTAGTTTTACCCTTTGGACTGACAAATGCCCCGGGTGTTTTCATGAGTTTGATGAATGGAATATTTCGAGATTACTTAGACAAGTTTATACAATTCTTTATTGATGACATTTTGATTCGCTCAAAGACCCTAGAAGAGCATGACGAACACTTGAGGATAGTTCTACAATGTCTTAGAGAAAACCAATTATTCGGGAAGTTGTCAAAGTGTTCCTTTTACCAAACCGAGATTCATTATCTTGGGCACATTATATCTGGGGATGGTATCGCAGTAGACCCGGTAAAGATCAAGGCCATCATGAAATGGCCAACACCAACCAATATTTATGAAATACGAAGTTTCATGGGCATGGCAGGGTATTATCGTAGATTTGACGAAGGGTTTTCAAAGATAGCAAGCCCCATTACTGAGCTCCAAAGAAAGAACAAGAAATTCATTTGAACTGAAAAATGTGAAGAGGCATTCCAAACGTTAAAGGTGTTATTAACGATAACAACAATTTTGAAGGTGTCGGATATGGAACAATATTTTTGGGTTTGCACTGATGCCTCCAAGGAAGGGTTGGGTTGTGTGTTGATGCAAGAAGGAAGAGTAATAGCTTATGCATCAAGGAAACTTAGAATCCACAAAGAAAACTACACAACCCATGATCTAGAAATGGTAGCAATTGTTTATGCACTAAAGATTTGGAAACACTATCTTCTAGGAAGGAAGTTTGATCTTAGGACTGACCATTGTGGGCTACAACACATATTCACTCAAGACCACTTAAATGAGAGACAAAGATGATGGTTTGAGCTAATTAGTGAATATGATTTTGATATCACTTACATAAAAGGAACAATAAATAGGGTGGTTGATGCTTGAAGTAGGAGGCCTAAGATATTTTCAGTGATTCCCTTAAAGACAAATTTGAGAGAGAAACTGCTTGATTTACAATGTGAAGGCACCTGGTATCAAGAGGTTAGCAAAATTTTGAGGGAGGATGAAATGGGGGTCCCAAAATATGAATAATACTCCCTTGATAATGATGGGCTACTACAATTTTAGGGAAGGATATATGTACCACCGAATGAAGATATACGCCAGTTAATCTTAAAAGAAGCACATCGTGCAGTATACATGGGACACCCTAGTGTTAAGAATATGAGTGTGGACCTGAAACCGCTCTTCTTTTGAAAAGGGATGAAGAAGGACATCGTGAACTTGGTAGCAAGATGCTTAGAGTGTCAGCGAGTAAAAGCTGAACATAGACATCCAGCAAGTTTATTGCAACCCCATGAGATAACAAAATCTAAATGGGAAGTTATATCAATGGAATTCATTGTGGGACTACCAATGACCTCAAGAAGACATGATTCCATATTTTTAGTGGTGGACATGTTGACCAAGAGCACCCATTTCATACCAGTTAAGACTACATATAAGGCACCAAAAATAGCCAAAGTTTTTATTAATAATATTATGAGATTGCATGGAGTGGCTAGGAAGATCATATCTAATAGTGGAACAATGTTTACAGGAAGATTTTGGACCAGTTTCCAAGAATCATTGGGAACCCAGTTGAACTTCAGCATTGCTTATCACCCTGATACAGATGGTCAAACAGAGAGGACTAATCAAATTCTCGAAAACATGCTTTGGGTGTATGTGATGGACCAAAAAAAGAGATGGGAGGAGTTTTTTCCCCTTGTGGAATTTGATTACAATAATAGTTATCAAAGTTCCATCAAGATGGCACCATTTGAGTTCTTATATGGAAGACCTTGCAGAACACCTCTCAGTTGGGACCGACTAGAGGACCGAGTATTAATAGGACCAGAAGTGGTGCAAGAGATGGAAGAACAAATGACTATGATTAGAGGAAGGCTAAAAGAAGCACAAGATCGACAAAAGAGCTATGCTGATGCTCATCGGGTAGATCGAAGTTATGAAGTGGGAGATAGGGTATTCTTGAGAGTAAGGCCCAAAAAAATCTCTATAAGATTTGGAAAGGGAGAAAAATTGTCTCCACAGTTTGTGGAACCTTTTGAAATCTTAGAAAAGAAAGGGACGGTGGCATATAGGCTTGCCTTACCTCCATCTTTAGCATGTATGCATGATGTGTTTCATGTTTCTGTTTTGCGTCATTATATTTCAGATCCTTCGCATGTTATTGACTTTGGTCATTTCAGGTTTCAAACAAGGGAACAGTGATGGTCGAAAAAGTTCACATACTGGACCAATGAACTTTGTAGCTTAGAGTAATGTTAGTGGACCATGTTAAGGTCTAATGGGACAACTATAGTCCCAATTGAGCTAACTTTGGAGGACACCGAGGAGATGCATCACCATTTTCCTTACCTATTCCAAGGACTTCGAGACGAAATCCATTATTAAGAGGGGGTGTATGTAGAGCCCCATTCTAGTTGACTCACAGTAATATGTCATTAACATTTATTTAGCCCTAAGGCCCACGCTTTATTCTTTGAGGACCTCAGGTTGAGGATCCAAACATATGACTGTATTATTAGTGGTTGTGATGTTTATGTATGTTCTCCATTGACATTATGATGAAGATAACATTAATGGTTATGTATGTATCTATTGGTATTATGATGATTGTAGCATTAATGGTTATTCATGTTCTCTATTGGTATTATGATGATTGTAGCATTAATGGTTATGCATGTTCTCTATTGATACTATGATGATTGTAGCATAAATGGTTATATTTGGTCTCTACTGAATTTATGATGATGATAGCAGTAAAGGATATGTATGCTCTCTACTGATATCATGATGATGATAGCTTTGATGGATAGGTATGTTTCCATTGATGTTATGATGATGATAGCCATGATGGATGTGCCCCTATGTTACCTACTTGCATTAGTTTTGGCTCACAATGAGCAATGATGCGAATGATTAGGTGATGTTAACGATGTTGTTATGACAATGACTAACACTGAGAAACCTTGTTACTGATGATTATTGAGTATGGCAGGAAACCATCAGAGGCACTTAGATATGACGAGTTGATGACACCTGGTTTGATGAAAATATATATTATTTTATCTTTGAAATTCTAAGTCAATTTTGAAACTTGCTATATATGTTTATCTATATTCTGGTGATATGTTAGTGATTGCAGGAATATATTATTTGCTTGGGTGAATGACTCACATATGGGTGATGGGATTGTACAATTAGATGGAACTACATGGGAGAGGTGGGGCAGTGTCCCTGATCTCACCACTAGCACTCTCGTTCGTGATTTGGGCTGGAATGGTTGAAACACCTTCACCTTGAAGATCACGATGTCATGAGGGCAGGTCACAAAGTTGGGTCACTCATGAGGATTTTACGGGGGGCGCACATCAAGGCAGATCCCTTGATCCCCAATACCATTAGTCTCACTATAGCAGGCAACATAAGAGATGATAGTGGTCTCTTTCATTGCACCTATACTTTCCCCTCGTAGCCACTGAATTCTTAAAGGGCAAGTGGTGTGGCACCCTTGGAACTTCAAGGGAATTTGTTGAAGGGCATGACCAACTTGGCACCCTTGGCATCACAAATAAAATGTTAGGCGCGGCACCCTTGGAACTTCAAGGGAATTTCTTGAATGGCACGACCAACTTGGCACCCTTGGCATCACAAATAAATTGTTCGGTGTGACACCCTTGGAACTTCAAGGGAAGTTCTTGAAGGGCATGACCAAACTTGGTACCCTTGGAATAATTAAAAATAAATAAATTAATAAATATAATCAAGATATGCAAACCAGGTAAATTCACATCAAGGGAAAATGATGTTAGAAACCAAGGTAATTAAATCAAGAATAAAACTTGGGTTAAGAGGATCGTAGGAAGAAATAAAATATTTTACCTTAAAAACTCTACCCTCCCCATGTTGGAAAATATTAGGTAGATAGTGTAGTTCAATTAAGTAAAAAGGGAAAAGAATGACATAAATGTAAGGATAATTAGTAATCCTAAAATAGTTAAACCTAATTAAGAGAAGATGATGGTGAATTAAAATAAGATTAATAAATTAAATTTTAGAGAAATTTAGAAAACCTCCATGTAGCAACAACCAACATAAGAATATTCATCTAAGAGATAACTTGAGTTAAATTAGGGAGTAGATAGGGGATCAAGTCTTGACTTATCAATTGAATTTAGTAATGAACACAAATTAATGAGTAAAAAGGGGGATCAAGAGGCAACTAGGAAAATAAATAGGAATCTTGTTGAGGTGAGGAAAATATTAGTTTTAAATTAAAATTTAAGTAAATAATTTGGAGACCCTTGATGAGAGAGTGACACATGGGTGGGTGAATAATCAAAGAATTGAATTATCAAAAATAATTAATTATGCATTACATGCCAAATATCACCTATGAGGACTCCTATAAAAGAAGGGGCAAGCCATGGGAGAAGGGACTTTTTGGGGGACCCTATTGTTGGATGGATGAGTCTATGTTAGAGTAGTGACTATGAGATATAGTGAGTTTGATGAGGTAGAATACTTTAGAGAGGGGACTCTTGAGCCAAGGAGTGGTCTCCTCTACCAGCTAATACATTCCTCTATTGTACAACCCCATTGTAGCTTGGGGGTCCGCGGGGAAGGAGAGTGTTAGTCTCCTATACCAATAGGGTTTCATTTTTCATGATTGAGAGTGGAAGTGCCAAAAATGTTCATCTTTGATGATACAAAGGTTCCATATTTTGTGAAAGAAACAGACAGTTAAAAAATGTAAAGAAGGTATGCCTTAAAAGAATAATCAAAAGGCAAAGAAAATGAATTGGTCAGAAAAAATAATTGAAATGAACCCCAAAGAAAGACCAGGAAAGTGGCCAACCAAAATGCCACTGCTATCTTGATGGATGGCCCAATAGTTCAAGCTGGGCCATGCCATGTTTTAAATTGCCTGTTCTAGACTAGAGAATGAATACCTGTTCAAACAGTTAAAGCTTGGTAGATGAGTAGCTGGATAGAGAAAGGAAGGAGCCCAATTGCTTAATCTGGGCCCTTGGAAGACATAAGGGTAGATTTAGATAGGAGGGCGGCAAAAAGAAAAGAGGATTATCAGGGTTTGCAAGGCTAAGTGCACCCATCGAAAAGAAGAAAAATTCTTAGGTCTATTAGGCAGGGTAGGTAGTTGGAGGTTGCAGAAGCAAGTTCTGACCACATGATATATGAAAAATCATATCTTATCTCATCAATAAGAGAAGGGCAAGAACAATGGGCTATATAGCAAAATTATCAAAGCATGTCTAACTTCCCTCATTCCCTTCAAAGGATTTCTTACTAATATCCCCTTGAGGACTTTAGGATCTGCCTAAACAGTCCCCCTTACATTTCTCCCTTGAGAAAGTCAGGTCAAGGTGTGGCCTTCTTCTTCAAAAAGAAGCCACATTTCTTGTGTGAAGCCCTGACTTCATACTTCATCCATTTCTGGTCTCTAAGTTTCAGTTCTCTAGCTCAATTTCTCCCTTACACTCCACCTCACATACCCATATTAACTTCTAACCCTATTATATAGCTCCCTAGTACATCCCCACCCCTATTTCTTACAAAAAACTATAGAAAATTCCCAAAAATATATTAAATATCCCCCCCCTTAGCATTATAGCTAAGTAACATGGTTATGGGAGACATTAGTCCATCTGGGGCTATAGTCAACCCTTCGGCGTCCTTACCCTGGAATTAGTCTAACCCCTGGTTAAGACTAATAGCCTATGCCTAAACCCTTGCAAAAATTGCCCCCTCAGTTGAAATCCAATGTTTAAATGGTAAAAGGTTTAAATAGTTTGTATTAAACCTTGTGGCGCCATGACCTGCATTAATTCGAACCCCAAAAACCCACCCGAACTAAAGTTTTAAACCCGCGCCACAAAATATTATTTAAATAATGGGTGGGTCTCGCTCCAAAACCTACACGCCGCGTCGGAGGCCCCGCCAGCGGTTGATCTACCATCGTGCCCGATCCAATGGTGGGCGGGTAATCTGAGCCACCAACATGCCAGGCTTTAACGTCCAGGGGATGGGCAGTTTTGCCGCCGTACCCCCACCACGTGTCGGTAGCCCGGGGTGTTCGGAGGCCTCCCCCGCGAAACCGCTTCTCCCCAAAGGCGGTGTGGGGAAACCGGAAACCGCTGACCAGAAACCGGCCACCCCCCATTATGTTAGCGCTCTCGTCACTGTGACGTCACGCCCAGGCCCCCGCCACTATCCCACGTCGCCCGCCACACTGTCTTTGCACCCCACACATTGTGCCACCGTGTCCCACCACGCTGTCATCCCAGTCAGCATCCACGTCACCCGTCCGTACCCGGGGCCCGCTGATGACGTCATGCTGACGTCATCACGGGAAAGTGCCAAAAGCACCTATGCGCCAAATTTATCGTTAAAAAGGCCGAAAGTGACCATTTTCGGTCATTTTCATTGTACAATTGCGGTTGTGCTGTTTTGCTGGTCACCTCCAACTACCTCTAGATTTCTAAATTCACTACTTTGGTAGCCGTCACCCGCAAATTCGACGATAGTCTTCGTCCTCCAATCAACTCGACCACCCTCGGCATTGGCTAATCTAGGTATTTGCCAAATTCAACCTGTTTGCCCGTGTTCTTCCCGTTCTCTGCAAATTTTTCCACTAAAGTGCCTACAAAACTCCTTAATTTAATGGTACTGTCCTGTAAATGTTGGCCTAAATAATCTAAAGCACCCCCTGTTTAAGATAGCCGAGCACTATACACAATTTCACTGTCACATAATCGTTTTCGGGCTTGAATTTTTGATATACTCTCACACCTGCCCGGCATTGTTCCCTTTTGCTGTGTTCCAATTCAAGCTCTCAGTATACTAAGTTGCAATCCTTTTCTCCTCTGCATTTACCCTCACTGTCTCTAAATTCTGAGAGTTCACCAGAAGAAACCAAAGCTCAAATCAAACTCTTCAAGTTGTTCTTTTCAAAAGGCAACTTTGGCTCCAGCTACACTCATTCTGCCACCCCTCTTCATGTCCCCATAAGCTATCATTTTCAGCCTATTATACTCAAAAAATTCATTCTAAAGATAACACTTGAAAGTTCTACAATGGCTCCACCATCAGCTCTCAGTGTCACTCCTATGAATCCACCAAACAAGGAGCTTGAAGCCATGCCCCTTGCTGATAGAGATTACCTTATCCAAGATCTTGTTGGTGACAGAAACCACTTACAGACCTTCTGCCAGTTGAGAAACAACTATCTAAGCAACAATGACACATATGGTATATGGGAGTCCAATCTGCCTTATTATTTCCTCCCATCTGTCAATATCTTTCCAGAGCTCATCCGCTTATGTGTTGAGAAATATGATCTAACTCAGAGAACTGTTAAGTCTCCATCTGGGAGCATACTTTTTTACATAAATCCTGAATCCATCAACCAAATGCTCAATTTCAAGCAAACTCAGCTGTTGTTTCCCTTCTCCATGAACTATTTGCTGGATGCAGGCGCCAAACTCTCCAGTGCTGACATTGAAAAGATCACCAAGACATTCATGAGGGCAGACCGCCAGCCTACAGGGCCACCTCCTTTCTTATATGTCCATTTCAATGAGGTAGGTAGGCTCCTAGTTGATATGATCTCTTATGTGCTAGGCTTCAAAACCAGTGAGCACATTGATGAAACAGTGTTGGTATTATTAGCTGCATATAGTCCAGGCCAGCCCCCTGCTTACAAGTATAACTTTGCCAAGTTTATAGCCAATAAAATACATGACCAGCTATTAAAAGTGGATAGGGAGGGAGTATTTAAATATTCATCATATATCTACCACTTATTCATGTATTATCAGTCTGAAATCTTCCAATGCCCCATCAAGAAATTGGATTCTAGGGGTGAAAAGAGGTCTGTCATCTTCTGGTCATCAGTTTTCCACCAAGATCAAGACTCTCCATATTTTTGCTGTGAGTTTGTTGACCAATTTGTTTACCCAGTCTCTTGCCTCTTAATGAGATCCCCTCCTCCCAGACTGTCATTTGAGATTCAGAAGACCTTGCAGCTGTCCAAGAGCTATAAAATAGGTGATTGGTACCTATATCAAAACCATACGGTCATCAGAATCTATGGCTGTGAGCTCTGTCCTTACAGGCTCCCAAGGCATGTACCGATGAGATTGTTCGCCTTGGAATACTATAGGAAACTCATTAGTTCTGACCTCACACACTTTCATAGTGCCAAAAAGAAAGCCCACCTCAAATTTAAAGACCATCTGGGCCCCTTCATCATGAACAAGAAGGAAGGTTGGCAAGATGTTGATCAAATTCTCAGGGATAAATATAAACTAAAGAGGAGCTTCTGGTGGGTCCCTTATGACCCAGAAGGCTTCATCAGTGCTAGAAGAGTCAAATACAGGCTGCTAGGTTATGATCACTGTAAATATCCACAAATTGAGCAGTATGCCAACCAAGATGAATGGCTGCAAGGTACATTAGTTGAGGAATTAACTCAAGAGGAAATAATGGAAAAGAATGTCAAGGATTTAGAAAAAACTCTTGACTTGGATTCTGTGCAGCAGGTAACATTCAAGCTGCCACATCAAATCGGAGAAGGTACATCCACTGCTGCAACCACACCAGCCACCCAAGGGCCATCTACATTAGCAACAGGTACAGAAAAGGGCAAGGGAATAATGGGTGCAGAAAAAGAAGTGGTCACAGAGCAGCCTGCCTCTTCAATTGGGCAGCAGTAAGAACAGACTCCTCCACAACAAACAGAGGCACCAACAGTGCCTTCCTTGCAGACTCCTGCACATGAGGAAAGAGGCAAAAAACGAGACCTAGAGGAGTCCACACCTGCTAGTGGATCCACTCAGCAACCCGAAGCCAAAAGGCAAAAGGTTGATTCTCCAGTTATAGAAGAAATCAATGAAGAAATCCTTGGAAGCCCAAGGAAAGATAAAGAAGATAGCCAACAAACAGCCACAAGCTCTTTTCAACAAGAGCAGGAAAGGCAGCATGGCATGGAGGTGTCCTCCTCCACTCAGCAAAGCAAGAAGCCATCTAGCACCAAGGCCACCTTCAAAGAAATTAAGGCACAAAATGAGCTGCTAAGAGTGCAGTTATATGACCAATTTCTTAAGGCAACACCGGCCAAACAAGAAAGGCTAATGGTAGCATATGACATTAAAGAGGAAAAGATGATCCTCAGCCATTTTAAACCCAAAATAAAGCAGCCTCACTCAGCTGCAGATTATGTCAGAAGGTCATGGCAAAAGACATTCACCCCATGGATCAGATAGAACTGCATAAGCAAACAAGGGAAATTGTCTATGCCACATTGGTAGACAAGGCCACAATGGCACATGAATTAAAGGAATCTCTGAAAAACACTAACACTCAGCTTGATTTAGAAAGAATGTCCTCCACAGCCAAAGACAACAGAATCAAAACATTGGAGGACATTATTGTGGACTTAGGACATGATCCTAAGGATCCTAAGGGTGTGAGGGCCCTTATGAAGAAGAAAGATGATGATATTGCTACATTGAAAAAGAGATTAAGATTGCTTCCTATTGAGCACCCTCAAACAGGAGAATTGCAGAAAGAAAAAGAAGCTGAGGATCAATTGGATCTGATGATGAAACTCAACCAAAGAGTAATTGATTTGGAAGGGGAGTTGGAAAGAGCATTGCAAGACAATCAGGGAGAATCAACCTCCCAGCCTCCTCAAACTGCCCCAACTATTGCAGTAACTATAGAAGCAGCAGTGACCCCTCCAACGGCTACAACAACTACAGATGCTGCAGCGGCAACAACAACAGCTCCTGAGGCTAGCATAAGCATGGATGATTTGACCAAAGCTGTCAAAGAGCTGGAGCTTCAGGCAACAGAGATCAAACAAGCCAAAGAAAAATTGGCTGAGCTGGAAACAAAATATGACAAATCCAAAATGACAGTAGCAGAGCAGACCAGAGAGATTAAGGCCCTAAAGGACAAAATAAAGGCCTTGGAAAAGGAACTAAATTTAGAGAATACTCTGGCGGAGATAAAGAAGATTTTGTGGACCCAGATTGACCACTCTATTACCAAACAGTGGAAGTCAATCAAAACAGTGCATGAGCAGATGGAGTTAATAGGCCAAGCACAAGTTGAAAGCCAGAAGGCCAGAGCAGCACTAGGGAATATGCCTGAGCAGGCCAGCAGGATGATACATTTCCTCAACACTCACACCAAGGAGGAGTTGGTAGCCCTAAACATTAGCAGCAGAACAGATGTTGTTCTAACAGTTAAAAAAGTGCTGACCCTCAGAAATTTTGTGCAAACTTTGGAGAGAAAATGTCAGGAAATGCAGGCTGAGGTAGATGACTACAAGCTTAGAATGGGTGCATTACAAGACAAAGGATTGCCCAGCCTATTGACCGACACAGGAAGACTGCTCACCCGTGAGCAATATGCCACTAGGATGACCAATTTCATTGCAAATCAGATCACAACATCCACTAGCACTTCTAAAGAAGCAGGACCTCCATCAGGGCAGAGCCTCTATAACAAGCTAGAAAATTTATTCTACATTGAGCATGAAGTTAATCACCTGTTTGAGGTCCCACCAAATTTTTACAGGTACACAGAAGCAGATGAAACTCTAATAAAGATACGAAGACACCAATTGCCTAAGGAGGATTGGTGGCTGGCAATGCTGCAAATTTTGCCCCAATAATCTCAGTTCTGTCTCTTCTAATCAGCCTCAGGTCAACAAAAGTTAATGCAGCATGAAGACAGCAGGCAGAGCGGGTGAGAATAATGACTCAGCCAAGTACTGGGACAGCAAGCCAAAGAAAGGAAACGCGCAAATTTTGGACAGCACAGCTCCAGCCGACTCAATGGGTCACAAAAGTCAAAACCTTCTGACAAAGATGGACAGCTAATGCACTAAATAGTTATTACAGCATTTACTCTCTCAGCTATAATTCCTCAGGGGTTGGCATAGAATTTATGAGCCATTAACTCATCAGCTAGATATTTTGTATCTAAATTTTGTATATATACCTCCCCATACAAGGTATTTGGGGTTGGTGATTTTCTCTCTGAGACACTGTTTTGTATATTTTCAGACTATCTAATACAAATGGCTGGAAAAGTTCATGATCTCTGCACTGTTTGATGTCAAAGTGATGATCTGCGTTCTGCTACAGAATTCCTGTGTTGTCTAATGGAACAATAAGTTATCCTAAACTATGTTTTGTCTTTCTATGTTTGCTTAACTCAAATATATGTGTCATTAGCTTAGCAATAGAGAAAAAGAATAGTACATGAATTGTTTAAATACACCCTATGCTCAATCTCTGTTGTTAAAAATGTTTTCTTCAGAACTAATCATAAACATGAATTCTTAACTGCTCATGTTTGTATTTGTTCCATCATTATGAATGTTGTTCAGGAATTCTTAAATGCTCCTAAGTAATGTTCCCACTATTCCCCCTATCAGTTCACTGAAAGATCCTTAGTTGCCTTTCACTCCCTGATTTCATCCCATCATATTACAGATTTGAAAATTTGTTCCATAGATGCTTCTCTGGCTCTGTAACAGAACCTTTTCCTCAAAAAGATATTTCCAGCAGTTCACCACCATCGACTCCATGCCCAATGGTCTAGATTATTCTGCAAAAACATACCTATTCTGACTGAAATCATCATCCCAACAAATTCAAAACAAAATCCTGTGCTCCATAACTAGCCTAAATTTACACCAAACAAAGATAAATTAGAAAGAGAGAGCCCTCTCTGGTTGCAGGTAGGCTAGGACCTGTGGCCAAAAGATTGGTTAGTGGTTACCTCGGCCATATTCCCTTCGGAGTCAAAGGGAACAACCTGAGAGATAATAGAGAGTACCCAAGGAGTAGGCTGGGAGGTCAACTAGTGGGTCATGCATTCAGATCAAGCACGTTGACATTCACACTCGGAGGCGACCGACAACAAAGGAAGACAAGTAGCGACAAGTCAAGTTTGAATCTCTTCTTCTAGTGAACAGTACCTATGTTGTATTATATTCTTTTATGACTTCTTTATGGTTTTAGTTAAATATATGTAAATTAGATGATATGTTCAATGAAGTGAAATTCAAAGATGCGTTAAATAGTACTTAATAAATTTGAATTCCCAGTGCTATTCTCTTCTGGTTGTATTTTTATTATAATTATAAAATAACAATATAGGGTTGGGTGCTTACAAAATAGGTGTGCCATATACTTGTTGATTGACTCACAGCATTAATATAAACAACATAACATAAATCCGAACATAGAAATGCATCTGTCCCATAATATATGCAAGGAAAATATAAAATTCACAAACACATCTAAGAAATTATATACACTACTAATAAAGTGATCCCTGCTAAAGAGGAGGGCCCTTCCTCCCTAGCAGAGTGCAAGAATGGAATGAATCTACATAAGAATTCAACACAATAATAGTAAAATCATCACGAAGTACTTTTTGTATTAAAATGGTTGAAAGTTACAAGATCAAAATATCGGTGTTGTTTAAAAAATTGTTGTCCACTTCTCAAAGGACTAGGTCTCCTTATAAAGTCTTACAGAGCCCTGAAATCAGGGAACGAATCAGTCATGAGAATCTGATGATTCTCATGCTGATCATTCGAATAGAAACAAGATAAAATAGAAATTGTTACAACCATTTTCCAATTAAGGATCCATTATAGTTATACCACTTTTCATAGTTAAGGGCACCCTCTAGGCTCACATGTTTTAGGTTTGTTATTGTCATGTGTGCTAGGTGGAGGTTACATAAGAGTCACATGTTGTTGTAGAAATGATGTGTCCCTTCTTAATGGGCCAACCTTTGAACGAGCATAAATTTCAATTTGAGACTCCGATTGAGGTAAACTTTATATCACTAGTAATATCTTCATAAGTTAAACATAATGGTGGTATTAGTTTTAATATTTAAGGAATATCATAAAGATAGCTTGTGTAACCCCATATCCATAACAGACCTTGGAGGTTGGGTTAAATGAGATAACCCTCCCATATCTTGGGATGTTCAAGGGGGTGGGAGGTGGTTACAATAATGATCCAATATATATAACCTAGTGTGATAGTTCTTTTCATATTCTATGTTGTACTAAATTATGGGTTAAGGTGGAAATGGGTGCCTGAGTTCGATGATTTTTTTTGAAATAGGAGGATGTTGGATAGTGTTGTGAGGCTTCAACCTAGAAGGATGAAACCATCTTAATAGGTCACACCTAACATTTTTCGGAACCTATAACCAACCTCCTAAAATTTAGCAATGTCAAAGTAGTTAAAATACAAAGATAAAATAAGTTCAACCCGCAATTTTCTAAGGAAATATAAATAGGCCTACCTATTATTATAGGGAGGTTCATCAAAATCCATGAACCAACTATTCATCGAGATGACTTTAAAAGGTTAGGTGATCTAGTCCATGTAAATACATTTTTTTATCACTATAGATTTTGTTTTAGTTTTGGGGTTCATAGATAATGTCATCAAATGTTGTTTTGAAATGTGTAAATATCTTACATAGTCTCTATCTAAAAGTTTCCTATATTATTGAAATATTATACCCTTGTAATTAGAAATATGTGATAATTGACTTTGGGCATTAACATTGAAGAAACTAATGATGTAGCTAGTGAATGATGAGATATCATTATGGTGTTTCATAAATCGTTTAACAGAGATCTCAATGAACTAATATCTACATCTATTTTAATATTTTCATTTCACGATTTTAACTTAAGCTTTAGTTTATCTTTATAAGTGACAATGAATTTGGATTTTATTTAGGTTTAGCTGCACACACATTTTATATATATATAATTTAAAATTTCAAAAATACAAAAGCAACAAAATTTAACAAACCTACCTAAATGAAACAAGAGATCAACTTGTCACTTAAACATTGTTATAATGGCATCTTATATCACTCAATAGCACGCAGAACAAACTTGCCTTTTAAGTAACAACGAAATTAGCCATGTACTATTTTTCAATTAAAAGCAGAGGAGCGTGCACATTCCTAGAAATTTTTGCATGTTGTTGAAAACCCTAAATCGACATCCTTTTGATTGGATTTGGCAAACCCACTACAAACCTTTGTGGGGGCTAATGTTGAAACAATATGATTGCACTATGTCATTCAAAAGCCTAAGTTTACATCGTTTTACTTGATACTGAAAGAACATAACAAACCCTTATGCCAAGTTTGTTGTAAGATATTTACACATTTCACGTCGTTTGTGAACCCATATATTACTTTCGTGACAACTAGGACACCCTTCAAATAAACTTGTCATGATATATTTACTTTTCCAGGTTGTGTGAACATTTACCTTCCTTTTACAGAATAAAATTCAACTAACGATCTAGCACCACTGCCCACGACAAGAACCATATACAAAGAAAAGAGAGTAGCCTGTCCCGACATCTGCAAGGAAAGGAGAGTTTTACCTCAATTTCTTTCAATCTTTTAATCAGAAATAATATATCATATAAAGCATATTGAGTAATGTTATTATAATAATATTAATACTAATATAAAAACCATATTAATAATAATTAATATTATATTATTACTTTTATGTTAATACTATTACTCTTTTATTAAGTAATAATAAAAAATAATAAATAAATAACCATCAAAATTATAGATCACTACAATACAACTTATAAGGATACCTTAAGCTAAGCTCAATGGAGGAAACAAACGCCATTATGCATCTGATAATTCAGATTCAAACAAGGAAACTTTAAGAATAGAAGGAAATCAGCTAGCTATTGATTCATCCACGCCATCTCAAGGAGAATGGCGGAAAGTTGAAAAGAATAAATGGAGTAAATTTTAACTTTTTTCTCTCCATCTATTAGTTGATTGTTATGTATGAACTTATGATCATCAGTCTTTGACTAGATGATGGATTTCTTGCAAGCATCTACAACATGTAATTTTGTTTTTATTAATAAAATTATGATTTTTTCCTTGGAAAATTATTAATAATAACAAATAAATAAATAAAAATAATAACAACCATTATATTAATAATCATTTAATAAATAATAATAAAGTAATTATGAAATAAACATTTAATAAAAATCAAACAACAATTTAAATGTGGTTGATACGGAATTCAACTTTAAGCACCTGACCAGAACAAAGTTATTAAACACTAGCCTCTTCCAAAACACACTGAGATCAATGACAAAAGCTGCACCAATTCAAATAAATAGGATAATGATCATGACCATTCATGCTTTCCAACCAATCCCTTCTAGCCTTGTCTTGCATTTTTTCATAACATTGAAAAGAAAAAGGTGGTAAAACCCACAAGCCATCTATTGATTTCACTCTTGATATAGTTGTAAATGTCAAACCCTGTCTCTCTCTATCTCCAATATCTGCAGTGGCTCATTGCAAGGGAATAATATTAAACCTAAGGGGTATATATTATAAACCCAAGGTATAAAAACACTAAGATAAATATTATAAACCATAAAATAAACATGGCTAACCATGATTTACCATTATTGATTTTCATAGTAAGACGTTGTTTGTCACAATGTGATGTTGGACAATGGTTGACGATGGTTGATTTTCATATTGAGACAATCTTTGGCACATTGTGACATTGGACCATTGTTGACCATGGGTGACCATGATTGTAAACCAAGGGATTTATATTACACCCTAGGATTAATATTATAAACCCTAGGAATAGTATTATACCCTAGGAATATGAACCAAATAAACTCAAGGGATTGATATTATAAACCGAAGGAAATAATATACCCAAGGGATTAATTTTAAAACTCAAAGGTATTATAAAACCAAGGGAATAATATTAAACCCAATAGATTAATATTATAAATGCAAGGTATATAAAGCCTAAAGGGATTAATATTATAAATGAAAGGTATATAAACCCTAAAGGGATTGATATTATAAACCCAAGGGATTAATATTATAAACCCAAGGTGTATAAAACCTAAGAATAAATATTATAAACCCAAGGGAATAATACTAAATGCAAGGGATAAATATTATAAACCTAAGAAATATAAACCCTAAGATAAATATTTGTCACAATGTGACATTGGAATATGGTTTACCATGATTTATTTCATATTGAGACAACATTTGACACAATGTGACATTGAACAATAGTTGACAATAATTGACCATGGTCAATCTCCATATTGAGACAATATTTGTCATAATGCGACATTGGACCATGGTTGTGACAATGTGACGTTGGATCAAGTGACAGTATTTTTCACAATGTAACCACAGTTGACCATGGTTATTTACCATGGTTAACCATGATGGAACCCAAAGGTATTATAAACCCAAGGGAATAATATTATACCCAATGGATTAATATCATAAATGAAATGTATATAAACCCTAAAGGGATTGATATTATAAAATTAATTTAATAATAAACCCAAGGGATGAATACTAAAAACCAAACGGATTGATAATATAATCCCAAGGGAATAACGTTAAACCCAAGGTATATAAACCCTAAGATTAAATATTATAAACCTAAGGAAATAGTATTAAACCCAAGGGATAAATATTATAAAGCCAAGTAAACCCTAAGATAAATATTTGTCACAATGCAACGTTGGAATATGGTTGACCATGATTGATTTTTATATTGAGACAATGCTTGCCACAATGCAGTGTTGGACAATGGTTAACCATAGTTGCAGATGATTAATCCCAATATGTTATAGACATTTTTGGGCACTACAAACCCAATCAATTATGTCCATAAACCGAGGGCTCCTAAGTCCCTAAAAGTGTTGTTCCAACCATTAAAAGAACAAGGTCAACTGATTACATCATCTCCCAGAAGTTCTCCATGAAAAACTACTTAGAACTGGTCAAAGTTGGACCATCTCACCTGCTCCATGGTCAAAGTGCGCTGCATCCCACCTAAATGCACGGGGGAGGTGCGATGCATACTGAAAAGCCCTTCTATGGGGTGCAATGGGCGAGAGTGGACAAATGGCAGAGTCAATTTGCGAGGTGGAGGATCATGGAATCTTCCAGAAACTTCTCCTATGACACTTGCCTCTCTGCATTCACCCAGGGATGAGTAAGAGATCATCAATCTCTAAGTGGAATCAAGAACTATGGGAGAGAGGACACTAATCAAATCTTAGAAGCTGACTCACCTCCCTACAATCATCTATATATGGATCCCTCATCTCAGAGATCTAGAGGCTGGAATTTTATATCTTGTAAGGAAGTGCTGTTGGTTTCTTGGTGTAACATCATAGTATTGGGTGATCTAAACTTTTCAGGAGGTGAAGAAGGGCTCTCTTGCTGAGAGGATGACGCTGGGTCAGAAGAATTAGTTGTAATCCTCTTTGATATTCTTGATATTAATAAAGCTATTCAAGTTTTCCTCCATATTCTTGGATAGTGTTATGCTGCTTTGATTCCACATGTTCTCTTTGAAGCTGGGTAGACGAGGAAGCGAGTGGCAAAGATCTATCAGAAGGGAGAGGAATCAAGCAAGGAACCAAGCGCAAGATAGAGGTTGGTCTCGTTTGTTCCCATCTTATCTACTTCTCATAAAGGAAAATGAAATTAGTTTTAGTTTGTTTGTTTCTAAGATAGCTACCAGTCTTAGTGGGACTAGAAACTCTGCATAGACACTAGATTTCCTGATAACAAAATGGCGACTCCACTAGGGAGTGAATAGATTGTTTGTTTGTCTATATTTTTTTACTTTATAAACTTACAGACGGAGCCTGAAGTCAAGCCAGCTAGCCTTCGAACTGCATTTGCTATGCAAGTGCAAAGTAGATCAATGCTGCTTCAGTCTATCTCCAGGTTTTGTTTATGAACTGAACAATCGATTTACAAGCTCTCTAATTTCCCTTGTGGTGGCTCTAGTAACCTCCTTATATCTACCCCTGTGATTTATTTACTGATTACCACTTGCTCGGCCTAAATCCCTGAACTGTGCTGCAAACTATGATCAAGAACTGGATCAAAAGTCTCGCACTATACCATCGCACCCTCTCTTCAAGGATATCAGTATGCATCAGAAATCCCGTGTGCTATAGGTGGGATGCATACTGGAATCCCTATGTAACAGGTGCGCTGATCAGAAGAGGCTAATTTTTCCTCTAGACTTTGGTTTTTCTTCACTCTTTTAAGCTCTATTCAGGAGTTTTGCTGTCTGTAGTCAGTATACCTCTGTTGGAAACCCCCTTCCTTGCCATTATTCCGCCTCCATTGTGCAAGGAACTGTAAATGTTTTTATGTATTGTGAGCCATTTTCAGTTCTCTTTTACAAAGAAGTAGTGTAATTAAACTGTCATTTCTTGATTTGGAAGTGTCGCCAGTGTCGTTTTCAGTCATAGAAGAGAATCTAATTGTTCTTGATAGTCGATTACATTGTTACTCTTGTATTTGATTTGAATTAGTAGTTTTTCAAGTGTCGAAATCAAGTTTTCAATTCCAAATCACAAAGTGTCGTCATTGTCTTCATTTTGTCTTGAAAAGAAGCTTGTTAGTAATGTCGCTTTGAAAAATAATTCAGATTTGCACTTAGCTTTCTTTTTATCATTCACACATTAAGAAGGCTAAAAAAAAATACATGCATGTGCATTTGCATTTAGACCGTTTGTTGGTTTGATTTAGGACAGTGCATATAGTGTGTGCTCTCTGCTCTATGTTGAAAGAATATCATCTCTCTTTCTTTAGTAGCTAGGATTTTCATTGCAAAAAGAAGATTAAATGATTGTTTATCATCTTAGATTGCATTTTAGGAATTGTATATCTACATCACTTGGTGAACCTGAACGGCAAATTTCTTAAGCAAGATCAACTGTAAAATAAATTTAATGAATCTAAAAATGCTTTGGAACCTTACGAACAACATTTAGAAGTGTAGGCTAGAGACGTATTCCGGATTCGTAAAGCCTGGTAACTGTTGCTTTCATTGCTGGTTGGGTGATTCCTCCACTTTGAGACGATAAGTGCCAGTACGGACTTGTGCTCCCGCGTACCGTCGAGTATATATTGGGAGACCACAATAGGCTATATCGTTTATCCATAGGAAGTCGTGTTTGTTGCCCTATCGATCGCAATGCACTGAACACAACAATCGAGAAGATTGACTGCCATACCGTAAAAAGTATTCTGCAGTTTTGCGATTGGTTTGGTAATCCCTCTGTCTAGATTTCCAGAGTAGTCTCTTTTGTTCCTTTTCAGACTCCTTAAAGGAAAAGGTCCATCTGAGCACTTGTCACTTCAATCTCATTAAAAATCGAAGGCGACTAGAGTCATCTTTTGTTTTTTCTCGACTCTTAAAAATTAAAAAAACAAGTTGTGTCAAAGCGTCTAAAATTTATTTTAATCGGAATAACACCACCTTTCCTACGTTGGTCTTAGGTTGAGGAAAATCGAGTCCACCAACCAAGGAGTTCTCCTTGGGGGAAATCCTAGTCCTTTCTCCTCTTGGGGAGATGGTGGTGCACCCCGTATGGCCACATTGTCACTTCCAGGATTGACAATCGGCCTACCCGTATGGCTCTTCTCGACCTCTGTCATTCAGAACACCGTGTTTCTTGAGCAATCAAGCAAGCAACTAGACGATACCAAAGCTACCCCCCAACCTTCTACTTTGTACGATTCTCCCTCTCCTCCTTCCTCTTCGCTTGATGGAGTTGGTAAAGCCAAAAGTCAAGTAACTAATAAGAAGAAAGAGACGAAGAAGAAGGAGCCAAAGACGACAGGGGGCAACCAGGCATCATCTAGTGAAAATGCACACACTGCACTGTCAAAGCCTAAATCTCCATGTGTCATTTGCTAAGGAGATCACTATCATCAAGATTGTCCCTACATCCCTCGGATCTTAAGGGACTGGTCTCCTCATTTGCATAATCCGGTGTCAACAACCTCTGATGATCATGTTGAAAGTACACCGTCAACTAGTGAAAGCGAAATGTCAGGACAGAAAAGGAAAAGTAAATTCCCTTGTAAACTGTGTGAAGGCGATCACGCCGTCCACCATTGTCCCTTCCTAGACGAAGCTAAAAGAGTTTTGGATGACCATCCGGTTTCACCATTACGGCTTCCTCCTAATATAAGAAACTCTTGCCAAGTCCATCACTAGTTGAAAATTCGACTGACATGCCATTGTGGTCGGTAGATGCATCTATCATTGAAGATAAACCATCTGAATTCACAGCAGATGAAAGTCAAAAGGTCGAGGCAGCAGTTGACCTAGTCTTTCCTTCAGAAGGTCCATCTTCAGATGATACAATCACCGAAGAGAACAAGAGCGACATCGTTCAGATTCTCTTCGTAAACACAGACTCCGATGAACATGGGGGCAGTCTACCCATTCCTTTACTGCAGGAAGGAAGTTCGTCAGAGTCATATCCAGCCGTCTATTCGGTCCCACCTCCAAGCAACCTAGTTGTTTCCTTCGATTGGAATCTACTAGGTAGACCCCGTTTACCGGCTAGTGTACCATTTCGAATCATTGCTCAAATATACAGAATGGTCATGGCCGGTACCATCATAGATGAAGGGGCTTCTGTGAGTATCCTTTCCTCAACTGCTTGGAAAGCGCTTGGTTCACCATCACTTTTGCCTAAAATGAGAAATCTAACAGGCTTTGACAAAGGAACCAGTTGACCATTAGGGATCCTTCCCAATGTGTCGATAACATTGAGAAGGAAAACCGTTCACATGAACATAATGGTAGTCCAAGGACCCCTGGATTATAATCTACTCCTTGGATGCGACTATATTTATTGCATGGGAGCCATTGTCTCCTCACTCTTTAGAGTAATGTGTTTTCTGCACGAAGGAAGAGTGGTCAAGCTCATAGACTAGATTTCATTCCACGGTTCACACATAGCAAGTAGTCAAATACCATCCCTAAATGGTCTTTTCACGCAAGGAATGTCTCATCAATCCCTAGTCCGTTTACCTGATGAGCGCGAGTGATTCGGGAGGACATGACTGAAACCCATGGGGCATGCACCCAGGTCTGTTTCGACAGAAAAACCTTGGGTATAGGGTAGGTTTCTGCGAAGGATATATGACTAGTTTATGAGATTGGACTGGAATAAGATTTCTTCGTTAAAGTTATGTGAGTGGAGGCAAGTTTTGCCACTCACCTTTGCCTATTTCGGTAGACATCGCCGAGGAAGTGTTTTGTCTGCAGTGCGGATAGAACAATATTTGGTAACGTGGAAATTTTTGCTATACCTGTGGGCATGCAAACCTTTTGGCATGCAAGCAAAGAGTGACCATTTATTTTTTAAATTTTTAGGTCCTCTAACCCTTTAAACTCGCAGGATTGGTCGTTTCCTAACTTGCATAAAGAAAGGATGCGGGCAAAGCTTTGAAAAAATGCCATCTTAGATGAGACATCCTTATTATACGACTAGATCGAGCATTTTTTATGTGGAGTTCAAGCTCGCTAAAAATTAAACATAAGTAGTGAGAAAATGTTTCCCCCAGAGTTTAAGCTCATTCATTAAAAAATGAACCAATTTCTAGTAAATAACCATTGTGAATGCATTATCATCAGCCTTTGAAACCTTGGTCGTGTTCTCATCATCACCTCCACTCTATACTGGCCGATCATTCACCTCCATTTGATTTTTTACCCTTTTCGAGGAACAGCTGCGAAGAGTGATCCTATTAGCCATCCTTGTGACACTGCCGTGACTGGAAAATTCCAAACCTTACCTGGAATTAGTTGCTACCCGAATTTATCACTCGTTCCTCGAAAAAACGAGTCTCCTTTAAGCTCTTTTCATCTGACTCGTAAAATATGAAAATATTTCCGAGAAATTGGCCTCTCCAGCTCGTTAAAGTGACCGGAAGTGCTATCCCTCCTTTAGATTTTAATCTTTTTGGACCTAAGGGATTATTACACAAAAAGATCGAGCGCTTGTTTTGTTCGGCTCGTTAAAATTACCGAAAATTCATCCCTTTTGTATTATTTTATACTTTTTCGGACTTAAGGGATTATATGACGAAAAAGGATTGTTGGAGTTTTCTTTACGTCCCTTTCAGACTCTCTAAAATTGAAAAGGACCGAGTTATCTTTGTTGTTAAACTTGTTAAAACCGAATAGCGACAAACATTTCCATACCGACAAGAACGAGTTTCACTATCGCTAGGCTCATTAAAAAATAGCGATGGGTTTGCCCAAAGGGCAAATTATAGAACAAGCATATGTTATCCTCCTCAAGCGTAACAAAAATAAAGAGGTATTGGTCAGCAATGACTAGGGAAAAATTGGGAAGAAAACTTGAAGAAACTGTATTGGTAGTAAGTCGCTCTTGAACATGACACTTTCACTCCACATCCGAGTCGGGTTGGGTTGTTCCGTTCACCGGTCATATCACCATTGGTCCATCACACCATCCAAATTTGGGGTTAATGCTACCAATCCATCATGTCAGTGTTGCCAATATGTTCAAGAGAAGTCGCTCAGAGAATTCACCTGTGTCTCATCCACTGCAATACATTTACGCTCCATTCTTTCATGACCACCACCCTGAACCTTATATCATCAGATCATTTTCACCTCCATTAAAATAATTTGCTCTGTTCCCTGTCATATATGTGGGATTCACTAAGGCCCTCCTATGATGGATCGCTTCTTGTCGACATCAGCTCATTATCCAGGAAGTCAATCTAGGAACAACCCTTTCAGTATTTTGAAGCTTGCATGCCTCAATGGCAGGTTTCTCACTTCCGGTGACAGGTTTACATCAATGGCCTTCGACCGAAAGATTTTTCATGGTGTTCGATGCCAAGTCCCTTATTCACACCACGTGAATTGTACTGTAGTACCTTGAGGGTCATCATCATTATTGGTGATTCCTCTTGCACCTATTAACAACTTACATCATTCGCTAGTAATCAGGCAATGTCTTTCCATGTTTGACTCTAGAACATCTCTCACATGGATCGACTGGTACTTCGAGTGAAGATCGAACGAGATTGAAGAGCTCAGATCTAGTTTCATCCATCCGGGCTGCGATATATATTCAGGAAAATAAAGACATCAAATGTACATCATTGCTGCACAGATAATCATCCAATCTAAGGGATGATGGCTCTACCAAAATCATCAATCTGCACACACACGATTGTCTGTCTTATGTACATGAAAATGAATTTATGAAGCTGAGCATGGGAATGCCCACCTCAGCTAGATCATGAAAATATTATGAAGATAATGTATTGTATTGTATCTTATTACAGGTCGCCTTCCAGCTCGAAAAAACTTCGGATCCTCATGATAAAGCATTTCACTCGACATCAAAAGATCAACGACCTCATGCTTTAGGGGGCAACTGTTATAGACATTTTTGGGCACCGCAAACCCAATCAATTATGTCCATAAACCGAGGGCTCCTAAGTCCCTAAAAGTGTTGTTCCAACCCCTAAAAGAACAAGGTCAACTGATTACATCATCTCCCAGAAGTTCTCCATGAAAAGCTACTCAGAACTGGTCAAAGTTGGACCATCTCACCTGCTCCATGGTCAAAGTGCGTTGCATCCCACCTAAATGCACAGGGGGGCTGTGATGCATACTAAAAAGACCTTGTATGGGGTACGATGGGCGAGAGTGGACAAATGGGAGAGTCAATTTGCGAGGTGGAGGATCATGGAATCTTCCAGAAACTTCTCCTATGACACTTGCCTCTCTGCATTCACCCAGGGATGAGTAAGAGATCATCAATCTCCAAGTGGAATCAAGAACTATCAAAGAGAGGACACTAATCAAATCTCAGAAGCTGACTCACCTCCCTACAATCATCTATATATGGATCCCTCATCCCAAATATCCAGAGGTTGGAATTTTGTATCTTGTAAGGAAGTGTTGCTGGTTTCTTGGTGTAACATCATAGTGTTGGGTGATCTAAGCTTTTCATGAGGTGAAGAAGGGCTTTCTTGCTGAGAGGATGACGCTGGCTCAAAACAATTGGTTGTAATCCTCTTTGCTATTCTTGATATTAATAAAGCTATTCAAGTTTTCCTCCATATTCTTGTATGATTGATGATATATGCATTTGTGTGGTCAATATATATCTGGTCCTATATTTTTTATGATAGTAGATCTCTGTTCTTGGATAGTGTTATGCTACTTTGATTCCATAGGTTCTCTTTGAAGCTAGGTAGATGAGGAAGCGAGTGGCAAAGATCTATTAGAAGGGAGAGGAATCAAGCAAGGAACCAAGCGCAAGACAGAGGTTGGTCTCCTTTGTTCCCCTCTTATCTACTTCTCATAAAGGAAAACAAAAGTAGTTTTAGTTTGTTTGTTTCTAAGATAGCTACCAGTCTTAGTGGGACTAGCAGCTCTGCATAGACACTAGATTTCCTGATAACACCATATTGAGACAATCTTTGTGACAATGCAATGTTGGACCATGATTGACCATATATGACCATGGTTGTGACACTATGATGTTGGACCAAGAGAAAACCTTTGTCATAATGTGACCATGGTTGACCATGGTTGAGACAACCTTTGTCACAATGTGATGTTGGAACATGGTTGACCATGGTTGATTTTCATATTGAGACAATCCTTGTCACAACGCGACATTACTTGATTTTCAGATTGAGGAAATATTTATCACAATTTGGCATTGGACCATGGTTGACCATGATTATAAACCCATTGGATTTATATTAAACCCAAATATTAATATTATAAACCTTATGAATAATATTTTACCCTAGGAATATGAAGCCTTAGATTAATAAACCCAAGAGATTGATATTACAAACCCAAGGGATTAATACTAAAAGCCCAAGAGATTATAAACCCAAGGGAATAAATTTAAACCCAAGGGATCAATATCATAAACCCAAGTTATAAAAACCCCAAGACATTTTTTATAAACCCTAAAATAAACTTGGTTGATCATGGTTTACCATCATTGATTTTCATACTCAAAAGATCTTTGTTACAATGTGACATTCGACCATGGTTGATTTTCATATTGAGACAATATTTTTCACATTGTGAAATTGGACCATCATTGACCATGGATGATCGTGATTATAAACCCAAAGGATTTATATTAAACCCTAGGAGTAATATTATAAACCATACGAAAAATATTATACCCTAGGAATATGAACCCTTAGATTAATAAACCCAAGGGATTTATATTATAATCCCAAGGGATTAATTCTAAAACCCTTGTGTTCATAATATCAATCCCTTGGATTTATTAATTTTTAGAGGTGGCATTGAATAAATGGCAATGCAATGTTACATTGCAACAATGAGTATTAGATAAATTGGCATGTTGCAACGATGTTTGTCATAATGTGACGTTGGATTGATTTATACACAACCACATGCCACTAAAAACATCATAAGCAAATCCCTTTCGAACTATTTTGTTAAATATCACATACATCATGAATACTAAAATTTAGGCAATGCAAGGAATTAAATTGTTTATAAATTATTATTTTTTAGTATTTTTTAATGAAAATATAGTTCAAAACCTTAAAAACAAATGAATAGTAGATAATAAAATTTTCAAAAATAAATCCATATAATATGAAATGAAACAAAATAAACATTTGTAAATTCAATAATTCATTTACTATAATCTCATATGAATATATTAAATTTTTAAAAAATATAACATGTGACAAAATATTGATGAAATTTTCAATCTATAAGGTAAGGAAAGGAAATAAATTGTTTATAAATTATTATTTTAAATTTAAATGGTTTATAAATTATTATTTTATAGTTTTTTTTAATGGAAAAAATTCAAAATATAGTGCAAAATCTTCAAAAAAATGAATAATAGATAATGAATTTTTCAAAAATAAATTCATATAAAATAAAACAAAACGAAATAAGTATTTGTAAATTCATAAATTCATTTACTATAATCTCATTTGAATATATTAATTTTTTAGAAAACATATTAGACTTTTAAAAAACATAATATGTCAAACATTATTGATAGAATTTTAAATTTATAAATTTACAATTTTTTAATGTATGATAAATTTCAAAAATTGATAATTAAATTAGAAAAAAGAACAAAAAAACCAACCCAATTTTATGTTTCTACTTTATTATTTACTTATAATCAATTTACAATATAATGAATTTCAAATTTTAAAAATAAAAATACATTTCAAAACATCGACCTAAATTTCATAATTTATCAATCATGGAACTTATTAATATAAACAATGTACTTCATAATTAAAATATTTCAATGCCATATTAAGTAAAATATTTCACTTTCAACTAATATGTACAATGAAAAGAAATAAATTTTCATGGTTAAAACATTTTTAAGAATTTCAAGTAATGTTATTATGTTATATTTGGGGGATATTTTTCTATCAATTCTACCTTTAAGATGCAAACTTTTTTTTTTTCAAATTCTGCATTTAAAAATAATTTACACAAGAAAAAATTATATCACTCTAAACACTTCTTAGATTTGTGATTAAAATAGATAAACACTAATCTTTAAAGAAAAAATTAATAAGATCAACTTGCAATTTGAAAATTTGTTATTGAATGATTGCTAATTAATTTTAGAGCACAAATTCATTCATGCTACTTTAGCTAATTCTACACTAATCCTACATTGAAAACCTAGGACAATCCAAATTCATAGTTGAGCTACTTGTATACATTTGTATTTGAAAACTAAAGAAATCTTCCATAGAGTACTACTTCAAATCATTAACAACTAAACCACACTCAATTACTAAATTTATAGCACACACATAATTGATCTTGTGGAGATTCATGGCATAAGCTGGTCAAACCATTTGTGCAGCATCACATATGCCTCTAAGAGTCAAGAGCCTATAATTTAGCCTCATGATCCAATATCAAATTCTCAAACTTCTCATAGAGATTGTCCACCTTAAATTTGCCACTATGAGACACCTATGGCAGCATACAAATATATGTATGTTTAGATATTGGTAAACCAAATAGGGAAGTAAGTTGTTGCCCTGATTATATGGAAATACCTTGTTATATATGGTATGTAATAAATTTTTATTAATCAAGGAAGACATAACATTCACAAATTGTAGCCCACATTCTTCTAGCGTGAGCAGATGATTTGAGTACACAATTTGATCTTCGAACATATTGAGGGAGATCTTAACACTCAAATTGATGGAATTTATTTGCATTGTATTGAAGACTTAGGAAAATACCCTTTTATATGTTTTCTTATATGTAAATGAATGCTATAAATAATAATGAAGAACTCATTAGAATTGGAATAATCTCAAATCTCTATGAAATTGGTGGTGGGGAGCCACGTGGCATGAATATAATTTTTTTAATTTATTAAAAGTCAATGCAACCTAACAAACTTTGCAATACACTATAACCATTGATAAGCATTAAGACTAAGTATATGTTGAGCATATTCCCTTGAGAATCAATCTAGACCCTCATTATATAAAAAAAAAGTCAACTAACCTCATTCCATCTAAAGTTCATATATATACACCTAGTCGAATAAGATAAATTACACCACCAAGGAAATCACCCATGATAAACCATGTTTATTATAGGGTTTATATTATTATTATTTAATTAATTAATGAATATTGTTTACTAATTATGTTATTATTATTAAATAAATGTTATCTAATAAAAAAATATTAATTAATAAAGAAAAGTTTATTATTAATAAATAAACATTATTATAAATATTATCAATAAAAAGCAATATTAATAATTAAATGATTCTTAATTACTGTTAATTAGTTAATAATTAATTATTGTTAAACAAGTATTAATTGTTAATTAATTAATTATTACTAATAACTAATAATTATTAATTATCAATAATTAATTAGTTCTTATTTCTTAGTAAATAATTATTATTATTAGTAATTGCTTAATTAATCATAATAATTGTTAATTAATAATAATTCATAATTTAATAATAATAGTAATAATAATAATTATTAATATTTATATGTTACTAAATAGTAAATATTTATTGTTAATACATAAATATTTATGGATAATAATAATTAAGTATTGGGGATTTTGCAGTCCATTATATTAGATATAGTTTTCGGGATTCAACTACGTTAAGTAAGTCATTCATCTATGACCATTTCCATAAGAGGTAGTCGTAACTGACTAATTTCTCATAATTTTTGAATAGTCCACTTAGCATTCATTGCATCAGGTGATCCTCACAGGGGTGAAGAAGTGGGATTGAAACTAGTAAAATAAATCACATAGCATCAACCATCACTTTCGGGGCTTGCACCCGGTAACCAGGACTTCCCCGGAGGTCACCCATCCCAAATCGCCTATGGCTCAAGCACGCTTAACTGTGGAGCTTTCCTCACAATCAAGCCCACTTAGCTTGCTACCCCATTTGCAAAACCTTACCAAGTATTTTGCCTCGTGAACCATTCAAGTAGAGTTACCCTCACTCTTTTGAATTAAGTATTGTGGATTTCACAGTGCGTTATATTATATATCATTTTCGGGATTCAATTGTGTTAAGTAAATCATTCATCTATGACCATTTCCATGACAGGTAGTCGCAACTGACTAATTTCTCATGATTTTTGAATAGTCCACTTAGCACTCATTGCATCAGGTGATTATCACAAGGGTGAAGAAGTGGGATTGAAACTAGTGAAATAAATCACATAGCATCAATCATCACTTCTGGGGCTTGCACATGGTAACCATGACTTCTCAACTGGTCACCCATCCCAAATCACCTCTGGCTCAAGCGCACTTAACTGTGGAGTTTTCCCCACAATCAAGCCCACTTAGCTTGCTAAGGTTTTGCAAATGGGGTAGCAAGCTAAGTGGGTTTGATTGTGGGGAAACTCCACAGTTAAGCGCACTTGAGCCAGAGGCAATCTGGGATGGGTGACCACCTAGGAAGTCTTGGTTACCAGGTGCAAGCCCCGGAAGTGATGATTGATGCTATGTGATTTATTTCACTAGTTTCAATCCCAGTTCTTCACCCTTGTGAGCATCACCTAATGCAATGAGTGCTAAGTGGACTATTCAAAAATCATGAGAAATTAGTCAGTTACGACTGCATCTCATGGAAATGGTCATAGATGAATGACTTACGTAATGCACTTGAATCCCGAAAATGATATCTAATATAATGCACTATGAAATCCCTAATACTTAATTCAAAAGAGTGAGAGTAACTCTACTTGAATCGTTCATGAGGAAAAATACTTGCTAAGGTTTTGCAAATGGGGTAGCAAGCTAAGTGGGCTTGATTGTGAGGAAAACTCCACAGTTAAGCGTGCTTAAGCCATAGGCGATCTAAGATGGGTGACCTTTGAGGATGTCCTGGTTACCGAGTGCAAGCCCTGAAAGTGATGGTTGATGGTATGTGATTTATTTTAGTAGTTTCAATCCCACTTCTTCACGCCTGTGAGCATCACTTGATGCAATGAGTGCTATGTGGACTATTCAAAAATTATGAGAAATTAGTCATTTACGACTATCTCTCATGGAAATGGTCATAGATGAATGACTTACTTAACATAGTTGAATCCCGAAAATTATATCTAATATAATGGACCGCAAAATCCCCAATACTTAATTCAAAAGAGTGAAGGGAATTCTACTTGAATGGTTCATGAGGCACAATACTTGCTAAGGATTTACAAATGGGGTAGCAAGCTAAGTGGGATTGATTGTGGGGAAAACTCCACAGTTAAGCATGCTTAAGCCAGAGGTGATCTAGGATGCGTGACCTCCCGAGAAGTACTGGTTACTGGGTGCAAGCCCCAGAAGTGATGATTGATGCTATGTGATTTATTTCAGTAGTTTCAATCCCAGTTCTTCACCCCTATGAGCATCACCTAATGCAATGAGTGCTAAGTGGACTATTAAAAAGTCATTCAAAATTAGTCAGTTACAACTACCTCTCATGTAAATCGTCATAGATGAATGACTTACTTAAAGCAGTTGAATCCCGAAAATGATATCTAATATAATGCACTGTGAAATCCCTAATACTTAATTCAAAAGAGTGAAGGGAACTCTACTTGAATGGTTCATGAGGCAAAATACTTGCTAAGGTTTTGCAAATGGGGTAGCAAGCTAAGTGGGCTTAATTGTGGGGGAAACTCCACAGTTAAGCGCGCTTAAGCCAGAGATGATCTGGGATGGGTGACATCCCGGGAAGTCCTAGTTACGGGTACAAGCCCCGTAAGTGATGATTGATGTTATGTGATTTATTTTAGTAGTTTCAATCCCACTTCTTCACCCTTGTGAGGATCACGTGATGCAATGAGTGCTAAGTGGACTATTCAAAAATCATGAGAAATTAGTCAGTTATGACTACCTCTCAGGGAAATGGTCATAGATGAATGACTTACTTAACGCAATTGAATCCCAAAAATGATATCTAAGATAATAATAATACTTAGTATAATATTTATTTTTATATATTAATTATTAATTATTATTTATTTATTTATTAAATTATTATTATTATTATAATTATTTTGTTTATTTATTATTATTATATATTTATTAATAGCTTGTGTGGTAGATACAAATGAAGCCTTCGACATACTAAAGAAATATATGCAAGCATCATATGGTCTTTTGTGTTGAGTGATAAGGCATTTATCTTGCTTCCATATGATGCTTGGGATGAAACATGTGTAAAATTAAAATATTATTTGGGAATTCAACCATTCCAATGGGCATCTAAATCAAGTAATTTTATGTAAAATATTCTTTTGGTTTTCTCCTTCACAAAGATCAAAAGTTGATTGCACAAATGTGTTAGTGAAACTAGTAAACTAGTCTCTTCTTTACAAATCAACGCATGATGGATTAAAGTTAAAATGGACTTACATTAATTCTTAGTATGTTATACATGTTTAAGTGCATGTGTACACATGCAAACTGCTTGTTGAACATGATAAAAAATACAGCTCACTCATATTAAACAACACAACAATAATATATATAAAATTGACATTCAAACAATTTTTTAAATGTCTTGATTTAATTCTACATTAAACATTTAAAACATGATATATATCCATAGTATTAAGATATAAAAACAATTTTGAATGAAATTTAAATAAAAAATAGTTGTTATCAATTACCTTCCTTATATTATTGAGATAAAGTTGATTTTAAAATATTTTATTTAAGATAAATATTAAAATAATTTACTTTTAATAAATATTGAAATATTCTTTTATTAATTTTTCATAATATTATATGTAAATTATATGTGAACATAAGAGTTACACATGTTTTTTATATTGACTTGTAAACAATAGATTTTGACAAAAAAAGAAACCAATTTATTTTAACTATAAAATAGTGTAATGATAACATGTCAAATCAATAAAAGTTGTTAATGACATTTTAATTATAAAATAATTTAATGATAATGTGCCAAATCAAATATTTACAACTCATAAGATTTGATTGAAATTTGGTCATAAATATTGATATTGGTACGTGTACTATGATGACACTATTGGATATAAAAAAAATTGTTTTTTATTTAAAAAATATTTTTGTTTTTAGTTTTTTTTCTTGTTTTTAGTTTTTTGTTTTGTTTTTTTTTTTCTTCCTGACAAATACTATTTATAACCCTATCAAATTAGTCACTTCATCTATATGAACCAATAAAAAAATTAAAATTAAAATTAAAAATTTTCAAAATTTATTTTTAATTTTCAAAATATTCAGTTTAATATTTAATTATTTCAAAACTTTTCTAAAATTTATAAAATCTATTTAAAATTTTTAGAACTAATTGAAAGTCAATTATTTTTTACCAAAAACAAAACCATGGCAGGTATAATACTATATAAACATCAATATCAATTAATTATTTGATTAAATTTTATTAGGTGAAAGTCTGTTATAAGTTTAAAGTGGTTGCTTTGAGCACATGGTTTGGGTGTTCAATGGTATTAGAGTCCATAAATTGTATGTGATTATTCATTTAAAAGGTTTTGGAATTTTTTCTTCATTGTGATGTACATAAGTTGAACTTCATTTGGTCATACCATTTAAGCACTATAGTTTCTTAGCCATAACATATTGATAAGTTTATTGTTGCCTAATTTTTCCTTTCAAAAAAATAATAAAACATAGTGTGCATAATTTATGTGTTCTTGTTATCCATAACTTTTACCATTATTTTTCAAGTATTGTTTTTATCTCTATCATAACTTCCATAAAAATAACCTAATTTAAGTTTAATGTAAATTTTAATATTTTATAAAAATGTAGTTAACCTTACTTTTGATAAATATAAAAAATCCAAATTTATATCAAATATAAATTCAAATATCCAACCAACAAACAAAAATTATTAAATACATAGTCTGTAATGACAAATTTCATTTTTCATAGAATTCAATCAACTTAAGATTATCCATCACAACACCTTATCAATATTCTCATTTATATGAGAATGAAGACATTTTAAAAACTACTTAAGCACAATAAAAAGTGTATATATTGAAGTGAATATATCCATTTCTCTCATTCCTTACCACATCTAAAAACGGTACCAATTGTGTTCTAACACCATAATTTTCATACCTTTTGTTTAATCTTTTCATTTTTATGTGATAATTGTATTTAATTGTGTGTCTATTATTTTGTCAAGTTTTATTGTTTCTTTTGTGTGGTACATTATTCTCTTCATCATTATGAAATTTACATTACTGGTTGGTATTTCACAGTTTCTAAGAAATTTTAAGAAGAATTTATATTTATAAATTTCTTTCTATATTTATAATAAATTTATATTTATGATTTTAAATTGTTATAAATTTATTATTTACCAAAATTTTAAATAATAAAGTTATTTACTTACTAATATATTTTAAGGTATCTAATTGTTTTTTATTTAATATTAAGTAAGGATATATTGTACCGGTTTAAAATGGCACATTTAATATATCTTACTTGGCTTTGTTCTTAGCATATACTTTCAATATTTCAAATTATCTTTTTATTTCTTATATAGTAACTATCTGTATTAGCTACTTGACATACGGATTTAATATATCTAATACACATAAATCAAAATCAATTAAACAAAAAGATATTAACTATTCTTATAGCATATATTTTTAATACTTTGAATTTTTCTTTTTATAATAACTTACTCTAGCTAAATGGAATTATATATTCAATATATCTAACCAACATAAATCAAAATCAATTCTTAAATTTGTTAAATATCATCTCATACCCATTAAATGTGACAATTTACCATCCACATTATCTCAAAATATGTAATACACATCATCAAACTTATATATTTCTTCTTTTCGCCGTTCGTTCCCAATCATCTGGTAAGAAATGTCTCGTACGAGACAGACTATACCTTAATTGCTAAGAAAGAAAGTTGAGACTGTCATTTTTTAAGCATTTCTTTGTTGAAGAGGACTTGCTGGTTCAACCTTATGAACATGGTGCGGAGTCCTTGAACACTTTACACTTTTAATTTAGCTTTAACAAGCAGGCCCACATAGGAAATTTGTTAGAATATTTTTCACTTTTCCATGTTTATGTGTGAGGACACTTACCTCCCTTCCTATCCTTTACATGCACAGAACAAGGAATAGATTCATGTAAAACCACAATGCCAACGAACCCGCACAAAATAAGAATAATCTAGCCCATGCTCATGAGAAGAAACGTGAACAAGGAAAAGAGGGCACCCTAGCGGCACGTTTACTCTTACCTCGATTTCTTTTAAAGAGAAATATTAAATCATATAAAATGGATTCCTAAAGCCTCTTTCTTTAGTCATCGATTAAATGTCGATATTACTCCCTCCAATGGTGCTCTACCCAGTCATGTGTTTTCTCCACAGTTAGAGAATCAATTTTTACAACTTTAAAGGGCAGTGAACATCGTCCATCTACCTTTTTTACAAATAGCATTCGTGAATAAAATATTTTTTTATATAAATTTTTTAATGTTTTTAACTTAATTAGATTGTGGATTTTTAGAATATTTCAGAATCCAATGAAAATGAGTTAGGTCAATCAAATGAATAAGAACAAGGTCAAATAATTATTTACATGGGTATTATTTATCCGATTTTAAAATATTCTTAAAATCCACAATCAAAATAAAGATGTTAGTGTAGATGTGCATGTGAATTCATCACCATCATTAGTGAGCCGGTCATTCAGAGATTTTGTTGTACATGCAGTTAATTGTATATATTAATATGTACCTTACGGTGCTAGGTTGTGATGGATATGTGATGGAATCCAAATATTTTTGTTGTTCGCATCGAAGGTGGCCATGAGATACATGGGAATATTGTATATAATCTGTGTCCTATTAACCAATGGGATTCACATTGAGAAGGTTGGAAATAAACATAATAAGTTGTAGAAATTTGACAATGTGGCATGCCTATGTCAAAGGAAATAATGCGAGGGTCTGTAGATATTAATGAATGCCAGCCACCGCCCTATTTCATTGAATAATTCCCTCATGTCAGGGATAGGACATATAAGACACCCGTGAGCTAAGTAAAGTAGGGTATCATAATTGCAATATTAGAGAATTCCATGAATTAATTTTTCTTTCACAAGGGCTCACTTTTGCTTTGGAGTGTGCTTTTAATCCTAGTCTTGTATATTATGACCTAACAGTGGGTGCTTGACCATTTCAAGTGCACTTTTCATTGACAGAGGCCATAGGAAGGAAACCACTTTTCCTACAAGGGTTTTCACTGTACTAGGAGGATAGGAGGGTCTTTTGCATTGCATGTTTTTCCTATGGAAAGGGTGGAAGAGGTCCATGCCATTAGCTATGAGTGTTTTATGTGTCATGGAAGGTAGAGGTAACCAAAACATAATGTAATGATTCAGTATAAGTAAGAAGGATTAAATGACTACCCTTGGGAGGATGATATGTGTAGTAGTTTGGAGGTGATCTTTAGGAGAAATTAGTGCACCGATAATGGTGAATATGGTTGCATCATTGAGGCCCATGGATGGGTTAATCTCCTCACTTGGAAAGAGGGTTAATACCTTCACAACATCCATTGGGCTAAAGGACCAAGAAGTGCTTCAAAATGGTTGTGTGAGACCAACATAGTAAAATATAGAGGTGCATTTGAACACAACTCAAACATGGATCACACACATAAAACCATCAATACAAGCTTTAAATAAACACATGAATCATTAATAACAATCACACCATGAAACAATAACAAAGTGACACTTAGTTCTAGGTGTGATAGTTGTAACGATACATTACGACACTTAGAACACAAGTTACGAAAGTTGTGATGACTATGACCAAAAGGTGTGCTAATATGTGGGAATATGTTGTTCACATATTCTAATGATATGTAAGACCATTTCATGTAGAAGATTGCACCAAAACTAACTTTGGTGATACGCAAATGTGCGACACATGCAATAGTGCAAACAACAAAAGTGACATTTGTGACAAGAGGGAAACATAAGACAACACTTGAAAAATGTGAGTGACCTTGAAAGCAACACATGGTAGAGTGAAGATATCATGAAAATGACACTTATTAAAGTGATAATGAGAAAATGTTATAGCCACAAATGTGAAAACAAAAGTGTGCAAAAGATGACCGTTGAGAAAAATCACCAAAATGGAAGTACAAATGCAACAAAAGTGAGAGAGACTATCAATGAAATTGCACATTGAACATCGACATGAGTTGGAAATTACACAGGCACTATCTTGATGGACAGTGATGTGCATGTTCAAGATTGCATAAATAAAGTGCATGCATGAGTTCAACTAGGATTGCGCATTTGTGAGAAAGTAACTTTGACAAGTTGAACATGAGGAGAGGACTTCAACATACCAAAAAACATCAATCAACCATCAAGGGATTATGCAATGATAGATTGTAAGTGTAAACCCATCCCCTCTTACATTTTCCCAATTTCATCGGTCTGTCAGGGTAAACATGAGATAAGGAGTTACTATGACATGACCCAACCTCCAAGCTCCACTTATGGAAGTGGGGTCGACAATTGAAACTTACTTACCACAACTCAACATCCTACAGGGATTACTGGACACCCAGGGGCCAAAATACCACCCCAGGTGACCAAACCCTGAGTTAAATAGTCTTTTCAGTGACCTAACACCCCAGTCACATGTACAAGTTTACATAAGTGCAATTGTTACCCTCCGACTACATGCACAAGCCTACCTGAGTGTGGCTGTGACCCAAAATACCTAGTTTAGTGCTTATGGTCCTGACATCTGAGCCACAATTCTAAGCCAACCTCTAGTTCATTCCCCATAACTTCCTGAGACCTTCCAGAATGATATGTAACTTAATGGAAATGGTAAACATACAAGCTTTAATTAGAAAGTTGACCTAACCAGGCCTAACCGTGATAGTCATTTCATCAAACCTATGGTGAACGTGTAATCTATAGATCATGAATGCATATCCAAACATAGGAGTTTGAAACTTATCTGAGAAGCACCCAGAAGGTCTAATTCCATCTCATAATGGTTGTAATAACACTTGTTATCCCTTAGCTTTCTTGCCCTTTCCAACCAAGGGAAAATTCTCTTCCTCCTTAGCTTTGGATGTTTCTCCATCGATAGTGTTCCTTTGAATTTCTTCCTGCACCAAATCGAACCAATGTCTCTCCCAATTTGGTGATTTTTCCCTTCCATTTATAGATTTATGGTAGCTATGCCAAGATTTTGGAAGGTGTAGGACAGCTAGACTCACTAGCTCCAAAGATGGTATATTTTCTCCAAATCCTCCAAGATCATCTCCACGCTAAGTGAATATGTAAATGTAATTTGGAATGGTTTCATATTTCTACATGCAGATGTTTCTGATATTGTCCCTCAATGCCAATATCTTGGCATCACTACAATTTTTGAATAACTAGGTGAGGTTCTTCCACATAGTAAATGGAGTCTCCTTTCCATTTAAATCTAAGACTATCTGATCTCTCACACCCTCCAAGATAATCCTCCTAGATTTTTCAATATCATTCTTCCACTGGGCTAATTGTTGTGAATTTGATACTGCTAGTTTTGTAATGTCAGTTTTGGTGTAGTGCAATAGTCCATTATCATTGAGTGAAACTTCCATATTTTACTTCCAATCTATAAAATTTCAAGTTACCTCTAGGGCATAATCCAATCTCAATCCATTGAAATATATTTTCCCACATAGAAGAAAACTTGCTCAATTGAATCTGCAAATTGAAATTTTTAAAGGAGGATATTTGTTAGGTTACTATAGTACTAGTGTACCCCCCTTATAGCTATTTTTGTTCCCATGTAATCCCCATATTCTTATTGTTGTGCCTCATACAAGCCTACTATTGCTATTGCTATGCCCTTACATTATTATTGTTATGTAGGCTCTCATTATATCGTGACCCCTTAGACTCCTATATATACAAAGGAAGTTGTCTTGTCATTTGTATCATCCAAGAATTGTTCATTTATTTGATATAAAATAGGATTCCCCCTTAAAAAGCTTATTTTTCAAGTTGTTGATCTATGTTTCCTTCTATTTTGTGAGTCGGTTGCATAACATTTGGTATCAGAGCTTTGGATTCAAGGGTTACATTGCTTTAAATAGGTTATCTTGGAATTTTTTCTATAACTTTTTCTATATGAAGCTTCAGAAGCTGGATTTTCTACCATGTGGAGATGAAATCATTTTTAACTTGTTGTAGAAATTTTAGATCTTGGTTCACTATATTTTCTGAGATATGGTTTGAATAATTTAGGGTTTCTGCATACTCCAGAATTCAGTTGCAAACAGGTGACCTAACAAAAATCGTCATAAATTTCATTCCAGAATCAAATTTGAATTCATAAAAATTCATTGAAATTGCATGAAATATAGTTTCTCCGATATTTATTTCACAACCATAGGTTAAATTAGTGACATGTGGCATCATGCACAAGTGCAGTCTACTGAACCAATCCATAATTAGGTCATCATGGGAGATTTCACATAACTTTACATTGAAGAATCCAATCTTGGTATGCCTTGTGCCATTGGAAAGAAGACTCATAGATTCACTAGAGGACTAAAATTTAGACTTTTGGAGGATGATATTTCATAGATACAGTAGTTTTAATATCAATCTCCAAAAGGAAAGAAAAAAAAGGTGTATATTTTTTAAAATTTGCGTAAGTTTTTTGAAAAACCAGTGTGAAGTAATTCAAAGGGAATAGTAAATCATATATATCATTATTTGGTTCCAATATGACTTAAAACAAAAAAGTGGATACTATTGGAAATAATACTAAGAAGGTTGGGGTGAATCATTATTAGTAAAATCAATAACTTTTTCATTTCATACTCAAATTTATATACGCTACTTCAATGAAGGTAACTCGCATGTATTGTTTTTAAAGCAACCGACGTATATCGAGCAAACTTATGATTCAGTTAATTAATCATATTTTAATATTTAATCAATGCATCAGTACTTCATTAACCATATAAACAGTAAGCATGTGCAATAATAACAGAATAAACCATCACACATAAGAAACACACATGAACACCAAGATTTAAGGTGGAAACCCAATGCGGGACAAAAACCACCTGTTGTTATCTTCTTTTAATATAAGAAAAACTTGTTTACAATATTGTACTGGTGCAAACTAATACCAGTACGCAGGAACCCACCTACAAAAGGCTACAACCTTCTCTTATTTTGTAGCTTCTACTGGAAGGGAGCTACAACCCCCTAGCTCTTGTACTAGCTGATCTATTTAATGGTACGTAGGCACCGACCTATAGAAGGTTCCAACCTTCACTCATTTTCCAACTTCTACTGGAAGGAAGCTCCAACCCCCTAGCTCTTGTACTATCCTATCCATTTAATAGTATGTAGGAGCCAGTGTACAGAAGGCTATGACCTTCTCTCTTCCTCCAGGGACCATGTTTCATAAATTTTCAGACTACATACTCCTGGAACACAACACCACAATATGAAGGCCTCATTTCATCCCATTTTCATACTGGATCCATCAGAAAAATTGAAGCTCAAAATCAATCACCACTGTAATACAACCAATCACTGAAAAGCCATCATCATTGAAGCAAATCACAATCAATCAATCTGAACATTTAGAACACTGTCACTAGAACACAAAGCAAAACCTAGAACTCTGCAACAACAACTAGAACCAACTGCAACTTCAAACATCATATTTCATAATGTATATGCTACTTTGATTTGACGAACCACCATGTATACATGCTTCTAACAAAGCAAACCAGCGTATAGATCTGTAAATACTAACTTAAAACTACACAACAATTCTAGACTTGAGTCATACCCAGATCATAACACTTATAGAATGAAACATGCGCTAGTATTTAGATCTAAACTATCCATGATCAAACCGCATAATGATGATTCATTTCAGGTCTTATGATCCTGATCCATCATCCATCATCAACCACTTAGGTGCATCCTTAGTTCAGATCAAGCAAAGCATTAAAAACCCATAACCTACATATTTGATCTAACTCTTCATAATATATTCAATACTTGCACATATTTGCCTAATGATATTCTCCTCCTTATATAGTTTTAGGCCTTTCTCAATACCTCGAACCAAAACCACCTAGACCAATACCTCAGACCAAATACCTCGGACCAAATACCTCAAACCAATACCTTGGACCAAAACCTTGATTTTTCATCCCATACACACTTTGACTTCTGTGAAAGTGCGTGTATATGTATATGCCCCTTTTGTTTTATTGACCCACGTGTATACACTACTTGGCCAAAGTGAACCAATGTGTACTTCTTAAACCACTCTCTTTCTTCAATCTCTGGAGTTTGATCTATAATCCTTTGTTGTTAACCTGTTGCACTATGCGTTGTCATCTGTGTAACTTGCCATCAAGGACAACAATTGTATCAAAATGCCAACAATCTCCCCCTTTGGACTTGATGGCAACCACAATACCAAGACACTCTCCCCCTTTGACATCAAGGGCAAAGTTTGGACCAAGATATTCTCCCCCTTTGATATACATTATGCTATCCATTCTCCCCCTGAGTACATGCAAAGTCTACAAAGATATTTTTCAAAAGACTAACATGACTCTATAAGTCAACTAAGTGATTATGACTTCCCTAATACTAGTGACTCATACATACATCAATCACCCAACCAATTGGGGATACACCAAATTTGACTCATCCACCCAACAAGTGGGGATATACCAAATGTTTATACATGACTGAAATAGCAATTATTACATCATCCTTCCCATTCAGAGTGGGGTTAAAAATTAGTTCTTTTCATGACCTCTACATCAAATGATATACATGATATTTATAATAAGGACCAACAACCTAAACAAGACCATGATAGTCATCAGTAACTATCATACACCGTATATGATCTGCATTCAAGATCAACAGCCTGTATATGTCCATCATCAAAAGAGCCACCTGAATCAAACAACTATGTGGATCAAGAAATACAATTATCATCATGTACCAAGGAATTCTAATATAATGCCAACAATGCATTATTAGAAACATATGTTCCCCCTGAACCTATGCTAATTGTTCACTATCAAATCTAATCATTGCATTTGTTAGTAAGAATCATCAAGGGATCATCATCAACCAGTTATTCATCAACTTATTAACAACTTATGAGGGCCAAGAGCACTTCTACAAATTATCAGCAGACTGTAATCATCATCAATCAGAACAAAACAAATATTTGATAATTGATTGAACCATATCAGAGCCCCTTTTCTGAGTCTATCCCGCTGGTTTTTCCTCAAACCAACATATACGAGACTATGCAGCTTTGAACTCGCTTATATACGTGACTTGTCTTCATGATAAGTACATATGAGATTTAGAACGCTGAAGTTTCACACTTTCAACTCCCCCTGAGTTTGTTATGTTTGTATACTATGCTAAGCCACATCTTTCTGACTGTACTTTCTTCTTCTTCCATATCTTCGAGTGTGATGATGTTTCTCCTTTCGGTATGGTGGCCAAAATTTTCTCTTGCATTCCTTTGCTATGTGTCCAAGATTGTTACATGCATAACATCTTACATGTTTCATATTCCTTCTATAGGAGTCAATGCCTTTGTGACCAAACATATTGCAAGAAAAACAATATACCTTAAAGTACCTGGAAGCTGATGATCTTTCTATGTGACAGTCTTGAACCATTCTACTTCTGCATCTCACTGAAACATGTCCAAAATTATGACATATAACACATTCAACATTATTCATCGAAGGAAATAACTGACTATTACTTCCATAGTTAGGAGTAAAACATTTTCTCTGAAGACTTTCTTTCCTTGGTTGTTGATGGGGTTGACTTCTCATCTCCTTGTTGAGCATTCTAGATTTTGCATTATAGTTCCTTGCCTCATCTTGAGAGCTAGATTCAGCTTCAACAGATTCATGAAAACCAAGACTAGTTTTGATGGTAGGAGACCTCTGACTATTAAGAATATTATCCAAAATATTATTACTATCTTGAAATCATAACAATTTATAATTTTCTTCTAATTTACCTTTTAAGATATTTAGCTCAACTTGATATTGTTCTTCCTTTTCAAGATATTACTTCTTCATGATTTCTTTAGCCTTTCCTCCTTCTTCCACTTGTTGCCTTAATTTGAGAATCTCATTTTCTTGTCCTTCATCTGCTTGAGGTAGTTCTTCATTCTGCTTATTTTATTTTTCAAGATGTTATTTTAGAGAGAGGATCTTAGATTCAAGACTTTCACAGTAACTGGATCTATCTTTAAGTCTCTTGATTGTTGTACCCTCTTCATTTACTTCATTTCTTAATGATGTCACTTCATCCTGCAGCTTTTGACATTGATCTTTCTTTTCCTTATACTAGTTCCTTACTTTGTTTCCTTCCTCCAACTGAGCTTTTAATCTAGTAACTTTTTCTCTGAAGGCACACTCCTTTTTGTTAAATAAATCTTTTTGATCTCTAATTTTATTTGCGAGTCTTCTAACTTCTGCCTCTATGTTTCTTTCACGATCACTTTCAATATTTTCAACATTGCTTGAACAGAGAAAAGTATCACTAGAAGACCAAAAATTTGTACCTAATACTTATTTTGCTTGTTCAGGTTCAATCTCAGCTGATTCTGAACTTGAATACTTTCTTCCACCTAATGGCCAATTGTCTCTAATGTTGTCACTGTTCCTTTGAGTTGTATTCTTCTTCTGAGGAGATTTCTTCTTTATCTTCTTTCCCATTGTTTCTACAGATCTCCTTCAAGCGATCAATCTTCTGCCAAAGGACCTGCTCTGATACCAATTGCTGGAAATAATACTGAGGGGGGGTGGGGGGTGAATCAATACTAGTCAAATCAATAAATTTTTTCATTTCATACTCATGTTTATATACGCTACTTCAATGAAGGTAACTTGCGTGTACACGCAACTGTATTTAAAGAAACCGTTGTATATCCAACAAATTTATGATTCAGTTAATTCATCATATGTTGATCTCTAATCAGTGCATCAGTTTTTCATTAACCATATAAACAATAACCATGTGAAGTGATAAAATAATAAACCATGACACATAAGCAACACACATGAACACCAATATTTAACGTGGAAACCCAATGCAGGACAAAAGCCACCTATTGTTGTCTTCTTTTAATATAAGAAAAACCTATTTACAATCTTGTACTGGTGTGAAATCATACTAATATACAGGCACCCACTGCAGAAGGCTACAATCTTCTCTCGTTCTCCACATTCTACTGGAAGGGAGCTACAACCGCCTAGCTCTTGTACTAGTTGTTATAGCTCCAAATCTCACTCTTATGGTTTGTGATGCTGCACTTATGGCCTAGGGCAACCCCTCCTTCCAGACCTGGTCCAAAAATTTAAAAAACTGTGTTTTATTCCCTATACGCGACTTTGCCCTGTGTTAAACGCATGTACACGCGGGTCTGTCATACCCAACCCGCGTGTATCTATTAAAACACTTAAAAAAATATAATTTCCTCTTTTTCGGGCGGTGATCGCGGGTTTACCTGCTGGATCACCTGTTAGTGCCCGTGGCCCAACTGTTCCCAACCAACTCCTAACTAAAAAACTACTTTGGAGAGGGTATAAAAAGACATCAAAGGGAAGGCCAAGGGGAGAGAGAAAGGAGAGCAAGATTATTATGCTGAGATTTTTCCCTTAGACCAGGTCTGAAGTCCTTGGTGCATTCTGCACTTCCCCCATTTTGCATAGGAAACCCTTGTTTCCATGTGTATTGGTGATCATTCATCCTTGACATCATCATTGAGTAAGACTTGGAAGGAGCTCTTGTTGGAGGCTGGAGGCTGGAACGAATCCGGGAGGAAGCTTGCTTGGAGCCTGCTGAAGGTGTTCAGGTGATATCTTTCCGATATATGTACTTTATTTGCCTTTATATATAAAGAAACACGTCTTTGTTCCCGAATAATCTTTCTTTATGCTTATGAGATTCTTGTGTTGAATTCTTCTGAAAGTGGTTACTTAAAGATTTTTTATAACTAACTTTATAGCATAAAGATGATTTATACATAAACTTCTATACATGTACTGTTGTGTTCTTTGATTTGTTTGTCTTGCAGGTCAAAGAAAGAAGAAGGGAACTCCAAGAAGGGTTTGCACCCTAACGGTCTTCTCGAACGTAGGACCTTAGGTATGTACCCTAAACGTTAGCATTTGCTTAAAAGTAAAATGATGGTTGTGTGTGTGTGTTTCTTTGAATAAGCAATTTTCAGTCTGGTAGAGTCTTAGCCCAAAGGACCCTAGGGGTACTTTCCCTTCAACCAGAATTGGCGACTCCGCTGGGGACAACACTCTTGTTGTTCCTAGTTTGGGTAGTCCTCAAGCCAATCAAGGCTCAGTCCCTCTGTTTGTTGGTTCTGACTGTCTGATATTTTCTTGAACTCCAAGCTTTTCCAGTTTTTCAGTTTGTGTTTTTTATTTTTCTTGAAAGACTTCATATACGCACTTTTTCTGGATTACAGAAGCGTATATACGCAAGTTGCACTAAGTAAACCCACGTATACGCAGGGTTCCTTAGTTACAGTCGCGTATACACGCATTCTGCAAATAATTGCAGGCGCGTATATCACATAATTTTCAAGATTTATAATTTTTCTTTTGCTGAATGTTTGTCTGGTGGTTTGGGTCAGTTTAAAACAGTCAATTTCCAGTGACAGTTCTCTGTTTAACAGGGGGAATCTTGCTTCGAACTCTCTCTAGTTATAAGGAGTGCTAGTCTTGTTTTTCGTTGATTGCAAGCGTCATTGATTTTTGACACACAAGATTTCTGTTTAAGAATCTTGATTGCTCTGTTTCGGCAGAGTGGGAAGATTGTCTTCAAATCTTTGTGTCCATTTTGTTTTCATGACATTTGTGTTTGCTTAACGAAATCATTTTTATGACCATTTACTCCTTTGTTTCAGGAAATTTGTGTGTTACTAGTTTCTTGAAACTTGTCTTTTGATATTTTAGACTTTCATTGCTGCTTTTGATTGTCAAAAGCGTTTTCGAACACATTTTATTTTTGTTGAGTTTTCATCATTTGAAAGGTGTCAATTCACAAAAGTGTTTGGTGGCTTGTTTATCAATCATTAGTGTCAGTATTTTTGAGAGCTTTCCTTTGAAAAAGACTTTTTGGTTTGATTGAAAGAAAATCTTTTGAAAGTTTTTGAGTTTCGCTTTCTTAAACTTGCTTCTCATTTGATTTCCTTTTTTGCGAAGTGAAAGTACTTTGTTTTTTATCTTAGAACTTGTTTTTATTGTTTGGATGAAATGATTGGTAACACATCATCTTCTATCTAAGCATTTTAGTGGCAAGACAAAATTTGGTAAAGCAGCAACTTTCCTTCTTTGTTTGCAGAGTAGTCTTAAAATCTTGCATTCACATATAGTTCTTGCATTAGCATAGCTTTGCATCCTCTTTTAGGCATGCATAGTTTTGTTAGCTTTTGTGAGTGTGGAGTTTGAAAAGAAAGAAAAAAACTTTGTTTAATTTGAAGTACATCTGAACCTCATAGAAATTGCTCTTCATCAAAACGAAAAAGTGCATGTGCATGTAGTTAGGATAGTTTCTTTTTGCGTCCTAAAAACACCACAAGTTTCACTTTCGTTACCTTTGACTTAAAGAACAGCCTAATAAAATCAAGCGCTTAATTAAAATCCACTAGAACTTTTTGTTTTAGTTATTACACCAACAAGTTTAGGATTTTAGGGCCTTGGATTAGGCGAGTGGAGAGTTAACTCTCCAAGGCCACATAAAACGTCAAACATAAGAGTCTGATTAAAGAGAGTAAATCCAATAGCGTTAGGAAGACCAGGAAAGCTCCGGATCTGGGAGTTAAGCACGAGGGTCTGTGAAGACAGGGAAGAGAGATACCCCCTCTCCTACTTGTCCGAACTTACCTCACGACTGTTCCGCCTGGCTTCTGCGACGAGTTGGTACCCATAGTTGCCTCTCCTAGGGATCTGCATAGGTGGCTGCGGAGGGGAATCCCGTGGCACCTGAGGTCGACGTTGTATCACTCTCGACGGTACTTCCGGAGGGCACCCTTGCGAAGCTTGGGGGCTTGCACCGGCGCAGGCTGTTGTTAGGAGGTCAGCGTAACTTCCTCTGATACCTTCGCTGATAGGACTGGGCCCTCATCATCCCAGACTATCTTCGGAAGGCCCTTTGACTCCACTTTCTTGTATTTTGGTGTCCGGTCCTCACCACCCGGAGCGGAAATACTTGGAAGTTGTTTGACTAGCTGTTTCTTTAGGGACTTTATAGTGAGTGCTCTTTGCTCCTTGTATATAGTTGGCTTTAGGTATTTTTGTCTAGTCACATTTGGACTTTGTGTTCTGAGTGACTGGCTTGCCACTCTACCGATCTTGAAAGGCTTTTGGTCGTTCTTTCAGAAGTTGTGGAGTTGCCTCCTCAAGGGCAAAGGTTTTGATTGCTTATCCATATTCTTTGAAGGGTTATTTCTATATTCCCGCAAGGGAAGGGTCTTTGGATCAGTTAGATATGGCCAATATTCCTGTGGAAACCAACCAAGGTGCCCTCCCAAAAGGGGATCCTTGTGCTTTTCCTTTCTTTGGAAACGTTGGTACTCCCTTGATGGCCACTTTGAATATTCCTGGGTTGAATGTTGGACTACCCGTTTGGCTGTGGTCCACTCCAAATATTCCAAATGCTCTTGAAGCTTCTCAGATGAATGCTTTATTTCAGGGGCATCATATGGGTGCTAATTGTTCATCTTCTTTCAAAGAGAAATCTAGGATTCCTTCTTCTTCTCATTCTTGTAATAAGAAATCTAAAAAGAGGAGAAAGAGGAAGTCAAAGAAGAAAAATAATTCTATCCCTTCATCTTCAACCTCTGCGAGTCATGTTGGAGATGAGTCTTCAGCCGCTGCAAGTCATGCCGGGGGCACAAGTCTAGTCACTGCAAGTCATACTAGCACCTCATCTTCAACCTCTGCCAGTCATGTTGGAGATGAGTCTTCAGCCGCTGCAAGTCATGCTGGAGGCATGAGTCTAGTCACTGCGAGTCATACTAGCAAAGAGTCACCGACCTCTGCAAGTCATGTACAGGACTCTCCGCAAATCACTGCTAGTCATGTTGGCGGAATGGAGGTTGATAAGAACCCTGGACGTAGAAGTTTTAAACCTAAGTTCCCTTGCAAGATATGCAAGGGAGACCATCTTACTCATTTATGCCCTGGTATTCCAGAGGTTCAAAGGATATGGTCCGAGTCTGAAAGTACTTCTACTCCTAGACCTGATATGGTTTCTCATCAATCCCATCAACCATCGGTTGAAAATGTGGTAGAGTCAGTGCAATCGCTGGCCGATTACACTCCTACTTTTGGGGGGTGAAGTGCCTAACAAAAGAGTCTGTTTGATCTCTAGTACAGAGTCTTCTAGTATAGGGGGCATTCCGGTTTCTTCGAATGTTCCCCCTCCAAGTTCTAAGAGTGTTTCCTTTGATTGGGATAGTCTTGTTGAGCCTCGTCTTCCTTCCGCTGTACCTTTTCAAATAAAGGTCAGAGTTAATTCCACAAATGTCTATCGATGTATGGTGGATGAAGGATCCTCTACAAGTATTATATCCTCTTTGACTTGGAAAGCTTTGGGTTCCCCAAAGTTGTTGACAGCTCAGAGTCAGTTGTTAGCCTATGATAGAAGGCCTGGTGAATCTATGGGTGTTCTTCCTCAATTGCCTATCACTTTAGGTGGGAAGACTGTCTTAATCGATATGATGGTGGTTGATAGCCCTTTAGACTTTAATATGCTACTTGGGCGTGATTATATCTATGCTATGAATGCTGTGGTGTCTTCACTCTTTCGAGTAATGTGCTTTCCTCATAACGGGAATATTGTCACTATTGATCAGCTTGCATCTGATAATCATCACCCTAATTCGACTTTACTGCAGAATGCCCCTTGGTTTGTTCCAAGTGTTCAAGTAGACTCTACCCCGCCACGGGTGAATTATGTGGCATTGAATCCTCAATGTTCGATTGCCTCTAAGAAGGATCCTTTGACTTATTATTCTCCTTCTTGGGACTTGGTCCCGGCAGTTGACCGAGAGATTCTTTCTATAGGGACATGGGACCCTTTAATTCCATCTTTTGATCCTTGTAGTTCTCATGATTTCTCAGATCTTGTTTTGCCTTCACAGGAGGAACTCTTTGAAGCCATGAGTTATGACTACCAAAGGAGTCCTTGGTTTGAGCCCTGCAAGGGGTTTATTCCGAAGAGCTATTATACGTAAGCCGAAAGGTTGCGTGGTTCCCTGTACCATATTGTATATATGAGAACTTGGAAGATTTCTCCTTTGGAAGTTTATGGCTGGTCCGTTCTGACAGGTATTGGTTCTCAAAACTGGCATATAGGTTAGGTTTTTCCACCTGCATTGTGCATTTATCAGTTTCCTTTCCCATTTTTGCCTTAGGATCGACCCCACCAAGTTATGGTGCGGAACCTTCTCATTGCTTAGAAGTATCATGACTTGTGTGGTAGAGCCTACCTTATCATGGGTGCCCTAGTTAGTACCTTTTTTGTCTCTTGGCACTCATGCTGATTTTTCATCCCTAGGCTTGGGAGTCCTCTTTAGTCCCGCCATGACTTATGCGTTGAAGACTCATTCTTCTTTGCTTCTTCGCTTCGTTCTGGCCTTATACCCTAGAGGCTCCTATGTGTGTTGAGTTGTACTTCTGCATTGCATGTTGACCATTTGCACCTTTTGGCCTATAGCCGGCTTCACTTGGACTCGTGTTTAAGCCCACTTTTGACCATGACGTCTGCAAAAAATCAACCTTGCATACCCCTGACCTCTGCAGCTTGACATACCCAGATCCGTGGAAGGGACATACCTCTGAGTGTCACTGACCAGTTTTTCACCTCCCTGCATTGAGCATAGGAACGTTCCTTTCCCAGGAACTAGATCATCTGTTTCACCGACACTCATTCTTTCCACTGTACCATAGCATTCTTTTATTCTTTTTCCGGCTTATCAGAAAAAGACAAAAAAATTAAATATTCCAAAAAGAGCGGGAACAGGGACATTATTTCCATTTATTGTTGGCAGCTAGAGTCAGTCGTGTCGCCCTTGAACAAAGCACTCAAAACAAAGTCTCCTCCGCATGGGTGGGATTTAGTTTGACTTAGGTAAGCCATAACCTTGTTATCGAGTCAGTTCTCCCCCGATTGGTTATCTCTTCCAATCATATGGAGGGTTCGTTCGTGCCTCCTGCATGACGAACTTATAACAGATTCATTATATGCTGCCACATAGTCACATTGAGTCGTGCTTTTGTTCAAGGGAAGTTAGCCTAAGTCGGCCTTTCTGCGGTGTCTCTTGACTCATTTTTCAGTCGGCCATCCCTGGTTGTCATTGTCATGTTTATCATCACATCAGTTATATTGGTCCTTCACTCGTGCCGGTTTGAGAAGGTCCCCATTGACTTCTTGCTGGCGGGTCTTGTCCTTATCGACGACGACACATTGCTCTGAGGGCAGACCTAGAGACCGCACCCTAGCCCTATTTTCATTATTGATAGGTCACCTTGTGCTCAGCATCGATCAGTATCATGGGTCTTTGACTGAGTGGTTTCCCTTGTGTTCGACATCAGCATACATTATCACACATTGGGATTCGTGCAGTACCTTGGTTTCCATTTGACCCTATTGGTGGATACCTCGCCTCTGTGTCAGCTTTCATTATTGGTTGGTTCAGAGGGTTTCTGCCGTGCGCTAGCCACATCTTGTGTACGCCGAAAACGTACTTCGGTTGGGTTACTACATCTTTTTCGTCCGATTCCTTCCACATTATTGGCCTACGGGTTACACTCGCGCTAGATTGATGGAGGATGCCTTAATGCCTTCCTTCTAGCGGATCTTTCCCTATCGACTCTGACTCATTGCTCTGGGGCAAAGATCTAGAGTCCATTTGGCAGTACCTTGGGGTTTGCAGTCATTAGTGGCAGATTCCTCGCTATCGACAGTGGGAAACCATCATTGTCTCCTGATTGATAGATTCTTACAGGTGTTCGACTTCAGCTCATCTATTCACACTTGTTAGATTGTACTGGGTACCTTGACGCTCATTATCATTATCGGTGAGTAGTCTCGCGTTTGTTAACGGTATACATCAATGACCGGTAATCAAACGATTTCTCACATGGTCGACTTCAGATCATTTATTCCCATGGTGTAGAAATGTACCACGGCGGTCGGTGAAGACCTCAGGTTGTATCAGCATTCATTGGTTCACTTGATAGTTGCTCCTGTTGCTGCTAGTTGATACCACTCCACCTTATATGTTGCAGTCAGTCATGGCGACATTCTATATGTTGGCACCTGAGTTTGCAGTGTAGTACCATCCTATTCCATCATGTTCAGTTGGTACCTTATGGGATCAGTCTTTGATTTCAGTGATCCGTTGCATCTTTCAGCATCATTGACAGTTTTATATGTGATATTCAGACATGTACTTACTCATTATGATCAGATGACCCATTATGTATTTTACAGTCATTTATACTTGTATACTTAGTGGATCCGCTTGTACTTGATATGCGGACATGCTTTACTTTTCCTGAGCATGGGTATGCCCGCCTCAGACAGTGTTTCTTTCTGATCTCCTTTCGGTGGCTTGGCAGGCTGAATTCTGGTGAAGTCCTCCAAGGTTTTTCGGCAGAGTTCCTTTCCTTGTACTTACTTAATGTATTTCGGCCATCATGTTCCCCTTCTGACCTCATACATTAGGGGGCATCTGTTATAGCTCCAAATCTCACTCTTATGGTTTGTGATGCTGCACTTATGGCCTAGGGCAACCCCTCCTTCCAGACCTGGTCCAAAAATTTAAAAAACAGTGTTTTATTCCCTATACGCGACTTTGCCCTGTGTTAAACGCGTGTACACGCGGGTCTGTCATACCCAACCCGCGTGTATCTATTAAAACACTTAAAAAAATATAATTTCCTCTTTTTCGGGCGGTGATCGCGGGTTTACCTGCTGGATCACCTGTTAGTGCCCGTGGCCCAACTGTTCCCAACCAACTCCTAACTAAAAAACTACTTTGGAGAGGGTATAAAAAGACATCAAAGGGAAGGCCAAGGGGAGAGAGAAAGGAGAGCAAGATTATTATGCTGAGATTTTTCCCTTAGACCAGGTCTGAAGTCCTTGGTGCATTCTGCACTTCCCCCATTTTGCATAGGAAACCCTTGTTTCCATGTGTATTGGTGATCATTCATCCTTGACATCATCATTGAGTAAGACTTGGAAGGATCTCTTGTTGGAGGCTGGAGGCTGGAACGAATCCGGGAGGAAGCTTGCTTGGAGCCTGCTGAAGGTGTTCAGGTGATATCTTTCCGATATATGTACTTTATTTGCCTTTATATATAAAGAAACACGTCTTTGTTCCCGAATAATCTTTCTTTATGCTTATGAGATTCTTGTGTTGAATTCTTATGAAAGTGGTTACTTAAATATTTTTTATAACTAACTTTATAGCATAAAGATGATTTATACATAAACTTCTATACATGTACTGTTGTGTTCTTTGATTTGTTTGTCTTGCAGGTCAAAGAAAGAAGAAGGGAACTCCAAGAAGGGTTTGCACCCTAACGGTCTTCTCGAACGTAGGACCTTAGGTATGTACCCTAAACGTTAGCATTTGCTTAAAAGTAAAATGATGGCTGTGTGTGTGTGTTTCTTTGAATAAGCAATTTTCAGTCTGGTAGAGTCTTAGCCCAAAGGACCCTAGGGGTACTTTCCCTTCAACCACTAGTTGATCCATTTACTAGTACGTAGCCACTGGCCTACAGAAGGCTCCAACCTGCACTCATTTTCCAGCTGCTACTGGAAGGGAGCTCTAACCCCTAGCTCTTGTGCTAGCTGATCCATTTACTATTACATAGGCGCTAGCCTACAGAAGTCTACGACCTTCTCTCTTCCTCCAGAGACCACGTTTCATAAATTTTCAAACTAGATACTCCTGGAACGCAACACCACAATCTGAAGGCCTCATTTCATCCAATTTTCATACTGGACCCATCAACAACATTGAAGCTCAAAATAAATCACCACTGTAATACAGCCAATCACTAAAAACCCATCATCACTGAAGCAAATCACAATCAGTCAATCTAAATATTCAAAACACTATCACCAAAACATAGTCGCCAGAACACAGAGCAAAACCTAGAAATCTACAATAACAACTAGAACCAACTGCAACTTCAAACATCATATTTTATAATGTATATGCTACTTTAATGTGTTGAACCAGTATGTATACATGCTTTTAACAAAGCAAACTAGCGTATAGATCTGCAAATACTAACTTAAAATTGCACAGCTATTCGAGACTTCAGTCATACCTAGATCATAACATTTATAGAATGAATCATGCGTTAGTATTCAAATATAGACTATCCATGATCAAACCACATAATGATAATTCATTTCAAGTCTTATGATCCCGATCCATCATCCATCATCAACCACTTAGGTACATCCTTAGTTCAGATCAAGCAAAGCATCAGAAACTATAGTGTCCTATTTTTTTCCTAGTATAGTTTTGTTACTTCTATCAAGGGTGATTTTTGATTAGTTATATATATGATAGGTTGATCACTTGAGTTCAAGAATAATGTTTTATATACATAATTATATTTCCTTTTATGTTTATGTATGGCAGATTGATCACTGGATTGGGGAGCAATGTTTTATATAGTTATATTTCCTCTTATTTGTGGCATCATTGATTATCTGTAATATGATGGTTTTGGTTAATTAAATGTTATACATATGTTTTTCTATTTGTATCTTATTTATGAAGCAGGTGTATGACATGGATGGTGATCCAAGATTGAGACACATATACCCATGGATGCTCATGGTTATGCGAAATAGATGGTTAATTATGATTTATGGATGATACATGATTTGTGTGATTATATAAGTCTAATATTGTACTAAGGAGGATGTGGTAGGCTACTTGGTCATTTTCCAACAAGGATGTTCAATTATGAATGACTATGGAAGAAATTTCTTCAAAATCAAAATGACTGTGGAAGTCATGCACCATTCTCAGTAAAATGTGATTAAGTTAATTTCATTATGAAATTCATTTGATTCCTTTGATCTACGAGATTGTAATGTGTTCAGGTCTTTGAACAAGGCCTTACCAGTGAACCATCAGATGGGTAAAAGCTCACAATCAATACCATAAGGAGAAACACAAAGTTTCAAAGCACAGTAGATGAGAGGGCATGGAGTCCTAAATCCAAGAAATATAAAGACGTGGAGTCTTGTTATTTAGGGCATGGAGTCATGAATATTTAAAAATATCAAGTTGTGGAATCTTGGCTCTTTGGAGTAGGTCAGGGTGCGGGGTCCTCAATCTATTAAGGCACGGAGATGCAGAAAATAGGGGTGAAGAATCCCTATTCTCCAGAATAAAAATACCACTCATGGATAAATTTCCTTAAATAAAATTTCATTCTCACAATTCTGGAATGAATTTCTAAAAATAGAAAGTCATGTTCGACATCTCAAGCACAACTGTCCAAAAATAGTAAATCACCTTACATAAATTGGTAATCAAGAGGAGTTGAAGAAAAATGACTTAACTTATCATTAATCAATCCTAATAGTTCAATCTTGATTGAATCCTCAATATTATTAATATTATTATTATGTTCTAGGAGACTATGATATTATTATTAAAAAGGAATTACAAGTCAATTTACTTCCTCAATCAATTCACACATCTCCTTCATGACTTTCATGGCCCTATGTAACTCTCTCTCACTCTCTCTCTTTTAAATAATTAATTTTACTCTATTTTATGCACTCATCAAAGAATGGCATATTCCTTTTCACTCATTAAAAATGTGTCATAAAATATTCCTCGTATGCTCTATTTAATGCATATGTTACACTCTCCTTAACTAAGGCATGCATACCTCTCCTTAATGGCATAAGTTACACTCCTCTAATGTAATCCAATGCATGCACATTACTCCTCTTTTATGGCAAGAATTTGTTTCTCCTCCTATATATGAGTCTCATGTATTCTCACTTGGGGGGATTATGAGGCCATGAGTGGAAGAGACTTGAGGAAAATAGTGAGAGGGAGAGATATGGACAGTAGTCAACTGATTCCATAGTAAATATGAAATTCTCATTAAAATCCTAAGATCTCTAGCTATTGAGGTTGGCCATGAGTGGTATTGAGAGGAAGTGAAAATTTTCTTCTTTAGTTTGCCTTGCAAATCTCTCTACTTTTGTCCTTTGGTACTCCTTGTGAGCTTTTGCAGCTTAGGGGTTCTAGGGGGAGAAGTTCTTCTTGGATATGGTTGGGAGGAAAACCGAGTTGTTGGGAATGGGTTGGTAAGGATATTGGAGCCAGAGCATACTCTCATTGGAGTTGGAGCATACTTCCACTTTTTTGAGTTGTATAAATTCACTGTCAAGTATGTTGACAACATTATATTGTGTTTATTTTTGTAGTTCATCATATGGTTTTTTCTTATTTGGTTGTTGACTAAAACTTAGATGTATATCAAATGCTTCACACTAAATGTTGAAGGAATTTTGCAATAACTGCATTTTATTTTATGTAAGTTTTTTTTGTAAATTTTCATTGTAAGTTGATTTACATCATGTCTTTATGGATGAAGCATTCATGCTGCCATGGGTTTTATGAAAACATGTTAATAGGATAAATTTGGTTTTTCCTTCTCTTTTTACATTTGTAGATAAGTTTGCATAGTATATGTTTGACAAAAAGGATAAATGATATAGTAGGATTTTGTTTTTGGTTGTGGTTTTAAATAATCATGTTTCTGGGTGTTTTTGTTTTGATTCATTTTAACTTCAGGGGGTATTTGTAACTTTAGGGCCATGTCGCCCCAACCTTGATTTCAAAAAATAGAGTTTCAAAATATGGTTTTGTAATATGCTATATTTTACAGATTTACTGTCGCTGCCTGGTGGTTTGTCTTGTCATTTTATTTTTTAGTGTGATTTACCTGGTAATCTCTTTTTATGAAACAAGTCTATTATATAAACTTGTAATTCTTATTTTAAAGTCCCAATGGTTAATACATTGATAGTTTAAATAACTTGCGACTACTTGTTTCATAGTTTAATAGCTAGCAGCTTGTTTTGTGGCTGCTAACCGTTGTTCAAAATTCTCCAATGGTTGTAGCTACATTGCTGCGAGCTATTTGTAAAATTTCTTAAGTGTTTATAGTCATTATGTGCCTAAATTTTTGTATATGCAGCAATCAAGATAGATGACAGTTCTACTTATGTATTAGGTTCACTTATTGGCATTACTGACAATGAAAAAGAAGTTATGTAATCTTAGATTCATGTTAGTTAAATGTGGTGAAATCACCTTAAGGGTTATGGTTGTAATTGTTTGACAAAATGCCTCAATGGATGTATGTTTCATGCTTGCAAACTATTTGACATAATGCTTCAATGGTTGTAGCTAATTACATCTATGAATTGTCTATAAATATGACTAAGTGAATTTAGGATTTTCAACTAAGGTGTTTCTGGAAATATCTCAAAGAATAAGCATGATGATTCTGTTGAATTAGAAATCCAAGGAAGGCAAATTGGGTAGGTGAATTGTTGTAATTGTTAGCTCACATATGAATTCATAATAATTGGAAACCACTCCTTTATAAGTTGAATTATCTTGTTTTACTTCACTTTGTTTCTCCAAAGAATTCGAAGGCATATTATCTAGAACAAAATCAAATTAGTCACTCTTAAACATTTTTAATTGCAGTAGAATGAACAATTAGCTTATTGGAAATTGTTGTTTGTAAAGATTGATATTATTTATCCCACTAAATACTCTAACATTTAAATGTGATTTTAAGACTCATCGTTATAAGTTTTGGATCTTGAGGAACCATGACCCTGTAGCCTTAATGAGAAGTTTAATATTAACATGGGTTAGTTAGTTAGTAGAAATTAGTATGTAGTGTAAATAATACCAATAAAACTAAAAATAAATATATAGATATATGACCTTGCATTAACTTTTATGTCTTAAAAACTTAAACTTAAAGCGCATTTTGAGGCAGCCTTAGTATAATACTGATGGTTGGTAAGGTTGGACCTTACATATGGTATCAAAGCCAAGTTAAAACTGTAGGACCTAGGGCTTGAGTTCTAATATTTATTTACTCACCTAAATTTTTCCTTGGTCACGTTAAGTAATCATGGAGAGAACTTCAAGGAGGAGGAAGGAAGTCCCATCTCCACCTCCCCAAGATAAAGAATCTGAGCAAATATCCATCAGGGAAGTAAGGGATATGATGTTATCTTTCCAAAAGATGACTGAAGTCTTGATTAGTAGGGTTGGGGGAAATCCTTCACTATCTGGTTCTTCATCTCAAATAGAGAGACAAGAAATACCATTTGATGGAGATATACATAGAGAATTGGAAAAAGTTAAGCTTCCTATCTTTAAGGGTACCATAAAAGGGAGGTAGCAGAACATTCATATTACCAAGGCAAAGTTGGATATGAATGTTCATAGGGGAGGTAGGATGATTCAGAATCCATTTACTAGTACGTAGCCACCGGCCTACAGAAGGCTCCAACCTGCACTCATTTTCCAGCTGCTACTGGAAGGGAGCTCCAACCCCTAGCTCTTGTACTAGTTGATCCATTTACTAGTACATAGGTGCCAGCCTACAAAAGGCTACAACCTTCTCTCTTCCTCCAGAGACCACGTTTCATAAATTTTCAAACTGGATACTCCCGGAATGCAACACCACAATCTAAAGGCCTCATTTCATCCAATTTTCATACTGGACCCATCAACAACATTGAAGCTCAAAATCAATCACCACTGTAATACAACCAATCACTAAAAACCCATCATCACTGAAGCAAATCACAATCAGTCAATCTAAATATTCAGAACACTGTCACCAGAACACAGAGCAAAACCTAGAACTCTACAATCACAACTAGAACCAACTGCAACTTCAAACATCATATTTTATAATGTATATGCTACTTTGATGTGCCAAACCAGTATGTATACACACTTTTAACAAAGCGAACTAGCGTATAGATCTGCAAATACTAACTTAAAACTGCATAGCTATTCGAGACTTCATTCATACCTAGATCATAACATTTATAGAATGAATCATGCGTTAGTATTCAAATATAGACTATCCATGATCAAAAAACATAATGATAATTCATTTCAAGTCTTATGATCCCGATCCATCATCCATCATCAACCACTTAGGTACATCCTTAGTTCAGATCAAGCAAAGCATCAGAAACTGTAGTGTCCTATTTTTTTCCTAGTATAGTTTTGTTACTCCTATCAAGGGTGATTTTTGATGAGTTATATATATGAAAGGTTGATCACTTGATTCAAGAATGATGTTTTATATACATAATTATATTTCCTTTTATGTTTATATAAGGCAGATTGATCACTGGATTGGGGAACAATGTTTTATATAGTTATATTTCCTCTTATTTGTGGCATCATTGATTATCTGTAATAGATGGTTTTGGTTAAGTAAATGTTATACATATGTTTTTCTATTTGTATCTAATTTATGAAGTAGGTGTATGACATGGATGGTGATCCAAGATTGATACACATATACCCATGGATGCTCATGGTTATGCGAAATAGATGGTTAATTATGATTTATGGATGATACATGATTTGTGTGATTATATAAGTCTAATATTGTACTAAGGAGGATGTGGTAGGGTACTTGGTCATTTTCCAACAAGGATGTTCAATTATGAATGATTGTGGAAGAACTTTCTCCAAAATCAAAATGACTGTGGAAGTCATGCACAATTCTCAGTAAAATGTGATTAAGTTAATTTCATTATGAAATTCATTTGATTCCTTTAATCTACAAGATTGTAATGTGTTCAAGTCTTTGAACAAGGCCTTACCAGTGAACCATCAGATGGGTAAAAGCTCACAATCAATACCATAAGGAGAAACACAAAGTTTCCAAGCACAGTAGATGAGAGGGCATGGAGTCCTAAATCCAAGAAATATAAAGACGTGGAGTCTTGTTATTTAGGGCATGGAGTCATGAATATTTAAAAATATCAAGTTGTGAAATCTTGGCTCTTTGGAGTAGATTAGGGTGCGGGGTCCTCAATCTACTAAGGCACGGAGATGCAGAAAATAGGGGTGCAGAATCCCTATTTTCCAGAATAAAAATACCACTCATGGATGAATTTCCTTAAATAAAATTTCATTCTCACAATTCTGGAATGAATTTCTAAAAATAGAAAGTCATGTCCGACATCTCAAGCACAACTGTCCAAAAATAGAAAATCACCTTACATAAATTGGTAATCAAGAGGAGTTGAAGAAAAATGACTTAACTTATCATTAATCAATCCTAATAGTTCAATCCTGATTGAATCCTCAATATTATTAATATTATTATGTTCTATGAGACTATGATATTATTATTAAAAAGGAATTACAAGTCAATTTACTTCCTCAATCAATTCACACATCTCCTTCATGACTTTCATGGCCCTATGTAACTCTCTCTCACTCTCTCTCTTTTAAATAATTAATTTTACTCTATTTTATGCACTCATCAAAGAATGGCATATTCCTTTTCACTCATTAAAAATGTGTCATAAAATTTTCCTCGTATGCTCTATTTAATGCATATGTTACACTCTCCTTAACTAAGGCATGCATACCTCTCCTTAATGGCATAAGTTACACTCCTCTAATGGAATCCAATGCATGAACATTACTCCTCTTTTATGACAAGAATTTGTTTCTCCTCCTATATGTGAGTCTCATGTATTCACACTTGGGGGGATTATGAGGCCAAGAGTGGAAGAGACTTGAGGAAAATAGTGAGAGGGAGAGATATGGACAGTAGTCAATTGATTCCATAGTAAATATGAAATTCTTATTAAAATCCTAAGATCTCTAGCTATTGAGGTTGGCCATGAGTGGTATTGAGAGGAAGTGAAAATTTTCTTCTTTAGTTTGCCCTGCAAATCTCTCTACTTTTGTCTTTTGGTACTGCTTGTGAGCTTTTGCAGCTTAGGGGTTCTAGGGGGAGAAGTTCTTCCTGGATATGGTTGGGAGGAAAACCGAGTGGTTGGGAATGGGTTGGTAAGGATATTGGAGTCAGAGCATACTCTCATTGGAGTTGGAGCATACTTCCACCTTTTTGAGTTGTATAAATTCACTGTCAAGTATGTTGACAACATTATATTGTGTTTATTTTTGTAGTTCATCACATGGTTTTTTCTTATTTGGTTGTTGACTAAAACTTAGATGTATATCAAATGCTTCACACTAAATGTTGAAGGAATTTTGCAATAACTACATTTTATTTTATGTAAGTTTTTTTTGTACATTTTCATTGCAAGTTGATTTACATCATGTCTTTATGGATGAAGCATTCATGCTGCCATGGGTTTTATGAAAACATGTTAATAGGATAAATTTGGTTTTTCCTTCTCTTTTTACATTTGTAGATAAGTTTGCACAGTATATGTTTGACAAAAAGGATAAATGAGATAGTAGGAATTTGTTTTTGGTTGTGGTTTTAAATAATCATGTTTCTGGGTGTTTTTGTTTTGATTCATTTTAACTTCAGGGGGTATTTGTAACTTTAGGGCCATGTCGCCCCAACCTTGATTTCAAAAAATAGAGTTTCAAAATCTGGTTTTGTAATATGCTATATTTTACAGATTTACTGCTGCTGCCTGGTGGTTTGTCTTGTCATTTTATTTTTTTCGTGTGATTTACCTGGTAATCTCTTTTTATGAAACAAGTCTATTGTATAAACTTGTAATTCTTATTTTAAAGTCCCAATGGTTAATACATTGATAGTTTAAATAACTTGTGACTGCTTGTTTCATAGTTTAATAGCTAGCAGCTTGTTTTGCGGCTGCTAACCGTTGTTCAAAATTCTCCAATGGTTGTAGCTACATTGTTGCGAGCTATTTGTAAAATTTCTTAAGTGTTTATAGTCATTATGTGCCTAAATTTTTGTATATTCAGCAATCAAGATAGATGACAGTTCTACTTATGTATTAGGTTCACTTATTGGCATTACTGACAATGAAAAAGAAGTTATGTAATCTTAGATTCATGTTAGTTAATTGTGGTGAAATCACCTTAAGGGTTATGGTTGTAATTGTTTGACAAAATGCCTCGATGGATGTATGTTTCATGCTTGCAAACTATTTGACATAATGCTTCAATGGTTGTAGCTAATTACATCTATGAATTGTCGATAAATATGACTAAGTGAATTTAGGATTTTCAACTAAGGTGTTTCTGGAAATATCTCAAAGAATAAGCATGATGATTCTGTTGAATTAGAAATCCAAGGAAGGCAAATTGGGTAGGTGAATTGTTGTAATTGTTAGCTCACATATGAATTCATAATAATTGGAAACCACTCCTTTATAAGTTGAATTATCTTGTTTTACTTCACTTTGTTTCTCCAAAGAATTCGAAGGCATATTATCTAGAACAAAATCAAATTAGTCACTCTTAAACACTTTTAATTGCAGTAGAATGAACAATTAGCTTATTGGAAATTGTTGTTTGTAAAGATTGATATTATTTATCCCACTAAATACTCTATCATTTAAATGTGATTTTAAGACTCATCGTTATAAGTTTTGGATCTTGAGGAACCATGACCCTGTAGCCTTAATGAGAAGTTTAATATTACCATGGGTTAGTTAGTTAGTAAAAATTAGTATGTAGTGTAAATAATACCAATAAAACTAACAATAAATATATAGATATATGACCTTGCATTAACTTTTATGTCTTAAAAACTTAAACTTAAAGCGCATTTTGAGTCAGCCTTAGTATAATACTGATGGTTTGTAAGGCCGGACCTTACATATGGTGTCAAAGCCAAGTTAAAACTCTAGGACCTAGGGCTTGCCTTCTAATATTTATTTACTCACCTAATTTTTTCCTTGGTCACGTTAAGTAATCATGGAGAGAACATCAAGGAGGAGGAAGGAAGTTCCATCTCCACCAACCCAAGATAAAGTATCTCAGCAAATATCCATCAGGGAAGTAAGGGATATGATGTTATCTTTCCAAAAGATGACTGAAGTCTTGATTAGTAGGGTTGGGGGAAATCCTTCACTATCTAGTTCTTCATCTCAAATAGAGAGACAAGAAATACCATCTGATGGAGATATACATAGAGAATTGGAAAAAGTTAAGCTTCCTATCTTTAAGGGTACCACAAAAGGGGAGGTAGCAGAACATTCATATTACCAAGGCAAAGTTGGATATGAATGTTCATAGGGGAAGTAATGATTGACATGACGTGATTCATTTCACTAGTTCCAATCCCACTTCTTCAGCTCTCCGAGCATCACACGATGCAATGAGTGCTAAGTGAACTATTCAAAAATCATGAGAAATTAGTCAGTTACGACTACCTCTGATGGAAATGGTCATACATGAATGACTTAATTAACCCAGTTGAATCCCAAAATGATATATAATATAATGCACTGCGTAAACCCCCTAATACTTAAATTCAAAAAGAGTGAAGGGATCTCTACTTGAATGGTTCATGAAGCACAGTACTTTCTAAGGTTTTGTAAATGTGGTAGCAAGCTAAGTGGGCTTGATTGTGAGGAAAACTCCACAGTTAAACGCGCTTGAGCCAGAGGAGATCTAGGATGGGTGACCTCCTAGGAAGTCCTGGTTACCGGGTGCAAGCCCCAGAAGTGATGATTGACACTATGTGATTCATTTCACTAGTTTCAATCCCACTTCTTCAACCAATGTGAGCATCACTCGATTCAATGAGTGCTAAGTGAATTATTCAAAAATCATGAGAAATTAGTCAGTTATGACTACCTCTCATGGAAATGGCCATACATGAATGACTTACTTAATGCAGTTGAATCCCAAAATGATATTTAATATAATGCACTACGTAAACTCCCTAAGACTTAAACATGGATACTAAATATGGAGCAATATTTTGATATACATGATGTGCAACACACAAAATAGGTAAGCATTGTATCTTTATATTTAGAATCCAATCAGCTTGTATGTTATTGATGGGTTTGTTATCATAAACCACTTGTCACTTGGTGAATTTTTTAGAGGAAATGATAGCACATTATGAGGATATAAAGAGAAACACCTTCTTTAGCCAATTGATAAATCTCAAACAAAAGTGTTCAATGTTGGAGCATATTGAAGACTTCCAAAAATTAAATATCAGGGTAACTAATATTGCAAAGGAACATAGGATTGATGCCTTCATAGGATTTTCAAGGATAACATCCAAAATGGGGTTCGCCTTTGGGAACCTGACTCATTGGATAAGGCATTCAAGGTCGAAAGAAAAGTTGAAAGAAAAATTATGGAAACAAGGAATTCTACCACTCACAACTATAAAGATGGAAGCGTTGTTGCTCCGAGCCATCCACAACCTACAAGTTTGACACCACAATAATTGAAGGAAAAGGAGAAAAATGGATTTGTTATAGTTGTGATAGAAAATACACTGAAGTTCAGAAATATGTTGAGAAGAAATTATTTTACATAGATTGTGAAGAGGAGGAAGAAAAGGAACAAGAAGAAACAAGAGAAGAGGATCTACACCAAGAACCAACCCTAGAGAAAAAAATGAATACGACCATATATTATAATAGATTGGAGGGAATTACCTCTCATCAAACTCTCAAGATAGAAGGATATATCAGGAATAAAAAGGTATGGTGTTAATTGATTCAAGTAGTACCAAAAATTTTATTCATTGTAAGATATCCAAGGAATTGAATTACTTTCTATATCCAGCACCAGAGTTTCAAATAATGGTTTCAAATGAAGGAATTATAAATTGTTATGGAAAGTGTAATAATATCAAGCTAAGCATGGGGGAATATGTATAGAATATTTTGAAGCTTTCCATTCCAATGGTTGGTGCTGATGTTGTATTACGAGTCCAATGGTTACAATCTTTTGGAATGATAGATTTTAGATTTTAAGAAATATTTTTGAAATGTTCTTGGGAAGGAAAATAAATTGAATTAATGGGTATCACAAGGAAGCCAGGGAATATAATTAGCTCTAACGGCATGACAAAACTTTTGAAGAAAGAACAATGGGATGTAATTACACAATTATGCTCACTAGAGATTCAAACACCAAAATCATCTATTTCTCCAAAACTCCAAAAAATATGGAAAATCATTCCAAGGAATTTGAGACTCCCAAAGGCCTCCCACCTATTTTTGATTATCATCATTTTATTCACTTGATTCCAGGGAGTGTTCCTCCAAACATTAGACCTTATAGATATTCGTATTCTCTAAAGAGTGAAATTGAATATATGGTCGCAAAAATGCTAGAGTCCAGTACAATTCAACCTATGGAAAATTTTTGTCTCTGCTCCAGTAATATTGATGCACAAGAAGGATGGATCATGATGTATGTGTCTAGATTATAGGGAGATCAACAGGGTCACTATTAAAGATAAATTTCCCATTCCTGTGATTGATGAATTGTAGGATGAATTACATGGATAAATTTACTTCACCAAGCTAGATCATCATTCAAGATATCATCAAATTAGCATGAAGGATGAGGACATTTCAAAAATAGCATTCATAACTCATAAAAGACATTATGAATTTTTGGTCATGCCTTTTGGCCTTACTAATGCACCTTCCACATTTCAAGGTTTGATGAGTTCCATTTTCAAACCCACCCTTAGATAAATTGTGTTAGTATTTTTTTATGATATACTACTCTATAGTAAGTCTTGGAAGGATTATGTTCAACATGTTTACAAGGTGCTCAAACTATTGGAGGAGAAACAATTATATGCAAAAACCTAAAAATGTTTCTTTGGAGTACAGGATGTGGAATATTTGGGTCATATTGTATCTCATGAGGGTGTTAAGGTAGACCCTACCAAAATTAAATCCATTAAGGAATGGAAAATCCCAACAACCCTAAAGAATCTTCAAGGATATCATGGGTTGATAGGGTATTATTGCAAGTTTCTTAATAATTATGGGAGAATAGGAGCACCTCTAACAAAATTAGTAGATAAAGATACATTTTCTTGGACTCCATAAGAAGCTAAGGACTTTGAACATCTTAAAGGGGCAATGTGACAAGCACCATTCTTAGCTACACTAGACTTAACAAAAACATTTATTGTGGAATGTGATCCCTTGGGAAATGGAATTGGCGTTGTTTTAATGCAAGAAAGAAGACCCGTTTCTTTTGGAAGTTGCCTTATCAAGGGCAAGTATTTACAAAAACCTATTTATGAGAAGGAAATGTTAGAAATACTACATGCGCTAAAGAAATGGCGACCTTGCCTAATGGGAAAACACTTCAAGGTAAAAACAGATCATGATAGTCTTAAAACGTTTTGGATAAAATATTATCTTCAGAAGAGCAGCAAAAATGGGTCACAACGATGTTGAGTTATGACTTTGAAATCATCTACAAAAAAGGGAAGCAAAATGTTGTTGCAGATGCACTCTCAAGAAATGATGAGGATGTGGAAGCATTTCTCTCTACCATTTCTATTATCTAACCTAATTGGATAACTGAAGCAAGGAATGAATAAAAGAATGACGAAGATGTAGAAATTTCTGCACAGATCTAGCTCTGATACCATGAAGAATTTCCTACAAATTCTCTGCAAATCTACCTCTTAGATCTATGTAGAAAATCTGACTGTAGATTAACTCGATAATGCAATATACCAAAGAAAATTACTTTAATCTACTTCTACTATCAAACTTGTGGAAGCTTAAAGATTGAGTTGAATTAGATCTAAACATATATAATCAGAAGAAGAATCAATACACATGAAACATAGAAAATACTCAGGGGAAAGCCTTAGCTAAAAACCCCACTATCTGTATTATCATACAAAGTGGAAATATATCATAATTACACAAATCCTTAGCTCTCACACCTAGCCATATCTCAATACAATCCTCCTGGATGCTCATAGGCAAACAAGGCTTCTCACAAATCTTCTCCTCTGCCCTCCAAGCTCCTATTTTCTTAGGTAGTTTCTCCTGGGTGATCCTCCTGTTACCAAGTGGAAGACTGATCACTCACACTAATCTCACACCCTGTAAAACTACGCAATCCTCAAGGAACCTTACCTTGACTGCATGGATGAGTTTCCTTTATAGGAAAACACATGAAACCGATAGTAACCTGTCCTTGAAATTTAGCTCAACTGGGTATTTCTTAGAGTAGACATGCATGAGTTAATGATGAGAGACTCTTCAGCTATCTAGAGTACACTAGTTGAGTGCATGCATGCATCAACTCATTGATAACTCACAATTAGTTCCTCAAATAGTTTAGAACTAGTTTAACTGGACTTAACTCAGTAAACTGAGCATGACTTCAGAAAGACTTCTAACTTGAATTTCTCCTCAAAATGAATTAATTAATTATTTTTCAAGGAGCTGGTGAGACTAGATTCGAATTTTAATTCACAATTTCAATTCAAGGACAAATTAAAATTGGAATATTCTGGATTCTATTTTCATCATTTCTTGTTGCTATTTTCAACACTCCTTCTCAACAAGAAAGGAATTCAACCTGATCTCGATCCTAAACCTCTGGAATGTTTTGCATGCAACACTTCTCTTTAGTGTTGTTGCTCCAGGAACTCCAGAAACAAAAAATAAAAACATCCAACCTGAATCAATATGATGCATATGTCATCAAAGTCTCTGTCTGTTATTGCCTCTGTCAACTGAAAACTTTGTGCCTTTTCTTACTCAGCCTTTCTACATTGTTGTCAATCCTTCTCTGAGCTCTTCAGTATCTGACTGCTCTAGCCTCTGTCACTTTGATCTCTGACTGCATCAATCCCATTGATTCCTCCCACTACTCTGTACTTTGGGATCCCGTAGCAATGTACAATCCATGAGATAAAACCTCTCAATGGACCCTGCACAATTTCAGCCTTCTTGGGACTATCACTTCACATTTCCCCACCTCACACCTAGAGGTATGGCTGCATGTGATCCCTCTGCCCACTTCTCCAATTGTGGCTCCTCCACAATTGTCCAAGACTTCTTCTGGGACTGCATGTTGAGAGGTAATTTACTCTCCCTATCAACCACCAACTTTCTAACATTTTCCTTGCTCCTCAAGGCTTTGCATGCATTTTCAACCTCAAAAGCATACAGGTTCTTAACTAATGAACTGATCAGTTTCACCTGTCTTGTGGTGATGTGTCTAAGGAACGCCTTTCCTTTATTGAAGACAACATTATAGCCTTTGTCCTCCAACATTGCGACCGATACCATGTTCTTCTTCATTCCAGGCACATACTTCACATCTGTCAAGGTGATAGGAGCTCCATGCTCCCTGTGAAAAGCAACTGTGCCCACTCTTGAAACACTAAACTTTTCGTCGTCACCCATCTCTATGTGAATCTTGAGGTCTTTCTCCTCCAAGGTATTAAATAAACTTTTATCATCAGTCACGTGGAATGAGGCTCCACTGTCAAGATACCAACCCCAACCCATCATCGATGACACCATGCATTCGATGAGCGTGAAGTCCATTTCGAACTGAGAGGATAATGCCTCACCTTTCGATCCTTCCCAGGATCCCTTCTTAGACTTCTTCGATGGGAAATTAGTCGCATAATGTCCCATCTCAATTTTATTTTTTTTACTGTATGATATGAATTCGATTTGCACCTGTAACCTCGAACTTGAAACTTCGAATTATCTTCTTCGTATACTATTCATAGCTCCGATAAACTAGGCTCCGATACCATGTAGAAATTTCTACATAGATCTAGCTCTGATACCATGTAGAATCTCCTGCAAATTATCTACAAATCTACCTCTGAGATCTATGTAGAAAATTTAACTGTAGATTAACTCAATAATGAAATATACCAAAGAAAAATACTATAATCTACTTCTACTATCAAACTTGTGGAAGCTTAAAGATCGATCTGAATTAGAGCTGAACACATATAATCAAAAGCAGAATCAATACACATGAAACATAGAAAATACTGAAGGGAAAGCCTCAGCTAAAAACCCCACTATCTGTATTATCATGCAAGGTGGAAATACATCAAAATTACACAAATCCTTAGCTCTCACAGCTAGCCAGCTCTCAATACAATCCTCCTGGATGCTCATAGGCAAACAAGGCTTCTCACAAACCTTCTCCTCTGCCCTCCAAGCTCCTATTTCCTTGCGTAGTTTCTACTGGGTGATCCTCCTATTACCAAGTGGAACATTGATCACTCACACTGATCTCACACCTTGTAAAACTGCACAATCCTCAAGGAACCTTACTTTGACTGCATGGATGAATTTCCCTTATAGGAAAACACGTGCAATTAATAGTAACTTGTCCTTGCCATTTAGCTCAACTAGGTCTTTCTCATAATAGACATGCATGAGTTAATGATGTAAGAATCTTCAGTTATCTGGATTACACTAGTTGAGTGCATGTATGCATCAACTGATTGATAACTCACAATTAGTTCCTCAAATAGTTTAGAACTAATTTAACTGGACTTAACTTAGTAAACTAAGCTAACTAATTACAACTCAAATATAACTCACTCTTATCTCCTTAATTAAGGGATAATCTTCTTAATTTAAGGGATAATTGTTGCATGAATTCATAAAGACTTCTAAAATGAATTTCTCCAACTAATAAACTCAAGATTAATTAATTAATTATTTTTCAAGCAACTGGTGAGACTAAATTTGAATTTTAATTCACAATTTTAATTTAAGGACAAATTAAAATTGGAATATTATGGATTCTCTTTTTATCATTTCTTGTTGCTATTTTCAATAGAAGAGGTGTGGACACTCGTTCAAAAGTTGCAGAAAGATCCCAGTATATCTGATATATTTATCTAGAAAAATGATTCATTATGGTACAAAGATTGCTTATATCTCTGTAAGAACTCCAAACTCAAACAAAATTTTCCTTTGAAATTGCACATCTCCCCTTTAGGAGGGCACTTAGGATTTTTAAAAACCTACCAAAGGGTCAAGAATGGTTTTTTTTTGTGATGTACTTAAAGCATATATTTAGAAGTTTCTTGAAGAATGTTTGGTTTACCATCAAAATAAAGTTGATACGATTAAGACCCCGGGTTTGTTATAACCTTTATCCATTCCAATTCAGCGTTGGGAGGAGGTCTCAATGGATTTTATCATTGGTTTACCCAATTCTGAAGGAAAGAGTGTCATCATGTTGGTAATTGATAGAATTACCAAGCATGCACACTTTTGTTCATTATCTCAACCTTTTAAATCTAGTATAGTTGCTACTGCATTTATGGAAAAAATTCAAAAGCTACATGGAAACACAAAGATTATTATAAGTGACACAGATCCCATTTTCACTAGAAACTTTTGGACAGAATTATTTTCTTTTCTTGGTACTCAATTAGATCATATTTCCTATTATCATCCTCAATATCGTGTGAAAACTGAGATAGTGAACAATTGTTTGGAAGGATATATTCGTTCCCCTATATTGGATAAGCCAACACAATGGGTAAAGTGGTTACCTCTAGCTAAATGCTGGTATAAAACTTCCTTCCATACTTCAACAAAAATGACCCCATTTATGGCACTTTATGGATATCATCCACCATCCATCACATAAGCTTCAAGAGAAAATTCCAAGGTTCAAGAAGTGGAAGATCGCATAGATCATCCACAACAAGTTCTCCAACTCTTAAAGGATAACCCCACTCCGGCATAAAATCAAATGAAATAGCAGGCGAATCATCATTGCAACGAAAGAAGTTTTGATGTTGGTGACTAGCTATTTTTAAGGCCACATCCATACAAACAATTGTCCCTCAACCAAGCTAAGAAGGATAATAAATTATCATCGAAGTATTATGCTCCTTACAAAGTATTACAAAATATTGGTACTCTGGCATACAAATTGGAGTTGCTTGCATCTTTCTGAGTACACCCAGTTTTCCATGTTTCATGCTTAAAGAAGGTCATAGGTGACAAGATCCCAGTTCAAACAGTATTTCCAAAACTTGATGAAGAAGGAAAAATCATATTGGAGCCTGAAGCAGTGACAAAAACAAGAACCTGACAACTACAGAATCAATAAATTTCATAGTACCTCATTAAGTGGAATAACTTACGTGTTGAAGGTTCCACATGGGAGGATGAGAATTTTATACATAAGCATCCAAAACTACTTAAACATTGACGATAACAGTTTTTTGAAGGAGAGGGATATGTTAGGTCCCAATATTAGTAATGTATCCCCCTTATTTTTATTGTTGTGCCCATGTAGTCCCCATATTGTTATTGTTGTTCCCTATAGAAGCCCCTACTGTTATTAGTGTGCCCTTACATTATTACTGTTATGTAGGCTCTCATTATATTGTGATCCCTTATACTCCTATATTTACAAAAGAGATCTTGTCATTTTTATCATCCAAGAATTCTTTATTTATGTGATGTAAAGGAGGTTTCCCCCTCGAAGAGATTATTTTTTCAATTCATTGCTCTATGTTTTATTTTATTTTGTGGGTTTGTTGCATAACACGATATATTGTGAGGTTTCCAATGTTATTTCTTCTCTGATACCATATATAAATTATTAGAAATTTGCTACTACTAATGAATTCGAACTAAAAACAAGAGAATACAAATTTCCTTTATAATTTTGTGGAATGGAAATCACAATTTAGAAATTCGTGCAATGACATGCAACCATAAAACCATAAGAACAAAATGATTATACAGGGGCACCCATCTAGGGAAAACCCCTCCACTACTTTTCATTAATCAGATGATAATGAGAAACTATTACAATGTCTTACTTCAATCTTCAAGCACACCCTGCATTGTAAAATTGTTCTCATGCTCACTCTCCTACTTTGGCCAACACTTAGCCAATTCAAGGCCCCAACTACCTCCTATTTTCTTGTGCAATTCAGAAGAAATTGAGCTCCTAAATAATAGGGCAATTCCCTAGTTCCTTGTGAAAATCCCAAGGAATTGATCACCTGGATCAATGCCAAGCAAGTACACTCAACTAGTATAAAATTGATAATTACAATGTGCCTTTTTCCTCCACTTGAGCTAGGCAATTCGATTTCCATGCATGTCTGGGTTATATTTAGCTAATTGACTAGTTTAACAAAGAGATCACTCAATTACCAACAATTATAGTACTCAACTAACCTTCAACTGACTCAACTAATGACTTGAGCTAGGTTAACTAAGTTCACTAAAAATAACTTAACTAGATTGCTTAATTTTAGCATCACTACATGCACAACTATACTCCAAGATTATAAATTGAATTTACTGAGTTAACTAGTAGACAAGGACATGTCACTCTAGCTAACTACTATCCAAGTCATCATGTTGATGTGGAAAATTGAATTACACAATTTGACTAAGGCAAAAGTCAAATTGATCCTTTCTTGTTAAAATTTCTAACACGAGGTGTGACCTAATAGGCTCTAGGCCTTCAGGCAATGTGGTTGAGAAATGAGGTTTAGGCTAATGTGACTAGGGGAACCTCAATTCAGTATGGCATGGGTTGGGGAAGGCCCATCGGGCTTGTAGCTTTCGAGCCCTTAAAGTAACGAAGCTTGATAGCAAAATAAGGGAACAAACGATCCAAATATGACATGATGAGGATTGGTGGATCCCAGGTTGGACATCGATCCTTAGTATTCATGTTGCCCAGAATGGGTAAGTGTTTCAACGCGTAGAGAAGCCAATACGCCATGCTGAGGGCACCCTGTAGGCTTACATGTTGTAGGTGTGGTAGTGTCATGTGTGCTAGGTGGAGGTTACATGAGAGTCACATGTTGTTGTAGAGATGACGTGCCCCTTCTTAATGGGCCAACCTTTGAACGAGCATAACTTTCAATTTGAGACTCTTATTAAGGTAAATTTTATATCACTAGAGAGCTCTTTGAAAGTTAAACATAATGGTGGTATTAGTTTTAATATTTAAGTACTTTCATTAAATGACATTGTGTAACCCCATATCCATAACAAACCTTGGAGGTTAGGTTAAATGAGATAACCCTCCCATAGCTTGGGATGTTCAAAGGGGTGTGAGGTGGTCACAATAATGATCCAATATTGATAACCTAGTGAGATAATGCTTTGCATATGCTATGTTGCACTAAATTATGGGTCAAGGTGGAAATGGGTGTTTGAGAATGAGTAATACTTTTTAAATGGGAGGATGTTGGATAATGTTGCTAGGTTTCCACCTAGAAGGATGAAGCCATCTTAATTGGTCACACTTGACATTTTGTCAGAACCTATAACCAACCTTGTAAAATTTACCAATGTCAAAGTAATTGACATACTAAAATAAAGTAAGTTCAACTTGCAATTTTTTAAGGAAATATAAACGGGCCTACCTATTATTATAGGAGGTTCATCAAAAATCCATGAACCACCTATTCATCTCGATGACTTTAAAAGGTTGGTAGGTGATCTAATCCATATAAATACATTTTTTTATTACTATAGAGCGTGTTCTAATTTTGAGGTTCATAAACAACATCATCAAATCTTGTTTGAAATGTGTAAATATTTTACACAATCTATCTAAACATGCCCTATATTATTGACGCATCATAGCCTTATAATTAAAAATATGTGATAACTAACTTTAGACATTAACCATGAAAAAACTAATAATATCCAATGATGTAGCAAGTGAATAACAAGATATCTCTATGGTGTTTCATAAATATTTTAAACACATATCTCAATGAGTTAATCCCTACATCAATTTTAATGTTTACATTTCATGATTCTGACTTAAGCTTTAATTTATCTTTATTGGTGAGAGTGACTTTGGATTTTTTTAGATAGAAGTCCGTGTATGTATATATATATATATATATATATATATATATATATATATATATATATATATAAAACTTAAATATTAAAAAATACAAAAGAAACAAAATTTAACAAACCTCCTTCAATGACACAAGGGGTCAACTTGTCACTTAAACACTGTTATAATGGCCTCTTATCAGTCAATAGCGTGCAGAACAAGTTTGCCTTTTAAGTAACAACGGAATTGGCCATGTACTGTTTTTCAATTAAAAACAGAGGAGCGTGTACATGCCTAGAAATGCATGCATGTTGTTGGAAACCCTAAATCGACATCCTTTTACTGGATTTGGCAAGCCCACGACAAACCTTTGTGGGGGCTAATGTTCAAACTATATGATCACACTATGTTGTTGAAAACCCTAAGTTTAAATCTTTTTACTTGATATGGATGCCAGGTTTGTTGTAAGATATTTACATATTTCACGTTGTTTATGAACCCATAAATTACTTTCGCAGCATCTAGCACGTCCTTCTAATAAACTTGTCAGGATATATTTACTTTTACAGATTGTGTCAACATTTACCTTCCTCTTCCTTTACATGTACAGAATAAAAGTCAGCTAACGATCTAGCGCCACTGCCAACGACAACAACCGTATACAATGAAAAGAGAGCGCCCTGTCCCGACATCCGCAAAGAAAGGAGAGTTTTACCTCAATTTCTTTCAATCTTTTAAACAATAATAATATATCATATAAAGCAGATTGATTCTTTCTAAAGCCTCTATCTCTAGTCATCGATGAAATCCCTGCATTCCTATCTTCGTGGAATGGCGCTTTTTCCAGTCCTGTTTTTCTCGCGGTCACAGAATCGGCTTTGACTACTACTTTACAGTTGAATATCGTACATCTGGTTCCACACAAATATCAACTGTGCATGAAAGAAAATCACGGTCAAATTTTCCACTCAAATTCCAGGCATCCAGCATCTCGTGATGGCAGAAAGGGAGCGCTTTAGAAATCTTTCAGTTTGATTGTTTATGCTTTAGAATTTTTTTAGTTTGATTGGCTCTGGATTCATTCCAATTTCCCACCTCGTCCTTACAGAGAATTTGTTGTAGATGTGGCTGGGTATTGCTACGATGGATATCGAGTAGCATCCAAATGTCTTTCCTGCTGTCATTGCAAGTTCGCTAGGAGATGCACTGCAATATTCTATACAGTGTTTTTGTTTTTAACCAACGGGATTCGCATCGAAAATATGAAATATAAACATAATAAGCCATAGAAATTTCACAGGGTGCTGTGTCTGTCTCCATGGAAACAATGTGGGGATCGTACTCCCTGCCACCGCCCACTTTTACTCACTAAATCTATCTCAAAGAAGTGGCATATCTATTGGAAAGGTGGTTAGAATTTCATAAGTGTGGCAAATCATTAAATGACAATTTTTTTATTTATGAGATTTATTACATCTAAATGTTACAAAAAAAAATTGAAAACAAGTCTAGTATGCAGCTTAGTACATGTAGTCTTTTGGCAAACCAAAAAAAGTTATTATAACCCAGAATACTATGATATTTGGAAAAAAAATATTTTATAAATAAGAAAAGTAATATTATTATTTTTTAAACTTAGTGGTCTCATAAAGATATTAGACGTTTCATAGAAAACATTAAAATTGTTTGTATTTTGTTAGTTATTTGTTATTTAAAGGTTATCCTAGTTGCCAATTCTGCTAGTTCACACATACAGTCATGTTTAATAAAATTAAATTTGATTGATGGAATTTTTAAAAAGGTAAATGAATAGTTTGATTTGCTTTAAAATTTTATTTATATATTTGATTATTTTTTTAATAAATCCAATCATAATTCATTCTGATTTTTTATGGGCTTAAAAATTAATATGGGTGTATATGGGATATCTATAATAATAAACAAATAAACAAAGTTTAGTTGAATTAGTTAATGTTTTTGCCATTTTTATTTTTTTCTCTAGATCAACCAACTTACTATGTGATTGAGCACTTAATAATGCAATTGATCTTTATTATATTAATACTTTTTGAAAACATCATAAAAGATGTGTTCATATGTAATAATAAATTTCTATATGATTACTAATTATATAATTCATATAACTCTATTTATTTTGATGATAAAAATATGATAGAATTTATTTTTTTAATTAGATTTTGATATATAGTAATGATTAATTATGAAAAAAATAATTTTTAATATTATTTTAAATAATTAATTTTTATGAAACTATTTTTTCATATTAACATAAAAATAATTAATTATAAAATTAAAACATATTGTTAGATAAAATTTAAAATGAAAAAATATTAACTTTTAAATACTTAATTTACTAAAAAAAAAAGAAAAATGTATTTACTTATATCTTTGTTTAAATAAATACATATAAGTTTAACCAAATGTATAAGTTTAATGAAAAAGGTAAAACGAAAAAGTTAATATTGAGTACCTTAAAAACTAAATTAAATAAATTTGATTATTGAAATGGTAACTTTTATATACTCAACAATCTAAGTGTACCTTAAAAATAAATCCTTTGACAACTTTATAAAGATATTCCCTTCAAAAATGTTTATTGGTGTATTATACAAATAAAACTAACACAACCATGTTAATAAATGTGGTTCACTTATTAATAATATTAATAATTAATGTTATTATAAATAAAATTAATATAAATATAAGAACTATATTAATAATGATTAATATTATATTATTACTATTATAATAATAATAATAAATAAATAAATAAAGATAATAATAACAATTATATTAATAATCATTTAATAACTAATAATGAAGTAATTATGAAATAAATATTTAATAAAAATCAAACAACAATTTAAATGGTTGATACGAAATTCAACTGTAAACACTTAACGAGAACACAGATATTAGACACTAGTTTCTTCCAAAATACACCGAAACCGATGACAAAAGTTGCATCAATTCAAATTAGTAGGATAATGATATCACATTCACACATTCCAACCCATCCCTTCTTGCACTCCCTTGCATTTTTACATAACGTTGAAAAGAAAAAGGTAGTGAAACCCACAAATAATCTATTGATTTCACTCTCGATTTAGCTGTAAATGTCAAACCCTACCTCTCTCTGTCTCTAATATCTACAATGGCTTGTTGCAAGGGAATAATATTAAACCCAAGGGGTAAAATTATAAACCCAAGGTATAAAAACCCTAAGATAAATATTATAAACCATAAGATAAACATGGTTGACCATGATTTACCATCATTGATTTTCATACTGAGATGATGTTTGTCACAATGTGATGTTGGACCATGGTTGACCATGGTTAATTTTCGTATTGAGACAATATTTGACACATTGCGACATTGGACCATCGTTGACCATGGATGACCACGATTGTAGACCCAAGGGATTTATATTATAAACTGACGCGAATAATAAACCCAATGGATTAATTCTAAAATCCAAACGTATTATAAGCCTAAGGGAATAAGATTAAATGCAAGAGATTAGTATTATAAATGCAAGGTATATAAACCCTGAAGGGATTGATATTATAAATCCAAGGGATTAATACTAAAAACCCAAGGATTAAAAACCCAATGGGTTGATAATATAAACCCAAGGGAATAATATTAAACCCAAGGGATTAATATTATAAACCCAAGGTATATAAACCGTTAGAATAAATATTTTAAACCAAAAGAATTATAAACCCAAGGGATTAATATTATAAAGTCAAGGAATATGAACCCTAAGATAAATATTATAAACCCTAAGATAAATATTTGTCACAATGCGACATTGGAATATGGTTGACCATGATGGATTTTCATATTGAGACAACGTTTGTCACAATGTGACATTGGAAAATGGCTATCCATCATTAACCATGGTTGATCTCCATATTGAGACAATCTTTGTCACAATGCGACATTAGACCATGGTTGACCATGGATGACCATGGTTGTGACAATGTGACATTGGACAAAGAAACAGTCTTTGTCACAATGTAACAATGGTTGACCATGGTTGACTATGATTTAACCCAAAGGTATTATAAACCCAAGGGAATAATAATAAACCCAGGGGATTAATATTATAAATGCAAGGTATATAAACCCTAAAGGGATTGATATTATAAACCCAAAGAATAATAAACCCAAGGGATTATAAACCGAATGGATTATATACTGAAGGGAATAATATTAAACACAAGGGATAAATATTATAAATCCAAGGAATATAAACCATAAGATAAATATTTGTCACACTACGACGTCCGAATATGGTTGACCATGATTGATTTTTGTATTGAGACAACTTTTGTCACAATGCAATGTTGGACAATGGCTGACCATTGTTGGCCATGGTTAATCTCCATATTGAGGCAATCTTTGTAACGATGCAACATTGAACCATGGATGACCATCGTTGTAACAATGTAAAATTTGACCAAGGGATAGTCTTTGACCATGGTTGACCTTCGTTATTGACCATGGTTGAGACAACCTGTGTCACAGTACGACATTGGAACATGGTTGATTTTCATATTGAGACAATCCTTGTCACAATGTGGCATTGGTTGATTTTCATATTGGGAAAATATTTATCACAATGTGTCATTAGACCATTGTTGACCATGATTATAAACCCAATGGATTTATATTAAACTCAAATATTAATATTATAAACCCTATAAATAATATTACTCCATAGGAATATGAAGCTTTAGATTAATAAATCCAATAGATTATAAAGTTAAGGGATTAATATTAAACCCAAGGGATAAATATTATAAACCAAAGGTATTAAAACCTCAAGATAAATATTATAAACCCTAAATAAACATGGTTGACCGAGTTTACCATCATTGATTTTCATACTGAGACGATCTTTGTCACAATGTTACATTTGACCATGGTTGACAATGGTTTATTTTCATACTGAGACAATATATGGCACATTGTAACATTGGACCATCATTGACCATGGATTATCATGATTATAAACCCATGAGATTTATATTAAACCCTAGGAATAATATTGTAAACCATATGAATAATATTATACCCTAGGATTATGAACTCTTAGATTAATAAACCCAAAGGATTGATAGTATAAACACAATAAATTAATTCTAAAACTCTTGCGTTTATAATATCAATCTCTTGGATTTATTAATTTTGAGTGGTGACATTGAATAAATTGCAATGCAATGTAACATTGCGACAATGAGTATTAGATAAATTCTCACGTTGCAACAATGTTTTTTATAATGCAACATTGGATTAATTTTTCCACAACCACATTCCACTAAAAAAATTATACTCAAATCCCTTTCAAATTATTTTGTTATAAATCTGAGATACATCATGAATACTAACATTTAGGAAATGCAAGGAATTAAATTGTTTATAAATTATTATTTTAAATTTAAATGGTTTATAAATTATTATTTTGTAGTATTTTTTAATGGAAAAAATTCGAAATGCAATACAAACTCTTAAAAACAAATGAATAATAAATAGTTATTTTTTCAAAAATAAATTCACATAAAATAAAATGAAACAAAATAAATATTTGTAAATTCATAAATTCATTTACTATAATCTAATTTGAATAAATCAAGTTTTTTAAAAATATAACATGTGAAACATTAGTGATGGAATTTTAAATCTACAAGGCAATGGAAGGAATTAAATTGTTTATAAATTATTATTTTAAATTTAAATAGTTTATAAACTATTTTTTAATAGTTTTTTTTAATGAAAAAAAATTAAAAATATAGTGCAAAATTAAAAAAAAAAAAATGAATAGATAATGAATTTTTCAAAAATAAATTCATATAAAATAGAATGAAACGAAATAAGAATTTTTAAATTCGTAAATTCATTTACTATAATATCATATGAATATATTAAATTTTAAAAATGTGAAACATTATTGATGGAATTTTAAATCTACAAATTTGCAATTTTTTAATGTATGATATATTTCAAAAAATGATTAAAAAAAAAGACCAACCCAACTTTACATTTTTACTTCATCTAGTTTACTTATAATCCATTTACAATATAATGCATTTCAAAATTTAAAAATAAAAATACATTTCAAAACATCAACCATAATTTCTAAATTTCATAATTTATTAATCATGGAGAAACTTATCATGGAACTTATTAATATAGACAATGTACTTCATAAGTAAAATATTTAAATGCTATACTAAGTAAAATATTTCAATTTCAACTAATATGTACAATGAAAAGAAATAAATTTTCATGGTTAATTTTTTTTTAAGAATTTCAAGTAATATTATTATTTTATATTTGGGCTATATTTTTCTGTCAATTTTATCTTTGAGATGCAAACATTTTTTTTCAAATTTTGCATTTAAAAAAGAATTACACAAGAAGAAATTATATGACTCTAAACACTTCTTAGATTTGTGATTAAAATAGATCAATATTGATCTTTAAAGACAAAGCAAATAAGATCAACTTGCAATTTGAAAATTTCTTATTGAATGATTGCTAATTGATTTTGGAGCACAAATTCATTCATGCTACTTTACCTAATTCTACACTGAAAACCTAGGACAACCCAAATTCATAACTGAGCTAGTTTTATACATTTGTATTTGAAAAGTAAAGAAATTTTGCATAGAGCACTCCTTCAAATCATTAACATCTAAACCACACTTGGTTCCTAAATTTATAGCAGATATATAATTGATCTCATGGATATTTGTGGCATAAGCTGGTAAAACCTTGTACTCCTCATTTTTGTGGCGACACATATTCCTCTCGAGAATCAAGGGCCTATATGTTGGCCTCATTATCCAATATCAAATGCCCAAACTTCTCATAGAGGTTGTCCACGTTAAATTTTACACTATGAGACACTTGTCGAAGCATACAAACATATGAATGTTTAGATAATGGTAAAGCAAATAGGGAAGTAACTTGTTGCCATGATTATAGGAAAGTACCTTGTTATATATGGTATGGAATACTTTGTTATTAATCAAAGAAGATGTATCATTCAAAACTTTTGGCCCACATTCGTCGAGCATGAGCAGAAGATTGGAGTACACAATTTGATTTTGAACACGTTGAGGGAGATCTTAACACTGGAATGGATGAAATTTATTTCCACCATAGTGAAGATGTAGGAAATTACCTTGTTATATATTTTATTATATATAAATCAATGTTATAAATAATAATGAGGAACTTTTCATGGAGGAACTTATTAGAATTTGAATAAGCTCAAATCCCTAGGAAATTGGTGGGTAGGGAGCCATGTCAGAACAAATCTAATTTTTAAAATTCTTTAAAAGTAATGGACCGTTTTTCTAAATAAAATTTTCTTATATATATATATAGATATATATATATATATATATATATATATATATATATATATATATAATATATATATATATATATATATATATATATATATATATATATATATATATATAGATATATATATATATATGAATGTTATAAATAATAATGATGAAATTATCATAAAGGAACTTATTAGAATTGGAATAACCTCAAATCCCTAGGAATTTGGTAGGCACAAAGTCACTTGGAATGAATCTAATTTTTTAAATTTATTAAAAGTCAATGCAAAGTAACAAACTTTGTAATACACTACAATTGTTGATAAGCATTAAGACTAAGCATACGCTGAGCATATTCCCTTGAGAGTTAATCTAGGCCCTCAACTAAAAAAATATCAACAAACCTCCTTCCATATAAAGTTCATATATATACGCCTCGTTGAATAAAATAAATTACACCACCATAAAAATCAACCATGGTAAACCATGTTTAGGGTTTATAATATTCATTACTTATTATTATTTAATTATTTATTATTATTTAATTTATTTATTATTATTTAATGAATATTACTTATAAATTAACGAAAGTGCTAAGAGAAGCGGAAGAAAAAAACGTGCAGCTAGGGTTTCTGAGAGTTTCAGTGCTTGCTCCTAATGGAGGATCACAGAGGAGGGAGCTCCACCCCCTCCTACAAGGAGGTCATATCCAGCAGAGGCAAGTCCCCCCTAAGTAATGTCAGAGGTTTGGTGGAAGAGGAAAAAAATAATAATGAAAAGGGGACAGATGGGGTCAAGCCCAAGGAAAATGTAAGCACTAAAGACAAGGAGGAAGAAGACAAAAGCCAGAGAACAAGGGAAAATAAACAAAAGGGACCATGCAGACCCAAAATAGAGGCTACTCCTAGAGTAGCGTTAAATGATCTTACACTGCAGGCACACAAGGAAAATATGGGGACTTATGCTATAATCTGCAAATTCATGGGACTATGGCCCACGAAACAGGCTTTACAGATATGGATCAAGTACCACTGGAAACCCAAAGGAAGCATCGATCTGCATCTTGGGTCAAATGGATTCTTCACTCTGGTGTTAACAAGCATCGAAGACAAAGACAGAATATTCAAAGGAGGACCCTACTTTAATGCAGCAGCTAGCCTCTATATGCAGCCTTGGGTGATAAACTTTGTTCCAGAGCGAGAGACTTTCACTTCGGTACATGTCTGGGTAAGGCTCTATTCTCTACCTCTTGACTACTGGCAAACTGAATCACTTGTTGCCATTGGCAATAAACTAGGTCTTTTTGTCAAAGATTCAGAAGCCACAAGAAGAGGCAAATGCACTTCCTATGTAAGAATCTGTGTAGAAATGGATCTATCAGGAGCCCTTCCGAATGAAGTCATCATAGAATTTTTTGATGAGGAATGGGTGCAAACAGTGGACTATGAGCATATCCCGTTCAGATGTCATAAATGCCACAAACATGGGCACCTAATCAGAGATTTCCCTCTTAGCAGAGCAGACAATAGGAGCAAACAAAATGCAATGAAGGACACATAAAGCTTTCAAAAAGTGGCAAGTAGAGGAAAAGGAGGAAAAAAAGGACCAAAGCATCTTCGTAATGAGGGTCAAAAGGCCAGTCAAAATAGGTATCAAGCACTGGAAGAGAATGAAGAAATAACAAATGAAGACCAATCTATGGAGGATGGTCCTAATGAAAAGGAAAAGGAAGAAAACTGCAACCCAACAGAAGAGATTGGTAATAAGAAAGAAATTATGATGAGTGAAATAAAACTAGAGATGGATCAAGAAATGATCGAGAGTGAAACAGATCTCGAGGACCATGAATTTCAAGAAATTCTAGATAAGGAACACCTAGATCTAGAAGGGTTCTTGATGTAGGAAACCACGGGAGGGATAGATTCACTACCCCAAGAAGATTGCAACAGAATTCAACAATTGTTTTTATGGAAAACTTAGGAAAGGGGGGTAGATAAAGGAAAAACCATTGACAAGTAGGAGTACAGAGGTGTGAAAACAATTAAATCAACTCCAGGATTAGCTACCAGAAATGCAGGAAAGAAAAGGGGTAGGAAAAGCAAAAGGACCTCTTGATGGAGTGTGGAAAGCTAATGATAGACTCAGGTAAGATGAAAGACCTAACCAGTTACTCCTTTACAAATCTTGAATTATGAAGTTTACATCCTGGAATATTAGAGATCTAGGTAGTAAAAGAAAACAAAGAACACTAAGTTATAGAATGAAACAAGAAATGCCAGATATGGTCTTCATCCAGGAAACTAAATGTTCCATTCAAAAATAAAACAAATTCATAGCAAATGGCTCAATAGATTTGAGTTTCTAGAGGTTAAAGCTGAAAGCATAGCAGGGAGCATTCTAACTCTTTGGAATCCCTAGAAAATTAGCATAATAGATGCTGAAGCATCCAGAAATTACTTATCAGTGGTCATGCAACCAGTGGGGGTTTCGGAAACCTTCCTGGTCAGAAATGTTTATGGTCCTAAAAAAATAGATGACAAACTCAAATTGTTAGAATCCCTAATAGATCTCAAGAATAAATAGGCTGGGATACCTTGGACAATTGGAGGTGATTTCAATACGATCAAGACTCTATCGGAAAAAAAGGAGGAACCAGAGCGCTAACCAAAGACTCTTTAGTATTCCAATCATTCATAGATGATATGAAATTGGTTGATTCAGAATTGAGCAATGGCTTTTTAACATGGAACAACAAAAGAGGAGGTGAGGCACAAGTGGCCTCTAAATTAGATAGGTTCATGATTTCAAAGGAGCTGATGATTATAGATAAAGAAATAACAGCAAGAATCCTTCCCTTCAGAAGGTCCGATCATTGGCCGATTCAATTGGAAATGAAGGGTATGGTTTCTCCCATAAATAGGCCCTTCATATTCAAGAATATCTGGCTCTAACACCCGTATTTCATCAGTAACATTGAAAAATGGTGGTCTGAAGACTTGTAATTACAAGGATCACAAATGTACCTCCTTTAAAAAAGACTAAAGCATGTCAAGGTCAGGCTCAAAGAATGGAACAAGAAGGATTTTGGAAACATTTTTGTGAACAAAAAATCATTGGAAATCAAAATTCAGGAACTCAATGAGGCATTGATCCAAGATGGCTTTGACAAATTCAAAAGTGATCAGGCTCACAAACATCATCAAGAATTGGAAAATTTATGCAAACAAGAGGAAGTATTTTGGAGGCAAAAGTCTAGAGTTCAATGGCTCAAGGAAGGAGAGCGGAATACAAGATTTTTCCATAGATCCACCATAGCTAATAGAGCACACAACATAGTCTCTACAATAAAGAACAAGAATGGGGAGCTTTAGAACACCCATAAGAATATTGAAGCAGTGCTTGTTAAGAATTTCCGAAACATCACTCGAGAAAACAATCCAGACAGGGAACAATCCATCAAGGAAATTATAAGCCATATCCCTAAGTTGGTGTCTACAGAGGAAAATTTTAACCTTAATAGACCTGTTACTAAAGAGCAAGTAAGCGAGGTTCTCAAAGACATGCAAAATTGCAAAGCACCAAGCCTGGATGGTTTCAATGCGGATTTTTTTAAAGCTTGTTGGCATATTGTCAAACAAGATATTCGAAATGTGGTGGAGGATTCCAAGTGTAGCAAAACCATCTTAAAAGCCCTCAACACCTCCTTCATCTCCCTGATCCCCAAACAAGATTCAACTCAAATTGCAGATAAGTATAGACCCATAGCTTTATGTAATGTAGTATACAAGATAATATCCAAGGTTGTTGCTAATAGACTTAAACCTCTCCTTCCTGACTTAGTGTCAGAGGAACAGGCAGGTTATGTGGAAGGAAGACAAATTTTAAATAACATTATTCAAGCCCATGAGGTGGTTCACACGCATACTAGTAAAAAGCAAGCGAGGATGATCATGCAATTGGATATTGCCAAGCATATGACAAGGTGAATTGGATCTACATCAAAAAGGTTCTCACTGCTTTTGGTTTCGATCAACTGGGTCAAATGGGTGATGGCTATGGTGACTTCATCCAGCTTTTCAATTTTGGTGAGTGGCTCTCCCTCAGAGATTTTCATTCCTTCTAGAGGCCTCAGGCAGGGAGACCCACTCTCTCCCTTTCATTCTATTCTCATGATGGAAGGACTTGGCAGATCCATTAAGCGGGCCAAGGAAATGGGAAAAACCAAAGGTCTTCAATTATCTAAGAATGGTCAAGCTCTAACTCACCAACAATTTGTAGATGACACCATGCTGCAAGGAATCCCCACAGTCAAAGAAGCTTCAGCCTACAATCAAATCCTGAAGGAATTTTCCATGGCTACAGGTATGGAAGTCAATCTCTCTAAGTCAAAAATCTTCTTCTTAAACACTAACATTGCTATTTAGAGAAATATTTCAAGAATTCTTGGCTTCCAAAGGGATTCCCTCCCCACAAAGTATTTGGGAATCCCTCTCACAGCCAGATCTATGCACAAGAGTATCTAGGAACCAATGCTTAATAAGATGCAGGATAGAGTCAGAAATTGGACCTTCAGGGTCTTGAACTTGGCAAGCAGGTTGGTTCTGACAAAGGTGGTTTTGCAATCTATCCTGGTTTTTATGTTATTAGCTCTCCTAGCCCCCAAAGGAGTTTTAGAGCAATTCAGGAATATACAAAGAGATTTTCTCTAGGGTAAGGAAGAAAAAAAAAAGAAGTGGGCCCTGGTCTCTTGGGATAAAATCTGTAATCCCAAGAGTCATGGGGGTCTAGGCTTGGATGATCAGGAGATTCTTAGTAAAGTGCTAGGAGCCAAGCTTTGGTGGCGATGGGTTCAGGAACCTATAGCCCAGTGGGCAAGGATCTAGAAAGAAAAATATGCCAGCTCTTGGCACACTAATGATCTCATAAGGATGTCTGGAAATTTAAAAGGATCTCACATCTAGAACAGAGCCTAGGAAAATAGAAGCCTAGTTCAAAAAACAGTTTTTGGGAAACCAGAGCAGGAGATCTTGCACTCTTTTTGGAGGACAAACGGAAACGAGAACCAACACTGTTAACAGAGGATTTTTTAAGCCTCAAGCAGGAAACAGATTCCCAAGGGTTAAACAAATTTAAGGATTTCTGGGATCTTGCTCAAAACTCCGAAAAGTGGAGAAGCTGGAGAAAAATTGATTGCAGAGATGATAGCCCCATTAAAATTAAAGCAGAGGCTCTAGGGAACTTGCTTAAACAAAGAATGATTTTAGTAACAGAGGGGCAAGATCAATTGAGATGGGGCAATAACAATAAAGGAACCTTTAATCTTCAGGAAGCTAAAGGTATTCTCCTTGAGCTTGATTCCAGTGTTCTAGAAAATACCTGGTAGCACCTATGGAAGCACCAAGGTTGGGTGGAGATCAAGCTTTTCGTCTGGTTGGTTCATCATAAGAAAATTTTAACTCGGGACAACATTAGGAAAAGGGGGGTTATGGGGCCTTCTAGATGCCAGCTCTGTGAAGAGAAGGAGGAGACCATGGAGCACATTCTTAACAACTGCTCTTATACCACCTGGTTGTGGGATTCTTTCTCTACCATTTTCCAACAGACAGATAGGGACAGAAGTAGTATCACAAATACCCTAAACAAGTGGAGAGGAAACTATTCGGAGAATGAGTTCCTTAATTTGGCCTGGGCCTTCATGCCCAGCTTCATTATCTAGAATGTTTGGAAAGAAAGAAATAAAATAGTTTTTAAGAATGAAAAGGTTGTTCCTCATAGACTATTTGATCTGATCCTAAAACAACTCAGGGAGATAGTTAGTATCACAATACTCAATCTCCCTAAAAATACCCCCTCTGAGACTAAGCTGAGAATTCTCAAACAACTCGGAATGAAAGGGATTATTCCCAAAGGACTAATCAGGAAGGACATAACTACGGATACAGAGAAGGATTTCTGGCAACCACCACCAAAAGGCTATCTGAAATACAACATTGATGGGGCTTCCAAAGGAATCCCGGGAACAACTAGTTTTGGAGGAGTTTTAAGAAATGAAAAGGGCAGTATTATCTTTATCTTCCACTGTCATTTGGGAAGAGCCACAAATAATATGGCAGAATTGATGTCTCTGGAACAATGTCTAGAGTTTCTGATCCAAAACCATGGCTCAAGTGTCATTGTTGAAGCAGACTCAAAGATTACCATTAACTCTGTGAAAGAATCAATTACGATACTCGGCCAGAGAAAGTCTCTACTCACTGGAAACTAATCCAGGTCTACCAAAGAATCCACGTTCACCTCAAGGAGCTTTGAACGATTAGTTTCAACAATGTTCAACATTCTGCCAATAAACTAGTGGACCTTCTGGCCAACCAAGGAGTGAACAATGCTGATGGAGGAATGGTGAAAATGTGGTAGGAGATACCTCAAAACAGTTTAAAGGTTCTCTGTGAAGAACAAGCCATAGAAGACAGAGAAGTGTTTAGAAATCGAGCCAGGTTGACAAGCATGAATTGATTTTTCTGGCAAGAACTTATACATCTTATCAGTATGTAGTTGGTAGAAAGGCAAGCTAAAATATGTCTCATTTTATCCTGGAGTCAGTTGAACGACGTTCTCAGTTCATTGGCAGAAAAGTTGCCGGGTCCTTTCCTAAACAAGCACAATATCGAATTCCGGTTGTGTAGCAGGAATAAACAGAATGCGTGGTGAGTTTTTTTAGCATCTGGAATTTTCCCCCTTTATTCTTTTGGGCTTGAAAACCATGGCATGGACAGTTTCTGATGATCACGCGATTCATGAGCAGTTTATGGTTTTGCAGTTTCGGGAGCGATCCCATAGAGATTGTAACACGTGCCAGGTTGGTTGACTATGTAACCGCCTTCGATCACACACTATCTCTCAGTCGTGTTAGGTCATGCGATATGATTTATGGCCGTTGGATCCAGCAGCCAGGATCAACAATTCGGATCAAACATATAGTTTTTGTGGGGCCAGGTGGGCTCTATCCATTCATCGGGTTTGGCACAGTTTTTCCGTCTTTCATGGTGTGTTGATTTTGCGCGGTCGGGGGTGTCTATGGTCATATGTTCGTTTTGGGAATCGTGTTGTACCCGGAACTTCCCTAGTGGGTGGGGGCTCTTGTAGCCTTTCCATGTTTACTTCTCAAAAGTTTGGTGATCACTGTAGTAGCTTGGGGGGTCTTGGTCATTGGCAGGGATTCCTTTTTCCTGAATTCTTGTAAAGGATCGGGTTTTATGTACAATATGTAATTTTTCTTTTGAATTAATGAATTAGAAGGATCGGCGCTTGCTTCAGCAAAAAAAATAAAATATTATTTATAAATTATTTATTATTAAATAAATATTATTTAATAAAGAAATGTTTATTGTTAATAAATCATAAATAATAATTATTAGAGATACTATCAATAATAATAATAATTAATTGAGTAATAATTAATAAAAATTATTAATTATTAACTATTATTAATAATTAATTAATTATTATAACTTCTTAAATAATTATTATTATTAAGAATTACTGAATTAGTCATAATATTTGTTAATTATTAATTAATTAATAATAAGTAATAATTTAACAATAATAATTATTATTATTAATGGCTTGTGTAGTAGATACAAATGAAACCTTTAGCCTATATCAACCACATTCATTTAATTAAATGTGGTTGTGCTAGTAAAATATATCTACACTAAAGAATTATATGCAGGCATCGTATGGTTTTTTGTGTTGAGTGATAAGGCATTCCTCTTATGGAAGTTAGGTGATAAGGTATTTATCTTGCTTCCAAATGATCTTTGGGATAAAATATGTGTAAATTTGAAAATATTATCTGGGAATTCAACCATTTCAATGGGCTTCTAAATCAAGTTATTTTGTGTAAATTTAATATTCTTTAGGATTTCTCCTTCACAAAGATCAAAAGTTAATTCCACAAATGTGCTAGTTAGACTAGTAAATTAGTCTCTTGTTTACAAATCAATGCATGATAGATCAAAGTTAAAATGGATTTACATTAATTCTTAGTCCATGAGTCTATACATGAGCAAGTGCATGTGCACACTTTCTAGCTCCTTGTTAAACATGAAAAAATTACACCTCACTCACATTAAACAACACTATATATATAGTGATTGACATTGAAACAATTTTTTAAATGTCATGATCCAATCTAGGTTAAACATTTAAAACTTGATATATCTCCATAGTATTTAGATATAAAAACAATTTTGAATGAAATTTGAATAAAAAATAGTTGCTTCCAATTAATTTCTTTATATTATTAAGATAAAGTTGGTTTTCTAATATTTTATTTAAGATAGATAATAAAATATTTTTCTTTTAATAAATTTTGAGATATTATTTTATTATTAATTTCTTTTAATATTATATGTAAGCTCTATGTGAACATAAGAGTTATACATCTCTTTCATATTGACTTGTAAACTATACAGTTTGATAAAAAATAAACCAATTTATTTTAACTATAAAATAGTTTAATGTTAACATGTCCAATCAATAAATGTTGTTAATGACATTTTAATTATAAAATATTTTACTAATAACATATTAAATCAAATTTTCACAACTCATGAAATTTGATTGAAATTTCATCATAAATTTAGACATTGATATGTGCACTATGATGACATTGTGTTTTTTTTTTTTTTATTCCGAAGGTGGCAAAACCTATCAAACTCAGGTGTCAAACCAACAGTGAGGACAACCATCTCTGGCTGCTATCCGCGAATGTCGGTTTGACTCATCACTGTTATCAAGGAAAACCACGCCACCTGTAATAACCCGCTGGTGGTCCGTAAGGGAGCAGGCTTTCACTCCTGCCAGATGCCTCTGGGTCTTGGGCCGTTAACCTGTTTCCTTACGTCCGAGGAAGACGAGCTCTTAGCCAAGCAGAAGCAGTTTTACGGCATACTCCAGGCCGACTATGATGACATTGTTGTATATAATATTTTTTTTATATTTTCTATTTCTTTTATTTATTTTTATTGTTTAAATATTTTTATTTTTTGACAAATATTATTTATAACCCCATAAAATTATTCACTTCATCTATATGAACCAATAAAAAAAATAGAAATTTAAATCTATTTAAAAATTTTCAGAATCTATTTTTAAATTTCAAAATATTAAGTTTAATATTTAATTATTTCAAAACTTTAATAGACTTTATAAAATATATTTAAAAGTTTTATAACGATTTGAAACAATTGTTTTTTACTGAAGAGGTATAATAATATATAAATGTTAATATCAATTAATTATTAGATTAAATCTGATTAGGTGAAAGCGTCATCCGTTATATAAGTTTAAAGTTGTTGTTTTGAGCACATGGTTTGAGTGTTGAGTGGTATTAGAGCCCATAGTTTGTATGTGATTAATCCTTTAAAAAACTTTGCCATTTTTTTTCATTGTGATGTGTCTAAGTTGAATTTCATTTAGTCAAACCATTTAGGTAGTATAATTTCTTAGCCATAACATGTTAATAAATTTATTTTTGTCTTAGTTTTTCATTTAAGAATAATAATAAAACATGGTGTGCATGATTTATGTATTTTTGTTATCCATAATTTTTTAACATTATTTTTAAAATATTATTTTTATTCTAACATAACTTCGATAAAAATAACCTATTTCTAATTTATGTTTAATGTAATTTAATATTTTATAAAAATGTAATTAATTTTACTTGTGATAAATATAAAAAATCCAAATTTCTATCCATGTAAATTCAAATATCCAAATAGACAAAAAAATCTATTAAATACTTAATTTTGCATAGAGTTCAATCAACTCAAAATTGTCCATCATGACACCTTATCAATATTCTCATATAATTTATATGAGACTCTAAACATTTTAAGAACTACTTAAACATAATAAAAAGTGCGTATATTGAATTTCAAAAAAATTAAAGAACTACTTAACCACAATAAGAAGTGTATATATTAAACTGACTACAGTAATTTATCTTATTCCCTATCACATCTGAAAATGGTACCAAGTGTGTTCTAACACCATAAGTGTCATGCCCTTTGTTTAATCTTTTCATTTCTAGGTGATAATTGCATTTAATTATGCTTTTCTATAATTTTGTTAAGTTTTATTGTTTCTTTTGTATAGTGCATTATTTTATTAATCATTATGACATTTACATTATTAATTAGTATTTCATATTTTCAAAATAAATTTATGAATAATCAAAACTCGTAACTTCAAAAAAAAATTCTTAAAAAGATTTATCTCTATTATTTTTGTAATTTTTTTAAGAATACAATTATATATATGTTAATGTTAACGTTAATGTCAATAGTTTCAAATTATTATTTATCATTATTTTTATAAGATAAAGTTATTTACTTATTAATATATTTTAACATAACTAATTATTTTTTCATTTAATAGGAAGTAAGGATATATGCCACCTTTTACGCTGGCATATTTAATATATCTAACTAATATAAATTAAATAAATTAAATTAAATCAATTAATGACTTTGTTCTATATCATATACTTTTCATATTTCAAATTACTTTTTTAATTTTTATATTTTATAATTTTTATATAATAATTATATTTTTTATATCTTTATATTTTTATATTTTTATATTTTATATATAATAATTATATATTTTATATTTTTACATAATAATTATATGTAATAGCTACTTTATATAATAAAAAAATGTTTTTTGGATTAATTATATTTTTGCTACTTTATATAATAAAAAAATGTTTTTTGGATTAATTATATTTTTGAAATTTAGTGGACTTTATGAACTAATTAATGTAGTTCATCTTCATAATAGGTATGGAAAAATTAATTGTTTAAATAGCAAAAATATCATTGCCCAATATTAACATTTATAAAGTTAATTACAAATTCAATATATCTAACTAACATAAATCACAATCAATTAAAGAAAAATTATTTATTAACTATTTTTTATAGCATATAATTTTAATGCATTGAATTATTTTTTGATAACATATTCTATATACTAAATGAAATTACATATTCAATATATCTAACCAACATAAATCAAAATTAATTATTTATTATTTTTCATAACACATACTTTTAATATCTTAAATTATGTTTTCATAACAAAACATACTCTATATGCTAAACAAACTTACAAACTTACATATTCAATATATATAGTGATTATATAACACACATAAATCAAAATCAATTCTTAAATTTGATAAATACCATCTATACCCATTAAATATGACAATCTACTATCTATATAACATTTTACCATCCACATAATTTCAAAATACTTATGTACACATCATCAAACTTATATGCTTCTCCTTTTCCTAGTTCCTTCCCAATCCATACCATAAAATCCATATGGTAAAAATTATCACGTACGAATGAATTGCTAAGAAAGAAAATTGAGCGTGACTCCTATTTCAGACCCTATAGCAATATTAATGCAGTCTGACATGGGGCCGATATAACACGATACAACACGCCGCTATTTTTTTTCTCTCTCATCACCGTGCGGCGTGTTGTATCGTGTTATATCGGCCCCATGTCAAACCGCATTAATATTGCTATAGGGTCTGAAATAGGAGCTGCCAAAATTGAGAGGACATGCTAGTTCAAACTTATGAACATGGTGCGGAGTCCTTGATCACCTTACACTTTTACTTTTAATTTAGCTGTAACAAGCAAGTCTATATAAGAAATTAAAATTTTTTTGACAATTTTATAAAGTATTTAGATTTTTTTTTATTTTTTTTATTTTTTAAATTAAGTTGATATATAATATAAATAAATTATATATAGTATTTAGGAACCAAAATCTTTTAACAATTTTATAAATTTTATTTTATTTTTAAATATCCATTAATATATTATATAAATAAAATAAAATAAAATAAATTATACCACCATGAAAATCAATCATGGTCATCTATATTTATTACAGGATATATAATATTTATTATTTATTATTATTTAATTGTTTAAATTATTTATTATTACTTAATTATTATTATGTGTTATTAATTAATAATAATTATTAATAATATCTTAATTAATTATAATAATTATTAATTATTTAATAATAATTGTTGTTATATTTATTAATAATAATAGTTATTTATTATTAATAATAATATTTATTATAGTTTTTTAATTATTTATCATCTATTAATGGTTGTTTATTATTATTATTATTATTATTATTATTATTTATAATAATAATAATAGTTTTAGTGTAATAGTTTTTTTAAAATATTACTTTTATGATCATATATTTATGAATAACTTGTGTGGTAGATACAAATGAAGCTTTGCTTCCACATGATGCTTAGTATCTAACATCGGTAAAATTAAAATATTATCTAAATCGAGTAATTTTGTGTAAATTTAATATTCTTTAGGATTTTTCCTTTACAAAGATCAAAAGTTAATTCCACAAACGTGTTACTGAAATGAGTAAACTAGTCTCTTTTTTACAAATCATTGCATGATGGATTAAAGTTAAAATAGATTTACATTAATTCTTTGTATGTGAGTCTATACATGGGAAAATGTATGTGCACACTTGCCAAATCCTTGTTGAACATTGTTAAACACACACATGGCAGCAACAGAATATGAATGATAAATAGGAGAGTTCCTCTATTATTAAAAATTGATATACATTTATAGTACATGGTGTGACCATTGGGTTCCACATCCCAAGGTCTCTTGGACTTCCTTAGTCTATTCGGGTTCCACACCAACCCTTAGAGGATTAGGTGTCCAACATTCCCCCCTTAATCCAAAGGGTTATGCATGAGTCCAAGAAGAGAGTTTTAATACAAAACGTGCAAAAATGCATGGCGGCGCTAGGCTGAATGTGCTCTCTGAAATGGTGGTATAAAGGGTGGTCATTTAAGGATGACCACCAACGCTGGAATGCTTAGTGCAGTTCCCAGAACTCTTCCAATTCTGGCATGAAACTCAAGTCTTCTGCTAGAGGAAGTGCTTCTAATGTTTTGAAGAGGGAAACCTTCAACCATGAAAGGGAGGTCTCACCCCACATAAAAGAGAGAACTTCAACTTGAAAAGGGAAGTCTCAACCTGTGATGATTTAAGGATGACCAACAACTCTGGAATGCTTAATGCAATTCCTGGAACTCTTCCAAAACTGGCAAGAAGCTGAAGTCTTATGCTAGAGCAAGTGTCCCCAATTCTTTGAAGAGGTGTCACAAACTGAAGGCATGCTCAGGGGCATCTTTGTCTCTGGATACAACTCTAAATCTGGTATGGCAGGTTCTAGCTCAAGCTCGCTTGATGCAGCTTTGAAGCTTGTAGATGAAAATCATTTCCCCCCTGTCAGATACAAGGTGAGATGATGGAGAAAACTCAACTGCAAGACTGTTCAATACTCTAGAAAAAGATCAGACATATGATTGAAATATCTTCTCAGTTGTTGATGCTCATTGCTAAGAAGCGATCCATCCAAGATGAATCTTTGTTCTTACGGGAGGTTTGTTTCTAAAGCATTTGTTTGAAGAATGACTGGTTTTATGACAATGCTTATATGGATGAAGATCAAAACAATGATCTTTCATATGGCAAAATTGGTCACAATGTTAGCATTTCACAATCTATTTTTGTGGAAGAGGGGCAGAATCTGGAACAGCTGAAGGTGAACTATCATGAAGAAATCCAGCACTCTAAAACTGGATGGGCTTTGAGTAATCTGGAATATGAAAGGACACGTCCTTGTCATATCCAAGAACAGTTTTGTGCTTGTTCGGGACAAGCTCTTCCCAAGGTCTGATGATGGGTTTCAAAAGTGCAGCCTAAATTTCTGCATCTACATGCAATTCTGCTACTTTATTAGGCACTAGATCTGAATCAACTTGTTGCTTATTGGGAGTCTGTTTCAATGTTTTGAATAGAAACAGGTTTAGAATGATGACTCCTCTATTTTAATTCCTTTTGTTGAAGCTAAGATTCAAGCTCCAAAAATTCTATCTTTTCTTTTGCATTTTGCAGACAAATTCTAATGTCAGTCAGAAAGGATTTGTTGATTTTCTTTTTGTCATGATCAGTAGAATGCATCAAAGTTTTCAAGAATTCTAATACTTCAGTAATTTGAGCCATATCCTCCATTTTCAAAATTACACCTTTCAAAAACTGATAATAGCTATGAACAAATGAAGAAGCAACACCCACTCACAATACAATGTCAAGAATATTTTCTTTATCACTTGAAATTTGGAACCACATACTACTTGCAAATCATACCAGGAACTACACACTCTCCAACATATACATACCACGACCTTCAAAACATATGCTCCATTCACCAACACATAAAAATAACGCAGCATATAAAGTTTGGATGACACCAATGCTCACGGAATTGTAAACACACCAACACACCTTCTTCACCTTCAAACACATAGCACACCACCACATTCCAACACATATTCAATGTAGAAAGTCATCATTTTAACCAATTCACCGTTACGATTGAAATGAGGCAGGAGTTATCAACGCACATATCATGCACGAATACAACTGCAACAAGGTAAACTCCAAATGCAACAACAATACTCGTAGGAATGAAGGTACTAGCCAGATGGATATGCATGGGCCATACGCATTTCTGGTGCAAATAAAAGGCCCAGGTCTCAAAGATAAAAGATGACAGTAATATGTGAGCCTTCACTACGCTAAGAGAATAGATAATGTATGTATGGACAGTGTGACCATTAGAGCGAGTTATTACATGTGTACCCCATCTAGAACATATCAAAAATAAAAGACATAGCTCTTATGACCATTGAGAAAACATAGCTAGTCCGTCTTCTTACGAGGGGTAGATGAGTTACTAGGGAAAATAAAGGGACCATCCCTTGTGAAATAATAGAGTGCTAGAGTCATTCAATCACATTTTCATTCCCAAATGCCAACACCTATTCACTCCCCTTTCGGAGCTCGACATTGTATGATCCCTACCATTTTTCGAGATTTCGAAACTTGACTAGAGTACATTACCACTCGAGAATTTAAATCAACAGACGGATGGCTGGCTCCCTATACAGATAGCCGAAAGCAACACAGGTAGTAATTGCTTATTAGATTTGGAGGCAAATACAAAAAATCATAAATGTGTCATCAACAAATCACGAAGACCATCAGCAAGTGTGAACAAGTTCTACGATCGATGTGGAAAGACAGTAACCAATGTGCCCATTCAGTAAATCGCTCAGCCCAAAACATGGAGGAGGTGCCTAGCAGTTCTTTTGCTCCATGTACAGTGACACAAATATCATATGAATACAACCATTTCCTACGCAAAAGAATCAATTCTTGCCCAAAACATGAATACGCCTTCCACCACCAGAGATGTTATATGTAGGTCCAAGAATTGTTCCGAAATGGGAATCAATAGTTGTAACATAAGAGAACCACAGGATTAATCAGCAGTGCCTCCTTCCTCATCTGCATCAAATCTTCAATAGGTTGGGCTTTGTGGAATACAAAGAGTATGTTTGCAGTTATGCGTTCCAACTCAACTCAATCACTTTAGCTTCCATAGAGTATCTTTGTAACTATGCGTTCCAACTCAATTCAAGCGATTCCACTTTGGACGTAATGTAGAGTCTCTCTGCTCTCCACGCCACTGCGAAGCTGTTCTGTGGTGCTCCTGATTCTCCAGACTCAGGCAGCCATTTTTGTAAGAGAATTTAGTTGATGATACCACAATGGGAGGCAAATTTACCAATGGTGGCATGAAACTATGCATACACAACATTTATACATAATGTTAAATGAATATAGCTGAATGGGAGCCACAGGGAGGCACAACATATTAGACAACGTTCAACTTAATGTTGGGACAACGACATCATTCAACTTAATGTCGTGACAATGTTAAATGAATAGATTATAACTAATGATATGGTGTAACTGCAACGATACTGCCTTGGAATAGATTTTACAATGGTAAGGTATACCACAAACCATTCAAACCAGCCTTAACGCACATTTCCCAACATAAAATGTACATACCATGCAATGCATCCTTTCAACTCTACGCATGGAACGCAGTGATCAGACTATGATTCAATGTAATGCCAAAAGTCTGCAGCGTTGACAGAAAACCACACAAATGATTTGTAGCAGGAGGACGGAGAATTCTAGAATGATAGGTTAGAACGACATGTAGATGGACCCCCAATCGACCTCATACAGTATATGCACAGAGAAACAATCAAGTGCACAGATGTTAGGAAGAGCATTCTTTAAGGAAGAATTAGGTATTGGCTCTCAAACAGAGAAATGATGGAGGGCAGCAGTTCTGACAAGCAGACAGGGTATGGTAGCATGTTTGATGAGCAGAGGGCAGATAGAGAATAACATCGATAGCGCTAAGAGAAGGCCAACGAGCACAAGGTCAGACGAATTGTTGTTCAAGGCAAAATCTATAATAGAAACCGTCCCTGACAACAATAAGAAAATAGATTTCTGACAAAGGCCAAATTAATGGAGCGTTAGCTCAGGCGCACATTGAAAATGCTCAAGTTCAGGCAAGAATGAACATATGAAGAATAATGGACATGCAGATCTTTGAGAGGCAGCGAATAGGAAAAACTGACAGGTACAGAGAGCAGCGTATTAAGGCGGTTCACGAAATTCAAGGTATGTTATAACGTTCAACTCTCGACCAACTCATTCAACAACAGAGATTTGATAGAGATGGCAGTCTAGAACAGAGGTACAGGACTGACATGTATAAAAAGGCCACAGAAAACAAGTGGCTCACAATTGAGCAGGGCAGGAGATCACCTGCTCTGATACCATGTTAAACACACACATGGCAGCAACAGAATATGAATGATAAACAAGAGAGTTCATCTATTATTAACAAATGATATACATTTATAGTACATGGTGCGACCATTGGGTTCCACATCCCAAGGTCTCTTGGACTTTCTTAGTCTATTCGGCTTCCACACCACCCTTAGAGGTTAAAACATTTTTTTAAATGTCATGATCCAATTATGTATTAAACATTTAAAATATGATATATTTCCATAGTATTAAGATATAAGAATTAATTTTGAATGAAATTTAAATGGAAAAAGTTGTTTTCAATTACTTTCCTAGATAAAGCTGATTTTAGAATATTTATTTAATATAGATATTAAAATAATTTACTTTTAATTAATATTGAAATATTATTTTATTATTAATGTTGTTTAATATGATATGTAAATTATATGTGAACATAAGAGTTACAAATCTTTTTGATATTGACTTGTAAAAAATACATTTTGACAAAAAAAAATAAACCAATTTATTTTAACTATAAAATAGTTTAATGATAACATGTTAAATCAATAAAAGTTGTTAATGACATTTTAATTATAAAATATTTTAATGATAACATGCCAAATCAAATATTCACAACCCATGAGATTTGATTGAAATTTGGTCATAAATATTGACATTGATGTGTGCTATGATGACAGGGTGGTATACAATTTTTTATTTTTTTATTTTTTTGTTAAATAATTTTTATTCTTTTCTGAAAATTACTATTTATAACCCCATAAAATTAGTCACTTCATCTATATGAACCAATAAAAAAATAGAAATTTAAATTTAAAAAAATTGAAAATCTATTTTTAATTTTCAAAATATTAATTTTAATATTTAATTATAACCAAACTTTAATAGACTTTATAAAATCTATTTAAATTTTTTAAAGCTAATTTAAATTCAATTATTCTTTACTAAAAACAAAATAATATGTGTCATGAAGAGGTATAATAATATATAAACCTCAATATCAATTAATTATTAGATTAAATTTGATTAGGTGAAAGAGTCAAATTTATTGCAATTTTAAGTGTATCATCGAGAGGTATAATAATATATAAACCTTAATATCAATTAATTATGCGACTAAATTTGATTAGGTGAAAGAGTCAAATTTATTATAATTTTAAAGTGGCTATTTTGAGCACGTGGTTTGGGTGTTAAGTGCTATTAGAGCCCATAGATTGTCTATGATTAATCCTTTAAAAGGTTTTGGGATTTTTACTTCATTGTGATGTGCCTAAGTTGAATTTCATTTGGTGTTGGGATTTTTACTTCATTGTGATGTGCTTAAGTTGAACTTCATTTGGTGCTATAATTGTTTAGTCATAATATGTAAATAACTTTATTGTTACCTAGTTTTTCCTTTCAGGATAATAATAAAGCATGGTATGCATGATTAATGTGTTCTTGTTATCCATAACATTTATCATTATTTTTCAAGTATTGTTTTTATCTCTAATATAACTTCAATGAAAATAACCTAATTCGAATTTATATTTATTGTAAATTTTGATATTTTATAAAAATATAATTAACTTTACTTTTGATAAATATAAAAAATCCAAATTTCTAACCAATATAAATTCAAATACCCAACAAACAAAAAAATTATTGAATACATAGATTTTATAATGGCAAATTTAATATAATTAAATTTACTTTTTATAAATATAAAAAATCCAAATTTCTAACCCGTATAAATTCAAATACCCAACAAACAAAATTTTTATTAAATACATAGATTTGGTAATGGAAAATTTATTTTTCATAAAATTCAATGAACACAATTATCCATCATGACACCCTATCAATATTCTCATTTATATGAAAATGAAAACATTTTAAATATTACTTAAACACAATAAGAAGTGTATATATTAAACTTCAAAACATTTTAAGAACTACTTAACCACGATAAGAAGTCTATATATTGAAGTAACTATAGCCATTTCTCTCCTTCGTTAACATATCTAAAAATTGTTCCAATTGTGCTGTAACACCATAATTGTCCTACCTTTTGTTTAATCTTTTCATTTCTCTGTGATAATTGCATTTAATTATGCTTTTCTATTATTTTGTCAAGTTCTATTGTTTCTTTTGTATGGTACACTATTTTCTTTATCATTATGGTCTTTACATGATTGGTTAGTATTTCATAGTTTCAAAATTTATAATTTTATTAAAATATGGAAAATTTCTAAGAAACATTTATATGTAATATTTATATAATTTTTTAAAAATAAAACTATTTTTATATTTATAATAAATTTATATTTATGATTTCAAATTACTATAAAATTATTATTTATCAATTTTTTAAATAATAAAATTATTTATTTATTAATATATTTTAACATTTCTAATTATTTTTTCATTCAATATGAAGTAAAGATATATTGCATTTGTTTAAGATGGCATATTTAATATATCTAACTAATATAAATGCAAATAAAGAAAAGAAAATAAAATCAATTATTGACTTTGTTCTTTAGCATATATTTTTAAAATTTTTAATTATTTCTTAATTTCTTATATTGTAACTATATGTAATAGGCTATAGCTATTTCACATTACAAATTCAATATATCTCACTAAAATAAATCAAAATTAATCAAAGAAAAATTAATTATTAACTATTGTTCATAGCATATATTTTTAATGATGATGATGGTGGTGGTGGTGGTTAACGTCCACTGAGACCAAATTGGTCTATCGGATGTATAATTTTCATAGTTTCTAATTGTCTGGTTCCTCGTCTTTCTTGGCGAGATTGGTGTTGTAGCTTTCTTTTTTTTTCTCTACGGTCTTCCAACTTTCTTTATCTTGCATCTCCTTCATCTCTTCTGGTTCTTGGGACATAGCTGTCTTAGCTTCGCGATTTACTGTGTTCGTCCTTTTGAAGATAGTCGGAGAAGAAGTTTGGTCTAGGAGATCTGCTTTGTTGTTAAATGAAGATTCATTTTGTGTGGTATTCGAGTCCTCATAACTGTTGATGCTTGAGGGGTTGTCAAATTCACTCTTTTGTTATTGGGCAGGGTTTTCCCCCTGGTTGTCTTGAGAGTTGTTTCTTTCTTGCCCGCATTCTTGTGATTCAGAGTTTTCTCAAGAGTATTCCTCTTTGATGACGGTGTAGTGTTCTTTTTGTGCTCCTTCCCACCATGTAGATCTGTGGTGATTTTTTCTAGCATAATTTTTCTAGGAGGCTTTCGGGCAATTTTTGGCTGGGTGTCCTATCTCAAAGCAGGATCAACATCTGAAGAGGACACTTTCATAATCAAGTTTCTAGTTCCACGCATAGTTTTTACTTGTAAGGTTTATTTCAGCTAGGAATTTGGCGTTGAAGCCCATTTCCACACAGATGCGTGCATATGTGGTTCTGGCATCTTCCTCTATTTCTGGGCACCTGCAGTATAATTTTCCAATTGCATTTCCAATGGCTTTTAGCGAAGAGAAATTCCAGAGATGCAAGGGTAGGTTTGGCAACCTCACCCAAATTGGTGTTGAGGTTATGACTGTTGTTGAGGGATCGAATGATGGGTTCCATGGCCTCATGAATAGCCGTGATTTTTCCCAAAACCAAGGGATAGAATCTAGAATACATTGTTTGCTTTCAGGTTTTCAAAATCTACTATAAAGAAACCCCTAGCACAAGGGTAGATATTAATTGCATTAGGAATTAGAGGCTTCCATACCTCCGAGATCCAACTATTTAGAGATGTCAGCCACGGCCAAAAACCATTGAATCGACAGATTAGGGCACCTTCAGAGAACTTCAAAGTGTCATTGAGTGAGGCCTGGACCACCTGGACAGTGGGAGCTGGGGCTTCACTGACAATATGTGTTAGAGCTTGCCCCCCAGAGGCAGATGAAACTGAGCTAGCAACTATTTTCGTGAAGCTAGGAGCCATCTGGAGAATGATATCGTGTTGAGTATAAAAGAAAGACGAAGAGAAGGCCACAGGAGATCGCCGAAGAGAAGTGAAAAGGCGTAGATCTATGAAGAAGAGGCGCAGATCTATAAATCGAAGAAGGCCCAATCAATGAGAAGAGTGAAGAGCCGTAGATCTATATCTCACTAAAGATCTAGGTTCTTCACATGCATATCTAACCAAATCTACGATGATCTGACATATACATGTAGATATGTCCAATAACAGAGCAGCAAAAGCCGCAGATCTGGAGCCATGGATCTGCTCATGCAGAGATGGAAGAAATAGTAAAAAAAAAACCACCTCCAATAGCTAACAGCTCACAGATCTGGGTTCTTCACATGCATATCTAACCAAATCTACGGTGATCTCACATATACATGTAGATCTGTCCAATAATTGAATTGTACACAGCAGCAAGAGCCGTAGATTTGGAACCGTAGATCTGGAGCCAAAAATATGCTCCTGTAGAGATGGAAGAAACCGCAGATCTGGAGCCCACGCATTCTTAGAAACCGCAGATGTAGAGACGGAAGAAACCACGGATCTAGAGCCCACGTGAAATAGAGCAAGAAACCGCAGATCTGGGGAGTCCACACATTCTTAAAAACCGTAGATCCAGAGATGGAAGAAACCACAGATTTGAAGTCCACATGAAATAGAACGAAAGAAACTGCAGATCCTATAAGAGACGTTTAAGCTACAGCCTGCGATTGGCTGTGATCGCGAGTTTCAAAATAAACAGAAATACACGCACAAATAAACAGAAATTTGAGAGCTTTTACACGAGCACAATTTCCCCGCTTTACAAAGTTGAAACCGAGTTTGAACCCGAAATAGTTTTTCTCAGCAAAACTCCATCAGTTTTGGGCCAAATTATCAGCAATACATTGGTTTTATTTTTTTTCTAATAACATACTCTAGCTAAATTAGATTACATATGAAATATATCTAACAAACATAAATCAAAATCAATTCTTGAATTTGTCAAATACCATCTCATACGCATTAAATATGACAATCTACCATCCACATAATCTTAGGATAAGTGCATACACATCATAAGAATTTATTAAATACCATCCCATACCCATTAAATATGACAATCTATCATCAACATAATCTAATAAGTACATACACATCATAATAATTTATTAAATACCATTATATGGTTCTCCTTTTCCCAGTTGGCTAAATTGCATCTTCAATATATCTAACTAACATTTTTCAAAATCAAGTCTTGAATTTGTTAAATACCATCTCATACCCATTAAATATGACAATCTACCATCCACCTATTCCCAAGATAAGTACATACACATCATAAGAATTTGTTAAATACCATCCCACACCCATTAAATATGACAATCTATCATCCACATAATCTCACAATAAGTACATACACATCATCAAACTTATATGCTTCTCCTTTTCTGAGTTGGCTAAATTGCATATTCAATATATTTAACTAACATAAATCAAAATCAATTATTGAATTTGTTAAATACCATCCATACCCATTAAATATGACAATCTACCATCCACATAATCTCAGGATAAGTACATACACATCATCAAACTTAAATGCTTCTCCTTTTCCAGTTGACTAAATTACATATTCCATATATTTAACTAACATAAATCAAAATCAATTATTGAATTTGTTAAATACCATCCCATACCATTAAATATGACAATCTACCATCCACATATTCTAAAAATAAATAGATACACATTATAAAAATTTGTTAAATACCACCCCATACCCATTAAATATCACAATATGCCATCCACGTAATCTCAAAATAATTACATACACATCATCAAACTTATATGCCCTCCTTTTCCCGGTTCCTTCCCAATCGATCAAGTAAATATTATCTCGTACGACTAAGACTCTTCGTACGAATCGCTAAGAAAGAAATTTGAGACTCATTTTTTAAGCATTTCTTCGTTGATGAAATTTAAGACTGTCATATTTTAAGCATTTCTTGGTTGAAGAAATTTAAGACTGTCATTTTTTTAAGCATTTTTTGGTTGCAGAAATTTAATACGGTCATTTTTTAAGCATTTCTTGGTTGAAGAGGACTTGCTGGTTCAACCTCGCGAACATGGTGCGGAGTCCTTGAACACGGTACACCTTGCACTTTTACTTTAGCGGTAACAAGCAGGCCCACGTAGGAAAATTGTTAGAATATTTTTTACTTTTCCATGTTTTATGTGTGAGAACTCTTGCCTCCCTCATCCTTTACATGCACAGAATAAGGAATAGATTCATGTAAAACCACAATGCAAACGAACCACACAAAATAAGGATAATCTTAAGGATTCAAAGTCGCTGCTCATGACAAGAAACGTTAACAAGGAAAAGAGGGCGACCTAGCGGCACGTTTAGTCTTACCTCGATTTCTTTTAAAGAGAAATATTAAATCATATAAAGTGGATTCCTACAACCTCTTTCTTTAGTCATCGATCAAATGCCCATATTACTTTTTCCCTCCAATGGTGCCTTATCCAGTCGTCTTTTTTCCACGGTTGGAGAATCAATTTTTACAACTTTAAAGTTTAAAGGGCAGTGAACATCGTACATCAACTTTTTCTACAGATAGCATTCGTGCATAAAATAAATTCTTCGACAAAATTTCTCTTCAAATTCATGGCATACGGAATCTTGTAACTGGAGAAAGGGAGATTTTTTGAAATTTATTGGTTATGGCTGGTCTAGATGTGTTGAACTTAACTAGATTGCGGTTGTGGATTAGTGGAATATTTCAGAATTCCATGAAGAAGAGTGAGGTTAATCTTATTTAGGTGAAATAATCATTTACATAGGTCTTATCTATAGGATTTAAAATATTTCTAAAATCTGCCATCAAAATAAAAACGTCAGTCTAGAAATGTCAGTCTAGATGTGGATGTGAATTCACCGCCATCACCAACCAGCTGGTCGTTCAGATTTTGTTGTACATGCAGTTAGGTGTATATATTAATATGTACCTTAGGGGACTGGGCTCCGATGGATATGTGATGGAATCCAAACCTTTTAGCTGTTGGCATCGAAGGTGGCCACGAGATGCACGGGAATATTGTATACAGTCTGTGTCCTATTAACCAGTGGGATTCGCATTGAGATGGCGAGAAATAAACATAATAATCTGTAGAAATTTCACACCGTGGCGTGCCAGTGTCAAAGGAAACAATGCGAGGGGCCGTAGATATTAACGAATCCCCGCCACCGCCCTGTTTCACCGACTAAATCCATCCTGTCTGGGACAGGACATAGAAGCCACCCGTGAGCTAACTAAGGTAGGCCCGCTGCCCGCCGCACGACTAGGTTTTCACTTATTTTGCAAGCGTCAATGATATCGCAGGCACTCAAAAGTTCCCTTGTGATTCCTGCCATGATCAGATCGTCACATCTCAACTGGACTCTGAATTTTCTATTGGTTGAATCCTTAAAGTGACGCAGTCAGATTGAAACGCCTGGCGACATTTTATAATGGAAAGCTGGCACCCATTAATAGTCATGAATTCATGAGATGCCGATCTAATCATATGACGTGACACCATCAGATCCACTCTAACTACCGTGGGGACAGGTAAGAAGAACGCACAGAAATCACATCTGCCATAGCTGTTGCAGTCGCAATCACCAGGCCATTTGCTTTTGCTGATCGTTCAATCCCGACGCATCTTCTCCATGCTTTTTATGGTCACCTTCGCTATTATTAACCCATTTAGTCAAGTTATGTCTTTTTCAATGCGTAATTTTTATGTTCTTTTAATAAAATTTAGGGTCCACAAAGCATCGAATGTGTGGTCGTGGTTGCCAAGTGGACTTTTACAATGTTCAGATCAAATATATGATTAGTTTGTATTATAGAATTTATAATAAAAAAAATTAATATAAATCGAAGTGGGTATAATAGTTAAATTTATGGATGCGTTTATAAGTTTATTTGTTGTCAATTTTAAATTGAGAATGAAATGAAAAGGAGAGATCAGGTTCGGTTCTCGTGTATTTGAAAAATATGCCATTCTCCTTTTTGCCGTCTTCTCTTGGAAAAGAATTCCTGGAAAGGAATTTTATGTATATTAGAATTTCGCTATTTACAATATTTTTTTAGTTATTTAAAAATATCTATATATATAAACTTATATATTAAAAATTTAAAAAGAAAAAATATGTAATTATTTATTTTATAAAAAATATGCATTATTTGAAATTATATGTATGGTTTAAAATTGATAAATTAAAATAATAAATATATATAATTATAATTTTTATAATTAAATTTAAAATATGAGTCATTTTATAAAAAAGAAAATTAGACCCAGCCGAAAGCAATATATCTTTTATGTAAAGATATATTACTTTTTGTATTTGTCAAATCAATTTTCATATAACTGTTTGGTATGTTAAGCAATATATATCACTATTTTGAATATTTATTGAATTTTTTTGTTGGAATTTAATGAAAGTAATTTTTTATTTTTTTATTGTTTAAAATATGTTTTTCATAAGTGAAATGAAATTAAATGATATTTTACAGTTTATGACATTAAAGATAGTTTATGGGATTATTAGTTTCTTTTTTTTATTTTTGTAGTTTAATCTTTTTCTTATTCAAATTGATGATGAGCTAGCTTAACCTTCCAACAATCCCTTCACTTAAAAGACAATGTCAAGAAATTGATGCTAACATATTCATAACTTTCTCTGATGTTCATTCCAAAATGAAATGTTTTTCCAATTCCATTGCCCCAAAATTTTGCACACCAATTCTTCCCAAGCTTCTTTAGGCATTTTCCACCGTCCTGTTTCACACAGAAAGTTAATGTGAGTTGGTTCTTAATTGAACAATAAGAACGTTTGCCCTCCAAAAAAAAAAGTGACTACAACTAAATAAAGTGTTTTCAATATTTGAAAATAAGAAATACATTAATTATATCTATAATTTATTTATTATTAAAAAAAATTAAATCGGTAAAAGTGTAATTTGTAGAATGGTTGTCAAATCCATTTTTCTTAAAATTTGAACGGTAACTAGTTACAATTTTTATTGTAAGTTTATATCAGTGTAGATATGTTTTAATTCTAAATCTATCAAGCAAGAGGGATCAAAGATGAAAATATCTTTTTGAGTGCAAAGCTGGAGAAAATGCTTGAATGGAGAGAGATTTTTTCTTTTTATTAGATGAATCTCTATTTTTTTTGTTGACTAGCAGAATTGGCAGGGCACTGATGACTTAGCAAATCATCCACTGGCCACTAGACCAAACCTGTGTGGGCTAGATGAATCTATATTGACTCTTAATAATATTATTTATATTTATATAAATTTCACATTTTTAGAAATATTCTTACTTTTAATTTTATTAAAACTTTCATAATACATGTAGTTATATTGTTCGACATGTTTTACAATTTTTATAATTTATTTTTTTAATGAGGTATACACAGCATTAATGATATATATAGATACATGGATTTTTATATGCTTATTGATTAAACATAAATATAAAGTCATGAAATATAATCATAATAAATTTATGAATCGAGGCTTCTGTAATCCATATTACATTAATAAGAGTCTTTTTGGTAGAAATAACATATGAAAAAATTTAAGAAGACTCTTTTCGCTAGAAATAACATATGAAATTTTTTTATTGAGTTTTTATATGTTAATTAATTATATGTTTTAAAATATTATGTTACTAGTATGAATTATTATTATTTAAATTTATTTCGATGTATTATACATATTATGATTTTTTCGTGGAAAAAATTGTTTGTAATCTTACTAATAAAAGAAAAATTACAATATAACAAATTGAATTAAATGATTTATTAGTTTTATTTATTACTAATTTTTTTATTTTTTCTACAATATGTTTTATTCTTATTCTTATTATTAGATTTAATATTTCACATTATTAACACTACAACATCTCTTCCATATTAGGTATATATTTAAATATTTACACTCATTCACAACCGCTATAGCATCTTTTCAATATTTCCATATTAGATTGTAGAGTGTCTTTAGGCCCACAAATATTTCAATAAAAAATGGAAGTAAATGAGGAGAAAAAGTCACAAAATTCATTCTATTAAGCTCAGTCCTAAAAAGCAAAATATAAACTATAAATATCATTGACAAGATAACATGCTTTTTTGTGGTTGGAAAATAATACCACTTTTTATTTAAAACCTTAAAATTTAAAAAATAAGAAAGATAAAAGAGCAGTGCCATCCATTCTCTTTGACTCGTAAGGGGTTTCCAATTATTATTATTAATATATATACTTATTACCATTCAACATTCTCTTTGACTCCTAAGGGATTTCCAATTATTATTATTAACATATATACTTATTACTATTCTCCATTTTAATATCCATAATGCATTGTCAAAAAATCAACCTCTTCATTTTATTTTTACTTATAAAAAAACATTAACATTTTTAATATTTAATAAATCTAAATTTAAAAATAAATAAATAAATATATAAATATAATAACATCAATTTTATTTAAATTATAATCCTATCACTTAAATTATAATCCTATCACTCATCGATTACTACATATCGTACATAAATATAATTAACATCATTTCTAATTGAATCCAATCATATCACTCATTAAACAGCTATCACATTTCTACCTAACATCATTCGTTATACTCATTAGACAACTACCACATATATATCCAACATTATTCATATTACAACACTTAGACTATACACAATTTTAAAACCTATGGAACAATATTTATCCTCTTCCGTACTTTACTAGCCACACCCTAACACGGTCTCACTTAAAAATTTTAAGCGAATTGCTGTCACATAAAATCTAGGAAATATGGTTGTATATTGTACAAACGGTTTGATACCACAACTTTATTCAACTACCATGTGTAGACTTTGGCACTCCATAGCAAGAGTTATATGGGCCCACCCATTCTGACTATTGGTCCTAAAGTGGTTACACGACCTACACTAGCACAACTAGCAAAATTTCATGAATTCTTAACATATATGTCATTTCAAAATCTGGTTAGCTGGACAAACTTTTCAAAAACGTGAATAAGGGTTTTGGTTATTTACATATCTAAACATACCAAAGATAGGTATGACATTGTGTCGATCTTGCACTGTACTCCACTTGCTTGGAGAGTGGATAGGACTCTATTTTGGATGTGACAATTTGGTCCACTTCTTTTCCCGAATATCTTCAGCCAAATCTTCCTCGATTATCCTTGTAGTGGTTCTGAGTTCAATTGATCATCAAATTTAGCTTATAGACAATTATTGGGTTGTAGTGGTTCTGAGCTCAATCAATCATCCAAATTAGCTTATATACAATTATTGGGTTGTGGCATCTTATATACAATTATTGGGTTGTGGCATCCTTGTAGTTAGATGTGGCAAGAATGTATGAATGATCTTGTCATTGTCATGCCTCTTAGGGTACATTTTGGTTTATTTGCTAAGGTAGAAGCCTAATCATTTTATTTTCAATTATGTACTTTGCTACTTCACCGTTAATGATGTGAGTAATGGATGAATGGTGGATAGGAGTTGCATTAAGTTGGCAAGAGGAAGAGGAAGGAATAAATTCGAAATATTGAATTTTTAATCATGGTGAATAAAAATCTTAGATTAAAAGTTATATTAATAAAGTTAAAAAAAACATTCAATCAAGCTATCACTGATTTAAGAATTTAGTTTTAACTTTTTGTGTATCTTTATTGAAATTTTATTAATAATAATGCTTCATTAGAATCTTTCAATCTGGCATTCAAAATTTGAGTCAACCTTAAAACTCTTTAATTTCATGGACCAAATAGCATGCATTTAAGTTTCCATATTAGAGTTAACTGTCCTTATTACTTACAAAAGGGAATTCAAGCGAATTGCTGACTTTAAGTCATATTTTCAATATTAATTTTTTTAGAAGAGTCTCACAACTTAAGTTAAGGGTCCCACAACTAGCTAGTTCAAGGAATGTTAACTTTGCAACAAATATTTTTGTAGTATTTAAATTTTCTAACACTACAAGGGAAATGCAACCTAACAAGGATGTTTTCAAAACCTCCTCTAAAAATGTATCCCTTCTATATTCAACCATATGTATTAGTGGAAGTTTTTTACCATTGTGCTTTATTTATCTTTCTACACAAGTCTGGTTAACCTTTATAACTAGCCCCAATACATCATTCAATCATAATCACTGAGGTAAGTTAATATACTTTTTTATAAAACATCAATAATTGTATTAAAAACAATAATGAAAGAAATCTTATTATTATTCCAGATGCCTATAATCACATTGATTCATGTGCCCATCATACAATGCACCGCTGTAGGTTAAAATATTCCGTTGTAAAACATCTCCACTTTTAAAAATAATGATACTCATATGCTATTAATGACATTGTTGCATCAATATATTGGCTAGTGTGCTATCTCAAGATAAAATAATGAAAATGGAACAAAGTAAAAAATCATTTGTCATATTCACTTAGTGCTTCACACCCATTTGAGTAATGGTACTCAATATTCCCTACACTCTTCTTATGTCTAGTGTTATAAACTTGCTTGACTTTCCATTTCCTTGTTTCCATGGTTATTTATTTTGGAATTTTGCAAATAAATACCAAGTTTTTCATTTTCCCTCTCTACCACAACCATTCATCCTTAGTAAAAAAGTGATTAGATAAGTGAATCTTTATATATGGTATTTTGCATTTTTAATGGATTAAGATTGAAAATTAGGCTTTAACTTGAGTTCTTTTTTGATATTTTATATTTTTGGTTGATGATTCGCATAAACTTGTCTTCACTATAGTTTGGTTCTTTTCCAAGATGATTTCATTAGCACATCAAGGAGATGCATTATAATTCTCTGTATTTCATTTTCATTATGAAAGGCCTCAAAATTTCCATCTTTTCATCATCACTTACATGTATTTTTACTTATCCATAACCCCATATCTATCCTTCTCCATGCTTAAAACTATAATATTGGCATAACTTGTTTTCCATTTCTTTTCATTGGTATTTTATTTCAAGATGTCATTAACATTTTTTTACTAGGGGAATTAACAACTAGGCAGGTCTTGTAATTGCCTGATACAATACCGATTCTTGTCATCGTCACTATATCCCTAGTTGGACCAAGGAACCCCCAATGCAATGCTCATGGGTAATTAACTTGGGATTTGAACATGCAACCTTAAAATCACAAATTAACATTAGGAAAAACACAAATTTTGTATTCAATTAAGAATAATGTCTTATTTATTGACAATTTTTTATATGATATTTATTTAATATCTTGTGCTACAAGTTGGAGAATATTCAAATTAATGGTGCTAAGCCTTTGTAGATCCATGTGTTGTGGACTTAACATGTTATAATTCAGTAAATTCACCACGATGAATCATGAAACCAATAGGGGAAGCGAATTAACATATATTTTATGATTTTAATCTTTCCGAGGAATATTTTTATGTGCCCACATTTACATATACACTCTTTTTACAAAGTTAGAGATGTTCTATATATATGCGATAGGTCTACGGATCTCCAAACCATTAGTAATTATTTTGAACATGTTATGGACAAGCTATCATAACCCACAAGCCTTATTATGAATTCGATAATAGAATATATTTCAAAATTCATTAGGAATAGCATGAATATTGAAATCATTTTATATATATTATATTTCTGTAAAATTGTTGTAACCACTTCAGAATCATTGATTCTCAAGTGGATCTATATTCAAACAATGGTTATTTATTTTTAAAATAAAATTATTGTATAAAGGAGTGTCATATTTGTCCTAAGGGGCTAAGAGATGCTATATGAGAAGAGAGGAAATCACTATAGATGGTAAGGGTTTTATTTAATTAAAATATTAATTTTATTCTTATTTATTTTGCATATGTTGTGAAAGTATAGAGTGCAAAAATTAATAGTGATGTAGTTTAATATCAACATTATGTTATGTGAAGGAAAGGGTCGAGTCCAATAGAATGAATCATTCTGTACTTTAAGTAGTTTTTATTTCTTTCTGTGTGATGTCATTTATTTCTACAATTTTATTTCTTTATGTAATATTGTGGTTTACCTCCTATAAATATTTATTTCAATGATGTATATATAAAGCATAGTTCATTTCCTATTGACTATTTATGGTCAATTCTCACACTTTTCTTTCATGCAATTTACTTTAGCATGAATTTATTTTCTAGCTCTTTGCGTTCATATCAATTTGTGATGTGATTTAGTTTTCATAAAATTATTTTCTAGTACAAAGTGTGGTGTGATTTGCATAAACCTCTACATGTTAGAAACCAGTGAAAGTAGGAAGTTTAGCCTACATATAAAATCCTTGATAACTCACAAGTTTGATAATAACCTCAAGTTGACAATTAAATATGTAAAACATTTACCTCTCTAACTAACTGGAAATGAAATGAAATGATATGTCACATTATACAATGAACTTTAAAATGTAATATCATGCCATTTATATGATCATGAAAAAGAAACATCACTATGGTTTTACATCTCCACCATTGGATAGTGTGCTTAGACATATTAAGTACAATGGAAAGATTAATAGTTAAATTTGTCAAAATTTCTTGCAATTTTTTGGTGCATGTTCATATGTAAGAGAATGAACATTACAGGGCACACATATAAATATTATGAACATGAAAATGCTTTCTTGTACTTATTGCATTGATATATGTAAGGATGCACCATGGTAGTGCTTTTAAAGTGCACCATGTTATAATTCACTAGTATTTTTCAAACACACTACAATATTGATAATAGTTTTATAAGAGAAAATCATGTTTCTTACTGTGAATATGGATGTATGGATGCACCGTGATGGTGCTTGAACTTTCTAAAAATAAAACCATTCAATTTTATGTTATGTTAAAGTTAGTAGAAACATATTTTATGGTGTGCTTATGAGATATAATGCACGATTGGGAATGCATTTATTTTAAAAATGTGCACCAAAAAATTATTGTTTGATAAGTTGTGGTGGATATTCTATTGGAATAGTTCATCACAAAAAATCTAATAAAATAGTGAAATTTTTACTATGAAATCTAATTTTCTTTAGATCTTAGATTCTTTAATTACTAGTTTTAAGTTGAAATGTATGAAATAGATTAAATTCCAAAAATAGATAATAGAAAAGTACTCACACACCATTTACATATAAACACAAGATATAACCTAGGGAGCCAATATGAAAGAAAAACTATCTAGAAGGTGAGACCACTTTTCTTTCTTTTCTATAGTGTATAAATATGAAAACACAAAGAAATAGTTACTCACTATGGAGTTATCTAAGAGCTATGACCTATAATTCTACTATAAAATCTTATCTCCCTATGTTCTACTCTCTAACATCCTACTCGATGATTTTCTCAACTATTAAAAAAAATTATATTATATTGATTATAATTGTAGTATGAATAAAAATATATTAAAACCAATTGGGAGCAATGCAAGAATATAATACAAATTCCATCATATATTTATTAATACCAAAACCTTTGAGGTAGGATAACACCATACAATCAATCCTTAAGGAAGGAGAACACCCACAAGCTAATGTTTGTCAATACAAAACAATAGTTGGCATCCCTCAATGGGGAGCTTATAGCCTCTATATAGGCTTCATACATACAATACCATGGGTCTCTCAATACCATACTTCAAATACCATGGGCTTATTTCCTTTACATCACATTATTTCCTAACTACTTGTGGTGCCTTGCATAATGTGGGTTAACAACTTTATTTATTAACTATGACCCATTTATTTATCATCCTTAGCTAACTAATTGTGGTCCTGTTATTAGATCACATTATTCCCTTGTGTACCCCCTTATGTACCCCATATTATACTCCCTTAGGTATGCAACATTTCACCCCCCTTAAAGCATGTTTCATCCCTGTAACATGAGAAGAACACAAACAATAAGATCTACTCAAAAGAGTAGTCCATTCGTACCATGCACTGTATCTATCCATCCAAATGAAAGGTGAAGAATATGTCTCGTAGCTTCCATGATCGCTTGATACGGAAGCATGTTCATGTGGTTCCCATGGGTTGGTGTGTTGTGGCGTGGCCATCTGTGAGTCCTCCAAGTGCCTTCATCCTTGTTGCTAATCAAGTGTCATCATGTAGATAGTTGTCTTGATGGGTGTAGGTGTTGATATGACAAAACCATGATTGGTGGTGTTGTTGTCTTCAATTTCTCACCTGGTGGAACTTAGTGGTATTAGGTTCCTTTCGTGGTACCTCATTTTGTTTTTTTTTCTTCCATTATTACTTCCACCATAGACTCCTCATTTGATGTGTTAGTACTTGTAGAGTTTTTTCTTGGGCCTCCTTGGACTCTTCCTATTTACTAATGGAAATATCATGTAATGTAATTTTCTTCTTTTTATACTAGATCTTCAAGAATTTCATATGCACAATAGTATTGATAGTACCTATCGATTCCATCCAAGGGTATCCCAAAAAAATATCCACATCATCCATATATGAAGTATAAAAATTAGAATGCAAAACATACTTATCCATATAAATCTTCAAATATTTATAAATTTGAACATCCTCATTATCAACCTGTGTGTTTTCAATATGTTTTGTTGGAACTTGCGATTTTTTACCCAAATTAACATTGATAAAATTATGACTGCAACTAGGATTGACAAACACAATGATCTTATCTTTATGAATGCATCCATAAACTTGTAATATTGAGATATCAATAGAAAATAACCCTTTATGTTTCTTATTTTCCTTTCTAGAATGAGACTACTTGTCCAATAAGACTTTTTCCAAGTCTTCATCAGAAAGTGTCGCCATTAGCTTAGAGTCAAGTGATTGAACCCATATAGCAACCTCATCTATGAAATTTAGCCATGTTCCTAATATCTACACTCTTTGGAAGTGTGACTTCATGAATTCTTTTATCGTAGCACCGTCATCTTTTCCAGTAAAAACTAGCTTGGTAGAACCCATGAACTAAAATGAGGGTTTTGAAAAAATTTACTTACTTTGTGCCGGAAATTTAAAATGAACACCACTTGTTCATTGTAGCTTAGACACCTTATTATAGGATGTTTTTGAAAATGGAAAAACTATTCTACATCTTCCCATGTGACTAGAATCATGATTTTAGAACTCTGGAAATTCGTATATGCAATGTAATTGTCCAACCATTACAACAACTTGTGAAAAAGAGTTGATTTTAAATCAACAAGATCTCTTCCATCTAAAGTCTGATTCAGGCGTTGTTTTTTTTAATTGGTTGATTTTTTTTTTATATGAGTTCAAATCTGCAATTAGTTTCTTGAAACTTTGAACAAAAACCTACAAAAATGATTGGAGAGCTTCCATCCATGATTTTTCATCAAAAAAATTCTTCAAAACAACCAATTTTAAATCAATGATATCTCCTTCATCCATGTGTCGATTCAGACCATTTTTTTTTGAATTGGGGTATTTTCGTAAGGAATTAAGATATAAAATTATTTTTTGATTATTCTATATCAATATTCCCATATCTTATCTGCAAACTCACCATCCCTATTTTCCAAAAAAAAAAATCTACAGAAAAGAAGATAACAAATTTCCCCTCTTTGCCCAAGAAAGAGCTCTGATACCACTTGTAGTATAACTACAAATATATTAAGCGAATTGAGAGAATTGCAAGAATATCGTAGAAATGCTTCAAATATTTATCAATATCAAAACCCTTGAGGTATGATAACACAATATAATCACGCCTTAAGGAAGGAGAATACTCAACAAGCCAATGTTTGTCAATACAAAACAGTACTCCACATCCCTCAATGGAGAGTCTCTAGCCTCTATACAGGCTTCATACATAAATTACCATGGGTATCTCAATAACATACCCTCATGTTGGGATGAGGTCCTCAAGGGTAGAATTGAATAAATCTAGTCATTTTTTGTAAAGAATTTTGTAAAGAATGTAAAGTATCCACAAAATATGGATGTGGAGCACGTAGCTAGTCAAAAGTCACAAGGGCATTAGCCCCTTGTTTTTGGTTTTGAAGACTCACCCATGAGTTGGGTACCATGGTATTGTATTAGAAAAGTTATAAATAGTTGAGTCATAGCGAGTCTTAGATATAACTTTTGATAGAGAATTGGTATGCTGAAGGGTTATTTTGTCTTGGGAAAGTGCTAAGGTATGAAGTCTTTGCTTCCTGTGCTTAGATAAAGAAGGAAAATATCCTGCAACTAAGTGCACAGGAGGCCTATTTTGGGTGCCAAAAATGCATACTTTTTCCCTCCATTTTTTCTCTCTCTCTCACTCCATATCATTTATATTCACTAATCACTCTAAATGCACAAGGAAAACCATCTTCCATTGTCTTCCTGGAATATTTAATTAGTGAATTAATACTCATGGAGATTTTATTTATGCGAGTTACTAATTTTGACATTTCCACAAATCCGGTGGTCAAATGTCACAGATGCAAATCATCAAAGTGATTCCGAGCTTCCAACACCATATCAGCAAGCACTGTAACATCATAACATATTCCAAGCCTATTTCAGACCTTTCTTGTCTTTCTCTCGGCAACTAGTTGGTCATTTCAACGATTGTATATTGATAAATATTAGCTGCCATATTGGGAGACAATTTTCTTTGCGTATTGTATAAGAAGGGTTTCAATGTTGTGAATCAGGGTTAGTCGTGCAAGAGATTGAGATTGTAACAGAAGACTATTTAATTAATTGAATGCAAGTTATTTTGTTGTTCTCTCTATAAGTTGTGAATCCACCACAACCCTGGTCAGAGAGTTGGGCCCACTCTTCTGATCAGGTGTTGTGTTATTTATGTGTGTTGTTATTTTGTTTATGTTGGTTTATTTCAATTGTTGTTACAATACTTTAATTAATTGTTGTGAATGCTTTTTATAGTTCTGCAATTTATTCTTATTTACTGTCACATTGGTTCTTTAGTTAACTCAGTTATTAAATCTAAGATTGGTGATTGGATTGTGCCATTAATACCTACATATATTTTGTGTGTTATCTTGAAATAATGTACGCACCCATATTAATAAATTAAATGTGGAAAAGGGTTGAATATGTATTCACACTTGAACACCAACATTTTGGCGTCATTGCCAGGGAGGCTAAGAAGGTGCAAGAACATGATCTGCACTGATCTATGGATCAATCTATCATATTAGGGAGGGAAGTATTACCCTCCTCTAAGTCCTAAGTGTGGTGTTCTATTTTATTTTCTTTTTTATTTCTTCCCATTCTACTGATTTCTTAGAAACCAATCTCTCATTATGGGGAGGGAATTGTTACCCTGCTCCAGATCCTGAGCATTAGCTATTTTCTTTGGTTTTTCTTTTGTTTTCTTTTCGATTATTACATAGGGGCCACTCTCTCATCCTGGGGAGGGAAAGAGTTTTCTCACCCTACTCCAGTTCTTGAGCTTTAGTTTTCTTTCTGCTGATTTATTGTTTTCAAATCATCCTCTCATCCTGGGGAGGGAAAAGAGTTTTTCGCCTTCTCCAGGTCTTGAGTTGTGAGATTTTTAATTTTTTCTTTCCAATAAATGTATGAACAAGGGTTTGAATAAAATGGGTAGAGGAGGACCCCAAAGGCGAGGAAGGAAGGATTTGGGGAGGAATTCCTATATCCAGGAAATTATCACAAAAGCTGCATCAGAAGCCTCTTCACGAACTGCTACTAGGGTGAATGTTTAGACAAGCTCTGAAGGACATTCTGTGGAACAACCTATATAGCCTCCAAGGGTGGAAGTATCCCTTTCAATAGTTGTAGGGGAAGTAGGAAGCAGGGCATTAGAGAAAGCATAGGCACTTCCTTTTGTATCACATAGGGATGAGGTGGCCAGCAGAGGGTTAGAAGAAGAAATCCACTCAAGGACTGAAGAAGGAAACCTCATAGGATTTTGTTCACCTCGCAATCAAGGGAGTGTTGTTAAACTTTCACAACCATCAGTTGATATACAATAGGAACCTATTGAAGTTCCAATCGAGTGTTGGAGGACATTTGTGGCACCCACAACATCTTCAATTGAATTCCCAATTGGGGAAATTATGGGTGATGCACTAATGAAGCCTATTCCACTGACTACACTACCAAACTTACATGGGATTTCCATGGAGGATCCAGACACTTTCCTATTCAAGTTTGATATTGTTTGCAAACGGTATGTCTATGTCAATGATGCTCAGAAGCTGAAATTTGTTCCTACTACATTAAAAGGGACAACATTACGGTGGTTTATGGGTCTAGGAGGAAAGACCATTTCTACTTGGGATGACACGAAGAAGGTTTTCCTGAAAAAATATTAGGATTATTGTAAGTCTCGGGAAATTAAGGGAGAAATTTTCAAATTAATGTAGAAGGAGGATGAAAATATGGAGGACTATGTGGAGCATTTTAAGTATGCTCTCTAGAGGTCTAGACATAGTGACCTGGATAAGGATATTTTGAAAATTATTTTTCTTTGGGCTCTAAGGGAAGAATCTTTGGAGTTGTTAAACATAGTAGGTAAATGGGATATATCTAAGGAAGATTTTTACACCATCTGTGAACTCTATATTCAATGTTCATGGGGAACTGTAAGGAAAAACAAGGAATCCGAACTTTCAAAGCATCAAGCGGGGGAATCAAAAAGCAAAAATTGGGAACCTGCTAGACAATTTGAAAACTGATATCCTAAGTACATTATCCTCCCAAATGGACACATCACAGGGAAAGAAAAAACAGATGGAGTTGGAAAGAATTATGGCTAATTCTGCCCATGGTGTATAAAGAAACATCCACTCATGGAGTGTCCACTAGGCACTATAGATACATGTGCTATTTGTGAATAGAGTCACTCCACCAGTACATGTCCATTGCTTCCAGCACTAAAGGCAATATTTCATGGGGTGAATGAAGAACTAGATCAGCAATTCTTTATGGGGTCTAAGAAACCATGGCAGCCACCATCATTAGGCTTAAATCTAGGTACATCTCTAGATCCTTTTCAATATTATAATATGAATCCTCAGTCAGTTCCTTTTTGGCCTAAATATTATTAATACCCACCTTGGAAACCCATGGTGTCCTCAAGCTAATTAAATTTCTTCATGGTCTTAAAGCTGGCATAGTCTTGTTCCCCCTGCTACACAATTTCCCCAACCTCCACAACAACAACAATTACTATTGCCCTCTAATGTTCCTTCCGATAATCCTCCTCTTCGGCCTCAAATTCCTATTCAGCCAAACCCAAATCCAAACAATAAGGGCGATCAACAAGAATACACCCTCAACCTTCCTTCATACAAAATTTCTATCACAGGGTTTAATGAGATAAATCTGATATCTGGGTGGGTAGTAAATTCCCCTACATCGCCTGTTATTGTTGAACATCTTGACGATGAGAATCTAGAATCTCAAGTAGTCAGGGATGAGACAACCCAACCATCTATGGAACATTATTTTTCTCATTTGGCTATTGCTCAGGCATGTCAAATCAATCCTCCTTCCAGAACGATTAGCCTTGAGTAAACATGTCCCTCAACCGAAATTTGATATTTTAGGAGAATTGCATAATTTGTTTGTAAAAATCCGCCTACTTCAAGCCATGAAAGATGTACCTATTTACACTAATACTATTAGAGAATATTGTTCTAAGAGATCCAGGAAGAAAACAAAAGACCTGCTTACAATTCATGTTATGGGGAGATTATCTAACATTATGCTGGGAAAGGCTATGCCTGTAAAATATGGGGATCCATGGAACCCAATTCTAGTAGTTCAAATTAACGGGGTAGATATTCTAAATGTACTGGTAGACTTGGGTGCTACAATTAATGTAATTACTTCTGAAACCATGTTTACACTGGGATTACGTGATCTTAAGCCAACCCCTACGGTCTTAGAACTAGCCGACAGATCTACAATAAGACCAATAGGGAAATTGGAAGTCATAGTGATTTTAGTGGATTCTTGGTGCTATCTCAGTGATATCCTAGTCTTACATACATAGTCCCTAACTGGTAGTCATCCCCTTATTTTAGGATGTTCATGGATTGCAACCGCTGATGCCTATATTAGATGTCAGTTAAGAAACATGGTAATTTCTAATGGGGAAAATACAAAAAATCTTATTCTATATCCCCTACTAAACCAAGCTCACGGAAAAAGCCAAAGCAGAACTCTTTGTCTTTGGATGGGATCAAACTGAACAGCAGGAACTCCAGCTAATCCTTATCATGGGACAAGCCCTCTACTTTGAGAATGAGACAGAGGATGATATTATTAGCACTTTTATTAGTATCCCTCATGCTATTGCAGATCCAACTCAGCAATTTTTGGAATCAATCATGAGCTATGAAACATAGGAAACTATCGGATCGGAAACCGAAGGTGAAGACATTCCTGTAATAGCACTTTCTGACAGCATACCAGTGGAGATTGAGCCAGGGAAGACATTGAATATCAACCTGAATCTTTCACCAGTCCATACTGAACAACTCCTAAAGATCCTTCGAGAACAGAAGGAAGCTTTCGCTTGGGAATATATTGATATGAAAGGTATCCCTTGCCAATTTGTGTACTCATTATGTTTACATCAAAGAAGATTGTCAACCCGTGAGACAACCCCAAAGAAGGATGAACCTTGCCTTCAAAAACATTGTCAAAGAGCAGCTCTAGAAGTTATTGGATGTAGAATTTATTTACCCAATCTCGGATAGCCAGTGGGTATCCCCATTGGTTATCGTTCCTAAAATGAATGGTAAATGGAGGATTTGTGTACACTATAGGGACCTGAATAAAGCAACATTAAAAGATCATTTTCCTCTACCATTTATCGACCAAGTCCTTCATACCCTGATCAGGAAGAATTTTTTCTCTTTCCTGGATGGGTTTAGTGGGTATAACCAAATCCAAATAGCTCCTGAGGATCAGGACAAAAATACCTTTACATGCCCTTAGGGAACATTCGCTTACTAAGTCCTTCCATTTGGTCTTTGTAATGTGCATGCTACCTTTCAGAGGGAAATACTAGGGATATTTTCTGGCTTACTCGATGGCAGTGTTGAAATTTACATGGATGACTTCATGCTATATGGGGGGTCATTCGAGGAAGGATTGGAAAAGTTGGAGAATGTCCTTAAAAGGTGTAAACAAATGCATGTTTCTTTGAGTACAACAAAATTTCATATGATGAGAGAAGAGGGAGTAGTGCTGGGACATTTTCTTTTCGTTGTTGGAATACAAGTTGATCCTGCCAAGGTAAAGGTAATTTTTCATTTTCCTGTTCCCAGGACACCGACTCAGGTACGTAGTTTTATTTGTTGCACTGATTACTAAAGGAATTTTATAGAATATTTTTCCAAGATTGCATTTCCACTTTTTAGTTGTTAACTAAAGATGCATAATTTTTATGGACAGATGATTGTGAAGTTGCTTTTGAAAAGATCAAGGAACTTATCTACTAAGATCCAACCTTACATGGCCCCAGCTGGGAACTTTCGTTTCATATCTGTGCAGATGCTTCTGAAATGGCTATAGGGGCAGTGTTGGGATAACAAGAAGATAAGAAGCCATATGCGGTCTATTATGTCAGCAAGAATTTAACATCTACTGAGCTAAACTATAGTGTAATGGAGAAGGAGTTCTTGGTTGTCATCTATGCTGTTAATAAATTTTGACACTATATTACTGAGTATCTTACTTGTGTACACATAGATAACACAACAATCAAGTATTTGATGAACAAACCTGTAACTCCTGGGCGTATAACAAGGTGGTTGTTATTACTTCAAGAATTTGATATCACCATTATAGATAAACCAGGAAAGGATAATGTAGTTGCTGATTTTATGTCTAGATTAAATGCTGATAACGAAGGAGAACTTGTAGAAGATAGCTTTCCATATGAATATTTATTTGCAATTTCTACTAATACCCCTTGGTATGTAGACATTGCTAACTCTTTGGCTACCGGAAAAGTACCTCAGCATTTTTCATACAAGCAACATTGGAGGCTTATTCATCATAGTGCCCTTTACTCATGGATAATAGGATATCTCTTTTATATAGGGGGTGATTAGCAAATCTGTTGTTGTGTAGCAGAAAGTGACATCTATGAGGTTTTGAAAGCTGCTCATGATGGCCCTTGTGGGGGGAATTTTGTGGACAAGCGAACTAGCCACAAGGTGTTGCAAAAGGGATATTATTGGCCCTCTATCTTCAGCAATGCACAGAACTATGTTGGAAGATGTGATAGCTGCCAATGAATGGGTTAGCCTGATCGCTTAGATGAAATGCCAGTACAACCACAGGTAGTTCTTGAGCCCTTTGAAAGATGGGTTATTGATTATGTGGGTCCATTTAACCCACCTTCACATCAGAAAGTCCACATTTAAGTTTGCACAGATTATGTGTTGATGTTGGTAGAAGCCAAGGTTTTAGCAAAAGCAACAGAGCAAGTTGTCTCAGAATTTTTATTTGAAGAAATATTTGCTAGATATGGTATTCCGAGAGAGATGATTTCATATGGAGGAGCACAGCAAAGCTTAAGGAAAAATATGGGATCAAGCATAGGATAACAACCCCATATCATCCTTAGGTGAACAGTTAAGTGGAAAGCATAAACAAAGTATTGGAAAACATTGTTTGGCCAATTTAATGTCTTTAAATCGTCAATCATAAATTGTCAACCAGGGTACATGTATTAATGAAGTACATGTGCCCTATATGTGCTAGAAGTTATTCCTTATGTCGTTATGTTCTTGTTAGGGTCTAAAATTAAAATTAGTATGGAGATGGTGTCACTGATTATATTAATGTCTCAATCCCTAAAGTTATAAGCTAATTTCTTAGGAGTTATTTTCTACTGAATCAGTTTATGGATGATATGAGAGTGATTCTAACTTCTACTTGTGTTAGATTATTTTGGATTTTTCTCTTGAATATTTATGCTGCAACTCTAACTCACTAAGTACAAGAGAAATATATTCTATCAAATTGTAAAGAAGTACTGTCTAAATTCAATTACTAAGGAGAAGACTCTCACACTTTTACTTATTCAATTTCATTCAAAGAAGATATTTTGAACAACATCTACACTATGAAGTAAACATACTCAAACTACATACACTAGATAAAAAGAAAATGAAATAATCATGTTGTATGAGGTGAAAAGCAATTCAAATAGCAGATTAAACTAGGTATAAAGCAAAGGGAACTGGTCATGCATTTAACGATTCATTGGCGAACTCATCATACTTCATTTCTTCACACAAAAACAGAGTATTCAAGGAATGAAAAGAAATCTAATTGCAATCGGTTAAAGACCATCACTAGTCATAGGGGACCTCCACATATCAGTCCATAATCTCCAATAAATGCACCGCATACACACACAAAACCAATTCTATTGCTTGCAAATAAAATTTAACAAACTGTTTCAAAATTACATCATCCAACGCACACCAAATCACACTACAGCCATACTTTTTATAACAAGTCTTTGGCATAATAGCATGAGTATTTTAAGCCTAAATATCTTTATTCTAACTAAACTATATCGTTAAACCTTAAATTTTCTATTCTGAAAGAAAATTGATAAGGTTTTGATGAAACTCAGATTCTGTTCTGGCGACAATCCTGTGGTTGACTTTGGGGTTTGACCGTGATATACTGCGTTCATCTTGATGAACTGGATCAAGGGAATAGGAATGGATCCATGAGGGGACCATTCCTTATCCATATGTATCCTTTGTCGCTAACCTGGAGCTTCTGAACCTTGCAAACAATGGAGACAGTTGCAGAAATCTGGATTAGCTGCTGAAGCAAACAAATTTTGTAGCCAATTATATTATTTAACAAAATAAAAGGGTATATAGTCAAACATGAAGAAGAAGACATATTATTGCTTACCTTTAACAAAACCTTGTGGATATGGCATTATTTAGGTGGTAAATATAGGAAAAGAGAGGAAACATAGGAAAAAAGGCCTGTCATGGTAAGACGATCTTTGGACTCTACATTCCCCCAGGCTGGAGGTTTTGTATGTCCTGATACACTTCATAATTTTCAGTCACTTGTGCCTTCTGTTCATCACCTCCAAGTTTCATTGTTTTCTTCTTTTTGGTAGCTACTGACATCCTAGGTTTTCCCATGAGAATTTTGTATTTTAAGCTGATAATATCTCTTTGCATTGTCATGTTTTCTTTTCTCAACATTTTTTTTGTTTTTATTCCACAAGCTCAAATGAAGGATGAGATTGTCACTTTTTGCAATCTGGATCTCAATTTATGCCTTCAATGCTTGATTCTCATTCTTGAGATACTTGTTCAATGTTTCTAATTTGAAAAACTCCTTCTTAAAATGTTTGCGGATGAGTGTTCCTATGGTTCATTTAACTGATTTCTCCCTTCTCCAGGACTTTGAATTGTTTCCTTAGTTGTTGTATCTTTTATTTCCAATGACTCTATATAGTCATATCTCTCCTGTTGAGCAAGGTCAACACTAGTACTATGCACTGGGCCTCTTAGAGGTGAGCTGGAAGGTGGTGGTGATACTCTTGGTGATGATTCTGGTGATCCTTTTGGAGAAATTTCAGGGTTTTCATTTAGATCATTCTCAGTTGGCTCATTCTAATTTGTCTCATTTCCCTTGAGATTTTTTGTTGGACTGTGCTCAACCTTGTGCTCCTCCTCAATCCTGAGGTTTGTAATCCCTGTATTTTTCTTCTTTTATTTTCTGATTTTTCTTCTTGAGGAAGGGTCCTGGTTTGTGGTATTTCCTTTGCTCTTTTGTTAACATTATTCCTTCGAAGATTCCCCTTCTTCATTCTCTGCAATATGTCTACTATGGGTAGCTCTTCTTCTGATAATTCTGGGTGAGTCTAGGGTTCCTACTCTTTTACCCCTTCTATTATTCTCTTCCTTCCTCTCAGGGTCCTACTATTGCTGGCTTGTTCTAGGGATATTTCTTCAAAATGGTTCCTCACCAGGAAACTCTCCAAGTTATCCCCTATACTGCGAAGAGGGAACTCAACCAATATCTTTATCAGGCCATGATGATACCTGGTGTTTTCTATAAACTGAGTTCTCTTTTGAACGTTTGTAGACAATTTCTTGAGACTATTTAAGAGAAAGTAAGGAACATTCATTTGGTGATCTTCAAGAAAATGCAGCATCATATTATCATGGTAAAAGTACATATACCCAAACCGACCCTCACAGGTGACAAATTTTTAAAGTATAAGCAATAAATTTCTCCATTTTCTCTTAAGGGTTGTGTTGGGAATACCTTTCTTGAAGACAATGGTGTCCATATTTGGATTTTTGAGGAAGACCTTCCAATATTCTCCATTAATTCCCCTGTTCTTGAACCATTTTTCTGTGCAACTTGGTAATTCAATAGCCTCTACGATCATGGACTCTACTTCCATTAAACGAGTACGCAAATGTCTTGGTCACTTTCTGTTATGTAGCTTTTTGTCACTGTCCTTGTACTCCCCATTCCTCGATTGTGGAGGACCTCTACAGTGAATCCCACATGCTTTTACTTCATGGAGAAACTCCCATTATGTCCCTCTTCATGAGTAGATCATTTCCCTTGAAACTTATGTTTTGCCCAATTTACAAGACCAGCACAAATGGCCTTTGTCTCCCCCGTGTTGACGTGCAGAGATTAGCGCTATTCATCTTGTTGATCGATGTGACTAAGTTGTGTTCCAGTAGCACCGGTCTTGTTATGGAAAGTTTTTTAAATTATAGCTAAATCTTCCATCTCTAGAAGCTCCGTAACGAAAGTTTGGTAAATGTTTTGGCCGGATGGGGTCAAGGATGACAGTTTTGGCTCCTTTCCCCTATGATGATGGAACTACCTCAAGGGATAAGTCCTTCTCCCAAGAGAATAGGATCCATCTCCCATCCATCTTTCCTATATAAACCTCCCCTCTTCCCAAGCACAAACTAGTGACATAGTTACAATGTTGGATGAGTGTGAGAATACTATTTTGGTTTGACAAGAAAGCTATTACTAGTTGTAGCCATCTAGTTGTGTGAGGAAGAAGTGTGTTTGGTTTCAAGTGAAGCCGAAAAGGAAGCATCTTTAAACTATTTTTGTTTGAAGCCATCATGAAGTGTTAGCAGAAGTGTGTGGGAACCTTTTCTTGCGAGAGGAAGACTGTGACATCAAGATGAATGGTTGTAATCTCTCTTTGATATTAATATATGTAACTATTGATTGATTTCCTACATGTTTTGTAATATTACATATTCATGTCTTGATGCTTCTTGGCTCATTAAGTAGGTTGGATTGCAATTTTTCTATTATTATGTTTGTGTGTTGTTGTTTTTTACTTGTTTTAGGAGCTTGAAGAGGGAAGTGAGAGATTGCTGGAGCGAGCAGGTGAGAACATCATCAAGTAGGATAAGCAACGAAAAGGTAGGCCCTCTTGATTGATCCTAACAAGGAAATATTCCATAGAATGTAACTGTTGTGGCTAGACCCATTATCGAGCTAGAGGAATTCGTTCATGTCTGTGCTTATAATTTTACTTCACCATAAATTGGTGACTCCACTAGGGAGATCCCATATTTTTGTTTGTTTTGGATTTCACGATTTCATGAGAACTTTACTAGTTTCACATTTTCCCTTTTTTTTTCTATTGTTTTCCTCCTACTTACTCGCTTAAGTCTAAAATCATAGTAGCAGATCTAGTCGCTATTTTGAATCTTTTTTTATTTTTTCTTAGTGTCGTTCGACAACATGTTTAATTGGCTAATAGTCACACTGATCAGCATGAATTGCAGAGGAACAGTTGCACTGACTCACCTCTGGCACTTGTTGTCAGTTAGGCAGTCATGCTGATTCCTATAAGTGAAGATTAGGGCTAGACCCCAATATTGGCCAGTGTATTCTGCTCTTGTGTTTTTGACCCTGTGAGCCTTTTAACTATTTCTCTCCCTGATTAGAAAGCTACTTTCGTTTGGTTTTTCTTTCTTGTAGGCTTGCCATCTTGTTGTTTGATTGATTGATTCATTGAGTGGCCATCGACACTAGGACATCTAGTTAGTCGTCCATTCAATAGCTTGTGGATTCATCGAGTTTGATTGTGGGTGTGTTTGCTCTTTGCATTTATTTTTGGTCCCTTGTATGACTTTAACCTCTTTTTGCACAAGTTTGAAAAAGTTTTGTTTGCTAGTTTGAACATATTTTTTATGGCATATATTACGTTATCGATCTTGTGCTTGGCAAAGTTGGTGCTTAGTCGATCTGAATGAACTTCTCTTTTCATGTTTTCATCTGCTTGAAGAGCTCATAGTATCGAAAATTTTCTCATTGAATGATTGTATGAGAAAATTTGTTTCATTGTTTTATGAGAAAATATGAAATTCTAGCATGTTTCTTCATTATGATTGGCATCTCTTAGAAACTAGAACTGCATCAGCATTTGAAAATGAAGAGAAATTTTTTCATTTCGAAAGGACTAATAGATAAGTGCTTTTTAGTAAATTAGGAATTGGAATGCATTTTTCATTAGTTTATTTTTTTCAAAAGGTGAAGTAGTGTAAAATCATTTCGTTTTCAGTTGCTTGATTGTTTGCATTTGATTGAGTAGTTTCTACCCTCTCTAGTGTAGGAATTTCATTGAATTGAAAGGGTCTTGTCCCATTTAGTTGCATTTTAGGTTTTTCGAGTAGCATCGTTAAGACCTAAAAACTGAAACTTAACTGAAGATCAACTCTAAAATGAATTCAATTTACCTAAGGCGCATTTGACATTAACGATCAAATCTAGAAGGTCTAGGCTAGAGACGTGTTCCAACGTCTGTAAACCTAGCAGTTGTCGTTGGCTTCGGCATTAGACAATGCTAGCATGGATTTGTGTTCCTCGTACCATCACGTACATAACGGGAGAACCCACTAGGCTGCAATCCTTTCATCCTTAGGAAGCAGAGTCATTCACCTTGCGAACGTGATACAATGAACACAACATTCGGGGAGATTACCTGCTCGCACTTCCTAGTTCGCCAGGAGGTATTCTGCAGTTCACGGTTGCTTGGTAATCCTATCTACCTAGATCATCCAGAGTAGTCATTTGATATTTTTGACTCATTAAACTTAAAATATCATCCGAGAACTTGTCATTTCGAGCTCGTTTCCAATCAAAAGTGATAGAGTCATATTTGTTTCTTTCTCGACTCTTTAAAAATGAAAGAACATTAGTATTTTATGCATCTTAAATAATTGATTTCCCACGATCAAAAACATCCTGTTAGATTTTATGACCAAATCATGAGTTCCCTTAAAGGACATTTTAAAGCCCTGAAGTTATTTGTTATGTCAGCTAATATAAGATCATCATGGCTGAACCATCTGGTTCACCCATTTTCTCTTCCTCTCATCCATCTAAAGGGTTGTCTGAGGAGCCACTTCCTGAGTTATCAGAGCCATTTGAGGACCAAAATTTTTAACTCTCAATTGTTTTGAGTGTTCAACCATTATCATCTCGTCCTCCACCTACTTTGCTTTCAAGGTCATCTGCTGGTATTGACCGAAAATCTCTGGATAATCCCACTCGAACTCCAGAGAACTCGCCAACCATTGACGGTCAGCTTGGACTAGTTATCTATCCTTCGAACCCTCTGTTTGATGATGTCTAGATATCACCACAGTGCCCTTACAGTCCATATGATCAACTGGGTGTTCCTTGGAACTATCCCCTAGTACACGTTCGATTGTCCGTCATCATTTGTTTCCAGACATGGAACTCGAGGGCGATGCTCCAGTCACTTCTCTAGATGAGTCTGAAGTCTCAACTCCACACACTATTGAGGGAGAAGAATTGGAGTTGCAATTCCCTCTCAAGGGTTTACCTTATTCAGAAGTTATTTTCTCTAGATTACCTCATGGCTATGTGTCTTTGGGGCACTTAGTTTCGGCTAGTCCAAGTGCCTCATCACTCTACCATAACTCTATTTGGGCATCAGGTGTTAGACCTACATTAGGTTCGTTCATCACAAACACGACCTCCCAACCAGTTGTTACTTTAGTCCCGGTGCAACCCACTGTCCCAAACACTCTTGTACCATCAATCCTAGTTATGCGTCAGTCGCAACTGGTAGTTTCAAAGATTATCTCTTCTAGTTCTTCCGTCCCATTAGTCAGTGGCTAGATTGTGCCACCACCTGGGGGGGCAGAATCTGAATGTCTTTATGGTGTCAGGTGCCACTAATGTGAGCACCTCACAAGCTCACATGCTTGGTATAAACCAACCCTCTTCTGGTATTATTTACAACCCTGCTTACCCTACTGGATCAAGCAATGTCTAGTACCAATAGGTTTAGAATCTTGGTGGTTCATCTGGATCCAGCAATGTTCAATATCAGTAGCCTTATGGGGCTCAGGTCCAATACCAAAATCCTTACATTCCATACAGTTCTCAAGGATTGGTTACTCAACCTTACACCATCCCATCTGGGTCATACATCCAGCCTGGCTACGGCGATATTCAATTCGGTTATTTCTTGGGAATTGTTCAAGTACCCTTGCAATAGCAAGAACAACTTTTGCAACAACCATGGCAACCTTTGTTGCAGCAAGGGATTTCTTCACAACAACAAGGGCAGATTATCCCATTGTAAGGTCACCTGCAACAACCCTAAGGTTAGTCCTTCCAATAGTTACAGCAAACCGTGCAGCAGCAGATGAAATATGCTCAGCATACCTCTCAACCCATACCCTCGTAGGGCCAACCTCCCAAGGACAAATCTTGCAACCACAAGGTTATCAAAACCAACTTGGACAGCAGAAACCCTTGTATACCTATTAGCAAGGGAACCTCTTGTATGGATAGGTTCAAGGTCAAGTCCTGCAACAGTAGGTGCAGAATCCTCTTGTCCAAGGCCAACAGGTTCAGAATCCTGTCGGCCAAGGGCAACAAGTACAGAACTCCTTTGTCTAAGGGAAACAAGCATATCAACCTTATGCCCAAGGACTATAGGTCCAGAACCCTCTTCTTAGGGAAAATACACCCAACGGCCCTATGTTCGAGGAAAACAAGTCCCATACCCACATGTCAAAGGTCAATAGGCTCAGTAGCCTTTTAACCCATACGTTGCCTATCAGCAACCTATGCATGGATAGTTTGAAGGTATTCCTAGTCTGAATCCTCCATTTGGTCAGGGTAACCTGCAATGGGGGTAGCCTCAGATACCATATGGCCAAAATCCCCCACTGTGGGGTCAAAATCCTTACCAGCAGGGATGGGATTCTCCTTATGGGCCCCCTTATTGACCTCCCATGCCTTTTAACACTCAATTACCTTTCTTGGCTACAATTGAGTTGCTGGATGTATCGTGTCTCACGAATGATCCAATTCTTCATTTGTCACACTAGCCTTCGGTGTCGTCTAAGATACCAAATGATTGCCCCAAGTTTCATGGAAAAGCTAAGGAAGATCCTCAAGCACACATGATGACATATCACCTTTGGTGCTCATCAAATTCATACGTGGATGATTCCATTCATCTTCATCTTTTCCAATGAACCCTTACGGGTGTCGCAACCAAATGGTAGATTGATCTACCTCGAAGTACTTTTCATGACTTCAATTCATTAGCCATGGCCTTCCTCATGCATTTTCAACTATCGGTTCATTATGAAATAGGCACGTGTCTTCTCACATCGCTTAAGCAAGACACTACGATGCACATCTCTGATCATATCCATGAACGGAGATACAAACGTCGACTATTCAAGTTTGAAATAGCTGACAAGTTGGTCACCGAATCATTTACCAAATTGTCTGTATCCCCAATTGCTCGCAATATAGCCATGGGTGGATGCATCACTAAAGAGAAAGCCATTGCTCGTGCCCATTACTTGGACCTAGTCTACTCTCAGTTTGGCACCTTATACGAATTATTACCAAATTCTCTACAGCCATCATCCATGTTAAAAATAGCAACAAGAAATGATAAAAATAGAATTCAGTATATTTCAATTTCAATTTGTCCTTGAATTAAAATTTTAATTTAATCTCACCGGTTGCTTGAAAAATAATTAATTAATTCATCTTGAGTTAATTAGTTGGAGAAATTCAATTTAGAAGTCTTTTTGAAGTCATGCAATAGTTATCCCTTAAATTAAGGAGATTATCCCTTAATTAAGGAGATAAGATTGAGTTATAGTTAGTTAGCTCAATTTACTGAGTTAAGTCCAGTTAAATTAGTTCCAAACAGTTTGAGGAACTAATTGTGAGTTCAGTCAGTTAATGCATGCATGCATCCAACTAGTGTACTCCAAATAACTGAAGATTCTCTCATAAGAAACTCATGCATGTCTATTCAGAGAAAGACCCAGTTGAGCTGAATTTCAAGGATAGGTTACTATCATTTGCATGAGTTTTCCTATAAAGGAAACTCATCCATGCAAAAGGACCAAGTTTCCTTGACGATTGCGCAGTTCTGATAGTGTGTTAGAGGAGTGTGTGAGATCAGTGTTACACTGGGTAGCAACTGGATCACCCAGGAGAAATTGTGCAAGGAAATAGGAGGCATGGAGGGCAGAGGAGAAGGTTTGTGAGAAACCTTATTTGCCTGTGAGCATCCAGGAGGATTGTATGGAGAGATGGTTCACTATGAGAGTTAAAGCTTTGTGTAATCTTGATGTATTTCCACCTTGTATGATAATACAGATAGTGGGGTTTTTAGTTGAGACTTTCCCCTGAGTATTTTTTTTGTTTCATGTGCATTTATTCTCCTTCTTATGGTTATATGTGTTCAGCTCTGATTCAACTTGATCTTTAAGCTTATGCAAGTTTGATAGTCGAAGTATATTATTGTATTTTGCTTTCGTATATTGCATTATCGAGTTAATCTACAGTCAGATTTTCTACATATATATCAGAGGTATATTTGTAGAGAATTTGTAGGAAATTCTACATGGTATCAGATCCTAGTTTATTAGAGCCAAATTTATTAGAGAAAAGTTTATTGGAGCTATGAATAGTATGTGAAGAAGAGAATTCAAAGTAAAAATAAAAGATAAAAATTGGGCCACGAGTTTGCAGAGCAGATCTGAATTTTTTTGTGCAAAATTAAAAAAAAATAGCAGATATAGATTCCTTGCAAAAAAATACCCAAATTCAAAAAACAAATCGGCTTAATTGGAGTTCGGATGAGGGATATCGCTGATTTAAAATCAGCTCTTTTTCCAGCAAGTTTCATGACGACAGGAAAGATGAAATAGATTGGTGTGCTAGCCAAGAGCTTTTATGCACTTGAGGTACAAGATGCATGCAAAGCCTTGAGGAGCAAGGAAAATGTTAGATACTTGGTGGCTAAGAGGGAGAGTAAATTACCTCTCAACATGCAGTCCCAGAAGAAGTCTCAGACAATTATGGAGGAGCCACAATTAGAGATGTTGAGAGGAAACCGAGTGGAGGCATCCACTCATGCAGAGACCTCCAGTAGGGGGAAATTTCAAGCCAAGTGGGCAGAGGGATCACATGAAGCCATACCTCCAGGTGTGAGGTGGGGCGATGTGAAGTGATAGTCTCAAGAAGGCTGAAATTGGGCAGGGTCCATTGAGAGGTTTATCTCATGGATCGTACCTTGCTACGGGAGCCCAAAGTACATAGTAGCGGGAGGAATCAGTGGGATTGATGCAATCAGATATCAAAGTGATAGAGGCTAGAGCAGTCAGATACTGAAGAGCATAGAGAAGGATTGACAATAACACAGAAAGGCAGAGTTAACAGAAGTGTAATGTTTTCGGTTGACAGATGCAATAACAGTGATAGAATTTGATGGCAGATGCATCATACTAATTCAGGTTGGATGTTTTTTGTTTCTGGAGATTGCTAGAGCAGCAACACTAGAGAGAAGTGTTTCATGCATAAAATTCCAAAGGTTCAGGATCGGGATCGAGTTGAATTCATTTCTTGTTGAGAGGGAGTGTTAAAAATAGAAACACGAAATGATAAAAATAGAATCCAGTGTATTCCAATTTCATTTTGTCTTTGAATTAAAATAGTGAGTTAAAATTCGAATTTAGACTCACCAGCTGCTTGAAAAATAATTAATTAATTCATCTTGAGTTAATTAGTTGGAGAAATTCAAGTTAGAATTCATGCAACATTTATCCATTGAATTAAGGAGATTATCCCTTAATTAAGGAGATAAAATTGAGTTGAAATTAGTTAGCTCAGTTTAATGAGTTAGGTCCAGTTAAATTAGTTCCAAAATTTGAGGAACTAATTCTGAGTTTGGTCACTTAATGCATGCATGCATCCAACTAGTGTACTCAAGATAACTAAATATTATGTCTTCAGAAAGTCATGCATGTCTATTTAGAGAAAGATCCAGTTAAGCTAAATGTCAAGGATAGGTTACTATCAGTTGCATGAGGTTTCCTATAAAGGAAACTCATCCATGTATAACAACTAAGGTCCCTTGAGGATTATGCAGTTCTGACAATGTGTTGGAGGAGTGTGTGAGATCAGTGTTACACTGGGTAACAGGTAGATCGCCTAAGAGAAACTATGCAAGGAAATAGGAGGCTTGGAGGGAGGAGGAGAAGGTTTGTGAGAATCCTTGTTTGCCTCTGAGCATCCAGAAGGATTGTACTGAGAGATGGTTAGCTTTCAGAGCTAAAGCTTTGTGTAATCTCGATGTATTTCCACCTTGTATGATAATACATATAGTGGGGTTTTTAGTTGAGGCTTCCCTCTGAGTGTTTTCTGTGATTCATGTGCATTGATTCTTCTTCTTATGGTTATATGTGTTCAACTCTGATTCAGCTTGATCTTTAGCTTCCGCAAGTTTGATAGTATAAGTGGATTATTATATTTTTATTTGGTATATTGCATTATCAAGTTAATCTACAGACGTATTTTCTACATATATCTCAGAGGTAGATTTGTATAGAATTTGCAGGAAATTCTACAATCTGATCCCGCGACATCGAAGTCACCTGTTGTACCTTCCATTGATGGAGTTATTGGTTTAGTATCCCAGGCCCCTACTGAAACTTCTTCCAAATAGAAGTCGGTCTGGAATACTTCCCCCAACAGTTCATCTCAAAACCCTCTAGACCCTAGTAAAACCTCAGATGTCCACCTGCCCAGTCTACCATAGTGAAAAAATCCTAGAAAGGAAAAAGGAAAGGAAAAGGTAAGGTTAAAGTCGATGCCCTGAAACAGGGTCCTCCCAAATTTTCTGCCAGCGAATCATCGCAACAGAAACCTAAGTATCCTTGCCTCATTTACGAGGAGGATCACTATACTAAGGATTGTACATGACGATCCGAAGTTAGTTGATCACTCAAGGGGATCCCTACTATCCTCAAAGATCCCTTTCTACCTCAGCAGACTCAAACGGTAGACCAAGCTCGATCTGCTTCCTCTGGATCTCAAGTGTTCATGATGAGAATTCCCATTAATGTGGCTACTCGATCAAAGGATTATCAAACTCTAGCTCCCACAACAGGGAAAGAAAAAGAAGTTTTGTCTTCTTCTCCTACCCTGAGTTTTGGCCCTCTACAAATTGAGTGCCCTAACTCTGATTTCGCTCCACAGCAACCCTCTTGAGGCATGCTAAGGAAATCCTCGTACAATCCCAATGCCCGAGCTACCCAGAATTACAACATTGTTGAAGATTTGGCTTAGGCGCCATCAGCTATGTCGGCTCTCTAGGTACTCCAAAGCTGCCCATCACAGTGGAAATCTTTGCTGTCAGCTATCAGGGCCCTCCATCCCACCAATTCTAACTTGATCCATTTCGATCTAGATAACCATGTTCCAAGACTCCCTCATCAGATAGACTTTCTTATTCAGGTAATCATTAATGAAAAGACCATCCACTACACTGTCATAGATGAAGGTGCTTCTACTTGCATCATGTCAACTGCGTGCTGGAAGGCTATTGGTTCCCCTACACTACACCAGTCCCCGAACACATTCTAAGCTTTTGATGGGCATGATTTGCGACCCTTCGATGTTTTACCCAACCTTGCCATCACCCTGGGAGGAAGGACAGTGCAAGTCAAAGTGGATATTGTTGACGCCAATCTCAATTATAATCTTCTACTCGGCTGAAGTCGGACTCAAGCCATGCATGATGTGGCCTCGTCTTTGTTTCTTGTGATTCATTTTCCCCATCAAGGGAGGATTGTGACCATTGATGAGCTATCTTTCTTTGCCTCTTCCTCATTTGATGGCAACATTTCATATGTCAAGCACTCTGGTGCTCCCTTTGAGAGTGTGGGGGTAGGTCTCTTCAAAGATTCTACCTTAATGGGGATGTTTTCACTCCCACCTCCTCATGTTGCATCCGTCAACATGATCTCAACAAAATCTAATCCCAGGGTCATACCTACGCTAGATCTATTTGATGCCTTGTGTGATGTCATGCCGCTTAGTCCCGCCAAAGTTAATTACGTGGAAATTATTTCAGCTGCGAACTTTGCATCCTTTGATTCTAATATCTCAAAGACCTCTCTTGATATGTATTCTCAATCCCCGTGGCTTGGCACTTTGGAATCATCTGATCCCTTAGCCGAGACCTTCCTCATTGATGAAGGTATGATGGAAAGCACATCTCTCAAGGAACCGCCATGGATTGATACCCATCATTGCTCCTCATTCCTGCCTCGCCTGATTGTAATGTCTACCTCTTTTGAAGTGTCATCTTCTCCATTTCCACCACCGACTGTTACTCATGACGTATGGTCGGAAGGAAATCTGGGTAATATTACCCCAATGATGCCGATTGACATTTCTATCAAACCCGATGTCATTGAACAAGTTCATATCGGGGTATCTTCTTCTCTAGATGAGATCAAGAGATATAGTCATCTTTTTCAAGAATTTCATGATGTGTTTGCATGGTATTATGAAGAAATTCCTAGCATTGATCCCAACATCATGGTGCATGAAATACCAACGTATCTGGATGCGAAAATCATTTGCCAACAGCTTCATCCAGTGCACCCTAGAAAGGTCGCTACTATTAAGGACGAAGTCGAAAAGATTCTAAAAGTTGGATTCATTTATCCCATTCCCCTTATAGACTGGGTGTCCAATATTGCCCCAGTAAATTAAAAAAAGGCATGATCCGCATTTGCATGGATTATCGAGATCTTAATCGTGCCTGCCCTAAAAACAACTATCCTACTCCCTTCATTGATCAAATCATTGATGAATGTGATGGGAGTGAGATTTCTTCCTTCATGGATGGTTATTCTGGTTACAACCAGATCAATATCGCACCAGCTGACCAAGAGAAGACAACCTTTATCTGCCCATTCTGCCCATGGGGTACATTCGCATACAAGAAGCTCCCTTTCGGCCTATAAAGTGTTGGGGCAACAATTTAGTGGGAAATGTCCTATGCATTTCATGATATTCACAACATTGTCCAACCATACTTGGACGACCTTCCTGCCCATTCTCGTAAGCGACAAGATCACCCAAACCACCTTCGACAGATTTTTCTATGCTGCAAGCACTATAACATCCAGTTAAATCTACATAAATGTGTTTTCTGTGTAGAATTAGGATGGTTCCTCGACTTCATCGTTTCCAAGGACGGGATTCACCTGGATCCACTAAAAGTTGTGGCCATTGTAAACTTACCCCCTCCATATTCACTACACCAACTCTAGAACCTCCTGGGAAAGGCCAACTTTCTTCATCGTTTTATACCCAATTACGCTGGGATAGCTACAGGATTTACCTTGTTGCTCAAACAAGGAACACCCTTTGCATGGGACGAGATAGCTTGAAAATATTTTGATGATCTTAAATCTGTCCTCATAAATGCTCCTGTGTTGCATCTGTTGGATTATTATCAATATTACTTCCTTTACCTAGTCACAACCTCTAGCACCATAGCTATGGTGTTGGTTCAAGATGATGATGAAGGCACTAAACACGTCATCTACTACCTAAGTTAGAATCTCCTTGACACTGAAACAAATTATGCACATGTCAAGAAGTTGGATTTGGCCACCGTCCAGGTTGTTCAACGATTTCGGCAATATATTATCTTAATAACGACTACATTGATTTCTGAATGTAACTCTACAACCTACATCTAGACTCGTCAGTTGTTGGGGGGCAAGTATTCTAAATGGGTCGTTATCGTAAAAGAATTCAATTTGGTCTTCACTACGGCCAAATCTAAGAAGTCACTTGTTTTCATAGAATTGATTTGTTCCCTTCCCTCCAAACCTTTCCCTGCTGGTATAGATGAACAACTCCTAGACGAGACCCCTTTCCTAATTAGCACCCTTGATCCATGGTATGGTGATATCATCATGTATCTCCAAACCTCCATGTTTTGGTCTGCATTGACCAAAGATGATCGTCGAAGGATTCAACATCATTCTCAACCCTACCACATTATTGGTGATACTTTATACTATGTTGGTGTTGATTTTGTTCTTCATTGATGCCTCACGATTGAGGAAGCTAAAACAGTTCTCAATGATTGCCACTCTCGGGCATATGGTGGTCATATGTCTAGTTATTCTACAACTCAGAAAATCATTCGCACTAGTTATTTCTGCTCATCCATCTTCAAAGACTACATTATTGTTATCCACGAGTGTCACAAATTCCAAATCTACCAACACAAGATGCACACCCCACCCGCTCACCTACACGCCATCATTATCGTTGGTCCCTTTGCCCAATGGGGCATCAATTATATGAAATGTAACCCTCATTCGGCCGAGGGGCATGGATACATTATCATTTTTGTGGATTACTTCACCAAATTGGACGAAGTGATGCCTACATATTCAATTGATGGTAAGATGGAAACTCAATTCCTTTATAACCATGTTATTTCCAGGTTTGGTGTACCCTAAGCCATTCTCACAGATCATGGTTCCCACTTCAGAGATTACATGATGTCAGAACTGACATTTGCATTAGGCTTGCGCCACAATGGCTCGACCCCATATTACACCGAGGCCAACGGCCAAGTTGAAGTCGTGAAAAAATTTTTGGTCACCATACTTCAGCGTACTATTGGGATGCACAAGTCAAATTGGCATCTCATGCTTTTTTCATCTCCGTGGGCCTACCGAACTTAAACCAAAGGCGCCACTAGTTGCACACCTTTCAAGTTTATCTATGGTCTGGAAACAAGATTGCCAATCGAATGTGAGATTCCTTCACTTAATTTAGTTGTTGAACTCCTCCCCGAAGCATCACCTCAAGAGGAACGCCTCTTATATTCGGAACGACTGGATGAGACTCAGTGTCTTACTGCCTTGGTTATCGAAGCACCAAAGAACTAGGTCAAAGCACATTTCGACCAGTTGATCTTCCCCCATGCTTTCTCTGAGGGTGATTTGGTCCTGCTATATGACCAAGCTATTAATAAGCTGGGGGAAGGCATGTTCGAACCTATGTGGCATGGGCCCTATATTGTAAACGTGTTTTGCAGAAAGGAGCTTACGAACTTATTGATTATAAAGGAAATCCTCTCTATAAGCCCTGAAATAGGCTTTACCTCAAAAAGTACTATGCTTAGGTCATCTTGCATGTTTACTTATGTACATTAGTGTGTGATTCATTTCTGTACAGTGTGGTTTTGTGTAGAAGCTTTCAAGCAACTTTCCTGTTTACTATACTTTTCATGCTTTGCATATGTCTGCAGCTCCTCACGTCGGTTTTGCCGATGGTGCTTGCCCAAGTACCTGAAACCTATCATCCACAGCATGGGCTATCTACAACCCTAACGATGAGTTGATTGATCTTCAAGGTATCTGCCTAGGTCGTACAAGCAACAAAATTGCTGAGTACAGTGTGGTCATCAAACTATTATCAGAAGCCATCACTCGGGCATCAGAGTATTGGTTGTAAACCTAGATTAAGAGCTTGTCATCCTTCAACTCAATAGGCAATATTCCATCAGGAACCCCCAAATATTATGAATGTATCTCTGTATCCATCTATTGGAGAGACATTTTGATTATATCACATATCATGATATTCCTAGACGCATGAATACAGTAACAGATGCATTAGCTAATTACGTGTTGGATAGACATTAATGAAATATGTAAAAGATAAGACAAACCATTTGTACCATAATAGACAGGAAAATATAACATATATACATATGTGAAAATTTTTGATACATCAAAACCCCAAAAAATAATATGTATGTCTCCAATAACATCGGCAGCTCACAGGCCTTGTACATCCATGGCATGCAGGCCTCAAAAAATGTAAGTACTGAACCTAGGAACTACTCAGCATGGTGGTCATGATAGCACAAAATAGCTCGCACTACGCGACTCAGTAATTGGCAGATCCGATCTAAGACTCCCACTGTGTTCCTCTGGTACCGCCGAGGCATGTCTCCTATCCGAGCATACTTAGGGATAACATGAGTCAACCCCTCGAGGTTCCTCACAATCTCCTACTCATTATCGCTCCCTTCTTGATAAGGGGTGATAGCGTCAATACGATGAGGATAACACCTGGCTATTGAGGACATCCCAACTGGCTGCTCTTGTCCAACATCTCCATACACAAGAGAAATTTTATAAGCATGCATATAATAAAAACAATTAAAAAACATCAAAATCAAAAATTTGGTTTGGTTTTTTACCTTCATCATCGAAGTCCTCCCCATCTGGCAAGGGCATATCTAGGTCTCCATGGAAATCAGTGCCACTCTATAGCCATTCCTCCATGATAATTTTCTAACATCATAATCATGATAAAAATGTTGGTCGGTAGGACATCTGTTGACCCCCAGTGATCTTGGGCATCAAACGACTCCAGCGGGCCATACATGGATCGCGTGGCATATGAGGATCAACCTCAGTCAATTGATACTAGAACAATGGCACTCATTCCAGGAAGAAGGTCACAAGTACTGATCCGAAGCCAAATTGCTTCAGATTTCCTGCATTCGCCTTGGAAAATTGGCGCTTGATATTCATCTTCATGGCCTTTGCCCAGTTGAAGATCGTGGGAGTTGTGCAATATATAGTGTAAAGGAACTTCAACTTATTAGTCTCATGTTCTACTTGGGACCCCGCCACTCTATTGATGGTCAAAAAAATCACCCTCATTGTCAAATCCCATACATTCGAAATCTCAATCTTCCCGCTTTTGTATTTCAATGCCTCAGGACAATGTGCGGCAAGCAGCGAAGACATGCTTTCCCTGACCAGATGTGATCCATACAAGTTCACTGGCTCACCTCTGTGAGACAACCCAGTGATGAAGTAAATGTCTAAAGTTTTCAGCTCTAGCCCTTGGTCCCCAATGACAAAAATATCACGATTTATATCCTAAAGGCTTATCAAATACCGAAGAAATTTGGGTTGCGCTCGCATCCCTGGTGTAAGGAAAAATTTGAGGAGCCCATAAGCCCTCAAAGCCTCCAGGCAATTTGGATCATTCACTACCTGGGTGTCCATATCTTCATGTTCTCTTTCCTTCCAATCCACCATTTTCGGTGATTTCTCTCTTGCAAAAGCCAATTATTTGGGTCAATCATCAATTTTGGTACATAAAAATCAAATTTTTACATTCAGTTCCTATGAAAAATTGTTTTTTCCCTATCCATGGCATAGGTGCACTTATTTTAGAAACAACCACATAGGTCAGCACGGATGGTCGTGTAAATAACCCTCGGCCGGCGCAATCCCGTGCCCAAAAATAGCGTCGACCGAGGGTAAATTTTTTTCTCAAAAACCTCCATGAAAATAAAAAAAAATGGTTAAAAGCACAATGAATAGCATGAAAATGGAGCTCATGGCTTTGGTTGTTACTTGGAACTGATGGCTCGTCGATTGGCCTCCCGGATTTCCCACAATCTGCTCCAGAAAATCTATGGCAAAAGAGGCTAAAAGTCTTCACTGCAAAGGTAAAAAGGTAAATGGTAAAAATATATTTAATTTTCCGCTATTTATTCATTTTTTCATGAAAATATCAGGTCTTGTAAATATTTTTCACCTATTTTTCCTCAAGGACTCGATAATACACTTTGCCTCAGTTTTGTGGTGACAGGTGATGGACGTTCGACGATGGCGATGAGTCATGTTTCAGCTCTTTCTTGACTCATTAAACTCATATGAAAATATTGCTGAGTATTTTCCCTGTTTGACTTATTAAAGAGAATAAAAATGGGGGGTCCACTTTCAGCTCTCTTCCAACCCTTTAGAAATGAAAATAAGGCCGAGCCCTTGTCATTTCAAACTCGTTAATGGATGAAAAACGTCGTGCGCCCAGTATAAGTTTACCCCTTTTTCGGGTTGGGAGGCACTATTTACGAAAAAGGTACTCCTTGACTGAAATAGTCAAGCAGTTCTCTCAAGTATTTTTTTCTACCCTTTCGGGCTCGAGAGACACAAATGTACGAAGAGGGACCATGTGGAGTTTTCTTTTACGTGTCTTTTTCGAACTCTCTAAACATGAAAAAGGTACAGAGTTACACTTTTTTTGGACTCGTTAAACTATTAAACGACATCGGATTTTTCATCATGACGAACATGAGCTTCTCCTTCTTAGGGCTCGTTAAACATACTACGTCAGATTCATTTGAAGGATAAACTTACAGTGAAAGCACATGCTATGCCCTTCAAGCTTGCGATAAAAAATAATTGGGGTACTCGCTAGAAATGGTGGGGGGAAAATTTGGAAATTTATCGAGTCGTGTCAGCAATTCACTCTTGAACATGACACTCTTTGCTTCGTGTCGGGTTGGGACATCCTCCTTTACATCGTTGACCTTCCTAAGTTTTCGCCATTCATTTTTGCCTTCCATTTGATCTCTACTATTTCACCATGACCACCGATCTTGTGGATCCAAAAGTTGCCAAACTTCCGGTTGTGTTGCCGATATGTTCAAGAGTTGTCCTTCTGTAGTTACACTTACCTCTGTTTCTCTATATCATCCAATTTCATTTTGCATCCTCTTGTCTCACGTCGATGATGTGGGATTCATTATGGCCCTCCTTCGACATGGTCACTTTCCATCGACATCAGCTCATTATCGGGGAAGTTGATCGAGAGACTCCCTTCCAGTACCTTAGAGCTTGCATGCCTCAATGATAGGTTCTTCATACTCGACGACAAGTTCACATCATTGGCTTTCGATCGGGTGATTTCGCGAATGTTCGACTTCAGTTCCCATATTAACATTCTGTGAATTATGCTAATAGTACCTTGAGGGCCATTGTCAATATTGGTGGTTTCTCTCGTGCTTGTTAACAATTTACATCATTGACTGCTAATCAAGCGAATTTCTAGCATGTTCAACGTCAACACATCTATTCACATGATAGAATTTGTACTTTGATTGGGTCGTGTTGGAGTGCAAGGCCGTGGAATCAGATCACAAAATTCCAAGTTATGAAGCGGTGTGACATGATTTATGATGATATGCATGTCGCTTTTAGATGGTTGGCTGTGACCAGACCATGAGTTATCATATGTGATCCTTCTCATTATTGGATGGTTACGACCATACCTTGGTTTCGTTATGATCCTCTTTGATGGATGGTTGTTCCCATACCTAGATCTATTTACATGATAATTCTCTAGGTGGATGCGTCCATGCCATGATTCATGTATCTCTTGACAGAGATCTCAGTCTATGTATATGTATTTTTACTTTCTTGCAAGTTTTTTGATGGCAGACCGTTGCTCGCACTGATTTATAAAGAATTTCATCCCTCACTCTAGTTCGGCCTTCATGCTTTAGGGGGCATCTGTTACACAACATTTTGTCACTATCCCTATACTCCCCGTTCCTTGATCCTAGAGGAACTGTACAGTGAACCCTGCATGCTTTGCCTTCATGGAGAAACTCCCATTATGTCCCTCTTCATGAGCATATCATTTCCCTTTCGCAACATTTCCCTTGAAAATTTTATTTTTCCCAATTTACAAGACCGGCAGTAATGGCCTTTATCTCCCCCACGTCAATGTGGATAGATTAGCACTATTCCTCACACTGATCAGTGCAACTGAGCTGTGTTCCAGTAGCATCGGTCCTATTATGGAAAGTTTTTTAAATTAGAGGTGAAGCTTCCATCTCTAGAAGCTCTGTAACAAAATTTTGGTAAATGGTTTGGTCAGATGGGGTCGAGGATGACAGTTTGAGCTCCTTTCCCCTATGATGATGGAACTACCTCAAGGGATAAGTCCTTCTCCCATGAGAAGACGATCCATCTCCCATCCGTATTTCCTATATAAACCTCCCCTCTTCCCGAGCACAGACTAGTGACATAGTTAGAGTGCTGGCTGAGTGTGAGTATACTATTTTGGTTTGACAAGAAAGCTATTACTAGTTGTAGCCATCTAGTTGTGTGAGGGAGAAGTGTGTTTGGTTTTGAGTGAAGCCTAAAGGGAAGAGTCTTTAAACTATTGTTGTTTGAAGCCATCATGAAGTGCTAGTAGAAGTGTGTGGGAACTTGGTCTTGTGAGACTGGGAAGACTACGACATCAAGATGAATGGTTGTAATCTCTCTTTGATATTAATATATGCAACTATTGATTGATTTCCTACATGTTTTGTAACATTACATATTCATGTCTTGATGCTTCTTGACTCATTAAGTAGGTTGGATTGCAATTTGTCTATTATTATGTTTGTGTTGTTGTTGTTTACTTGTTTCAGGAGCTTGAAGAAGGAAGCGAGAGATTTTTGGAGCGAGCAAGCAAGGACATCATCAAGCAAGATAAGCGACCAAGAGGTAGAACCTCTTGATTGATCCTAACCTAAGGAAATCTTCCATAGAATGTAATTGTTGTGGCTAGACCCATTATTAGGCTAGAGGAATTCGTTCATGTCCACACAAATAATTTTACTTCACCACACTTCCCTATGAAAACCGTTGAATTTTTCAATGAACTGCAACCATTGTTTCTTTTACAGTAGCTCCTTGGTCTAAGGGTATCCCTCGAATAATTTCTTCCTTGCTAGCTTAGCTCGAACAATTATCCCCATTATGGAGGATGCTTTTCTCAACGACTAGTTACCTTGACATGAGAATGGTGTTGGTAGTGTTTTTCTAAGTGGTAGAAGGATGGATTGGCTATGAAAGTTCAGATGAGTGTAAGAATAGGTGGATTATAATAAGGGTTATAGGAATGAATTAGACCATTAGGCGCATTTTAAATAATGATTTGGTAACTACTTTGGTGGATTTCGAATGAAGACATGACATGACTTTTAAGTGGTGGCTTATGATATTTTGTTAGGCGGCCATCACCCTTAAGTTATAATGATTTCATTTTAATTTTCATAAATACTATTTCTTCTTAGTCATATATGCAATATATCAATCCCCGTTGCTAAATTAAAGTAGCACATACCTCTGATCCACTTTTTCTAACCTTGTTTGTTATTATGAGATCTCTTGCAGGTACTTTGCTTTGTCAGTTGTCTTTCAAGTCAAATCACCAAGTGCCCTTATAGGCTAAAAAAATTATTAGGCTACAAAAACGTGTCGTAGCTACAGAAACTTGTCTGAGCTCCGGAAAGTTTCTGATTCTGCAGCTGAGAGAAAAAAACATTTTTTAATAAAGGAACTTTATTATACCATTTTTTGAAAGGAAAATTTGAAGTGCCAACAAAAATTGGTTTTCACTCTAAATTTTTTGTATAAACCTGGCAAGAGCATGTTGTTTTTCATGTTTATACATTTTTTACTTTTATTACTATTATATATATATATATATATATATATATATATATATATACATATATATATATATATATATATATATATATATATATATATATAGAGATATATATATACATATACATATACATATACATATACATATACATATACATATACATATACATATACATATACATATACATATACATATACATATATATATATATATATATACATATATATATATATATATATATACATACTTTACTTATTTTTTTTAGAGAGAAAACTGAGTAAAAATTTCTAAGGTGGAAAAGAAGAAGAATTCTTCTTGAACATATACATATACATATACATATACATATACATATACATATACATATACATATACATATACATATACATATACATATACATATACATATACATATACATACATATATATATATATATATATATATATATATATACATATATATATATATATATATATATACATACTTTACTTATTTTTTTTAGAGAGAAAACTGAGTAAAAATTTCTAAGGTGGAAAAGAAGAAGAATTCTTCTTGAACATTTTCAGTTTTGAATTATCTTGGAACATTCCAACAAAATCCTCTTTTGTCAATGGCTTCTGGTATAATCTAAGTTGGTGTCCATTTACTAATAGAGGAATTTTCTCTTCATCAATAGTCCTAATTCTAGTTGCACCATTGCCAAAAACACTTTCAACTTCATAAGGTCCAAGCTAGTGGGTTTGGAATTTCCCTTGAAAATTCTTGAACTTGGAATGAAAGAGCAATGACCAATCTCATGGATGAAATTTCCTTTCCTTAATGTACTTATCATGCCATCTAGATCTCAGTTGTTGAACTAGGTTGTTTCTCTGGAAGGCTTCTTGTCTGATTTCATCAAGTTCATTTAGTTATCTCATCCTTTGCTTCTATGCTTCTGATAAGTCAAGATCTAACTGGACTGTTGTCTTATAGATCTGGATCTAGAACTCTCTCGGAAGTAAGACTTTCTTCCCATAAACAAGTTCATAGGGAGTATGTCCTATAGTATTTCTCCATGTAGTTTTGTAGGCCCATAAAGCTTCTAGACTATTTTCCACCCAGTCCTTTCTATGTAGATGTACAGTCTTGGTAAGGATTGCTTCAATCAAATTATATGTGGACTCAACTTGTCCATTGGCTTGTGGATGGTATGGAGTGGACTTTCGATGTTTTATTTTGTATTGATCCACAAGCTTTTTCACTAATCTGGATGTGAACTATGTTCCTTGATCTGTTGCAATTTCTCTTAGAACACGAAAACGAGTAAAATTATCCTCAAAAGGAAACAAAACTACAACATCCTCAGTAGAAAAAGGAAGTGCTTTAGCTTCTACCCATTTAGTGACATAACCAGTACATACCAGAATATACTTCTTTTTCTTTGAAGGTGTGCTGATTGGTCCAAAAAAATCTAGTGCCCACTTCTCAAATGGTTCGATGAGTACCTGTGGTTGCAGTGGAATTTGATTTGAAAGAAAGGGTTTTCCCATTCTTTAACAACTATCACATTTTTTAACATATTCTTTGGTGTCCCTGAAAATGGAAGGCTAATAATATTCTAAAAGCAAGATTTTGTAACAAGTCCTTCTATCAGAAAAATGTCCCCCACATGGCTCATCGTGGCAAGCTTTAAGTATTTCTGGTATTTGTTCCTCTTGAATAGATCTTCTGATGATGAGATTTGGTCCTGTCTTGTATAACTCTTCATTTATCCATGAATAAGATGTGCTATTGCGGACTATTCTTCTCTTTTCTCTAGGAGATAAATGAAATGGCATTTTTCCTGTAGCTAAATAGTTAGCAATATTTCCATACCAAGGTGATTTAGTAGATATTGCAAAAAGATATTCATTAGGAAATTTAACCTCTACCGGTCGATCATTATTTTCATTTTGTATTCTAGATAAAAAAGTCTTCGATTGTATTCTGCTTTCCTTGCCTATCTAGAATGGTTATGTTGGATTCTTGTAAAAGTAAGAGCCATCTGGTTATTCTTCCATTAGTGACTGGTTTATTCATAAGATATCTAATGGCAGAATAGTCTGTGTGAACAAAAGTTTCATAGCCAGTTATGTAATGTCTGAATTTGTTAATGGCATGAACTACAGCTAAAAACTCCTTTTTAGTTATAGTATAATTTAACTATGTAGGAGTTAATTTTTTACTGGTATAATAGATTGCATAAGGAGTAAGGTATTTTTGTCCCAACACAACTCCTAAGGTTGAATCTGAAGCATCAGTTGAGATATGGAAATGAAATTTCCAGTTAAGTCCTTTTAAGATAGGTGCTTCAAAAATTCTCTTTTTCAAAGTTTCAAAGGAAGCTTGACATTCAGAATCCCAATTGAATTCACAGTCCTTGGTGAGCAATTTAAAGAGTGGGGATGCAATTTTTGTGACGTTTTCTATGAATCTCCTCTAATATTTAGTAAAACCGAGAAAACTTCTAACATATTTTTGACAACTTGGCACTGATAACTTAGAAATGACTTCAACTTTAGATGAGTCTACCTTAATTCCATTTCGTGAAATATGATGACCTAAAACAATTCCTTCATTAAACATCATGAAACATTTTTCATGGCTTAACAAGATTTTTGTTTCTTTACATCTTATTAATACTTTTCCAAATAGTCCAGTGCTTCATTGAAATAATCTCCATAAACTGTGAAATCATCCATGTACACTTCCAGACAATCATGAATAAGATCAGAGAAAATTCTGAGGACTACTCTTTGGAATGTTGTTGGAGCATTGGATAATCCGATGGGAAGTACTTGGTATGCATAAGTTCTCCATGGACAACTGAACGTGGTTTTATCCTATTCTTCAGGGATTACCTGAATCTAGTTATATCCATTGAACCCATTTAATAAGGAATATTTTTTTTCTTGCTAATGTGTCTACGACCTGATCTATAAAAGGTAGTGGGAAGTGGTCTTTTAATGTTGCTTTGTTTAGTTCACTGTAATCGATGCATACTCTCCATTTTCTATTTTTCTTAGGAACGATTACTAGGGGTGAAACCCAATGACTATCGGATATTAGATAGATGAAATTTACATTTAACAATTTCTGCAACTCCTCCTTCACAATTTCATTTAAATTTGGGTTCATTCTTCGTTGAGGTTGTCTAACCAGTCTTGCATTCTTTTCAATGTATATATGATGTATGAAAGTTTTAGGATCAATCCCTCTCATGTCAGTGTATTCGTATGCAAAATCAAAAGAATGTTTCATTAAAATTTCTACCAATTGATTGTTTTGCACTTATTCCAGGTTTCATTGACATTCAAGGTTTTTCCTGGAAAGATTTCTATCGAGGAATTCCTAAATTTTTCCATGGAGAGAAATGATACCTATTTAGAGGAGAGATACTCATTGTGACTATGATCATAATTTGAGGAAGATTCATTATTTTCCAGTAGATTTAGAATTTGGTCTTCCTCTTTTACTTGTTCAGTAGTAGAAATAGGTTGTATATCTTCTTCATCTTTTATCCATTATTCGGTTTTTGTATCTATTGTTGTTCTTCTGGGAGGAGATTATGTAAATTTCTTTGTAGAATTTCCATCTGAGATAAACATGTCACCTGATCTACAATAGATGAAAGCATCATCTCTATCTAACCAAGGTCTTCCTAGAATTAATGGATGTCCTCCTAAATTATTCTTGGGCATTAAGACCATGAAATCAACAGGATATTCCCAAGAATCTAAGGATACACAAAAATATTCCAACACACCATCAAGTTTAATCACAAACATATCTTCTAATTGCAATAAGGTTGGCGTGTATTGAAGGTTAGGAAGCCTAAGTGTGTCCATAACTTGTTTGCTCATTATGTTTATGGCTGCTCCTAGATCAATCAGTGTATTTCGTATTTCAGTTCCATTGATGTGAATTTTTAGAATGGGGCTTTCTGGATCTAAGTATTTTTGAATTTTCGTCTTCCCCATCATAATGTCTACAATCTTTCCAACTAGTTGAGTTCTTTTTATGTCTTTGCTTTTTCTCCCTGATCTTTGTGTACTTAGTTCCTTAATTGTTTTCACAAAAATTGGTATTTCTTTTATGGTTTGTAATAAAGGAATATTAATACAAACGTTTCTCAATTCATCCATTATATTGTAATCAGGAAAGATAATTTTTTTTTTTCTACTCCATCAATTTTAAACTTTTCAGGGAAAGTTGGTCTAATTGATACCAAAGGTTGTTCTATGATGGGAGTGTTTATCAGAACTTTTTTTATTTGTTTATTCTCCTTCTGAGGGAGAGAGGTCTCCCTTTCTTCTAATTGGTTTTTGTGTTTTTGAAGATCAGATCTTGTTTCTTGAATGACAAAAAGGATTTTTCTTTGTAACACTCTTACAAACCTTAATTGGACATTACTTAGGTCTAGTGGAGTTATTATATAAGTTTGAGGATTTTTCCCCTCCATGTTGTACACCAGTTGTTGTGGTATTTTATTATTAGGATTTAGAAGTGGTTGAGAAAGTAATTGATTTGTTTTTTGTGGAAATGGTAGGGGGAGTTGTGGGTTTTGGTTCTGAACTGGAATTTGTGGTAATTGGTTAGCTTGGGGAATTTGATTAGATTGTAGTAGAAATTGTGGTGGAAGGTAAGATGGCGAGTATTGATTATATTGAGCATGGGCTCCATAAGGATTTTCCATCCTTGATGCCAAGCCTATGAATGTGGCTTAGCCCAAGGCTGCTAGGCTGAATTCCAATTATTTTGTGAAGACTAGGCAAATTGTTGTGGTCTAAATCCTTGTGATTGATTTGGTTGGGGATTTTTCCATGGTCTTTTGGCTATAAAGTAGAAAGGGTCTACTGGTTCTGATATTCCTTCATCATTAAATACAGCCTTGAGACCTGGTAAAGATGGAAATTCCTTTGTATCATTATTAGTTGCACATATGACAAAAGGTTCTATGGCTTTTGAATCTAAGGGACACTCTCTTAGAACATGTTTCTTTCGACACTTGGGATAGAAGATGGATAATGCAGAATTTTCAGAATTTTTCTTGTTTTGTATTTTAAGGGTATCTATCTCCTCGTTTAGGCTCCCTAAAATATTTGTTTTGAAGGTATCAAGGAAACTTCCTAATTCTACCTTGCTGACTATCCCAGCTGCAGATTTATTAATTCTTGACAAGAGAGGGTCTCTAGGACTCCTTCCAACTCGTGCTTTACCCCTTAAGATATGTACACCTAAATCACAAATATCTGCAAATGGTAGTTGGGAAATATCTCCCTTCCTAGTTAGGTTAAGGAGATTGATCCACTCATCTTTAATAGCTCTGAGTAAGAGGGCTTTTAAGGTTTCTTCATCCAAATTATCCATTTTTCCTCTTTTAACATTGTAAGCAAAACCTTTCTACTAAATCTTCAAGATTTTCATCTTCTTTTTGTGTCATTTTGAAGACTTCATCTTTAAGGATACTAGGCATACAATAATCTCTATATTTTCCTAAGAAAGCCTCTTTCATTTTTCCCCGTGTTGTTATAGAATGCACTACTAGACTCATGAACCATTTTAATTCTGAGTCTTTTAATGTAGCAGGGAACAATTTTAACTTTTCAGCATCATGCAGATAGTCATATGATCTGCATAATACTTCAAATTCGAAGAGAAATGTCTTTGGGTCTTCATTTCTCTTTCTATGGAAAATAGGGAGAATTTAGGGTGATATATTTTTCGTTGTGAGGGTTGTATCTTCATCAAGAATAGGAAATCCAGAAGGATCTCAGTTTCCTCTACCTATACCCCCTCCTCTATTCCTATCTCCACCTCTACCTCTACCTCTTCCTCCAATCTTATTTTCCTTGCCATGGACATTGTGTACTTCTCCTTCCCCTTCTTGAGCCATGATAGATTCTTCATAACTAATATAGTTTTCTTCTAATCTCTTTGGTTCCTCCATCAATGGTTGTTAAAAATAAGTCTCTGATTCCTCTTCTTCACTAGGAACTTCTAATTTTTCTCCCAAAATTTTCTCACCAGTGGAGGATAGAAAAATTACTCCTGTAGTTGGAGATGTAGGGTTTTATTCAATTTCAGCTTCAATAGAGGAAGTGGGTGAAGTTCTGGATTGGATTTCTAATCTTGAGATTTCACGAAGCCTTTGTCGACCTCTAAAAGGAATTCAGGTTTGGGTAGGTAGTGTGGATTCTCGAAATCTAGGTGAAGTGAGTGGATTTGTGGGAATTAAACTTCTTCCTTGCCCTACAAATCTACCTCTATAGTCTCTATCCCTATGCATATCATCTTTTTATATTTTTTCTTAACTTATATTTTTACTTCCTTAGCAACGACACCAAAATGTTTGGCCAATTTAATATCTTTAAATTGTCAATCGTAAATTCTCAACCAGGGTATGTGTACTGATGAAGTACATGTGCACTATATGTGCTAGAAGTTATTCCTTATGTCTTTATGTTCTTGTTAGGGTCTAAACTTAAAATTAGTATGGAGATGGTGTTGTTGATTATATTAATATCTCAATCCCTAAATTTACCAGCTAATTTCTTAGGAGCTATTTTCTATTGAATCAATTTATGGATGATATGAGACTGATTCTAACTTCTACTTTTGTTAGATTATTTTGGATTTTTGTCTTGAATTTTTATGCTGCAACTCTAATTCACTAAGTGCAAGAGAAATCTATTATATCAAACCATAAAGAAGTACTATCTAAATTCGATTATTAAGGAGAAGACTCTCACACTTTTACTTATTCAATTTCATTCAAACAAGATATTTTGAACAAGATGTACACTATGAAGTAAACATAGTTGGAATACACTAGACAAAAACAAAATGAAATAACCATGTTGTACCAGGTAAAAGGAAATTCAAATAGTAGATTAAACTAGGTATAAATCAAAGGGAAGTTCTCATGCATATAAAGATTCATTGGCGAACCCATCATACTGCATTTCTTCAGACAAAAACAAAGTATTTGTTGTTTGGAAAAGTATCTATTCAGAATGCCCCTATCCCACTCTAAGGTGTGACAGTGCCTTAGCAACAAACAAGGAAAACTATTTTCGTATTCTTCTTTATGAAATGTAAACGAAGAGGAAGGATGAACTAACCTGTGTCTTGCGCTAGTTTGTCGATCCAATCGCTCTCCTCTTAGTTAGCTTCCAGCTACCTGCTCCCTTACTCGCCCAGCTTCACCAAGTTCCTACAAGATCACAGAAGAGGAAAGACTACACAAAGATATAGATTTACATTCATAAATAGCTTAGGATCAGATTAAGCTAAACATGCAAATATAACAAAACATCATTGATACACAAGCATGTAGGAGAAACTCAAATAGTTTTATTGATATAATAAAAAGATCCAAGAGAAGATACAACCAAGTGAGTCCCGATCCAACGTCTACCTCCCAGCAAAGGAATCCCTTCCTCACCTCCAACAAAGCATAAATCACCCAATGCACTAATATCAATCTCAAAACCAACAACAATTCTCTGCAAAGTACAAAATTCCAGCCTCCTGGATCTCTGGGATGAGGGATCCATATATAGATGTAAGCAGAGAGGATGAGTCAGCTTATGTTTTGACTTGTGGCTTCTCTCTGTCAGTTCCTGCTTCCACTTGGAGACTGAGAGCCTCTTACTCATCACTGGTCGAATTCAGTGAGGCAAGTGTCATTGGAGAAGATTCGGGAAGCTTCCATTGTCTCTCCACCTTGTTGAATGACTCTGCCACTTGTCATTTCCTGCTCAACGCACCTGGGTAGTGCATTCAAGTGCGTTGCAACGCACCTAGCCAATGTATTTGGGTGCTTTGCAATGCAGCCAACTAGTGGAGCATCTGAATTGATCCTGATTTGACTAGTTTTGAGCAGTTTCTGGTGGAGAACTTCTGGGAGAAGCTGTCATTGGTTGACCTTGTTCCTCTAGGGGTAGGAAAAAAAAATTTAGGGACTTTGGATCCCTTGGATTATGGACATTTCATGCTTAGAGCTGTAAGGCAAAAAAATGTCTATAACAGTTTCCCCCTAAAGTATGAGGCTGTTTATCGGGTGAAATGCTTTATTAGGAGGATCCGAAGTTCTTTCAATGCTGGGAGGAGACCTGTAATAAGATACAATACAATACATTATTTTCATACTGTTTTCATGATCTAGCTGAGGCGGGCATTCCCATGCTCAGCTTTATAAATTCATTTTTATGTACACAGAACAGATAATCGTCTGATGGTAGACTGATGATTCTGATGAAGTCATCATCATTTTGGTAGGATGATCGTCTGTGCTGCAATGCTGTACATGTCAATGTCTTTATTTTTCCTGAATATATATCGCAGCCCGGATGGATGAAACTAGATCCGGGGTCTTCAATCTCGTCCGATCTTCATTCGAAGTACAAGTCGATCCATGTGAAAAATGTTTTGAAGTCGAACATGGAAAGACATCGCTTGATTACCAGTCAATGATGTAAACTGTTAACAAGCGCGAGAGGAATCACCGATAAGGATGATGACCCTCAAGGTACTACAGTACAATTCAAGTGGTGTGAATAAAGGACTTGGCGTCGAACACCATGCAAAATATTTCGGTCGAAGGTCATTGATGTATACCTGTCGCCGGAAGTGAGAAACTTGCCATTGAGGCATGCAAGCTTCAAAGTACTAAATGGGGTGTCCCTAGATCAACTTCTTGGATAATGAGCTGATGTCGACAAGAAGCGATCCGTCAAAGGAGAGCCTTGATGAATCCCACATCAATGACACGGAACGGAGCAAATGATTTTGATGGAGGTGAAAACGATCTGATGATATATGGTTCAGGGTGGCGGTCATGAAAGAATGAAGTATAATGTATGGTAGTGGATGGGACACGGGTGACTTCTTTGGATGACTTCTCTTGAACATATCGGCGACACTTATATGATGGATTGGTAGCATTTACCCCAAATGTGGATGGTATGGCGAGACCATGGTGATGTGACTGGTGAATGAAACAACCCAACCCGACTCAGGCACGGAGTGGAAGTGTCATGTTCAAGAGCGACTTGCTACCAATAAAGATTCTTTGAGTTTCTTCCCAATTTTTCCCCAGTCATTGCTGACCAGTACCTCTTCATTTTTGTCAAGCTTGAGGAGGATAACATATGCTTGTTCTATAATTTGCCCTTCGGGAAAACCCATCGCTATGTTTTAACGAGCCTAGCGATAGTGAAACTCGTTCTCGTCTAAAGACAAGTTTGTCGCTATTAATCTTTTTAACGAGTTTAACAACAAAGATAACTCGGTCCTTTTCATTTTTAGAGAGTCTGAAAAGGTACGTAAAGGTAACTCCAAAATTCATTTTTCGTCATCTAATCCCTTAAGTCCGAAAAAGTATAAAACAATACAGAAGGGATGAGTTTTCGATAGTTTTAACGAGCCGAACAAAACAAGCACTCAATCTTTTTGTGCAATAATCCCTTAGGTCCAAAAAGATTAAAATCTAGAGGAGGGATAGCACTTCTGGTCGCTTTAACGAGCTGGAAGGCCAAAACTCGGCAATCTTTTCATATTTTACGAGTCAGATGAAAAGAGCTTAAGGAAGACTCGTCTTTTGAGGAACGAGTGATAAAATGGGTAGCAGCTGATTCCAGGTAAGGGTTGGAATTTTCCAAGCACGGCAGTGTCACAAGGATGGCTAGTGAAATTACTCTTCGCAGTTGTTCCTCAAAATGGGTAAACAATCAAATGGAGGCGAATGATCGGCCAATGGAAAAGTGGAGGTGACGGTGCAAACATGACCAAGGCTTTAATGGCTGATAATGTTACATTCATGGTGGTTATTTACCGGAGGATAGTTCATTTTTTAACGAGCTTAAACGTGGATTGAAACACTTGCTCGGTCTTATGTTTATTTTTTAACGAGCATGAACTATGTGCTAAAACTGCTCGATTAATCCAGTCATATGATAAGAATGTCTCATATAAGATGCCATTTTTTATGGAGCTTGCGCCTTATAAAGCTTTGCCCCGCATCCTTTCGTTATGCAAGTTAGGAAACGACTAATCCTACGAGTTTAAAGGGTTAGCCTATGGGTTTAAAGGGAGGACCTAAAAATTTAAAAAATAAATAGCTGCCCCTTGCTTGCACTCCAAAAGGTTTGCATGCTCCCAGGTATAAAATACGATTTCAAGGTTACCCCTCAATTTGCAGACAAAACATTTGTTCTATCAGGAAAGGCCTACCTCTTTCAGGTTACCAAAGATTGTCTCATTCGCGCAGCAAACAAGACACTTCTCCGGCGATGTTTACCGAGATAAACAAAGGTGAGTGACAACGAGCGCCAAACACATAACTTTGACAAGAGAATATTATTCTAGAATAACCCCTATCTCAATCACGAATGGGGTACAGACTAGTCATATTCTCCCGCGGAAATCTACCCTATACCCGAAGTTTTCCTGTCGAAGCAGACCAGGACGCATGCCCCCTAGGTTCCAGTCATATCCCTTCGAATTACTGGCACTCATCGGGAGGACGGGCCGTGGGTTGAGACATTTCTTGCGTGAAGAGACCATTTAGGGATGGTATATGACTATTTGTGATGCGTGATCCGGGAAATGAAAGCTGGTCCATGAGCTTGACCACTCTTCCTTCATGCGGAAAACACATTACTCTAAAGAGTGAGGAGACGATGGCTCCCATGCAATAAATATAGTCTCGTCCAAGGAGTAGGTTATAATCCAAGGGTCCTTGAACGACCATTACGTTCATTTGAACGGTCTTCCCTTTCAATGTTATGGGCACATTGGGGAGGATCCCTAAAGGTCGACTGGTTCCTTTATCAAAGCCTGTCAGACTTCTCATCTCAGGCAAAAGTGATGGCGAACCAAGCGCTTTCCAAGCAGTAGAGGAAAGGATACTCACAGAAGCCCCCTCATCTATGATGGTACCAGCCATGACCATTCTATATATTTGGACGATAATTCTGAATGGTATGCTTGCTGGTAAACAGGGTCTGCCTAGTTGATTCCAGTCGAAGGAGACAACTAGGTTGCTTGGAGGTGGGACCGAGTAGACGGCCAGGTACGGCTCTGATGAACTTCCTTCCTGCGATAAAGGAATGGGTAGGTTGCCCCCGTGTTCGTCGGAGTCTATGTTGATGAAGAGAATTTGGATGGTGTCATCCTCGCTCTCTCCAGTGACTGTGTCATTCGAAGATAAAACCTCTGAAGGCAAGACCGGGTCAACTGCCGCCTCGACCTTTTAACTTTCGTCAGGTATGGATTCAGTTGGTTCATCTTCAATGGCAGGCGCTTCAGCTGACCACTTGAGCGGGACAGCTGGATTCTCAACTAACGAAGGACTCGGCAAGAGTTTTTTATATCCAGGAGGAAGTCGTAACGGTGAAACCGGACGATCATCCAAAACTCTTTTAGCTTCGTCTAAGAAGGGACAACGGTGGATGGCATGGTCGCCTTCACACAGTTTACAGGGAGATCTAGCTCTCCCTTTTTGTCCTGGGACTTCACTTTCGCTAGTTGACGGTGTGCTTTCAACATGGCAATCAGAGGTTGACGACACCGGATTGTGCAAACGGGGGGACCAGTCCCTTAGTATCCGAGGGATGCAAGGACAATCTCTGTGAAAGTGGTCTCCCTTGCAAATGACACCTGGCAATTTAGGCCTGGTCAGTGCAGTGTGTGGATTTTCGTTAGACGACACTCGTTTGCCCCCATTCGCTTTTGGCTCCTTCTTCTTCTTCTCTTTCTTCTTCTTTTCCTTCTTTTCCTTAGGAACTTGACTTTTGGCTTTGCCAGCCCCATCAAGCGAAGAGGAAGGAGGAGAGGAAGAATTAGAGGAAGTAGAAGGTTCGTGGGTAACTCTGGACTGGTCTAACTGCTGATTCGATTGTTCAGGAATAGTGGTGTTCTGAACGACATTGGTTGAGAAGAGCCAGACTGGAAAGCCAATTGTCAATCTTGGAAGCGACAATGTGGCCATATGGGGTGCACCAACATCTCCCCAAGAGGAGAAGGGACTAGGATTTCCACCAAGGGGAATTCCTTGGTTGGTAGACTCCATTTTCTCAACCTAAGATCAACGTAGGAAAAAGGTGTGAATATTCCGTTTAAAATAAATTTTACGACGCTTGGACACAACTTGTTTTTTCAATTTTAAAGAGTCGAGAAAAAACAAAAGATGACTCTAGTCTCCTTTGATTTTTAATGAGCCTGAAGTGACAAGTGCTCAGATGGACCTTTTCCATTAAGGAGTCTGAAAAGGAACGAAAGGGACTGCTCTGGAGATCTAGGTAGAGGGTGTGCCAAACCAATCACAAAACTGCAGAATACATTTTACGGTACGGCAGTCAATCTTCCCGAATGTTGTGTTCGGTGCATTGCGATCAGTAGGGCGGCCGACACGGCTTCCTATGGATAAAAGGTTTTAAGCCTATAGGGTCTCCCAATATATACTCGACGGTACGTGGGAGCACAATCCGTACTGGCACTTATCGTCTCACAGTGGAGGAATCACCCAACCATCAGTGAGGACAACAGTTACCAGGCTTTACGACGCCGGAACACATCTCTAGCCTAGACCTCTATGTTGTGCGTTAAGTTCCAAAGCGTTGTTAGATTCATTCAATTTATTTTAAGTTGATCTTTCTTAGAAGTTTTCCTTTTTGGATCACCACGAGATGTAGATGTAATTCCTAAATGCAATCTAAAGATGATAAACAAGTTTTTATCTCTTTTCAACAATGAAAATCCTAGCTACAAGGGGAAAAGAAAGACACAATCTTTTCTCAAAGAGCAAAGAGCACACTATAGATGCACTTTTCCTAAATCAAACCATACAAACTATCAATATGCAAATGCACAAATGCATGTATTTGCTTTCACTTTCTTAATATTGATGCCTAAAAAGAAAGTTGATGTACAAATTTGAATTTGCTTTCAAGTGAAAAACACAAACAAGCTTCTTTTTCGAAATCAAAAAGGTAGAGAAGATTACGACACTTTATGATTTTGAAATAAACACTCGTTTTGACACTAGAAAGAGACAAATTCAAACCAAAGCAAAAGTAAAAAGTATAATCAACCATCAACAGCAAAGAAACTTTCTCCTAAGATCAAAATCGACACTGACGACAAATCTAAATCTAAGGACGACAGTTTGACTATTTTACTTTTCAATGGAAAACTATAAATGATGTAACAAATACACAAATAACACCTACAGTCTTTTTGTACAAGGGAGGCGGAATTAAGGAAAAGAAAAGGGGTTTTCAGATAGGTACACACACTGATAATAGGCTGCAAAAATCATAGATAAAACTGGACAAAATGAAGCAAAGAACCTCAGCTGCACAGGGCAAGGGCTGATCAGCGCACCTGTTGTACAGAGAAACTGAATTGCAGTGCAGGTAGCCCTCTCGGGACCTGCGTTGAAATGCAGAACCTCTTCACAGAGCCTGCTCTGGGGCAGAAACGAGACTTCTATCCGGGTTCTGGGTCACGGTTTGCAGTTTAATCTATGGATTTTGGCCGAGTAAAAGCAATCAGTAAGGTACAATTAGAGGGATGATTTAAAGGAGGACTAAGAGCTATCACAAAGGGTAATTAGAGCATTTGTGGATCAGCTGTTCAAATCATAAACAAATCCAATGGGTGGATTGAAGTAGCAGCTACTTTGCATTTGATAATAGCAAATGCAGTTCGGTTGCTACTTCCGTGTTTATGAAGCAAACAACAAGAGAAACACAAATAAACTAACTGGACACGGTCCCCAGCGGAGTCGCCATTTTGATGTTGGGAAAAGTATCTATTCAGAACGCCCCTATCCCACTCTAAGGTGTGACAGTGCCTTAGCAACAAACAAGGAAAACTATTTTCGTATTCTTCTTTATGAAATGTAAACAAAGAGGAAGGATGAACTAACCTGTGTCTTGCGCTAGTTTGTCGATCCAATCGCTCTCCTCTTAGTTAGCTTCCAGCTACCTGCTCCCTTACTCGCCCATCTTCACCAAGTTCCTGCAAGTTTACAGAAGAGGAAAGACTACACGAAGATATATATTTACATTCATAAATAGCTTAGGATCAGATTAAGCTAAACATGAAAATATAACAAAACATCATTGATGCACAAGCATGTAGGAGAAACTCAAATAGTTTTATTGATATAATAAAAAGATCCAGGAGAAGATACAACCAAGTGAGTCCCAATCCAGCGTCTACCTCCCAGCAAAGGAATCCCTTCCTCACCTCCAACAAAGCATAAATCACCCAATGCACTAATCTCAATCTCAAAACCAACAGAAATTCTCTGCAAAGTACAAAATTCCAGCCTCCTGGATCTCTGGGATGAGGGATCCATATATAGATGTAAGCAGAGAGGATGAGTCAACTTATGTTTTGACTTGTGGCTTCTCTCTGTCAGTTCTTGCTTCCACTTGGAGATTGAGAGCCTCTTACTCATCACTGGTCGAATTCAGTGAGGCAAGTGTCATTGGAGAAGATTCTGGAAGCTTCCATTGTCTCTCCACCTCGTTGAATGACTCTGCCACTTGTCATTTCCCGCTCAACGCACCTGGGTAGTACATTCAAGTGCGTTGCAACGCACCTAGTCAGTGTATTTGGGTGCTTTGCAATGCAGCCAGCTAGTGGAGCATCTGAATTGATCCTGATTTGACTAGTTTTGAGCAGTTTCTGGTGGAGAACTTCTGGGAGAAGCTGTCATTGGTTGACCTTGTTCCTCTAGCAGTAGGAACAACACTTTTAGGGACTTTGGATCCCTTGGATTATGGAAATTTCATGCTTAGAGCTGTAAGGCACAAAAATTTCTATAACAGTATTCAAGGAATGAAAAGAAATCTAATTGCAATTGGTTAAAGACCTATTACTAGTTGTAGGGGCCCTCCACAGATCAGTCCATAATCTCCAATAAATGCAGAACATACACACACAAAGGCAGTTCTATTTCTTGCAAACGAAATTTAACAAACTGTTTCAAAATTACATCATCCGTCATGCACCAAATCACAGTGTGGCTATAATATTTATAACAAGTATTTGGCATAACAACACGAATATTTTAAGCCTAAATATTTTTATTGTAACTAAACTATATTGCTAAACCTTTTATGAGCTATTCTGAAATAAAATCGATAAGGTTTTGATGAAACACAGATTCTGTTCCAACGACAATCATGTGGTTGACTTTGGGGTTTGACTATGATATCCTACGCTCATCTTAATGAACTGGTTTAAGGGGATAGGAAGGGATCCATGAGGGGACCATTCCTTGTCCATTTGTATCCTTTGTCACTGACCTGGAGTTTTTGAACCTTGCAAACAATGGAGACAGCTGCAGAAAGCTAGATTAGCTATGAAAATAGACTAATTTTGTGGCCAATTGCATTCTTTAACAAAACAATAGGGTATATAGTCAAACATGAAGAAGAAGGCATATTATTCCTTACCTTTAACAAAACCTTGTGGATATGGCATTATTTAGGTGCTAAATATAGGAAAAGAGAGGAAACATAGGCAAAAGGCGTGTCATGGTAAGACAATCTTTGGACTCTACAAACATGCTCACCAAGACCGTGGAAAATCATTGCTTGGATTGGGTTGAAAAAAATCCTAAAGCTCTTTGGGCGTATAGAACAACATGGTGTAACACGACACGATTTTCACCATTTTAACTTGTCTATGTCAAATCCCCATTATTCCCAATGGAATTTGAAGTCAGTATGCTCAAAACAACTCTGGAAGTAGAATTGGACCTTTTAGAAGCCCGGAAACACAAGCTGGAATAGCTAAATGAGCTGGATGAAATTCACTTAATGGCTATCTCAAGGACTGTTGCCATACAAGAATAGAGAGAAAAATGGCATGATAAATTTATCAAAAATAAGGTGTTTCATAGAGGGGATTTGGGCATTCTTGTATGATTCTCATTTTAAGGATTTTCAGGGAAAGCTTCACTCTTGATGGATGGGACCATATGAGGTTGATGCGGTATTTGACAATGAAACTGTCAGATTGGTTACAATCGATGATTCCCATGTTTCTCTCATTGTAAATGGACATCGACTTAGACTCTACCACCGTCCAACCTCCAAAGAAGCCTTCATCAAACATCTCTCTAAAAAATCTGGATTGAAGGTTGTTGTTGCAAAAGATACCTCCTCTGCACACTTGAATTAAAAATAAAATAATATATATATGTATATGTATATGTATATGTATATGTATATGTATATGTATATATATGTATATGTATATATATGTATGTATACAATGCTGTTACTATTCACTTGTTTCTCTTTTTGCAGGGGCTACTATTGAGGCACAGCAATTGAGGAGCTGAAAATTTCTTCAGTAATTAGGAAAGTCAGTCCATTAACACTCATCTTATTGAAAAAAATTCGAAGTAATAATTGTTGTTACTCCCGAAAATTTTCTCAGTATCAGATGTTGTTACTCCTTGGGTGTTGTTACTCTCCACTGCTTCTATTACTCCCATAAATTTTCTAAGTATCAGATGTTGTTACTCCTGGGGTGTTGTTACTCCTTAGATATTGTTACTCGTCGGATGTTGTTACTCCTTGGATGTTATTACTCCTCAAATGCTGTTACTCCGTGGATGTTGTTACTCCTAGGTTGTTGTTACTCAGCCGATGCTGTTACTCCTCAGTTGTTGTTACTCAGCTGATGCTGTTACTCCTCAGTTGTTGTTACTCCACCTATGTTGTTACTCCTCGGTTGGTGTTACTTCATCGCTTTTGTTACTCCTTGTTTGTTGTTACTCCACCAATGTTGTTACTCCTTGGTCGATATTACTTCATCGATGTTGTTACTCCTCGATTGCTATTACTCTGCCAATGTTGTTACTCTATCAATGTTATTACTCCACCGTTACTCTACCAACTACCACTTCTCTTAGGTAGGTCGCTAGGTACGTCTCCGTTGAATTTTACGGATTTAATTAAATATTCTGTGGACAAGACATTGACATGTTGTGGAAAGCTATTTATAAATTGGGGGGTGTGTCATCATAATTAAACGACGGTGTAATTAAACCACACTGTTGTGGGGAAAAATGCCTATGCAGGACGATCCTATCCACCTAAGGTGTGAAAGTGCCTTAGCAACAAACGGAGATAGCTATTCTAGTATTCTTCCTTTATGAATTAAGAATGAAGAGAGATGGATGGACTAACCGGTGTCTTCCGTTTGTCCCTCGATCCAGTTTCCCTTCTCTTTGAGAGTTCCCAGCTACTTGCCTTCTCGCTCGCCCAACTTCAAGAGGTTTCTGCAAGATCACAAGAAGAGAACACTACACAAGACATGGATTCATATTCATAACTAGTTCAGGATTAGAAATAAACTAAACATACTAATGCAATCATACATCAAAGATACATCAGTATATAGGAGAAACCAAGATAGCTTTATTGATGAATAACAAGGTTCAGGAAGAGATACAACCCAGAGGGCTCCAATCCAGCATCTCCTTCCCAGCAAATGGAATTCCTATATTCACCCCCTTCAAAGCATTAAGCACCCAATGATTCCAATCTCAAACCAACAGCAATTCTTTGCAATAACAAAATTCCAGCCTCTAGATCTCATGGAGGAGAGATCCATATATAGATGTTTGGAGAGAGGATGAGTCAGCTTGAGATCTGACTAGTGTCCTCTCCCTCTGTCAGTTCTTGCTTCCACTTGGAGATTGGGAACCTCTTACTCATCACTGGTCGAATTCACTGAGGCAAGTGTCATTGAGGAAGATTCTGGAAGCTTCCTGGGTCTTGAAACCTCTTGGAATGAACTTGCCATTTGGCAACTCTCGCTCAACGCACCCTGGTAGTGCTTCTACCTGCGTTGCAGTGCATGTAGCCAGTGTTGGCTTTGACATTCAGCGCAGACAGCTAGTGGAGCCACTGAATTGATCCTGAATTGACTTGTTTTTGAGCAGTTTCTAGTGGAGAACTTCTGTGAATTGCTGTGGTTTGTTAGCCTTGTTCCTCTAGGGGTAGGAACAACATGTTTAGGGACTTTGGATCCCTTAGATTATGGACATTTCATGCTGAATGCTGTAAGGCACAAAAATGTCTATAACAGTTGCCCCCTAAAGTATGAGGCCGTTTATCGGGTGAAATGCTTTATCAGGGGGATCCAAAGTTCATCCAGTGCTGGGAGGAGACCTGTAATGAGATACAATACAATACATTATTTTTCATACTGATTTCATGATCTAGCTGAGGCGGGCATTCCCATGCTCAGCTTTATAAATTCATTTTTCTGTACATAGAACAGACAATCGTCTGGTGGTAGACTGATAATTTTGATGAAATTATCATTCTTTGGGTAGGATGATTATCTGCTGCAATGATGTACATGTCAATGTCTTTATCTTTTCTGCATATATATCGCAGCCTGGATGGATGAAACTAGATCCAGGGTCTTCAAACTCGTTCGATCTTCACTCTAAGTACAAGTCAATCCATGTGAGAAATGCTCTGAAGTCGAACATGGACAGACATCACTTGATTACCGGTCAATGAGGTAAACCGTTAACAAGCGTGAGAGGAATCACCGATAATGATAATGACCCTCAAGGTACTGCAGTACAATTCACGTGGTGTGAATAAAGGACTTGGCGTCGAACACCACGAAAAATATTTCGGTCGAAGGTCATTGATGTATACCTGTCGCCGGAAGTGAGAAACTTGCCATTGAGGCATGCAAGCTTCAAAGTACTGAAGGGGTTGTTCCTAGATCAACTTCTTGGATAATGAGCTGATGTCGACAAGAAGTGATCCGTCAAAGGAGGGCCTTAATGAATCCCACATCAATGATACAGAACGGAGGTAATGATTTTGATGGAGGTGAAAACGATCTGTGACATATGATTCAGGGTGGCAGTCATGAAAGTATGAAAGATAATGTACGACAGTGGATGGGACACGGTTGAATTTTCTGAACGACTTCTCTTGAACATATGGCGACACTGATGCGATGCATCGGTAGCATTACCCCAAATATGGATGGTATGGCGAGACCATGGATGTGACCGGTGAATGAAACAACCCAACCTGATTGTGGTACGGAGGAAAAGTGTCATGTTCAAGAGCGACTTGCTACCATCAAAGTTTTCTTGAGTTTCTCCCAATTTTTCCCCAGTCATTGCTGACCAGTACCTCTTTATTTTTGTCAAGCTTGAGGAGGATAACATATGCTTGTTCTATAACCTGCCCTTCGGGCAAGCCCATCGCTATGTTTTAACGAGCCTAGCGATAATGAAACTTGTTCTCGTCTAAAGACAAGTTTGTCGCTATTTAATGATTTTAACGAGTCTAACGACAAGGATAACTCGGTCCTTTTCATTTTTAGAGAGTCTGAATAGGTACATAAAGTTAACTCCAAAAGTCCTTTTTCGTCATCTAATCCCTTAAGTCCGAAAAAGTATAAAATAATACAGAAGGGATGAGTTTTCGATAGTTTTAATGAGCCGAACAAAACAAGCGCTCGATCTTTTTGTGCAATAATCGCTCAGGTCCAAAAAGATTAAAATCTAGAGGAGGGATAGCACTTCCTATCCCTTTAACGAGCTGGAAGGCCAAGGACTCGGAAATCTTTTCATATTTTACGAGTCAGATGAAAAGAGCTTAAGGAAGACTCGTCTTTTGAGGAACGAGTGATAAAACGGGTTAGCAGCTGATTCCACGTACAGGTTGGAATTTTCCAATCACGACAGTGTCACAAGGATGGCTAGTGAAATCACTCTTCGCAGTTGTTCCTCAAAATGGGTAAACAAACATATGGAGGTGAACAATCGGCCAATGGAAAAGTGGAGGTGACGGGAAAACACGACCAAGGCTTTAATGGCTGATGATATTACAGTTTCAGGCCAAATCAAAGCAACAAGCAAGGTACAATCAAGGGGATGCTTTGAGGGAGTACTAAGATCTATCACAAAGGATCATCAAATCATTTGTGAGTCCATTGTTCAGATCATAGACAAGTCCAGTGATTGGATCAAAGCAGCAACTGTCTACTTTGCATCTGGGAATAGCAGATGCAGTTCGATTGTTGCTGTCGAGTCTATGAAACAAACAATGATAGAAACACAAATAAAATGACTAAATAGATCTCCCCAGTGGAGTCACCAATTTGTTGTGGGGAAAAATGCCTATGCAGGACGATCCTATCCACCTAAGGTGTGACAGTGCCTTAGCAACAAATAGAGACAGCTATTCTAGTATTCTTCCTTTATGAATTAAGAATGAAGAGAGATGGATGGACTAACCGGTGTCTTCCATTTGTCCCTCGATCCAGTTTCCCTTCTCTTTGAGAGTTCCCAGCTACTTGCCTTCTCGCTCGCCCAGCTTCAAGAGGTTTCTGCAAGATCACAAGAAGAGAACACTACAGAAGACATGGATTCATATTCATAACTAGTTCAGGATTAGAAATAAACTAAACATACTAATGAAATCATACATCAAAGATACATCAGTATATAGGAGAAACCAAGATAGCTTTATTGATGAATAACAAGGTTCAGGAAGAGATACAACCCAGAGGGCTCCAATCCAGCATCTCCTTCCCATCAAATGGAATTCCTATCTTCACCCCCTTCAAAGCATTAAGCACCCAATGATTCCAATCTCAAACCAACAACAATTCTTTGCAATAACAAAATTCCAGCCTCTAGATCTCATGGAGGAGAGATCCATATATAGATGTTTGGAGAGAGGATGAGTCAGCTTGAGATCTGACTAGTTTCCTCTCCCTCTGTCAGTTCTTGATTCCACTTGGAGGTTCTTGCTTCCACTTGGATATTGGGAACCTCTTACTCATCACCAGTCGAATTCATTGAGGTAAGTGTCATTGAGGAAGATTCTGGAAGCTTCCTGGGTCTTGACACCTCTTGGAATGAACTTGCCATTTGGCAACTCTCGCTCAACGCACCCTGGTAGTGCTTCTACCTGCGTTGCAGTGCAGGTAGCCAGTGTTGGCTTTGACATTCAGCGCAGACAGCTAGTGGAGCCACTGAATTGATCCTAAATTGACTTGTTTTTGAGTAGTTTCTGGTGGAGAACTTCTGTGAATTGCTGTGGTTTGTTAGCCTTGTTCCTCTAGGGGTAGGAACAACATGTTTAGGGACTTTGGATCCCTTAGATTATGGACATTTCATGCTCAATGTTGTAAGGCATAAAAATGTCTATAACACACACTAATGATTATTCCATCACCATCATTAAAGCTTGTGCGATGGTATGCTCCATGATCTTCATCACTATTTCGCATAACAATTGGCATGTGTTTGGATTTGAAACATGTACCTTCTCATTTAATGTGGAATAATTACCACACCATTCATCATACTCACCATAATTCACCATGATTCTCTTTGTTTCCCGAGATATCACCCACCGTTTTACCATCGTTCCACCTCATTAATTTTTTTACCATGCTGTTAGTGCAAGAAGTTCGTCATTGTCACTCCTCCCAATGATCTGTTGCATCCAAAGTGTTGTTACAATTTCTACAGGATGGTCGGACTGGTTGTGCGCCATGAACCCAAGGATACAACTCTAGTCCACAACAATGCAGATGTATGGCAGGTCTTTATAGAGGCAAGATGGAATATTTATTTCAACAGATTTCATGGGTTTGATGAGGGTATTATGGTAGAATTCATGATGAATATGTTGTGTGTGGAGCATGATTGTTCAGAGGTCTTTGTTTCAGCCGGATGTATACCCTAGGAAGTTTGTACACCCCTCCACGCTGGGGGGTGCGGGGGGGACTTGTCCCCCCGCGGGGGTCCGGGGGCCAGCGGTCCCCCGACGAGGGCTCGGGGGCAGCGCCCCCGAAGCTAAAAATAAATGTAAAATTGCCTTGTAAAAGTATAGTAATTTCTAGTCAATCTGGGCCATTCATTAGGCAGATGATCTGACGGTAGAACTTATGTTTAGTTTAGGGTTTTTTGCCCTGGAAGGAAACCCCTCTCTTTGTATGAGGGCATTGTATTTGAGGCTGAGACATAGATGTGTATTCTGTGAGCAAGAAACAGAGAGGTGAGACTCTGAGAGAAAACAGAGGATATTACAATGGATTTGCTGTAGGTTGTGTCTCTTCATTTTGCTGGATAATAGAAAGGAAGGACTGGCTGTTCGGGGTGGACGTAGCCCAAGCTGGGTGAACCACATATATCTGTGTCTCTCTTGTTTTGTGTGTTTTCTGTGTTTATATTTCTGCAATATTTTATGTGTTCCATTGCTCTGTAATATATAATTTTCTAACAACTGGTATCAGAGCCGAAGGTCTATTTAGCTGATAAACTTGCAGGAAAGAAGGGTTCCTGGTTCGAGTGGGAGCAATGGCAGAATATGGTAAGTTTAGGGTCGAGAAATTTAACAGCCAAAACTTCTCGGTGTGGAAGATGAAGATGGAAGATTATCTGTATCAGAAAGATCTATACCTACCATTGGGCGGAAAAACAAAGATGCCGACGAGTATGAAAGACGAAGAATGGAACCTTCTCGATAGAAAGGCACTCGGAACAATACGGTTGTGCCTTGCTACGTCAGTCGCCTTCAACATTTCGAAGGGAACCATGACAGAGGGTTTGATGCAGACGTTGTCGAAACTATATGAAAAACCCTCGGCCTCAAACAAGGTATTTCTTATGAAATGGTTATTTAATATGAATATGTCAGAAGGTGGATCTGTTGCAAACCATTTAAATGATTTTAATACAGTTACAAGTCAGTTAAGTTCTGTAGGGGTAAACTTTGATGATGAAGTTAGAGCTCTGTTATTCTTGTGCTCATTACCAAAAAGTTGGAATGGTTTGGTAATGGCCATTAGTAACTCCGTTTCTGGATCTAGTACTTTAAAGTTTGATGATGTTGTCGGTGCTATCCTTAGTGAGGATATGCAACGGAAAAGCTCTAGTGAGACATCGGGAAATTCTTTGAGTGCAAAGTCTAGAGGAAGAAAAATGGAAAGAGGAAAGAGCTCAGGATATCGCAGTAAATCAAGGAAAGGCAGATCCAAGTCCAGATCGGGGATAGTGTGCTGGAAATGTGGAAAGAAAGGAAACCTAAAGAAAGACTGTAGATCTCGGAAGGGAAAAGAAGAAGATGCACAACAAGAAAACAATCATGAAGCAAATGTGACAGGTGAGGTGTTACAAGATGCTTTGATTCTTTCTTTCAAAAATATTACTGATTCCTGAGTGGTAGATTCAGGGGCTTCATTGCATGCCACACCTGATAAGAAATACTTTCATGACTATGTTCAAGGAGATTTTGGACAAGTTCGTCTGGGTGATGATAAACCCTGTAAAATCGTTGGAATGGGTAAGGTTCTTGTAAAACAGCAAAATGGAAACCAATGGCTATTAAAGGAGGTAAGGCATGTTCCAGATCTAAAGAAAAATCTGATTTCAACAGGGCAGTTAGGCGGTGAAGGTTGTGTGACAACTTTCACAGATAAAGCTTGGAAGGTCACCAAAGGAGCCCTGGTAATAGAAAAAGGCGAAAAGGTTGGTACATTGTATTTATGCAATGGTATTTCTAACTCTGTTAATGCTTTAACTTCCAAAGGAGCAGATGTAGCATTATGCCATCATAGGCTCAGACACATGAGTGAAAAGGGGATGAAGATTCTTCACTCAAGGAATTTGTTGCCGGGTTTGAAGAATGTTGATTTGGACTTCTGTGAGAATTGCATTTATGGAAAACGAAAGAGAGTCAGATTTCTCAGAGTTGGGAAAGAAAAGAAGAATGAAAAATTAGAGCTTGTGCATACAGATGTATGGGGACCTGCTCAGGTATCATCTCTCGGTGGCTCTTGTTATTATGTTACTTTTATTGATGATGCAACTAGAAAAACTTGGATTTATTGTATTAAGAATAAATCTGATGTATTTGATACTTTCAAGAAATGGAAAGCTTTGGTTGAGATTGAGACAGGAAATAGATTGAAGTGTCTTACATCAAACAATGGAGGTGAATATTGTAGCAAAGAGTTTGATAGGTATTGTTCAGAGCATTGAATTCGCAGAGAGAAGACAGTTCCAAGAACACCACAAGAAAATGGTGCGTCAGAAAGGATGAACAGAACAATCATGGAGCGTGCAATGTGCATGAGATTGCATGCAGGATTGCCTTTACAGTTTTGGGCAGATGCTGTAGATACTGATGTTTATCTAATAAACAGAGGGCCTTCAAGTTCCTTGGATGGTGGTGTTCCAGAGGAAGCATGGACAGGTAAAAAGGTAAACTACTCCTTTTTAAAACCTTTTGGTTGTGAGGCCTTTGTCCATATTGATAAAGAAAATAGAACAAAGCTTGAGGCAAAGTCAAAGAAATGTACCTTTATTGGATATGGTGTTAATGATTTTGGTTATTGCTTATATGATTACGAAAATCACAAAATCATTAGGAGTAGAGATGTAATATTCAATGAAAAGGTCTTGTATAAGAATTAGTTGCAGGAAAAGAAACAGGAAAAAGAAAACAAGGAATACGCAGTTCTTGATGAAATCACTGAAAAGGTAAAGGTGCCTAAAAATAATAATAATCAACAACAGCAACCACCACAACAGCAACAGGCACCCCAAACACCTGAAAGTGGTGTTAGAAGATCTACCAGGATAAGTAGACCCCCTGAACGATACTTTCCTTCATTATATTATTTATTGTTGACTGATTCTGGTGAACCCGAATGTTATGAAGAAGCAATGCAGGTTGAAAACAGGAAGAAGTGGGAGGTAGCCATGGAAGAAGAGATGGACTCCTTAATGCATAACCAAACTTGGGATTTAGTGAGGTTTCCTGCAGGAAAAACTACATTGAAGAATAAATGGGTTTACAGGCTGAAGGAAGAAGATGGAGGAAAACAGAGGTACAAAGCTAGACTTGTGGTGAAGGGGTTTGCACAGAAGAAAGGTATTGATTTTGATGAAATATTTTCTCCTGTTGTTAAAATGACTTCAATCAAAACTATTTTAAGTCTTGTAGCGGCTGAAGATTTGCATCTTGAGCAGTTAGATGTAAAGACAACCTTTCTCCATGGGGATTTGGAGGAAGAGATATATATGCAGCAGCCACAAGGATATGACGTGAAAGGGAAGGAGAGACTAGGGTTCAGGTTGAAGAAGAGCTTGTATGGCTTAAAACAGGCTCCAAGGCAATGGTATCTAAAATTTGACAAGTTTATGTCTGAACAAGGTTATACTAGATTTCACTCTGATCATTTTGTTTATCTGAAAAAGCAAAATGATGGCAGCTATATTATATTGTTATTGTATGTGGATGACATGCTTGTTGCAGGATCTAACATGTAGGAAATAAATGTACTCAAAAGAAAATTGGCAAATTCATTTGCAATGAAGGATTTGGGAGCTGCAAAACAAATCCTTGGTATGAGAATCACTAGAGACAGGAAAAATCGCAAATTAACATTGTCTCAGAATAAGTACATACAAAAGCTGTTGAAAAGATTTAATATGCACAATGCAAAACCAGTTAGTACACCTTTTGCTAGCCATTTCAAACTTAGTAAGGAAATGTGCCCAAAGACCCAAGAAGACATGGATTATATGTCTAAAGTTCCATATGCATCAGTAGTTGGAAGCTTAATGTATGCAATGGTTTGCACAAGGCCTGATATTGCACATGCAGTGGGAGCTATAAGCAAGTACATGAACAATCCAGGAAAGGAACATTGGATGGCAGTGAAATGGATTCTCAGATATTTGAAAGGTACCACAAATCAAGCATTATGTTTTGGTGGTGCAAACATTTCTCTACAGGGATATGTTGATGCAGATATGGCAGGTGACAGGGATAACAGGAGGAGCACTACAGGATATGTATTTACTGTTGGTGGAACAGCTGTCAACTGGATTTCAAAAATCCAAAGTGTTGTTGCACTTTCAACAACAGAAGCAGAGTATGTTGCTGCTACAGAGGCTAGTAAAGAAATGATTTGGTTACAAAGGTTTATGGGTGAATTGGGTAAGGAGCATGATATGGGCACGTTATACAGTGATAGCCAAAGTTCCATTCAACTTGCAAAGAACTCAGCATTTCATTCTAGGACTAAACACATACAGCTCAAGTACCATTTCATACGATCAGTGTTGGAAGATGGAGAGTTGAAGCTGGAAAAGATACACACTAGCAAGAATCCTGCAGATATGCTAACAAAAGTTGTAACCAGGGAGAAACTGAGAATATTCCCTCAGTCTCAATTGGTCTTCAAGGATGACGATGAAGATGAGAAATAGCCAGGTCCAAAGAGGAGTTATTGTCCAACAAATGAAGCAGCGATGGAGTTTCTACAATCATTCTCCAAGTGGGAGATTGTTGTGTGTGGAGCATGATTGTTCAGAGGTATTTGTTTCAGCCGGATGTATACGCCAAGAAGTTTGTACACCCCTCCACGCGGGGGGGTGCGGGGCGGACTTGTCCCCCCCGTGGGGGTCTGGGGGGGCCGACCCCCCCCGGCTGGGGGATCCGGGTGCCAGCAGTCCCTCGACAGGCGCTCGGGGGCAGCGCCCCCAAAGCTGAAAAAAATGTAAAATCGCCTTGTAAAAGTATAGTAATTTCTAGTCAATCTGGGCCGTTCATTAGGCAGATGATATGACGGTAGAACTTATGTTTACTTTAGGGTTTTTTTCCCTAGAAGGAAACCCCTCTCTTTGTATGAGGGCATTGTATTTGAGGTTGAGACATAGATGTGTATTTTGTGAGCGAGAAATAGAGAGCTGAGACTGTGAGAGAAAACAGAGGATATTACAGCAGATTTGCTGTAGGTTGTGTCTCTTCATTTTGTTGGATAATAGAAAGGAAGGACTGGTTGTTCAGGGTGGACGTAGCCCAAACTGGGTGAACCACATATATCTGTGCCTCTCTTGTTTTGTGCGTTTTCTGTGTTTATATTTCTACAATATTTTATGTGTTCCATTGCTCTGTAATATATAATTTTCTAACAGAATATGGACAAGAATTGCTCGCGAGTTAGAGGATTAGAAATTCCTGTCACAAAAGAGGCCATTGTAGAAGTCAGTGGGTTAACAAAACAGGGACAGAAGTGGTTCTCAAGAAATTCTTCGCTGCCCGAATTCCCGTAATTATTTTTGTAGGCTAGAGAATGCATTATTCTAAAGGGAAGGGGGTATGACCGTAAGTCCTTGTCACATCCATGGGGTGAGGTAGCAGGATGTTTCATGAAATATAGAACCTATGAAGGGAAGTTTACCACATTGTTCAAATATCATTTCAAAATTCTATCCCATCTTCGATCCGTGCACGCACACGTACATTCTTTGAACATGCCTTTCTTTTTTATGAAGAGTCTTCAACTTATGGCACAGTCCGCTCAGTGCTCACACCAAGTGTTTGCTATCCTCACAAACATGGACTGGTTTGATTGTTTGTCATACATGCATTGACCAAATTACAAGTTCCTTGGGCACAATTCCTTGAGATGACGGAGGAGGAAGTAGAAGTTGTAATAACTGTTAGATAGGAAGAGCCTGAGGCATTGGAGGAGCAAGTACAAGAATCTCATGCTGGTACAGTAGGAGAGGAAGAAGAGCCTGAGGAATTGAGAGATGAAGAGAGAGAATCTCCTGCTAGTACAACAGGAGGAGAGGAAGAATCGAAAGAATCATAGGAAAGACCGACATCCCCTGCTGGTACAGCGGGAGAGGAAGAAGAGCCCGAGGAAATGGAGAAAGAAGAAGTGGAGCCGGAAGAGATGGAAGTGGGAGTAGAGGAAATGGTTGGTGACATAGTTGAGGCTACCACACAAGAACCAACCCCGTCTATGGAACCTATTAATGCAGAAATGGAAGTGGAAGAAACAATTGGTAACACAGTTGAGGCTACCACACAAGAACCAACCCTACTTGTGGAGCCTATTAGTGAAGAAATGGAAGTGAAGGAAATGATTGGCGATGCAGTAGAGGTTGTCACATAAGAACCAACCTCACCTATGGAACCTATCGATGAAGAAACAAAGGTAATGGATGGAGTTGATGTTGTTCTACAGGAATCAACTTTCATTAATGAAACACAAGGAGAAGAAATTATGGTCAAGGAGTTGGAAAGTGATGTTGTTACATGAGGTTCAACATCATTTTCCCAAATAGATGTGGATGTTGAAATGAGTAGGGGTGTCACACAAGAACCACCACCAACTCAGTTAGCATAGGCAAACGTGGAAGAGACAAACCCTGAGGTTGACGTTGTTCTACAAGAACCAGCATCGTCTGTAGGACAAGAGGCACTACATGAAGAAGGCTCAGACCAATTGAGGAATGAAGGCGAGGAAGAAAAATAATTAGAAGCATAAGTTGGGACCAGTTTAGATCAGGTGGATGGAATTTCCCACTCTCATTTTCAGGCCACAATGCCAAGAGGAGCGAGGAATGTCGTTCCCCCCGTGGTTTAACAGAAGAAATTGTTGTTCCTCCCATATTGAAGTTTGTCGGCCCGAATGTGGGCACAACCATTGTTGGCTCATTACTTGTAGATTCCTAGCAAGGGCTTCCTAAAGAATAGGCTGAAAAAAGAATTTTTTGTTGAAGGATTGGAGCAGAGGGCAGTCGACTAAGGGAATATCTAGGGGATGAATGTTCCCGAATTGAGACGAGTTGAGGAGGAAAGTGCTCCCAAGGACAGAAAACCAAGTATGGAAGACTTGGTAAAGGAGTCAGCTGATGCCTTTTATGGAAATCCACCACTTTTTGAACCAGCTGTAGGGTTGAGAAATGAATTTACTGTTAAAAAAGAGTGGATAGAAAAGTGTGAGAGAATGATACCACCTCTCAAGGAAAGGTATCAACTTCAATTCAAAGAAACCATGCGGCTAAATATGGAGGTTCGGAAGCTGAGCAAGAAGGTATCCCAGCTGAAGAAGAAGGCAAAAAAATATAAATGGAAGGTTGTAAGTCCAAAGGCTAAGGTCTCCTTAGCATCTGACAGATAGAATATGTTCCCACAACTTCTGCTGCTAGACAGACTGTTCCTATAGAACAGTTGTTCGAGGCCCGAGAATTCTTCCTAGAGGCTAAAATTCAAAGATGGAAATATGTTGTGAATGAACAATAGAAGGAGATAGAGAGGGTTTGAGATTAGGATGTTTTGATTGTCACTGAGTATGTAGACTAGTTAGACAGAGAAAGGTAGAGGTAGGAGAAACAACATAAAAAGATAAAGGATTTTGAAGGGCAGGTAGAGGTGTTGACAAAAGATAAGGAATAGATGTTTACCCCAGCACAGCAGGTAATGGTCTGTCATCCTCTTGCCCATAGTTATGCTTTATTTCTTCATGAGAAGTTCTTTTTCTTCTACCTAGAAATAATCTACAAGGAGATCAGCCATGAGATTGAGGACCCAATACAATTCCTTTGCATTATAAGAATCCATGATATCGTGAACAGACACTTGATGTGCGAGCTCTAAATGCATGGTTATTTCTTAAGGGATGATGAGAGCTTCAACCCGGTTCCATTCATGAGAGATGTTCACTTGAGAGCCTTCACCTCCTACACCATTAACCAGGTTAAATGGAGGAAGTCTTGTGATACTTTTGAAGGGAATCAAGCTACTAAGCCATTGATGATAAGGAGGGAGAATAGTAAGTCAATGACTATTTATAACAAGAACTCCACCTTTCTACATATTGAGTGATCTAAGGAACGAATGTTGGCAACACAGAGATGGTGTACTAATCCCTGTGTGAGACAGATAGTCACTTTTTAGGACAAAGCCCTTGACAGTTGTCAAAGGAGATGGATGATGTCATCCTTAGCTGTCAGAAATCAAGGACCTTTTGGAGCACCCAATTTTGCACGAGCATTAGAAAGAGTGGCATGTTTTGTTGCATGCATTCAGACCTATGGGGTCTAATGAATGGGGATGAGGTTTCAATTTCCCCACATTTGGTTGCCAGCAAAATAGTACACTCTAGCATACACCGTAAGCAATGATTGGTGGAAGGATGTCCTTATGGCAGAAGGATATAAACCTCCAGGGACATAGATGGTCAAGGAATATGACCTTGCTTAGCTTCATGCTGGCCACAGCTAGTCCAACCAAGATCTAAAGAGATGACAAGCTACATGAGGGCATGCAGAAAGACCAGTTGGGGGGAGAGTTGGGTGCCAAATATGCACACTTTTTCCCTCCATTTTTACTCTCTCTCTCACTCCTTCGTATCATTTATATTCAATAATCACTCTAAATGCATAACGTAAACCCTCTTCCATTTTCTTCCTATAATATTTAATTAATGAAGTAATAGTCATGGAGATTTTACCTATGTGAATTACTAATTTTGACATTTCTGCAGATCCAGTGGTCAAAGGTCATAAATGCAAATCATAGAAGTGATTCCGAGCTTCCAGGACCATATCGACAATCGTTGTAATAGCATAACAAATTATAGGACAATTCTAGACATTTGTTGTCTTTCTCTCAGAAACTAGTTGGTCATTTCAATGATTGTTTATTGATAGACAGTAGTTGCCATATTGGGAGACAATTTTATCTACATATTGTATAAGAAGGGTTTCAATGTTGTGAATCAGGGTTAGCCATACCAGAGATTGAGATTGTAACAGAAGATTGTTTAATTAATTGAATGCAAGTTATTTTGTTGTTCTCTATATAAGTTGTGAATCCACCACAACCTTGGTCAGAGAGTTGGGCCCACTCTTCCGATTAGGTGCTACATTATTTCTGTGTGTTTTTATTTTCTTTATGTTGGTTTATTTCAATTGCTGTTACAATACTTTAATTAACTGCTATGAATGCTTTTTATAGTTTTACAATTTGTTCTCACTTACTGTCACAGTGGTTGTTTAGCTAACTCAGTTATTGAATCTAATATTGGTGACTGGATTGTGTCATTGCTACCTGCATATATTTTGAGCATTACCTTGAAAAAATGTACGCACCTGGATTGATAAATTAAATGTAGAAAAGGGTTGAATAGGTATTCACACTCAGACACCAACAACCTAGGTAGAGTCTGCATCTGAGTGTGTGGACCCTTGTAGATGTGTGCACAGGGAAGAAGAGTCTCTAACCTATGAATTGAATATCAATAAGGACAACTTTTGAAGAATTACTGTGTATTTTCATTAAATCTGTCTATGATATATTTTGTCGATTAATGATATGCCTTATGAAATAATGAATGAATACTACACGAGTTCATTGAATCTCTTTTAATGATGCATGAAATGAATGATTATCTACTTACGCAAAGTTAAAAGATATTTCCCTTATGTTTTCTACAAATTAAGAAGGTCTATGCAAACTCTAATTTAGGGTTACTTATTGATGCGTGAAAATAGTTAAATTGCCTATTTAAGGTCCGCCATGTTAACCTAGTTAAGGTAAAGAGCCCTAAAAGACTACCGATCTGTGTGGAAGTAGATATAAGGCACTGAAAGATATCACATTAGTCTCTGGATAGAGAAACTTTGGTTCTAACATCCTCCAATACTGCCTCGGGTGAGACTGTGACCTGCGCTGCATAGGTTGCTACTAAAAGGGCCAACAATATAGGGTTTTGTTGGCTGGTGCAATTAACTCTGAACCTAGGTCAGGACCCCCTAACTCAAAAAATGGTTATGGTTTCGAGACCGAGATCTTCTTAAGAGATGTGTGATGTTGCATCATTGGAATCCCACTAAGAAAAAGATTGAAAAATGTTTAGATCGGAAAATTTACGAGTTTTTGTCTCAAGAAAACAGGAATCCACGCCTGTCAAAGGATGATTTCTTGAATAGATATTTGTATACACAGATACACAAAATTTTATTTTTCACTTTTCCATGTGAACTATACAAGTGGTTAGCAAAATTGGCAGATGGTCAAGGGAGGTGGAAGCTCGATAATCCTATAGTGTGGATGCCAAAATTGGTATGACGACTATAGGCATATGAAAACAACATTGCATGGGCTATCGATCATTGGCTCAATTGAATCCTGGGAGGATTTGTTATTAATTTTTCAGTTGACACCTCAGTTAGCTATAGCAAAGCGGAGTGAAGATTCTTCAAGGGATAGCGAGGTAAGCATTTAAGGTCATTGAATACTTGGATTAAAATGCTATTATGTGAAAAGTGGGTAATGTCATTACCTTAATGTTTAGAGGTACGTGAAGTGGTAGATTCTTTAGAAGCCGTGATGGATCAGGTCTAGACTTTAATCTCCTAGATCCTAGATATCTAGCTCTCTCCACTTCCTTTGGTGCTTCTCAACCTAAATTTTGGTCACTCTACTTTCTTGCAACTGAAAATTTATTTCATAGCTTTAGTTTAGACCCTTATTTGGCCATTTTTTGAAGTAAACCTACAGCAATGCACCCTTCTAGTGTATTCCAAAGCATTATAATTCCCTCCCTATCTTAGCACAAAGCGTTACCCTTGCTAATAACGCCCCATGTGAGTTGGAGGCATGCATTGTAGGCCTAAACATTTGTTATCCACCTAGCCCTATGGACTTCACCATTTGATAGTCTCAGTTATGCTACGATATTGGGATCTGTGCGGTTGAACTATGTTCTTGTTGGTTGCGTCCACATTTATCTTTCTTTGAAAAAATTAGCCTAATTCCATTAATTTAAAAAATGAAAAATAAAAAAATTGATTTCTATTATTTTATCTGGTTATTTCTAGTTTATTTTGGGTTAATTATCTGAGAATTGCATGTTTTTGTTTCTTTGCTATGTGTTAGAAATGAATTAGGACTATTTCGTTTTAGAAAAAGGTGTATATTCACTCTCTCCTTATAGAAAATCTTATTCATTGAATTGAAATTGAAAAGCATATTTCCTACATGGTTTGAGTCAGAGTCTCATAAAATTCCATATGTCAACATCCCCTCTGAAGACATTAATCAAGCTCACTTAAAATCAACCTCGTAATAAAAGTAATCAACAACTTGTTTTTAAGATACATTCATATTTGTTGAGGTTAGATCCTTGAGATAAATTGTTGTGAGTAAACTTCTACAAACTTCAAAACTTAAACTAGTTTCATTAGAGAGAGAAAATCCTGCTACATTCACATCATCCGAGACTGGCATCTACCAAGGGAGTTAAATGTGAGACAACAACGATGTGTGAGGGAAGGTAGTCTACCTTCAATTTCATTTCAGTGGGTAGTCTTTGTTTCAGGATTCCCTTCAGGGTTATCGGAGCTAAGTCAGGGACTTAGGTCTCCTCCCCACACAACATACTATCTACGACTGTGTCATCCACAATTGTGTATATGGTTTTGTTGGAAATAATACTGAGAGGGGGGGTGAATCAGTATTATCTGATTCTTTTAATAAATCTTCCTTATTTGTTCTTTGAATTAGTTTTGCATGTCAGTACCATAAAATAATGAGCATGAACAAAGAAAACAGATAGTAACACCAAAGAACACAAGATGTAAGGTGGAAACCCAATGTGGGTGAAAACCACTTGCTGCAATATGTCTCTATCTTCTTTCAAATTAGAAACTCCTTTTACAATGGTTTTGTACTGGTGCAGTCCTTTACCAGTACGCAGGCTGCAACCTGCAGAGAGCTACAACTCTCTCTCGTTTTCCAGTCTCTCCTAGAAGGGAGCTACACCCCCCTACTTCTTTTCTTACAAGGACCACTTTTCATAAATTTTCAAACTGGATCCATAAGCATCAAATGATCATAAAGTATAAGAAAATCACCCAGTCAACTGTAGTAACCAGATCAACAATAATAGAACCAAACCCAGAACACAGCAATGATAAACAAAGATCTTAAGAGAAGTAAGCACCCTGTTCAACTGCTCGCCTGCTTACGTAAGCACCCTGCTCAACTGCTTTCCTGCTTACAGTACGCACCCTGCTCAACTGCTTGCCTGCTTACAGTACACACCCTGCTCAACTGTTCGCCTGCGTACCTCGCTCTGAGTCCATTGAACTGCCTGCGGACCTCCGCACCTGCAACCCTTCTGTGCCTGCGTACTGGCGCACCTGAAATCCTTCTGTGCCTACGTACCGGCGCACCTGAAACCCTTCTGTGCCTGCGTATCGGCGCACCTCAAACGCTTCGTTCCTGCGTATGCATGCACTTTTCTTTCACTGTACCTGCGTACCTTCGGGCATAGATGATTTCAGGACTTCAGAAATAACCCAGACAATCAGATCTACAGATCTGAACATGCGCCGAAGAGATCTCAGTCCATCAATAGATTTGCCTTATTTAGATATAGACCAGATCTAGCCCTCAGAAGATATTCAACCCAAAACATGCTTAAGCCAAATGATCTCCTTTGCTTTATATAGGAAAGTTCTTCCTTAAAACATGGATCAATACCACGAGCCGACACCATAATAACCCAATACCGTCGGCTAAATACCAAGAGTAAAACATAAGAAAACCCCACATGTGGATTTCTTTGCCTTGAAATGCGTGCACTGGGGGTATGCACCTCCTGAACGGGATAACTGCGGGTATGTACGCACTTTATGTAACACTGACCTGCATGTACGAACCTTATGTAAGGTGTACCTGCGTACCCCTTATTTTCTTCAATATTTGATAGCTGATCATCAATCTCTACTGCTGACTTGAAGTACTGTGATCTATCACCTGAATGGGTTGCCATCAAGGACAACACTTTAGCCATAATGCCAACAATCTCCCCCTTTGGACTTGATGGCAACCTCAAAACTTCAGCTTCATTCTCCCCCTTTGACATCAAGGGCAAAGGGTTATGCTCCCCCTAAGAACATGCTCCCCCTGAATATGAACCAGATCTACAACGAAGAACCATAATCCACCATGAAAGAGATAGAGACATATTGCAGCTACTTCCAAGATCTCCTTTTGCACATCCTCCATAATGCCAACAATGCATTATATGCTCCCCCTGAACCTGTACCATCAATCAGAAGAGGTTCAGCAATAAGATGATGCATCAACAACCCCCAGCTTTTGCCTGAGGTATTCAAAAGTGTCCCTGGGCAATGGTTTGGTGAGAATATCAGCAACTTGTTCCTTAGAAGGAACATACTCCAACTTGACCTTCTGTTCAAGCACTTGTTCCCGGAGAAAATGGTACTTGATTGGTATGTGCTTGGTTTTTGAATGCATAACAGGATTCTTTGAGATGCTGATTGCACTTGTGTTATCACATAAGATGGGGATTGGTGGTGTACAAGTGATTTGAAAATCCTGCAAAGTCTGCATCATCCAAAGGAGTTGGGTGCAACAAGATGCAGCAGCAACATATTCCGCTTTAGCTGTAGACAAGGCAATTGAACTCTGTTTCTTGCTGAACCAAGATACCAGTCTGGAACCCATAAAGAACGCACCACCACTTGTGCTTTTCCTGTCATCCACGCTTCCGGCCCAATCTGCATCTGTATAAGCATGAAGTGTAAGATCTGTATCTCTAGGATACCATAAGCCATAATTTTGAGTCCCTTGAAGATATTTGAAAATTCTCTTCACTGCCTGAAGATGAGTCTCCTTCGGATTTGCCTGAAATCTTCCAACTATTCCAACTGCATGCATGATGTCCGGTCGGGTACCTGTCAAATAAAGTAAACTTCCAATCATAGATCTGTAGGTTGGTTGATGTACTGCTGCAGATTCATCATTTGCACTGAGGCTACATCCTGTGACCATGGGTGTACATACTGGTTTTGCATCTTCCATACCATATTTCTTCAAAATCTGTTTGAGATACTTGGTTTGAGATAAAAAGATTCCTCCTTCTTTTCGTTGGATTTGCAAACCAAGGAAATATGTCAGTTCTCCTAGCAAGGACATTTCAAATTCTTTCTGCATGACCAAGGCAAAAATTTGACTCATAGCTTCTTCATTGCTCCCAAAAATAATGTCATCTACATACACAACAAGTATTAGCAATTTGTCATTTTCAACTTTTATATAAAGATTGCTATCTGTTGATCCTTTTGAAAAACCTTGTTGATGAAGATATTTGTCCAAACGGTAGTACCAAGCCCTTGGAGCTTGTTTGAGACCATAGAGAGCCTTTTTCAATCTGCATACAAGATTTGGATCATTTCCAAGAATGAACCCATCTGGCTGTTCAATGTATACTTCTTCTTCCAAGTCTCCATTCAGAAAGGTTGATTTCACGTCCATTTGAAATACTTTGAAGTTTTGAAAACTTGAGAGAGCAAGGAACATTCGGATGGCCTCAAGTCTTGCAACAGGAGCAAAGGTTTCTTCAAAGTCTATTCCTTCTTGCTGCGCATACCCTTTACAAACAAGTCTGGCTTTGTTTCTAATTACTTCTCCATTTTCATTCAATTTATTTTTGAAGACCCATTTTGTTCCGATAACATTCTTATCCTTTGGTCTAGGAACCAGCTCCCAAGTGTTGTTCTTTTCGATCTGCTCAAGTTCTTCATCCATTGCTTTCACCCAACATTCATCTTTGCATGCCTCTTTCACATTTTGTGGTTCAGTAGAGGAGAGTAATGCCAAATAGCTTGAAGCTTCTGCAACTGTTCTTCTTGTTTGTACACCTGCTTCTTTCTGCCCCATAATCTGAGATTCTGGATGATTCTTCTGAACATATCTGGATGGAGTCTTTTCTTCTATTCTTGTTTGCTCCTCTAGTTCTTCTTGAGGTTCTTCTTGAGGTTCTTCTTCTTCATCATTCTGTCGTTGGGGGTAGCCTTCATCTTCTTCGATGTCTTCATGATGTACTTGCCTAGGAATGTATCCCTTCTCATCAACCACTACATCAATGCTGTCAACAATTCTGCCAAGTCTTTTATTGTAGCATTTGTATGCTTTGCTATGTGGAGAGTAACCAAGAAGAATGCCTTCATCTGCTCTAGGTTCAAGTTTGCCAAGCTGCTCATCAGTATTCTTGATATAGCATTTGCTCCCAAAGATTTTGAAGTGCTTTACCGAAGGAGTCCTACCACTCCAGAGCTCATGAGGAGTTTGAGTGCTGTTCACCCGGACATTTGTTTTGTTGAGAATAACAACCGCAGCATGTGCAGCTTCACCCCAGAAAGTTGCGGGAGTTCCTGACTCATCAAGCATAGCACGAGCCATTTGTTGGACTGTTCTGTTCATTCTTTCCACAACTCCATTTTGCTGAGGAGTTCTTGCTGTAGAGAATTCTCTTCTTATCCCATGTTCTTCACAGAAATCGAAAAATTCATTTGAAGTAAATTCCCCACCTCTGTCAGATCTGAGGCACTTAATTTTGTGACCTGATTCATTTTCAACCAAGGCTTTGAAGGATTTGAATTTTTCGAATGCTTCATCTTTGTGCTTCATAAGTCCTAACCAGACAAACCTGGAGAAATCGTCAATGAATAATATCAAGTATTCTTCTCCTCGAGGTGTTCTTTCCTGAAAGGACCGCATGTATCTGTATGTACTAGCTCAAGAGGCATGCTAGCTGAACCTTCTTTCTCTGGAAAGTTAGTTCTGGTTTGTTTTCCAAACTGACATGATTTGCATATGGTGTTGTCAGGAATTTTGATATCTGGAAGATCGCGAACTGCCTGATATTTGCATGCTTTCCTTATTTGTGAAAAGCTTAGATGTCCCAACCTCCGATGCCATAACCAGTGCTCATCATCCTTGCTCAGATAGCATTGTTGTTGTCCTTCTTCAAATATGTACAGATTATTTGGAGTTCTTTTGCCTTTGATCACTGTTTTACCTGTATCAAGATCACGAACAAGACATCCATTTGATCTGAATATAACCTCGGTTCTTTGATCACACATCTGGCTGACACTTAGAAGATTATGCTTCAATCCATCAACATACAAAACATTTCCAGCCTTGACCTTTTCTTTTAACTGAGCAATGCCTTTTCCTTTTATAGTTGCAGGAGTATCATTTCCAAAAGAGACTTTCTTTCCTTTTTCTAGAGCAGAATATGACTCAAGTTTTTCTTTATCACCTGTCATATGCTTCGAACATCCACTGTCAATGTACCATAGATTTTCCTGTCCCTCTGCATAAAATGCTATCCCACATCTTTCTGTTTGTGGTTCCTTTATTCTCCATGTTTTGGTGCTTGAGGCTTGTTCCTTTTTCTGCTGAAACCTGCTCCTGCATTCAGAGTCTTCATGACCAAAGTTATTGCAAATAGAACATTCAACTTCATTTTCAAGAACCGAAAAGTTGTTATAGGTCCTTTTTGTAATCCCGGTCATACTTATTTTTTTTTTGAGCTTCCCTAGTCATGATTGTTTTATATGCAACACATTGAGCTGCTTTGTGACCAAAGTTATGGCAAGAAAAGCATTGTCCATTGAAGAAACTTCTGCGGTTATCGAATCTACCAGCCAATTGATTGTAATTTCTATTGTCATCTATTCTTGAACCAAATTGAGAAGATTTTACCTGTGGCTGGTTGTAGCTTTTGTTCACCCTTAAGATGGATTGCCCCTGATAGTTTCTGTTTGTAATTCGTCCCTGCTTTACCTGATGATCTTCATTGTGCTTTTGCTCATTTCTTCTTGCTGCATCAAGATAACTTTTTGAGGTGGATGCTTGAGAAGTTTTTCCATTATAGCCTAGACCTGTCTTGTTTAGTGGAGACCGTTGCACATTGATAATCTCATCCAAAGTTTCAGATCCTTTGACAAACTTGAGATTAATAGCTTTTGTTTTCTCAATCTCTTTTCTAAGACCAACAATTTCACCTTCTAATTTTTCAAGATGTTTTTCCTTTTCATCAATTTGAAATTGTAGAGTATCAATGATCATGTTCTTTTCTTCTATACATCTCTTGAGTCTAGTAATTTCATCATAAATGTTATCCACATCTATAGCATCCATATAATCATCATCTTCAAATGCCATTAACAACTTATATTCATTACCTTGTTCATCTTCATCACTGTTTGATAGACCATCACTATCTTCATGAGTGTAGTAGCTTTTCTTATTTGCGTTCTGTTTCTTGTTCCATCTAGCAGGTTCCTTTCCTTTATCCTTATAAGGACATTTTGCAGCATAATGACCTACTCTTCCACAAGCAAAGCATTTAAAAGGTAACTTACCTCTGAACCTTCCAGAACCCCTTTGAAGATTTCTGACAAAATTTGATTCTTCTTCCTCTTCTTCTGGAACGTGGCTTGCTTCATAATAATCTCCTTTGCCTGATGCCTTGAAAGCAGCTTCTCTTCTGTCTGATGGACCTCCCTTTCTCATTTCATAAGCAGTTAGAATTCCATGTAGCTGAGACATAGTAAGAATTCGTAGATTTTCCTTTTCTTCTATTGCAGATACTTTAGATTCAAACTTGGGGGACAATGATCTTAGAACCTTTTCAACCACAATAGCCTCTTTTATTTCTTCACCCAAATTTTTCATACAATTAACAACCTCATCTACCCGAAGAAAATAGTTAGCCACACTTTCATCATTATACATTTTGAGAGTCTCATACTGAATTCTGAGAGTTTGAAGTTTAGCACGCTTTACTTGTTCATCTCCTTCATAGCTCGTGACAATTTTGTCCCATATCTCTTTTGCGGATTTATAGTGCATTACCTTCATGAATTCTGATTGAGATATACATCCTAATAGAGTATTGACTGCTTTCGCATTTGTTTCATACTTCTTTTTCTCGGCTGCATCTGTAGGAGTAGCTGAAGGAAAAGCGTAGCCTGTCTCTACGATGTCCCAAACTTCTGTACCAAGAGATTGAAGATAGGCAGTAACTCTTACCTTCCAATAATTGAAGTTTGTCCCATCAAAAACTGGTGGCCTGATTGATGCTTCTCTCTCGTAGTTGCTCATGATGAACGATCTACCTTCAAGCGATCAAGCTTCTCTGAAGGACCTGCTCTGATACCAATTGTTGGAAATAATACTGAGAGGGGGGGTGAATCAGTATTATCTGATTCTTTTAATAAATCTTCCTTATTTGTTCTTTGAATTAGTTTTTCATGTCAGTACCATAAAATAATGAGCATGAACAAAGAAAACAGATAGTCACACCAAAGAACACAAGATGTAAGGTGGAAACCCAATGTGGGTGAAAACCACCTGCTGTAATATGTCTCTATCTTCTTTCAAATTAGAAACTCCTTTTACAATGGTTTTGTACTGGTGCAGTCCTTTACCAGTACGCAGGCTGCAACCTGCAGAGAGCTACAACTCTCTCTCGTTTTCCAGTCTCTCCTAGAAGGGAGCTACACCCCCCTACTTCTTTTCTTACAAGGACCACTTTTCATAAATTTTCAAACTGGATCCATAAGCATCAAATGATCATAAAGTATAAGAAAATCACCCAGTCAACTGTAGTAACCAGATCAACAATAATAGAACCAAACCCAGAACACATCAATGATAAACAAAGATCTTAAGAGAAGTAAGCACCCTGTTCAACTGCTCGCCTGCTTACGTAAGCACCCTGCTCAACTGCTTGCCTGCTTACAGTACGCACCCTGCTCAACTGCTTTCCTGCTTACAGTACGCACCCTGCTCAACTGTTCGCCTGCGTACCTCGCTCTGAGTCCATTGAACTACCTGCGGACCTCCGCACCTGAAACCCTTCTGTGCCTGCGTACCGGCGCACCTGAAACCCTTCTGTGCCTGCGTACCGGCGCACCTGAAACCCTTCTGTGGCTGCGTACCGGCGCACCTGAAATGCTTCGTTCCTGCGTATGCATGCACTTTTCTTTCACTGTACCTACGTACCTTCGGGCATAGATGATTTCAAGACTTCAGAAATAACCCAGACAGTCAGATCTACAGATCTGAACATGCGCCGAAGATATCTCAGTCCATCAATAGATTCGCCTTATTTAGATCTAGACCAGATCTAGCCCTCATAAGATATTCAACCCAAAACATGCTCAAGCCAAATGATCTCCTTTGCTTTATATAGGAAAGTTCTTCCTTAAAACATGGATCAATACCACGAGCCGACACCATAATAACCCAATACCGTCGGCTAAATACCAAGAGTAAAACATAAGAAAACCCCACATGTGAATTTCTTTGCCTTGAAATTGGTGCACTGGGGGTACGCACCTCCTGAACGGGATAACTGCGGGTATGTACGCACTTTATGTAACACTGACCTGCGTGTACGCACCTTATGTAAGGTGTACCTGCGTACCCCTTATTTTCTTCAATATTTGATAGCTGATCATCAATCTCTGCTGCTGACTTGAAGTACTATGATCTATCACCTGAATGGGTTGCCATCAAGGACAACACTTTAGCCATAATGCCAACAGATTTGAGGTGACCTTAGTCGCCACACTTTTAGGGACAAATAAAAGTTGACTAGGGTGGTATTCCCAGGTACCTGAATAGATGCACCTACTTCATCTTTGGTTTATTGGGAGAGTAATCATCTTCACGATATTGCTTGGCCTCTCCTTACTGAGGTTCAAGTGAAGCCCATGAGTAATTTCAACTATTGCATTAGAATAGATCTCTATTATATCCCTTTGATACTAGGTTTCATCTCCAGCTAGTTGTGGCTATCACATAAAGTCTTTTTCCCTATATTCTTTCTAATTTCCTTTAGAGGTTTTTTATTTTTAGGTGTGTTATCTTTTCTACTAAGACTTATATATATTACACTTAAAATAAAATTTCGTTATAATATATATTTCACTATGGCTACCTATGTGCCTTCGTTGTCTCTGTAGGAGAAAATGAGGTCTTCCTCCACTGACTCTGGAGGAATTTTCACCCCTATCCACAAGGGAATCAATCTCGAATATCAAATATTGAATCACATAATACTTCCCAAGGGACTCTTCTACCATAGGACTTCTTTACTAAATGTGTCTTACATCACTTTAATGCTCCAATTACTGATCCTCTTAGGTTTGTTTTGGTTTAGGTTGTACCCTTTCTTATTATCTTCATTGGTTTCAACTTCTAATGTCCTAATAATTACTATGGGGTCATAGTATTTGTGGAATTTTTTTCTCCACCACCACCTCCCCCACCTACTACTAGTTCAACAATGTTGATTTTTTTTATCTATTATTTAGACTATGTCAAGTCCAAGCATTCTAGCTTCACCTACTATGAGTGGAGTTAAATATCTTCTTGTCTCTACCACTTTTATGTTAGATCATGGACCTTCGGTTAACCCCCTTATTAGTGTTGTTAGTATGACTACCTTCAACAACCCATTCAGTTGGAATCCCTTGTTAAGTTCAAAACCCCAGGAAGCTATGAATGCATGAAATATTTTTGGCATGCATATACTCATTGGGGCCATGACAATCCCCATACCACTTCTAGTATAGTATGATCCTTTTCTAATTGATTTGTTTCCTCTCGATGGTCTTACTACTGGCGGGGGTCCTGCACCCATTGCGTCTTATGAGGCCAATAGTATCCCTCAACTCAGTCCTGTTGCATTTATCTAACCCCCCCCCCCCCCCCACCCCACAACAATCATTGAGTCAAGGGGAAAACTTTTATCCTTAGGGTAATCAGCCTTTTCTCACCTAGCCTAACATGCCTTATGGCCTACCACTTTATACAACCCCACCTCCACCACTAGGAAACTGTATTCGATGCAACCCATGTACCCTTCTAGAAACAGGTTGGGGGGGCACCTCTTGGTCCCTCAAATCATCTTGCTTTGTCCTAGGCTGATTTGGGGGCATGTATGCCTTTTCCCTTTTTGGCTACTTTATACATCCCAGATATATACAAGTTAAAGAATCACCCCATCAACCATAAATTACTTTGGCCTCCAATCCCACATAAAATTCTAAATATATCCCAAAGTTTTAAGGAAAATAGGGAGATGACCCAACAAATCACATCACAACATACAACCTCTGGTGCATATCAAAATCTATGATTGATGAGAGTATCTAGCTCAAACTACTTGCCTACATTTTGACTAACAACATTGCTAAGTGGTACATCCAGTTACCATGAGCTCAGTGAATACTTTCAACTCCATTGCCATGGAATTGCTAAAGCATTTTCACTTACCTATCTGCTATGAAAGCGGAATGAAACTACTCACTAAATTATGTCAGGACACCTCCACCCACATCTACGATCACATATGTTAATGGAGATACCGACGAAGGTTATTCAAAGCCCCCTTTCTAGATTTCCTCTTAGCAGATTGGTTATGAAAATCTCTTTTACTTCCCATTGCAAAGGATGTTGCCATGGTTGGTGTGGTTACTAAATATTAATCCATTCGATGTACCCAACATTTAGATCTAATTTATTTTCAATTTTCCACGCTTTATGATTTCATTGCTAACACGCCTAGAACTTCCATTCTCCCACTACTCAGGATCCTGGTGCTCATGTCAATGGTATCATCAATAAAATCACTAGTTTTGTTGTAAAACAATGGAGAAAGAAAGTTGCCCAATTATCTATTACTGTTGATCCCATTCATACTACCCAGTCTACTAGTCCTCGAAGTGTTGCGATAAACTCTGTGTCATCTACACAAAACCCCAGTGGTACGAACAAGAGGAATAAGAAAAAGACCACTCATTCTGAAGAGTAGCAAATGCCTCAGAACAACCCAAATAAGAAATCCATCAGTAAATCCAATAAAGGAAAGGAGAAAGTTGTCAATATCCTTTGCAAGATATGTGTTGAGAGTGCACCTAATTTATTGCAAGAAAGGACACTGACTGGACCCCTATGGTTCTCAATAATCATTTTCATGCTTGCAGCAAGAACGCCTTGTATCCAACCCACCACCACCTTCATAAGGGGGAAACGATGGTTCATATCCCCCTTCATCCAGAGAAGGACCATCAATGGTTTACACCTTCGAAATGGTTTATTTTAAAAAACGAGCCAAAAATTATAGAAATCCTATCTTACATGCTTCAGGTAATGCCTCAAGTTGTATTCCACGAATGCCAAACGATTTACATATTGCCAGGCTTGTTGCTAGCCCTATCATTCATCCCCCAAAGGGACACTTCAATGAATGACATACAATCCATCTGTGTGCATTGCCCATAACTACAATATTGTAGAGGATTTAGTGCAAGAACCCTCTGCTATGGATCCTCTTGAAGTATTACAAACTTTCCCAACCCAAAAGAAATATTTTCTTTCAACCATAGGTGGAATCGATACTTAGGATTCCAATTTAACTATTTTTTACATGGAGAAAAATAAATTGCACCTTTCCTGTAAGCTCAGATTCCATGTGCAAGTTATGACAAAAGGAAATATATACATCACACCAACATTGATGAAGGTCCATCGACCTATGTCAAGTTTGTCTTCTATCAGCTTGCCTTGGGTTCACCGTTTCTGTCACCACTGTCAAATTATTTTAAAGCTTTTAATGGCCACACTTTCATCCCAAAAGGATACCTTGATAGCTAACCCATCACTCTTGGTTAGAAACTATAATGGTGTATATTGAAGTCATAGATCACCATCTAGACTATAATCTAGTTTTGGGGTGCAATTAGACTTATTCTATGACTTCCATTGTTTCATTGGTCTTCCAACTGATACTTTTTACTTTGGATGGGAAAATTGTAACTGTGGATCAACTATCCTTTTATACCCCTAATTTTTCCCTGTTACCCAGTGACAATGCTCCCTTAGTAGGCAGCATCCTAACTCTTCCATAGTTATTGGTACCAATCTTCTGAAGGTTTCCTCACTCTTAGGTTTTCTTCCTCTCCTGCCACCCAATGTTCCATTGACCATGACATTGGTCTCTACTATATCAAATGACGCAATGGATCCTTTGACTATCCTGGCCCCTTCTACCATTGATTGGTATGAAGTGCACACATCGTCATCACGAGAAGAAGTTTCCTATTAGGATATTCTGTCTACATCAGATTCTCTCTCTACTTTATTTATGACTGAAGGTACCTTTTCCTCTCCCATTGCCTCTCTCTATACTAATCTCCTTAATGAAGTCTTACCTTTAGATGACACTATCATGAAAATCATGTCTATGGATGAGTGACCCTGGCATTATTTTTGTCACTGCATATTAGCCTCTTACATATCTGAATCGAACACAAACTCTATAGAAATCCTATCTCTTCATTAGCTTGATATTGTTCCTTTTTCCTATAAGACTATTCATGATATCAATGTGCAAGGTAACTTAGGTAATCTTTAAAAACAATTACTTATAAGCATCTCAATCAAGACAAGCATCATGGAAAACATTCATATCGGAACTAACTACACTCTCAAGGATATTGCGAGATTCACATACCTGTTTAAGAAGATGTTTTTTCTTTTTCTTTTTGCCAAGCATGATATCAAGAAATGTGATAATTCTAAGCCTATCTCGCAAAGATCTCGACCAGTCCACCCTCAATAGAGAGATGCCATTAAGACCAAGTAGAAACGTTGTTGAGTGATAGTTTCATCTACCCTGTTCCCATAATAGAATGGGTGTCTAATTTGGTTCTGGTAGACAAGAAAAAAAGTATAATCTACATATGCATTTATTCCTATGATTTAAATGCTACCTTTCCTAAAGAAAACTATCCTACCCCGTTCATTGACCAGATCATCAATGATTGTGGTGGATGCGAATCATTTTCCTTTATGGATGGCTTCTTGGGTTATAACTAGATTACCATCAAACTGGACAAACAACATAAAAATTCCTTTATCTGTCCTTAAGGAACTTTTGCATACCACTCGATTCCATTTGGCATTATGAATACAAGAACCACATTTTATAGGGCCGTGGACTATGCATTTCATGATATGATACATATCGTTCAGGTATACTTGGACGATTGTTTAGTTGATTTAATGTTCTTAAATTGTAACCATAAATTAGCGACCAGGGAAGGTAAACTGATGAAGCACAAGTACACTATATGTGCTAGAAGTTATTAGTATTGAAATGGTGTTACTGTCTATATTAGAGTATTGTCCCTAAGATCTGTTAGTTGTTTATTCTAAAATTAATCTTAATTGAATGAAGTTTTGTGGGATGGTTGAAGAGAGATCCTAAACTCTACTCTGTTAGACTGTTTTTTATTATATTTTGATTTTTATGTTGTAGCCACACTAAACTAACTATGAAAGCAGGAAATGATGTAAAGGAGGTCTACTTTATTGAGTTGGAAAATGAATGATGCATGAATTCAGTTGCTAAGAAAAAGACTGTTACTCTTTAACTATTACATCTTCACTCAATTAAAAAGTTAAACAAGAACGAAATTGATAAGCTATGAAACAACCAAACTATGAAAAGAGATGACTGAATTATACTAGGTAGAAAGCAATTGAAATGATCAAATTATTCTAGGTAGAAAGCAAATGAAATGATCAAATTATGCTAGGTAGAAATCAAATGAAATTGCTAATGTAGATGTCAATTTAATCACGAACTCCATTCGACTGCATCCTAAACCATGAAATAGAGCATCCATAATTTAACTCTAAGAAACCAAAGAAAATCTATTTGTAATGAGTCAAAGATCTGATATGCATGCAGGGGCCCTCCAAGAGATAGTTAGCAACTTTAATCAACGCAACATGAAAATTATGAACCAAAGTCTATTAATCATAAATAGTTTTAACAGGATGTTCTCAAAATTACATACAATAGCGTTCATTGAAACACAGAGTGGCCATTTTTCTTATAGCATTTTCTCAATTAAGAGCATGATAATTTTAAGCCTAAGTATCTTCATTACAATCCCTATCAAACCAAATTATATAGCTTAATCATTAATTTTATATTTGGAAAATAAAATCAATAATATTTCGTGAAATTTAGACTTTGTTCTGGCACATTATCTTGTAGTTGACTTTGAGGTTGACTGCATTGTAGTGCGACTATCTTGAAGGATTGGTTCGAGAAAAAAGGAAAGAACCCATGAGGGGATCATTCTTCATCTATCCATATATTCTTTTGTTGAGTTAGTGCACTCAAACCCTATTAACAATGGATGTAGTTGCAGATCTATGGATTAGTTGCAGAATCAAATCAATTCCATAACTAAATGCAAACTTTAATAAAACAATAAGGTATATGGACAAAATATGAAAAAGAGGACATGTAAGTGCTTACCTTAAAGAAACCTCATATTTATTGCATTTATTTAGATGATAGGGATAAGAGAAAGGATGAAAGGTGAGAAAAAATGGTGTCAAGGTAAAGTTGTTTTTGGGCTCTACAATGACCTTCCTTCTCGTTCAAAATGTCGAGAACAAACCTATCTCCTCTACGATCTATTTTTCTTAGGTGTAGGTTCTACCATATCCATATGAATTCACACAAATGAATGTTATTTGTTTAATACGGGAATCTTCTTGCGTTCATTGTTTCAAAACACAGGATTCGGGTTGATACTAATATGGTTAAGGAAGTTACTCAATTTCCCGTGCCACAATACTTCAACTCTAGAGTTTGTAGGGGAAGGAAAACTTCTTATGCCATTTCATTGTCTTCTATGTAAAATTAACAAAAGGGTGGATGGACTTACTGAAGAAAGGAGTGTGGGACGATCAAGCATAATGATTGTTTGATGCCTTGATGAAGTAACTATCCTTAGCCCCGCTTCTAAACCATCCTGACTACTCGTATGATATTTTACTATATCCTGCAACCTCACCATCCTATAAAGGCATGGTATTGGTCTTAAAGGATGAAAATCATATTGAGAATATGGCCTATTACCTTTCTAAATTATTCTTGGACTTGAATTAAGGTATTCACGTGTGAAGAAACTTTCACTGACAATAGTCTTTGTTGTCAATCACTTCTGGAATTACATTATTCTATGTCAGACTAATATAATTTCCCTGGAGAACCCATGAGACATATTTTGCCTCATCATATTATTGAAAGTAAGTATTGTAAGTGGATATTCATCTTCTACCAATTTTATTCGTGCTTAACCACCACTAAGTCAAAAAAATATTTAGTCTTCATAGAGATATTTTTGAATCTTCCCAAAGTTTACACGAATAAAGTAGCCCATGATCCCATGCGAGATGGATCTTTCTATCTATTCGACTCTACCAACCCATGGTATAGAGACATCCTTGTGTATCGTTAGGCCCAGTGATTCTGCCCGGATCTATCAAAAGAATACTGTTGTCGCATCTGCCACCAAGCTAAGCACTACTTAGTGCTAAACAATACCTTCTATTATCATCGAATTGACTCAGTTCTTCAAATTTTTCTTACCCAAGAGAAAGTGGAACATGTTCTTAATGACTGGTATTATTGTGCATGTGGGGTTCATCTTTCGGGCATGGCTACTGCCAAAGAAATCTTGTGTGACAGATACTACTGGCCAACTTTTTCTAAAGACTATATAGTCCAGCAATGTCACCCTTGTCATAATTATACAAAGAAAATGCTCGGCCCCCCTACCACTTTCACTTGGTAGTTGATGTCAGTCCTTTATATAAATGGGGAATAGACTTCATCACATACAACCTCACTTCATTTGATGGTCACAATTACATTTTCATTGTAATAGACTACTTTATGAAATGCACTGAATCCATTTATACTTGTAATGTTGATCTCAACACTGCTACATAATTCCTATTTAATCAGGTCATCTTCCATGTTGTTATCTATTATACCACCTTGTATTGTATACACACGAACAAAGTGATCTCTATTAAAAGAAGGGTGTTCTTCCTGTTCCATAGTTGGTGAGGAAATTCTTGATAGTGTTAAATATTCAGCCACCTCCATTGAAAAATATGGTTTTCTCTTATTTTATAATTAATAAGTATGCTCCACTTAACTTGCCACAACCTTTTAATGGGATGCCACAACATTACCTTAAATCCTTGCTAAGGTCACTGGAGAGGATGATATTTTAGCCTAAAAACAAATAGACATTTTCTTTGCATTTGTTGAGAATTTGAATCTGGAACATTTGGATGTAGTCCTCAGACTCCTTGTTCATTATTTGGGTGGGGAAGCTAGGAAATAGTTCAATATTCTAAAAAATGCTTCCATTAATAACTAGGAGGAATGGAGAAATATTTCATGTAGGAATTTGGGGAGAAAAGGGACCATGGATATATTCTTACAGAATTTAATGTAGTGAAGAAAAACCTAACAAATATGTTTCAAAATTCATAAAGAGGTTTAATAAGTTATATAATAGTCTTCCTGCTAAAATCAAACCTCCATAAGTTACTACTAAGGTGGTTTTTGTTGGAGCCTTTGAACCAGAGTTCAGGTTTATCCTCAAAGAAAGAAAGTCTCGTACTATGGAACAAATCCAAATATATGCCCTAGAAGTTGAAGAAAATTTCACCTCCACTCTAAAGAGGAAAGGGAAATTTGAATATGGTGACAGGAGGAGAGGAAAGGAAGAAGACAGTTCTTCAGTCGATGTAAAAGAAACTCAAGAAAAAAAGTTGAAGGAGTTGAAAAAGCTGATAAGCAATTTGTCTATAAACTGGTAAAACTGGAGTTGGAGAACAAAAACCCTCCAGGAAAAATTCAACCAACTCCTAACAAAAATTTTAACCCCAAATATAGGATGCCTCCCTTGCATATCTTGCAAAGGGAGAGAAAGGATAAAGAATATCATATTCAGCTTCCTTTGTATTTAGAAGAGGATCTTGGGGAAAGCGTCATAGAAGCTATAGAAGTTCAAGATTTTTTTTTCTCTTCTATCTCAGAGGGAGAAAATGAAGTAGAAGAACTTGAAGGAGAAGGGGATGATATGGATGCTCCATTGGATGATGATGAGATATATAGTTATTGCAAACAGTTTTCTAACTCCATGCAAACCTAGTTGCATAAGAAATATGATCTTAGGTCATCAAGGTGATGGTTTAGTGGGCAAGATCAAAGTAAATAAACTCTTCATATAATTTCTCCTAATCCAACAGATAAAGGGAAGAAACCACTCAACACTGAATCACCAACCAAAAAGTAATCCTCCAATCCTATTGAAAATGAGTCTAGAGCCTCAAAAGCATAGTAGTTTCCCCCATTGATAAAAGCAATCTGTAATGAGAACAAAGATCTTATCAAGTCTGCTAAAATTGATAACAATCCATCTGCCTTTAATCTTCAAAAAGAGTTGGATAAAGTCAAAATATTTGTCCCTTTGATTGATTTATTGAAACAAAATTGTTATAAAGCTCAAGTTTCTTAGTTTATGAGCTCACCCACCAGTAGCACCCTACAAGACAACCTTAACCTATAGGAAGAGAGGCCCACGGTTGTGTTTGGACCCCATGTGGAGGAGCAAGAATCGTTGACTACCCTATTCTATGTCACCATAGTGATTCATGACCTATTACTACATAATTGTATGCTTGATTTAGGAGCATATCATAACTTAATTCCATATTCTGTGATGGAGTAGTTGGGACTGCAGATAACAAAACCATACAAATATCTATACTCCTTTGATTTTAAAATATTGAATTTCCAAGGTACGATGAAAGATCTAGTGGTTAGTTTGGCTTAAATCCTAGTAAAAAGTGTAGTAATGGATAATATATTTATTGATACCCATACAAGATTTGGTATTCTTTTTTCCAGGTCACAGGGAATGGAAATTTGGGGGTTCATTAAGCTAGATTTCACATATTCTACCATTCCTATGTTTGGCAAAGAGTAGTGTCGCTTATATAGGGAATCTAGATTCGTGAAGACAATTACAAGGGAAGATTGTTCAAAAAATTCTCGTGTATGGTAAAGAGACTATTGGAAAAATATGGTCAAATTATAAAAGACACCCAAGTTGAATGTTTGACTTAGCTGAGTAAAAAAGAATTGGAACATGACAAGGTATGTAAATTGTATTTTGGTGGTGTGTTATTGGTATCTCCAAAAGGTAGTTTGATCCCTCTCTCTTTGAGGCTGGATTTTGAAGTGATAAATAATGTTGTTGAATATGAATTTTTGTTGTTGGGGTTCCAAGCTACTAAAAACCTTAATATGGGGTGTTTGACTGTGTTTGGGCATTTAGAGCTAGTGGTGAAGCAAATAAAAAATCAATGCCAAACCAAGCATCCAAGATTGAAGTCCTATAGGAATGAAGTATGGGATTTGATTAAATTTTTTTCTTAACCTTCAATATTCAGTTCTTGCCCAAAGAACAAAATTGGATGGCTGACTCTTTGGTAATTGCTGCTAGTAATTTCAGACACCCTCAAAACCCCTTTCTTAGATATGAAGTTGAGGTCAGGTACAAGCCTTTAGTACCAAACAATGTGAGGTACGGGTAGGTGTTTTAGGATGAAGAATAGATCAAGCACTTCATGGAGGTTGTTGGGGAATTATCAAACTTATTGATTGACAAGGAGGAAGAAAAATAAATAGTGGAACAAGTTGGGAAGGATCTATTGCTGGTCAAAAAATAGTGCAACTAAAGCAAGATATCATCCCCAGAGTGTTGCTTCGATTGGAAAGGCTCTTCAACTCAAATGATGTGGATGTTATGCTAGTTGAATAAGAGCTTGAGGATGAGGTGGAGGATTGTAATATTGACACTGAAGAAGATCCTAGAATCATGAAATTAGCTAAAGGAATTCCTAGGGAATATAAACAAAGGTACTTGGAAATTTTCAAGGAGTAAATGGATGTGTTTTCTTGGTGATATGATTATTTGAATACTTTGGATCTCTATGTCATACAATATGAAATTTCTCTAAAAACTAGTGTTAATATAAGCAGAAGCTCAGGTGAATTAATCCCCTATTACTTATATGAATTGAAAAGGAGGTGAAGAAACTATTATAAGCTAATATTATTATGCCTTTGAGGTACTCAGATTGGGTAGCAAATTTAGTTCCTATTAGGAAGAAGAATGGGGAAAGAAGGCTATGTGCATATTTGAGGAATTGTAATAAGTTCTCACTGAAAGATAACTACCCTTTTCCTAAAATGGATTATATTATGTAGAAAATGGTAAGGTCTACTCGAATGTCCATGATGGATGGTTTCTTTGGATATAACCAAGTTGTTTTACACATTAAGGATCAAAATAAAATAACTTTTACTACACCATGGAGAACATTTATGTATGCCAAAATTCCTTTCGTCCTCATAAATGATAGAGATACTTTCCAAAGAATGATGCATATAGCATTTGTTGGAGAGTGGGATAAATTTGTAGTGATATATCTAGATGACATAACTGTTTTCTCTAAATTGGAAGAATAGCATGTCAATCACTTACAACTCACTTTTGCAAAATGCAAAAGGTATGGTCTATCCTCAAACCCCAAGAAATCAAAGTTTTCTTTAAGTGAAGGGAAGCTATTGGGCCACATTATGGAAAAGGAAGGAGTAAATATTGATCCCAAAAGGGTAGAGGTTATTAATGATATCCCATTACCAATGAATAGAAAATAAATCCAGGTTTTCTTGGGTAGGATAAATGTTATAAGACAATTTAAACGAAACTGTGTTGAAATTATGAAAGAAATCATAGAAATCCTGAACAAGGATAGGGAAGTGAAGAGGACTATAGAATCCCAGGAGTCGTTACTCATAATTAAAAAATATTTTTCAGAAGCCCTAGTCTTAGCTAGCCCAATTTCTCATAGACCATTCTTCATTTTCTCTTTTGCCTCTCCTATCATAGTGGCAACTATTTTATTGCAGAAAAATAGTGAAGGACTGGAGCATCTGATTGCATTTTTTAGCCAGGTGTTGTGAGATGTAGAGTTGAAGTATAATATCTTAGATAAATATGCCTATGCCTTGGTCAAATCCCTGAAGGATTTCTTAATTTATGTCCTGCAGTCAAAATATAACAGCTTATGTCGCTACAGCTATTGTGAAATATATTATTGTGCAAGGTAATAATGAAGGAAAGAGAGGCAAGTGGATTGCCAAGATTGAAGAATCTGGCATGGATATCAAACCCACTAATTTGATCAAGGGGCAAGGATTAGTGAAAATATTATATAAGGCTAATTGCAAAGCCTTGGTCATAAGCCTATTGGAAAATATGGAAGAAGGTAAAGAAAAAGAGGGGAATAAAAGCATTATATCCTCAACATAGAAAATTTAGATGAAGTACCACACCTCACATTGGTACAAATATATTGTCCATCATTTACCTTTTATGAAGTTCCCGGTAAATTTTGACAAAGTTAAATACAGGGCCTTGACACTAAAGGCTCGGGAGTTTGTTATCTCAAATGGCTAGCTAAACTAGAAGGACCCAGTGGGGATTTTTATTTTATGCCTGGTATAAGAAGAGATTCCTAAGGTGATAGATGAATTCCATAACTGTGCCCATGGAGAACATTATAGCTGGAGAGCCACAACCCATAACATCCTTAAAGAGGGTTTCTATTGGCCCAAGTTGTTTGGTGAGGTTTGTGCTTATGTCAGATGTTGTTAAAAATGTCAATTTTTTTTCCGAGAAGCATCATTTAGCACCCCTCACCCTAATTCCTATTTTTGTGGAGGAGCCCTTCCGGCAGTGGGGGCTAGACTTCATTCGATAAATACATCCAACATCCAATAATCAACACAAATGGATACTTATAGCCACTGATTATTTCATGAAATGGGTGGAGGCCATCCCAACCAGAAATGCAACCAATGCAATGGTCATTAAGTTTATGGAGGAGAATGTCCTTGCTTGATTTGGCCACCCAAGGAAGATTATCACTGACAATATTTAGGTATTTAATTCTTCCATTTTTCTTAGTTTTTCCAAATGTACAACGTCATTGTGGGATACTCCACCACCTACTATCCATAAGGAAATGGATATTATGAATCTTCAAATAAAACTCTAGTAAGGATTATGAAAAATACCATATTAAAAAATCAGAAAAACTAGGACTCACAATTGAAATTTTCTCTATGGGCCAATCGAGTGACTACCAAGACATAAACTAGGAAGTCTCCCTTTAAATTGGTATATGGAAAGGCTGCAGTTTTCCCTATCCAACTAGCCATGCTAGTGGCTAAACTTTTATCTAATTTTAATGAGGAGCCTAATCCTCTAACTAAGAGAATAAATAAAGTGGTAGAACTGCAAGAAAATAGAGGACGAGTAACTCAAAACCTTATTAAATACTAGGAAAAGATGAAGGCTCATTTTAACAAAAACGAAAGGGGCAAATCCTTGTAGCCAGTAGATTGGGTACTCAAAAGAGATACTAGGAGAAAGGAAAAAGGAAAACATGGGAATTTTGATGCCTTGTAGTTTCGATCTCTCAATATATCTGAAGCAAAAGGAAACAACACCTTCTAATTTGAAAACTTGGATGGTGAGGTGCCTGAACTGCCTATGAATGGGCAGTTCTTCAAGCTATATTTTCAACATTAAAAGGGTCCATTTTCACACACTGTATATACTGGTGATCCATTATACATACAATTAATCTTTTCAGTTCCCACTCCTTCTATTTTTGTTTTCCATGCACCTGAATAAAATGACTCCATGCACAATGGTAAAGGCTACTAATCTGGAGGTTGTCAAAGAATTTCTTGCAATACATTATCTCCAATTGGAGTCGATGTTGTTATCTATTATAATGCCTTTCATTGCTTCAAATGGCCCTATTTTTCATCCATCGTACAGAGGAGGAGGGGCACAATCTTGATTGGATAAAGGGAAATCCAAAGGGAGAGCCAAAATTCGAATGCCAAAATCAAAAGGGAGAGTCGAAAAGGGAGAGATGAAATGAGAGAGATGAAAAGGAGAGTCGAAATACCTGGAGCTGATTTTCAGAATGATGGATATCGAAAGGGATGGAATGGGCGGCATATCGGAACCCAAATTTTGGAAGGTTGGTCATTTTGAAACTCCAGAGATTGGAATTTTGTAGGTTCTAAATAGATGTCATTCCTTGATAAGTGCCAAGGTTGTGGAGAAGGGAAGTACAAAGGAAATCATCACAAAACCAAGGATCCCAACAACCCTTTCTCTCTCCTCCGAGAAGACACATGGTAGCAAATGATTGGCCTAAAGAAGCTATTGAGGCAGATGACATCAGTAAGACGTGGCCATACATTGGACATGTGGTAGTTATTTTCAGCATTTTTGATATCCTAATGGGGAAAATCCATGTGACACATTTCACCACTCAGGGGGAACCACGTGGTAATGATGATGTCTATATGACTTCATCTCGGGGGTCAACATATGAAAAGTTGGAAATATCATAACTCCTTTATACAATCATTTTGAAAAAAATTCAATGAGAGGGAGTCCGATGTTGAGTGGCCCCTGGTCATGAGGACCCAAAAGAACATACGACACTGAGAGAGAAAGGCACCTAAGTTCTTTAAATAATATCGGAGGAAGTGGACATCATAAATCTATTCCAATTGTATTTTTAAAAGGTTACGATACTAAGGGGATTCGATGCATTAATGGCTTATGGTTGTGGAAGCCCAAAGAACTAAGCATGGAAGAGAAAATACAAAGGTATATAGGCTCTTGGCAAGGGCTTGAAGGCCTTAGCTCCTAAATTCCAAGCCATTGGTCTCAACATCTGGTCCCATGGAGGATAAATAGGAAGAGGTGCTAATCAACAAGGAGTTAAAGGCCAATCATAACATCGTAATTCGTAACGTTCTTTTAGTAAAGTTTTGATACATAAGGTTGCGAGATCTCTAGTGTTGTGTTGTATGAAAGCCTTTGGTCACAATGCATGGTACTATGGTAGATAACCAGAAAAGGATATAAGTAAGAAGGAGTTGGGGGCATAAGAATCTTATGAATTCGTAATGTTTTCTTTTAAAAATGCTACACTATATTGAGCTTCAAAACTATAATACATAGAGTATGGAGGATGAAAGGGTCAACAACTATCAATTTTTTCAGTCATCAGTCACTGTAGAGGACCTCCAATGTGACCACACTAAATCATGACCTACTCCAAAAAGAGGGAATTTTATCATTTAGAGGGAATTTAATCATCTAGATAACGGAGCGTGAATCTATCTTAGGATATCAGGGGAATCAACATCAAAGATATTTTGTTGTGTCGATTATGACACCTCATTCTTTTCATCTTTTTTTAATTTCACATTTTCAAGAAAATAAGCAAGTTTGTTAAGTAATCATTAGGACATCTAGTCCATTTACATGCTCAGAAAATTGTAGCATTCTGAGATATTTTGTAAGTATTGTTTGAGACCTCTCTTCGTATAAAAGGGAAGAAGAAATTATTAAGAAAGGTTCCTAATTTCTATTTTCAGAAGTTCAGAGTTTTATGTTTAAGGGCTCCAAGTTTTGTTTTCAGATGAGGTTCCAAGTTTAGTTCTATTTTCCTGTTGTAGGGGTTGTATTTCTTTTGCATATTTCACAAGTTTAGGCCTCACACACACTAGGTTAACATAGACCCTGAGGGGGCCTGTTGGGTAGGGGCCCCTTAGGTCTAAGTTTTTTTTCCAAGTCATGTAAAGATTCCTCATTTTGAGGAGCACAATGTGATTAGCGTAGGGTTATAAGAGTCAAAGGGGATTTAGGGTGGGTCAAATCCCCTTCCTTTGTAAAGGGATGGCATCATCTAGTGTATTTTGAGCTCCACCCATGGTTTGTAGACCATGGTATTGTAAGGGTAAAAGAATATATAAAGTTACGTTTTAGCAAGTCTAAGGCAATGAATCAATTGATAAATGTAATGTTTTGAGTCTATAATTAGGAGATATTTATGTATTAAGGCAAAGGGGAAGGCTCTTATAGTTATGCACATAGAGACCTTCTTAATTTTGCAGATATGTGCGTAGGACCCTGTAGTTGTGTGCGCAGGGTCAGAAAGATTGTATATGGGGAGACTTGACTAATAAAGAAGAATTTTGCGGCAGATCTGTGTACTTTCTTATGTTCAGGTAGTTTCGGTGTTTTAACCTATTTCTGGTTCATTTTTATATATTTCTTTTGCAATTGCATCATGAAGGTTCAAATATTGTTTTATATGATGAGTAATACATGTTAGATTAGTTACGTGCAGTTTGAAAATCTGTGAAGTAGGAAAACACTTTACTACTATAACAATAAGGTTAACGGTTCACAAAGGTTGTATGAAGACCTAAACTATTAAGAAAATTATAGCCACACTTCATAGCCCCTCTGGATGTAGAAACTTGGTTCTAGAATTCCGCAATATTGCCTCGGGTGAGAATGCAGTCTATGCGAGCAGGTCATTGCCAAAAGGGCTGGTGGTATAGGGTTTTGTTGGATAGCGTAGCTAAATTTGAACTTGGGTCTAAGCCCCTGAAGCCAACAAATGGTTCCTTTTCTAGGACAGGGATCTATTTGAGGGAGGTATGTTGTGGTGACTGACTAGAAAATAGATCCAAAATTGGGTAGACTGGAAGTTGCACAAATTTACAGCACAGGAAAGAAGAGATCCACACCAGTCAAATGGAAGGTGGTTACAAATGTATATCTATATGAAAAAACACGAGGTCTTTTTTGCATCGTTTGCTAATGAGCTGCAAAAGTGGCTTTCAAAGCTAGCTGCAAATGAGCCATCTTCGAAACATGACGATCCTATTGTGTGCACCCGAGAGATGATTAAGTGACTTAAGGAGTCTTAAAATAAGGTCACGAGAGTTTTTGATTACTGGATCGATAGTATCCTTAGATGCTTCATTACTAAATTCAAAATTGACACAACAATATCCTACAGTGAAGCTGAGCGCAAATTTTTCAAAGGATTATGAGGTAAGTGTCTGAATTTCTTAAAGCTCTAGATTACAATGTTGTTATGTGAAAAGGGTGTGATGCCTATAAATTTATGTTTAAAAGAAGCCAGAATGAATCCACATAAATCAAAAAAAGATTTAGAGCCAATCGTGACAAATTTATTATGGGTGAGTACAATCCATTATTGGGTGAATCAGATAGCGAAGAAGAAATGAGCCACCCTAGTACACCTAGAGGTGCGGCACAGTCAGAAGCACAAGACACTTTTGGGATTCCTCACTCGTACATTGCACCTACACCTTTGCCTCCACCTCATACAACTACAGCTCCACCTCCACCTCCACTATTCAACATGGCTAACATAGTGAATATGCCTTTCTTTAAGGGTAAGGGATCATAGGATCCTGATCAATTTTGATTTGTCACAGAAGTTGCATGTAAAGCATAAGAAATCAATGACAATGATATGAAGAAAGTGCAACTTGTCACAAAAATGTAGGGTAGAGCATTGTCATGGTATATCAAGTACAGTACAATGAATCCAATTTCTTCACTAGATGTGACAAAGAACACATTGAATGTGAAGTTTAAGAAGCCCAAGTTATAGTCACATTGCATTACAGAAATAAAAGAAATAAAGCAAGTTGTCAATGAAACTACCTTGGATATAGATCAAAGGTTAAAATGTTTGATTTGACAAGCCAACTTCTAGGTCTCTAATGAACTGCACAAAGAGTGGTATATAGTTGCGTTATTGCCACACCTCAGCTTACTACTCTCATAGCAAAATATTGGGATGCAAGTGGAATAATTAGAAATCGCGATCAAATTAGAAGCTTCACCGATACAAGATACTCACAAAATGGTTTAGTAGATACAATCCATGTTGGCACGCTTGCATATGGAGTTGCAAGACCTAAAGAAAGGAAAGGACATTTGTCCTAAGATGCGATCAAAGTTATGGTGCCTAAAATGTAAGAAGGAAGGTCACTATACGGACCAGTTTCCTATCTATCATGATTATTTGGCTGGAAGAGGTCCCAATATTTTGAAACCAGAGCCTAGTGTTGGACCAACTACTGGACCAAGAATATGGTGTAGCATTTGCTGAGTTGCAGACTAGCACCCGACTGATCACTGCTATTTTTTATAGAAATATGTGTAGTAGTCATAGAAACTATTTTGTAAGTTCTTTTGATCAGTAGGACATGATGAGATCCACTGTCACAGCTATGACTTAATGATAGATCGGACCCTGACATAGAGGATGCAAGATGAAGGCCACGTGCATGAAGATAATGGTTCACCTACGGTCCAAGGAGGATTTCAAGGTCGAGGAGGAGGTGCTGGATGAGGACGGGGTCAGATCATATTCTATAATTGTGGAAAAGATGGACATTATGCACGAGATTATCAGAATCCAACTCACCCTTCATGTTAGTATTATAGACAATTTAACCATGTGATAGAACATTGTCCTATTTTAATGGCTAAGGTCCAAGAAAAGAAGAATCAATAGCATATGTAGAATATCCAAATGATGTGATCTGAACCGCAGGAGGATGATCCAAGCATTAATATAGTGACACGAGGTGGTGTGAATACCTGAGAAGATAGAGTAGAAGGTAAAAAGCTTGTGGAAGGTACCTGGGTTAGGAAGGCAGGAGAAAAGAGTACTAGGTTTGATCTGTAGAAGGAAAGGAAACTTTCTTGTAGGTGAAGAAGAGTTTCATTGATCTAGAAGCTTCGATATCAAAGACGTAGATGTAACTAGTACCAAGGAAGAATGCTCTTGAAGTAGGCACTATGATGGAAAACCTTGATTTGACCTTTTCGAAGTCCTTTATGTAGATGTGTATGAAGTTGCTAAGGGACCAAAAAGTAGTAGAAGGGGTGCAAGAATTAATCGAAAACTATGTCAGTAAATGTTAAAATTGGCAACCAGGGAAAAACTTCATGTGGGTCATATTATTCATGGCTAATAATATTTTTGTTAGATTCCTCTCGTCGAGAGGTGTAGGATTGATATAAAGATCATCCAATTCCGATAAGTATTCATGGAGATATGAATTTATTTTGATTATGGAATTATTATCAAGCCGACCTACAACTCATGTAGGCTCAGAAGCCCAACAGTCACATCTATTCACCCACCAAAGTTGTGTATAAATATAAGAGGAATTTTCCTCATTTAGACTCACTCATCTCATCACATCTCTCTCTCTCTACTACGCAGATATGAGTCTCTTCTCTACTGCGCTGAAATGGGTCTCTCTCTCTCTCTCACATGTGAAGCCGGAAGCTGTTGAATTTGAAGCTGCAACTACAGAAGTAAATATTGACTTGCATGGCCTAGAATATCTCCTCTTTGGAACTGCGATGTAGGTTCATCTGAACCTCCTTTGAAATCTGCAACTTTTGGTGGTGGAATGAAGTCAATCTGACGAACGGTTTGCAAGATATCGACTGCCCTAATTTGAAGCCAGAAACTGCTGAAACTGAAGCTGCAACTGAAGAAGAAAATATTGACTTGCATGTCCTAGAAGATCTCCTCTTTGGAACTACGCTTTAGGTTCATCTGAGCCTCCTTTGAAATCCGCAACTTTTGGTGGTGGAATGAAGTCAATTCGACGAATGGTTTGCAAGATATCAACTGCCCTAGTTTGAAGCCAGAAACTGCTGAAACTGAAGCTGCAACTACAGAAGTAAAGATTGACTTGCGTGGCCCAGAAGATATCATCTTTGGAACTGCGCTGTAGGTTCATCTAAACCTCCTTTGAAAGCCGCAACTTTTGGTGGTGGAATGAAGTCAATCCGACGAACGGTTTGCAAGATATCGACTGCCCTAGTTTGAAGCCGGAAACTGCTGAAACTGAAGCTGCAACTGCAGAAGCAAAGATTGACTTGCGTGGCCTAGAATATCTCCTCATATGAACTGTGCTGTAGGTTCATCTGAACCTCCTCTGGAAGCTGAAACTTTTGGTGGTGGAATGAAGTCAATCCAACTGTCGGTTTGTGAGATATGGTCTGCCCTAGTTTGATAATGAAGCCGCTAATGTTGATGCTACTGATCTAGGGTTTGCTACTGCTGATATGAATCAGATTTATTGTACTATTTCTCTCTACTGAATTATTGAAGATAAAAGAAGATTTGATCAAAGGATTTCCCCACACATTGTGGGGTTTGTCCCTGGCTAGCCGCCACATCTTGTGTCTCTTGTCTTGGCTTGTTTTCTGTCGATCGTTTAATGTTCTATCTGCACTTTACTTTATGTACATGTGATTACTAATCGGTGGAATATAATAAGAAAAAGAAGTAAACTGTTATAAGCATAGAACATACCATAAATTAACAGTAAAGGCAGCCATAGCCTAAGCAACGTGCAGAAAACGCGGTTAACAAACACAAGAAAATAATTGGCCAGGAAATGCGATTAACTGCAAAGATTGGAAAATTTGAAATGGATCAAGTAATTTTGGACTTGGGGTCAAATGCGAATGTATTACCGTAGCAGAATTGGGAGTGGATGGGGCAACCAAAGGTGCAATGGTCACCAATTCTGTTGCACATGGCCAATTAGCAAAAGATTATCCTGATGGGTCAGGTGTAGGGCATTATGGTGGATATTGAAGGATCAAGTGTAAAGGTGAACTTTGAAGTTATTGAGATTATGAATAATAATAATCCTATACAGTGTTACTTAGAATCGATTGGGATTTGAATATGGATTCCATAATCAACGTAAAAAGGAGAAGTATGGTATTTAAAAGTAATGGTACCAGGGTCATTGTCCCTTTAGATCCTTCTGAAGGAGCGTGATAAACAAAACCCGTCTACGAAGAATATGGTGATGAAGATATTGATCACATCTAAAAGTTAACTACATACAATGAGGATTGGATCAACCCCACTACAGATGGAAGGGTAAGCTATGAGAAGGATAGTTCATGTCATTCAGAATCACATGAAGAATTGGAGAACTAGCATAATTGGTTGCATGAAGTTTCTATTATGCGTTGTAATAGAATGACAAAAATCTCTTTGCTACATATCAACCGATGTGCACAATTTTCCATATTATGATGGGATAGGTGATTTTATCATATTTCTAGATGAATTTGAAAGGAATGTATCAGAAGAACAATGATTCTAGGCCTTGGATATAACTTTTAGGGATATTCCTATGCGATGGTGGGGCACACATAAGGATAATATAGGATATTGGTGAGAGTACCGATGATTAATGAGGCTCAAGTTTGGTCATGAAAAAACAAGGATCATAGAGAAGTACAATGGATAATATGATCCTAAAGACCATTTGTCTCATTGGACTAAGGCTTGGGGCAAATAACCTCGACCAGAATGGGTACACGTATTTGTTCACACTTTGGATGTAATGCCAATAAATTGGTATCTTGAAATAGATTTGCATCATGGTACTGTTAATTAGAATGATATGAAGGATAATTTTATATTAACCTTTAGCTTCGAGGATGGTTTTCAATTTATAGATGATTCCCTTCAAGAAATTAAAGAAGCAATTTTATGGACACCTAATGAGTCGATCACTTGGTTACAACCTCACTGGAATGCACATTTGTAGAATGCACTAGAATGCTATAATACGAATTCTAAGGAGGGCAAGGAAGATCCACACAAAAATAATATTTCTGAGTCAAAAGGATGACATGAAGTGGCGGGATGATATGTTGCAGTACCTGCTGTAACATAGCCAGTTAAGACGAGGAAAGTCAACATAGACTCATAGGTGGAGCCCAAGTTCATGCGCACAGGATATTATTGGGATGACGATGCAATAGGAAAGGTTATCGAGTTAGTGCATGAGTACTAGGAGTTATTTCCAACAAAGTTGATGAAATTAAAAGGGCATCGTGGGAGACCTGGGTGCCATGAAAATCACTTTAAAGCCATATGTGAAGCCTATAAAACAACCATCGTATAGACTCAACCCAAACTAAAAGGAGAAGGTAACGAAGGAACTTGAGAAGATGGTTATGGATGGAATAATTGAACATGTGGAAGAATCTGACTGGGTGAGTACAATGGTAGTACAGGAGAAGAAGACAAGGGAGAAATAATGATCTTTGTCAACTTAAGGAAGTTGAATGGCACATGCATACATGACCCATTTGCAGCACCATTCACAGATGAAGTTTTGGAAAATGTAGGAGGGAAGGAGGCGTACTCCTTTATTGATGGGTTTTCTGGGTACCATTAGATTAAGATAGCACTGAAAGATAGGAGTAAGCCCACCTTTGCAACTGAATGAGGATCCTTTCAATATACAATCATGACATTTGGGTTGAAGAATTCACTGGCGATATTTTCTAGATTGGAAGAAGGAGTTCCACATTCATGTGGATGCATCATGTGTAGCTTTGGGAGTTGTCTTAGTGCAGCCAAGGGAGGGGGATATGATCACCTGATTGCATTTGTGAGCTGCAAATTTTCTACGGTAGAGAGGAATTATCCTACAACGGAAGGAGAAGACTTGGCTATGGTGTACGTGTTGCAGAAGTTCAGGCAATACTTTTTGGGTGCACACTTCAAGATGTTCATGGACCATTCCACGATGAAATACTTCGTGAACAAGCCCATGTTGGGTGGGGGGAGAATATTTGTAGAAGCCTGTTGTTGTTCCAAGAATATGATTTTGAAGTAATAGTCAAGCCAGGATGACTGAAAGTTGGGCCTAATCATCTGTCTAGAATTAAGACTGGTGAAGAACAGACCAACATTGAAGGATTTCCTAATGTGTAGCTCTTCATAGTAAGGGTTTCTCATGAACATTTTGTAGATATTTTTTACCTTTTGAATACAATAGTAGCCCTTAAGGAGTATACAAAGAAACAGAAGAATGAACTATAGTTAGAGTGACAAATTTTTCTCTAATTGCCTAGGATCTATATAAAATGGGCCATGATGAAATATTGCGTAGATATGTCCCTGACCATGAAAGACATAGTATTTTGGTTGAAGTGCATGGTGGTGTCACGAGAGGGCACTACATAAGAAAAACAACCGCGCATAAAATTTTGACGGCAAGTCTATGGTGGCCCACATTGCACAAGGATTCTAAGGACTATTGTAGTGCTTGCAACATTTGCCAGAGGACGGAAATACCATCACAGAGAAATGAATTTCTTCTAAACCCACAAGTTATTTTGTAGGCTTTTGATAAGTGGGTGATTGATTTTGTGGGGCTGATCAATCCACATGGCAAGAAGACTGGTGCACGCTACATTATTACCGCGGTGAATTATCTGAGAAGGTGGGCTAAAGCACACTTGATAAGGGATTGCAAAATAGACATTATTTTTCACTTCATATTTGATTATATATTGTCAAGGTCTAGGTGCCTGGATATCCCCATGAGTGAAAAAGGAACACACTTCCTCAAAAACATGATTTAAGCTTTAACGTAAGAGTTTTTGGTACGTCACCAGAAGAGCATGCCTTATCATCCTCAGGCGAATGGCATGGTGGAGGCTTTAAATAAAATTTTGGAGAACGCTTTGAAGAATGTGTGTAATGTCAACAAGAATGATTCGGATGTGCACATACCCACAGTGTTATGGGAATACTAGACTACTTGCAAGAAGTTGACTAGGTAGACTCCATTTAGGCCAGTGTATGGACATGAAGATGTAATGTAGATGGTGTTATCCTCTACAATTTCCTAGGCTGAGGAGGAGATAAAAAGTGGTAACCTCGAACCACTTTCAACTCAGTAGTTAGCCCTACTGAGCTAGAGAGGGATCTCTTAAAGTTCTTATCAATGAATAACTCTAAAGAACAAAGTTTTTAGGCTAGAGATGTATGTTTGTTTGTGTTTTTATGAATTTGACATTTTAGGGTTTGCTGCACTAGGGTTTAGAGCCAATGATTAGGTCTAGGTTTTAGGAATGCAGAGATAAAGATAGAAAGGAGCTAGGCATATGAAGGCTATGGATTACTTGAAATATTGTCAATATAGTATAGATTAGAAAGTTTTGAACATACTAATGAGCATATGTAAGTATGCGTTCATTAGTTTTTAGAAGAAATAAACACAACTATGAACACCACATAAACAGAGCTTGAAGTCAAGAATCCTGTCTATTTAACTGTAAGGTAATTCATATATAGAAGAAAAACCATGTGAAGAAAGATAATTTATCGATTAGAAACCGATAGAAATATTGAACAAACACCATACACTCATAGAACTAGAGTTCCTAAAAAATAGATGCAACTACTCCTGTATTAGTTGAAAAGATCATAACATCTAAGATTCCTCCACAAAAGTCCCACCCTTCTTTCTAAAAGAGAAATGATACATATAGACTCATTTAGAGCACTTCCCCACCTTTAGGAGTCAAATTCCTAGGTGGTGGAACTAATTCGAAGATTCGCTCAACCAATAGGTGAGAGTGAGAAGGTTAAACACAAACACTTCTCGTAGACTTTGATTTCGATTTTACTTCCTTAATGAGGCCTATTAAACCACAAAAAATACCTATCATGTCTATTTATTCATGCTTACATCATCTAACCTCTAACCAACTTCAATTACATCAAGATTTTTGACTTTGGCTAAGTCAAACTAAAAACTAAGAAATTTACATAGTGAAATTTTAAATGAAGAACACCGGAAATTGTGGAAGCACAATGCCGAATTTTAGCCCACATTATGGTGCCTTTATGAGGTCCAAATGAATATCTTATCACATATTAAACTAGCCGTACAATTCTAGTTTCCATAACACCTTGAATTTTTTAAAATGGCCCATGGGAAGGCCTTCAAATATCAAATCTCCCAAGGTCACTCCAGGAGTGTAGCGCCTATCAAAAAGAGGTCAAGAAAGCTTATTTTTGGCCACTTTTTTACGTTTTTCTCAAAATTTAGGCCTCATCTGTAAAATATGAAGAAATGGGTTTTGATAGGAGGCCAAGGGCTTTCCAAAAATTTAAACTTTTCTTGAATTGAGTTCTTGAGGAAAAAGCGCAACGCCTGGGACTGCTAATTTTCTACATAAGGCACCAAAATTTGCAAAAAAACAAAAATGATGAAAATTTCCTCAAAATTGGTCAAGAGTTGTAAAATGAGGCATGTTAAGCCCTCATGGATGCTTCAACAAGCATCTCCAAGTTTCCTTTATCATTTTGGTCCTTTTGGGCTTCTTTGAGTTTGTTTTCAAGCTGCTTGACCTTGACATTGCAAATCATGTTTTGAGCCTGGTAATGGTGTGCCATGTGCCTTAGCAGTTGATTGTCTCTTTTAGATTTGTCTAGAAGCTTAACCAAATAGTCATTTCCCCTATTTAACCAGTACTATTTGTCTTGATTGACCTCTAAAGCAATTATGTCCTCTAGGTCTAGCTCCTCATTCAGTAAGATGTGTTTTTCTTCTTCCTTTAATGCCTTTTTAGGCCCTTTAGTTCATGGCCTCTTTCTCTTACCTTTTCCTTATATTGCTTCAGGCTCATTTGTCTCCATTACTGCTTTTCCCCTGCATTCTTGCTGTAATAGTTTGGTTTTCTCTTTCTTTGTGATCAATTATTTTGCCTTTCATTGACTATTTTCCCATTCTAGGAATGAGATGATGAACCTTGCTCTTTCCATGTTGACTATGAGTTCCTTGATATGATAATTTTTTTCTCTGATCATCTACTACATGCTCGAAACCGCATTTTCTGCCTCTAGGTCAACCAACTCAAACTCATGCTCAACCAAGTCCTTATCCTACACTGATGGTCCCTGTTTTTCTAATGTAGAAGTCTTGGCCCCTTTATCACCATAAGAAGAAAACAAAAGCCTATTTCCTATTTTTTACATCCTTTCCGCCTCAAGTTTAGGTGCTTTAGGCATTTCCACTGATTTTCTAGAAGAACCAATTTCTGCTGCGTGTGGAGCCTGATTATCTTCTATATTCAAAGGTATCGCCGCATTGGACCCCAGTTTGAAATGGGGTGGCAACGTCGCCCGTAAAATATTCGTTGTAGGGGGTCCAGGGGGGGGGCTGCGACCTTTGGGGAGCCCCCCCCCTAGTGGGGGGCTTTGGGGGAAACACTACCGAAGCTAAGAATAGATGTAAAATTGCCTTGTAAAATGTTGTTATTTCATAGTCAATCTTGGCCGTTCATTAGGCGGAGATCTAACAGTAGAAGTTATGTTTAATTTAGGGTTTTTTTCCCTAGAAGGCAACCCCTCGCTATATATGAGGGAATTGTATTACCTCTATGTAGATCTGTATTCTGAGTGAGGAAGAGAGAGGAGATTGAGAGCGAAGAAGGAATTACAATGGATCTACTGTAGGTTGTATCTCTTCAATTTGCTAGATAGTATAATAAAAGAAGGATTGGATGTTTGTCCTTGGATGTAGCCCAAACTAGCTGAACCACGTATTATGTCTCTGTTGTTTTATGTGTTTTCAGTGTTTATATTTTTGCAACATTTTATGTGTTCCATTGGTCTGTAATATATAATTTTCTAACAATTTCCATTTGTTCTGTTGGCATGCTAGGAGGATGAGCTGCCACATTGGATTCGTGCCATTTTAGAGCTATCCCCAAGAAAGATTCCCATGTCATATTCTTATTTGCAAGTTTATGAAGGAATATAGTCTTGATCAAACTATGATGAAATAGACTAGGATAGTGTTCTTTGTTCTTCATATGTATCCTCTCTGACATCTTGGTAAAGCTCCTACACAAATAGTTGCACATATTGAGTGGTTTCTGAGTTGTAAAGTGCATTAGAAGCCAAATGTGATAGGCATATAGTCTAGAGAATCTTCCTTCACATGTGAATAATTTCATGAAAACTTTCATCAAGGGAGCATACTTCTCCAACAGGTACCTGAAAGGTATGATATGAGCATGTTTTTCCCTGTATGGTGTTCTCAAAAAAGGTCTATAATGTTAAGGATCTAAGTTCATCCCCTTGAACCAATATTCACTGTGATCTAGTAGCCCTGTAGCAAGTGAAATAGAGGCCACTGAAAATGTGAATTCAACACCAACAATAATGTAACTTTATCCTTTCAAATGATTAGCAACACAATCTGTTAACTGCTCATGGAAACCCACTTCATGCACCCTTTTGCAAAAATCTAAGCAATTCACATCTTCAAAGCATTGTTTGATAAAGGGTGATGAATTGATCTCATTGCAGTTTGAGTGTTCATATCTGAGAATTTTTCCTCCCTTTTGATGTTTCTTCCTCTATCGTGAAGAGTCTCCTTCCATGGTGACAGAAACCCTAGTAGCATGAAAATGAGAAAAAACAGTGAGGGATGAGTGAGAAATGAAATGAAGGGTAGGTAGAGTTGAAAAATGGAGAGGGGAATTTTTAGGAGGTAAATATGAACTATGAAAAAATTATGAAGATTAAAGGAAGTGAAATGAAGGAATGATGTATTTGTGGAAGGGGGAAACTAGAGTTTCTAGGAAAATTGTCCAAATCCCATAGGAATCAGCTAGGGTTTCACTTTTAGTGAAGTAATTTAATGTTTTGAAGTTGGTTTAGTGGTTCATGTAGCATATTAAACATGTGTAGAGGTGTAGGATGAGGGTTTACATGTTTAAAATAATGAAAAAACTAAATGACCATCATTAACCCTATCATCATTTCATGGAAAACTCACTAGAAACCCTGATGAATAAATCTTAGCTTTGAATTGATCTTGAAAATTAAAAAGTATAGTAATATGGTATACTTACTTGTAAATGAGTCTAGGATTGCAAGAAAAAGGATGTGCAAGCTTAAAAATCCAATTTGGGTGAGTTTTGGGCGATTCTGAGTTCCTATGGCCCAAGCGCAGCATAGTCTCTGGGAGCACAACACCCAAGCAAAAAAAAGTGTCTGTGAGTGTAGCACTCGCCTCCCAAGCCCAATGCAATTTCTGGGAGCACAGCAACGACCTCCCAAGCGCACTGCAATGTCTGGGAGCGCAACGTCGGAGTTTTTTTTCCAATTTTGCCTATAAAATCAAGTCTTTCTCGCCAATGGAAGGGATAGATCGATGTGCAATGAGGAATAAGAGGCAAATAAGATGAGTTTGGGGCTTTTTAGTTTATATAGGAAAATTAATTTCCTTTTTTAAAAGAAATGGGACCCACAAACCTTTGAAAAACTGTTTTTTCACTTTTTCAAACAGAGTCACCTTAGAAGGTTAAAACCTGGCTATATTTTCACTTTTTGAGCACCAAAACTTCTTCTTCTAGAGCCTTTCAAACTGAAATCATGATGAACTTGTGAAAACTCAACAAGTTAATGTCAAAGAGCTACTTGTCATGCTTTATTCAATGTTGGATTTACACATGGTAATAATGGACCTTGAAAACCCTAATGACCTAATGAAAAACATGAAACTGAATGGAATGATGATAATGACTGACATGAGGATAACTTTCTTTTATTATGACACCCTCATGTGAACAAGATAGGTAACCAACATAAGTGACTTTCCCAAAATACTAAACTCATTCCTAGACCAACTAACCAGTAACCAAATTTTACTTTGTAAACCTAGTGACATGGTAAAATTTGATTTTGAGACTCCTGACAAGCTTAGTAAAAGCACATTTGATCACTGGTGACAGGAAAACAAAAATGACACTAACATTGAATCCATCTAGGGATGGAAGCTCCTTGAAGGTGTCAAAAACACCTTAGATCAACTAGCCTTATTCATTGCGCAATGGATTCAACATGCAAATAAGCAACAATGACTCAAAACCGACTAACTTTTTGACATGACGTGACTGGAAAAGTAAAATAAAAACAAAAACAATAGCTGATCAAAGAAGTCTTATGGCCTTTTCTTCGGGATTCAAACTCCTATGATAGCCGCTTAGATGCTGGAACATAAAAAACACACTGGTATATACAATGATGATGAAATTTCATAACTCTTTCAAATATAGTAGTGCTTGAGAAGCCTACCATTGATCACTCCTCCTTAATAATCTTCTCCGTCCATTTCTTCCAATAAAAAAGCATTCTTTCCTCTAAAAGTAGAAATTCTGTAAGGTCCCTTCCACAAGTTTTCAAATTTTCCATGTTTTCCCTTTTCTTCATTTCTAGCATCCCACCAAAGAACCACATATCCTAAATTGAAATTGTCTTCTTTGGTCCTACAATCATAGATCTTTTTAATCCTCTCCTATGTTTATAATTTTTTTGCAGAACTTCCTTTCTAGTCTGCTCTAAATGAATCATCTGCTTTATTCTTCTTTTCATATCATTGGTCTCACTGTCTAATTCCTGCAGAATTTTGATGACCAGGATAGCAAGAGATGAAGGAAACACTGTGTCAATTCCATAAACAAACTGAAAAGGAGACATACCTATTGATTTCTTAGTGCTAACTCTATCCACCCATAAGGCATTAATGAGATTTTTATGCCAGTTCTTCTTGTTCACTTCTAAAACCTTCTTGATGATGTTAATCAAAGATTTGTTGGAAGATTCGGCCAGACCATTCCCTTGTGGATGATAAGCACTGGAATGTCCTAATACAATATGGTACTTAGCACAAAACTCCACCATCCTTTTTGACTTGAAGGCAGCAACATTATCAGTAATTATTTTCTATAGACAACCAAATCTAGACAAGATATTAGATTCCATAAATTGAATGATAATAGAATTAGTAGCTTGCCTCATTGGGATTACCTCAATCCATTTTGTAAAGTATTTTGTGGCCATCATAATACATTTATGTTGCGCTGGTGATGAAGGATAGATCTTGCCAATGAAGTCAAGACCCCACTGTTGAAAAGGAGCTGAAATTGAGATTGGGTGTAAAGGTAATGGCAACAACTTTCTCTTTGCTTGGAAAATCTGACATTCATGACAACTCATCACTATTTTATATACATTAGAAAAGAGAGTGGGACAATAGAAGCCAACTCTCAAGATCTTGTTTGTTGTAGTATTCCAGAAATGATGACCACCAAAATCTCCCTTGTGAAAATCTTTCATCACATCCTTAGCTTCATTTTCTACCAAACAATTTAGCAGCACACCACCAGGATCTTTCTAGTATAAAACACCATCAATAATACAATACTTTGAAGCCTTCAATTTAAAGGATCTAGCTTTACCTTTGGGAACTTCTGGTGGAAGATTTAAGTGTTGCAAGACATAGACAATGTTGGAACATCATGGAGAGGAAATGAACATATCAGACACCTGTAAGTCTAGTTCTTCATCTCCTTCTTCAGTAAGTGTTGCAATCAAATTAATGTCTAGTGCATGTAGATTTGGTTCAACCATAAGTTTAGCCAAACATTTTCCCTTTATTAGCTTTGTAGGCTTTATCTCCAAATCGTACTCCAGCATGGCTGCAATCCATTTTCCCCTTCTTCCCTCAGGATCTGTCTGCACAAGAATTTCTTTCGCTGCTGCTGTGGGAACATAAGAAATGGTGTGAGAATGCAAAATATAAACTCGAAAATCCTTGAGAGCTTTCAACAAAGCCAAGGCTAGATTCTCAATGATATTGTATCTTAGTGTTGCATCTCTTATAGTGCGACCGAAAAATGCTATGGGATGCTCATTTTTCTGATCTTTCTTTTGCATTAGGACTGCTGCTAATGTATGCTCAGAGGAAAAAGAAAAGATGATGAAATCTAAAGTGTAATCTTGACTAATCAAAATAGGAGCATTAGATATTGCAAACTGTACTAAATGAAATGATTTCTTAGCCTCTAAAGACCACTTTACCTCACCATCCTTATTTAGCATGTCTGTCATCTCTTTCAAATGTTCAACTAGATTGGGATGAATCTTCTCAGAAAATTTATTTTCCCATTAAAAGACTAAACCTCTTTCTTGTTCGTTGGAAAATCTAATTGTTGAATGGCTTGCACTCTTGCAGCATGAATTTGAATGACATCCTTAGAGATGATGTGTCCCAACAACTTACCTTCTTCCATGGCGAATAACCTCTTCTTTGGGTTTAGTGAGATGCCAAATTTTCCGCATTTCTAGAAAACAATTCTCAAATGATGTAAATGATATTCATTAGATTTAGAAAACATTGTAAGATCACCTAAGTGTATAACCAAAAATACATCTTTTTCATTGGCGAAAGCTATGTCCATAGCCCGCTGAAAAGTAGCTCCTACATTATTTAATCCAAAAGGCATCTTGGCGTACATGAATGTACCCCATGGTGTTGTAAAGGTTGTTTTGAGTTGATCATCTTTATGCACCAAATATTAATTGTACCTGAATATCCATCTAGCAATGACATCCTAGAGGACCCAACTACCGTCTGAAGTATATGATCCATCTTTGGCAAGGGATAATTATCTTTCAAGGACACTTTGTTTAAATTTCTAAAATCAGTGCAAAGACAAATCTCCCTGGTCTTCTTTCTTACTGGCACTAGATTAGACATCCATTTAGAAAAATCAAATAGAAATTATGATGCATGACTTATAAAGCCTATTAACCTCTTTTTCAATTGAAGGCGACAACTTAGGATTGATCCTTCTCAGTTTATGGCAAAATTGCTTTTGATCAAGCTTAATGGGAATAGTATGTTGAATGATACTCTTGTCATAAACCTTCAGATTTGAATAGTCCCAACAAAATACATCAGCAAATTCTTTCATTAAAGTTGTGTACTTACTTTTTGTTTCAAGAGATAAGGACTTTGATAGTTTGACCATCTTAGGACTGTTCGTTGTACCAATGTATACCTCTTCGACACTTTTTCTATGGGAACCATGGTGGGATTTTTGGCAACATCATCACGATCAAACAACTCTTCTAAAGGCACCAAGCCTCTTGGAATGTTGTTGTCTTTTAGCTGTAATATTTCAATCTCAACTAATTGAATGTCTGGATCATTCATATTGGATGTGCCATCAATGTGAGAATTCTAAAATTCTCCTTAAAATTGTAGAAATTTTTCAATCTGTTTATCATCCCAAAATACTTGCCAATTCTGGGACAGCTGGGCAATGTTTTACATGGATAGATTACTTCTAATTAGGATGAATAGGAATGTTCACCATACTAGCTACAGTAGCAAGTGAGTCAGCTATCACATTCTGAGTTCTAGGAATAAGAGACAAAGTATATTCTGTAAAAGTTTTAAGGGTGTCAAGTACAGCATTGTGATAATCTCTCATTCTTGGATGCTTGGCTTGGTATTCCACTTTGACTTGTTTGATTACTAAATCAGAGCCACCATAAATAGAAATTTTCTTTGCTCCCAACTTCTTCAGAATTTTGAGGCCAACAATCAATGCCTCATACTCCACCTCATTGTTTGAGCATTCAAAAGCTATCTTGCAAGAACTCATTGATGAGCCTCATCATTGGGTAATTATATGGGCCTTAACTCACCTCCTAGATTATTCAAACTAACTTTTCTCACAACTTATTAGATGTTTTTTATTACATTATTTTTATGAGATGAGTTGGAGTTGGATATTATGCCTAGTGGACTAATATGCATTAAATGTAGGATTGAAGGAGAAAATCAAGGAATTTTGGCAAATAGTAAGGTTAAAACTCGAATGGGACAAGGCAGAGGGATTGTAGGAGGTAAATCCTCCTCATTTCCTTCTCCCCCATTCGAATATTCCTCCATCCATCACACCAACTCGGAGTGCAAGCAGCTAAGCCATGAGGATTAGAAGGCAGTCGAGCAAGTGAGAGACAAAGAGCTAGTCTATCTTGAGTTTGGGAGCCGATCCTCCCTAATTTTAATGAATTCATTGGGGAGCTCAGTTGCATAAGTAGAGAGGCCTAGAGCCTCATTAGGATTCAAATCTTTTTTGTAATACTCTAAGTTATTTTCAAGCTCCAGACTTGTGAAAGTTTTATTCATGTAATTTTATGTCGTGGTAATAATAATGAGTTTTGTTTTGAGCCAGCATTGAGTTAAATCAGAGGATTGAAGCTCTTAGGGCCCAGCACTAGTAGCCAAGGCTCCTATTTATTGTAGGTCTATGTTTATATTAGTCTCATAGCTTCATCGTTAATTTTCCTTTAGATGTGTTTTCACTGCAAGTAGTGTAGATTGGATTGGTTGTTTATTAGTTTGGCCCATTTGTGCATTACTGCAGTAGCAAGTTAGTAGGGATAAAAGGAATACCACAATGTTATTAGTGGGTGTCTTGGCCTAATTTCATCCCTTTGGGATCATGATTTGTGGAAGGGACCTTTTTGTAGCCCCAAAAACACAAATTTCTATTTCTTGCATAAGATTTAGAGTTTATTGTATTTAAGTTAGCATTTTATCAGATTTGAAAAATAGGATTTCATTTCCATGTCTTCTATCTTCACCCTTGTATTAGATCTCATCCATGCTTTCATTCCTTTCAGCAACTTTCCTAATGCATAATGTAGGCAGTTAGTTCATTAATTCTGCTTTTCTAGCTCATTTGAATGCTTCTCGTTTACATAGCTTTTTGGGAATTATACATGTTTGATGGAAAGCAGGTGCTTCAGGAGTAGAAAAAGACTTCATATCTAGAAACCACCTTCCACTTAATCCACCATAGTCATTCCTTGTTTTCACCATTGCCTTCACTAGTTTTCATCATTTTACATAGAAATTCTTCCGAGAACACTAAGTGAATCCAACCATCTTCTATCTTTACTATTGGCTTCGAGTGATCCTAAACCTTTCCTCACTTAATTACACCCATCTACCACCTCCCCTAAGCCTTCCATCACCTCCAACACCTTCCATTTTGCTCAGGGCTATATCTTGTAGGTTTACAGGGAATCCTGTAGGTTTCTAGTACATCCTGTAGGTTTTCCTGAAATGGCCCGTTTTGAGGTAGAATTGAGGGAGAACCTCTAGGAAGTCACAAAATGCCTCCCAAGGGTCTCCCACACCATCCAACCATCTCTTAACCCTTCCATCCATCCTCGAACATCCTTAATTCACTTGCCACATCACCAAAAGAAATTAGTTTGCATACTTGATTTTGCATGAAAAGACAAAAATACAAAAATAGATTTATTTTAGTCCCTTTACTTGCACATTAGTGATTCTTCTTACTTCCATGATTAGATAGTAGCATTTGGTTCATGTTAATTTAGCATTATTTCAAAGCAAAGTTTCTTGTTAGTTAAGTAGGAAATGGTGTGATTTAACATTGAATTTCAATATTTTCCATTATTGCAATTAAAGGAGCTCTCCCTTAGAGCATATTTCCCTTTCTTCCATCAAGAAACCAAGATTCTTCTAACTCCATAGAAGTTTGTCTTTAAAACCCCATTGGTCTCTTGCTAGCTAAACTGTGACAAAAGGCAGAACCATCACTTTTACTCGTGTATATAGCACTGTCACCTCCAAGTTTGTACAAACCCTGGGTTGAAAAAGTAAAGCTAGTAGCCTAGGAGTTGCAACATTCTTGCTGCAATACTAGCACTCATCACTCATTCTTACATTATGAGGAATTTTGCGTGATTGATGTAACACCAATCCTACCTCCTTATCTTCCCATGGGACCATCAAACTCCATAGTCCAAAGGCCATTTTCGTCATCCTGAAAAAGGATTTTTGAAGGCTGAACTGACTAATCTTTTGGAGGATGGTTGGCTGTCTCAAGATTTTCTATACTATCTTAGTAATCTCTTCAAGAGGTTTTGTTGGCTGCATACACTCTTCCTTCATTTCTTTCCCTTCAGATGTAATAACTTTCTGCATGATGTTTATAACCCTTGGAACTTCTGAAATTTCTACCAGCTGACTTTCATCATCAACACAATTCATATCACTATATAAGATGAAAGAATCAAGGTCAGTATGGAAAACATCTATATGATGATTGATGGGATTTTCCTTACTTCTCATCATGAATTTCATCTTCTTTTCCGAATAGAGTTTCCAAAGATGAACAAAGACAAGGATAGTGGCATATGAAAAGTCAAGTTGTAGAGTACCTTTTAGTTTTTATCCCTAAGACCTTGAAAGCAACATGCCAAGCCTAGGAGGAATATCAACAACCACTGACATCCATAAGCACATTCTTGGCTGGAATTTGGTCCAAGGACACTACCAAGTATTTATGAGGCCAAGACATTTCACTCTACCTGAGTCAAAAGAGTAAAGGTAGCGATAAGGTTGGGTGATACTCAGTCCTAGTTTGGCAATGATGACTTTAGGCATAATTTTATGTGAGACACCAAAATATAGCATGGCATTATGGAGGATAAAGTCATGAAGTTTGAGACTAAGATAAAAAGGAGGGATTTCACTATCTTTGGGAGTTCCTTCTAAGGCTAGACCAAAAAGGATTGATGGCTCATCATCAGCCACATTAATTGTATTAGCCATCTGGTCAACCTTAAGCATTTTTGCAATCTGAAATTTATATTTATCATTCTTAACTAATTCAGTGAGAGGAATAGAAAATTTCAACTTAGAATTTCATTTTCCAGACTAAAAATATTAGATTTCTTTTCTACTTCCTTTGCAGCGATATCGTTATTCTCAATTTTCCCTTTAGCTTGAGATTCCTTCTTGTGACTTTCACTCTAAAACTCCTTGTCCTTTCTCACATTATTGGTATATGCCTCATTTGTTTTATCCTGGCTCCATATAACAACTTCTTTTTCTTTATTCTGATTTGAAGGAACTCCTTCTTTGCTTGGTGTGTTTTTCTGTAGATTTTTCCTCTTCTAGTTCAATGTAACATGTACATTTATGTTCCTCAAGTTTTATTACTTTTGTAGATGACTAAGGGAATTATGATATCCTCTTTGATATTCTTCAGTTTGAACAACCCATAGATCGTCACTTGCAAGTACAGGTTGTTGATCACTGGGAATGAAAGAATCTTTAGAAAATTGATCTTGTTCTATCAAAAAGGTAGGCAGCTCATCTTCTTCAAAGAAGTGATTTTCTTCCACAATCTCTTATTCATCTTCTTCCTAGCCTTCAATATAATTTTGTTGAAAAGGTGCTCTTACTTGTCCTTGAGGATCTTGATTTCGCTACTCTTTCTATCTATTTTTGAATTGTTGTTGTTGTTGGCCACGAAAGTTGGATTCCTCACTGAAGGCTCCACTTGTTTTTCAGTTATGGATATTCTATCCATCATTCTCTCCATGGTTTTGATTAGAGTGTCAAGCTTTACATCTGAAGATGATGAAGGTTCATCCTTAAACACAAATTTCTTCTCAGTCCTCTCAGGCTTTGATTTAGACTTCTTGATAAGCATATTGACTTCAACACTCACTACATTTCGCTGCATTTCTTCAAGAGTAGCATGGTCTCTCTCTCTGAGCTGATATGCCATGTCTAGGTCAAAGACATTAGGATAATGGAGAAGCACTAGACCAGGTGGAGGCTTCATATGATCAGGAATAGAATTGTATACCAAATTAAATCTTGCTGTAGATTCTTGAAATGTCTCATTTTCATTTCTTTTTATTGAGTTATACTCAACCAATATCTGCAATGGATTTTTCTTCTCTTTCCAACAAGCAAGGAACATTTCAATCAACCTCTGTGAGTTATTGATAGAATTAACAGCTAAGCTGTGAAACCACTTCTTCACATCCCCTGAAAATATCTGAGCTGTGATTCTCATCTTAGCATCATCATCATCAATTTCTTCCAGGTCAATAAAATCTATCAATTTATCAACATGATAATGAGTTGTTATTTCTAAACTCCCATCAAATAGATGAAGACTTTGACCATAGTTCTAAGGTGAAGCAACAAGTTGAGCAGGTAGTATAAGGGGCGTAAATCGTGCCATGATTGTTGGAGGTGCTGGGGGTAATACAATGGCTTGGGTAGGTAAGGATGATGATATTGATCGAGGTGGTGGGAGAAAGGATGAGGTGGTTGAAGTTATTGGAGATGTAGTGGATGTATTTTGGGGTTTAGTCGAGGATGAGACAACAGTTAAGTATTCAAGTTGATATTGGATGTAGTATTTTTTAATAGTAAGTTGGTGCTGGTCAGCAAGACTTTGAGGTTTGTCACAATTCAACCACAACTCGTGATCAACACTAGTAGATAGAGATTTGGAAGAATGAGAATGAAATTCAAATTGAATAGGTTTAGATATTACTTCAGAAATCCAAGATTCAGATTTCGACCTTGAAAGGGAAAACTCTAACTGAGTATCAAAAGGAAGCTTCTCAAAGGAAAATAAATTTATAGGTAGAGAGGTTGTTCTTTTAATTTTTTGAACTTCACGTTTAGTGATAGGTAATTTATTTTTTCTGAGAATTTTTTTCAGGATATTCGACAACAAAAGGGTGGATTTGAGTCAATATTTGAGCTAGTATATCTTTTAGAAGCTAGAATTTTGTCTCACCTTAAGATTAGTGAACTATTTAAAATCAACCTATGTTTGGATACTGGAAATTCTCAACTATAGAACAAGTTCTCCTGAAAGATATAAGATATCTCCCAGGAATGATTAATCATTTGATCCCTGACAAAGGTGCTACAAATGTTATACTCTACAATTTCCTAGGTTGAGGAGGAGATTGAAAGAGGTAACTTCAAACCACTTTCAGCTCAGTAGCTAGCCCTACTAAGCTAGAGAGGGGGTCTCTCAAAGTTTTTATCAATGAATAGCTCTAAAGAACAAATTTTTTGGGCTAGAGATGTATGTTTGTTTGTGTGTTTGTGAATTTGAGATTTTAGGGTTTCCTGGACTAGGGTTTAGAGCTAGTGATTAGGTCTAGGCCTTAGGAATGCAGAGACAAATATAGAAAGGAGCTAGGCATCTGAAGGCTATGGTGTACTTGAAATCTTGTCAATGTAGTATAGATTAGAAAGTTTTGAATATACTAATGAGCATATGTAGGTATGAGTTAATTAGCTTTTAGAAGAAATACACACAACTATGAACACCACATAAACAGAGCTTGTAATCAAAAATCCTGTCTAGTTAACTGTAAGGTAATTCATAGATATAAGACAAAGCATGTGAAGAAATATAATCTAGCCATTAGAAACTAATAGGAATAATGAACAAACACCATACACTCACAAAACTAGAGTTCCTAAAAAATAGTTGCCACTGCTCCTGTATTAGCTGAAAAGATCATAACATATAAGCCTCCTCTACAAAAGCCCCACCCTTCTCTCTGAAAGAGAAATGATACATATAGACTCAATTAGAGCACTTTCCCACCTTCAGGAGTAGAATTCCTAGGTGGTGGAACTGATTCCAAGATTCTCTCAACCAACAGGTGAGAGTGAGAAGGTTAGACACAAACACTTCTTGTAGACTTTGATTTGGAATTTACTTCCTTAATGAGGCCTATTAAACCACAAAAAATACCTATCATGTCAATTTATTCATGATTACATCATCTAACATCGAACCAAGTTCAATTACGTCAAGAGTTTTGACATTGACCAAGTCAAACTGAAAATTAGGAAATTTACATAATGAAATTTTAAATGAAAAACATAGAAAATTGCAGAAGCGCAGCGCCAACTTTGTGCCTGCTTTAAGGTGCCTTCCTGATATCCAAATGAATATCAGAGAGAATGGTCGACTAGATTTTTAAGTCTATTTTCCTTAGTACCATGAATTTTTAAAAGTTACCCATGGGAAGGCCTTCAAAAATCCTATCTCCCAAGGTCACTCCAGGAGCGCAATGCATGTCAAAAAGACGTCCAAAACGCTGATTTTTGGCCACTTTCTTTCATTTCTGTCAAAATTTAGGCCTCTTATGGGAAATTTGAAGAAATGGATTTTTAGAGGAGGCCAAGAGCTTTCCAAAAATGTAAACTTTTCTTGAATTGAGTGTCTGAGGAAAAAGCGTAGCACCAAGGCATTGCACCTGTGGGACAGCTAATTTTCTACATAAGGCACCAAAATTTGCGAAAAACCAAAAATGATCAAAATTTCCTCAAAACTGGTCAAGAGCTGTAAAATGAGGCATGTAAATCCCTCATGGTTTCTTCAAGAAGCATCTCCAAGTTTCCTTTATCATTTTGGTCCTTTTGGGATTCTTTGAGTTTATTTTCAAGCTGCTTGACCTTGAGATTGCAAATCATGTTTTGAGCCTGGTAATCGCATTCCATGTGCCTTAGTGGCTGATTGTCTCTATTAGCTTTGTCTAGAAGCTTCTCCAAATGGTCATTGACCCTGTTTAACCAATACTCTTTGTCTTGATTGACCTCTAAATCAATTATGTCCTCTATGTCTAGCTCCTCATTCAGTAAGATGTGTTTTTCTTCTTCATCTAATGCCTTCTTAAGCCCTTTAGTTCTTGACCTCTTTCTCTTACCATTTCCTTGTGTTCCTTCAAGCTCATTCGTCTCCATGACCGCTTTTCCCTTACCAACTTGCTACAATATTTTAGTTTGCTATTTCTCCATGATCAATTGTTTTGCCTTCAGTTGACTGTTTTCTTGTTCTAGGAATGAGATGATGAACCTTGCTCTTGCCATGTTGACTATGATTTCCTTGATCTCATAATCTTTGTCTCTGATCATCTACTACATGCTTGAAACCTAATTTTCTACCTCTAGGTCAACCAACCCAAACTCATGTGCAACCAAGTCCTTATCCTGCACTGATGGTCCCTGTTTTGATGATGTAGAAGGCTTGGCCCCTTTCTCACCATGAGAAGCAAACACAAGCCTATGTCCTCTTTTGTACATCATTGTGTTATGAAACCAGCTCAAGAAAAGATAGAAAATATAGATCAACGCCTTAGAATTCAGCCTCTTTGAGGGGGCAACCTCCTTTACATTACATAAATGAACAATTCTTTGATGATTCAATTGACAAAACATCCTTTCTATATATAGGAGTCTAAGGAGTCACAATATATCCCAGCCGACCTAGCAATAATAATATAAAGCCACAAAAATAACAATAGAGGGATTCTATGGGGCACAGTAATAACAATATGGGGACAATAGGGGCACAACAATATTAATAAGGGGTACAACTACAATAGTAATGGGGTAATCACTAGTATTATAGGGACCCAACATGCCCCTTTCCTTCAAAAAAGTGTTGTCCTCAACGCTTGAGAAGTTCTAGATGCTTCTGTATAAAATTCTCATCCTCCCATGTGGAATCTTCAACGGATAAGTTCTTCCACTTGATAATATACTCCGAAATTGATCGATTTCGTAGCTGTCGAGTTCTTGTTTTTGTGACTACTTCCGGTTCCAATATAATTTTTCCTTCCTCATCAAGTTCTAGAAATATTGTTTGAACTGGGAGCTTGTCGCCTATAACCTTCTTTAAACATGAAACATGGAAAACTGGGTGCAATCGAGAAGCTGCAGGAAGCTCCAATTTGTATGCCATATTACCAATATTTTGCAACACCTTGTATGGACCATAATACTTTGGTGATAATTTATTATCCTTCTTAGTTTACTTGAGGGACATTTTCTTATATGGTTGTAGCCATAGGAATACCCAATCACCTACATCAAAACTTCTTTTGCTACGATGTTGATCTGCCTGTTGTTTCATTCTATTCTGTGCCAACACGAGGTTATCCTTTAAGAGTTGGAGGACTTGTTGTTGATGTTCAATGTGATGTTTCACTGCTTGAACCTTAGAATTTTCTCCTAAATATGATGTCATGGATGGTGGCTGATACCCATAAAGTGCCATAAATGGGGTTATTTTTGTTGCTGTATGGAAGGAAGTGTTATACCACCATTCAGCCAGAGGTAACCATTTGACCCATTGTGTCTATTTATGAGATACAAAGCAACGAAGATATCCTTCCAAACATTTGTTTACTATCTCAGTTTTCCCATCAGATTGAGGATGATAAGATGAGCTATGAGCTAACTGAGTACCAAAACAAGAAAATAATTCTGTCCAAAAATTTCCAGTGAAAATGGGATCTCTGTCACTTACAATAATCTTTGGGTTTCCATGTAGCTTTTGAATTGTCTCCATAAATGCAGTAGAAACTGTACTGGCTTTAAATGGATGTGATAATGCACACAAGTGTGCATACTTGGTAATCTGTCAACTACCACCATGATGACACTCTTTCCCTCACACTTGGGTAAACCTGTGATAAAATCCATTGAAATCTCCTCCCAATGTTGGCTTGGAATGGATAAAGGTTGTAATAGACCCGATGTTTTAATTGTTTCAACTTTATTTTGTTGGCAAACCAAACATTCCACCAAAAAATTTTGAATATTTGATTTAAGGCCATCCCAAAAAAATTCCTTCTTAACCCTGTGGTAAGTTTTTAAAAATCATGAGTGCCCTCCTAAGGGAGAAGTGTGCAATTCGATAAGAATATTTTGTTTTAGCTGGGAATCCTTACAGAGGTATAAGCGATCTTTGTACCATAACGAATCATTTTTCCAGCTAAAGGTATCAGACATACTGGAATCTTGTTGTAACTTTTGAATAAGTGCCCACACTTCTTCGTCATTCTTCCATTCCTCCCTTGCTTCGTTTATCCAATCTGGTTGGACAATAGAAATGGCGCACAACAATGCTTCCACATCCTCATGATTTCTTGAGAGTGCATCTGCCACCACATTTTGCTTCCCTTTTTTGTAGATGATTTCAAAGTCATAACCCAACATCTTTGTGACCCACTTTTGTTGCTCTTCAGAGGATAATATTTGTTCTAAAAAGTATTTAAGGCTATCATGATCCGTTTTTACCTTGAAGTGTCTTCCCATTAGGTCGGGTCGCCATTTCTTAAGTGCATGGAGTATTGCCAACATTTCCTTCTCATAAATAGCTTTGTGTAAAAACTTTCCCTTGATTGGACGACTTTCAAAAGCAATGGGTCTTTCATCTTGCATTAAAACAGCACCAATTCCATTTCTTGAAGCATCACATTCCACAATAAAGGTTTTTGTGAAGTCCAGTGTAGCTAAGACTAGTACTTGGCACATTGCCTCTTTAAGATGTTAAAATTCCTTTGTTGCTTCTGGAGTCCATGAAAATGCATCTTTCTTCAATAATGTTGTTAGAGGTGCTGCTATTCTCCCATAATTCTTAACAAACTTGCGATAATACACTGTCAACTCAAGAAATCCTCACAGATGCTTTATGGATGTGGGAATTTTCCATTCCTTAATGGCTTTAATTTTGCTAGGGTCTACCTTAAATCCTTCATGAGATACAATATGACCCAGATATTCCACCTCTTGTACTCCAAAGAAACATTTGGATCTTTTTGCATCCTCCAATAGTTGTAGCACCCTGTTAACATGTTCAACATGATCCTTCCAAGACTTGTTGTAGATTAGTATATCATCAAAAAATACTAACACAAATTTTCTAAGGAATGGTTTGAAATTGAATTCATCAATCCTTGAAATGTTGAAGGTTCATTGGTAAGGCCAAAAGGCATGACCAAAAATTCATAATGACCCTCATGAGTTCTAAATGTTGTTTTCGGAATGTCTTCAATCTTCATTCTGATTTGATAATATCCTAAACGAAGATCCATCTTGGTTAAGTAAATTGATCCATGCAATTCATCCAGTAATTCATCAATGACAGGAACGGAAAGTTATCTTTAATAGTGAGCTTGCTGAGCTCCCTATAATCTAGACACATGCACTATGATCCATCCTTCTTGTGCACCAATACTACTGGAGCAGAGAAAGAACTTTGACTAGGTTGAATTATACCCGCCTCTAGCATTTCTACAACCATACGTTCAATTTCACTCTTTTGGGCATAGGGATATCTGTACGGCCTGATGTTTGGAGGAACACTTCCTGGAATCAGATGAATAGCATGATCATGATCACGAATAGGTGGGAGACCTTTGGGAGTCCCAAATACCTTGGAATTATTGTCCAAGACTTCTTGGAGATCTGGAGAAATAGATGATTCCAATGTGGAAACATCTAGCGAACATAATTGTGCAATTACACATCTTTGTTCCTTTTTTAGAAGCTTTGTCATATCGTTAGAGCTGATTATCTTTCCTGGTTTCCCTGCAATACCCCTTAATTCAACTTCCTTTCCTTCCATAGAAAATTTCATGAAGAGTTCTTGAAAATTAAAAGCTATTGTACCCAAGGATTGTAGCCATTGGACTCCTAGTACAACATCAGCACCCCACATTGGAATGGAAAGCATTGGGCTATTCAACACATATTCTCCCATGGATAGCTTGATATTATGGCACTTTCCCGAGCAATTTATTGTTCCTCCATTTGCAATCATCACTTGACACTCTGGTGCTGGATATAAGAAGCAATTCAATTCTCTTGCTACCTTACAATGAATAAAATTGTGGGTACTTCCTGAATCAATGAACACTATTACCTTTTTCTTCTTGATTTGTCCTTCTATATTGATGGTTTGAGGAGTGCTAATTCCCGCCAATGCATTACAAGATATGGTCGGATTCATTTCTTCTTTATCTAGGCTTTGTTCTGGGAGTATATCCTCTTCTTTTGACCTTTCTTGCTCCTTTTCTTCTTCCTCTTCACAATCTATGTAGAATAATTTCTTCTCAGCACACTTATGACCTTTAGTGTATTTGCTATCACAACTATAACAAAGCCCTTTTGCTCTTTTTTCTTCCAATTGTTATGGTGTCAACCTTATAGGTTGTGGAATACTAGCGGCAACAACACTTCCGTCTTTATAGTTGTGAGTGGTATTCTTCCTGGTTGCCATAATTTTTCTTTCCATTTTTCTTGCTAACCTAAATTCCTTCTCTAATGAATCAGGTTCCCAAAGGCGAACATCATGTTGGATATTATCCTTTAAAGACCCTATGAACACATCAATCCTATGCTCCTCTGGAATATCTTTTACCCTTATGTTCAATTTTTGGAACTCTTCAATGTGCTCCATTATTGAACCCTTTTGTTTGAGACTTATCAATTGGCTAAAAAAAGTGTTTCTTTTTGTATCCTCATAATGTGCTATCAATTCTTCCGTAAAAATTTCCCAAGTGATAATTTTTTTATGAGAGCAAAGCCATTGATACCATACAAACTGATTTGGTTCCAAATATAAAGTTGCAATACGTACCTTTTATGTGTTTTTCACATTATTGAGATCAAAAAATTGCTCCATCTGTAATATCCATGTTGCGGGATCCTTGCCATCAAACTTCCTCATATCGATTTTTGGAATATGGTGGGTATTTGATCCAACATTAGAGTCTATGGAATCATGATTAAAATTTCTTTTGTTCTCATCATGAGTTTCCTTTACTACCCTTTCACCATTAGTGACCCTTTCTTGTAGCAACTTATTCATATTTATCTTTAATTCTTCCATGTCTGTCTTCAAATATATCTTCAAATCATCCATCTTAGCTTCCACGCCATTCATCTTAGCTTCTACACCTTTCTTTAAACAATCCATATTAGCTTCTACACCTTTCTTTAAACCATCCATCTTAGATTTTGTTCCCTTTTGTGCAAGCGACAGTTGTTGCACTTGGTCTTGTAATTTTGATATATCATGTTGCATTTCTTCCTCTTCTTCATGAGTCATGCTAGAGATTTCAGGTTCCTTACTAGGTGTTTGCATTTTCTTTCCTCGGGGCATCAGTTACCGATAATAATGCTCTACTATGCCCTTCGAATTCCTTCAAAATAAATTTTCAAACCAAGCTTAAGCAAAAATTTAAGAAAATCTACACACCTTTTTTCACTTTGTAGGATCTCGATATTGCCTCTGATGTATCTCTGTAATTTCCAATCATCTAGATCTGAATTTATGATTTGCAGTAGCCCTCTATGTCCTCTTTCCAATGACACAAGTCTGACCCAAATTGGATTCTCCAAGGAAGAGTTATGCAAAATCTCCCACAGTGACTTGATTATAGACTAGTTCAGTAGAGCGAAATTGTATGATGTGCCACGGGTCACTGTTTCAACCTTTGGATCTAAAAAATGCATACAATAAACTAGAGTTCGTCCTCTTTTTGTACCTTCTGACGCAATTTCAATCCAATCCCCAGAGAGAAAATTATGCTTCTTTTCCCCAGGTCTCCTGTTTGGAATGTAATTCAGGAGTCTGCAAAAAGACCAACTTCCTCAGATCATATCTCCGCAAATATAGCGCGAACAGCTCCGAAATTCGGACTTGATGTTCATCACGATTTCTTCTCAAATGGGTTTTTTGCAACTTCTGAAATGTCGCAGAAATAAAGTTATAGCGAAAATGCCACGATGACCTGCTTGGAGCAGCGAAACCCTAGAATCCAAAGCTCTGATACCAAATGTTATGAAACCAACTCAAGAGAAGATAGAAAAGATAGATCAATGCCTTAGAATTCAGCCTCTTCGATGGGGAAACCTCCTTTAAATTACATAAATGAACAATTCTTTGACGATTCAAATGAAAAAAGCTCCTTTCTATATATAAGAGTCTAAGGAGTCACAATATAACCCAGCCGACCTAACAATAATAATATAAAGCCACAAAAATAACAATAGAGGGATTCTATGGGGCACAATAATAACAATATGGGGATAATAGGGGCACAAAAATATTAATAATGGGTACAAATACAATAGTAATGGGGTAATAAATAGTATTATAGGGACCCAACATATTGTCACCTCAGGTTTAGGTGCTCTAGGAATTTCCACTGATTTTCTAGAAGACCCAATTTCCATTTGTTGTGTTGGCATGCTAGAAGGTTGAGCTGCCACATTGGATTCATGTCATTTCAGAGCTATCTCCAAGAAATATTCCCATGTCATATTCTTCTCTACAGGTTGATGAAGGACTATAGTCTTGATTAGAATATGATGAAATAGACTAGGATAGTGTTCTTTGGTCTTCATCTGTATCCTCTCTAACATATTGGTAAGGCTCCTACACAGATAGTTGCACATATTTAGTGGTTTCTAAGTTGTAAAGTGCATTAGAAGCTGAATGTGATAGGAATATAGTCTAGAGAATCTTCCTTCGCATGTGAATAATTTCATGACAACTTTCATCAAGGGAGCATACTTCTCCAACAGGTACCTGAAAGGTATGTTATGAGCATGGTTTTCCCTATATGGTGTTTTCAAAAAAGGTCTATAATTTTCAAGATCTAAGTTCATCCCCTTGAACCAATATTCAGCGTAATCTAGTAGCCCTGTAGCAAGTGAAATAGAGGCCACTGAAAATGTGAAGTCAACACCAGAAATAATGACACTTTCTCCTTTCCAATGAGCAGCAACCCAATCTATCAACTGCTCATGGAAATCCACTTCAGGCATCCTTTTGCAAAAATCTAAGCAATTCACATCTTCAAAGAACTATTTGATAAAGGATGATGAATTGATCTCATTGTTTTTTGAGGGTTCATATCTGAGAAATTTTCCTCCCTTTTGATGTTTCTCCCTCTCTGGTGAAGAGTCTCCTTCCATGGTGAGAGAAACCCTAGCAACAGGACAATGAGAAAAAATAGTGAGGGGCGAGTAAAAAATGAAATGAAGAGTAGGTGGAGTTGAAAAATGGCAAGGGTAATTTTTAGGAGGTGAATAAGAACTATTAACATCTTAGGAAGATGAAAGGAAGTGAAATGAAGGAATGATGTATTTGTGGAAGTGGAAAAATAGAGTTTCTAGGAAAATTGTCCAAATCCCATAGGAATGAGCTAGGGTTTCAGTTTTAGTGAAGTAATTTAATATTTTGAAGTTGGTTCAGTGGTTCATGTAGCATATTAAACATGTGTAGAGGTGTAGGATGAGGTTTTACATGTTTAAAATCATGAAAACTAAATGACCATCATCAACACTATCATCATTTCATGGAAAACTCACTAGAAACCCTAATGAAGAAATATTAGCTTTGAATTCATCTTGCAAACTAAAAAGTATAGTAATATGGTATACTTACTTGTAAATATGTCTAGGATTGCAAGAAAAATGATTTTCAAGCTTAAAAATGCGATTTGGGTGAGTTTTGGGTGATTTTGAGATGCTCTGGCCCAAGCGCAGCGCAGTCTTTGGGAGCGCAGTTCCCAAGCGTAGTGCAGTCTCTGTGAGCACAAATCTAGCCTCCCAAGTGCACCTCAGTGTTTGGGAGTGTTGTACCAGCCTCCCAAGTGTAGCACAGTGTCTGGGATTGGAGTGCTAGAGGTTTTTTGCCAATTTTTCCTAGAAAATCAAGTTTTTCTCGCCAATGAAAGGGAGAGATCGATGCAGAATGAGGAATAAGAGGCAAATAAGATGAGTTTGGGGATTTTTAGTTTATATAGGAAAATCAATTTCCTTTTTGTAAAAAATTGGGACCCACAAACATTTGAAAAACTAATTTCTCACTTTTTAAAATAGAGTCACCTTAGAAGGCTGAGACATGGGTTGTAATTTCACTTTTTTAGCATTAGAACTTCTTCTTCTGGAGACTTTTAAACTGAAATCATGATGAAGTTGTGAAAGCTCAACAAGTTAATGTGAAAGTGATTCTTTTCATGCTTTATTCAATGCTGGATTTACATATGGTAATAATGGACCTTGAAAACGTTAATGACCTAATGAGAAACCTAAAATTGAATGGAATGATGATGATGACTGATATGAGGAGAACTTGCTTGTATTATGACACCTTCATGTGAATGAGATAGGTGACCAGCATATGTGACTTTCCCAAAAGACTGAACTCATTCCTAGACCAACTAACTAGTAACCAAATTTTACTCTGTAAACTTAGTGACATGCTAAAATTTGATTTTGAGACTCCTAACAAGCTTAATAAAAGTGCATTTGATCACTGGTGACGGGAAAAAAAGAATGACACTAACAGATCGAATATATAGTACTAATTATTTGAATCGCAACAGTCACACATATGGGAGACAACGATACTATGGAAGAAAGGTTGGAACAACTGATCACACTAGAAGAAGATCCCTTTTCTATAGGATTTCACCAACAATTACAAAAATCTTGGGAAAAGGCATGGTACAACCAACGTATTAAGCAACAATGGGGTCTAGCTTAATTAGGCTAGCTATCTCTATTAGGATTTCTTGGGTGACTTCCAAGAAGCGTAGGAAGAAGGGAATCCATTCCACTATGTGTCGCTATTACTCTTAATCACATTGATAACATGGTGACCACCCAGGGATTCGCATTTCCGTAATGTGGAACCTGATGTGTGTGAGGCTGCGAAGTTTTCCTCGCTATGTGCATATAAGGAACCAACCTGGGCTACAGAGAACAAAATATTCTGGTTCTTATTTGAGATGGATCTGTGCACAGTCATCAACCAAAGGTCATGGCTATCACCTACATTATTTCAACAATATAGTGACATTTCTAACCTTAAAGAGGATTTTCGCAGTGTCTTTATCTGCATCAAGAAAGATTTGGACAAGGTATGGCATGAGCTACCATACTTAGTTTATGAAGATGACATATTGATGGTCATAAATAAGTGGTCGAGTAATTGGCTTACCCCAAAAAATGTAACAGTGATAGAGAAGGTAGGCACAGGTAAGACCAATATAGGTACGTAGATGTTGGGCAATGAATCCCCCCCATAGCAGGTTTTTGGGCTTCAAGCCGAATTTTGGTCAAGTGTAATGTTGGGTCCGTATAATACTAGTGATTACCCCATTACTATTGTAGTTGTGTCCCTTATTAATATTATTATGCCCCTATTGTCCACATATTGTTATTACTGTGCCCCATAGAATCCCTCTATTGTTATTTTTGTGGCTTTATATTATTATTGTTAGGTCGACTCGGTTATATTGTGACTCCTTAGACTCCTATATATAGAAAGGAGGTTTTATCATTTGAATCATCCAAGAATTGTTCATTTATGTAATGTAAAGGAGGTTACCCCCTTGAAGAGGCTGAATTCTAAGGTGTTGATCTATCCATTCTCTCTTTTCTTGAGCTGGTTTCATAACATTTGGTATCAGAGCTTTGGATTCTAGGGTTTGCTGCTCCAAATAGGTGATCGTGGAATTTTCGCTATAACTTTTTTTCTATGACGTTTCACAAGCTAAAACAAAAAACCCATTTGAGAAGAAATCACACTGAACCTTAGGTCTAAATTTCAGAGTTTTTGCACTATATCTGTGGAGATATGATCCAAGGAAGTTGGTATTTTTACAGACTCCTGAATTACATTCCAAACAGGTGACTTGGGGAAAATCTTCATAGCTTTCTCTCTGAGCATTGGATTGAAATTTCGTAAGAAGGTACAGAAAGAGAAAGAGGACAGACTGTAGTTTCCTGTAGATATTTTTCAGAGAAAAAGGTCGAAACAGTGACTCATGGAACGTCATACAAGTTTGTGCTACTGAACCAGTCTATAATCAGGTCACTATGGGATATTTGGCATAACTCTTCCTTGGAAAATCCAATTTGGATCACACTGGTGGCATTGGAAAGAGGACATAGAGGACTACTACCAAGTGAAAAAGGGTGTGTAAATTTTTTATTTTATTTTTTTTCTTAAGCTTGGTTTGAAAAATTATTTTGAAGAATTCAAAGGGCGTAGTAGAGCATTATTATTGGTAACTGATGCCCTAAGGAAAGAAAATGCAAACACCTAGTAAGCAACCTAAAAGCCCTAGCATGACTCATGAAGAAGAGGAAGAAATGCTACATGATATATCAAAATTACAAGACCAAGTGCAACAAATGTCACTCTCACAATAGCTAACGGAATCTAAGATAAATGGCATGGAATCTAAGATAAAGGGTGTGGAAGCTAAGATGAATGGCATGGGAGCTAAGATGGATGATTTGAAGATAGATTTGAAGACATGCATGGAATATTTGAAGATAATTTTGAAGACAGATTTGACAAAGTTTCTATAAGAAATGCTTACTAATGGTGAAAGGGTAGTAAAGGAAACTCATGATCAGAACAAAATAAATGTTAATCATCATTTCATAGACTCTGATGTTGGACCGAAGACCCACCATATTCCAAAAAACGATATGAGGAAGTTTGATGGCAAGGATCCTGCAACATGGATATTACAAATGGAGCAATTTTTCGATCTCAATAATGTGCAAAACACACAAAAGGTACGTATTTCAACTTTATATTTGGAACCAAATCAGTTTGTATGGTATCAATTGATTTTCCCTCGGAAACAAATTATCACTTGGGAAACTTTTGCAGAAGAATTGACAGCACATTATGAGGATACAAAAAGCAACACCTTTTTTAGCCAATTGATAAGTCTCAAACAAAAGGGTTAAATAATGGAGCACATTGAGGAGTACCAAAAATTGAACATAAGGGTAAAAAATATTCTAGAGGAGCATAGAATTGATGTGTTCATACGGACTTTAAAGGACAATATCGAACATGATGTTCACCTGTGGGAACCTGATTCATTAGAGAAGGCATTCAGGTTAGCAAGAAAAATGAAAAGAAAAATTATGGCAACCAGGAAGCATACCACTCACAACTATAAAGATGGAAGTGTTGTTACCCCTAGTCTTCCACAACCTATAAAGTTGACACCACAACAATTGGAAGAAAAAAGAGCAAAAGGGCTTTGTTACAGTTATGATAGCAAATATAGTAAAGGTCATAAGTGTGTTGAGAAGAAATTATTCTACATCGATTATGAATAGGAAGAAGAAAAGGAGCAAGAAAGGTCAAAAGAAGAGGATATACTCCAAGAACAAAGCCTAGATAAAGAAGAAATGAATCCAACCATATCTTGTAATGCATTGGCTAGAATTACCACTCCTCAACCATCGAAATAGAAGGAAAAATCAAGAAGAAAAAGGTAATAGTGTGGATTGATTCATGAAGTACCCATAATTTTATTCATTGTAAGATAGCAAAAGAATTGAATTACTTCTTATATCCAGCACCAAAGTGTCAAGTAATGGTTGCAAATGGAGGAATGATAAATTTCTCAGGAAATTGCCATAATATCAAGCTATCCATGGGAGAATATGTGTTGAATAGCCCAATGCTTTCCATTCCAATGTGGGGTTCTGATGTTGTACTAGGAGTCCAATGGCTACAATCCTTGGGTACAATAGCTTTTAATTTTCAAGAACTCTTCATGAAATTTTCTGTGGAAGGAAAGGAAGTTGAATTAAGGGGTATTGCAGGGAAACCGGGAAAGATAATCAGCTCTAACGGTATGAAAAAGCTTCTAAAAAAGGAACAAAGATGTGTAATTGCACAATTATGTTCGCTAGATGTTTCCACATCGGAATCATCTATTTCTCCAGATCTCCAAGAAGTCTTGGACAATAATTCCAAGGTATTTGGGACTCCCAAAGGTCTCCCACCTATTCGTGATCATGATCATGCTATTCATCTGATTCCAGGAAGTGTTCCTCCAAACATCAGGTCATACAGATATCCCTATGCCCAAAAGAGTGAAATTGAACGTATGGTTGTAGAAATCCTAGAGGCGGGTATAATTCAACCTAGTCAAAGTTCTTTCTCTGCTCCAGCAGTATTGGTGCACAAGAAGGATGGATCATAGTGCATGTGTCCGGATTATAGGGAGCTCAGCAAGCTCACTATTAAAGATAACTTTCCCATTCCTGTCATTGATGAATTATTGGATGAATTGCATGGATCAATTTACTTCACCAAGTTGGATCTTCATTCAAGATATCATCAAATCAAAATGAAGGCTAAAGACATTCCAAAAATAGCATTTAGAACTCATGAGGGTCATTATGAATTTTTGGTCATGCCTTTTGGCCTTATCAATGCACCTTCTACATTTCAAGGTTTGATGAATTCCATTTTTAAACCCTTCCTTAGAAAATTTGTATTCATATTTTTTGATGATATACTAATCTACAACAAGTCTTGGAAGGATCATTTTGAACACGTTGACAGGGTGCTACAACTATTAGAGGAGAACAATTATATGCAAAAAGATCCAAATTCTTCTTTCGAGTACAAGAGGTGAAATATATGGGTCATATTGTATCTCATGAAGGAGTTGAGGTAGACCCTAGAAAAATTAAAGCCATTAAGGAATGGAAAATCCCCACATCCATAAAGCATCTACGAGGATTTCTCGGGTTGACAGGGTATTATCAGAAGTTGTTAAGAATTATTGGAGAATAGTAGCACCTCTAACACCATTATTGAAGAAAGATGCATTTTCATGGACTTCAGAAGCAACAAAGGCCTTTGAACATCTTAAAGAGGCAATGTGCCAAGCACCGGTCTTAGCTACACCAGATTTCACAAAAACCTTTATTGTGGAATGTGATGCTTCACGAATTGGAATTGGTGTTGTTTTAATGCAGGATGAAAGACCCATTGCTTTTGAAAGTCATCCAATCAAGGGAAAGTTTTTACACAAAGCTATTTATGAGAAGGAAATGTTGGCAATACTCCTTGCACTTAAGAAATGGCGACCCTACCTAATGGGAAGACACTTCAAGGTAAAAACAGATCATGATAGCCTTAAACACCTTTTAGAACAAAGATTATCCTCTGAAGAGAAACAAAAGTGGGTCACAAGTATGTTGGGTTATGACTTTGAAATCATCTACAAAAAAGGGAAGCAAAATGTATACCTCTGTAAAAATTCCCAACTAAAACAAAAGATTCTTATGGAATTGCGCACTTCTACCTTAGGAGGGCACTCAAGATTTTTAAAAACTTACGACAGGGTTAAGAAGGATTTTTTTTGGGATGGCCTTAAATTTTATATTCAAAAGTTTGTGGCCAAATGTTTGGTTTTCCAACAAAATAAAGTCGAAACAATTAAAACACCGGGTCTATTACAACCTCTATCCATTCGAAGCCAACATAGGGAGGAGGTTTCAATGGATTTTATCACAGGTTTACCCAAGTGTGAGGGAAAGAGTGTCATCATGGTGGTAGTTGATAGACTTACCAAATATGCACACTTTTGTGCATTATCACATCCATTTAAAGCCAATACAGTTTCTATTGCATTTATGGAAACAATTAAAAAGCTATATGGAAATCCAAAGATTATTGTAAGTGACAGAGATCCCATTTTCACTGGAAATTTTTGGACAGAATTATTTTATTGTCTTGGTAATCAGTTAGCTCATAGCTCATCTTATCATCCTCAATCTAATGGGCAAACTGAGATAGTAAACAAATGTTTGGAAGGATATCTTTGTTGCTTTGTATCTGATAAACGGACACAATGGGTCAAATGGTTGCCTCTGGCTGAATGGTGGTATAACACTTCCATACAGTAACAAAAATGACCCCATTTATGGTACTCCGTGGATATTAGCCACCATCCATCACATCATATTTAAGAGAAAATTCTAAGGTTCAAGCAGTGGAACATCACATCGAACATCAACAATAAGTCCTCCAACTCTTAAAGGATAACCTCGTGTTGGCACATAATAGAATGAAACAACAGGTAGATCAACATCGTAGTGAAATAAGTTTTGATGTAGGTTATTGGGTATTCCTGTAGCTACAACCATATAAGAAAACATTGCTCAAGTAAGCTACGAAGGATAATAAATTATCACCAAAGTATTATGGTTCATACAAGTGTTGCAAAAGATTGGTACTATGGCTTACAAATTGTAGCTTCCTGCAACTTCTCGATTGCACCGAGTTTTCCATGCTTCATGTTTAAAGAAGGTTATAGGCGACAAGCTCCCAGTTCAAACAATATTGCCAGAACTTTATGAGGAAGGAAAAATTATATTGGAAGCAAAAGCAGTCACAGAAACAAGAACTCGACAGCTACGAAATCGATCAATTTCGGAGTATCTTATCAAGTGGAAGAACTTATCCACTGAAGATTCCACATGGGAGGATGAAAATTTTATAAAGAAGCCTCCAGAACAACTCAAATGTTGAGGACAACACTTTTTTAAAGGAGAGGAGCATGTTGGGTCCCTATAATACTAGTGATTACCCCATTACTATTGTAGTTGTATCCCTTATTAATATTATTGTGCCCTTATTATCCTCATATTGTTATTACTGTGCCCCATAGAATCCCTCTCTTGTTATTTTTGTGGCTTTAAATTATTATTGTTAGGTCGGTTGGGTTATATTGTGACTCCTTAGACTCCTATATATAGAAAGGAGGTTTTTTCATTTGAATCATTCAAGAATTGTTCATTTATGTAATGTAAAGGAGGTTGCCCCCTCAAAGAGGCTGAATTCTAAGGCGTTGATCTATCCATTCTATCTTTTTTTGAGTTGGTTTCATAACATGTAATGTAAAGACCCCACGAAATGTGGGCAAAGAGTGCAAGATTCTAGGGTTGTCCACCCTAAGATAATGTAATTTAATGTAAAGTGTGTTAGCCTACCCATGGTTCGTAGACCATGGGATTGTATAAATAGAGCAACGCTCTAAGTGTAAAGTTAGTCTGAGCTTTGGATGATGAATTAGCTCTAAGTCTATAAGTCCAAGTCTTGGGTTGTAGTAGTAGGAAGAGGCTCTGCTACTGAGTGTGTAGAGGCCTGGTAGAGTCCGCAGCTATGTGCGCAGACACCTGTAGCTGAGTGCGCAGGGTGGAGTTGGGATTATACTTGGATAGAGAATTAATAAAAGATAAGTTGATTCTGACATATTGTGTGTCTATGCTTTTGTTATATTTATGCATCTATTTATAGTTTTATGATTGCGCACACTTGTTATGAATGTTGAATTATTAATGAGAATATTGGGCCCACACAATTAAGTTAAGATCTATAATAATAGCACAGTAAGGATAAAGGATCTAGACAGCACCTCTTCGCTTTATTTATAGAGCTGTGCGAAAGTATTTGCATAATTTGCGAAGGAAAGACGGCTGCACGGAGCAATGCAAGTGCATAAGTTCGGTCTGCAAACTTCCTAGATTTCATCAAGAAATCCCTAGGGTGCAGAAACCTAGTTCCAGCACCCTCCCATACTACCTCGGGTGAGACCTCAGTTCACGCACCGCGGACTGTTGCCAAAAAATCCGGTAGTTTTGGGATTTGTTTGGCTAAATCAATTATGAACTTGGGTCAAGCCCCAACAAGCCAAAAAATGGTTCTGCTGCCGGGACCGAGATCTGCCTAAAGGATGTCTGATGTCATGCCACTAGAACCCAACAAAGAAGGAAATTGAAGAGTGGTTGGAGAAGAAGATTCACGAGTTCATGACATAGGAAAACAAAACTTCGAAGGTATCCGAGAAAAGGTGGCTGGATCACTACGTGTATGTGGAAATCAATGAGATATTCTTCATGTCCTTTCCTTCTAAACTGTATGAGTGGATCATTAGGTTAGCCAATAGCTAGGGAAGGTACAAGCTTGACCAATCGATAGTGTGGAGTTCGGAATTAGTGCGCAGACTAGAGGCATCAGATGATAAGATCGCGTGAGCTGTGGACCATTGGCTCGACCAGATAATAGGGGGATTTATCACTGAGTTTGTGATAGACATGACCGTGAGCTACAGTGAAGCAGAATGACGTTTTCTGAAGGGACTGTGAGGTAAGTACATTAAATCTTTGAATACCTGGATTAAAATGCTTTTATGTGAAAAGTGGGTTATGCAAATACATTAATGTTTGGAATGACACGGAGCAGAAATATCTACAAAGGTAGTGGGGAAGTAGGAAATAGTCCCTTAAAAGTGAGGAAGAGCTTGCTTGGGTCTCTCCGAGAAGTGCGGTCAGATTGATAAGGCAGCGCATTCCACAGTTACCACCTCCACCCACGCCACAACCCGCTTCACCTCCTTCACCTCCACTAGCCCCGCAGTTCAGAATGACGAGTGCGATCAAGCTACCCGTATTCATAGGAGTAGGGAATGAGGATCTGAACCAGTTCTGGTTCATGGTAAGAGCAGTGTGGGAAGCGCAAGGGGTCATGAAAAACAACATTAAGAAGGCTACATTGGTGAGAGTGCTGCAGGATTGTGCATTGACATGGTATATCAAACACTCTAATGACCACCCAAATGCAGGGATAGCAGAGATCCAGAATGCATTGAATAGAGAATTTAGCCGGCTGAAATCAGAGATATAGTTAATCATTGGGTTCAAAGAGATCGCAATGCTTCCAGGCGAAACCCCCTGGGATCTAGATTAGTGGCTGAAGAGTACGACCCGCGAGGCTAATATGATACTCATAGATGCACAACATCGTGCATGGTTTCTGGCATATCTAACAATGCACATGAGGACGGTGCTATCGCAACAGAAACTTTCTACCCAGGCCGAAGCATTGGAAATGACGATGAGGTTGCATGAGACATCAATACAAGATCTGGGACTGGGAGTTCAACAAATGCATGTGCAACTACAAAATCTCTTCCTGGAAATGCAGAGCTTGAAGTAGGACACGGCACCGTGGCCAGAGGCACGCGAGGAAGTATGGTGAATAAAATGCAAAGGCTAGGGCCATTACAAGGACCACTATCCAGTATTCGTGAACTACTTGGTATGAGGGTGGGCAATGCCATTAAGACCAGAGGCATAGGCAGGGACAAGTGCACACTCGCATTATGGTGTGCAAACTGTCAGATAGGAGGAAAACACACGATGGATAATTGTCATTTGTTGCAAAAGTATACACCGACACCCCAACAACTATTTTGTAATTTCTATAGGTCGGTGGGCCACGATGAGCATACTTGTCGTAGCTACGAGTTAATGATGGATCAGACCCCAACCTATAGAATGTAGACAGAAATGTGAGGCCTCGACCCAGCTGCGGGCATGGCGCACGCTGGATTTCAGGGGTGAGGTCGAGGATGAAGAGGAATGGGACCAAGAAGGGACTGTGAACAGTCAATTTGCTACAATTGCATAGGACCAAGGCACTATGCCCATGATTGTACCAACTCGATGAGAATATCATGTTCTTACTGTGCTCAGCATGATCATGAAATGATAGATTGTCCTACATTGATCGCAAAGATGCATGAGAAAGGGGTACTTCATCCTCCTCTGATTCAGATTATCCAAATGATGAGGTCTGAACCGCACGAAGAAGACCCAAATGTGAACATGATGCTCAGAAGCAGTGCAACCATAGGAGAGGATAAGGGGATGCAGCACAATGAAGATACATGGGTTCACAAGGCTCCTAGAAATGAAACTGAGTTTGACTTAGAACACGCAAAGGAAACGTTCATGGAAGCTAAGAATAGCTTTACAGAGGCCTCTACTTCAGGTAGTAAGGATCAACCAGATCTAGGGATGGATCCTTCTATGCTTACTACCTTTTTGGAGACATGCATGAAATAACTGCACAACAATAAGGCAATTAAGGGACTACATGAGCTGATCACCAGGTGCATAGGGTCAAGGGAACCGTGCATAGTCTGAATATTGGGGAAGCATACATTACGCACCAGGAGGGAAATGAGATTGACAGTGTAGATTGGCTAATATGAAATGGATCAAGTAATCCTAGACTTGGGTTCAGACACAAATGTATTACGAAAGTAAACATGGGAACGTATGGGCAAGCCCACGCTACAATGGTCCCCTATTCACTTACGAATGGTGAACCAACAGAAGATTTTGCCCATGGGGAGGTTTCCAAGGGTAACAGTTGATATTGAAGGTGTGAGCACATAGACGGACTTTGAAGTAATAGAGATTGTCGATGACAACAATCCCTATCATGCATTGCTAGGAATAGACTGGGCCATTGATATGAATGGAATCATCAACCTGAAGAAGCAGAAGATGATATTCAAGAAAAGGTCCCTACACGTAGTAGTTCCACTAGACGCAGCCGAAGGAGCACGCTACACTAAACCAGTGCGTGATGATGAAAGTGAAAATGAGTTAGAATGTATATACCAGATAACGGCGCGAGACCAGGATCAAGTGAACCCGACTGTAGATGGGAGAATCTCATGGGAGTGTGACAACTCCTGTACTTCGGATTCAGACGAAGAAGTAAAACGCTGGCAGAACTGGTTGCACGAAGTGAAAATGCTAAATTGCAACATGATGATTAGATCAGTATGTTGCATGAAAACAGAGGCAAGGGAACTACCAACATATGGTGGAGTAATAGTGGTGGATGAATTCCTGGACAAATTTGAAAGTGCAATACCAGAACAACAGTGGTACGGTGTGCTGGAATGGGCATTGCACGCAACACCCTCACCATGGTGGAGTACACATCAAAAGACCATTGTAAATTGGCACAAATGTAGAAGACGGAGGCGCTTACGGTTTGGAAGCCCCTAGCGTTGAATGAGAGTTGGGCAGCCAAGATGAAGCAGCTTGCATGCCCACCTATGTTGATGGGTGCAGACATGTGTTGTGCAAGCACATCCCAGACTAAGGATCGAAAATCAGAACCGGACGTGGCAGCAGGAAAAGCAACAAATATTCCAGTCAGATCTTTCAAAGATCTATGTGGAATCATGGACAGAGTTCACCAGGTGAGATGAACTAATTGGGACGTGTATGTACCAGGGGTTCGATGGGCCTATAGGGCCATAAGCAAAAACCGAAGAGCGGAAGTGATCCCAACACTAACGAGGAGAAACAAAACCATAAGAGTAGAGAAGAATCTACCTAAAATAGCTCCCGTAGTTGGGAAAGTACACGAGGACCCGGGTAAAGGAATTATGCAGTTACAAGAAGTCATTCGGTGAGGGAACTTGAAACTTCACAAACTCAAAGAAGATTGCATACAACTGAGAAAGAAAAGCATGATTTTGGATGAAAAAATCAGAAAACTAAAAACCAAAGTCGTGTAAGCATGCTATGCCAAGAAACTAAGCACAATGGGGCAAGGTATAGCATACTACTGCATTAGAAGAATTTGTGACCCTGCTACCATGGCTGCGACCGCACCTTACTAGACAAAGTAAACAGGGGAGTGCACCATACATGGAAGAATGCGACGCACTGATAGACGCGAGGGTAATTGAGGGGTGCCCGCAGGCTGGGCTGGTAGGTAAATTGAAGCCTCGCACTGGAGGTGCGACCACATGACTATCCGTAGGAAGCACAGTCTTAGCGTTCCAAGCAGTTGAAAGAGAGTGTGGGACTATAAAAGAGTCTGTACGAGAGCTTTGCGAGACATAGGTTGCGTGCAAGACCGATATGTCACAAGGGTCGCGGACGTGCATAGAGGGCTACGCTACCATGTGAGTATGCTGGGAAGTGACCGTTGGTGTCACTATTCATGACAAGATTTCCAAGTTAAGGCAAAGAGGAGTAGATGACAGACAATTAAGACACGAAGTGAGAACTAGATTTGGGGCTAACTGCCACCGATATTGCATTAATGAGCCAAATAAGGGGGGAATGGTTGAATTTGAATTCAAAAGGGCCTATAAATCATAGGTGGCTCTCCACTGAACAACCCTTGGCGTTTTGGGAATTCAGTTGTTGTGCTACCAATTAGGTATGGACCTGATGAATTTGGAGGTTGTGAGAGCAAGTTCAGTGTTTGAGACATTGCTGATTACTGAACTATGACTAAAGACGCATCCCTCCACACCCCCAAAAGTTTGATAATAACACATCGACGATATACAGAAAGGGCTGGGAGAAATTGAACACGCAGTGTAGAGCTGTACCACTTTGTTGGAAGAATCCTTCGGGGTCCTCACAACCTTACAGGAGGATCCCACCATACAATGGTTGGAAACAAAGGTGCGGGAGCTCGAAATGTAATATGATAGTGTGCGCAGGATAGCATAGACAGTAGTCCTAACTCAGTGGCTCGCGAGGCTACAACTAGCAAAGGCATTGAAGGAGCAAGTGGATGCAACGCGCCAAAAAGAGACAGTACTTAAAGCACGTGTCCAGCCTTGGATTGATGAGGCCTTCCTCATCATGGCTCAAAATTGAAGGAAAACTTGCACACATGAAAGCGATGCATGACCTAAGACAGGGATTTGACCCTGACAGTGAGCATTCAGCCGAGTGAGCAGAGCAGATCTAGCTAATGGCAGAGCAGTGTGCTGTGGACCTTCGCGTAGCCCAAACACAGTTGGAAGAACTTCACGCAAAGATCTTTGCACTAGCAGAGTGACTCGAGACAAGTCCCGATGATGTGTTGTGGGCCTATTGGGCAACAAATCCACCCATAGCAGGTTTTTGGGGCTTGAAGCCCAAATTTTGGTCAAGTGTAATGTAAAGACCCCACAAAATGTGGGCACAGAGCACAAGAGTCTAGGGTTGTCCACCCTAATATAATGTAATTTAATGTAAAGTGTGTCGGCCTACCCATGGTCTGCGGACCATGGGATTGTATAAATAGAGAGAGACTATAAGTGTAAATTTAGTCTGCGTTTTGGATGATGAATTAGCTCTGAGTCTGTAAGTCTGAGTCTTGGGTTGTAGTAGTACGAAGAGGCTCTGCAGCTGAGTGCGCAGAGGCCTAGTAGAGTCTGTAACTGTGTGCACGGACCCCTGCAGCTGAGTGCGCAGGGCGGAGTTGGGATTGTAACTGGATAGAGAATTAAGAAAATATAAGTTGATTCTGAAATATTGTGTGTCTATGCTTATGTTATATTTATGCATCTATTTACAATTTTATGATTGTGTGCACTTGTTATGAATGTTGAATGATTAATCAGAATATTGGGCCCACACAATTAAGTTAATATCTATAATAATAGCACAGTAAGGATAAAGGATCTAGACAACACCTCTTTGCGTTCTTTACAAAGCTGCACAAAAGTAGTTGCAGAAGTTGTGAAGGACAGACAGTTGCGCATAGTAGTGAAAATGTGCAGGTTCGGTCTGTGAACTTCCTAGATTTCATCAAGACATCCCTAGGGTGATGAAACCTAGTTCTAGAACCCTCCCATGCTACCTCAGGTGAGACCTCAGTCCGTGCACCGTAGACTATTGCCGAAAGGGCCATATTGTCGGGATTTGTTTGGATAAATCACTTATGAACCTAGGTCAGGCCCCAACAAGACAATAGTAGGCTGAAAAATCAATGGTCAAGAAGGATACCAGGAAGGTGCCTCCAATGGTCACAATTGACCTCGAGGAAAAGACTATCGAGTGCACAGTAGAGTAGGAGAATAATGAGGGGTAATAGGGTGGTCGAGACCCTATTGTGTACACGAATGATATTGATTCTCCATTTATAATAAAGAAGCAACAGAAGCAGAGTGTTGGTAGTGTGCGGAAGATGAAGAAGTCAAATAAATCCACCAGTGCAGAACCTTTGGTCCTCACTGAGGGGGACTTTGAAAATATTGGTGACACCATCCGAGTTGGGACGAAGGAGATGTGGGGCAGTATTGAAGATCAATACAATTCTGTATTGACAAAGGTCTAGCAAGGCCTTAAAAAATTGCAAGTTCAAACAAGCATGATCCAGGTAAGCGTGGTTTAGACGAGCGGGAATCAAGCAAGCACGGTTCCTTCAACGACATAGCTTACCATAGAAATCTGACTAGTACATTTTCCCAAAGGATCACTACAAATCAAGGCTGTAGAAGAAATGGGGAGCATATAAGAATTAAAGAATCAGAGCCTCAATCTTGGGGTATTCCCCCTTTATATGTTGCATGAGCTACATCAGGGCATCACAGATGAGCTCAAGATATGGGAGCATCGCGTTGTGTTGGTCATCAATGAAGTCAAAATCAATAACCAAAAAATGTTTGAAGAAAAAAATAAAGTGATGCGGGATCACAAGGAGGTAGCTGAGAATAGCCAACAACCTGAAAGAAAATGTAAAGGACATATCAGCTAAGTGACTTGAGGACAAGTCACATCTTTGTGTTGGGGGCCTATTGGGTAGGGGTTCCCTAGGTCTAATTTTTGTCTGATTCATCTAAAGAATCCGCATTTTGAGGAGCGGAGCACAAGTAGCACAAGGTTATGAGAGTCAAAGGGGATTTAGGGTTGTTCAAAGCCCATTATGTTGTAAAGGGATCGGATCATCTATATTATTTTGATATTTTCCCATGGTTTGCAGACCCTGGTATTGTAAGGGTAAAAGCATATATAAATGGATGTTTTAACAAGTCTAAGGAAATGAATAAATTGATGAATGTAATGTTTTGAGTATGTAATTAGGAGATATTTATTTATTTAGGTGAAGGGTAAGGCTCATACATCTATGTGTGGAGAGACCTTGGTAAGTTTGTAGCTATGTGCGGAGGCACCTGCAATTGTGTGCGCAAGGTCAGAAAGATTATATCTGGGAAGAATTGACTAATAAAGAAGAATTTTGAGGCAGATCTATGTACTTTCTTATGCTCAAGTAGTTTCTCTGTTTTAGCTTGTTTATGGTTTGTTTTTATATATTTCTTTTGTAATTGTGTCATGAAGGTTCAAATATGTTTTATATCATGAACAATACATGTTAGACTAGTTACATGCAGTTCACAAATCTATTGAGTATGAAAACCCTTTAGGACTATAAAAATAAGGTTAATGATTCATGAAGTTCAGATTAATCCCTAAACTATTAAAAACATGATAGCCACACTACATAGTCCCCGTGGATGTAGAAACTTGGCTCAAGCATCCCCCAATATTTCCTCGGATGAGACCGCAGTCTGTGGAAGCAGGTCGTTGCCTAAAGGGTTGGTGTTATAGGGTTTTTCTGGTTAGTGCAGCTAACTCTAAACCTGGGTCTAAGCCTGTGAAGCCAATAGTATGTTCTCTAAATCTATGTGTCATTTCATATGTGTATTATCTTCATCAAAAATTGTGTAATTGTAGTTATCAGATTCACTCTTAAGTCAAAAACTTACTTATGTTATGATATAGAAGATAATACCTATGAGATATTGAGTTGAAAGCCTCAAAATGAGCTCCATAATTTATGCACGTCATTCCTTTTATCTTGTCATGATTGCACTGGGATTTATTTCATAAGATTATGTGTGTATCTAGCCCTCTGCACTAGGTTCCTCTCTTATATTTATCCTTTCCATATCCACTACAACGACAAGTTTAAGATGCATTATTTGTGTGTCAGCCACCAGACCTGAACATTTATTATTGGTAATTATATGTTACTTATGTACATACTGAATCTTCCTTTGAGAAAGGTAATTGAACAAAAATCTAAACCATTTCACATTTATCTCTTGAGATGAACTGATTTATCTTCAAGAGAGACTAAATTTTCCTAGGCACTCACCTCTCCTCAACCTAGGGGTTGTCTCTAGGAGCTACAACATGTCGCTTTAGTGTGCCCACTAAAATTGTTACATACCATGGATCACACTTCCATAATCACATGATGTCTAACTTAACTTCTATTCTCAGTTTTCATCAATATCACTCATCTTCCTACTAGCCACAGCCTAATCGCTAGGTTGAAGCCGTTAACAACATCCTTAAGAACATGATCCATCGGCTGGTAGGAAATCACAAAACTTGTTGGGATATAAAATATTATATTCTATTCTTTGGGCATACAAAATGGTAGTAAAGATAGTTATAGGCTTTAAACCATTTCAATTTTTTTACGGCCTGGAAGGAGTCCTTCCAATTAAGTGTCATATTTTGTCACTCAAACTCGTTGTTGAACTCCTACTTGATACTATTGCTGAATAGGAGCACTTTCTGTCACTACGCCATTTGGAAGAGACTAGTAAAGGTGTTGCACTAGCTCTCAAAGGGCAAAAATTCCAAGTCAAATCTCAATATGAAAAATGTGTCAAGCGTCATTCTTACCAAGAGGGAAATATTGTTTTAGTTTATGACCAAAAGCATGACCTCTTGGGGATAGGAACACTTCAACCATTATGGATTGGTTCGTATAGTTTCACTAAGTTTATTTCAAAAGGATCCTATGAACTTTAGGACTGTGATGGAATCCTGCTTGTTGATCCCCGCAACAGGCTCTATATCAAAAAGTATTTTGACTAGTGCTCCACTAGGAATACACTTTCTAATTTATTTACATAAGTTTTTTTCTTTTTTATGTGTCTGGCTTCTTTCGGATTTAATTTGTTATTTGTCTCATGCAAGTGTCTTATTTTTCATAGATTTCCACTTCACTCTTTCCATACATCAGATATGCAGATGGTGCCAGTCGTCACACATGTCACATTGCATCAGCTGCTTGGGTTGTTTATACACATGAGTCAGAGCTACTTTGTTCTAGAGAGGTCTTCCTTGTTCATGCCACCAATAATATTGTTGAGTATATGTCCATCATCAAATTCCTTATTGAGGCTATATCTCTCTGCATGTCAAATTTAGTGGTTAAGTTAGACTCCTAGTTGGTGGTTGTTATGCATTTGAACATCACCATTACATTCCTAATTCGATTTTATTGCATCATTTTTTAAGAATTATACTTTTGGAATGAAATTTTGAGTTTCTTACATATGAACACATTCCAAGAGAATCTAATGCATTAGCTGATTCGTTAGAAAATTATGCATTTGGTTGGAATTTTTCCCATTCTTTTTAGTTGCATGCATGTATATACATTTTCATTCCAAAATTTACATAAAAAACATCAAATACACCAAAAAATCATGAAAAATATTTGTACATATACATATATTTTTTTCTAGTCTTTTACATCCAAAAGATTCCCCAAAAATGCATGTTTTACACAAAATGGATTCACTAAGCCTCACACTGATACCCTATGGCTACCATCTACCTAATACTCCTGCTCAACATATTGTTGATGGTAACAAATCACAACCCTAACTAACCTCTTAATACACACCAAAATCTATCTGGTACACCTACTGTGTGAAACTAAAAATGGATAGGTATATCTGTCATGGGAAGAGGCACACACCCATGCTCGAAACTTCGAGGTTCCTAACAACCTTGTGTAAAATCTGTATTTCATTACCGTGTTCGGTCGCTGTTATGGATATTGTTACTACTCCAGCCCCAGGAAGCTTCACATCTCACCTTGCATGCTGAGGTATACCTGGTGATAAAATAAGAGCCACATCTATGTCAAGAGAAGTCTCATGTCAGTTTGATTTTCACCCTAAACAAAAAAAAAATGCATAAAATTAAAAACTCAAAAAATAGTTTTGGCACTAGTTTTTCTTCTTACCTATTTCCCATGACTATGTGTTGAGTGGAAAAATCAACTTTGGATCCCCTGAATAGTTCATCCCAACATATGGGAATTCCTCAACCATGGCAATTTGGCCTTGAAGCTAGTTAAGGAAGCCATCATGAAAGTAGTGCCTGAAAGGTCCACCTCCTGTTTGAGGTACTAAGGTTTCCCCCTATCTTGCTTGGGCTCCCTTGGATATGTTATGGACAAACTTACTCGTGGCCTAAAAAGAAGTACTCTCTCTAGCATAAAGGAGAAAATCAGTTTACCATACCGAAATTCTCTTTGGCCCTGATTATTTCGAGCTACCAACTCAACCTTCACTCGATGAAGGACACTCTTGCATTAGTAAAACATCTACAGTTGGAGGAAGTCTAATGCTAGTAATATTTGGGCTTTAGTAGCCACATGTTGGCTCTTAGCCCTTGCCAGTCGAACTATCATCCCTAGTATAGACTTCAACAGTCAAGCTCCTACTCATTCCATTGGAATCCTATTACAGACCATACGACTACTTGGTATGCAACGACGAACAATAAAATCCATGGTAGTTCTCATATCTTCTCTCCCTCCTATCAAATTTTCTCATGAACCTCTACAACACAAGCCAGTGAGGAAATAAATGTCATTTCCATCAATAGATAACTCATGATCCCCAATCATGAACACTCGATGACGTTCATCCCACATCTAAATAATCCAAGCCAAGAGATCTTCTTGGGCCTTCATTAGGTTAAGTCAGGAAATTTTGAGAAATTTACAGTATTTCAGAGTGGCCAAACATGTCAAATTATTTATCATTTACAATTCCTCTCGTTCATGGGCCCTTTCTCTCCAAAGGATAATTTTGATCAGTTAGTCTTTGCATCATAACACTCCTTTACTCAGTTCTTTCCAATTTCTTAACCCTACAGATTATGAAATTTCCTTTTCTTTTTGTTTGGCTAGCTAACACGATCATCCTTCACCCCACAAGACATGCTAATGAGGCCTTCCCATTCAGGAAGAGAATGATAACATGCTCTCCTGACCCGGGTGAATGTGTTAATTGGCCAGGACATCTAGGGAAGCCTTAAAAACTAAAAAATATTGGTAAAAACTACTAAATAAAGATTAAAATGAAAGATTATGATCAATTATCTTACCTAGAACTAATGGGAAGTCGAATGGTTGTTTGGATCACTCACAATTTCTCTCGAAATATTTTTTCCTTTTCCTCCTCCAAGTGCTCTCACCAACTGAAACTGGTGCAAATGAGGACCGAAATGCATTTTTATAACAATTTGGAGGTATCACTCGACCCTCCTTTTGTCATTTATGAGCAGTTTTATAACAACCCTAGCCAAAATTCCATGTAATAAAGCTAATAAAGACAAAATAATAACCAAGATCATGGGACACGTATTCCAAGTGTAATGTTGGGCAAAACATCCTAGTGTGGGTGTTCATTTGGTTTATTATGGCTAAGGAAATTGGAAAAGGTAATAGAAAAGGATTTGGAAAGGCATGAGGCATTAATTGGTATTTTATTTATAAAAATAATGGAATTTAGGAAAAAATGAAGATGAAAGGTTACAGGTTGCATGTGAGGAGGAAAATGAAGGAAAATAATGGAAAATTGAAGAAAATAGAGGCCTTATTAATAAAAAGGCTTTTGAGGATTAGTTTACAACCTTTTTGTCATTTCATTTTTGGAGCTCTCTCTCTATTCTCTGCATCTCACTCACTCTTGGACACTTACAACATTCTTGGATCACTCTATAATTGGATCAAAGAAAGTAAAGGAAGGACAAAGAATGCAAAGCGAAGCAAATATCAAGAAAGGAAGAGAAATATCAAGCATCTATAATGGGATTACTTGCAGGTATCAATTTGCATGTTTGATTTCCTAGCTAGATTTTCCATGCATGGTAAGTGCATGTGAGCATTTGGTCCTCTTATTGTTAGTGGCATGGATTTTGCTAGGTGTGACAATGATTTTCAGCCTTGCCATGCCATTTCCAGATACCCATGATGTGATGGGTTCTCTTTTATTTGGTTAAGCTAGATAGTTAGATGGTTTCCAAATTGAGTGAGGTGGTATCTAAAGAAGAACACAAGGCCTAGGAATTCCTGGACTAGGGAAGGTGGGACTGCGGTAAAGATGTATTTTCTATACCTCAGTGGACTAGTAATCCTCGACCGGTGAATGGTAGCGTATATGGTAAATTCTAGATGTGGTTTCCCTCAATCAGGCATAGGAATCTTTGACTGATGAATGGCAGGATATATGGTAAAACCTTGAGGGTGGAGTATTGATTATGCCTAGGAATCCTAGACCAAATAATGGCATGAAATATGGTAAATCATAGAGACTAAGAGGCAACAAATTCCTCACTATATAGGTGGAGAAATCCAGTGGCATCCATGCATTTTTAGGCCGTAGTGACCCAGTGGGGATTATGGTAGAGCCTGTGGAACATGGATTTGTTTTGTTGCGAGTCCCACATTCATGCTTTAGAATATGACATGGGGTTGATTGGTTGAAAGAAAGATCAAGTTCAACCAATATATGGTCAGATGGTTCGTGGATGTCCCAAACCTAGTTGGCTTATTCATTCACTAATAATATATTTTTCTCCTTGGTGTTTCATGTGTAAATATATTGGTTCATATGTGATTCTTATGGTTGTTATATCCTTGTTATTTCTGTTGGTTATATGTTGGTTATGAGTATGTTTTATGACAAACTTGATGTATGACTCTCATCATGTTTTGATTTGCAAATGAATGTACAATGAATATATGACCTAATAGATGATAATGCATATATTGTAATATAGAAACAATATTTCTTTATGAATCTCAGATAAGTATGAGAACCCTATGCTCAGATTTGTTGCTACGACCAGTAGATTACATATTTGTGATATGTTTGACGAAATTCCTGTCATGGCTAGTAGGGGTATGATCAAATAATTTTAGTAATGATTGCATTAAATTAGTATATTTCGTTGTTATTTATCATTGTTGAAAGTTTCATGAAGTTCTAGGCAGTGGCTTGTGTCCTGGCCCTAAAACAATGGCATAGAATCTAAGGTCACTCGCATAGAACTGACTGAAAAATTCCATAGTCATTGGCATGCCTTGTTGTGAACCATAAGGTTTCATTCACATGCGTTTATTGGAAAGGGAGTGGATGAGGGTCCATATTAGTGAAATGTCAAGTTGTCTCAGGGGTTTGTTACCTGGAAAGGTTGCTTGTCTCCTGAGTGTTCTATAGCATGTGTGGAAGGTGAGATTGGTTTTGTTTCTTCAGTTCCACTTCCTGAATTGTACATGGGAAGTTGAATCACATTAGAGTTGTAACAACCACCTCCCATATCCACCCAAGCAATTGGCTAGCTGGGGTAGACATGCGAAGATAGGCCACTATGATATGATTCAACCTTCTATGTCACATTAAGGAAGTGTAACCGATGGAAACACGCGATACAGATATCCAACATCATCAGCATAATCCTCAAAAGGCAAGTCAGCCACTCAGATAGCCTATACCTGGGTCCTAATATTGTTTTAGGTCTCTTAGGCCATATTCGCTCTCATGCTATGGGCAAGGGAGAGACCAAAAACCTAGATTTTCTCTCACAAGCCTACTTGCCAATGGCTTGTAGATGAAAATTGTCAATGCTATGCCAGTGAGTGCAGGATTTGAGCCACTTTTTCAAGCCAGAGCCGAGGTCACTGCCAATAACTGAACAATATCTTCATATCATGAAATTAACATGTAGATAACAACATTAAAGTAATTACTTGTTCAATACCTTGAATGGATCCCTACTAGCCATGGTAGGCATTTCATCAAACATATCATTGACATCTAATCTACATGTGTAAATAATAGAGTTAAGTGTAAGGATATCATACTTATCTAAGAATCACTATGAACCATTGTTTCCTCATTCCATTTTATACATTATCATCCATTAATCATAGACACATTATCCATTCACATACAAGTAAAATGATGAGACCCATACATAGCTGCTGTCATAAAATGTGCATATAACCAACATAATAGGAACTGAAATTAATAAACATATTAGCAGTCAAACCCATAACTACATCAATACCTTTACACATGAAAATAAAGGGAATAAATTTCTCATCAATGAATACAATGAACCAACTGGAGATGGGACTACCACATTCCACCTGACCATAGAATGGCTGATCCAAATCTCTCTTCAGTCATTCACCCCCATGCCATATTCCAAGCATGAATGTGAGATCTCATAGAACACATCAATCAAAAATCATTCAGGGCTTCCAAAGGCCATCCACCTCCACCAATCAAATAGTGCTTATGCCTCACTATCGGACATCATTAAAACCATCATCATCAGATCAGTCTCTATCCCAACCATCCAGGGCTCCAGAGCATTTTTCCAACCTAGCTACGAGACCACTAACTCAACCCACTTCTTTTACGAGCTCCAACACATTTTTCCATCCAAGGCTATGGGGCTAGTAACTCAACCCACCAAGTGCTCCAAAGCGTTTGTCTAACCCAGCCTATGAGACTAGTAACTCAACCCAAGTTGTTCCAGGGCTCCAGGGTGTTTCTCCAAACAATGCTACAACACTAGTAACTCGACCCATGCTAAGGAAACATGAGAAACAATAAAACACACAACAAGAAAATAAACCCACAATCGCCAAGGATACCTAGGAAATGGAAAGGCTAGGCAATCCATTGTCACTCCCGACCATTCTCCATGCCTAATGACAAATCAAAACCAACAAACCATGCATGTGCCATGCATGCCAAAACTAATGAACCAAACATGCAACTTGGTACCTACAAGAAAATATGATATAGTTGTTGATGCCTTCTAGTACTTTCCTTCTCTTTCCTTTTCCTTCTTGCTCCAAGAACAAAAGTATGCCACGCCCTCCAAGAGTGCTCCAAGAAAACTCTAAGTGTCCAAGAGTATGAGAGAGAGAATAATGAGAGAGAGCTCCAATATTGAACTGACAAAAGGTTACCAACTGATCCTGAGAAGGTTGTTCGTGAACGAGGCCTCTATTTTATTCATTTTCGATTATTTGCCTTCATTTTCCTCCTCACATGCAACTTGTTACCTTTCACCTCCTTTTTCTCCTAATTTCCATTATTCTCATAAATAAATGTGCCAAATACCTTGTGCCTTAGGCATTGCATTTGCCAATTTCCTTAGCCATAAACAACCAAATGAACACCCCTTAGGGTGTTTTTCCCAACATTCATCTTGGAATAAGTGTCCCAAACATCCGTGGTTATTGTTTTTAACATTTATTAAATGGAGTTTTCAGCATGGTGGTTACAATAGTATCCTCTCGTCACATGTAACCTAGTGGACCAATTAAATTGGGTAAATGTGGGAGGAGTGTGTCACAAGTTTTTGCTTATTTTTGTTTCTAATGATCTAGGTAATTGTTTTGCAAATGTTTTAATATCATTTAATGATGCTTTAAGTAATTTTCAATAGAATAGACCAACATTTACTTGCATTGAGCATTCCTTTTAAGGGACATTTTCTTGCTTATTAAATGAAGAAACCTCGTGGGGAAAAATGCCTATGCAGGACGATCCTATCCACCTAAGGTGTGACAGTGCCTTAGCAACAAACAGAAACAGCTATTCTAGTATTCTTCCTTTATGAATTAAGAATGAAGAGAGATGGATGGACTAACCGGTGTCTTCCGTTTGTCCCTCGATCCAGTTTCTCTTCTCTTTGAGAGTTCCCAGCTACTTGCCTTCTCGCTCCCCCAGCTTCAACGGGTTCCTGCAAGATCACAAGAAGGGAATACTACACAAAGACATAGATTCATATTCATAACTAGTTCAGGATTTGAAATAAACTAAACATACTAATGCAATCATACATCAAAGATACATCAGTATATAGGAGAAACCAAGATAGCTTTATTGATGAATAACAAGGTTCAGGAGGAGATACAACCAAGAGAGTTCCAATCCAGCATCTACCTCCCAGCGAATGAAATCCTTTCTTCACCTCCCTTCAAAGCATTAAGCACCCAATGATTCCAATCTCAAACCAACAACAATTCTTTGCAATAACAAAATTCCAGCCTCCTGGATCTCATGGAGGAGAGATCCATATATAGATGTTTGGAGAGAGGATGAGTCAGCTTGAGATCTGACTAGTGTCCTCTCCCTCTGTCAGTTCTTGCTTCCACTTGGAGACTAAGAGCCTCTTACTCATCACTTAGTCGAACTCATCAAGGCAAGTTTCATGGAGGAAGATTTTGGAAGCTTCCACAGTCTTTACACCTCGCACAAAGGACCCTGCCATTTGTCATTTCCCGCTCAGCGCACCTTGGTAGTGCTTCCACCTGCGTTGCAATGCAACTAGCCAGTGTAGCCTCTGCATTTCAACGCAGGCAGCTAGTGGAGCCTCTGAATTGATTCTGAATTGACTTGTTTTTGAGCAGTTTCTGGTGGAGAACTTCTGTGAATTGCTGTGGTTTGTTAGCCTTGTTCCTCTAGGGGTAGGAACAACATGTTTAGGGACTTTGGATCCCTTGGATTATGGACATTTCATGCTTATAGCTGTAAGGCACAAAAATGTCTATAACAGTTGCCCCCTAAAGTATGAGGCCGTTTATCAGGTGAAATGCTTTATTAGGAGGATCCGAAGTTCTTTCAATGCTGGGAGGAGACCTGTAATACAATACAATACAATACATTATTTTCATACTTTTTTCACGATCTAGTTGAGGCGGGCATTCCCATGCTCAGCTTTATAAATTCATTTTCATGTACATATAACAAAGAATCGTCTGATGATAGACTGATGATTCTGATAGAGCCATCATCCTTTTGGTAGGATGATTATCTGTGCTGTAAAGCTGTACATTTCTATGTCTTTATTTTCTGAATATATATCGCAGCCCGGATGGATGAAACTAGATCTGAGGTCTTCAATCTCGTCCGATCTTCACTCTAAGTACAAGTCGATCCATGTGAGAATTGCTCTGAAGTTGAACATGGAAAGACATCGCTTGATTACCAGTCAATGATGTAAACTGTTAACAAGCGCGAGAGGAATCACCGATAATGAAGATGACCCTCAAGGTACTGCAGTACAATTCACGTGGTGTGAATAGAGGGCTTGGCGTCGAACACCACGCAAAATATTTTGGTCGAAGGTCATTGATGTGTACCTGTCGCCGGAAGTGAGAAACTTGCCATTGAGGCATGCAAGCTTCAAAGTACTGAAGGGGGTGTTCCTAGATCAACTTCTTGGATAATGAGTTGATGTCGACAAGAAGTGATCCGTCAAAGGAGGGCCTTAATGAATCTCACATCAATGACACGGAACGGAGCTAATGATTTTGATGGAGGTGAAAACGATCTGATGACATATGATTCAGGGTGGCGGTCATGAAAGAGTATAATGTATGGTAGTGGATGGGACACAGGTGACTTCTTTGAATGACTTCTCTTGAACATATGGCAACACTTATGCGATGGATCGGTAGCATTACCCCAAATATGGATGGTATGGCGAGACCATGGTGATGTGACCGTGAATGAAACAACCCAACCCGATTGTGGTACGGAGGAAAAGTGTCATGTTCAAGAGCAACTTGCTACCATCAAAGTTTTCTTGAGTTTCTCCCAATTTTTCCCCAGTCATTGCTGACTAGTACCTCTTTATTTTTTTCAAGCTTGAGGAGGATAACATATGCTTGTTCTATAACTTGCCCTTCGGGCAAGCCCATCGCTATGTTTTAACGAGCCTAGCGATAGTGAAACTCGTTCTCGTCTAAAGACAAGTTTGTCGCTATTTCATGCATTTAACGAGTCTAATGACAAGGATAACTCGGTCCTTTTCATCTTTAGAGAGTCTGAAAAGGTACATAAAGTTAACTCCAAAAGTCCTTTTTCGTCATCTAATCCCTTAAGTCCGGAAAAGTATAAAACAATACAGAAGGGATGAATTTTAGATATCTTTAACGAGCCGAATAAAACAAGCGCTCAATCTTTTTGTGCAATAATCCCTCATGTCCAAAAAGATTAAAATCTAGAGGAGGGATAGCTCTTCCAGTCACTTTATCGAGCTGGAAGGCCAAAACTCGGCAATCTTTTCATATTTCACGAGTCAGATGAAAAGAGCTTAAAGAAGACTCGTCTTTTGAGGTATGAGTGATAAAAAGGGTAGTAGCTGATTCCAGGGAAGGATTGGAATTTCCAAATCATGGTAGTGTCACAAGGACGGCTAGTGAAATCACTCTTCGCAGCTGTTCCTCAAAATGGGTAAACAATCATATGGAGGTGAATGATCGGCCAATGGAAAAGTGGAGGTGATGGGAAAACACGACCAAGGCTTTAATGGCTGATTATATTACATTCACGGTGGTTATTTACCGGAATAGTTCATTTTTTAACGAGCTTAAACGTGGGTGGAAACATTTGCTCGATCTTATGTTTATTTTTTAACGAGCATGAACTATGCGCTAAAATTGCTCGGATCTTGCGTTTATTTTTTAAAGAGCATGAACTGTGTGCTAAAACTGCTCGAATAACCCAGTCATATGATAAGAATGTCTCATTAAGATTCTATTTTTTATGGAGCTTCATCTTACAAAGCTTTGCTCCGCATCCTTTCTTTATGCAAGTTAGGAAACGACTAATCCAAAAAACAGATAAATAACCGCTCTTTGCTTGCACTCCAAAAGGTTTGCATGCCCCCAGGCATAAAATAGAGTTTCAAGGTTACCCCTACTTCATCTTCCGCCAAAACATTTGTTTTACCGAGAGAGGCCTACCTCTTACAGGTTACCCAAAGATTGTTCTATTTGCACCCCAAACAAAACACTTCTTCGGCGATGTCTACCGAAATAGACAAAGGTGAGTGACAACGAGCGCCAAACACATAACTTTGACAAGAGAATCTTATTCTAGAATAACCCCTCTTCCAACCACGGACGGGGTACAGACTAGTCATATTCTCCCGCGGAAACCTACTCTATACCCAAATTTTTCCAGCCGAAGCAGACCAGGACGCATGCTCCCTGGGTTCCAGTCATATCCTTCCGGATTACTCGCGCTCATCGGGAGGACGGACCACGGGTTGAGACATTTCTTGAGCGAAGAGACCATTTAGGGATGGTATATGACTATTTGCGATACGTGATCTAGGGAATGAAAGCTGATCCACGAACTTGACTATTCTTCCTTCGTGCAGAAAACACATTACTCTAAAGAGTGAGGAGACGATGGCTCCCATGCAATATATATAGTCTTGTCCAAGGAGTAGGTTATAATCCAAGGGTCCTTGAATGACCATCACGTTCATTTGAACGGTCTTCCCTTTCAATGTGATAGGCACATTGGGGAGGATCCCTAAAGGTCGACTGGTTCCTTTATCGAAGCCTGTCAGATTTCTCATTTCAGGCAAAAGCGCTGGCGAACCAAGCGCTTTCCAAGCAATAGAGGAAAGGATACTCACAGATGCCCCCTCATCAATGATGGTGCCAGCCATTACCATTCTGTATATTTGAACGATAATTCTGAATGGTATGCTTGCTGGTAAGCGGGGTCTGCCTAGTTGATTCCAGTCAAAGGATACAACTAGGTTGCTTGGTGGTGGGACCGAATATACGGCCGGGTATGACTCTGACGAAGTTCCTTCCTGCGATAAAGGAATGGGCAAATTGCCCCCTTGTTCATTGGAGTCTGTGTTGATAAAGAGAATTTGGATGGTGTCGTCTTTATTCTCTTCTGTGATGGTATCATTCGAAGATAGAACCTCTGAAGGCAAGACTGGGTCAACTGCCGCCTTGACCTTTTGACTTTTGTCAGGTATGGATTCGGATGGTTCATCCTCAATGATAGGTGCTTCGGCTGACCACCTAAGCGGGCCAACCGGGTTCTCAACTGGTGAAGGACTTGGCAGGAGTTTTTGATATCCAGGAGGAAGTCGCGCTGGTAAAACCGGGCGATCTTCCAAAACTCTTTTAGCCTCATCTAAGAAGGGACAACGGTGGATGGCATGGTCACCTTCACACAGTTTGCAGGGAAATCTAGCTTTCCCTCTCTGTCCTGTGGCTTCACTTTCACTAGTTGACGGTGTGCTGTCGACATGGCTATCAGAGGTTGACGCCACCGAATTGTGCAAGCGGGGAGACCAGTCCCTTAGTATCCGAGGGATGCAAGGACAATCTCTGTGAAAGTGGTCTCCCTTGCATATGACACATGGCGATTTAGGCCTGGTCAGTGCAGTGTGTGGATTTTTGTTAGATTCCATTCGTTTGCCCCCAGTCGCTTTTGGCTCCTTCTTCTTTTTCTCTTTCTTCTTCTTTTCCTTCTTCTCCTTAGGAGCTTGGCTTTTAGCTTTGCCAGCTCCATCACATGAAGAGGAAGGAGGAGAGGAAGAGTTAGAGGAAGTGGAAGGCTGGTGGGCAGCTCTGGACTGGTCTAACTGCTGATTCGATTGTTCAGGAGTAGTGGTGTTTTGAACAACATTAGTTGAGAAGAGCCAGACAGGCAAGCCGATTGTCAGTCCTGGAAGCGACAATGTGGCCATATGGGGCGCTCCAACATCTCCCCAAGAGGAGAAGGGATTAGGACTTCCACCAAGGGGAATTCCTTGGTTGGAGGGCTCCATTTTCCCAACTGAAAGATCAACGCGGGAATACGGGTGATTTATTATTCCGTTAAAATAAATTTTAATGACGCTTTAGACACAACTTGTTTTTTCAATTTTAAAGAGTCGAGAAAAAACAAAAGATGACTCTAGTCACCTTCGATGTTTTAACGAGCCCGAAGTGACAAATGCTCGGATGGACTTTTTCCGTTATAGAGTCTGAAAAAGGCCAAAAGGAACTGCTCTGGAGATCTAGGTAGAGGGTGTGCCAAACCAATCACAAAACTGCAGAATACGTTTTACGGTACGGCAGTCAATCTTCCCGAATGCTGTGTTCGATGCATTGCGATCAGTAGGGCGGTCGACACGGCTTCCTAAGGATAAAGGTTTTAAGCCTATAGGGGTCTCCCAATATATACGCGACGGTACGTGGGAGCACAATCCGTACTGGCACTTTTGGTCCCTCAGGAGGAATCACCCAACCATCAGCGAGGCCAACAGATACCAGGTTTAACGACGCCGGAACACGTCTCTAGCCTAGACCTCTATGTTGTGAGTTATGTTACAAAGCGTTATTAAGTTCATTCAGTTTATTTTATGTTGATCTTTCTTAGAAGTTTGCCTTTTGAGGTTCACCACGAGATGTAGATACAACTCCTAAATGCAATCTAAAAGATGATAAGCAAATTTTATCTCTTTTTCAACAATGAAAATCCTAGCTACAAAGGGAAAAGAAAGACACCATCATTTCTCAAAGAGCAATCAGCACACTCTAAATGCACTTTTCCTAAATCAAGCATGCAAACTATCAAGATGCAAATGCACAATGCAAGTGTTTGTTTTCCGCTCTCTTAATATTGATGCCTAAAAAGAAAGCTTTTTGTACAACTTTGAATTTGCTTTTAAATGACAAATACAAAAAAGTTTACTTTTTCGAAATCAGAAAGGGTATAAGAGAATACAACACTTTACAACTTTCAAAATGAACACTTGTTTTGACACTTAAAAGAGACAAACTCAAACCAAAAGCAAAATTAAACGTATAATCAACTGTAAACAGCCAATGAACTCTCTCCTAAGATCACAATCAACAGATCTGAATCAAGGGCTACAGGATGACTATTTCACTCTTGCAAAGGAAAACTGTAAATGACGCCACAAACCCATAAAAACACTCACAGTATTTTTGTACAAAAGGAGGCGGAATTTAAGCAGAGAAAAGGAGTTATCAGACAGGTACCTATGCTAGTTACAGGCTGTAGAAATCAGAGATCAAAACAAGGCAAAACAGAGCAGAGAACCCCAACTGCACAAGGCCTAAGATGGATCAGCGCACCTGTATAACAGAGAAACTGAATTGCAACGCAGGTAGCCTTCACGGGAACTGCGTTGAAATGTAGAGTCTCTTCACAGAGCCTGCGCTGGAGCAGAAACGAGAGTTCTTCTCTGGGTTCTGGGTCACGGTTTGCTGATTAATCTACGGTTTTAGGCCAAATAAAAGCAACAAGCAAGGTACAATCAAAGGGATGATTTGAAGGAGGGCTAAGATCTATCACAAAGGATCATCAAATCATTTGTGAGTCCACTGTTCAGATCATAGATAAATCCAGTGATTAGATCAAAGAAGCAGCTCTCTACTTTGCATCTGAAAATAGCAGATGCAGTTCGATTGCTGCTCTTGAGTCTATGAAACAAACAATGATAGAGACACAAATAAAATGACTAAACAGATCTCCCCAGCGGAGTCGCCAATTTGTTGTGGGGAAAAATGCCTATGCAGGATGATCCTATCCACCTAAGGTGTGACAGTGCCTTAGCAACAAATAGAAACAGCTATTCTAGTATTCTTCCTTTATGAATTAAGAATGAAGAGAGATGGATGGACTAACCAGTGTCTTCTGTTTGTCCCTCGATCTAGTTTCTCTTCTCTTTGAGAGTTCCCAGCTACTTGCCTTCTCGCTCGCCCAGCTTCAACAGGTTCCTGCAAGATCACAAGAAGGGAATACTACACAAAGACATAGATTCATATTCATAACTAGTTCAGGATTAGAAATAAACTAAACATACTAATGCAATCATACATCAAAGATACATCAGTATATAGGAGAAACCAAGATAGCTTTATTGATGAATAACAAGGTTCAGGAGGAGATACAACCAAGAGAGTTCTAATCCAGCATCTACCTCCCAGCGAATGAAATCCTTTCTTCACCTCCCTTCAAAGCATTAAGCACCCAATGATTCCAATCTCAAACCAACAACAATTCTTTGCAATAACAAAATTCCAGCCTCCTGGATCTCATGGAGGAGAGATCCATATATAGATGTTTGGAGAGAGGATGAGTCAGCTTGAGATCTAACTAGTGTCCTCTCCCTCTGTCAGTTCTTGCTTCCACTTGGAGACTAAGAGCCTCTTACTCATCACTTAGTCGAACTCATCAAGGCAAGTGTCATGGAGGAAGATTCTGGAAGCTTCCAAAATCTTTACACCTCGCACAAAGGACCCTGCCATTTGTCATTTCCCGCTCAGCGCACCTTGGTAGTGCTTCCACCTGCGTTGTAATGCAACTAGCCAGTGTAGCCTCTGCATTTCAATGCAGGCAGCTAGTGGAGCCTCTGAATTGGTTCTGAATTGACTTGTTTTTGAGCAGTTTCTGGTGGAGAACTTCTGTGAATTGCTGTGGTTTGTTAGCCTTGTTCCTCTAGGGGTAGGAACAACATTTTTAGGGACTTTGGATCCCTTGGATTATGGACATTTCATGCTTATAGCTGTAAGGCACAAAAATGTCTATAACACTCAATTTACCTATTTCAGGCTCATAAGATACAGTCTAAAAAATATATTTGAGCAATTATTTTTCCTTCTTTTACTTTGTCTTTAAACTGAAAAAGAAACTACGAACTTTATTCATTTAACTCGGTTAACAAATTTTAAAAATATTATCAATTTTATTTTGTCCCCTCATACTCGTAACAGAATGAGGATGAGGTCTATTGAGCATAGCCTTCTTACTTTATCTAGACTCAATAGACTACTTACGTAAAAGGAATTGTGTCAGGTATACTATTAACCCTTTGTCACACCCAATTATCAACCATGAAAAGGGAACAACTTGGAGTTGTCTTTACTATATTTTTAGTATGAAAAGAGCATTGATTTTAACCTTTCAGACTCATTAAACCTAAACAAATTGGGAAAAATTGGATAGAGTGGTGGTTACACTATCTATATTTTTAAGGAAATTTTTTCAGTAGTATCTTTTCAATCCATTCAACATGGCATCTTCTTAACATATTCCTCTTTTGTGTCATATTATATGAAAACCCTACAATATTTATAAGTCTTGCATTGATACCCAAATGTGTGTGCATCTTTCTGTCTCACTCATCATGGTGTTCTTGAGTCTAATCTACCTAGTCTTCCTGGTGTCATGCCCTTATGTGTTCAAGGGATCAGCCTACTCTCTGCTTCAAGTATCGACCATCTACTCATATCTAATTTTTCCCTTTAGATAGTTTGCACCATTGTTCTAAAATATCTCCAAAGAAATAATCCTTATCCCATTTCATGTCAATTAAAGTAGGAATCCTCATTGCCTATCTTTAACAGGCCTCTTCCTATTGACTTCAACATATTATCTAGGAAGTAGATCGAGAAACATTTCAATAGACTGGAACTTGCAGTACTCAGTGGTAGCTTTTCGTTTGTTTGATCGGAGGTTTTCATAATTGGATCCCCTTTCAAATATTCTACAAGTGTTCAACATCAAGACATCTTATTCACACTCGCTAGACTGTACTATGCATCTTCGAGATGATCATCCTTATCGATGGTCATCCTTGCATCTGTTAATGATATTCATTATTGACTAGTGATCAGAAAAATTCTCACATGTTCAACTTCAAATCCTTTATTCATATGTGTGGAAATATATTATTTAAGATTTGATGACCAATACCTTAGGTAGAGGCCTACATCACTCAACCTTCTTTCCTCTCCCAAGCTAGAAATGTAGTTTTCGAAGACAACTTATCAGCTTGATTCTATTATGGCATCCATCCACATTGTGCCTATAAATGGAGATGATGGTCATATCTCACTCACAAGTCATTTTAGTTTTTCTACTAAGCATGGGAATTCCCTACTCAAGACATATTTATATATTTTGACATATGTTGTTGATTTTAGGTCTCTTTCAGTTCCGCATCTCTAACACTCTCTCTCTTCAGTTACAGTATGTAAATTATTTTAGCCATCATCTTCTTCTTTGACATCAAACTTTAGGGGGAATCTACTATATAGGAAATGACCTCCTCATCATCTTAGGGGAGAAGATAAAATTTTAGTAGTAGGAACCCTAGCTTACATGCCCATTTTCCATGGTGTTGTTGGGAAAAGTATCCAATACGGAATGACCCTATCCCACTCTAAGGGTGATAGTACCTCAGCAACAACCGAATGCAAAGCTATTCAAGATTACTTCTTTATGAGATGTAAGAGAGGGGAGAAAGAGATCCACTAACCGTTGTCTTCCGCTAATGTTTGATCCAATCTTCTCTCCTTGTTGCTTGCTCCCAGCTCCTTGCTCTTTCACTGGCCCAGCTACACAAAGATCCTGCAAAAGCACAAGAAAGGGAAACTACAAGAAGCATACATCCATAATTGATTCAAGGATTAGAATAAATCAAATATACAAGCATCAATACGCCACAGAGACACATGCATATAGAAGAACCTCAAATGCTTTATTAATGGAAGAAGTAAAGTTCTGAGAGTGTTACAACCATAATAGGCCCAATCCAGCAACACCTCCCAGCAGAAAGAAATCTCCTCTTCACCTCCCTCAAAGCAATCACCCAATAGTTCTATACTCAAACCAACAGCACTTCCTTACATTCATAAGATTCCCGCCCCCCTAGACCTCATGAGAGAGCTCTATATATAGGAGATTTGGAGAAAGGATGAGTCAGCTTGAGTTTGGCATGAAGCTGACTAGTGTCCTCTCCCACTTCAGTTATACTTCAGTTCTTGAGTCCACTTGGAGTTTCTTGCTTCCACTTGGAGATCTAGATCCTCTTACTCATCACAAGGCGAATTCCCTGATCCAAGTGTCATTTTGGAAGCTTCCTGGGCATTTGACACCTTGCAGAATGACTGTGCCACTTGGCCAATCTCGCCCAGCGCAGGTAGCCTTCATTAGATTTGACATTCAGCGCAGGTACAGAGTGGAGCAGTTGACATTCAGCGCAGATGCTCAGTGGAGCAGTTGACATGATCCAGAATTAGCTTGTTTTTGAGTGTTTTCAGGTGGAGAACTGATTTTTAGTGTTGTGGTTTGCTGACCTTGTTCCTCTAGGGGTAGGAACAACATGTTTAGGGACTTTGGATCCCTTAGATTATCGACATTTCATGCTTCATGCTGTAAGGCACAAAAATGTCTATAACACATGGTAATTCAGCCCAGGAACTAGAAAACAACGTGCTAACATGGGAAATTATACCTATGGACCGTGTTAACCTATGCTCTAACACTCTATTTTTCCTATAAGGTCATGTTACCTAACTTTCATTAGCTCATGAATGTAAATTCCCGTGTTAACTCCCTAATACTTTGACATTCACTCAAGGTCGGCTCGGAAAAGCTGGAAAGGATCACCTCTATCTCATGTTTTGGAAGTTCCTTATCCTAATTGAGGCAAATTAAGAATGAATTAGAATTAAAGTAGAGAAAAAATCCTCCAGCCTTTTTGGATTTTCCCAAAGGGAAAATGGTGAATAAATTGGAAAAAACATAGCCTCCCCTTACCTATATATTGGAGGTTATGCCACAATTATCTGGATCATAATTTGTGCATTGTTTTGTTTTTGAGACACCAATGAGAGAGGGAGAGAGAGAGAGAAGCTAGGAACCAAGGGAGGATTTGTTGTAGCAATCATGGTTGTAATCATTCTTCTCAAAATGGATAATATATATGTATTGTTGTTTTGTCTATGTAATGACTTCAATACTTTCTTTTTGTGCATGTTGATCCAACAACGAGACTAATCCTTTGTTATTTGGTGCATTCAGTTCTTATATGATGTCATATTTTAATGTATTGAATTACTAAGGTTTTTATATACCGTGAGGATCACATTGTGTCTATTTTATATGTAGGTATAAATATTGGATTTGGTTGAGGATTATTTCTCCGTCACACTAAAAGTTGCAACAGATTTCTACTAAGGACAAGCAGATAACTCATCATCGTAAATTTTGTAATTACTAGCTAACATCGTTGATGAGCACGAATATTATATCAAAAATGTTGCAACTCTTGGGGCTACCAAATTTGCTTCATCTAACCATTGTTCGTACAAAATTGGAGGTGAGAGTGTTGTATACATGGTAGATGCAATGGTCTACTCTTTTCACTTTTCAACTGGGATGATAGACCACTAGGGTTTTTCAAACCAATTTTCTATGGACTAGAAGGAGTCTGACTATGAAATGGAGAAGGGAAAATTATCCTTAATGAAGTAAAAGGACTACTTCCTACTTTAAGGAATGAAAGACTGAATTGGAATATGCTATAAAGTGGCATGAAATCATCTAGCTACACATTTACACACTTTTCTTGCAAAAGAATCTAGTTTAACCTTGTTTATAACATGTGATGATCTAGACTAAATGAGCATGTAATATAGTCTAAGAAGTATTATGACTTTTGCATGCATGTGCTAATTTAGAAATTGTAGAAAAATCCATTTTTTGATGTTTTAATTGTATGATGGCAAACACTAATTTTCACTTGTTCATTGGCAGGGGAGATAGGTATGGAGGGAAAGGTATGGACTAGTCTCAAGGGTATGGAAGCGAATTGGAGGCCTAATCTAGGCTCAGATGACCACTTTTACTAATTTCTAGCTTAAAAGAGGCTGTTATAGGGTTTCCTATAGTACTACTACATGATATCCTACTTCTACTACAGGATGCCCTGTTTTACTACAAGAAATAGGTTGAAAGCTTAGGAGATGGTAGGAAAGGTATAATGAAGTGTCGAAAAGGTGTCCGATGGATAAATAAGGCATGGAAGAGGTTAAAACTATCCAAGGCTCAGTCAGATTATTCAATATGGTTGGACAAAAATTGTCTCTATGTGATTTTGTCTGAAGATTCTTCTCTAAATTGATATGGATCACAGAAGCCTAAATTCAATGGTTGGACTTGCTCAATCGAAATGACAATTTTTCTTACAAAACAATAATTCGGCTCTAGGGTTTAGTGGAGTTTGGCAGCATGGGTAGATAGGACTCGGTGTTGCAAAGGAGATGAGGTATCCCTAAAAATTAGAAGCTCTTGCAACAAAAACACTCTTATCTTCATTTATGCACAAATGCATCTATACATGGAAAAGGTTTATTGAATGGAGGAAAATAGAGTTATTATTAGCTAAAACTTAAGAGACCAAAATGACAATTGAAAATAATCCTAAGAAACTCAAATAGAATGATATATTCATCAAAAAACCCTAGATTATGTAGTAATCAAAAAAGAAATCTATTTTTGGGGTTGTATGAATGGAACCCTGAAGTCATGATCCTATAAGGAAGATAAGGTGAAAGGCATTCACACAATATTTTCTAAAGTGTATGTTGTCACTATGATACCACTAATCTAAGTATCCACAAATGAAAGAAAACTAATTAATCACGCAAATACATGCAAGTTAAAAAAACCAAAATCACTTCAGCAGCTAATTATGAATGTAATCTAAGCATACATGTACAAAAAGAGGAATCTTTACTACTAGGGTTGGGGCCTAACCCAAGAGCTTCAGTCCTCTGAGTCAAGTCAGTGCTGGATCAAGGGAATACTTCTCATTTTCATTAAAATATAAAAAATACATAAGAGTCACGAATCACAATGTCTTACCTTGAAAATTACTCTTGGCTACAACAAAAAAAGTTTAATCCTAATGAGGCTCTAGACCTTCTTATTTATACAACTAAAGCTACCAACAACTTCCTTAAATTTAGGGAGGCTTGGCTCCCAACTAGAGATCAACTGGTGTTCAACTATCACTAGCTTGGTTTCCAATGACCTTAATGGATCGGCTTCTTGTAACTCCGAGTTGATGAGATCTGGTGGAGGAATATTCAAGTGAGTGAGGAGTTAAGGAGAGAGATCCAATCTCATAAATCCATCTTTCTTGTCTACTTCAAGTTCCTGTAGTTTAATTAGCCAAAATTTGGTCCAATACTTATAATTAATGCAAATTAGACCATAAGACATGACATCTCATCTTTACCCTTCTCAGTAAGAAAAATATAACAAAACATGTAAAGAAATGTTAGAAACGTTGATTTTAATAAGATGGAGAGTGGCATTAAGGTCCACTTAATTTACCCATTAATGAGCCTCATTATCACCTCCCTAATGAAAGTGTTTGTCATCCACTGAGAAACTCAATCTATGTCCATGTCCTTCATTGCTTTAGTGGCCTCCCTGACATTCCAGGCTTCTGTTGTTGTATCCTCTTCTTGTGGATAAAATCCTGCATGTTTTTCTATTTCCTCCCATTGCTTTCTTTCTTCTTCTTCATTTCTCACTTCTAACATACCCATAGCAATGGTGGACTAAGTTTCAAATCAATCTAGTTGACTTTGAGTCTTTGTAATGCCTTCTTATACAGTGGGGCCCTCTCTAATGCATCCCTCATTCTTTCAAGGGAATGATACTCCCTGATATTTAGGATGTAGGGTAAGGTGTTCCATCTCATTTGGCATGCTTGCTGCTTTCATCCCCTAGGAATCTCAAATTGTTCTCAGAATGAGTGACCACTTTCTCTTGTGTAGCTAGGTATCTTGGTGCAAGCTAAAGATCATTAGTGATGAGGTTGTCAGTGCTAATGACAACCATATAATTTCTTTTCCCTTCTATGATGTAAACGGTCTCTATTTATTCTCTTTCCAATATTCTTTTTACTTCCTTAGCTGTGGTCTTCTGATGACTCATCCATGGTGCCAAGGCCATCAGTTGTAAGTCCCCGAACTTTAGATTGGGGTCCCACACATTCAAGTCTGTTAAGGCAAAGTTATGTAAGTAGAATTCAGATATCTTAGCGCTATCCTCTAGGGTGCTTTGGTCATAGAGCTCAATGAATTTCCTGTAGTCTTGTAAAGGCATAGTGCCTTGTTGTGCTAGGGTTTTTATCTGAAACTGTAGCCATTGTTCTTTGAGGTACAAGGCATATGATTTTCCTGGAATCCTTCATTAGAGTGCCTTCATGGAGATACTTTCCATAGCTACCAATTGGCTCTTGTTTTCCTGTACTTGCCTCCTTATCCATGTATTCTGAGCGTCTAGTTGAGATTTCATCACTCTTTCCCTGTCTATTATCTCACTCAACTCTCTGCCCATCTCTAGTAGCTTCTCCTCCATATGGACCTCAGCCTCTACAATGTTTGATTTAGCAATTTTCATCTAGTGATGTGTCCTTTATATCTCTTTTTCAAGCTCAAAGAGTAGAGGGATGTAAAATTTTTGTGGTATTATTTTGTCTTCCTCAAAGAATCTGTAATAGGAGCTGAGATTTGGCTGTGGGCTAGCTTCCTACAACTATTGGACTCTCGCTTTATTGTCTTTTGAGTATCTATCTCCCCTTCTACTTGTGTTCCTGCTTATTTCCTTCCTCTTGTCCTTGTTTTCCTTCCTTCTCCTATTTCTATGTTTCCTATAGTTTTGATAGAGTTTCCTGTAGGATTATTTGTGTTTCCTACATCAGGCCTTTCCCTTTTTGAAAAGGGGTGAAAGGTTATTTTATTTGTCTTGTTGAGGTTGACTTGGTGACAAGCCTCCTCACATAGGCCACTGGTGACCTTGGGCAAGCCTGTTTTGATGCTCCCTCTTCACCTTTCATTCCTAGAGAGACTAGCTTTTCTTATTCTCTTGGTGAGTCTTCAATTATTATAGGAATATTGGTAGGTGTTTGAGGTCTCCCGGATTCAAACAAAGAGGGGAGAGCGAAAATGGGCCGAGAGCACGCAGGGTTTCTATTCGAATTTTTTTCCTGCGTGGCCTTTCATGGCGGCCATGTCTGAGTTTCTGGAGTTTGGCACAGTGGGTCCGAAGGCGATAGCATCTAGGGTTTTTGTTTTTTCTGTCTGGCAAAGATGGCGTTGGGTGCAGGTGAAAGGTGGATGTGCTTCTTACAAAAGGAATCTCTGGATATCGATCCGTCTCCCGAGGACCTCCTTGCATGTTGGGGTCTGGAAGATTCAAAGGAGAACCTGCAACACTTCTTCCCGATGCAGGCAGTGTTGTCAGGAAACGTGGATAGGTCAGTGGATGCGGGAGTTAAGGCATCAGATGCCGTCGCCTAGAGTCCTGGGGGAGAAATAATGAGGGAAGGGCAACATCCTAGCTCTGCTCAGCCCGAAAAGCTGGGATCAGATGCTAAAGTTGCAGGAAAAGAAAGACAAAATCTAAGTTACCTGGAAGGATTGGCGGGTGGGGATTCCAGGTGGGCTGAGGAACCAAACGAAGGCAGCTACCTATAGTCTGAAAAGAGCTCTGTGTCTTTTGAGGCTGTAGAGGGAGGAGATAAGCCGGAGGATTTGGGTGGAAAGAGGAAGAAGCCCAAAATTTGCAGGAAAAAAAAGGCAAGGCCCAGTTGTGTCTTTGGAGTGGATATCCACATAGACAGGGCGTTGGAAGCATCGGAAACCATTCTTGTAGGCGGAGTTGGTCGAAGGAAGTTCACGGTGGCCTTCATTAAGAAATGGGCTCTGGCTGAATGGAAAGAAGCTCCTGGACAACCACAAGAGGTCAAGATCCTTGATAGAGGGTGGTTTTGTCTTCGGTTTGGGCAAAAGGAGCATGTCGAATGGGTGATGTCAAAGCATTGGAGCCTTGGGAAGAGGCCTGTGTTATTCAGGAAATGGACGCCTCTCTTTGATGCCCAGAAAGAAAAATTAGAGGAGTTTCCAGTGTGGGTCAAACTAATGGGACTCCCTATTCACCTCTAGACCGACTCGGTTTTCTCCTCCATAGGAAATACTCTGGGTAAGTACCTCGAGGCTGACAAATCCTATCTACATTCACATGACTGGAGTGCAGCCCGCCTTATGGTAATTTTAAATCCAAAAGAAGGTTTGGCAGGAGATATCCTTCTAAAGTATCGAGGCCAAGAGTTCATCCAGACCCTGGACTATGAAAACCTCTCGTTCAGGTGTCACCGGTGCAAAGTATATGGACATCTGGCTCGGGATTGCCCTCATGGTCATCGTAGACGTCGAAGGCAGAGGAAAAATGGTTTTAAGACAGAGGAAAAGGATCAAATGAAGAACACTGCTCAGAAGGAAGAGGTTCAGTCCAAGGAGGCCGAAGCTCTGGCAAATATCGAGAAGATAGGATCGGAACCTATGGAGGGCATTGGAATATCTCAGACTGAGGAGATAGCGAGTGCTATTGTTTCAAATCAGCTCTCTGCAGCTGGTGTCCCAGCAGCCACTGCAATGGAAGAACTATATCAGGCTTGTCCTCCCCCCCCTAAATCCTCATCACCTATCTTATCAAGTGATTTGCATGTGGCGTGTAGTGGTGAGTTAGATCGCTTATGTCAACTCTCAAAAGTTATAACAGACTCGAAGAAGGGACAAAACACAACTGACAGTGTTTTAATGACGGTGACATCTCCCCTTCCTCTGGCTCCGTTGCATTCCGGAGATGGAGGACGTGAACCTCATTACAATCTAAGGCCTTTAGCTACCAGAAAAGGAAAAGAGCTAGTTGCAGGTGGTTTGGCAATAGATGAGGTCTCCATCGGTCCAAAGAAGTTAAGAGGGAGGAAGTCGGACTTATCGAAAGCTAAGCTGAAGGCTATCATAGATATTGTTGGAGGAAAGCAGTTGTCCCTGCCAGGGGTGCTTAGAGCAAAGCAATCACCTCCCGAAGGTTTTAAATGATTATTTTATCTTTCAATTGCAGGGGTCTTGCTAGTACCCCCAAAAAACTAGCTCTGAAGGATCTGGTTAGGGCGAATAAACCTGACATCCTCTTTCTTCAGGAAACGCTTGGGAAAGGAGATGATATTATAGGCTGTCTGCATAAACTTTTGCCGGGATGGAGTTTTCACGCAGTGGATGCTACTGGGCATTCAGGAGGTGCGGCTCTGGGGTTTAATATGAAGGTAGTGCGTGAAATTTCATCTTGGGGAGCAGAAAACGTTTTGGCGGTGGAACTCTATTCCAACGAACTATGTATTCCTTTTCTTTTACTGAATATCTATGGCCCTAATTTGGAGCGGGAGAAGTTCTGGAACTCTTTCTTTGCAAAGTCCTTTCTGGCGCATCCAAATCTTATTATTGGTGGAGACTTCAATTTCTCGTTGGGCCTGGCTGAATCCTGGGGTGTTAATGGCAGAGCGGACCCCCTCTCTGCTTTCATACATTAGAAATTGGCCTTATCGCCTCTTGTTGATGTTAACCCATCAAAGATGCGCCCCTCTTGGAGCAATCGAAGGATTGGTGATGATTGGATTGGGAAGAAATTAGACCATTTCTTAATAAGCGATTTGCTGAAGGAGAAACTTCAGGCGTTTAGGCAATGGGTTGGAGATGGTGGCCTCTCTGATCATTTCCCGGTTCTTCTGGAGGTGAAAGGTAATTTAACTAAGCCAGTGTTATAGGCATTTTTGTGCCTTACAACATGAAGCATGAAATGTCCATAATCTAAGGGATCCAAAGTCCCTAAACATGTTGTTCCTATCCCTAGAGGAACAAGGCCAGCAAACCACAGCACTGAATAAAAGTTCTCCACCTGAAAACACTCAAAAACAAGGCAATTCTGGATCATGTCAACTGCTCCACTGAGCATCTGCGTTGAATGTCAACTGCTCCACTGTCTACCTGCGTTGAATGTCAACTGCAAAGAAGGCTACCTGCGTTGGGCGAGTTTGGACATGTGGCACAGTCATTCCTCAAGGTGTCAATGCCCAGGAAACTTCCAAAATGACACTTGGATCAAGGAATTCGACTAGTGATGAGTAAGAGGTTCTAGATCTCCAAGTGAAAGCAAGAACCTCCAAGTGGACTCAAGAACTGAAGAAGAGCTGAAGTGAGAGAGGACACTAGTCAGCTTCATCGAACCTCAAGCTGACTCATCCTTTCTCCAAAACTCCTATATATAGATCTCTCTCTTGAGGTCTAGAGAGGCTGGAATCTTGTGAATATAAAGAATTGCTGTTGGTTTGAGTTTAGAACTATTGGGTGATTTTCTTTGAAGGAGGTGAAGAGGAGATTTCTTTCTGCTGGGAAGGTGATGCTGGATTGGGCCTCTTATGGTTGTATCACTTCCTGAACCTTACTTCTTCCATTAATAAAGCATTTGAGGTTCTTCTATATGCATGTGTCTCAATGGTGTGTTGTTATACTTGTGTATTTGATTTATTCTAATCCTTGAATCAATTATGAATGTATGCTTCTTGTAGTTTCCCTCTCTTGCCATTTTGCAGGATCTTGGTGTAGCTGGGCCAGTGAAAGAGCAAGGAGCTGGGAGCAAGCAGCGAGGAGAGAAGATTGGATCAATCATTAGCGAAAGACATCAGTTAGTGGATCTCTTTCTCCCATCTTTTACATCTCATAAAGAAGTAATCTCAGATAGCTTTGCTTTGACTGTTGCTAAGGAACTATCACCCTTAGAGTGGGATAGGGTCATTCCGTATTGGATACTTTTCCCAACAACAAATTGGCAACTCCGCTGGGGATCGTATCTTGTTGGTTGTTTGTGTTTTTGCTATTCATTTCCTAGACACAGGGAGTACCGAATCGAATTGCATTTGGATCTTTCAAATGCAAAGTAGAGGGCAGCTACTCTAGCTCAGTTTCTGGGCATGTTTATGATTTGAAGAGCTGATCCACAAGGACTCTGAACAGCTCTTAGTGATAGCTTTTCATCCTCCTTTGAATCATCCTTTAGTGTGTACTTGATTGGTAGCTTTGATTTGGCCAAAAACTGTTGATTTTTGAGCAATCTGTGACCCAGAACCCAGAGAAACGAGAGTTTCTCTCTTCATTGCAGGCACTGTGAAGGCAGTCTGCATTTCATCGCAGGTCCCGAAGGGGCTACCTACGCTGAATGTCGAACTGACAGTGTTCTACCTGCGCTGAACCAGTGTGGCCTTGTGCAACTGGGGTTCTCTGCTTTCTGTTGCCCTGTTTTCATCCCTGTTTTGCAGCCTGTTATCAGTCAATGTACCTATCTGAAACCACTTTTCTTTGCCACTATTTCGCCTCGGTTGTATAAAGAAACTGTATTTGTTCTTTGTGTATTTCTTATATATCATTTACAGTTTCCCATAACGAAAGTGAACTAGTCTTGCTGTGGCCTCTTAGATCTAGACCTGTGATAAGTGTCGTTCTGATCTTAAGAGTTAGTTTGTTTGCTGTTCATAGCTGATTGAGCTTTTGCTTTCATCATATCGTTTGAATTTATGTATTTCTAGTGTTGAAACAAGTAAATCTTAAGGTGTCTTTTGATTTTGGACAAAATCTTGTTTGCTTTCACTTGAAATTGAATTCAAAGTTATACAACAGCTTTCTTTTTGTAGTACACCAACATTAAGAAAGAGAAAAGAAATACCTGCATTGCGCATGTGCATTTTGACAGCTTGCATGTTGATTTAGGAAAAAGTGCATTAGTGTGTGCTCTATGATCTGTGTGAAAAGATGATGTCTTTCTTTTCCCTCAGTAGTTAGGATTTTCAAAGTTGAAAGATTGAAAAGCTTGCTTATCATCTTAGACTGCATTTAGGAATTTGTATCATACATCTCGTGGTGAACCTTGAAAGGCAAACTTTAAAAAGATCAACTTAAAATATATTGAATGAACCTAACAACGCTTTGAAACATAACACAAACACATAGAGGTCTAAGCTAGAGACGTGTTCCGGCGTCGTTAAACATAGTGACTGTCGATCTCGAAGAAGGTGGGTGATTCCTCCTGAGAGTCGGTGGCACTAATACGGATTGTGCTCCCACGTACCGTCGCGTATATATTGGGAGACCCCTATAGGCATATATCTTTTATCCTTAGGAATCCGTGTCGGCCGCCCTACTGATCGCAATGCAGTGAACACAACATTCACGAAGATCGACCACCCGTACCGTAAAACGTATTCTGTGGTTTTACGAAAGGTTTGGCACACCCTCTGCCTAGATCTCCAGAGTAGTTTCTTTTGGCCTTTTTCAGACTCTATAACAGAAAAAGTCCACCCGAGCATTTGTCACTTCAGGCTCGTTAAAACATCGAAGGAGACTAGAGTCATCTTTAGCTTTTTCTCGACTCTTTAAAACTGAAAAAGCAAGTTGTGTCTAAAAACATCTAATAAAATTCATTCAATTCGGAAACACAAATTTCCCCTTTTAATATTTTGGTTGATCGAGTAATCCGCAATCGTGGAAGAAAGTCAATTGAAACCCCATCGTTCGCGGAGGCTTACGAGTCAACCGTCTTTGTCTCCGGAATCGAAAACAGTACGGGCAAAGCGAACTCGTTTAACCGGTTCAAAATCTCCTATAAAAGTTAGAACAAGTGTTCCAACTACATCTGAGGTTCCGGTTACTCCAAACATTTCTAGAAACCCTGCCTCTATAGAAGAAGTTCAACAGCCACAGAAGGACAGTAATACTGATCCTAGTCTGGGGGCAAATACTTGTATAACTGAACCAGTTCCATCTGTAACCGGTCCAGAGAGTTTTGTTCCTCAAACAACTGTCGCTGTCGAAACAACCACTTCTTCGGCACCAGAAATATTTTACGGACCTGACGGTCTTCCTCTTCCACCAGGTTTGATTGCGATAGAGGAAATTGCAAAGGATCCGCAAGCAAGTACTCCAACCCATTTTGGAGTCGGGGTCACTCTATTTCCTTCATCAGAAGTTAATCCACCACAAGTGGAGGTTCCTGTAGAATCGCTAGGCAATCTATTGGATAGACTTAAAATGTCTGAACAACCGTCATCATCTAGGACTGTGTCAAACGACACAGCGACAGCAGAAGCCCCTGCCGTCACTCCAACAATGTTTGCCGGCATACCATCTGTCCCAACTAGCTCACAACCGCTAGAAGGAGTCCACCAAGGGACTATTTCGACAGTATGGTCTGTTCCAGTTTGTTCATCCGGAGTAATATCCGGCAACTCTTATGTTGAGACTCGCCAAATTGATCCATTTGGAGGTCAATTTGGGCAATCCAGTCCCCAAGGACAATCAATCCCCTTGAGTTCCGGATTGCTACCGTATGGGGGGAAGTATGCCCTTTCATTACCCCCTCCGGGAGGGTACCCATACGGGAGTTCACAACAGTATTCAGGTTATACTGGAATTGCATCAAGTAGTTGGGTACCTATGCTACCTCAACAACCAAGGATTGTATATTCTATACAACAGTGTGTACCTATGATGAACATCCCAACCACACCGGCTATTGTAACAGTGTCACAAGTTCAAGCGATGCCTGTTGCATGTCAACCTCAGGTTGTAATGCAACAGCCCCTTGACCATGGGTCACAACCACAATCGCCAACTGGTGGGGCGACACAGGTCCAAACGGGTACAATTACCCCACACCTTGGTCCAACGGTTAGCATAGCACAACAGAACATGGCTTCACAACCGTGGCTAGTGCAATACCAACAACCACAATTCCAGCAGGTGTACCAAGGTTCTAAGCAGCAGATCTTTGCGAACAGTGGACAACCGTATATCCAAAACGGTCAAAACCAACCACTTTACAGTGGTCCAGTCTACCAACCGTATCAATCATACCAACATCAATTGCATTATGCTGGTATGCAAAGGACCACTGCTCACGCGATTCCATCGTACCCTGGTTACGCCTTGCCTAACCTGAATCAACAATTACCATTCGTGGCAACTTTAGAGTTACCCGATTTACACCGGTTAACCAACGATCCGATTGCTTATGCCCCTTGGTGGCCAGCGATTCTTCAAAAACTTCCATCTGACATTCCTAAATTCAATGGAAATCCAGGTGAAGACCCATCGAATCACGTGATGACCTTCCATCTATGGTGTTCATCGAACACTCTAAACGATGATTCGATAAGGCTTCGCCTCTTTCAGAGGACATTGACAGGTCCAGCGGCTAAATGGTATATTGAATTACCTAGAGCCTCGTTCGACAATTTTAGTTCCCTAGCCATGACTTTCCTAACCCATTTTCAATTACCGATAAGGTATGAAATAGGAACAAAAATATTAACCAACTTCAAGCAGACAACTGCCACCCATATATCTGATCATATACATGAGTGGCGTCGTCGTCGTAGGATGGTGAAAACATACGTTCCCGATCAGCTGTTAGCTGAATGGTTTATAAAGTCGTTACTTCCTGCTATAACGGAAGATGTGGCCAAGGTGGGAGTCGTAACAGAGGAGCAAGTTATCGCTCGTGCACAGTATTTGGACTTAGTTTATACTCAGTCCGGCAAGCTCTATGACAAAATACCAAATGCTCCTAGACCGGAATTTTCAATTCCTCCTCCTCCTAAATCCAATAGTGACTCTCATGCCGGTGATGGCGTGATTGGCACGGCAAACGCGAAATCGATAAAGGCTTCGTCAAAGAAAGCCCGTAAGAATTCGGATCAAAATGCCAAAGAAGAGATTCTTGCTTCGGAAGTAAATGCCGTATCAGCAGATAAAGGCAAAGAAACCAATCAACTAGGAAGCAAGAAGAAGCAAAACAAAGGGAAGAAGAAGAAACAGGGCGAGTCATCTCCTGGAAAAACTTCTTCAAACCCTCCTGGGAAAGGGAAACAAAATTGTCCATGTCAAATATGTGATGATGAGGATCATTACAAAAAGAATTGCCCATTCAAAGCTGAGTTGAAGAGGTTCTTTAAAAGTTCCCAAACCTCAGCTGTGTTAACTGATCCATTTCCCAACCCAGGTCAAAATCTGGTTGATAGTGGAAATGCTTCCCCGTCACAAGTACTTATGTTGTCGGTTTCAAAACAGCAGAATGATGCCTTGATTTCGACAAGGAACAAAGATTATGGGAATCCGCAACTGTCAAACGACAAAGGTAAAGATCAACCAAGTAGTTCGACAACAACTTCAACCGAAGTCGTCCCACCCATAATTCCTGAATTAACAATCAAACCGCCAAAGGGTGTAGTACACAAGTCGACATTTAATCCTCGCGCCAGAGCGACGCAGCATTATAACATAGTGGAAGATTTGGCACAATCGCCATCCGCTATGTCGACTCTTGAGGTACTACAAAATTGTCCATCCCAAAGGCAGGCGTTGTTATCAGCAATTGGTGGGGTTGATCCTAAGGATTCCAATCTTGTGTCCTTTGATCACAAAGGATACGATCCTCAGTTACCAGCTCAATTAGCTTTCCTTATTCAAGTGAAAGCCCTCAACAAAACTGTTCACAAAACAATTATTGATGAGGGAGCATCAACATTTATTATGTCGATGAGTTGCTGGAAAACTTTAGGATCTCCAACCTTGTCACGATCTTCGACGACATTAAAAGCTTTCGACGGAAGGACTTATACCCCGCATGGTATCCTTAATAACTTGAAGGTTGAACTGGGAGGAAAAATAGTAGAAATTGATGTTGAGGTCATCGATGGAAATCTTGACTACAACATCCTACTGGGTAGACCATGGATTTATGCCATGGCAGTTGTTGTGTCGACTTATTTTAGGAAGATCGCATTCCCGTTTGAAGGAGGGATTACGGTCGTCGACCAACAGAATTTCCTCCCTAACGGTTCACAAGTTACGGGAAGCATTCCCATGATCCATGAGAGCAACCATTCGCTTCAAGACATCGGAGTAGGATTATTGAAAGACCCCACATTGATGGGAACTTTCGCGCTACCACCTCCTATTTACATAGGAAATATACCGTTTGTAGCAACCTGCAACATGATATCTTCCACGAAGGTCGCAAAAGACAATGTCAACATGGATCACGCAATTGTTTTGCCCCCAAGCCCTTTAGAAATATTGTAGCAATCAATGTTTCAAGCATGGGAGGCGAACCCAAATCAACGCTCGTCAAGCGTTTGGGTAGATAGGTCTAGAGAATATGGAACCCCATTAGATCCTTGGTCAAAAGTACATGGGACTGACGAAGGAATCTTACAATCAATGTTGATTGAGGGGGCACCATGGAATGATCACCACCATCGTTCCCTTCTTCCGTAATATGAAGAAGATACTCAAAGTGACCTTTATCACCCTTTAGTTTTTGAATTCCTAACAAATACTATAAATACAGTGGATTCCGAGCAAAACTTATCTAATATTGAAGAGACTATAGCCATAAATATCTCGACTAAAACAAATGTTGTAGAGAATATTTATGTCGGCAAAGGTTGTTCCCCTTCAGAACTAGAAATATATAATGCTCTTTTTCGCGAATTTAGAGATGTCTTTGCTTGGTCATATGATGAAATGCCAGGCATTGACTCGAATATCGTTGAACATGAAATTAAAATGTATCCTGATGTCAAACCAGTAAGACAACGGCTTCGGCAGGTGCACCCCAAGAAAGCCGCTGCCATTAAGGCGGAAGTCAAAAAACTTCTCCATGCTGGATTCATCTACCCGGTTCCTCTAACCGATTGGGTATCGAATATTGTCCCTGTTATGAAAAAACAGGGGACGATTAGAGTGTGCGTCGATTATAGGGATGTAAACCAAGCTTGTCCAAAGGACAACTACCCTACACCCTTCATCGACCAGATAATTGATGAATGCGCCGGATGTGAAATCTTTTCATTTATGGATGGATTTTCCGGGTATAATCAAATAAATATCCGCCCACAGGACCAGTCAAAGACTGCATTTATTTGTCCGTGGGGCACATTCGCTTATCGAAAATTACCCTTTGGTTTAAAGAACGCATGGGCGACGTTTCAGAGGGCAATGAATTATGCCTTCCATGACATCAAGAACATTGTTCAACCTTATCTCGACGACCTTCCGGTTCATTCGCGAAAGCGGACTGATCATCCACAGCATTTAAGAGCGATATTTCTACGTTGCCGACACTACAAGATAAGACTCAATCCACACAAATGTGTGTTTTGCGTCAGTTCTGGTCGTTTACTCGGCTTTGTAGTCTCTAAGGATGGGATTCGTCTCGACCCCTGCAAGGTTCAGGCAATCATTAATTTGCCTCCACCTTCAAATTTGCTTCAGATTCAGAAACTCCAAGGGAAAGCGAACTTTCTGAGGAGGTTCATTCCAAATTACGCAGAACTTGCTAAAGGTTATACTCGTCTTTTGAAAAAGGATGTACCTTTCATCTGGGACCAGGTGGCGCAAGCTTCCTTTGATGCTCTGAAAGATTGTCTAGTAAAAGCATCATTAATGTACGCCCCAGACTATCAAAGAGATTTTAACCTGTATCTGGCTGCAGTAGAAACGACCATTGCGATGGTTTTAGTTCAAGAAGTCGATGGAATTGAACATCCTATCTATTATTTAAGTAAAAACTTAAATGATACAGAAAGTAAATATTCTTATGTTGAAAAACTAGCGCTTGCAGCTGTTCAAGCGATTCAAAGGTTTCGACATTATGTCCTCTTTCGGAAAACTACTATTTTGTCAGATTGCAACCCCATGACTTATATACTGTCGCGACAGTTGCTGGGAGGCAAATATTCAAAATGGTTAGCAATCCTTCAAGAGTTTGATCTCGAATTTGTAAAATCCAAATCAAAGAAAGCTCTAGTTTTCGCAGAATTATTATCTCCCATCGTCGTCCAACGATGAAACATCAGAAGAGTCAATCGTGGACGAAAGTTTGTTTCTGATATCTACAAGCGATGAGTGGTATGGAGATATCATAGTTTATCTCCAAACCCAAAAATTCAGGCCTAACACCTCTCACTCCGAACAAAAACGTATACGATACCAAGAAAAAGACTACATGATCGTCGGTGATACACTTTACCGTCGTGGTATCGATATAGTTCTGAGGAGGTGCCTTACCCATGAAGAGGCCGAAAAAGCCCTGAATGAGTGTCATTCAGGCGCGTGTGGGGGGCATCAATCTGGATATGCAACAGCACAAAAAATCTTACGAGCAGGATACTTCTGGCCAACCATGTTCAAAGATTGCATAACCGCAGTCAGAAGTTGCCATGCTTGTCAAATTTTTGATAGCAAAACCAGAAGACCACCCGCACCTTTACAGCCGATAGTTGCTGTTAGGCCTTTCGCCAAATGGGGCATCGATTTCATGCAATGTAACCCCACCTCGACCGGGGGGCATGGGTATATTATAGTCGCTATTGACTATTTTACCAAATGGGTCGAGGCGATGCCTACATTGGATAACACTGGTGAAACAGCTGCCCTTTTCTTTTTCAATCATGTAGTCGCCAGGTTCGGCGTACCACAGGCTATAGTTACAGATCATGGATCGCATTTCTGCAATCACATGATGGTCGAATTAGCTGCCAAGCTAGGGCTATCTCACGACAGCTCTACCCCGTATTATCCGCAAGCCAATGGACAAGTTGAAGCAATCAACAAGGTCCTGAAGCGTATGTTGCAAAGGATGATCGGGGTTCATAAAATAAAGTGGCACATAATCCTGTACTCAGCCTTGTGGGCTTACCGAACGTCGGTAAAGAACGCAACCCGGTTCACACCTTTTCAACTGGTGTATGGCCTGGAAGCAGTCTTGCCAATCCAGTGCGAAATTTCGTCGCTTAAACTCGCAATTGATCTCCTCCCCGGAACTTCAGAAGAAGAGGCTCGTTTCTTGGAATTAATCCAATTGGATGAAACCCGTCGTGATGCCGCTTTGGCTAACGAAGCCCATAAGAAATGAGTCAAGGCTCAGTTCGACAAAAGTGTCAAACCCCGTGTCTTCTCAGAAGGTGATTTGGTCTTGCTCTATGACCAAGAATCCGATAAATTGGGAGCAGGTAAATTCAAATCCTTATGGATGGGCCCCTATATTGTTAAAAGGGTGCTAGCAAAAGGAGCCTACGAGTTAATGGATTATGACGGAATTCCACTGGCGCAGCCCCATAACGGGCTCTACCTCAAGCGTTACTATGCTTAAATAGTAACCTGCATGCTTTTGTTGTATTTTGTTTTCGCTAAAGTATTTGTTCTAGTCGAGTGATCCACCTTTTTCATTTGTTGCAGATGTCGAACCTTTTGGAGACATGTGTTGGATATGCTGACGGAGCGATTCGTAGTTTGCGGAACCTATCCTCCACAGCCTGGGCCATTTTTTATCCAAGCGGCGAGTTAGTAAGTTTCAGAGGAGTGTGTATTGGGCAATCAACGAATAACATGGCTGAGTATAGCACGTTGATAGAACTACTCTATGATGCCATCACACGTGGCATATGCCGACTAATTGTCGGGCTAGACTCACAGCTCGTAATACTACAACTCAATGGTATATATTCCGTTCGCAATCCAGCTATTTATCGCATGTTCCTAAGGGTTAAGATTTTGGAAAGACAATTTGATTCAATTCAATACTAGCATATTTCCAGAAACTTAAACACATTAACCGACTCATTAGCAAATTATGTGTTAGATAGACATTTGTGACATTTGTGAAAAGAGACACATCATCAATGATTGTACATATGGATCATATAACTCAACCAGAATAAAACTCGAAAATCAAAATATATATAAGCTGTTTATAGTTCGTACATAATGTTCTGTAACCAAGACAAAATTGGTCATATGACCTAGAACTCAAAAAATGCTAGGGGGCACCCTAGCCTAGTGGTGCTCATGATAGCACGTCACGGCCTGTGCAATCATGTGCAAGAGACGAGTCCATCGTCTAGGCACGCCAGTAGTATGCCGCTGTAGCTGTAAAGGTAACTCATCAATCCTCACATCGGGAATGCCAAGAGTAAGGCTCTCAACCTGCTCCTGCACAGCTGTAAGGGTCTCAGTATCGTCAAGGTCACGAAGGATAACTCTCCCAGTAGGCTCCACTGCTGGGGCAGCAACTGGCGGTCTCGGACGAACTGCTGGACGAACAGGACCAACATCTGCATGCACCCAAGAGTATGATTAAAAGTCTTGAATAAAGCACAGAAACATTATGAATAAAAACAGTAAACAGTGATATAGTCAAAGAGTTTACCAATAGCGCTCCACTGTTCGCCATCCGGTAGCACCAAATCCGGATCACCTCGGAAATCCATACCCACATATGGATACTCGGAAAAGACCATCTCCTGGCGCTCGAACCACCTGAAGAAGGCATCAGTAAAAGTAATCTGAGGTTGACCAGCATGCCTAGACATATGATCAACCCACCTCTGCATGCGTGGCTCGATCGGAGAAGGCAAGTCGAGTATAATGTACTGAGGCTGCATCAGTGGGATTTTCTCCAAGGCGAAGGCAGTCAGAATAGAACCAAATCCAAAGTTCTTCAGCTTCCCGTCCTTTACCTTGGTCAACTGACTTTTCATCTGAACAAGTACTGCATCACACCAGTTGAATACTTTCAGTTGGAGACACTCCAAGGCGTGCTGCACATAAGATCTGTTGGCAACATGTAGAGCTGTGCTACCGGCCATCCTACCAATGGTATACAAAATGGACCTGAGGGACCTGTCAGTAATCTCACGGATAACAACCTTGCCGTCTCTACTCGGCTGGGAACCTTCCCTGCAATACTGGCGGACATAATCTCTCACGGAGTCAGTCCCCCAGGCTGAACCTGACAAAGAAATGGGGGCACCTCGCCTTGACAATCCAGTCAAGAAGTAAATGTCCTCTATGGTCAAGGGGATGGACTTTCCCCTAATCTAGAATACTTGGTTAATGGGATCCCAAGCATCAAGCATATACTGCAGCAAAGTGATCTGTGCTCTCATGCTAGAGATACGGAAAAACTTCAGCGGGCCACAGTTCCGCAGCGCGTTCACCGTGACAGGGTCATGAAGGGCAATCATGTCCTCCTCTTCATGTTCTCGTTCTCGCCATGTAAGGGACATTTTGTTCAAAGATCCCTGCAAAACAAACAAGAGAAGGAGTAAGTTCCTGAGTTTGATGAAAAACTGGCGAAAATTCATCAAAAAAGGTGCTGGAAACTCAGTTTTTGAGCCCAACGCAGGCAGGCAGTGTCCTACCTGCGTTGAAGGTCAGGCTGCCTTAAGGCAGCTTGACATTCAACGCAGGTTTCGAATGGGAAACCTGGGCTGAAGTTAGGGCGCCCTGGCAAAACCCCTGAGGCTCAGAAAGACTGAAAAATAGGCACAAAACTGAAAAAGGGAACCATGAAAAGAAAGAGCTAGGGTTTAGCTCCTACCTGGTCCAGACGGCGCCGAAAATCATCCGCAGAATCTCCCGGAATCAGCTGGTGAAAATCAAGGGGGAAGAGGCACCTCCAGAGCTCCAACAAACCAAATGTAAATGAAATGGTAAAATGAGAGGTAAAAACACTTTTTAATAGCTTTTTACGTAGTTCAAAGCAAAATATTAGGGTTTTCATCTCATGATTATGTATTTCTAACAAAGTTTGATGCAGCAATTGAGGATACAGTACTATCCTTGAAAAGAGAAAAGCTATTTATGGTAAAAATCAAAATTTGACTATGTAATCGAGCAGTTTTAGCATAAAGTTCATGCTCGTTAAAAAAAATAAACGCAAGATCCGAGCAGTTTTAACGCGGTCTTCATGATCGTTAAAAAATAAATATAAGCAGTGAGCAATGTTTCCTCCAGAGTTTAAGCTCATTTTTAAATACAAAATGAACCTATCCCGGTAAATAACCGCTGTGATCGTAAATTTATCAGCCATAAAAACCTTGGTCGTGTTTGCACCTGCCACCTCCATTTTCATTTGGCCGATCGTTCACCTCCATATGATTGTTTACCCATTTTGAGGAACAGCTGCGAAGAGTGATTTCACCTAGCCATCCTTGTGACACTGCCGTGATTGGAAAATTCCAACCTATACCTGGAATCAGTTGCTATCCCTGTTTATCACACGTTCCTCAAAAGACGAGTCTTCTTTAAGCTTTTTTCATCTGACTCGTAAAATATGAAAAGATTGCCGAGTTTTGGCCTTCCAGCTCGTTAAAAGGACCAGAAGAGCTATCTCTCCTCTAGATTTTAATCTTTTTGGACCTGAGGGATTATTGCACAAAAAGGTCGAGCGCTTGTTTTATTCGGCTCGTTAAAGTTATCGAAAACTCATCCCTTTTGTATTGTTTTATACTTTTTCGGACTTAAGGGATTAGATGACGAAAAAGGAATTTTGGAGTTAACTTTATGTACCCTTTCAGACTCTCTAAAAATGAAAAGGACCGAGTTTTCCTTGTCGTTAGACTCGTTAAAATGATTAAATAGCGACAAACTTGTCTTTAGACGAGAACGAGTTTCCCTATCGTTAGGCTCGTTAAACCATAGCGATGGGCTTGCCCGAAGGGCAGGTTATAGAACAAGCATATGTTATCCTCCTCAAGCTTGACAAAAATAAAGAGGTACTGGTCAGAAATGACTGGGGAAAAATTGGGAGAACCTCAAAGCTTTAATGGTAGCATGTCGCTCTTGAACATGACACTTTTCCTTCGTACCACATCGGGTTGGGTTGTTTCATTCACCGGTCTCATCACCATGGTCTCGCCAAACCATCCACATTTGGGGTAATGCTACTGATCCATCGCATCAGTGTCATTATATGTTCAAGAGATGTTGTTCAGAAAGAGTCAACCGTGTCCCATCCACTACCATACATTATCCTTCATCCGTTCATGACTGCCACTCTGAATCATATTTCACAGATCGTTTTCACCTTCATCATAATCATTAGCTCCGTTCCGTGTCACTGATGTGGGATTCATTAAGGCCCTCCTTTGACGGATCGCTCCTTGTCGACATCAGCTCATTATCCAAGGAGTTGATCTAGGAACACCCCCCTCAGTACTTTGAAGCTTTCATGCCTCAATGGCAAGTTTCTCACTTCCGGCGACAGGTATACATCAATGACCTTTGACCAGAAGATTTTGCGTGGTGTTCGACGCCAAGTCCTTTATTCACACCACGTGAATTGTACTACATTACCTTGAGGGTCATTATCATTATCGGTGATTCCTCTCGCGCTTGTTATCAGTTTACATCACTGACCGGTAATCAAGCGATGTCTTTCCATGTTCGACTTCAGCGCAATTCTCACATGGATCGACTTGTACTTAGAGTGAAGATCGGACGAGTTTGAAGACCCCAGATCTAGTTTCATCCATCCGGGCTGCGATATATATTCAGGAAATAAAGACATTGACATGTGCAACAGATGATCATCCTACTAAAAGGATGATAATTTTCACCAAAATTATCAGTCTACCATCAGACGATTGTCTGTTCTATGTACAGAAAAATGTATTTATAAAGCTGAGCATGGGAATGCCTGCCTCAACTAGATCATGAAAGCAGTATGAAAAATAATGTATTGTATTGTATCTTATTACAGGTCACCTCTCAGCGATTGAATGAACTTCGGATCCTCCTGATAAAGCATTTCACCCGATAAACGACCTCATACTTTAGGGGGCAACTGTTATAGACATTTTTGTGCCTTACAACATGAAGCATGAAATGTCGATAATCTAAGGGATCCAAAGTCCCTAAACATGTTGTTCCTACCCCTAGAGGAACAAGGCCAACAAACCACAGCACTGAATAAAAGTTCTCCACCTGAAAACACTAAAAAACAAGGCAATTCTGGATCATGTCAACTGCTCCACTGAGCATCTGCGCTGAATGTCAACTGCTCCACTATCTACCTGCGTTGAATGTCAACTACAAAGAAGGCTACATGCGCTGGGCGAGTTTGGACATGTGGCACAGTCATTCCTCAAGGTGTCAATGCCCAGGAAGCTTCCAAAATGACACTTGGATCAAGGAATTCGACTGGTGATGAGTAAGAGGTTCTAGATCTCCAAGTGAAAGCAAGAACCTCCAAGTGGACTCAAGAACTGAAGAAGAGCTGAAGTGAGAGAGGACACTAGTCAGCTTCATCCAACCTCAAGCTGACTCATCCTTTCTCCAAAACTCCTATATATAGATCTCTCTCATGAGGTCTAGAGAGGCTGGAATCTTGTGAATGTAAAGAATTGCTGTTGGTTTGAGTTTAGAACTATTGGGTGATTTGCTTTGAAGGAGGTGAAGAGGAGATTTCTTTCTGCTGGGAAGGTGATGCTGGATTGGGCCTCTTATGGTTGTATCACTTCCTGAACCTTACTTCTTCCATTAATAAAGCATTTGAGGTTCTTCTATATGCATGTGTCTCAATGGTGTGTTGTTATACTTGTGTATTTGATTTATTCTAATCCTTGAATCAATTATGAATGTATGCTTCTTGTAGTTTCCCTCTCTTGCCATTTTGCAGGATCTTGGTGTAGATGGGCCAGTGAAAGAGCAAGGAGCTGGGAGCAAGCAGCAAGGAGAGAAGATTGGATCAATCATTAGTGAAAGACATCGGTTAGTGGATCTCTTTCTCCCCTCTTTTACATCTCATAAAGAAGTAATCTCAGATAGCTTTGCTTTGATTGTTGCTAAGGAACTATCACCCTTAGAGTGGGATAGGGTCATTCCGTATTGGATACTTTTCCCAACAACAGCCAGGTATCCCCTTCAAGTTTAACTCCTCTTGGCTTTTGGATGCATCTTACATTAGTCTTTTTCATAAAACCTAGAGCAAAGCTGTGGTAAGTGAGAATGAGAACCGAAGTCAGCTGTTTATGGAAAATTTATTAAGGATGAAGGCTGCTTCAAAAAGTTGGGCACATGAAAAGAAGCTAAAGGAGGAAGAAATAATGTAAGTGGTGAACGCAGAACTTGCCCTTCTTGAGGATCCAGACAGTCAGGGCTATGGCACAGGTGCATTGCGCTCGAGGATACATGAATTGGAAATGGAAAGAAGGAGAATCTTGCAGCTGAGGGAGCAATGTTGGCGGCTTAAAAGCAGAGCGATCTGGTTACAGGCAGGGGATGAAAATTCCAAGTTTTTTCAGAATTATGCCAAAGGGAGAAAAAATACAAATACAATATGGGAAATGAAGAAAGAAAATGGTGACACAGCGCTCTCGTTTGAAGATTTGGCCACTGAAGGGGTAAACTATTTTAAACACCTCTTTAAAGCCCCAGGTGAAGCCACAATCGCAGAAGTTATAAGGGTGGCCCAGGTTTTTCCTCGGTTCATAGAGGAGGAAGATAATGAATTTCTCATGGCACCTATTACAAAAGAGGAAGTTGAAAGCGTCCTCAAATCGATGCAAAAAGAAAAAAGTCCCGGGCCGGACGGCTGGAATGTTGAATTCTTCCAGCATTTCTTTGAATTCATTGGCGATGAGTTAGTGGAGGTGGTAGAAGAATCCAGACTCTCAGGTTCTATCTAAGAACCCTTTAATGCTACATTTCTAACTCTCATTCGCAAATCTGATATCCCAGGTTCTTTTGCCGACTTCAGGCCCATCTCGTTGTGCACCTGTGTTTATAAATTTATTTCTAAAATCATTGCTGTCAGGATAAAACCCTTCCTTTCTAAAAATGTTTCCCTGGAGCAGTTTGGTTTTTTAGATGGCAGGCAAATTCATGAAGCTGTGGGAGTTGCTCAAGAAACGCTCCACAGTCTCAAAGTTGGAAAGAAAAAAGGAGTCGTTGTAAAAATAGACTTATCGAAGGCTTATGATAGAATCAGCTGGATGTTCCTGAGACTCTTGCTAACTCATCTGGGCTTTAGTTTTGAACTTGTAAGATGGATTATGAGTTGTGTCTCGTCTTCTTCCATAGCTGTTCTAATCAATGGAGCAGCTTCCAGTTTCTTCAGTCCTGAACGTGGCCTGCGCCAAGGCTGCCCACTATCTCCCCTCTTGTTTTTGTTGGCAGCAGATGGTATCAGTCGTTTGATACATGAAGCAAAAATTCAAGGTTTATTGAAAGGAATTGAAGTTGCTCCAAATTTTTGGGTCACTCACCTTCTATTTGTGGACGATATTATACTCTTCAATAATGGCAGCCTTGATGATTGCAGGATGCTTAAGAGGATTTTGGACCTCTTTCTAAAAGTGACTGGCCTATGTATAAATGAGATAAAATCAACTATTACCTGTTCAGGTCTGGCTAGAGAGGAGGTGCGTCGGGTGTCCTTGGTTCTGAACTTCGAAGTTAAAACGCTTGAGGAATCTTTCAAATATCTGGGGTTCTATCTGAAGCCAGATAATTATAGGATAAAAGACTGGCAGTGGATCCTTGTAAAATTGGAATCGAAACTGAAGCATTGGAGCCACAAGTGGCTCTCCCGGGCAGGTAGGCTTGTTTTAATAAAATCTGTTTTAATGGCTATTCCAGTCTATTGGGTGAGCTTGACTTGGGTGCCCAAAGGTATTATAAACTCAATTGAGAAACTTTGCAGCAGCTTTCTGTGGGCAGGGTCTAAGTCTGAGAGAGTTACCCCGTGGATCGCATGGGACAAAATTACCCGCCCTAAAGAGTGGGGGGGCTGGGGTATAAAAAACCTTGCCAGCTTCTCCCAATCCCTTGCAGCAAAGTTGGCTTGGAGGATCATTACAGCGGAGAATCTATGGACTACAGTGACTAAAAGGAAATATATAGATCCATTATCAACGCTAGATTGGATCCGACTGCCACAAAATTCGTCCAAAAATTCCTCGGTGGTCTGGAAAGCAGTGATCGCTTCTGTTAACATCGTTGAGAAGGGGTTGGCTTGGTATGTAGGAGATGGAACTCAGATCCGCTTGGGGTGCGATTCTTAGATTGGCTGTTTTGAGGGTTTTCATCTATCACAAGATTTGGTGGCATTTTTAAAAGACAGAGGATTATTCACTTTAAACCAAATTGCTGATCCCAGGGCCTCTTCCATTTGCAATCAAGGGTGGGTTAAAGGACAAGACTTAGCTTTGATTGAAGACAGGTTGGAGGAATGGGACAGGTACATAAGGAATCTCGTCAACTCTTCGGTGCGGCTTTCAGACTCTCTGAATGAGTTAAAATGGGTTTATGCTCAGAATGGCTTTTATTCTCCAAAGGAAAGTTACAAATGGATGATGTCTCAAAAGGGGTGGGAAATTCCGGGCTGGTGGGCTAAACCCTTATGGAAGTTAAAAGGACCTGCCAAAACGAAACTTTTCTTCTGGTGTGTCCTTTTCCAGAAAGTTCCTACGTGGGATTTCCTTCAAAGGAGAGGCAGAATTGGTCCTGGTAGATGTCCTCTATGTAAAGACAGCACCGAAACTGCCCAGCATTTATTTCTCTTTTGCCCTTTCAATTCTAGTCTTTGGGCAGCAACGCTATGCTTAATAAACGTTCCTCATAGATGGGAAGGGCAGGGACTCTTAGAGGCCTGGCAGAGCTGGTGGAATTCTTCATTAAACGAAAGGGAACGATCCATTCCTTTAATCATTACATGGGGGACATGGCTGGCCAGGAACCAAGCCATTTTCAAGGACTCTGCTTTCCCTATTGGAAGGCTTGTAGCTGAGGGAGCGGCCATCTATGAAAGCATCCCTATTCCTCAAGCTCCTAAATCCTCCAGGGCTGTTTGTTAAGAATTAATAAGACAATCTATGTCGTGGGCTTATTTTGATGGGGCGTCGGATAACAATGGTCGGTGTGGGGCTGGCTTGATCATACATTTTTCAGAAGTAAATATTCTTAAAGCCTCAGTAGGTCTGGGACAGGGTTCAAATAATTTTGCCGAATTGAAATCCCTTCATCTCCTTCTCAGCTGGCTTATCCTCCGAGATGTGCGAGAAGTTCAGCTTTTTGGGGATTCCATGAATGTGGTTCAATGGTTCAACGGGACTCATCACTGTCATAATCTTACTCTACTTCCTCTGTTTAAAGAAGTTTCTCGGCTCAGGAATTGTTTTATGGAGATTTCTCTAAGTCATATATTCCGGGAAAGGAATTCTGAAGCAGATAATCTTTCTAAAGAAGGAGTAGCTCGTGAGATGGGGTTGTGGACTGTCTCGGAGGTTGATAACGGGTCTGTTCAGCCTGTTGAACAACCCATCTTTGCTTAATCTTCCTTCACGCTTCCTCTGTTCCTGTATATATTTGTGTGTGTTTTCGTTTCTTTTTTCCATGTCTCCACTCTCTCATATTTCTCCTCTGCCGTCTTTCTTGGGCTGTTTTCCCAATCTGTGGATGCCCGGGCAGAGTTTCTAGTTTTTTCATAGCGGCTTCCTTTTCCTCCAAGATCTGTGGAAGGTTTTTTTGGTATGGATCTGCGCAGTCCTTCGTTTCATTGCTGTTGACGGTTTGGTGCTATCCCCTTGCGGTGGCTCTTTACTGTTTAGCTGCGTGGACGATAGGACGTTGCTCAAATGCTTTGAGTGACTATGGGAGGTTCTCCACTCCTATGATGGGGTCTCTGTCAGAGAGCGTTTTTGATTGTTGAGTCGCGCCTATTTTGATGGCGGTTTCAGGCTTGGTGTCATCCTTACATACTGTATGTAACCCCTTTTATTAATAAAAGGTTGGAATTTTTTCTGTGGAAAAAAAAAAGGTGTTTGAGGTCTCCCTTGTTTTATGTTGGCTCTCTTCCTTTTTCTAAAGTATAGGGGAGTCTTCCTATGCCTCTTTCCTATTCATTTTATAGGTGTACTTAGAGTAGTCAAAATAGCATCTAACATGTTCTCTCTGGGCTCAAGAGACACTCTTGGGGATTCCTCTGCTTCCTTGCTATGTATTTCTAGACTTGATCTGTCCTTTTGTGCTTCTTCCATACAATCCTTTTCATCCTATGTTTCAATTATTTATCTCTCCTCTTCTTCCTCTGGTTCTTCTTTTTCTTCTCCATGCTCCATTTCTTCCGTACTATCCTTTTCATCCTATGTCTCACTTATTTCTCTCTCCTCTTCTTCCTTTGGTTCTTCTTCTTCTCCATGCTCCAATTCTTCATGCTCTTCTTCCTCTTCTTCACGCTCTTCTTCCTCTTCTTTAGGCTATTCTTCCCTTCTTCAGGATATTCTTTATCTTCTTATTTTGGTTTTTCTTCCTCTTCCTCACCACTAGAAGTAAGGTATCTTTCATACTCAATGGCTTGGATTACATCTTCTTTGTTCATGTCTACAAATGTTGACCACATATAAGGATTCTTAATTGGATTAGGACATCTTCTAGTATGGGCTTGATTAGTACATCATGTGCCAATTGTTGATGCTTCCCTTCTTGTACTTTGATGCTCATGTCTATCACATATTTTAATAAAAAGTAGGTCACACTAAGTATTCTCTGAGGACGTAACTCTTCTCCAAATATCAACTCATGGAGGAGTCTAAACTGGTAACCATAGACTATACTAAGCCTTCCCTCACAAGAAATATACTCGAGAATGTAATAGCTTACCCAAGGATATGGAATGCTCTCCCTTCTAATCCCATTGTTTTCCTATATTGGTTCCTCACCTTCCAAGCAAAATTTCTTCTTTGCAATAGTGTTGCTAACTTTATCATCTTTTCTCCATTGTAACCCTAGAGGAAGTGTAGTGATCTTGCTAATGCTTTCAAGGGTAATTATTACTGACAATCCCATCACCATAGTAGTGGCCCTAGATCTATCTTGAGGTACGAGTGACATTACAAATTACGTAACTATATCATCATCATATCCTCTAAGTAGCTTGAAGAATCCCAACAGTTGATTCCTTCTAAAGATTTCTACCACACGAGGAAGTTGATGTATTCTATTTGCTTTGGTGGGTTCCCTTCTGTTGAAACCCCCCGTCATATTTTATCTCTGTTAATCTTATTGTATGATGTTTGGTGGCTAAAGCTTAATAAATTTCCTAGGTGATGAGGGTTTAGAGTTTAGGAGGGTGATGACTACAATTCTCCCTTTACTCTACACAATCCTCCACACAACTTTGCCTATCTCTATGCACACTGTAATTACTAAAAGAAATGACAATTTGTTTTCTTTTTCTCTTTACAAATGAAATCAAAGAGGATATGCCACCTACCTTTCACTGCAATGCCTTTTTTGAGAAGAATTCTTGAATTGTTGGTCCCTAAGCACTCCCTCACAACAATTTTGAGAATTATCACTGTTTCCTGTATTTTTTGTGTAGGTGTTGGCTCCTCTGGGTGGTCCCGACTCTCAAAATATGTAAATGAACAATGTCTTGCATGAAAGTTAGGGAATATTTATATTTATGGTAGATTTCAATGAGCGATGTGCATGTCAGATGAGTACGTATTTCTCCTTTTGGACCGTTGGAACACTATTAGTTATCACATAACCATTCCTTGTAATCATCACCCACTCATGTACAATGTAACTCAACCACCTTTCTGATTCATTCCCTTTGATGTCATCTTGCCACGTGTTCAGTTGAATTTCACTTTAACTTTTTGTTATCGGGCTGAGGGTGGCCAAGTTAACTGGCCACCTTCAGATTATAAAACCATTTTTTTCATATTCCTACATCTTTAATCAAATTTTTACTTATGAGAGAGTGTGGATGAGGTGAGATACCTATGGCTTCCTTTTCTTTGTTGATGCATGATGGAGGGTGGCTCTGTTGTTCTCCTTATGGTTCAGGTACATCTTCTCTTCTGCTCTCTTTTTACTGATTTCATTTTGTTGATAGGTTGTCTTCTTGTTGTGATGTGCAGGTGTTGGCTTCTTCTGTTGTTGTTGAGCTTTCGAGAGGTGCCATATTTCTTGCAATTTTTCTTGTCCTCTTTCGATGCATGGGTGCTGAAGGTTGAGCTTGGATCCTGTTGCTGCTTCAAAATAGGTTGCTACAGGGTTTCCTGTAGTACTACAGGAAATCCTGTAGCTGCCTTTTTTTTGAATTTTTGTGGTATTTTTCTTACGTGGAGGGTGACAAGATATTGAAGGGAGTGGAAGCTATGTAAATGGAGTGGTAAGTGAGGTAGGCTTCTCGTGGTGTGCCCTTGTGATTTTTAATTTTTTTTTGTCTTTTTCTTTTTGTTTTTAATTTTTTTCTAAGTGGATTTTTTGATGGACACAGACGATGATATGGTCATGAAATTGTGTTGGTTGAGATGTGGTTAAGTCAATGGCCTTATTTTTCAACCCAAAATAGGCCTACATCATGAATTTTCAATCATACTTCCTATCCTAGATAGATTTTCAGGACCTCCTGTAGTAGTACAGGAAACTCTTGCAGTAACTACATGAAATCCTGTAGAACTCACAAATTTGCTAGAAAAATGGATCTTTTTATGGATGGAGATGAGTATGTGGTGGGCTCTAGTATTGTAGCAATGATGCTGCAACTCATAGGACTCCTTCCTTTACTTTTATCAACCCGGTAGTTCGTAACAAACTTGGAAGCGACGGTGCTATATGCACAAGTACTAGCTCTTGCTGCTGGCTGTCACTTGATCAGCTGGCACAAGTCTGCTTGGAGCTTAAGCCAAATTCTGTGAGTTCTTGGAAGAAGATTTTAATTGCAATGGATGAAAGCTAACTCAATGGAGGCTAGTCTACTTGCAGAAAGAAGCTGAAAGCTGAAAAGAAATGCAAACCCTAGCAAACCCTAGTTTTTACCAACTAGCCCTACTGGTGCAAGAAAAGAGATGAAAGCAGTGGAAATGGATGCCATTGAATTTTAGAAAGGTAAAATGCATGTGACTAAGCTACTTCTGCAGTAAAATTTGGAGAAAACATATTTTTTCATTTTTGAGTAATTTTGCAGAAGTATTATGCATGTGCTTTAACTATTTTTGAATGTGTAGAGGTTTATTAGCGAAAGGAAATGGAGTGGAAACTTGTAGGAGGTTTGGAAGGTGAGAAGAGGGCCTAAGGGATCCCTAACACCCTTCCAGAGAGTTTTGCAATGATCGGATGTCGAAAAACAGCTCACGTGAAATTCTACAGGAAATCTGCAAGGGTTCTACAGGATGTTCTACAAGAAGATCCGAAAGAGAATTTTGGAGGGTTGATGGTGGAAAAATGGTGGGAAAGTGGAAATGAAGGTTGGATAAGGGTGTTAAGGGGTCTAGGACCTGGTGAATGAGGTTAAGGAGTGATTAAGGTGATTGGATTTGTTCAAGGGCAATGATACACAAGAATGTAGAAATTAGGGCAAAGTGGGGAAACGTGCAAATGAAGGGAAGGAATCTTGGATTAGGGGTTGGAGCAGGTTGTATGATGGAGGAAGGGTGCGCAAGAAGGTATCATAGGTGTTCTACACACTATTTTCCAAAACTAATCAACAAATACTAGGAAAACCAAAGATTTAGCTATTTTGACCTAATTTGACCTAAAAACCAGAAACATGATGAACAAAAGTTTATTGGTAGAAAATCATGCAAGATAACTATGGAAGCTAAGTAAGAACAGATTCTAAAAATGCAAGTATAGCTGGTATCAACTTCCGTAAAAAATATAGCACTAGCAATTGCATGAAGAGGCAAAAACAGTGTTTTTGTGGCAGCAAGTATGCCTTGGTCTCAGCTCATGGTCCCAAGGAGGGAGAGATGAGATCAAGGATTGCTTGATGGCCATTTTGCAGATCTTTTCTATTACCAAACTATCAAATCAACCTGAAAACACATATTTCATTAAAATCGGAAAAATTATATTACAAAGACATCAATAGAATTAAGTCTTTTGTTATTTTGAAATTCTAGATCCACTATTTAGTTATAAATTTAATGAAATATGTGTTTGAAGCATGAAAAAATATCTCAATCATCAAAACAACCTAAGTAACAAAGCAAGATTTTAACCTAAATAACAAAAATTATTCTATGAATGCAGCAAAGACACATAAAAGTACACAAAGGAGGTATTGGCACTTGATTTGGGCCCAACCCCAAGAGCTAAAGCCTCCTAAGAAAGATCAGATCTGGTACAAAGTTGGATTCATCTTTATTGATAAAAATATAATAGTTACATTCCAAAAACTGTCTACAAGAAAAAGCACGAAAATGTGATGATACATAGTTGCACTAATGTGTGAAAATAGACTAACAAAATGACTAACCTACTAACTAAAATCTAACTACAATTTGACTACAATCTGACTAACTCCTGACTAACCAAACTGAGGCCCTAAGCCTTCTTATTTATACAAAATGAGGACCCCAATAGTCCTCCTAAACTTTAGGAACTCAGCTGCCAAAACATGCAGTTAACAGTAGTCCTTCTTGACTTGCTTGGTTGCCCCTTGTGCTCCATGTTTTTGATGGATAATTCGAGCTAAGGACTCATTAATGAAGGGGACACCTTCCTACAAATCCTCTCCCTTGTTCTTCCACGAATTTGGCTGCCAAGTGCTCATTAAACCTTTGATTTTGTCTCAAAATTGACCAAAAATATGCATAATGCACACATTAGACTTTTTGGCATAATGACTAACCGAATTCACTCCATTAGCATAAATATAATAAAAAACATTCAATAAACTAATGAGAATGGTGTATTAATTTGAATTAGGAGGCTAAATGGGCCCATATAATTACCCATTTCTGGGGCTCATCAGTATGGATGAATGAAACATGGGGTTCATGGAGGAGAGGAAATGAATGAATAAAAAAGGGGTTTTGCATGTCTTGATTCCCTTTGATATTTGTGTCCAATATTTTATGAAAGCCTGCAAAAACCAGAACTGTTATGAGTGGGTAGGTTTGAGGTCCCTGCCATTATTTTTGTGTTTTTTTTTCTTTTGAAGGAAAACCAGGATGCCTCAAAGGAGGTTTTCAGATAGGGGTCTTTTATTTTTCTCTGTTTCCTTTTTTTAACTCTTGGGATGCCTCAAGGATGTTTTCAACCCAAAAATGGGCCTCAAGTTCCTCATGGAGGTTTTCACCTAGGTCTCTTATTGTTTTTTTTTCTTCTTTTTTTTCAAAGATTCAATAGCATTCAAGAATTTGGTGAGGTGTAATCTGAGACTCCTTGAATCACCATTACTACCTTACTAATGCTACTAATGAACTCCTCCCTTGACATATGCTTTTTGTAGGCTTTCAATCTATACCAATTGACAAGGGGGATACCTTATTCATCAATGATCCTTATCTAAATAGCCCCATTGTCATGGTACTTTTCTATCTCATACATGCTGAACCATCTGGTCATCAACTTGCCTTTGAAATCCTTGAACCTAGAGTCATTCAAGAGGGCCCAATCACCTTCTTGAAATAGTTTGTCTCTGATATTTTTGTCATGCCACACCTTTCTTTATATGTGAGTCACCTTTGTGTGTAGGAGGGCCTGCATCTTAAATTCATCTAACCCATTGAGTTGGATCAGCCTCTCTTGCTGTGCCCTTGTAACATCTAGATCCAACTGTGTTGCCATCCTTAAAGTGTTGTACTCAAACTCAATTGGAGAGTAGATAATTTTTCCCATAGACCAAATCATAAGGGGTGAAGCTATTGGTTGTATTCCAAGTTCTATTGTAGGCCCAAGTGGCCTTCACTAGTCTGTTAGGCCAATCCTTCTTGCTGCTTCTTCTAATGCTCTGTTGGTAACTTCTACTTGTCCATTGGCATGAGGCTGGTAAGGGGTGGACTTCCTGTGATTGATCTTATGATGACTTAACATATTCTCAATCATGTGTGAGGTTAATTGAGTTCCCTGATCAATGAATATCTCTGTAGGGTATCCAAACTTGTAAAACAAATTCTTCCTCAAGAACTCAACCAATTTCTCTTATGTGGCTACTTTGACAACTTTGGTTTCAACCCACTTTGTTAAGTAGTTAGTGCACACAATGATGTACCTTTTTTGTCCCGATGGAGGATCAATGGGCCCAATGAAATCCATTCCCCACTTGTCAAATGGCTCAAACTTCACTTGAGGTTGAAAAGGCATTTCATCCATGGGAGTAGGTTTCCCCATTCTTTGGCACCGATCACATTGGTTGTATATATTCTTGCATCTTTGTGGAGAGTGGACCAATAATAACCAACTGATAGTACCTTGAAGGATTTCCTTTTGGATACAAAGTGACCTCCATAAGGTGCATCTTGACAGACCAGAAGGATGTAAAAAACTTCCTTGTCCCTGACACATCTTCATAAAATTTGATCTGGGCCCATCTTGAAGAGATTTCCCCAATCCAAGTGAATGGGGCACATTTCCTGATAATTCTGCTCTTTTCCTTAGAAGAGATATTTGGAGGTGTTAGGGTCCTAAAATTTATAGGATCAAATGATGATTGAAATATTTCTTTTAGTATTTCAAATTGTAAATAATATTGCATATTGCAAATGATTTCCAAAAAAAGGATATATAAATGAAAATAAAAAATGAAAGGAGGGTATATATAGAAAAAATATAAAATAGAAAAAGAAAAAGAAATGACAAAAGAATCCCACAAAAAATGAATAAATGTGAATGTGATGCTAGTTGAAGTGCCATTTATAGTCCAATCATTTTGTAGAGAATAAATCCATGAAATTGTGTGCAACTTGTTTAAAATTCCACAATATCTATTTTTTTTAAAGATATAGTTTAATCATGTTCAATCATATTTCAATTTATGTCAATTAGATTAGAGTGAATAACTTAGCCAAATAGTGTAATCTTGGCTGAGATAAGATATGTAGAATAGGTGAATAAATTAATCCAACAATGTAATCAAGATTAATGCAGTTGACAGATTAGATTTATTGTTTGGTTAAATTTTTTAGTCCTTTAAAATGGACAAATAAATTAGGGTTTTCATTTTTAAATGAACTGTAATTGACTTAGTTAGATTAGTTTAGGAAAAAATGAAATTTATCTCAAGGAAGGTCATTTGTAATATGGTCATTTGTCCCAAGTTTGGACCTTATAGTAAAAAGGTATGCGAAATATTATATTTGATCTCGTTGGTATTAAACATCGTATATTTCCTGATCCCTAATTGTGATCCCATTTCCATCCAATGGCTCTAAGGCTTTTTCATCCTCCCTACTATGTTTCTCTTTATCAGTAAGGGGAGGGGGTCCGAAAAGTGGTTTGCCTGCCGCCACATGTCTTGCCCTCATCATTTGGAACCCCCCCCCCAATACCATAAACTGCTCTTACCCCCCTCTGAAAGTGGTTTTTCCCACTCCCACCATAATCCACACTCTGGTTATGCCACCCTCCACATCCAATTCACCTCCACTCCCCTACTGCCATGTATCCCCTTCTGCCTTTCACTTCCCACCAACGGTCTTGTGCCTTCGTCCGCCTATCCCTTGTCACCAAGTTAACGACTTTTAAACATTTTTGTTGTGGATCCCTCCCAATGCCTGGGTACTGTTGTTGAGTAAATGCAACTCCCAAATAGCTATTTGGAAAACATTCTTGCTCGATGTGTAAAAATATAAAGCCTGGTTTTCTTCCACAATCACACCCTTTTCTCATTTTTATGCTAATACAATGCTCTCGCCCTCTGACTTCTCACAGAGGATTTCCTCCAAACTCTCTTCCCATGCAATTAACGGTAATTCCCTACAATTTCTCATGTCACCCTCTCCAATTTTCATCCTGCTACCACGGTGGCTACCAAAGCTAAGACTAATGCCACTGTGGTTAACTTGATGCTCCCTCTCCCTGTGGATTTAGATCACATCCCCTAGCTGATAAATATTATAGAATCTCTGAAACACAGTGTTAATTCGACCTCTTTGAATTATTTTGTTGGTTTGGTGACACTTATCTTGGCCAGTCTGATGAGATTAACCTTTGGATCAGATGGAAGTGCACAGGAAAACAGGAGAAATGGTCTACTCAACCTTCACACAAATTTCCCTCCTTCCAAACTAAAACTTTCTTTAAACAATGTTCAATCTCAACTCAAACTAGAGAATATTTCGTCCCTGGCCAAAGATAACAGAATTAAACATTTGGAGGAAATGGTTATTAAAGCAGGCTTTGATCCTGACAATTCAAAAGCTATGGAAGAGGTGATTAAAGAGAAGAATTTTGATATACCATCTCTAAAGAAGAAATTAAAGATGCATGCGACTGAAGATCCCTAGGCAAAGGAGTTAGGAGAGACAAAGTTATGAAAAGAAGAAATGTTGAAAGTGCTGGTGGAATAGAGTGCACAGATTAAGGAAATGGAGGCAGAGATGGAAAAGTTGATCAAAGAGAAGGAGAAGACTTCTCAAGTAGCAGTGATTCCTCTTGACGCAGTGCCAATTGCATCCATACTTCAAACATATATTGTTATAGCATCTACAATAGTAGGAACATCTTCCTCTACAGTACCTCCTTCTTCAACTACAGATGATTCAATTAAGTTGGTCCAATCCTTGGAGAACATGTCTATACAGGGAGAACAAAAAAGGAAGTTAAGGCAGGATCTAAAAGTACTTCAGGGACAAAGAAATGGATATGAGAATTCTCTCACGAATGAGATGCAGAAATTCCGAACATTGTCCTAAAGATTGCAGTAGATGGAAAAAGACATTGCCATGGGTAATACCTTGGATCAGGTCAAAGAAAATATTTGGAAATAGATCAATGAATATATGATAGATATTTGGCCATTAATACAAACCATATTTGAGCACCAAGAACTAATTGATATCTAATGAAGCCATTGAATAAGTAAAAAAACAGTTGGGTGATGTTGTAGCGTTTTCTTCATAAATATGTACGAAAAGAACCCACTTAAGATTGTGGATGACAAACAATCTCAACAATATACATGGCTACTAAACATTGTAGATCTACAACAATTAATAGAAAACTTGCAAAAGTTATGATTGATGTCGCAATCATAGTTAAACAACAAAAGGAAATAGTAACAATTCAATCATCCAATGGAAACTAGATATACAAAGAATAGTTTTTATTATAATACTTGTGAAGGGAACAAATAAATTTTACTATCGCCCCCTATGGGATGGGTTCTTGCCTATCCTCAAACATCTTTGGCTTGTGTAGAGTCTCTCTCCTCTATAATGTATAATCCCAACAAAAATATGGTGTGAGACAATGAAAATAATCAGAGTTACAATAATGAGTGTAGTAATGAAAATAATCAAAAGTGAATAATGAATGGAAAACCCTTCTATTTATAACAAAATATTGAGTTATCCTTGAATAATGAGAAATAATGAAATATTATTAACCCCATTCTTGGAATAACCACTTGGAATATTTTATTATATTTGATTAGGAGAGAAAAAATATTTAAACTTTTATTTAGAAATAATAAATAAATAAATTATTTATTTATCATCTCAAGGAATTGGTTAAGGAATAATAAACAAATAATGATTTATGTAATTATTCCTAAGGGATTTAGTCAAATTTTACAAGGAATAATAATTAATTATTTCTCCCACCAAGCGTTCAGGAAGAAAACTCATACTAAGTAGTATCTTCATGCTAGCTCCCATCATTTCCCTGCTCAGAAGTTGGGTGTTCTCAACACGCTTGTGACTCATGCACTGAGAATCTTCAATGAAAAAAACATCAATAGAGAGAAAGCCCATCTCCTTAATGTTTTTGTTAATAATCGTTATAGTAGGAACTAGGGAATAAAAGCTTTCCTTAAAGCTAGCAAAGGCCCCAAGGTTAAGGGAGAACCTAAGGATCGAGTCTTAGGGCTTCATCTCCCTTTCATCCAGGGGACCACGAAAAATATTACGGGGATCCTCAGAAAGCATAATGTTCGCTATACCTTTAGACCGCTTAGCACCATCTGTAGTTCCATTAGATCTGTAAAGACCCCATTGAACCCAAGGACATGAAAGATGTCTATGTTATTCCTTGCTCCTATGGGACCCCATATGTTGGTGAGATGGGGTGTTCTATTAATCAAAGGATTCATGAAAACTCAGTTGACATTAAACATGGGGGGGACCGGTCTTCCACCTTGGCAGAGCACGTGGAAAAGACCAAGGATCACATATGCATTGAGGAGGCCTAGGTCATTCCCAAGATTACTCCTTTTCGTCACCGGAAATTCAGGGAGGCAATTGAAATTGAAAGAAGGCTGAGGAATGTCAATAGGGATGACGAATGGAAAATTAGCAGTTGTTGGATCCATGCCCTTTCTTCCTAGCTGCCCCTTTCCCCGTCTCACTCCCACCCCTTGTGTTGTTCGTTTCTATGAGGTCTTCTTCATTTCCCCCCCTCGTTTTCTAGATCATCTGTTTTCCTTTTTTCCTTCCCGTCTCTTGGGATTTTATACATTTTAGGATTTTATTTCACTCCTTCTAGATTAAATATTAGAACAAAATGTTTGAATAAGTAATAAAATCCTTTTAATTAACATAATAAACAATTCAAATGAGTATTGTCCATTCCTAAACATTGATGAAGGAATTCCAAAGGTATGCAATTTTTATCTTACCAACCCTTTATATATAATTAAATAAAATTAATATTGAATTAACTAACCTATTAGAAAAAAGCTATATTCTTTCTAATTTAATTTCCATGTTAGTTTAATTAGGATAAAATTAATAAATATCCAATCCTGTGGGATTCCTTATAGTTAGTATGAGGTCATTATTTAACTAATTTAATAGGTTATCTATTTTATTTTATCTTATTATTTCATATAAATTTAATGATATATGTTTTATTCATTTATATAGTTTTATTATTAATAATAATTGGATCTATTAATAGGTACAGTTCTTGGTAATTAAATACAAACATTTACTTTTTAGGGTAATAAATATATCAAACTAACCCTTAAATTAAATAACTAACTACTTGTCTATTTAGTTTTAATACAAAGGCCAATTAATAGATAATTGATTCGTACTCTTAACAATTAATTACTAGCATATCCTTTATTCAAATATGGTAATAAATATAACTAAACTAACTTACAAATTAATTAACTAGTTATTTTTTTCCTTTCCCTATCCCTTGGCCTTGTTGCCCAGTCAAAGATAGTCGTTTCTTAGTAGTTGTTGGTCTAGTCTACTTTCCCAGTCAAATATAGTCGTTTCCTAGTCAAATATAGTCATTGGATGACCTGCTCTCTCCATTTAACAAGCAACCATGATCTGGTTCTTCAACTTGTCGTGATGATGAAACACACTCATCGGTTAGAAGCACCTCGACAAATGAATTATGATGTGATTTTCGTTGAAGACTCTTCTCAATAAACGTGATATGGATCACAGAAGCCTAAATTCAATAATTAGTGATTAATTAATTATTCATAGAGAAAAATAAGATAATTAATAATTTATCTATTGATTTCTCATAATTGGGTCAAATATGACAAGGAATAATAATTGAACAATGGTTTAATAAATTATTCATAGAAGAAAATCAAATAAATAGCAATTTATTTGATCATTCTTCATGGGTTTAACTATAAATTACTTAACAAAGGTGGTTTATTAAATAATTTCTCATTGCAAAAACGATTTTTCTATGGTAAAATTGGCTTTACATGGTGTACTTCAATCCATCTAGTAAATTAGGCTATATGATCAATTTTTTGGTGATAAAAGATTGCCCCCCAACGTACGAGTGTTAGGAGCAAAACGTATGACCGAAGTACGTCGTAAAGACACAATCACTAGACAACACAAGGGAGTCGCACACACACACACACACACAGAGAGAGAGAGAGAGAGAGAGAGAGAGAGAGAGAGAGAGAGAGAGAGAGATACCAATAAATTTGAAGTGAAAGAGGATAGAGACAGTGGGGGTGAGACTAATGAAAGTCTCCTTTTATGTTGTGGTACCAGACCTCAATGAGGTGGGGGAGGCATACCCATATCCATTGAGATAACTTAGTACAAAAATAATTGTGCACCCAGAAACATAAAACTGAGCAATGAAGTACATGTTGAATGGCACATGACATGCTCGCATAACAAAGCCAAGAAATAATAAAATATATCCCATATACATAATTCACCTGGAAAACACATGAGCCATGACTGAATACAAGAATATTTGAGTACATGCGGTATAAGGATCCTTATCTCAAAAAATGGGTGGGAGGGAGGGTAGAACAATAAGAGAAGACCTGTTAAATAAGGAAGGTCTCTGAAAATTGAATGGATCATCTGAAGGAGACATGCATGCTATGGACACTGTAATTGGTAGGAACTGACCCCATCAACTCTACGGAACTGCATTTGATGTTGTAGCATTGAATGCATTCATCTGTCTGAGGGGCTACCTGAAGGGCCACACCCTCATGTGTTCTGAAACATATCACACACACCCAAGAATCACTGGGACACTCTGATGCATCACTGGACCATCAAGTGTATGGATCATGAACGTGAAATAACCAAGTCAAAGGGAAATAATGAGTCCCTTTTCTCAATCTAAGGTACCAAACAAGAATGGAAGTTGGAACCAAGATACATTGCCCTCTAGGCCGTTCTTCTGAAATAAATGAGCTGATGTCGACAAAATAGGGCCCGTGATAGGTGAGGCAGTGAGGATCCTCAACTAAGGCACGAGGGAAAATAGTAATGTGATTGATGGACTGACACCAGGGAGAATTGACAATGTGGGATTGAGGAACAAACATATGACTTCCCTTGTCATGTCATAAATTGCATGGTTGACCTGGCAGTGACTGAGTCAACTCCGGAGGGGATGGGGGACAGTATGACTCGAGGACAAAATGGGTAACACAGGATCAACAATCTGAAAATATGGATGGAATATTGTGACATGATACAATGGGATGTGAAACATATTCCATGGATATAAGGGTGACTCATCGCAGATGCTCTGAACAAGGGTGACTTGATGACACTCCCACACATAATAGGCTCGATGGGGACGATGAATGCATCAGTAAATTATGGTTACTCATGATGAAAATCGACACATGAGATGAAAAGTGCCAAGGGAATGTGGTCCCTAAAGCACAAGTGTCGCATATGAAGAAATTTGATTTTGAGAGGCGACAAAGTGACCCTTCTTGGAAAAATGGCTTTCCGGTGAAGTCTCAAATCATCAAAAACTATGACCCATTATAATACTTGATGAGATATTTCCAATAGTTCTAACAGTTCGTCAAATTGAGTTACAGTTTGGTCGCAATGGGTGATAGAAAAATTGTGGATTTTTTTATGAAAGGGTGTTTCCCTCCAAATTGAATTCATTTGCTAAATGAGATGTGGTGAATTTGGAGAGGAGGAAGAGGCCCTAAATCTTATCGAGATCATAGTAGACAAACTAACCATTAGATTAAAGATATGTGAATTTCAAGAAAGTGGCCTTACTTGTCTAAATATGGCCTTAATGCTTCTTGGAATGATGGCTCCTGGTGAAGAATTAAGGGAAGAAGAAAACAAGAATGAACTAGTAGAGGAGGTCTAGAATCATTCTCACTCACTAAGTAAAACATGGGGACTATGTGGACATAGATTAGAATATTTGAAGATGTGTTATCAAACATCTATGATATGCGATGTGAATATGGCTCGCCGAAAGGGCCGATAGGACAATCTATACAAGGAATGGGAGGATAATCAATCATACCTAGATCCAGTGGGATCTAAGCTGAGACTTATGTTAATCAATGGAGAAGATGGCCAGGGGAAAACTATCATGCCCTCAAGCATGGCATACTTCTCGTAAAAATTTGTAATCGAGGGACTAATTTGGTATACAAAGCTGGGAATGATGCCCCTTAGCAGGAGGATTTTGTGGAGTGCCATTGTGTTTTGAGTGATCGAAAAAGGGATTCAAGCATCTCAACCCAGCTTGGAACAAGATCCTCAAAAGGATGATAATGAGATGTAGGGGCCTATGTGTCCCCCAGTATGTTATGGGTGTATTGGATGTATTTAGAGTGGTGGACTCCAAATACTTATATGTCTTATGTGATACATAATATGATTATGCGTTTTATATGACGATGATGGTTCACCATGCATTGTGTTTATGATTGTATTCTGTGGTATACATTTGATAAATGCCAATCTAGAATGTTATTTTGAATGGTATCTACATAGTTATTTTGGGCTCTAGCAGCATGACTGAAAGTAATGGTTTCAAATTCACGTACCAACAACTTAACTCGTAGATATTGTCTAAATAGAGTTTGGTTATGCACATGATACACACCATTCAATTGCATGAAAAGTAGCAAGAAATCTGAATGAACATGAAGATGAAGGATGCAATGAGCAAGGGAATTGACTAACAAACCTATCGTTGCATCATATTCGACTTGGTTATTAGCAGCAGATCCCATGCACATTCCTTTTGAAAGGACTAATGATGCAAGGGTGTAAAAATGGCCGAGGATTTTGAGGCTAGATTCCGAGAGAAGAGACTCATACTGTCGACATGAATGATATATGGTGTCGATGATGGATCCATCTGAAAGGTGAAAATAACAATGGATGAGATGATGCAATATCCCTAACTTCATCGCATAAATAAAGACACACAAATCAAAGGGATGTGTTACGAGTGACATTTCTTGAGGTAGAGTGCACTGGAAGAATTAGGAAGGAAATGGCCTATAGAATCCTCCAAAAATATGCCCCCTTGCCTAAGTGCAAGGGTAATCAGGGGTAGACATAGTTCCATGATATCCTTATCAGAATGGAAGATGGGAAGATGGGAGGAAGACTGACTACATGATGCGGTAACGGTACCTAGTGCATCAAACTTAGAAATAAGGTTCACATATGCATCATCTTGAAGGGTAGATGATGGGCTAGTAGATGGAGGATCTATGGATGTTGAGACCTAGGATTCTATCAAAAGAGGTTCGATAGATGTGCATGCAGAAACCTCAGAAAGCTTTTTCTATGAGGAACTCAAGGATGACAAAAAGTAAGGGATATGGCCAGTGGTGTCCATCATCTCGACATCGGGGGCAGGGATCATCCTGGTGTTACCAGAGTCCACCTGTTCTAGTTTACTAGTGGTACCAGAATCCACGGGTAGAGGAGTAGTTGTTCCACTAGTGCTTCAAGGAAATCATGAAATTCATCAAGACGAGGGAAACAATGGGAATAGTGACCATGATGATCACATAAGGCACAAGGGTGATTTGTGTGCAATGTTCTAAGATTCTTTGGTGGACCTAGCAAGTTAACATGGACTTTAAGGATATTTGACTCAAGGAACATTTCATGAACCAAAGGTTTAAGATGAGGAAGTTTGGCACAATTATTGGTGGCATGCCTAGCAAATTTACACAAAGAAGATGAAGGTGACGGATTTAGGGCCTTAGGGGCTGGAAGAGATTGGAGAGCCTTGTCTTTCAGTTCTTTCCTCTTACATTCCCCCCCTTTCTGGATTCTTGTGCAATAGGAGTGGGTTCCTATTAGGGTTGTGATGGAACGAAAGTAGCGGAAGGGGCTGTAGGGAATAGTTGAACTGGGGTCAAAGCATGATAAGGTCATAGCTGACGAGGAGGAATGCTTGTAGGGGGATCGATGAACCATAATGAGATCCCCAAAGTCATGTTAGGAAGGACCATCAAAGCCATGAGAGGGATAGAAAATACTCCTCGAGGGAGGAATAAGAAAGGTATCTTGCCTATAGGGTAATGTCCCGATGGAATAACTCCTGGATGGTTGAGACCTAGAACAATAGTTCCTGTTGGAAACACAGGGGAGACACCCACAAATGGAGGAGGTCCTGGATGGGCGGATCAAGAGGGCTTCGGTAGGATGTCGATAATAGGGTGTTGAGGAGCTAGTCGTTGATCAGATGTACCAGACTACTTGAGAGCAGCACGTGATGCGTGTAACATGAAAACACTCATAGAGTTAGGCTTTGAGATGATAGGGGGAGGACTAGGAAAAGAACCCAAAAATGAGGAATCGTTGCAGACTCCAGGTGAGACACTGGTTATAGGAGGTGAGGATTGCTTATCTGACATTGACGAGATAACGGACTCAGGGGTGGTCATGGATTCTGGCTCATAGTAAGTCAACTAATCGATGGTGAAGATCTTCCTTTCATGGGGGAAGCACATCTTGTGGAACACTGCAGATGTGATGACTGACATGGAATATGTGTAACTATGACCTAAGAGAAGGTTGTAATTTAAAGGGGCTTCAATAACCTCAATGTCGACATGAACATTCTTTCCCACAATGTTCACTGGATAGTTTTGGTACATGCCGAAGGGTTGGGAGGAGAGTCCATCCCAAGCACACAAAGTGATGGTGGAGGGGGAAAACTCAGGTGACTTAAGTTGTTTCCAAATGATAGCAGACATCACACAGGTGAATACACCTTCGTCAATAATGCATTGGGAGATTATGTCATTACGAACTCGAATTGGTATTTGAAAATCAATAGATGAAGGAAATGTAGGATGTTTTGATGTACCAATAGGGAAGACAATCAAATGATCGTTAGAAGGATATAATGTGCCCAAGGTAGTTAGTAGAGCTTTCTTTTTATATGGGCACAACTGGAGGACTTCCAAAGTCAACATGGTAGCAGGTGACTATGCCAAGTCATCTACTATACTATATGTATGGGAAGCTTGGTTAGAAGTCACATTATGACGTAATTTTCCCTTGGGGTTCTTGGGAATTGCCTCAACATTAGGTTGAGGGATCTGTACCATACCATTTGGTGTCATAAGAGGCTCAATAGATGCTTGGTTTTGGACTCATTGGCATACGAAGTTGATGGCTTATCATATTGATGCAACTGATTTTGCAGGTTGATATCGGAGGGGTTAACCTCATAAGAGTTCATCATAAGGATTTGGTAGTCACCAAGACCAGAAGGTTGGGGGGCATGGGCTTCTTGACCTGGTTGAGGTTCAGTAGCCACAAGTCCTTGCTGAGAGAAAGGATTTGTAAGCGCTTCCGGTTGAGATGGCACAGGATTCTAAGGCTATTGTTGACCTCTAGAAGCTTCTTGAGCTTCACAAATTTGGCCCATCTGGGGTAAGAGAGGAAACTCATGCGTATAATGGCCAAGGACACCACAACATGAACAAGATTTGTTCATATGAATAACCTTGTTCTACTTGGGCTAACTTCCCTGTTTCTAGTTGTTATTGTTAGGCTGGTTCCCCTGGGGTTCACTAGGTTGGTTACCTTGATTACCCTGGTTATCCTTGTTACCCTTCCCCTTATTCTTTTTCCTCAAATTTTGGGGATTGGTCACACTCTACTACACAAACACCTGACCTTGAGAGGGTGGTGGCTGTTGGGGCTGAGGATGCATGGGAGGCTGTGACGCTAATGCTTGAGGGGATTGAGCACTTGAGTGTACAGAAGGATGAGCAATGGTTTGGTAGACAAGTTAGGGTCCTGAAAACATGTTGCTAGTAGGTGGGGAATGAATGTTAGAGAAACTGGTACCCCCCTGCAAATATCCATAACTTTGCTACGTATATGGCGAAGGATGTGAAAGGGTTCGAATGGTACCATCGGAGGTGTGAGATGCCCCCAATGCATTAGAACTTCCAGGATGAGGGAGGTTTGAATGACAATATAGACATAACCATATTGCACATAAATCAGGTCATATCTTAGAGTGGTATGGAGAGATTCTTCCTCTATTCGAGGAAAATGGGATGCAACATCTTTTGTAATGGGTCATAAAAGGCTCCTAAGAAACCAATCTAGATAGACACGGTCTTCGAAGATTGGGGCACAACATGTGCTCCTCCTTCGATGCCAATCTTGAACATGGTCGGAAGGGTGAGTGGTAGAAGACTGATGGAATGAGGTCAATAGCTCCATACCAGTGTCGTACCAAAGAGGTAACTATAAATATGAAAGGAACGCTTTAGCAAGCATTGTGAAAATGAAATGAGGTGTGGCAGGCTGGTCTACATACCATTTTGCAGCGTCTCCAATGAGCATTTGTTGGAATAGCCGAAGAAGAGTGGAGTCATCGATAATGGAGTTGGACAAACACCACATGTGGAAGGATCGGACATGGCTGCTAGGATCCTCTCCAACATTACCCTCAAACTTTTGGATGTATGAGGGAAGATTAGTCGGCATAGAAGGCCAACCAACATCGTGGTGGATGGGTTTTTTTATCAACTCACTAAAACATGGTAGACTTAACCCAACCACAAAAGGGAGCATGGGAGTTTCCAGAATGGTTTCTGAGACTATTCTGCTAGATTTGATCACCAGAGTAGAACCAGAGCCAACACTAGGTTGGGTTCTTGCACTAGCTGTAGGTCCAGACATGGTGACAATATGCAATGAAGGAGGCTCAGAATCAAATGAGGAATCAGATGATTTAGGAGAAGAGACAATATCGGGACTCAGAGGGCTATGAACTTGAACACGACGGGGAGGGTTAATATGCCCAAGAAGAAACTGGGGGTGAAGGATTTATAATATCCACGACAAACGCCTTGGTGGTGCTATGGTGGTATGACACACGTGACACATAAATGGTGAAGGGATATCAACAATATTCCTCTGTCTCGATGAGGAGAGATAAATTTATTTTGTTAATTCTTGGCTTGGCGATGTAAAACAAGCACCCTTCTATTAAGGTGTGCTTGTGTGTGCAAGTGTATTTATTTATTAAGCCTAGATTATGTTTGTAAAAAACAAAATAGCTTGCTGAAAAATAAACTGAAATTGATAGCAGAAAATGAATAGCAAAACAATTAACTAAACCCCACCCAAAATGGGTTTGCAAACACTGCATGGTTGGTGGCAAAATCAATTGAAAAACACACTAAAAAGGTCAAGAGATCTAATTGTCAGTGTGATCGGGATCAAGTGACACTAGGTTGCTGGAAAGTGGTGTAGCTACAACAAAAACCAGAGAGGAAGATTACTGTAAAAAGATAGGGAGATGGGCAAAGAACCTAGAGCAATCGATCAGACCCTAAGGCCAATGACCAAACAAGGTTTATGATGAAACTTTAGATGGACACAACCTATCTTTGGAGATTTGAATAGAAGGGTATAGATCTGGAAAATATGGCTAAAAGTGCTACCAAAAACTGAGACTACTCACTCAGCTAAACTCCTCCCATGAAGGTGGAAGTGTACTAGAAGCCCTAGGGGGACAAATTCCACTTCAACGAGTAAATCAAAGTAGATGAAGGCCTAAGAGGGATAATATAGAGGTCAAATAACCCAACAGATAGCTCTTAGCAAAATCTAGAAACAAATCTTATAAAGACCTGGAAACGCTAAAATCGTAGGTACTGACCTATTTTTAGGTGAGATCGCACTTTTTGGGATGAAAGGTGTACTTTGGCCTCCATATCACACTTTTTGGGCCAAAAAGTGTGATTTATTCTCCTTGATTCCTGGTTGGGAAATGTCAGAAAAACTGTCATCTCTGTCGTGGCTAGTTGTTGTGACCTACAAAAAAGACAACAAAGCTTGAGGAAGTCAGAAATTTAATAGATCTAGGTTCAAAAAGATAGAAAACAACATTAAGAGACTGAAAAAAGAGGAAACCCTAAGCTGAAAACTGAAGGCACCCAGGTTTTTGGATCTGAAGTATAAAACTAGTGGAGTCGCCATTTTTGTTGTAGTGTTTTCTTCTCAAAGATGTACAAAAATAACCCATTTAAGATTGTGGATGACAAACAATCTCAACAATATAAATGGCTACTAAACATTGTAGATCTACAACAACTGATAGAAACAAAACTTTCCAAAATTCTGATCTATGCCACAATCATAGTTAAATAAAAAAAAATAGTAATAACTCCAATCATCCAATGGAAACCAGATATACAAAGAATAGTTTTTATTATAACACCGGTGAAGGCAACAAATAAATGTTACTAGTCCCCCTCTATGGGATGGGTTCTTGGTTATCCTCAAATGTCTTCAGCTAGTGTAGAGTCTCTCTCCTCTATAATGTGAAAACCCAACAAAAATATGGTGTGTGATAATGAAAATAATTAAGTTGCAACAATGAGTGCAACAATGAAAATAATCAAAAGTGAATAATGAATGGAAAAACCTTCTATTTATAACAAAATATTGAGTTATCCTTGAATAATGAGTAATAATAAAATATTATTAACCTCGTTCTTCCAATAACCACTTGGAATATTTTATTATATTTGGTTACGAGGGAAAAAGTATTTAAAATTTTATTTAGAAATAATAAATAAATAAATGATTTATTTATCATCTCAAGGAATTGGTTAATGAATAATAAACAAATAATGATTTATTTAATTATTCCTAAGGGTTTTAGTCAAATTTGACAAGGAATACTACTTAATTAGTGATTAATTAATTATTCCTAGAGAAAAATAAGATAATTAATAATTTATCTATTGATCTCTCATAATTAGGTCAAATATGACAAGGACAAATAATTGAACAAGGGTTTAATTAATTATTCCTAGAAGAAAATCAAATAAATAGAGATTTATTTAATTCTTCATGGGTTTAACTATAAATTACTTAACAAAGGTGGTTTATTAAGTAGTTTTTCACAATGAAAGAATTTTCACTATGGTAAAAAGTCCCTTACACGGTGTACTTCAATCCATCTAGTAAATTAGGCTATATGATAAATTTTTCAGTGATAATAGGTGACAAAACCAATGAAGCTACTGAGCTCATCAAGTTCCTCAACTCTAAAATCAAACAAGAATTAGAAGAGTTTGAGGTTGAAGATAGAACATAAACTACACTAGAGGTGAAAAAGATGTTGACGAAGAGATATTTGATGAGGCAGTTTGAAGAAAAGTGTCAGATTTTGGAAATTGGTGTACAGAGGTTCTTCAACAAGCTAGAAACCCTCTACAAAAAGGGGCTTCCTAATTTATTAGTAATAAATGATAAGCTCAGTACGTGGTCTGAATACAATGAGAAATTGATGATTAAGGCTAAAGACAGTTCTAAATTTACAGGAGGAAGAATCAGCATGACTGGAAAAGAATTTTTGGAAGCGTTGACATACGATCTGGATATCCAGTACGAAAAGCATATCTTTATCTCTAAACCTACTTTTTCTAAATACAGTGAAGTAGATGAGGTTTTCAAAAAGTTATTGAAGACAACTATACCTAGTAAGTAGTGCTGGGATAAATTATGCAAATTACTATAGTACGAAGAGGATTTGGTTTTGTAACTCATCACCAAGAAAACAACACGATTCGAAGGGTCAGACGGTCAATAGTTCCACCAATTTAGTGCCACTACTTCAGATAGTTCAATTTTTCATAATTTTTTGTAATAAGTTTTATAGATTCAGTTTAGGAAATGCTAAATACATCCTAGTTGGTTTTGAGAGGATTTTTTGTAAATATCTTATAAATACTTCTCTTTTAGAAGTATCAAGGGTTGATTTTTGTTGATATCTGTGTTACACAAAGATATTGTACCTTTTATTGGATGGGTTGATCAGTAATAAAAGGAGATTTTCATAGGATTCATGTGTTAGACTATCTCGTGATGTGATTCTCTCACTGTTAATGTGTTATTTATTTGATTCCATGCTTATGTTTTCTTAATCTGAATTATTTTATAGAAAATTAATGACATAATTTATTAAAAAATACACTCTGATTCCGGGTGTGGATAATTTAAATGTTTTCTTATGATATCATGTTAAGGAATTATTCATTTCTCTTTAACTTCATTTGAACTTATATCTTTTTTTCCACTCCATTTCATTTTAATATAAAGGATCCAATTAGTCAAGCTACCTTTCCTTGTGAAACTCCTTTCCAAAAGCTGAAATAGACCCCTTTTAAATTGTAGACTCCATATCCCAATGGAATTTTCAGGCACTTAATCAACCAATCCATTTTTAAATCAAAATTCTAACCTTCATAACTAGCTTAATATATAATGCATCAAAAATAAATCAAATAGAGATATCCCTCTCTAAAGCTAGTAGGGCTAGATCCTAGCTTCCAAAGTTGTTTGTAACCTCGGAAAATTATAGAGTGCTAACATTTTGGCAACCATATTGGGTAATTAAAAAAATCCTCCATTTCATTTTCATAAGGTTAACTTCCCTAGTTTGTAAAAATTTATTTCAGAAAGAGTAATGAAACAAATTTTAGAAATAAAGGATTAGAGGTTGTTTTCTACATGTAATATTTGGCTCCAAAAATAGTTCACACCTTATCTCATCCTGATCCAAATCCTCCCAAAATTTTAGATGATCTTGAAAATTTAGTAAGGAAAATAAGTTTAGCTAAAATTCAAGGAAGTAATATTCCCCTTTCTAGGGAAAATTCCCTTCCTGAAAACCTCGATAGCATATAAGATATCCAGTTTACGATAAAATCTAAAAGTGTTGTTTATCAGATAGTGATTGATGAATCTATTATTCAACCTTATAAACATTTAATATCATCTTTTGAACCTGATTTGGATGAGAAAGCTCTCTAGAACATTGACAAACTGTAGGATATTGTGTCAGCACTTGATCAAGATGTACACCAAGCCTCTATGGAACAATCTGTTGAAATGTCTATTCTTACTATTACAGTATCATCTCACTATTACCAATCTATTCATCTTACATCAATTAGCCCCACCCCTTTTTTAATATCTACTACTGTTCTAATTGTACCAGAGACAGTAACCCAACCTATCCCAATAAATCCTATTTCTACACCTCCCTTAAGACCACACATTGTTCAACCTAACATGGTTGTTCATTATTCTCCCTTGGTTTTCCCTCCACAGTTGCATCCTATGCCCCATATTATCGAATCAGAATTCCTCAATTGGATGCTACTAATGTTGTTAGTACACAACAACACATAGATAAAATGAATGATTTCTTTGATTTTCAGGAAGTGGAAGAAAGTGATATAAATATGAGGTTTTTTTCTTAGAGTTTAGGTGGAGAGGTAAGAAAATGGTTTAAAAATTTAAGTAGCAGGTAGTATAGCGAACCTTACTGCCTTTCATCAGTCTTTCATAAATAGGTGGGAATCCAAAAAGAGTCCTCCTCAGATCCTTAATGAATATAAAAATCTAAAGAGAGTACCTAATGAGGCTATAGAAGAATTTTGCGATAAGTTTAATAAGGTTTACAAAGCAATTAAAGATGACATTAAACCTCCCCTGGGCTTGGCCCTGTGTTATAGACATTTTTGGGCACTACAACCCCAATCATACATGTCCATAAACCAAAGGCTCCTGAGTCCCTAAAAGTGTTGTTTCATACCCTAAAAGAACAAGGTCAGCTGATTACATCATCTCCCAGAAGTTCTCCACGGGAAACTACTCAGAACTGGTCAAAACTGGACCATATAGGTTGCTCAGTGCTAAGGGTGCAATGCATCCCACCTGCCCAATGTAAAGGGTACGATGGGCAAGAGTGGAAAAATGGCAGAGACAATTTGCGAGGTGGATGATCATAGAATCTTCCAAAAACTTCTCCTATGACACTTGCCTCTCTGAATTCGCCTAGGGACGAGTAGGAGATCATCAATCTCCAAGTGGAATCAAGAACTATCAGAGAGAGGACACTAATAAAAATCGCAGAAGCTGACTCACCCCCCTGCAATCATCTATATATGGATCCCTCATTGTTAACGGGAAAAGTGTCTACTCAGAACGCCCCTATCCCACTAAGGTGTGACAGTACCTTAGAAACAAACAAGGAAAACTACTTTCGTATTCTTCTTTATGAACTATAAACGAATAGGAATAGGATGAACCAACCTGTGTCTGGCGTTAGTCCTTTGATCCAATCTCTCTCCCCTTTGACAGCTTCCAGCTACCTGCTCCCTTACTTGCCCAGCTTCACCAAGTTCCTGCAAGATCACAGAAGAGGAAAACTACACAAAGACATGGATTTACATTCATAAACAGCTTAGGATCAGATTTAAGCTAAACATGCAAATATAACAAAACATCATTGATACATAAGCATGTAGGAGAAACTCAAATAGTTTTATTGATATCACAAGAAGGTCCAGGAGGAGTTACAACCGATGATTCCTGATCCATCATCAACCCCCCAGCAAAGGAATCCCCTCTTCACCTCCAACAAAGCATAAATCACCCAATACACTGATCTCTATCTCAAAACCAACAAAAATTCTCTGCAATATACAAAATTCCAGCCCCTGGATCTCTGGGATGAGGGATCCATATATAGATGTATGCAAAGAGGATGAGTTAGCTTATGATTTGACTAGTGGCTTCTTTCTGTCAGTTCTTGCTTCCACTTGGAGACTGAGAGCCTCTTACTCATCCTTGGTCGAACTCAGTGAGGCAAGTGTCATTGGGGAAGACTCTGGAAGCTTCCATTGTCTGTCCACCTCGCGGAATGACACTTCCATTTGTCATTTCCCGCTCAGCGCACCGTGGTAGTGCATTTAGGTGCGTTGCAACGCGCCTAACTAGTGTACTGGGGTGCTATGCAACGCAGCTAGCTAGTGGAGCAGCTGAAATGATCCTGATTTGACTGATTCTGAGCAGTTTCTGGTGGAGAACTTCTGGGAGAAGCTGTAATTGGTTGACCTTGTTCCTCTAGGGGTAGGAACAACACTTTTAGGGACTTATGATCCCTTGGTTTATGGACATTTTATGCTTAGAGCTGTAAGGCACAAAAATGTCTATAACAGTTGCCCCCTAAAGTATGAGGCCGTTTATCGGGTGAAATGCTTTATTAGGAGGATCCGAAGTTCTTTCAATGCTGGGAGGAGACCTGTAATAAGATATAATACAATACATTATCTTCATACTGTTTTCATGATCTAGCTGAGGCGGGCATTCCCATGCTCAGCTTCATAAACTCATTTTTATGTACACAGGACAGACAATCGTCTGATGGTAGACTAATGATTCTGATGAAGTCGTCATCCTTTTGGTAGGATGATTATCTGTGCTGCAATGCTGTACATGTCAATGTTTTTATTTTTCCTGAATATATATCGCAACCCGGATGGATGAAACTAGATCCGGGGTCTTCAATCTCGTCCGATCTTCACTCGAAGTACAAGTCGATCCATGTGAGAAATGTTTTGAAGTCGAACATGGAAATACATCGCTTGATTACCAGTCTATGATGTAAACTGTTAGCAAGCGCGAGAGGAATCACCGATAATGATTATGACCCTCAAGGTACTGCAGTACAATTCACGTGGTGTGAATAAAGGACTTGGTGTCAAACACCACGCAAAATCTTTCTGTCGAAGGTCATTGATGTATACCTGTCGCCGGAAGTGAGAAACTTGCCATTGAGGCATGCAAGCTTCAAAGTACTGAATGGGGTGTTCCTAGATCAACTTCTTGGATAATGAGCTGATGTCGACAAGAAGCGATCCGTCAAAGGAGGGCCTTGATGAATCCCACATCAATGACATGGAATGGAGCAAATGATTTTGATAGAGGTGAAAACGATCTGATGATATATGGTTCAGGGTGGTGGTCATGAAATAATGAAGTGTAATGTATGGTAGTGGATGGGACACGGATGACTTCTCTGGATGACTTCTGTTGAACATGTCGGCGACACTTATGTGATGGATTGGTAGCATTTACCCCAAATGTGGATGGTATGGCATGACCATGGCGATGTGACCGATGAATGAAACAACCCAACCCGACTTTGGCACGGAATGGAAGTGTCATGTTCAAGAGCGACTTGCTACCAATAAGATTCTTTGAGTTTCTTCCCAATTTTTCCCCAGTCATTGCTGACCAGTACCTCTTTATTTTTGTCAAGCTTGAGGAGGATAACATATGCTTGTTCTATAATTTTCCCTTCGGGCAAACCCATCGCTATGTTTTAACGAGCCTAGCGATAGTGAAACTCGTTCTCGTCTAAAGACAAGTTTGTCGCTATTAATCTTTTTAACGAGTTTAATGACAAAGATAACTCGGTCCTTTTCATTTTTAGAGAGTCTGAAAAGGTACGTAAAGGTAACTCTGAAATTCCTTTTTCGTCATCTAATCCCTTAAGTCCGAAAAAGTATAAAACAATACAGAAGGGATGAATTTTCGATAGTTTTAACAAGCCGAACAAAACAAGCGCTCGATCGTTTTGTGCAATAATCCCTCAGGTCCAAAAAGATTAAAATCTAGAGGAGGGATAGCGCTTTCAGTCGCTTTAATGAGCTGGAAGGCCAAAACTCGGCAATCTTTTCATATTTTATGAGTCAGTTGAAAAGAGCTTAAAGAAGACTCGTCTTTTGAGGAACGAGTGATAAAATGGGTAGCAGCTGATTCCAAGTAAGGGTTGGAATTTTCCAATCACGGCAGTGTCACAAGGATGGCTAGTGAAATCACTCTTCGCAGCTATTCTTCAAAATGGGTAAGCAATCAAATGGAGGTGAATGATCGGCCAATGAAAATTGGAGGTGATGGTGCAAACATGACCAAGTCTTTAATGGCTGAAATGCTTCATTCACGGTGGTTATTTACCGGGGAATAGTTCATTTTTTAATGAGCTTAAACGCGGGTGGAAACATTTGCTCATGTCTTATGTTTATTTTTTAACGAGCTTGAACTATGCGCTAAAACTGCTCGATTAATCCAGTCATATGATAAGAATGTCTCATATAAAACGGCAACTTTTAGATTTTTGCCCCACATCCTTTCTTTATGCAAGTTAGGTGACGACTAATCCTACGAGTTTAAAGGGTTAGAGGTCCTAAAAATTTAAAAAATAAATAGCCGCCCCTCGCTTGCACTCCAAAAGGTTTGCATGCCCCCAGGTATAAAGTATGGTTTCAAGGTTACCCCTTCTTTAGTCCAATAAAACATTTGTTTTACCGGGAGAGGCCTACCTCTTACAGGTCACCCAAAGACTGTTCGATTCGCGGTGCAAATAAAACACTTCTTCGGCGATGTCTACCGAGATAAACAAAGGCGATTGACTCAGTTCTGTCAACTCACATAACTTTGACAAGAGAATCTTGTTCTAGAATAACCCCTCTTCCAATCACGGACGGGGTACAGACTAGTCATATTCTCCCGCGAAAATCTATCCTATACCCGAAGTTTTCCTGCTGAAGCAGACTAGGACGCATGCCCCCTGGGTTTCAGTCATATCCCTCCGAATTACTCGCGCTCATCGGGAGGACGGACTGGGGATTGAGAAATTTCTTGCGTGAAGAGGCCATTTAGGGATGGTATATGACTATTTGCGATGCGTGATCTGGGAAATGAAAGCTGGTCCACGAGCTTGACCACTCTTCTTTCGTGCGGAAAACACATTACTCTAAAGAGTGAGGAGACGATGGCTCCCATGCATTAAATATAGTCTCGTCCAAGGAGTAGGTTATAATCCAAGGGTCCTTGAACTACCATTACGTTCATTTGAACTATCTTCCCTCTCAATGTTATGGGCACATTGGGAAGGATCCCTAAAGGTCGACTGGTTCCTTTATCAAAACTTGTCAGATTTCTCATCTCAGGCGACAGTGATGGAGAACCAAGCGGTTTCCAAGCAGTACAGGAAAGGATACTCACAGAAACCCCTTCATCTATGATGGTACCAGCCATGACCATTCTATATATTTGAACGATAATTCAGAATGGTATGCTTGCTGGTAAACGGGGTCTGCCTAGTTGATTCCAGTCGAAGGAGACAACTAGGTTGCTTGGAGGTGGGACCGAGTAGATGGTCGGGTATGGCGCTGACGAACTTCCCTCCTGTGGTAAGGGAATGGGTAGATTGCCCCCATGTTCGTCGGAGTCTGTGTTGATGAAGAGAATTTGGACGGTGTCATCCTTGTTCTCTTCAGTGACTGTATCATCCGCAGATAAAACCTCTAAAGGCAAGACCGGGTCAACTCCTGCCTCGACCTTTTGGATTTCGTCTGGTATGGATTCAGATGGTTTATCTTCAATGATAGGCGCTTCAGCCGACCACTTGAGCGGGTCAGCTGGATTCTCAACTAGCGACGGACTCGGCAAGAGTTTTTTATATCCAGGAGGTTGTCGTAATGGTGAAACCGGACGATCATCCAAAACTCTTTTCGCTTCGTCTAAGAAGGGACAACGGTGGACGGCACGATTTCCTTCGCACAATTTACAGGGAAATCTAGCTTTCCCTCTTTGTCCTGGGGCTTCACTTTCACTAGTTGACGGTGTGCTTTCAACATGATCACCAGAGGTTGATGACACCGGATTGTGCAAACGAGGAGACTAGTCCCTTAGTATCCGAGGGATGCAAGGACAATCTCTGTGAAAGTGGTCACCTTTGCAAATGACACATGGTGATTTAGGCCTGGTCGGTGCAGTGTGTGGATTTTCGTTAGACGACAATCGTTTTCCCCCATTCGCCTTTGGCTCCTTCTTCTTCTTCTCTTTCTTCTTCTTCTCCTTCTTCTCCTTAGGAACTTGACTTTTGGCTTTTCCAGCCCTATCAAGCGAAGAGGAAGGAGGAGAGGAAGAATTAGAGGAAGTAGATGGTTGGTGGGCAACTCTGGACTCGTCTAATTGTTGATTCGATTGTTCAGGAATAGTGGTGTTCTGAACGACATTGGTTGAGAAGAGCCAGACTGGCAAGCCAATTGTCAGTCCTGGAAATGACAATGTGGCCATATGGGGTGCACCAACATCTCCCCAAGAGGAGAAGGGACTAGGATTTCCACCAAGGGGAATTCCTTGGTTGGTAGACTCCATTTTCTCAACCTAAGATCAACGTAGGAAAAGGGTATGAATATTCCGTTTAAAATAATTTTTAAGACGCTTTGACACAACTTGTTTTTTCAGTTTTAAAGAGTCGAGAAAAAACAAAAGATGACTCTAGTCTCCTTCGATTTTTAATGAGCCTGAAGTGACAAGTGCTCAGATGGACCTTTTCCGTTAAGGAGTCTGAAAAGGAACGAAAGGGACTACTCTGGAGATCTAGGTAGAGGGAGTACCAAACCAATCGCAAAACTGCATAATACTTTTTATGGTACGACAGTCAGTCTTCCCGAATGCTGTGTTCGGTGCATTGCGATCAGTAGGGCGGCCGACACGGCTTCCTATGGATAAAAGGTTTTAAGCCTATAGGGGTCTCCCAATATATAATCGACGGTACGTGGGAGCACAAGTCCGTACTGGCACTTATCGTCTCAAAGTGGAGGAATCACCCAACCATCAATGAGGACAACAGTTACCAGGCTTTACGACGCTGGAATACGTCTCTAGCCTAGACCTCTAAATGTTGTGCGTTAAGTTCCAAAGCGTTGTTAGATTCATTCAATTTATTTTAAGTTGATATTTCTTAGAAGTTTGCCTTTTGGGATCACCATGAGATGTAGATGAAATTCCTAAAATGCAATCTAAACATGATAAGCAAGCTTTTATCTATTTTCAGCAATGAAAATCCTAGCTACAAGGGGAAAAGAAAGACACAATCTTTTCTCAAAGAGCAAAGAGCACACTGTAAATGCACTTTTCCTAAATCAAGCCAAACAGACTATCAATATGCAAATGCACATATGCATGTATTTGTTTTCACTTTCTTAATATTGATGCCTAAAAAGAAAGTTGATGTACAAATCTGAATTTGCTTTCAAGTGAAAAACACAAACAAGCTTCTTTTCGAAATCAAAAGGTAGAGAAGATTACGACACTTTATGATTTTGAAATAAACACTTGTTTCGACACTAGAAAGTGACAAATTCAAACCAAAGACAAAAGTAAAAGCATAATCGACTGTCAACAGCAAATAAACTTTCTCCTAAGATGAAAATCGACACTTGCGACAGATCTAAATCCAAGGACGATAGTATGACTATTCTACTCTTTCAATGGAAAACTGTAAATGATGTAACAAACACACAAAGAACATCTACAGTCTTTTTGTACAAATGAGGCAGAATTAAGGCAAAGAAAAGGGGTTTTTAAATAGACACACACTGATCACAGGCTGCAAAATCAGAGACAAAACTGAAAAAATGAAGCAAAGAACCTCAGCTGCACAGGACTAGGCTGATCAGCGCACCTATTACACAGAGAAACTGAATTGCAGTGCAGGTAGCCCTCTCGGGAACTGCGTTGAAATGCAGAATCTCTTCATTGTGCCTGTGCTGGGGCAGAAACGAGACTTCTATCCGGGTTCTGGGTCATGGTTTGCAGTTTAATCTATGGATTTTGGCCGAGTAAAAGCAATCAGTAATGCACAATCAGAGGGTGGATTTAAAGGAGGTCTAAGAGCTATTACAAAGGGTAATCAGATCATTTTCGAATCAGCTGTTCAAATCATAAACAAATCTAGTCAATGGATTGAAGTAGCAGGTGTCTACTTTGCATTTGATAATGGCAAATGCAGTTCGATTGCTACTTTTGTGTTTATGAAACAAACAACAAGAGACACACAAACAAACTAACTAGACACGCTCCCCAGCGGAGTCGCCATTTTGTTAACGGTAAAAGTGTCTACTCAGAATGCCCCTATCCCACTAAGGTGTGACAGTACCTTAGAAACAAACAAGGAAAACTACTTTCGTATTCTTCTTTATGAACTATAAACGAAGAGGAATAGGATGAACCAACCTGTGTCTTGCGTTAGTCCTTTGATCCAATCTCTCTCCTCTTTGACAGCTTCCAGCTACCTGCTCCCTTACTTGCCCAGCTTCACCAAGTTCCTGCAAGATCACAGAAGAGGAAAACTACACAAAGACATGGATTTACATTCATAAACAGCTTAGGATCAGATTTAAGCTAAACATGCAAATATAACAAAACATCATTGATACACAAGCATGTAGGAGAAACTCAAATAGTTTTATTGATATCACAAGAAGGTCCAGGAGGAGTTACAACCGATGATTCCTGATCCAGCATCAACCCCCAGCAAAGGAATCCCCTCTTCACCTCCAACAAAGCATAAATCACCCAATACACTGACCTCTATCTCAAAACCAACAACAATTCTCTGCAATGTACAAAATTCCAGCCCCTGGATCTCTGGGATGAGGGATCCATATATAGATGTATGCAAAGAGGATGAGTCAGCTTATGATTTGACTAGTGGCTTCTTTCTGTCAGTTCTTGCTTCCACTTGGAGACTGAGAGCCTCTTACTCATCCTTGGTCAAACTTAGTGAGGCAAGTGTCATTGGGGAAGATTCTGGAAGCTTCTATTGTCTGTCCACCTCGCGGAATGACATTTCCATTTGTCATTTCCCGCTCAACGCACCCTAGTAGTGCATTTAGGTGCGTTGCAACGCACCTAGCTAGTGTACTGGGGTGCTATGCAACGCAGCTAGCTATTGGAGCAACTGAAATGATCCTGATTTGACTGATTCTGAGCAGTTTCTGGTGGAGAACTTCTGGGAGACGCTGTAATTGGTTGACCTTGTTCCTCTAGGGTTAGGAACAACACTTTTAGGGACTTAGGATCCCTTGGTTTATGGACATTTCATGCTTAGAGCTGTAAGGCACAAAAATGTCTATAACACTCATCCCAGAGATCCATAGGCTAGAATTTTGTATCTTGTAAGGAAGTGTTGTTGGTTTCTTGGTGGAACATCATAGTGTTGGGTGATCTAAGATTTTCATGAGGTGAAAGAAGGGCTTTCATTCTAGAGGATGACACTGGGTCAGAACAATTGGTTGTAATCCTCTTTGCTATTCTTGATATTAATAAAGCTATTCAAGTTTTCCTCCACATTGTTGTATGTTTGATGATATATGCATTTGTGTGGTCAATATATATCTAGTCCTATATTGTTTATGATTGTAGGTCTTTGTTCTTCAATAGTATTATGCTGCTTTGATTCCACAGGTGCTCTTTGAAGCTAGGTAGACGAAGGATAAGTGGTAAGGATCTGTCAGAAGGGAGAGGAACCAGGAAAGGAACCAAGTGCAAGACTGAGGTTGGTGTCCTTCATTCCCCTCTTATCTATTTCTCATAAATGAAAACGAATGTGGTTTTAGTTTGTTTGTTTCTAAGATAGCTACCAGTCTTAGTGGGACTAGTAGATCCAAGTGGACACTAGATTTCCCGATAACAAAATGGAGACCATACTGGGTAGCGAATAGATTGTTTGTCTGTCTATATTTGTTTGTTTTATAAAATTACAGATGGAGCCTGAAGTCAAGCCAACTGGCCTTCTAACTGCATTTGCTATGCAAGTGCAAAGTAGATCAATGCTACTTCAGTCTATCTCTGGGTTTTTTTTATAAACTGAAAAATTGATTTGCCAACCTTCTGATTTCCCTAGTGGTGGCTCTAGTAACCTCATTATATCAGTCCCTGTGATTTCTATTTACTGTACATCACTTGCTCAGCCTAAATCCCTGAACTGAGATGAAAACTGTGACCAAGAGCCAAGTAAAGTCTCGTCCTGGTACCATCGCACCCTCTCTTCAAGGAATTCTGTATGCATCACACCTCTTGTGTGTAGTAGGTGGGATGCATACTGAATTCCCTGTGTTACAGGTGCGATAATCAGAAAAGGCTAATTTTGCCTCCAAGTTTTGGTTTTTCTTCACCCTTTTTAGCTCTATTCAGGAGTTTTGTTGTCTGTGATCAGTATACCACTGTGGAAACCCCCTTCCTTTCCATCATTCCACCTCCATTGCACAAAGAACTATGAATTTTTTTATGTATTGTGTGCCATTTTCAGTTCTCTTTTACAAAGAAGTAGCATAATCAAACTGTTGTCTTTTGATTTGAAAGTGTCGCAAGTGTTGTTTTCAGTCAAAGAAAAGAATTATATTGTTCTTGATGGTTGATTATATAGTTACTCTTGTATTTCATTTGAATTAGTAGTTTTTCAAGTGTCAAAAGTAGTTTTCAATTCAAAATAGCAAAGTGTCGTCATTATCTTCCTTTCATTTTTGAAGAGAAATTTGTTAGTACTGTCGCTTTGAAAAGATAATTTAGATTTAAGAAAGCTGAAAACAAATACATGCATGTGCATTTGCATTTAGACTGCATGTTGGATTGATTTAGGACAGTGCATCTAGTGTTTGCTCTCTGCTCTATGTTGAAATAATACCGACTCTCTTTCTTTAGTAGCTAGGATTTTCATTGCAAAAACAAGATTAAACGATTGTTTATCATCTTAGATTGCATTTTAGGAATTGTATATCTACATCACGCAGTGAACCTGAAAGGAAAATTTCTTAAGAAAGATCAACTATAAAATAAATTTAATGAACCTAAAAACGCTTTGGAACCTAACGCACAACATTTAGAAGTCTAGGCTAGAGACATATTCTGGCATCGTAAAGCCTCGTAACCATCGCTTTCACTGTTGGTTGGGTGATTCCTCCGCTTTGAGATGAAAAGTGCCAGTACGGACTTGTGCTCCCACGTAACATCGAGTATATATTGGGAGACCACAATAGGCTATGTCCTTTATCCATATGAAGCCGTGTCTGCTACCCTATCAATCGCAATGCACTGAACACAGCATTCGGGAAGATTGACTTCCGTACCATAAAAAGTATTCTGCAGTTTTGTGATTGGTTTGGTAATCCCTATGTCTAGATTTCTAGAGTAGTCTCTTTCGTTCCTTTTTAGACTCCTTAAAGGAAAAGGTCCATCTGAGCACTTGTCACTTCAGCCTCATTAAAAATCGAAGGTGACTAGAGTCATCTTTTGTTTTTTCTCGACTCTTAAAAATTGGAAAAAAAAGTTGTGTCAAAGCATATAAAATTTATTTTAATAGGAATAATATCACCATTCCCATGTTGGTCTTAGGTTGAGGAAAATGGAGTCCACCAACCAAGGATTTCCCTTTGGAGGAAATCCTAGTCCTTTCTCCTCTTGGGGAGATGTTGGTGCACCTCATATGGCCACATTGTCACTTCCAGGATTGACGATTGGCCTGCCAATATGTCTCTTCTTGACCTCCGTCATTCAGAACACCGTGATTCCTGAGCAATCAAGTCAGCAACCGGATGATACTAAAGTTACCCCCCAACCTTCTACTCATATGATTCTCCCTCTCCTGTGCCATTTGCAAAGGAGACCACTATCATCGAGATTCTCCTTACATCCCTCAGATCTTAAGGGACTGGTCTCCTTGTTTGCACAACCCGGTGTCATCAACCTCTGAAGACCATGTTGAAGGTACACCATCAACTAGTGAAAGCGGAGCATTTGGACAAAAAAGGAAATGTAAATTTCCTTGTAAAGTGTGTGAAGGCGATCACGCTATCCACTATTGTCCCTTCCTAGATGAAGCTAAAAGAGTTTTGGAAAACTCTCCAGCTTCACCGCTATGGCTTCCTCCTGGATACAAGAAACTCTTGCCGAGTCCATCGCTAATGGAAAATCCGACCGACATGCCTTTGTGGTTTGTTGAAGCATCTTTCATTGAATATAAACCCACTAAATCCATACCAGATGAAAATCAAAAGGTTGAGGGGGCAGTCGACCCGGTCTTGCCTTCGGAAGGTCCATCTTCAGATGACACAATCACCAAAGAGAATGAGAATGACAACGTTCAAATTATTTTCATAAACACAGACTCCGATGAACATGGGGGCAGTCTACCCGTTTATTTTTTAGCAGGAAGGAAGTTTGTCAGAGTCATATCCAGTCATCTATTCGGTCCCAGCTCCAAGCAACCTAGTCATTTCCTTCGATTGGAATCTACTAGGCAGACCCCATGTACCGGCTAATGTACCATTATGAATCATAGTACAAGCTTACAAAATGATCATGGTCGGTACCATCATAGATGAAGGGGCTTCTATGAGTATCCTTTCCTCAACTGCTTGGGAAGCGCTTGGCTCACCATCGCTTCTGCCTGAGATGAGAAATATGACAGGCTTCGACAAAGGAACCAGTCGACCGTTGGGGATCCTTCCCAATGTGCCCATAACATTGAGAAGGAAAACTGTTTACATGAATGTAATGGTAGTCCGAGGACCTCTAAATTATAATCTACTCCTTGGATGCGACTATATTTATAGCATGGGATCCATTGTCTCCTCACTCTTTAGAGTAATGTGTTTTCCGCATGAAGGCCGAGTGGTCAAGCTTATAGACCAGCTTTCGTTCCCCGGCTCACACATAGCCAATAGTCAAATGCCATCCCTAAATGGTCTTTTCACACAAGGAATGTCTCATCAATCTCCAGTCCATCCACTTGAAGAGCGCGAGTGATTCAGGATGACATGACTGAAACCTAGGAGGCATGCACCCTGGCCTGTTTCAGTAGGAAAAGCTTGGGTATAGGGTAGGTTTCTACAGAGGATATATGACTAGTTTGAGACACTCGTCCGTTTAGGAAAATGGGATTAGACTGGAATAAGATTCCATCATCAAAGTTATGTGAGTGGAGGCGACCACGCCACTCACCTTTGTCTATTTCGGTAGACATCGCCAAGGAAGAATTTTGTCTGCAACGTGGATGGAGAGCTTTCATATGGTAACCTGGAAACTCTACTTCGCTATGCTTGGGGCCATGCAAACATTTTTGCATGTGAGCGAAGAGCGACCATTTATTTTCATAGTTTGTAGTTTCTCAACCCTTTAAACTCGTAGGATTGCTCGTTCCTAACTTGCATAAAGAAAGGATCCAGGGCAAAGCTTTGAAAGGTGCAAGCTCCATAAAAAATGGCATCTTAGATGAGATATCCTTATTATACGACTGGCATGAGTAGTTTTTATGCAAAGTTCAAGCTCGTTAAAAATTAAACCTTAGCAATGAGCAAACGTTCCCCCAGAGTTTAAGCTCATTAAAAAATGAACCAATTTCCAGTACATAACCATTGTGAATGCATTATCATCAGCTTTTGAGCCCTGGTCATGTTCTCATCATCACCTCCACTCTGCTTTAGTAGATCATTCACCTCCATTTGATTGTTTACCCCTTTCGAGGAACAGCTGCGAAGAGTGATCCTGTTAGCCATCCTTGTGACACTGCCATGATTGGAAAATTCCAAAACATACCTGGAATTAGCTGCTACTCGAAGTTATCACTCATTCCTACAAAACAAGTCTCCTTTAAGCTCTTTTCACCTGACTCATAAAATATGAAAAGATTTCCGATCGATTAGCCTCTCCAGCTCGTTAAAGCGACCGGAAGTGTTATCCCTCCTCTAGATTTTAATCTTTTTGGACCTGAGGGATTATTACACAAAAGATCGAGCGCTTGTTTTGTTCGGATCGTTAAAATTACTGAACATTCATCCCTTTCATATTATTTTATACATTTTCAGACTTAAGGGATTATATGACGAAAAAGGATTATTTGAGTTTCCTTTATGTCCCTTTCAGACTCTCTAAAATTGAAAAGGACCGAGTTATCTTTGTCGTTAAACTCGTTAAAACCGAATAGCAACAAACTTGTCCATATAGACAAGAACGAGTTTCACTCTCGCTAGGCTCGTTAAAATTTAGCAACGGTTTTTCCCGAAGGGAAAATTATAGAACAAGAATATGTTATCCTCCTCAAGCTTGAAAAAAATAAAGATGTACTGGTTAGCAATGATTGGGGAAAAATTTGGAAGAAAACTTGAAGAAACTTTATTGGTAGCAAGTCGCTCTTGAACATGACACTTTCACTCTGCATCCGAGTCAGTTGGGTTGTTCCATTCACCAATTATATCACCATTGGTCCACCGCACCATCCATATTTGGGGTTGACGCTACCAATCCATGTCAGTGTCGCTGGTATGTTCAAGAGAAGTCGCTCATAGAATTCACTTGTGTCTCATCCACTGCAATATATTCACGCTCCATTCTTTCATGACCACCACCCTGAACCATGTATCACCAAATCGTTTTCACCTCCAAAATCATTTACTCTGTTGTGTGTCGTAGATGTGGGATTCATTAAGGCCCTCCTACGACGGGTCACTTCTTGTCGACATCAGCTCATTATCCAAGAAGTCGACCTAGGAACAACCCTTCCAGTACTTTGAAGCTTTCATGCCTCAATGGCAAGTTTCTCACTTCCGGTGAGAGGTTTACATCAATGGCCTTCGACAGAAAGATTTTGTGTGGTGTTCGACGCCAAGTCCCTTTTCACATCACGCGGATTGTACTGTAGTACCTTGAGGGTCATCATCATTATCGGTGATTCCTCTCGCACCTGTTAACAACTTACATCATTGCCTGGTAATCAGGCGATGTCTTTCCATGTTCGACTCCAGAACATCTTTCACATGGATTGACTTGTACTCCGAGTGAAGATTGAACGAGTTTGAAGACCCCGGATCTAGTTTCATCCATCTGGGCTGCGATATATTCAGGAAAATAAAGACATCAAATGTACATTTTTGTTGCATAGATGATCATCCGAATCAAAGGATGGTGACTCTATCAGAATCATCAGTCTCCCGCATAGACGGTTGTCTGTCTTATGTACATGAAAATGAATTTATAAAGTTGAGCATGGGAATGCCCACCTCATCTAGATCATGGAAATTATTATGAAGATAATGTATTGTATTGTATCTTATTACAGGTCACCTTCCAGCTTGAAAAATGTTTGGATCCTCATGATAAAGCATTTCACTCGACATCAAAAGATTGACAACCTCATGCTTTAGGGAGCAACTGTTATAGAAAATTTTGGGCACTGCAACCCCAATCATACATGTCCATAAACCAAGGGCTCCTAAGTCCCTAAAAGTGTTGTTTCATACCCTAAAAGAACAAGGTTAGCTGATTACATCATCTCTCAGAAGTTCTCCATAGGAAACTGCTCAGAACTAGTCAAAACTGGACCATACAGATTGCTCAGTGCTAAGGGTGCGATGCGTCCCACGTGCCCAATGTAGAGGGTGCAATGCATACTGAAAATCCCTTCTGTAGGGTACGATGGGCAAGAGTGGACAAATGGTAGAGATAGTTTGCGAGGTGGATGATCATAGAATCTTCCAGAAACTTCTCCTATGACACTTGCCTCTTTGAAATCGCTTAGGGATGACTAGGAGATCATCAATCTCCAAGTGGAATCAAGAAATATCAAAGATAGGAAACTAATAAAAATCCCAAAAGCTGACTTACCCCCCTGCAATCATCTATATATGGATCCCTCATCCCAAAGGTCTAGAGGTTGGAATTTTGTATCTTGTAAGGAAGTGCTATTCGTTTCTTGGTGGAACATCATAGTGTTGGGTGATCTAAGCTTTTCATGTGGTGAAAGAAGGGCTTTCATGCTGGAAGATGATGCTGGGTCAAAACAATTGGTTGTAATCCTCTTTGTTATTCTTGATACTAATAAATCTATTCAAGTTTTCCTCCACATTCTTGTATGTTTGATGATATATGCATTTGTGTGGTCAATATATATCTGGTCCTATATTGTTTATGACTGTAGATCTCTGTTCTTTGATAGTATTATGCTACTTTGATTCCACAGGTGCTCTTTGAAGATGGGTAGACGAAGGAGAAGTGGAAAGGATATGTCAAAAGGGAGAGGAACCGAGCAAGGAGCCAAGCGGAAGACTGAGGTTGCTGTCCTTCATTCCCCTCTTATCTACTTCTGATAAAGGAAAATGAAAGTGGTTTTAGTTTGTTTGTTTCTAAGATAACTACCAGTCTTAGTGGGACTAGCAGATCTGAGTGGACACTAGATTTCCTAATAACACCCTGATACATCTCCTTGAAGGATTTGATGTTGTTATTGCATATCAGCGAAGAGATAGAGATCCCACCACCTTAGAGGAAATGCAAGCTAATGCCCTCAAAGTTGATGCTAAGCTATTATCCAAAAAATAAAATTTAAAGGTTGAAATAAGGGTTACTATGAAAGAGGAATCTTCATCTTCTTCGACCGTTGATTATAAAATAGATAGTTTACTTAGAATTGTGGAGAAAATGATGGATAGAATAAGCATAACTGATAGGGATCCTCTTAGATAAAACAAAACTGGTCACAACAGATATCCAAATTTTAGAAGAAACAAACCCTAGATCAAACAAAGGGACCCAAAAGGTCCAGATTAGTAGGTAAGACCTCCTTTACAAGAGAACTATATAGACGAGGAGGCATAGATAGTTGATTAAAAGGACGATGGTCAAATCAATTTAATGTGAGTAAATGAAAATGATTCCACTTTTCTTAATCAAGAAGAACAAGACCTTTTTCTACTATCCCAAGATGGAATAGATCCTAAAGAATTAGAAGAATATAAGAAAGGTTTTGAAAATGCAATTATGGATGTCCATAAGAAATAAAATCTAAGGAGTATGAAAACACCTGATGCTCCAACTAAAAAATCAGCTGATACACCTGCTAAGAAAAACATTGAGATTCTTGCTAGAAAGAATACTGAAGTTCCAATAAAAAATGACCTGACACTATAGTCAAATCAACTCAAACAAATGTTTCCTCCACTAGCCAGCAAAGAGACATATCCCAAAAGTATTTTGGCTGATAAAAAAGATCCTATCAATTTAAACAAAACTCAGACATCATTTAGTATAGAACATGAATTGGCAAAGCTCAAAATACCCATTCCTCTAACAGAGCTAATGAACAAAAATGCATACATATCACAAGTAATGAGATCTTTAAGCATATGAGAAAATACTGATACAACCAATGCATAAGATGATCAACCTAAATTATTGTTTAGCGCAAAATTTGATGGTAAACTCCAAGATGGAGATGTACGTCCCTTTTACATTAGCTTAAACATTCATGATAAAATCTTACACAATGTTATGCTTGACTCAGGGGCCTCTCACAATCTCATGTGTAGGGTAGTCATGGAGAAAATGGGATTAGCTATCACTAGAAGATACAAAGATCTATATTCACTTGATTCCATGGAACCCTCGAAATGGATATGACCTACATTGCAATTCAAGTATTTGGTCAGAATAGGAGACTCTAGGTAAAAACTCATGAAGTTCATGGTCACAACTTAGGATAGACCTCACAATTATCCATTATATTCAGTCCATTCAGATATTGATTCTTTTATTTTGTGTAATGATGGGAATACACAGGAACAAGTTCTTAATCAAAACATTGCGTTATGTCACATTGAGTAATGCCAAACATTAATCAGTGAACATCATAACCCAGATGAAACTTTATGGAATTTAAGTTTTGATGGAGATGTCAGTAAAGGAGGATTAGGAGTAGGCGTATGGGTTTCAAATTCAAAAACTAATCACTCAGAAGTCCATTCATATAAATTGAATTTCCAATGTTCCAACAATGTAGCTGAGTATGAAGCCTTAATTTTAGGGTTACAACTTTTAAAGAAATTAGGTGCTAAGTGAATTGCAATTCATGGAGATTCTAAACTGGTAATAAAACAAATTAAAGGGGAATATTATGCTAAACATCCAAGGATGAGAGCCTATCGGAATGTTGTTTTGGATTTTTTGGAATCTTTCATTGAATATAGCTTGTCTGTGGTCTCTAGAGATCAAAACATCATACTTGCTAGTCTTGTTACTTCGGCTACTACCTGTAAATTGCCATTTCATTCTACTCACCAATATATTGTTGAAGTAAAGAACAAACCTACCATACCTAATAATATTAGATATTGGCAGGTTTTTGGCAATGATGCCCAGATTGAAAGTTTTTTGCAGTCAAAAGATGAGTTTGAATATACTAATATAGATACATAAGTTGACCTAGAAGATAGTGTACATAATGGTGTGACTAAATTAGAACTGAAAGAAATAGATCAAGAAAAACAAGAATAAAAAATTTTATAGTTGAAAGACAATGTTTTTCCTAGATGACTAACTCCCTTAAAAGATTTGTTTAACTTTAATGGCGTAGCCAAGAAGCCTAAATCGAACCTACTGGATCTGGAGTTGAGTAGTGTAACATTGGAACTGAATAATTAAATTGTGCAAATCTATACCCCTAGAGAAAAAGCTAAAGTACATAGACTTGTTAAAAAACTTCATAGATTTCTTTGCATGGAGTTATGAGGATTTGAAATCCTATGACACTAGCATTATACAACATAATATTCCCTTAAAAGAAGATCACATGCCTTTTAAGTAGAAATTAAGGAGAACCGACCCAATTATTATGACTCTAATAGAGAAGGAGGTCAATATAATGTATGATGCCAAGATCATAGTGCCATTAAGATATTATAAATGGGTGTCTAATCTATTTACAACTAGGAAAAAGACTGGAGAAATCAGACTTTGTATTGATTTCTGAAATCTGAATAAAACATCTTCAAAAGACATTACCCTTTGCTTATGATGGATCAGATTTTGCAAAAGGTGGTTGGATCTAGTATAATTTCTCTTTTAGATGGCTTCTCGAGTTATAATCAAGCCCTAGTACACCTTAAAGACCAAGAGAAGACAACATTTACTATACCCTGGGGCACTTTCATGTATGTGATGATGCGTTTTGGTCTAACGAATGCTAGTGCCACTTTCCAAAGAGCCATGGAATTTAACTTTGTGGATGAAATGGGTCATTTTATAGTCATAGATCTTGATGATATCACTGGTTTTTTGAAAACATATGAGGAACACTTACTTCAACTCTGAAGAGTCTTTGAAAAATGTAGGATATTCGGTATTTTCCTCAACCCAAAGAAACATTGTTTAGTTTACAAGAAGGAAAACTGCTAGGACATATCATTTCAAAGGAAGGAATCAAAATAGATCCTAGTAGAATTGAAGCTATATTAAAAATTAATCCCCCCAGAAATGTAAAGGAAGTTCAATCTTTCATTGGACAGATTAATTTTCCGAGGAGATTTATCCCTAATCTAACATAGCTTCTAAAGAATATAACAAACATGTTGACGAAAGACACTGAGGTAAAGTGGTACATTCAGGTTAAACAATCATTTAACCAAGTGAAATAGGCTTTAACTTAGGCTCTTGTGTTGATTAATCCACATCTTAAAAAATATTTTCTCTTTTTCTCATTTTCTTCTGAGCACAATATTGATGCAGTTCTCTTACAGAAAAATAACGAAGGCCATGAACAACCTATTGTTTTCTTTAGTAAATATTTGAGATATGTTTCATTAAAATATGATATTATGGAAAAGTAGGCTTTTTCCTTGGTAAATCCAATAAAAGACTTCAGATTTTATATCCTCCATTCACATATAATTTCCTTTGTTCCAAATGTAGTGGTAAAAGATATATTAAGCCAAAATGATCCTGATGGGAAAAGGGGTAAGTGGATTGCCATTATCTTCAAATATGACATTGAAATCAAACCTACCAAACTCATTAATGGTTAGTGGTTAGAAAAATTAATGGTTGAATCTAACTTACATGCTTTGGATATAAATTTTCTAGAAATATTCAATGAACCAGAAGAGTTGACAACTCCATAGGTAGTAGAAGTGTTTGCGACCTCTCCTTGGTATGGAAACATTATTTTTTCTCTACATCATTTATAAGATCCTCCTAGTCTGACTAAAACAAAAGCTATATTTATTAAACTCAAAGCTACGAAATTTTATATTTTGGATAAAAATATGTATTGGAAAGATGTTTGTGGAGTTTTACTAAATTTATTTTTGAAAGATGAAGTAGATAAAGTGATGCAGGAATTTCATGAAGGAGACTGCGGTGGACACCTGTACTGGAAGACTAATGCCAACAAGATCCTAAGAGTAGGTTTTTATTGGCTAACATTATTTTTTGATGTCCAAAATAAAGTCACCTCATGCAACAAATGACAGATATTTGAAGGGAAATGAAAACTATTTCCTTTACCCTTAAAGTCCTTATCAGTTGAAACTCCTTTCCAACAATGGGGCCTTTACTTTATAGGAGAAATCCACCCTTCCTCTTCTGCCCAACATATGTCGATCCTTACAACCACTAATTATTTTACAAAATGGATAGAATCCATACCTACTAGACAAGTCTCTCATGCAGTAATCAATAAATTCCTAGAGAAAAATATCCTTTCAAGACTTGGGTGCCCTAGGAAAATCATTACAAATAATGCTGCAACATTCAAGTCAAAGAGAATGGTCGAATTTTGAAACAAGTACCAAATAATGTTGGGAAATTCTATGGCCTATTACCCTCAGGGTAGAACTTTCCAAAAAAATCTTGCTTAATATTATTAAAAAAATTGCTGCAAGATAACAAGAAATCATGGCACAATAAGCTCGCAAATGCATTATGGGTAGACAGAATTACTACCAAGAAGTCTATTTCCATGTCTCCATACCAGCTAGTTTATAGAATAGATGTTGTTTTTCCAACTTCGTTGGGAATTCCTAATTTGAAAATGCTTCTAAAATTGGAGGTTGAGCCAAATGACCTATAAAGAAGAATAAATTGAACAATTCACCTACAACAGTAAAGAGAGGAAGTTCACAAGAGAACTCAATTAATCCCTGAAAGTATCAAGAATACATATGATATAATAACTAAGGCGGATGATTTTTAGATAGGCAATCATGTTCTGAAATGGGATTCCAGAAGAGAAGAGAATGGAAAGCATGGTAAATTTGATCATTTGTGGATGGTACCTTACATTATTCATGCTTACAGAGGTAATAGTGCATTTTTTTTAAAGGACTTGGATGGAATAGAGGTACCTGGAGGACATGTCAATGGCAGGATGCTGAAACATTATGTTTTTCAGGAATAAAAGCAGTTTTCATCACACTCATTGTAGATACCATTTTCTTTGTACTATTATGATTGGGTAGCTTATGTCTAAAGGATGATGCCCATGCATAAGGCCTTGAGCTTTTAGTCATTTTCCCACTATAACTACAACAACTACAAAAATTCATAGGCAGTAAAACAATGAAGACAAGGATTCAAGGCTACTAGTCTACTATTCTTGACACCTCACAAGGAGAGTACCATCCCCAGCTTATACATATATATATATATACATATATATATATATATATACATATATATATATATATATACATATATATATATATATATATATATATATATATATATATATATATATAAGATAGAAAATAGAAAAAGAAAAAGAAATGATAAAATAACCCCACAAAAAATGAATAAATGTGAAAGTGATGCCAGTTGATGTGCCATTGATAGTCTAATAATTTTGTAGAGAATAAATCCATGAAATTGTGTGTAGCTTGTTTAAAAGGCCACAATACCTTTTTTGTTTGAAACATACAATTTAATCATGTCAAAAAAAATTTCAATTTATGAAAATTAGATTAGAGTGAATAACTTAGCCAAACAGTGTAATCTTGGCTAAGATTAGATAGGTAGAATAGGTGAATAAATTAATCGAATTGTTTAATCTGGATTAATGTAGTTGATAGATTAGTTTTATTGTTTGATTAAATGTTTTTAGTCCTTTGAAATGGAAAAATAAATCAGGGTTTTCACTTTTAAATGCACCCTAATTGGTTTGGTTAGATTAGTTTAGGGAAAAATGAAATTTATCTCAAGGAAGGCTATTTCTAATATGGTCATTTGTCCCAAGTTTGGGACTTATAGTAAAAAGGTATGCGAAATATGATATTTGATCCCATTTCCGTTAAAAATCGTATCTTTCCTAACCCTTAATCGCTATCTTATTTCCAGCTAACAGCTCTAAGGCCTTTTCGGCCCCTCCCCAATATTTTTCTCTTTATCAGTTGTGGGGGAGGTGTCCAAAATGCAGTTTCCTACCGCTATGTGTCTTCCCCTCATCTTTTCGGACCCCCCCTATAATACCATAAACCACTCTTACCCCCCTCTGAAAGCGGTTTTCCCCACTCCCACCATAATCCACACTCCAGTTACGTCACCCTCCACTATCACTTCACCTCCATTCCCCTATTTCTAGGTAGCCCCTTCTTCCTATCACTTCCCACCAACGGTCCCGCGCCTTCATCCCTCTATGTTAGGGTCCCACCCTAACCCCCTTATTTATGTCATGGGATCACGTCATAGTCAAGAGTCAATAAAGCCCATATTAATATTTGTAAGTGGTTAACCCGCAATTAATGACAGGACCACAGTTAGTTGCAAATGGGCGGTAGTATTAGATAGATGGTATTAATAAAACCCACGGTATTGGCCCGTGGTATTGCATGTATGAGTCATATATAAAGGATAGAGACTCCCTGCGAGGAGTATCGTGTCTTGTTTTGTAATCGAGCTCTGCTCTATTGGAGGTTGCCCCCTCGAAGAGGCCTGTGAACATTTCTCTCTGAATAATAAAATCATTGCTATTCTGTGCTCTGGGTATATTTTCTCGCATATTCTGTGTTCTCGGTATCTTTTCTTCGCAAATTCTATGTTTGGGTATTACTTTGCAGGTTAAGAGCATAACAAGTGGTATCAGAGCACTTTCCAGGGCTCAGTGGGATCTCCAAATTTTAGCAAATTTTTTTTTGGCTAGAGACGTGTTCCGGTGTCTTTAAACCACGGGATCTGTCGTTAAGCGTATAAACCTGCGGATTTGGGGAGGCGTGCACGCAGGAAATACCAGAGGTGGTCACGTCTGTTGGACCCCCTTGTAACCCCTGTGGGTACCCCTTCGAGTAGTAGCGCATTAGACAGAACCGCGCACGGACTGTCTTCCACGTACCCTCTGGGTATATAGGAAGCCCCCTAGCTCCCTTGAAACCTCGCCATAGATAAACCTTCGGCCATCTTGTGGCTACAGTACACCGAGAACAGCACTCGGAGAGATTACTCGCCCGTACGATAGGGTAGTCGGGTTGTACAGCTAAGGGTACGGTCGATCCTCCTTAGTTAGAGACCCTGAAAAATTGGGCCGAGTACTACTGTCAGACCCTTATGTATATTGCGATATGTAGCACCTGACACTCCTCAAGAACATAGTTCCCTTTCTATCGGGGGATCACACATCACCTATTCCAGATCAGTAAGTGCAGCAGCAACCGACATCAGTCCCGCAGCTCCATCAGATCAGCAACAGCAGTTGTTCCACCATTCAGATCTCTCAGATCCACCAGATCGGAGTAGTTGTGAAGGGTTCCTATCCCTAGATATAATTTTCGCAGGACTTTTGGCGGCATTGAAATTCTGAGGATTTGGCTACTGCAGTATTGATCAGGAAGGAGTAAAACTCCGTTAGGAGTTTTCCAAAAAAAAAAAAAAAGTCTGAGATCTTCCGGGGCGCTTATTGGTGACCTAGCCCATCAGAATTAGGACGAAGAGCTGAGCAAGGTGGTACCATTCAATTTCTTAGTAAAAATTTTTTAGGCGGTCCCAATTTTTCATCAGGTTGGTGTATGGTAGAAACTCGCGCTCAAGCAATGGCCAATGAAAGGATCGACAAAATTGAAGACCATGTGAACTCCCTCCAAACTGTGGTGAAGAATATCGAACTTGAACTTAAAGGAATAAGTCACCAGATACATGATGCACTCCCAAAGGGCAAGGAGCCAGCCCATGAGGAGGCGTATAATGGCCATGAATACCGTGAGGGTGAGTCTAGCCACTCTCATCATGTCTGGCACACCCATCCACCACCCAGTCAGCGACCTCCCAAGTTGGATATGCATAAATTTGACGGTTCTCACACGTCCGCATGGCTAGCACAAATGGAGCAGTATTTCCAATTGAATCATATCATAGATGAGGGGACTAAGCTTATGGTGGGAACCATGTACTTGGACAATGAACGATGGCAATGGAAGGAATGGCATCAGCGTTGCAATGGAAATTTTCAGAATTGGGCCCAATTTGCCAAAACTCTTCGCAGTCGCTTTGAACAGGAAGACTCTTTTTTGGGGCATCTCACTAAGCTCCGACAGACGGGTACAGTGGAGGAATATATTACTGCTTTTGAAGCCTTAGCCTTCCGCACTAGGGGTCTCACAAATGAGTTCTACATGGAATGCTTTATCAGCGGTCTTAAAGAAGCCATCAAAGATCAGGTTCTACTCCACCACCCTCCCACATGGACAGAGGCTTGCTAGGTAGCCCGTAAGGTGGAACGTGCATTAACAACCCAATCCAGCCGCCCCAACTTCCCCACTAAAGGTCGTCCCTCACAGGCTCCCGATACGACTTAGACACTTAAGATTCAAAAGATGTCACCTGCGGAAATGGCCGAAAGAAGGAAGCAAGGACTATGTTACTACTGTGATGAAAAATATTCCCCGGGTCATAAATGCAAAGAGCACAAGTTTTTTCAAATAGATGCCACTGACTACAGCTCCTCCGAGGAAGATCCACCACTTGAGGAACCGGAGGCGATCGAAGAAGATAACCAAAAGGAGATTGTATCTGATGAACCAATTATTTCGCTAAATGCATTGGCAGGAATTTCTTCCCCTCAAACTCTCAAAATCAGGGGTTTTCTTAAACATCGCCCAGTAGTAGTCTTGATTGATAGTGGAAGTACCCATAATTTCATCCATCAAAAGATCGCTGAAGCAACACATTGTTTCGTCCGGGCAGTTTCTAACTTCCAAGTCTAGATTGCAGATGGGGGCACAATGAAATGTGAAGGTCGCTGTGAAAATGTCAAAATTCAAATGGGGGATTATCAATTGAAAACCCACATGTTTGCAATACACATGGGGGGTTGCGACATTGTCCTAGGCACGGAATGGCTCCGGACTCTTGGGCCAATCACAATGGATTTCCAGGAGTTATATATGAGTTTTAAGCAGAACAACTCCACACATACCCTCTGTGGACTACAGGCGGGAGCCCCCTCTATCATTAGCTCGCATAGGATGGAAAAATTGTTAAAAAAGGGACATCATGGAGTGGTAGCTCAATTTAAGGCCATCCAGGTAGTAGACACCATGTCTCTGCCAATTCATCCTGAGATACAACAGATTTTAAATAAACATCGGATGGTCTTTGACAAGCCTCATGAGCTTCCACCCTCGTGAGGGGAACATGATCATAGCATCACATTGGTTCCAAGGGCCCAACCCCCAAATGTGCGGCCATACAGATATCCATTCACCCAAAAGAATGAAATAGAAAAAATCATCAAGGAATTGTTGGAAGCAGGTGTCATTCTTCCCAGCATTAGTCCTTATTCATCCCCAGTAGTCATGGTCCTCAAGAAAGATGGGGAGTGGCGGATGTGTCCCGACTTCAGGGCCCTCAATAAGTTAACAGTCAAAGATAAATTTCCCATCCCGGTGGTTGACGATTTGCTGGACGAACTCAATGGGGCTCAATTCTTCACTAAGTTGGATCTTCGCTCAGGCTACCACCAAATTCGCATGAAGGAAGTCGACATTCCCAAGACAGCTTTCAGAACTCACGAAGGCCATTATGAGTTCCTGGTCATGCCATTTGGTCTCTGTAATTCCCCCTCTACTTTTCAGAGCCTTATGAATCACCTCCTCAAACCATATCTCAGAAAATTTGTCCTTGTCTTCTTCGATGACATCCTCATCTATAGTGGCACTTGGGCGGCACATCTTCAGCATGTAGATCTACTCTTGCAACTGCTCCGCACGCATAAATTATTTGTCAAGATGTCTAAGTGTTCATTTGGCATGGAAGAAGTTGAGTATTTGGGCCACATTATGGGGGCGTGAAGGTGTCAAGGTGGACCCCAAAAAGATCCAGGCAATGCAAGAATGGCCTCAACCTAAGACCTTGAAAAGCTTGAGAGGATTTTTGGGTCTCACAGGCTATTATCGTAAATTTGTCCGCAACTATGGCCACATAGCGAAGCCCCTAACGCAACTCCTAAAGAAAAATTCCTTCTTCTGGAACGAGGAAGCACAACAGGCATTTACCACTCTCAAAACCGCCATGTGTTCCACTCCCATCTTAGCACTACCAGACTTCACCAAATCATTTGTCATTGAATGTGATGCTTCGGGAATAGGTATTGGAGCGGTATTAATGCAGGAAGGGCGACCATTGGCCTTCACCAGCCAACAACTAAGTGGGAGGAATCTGGGCCAATCTACCTATGAGAAGGAAATTATGGCCATCTTACATGCAGTCGAGACCTGGCGACCTTACTTGTTGGGGCGACATTTCCAAATCCGCACAGATCATCACAGTCTTAAATATTTTTTGGAGCAACGCCTATCTTCCCCACAACAAAATAAATGGTTAGCCAAAATGCTGGGATATGATTATGAGATCATTTACAAGAAAGGGAAAGACAACAGGGTAGCAGATGCATTGTCATGCCAATTTGAGGAGGAAAGTACTTTGCTCGCAATTTCCCTCCCCATTCCAGACTGGATTGAAGAGGCTCGCACAGAATGGTTTTCACATCCCGGGCTCTCCCAACTCATTTCTCAATTGCAGGTAGATCCTAATTCCAGCAAGGGCTACTCGTGGCAGAATGATATTCTTCGCTACAAGGACAGAGTTGTAATATCACAAACATCCACCCTCAAAAGTCTCATTTTGGCAGAATGACACTCATCTCCCATTGCAAGACATTCGGGCTTTCAGAAGACGTATGCTCGCACTAGAAGATCATTTTTTTGGGCTGGCATGAAACAGGACATCCTTACTTTCGTAGCAGAATGTGACGTCTGTCAACGCCACAAAGGGGAAACCGTCAACACACCAGGCACATTACAACCATTGCCCATTCCGGCGTCAATTTGGACGGAGGTCTCCATGGATTTCATTACAGGTCTTCCAAAGTCTGGGAACAAGTCAGTCATCATGGTGGTTGTGGACCGACTGTCGAAGTATGCTCATTTCTGCGCCCTAACCCAACCATTTACACCAACTTTGGTTGCTCAAACTTTCATGGATCAGATCTTCAAATTGCATGGCATGCCCACTTCTATTGTGTCCGACCGCGACCCAATATTCACCAGTAATTTTTGGCAGGAGCTCTTCAGAATACAAGGCACTCAACTCAAACTCAGTACTTCATATCATTCGCAAACAGATGGTCAAACCGAAGCCGTCAACAAATGTCTAGAAACCTACCTTAGGTGTTTCACTTCAGAAAAGCAACACCTTTAGGTACAGTGGTTACCTCTGGCGGAATGGTGGTATAACACCAACTATCATGCCACCACCAAAATGACTCCCTATGAAGCAGTCTATGGACAACTTCCACCTTCCCCTACTTCTTATCTCACGGGGTGCTCCAAAGAACAAGCCGTGGATCAACTCCTACAACACCGCGCAACCATGCTTGCCCATCTGTGCGAGAATCTTCATCAAGCTCAGAACCGTATGAAGCAACAGGCTGACCAACATCGCTCAGAGCGCCAATTTCAAGAAGGGGATCAGGTCTTTTTGAGGTTGCAACCATATAAGCAAACATCACTCAAAGACAAGGGTTGTCAAAAGCTCTCTCCAAAATTCTACGGACCATACCAAGTGCTTCAGCGCATTGGAGAAGTGGCTTACAATTTGTCTTTGCCACCTACAGCAAAAATCCACCCAGTTTTCCATGTATCGTGCCTCAAGAAAGTGATTGGGAACAATTGCCGAGTTCAAACCAGTCTACCTGAATTGGACGAAGAAGGGTCAATCTGGCTTCAACCTGAACAGGTTCTAGACACAAGAGACAAGCACCTGCGCGGCCGCATGATTAAGGAGGTCCTCGTCAAATGGAAAGACACCTCTCCGGAAGATGCAACTTGGGAACTAGCCACTATTCTTCAGCAGTTTCCGCAGCTTCAGCCTTGAGGACAAGGCTAGTCTTAAGGGGGAGGGCATGTTAGGGTCCCACCCTAACCCCCTTATTTATGTCATGGGATCACGTCAAAGTCAAGAGTCAATAAAGCCCATATTAATATTTGTAAGTGGTTAACCCGCAATTAATGACGGGACCACAGTTAGTTGCAAATGGGCGGTAGTATTAGATAGATGGTATTAATAAAACCCACGGTATTGGCCTGTGGTATTTCATGTATGAGTCATATATAAAGGATAGAGACTCCCTGCGAGGAGTATCGTGTCTTGTTTTGTAATCGAGCTCTGCTCTATTGGAGGTTGCCCCCTCGAAGAGGCCTGTGAACATTTCTCTCTGAATAATAAAATCATTGCTATTCTGTGCTCTGGGTATATTTTCTCGCATATTTTGTGTTCTCGGTATCTTTTCTTCGCAAATTCTATGTTTGGGTATTACTTTGCAGGTTAAGAGCATAACACTCTATCCCTTGCTGCCATGTCGACAACCGTTACACCTTTCCATTGAGGCTCCCTCTTGTTGCCTCCATCCCATTGCTAAGTAAATGCAGCTAACAAATAGCCATTTTGCCAATGGTCTTGCTCCATGTGTAAAAATATAAAGCCTAGTTTTCTTTCGCAATCAGAACCTTTTCTCATATTTATGTTGACATAGTGTGCCCACCCTCTACTTTCTTCCCTATCAATGACTGCTCACAGAGGAATTTCCTCCACATTCTCTTCCTGCACAATTAACAATAATCCCTTGCAATTCTTCCTTTCACCCTCTCCAATTTTCATCATGCTACCACAATGGCTCCAAAAGCTAAGGCTGATGCCACTGTGGTTAGACACGTGCTCCCACCCCCTGTGGATTTATACCACATCCCCCTGTCTGACGGAGATTATAAAATCACTGAAACGCAGTGTGAATTTGAGCTCCTCGAATTATGCTTTTGGTTTCATGACACTTATCTTGAACAGTTCAATGAGATTAATGTCTGGAAATCTAGATTACCCCTCTTAATTTTCCTGAAATCCTACTATTTCCCCGAATTCTTCCTGAAGTGTCATGCCTCTTATCTATCAAGTAACAAGGTTAACATCTCCCCTAATGGTGAAATCCTTTTCACCATTACCTCTAAAAATATAAACAAAGTGTTGCAGGTCCCCTACGATGACTCCTTGACTACCTTTTCCATTGAGGCTCTTAAAGAAATTTATCAGAAACTCACCTTCCCCTAGAGAGCCAGGATTTTTTAGGTTCTCCTACCAGAAGATTCTCAACTTGCCAAGAATAACCCCCCTTATCCCTCTTCTATTTTCCCTCAAAGAACCATAGAGATTATCTATGTCTTGTCCTGCATACTTGGTTAGTTTTCAGATGAATGGTTAGATGAGCCTATTTTAGCCTTTATATCCACCCTTTCCATAGTATAAGGACTATTAGACACCTTTGACTATGGCCACTTCCTTGCAGATATAATTCACGAACACTTCCTTCAGTTTTTAGCTTAAGGAATGTTCAGATATTCTTCAATTCTTATGAACATGTTTATTTTCTTCTAGACATACATGTTTCCCTTTGTAGTACAGAAACTCAATAAGAAAGGAGAGCCTCAATCCATTATTTTCTAGACCTCCATGATTAGAAAACAATCACAAGAATTTAGTTTTAAAGAGTTTATTGATCAGTTTGTGTATCCATAAACTAGTTTGCTGAGTGGCCAGCAGATTCCAAGAATCAGTGAGGATATTCAGAATTTGTTGCATCGTAGTAAATAGGTGAAGACAAGAGATTGGTATCTATACCATTCATTTACAAAAATGAGATTTTATGGCTTAGAGATTCCACCATATAAGCTTCCCAAGTACCTTCTAATGAGGATATTTGTCTTGGAGTATATCAAGCAAATAATCCACTCAGACAACATCCATTTTGTGGTAGCTAAGAAGAAGTCTTAATTTAGAATTGAGATACAGATATGACCTTTTATCTTTAATAGCAAAGCATAAGGAGAGGAGGCATACCTCCTGCTAAAACAAATAAATTTTCATCTTACTTTACATGGTCTTATGACCCCTTTGGGGTAATTTCAAAGCTATGACTGGAACAGAAGGTAACTCCCCATGTGAATACAAAAGGACTAGATATAAAGAAGTACATCAACCAACAGAATTGGGTAGAGAACACATTGCAGGAGGCCGAAGAATAGGTACATTCCAAAACTGCCTCAGAGACTCCTCTACCCAGAGAAAATACTAAGAAAATACCAAGAGAGGAGGACTCCACTACAGTCACTGAAATCTCAGCCAAATAATTCAAGATCTATACAAAGAATATTAAGGCAATTTCGAAGATAGATTTCCCACTACTGGAGGAAACACTGGGTACCATTGTGCTCTCTAGCCTTCAAAATTTGAAGTTTGACAATAGTACCACCGATTGTCCGTCATCCTCGACTACTAAAGAGACTCCAACTACAACACCTCATAGATGAGAGGCATTCACAAAAACGAGGAAGTTGGATATTTTCCAAAGACATAGAGAAATCAAACAGAGGAATGAAGCCTTACATGATGACATCTATGCTCAATTCAGGAAGAAGTTTTCCTCAATCTAGAACAGGCTCATTTCAGCCTATGAGACAGAGAAGGGGAGAATGTGTATGAAGTTCTTACAGGTACAAGTTCCACAACCAAAATCAACAACTGACTTCAAGCAGACTACCTTTGAGTTTGAGGTAAAGGATGTTTATCCTTTAGATTGGATGGACATGCATAGGAAAACAGGAGAAATGGTCTACTGAACCTTCACATAGACTGCCCTCACTGCTTCCAAACTAAAACTTTCTTTAAACAGTGTTAAATTTCAACTCAAACTAGAGAATATTTCCTCCCTAGCCAAAGATAACAAAATTAAACATTTGGAGGAAATGGTGATTAAAGCAGGTTTTGATCCTGACAATTCAAAATCTATGGAAGAGGTCATTAAAAGGAAGAATGTTGATATACCATCTCGAAGGAAGAAATTAAATTTTCCTACGACTCAACATCCCCATGCAAATAATTTAGGAGAGGTAGAACTACAAAAGAAGAAATTTTGAAACTACTAGTGGAGCAAAGTGCACAAATTAAGGAAATGGCAGTAGAGATGGAAAACTTGATCAAATAGAAGGAGCAGAGTTCTCAACTAGTAGTGGTTCCTCTTGATGCAATGCCAATTGCATCCCTAATTCAAACATGTATTCCTATAACAGCTACAATAGTAGGAACATCTTCCTCTGTAGTACCTCCTTCTTCAATTGCAAATGATTCAATTAAGTTGGCCCAATCCCTGGAGAACATGTCTATATATCGAGAATTGCATCCCTAATTCAAACATGTCTTCCTACAACAGCTACAATAGTAGGAACATCTTCCTCTATAGTACCTCCTTCTTCAACTGCAGATGATTCAATTAAGTTGGCTGAATCCCTGGAAAACATGTCTATACATCGAGAAGAAATAAAAAAGTTAAGACAAGATTTTAAAGTCCTACAAGACTAGAGCAATGGATATGAGAATTCTCTCATGATAGAGATGCTGAAATCCCAGACATTGTCCCATAGATTCTAGCAGATGGAAAAAGACAGTGCCATGGGTAATACCTTGGCCTTGGTAAAATAAAATATTTGGAAACGGATCAATGAAGATATGATTTATATTTGGCCTTCAATACAAGTCATATTTGAGTAGCAGGGACTAATTGAAAGATCTAATGAAGCTGTTGAAGAAGTCAAAAAACATTTGGGTGAAAAACATAGTGATGTTACTGAGCTCATCAAGTTCCTCAACTCTAAATAAAAAAAGGAATTAGAAGAGCTGGAGATTGAAGATAAAACATAAACTATAATGGAGGTCAAAAAGGTGTTGACTAAGAGAAATTTGATGAGGTAGTCTGAAGAAAAGTGTTAGATTTTGGACATTGGTGTATAGAGGTTCTTCAACAAGCTGGAAGCCCTCTACAAAAAGGGACTTCCTAATTTATTAGTAATAAATGATAAGCCCAGTACATGGTCCAATTACAGTGAGAAATTGATGACCAAGGCTAAAGATAGTTGTAAAGTTACAGGACGAAGAATCATCATGACACAAAAATAATTCTTGGAAGCATTGACATATGATATTGATATCTAGTATGAGATTAAGCATATCTTTATCTCTAAAACAACGTTTTCTAAATACACAGAAGTAGACGAGGTTTACGAAAAGTTATTGAAGACAACTATACCTAGTAAGAAGTTTTGGGATATATTATGTGAATTACTGGAGTAAGCAGAGGGATTTGATTATATAGCGTAGCACCAATATCACATCAGGATTCAAAGGGCCATATAGTGAGTAGTTCTACCAATTTAGTGCCACCACTTCAGATACTTCAAATTTCCCTAAATTTTTGTAATAAGTTAGATAGATTAAGTTTATGAATTCCAAAATACATCCTATTCGGTTTTGACAAGATTTTTTGTAAACACCTTATAAATAATTCTCTTTTAAAAGTAACAAGGTTTGATTTTTGTTGATATTTTCATTCCACAAAGCTATTGTACCTTTTATTGGATGGGATGATCAGTAATAAGAAGGAAATTTTCATAGGATTCATGTATTAGACTATCTGGTGATGTGATTATCTCAGTATTAATGTGTTATTTCTTTGTTTCCATGCTTATGTTTTCTTAATATGAATTATTTTTTAGAAAATTGATGAACATAATTTGTTTAACAATACACTTTGATTCTGGGTGTGGGTAATTTAAATATTTTCTTACGATATCATGTTAAGGAATTCTACAATGCTCTTTAACTTCAATTGAACTTATATATTTTCTTCCACTCCATTTCATTTTAATATAAAGGATCCAATTAGTCTATCGACCTTTCCCTGTGAAAATCCTTTCCAAAATCTAAAACAGACCCCTTCTAAACTGTAGATTGCATAGCCCAATGGAAGTTTCAGACACTTAATCAACTAATCCATTTTTAAATCAAACATTGAAACCTCATAACTAACCTAATATCTAATGCAAAAAAGTTAAATCAAATAGAGAGAGCCCTCTCTGAAGTTGGTAGAGCTAGATCCCAGCTTCCAAAGTGGTTTGTGGTTACCTTTATGATTTTCTTCTGCAACCTCGAAAATGACAGAGTGCTAATAGGAGGGAATTGTGCAGATACTAAGTAGTTGTCTATCTCATCAAACCACAGAGAGAGAACTGAAATGGAAAATAAATTATCATATGACAGCTAGTCATAAACCATTTCTTCCTCACCTGCAGGAAAAGTCAACATGGAAAAAAAATCTATTACTAGATTTTCTCTGTTAGACTTATCAATAATAGTTAGATCAAACTATTGTAACAAAAGAAACCATCTAATAATTTGGGCATTCACAACAGGTTTTTCACCAAGTATTTAATAGCAGCATGGTCAGTATGTAAAATGGTCTGGTAACCAGTAATGTAATGTCTAAATTTATTCAAGGAATGAACAACAACTAGGATCTCTTTTTCAGTCACAGTGTAGTTCAACTCAACTTTGGACAAACTTTTGTTGATGAAAAAAATGACTTAAGGTAGCTTGTCATCTATATAGCCCAAAGCTACTCCTACATCTTTGTCAAACGTATCAACATGGATGTGGAAAGGAAGAGCCCAATTTGGGCCTCGGGGTATAGGTGTAGCAGTCAATTTGTCATTTAGGGTTTCTAGGGCCTCTTGGTAGATTTTTAACCATAAACATTCAAAGTCCTTGGAAAATATTCCAAACAAAGGTGAGGGTACCTTTCTAAAGTATTTTATGAATCTCCAATAGTATCTAGCTAAGCCTAAGAAACTTCTGTCATCCCTCTTCTTCTGACCATTAGGGACCCCTGTTATGATATCTATCTTGTTTGGGTCTACTTGTAGTCCTTCCTAGATATTGAGTAACCTAGAAAAAGCACTATAGTCATCAAGAACTCACACTTCTGAAGACTAAGGGATAAGCTCATTTCAATGAATTTGTTTAATACTTTTCCCAAGTTAAAGAGAGCCTCCAGGAAATGACACCCATAAGCAGTGAAATCATCCATATAAATTTCCATAGAATCATGGACTAGCTCTGCAAAGATGTTGAGGACTACCTTCTGAAAAGTGGCAGGGACATTGCATAACCCAAAAGGAAGGACCCTATAAGAATAGGTACCCTAGGGACATGTGAAGGTGGCTTTATCCTAGTTGTCTGGGATGATATGGATCTAATTGCAACCACTGAATCCATCCAGGGAAGAGAAGAACTTATTTTGTGTGAAGCCATCTAATACTTGGTGAAGAGTATACTTCATATTATTCCTCTTCTTCTATTCATAAAGGTAAGTCATCCTCCATAGATGGTTGAGAAGGAGGGTACAAGACCAATTGTTTAGAAAAATGCCCATTTTTAATGGTCATATTCCCAACCCTACAATTTATGTAAGCATCGGTAATTGGCTAACTATGGCCTCCAAAGGATGAGAGGATAACCATTGAACTTGGTCTTAGGTTGGAGAACTAATAAGTCGACAAGGTATTCCCAGGAATTAATGGAGACCATCACATCCTCAACAACTCCATCCGGAGCTATTGTGGACCTATCTGCAAGCTGCAAGATTGTTGTGGTCTTTATTAATGATCCCTCAATATTTAGTTTACGCATAGTCTCTGTTATCTCAAAATCATATCCTGATAGGCTGCTCGTCAGGTTGACTCTAAGTAACTATTTCAGACCTACTTTAGGCTGAGGCTTAGCCTCCTCAACCTGAGAGGGCTCTCTCTTAAAGGATTAATGATTTTGATTAAAGATAAGATGGCTAACTCTTATAGAAGAACTGTGAAAAATATGAATGCTGGAAATACATTAAACAACTATCCATTGGGCTTATGGAGTCAACAACACCTCAATTTAACAGTGAACTCAACCTTACATAGAAGTCAGGGCACTCAGCATTTAGACATTCAGAACATAACTCATATGGGACCACAGTTTATAAATGCATACAGGAAATCAAAGCACATTCAGTGAATTCTGAGTGATTATACATCTATACCACTGTAAAAATTATGGAAAGGACAAGATCACATATTCTGAACATAAGAAATCCTTCATGAATCCTGAGAAGTAAAGTCAAAATTATATTACTGAAAATGAGTCTTTACATAAGCCAAATACAAGCTGTATCATAAAATTTTCCAACCTTGATTACGTTGCTGTTTCAGCTATATATAGAGTTCTTATTCTAACTGATCGAGATTCCTCCTCCAGCATGAGGGGAATTCGAAAACTACTTCTAATGACACCTATTAACCCTTTAACTAGCTAATAAATATAACAAGGTGTTGACTGGATTTTTTTAGAGATCTAAATCAACTATGACTCTAACTCCATATTACATGCATGATGGCTTCTCTTCGTTCTTTGACATCTGGTTTTCTTTCAGTTTGGCTGAGATGGGTGTTTAATACTCCATGTTGACCTTGGATGCTGAATTTTCTTAACTGCCCAGAAATATTAGGAGACTATCCTTGCTTCTCGGCTTCAGTTTTCCCCAAAATATTCGAATGCAAAGAAGCATGTCCTTTATCTTTTAATCACCCAAATTGTAGAAGTCTGCCACATCCTTGATGCGTTGTAAGCTTTTTCCCATGTACATGTGTGCAGGCAAAAGTTTCTTGTAAACTGTTTAACATATCCTGAACTGTGGTAAATTGCTCACTTTACGACAAAAATTTAAAGTTGGATTTTGAATATATCTTTTCTCCACCTGTCTTGACCTGGTTGACTGTTGATAGCTTCCGATGATGCCTTGTATGCATTTTAGATGTTTCCCTTTCAAAATTCCCACTTATAATTCAAAACTGCTTGATTTGCGTTAAAATCATCACCTTCAGCAGTTTCGTAGCGCGCTACGAAACTGCTGAGTTATTTAAAACAGCTTGCTTTTAACTCGAGACTTTTATTAGCCGAGTACTTGATTGCCAAAAACTCCTTTAGACTTTCCATATGTCGAATAGGGATTTATATTTCCTCAGAAAGATAAAATCAAGCAAATTTGTCAAAACTTTAAAACAAAATCTTACTTGAAATGAAAACTCATTTAGCAGGTAGCTGACTTAACTGCGCCTTCAGATCTTCAATTTGTTTCCTCATAGCCTTATTCCTAGCTCTCAGTTGCATATTGATCCTTCTGATGTACTTGGCTTCTTTGATTGCTGGTACTGTCCATGTGTGAAATTGTGAATGGCCATCAACCATTGAATTCAACTGAGCTTCTACAGCAACATTCCCTTCCCATAGAGTTTTATAATACTTTGCATGTATGGCTGCATGTTTTCTAGCGGCTTTCTTCAATTTGGCAATCTCATATTTAGCTGATTCCAATTGTCTCTTTATGGCTGCTATATTATCTCCTTGAGATGTGATGATTGTTTTGCCTGTGTTTTTCTGTGTCTCTTCCCCTGTTTCCTCTGTTCTTGGCAGTGCTTCCTGTACTTGCTGGAATCTCCTTGTCATAGGTCTTCTAGGTTTAAAAACGAACTCTTCAGCTGGCACATCAAATCTAAGCCTTTTTGAGGCCTTGGATTTCTTGGTGCTTTCTTGTTCTGACTGCATCAATTCGATTTGAACTGGTAGAGACTGCTCGAATTCAATAGCCTGTAATAAATCATTTAAACTTGCCTTGGACACTGGACTTTCTTCAACTGCTATAGCTTTACCTTTTTCCTTATTTATCTGACTTCTTGTTCTTACCCTTGAGACTACTTTAGATGTGCTTGTTTCAGGTACAGTCTTTTTACCATGAGCTTTTTCCTTAGTTGATTGCTGAGGTTGATCTTGGATGATAAGTGGCTTCACTTGTTTTCTTACTTGTGACTTTGGAACTCTTTTAGCTCTTGCTTCTGTTTGGAGCTCAGCTATCGTAAAATCTCTAGTAGGTGGTGGAGTGAGGCCAGTATGGCTTTTGAATCCAGCCATAAAAATGAATGAATTCCAATCTCTGTCTATCTTTTGGAGCCCATCTAAAACCAGTAGTTTAATCAAACCATGATGAAACAAAGAGGTTTCACAATCCTCTTTCCTCAGCTGTACCTTATCACACATCTTACTCAAACTACGGAATAGATAAAAAGGTAAGTCTATGGAGACCTTCCCGGTGAAATGCAAAAGGAGTTTAAAATGGTAAGAATAAACCTTGTTATACCTTCCTTCACAAGTCAGATATTTCTGTATGCAGGTGAGTAAGTGAGCATAATATTCTTTGACATAATTCCTGGGCACTGCCTTACTTAAATCTTCATTTACATAATCATCCTTCAAAAACTCGTTGCAAGGATTCATGTCAAATTTGAAATTTTTAAACCATTCCTCTTTTCCTTGTGGGATCTCTGTCACAGTAGATATCACTTCTGGCGAAACCTGCAATTCTAACATGGCTACCTTTGAATTCGAGCCTGTGAAGTTAAGTGCAAACTCTTTGGTTACCTGTGCGTGTCCTCCTTGTAACTTTTTGCAAAACTTCCAGCACCCGGCCTTTTTAAATGCTTTCTTCACCTCTTCATTTCTCAGTGTTATATCCAGGCCTTCAGGCTCAGTCCTTACAGGTTTGCCGGATATGTGCTCCTTTTTCTCCATTGATTCTTCCAAATCCTCGCAAACAATAACTACCAGCTCCGGTTGGAATTGTGTTTCAGCTTCTATTTGAATTCAGCCTCGCTTGAATTTTAAATTTTTCCGTTTAAAATCTTTCAAGATGTAACCTTGCAGATTTGTCATTCATGCAAGACTTACGGCCATCATTAAGATTTATGCACGGTTGTCTTTCTTGGGAATGATAATTCATGAGTATCAACAGATCTAGTGGTGGTGATAGTGGCAAGGAGTGGTGAAATGTGATAAGCGGGGTACATGAGCTGTCATGAGAGGACACATCCTATGACTCACCTAATGGATTTGATATTTCGGGGAAGATTCTCTGCGGAAAGTACGAATCCATGATTTCGCAGCGCGGTCAGTTTTAAATTTGAATGATGCACTGCGAAACTGCCTAATCATGATTGCGCTGCGAAACTACCTAATCATGATTTCGCTGCGAAATTACAAAAAGACACGGTGGCTATAAAACAATGGTAGATGGAGGATGGCTGATATAAGATAACAGGTGGCTATAAAACAATGGTAGATGGAGGATAACCACTGGGAGTTGAAAACAACTTGACTCAAAAACTCTTGAAAACTCCAGATTCTAAGGGAAAAAATTAAAACCAAATTAAACTAGCACTGACCTTTGTCATCGGGCTAGGATAAAAAATTACATGTATCAATTTTAGTTCTAAGTGATAACAGTCTCGTTAGCAATCACATTGATGGTATCCCTAAGATCGAGCAAGGTATGGGGGAAAATGATGCCATCAATATGTACATCTACCACATGACTTCAAAGATCTAAATACTTTGGAAAAATCACTTGTCCCATCATTAAGTTAGACACTTTCCCATTGACATTAATGGAAGGGGTGTATTTATTTCGCCTCCTTTCATGTTTAAAACACTCCTCCTTGATTAACTTGTTGTAGATGGGGACATCTTGAATAGATTGGAGAAGCATGATTTTAACGCACATGTTTTTCAATTCACTGAGAAGTTCAGTCTCTTTTGGGGTGTGTTGGACAGGACGGGTTAATCTCTCAGGAAAAGGAGGTGGATTTTCTTAAGGGACACTCTCGTCCTTTTCCTCTTCAAGCTCCTTAGATGGATATGTAGATTCATTATCTAGAAGCACTCTTCCAGACTTGAGGTTAATTTATTGAATTTCCACAGCATAGGCAAGGTAAGAAGCTTCTCCACTGTAGACATGTTGTACCTATCTATTGTTTGGGTTTGGATTTGGTTGAGTAGGCATCTCAGGTTGCTTAGGTGGAGCAGGGTGTAGAAGATGTTATTGAGAAGGAGGTGGAGGCAGTAGAGTTGGAGCTTGGTTGTATGGGAGCCTCCACTCCTGGGATGGTACATTCCACTAAGTTTCTGGAGGAGCATATGGTTGAAATGGTTAGATGGAAGGGTGGGAATGGTATTGAGGTGAAAAGTACGAGGGAGAAGGTGTAAACTATGAAGTATGAGCAGGATGGCACCAAGGTGGGATGGATGTATTCTGGTTAGGATTGCAATATGAATAGGATGCCCCTTGCATGCCTTGTCGGTATGCTTGAGGTCCTTGAGGCCTCCTTTGGTTGATATAGTAGAGTTTTTAGACATCCCTTCAGTTCCCTGACGCACAAATTTTAGTCCAAGGAGAGAAGGGAACTTGTTTGTGGAGTGGTTTTCTTCATAGATAGAGAAAAAGTTTTCTTCATAGATCGAGAAAATTTCTATAAGATTTAATGGACATTTGTTCCTAGGGTGCCTCCCAGTCCATCTACGGTGGAAAACAGCTAAGGCTTTCTCTCCTTCCTCCTTCTTCCTCTTGATCTGCATGGTGTCCATTTGTAGAGCAAGGGTTTGTAGTATTTCACTCATAAAGTCTTCCAACATGTTCCCAATCTCAATTTTTATGGATGTGTTTGAGGAGGATGAGATGGAAAAAGCTTGACTATCCCTACTCTTCTTTCTGGCTAACCTAGAATGATTTTTGAAAACTGTCTTGATATCATCATAGGGTAACTGATAGATGTCCCCTCCTGACAGTAGGTTTAGGGTTTCTAGGTGATCTTCCCTGATCCCTCTTAGAAGGACTATCTTAGGCGATTTAGGATCAAGGGTGCACCTATTCCTTTTGTAGACGAGTTGGAAACTTTCCTCATAATCTTCTAAAGGTTCATCGTGTTCCAATGTCATTCTAAAAACTTCATGTTTTGTATCTTTGGACCAGCAATAGTCCCTATACTTATTACTGAAGGCTTGTTGAATATGAGCCCAGGAAGTGATATTGTCCCCAGGTAAACCCATAAACTAGTTCAAGGCTAAATATTTGAGAGTGGATGGGATCAGTATCAACTTCTAGTCATCAGAGGTGTAATCATAATTTCTGTATATGATGATAAAATCAAATAAAAAGGTATCCAGATCCCCTGAGGTCAAGCCATGAAAGTCACGAACTGTAGAGGGGCTTATGTTTTTCATGCTACCATCCCCATTAGTTTCTCTGATGGGAAGAACACCCTCAGCTCTATTCTCATCCCTTTCTCTGTATCCAATCCCATTTCTATTTTCATCCATGTTTCATCCATGTTGTAAGTTGGTGGAATGGTCCCTTATTCTTCCCCATTAGTCTCTTCAAAAATATTTGGTTGTTCGCCTAATGGGTCCTCTAGCTCACAACCACCAAAGAAGAGGGAAGGTTGGTTGTTTGAGCAGAATGGAAAGAAAGAAAAAACAAATTGCAACTACTTGTTGAATGGAAGTAGTTACAGAATGGGAAAGAAAGAAAGACGAAATTGCAACTACTTGTTGAATGGTATTATTTGTAGAATTGGAAAGAAAGCAAAAGATTGAAAATATTTGTTGAATGGAAATACTTGCAGAATTAGAAAGAAATAAGGAAAGAAAGAAAGAATAAATCACATCCACTTAAACACCTCCTTGAAAACAGTGCCAAAAAGTGATGAGCACTAGTATTACAACAAGAATGCTGCAACTCCTGAAGCTACCAACCTTACTTCATGAACCAGGGGTTTGTACAAACTTGGAGGTGACAGTGATGTATACACAATAGATGCAATAATATACTCTTGTCACTTTTCAACTGGGGCAATAGACCACTATGGTTTTTAAAACTAGTCTTCCATGGACTAGTAGGAGTCTGACTACCAAATGAAGAAGGGAAAATTATCCTTAATGAAAGAAAAGGATTGCTGCCTACTTGAAGGAATGAAAGGTTGAATTGGAAGATGCTATAAAGTGACATGAAATCATCTAGGTACAAATTGACACAATTGGATTGCAAAAGAAACCTAGCTTAACCTTGTTTATAACATGTGATGATCTAGACTAACTAAGTATGGAATCTCATCTAAGAAGTATTATGACTATTGCATGCATGTGCTAATTTAGAAACTGTAGAAAAAGGCCTTTTTGGATGTTTTAATTATATGAATTCAAATGATAATTTTCACTTGTTCATTTACAGGGGAGACATGTATGGAGGGAAAGTTATGGACTAGTCTCAAGGGTATGGAAGCCAAGTGGAGGCCTAATCTAAGTTTAGATGATAATTTTTGCTAATTTCGGGCTTAAAACAAGGTGCTATAGGGTTTCTTGTAGTACTATGACAAATTGTCCTAGTTCTACTACATGATGCCCTATTTTACTATACGAAATAGGTTGAAAGATTAGGAGATGGTAGGAAATGTAGAATGAAGTGTGGGAAAGGTGTCTAATGGAGAAATAAGGCATGGAGGAGGTGGACACTATCCAAACTCAGTCAGATGCTTCAAGATGGTTGGAGTTGCTCAATGGAAACGACAATTTTTCTTACAAAACAAGAATTCAAGTTTAGGGTTTAGTGGAATTTGGCAGCATGGGTGGATAATACTTGGGTGAGGTGAATGAGATGAGGTCTCCTTGCAAATTATAAGCTCCTACAACAAAATACACTCTTGTCTTCATTTATTCACAAATTCATCTATACATGGAAAATATTTATTGAGTGGAGGAAAATAGAGTTATTATTAGCTAATAGCGAAGTTCATGAATGGAAGTGATTTGAACCCACAGCAAAAATTAAGAGACCAAAATGAAAATTTCAAATAATCCTAAGAAACTCAAAGATAATGATCTATTCATCAAGAAACCCTAGATTATGTAGTAATCAAATAAGAAATTTGTTTTTGGGGCTATGTGAATGGAGCCATCAAGTCATGATCCTATATGGAAGATGAGGTGAAATCCATTCCCACAATATTTTCCGAAGTGTTTAATGTTGTTATGATACCATTGATCTAACTATCTACAAATGGAAGCAAACTAATTAATCACCCAAATACTTGTAGATTAATAAAACCAAATCACTTCGACAACTAATTATGAATGTAATCTAAGCATACATGTATAAAAAGAGGAACCTCTGCTGCTATGGTTGAGCCCTAACTGAAGAGCTTCAGCCCTCTGAGTAAACTCAGTGTTGGATCAAGGGAATGATTCTCATTTTGATTAAAATATAAAAAATATATAAGAGTCATCAATCACAATGCCTTAGCTCGAAAGTGCCTCTTGGCTACAAAAAAATAAGTAGAATCCTAATGGGGCTCTAGGCCTTCTTATTTATATAATTGAAGCTACCCACAACTTCCTTAAATTTAGGGAGGCTTTGCTCCCAAATCAAGATCAATTGGTCTTCAACTAGCATTGGCTTGGCTGCCAATGACCTTAGTGGCTCAACTGCTTGTAACTCCAAGCTGATGAGATCTATTGGAGGAATCTTCGAGTGAGTGAGGAGTTAAGGAGAGAGATCCAATCTCCTAAATTCCTCTTGCTTGTCTACTTCAAGTTACTACACTTTAGTTAGCCAAAATTTTCTCCAAAACCTATAATTAATGCACATTAGACCACGAGACATGACATCTCATCCTTACCCTTCTCACCAAGAAAAATATAACAAAACATGTAAATAAATGCGAGAAAAATTAATAATTTGGAGAGTGGCATTAAGGTCCATATAATTTATCCATTGATGAGCCTCATCAATCGCTATGCTTGCATGTATCTTGCTTGAATTGCTGCAAATCTCTTGATCCATCTACCTTAGGCTCCAGGAAACCTAAGAGGCTTTTCTATCCCCCACCCATGCATTAATTGCTATAGCATCACACGAAATTAGTGTGCATCCATTGAAACAATAATAAAAAGATATACCTTTTGACACAACTGTCGAATGCAACAAGAAAGTTCACAATACCTTGAGAATGAGTCCAATGCATGTCCCTATCATAGATAGAACCAATTAATATAGGAGAAAGAATCAGATATGCCTCTTAAAGATGTGCCATAATTTTCTTTCACAAAGAGCGACACTTCCCTTAACAAATGACAAAACTTGCAATTCCTTCAGAAAGGAGCCTAGAAACTTTGGAAGGAAGCATGGGATGACTCTAACAGCTAGAAACAATAGTTCACATGATCAAAAGGAGGCTCCAAAGTTTGAATATAGGCCAAAATTTGTAGGGTATTATAAGAACTATAACACCTTGCTAGGGAAAGACTTTAAATCAGGCTACACAACCTTTTGAACCCACTAGCGATGGTGTTACGGTTCGTCCACACTATCCATACTTATTCTTGTCCTTCCTCTCCTTACTGTGCATACCTTAGAGTAGTTGCATTAAGCTTCAATTGTGACCATCCGCATGCTATGCCCTTATCTCTAATACCACTTTTCTAATAGTTGCGGGAAATACTGTGTCGCATGATCCAACTATCTACACTATGCACAAGTAGTATAAGGGTTTTAATAGTCTCAAGCCATATGTCTTGTTTTCCCAAAATTTTCACAAATAAAAAGGCCTCTTCCATGCTTATAGCCACCTTTTCCTTTAGCAAGTGGAACTTTCCTCTTCGACACAGATCTTGTGATCAGGTTGGTGCATGATAGTCTTTATATTGATACTATTGCATGCCACCATCACTTCCTTCTATCTCCTACATAAAGGAAGTGTCAAAGGTCCCATTGCCCATCAAATTTAATGTGCGTCATGAATCAATATCTTTTTTGAAAATCTTAAAAAATTCACAAAATGTGTTTTGCATTGAACTTTGATAATTTTGCATTGTGGAGCATGTAGTAAGCAAGTGGCCCCATACTTGGCAAATATTGGAACATAATCCTTTCCTTTGGGATAGGGAATTTGTTTCTTCCTTAACAATGTACTATTTTACTATTGGGCACTAGTTATACTGTTGACCTTATCTCTTGTACATGGTACACCATAAGTGATTACTCTTATCCCTTCTCTTTTTCAGGTCTTGTAACTGCAATGTCATAGTAGTGAGTTGTTATTTGACTTATTCCATTCCTACACTACTTCTCAACCCAAAGGCGTAGCTTCTAATTTTTGGTGAAAAAATGTTTTAGAGACTAAGGTTCTACTTCTTGGGGCCAACAAAGGTGTTTGTTGCAGTCTATCTTAACACCAGCATATTTTAATATTTCGCAAGAAGGAAAGTCTTACCTAAAGCGCAACCAAAACTTAGATGTGATCGTTGGGATTTAGAGGGTGAATGAATGTATTGTACCACTTAAATATAAGTAGCCATTAATCATTTTAGAGTGATTGAAGAACCATTGTGCAAGAAATGAATTAAAGCATACTACACATGAACTCAACATATAAATTTAAAAATTTAAATAGGCACATAACCATGCATACGTGCACACACTACACTACACAATTCCCTAAAAATAATCTTCATTATATTATCATTTGGCTAAATGACTTTTACAATGTCAGATTTGTGGAATTACAGCGAGATCTTTCATATATTTATCACCAAAACCTATAATTACAAAGACAAAATATAGTGTTATAATATGAATATAGAATCTAGTAGCACATCAACCTTTTTTCTAATCTCTATATATGTGCAACTAGCCTTCAATATCTTTATATAATTTTGTCTTATTGATCTCGTGAATTTTAACTACTTTGATGCTATCAACTTTAACTCATGTTTTCTTGATAAACATAGCTTTACCCACTTTGAGGAGATCAATCCACTTCACACTCACTTGATTCCATCAAAACTATAACAAATCGATCCTTCTTTTGTGTGTACTTGTTCATTTTCAAGGAAATCTCTTGGTCCAGTTTACCATTTTTCTTCTTTCTACTTCCTTATTTCTACTACTAATTTCTAGCAAATTTAACCATGATTTTTCTAACTTTTAGTTCCCGTTTGCTAAAATCATTTTATGATTAAAAATATCCAATCAATGAAGGAACTAATAGAACCCAACCAAATCTATTAACTCACCCTTGAGTAATCATTCTCTTGCGTAGTTGTCTCTTCTTCTGCTTGCGCAGATGATTCTCCTTCAAATGAAGGGCCCAACTCTGGAATTGTTTGAAGAAATTTTCAATGGAAGAAACTAGACATATCAATGTAGTCTGTCAACTTGCAAATTGAGGTATTTGTCTGATTAAAAATACTTTGGTTTGTGGTAGTATCTGTTGTTTATGGCCAAGATACAAGAAATTTTCTCCATTTAGTATTTGTAGCGAAGTTAGGCTGGCGTAACTGGAAATAATTCTCCTAGACAGTAGCTTGAAGGTCCTGGGTTAGATATTTCACTTCGTGTTATTCATCTTCCACGCAAGTAATCTAAGCAATCTTCTCAGCAATTTTAATAATAAATATAGAATCATCCATCAACTTCTTAAACTACTCTTGCAACTCATCAACTAGTTAATTGTGTCTAGCTAAAATACCTAGCTAGTCTTGCACCTATCTTAAGATGTTTTAGGAATCCTCTATCTTATTCTAGAGGCTGGAGAAAATAATAGAAGCTTACGCCATAACATGATCTATTTTTTGGATCAATTCTTTTGTTGGATATGAGTGTTTCTCCTGCAACTCAGAAACAATACTCTGAAGGGATTTATTTTAAGATGCTAAAATGGTTAAAGCATATTTAAGAAATTATAAAAATTGAATGGGCTCAAGATTTAAAATGTCCTTAGGAAAAGTAGTGCTTGTCTTCGACAATGTAGGTCACATCTGAATGAGTTTAACATTGGAATCAATGACCTCCTTCTTGAATTTTCCTTTCTACTACTAAAGATGATCTCACTCCTTTGTAACCTAAGCAAGCTATTGTTGTAATGACTCTTTTTCCTTTGTGAGATGAGTAATCTACTACTACAATATAAATGTAGATTTCACCTGAGAGAAAATATTGCAGAACATTGTGAGCATAAAATTCATATATACCTCTCACTTGAGAGCTAGAAATAGGTCACCATCATTGAAATCATTGTCAACCAAGATAACCTTATCATATTTACCATACAAATCATCCAAGTGATGGACAAAAGGACCAGACAACTCAAGCTAAATAGATACCTTCAAGGAATCAATCACAGGTAAATTCTTGTGGCAATAAACTTGACGAATAAGGAGACAATGATAGGAATAGGAAACTAAAGACCAATACTCAAATTTTAGGGCTAAAGGTCAAGCAAAAATCGAAAATAGATGAATGGAAGTGATGCAATGCTCGATACTTATATATTTTTGTATCAAATCCCAGTAGTGAATTTCCTATTTGGAAATTGAATGAAGTAGGTGAGAAAATGATAGAAAATATAAAATCCATTTGAAAAATTGATTGCAAAAAAGACTCATATCCCGATGCAATATATCATTGATTTAAAAATGTGACAAGGAAGAGATAAAAGGGGAACAATATGACAAGTGGAACCAAAAAGCAATGACCAACTCATCAATTTTGATGTTAAATTAGGGATGAATTTCAATAGGGGATAGAAAACCAAAATACATATACTGACAAATAAATTACACATCTAATATACCTCCCTAACCATAAGTAGTTGTAATATAACACAATAGGAAAATAAGACACAACTGATGTAAATGAAAAATAGCTAAAGTAAACAATGAAAATTGAAAAGACTAACTAACTTTAACCTATAATGTAACATATTCCCATGGACATAGAGAACTTAAAATCATATGAGTTAACCACCATAGTAGGGTTCAGACGAGTGTATTCACCCAACTAGGCCAAAGATTTCCATCATTTTGTGTAACTTTGACAACTCCAAAATATTTCATCTGTACAAAATATTTCTTGTCCTGGATGACTACGGAGATTATCCAATCAAATTTGTCCATAGGGAAAATATCTGAATACTAACATCTTCTTCATTTCCCTCTTTACCTTCTCCTTCACTCTAAGATTTAGCCAATATGGGAAATGATTTACTAGTCATGCATTTGGCTTCAAAATAATTTCATCTCTCCGTGATCTCCTTTATTATCCTTCAACTCAAAAACTGATGAAGGAAATAGATACTCATACTCCTTAAGAAAGTAAACTATTTCCCTGGTGGTATTTTCATCCTAGTATTCTCCTATAGATGCTAGCTTGGGATTTTCATTACAACCAATATTGAACTTCCGCAACTTCAAAGGATTTATATGTGGGGCATCCTAAGGAGGGTCATCTTTAATGATTTTCTCCCAAATTCCCTGAAAGAGAGATATCTCAAACCTTATAATTCTTCACCATTGAGTTCCTTGTCAACTTTTACACAAGTAACAACTATTTGGAAACTCAAACGAAGTAAATTGTTTTGACTTGTATTATCAAATAATTTTGCAGGAGGTTCCCAATGGGAAATAAAACTCATTTTACTTCCTTCAAAGCTTCTGCAATATAGGAGTCTTCATCTAAGAAATTAAAATCAATACAAAATTGACAATTCATCTCATCCCAACTAGAAGTCTATCTCTTTAACTCTTCCTTTAGATACCAATCCTTAGGGATAGGTCTCAAAGTATGAATGAAGTGATGCACCCACAATTAAAAAAGTAATTGTTTCTTATTCCATGCTACAACATAATCATGTGCATGTTTCTCAGGATCAGTATGGCCTTGATTCAAAGAAACTATACAGAATCAAATTTCTAATTCAATAAATTTGTATAAAAGAGTAGACTTTTCCATTTCCCAAGATGAAAGATGTTTGAGATGAGTAGCCCACTACTAGATAAGAGTGGCTTCTAGTGTAACATCAATTAGGGGTAACCTTTTCTCTTATGTAGCATTATATTCAATGCCTCATACAAAAGTTACCTAAAAGAGTAATATTAACAAAAATATGGTAAATTCATACCTCTGTTTGGATCCATCAAGGAGATAAGATAACCATGAATCTCGTAGAATATAACTCATGATCTCCTTACTTCGATTCTATGAGTGCAACGTTAGAAGCAAATTTAGAGTTATGAACACTTCACTGACTAATAAACCCATTAAATATAGGATTAATTTAATCCCCCCCTTCCCTACTGTTGGGCATGGAATCCCCTCCAAGGCATGTTTTGGGGCTCAAAACCCATGTTTTGAGTTGATATTGTTGTAAATCTTCACAAATTGCGAGTGAGAAATGTATGTTAGAGTCATAGGGCTATCCGCCCTAGTTTTGAATGTAGTGTTGGCCTCTACGGACCATAGAATTGTATAAATAGAGCGAGGCTCTAAATTGTAAAGACATATAATAAAGAATGGGCATGAAAGGCCTTAGAGATTAAGTCAAAGTGTCTCAGTGTGTCTTTGGGTCGTAGAGTAGGAGAAGGCTCTGCAACTGAGTGCGCAGAGGCCTAGTTGTTGGCAGCTGAGTGTGCGGACCCCTGCAGCTGAGTGCACATGGTGGAGTCGAGTCTGTAACCAGAAAAGAGAATAATAAAAGAAGTTTTATCCAAATTCTGTGTATCTTTTCTTGAGTTATTACATGTCTGATATCATTTGCAAATATATTGTTTATTTACTGCGTGCACTTGTATGAATGATTTATATTGCTAAGTATACGTTATGCATGCAAGTAAGCTAAGTTAATCAGCTAACAGTGGAATACGAGTAAGGATTTGGGTAATAACAATGTTTGGCCCCTAAGTAGGGCTACGTGAAGGAAACATCTTAGGTTGCAAGGTACAGGTAAGTGTGTGTAGTGACGTACGTGTAGGATTGAACCAAAAACCACATAAAACCATCAAACATCTCTAGGGTGCAAGAACCTGGTTCTAGCACCCTCCCATACTACTGCAGGTGAGACCTTAGTCTGCACTCCATGGAATGTTGTCGAAAGGGCCAACAGTACCAGGATTTGTTTGGCTAATTCAACTTTGAACTTGGGTTAGGCCCTAACAAGACAACAAATGTGTTGACCTGATTTGGCTATCTAAAAATCTTAATGAGTGATCAAAGAACACATTTCCTGAATGAAACCATCAATGCACTCATAGAAGAATTCCAGGTGTATCATCAGAAGAGTACACTGTACCACCCACAAGCCAATGGGACTGTAGAAGCCTTCAACAAAATACTAGAGACTGCGCTAACCAAAGTGTGCAACGCACAACGAAGTGATTGTGACCTGCACATACTTGCAGTGCTATGGCTTACAGGACAACGTGCAAGAAACTAACAGGACAACACCTTTCAAGTTAGTTTATGGCGTGGAAGTTGCCATGCTAATGTAATATGTCATACCTACTCTATGCATAGAAGCACTCACAAGGATGACTAACCGCGAAGTTCTAGAGGAAAGGCTCACGCAATTGGAAGAACTTGAGGAAGAATGGTTCTTAGCTAGGTTTCATCAATATGTATAAAAGCAACGTGAAAAATCCTAGCACGACCACCATATCAAGTTGCACACCTTCAAGGTAAATAACTTAGTGATGTTGTATGACAGTAAGTTTGAAAATTTTCCAGGAAATTTAGAATGCGTTGGCTGGGACTATACATGGTTAAGAAGGTCACAGACAGAGGTGCGGTCCAGTTAGTCAAACTAAATGGAGAACCCTTCCCAAGTAAAGTAAATGGTAGCCACTTGAAACCCTACACGGGTGGGCTGTCTATCTGACTAGCTAACCGAAGCACAATCTTCACGCTATGAGGAGCCAGACAAAGGCGCGGGACTATAAACATACGCAGTAGATGCCGATACAAATGTAGGGAAACAATTCAGACACGGAGGTCTCAGAACAGAGGATGCAACAGATTTAGCAAGCAACGACGCAGCTTGCTACCGACATCAACATAATTTGAGGACAGTTGGAGGAGCTTCATGCCAAGATTGTCGCACCAACAAAGTGACTCGAGGGCAAGTCATGATGTTTGTGTTGGGGGCCTGTTGGGCATGGAATCCCCCCCGAGGCATGTTTTGAGGCTTGAAGCCCATGTTTTGAGTTGATATTGCCATAAAGCTCCGTGAATTGCGAGCGTGAAATGTATGTTAGAGTTAGAGGGCTATCCTTCCTAGTTTTGAATGTAGTGGTGGCCTACCCATGGTCCATGGACCATGGAATTGTATAAATAGAATGAGGGTCTAAGTTTTAAAGACATCTAATAGAGAATTGGCATGAAAGGTCTTAGAGATTAAGTCAAAGTGTCTAAGTGTGTCTTTGGGTCGTTGAGTAGGAGAAGGCTCTGCAGTTGAGAGCGCAGAGGCCTAGTTTTCTACAGCTGAGTGCTCGGACACCTGCAACTGAGTGCGCATGGCGGAGTCGAGTTTAACCGGAAAAGAGAATAATAAAAGAAGTTTTATCCAAATTCTGTGTATCTGTTCTTGAGTCATTACATGTTTGATATCATTTGCAAATATACTGTTTATTTACTGCACACACTTGCATCAATGATTTATATTTCTAGGTATACTTTACACATGGAAGTAAGCTAAGTTAATCATTTAATAGTGGAATACTAGTAAGGATTTGGGTAATAACAATTTTCAACCCCTGAGTAGGGTTGCGCGAAGGAAACATCTTTGGCTGTGAGGTACAGGTAAGTGCACGTAGCGATGTGCGCATAGGATTGAACCACGAACCACTTGAACCCATAAAACATCTCTAGGGTGCAGAAACCTGGTTCTAGCACCCTCCCATACTACTTTGGGTGAGACCTCAGTCCACGCCCCGTGGGCTGTTACCAAAAGGGCCAGTAGTACCGGGATTTTTTTGGCTAAATCAACTCCGAACCTGGGTCAGGCACTAACAAGCCAACACCTAAAGTCATATGGTAAAATTCATCAAGAACATTAGTGTTCTTTGCATCATCTACAGGATTTTTATATCTAGGACACTAATAAGAATCCAAAGGTTGGATAACAATCACTCCATTTACTTTAAAAGTCATAGTTTCTCTTTTCAAATAAATGATGGTATAACTCTCAAAATACCAATCAACTCCCAAGAGTGCTAGATATGGCTCTTTACCTCCAATGGTATCAATAAATTAAAAATATGCATAATCTTTTACAGCAAGAACATCAACTTCTACATCTTCTAAGTTACCAATAAGAAAGATATAATACTAGTTAGCTATCTATACTTGAACTAGATTGAAAGCTAGTTTAGTTCTTCCCAATTCATCCCAAGTCTTAGGTAAAATATTAACATCAAAACCCAAATCCAGCATAGTGTCCTTGATCTAATACCCTGTAATCTAGACATCTATATGGAGATCTCTTCCATTTCTCCTTTTGTTTTGTCGGACCCTCCTACTATGTCGATCTAGTAGATTTGTGGATATGGGTCATTCTATAAGCTCCTCATCTTTTACAAATCCCTTTAGCTTCTTCTACAACTGATGGGAACATTTTTCATAATTTAGGATATCAAAGAATAACTAAAATTACATTGTAATATACTGGGTAGATTATATAGAAAATTGAGGACTAACTAATGATCTATTTTCAAGGAGTGAAGGTTCATTATTTCCTTAACCCACAATCTTAGGTATAGAAGAAATCATTACTTTTAAGATATCAATAACATATTTTTAATGTCCCTTATATTATATATGATAATATTTGGTATGTGAAGGATCAACGTTTCCGATTATAGGTTGTTCATAAGATTCTTTGTCAGCACCAGTTTGCATACCCCCTTAGGTAACAATATTGATATTCGACTGTTGGATTTATTCTAGGCTCTGTGACTTATAATTGATCATATTAGGTCCTCTTTCTCTATTAAATTCCTCAAATTGAGCAATTATTCTATGTAGTATTCAGTTGCATGAGTATTAACTCGACAATGTGATACGCATGATATTTTTGGTAGAAGACAATCCCTAGCTACATGTCCTTGCTAGTCACAATTATAGCATAAAACTGACCCTCTTCCACTAGTTCTTCCTCCTCTATAGCCCCTCCTCCTCTCTTGTGGGATGATTTTTTAGGTCCCTATAATACTAGTGATTTCCCCATTACTATTGTCATTGTAGCCCTTATTGTTATTGTTGTGCCCGTATTGTCTCCAAATTTTTGTTATTATGCCGCATAGAAACCCACTATTGTTACTTTTGTGCCCTTGTATTATTATTGTTAGGTCGACTTTGGTTATATTGTGACCCCTTATACTCCTATATATAGAAAGGAGGTTTTTTCATTTGTATCATCCAATAATTGTTCATTTGTGTAATCTGAATGAGTTTTCCTCCTCGAAGAAGATGATTTCTAAGTCGTTGATCTATCTTCTCTATCTTTTTGTGAGTTGGTTTCATAACATTTGGTATCAGAGCTTTGGATTCTAGGGTTTCACTGCTCTAAACAAGTCATCGTGGAATGTTCGCTATAACATTTTTTCTATGATTTTTTAGAAGCTAAAAGGAAACATTTGAGCTGAAAGCTCTCTAAACCTTGGGTCTAGATTTAAGATCTTTTATCGCTATATTTTCAAAGATATGATCCAATGAATTTAGGGTTTTTGCAAGATCCCAAATTATATCTCAAACTGGTGACTTGGGGAAAATCGTCATAATTTTTTTTCTGAGAATCAGATTGAAATTTCATAAGATGCTATAGAAAGAGGACAACCTTTAGTTTTGTTTCTATCGATTTCAGGTCCTAAGGTCAAAACAGTGACACGTGTCACTTTGTACAAGTTCACTCTGCTGAACCAGTCTATAATCAGGTCATTGTGGGAGATTTGGCATAAATCTTCCTTGGAGAATCCAATAATGATAATACTTTTGGGCTTAGAAAGTGGACTCAGAGGGCTATTGTAGGAATAAATTTTAGACCTTAGAGATCTGAAATTATAGAGATACAATAGATTCAATATCGAGCTCCTACAAAGTGAAAAAGGTGTGTAGTTTTTTTAAATTTTTGCATAAGTTTGGTCTGAAAAATTAGTTTGAAGGAATTCAAAGGGCATAGTGAAGCATTATTATCATTAATTGATGCCCCATAGAAATAAAATGGAAACACCAAGTAAGAAACCAGAAATCTCTGGCATGACTCATGAAGAAGAGGAAGAAATGCAACATGGCATATCAAAATTATGAGAGCAAGTGAAACAAAATTCATTCTCACAAAAAGTAACAAAAGTTAAGATGGATGTTTTAGAGAAAGATGTAGAAGCTAAGATGTATGGCGTGGAAGCTAAGATGGATGTTTTAAAAAAAGGCGTAGAAGCTAATATGAATGATGTGGAAGCTGAGATGAATGATGTGGAAGCTAAGATGGATGGCATGGAAGCTAAGATGGAAGATTTGAAGACAAATTTGACAAAGTTTCTACAAGAAATGCTTGCTAATGGCAAAAGGGTAGTAAAGGAAACTCATGATCAGAAAAAAAAAATGTTAATCATGATTTCATAGACTCTAACATTGGATCAAAGAACCAACATCTTCTAAAAATCGATATGAGGAAGTTTGATGGCAAGGATCCTGTAACATGGATACTACAAATGGAGCAATATTTCGATCTCCATAATTTTCAAAACACACAAAAGGTATGCATTGATACTTTATATCTCTAACCAAATTAGTTTGTATGGTATTGATGGCTTTGCTCTCAAACAAATTGTCACTTGGGAAATTTTTACGGATGAAATGATAACACATTATGAGAATACATAAAGAAAAACTTTTTTTTTGCTAATTGATAAATTTCAAACAAAAGGGTTCAATGATGGAGCACATTGAGGACTTCCAAAAATTGAATATAAGGGTAAAAGATATTCCAGAGGATCATAGGATTGATGTGTTCATAGGAATTTAAAGGATAACATCAAACATGAGGTTTGCCTTTGGGAAACTGATTCATTGGAGAAGGCATTCAAGTTAGCAAGGAAAATAGAAAGAAAAATTATGGAAACAAGGAAGCCTGCCATTTCACAATTATAACTATGGAAGTGTTGTTGCCCCTAGCCTTCCACAACCTACAAGGTTGATGCTGCAACAATTGGAAGAAAAAAGAGAAAAATGGATTTATTACAATCATGATAGAAAATACACTAAAGTTCATAATTGTGTTGAGAAGAAATTATTTTACATAGATTATGAAGAGGAGGAAGAAAAGGAACAAGAAACATCAAAAGAAGAGGATATACACAAGGAACAAACCCTATAGAAAGAAGAAATGAATCCGACCATATCTTGTAATGGATTGGCTGGAATTACCACTCCTCAAACTATCAAGAGAGAAGGGAATATCAAGAAGATAAAGGTAATACTGTTGATTGATTCGGTCAGTACCCATAATTTTATTCATTGTAAGATGGCCAAGGAATTGAATTTCTTCCTATATCCAGACTTAGAGTGTCAAGTGATGGTTGCAAGTGGAGGAACCATAAATTTCTTTGGAAAGTGCCATAATATCAAGCTATCCATGGGGAAATATGTAATGAATAGCCCAATGCTTTCCACTCTAATGGGTGGTGTTGATGTTGCACTAGGAGTCTAATGGCTACAATCCTTGGGTATAATAGCTTTTGATTTTCAAAAACTCTTCATGAAATTTTCTTCAGAAGGAAAGGAAGTTGAATTAAGGGGTATTGCAGGGAAACTAGGAAAGATAATCAGTTCTAATGGAATGACAAAGCTTCTAAAGAAAGAACAATGACACATAATTGCACAATTATGTTCACTAGAGGTTCCCACATCGAAATCATCTATTTCTCCAGATCTCCAAAAAGTCTTGGACAATCATTCCAAGGCATTTGAGACTCCCAAAGGCCTGCCACCTATTCGTGATGATGATCATGTTATTCCTTTGATTTCACGAAGTGTTCCTCCAAACATCAGGCCTTACAAATTTCCCTATGCCCAAAAGCGTGAAATTGAATGTATGGTTGCAGAAATGCTAGAGGTTGGTATAATCCAACTTAATCAAAGTTCTTTCTCTACTCTAGTAGTATTGGTTCACAAGAAGGATGGATCATGCCACATGTGTCCATATTATAGGGAGCTCACCAAGCTCACTATTAAAGATAAATTTACCATTCCTATCATTGATGAATTATTGGATGAATTGCATGGATCAATTTACTACACAAAGTTGGATCTTCATTTTGGATATCATCAAATCAGAATGAAGACTAAAGACATTCTAAAAACATCATTTAGAACCCATGATGGTCATTATGAATTTTTGGTCATGCCTTTTGGCCTTACCAATGCACCTTCTACATTTCAAGGTTTAATGAATTCCATTTTCAAAGCCTTCCTTAAAAAATTTGTGTTAGTTTCTTTTTATGATATACTAATCTACAACAAGTCTTGGAAGGATCATGTTAAGCATGTTGACAGGGTGCTCCAAGTATTGGAGTAGAAACAACTATGCAAAAAGCTCCAAATGTTTCTTTGGAGTATGCTATCACTCAGGTTTTTCCCAAAAGTTGTAAGAAATGGAAACGAAGCCGAGGTAACCACAAAGCAACCTTTTAGATATAGAATCCAGCCAATCTGTATCCAGAGAGGGCTCTCTCTTTATGATTTAGCTTTGTTTTGAAAGGTATTAGGCTAGTTATGAAGTTTAGGGGTTTTGTTTGAGTTTGGGTGGTGAGATTCAATAGAGCAGAGAGGTAAGACGGAGTAGTTCAGGCCATTGGGCTAATGGAGTCAGGGAAGATGGCTTAACTGGATTTTCTTTGTTAACAGAGGATGGTTTCATAGAGAAAGGTAGTCAAACGGGGAACTAATAAAGACATTAAACAGATGGAATGGGCTCAAATTTGGTGAAGCGAGGTTAAGAATCCTTCAGCCTATTTAAAGAGGGAAATTAGATGATTACTGATAAGGAGCAGTTAAGTATTCTTTAACAAATAGTCAACATGAAAGAATTAGGAAACAGGAGAAATTAAGATTTCACTGCTTATCCTAATTCTGAAGAAAACACGGAGAACAATAATGACTGAAAACATAGTGCAATCAAGCATATTCTGAAATTAAATCTTTTCTTTATCATTCAGATTGTAAAACACAAATGATATAATAAACAAGAAAACTTTAAGACATAAGATATGGAGGACTTATTGATCCGGTGGTTGATTCAAGAAGTCTGTGACAATTCCTCTACTTCAATTCTTCATCCAGTAAGCCATGCAATAGTTGATTCCAAGAGCTCTTTATTCCAAAAAATCAATATTACAACAAAGTCTAGGAATCCACTCCCCAATACTCCAATTGAGGGGGTATTTATGCAAAAAATAGTACAACAAATATCTCATAACATAGAGAGATAATATCTGGGATTACTAAGAATAGTTTTAGAAGAAAATAGAAACAGCTAGTTTCGAAAATAGGAAAAAGATAAATTGATGTTGTGCTGGTCCTGTTTTTGTTGAATGTGCTGGAGGTAGGCCCTATGATTTGGCTTGCAGTTGTCTTCTGCAGTAACTTTGCGCTGGCTGCCCTATTTTAACTAGTACTCTTTAACTCTGATCTGATACACTTCGTATGTTTACCCTATTCATCTCTGTCTGGTAAATAGCTCCGTCTTGTAAAAAGCTCTGTCGAGTAAAATAACTCAAAATTTACCTTTTACCAAGGGTAACAATGCAACTTGGAAAATACCTGTTGTTGAGAAATTGGAGGTTGTTCTGTGCCTTCTACTTCCCTTTAGATCTTTCTGTGGAGATTGCTGAGAAGTTCCAGCAGTGGATGTGCCAATAACTGATTGTTGAGAAAGCTTAGATGGTACCTATGTTAAAGAGGAAGACCGTACAATGGCAGGTTGAATGGCCGGCTCGGAGCTCATGCTGTAGTTTTGCTGGTTGGAAACTGGAAATGTGAACTCGGTCGTTGTTATGCCCGGAGCGTTGTATGTAGAGTATAACAGAGAAAATATCATTTTGCCCGTTTATTTTAACAAAATTCAGGTTGGCGGGTTTTGCCGGGCAAATGACGTCAGCGGAGGGCGGTAAGCGGTTTTCTCGCACCGCTTTTGGGGCTGAGTAGTTTTGGACCGGGGCAAGTGAGCACGTTGGTAGCGCGACATGTGGCGGAGGTACGGGTGGAAAACCGTCGGGAAATCGCGAGTTAAAATGCAGTGGTAAGGGGGGTCACGATATCACTTTCAAACGTTGGATGAAAATGTAGAGATTGGACGGCGGATGGGTGTTGGAGATTACAGGGCATTAGTTGTGGCGGGCCCTGTGTATTTATGAATGTTTTAATCAGATCGGGGTTAATACTATTGGTTGAGTTTGGTTATTAATCAACCCAAAGGGTTAAGTAATTCCTTTGTCACACGGTGGGGAGGGTTCTTAATGAACTACATGTTAATTCATTAATTCCCTTTAAACACCATTTTATGGTCATATTCGACCGGGGTGGGATAAGTATAATATCGAGGCTTTACACATAATTAAGTATTACAGGACATGTTACTTTTATATGGGATTTAATACTAAAAGTTAAGGTCAATATGATTTACGAAATGGAAAGCGCCAAGTTATAAAAACAGTTGATTGTTGTAGTTAAACTTAGGCTTAGGATGAAAAAAGGGGTTTTGAGGTGATATCATGCATTATTTCTAAGTAAAACAGGATCTTACTTAGGAAAAACTTTATGAAATGAAATGAATATTTGATGGATATTAAGCACTGATCTTGATACTTTAGGGGGAATTAGTGAATGATTAGGGAAAATCATGAAGGGGAGTTATTTATTTAACCTCATCTTGATTGAGCTACATCAAGTATAATGTTTGCATGGCACTTGCTATAGAGATAAATATTAACACATTTAGAGACATAATCTATCACAAGTATCATTCTGCAACACCATCTACCTACCTTGCCTACTTTTGGCCTAGCATTTTTTCTTCTTTATTTGTGTGCACTTAGACTGGCAAACCCTTATCAATCTTCTTTTCTTTGCCTGGCAAGCTTACCTAAGTCTACACTTATTACATCCAAGGGCTCAGATTAAACTGTTGAGCTCATTTTTATTTACTCTACCTATCTACTTATCTGCCAAGATTAAACAGTTTGGTCAGATTTTATTCTCTATCTCTAAAACATGAAATTCAAATATGAATGAGCCAAGTTTAAACTATTTGACTCTTCATCAATTGTGGCATGAGTTAACGAGTAGCACACAATTTCTTATTGCAAGAAAATGAAATAGTAGTGGCATTTAGACTTGCACATTTTCCTGGTATTTCTTTGTTTGGGGTTCATTTCTTTCACTTTTTTGACCATTTTATTATTTTTACCCTTTGATTTTTCTTTTAGGGCATACCCTCTTTACATTTTTTACATTTTTTGATTTTTTGATAATATGGAAAACCTTTGCAACAAGGAAAGGAATGAACATATTACAGAGCTCAACAAGTCAATGATGCAATATGAAACCTATTGGTATAAGAGTATAACAATGGCTCCACTTGGGGATGGCTTTCCCTAGTGGAAAGTCAAGAACAACAAGTTAGATGGCCTTTTGGGTAACTTTGACTGTGCTCTGAAATCCCCTTCTGCTGGTTGCTTTATTGTATGTATGACAGTAACGCTTGTGAAGCTTAGGGCTTTCTCTTCGCACTTCAACTCCAACAAGTTATTATCCAATCAACACCAAAGCTTTATTCTTCCTACTTGAATCCCACTTGAGCACCTTGTAACTAAGGTAGGAATCTTCAGTCTTGGTCTTTTTATCAAAAAACCTTTCTACCCTTTTCCTGCACAACTTGAGATCTGACCTGAAACTAAAAGGTGCTGCAATATTCAAACAAAATTAGTAAATCATCAAGATCTTAAGGCCTTTTGACTGGATTCAAATCTTTTAGGATTCATTTCATAATCTACTAAAAACTGAATTAAATCAAATTGAAATCCTACCTACTTACTCTAATCAGCTTTCTGACTACTAGTTAGGTAAAATGAAACAACCAATGCAACCACTCAAGCATTATATATGTTAGTGACCTTTGTTGCTTTTTCTTGTTGGTGTTTAAAATTGAGATCTTGCAATCAAATATAGCTTTGTCAACCTTTGAGAAGATAAGGAAATTCCTGATCTCCTTTGTTGAATCTAGAAATTGTACAAAAGGATCTTGTAAAATATATACACTATTCTTGAGCTGATTCAAAAATCTATATAAATGTTCTGGATAGCCTACCTGCCATGAAATTGAAATATCACTTTCATCTTTATCACCCTACATGTTTTCAAATGCTCTTTGTGATGATATTTCTACTGATTGTAATGTCTGGCTGGTGAAACCATTATTATCTTGATTTTGACTCTCATAGTCTGTTAATGGAGAAAAATTATGATTTCTTCCATCATCCAACCTATCAGCGATTGGATCATAAAGAACTCTGAAGGAGTGCTACAACTTATTACATGTAGGTCCAAATGGAACATCATAGATTTCTACAAGCTTCTTCTCCTTTTCTTTAAAAATTTTATACCACATTTCCTTTAAAAATTGAAATGATTCAAAACAAAGCGGTAAAAGTTTCACTTATTTCCAAATTTTCTGCATTTTCTTCCTCACTTTCATAGCTGAAATGAACAAGCTGATCACTATTCTCAAGTTGGTGAAATGGGATGTCCTTATTCCCCAAACTAGCCTCTGATTACTTTGTAAAGTTAGTTTGGATTTGAAGAACATAATTATCATCATACTAATCATATTTGGGTAAATCATCAAAAGAAGTAATTTCATCAAACACACACATTAGATCAGGAGCTTTCACCTCCACATATTGCTTTATAAATCTATCTTCTGATCTATGGTAGTTGGAATTAGCAGAAATTTGTTCATGATTCTTACTATCTTCTCACACTAATGGCTGCAAAATATTGACCAAAGGATAATGGTAATCCTGCCATATAAGATCTTCTGGATAATTGGTATCAGGAAAATAAACCTCATTCCAAACTGCTGCTTGATTTAAGTGATTAGTCTATCGTTTCTCCTATTTATTCTCCATTGTGAATACTCTTCACCTTATCACATACAACAGGAAAATCCTCATTATTGTCTTTGCCATATAGAAGCTTGCAAGGGAGTTGAAAACTCTCATTAATTTTAGATGAAAGATCATGAACTATCAAAGTATGTTGTCTCATTTCATTTGCATGCAAGGAAAGAAAATTTGTGACATGGTTTTCATCAAATAATTTTGACTGATCTTTAATCTCTGAAGAAACCACTACTTTTTGAAGATGGTCTTGCAGTTCAATATTTTTAAGCTCTATTTCCTCTACCTCTAGATCTCTGGACTGTTGTTGGTTTTCATTGCTATTTTCTATTTGAGCAATTTTAGGGAACTGCATTTCTTCTTTATTTTGATCAATTTGCAGTGCTACAAGAATTTTTTCCTATGGGGAAACTTCATGGGTTTCTAAACAACATATATCATCTTTTTCTTTCTGAGGGGAAATAATTCAAGCAAGGCTTCCAGTTTTTGAAAAGGTTTTTCTTCTAAAACCTCTAATATTTCATGATCCATGAACTGATCATCATCGTCATCATAGTAATTTTCAAGATATTGAATAAAACTTTAAAAATTGTCATAGCAGTCTTCAGTTAGCAATAGAGATAAATACCTTTCCTTGTACTTGTCATGAAATGTAGCATGAAACTGCTTTAAAGAACATATGCTAGAGGCTGGTAAATTTTCATACCAAGATCTAGCTTTTTCTTCTAAAGTTACCATAAATATTTTCCTAAGACAATCTTCATGGAATTTGACTTTAAACTTTCGAATGTGCATGTGAAATTTTAATAAATTTAAAGCAACATCATCTCCTATTTCATCTTTAAACAATGGAAGATTTTTTGACAAATCAAATTTGGGCAAAGGGTTTGGAAAATCTGGAATATTTGACTTGTCCAAAGGAGCATACCTGCGTTGATTTATTAAATTCATCTTGAAGACACTTAATGCTAAAATTGGGTCACCATAGGTTCTCAACAACTCTGGATTCTTTTAGTAGTGGAGTCTTGATTATTTGAGGCTTCTTGATTGGAAAGTGATCATCGTAAGATTCAAAAGGACGATATATATTTACAATTTTGAAAAGAAAATATTCAAAAATTAATCTAATTTTTTTTCTAAAATACAATATACCTTGGAAAACTCTATCAATTTAGAAAGAACATAAGGTCTTGGATAACAATCCAGGTTAAAAGCCTGATCTTTTTGTATTGTTCTTTCAAGTTTGTCCCTCCAGTGGAGTCTTAGTTGTGAAATTGATGTGGAGTTGCTAGGTGGATGATTTTAACCTTTGTGTGTCTGATCCCTGTCCACCATCATAGATCAGATCTAAACCTGTAAAACAATTCTGAAGAAAAAGTTAGTTCTCCAGGGAACTAAATTTTTGAGTATTTTATGATTATTTTGTCTTTTATGAATTTTCAAAACAACTTCTATGATTTCTTTAAGAGGATTTAGATATGGGATTTGAAATTTCTTAAAGACTTATTTGACAAGAGGAATTGATCAAGTATTTGGAACGAGATGTTCATTCTATAAGCTAGACTAGAGATAGATTGAAGTAGCATTCATTTACTTCTACAATTGCAAAGAAAAGCATTTCAAAGGCTACCTAGCTAACTTCAGGCTTCGTCTATAGCTTATACAGAAAACAGTAGTAACAAACAAATTATTTAGGTCCCCAGTGTGATTCGCCATTGATGTTATCACTTAGGTTTTCCCCAAAAGTTGTAAGAAAGGGAAAGGAGGCTGAGGTAACCACAAACCAACATTTTATATATAGAATCCAACCAATCTGTATCCAGAGAGGGTTCTCTCTTTATGATTTAGCTTTGTTATGAAAGGTATTAGGCTAGTTATGAAGTTTAGGAGTTTTGTTTCAGATTGGGTGGTGAGATTCAATAGAGCAGGGAGGTAAGACAAAGTATTTTAGGCCATTGGGCTAATGGAGTCAATGAAGATGGCTTAACTGGATTTGGTTTCTTAACAGAGGATGGTTTCACAGAGCAAGGTAGTCAAACAGGGAACTAATAAAGACTTGAAACAGATGGAATGGGCTCAAATTGGGTGAAGGGCAGTTAAGAATCCTTCAGCCTATTTAAAGAGGGAAATTGGATGATTACTAATAAGGAGAAGTTAAGTATTCTTTAACAAATAATCAACATGAAATAATTAGGAAACAGGAGCAATTAAAATTTCACTGCTTATCCTAATTCTGAAGAAAACACAAAGAACAATAATGACTAAAAATAGAGTGCAATCAAGCATATTCTGAAATTAAATCTTTTCTTCATCATTCAGATTGTAAAACACAGATGATATAATAAACAAGAAAAATTTAAGACACAAGATATAGAGGACTTATTGATCTGGTGGTTGATTCAAGAAGTTTGTGACAAGTCCTTTGCTTCAATTCTTCATCCAGTAAGCCATGCAACAGTTGATTCCAACATCTCTTTATTCCAAAAAATCAATATTATCTAGGAATCCACCTCCCAATACTCCAATTGAGGGGGTATTTATGCAAAAAATAGTACAACAAATATCTCATAATAGAGTGAGATAATATCTAGGATGACTAAGAATAGTTTTACAAGAAAATAGAAACAGCTAGTCTCGAAAATAGGAAAAAGATAAACTGATGTTGTGCTGGTCTTGTTTTTGTTGAATGTGTTGGAGGCAGGCCCTATCATTTGGCTTGCAGTTGTCTTCTGTAGTAACTCTATGCTAGCTACCATGTTTTAACTGCTACTCTTTAACTCTGATCTGATACACTTAACATGTTTACGCTGTTCATCTCTATCTGGTAAAAAGTTTTGTCTGGTAAAATAGCTCAAAATTTACCTTTTACCAAGGGTAACAACGCAGCTTGGAAAAATACCTGTCGTTGGGACATTGGAGGTTGTTCTATGCCTTCTAATTCCCTTTAGATCTTTCTATGGAGATTGCTGAGAAGTTCCAGCAGTGGATGTGCCAATAAATGATTGTTGAGAAAGCTTAGATTGTACATGTGTTAAAGAGGAATACCGTACAATGGCAGGTTGAATGGCTAGCTCAGAGCTCAGGCTGTAGTTTTGCTGGTTGGAAAATGGAAATGTGAACTCGATCGATGTTATGCTCGGAGTGCTCTATGTAGAGTATAACAGAGAAAATATCGTGTTGCCTGTTTATTTTAACAAAATTTAGTTTGGGGGGTTTCTCCATGCAAATGACGTCAACGGAGGGTGGCAAGTGCTTTGCTCACACCGCTTTTGGGGCTGAGCGATTTTGGATTGGGGGCGAGTGAGCACATTGGCAGCACGACATGTGGTGGAGGTACGGGTGGAAAACCGTTGGGCGACCGCGAGTTAAAATGTGGTGGTAAGGGGGGTCGCGATATCGCCTTCAACCATTGGATGAAAATGCAGAGATCGGACGGCGGACGGGTGTTGGAGATGGCGGGGCATTAGTTGTGGCGGGCTCGGTGTATTTATGAATGTTTTAATTAGATCGGGGTTAATTCTATTGGTCGGGTTTGGTTATTAATCAGCCCAAAGTGTTAAGTAATTCCTTTGTCACGCGGCGACGAGGGTTCTTAATGAACTACAAGTTAATTCATTAATTACCTTTAAATAGCGTTTTATGGTCATATTCGACCAAAGCAGGATAAGTATAATATCGAGGATTTACACATAATTAAATATTATGGGACGAGTTACTTTTATATGGGATTTAATACTAAAATTTAAGGTCAATATGACTTACAGAATGGAAACCGCCAAGTTATAAAAACAGATGACTGTTGTAGTTAAACTTAGGCTTAGGATGAAAAAAAGGGGTTTTGAGGTGATATCATGCATTATTTCTATGTAAAATAGGATCTTACTTAGGAAAATTTTTATGAAATGAAATGAATATTTGATGGATATTAAGCACTGATCTTGATACTTTAGGGGGAATTAGTGAATGATTAGGGAAAAGCATGAAGGGGAGTTAGTTATTTAACCTCGTCTTGCTTGAGCTGCATCAAGTATAATGTTTTCCTGGCACTTGCGATAGAGATAAAGATTAACACATTTAGAGACATAATCTATCACAAGTATCATTCTACAACACCATCTACCTACCCTGCCTACTTTGGCCTAGCATTTTTTCTTCTTTATCTCGGTGCACCTAGAATGGAAAACCCTTATCAATCTTCTTTTCTTTGCCTGGCAAGCCTACCTATGTCTGCACTTATTACATACAAGGGCTCAGATTAAACTGTTGAGCTCCTTTTTATTTACTCTACCTATCTACTTATCTGCCAAGATTAAACAGTTTGGTTAGATTTTATTCTCTATCTCTAAAACATGAAATTCAAATATGAATGATCCAAGTTTAAGTCGTTTGACTCTTCATCAATTTTGGCATGAGTTAATGAGCAACACACAATTGCTTATTTCAGAAAATAAAATAGTAGTGGCATTTAGACATGCACATTTTCCTATTCTTTCTTTGTTTGGGGTTCATTTCTTTCACTTTTTTGACCATTTTATTCTTTTTACCCTTTGATTTTTCTTTCAGGGCATACCCTCTTTACATTTTTTACATTTTTTGAATTTTTGATAATATGGAAAACATTTGCAACAAGGAAAAGAATGAACATATTACAAAGCTCAACAAGTCAATCATGAAATATGACACCCTGGTATAGGAGTATAACAAAGTACAAGAGGTGGAATATGTGGGTCATATTGTATCTCATGAAGGTGTTAAGGTAGACCCTAGAAAAATTAAAACCATTAAGGAATGGAAAATCCCCACATCCATAAAGCATCTGCGAGGATTTCTCAGGTTGACAGGGTATTATCGCAAGTTTGTTAAGAATTATGGGAGAATAGCAACACCTCTAACAACATTATTGAAGAAAGATGCATTTTCAGGGACTCTAGAAGCAAAGAAGGCCTTTGAACATCTTAAAGAGGCAATGTGCCAAGCACTGGTCTTAGCTACACTGGACTTCAAAAAAACCTTTATTGTGGAATGTGATGCCTTAGGAAATGGAATTGTTGTTGTTTTAATGCAAGAAGAAAGACCCATTTCTTTCGAAAGTTATCCAATCAAAGGAAAGTATTTACACAAAGCTATTTATGAGAAGGAAATTTTGGCAATACTACATGCACTTAAGAAATGACGAACCTACTTAATCGGAAGACACTTCAAGGTAAAAATGGATCACGATAGTCTTAAATAATTTTTTAGACAAAGAGTATCTTCATAAGAGAAACAAAAATGGGCCACAAATATGTTGGGTTATGGCTTTGAAATCATCTACAAAAAATGGAAGCAAAATGTTGTGGCAGATGCACTCTCAAGAAAGGATGAAGATGTGGAAGAATTTCTTTACGCCATTTCTATTGTCCAACCATATTGGATAAACGAAGCAAGGGATGAATGGAAGAATGATGAATAAGTGTGAACACTCATTCAAAAGTTACAACAATATCCCAATACATCTGATACATTTAGATGGAAAAATGATTTGTTATGGTACAAAGATTGGTTATAGCTATGCAAGAATTCCCAACTCAAACAAAATATTCTTAGGGAATTTCACACCTCTCCTCTAGGAGGGCACTCAGGATTCCTAAAAGCTTACCACAGGGTTAAGAAGGATTTTTTTGGATGGACTTAAGTTGGATATTCAAAGGTTTGTGGCAGAATGTTTGGTTTGCCAACAAAATAAAGTTGAAACAATTAAGACCCTATGTCTCCTAAAACCTTTATCCATTCCAAGCCAACGTTGGGAGGAGGTTTCAATGGATTTTATCAAATATTTACCCAAGTCCAAAGGAAAGAGTGTTATAATGGTGGTAATTGATAGACTTACCAAGTATGCACACTTTTGTGCTTTACCTCATCCATTCAAAGTGAGTACGGTTTCCATTTCATTTATGGAAATAATTCAAAAGCTACATGGAAACCAAAAGATTATTGTAAGTGGTAGAGATCCCATTTTCACTAGAAATTTTTTGATAGAATTATTTTCTTGTCTTGGTACTCAATTAGCTCATAGCTCCTTTTATCATCCTCAATCTGATGGGAAAACTGAGATATTAAAAAAATGTTTGGAAGGATATCTTCATTGCTTTGTATCTGATAAACATACATAATGGGTCAAATGGTTGCCTCTAGATGAATGGTGGTATAACACTTCCTTCCATACTGCAACAAAAATGACCCCATTTATGGAATTTTATGGATATCATCCACCATGCATCACATGATATTTAAGAGAAAATTCTAAGGTTCAAGGAGTGGAATATCACACCAAGCATCAACAACAAGTTCTCCAACTCTTAAAGGATAACCTCACTTTGGTGCAGAATAAAATGAAACATCAGGTAGTTCAACATCACAACGAAATAAGTTTTGATGTAGGTGATTGGGTATTCTATGGCTACAACCATATAAACAAATTTCCCTCAAGTATAAATAAATTATCACCAAGGTATTATGGTCTGTACAAGGTGTTGCAAATATAGGTTCTATGACCTACAAATTGGAGCTTCCTGCAGCTTCCCGAGTGCACCTAGTTTTCCATGCTCATGCTTAAAGAAGGTTATAGGTGACAAGCTCCTAGTTCTAACAATATTGATAGAACTTGGCGAGGAAGGAAAAATCATATTGGAACCTGAAGCAGTTATAGAAACAAGAACACAACAACTACAAAATCGATCAATTTCGGAGTATCTCATCAAGTGGAAGAACTTACCCGTTGAAGATTCCACATGGGAGAATGAGAATTTTATACAGAAGCATTCAGAACTACTCAAGTGTTGAGGAAAGCACTTTTTTGAAGCAGAGGGGCATGTTAGGTCACTATAATACTAGTGATTACCCCAATTCTATTGTCATTGTATCCCTTATTGTTATTATTGTGCCCCATAGAAACCCACTATTGTTATTTTTGTGCCCTTATATTATTATTGTTAGGTTGTCTTTGGTTATATTGTGACCCCTTAGACTCCTATATATAGAAAGGAGGTTTTGTCATTTGTATCATCCAAGAATTGTTCATTTGTGTAATGTAAAGGAGGTTTCCCCCTCGAAGAGGCTAATTTCTAAGTCATTCATCTATCTTTTCTATCTTTTTGTGAGCTAGTTTCATAACAACATTCATTCACTCATAAAGTAGAGTGATACAATCAGTCATCTAGAGCATCCAAAGCTATACAATGGTCAATATTATCTATGAGAGATACACAAAACTCACTAAAAATTGAGTTAGGAACACTAGGTTACTTCTACAATATAGGACATAATTGAGGTGAATGACCATAAGAGCGACATATCTCACAATAATCATTAGTGGAGTTACTTGTCGGTTTGGAAATTCATGATACTGGGTATGTCCTTGGAAATGAACACTTGTCGATATGTCCACAAATCCTTCATAAGACCCTTCTTGTAGATAAGGGGGACCTAGTGGAACATTGCAGGGTCTCACACCCACAACCTTGGGAGTTTTGTAGCATAATCTCTTTTTGTATAACAACTAGTGCACTAAACCTAAGGATGGGAAGGTTTTTCAATACTCGTCTCTTTCAATATTTTACTAATAACTACAATAATATTTTGTATATCATGAAAGGCAAGATCACTGGAAGTAGAACTTGATTTACAGTGACCAAGATACCCTACCATTGTTGAGAAATGGCAACAACAAATTGCAGTTTAATTTGTCCTTGAATTAAACTGTGAATTAAAATAGAATTCTTTTCTCATAATAATTTTAAAATTAATTAAGTTTAATTAACTTAATTAACTTAGGAATTTGAATCGGAAGTCTTTTAGAAGACATGTATATGTTCTCCCTAACTTATAGAAGTTAAGGATGAGTTGTGAATGAATTGTAATTAGTTAACTCATTTTATTGAGTTATGTATACTTAAATTATTTCTAATCAGTTTTAGGAAGTAATAGTGAGTAAGCAATCAATTGGGACACTAGTGACCTAATTAGCGCTACTCTAGTTAACTAAAGATTCCACCATAGGAAACTCATGCATGTTGATTCTGAGAATTACCTAGTTGACACTAGAGTGCACGGACAATGTACTATTTGTTTTATATTTTTCTGAGTTGCACTGACAGTACATGCAATCAGGAACTGATCCTTGAGGGATTGCGTTATTTTTAGAGGCTTTATTTCCCTTTAAATACAAGCTATCCTTCATAGAAATTACACATTGGAGTGGAGACTTGGAGATCTTGTGAATTGGCTAAGATTTGGCCTTGAGCTTGCTTATGAGTTGGAGATTGAATTTGCTGAGTGTTGGGGTTGTTCTTCAAAGAACAAGCATTGTAATTTCATCCTGATTTTCTAGATTAATACAAAACAAATAGTGGGGTTTTGAGCTGTGGCTTTCCCCGAATATTTATTGTGTTATGTGCCTTTGATTATATTCCTCTATTGATTATTGTTTTCATAATGTTTATGGGCTTATGCTATAAAGAGTAGAAGTATATTCTTTTCTCTTGTTTTAGTATATTACATGAGCTTGTGAATCTACAAGTTTTTCTACATGGTATTAGAGCACGATTGTTTTTTGGGCTGAGAGTTTGCAAAGATGTTATGATAATTTATGTGAAAAATTTTCAGAAACAAATTGAATATTTGAATTTCTTGGCAAAATATACCCAAATTCAAAAAAAAAAATCGGTTGAATTAGAGTTTGGATTAGGGAGATATCATCGATTTAAAATCATCTCTATAGAGGAGGTTTCAAAGTTTTGAGTTTTTGGGTTACAGGTGAAAGTCAAATTTGCATACATACTTTAGGATTAGCAGATGGAATTCCATGGGTTGATGCTTGAGTATGCCTTGGAAGGAAGCTTGAATTTTATAGCCTGGAGGGATAGGATAGAGGTTCTGCTAGAAGATAATGGCTTGAAGGGATTCATTGATCAAGAAGTCCCCAAGCCAACAACTAGAGATGCACAGAACTTGGCCGAATGGAAGAAGTGTGTGGTGAAGGCAAGGTGAATAATCCTTGAGGCACTTCGAGACCACATTTTCTTGAGTCTCCATGGTAAAAAAACTCCACATGCTATGTGGAAAACATTGACGGACTCGTATTAGAATAGCAGTGATAAAAGAAAGTTAGCATTGAAGGATAAAATTCATAAAATCACGATGGACAAAGGAGAGGCGATTCCAAAGTACTTGACCAAGTTCAAACAATGTCGAGATGAAATTGGAAGTGTTGGAATCACAGTTCCCGAGGAGGATATGGTGAGCCTTGCTCTTATTGGACTCCCAAAGCGTTGGCATAGTTATCAAGACTCTGTCAATGGTTGAGAGAAGTTGCTTGATTGGGAAAAACTATGGTCAGATTTGATGCAGGATGAGATCACGAGGAACACCAGGGATGGCCCTTCATCAAAGAATGATGATGAAGAGAATTGTGCCTTAGCAAATTAAGGCAAGGAGGGGGAAATGCAAAATTTCTCATTCCAAATCACATTCTTATCATGGAGGTAAGAAGAAGTACATGATGAAAGTTAAATGCTTTCATTGTCACAAGATGGGTCACTTCGCTACAAATTGTCCATTAAAGAAGTCCTCAGGAGGAGTGGGGGGTGAGGCTTTGGCATCCCAATTCAAATTAGACTTTTCCCTCATTGCATGCATGGTGTCTTCAATGATGGGAAGTGTCTGGCACTTAGATAGTGGAGTTTCTTTCCACACGACTGGTGACAAAGAGTTATTCAGTGAACTGGAGGAGAAATATCTCAAGATGCATATCAAGATGGGTGGTGATCGTAAGTATAGTGTTACTCGTGTGGGCACTATTATCGTTTAGAGGGAGCATGCAGCCGCACTCACCTCAAAGAATGTTATGCATGTACCCAGACTGACGAAGAACTTGGTATCCATTGCCATGCTTGAGGATAGAGACTATAATGTGATCATTTAGAAAGTAAAGGAATTCCTTCGACACATAGCCACGGGTTAAGTAAATAAGATAGGGATTTGAGTTCAAAACAACTGTAAGATAGAGGTAGAGGATTGTGCTGCTTTGAGTTCAAAAGTGGAAAAGATGTTGAGCTGAGATGTTGATAAGTTTTGGACAGGAAATTGGGCAACTTTCATCATGGGGCTTTGAAGATATTGCAAAAAATCCCTACCAGTCTTCCCAAAGGGATGCTTGAGCAATTTGATACATGCAAGGGTTGTACTTTGGGAAAATACACCAAGTCTTCCTTTGGAGATAGAGATAGTCAAGGAGAGTCTATTCTGGAGAGACCCCATTAAGATGTGTGTGGACCATTCTCAATAGCATCCACTGTCAAAAAAAGGTATTATGTTATATTTGTAAATGACTATTCTCGTAAATGCTGGATATTTTTCATGTAGAGAAAGGATCAGACATTCACAAAGTTTTGTGAATTCAAATAATTGGTCGAGAAAGAGTCAGAGAAGAAGGATAAAGATCTACAGAGTGATAACAGTGGAGAATATGTCTCTAATGAGTTTAAGAACTTCTATGCAACAGAATGGATTAAATGAGAGTTGGTGGCACCTCATAACCCTCAACATAATGGGGTTTCCAAGAGGAAGAAAAGGAGCATAGTAGGGGCAACAAGGGTGATGTTGCATGATCAATGCCTACCACTACACTTGTGGGCTGAGGCATGCAACACAGCATTTTATGTTCAGGAAGCTAGCCCACATTGGATACTTGAGATGAAGACACCAGAGGAGGCTTATTCTAGTAAGATGCCAGATGTTGGTCACTTTAGGATTTTTGGGTCATTGGTTTATTGCCATGTGACCAAAGATGCACAGAAGAAGCTTGAGCCAATAGAATAGTTGGGGATGTTTGTGGGGTACACTGATACTCCCCACAACTATCGGGTGTACATGTCAACCAGTCAGATGATAGTGGTTCGGAGCGATATTAGGTTCGATGAGGAGAAGGCCATGTGAGTATCCCTTGAGAGGGAGGTTGAGATACATGTGGATGAGGAAATTTTAGCTTCTAAGGTTGAGGAGCCTCAGATTGATGTGGAGAAGCCACATGCAGAGGTTCTAGGAGTGGAGACATCCACTCAGACAGAGTCTCGCATAAAGGGAAGAAAGTGCACTAGAGAGGCTGACAGATTGTTGGATGATGCACGGGAGAATGTGGGAGCACCCTCTCCTCAACATAGATAAAGTAGGTCACCAGAGAGGTACACTGGAGACATGGAACTTATGGGTGCATGTGTTGTGATAGAGCCATCTTCCTTTTAGGAAGTAGGACAACAACTAGTTTAGGTTGATGTGATGGTGGAGGAGTATGACTCCATTGTTTGAAATAGAGTTTGCGATGTCATATTGAGACCAGAAGACAAGTCAGTTGTGATCTCCCATTGGATTTACAAGGTAAATCAAGCTGCAGATGGTAGTGTTTTGAAGCATAAGGCCAGATTTGTGGCCCATGGCTTTTCACAAGTAGATGGGACTAACTATGATGAGACCTTTGCTCTTGTTGCAAGATACTAATCTATCAGACATATTTTGGAACTATCTACATAGATCAGGTTGGAGTATCCATCAGATGGATGTGACTACCTTCCTTAACGGCATGATTGAGGAAGAGGTGTACATAGAGTAGCCAGAAGGTTTTGAAACCTTGGACCGTGAGTCGCATGTGTGCCGACTCAAGAGAGCGGGCTGAAGGAAGCAGCACGTGCTTGGTACACTAGGATAGATAGCTACTTCACTAGGTTGGGATTCACAGAGAGTGAAGTGAATGAAAACTTGTATCACATAGTGGTGGAAGGTAAGTTGTTGATCATTGTACTTTATCTAGATGATCTCATATTGACAGGTCATGAGAAGCTCATCAAATATTGCAAGGAGGACCTTGTAAGAGAGTTTGAGATGAAGGACACAGGGTTCATTCATTAATTTGTTGGCATGGAGGTATGGCAGGGAGATGGGGAGTTGTTTGTTTCTTAAGGCAAGTATGCTAATGAGATACTCAGGATAGCAGTAAAATAATGGAGACTCCTCTAGATGGTAACTTGAGGAAGGAGGATGCTACTTTAGGAGAAGTAGTGGAATCTATTGCTTATAGGAAACTTGTGGGTTCACTCATGTATTTGGTGAACATATGACCAGATATGTGTTATACGGTTAACTAGCTTCATCAAGGGATGGTTAGGCCTACCAAGATGTATTGGAAGGCGACAAAGTGTGTATTGATATACCTCAGAGGCCTCAGTTTGAGTTGTGGTATAGACAGACAGAAGGAGTGAAGCTTCAGGGATTCACCGATGCAGATTGGGTGAGGAGTCCATGTCTCTTATCTAGCTACCAGCCCGTAGCTAAATACGGAGGTGAGTTTAGTATCTGTTGGTTCATGGCTACCAACTCATACTAAGGAAGAGCACATCAAGACGGATCTTTAGTATTGGTTTAGTTGTAGTTTCTTGGTACAACAAGAAACAAAGATTGGTTGCACTAAGTTCGGAAGACATAGAGTACATGGCTTCAATTCAAGCAACATGTGAGGCTATTTGGATGAGGAAGATCTTGGTTGGTTTGTTTTGTCAACACATTGATGCGACAGTGATTCATTATGATAATCAAAGTTGTATCAAACTCTCTGAAAATCTAGTTTTTCATGATCGGTCCAAGCATACAGATATCTGGTATCATCATCTCATAGATTGTGTATTGAGGTGGATCATGTTGTTAGATTACATTCCCATAGAGGAGTAAGATGCTGAAATCTTGACAAAGGCATTGGCAACATGTAAATTTGAGTTTCATAGGGATAGGATCCAAGTAGTGGATAATCCATTTCTTGTTGAGAGGGAGTGTTCAGAAATAGCAACAAGAAATTCTAGTTTAATTTGTCCTTGAAATAAACTGTGAATTAAAATAGAATTATTTTCTCATAGCAATTTGAAAATAATTAATTAAGTCTAATTAACTTAATTAATCTAGGAAATTTGAATTGGAAGTATTTTAGAAGACATGTATATGTTCTCCCTAACTTACAAGAGTTTAGGATGAGTTATGAATGAGTTGTAATTAGTTAACTCAGTTTATTGAGTTAAGTCTAGTTAAATTAGTTCTAGTTAGTTTGAGGAACTAATAGTGAGTAAACAGTCAGTTGGGACACTAGTGACCTAATTAGTGCTACTCTAGTTAGCTGGAGATTCTATTAGCACCTAAACCTGCCTTAGGCTGAAGGAAGGCAAAGATTAGGGTAACCACAAACCACGCTCAGTCTGGTAGCTCACCCTACTAGAACAGGAGAGGGCTCTCTCTGAGTCATGCTTAGTGAATATATATGCAAAAACGGTCTGAGATGACTTACAGTGAAATATTGAGCTTAGGCTAGTAAGTGAATTGGGATACAAGAAACCATTTTCATGAATGTTCGAGCTTCTGGGATGGTATGGGACCAACGGTCAGCAAGGAACAGAGAATTTAATACAATGGCACAGATTACTCTGTGAGGCAAGGTAGGTGGAAAATGTAACAATTTAGTTTGAGGTAATGCGGCATGAATAGATTGTTGAAGAAAGTGAAAAGGGCATAGTTACATGAATCCTTTTCAAAAGGAGAAAAACACTGAACATGAAATTTTCCCACAGGAAGAGCAATAAAATTGAATTCTACCTAATATCACTCAGAAAATTTCCCTCGAAATGAACATGAATTGAATTATGAAACATAATGAAATACATATGAAAACATAAGAGACACATTTGCTACACTCACAACCACAAGAATCTCATGAAACAGAGCCACTGCCTTTCATTAATTCTCTATCAAAAATACACAGTGAAGAAACAGAGTTTCTTTCCCACAGTCTCCCAGAAGTTACAAGCCAACCAACGCTTTGCAAATAGTTTGCATACAATATATAGAATGTGTAAGGAAGAGATAGAACGCCCAAGGGTTGGGGAGTTACTCGAATCATTGCAAAATGGAGATGGAGAGCCAACCATCAGCTACAGGTGCGGCGCTATAAACATGACATTTGGCTTGGGTGATCGTTTGCCTTCCTTTGCCACTTGGATAGAAGCAAATCTGGAGAAAAAATAATTTAAATGCCACCTTTGGTGCCAAATAACCGAAGTGTAGATGGGCGGGCCCACTTGGAGAAGTCGCGAACCAAAATTTCGTGAAACGGAAGCAAATTGGGCAATTTTTCCTTTGTGTGCCGCGCTACATTGGGGTTTGTTTTAGGGCACTTGAAGGTGTCTGAAATGTGCCCAAGTGGGCTTGTTGGAAATCATGTCCTGTCTACGTTCTAACCCACTGGAATTTTTGAATTTGGTGCTCATTTGCCCCCCCCAAATCTTCATTCTCCCAAGACTGCTTCCTGTGTGTCAAAAAAGTGGCAGAGAGGCCATTTTTGGGTGTTTTTTGACCTTTTGGAGACTCATACCTTGCCAAAATTTCTTGTTCGGACACTAGTAGTCATGATTTTCCATGATGAATCCAAAAATGCAAACCATTCTTCATTTAGAGCTCTAGAATTTTAGTGCCGCGCCACTAGGAGAAAAACCCTGTTTTTTGCCCAAAAATTTGTGAAGTAACCAAAAATTCCCCAAATTTCTTGAAATTTGGGCTGGAGGTTCTCTATGGGGTGTTATGATGGGAAAAGGAAGCCTCACCCAAGATTCAAAGCTGATCTTGCTCTTTTGCCTCTTTTGCCTTTCTTGTTGCTTTCCTCAATTTCACTTTCAAACTCCTTATTCGGGCATGTGCACTCATGTTTCGCACCCTGTAACGGAAAGCCATGTGTCTCAATAGAGAGAGGTCCTAGTAGGCCTTGTCCAGCAGCCTCTCCAAATGCATGTTGACGCTCTCAAGTTTGGCCTCCCGATCCTCATTGATTTCTTGCTCCAAAGATGTGAGCTCAACCCTTCTTCTTTGAGAAGCTTGACGATGCTCATGAATGTTTTGCAGCTCCATAATTGCTTGCTGATCCTCAAGCTGCTTGTTTCTCTACTCCAGGTACTTCATGATCCACTTGGCCCTCTCCAAGTCAAGGGATAAGGACTCAATCACTGATTTCTTCTCCTGGATGATCTTTGTAAGCTCTGCATTTGTCGGTTCTGCATCTGTCTCATCATCATGGAGGAGAACGAATTCAGTCTCTCGTTCACCTGACGACACTTCCTCCTACACTGGCTCCTTACCTCTGCCCTGCTCATGTGATGCTAATGTCTGAAGCGAGGCCCCTTCCAGCCCGGTTTGAGATAACACTCGCTTTGCTGCTGCAAATAAGGGTCTACTGCCTCTCTAATAGGTGATGTATACTGGCATAGTAACATTCTCATGTAGCTCATACTGATGAGATGGGCCACCTATCTCACGCTCTGCCTCTAATACTATCTGTGGAGTGTTGAAGAAGTCACGGGAGATGAAGTCCTCCCCAGCAATACCCTGTAATCCCAACTGATGGTCCACCAAAATCTGGATAAGAGCAAAGTGATAAACATTGTTGAGCTGTTGTCGAGGGGTCTTGTGCTGCATGAAATTTTTCGTCCTCTCTATGTTCCCGCAGATGAAAAATGGGAGGTTCATCATTCGCACCCTAGTAAAGTGCATGAGCAACCTAATGTGGTAGGCATAAAGGCGAGAAAACCTCCCCTCACAACTGAAGTATTTCATGATCAGTTTCATGAGCGGAGCATACTCATCTCTGAAAAATATCAATGAAAAAACTCTCGTGAGCTGGCTCAAACAGATGGCCTTAATGTAAGGCTCATAATGATGCCTCTCACCTTCTTCTTCTTATATCAATTTTCTCAAATGTTTGGTATGCCTGTTGCCACTGATATGGTTTCGGGTGTCAATGTGAAAGTGACCCCAGCCAAGATAGACTATCCTCCGTGTAGGTGAAGTGCAAAAAGACGGGCCAACTCATGATGAACTCTAACATTTGCCACCCTCTGACAAAATTCAAAACATGCTAAGTGCTGGAAACATGACATAGCAAGAGGGCATGCCTACAACTCGGTGAGGGTGTTTGGCTCATCTCTAACATGTTTGCCACTCCAGTGATGTCTCCTGGGGGCCTGTTCTCCTAAAGCTGTATCACTGTGGGTCTCCTCCTCATATTCTGATGGAACCTCGGATGCCATAACTGCTATTTGTAAATTGAACTTAGGCTTCCCTTTGATTATAGTGAAGCTGGAGTTTGCTTTGGCAATCTGCCACCAAGGGGACAATAAAAAAAAAGGGAGTATTAGGATGGGGCATAATATAATGGGCATAAGCGTTTATAGGAAAATTTTGTTTAGGGATATACACAGGGTTTTGGGGTATTTTGACAGGGTAGTGTTTGGGTTGTTGGCAAGGTAGGGTTTGGGTTTTTTGAGCAATAGGAGGAGGGGGAAAGGGAGTATGATTTTAGTAGTGTTAGGGTAGTGATTATGGGGAAAATGGCATAGGGGAATGAGTAATAGGGGTAGGGTAGGAAAAACACCTTGGCAGCAATATCACTGTAGCACAAATCCTAGCATCATGGTTTTTCTTGATGTCTTCTTGTGTTTGTTTTATAAAAAGATTTTGCATTTGATTATAATCATAAACCTACCATATCTTGTTCAAATTTGATGCACAAGTGGAGGTAGGTTGCCTACCTTTCAATTGGATGAGCTCCACAAAATGTTTTTGGGTGAAATAGGTGGTTTCTGGGCATTTTTCCTCTATGTGCCACGCGCAAAGCCCAGTGCGCCACGCGCTGGGTATGTGTCGTGCCTATGTAAAGTTTGAACTACGAGCAGGCTATGTGTGCGTCGCACCCGGTGAGTGCACCACGCTCCTGAGTATATGTGCCGCGCTCTTTGAAACTACCTCCAACTCACTCAAACGCTCATAATGCACACTTACACCCTTTGCAACATTTCTCCAAGGCTTGGATTAGCACAATGACCTTTGATTTTGATGAACACTTGTATAGATAGCCTTGGTAGTGATGTTTTAAATTTACTTTTTTAAAAACCCACTTTTCTAATGTCCTGTTCAACAATTTTCATTGATTTTAATATAACCATGATTTTCACTTTTCCTCTGAAATTTTGGCTCAAATGATGAAATTTTCAACACTTTTTGTAGGGATTGCATGGAAAAGCATTGAGTCACGGGAACCAAAACTGTACCTGAAGAAATCAACTGTCGAATCTTTGTGAAATTTTTTTCATAAATGACATTATTTGACTTTTCTTCAAAACAGAGTTTTGAAGAATAGTCGAAGTCTATCAACATGATGATGAAACTCTGTGGATCATTACTTTGCAAGAACACCCCTCTGGCCTTCATGGCTATAGTGGACATATTAAAGACCAAATTGATCAATCCCTAGACCTAATGACCAAAAATGACCTCTGTTCGTTGAAGGACCAGACCTTGACTGTTATGGACTTTTTTATTATTTGACACAAATACATAAGCCAACAGGAGCCAGACATGAGGGGAAATGATTAGCATGACTTTCTCCGTCAGATCATGGCATGCCCCTAGCAGAATGCAGCTGAGTGAATGGAGTGGGACACCTAAAAATGAAATGCATAAAGACTTTTGATCTCTGACGGAGGGCTGACCAAACCGACTCTAACATTGGCTCCAATGGGGGATGGTAGCTCCTTGGAGGTGCCAAGAACGGCAGATCTCTGGAGGAGCTAGACAGTCTCTTTTGTCCATTGGGCTATGGAGTCATCATTTCGACTACAACATAGGACTCTGAATTATTTATGAAAATGAAATGACCAAGAAATTGGCTCACACTTGACATTGAAATTACTCAAAAACTAACCTGACAGACTGAAACAAACTGAAATAAAAATGGTATTTACAATGACACTAGAAGTAGCGTTAACAAATCAATAGTGGCACTGCTTGAGTAGCCGACCATTGATCGGCCCTCCTAGACAATCTTCCCCGTTCATTTCCTTCAAAAGAAAGGCATTCTAACCCCTATATGCTGCAAACTTGAAAGGACCTTTCCAAATATTCTCGAACTTTCCGTGCTTACCTTTCTCTTCATTCCTTGCATCCCACTTCAACACCACATCATCTAACTGAAATCTATCTACCTTTGCTTTTCTGTGATAGATTTTCTTTATTTTCTCCTGCAATTTGGATATGTTCTTGAAAACTTCTTCTCTTGTCTGATGCAAGTGGATCATTTGATTCAACCTTCTCTGCATGGGATCTTCTTCACTGCCGGCCTCCTGAAGAAGTCTGACTACTGGGGTATTAAGAGAGGTGGGAAATACTGTATCAACTCCATAAACAAGCTCAAATCGTGACATACCGATGGATTTTTTCTGACTGATCCGATCTGCCCAAAGCGCATGGACCACCCTCTTATTCCAGCTCTTTTTATTTATTTCCAGTAGCTTCTTGATAATGTTGACCAATGATTTGTTTGAAGATTCCGCCAATCCATGTCCTTTGACCAGCTTTGTGGGATTTATTTCCACATCATATTCCAGCAAGGCTGCAATCCATTTGCCTCTTCTTCCTTCCGGATCAGTCTGTACTAAAACATCTTTTACAACAGCGTTAGGAACATAGGCCAAAATGTGAGAATGTAGAATATATACCCAGAAATCCTTCAATGCCTTCACCAATGTCAGGGCTTGCTTCTCAATGATGGTGCACTTTAAAGCTGCATCTCTTATATCCCTACTAAATAATGCAATGGGTCTTTCATGATCATCTCTTTTCTGCAATAATATTGCTGCCATAGTGTACTCCGAAGCAAATGAAAACAATATGAAATCCTGAGTGTAGTCCGGGCTAACTAGAACTAGAGCTGAAGAAAGGGCCAATTTGACCAAGTTGAAAGATTTTATAGCCTCCTCTGTCCATTTCACTTGGCTGTCCTTCTTCAGCATGTTGGTCATCTCTCTTAAGTGTTCAGCAAGATTGGGCACAAAGCAACGCAGAAAAATCATTTTACCATTGAACGATTGTATCTCCTTTTTATTCAGGGGAAGATCGATTTGCTGAATTTCTTGCACACGTGCTGGGTCAATATGAATGCCATCCTTTGAAATAATGTGCCCAAGTAATTTTCCTTCCTCCATGGTGACCAAGATCTTCTTAGGGTTCAGCGATAAACCATATTTTCTGCAATTTTGAAAGACAATTTTTAGATGATGCATGTGCTCTTCATCAAATTTGGAAAACACCGTCAAATCATCCAGGTACACCACCAAAAACACATCCTTCTCATTCACAAAAGCCAATTCCATTGCACGCTGAAATGTGGCACCTGCATTCTTTAAACCGAAAGGAATTTTGGCATAATGAAAGGTTCCCCATGGAGTGGTGAATGCTGTCTTGTCTTGGTCATCCTCATGGATAGAAATTTGGTTGTATCCAGAATAGCCATCAAGTAGTGACATACGGGATGCCCCCACTACTCGCTAAAGTATATGGTCCATTTTGCGCAATGGATAATTGTCCTTCAATGAGACTTTATTTAGATTTCTGAACTCAATGCATAGGCGGATCTCACTGGTCTTCTTTCGTACGGGCACTAAGTTAGAGATCCAATCTAAAAATCTGATGGGCACAATGATACCTGACTTGTACAACCCGTTTACTTCCTTTTCGATAGATGGCAGCAACTTTGGATTTATCCTTCTTAGCTTCTGTCTAAATGGTTTTTGATTGGGCTTGATGGGTATCATGTGTTGAATTGTATTGGTGTCATATGTCTTTAAACTAGAATAATCCCAAGTGAACACATCTGCAAATGAAGCCATCAAACTGATGTATTTGTCCTTGATCTTTGGCAGTAATGCTTTAGACAATTTTACCAACTTAGGATTGGTAGCTATTCTGATGTTGACCTCTTCTACACCCTTCTCTATTGGCTGCAATGTTGGCTTGCAGCTACTTCATCCTGATCAAAAAGTTCTTCTAGAGGTATCAAGCCTTTAGGAATAATGTTATTCTTCAGCTGCAACACATCCATTTCATTGATCTACACGTCATCTGTACCATTCCCTTTACCATCGTCATTTTCTACATCAATTGAGGTTTCTTTGAACTTGCCTTTGTTTTGCAGAAAATCCTTAATCTCCTCATCATCTTGAAACACTTGCCAATATTGTTGATTGTTTGGAATGGTTGGACGATACTTGACATGGATTTCAAATTTATTGCTTGAGTTCATGGCATAGAAAATTTTAGGGTCGAATGTTCGCCCTTTGGCGAAATTAAGGGGTTTTAAATTTTTAGTGGGCGAATATTTTGTATCATAGTAAATTTTTACAAATCACCTCAAATAGCCCCACTTATTTTAAGGGAGAGGGAAAAAAAGGTAAATTTAGCCCTTGAAATTAGGAGTTACAACCTTCCGTTCGCCCATTTTCAAGAATAGGTTTTATTTAAGTGAATCCATTCGCCCATTTTCAAGAAGAGCTTTTATTTAAGTGAATCCTATGGGCCAAAGGCCCAAATACCATAGCTATAAAAGAGGTATGGTAAATTAATAAAAATATAAATAAATGAGAGGTATGGTAAATAAATATAACATTTTTTATATTTACTCCATAAGTCACCTTATATACATGCAAGGGTGTAAACAAATAAAAATATAAGTAAAGTGGAGGTATGGTAAATAAATAAAACGTATTTTTATACTTACTCAAAAGGTATGGTAAATAAATTAAAATATAGATAAACTAGACGCATGGTAAATAAATAAAACCTCTTTTTATATTTAGTCCATAACCCTCGTTCTATTTATGAAGGCTCAAGAAAGAGGTTTTATTTAAGTGAATCCTATGGGCCAAATACCATATTTGTAAAAGAGGTATGGTAAATTTATAAAAATATAATAAACAAGAGGTATGGTAAACAAATAAAACATTTTTTATATTTACTCCATAAGTCACCTTATATTTACGAACACTCAAAAAATGCGTTATATTTAGGTGAAACCTATGGGCAAAATACTATGGGACAAATACCATGGACTAGATTGTTATTAATACCATGCAAAAAAACATTATTAACCCTAATATTAGTATTAACAAAAATAAAATTGGCACATGGTATTGACCCATGGTATTCACCAAAATGGAACATTGTATTGACCCATGGTATTCACCTGGAATGTAGCCTATTTAAATGGGGGAATTAAATGAGCATAGATCCATCTTTACTCTGGATCTACTAACCCCCGAGAGGTATCAAATATCGTGATATGCAAACTAGCAGAGAGTGAAAAAATATTTGATCTGATCAAGAGTAAAAATGGATGTTGTAATTTAGTGTATGTTAAACATTTTAGCTTGGTTAAAATAAAAAATAAAATAAAAATCAACTATTAATTTTATTAATTTTTATAAATTACTAATAGTAATTTTTAAGCTCCAGGTTTATGATAACCCATGGAAATACCATGGTATTCATGTGAGCATAAACTATTTAAAGGGGAAATTCTATCATCTTAGATCCATCTTAATTCTGGGTCTACCAAGTGCTCAGAGGGATAAATAGATTTCATCCCCCTAAGAGTGGTAGATGTGGAGTTAAGATGGATATAGGTTGGTTTTTGTGGTAGATGTGGAGTTAAGATGGATATAGGTTGGTTTTTATGATAATGAAGATATTAAATAGACTTAGGAAATTATATTGTAAAAACATCTTAAGGTGAATGATTAAAGCATAGACATTGGACAAGTATATTTGTATACTTCTGTTTTAAACTGAAACAAATCCAGGGCTAAAAGGAATGGATTGATTGCACTAGTCATCCTTCTATAACTTTCCAACATATGCTGGAGTAAACAGATTGTAATTTGGGTAGTTTTTCTAGTTGCAAACAGGAACATACTTGTGTATTGGCAGGGTGGTTACGAGGTCCCTAGAAGTGATGAATTTGAATTTTTCTTGGTTTTATATAGTATTAGGTTTTTTCTCATGCTTTCTATGAATGGTACAGGTGAATTTTATCCTACACCCACTAGCTTATCGATATGTAATTTCAGTAATTTTGATTTCAAAAGATATTTTAAAGAAATGCAATGATTTCATTTGTGTACTCAATAAACAAAAGATTTTATAATTGAGTAAAATATTCGCCATTCCTGGTGAGAGATTCGCCAAAAAATTATATATACATATCATATTATTGATAAAATCGCCTTCCATTTTTCCTATATACCATGGAGATTCGCCCATTTATTATACATGTAAATTTAGGGGGGGTTCTTAAAATTTTCCCTGGTTCATGGGGATCTTCAAACTACTTGCTGCCTTGGCAAGAGCATTAGCAATACTATTTTGTATATGAGGCACACATGTCAAGGTGTATTCTGAAAATAATTTTAAGATGTCTAAAGCTGCATTACGATAGGCTCGCATCCTAGGATGCTTTGCTTTATATTCACCTCTGACCTGCTTTATTACCAATTCAGAGTCGCCATATACCAAAATCCTTTTAGCATTCAGCTTTCTAAGAATATTCAGGCCAGCAATCAAAGCTTCTTACTCAGCTTCATTGTTTGAACACTCAAAGGCTAGCTTGTAAGAGCAAACCCTCACGCTGCTATGCACTTTGTTTGGGGCGGAGAAAGGACCGCGTACCCAAATTCCAATTCTAGCACCATCATTTCCTACTGCTCCATCAAAATCCATGGTCCACAAGCCTTCTTCCTCCTCTTGTAAGTGCTGGAAATCTATTTGTTGTGCCTTGTCTTCTTGCTATCCATTGCTTTCAGTTGATTTTCCAACATTTTTCTTCTTTTCTTGTCCTTCTTTCTTCAAAATTTCTCTGAAATTTTCTGTTATTTCTGGAATATCATCTGCTTCTACTATCTGACTATCTATATCATTTAAACTATCTGAAAACAAAACAAAAGACTCTAAATCTATATGTACATAGTTAATTGGATGATTTATAGGTTTCTCCTTGCTTGTGATCATATATTTCATTTTTTATTCCCGATATAATTTCCTCATTTGTCCAAGCACCGGGATTGTTGCATAGGAGAAATCCAGCTGTAGTGCCCCTTTCAATTTCGCTACCCAAGACCTGTAAAGAGCCAAACCTTGGAGGAATATCTGCTACCACCACATCCATCAAAACATTCTTCATGGGAAGCTGATCCAAACTCACAACCAAGTCTTTGATGAGTCCTATACATCTCACTCTGCTGGAATCAAATGAATAGAGATCATGGTATTGTCGGGTGATGTCCAGGCCAAGCTTATCCATGATAGCCTTGGGCATGAGATTGTGAGAGGCTCCGGAATCGAACATGGCATTATGTAACACAAAATCATGCAATCTTAAATTGATATAGAAGGGTGGCACATCGCTATCAGGAGACTCACCATTCGATGTTGTTCCAAAAATCATTTCAGGTTGATCATCTTCTACATTTACCATGTCGGACATTGGGTCCAAATTCAACATTTTAGATATCTATCCTCTATAACTATTGTTCTTCATTATTTCAGTCAAGGGGATGGATACCTTTAACTTAGAAATCTCATTCTCTAAGCTAAAAATGGGAGTCGTTTCTACCTCTTTGACTGGGATCTCTTTCTTTTATTTTTATTTTGATGTAGCTTGCTACTGTGATTGTTCAGCTGATTTTGATTTTCTGCTCTCCAGACCAACCACCTCTTTTCCTTTTCTTTGTGTAGCTGATGAATAATTCTTTGCTGCTTCAACCTCCTTCTTTTTATGAATTGGTTTGGCCAGAACATCTCTGTTTCTAAGTGAGTATCACTGCTGCTATGCGGATAGAGCATTCATATACCCACTTTGATACTCCTCTGATTCTTCTTCTAAAACAGTGTCACTAGCTAGAATGAAATCTGTGTCTTTGTGTGCAGCTGAGTTTACTGCACATTATTCTTCTTCGGTAATGTAAGTAGGCAGCTCATCTGGAGTAAATAGGTGGTTTCCTTCACCTATTACATTCCTGTCCTCATCTGACTCCAGTGCATGCAAAAAATTCTGCTACAGAGGTGTTTGTACCGGCTGTTGTGCTGTCTGCTCTTGGGTTCGCTGATCTCTCTGTCTTATTCTATATTGTGGTTGCTACTGGCCACAGAAGTTAGGATTTCTAACTTGTGGCTCAGGCATGTCGAGCTTCACCCTTTCAAGCATCTGATCTACCATTTTGAGTAGTTGATCCATTGAAGAGGACTCTTCTTTCATAGTGATTTTCTTTTCTGCTTTTGCTCTAGCTCTTTTGGACAAAAGATTTGCTTCAACGCTAACCGCGATTTTCTGCATGTCTTCCATTGTGGCCAGTTATCTCTCTCTTAATTGGTAGGCCATATCAGCGTCAAAACCATCTGGAAATTTCATCATAGCCAGTCCCATAGGTGGCTTTAGATGATCTGGAATCTCATTATAAACTGTATTGAATCTAACACAATAATCTTGGACCGACTCACCAGTGTTTCATTTGATTTGTTCATATTCAGCCAGAATTTGAAGGGGATTCTTTTTCACTTCCCATCGATTTAAAAATTTTCTTTGTAGTTCAGCCAAGGTAGTGATACTTGCTGTCGGCAAACCTTTGAACCATTTCCCCACATCACCTGTAAATGTCTGTACAGAGTCTCATTGCCTCGTTCTCCGCATCGATCTCATGGAGTTCATAGAAGTCTGCCATTTTGTCCACGTGTTGCTGAGCAGTAATGTTGTTAGGAGTGCCATCAAAAAATGGGATTTTACTTTGATAATCCGCTGGCATATCATCTAGAACTTGGGGCAGAACAAGGGGTGTAAAACGGGCAACCATCATTCTCGGTGGATTTGGCCTTGGAGGTGTTGGAGGAGTGTGCACAGTTTACAAGGGGCTAGAAGTTGGAGTTTGGGGCTATGCCGCAATATAATTATCAATTAAGCGATTAGCTCTTTCTGTTTCCAAGTCTACGAGAAATTGCAGATTGGGGACAGTGTAATCAACAACCCTTTCGGAATTAGACTCAAACAATGATATCTCAATCTGTTCGTCAAACTCAAGCTCTTCAAGATACTCAAAAATGTTGGGACATGATTGGGATTTGAACACGGGAGTTATGGTGCTTTCTTGATGAAGGAGTCTTGGAATCAAATTGGGGTTTTCGTAAATGTGAGGAGGATTTGGGTCTGGATTGGCTCTGGTATATCGTCTCGAAGCTAGCGTGCTATTGAGAAAAATCACAGGACACAACCAACTTGCTCAGCCTTTCCAATCCTAAGCTCATCATCCAGAAACTTAGAATTATTATGAAACAAGGGGATTTGATTTTAGTTTTCTCCCCAGTGGAGTCGCCACTATGTTAGCACCTAAATCTGCCTTAGGCTGAAGGAAGGAAAAAATTAGGGTAACCACAAACAATGCTCAGTCTGGTAGCTAGCCCTACCAGAATAGGAGAGGGCTCTCTCTGAGTCATGCTCAGTGAATATATAAGAAAAAAAGGTCTGAGATGACTTACAGTGAAATATTGATCTTAGGCTAGTAAGTGAGTAGGGATACAAGAAACCATTTTCATGAATGACCGAGCTTCTGGGATGGTATGGGACCAACGGTCAGCAAGGAACAAAGAATTTAATACAAAGGCACAGATTATTCCGTGAGGTAAGGTAGGCAAAAAATGTAACAATTTAGTTTGAGGTAACACGGCATGAATAGATTGCTAAAGAAAGTGAAAAGAGCATAGTTACATGAATCCATTTCAACAAGATAAAAACACTGAACATGAAATTTTCCCACAGGCAGAGCAATAAAATTGAATTCTACCTAATCTCACTCAGAAAATTTCACTGGAAATGAACATGAATTGAATTATGAAACATAACGAAATAAATATGAAAACATAAGAGACACATTTTCTACACTCACAACCATAAGAATCTCATGAAACAGAGCCACTGCCTTTCATTAATTCTCTATCAAAAATACACATTGAAGAAATAGAGTTTCTTTCCCACAGTCTCCCAGAAGTTACAAGCCAAACCAACGCTTTGAAAATAGTTTGCATAAAATATATAGAATGTGTAAGGAAGAGATAGAACACCCAAGGGTTGGGGAGTTACTCAAATCATTGCAAAATGGAGATGGAGAGCCAACTATCAGCTACAGGTGCGGCGCTATAAACGTGACATTTGGCTTGGGTGACCATTTGCCTTCCTTTGCCACTTGGATAGAAGCCAATTTGGAGAAAAAATACTTTAAATGCCGCGTTTGGTGCCAAAAAACCAAAGTGTAGATGAATGGGCCCACTTGGAGAAGTTGCGAACTGAAATTTCGTGAAACGGAAACAAATTGGGCAATTTTTCCTCTGTGCGCCTTGCCATTTTCTCTGTTCACCGCGCTACTTTGGGGCCTGTTTTGGGGCACTTGTAGGTGTCCAAAATGTGCCCAAGTGTGCTTGTTGGAAATCCTGTCCTGTCTACTTTCTAACCGCACTAGAATTTTTGAAATTGGTGCTCATTCCTCCCCCCCCAAATCTTTATTCTCCAAAGACTGCTTCATGTGTGTCAAAAAAGTGGCAGAGAGGCCATTTTTGGGTGTTTTTTGACCTTTTGGAGACTCATACCTTGCCAAAATTTCTTGTCCAGACACTAGTAGTCATGATTTTCCATGATCGATCCAAAACGACAAGCCATTCCTCAATTGGAGCTCTAGAATTTTAGCATCATGCCAGTGGCGCGACACAGAGGGAGAAAAACCCTGTTTTTTGCCCAAAAATTTGTGAAGTGACCAAAAATTCCCCAAATTTCTTGAAATTTGGGCTGGAGCTTCTCTATGGGATGTTATGATGGGCCAAGGAAGCCTCAAGCAAGATTCGAAGCCGATCTTGCTCTTTTTCCTCTTTTTCCTTTCTTGTTGCTTTCCTCAATTTCGCTTTCAAACTCCTTATTCGGGCATGTGCACTCATGTTTCGCACCCTGTAATGGAAAGCCATGTGTCTCAGTAGAGTAAGGTCCTGGTTGGCCTTGTCTAGAAGCCTCTCCAAATGAATTTTTACCCTCTCAAGGTTGGCCTCCCGATCCTCAATGATTTCTTGCTCCAAAGATGTGAGCTCAACCCTTCTTCTTTGAGCAGCTTGGCAATGCTCACGAATGTTTTGCAGCTCCATAATCTCCTACTGATCCTCAAGATTCTCGTTTCTCTACTCCAGGTACTTCATGTTCCACTTGGCCCTCTCCAATTCAAGGGATAAGGACTCAATCACTGGTTGCTGCTCCTGGATGATCTCTGTAAGCTCTGCATTTGTTGGTTCTGCATCTGTCTCATCATCATCGAGGAGAATGAATTCGGTCTCTCGTTCACCTGATGGCCCCTCCTCCTGCATTGGCTCCTTACCTCTATCCTGCTCATGTGATGTTGATGTCGGAAGCGAGGCCCCTTCCACCCCGGGTGGAGATAACACTCGCTTCGCTGCTACAAATAAGGGTCTACTGCCTCTTTGATAGGTGATGTATACTGGCATAGTAACATTCTCATGTTGCTCTTACTGATGAGATGGGCCACCTATCTCATGCTCTGCCTCTAATACTACCTATGGAGCGTTGAAGAAGTCACGGGAGATGAAGTCCTCCCCAACAATACCCTGCAATCCCAACTAATGGTCCACCAAAATCCGGATAAGAGAAAAGTTATAAACACTGTTGAGCTGCTGTCGAGGGGTCCTGTGGTGCATGAAATTTTTCATCCTCCTATGTTCCCACAGATGAAAAATGGGAGGTTCATCATTTGCACCCTAGTAAAGTGCATGAGAAACCTAATGTGGTAGGCATAAAGGCGAGAAAACCTCCCCTCACAACTAAAGTATTTCATGATCAGTTTCATGAGCGGAGCATACTCATCTCTCAAAAATCTGAATGGAAAAACTCTCGTGAGCTGGCTCAAACAGCTGGCCTTAATGTAAGGCTCATAATGATGCCTCTCCACCTTCTTCTTCTTATGCCACTTTTCTCAAATGTTTGGTATGCCTGTTGCCACTGATATGGTTTCAGGTGTCAATGTGAAAGTGACCCCAGCCAAGATAGACTATCCTCCGTGTAGGTGAAGTGCAAAAAGACGGGCCAACTCCTGATGAACTCTGACATTTGCCACCCTCTAACAAAATTCAAAACATGCTAAGTGCTGGAAACATGACATAGCAAGAGGGCATGCCTGCAACTCGGTGAGGGTATTTGGCTCATCTCTAACATGTTTGCCACTCTGGTGATGTCTCCTGGGGGCCTGTTCTCCTAAAGTTGTATCACTGTGGGTCTCCTCCTCATATTCTAATGGAAACTCAGATGCCATGACTGCTGTTTGTAAACTGAACTTAGGCTTCCCTTTGATTATAGTGAAGTTGGAGTTTTCTTTGACAATCTGCCACCAAGGGGACAATTAAAAAAAAGGGAGTATTAGGATGGGGGATAATATAATGGGAATAGGGGTTCATAGGAAAATTTTGTTTAGGGATATACACAGGGTTTTGGGGTATTTTGATAGGGTAGTGTTTGTGTTGTTGGCAAGGTAGGGTTTGGGTTTTTTGAGCAATAGGAGGAGGGGGAAAGGGAGTATGATTTTAGTAGTGTTAGGGTAGTGATTATGGGGAAAATGGCATAGGGGAATGAGTAATAGGGGTAGGGTAGGAAAAACACCTTGGCAGCAATATCACTGTAGCACAAACCCTAGCATCATGGTTTTCTTGATGTCTTCTTGTGTTTGTTTTATAAAAAAAATTTGCATTTGATTATAATCATAAACCTATTGTATCTCATTCAAATTTGATGCACAAGTGGAGGTAGGTTGCCTACCTTTCAATTGGATGAGCTCCACAAAAATATTTTGGGTGAAATAGGTGGTTTTTGGGCGTTTTGCCCCTGTGCGCCATGCGCAAAGCCCAGTGCGCCATGAGCTGGGTATGCGTTGCACCTATGTAAATTTTGAAGTAGGGGTAGGCTCTGTGTGCGCCGCGCCTGGTGAGTGCGCAAAACTCTTTGAAACTGCCTCCAACTCACTCAAATGCTCACAATGCACACTCACACCCTTTGTAACGTTTCTCCAAGGCTTGGATTAGCACAATGACCTTTGATTTTGATGAACACTTGTATATATAGCCTTGGTAGTGATGTTTTAAATTTACTTTTTAAAAAACCCACTTTTCTAATGTCCTGTTCAACACTTTTCACTGATTTTAATATAACCCTGATTTTCACTTTTCCTCTGAAATTTTGGCTCAAATGATGAAATTTTCGACACTTTTTGCAGGGATCACATGGCAGAGCACCTGGTCATGGGAACCATGACTGTACCTGAAGAAATCAACTGTCGACTCTTTTTGAATTTTTTTTCATAAATGACACTATTTGACTTTTCTTCAAAACAGAGTTTTGAAGAATAGTCGAAGTCTATCAACATGATGATGAAACTCTGTGGATTATTACTTTGCAAGAACATCCCTCTAGCCTGCATGGCTATACTGGACATATTAAAGACCAAATTGATCAATCCCTAGACCTAATGACCAAAAATGACCTCTGTCCGTTGAAGGACCGGACCTTGACTGTTATGGACTTTTTGGTTATTTGACACAAATACATAAGCCAATAGGAGCCAGACATGAGGGGAAATGATTAGCATGAATTTCTCTGTCAGATCATGGCATGCCCCTAGCGGAATACAGCTGAGTGAATGGAGCGGGACACCTAAAAATGAAATGTATAAAGAGTTTTGATATCTGACGGAGGGCTGACCAGACCGACTCTAATAGATTCCACCATCAGAAACTCATGCATGTTGATTATGAGAAAGACCCTATTGAGACTAGAGTGCAAGAATAATGTACTATTTGTTTTAGATTTTTTTGAGTTGCACTGATAGTGCATGTAACCAAGAACTGATCCTTGAGGGATTGTGCTACTTTTAGAGGCTTTACTTCCCTTTAAAGACAAGCTATCCTTCATAGGAATTACACATTGGAATAGAGACTTGGAGAACTTATGAATTAGCTAAGATTTGGCCTTGATATTGCTGATGAGTTGGATATTAAATTTTTTGAGTGTCGGGGTTGTTCTTGACAGAATATGCATTGTAAATTCATCTTGATTTTCTGGATTAATACAAAACATACAGTGGGGCCTTGAGTTGTGGCTTTCCCCAGATATTTATTGTGTTATGCGCCTTTGATCCTCTTCTTCTATTGATTATTGTTTGCTTGATGTTGATGGGCTTCCATTGTAAAGAGTAGAAGTAGATTCTTGTCTCTTATTTTAGTAGATTACAAGAGCTTGTGAATCTACAGGTTTTTCTACAACCATAGCCTTAGTCTTCATTTATTGTTCTAAAGCTTCTTGCAAGTTTTTGATCTTATGTTGCATTAAAGGTATCCTTGTTAAATAAAACGAGCTTGGATAAACAATTCCTTTTGATAGTCTATATCAATGGTATGAGTCAACTTCCTCAAGGAATCTTTAAACCTCTACATACACTCCCATGCAATCTCTCCTTCTATCTGCCTAATGTTGTGAAACTTTGTTAGACCTTGCTTCCCTATTAGAGGTAGTTTGAACTTGTTAATAAAATTATCCCTTATTCTTTCTAAAAAAAAATTTTGAATATTAGGTGCAACTTCATATAAAATTTAAGAGCTTGGCCCCTTAATTTAGTTTGAAATTAAGTTAACTTAGTCACAGCCGGAGTCCCTCTAGACCTTCATATGGCCTCACATAAATACCAATGTTGCCCCACATCTTCATCGCCTTGGACATGGACCTCAGGGTAGCGAGTAAAAGACCCTTCTATGTTGGCAAACATTAGAATAATACTAGAAGAAACTAAAAAAAATCCTTGCAAAATAGGCTAGGAAATATTGCCCTAAATTTTTTGACCACTGTAAGAACTACTACTTGACTCTAACTTATGGAACTTTAAATTTGTTATTATTTTGGTTAGGAAACTCACTAGATTATGATATAGAACCAGAGGAAGGGATAGAGGAGAACCAACCATGTTTCTACCTTGTAGAACATTGACTTCAGTGGAGAGAGCATCCTCATAAAATAATTAGTGCATCATGAACTCCTTTAGCTTCCATTTATCTGCTAGAGTTATCATATCATCTCAATCCTTCGTTATACATCTCTAGGTTGAAAAAACCTTCTACAATATTATTCAACTCTCTTTGTCTCCTTTTAATCTCACACATCCTCCCTTCTCTCCACTCCTTCAATAAGTGCCTCCTTCTCATTGTATTGAAATCTTGTGAAATATGCATTTCTTACCCATCCATCACAACGCTTTCTCAACTTCTACAACCAATCATTTTCTCCCCCAAGGCCCCCCAGTATAAGCCTTGTAATATTTCATGCCAGATGGAAGAAATGGTAGCAATCCTCTTTCAATCAGTAAAAATGTGATTATTAAGGGGAATATTTTAATAGTCATTATCATAGACAAAATGTAAAGAGCACTTCCACTTTTGAAAAGGACTAGTAGTTCTCTGAAACAAACTCAATAATGTGTCCCTCCAAGGTAGATTTCACCCAAAACGTGATGGCTCTAGTAAGCTAGTGATCCAAATGATGTAATGCAACTATATTATATTATAGTCCAACTATAGTAGACCTGACCAGTGCTCTAACCTTTGAGGAAATCCTATAACCATCTCAACCACTTATACAAATTCTTAGGAAACTCAACCCAAAAGATCTTGTAATGGTCGCAAGTAGGTTCAATAGAAAGGATCTCATCATGAACCCAGTCTAGGGTAGTTTTCCTTAATTCTGCCTATTGAAAAATAAAAGTATCACACTTATCTTTCCACTACTCTGAAATAATCCTCTTAAGAATACTACTCACCATTATTAGGAATCCCAATTAATTGTTGGGTCCCAACAACGAAAAAATTTGTTGATGAAAAATTATCATATATATGAGGGTTATGTTTTTGTGGGCCAATAAAGGTTTCCCTCATAGTCTAGCGTAGTGCATAAGTTTTCAATCTTCTCCAAGGAAGAAAGTTGCACCCGAAGCACAAATAGGATTTATATGTGATGGTTGGGTCTAGAGGGTGAGAAAATATAATTTTCTAATTAAATAGATATTATTATCCATGAACCATTATGAAGTGATTAAAGAACCATTGTGTTAGAAATTAATAAACACATATTAGACAATAACTCAACACATAAATCTAAAAATTTAAATAAGCACATAACCACGCATAGGTGGACACACTACACTACAAAATTACCTGAAAACAACCTCCATTATATTATCATTAGGCCAAATGACTATTACAACATCAGATCTATTGGATTACATCTAGATATTCGATACATTTCCCACCAAAACCCCTGATTACGTAACCAGAATATAATAGCATAATATGAATAGAGAATCCAACAACATGTCGACCCTTTTTTCTAATATTTATGTATGTGAAAATTATGTTGCATCTCTTTATCCATTTTTTTCCTACTAATATTGTCAATTTTAACTCCTTTGATGCTATCAGATTTAACTCTTTCTCTCTTGATTCCTTCAGTACTGTAATGACTTGATCTTGCCTTATCGATTTTCAGGGTAATCACTTGATCCACTCTACCACTTTTCTAGTCAATGCTTCCTTCTTTTTGCTGCTAACTTATAGGCAGTTTAACAAGGATTTTTCTGAATTTCTCTTCTTGTTTTCCATCACCCTTTTTATTATTATCAAAACTACCCAAAAAATGGAGGATCTGACACCAATCACATGGCTATTTCCAATATTTTTGGCTTGGAGGTTACCTTATGTTGTTCCAATGGAGCTCTATTATGTGCAAACAACCTTTCTATAAACCATGTATGGTGTGTTTGGTTGCCTATGAGTCCCAAAAATACATGCCTTGTAGTTGGTTGGTTCCCACAAGGAGCATACAAACAAATCAATGATGTTAGTGAGGGAAGAATTTCTAGAAAATTATCGATGAATGTAATGGAAACAATGCATAAACAAAATTAAACTAAAAATAAACTAAATAAAATAGAACAATATTATGAAGCAAAACAAATAAATAAAGGCATAGGAAAAGGATCATATTTATTGATTATTGGTGGTGGAAGAGTTACAAATAAAGTATCAAAGACACTTAAAGAAAGTTTCTTGATTAATGGTTCTCAATAGATCTCGACATGGATTTCCCCTTTTCAATCTCTTTTGTAAGCTCTTTCTCTCTCAAAGAAGCATATAAAAATCTCTACAATGGTGGAATTATCCTCATAATGCTATGTTAGATTTTTTTGGAGAAATTCTTGCAGCATAGCAATGAACAACTTCTTGTTCTTTTTGGCTTTACACGAAATTTTATTTATAGAAACTTTGGACACTTCTTCCATCCTTTGCCTCATCAATAAGGTTGTTTTCCTCATAAATGAGATGATAGCTATCACCCTCTTCCCATTAAGGTTTTTTAGGTCTCAAGGCTTGAATGATCATCCTATCATGTCAAGAGGTGTAGAGTTTTTCGATCAAGTGTGCATCCTAAGGTTCTTACTAAAATTTTTATGACCCTCACAACTATCGAAGGAAAGGACATGATGTAGTGAATTTCTTGCTTTGGAGCACTTGTAAGGGTTAATTTTTCAATTAAACCTTAGGAAAGCTTTTGATTTTTTCCTCTTCATGATATTTCCAAATGAAAATGTAACCCATGTACTTGTTGTTCACTAAATCTGAGTGTCTTTTGTTGCATGCCAATTTTACCATTTTCTCATAATAACAATCATTCTCGATGTTATGCATTAGTGATAAAAAAATTCATTTGATCCATAAATACCTTGAACTACTGGTCATAGTCCCATACAAACACCAACATTTTTCTTTATCTACTTGATCTTTGTTATGCATTGTGACATATAATTCAACTTCAACAACTCCTTCAACAATGCCTTCTTTAAATTAACCAACTTGCTAGGTTTTCCTAGGGGAATCATATTTTTCTACTTCATATACCATTCCGACACATGGTCCCAAAATTTTGTCTCTAATTTCACAATATTTGTCCACTTGTGTACAATTTGCTTAATGGTCTATATTGCCTCGTAGACAAACCAATTTTTCTCGACATCCTCTTACCTCATTCCATGGAGCAGTGAAAAATTCAGTGTAGGATGAACAATAGAAATTTTATATCATTCAATATATTCTTATTCAAAATTTAAATCCTCTATCATGTTTGGGGTAAATGAAGATTCTTTTCCTATTGATACCCCCTATTCTCCTCGTCTAGTTTCTTCTTCTTCTTCCCAAATGTCACTCTCAATACATAACTATCTTCTACAATATAAATCTAATGACTAAGAATATAACATAAGCAGTAAATAATTTATCTCAAATTATGAAGGTGTCTACAGGGTTTTAAGTTCAATCTAGGGGATGGCCAAGGCTTAGACAATGGGATGCAAGGTATATTATGCATCAAGTTGGTACTATTCCTCTCCTATCTCCTCTCTATTGATACCTGAAGTGAATGGTTCCATACTAAATCCTTTCTCAGGTAAATCTCTCCTTTGTCTTGGGTCAAAGGTCCTCTCCATGGTACAATGGTCAACTCCTTGTGAAATCACTTTGATTCTCTCTCCTTTGCACTGCTACCTACTCTCTCTTCTTTCTAGCAACCTATATATTCCCTATTCTATACACTCTGATCCCATGCGACATAAATCTTTATTAGTAATCTAATAGAAATAATATATATTTCAGTTCTATTTCCTCTATATGAGTTACAAAAATATCTTGTCCCACTATACAGGGTGCTAAATACACTACTCTCCTTACCCCCCTCAGTGACAACATGTGGATCTCCATTAATTTTGCATTGACTACACCAATAACACCCCAAAGCCTCTTGGAAGATCTCTACCCCATTTGTAGATCCTATTATTCCACCAAATTTGTTGCATCTCCCATCACTTATCCCTTTCTTGACATATTTCCCTATATTTTCCTTTGAAAATCCAACTCTTCTACAATTCAAAACTCTCCTTTTTCAAATCTCCTTACATCCCTCATTTTTTATTCTACTTAGGCCATCCTCAAATAAACTCCATGATTCCATATGTAGCATAAAAAATTAGTCTCTCATGTCACTAGAATCCATTAACATCATTCCTTTGTCACAAAGAAACATATTAATCTGCATGGGTAATACTTTCAAATTTATACCACATGCTCCATGAAAGAAATGTCTTTTAGCTATGCTAAAATACCAAGTATATTCTACAACAAACTCATGTTTGTAACCTTAAAAAACACTAGCTAGTCAAAAATCAACAACTAGAGATATTGTATTACTCACTGTATTCACCCTTCATAGAAAATCTAGTGTCCAATCATATGGATTTGGTATAGTCCTCATCACTATGGTTATCTCTTCATGCACTATTAAAGGCTAATAGACAACTCAACAAAGAAAATATCACGAAAATAAGAAAAGGTATACCTTTGTATCCATTCTTCTAAAGTAAAACATATATTCCTTGATTTTTCCACCACAAACCCATGTTGTTTATTGTCCAACGATTTGATAAGCCTCAGTATTGCAACACGAATGTTACAACTCCTAAGCCTACCAACTTTAAGTATGAACCCAGGGTTCATACAAACTTAAGAGGCATCGGAAATATATGTGTAGAATACAATGCATCCTTCCTTTGATGTCATTATGTAGTGGAGTGAATTTAAGGAAATCAAATCTTAAACTAATTTCATAAATGGAAACTTTACTTTGGAAAAGAAATTAATCCTGAGCAAGAACAACGAATTGTAATTGAAATCTAAGAGCATGAATTCAAATAAATAGGCCTAATATACATTATAAAAAGGCATGTAATAATTGGCATTTATTATTCCTCAACCATTGATTTAGAACCTAAGGGTCATGATTCAACCATAAGAGATGAAAACAAATCCTTTTGAGAAAATATGGGTGAGTATATACACGTTCGAAGAGTACTACAGGAAACTACACAAAGTTATAATTCATTGAACAACCAAGAAAATAAAATCCAAATTGGACAGGATAAACTTTGTAATTTACTAATATGTATTAGATCTCCATTCCAAGGAGAATCACTCAAAAATACTTGTGTTAACTGATGCTAAAAAATAACAGAAAATTTCTAGTCTAAAATCTAGAACTTCGAGAACTAGTGAGCTAGTAAATCTAAAAAATTCATGACCTAATCAAGTGAAAATGAAATGGGGTGATTTTTTTTATTAACTAGAATGGTTTTCTTATCTAATTCAAGTGGAACTAACTCTATTGTATCTCATTATCATGCTCTAACAAATAGCAGAAATCGACTGTTATTTGCCACAAGGGACTTCCATAAATCTAGATTTGGCAATAAGCAAATTAATCCAAGTAGCTCAATGATTACTATGACCTTTAAAAGTTTTTCCAATGATGAAATGATTCTTTTGATCCTACAATATAACTTAATTCAAGCATTTAACCCAATCCTACAACAATAAATATTTAATACTAAATGCAAAAAGAGAAAAGAAGGCAAGAACAAGAGATGCATGTGAATAAGAAGTGAATGGAAGAAGAGTAAATGATAAAAAATGGACTCTAAGGCTCTTGGGATGGCCAATACCAAGGAATATTAGACTCCTATGAAGGATACCAAGATTTTTAAGTTGAATATGACACCAATCTTCATTATTTCCATCAATACAATTACACCCCAGCAAGAAATGACAGTGGACTTGCAAGAATACGAGTTCTCTCCACAAGAAGTCTAAGAAAAATCCACCCCAAGAGGAAAATTCGACTTGGTAGTTATAAAAAACGATTAGGAATCATTCCCCATGAGGAAGCTTTCCCCACCAAAATCCATCAAATAGTGGATCTGGCTCCCAATACTAGGAATATGCATTAACTAATGAGGAACACATTCCTCGATTTTTTCAATCATTGGAGATCCATAATCTGTGCAATAATTTCATAATATCTTCTCAATTTATTATCTAATTCTAATCCTCATGTAGTATGGAGCAAGTCCCTAAATTAGCTCCTCCTGCAAATCTTCATAATCTGCCCAATATTCCACAAAAATAAATAATATTAGGTACAAATATGAAATTATCCATAAACCTTTCTAATGAACATATTAAAGTTAAAAATAAATTATCTGATGCAAAAAGAGAGGTTTAATGTGGTGAAGGATGGTTAGATGAGCCTTGATTTATCTCTAAATTAGAGGCCCATTATACCCCCTGCTAAAATTGTTGTTCATCCTCTAGGAAACTTAGTGACCTCATTGTGCCTCATTCATGGCCCTGGTGGCCTCCCTAATTTGTACATTCCTACCTTTTTACCCTCATGTAAGATAGGTTCTTTAAGATTGTCCGGTTTTCAAAGGTCTTCCACATTCTTTTCCAATCTCCTGCTACCTTTTTCCACCATTTGGACACCTTTGGAACCCTCGAAATTCCCTTAGATGAGATATTGTGGTAAACTAGGACATCATGTAGTAATTCCTGTAGTAACTATAGGAAATATTGTAGCAGCCTGTTTAAACTTCTTTTGAGAAGAAATGATAGTATGAGCCTAGGGTAGGCTTAGGCCCTTATCTTGACTTCCATGCCCATCAATGCCATTTTGGATTGACCTTTCCATGCCTTGCTCCCCTTTCTATAACATCTTTTAGGCCTTGGACAAATGCTAGAAAGAGATTAAAGACCCCTTGGAAAACCTCTTTTCATCACTTCAATTTGAGTTCTATTTTGATTGTGAATGAATTCTTGGTTTTTTTTTTACATTGTTCTTCTCTTCTATGGCCTAGATGATTTCCTAATGGGCTTTGGAGTTCTCTGTGTTGAATAGGTCTCTCTTAGGCACTACCATTTTGGTTTTTAGCACAATTTTTTCATTTTTTTCTTGTAGCAACATTTTTTCTTCCTATAGTAGTCATTACTTCTCTTTCAGGGTCTTCTAACTATATGGGAGTGATGTGAAATGATGTAGAGAGTTTAGAGGATGATGCTAGGGCTCTAAGGGAGTAGTGTAGGCTTGTGAAAATGAAGAGGATGTGCTCTGTGTGTTTTTTCAAGAAATGTTCAGGGTGAGACAGAGTGTAAGGTTTATTCTCGAAAAATGTTAATTTTTACTTATGAAATGGGATGGATGAATGATGGATAGATAGTGGATATGAAGTGGATGGAGGGCTTGGAGTGATTTGGTGACTTGGCCTTTGCACAAATTTCCTCTTTTAATTGTTGTCCCCACTCCTCAAAATCATCACCCTTCCTAATTTTGTTTTTCTGCATTGCCTAAGTGAGTGAGTTAGCTACAGTTAAATAGTTGAGGGTGGATGATATTGTTGACCCATCCTTAGCTTTATAAAGCCTCACCTCTCATTCATTGACAACAAATTTCTAACTATAATATGCTCAAGAGAAGAGGTCAATAATATTGCATACCTATACCTACCTAATGGTTGTTGGAGAGGCATGCATGTTGTTGCTGAGTTGATGATCGATCCATGCTTCCCTGGAGGTGCTAATTTTTTTTCTTGCTTCTGCAGAGGTTTTCATAGCTTGCTGATTCTTTGATTGATAAGGTTTTTGTGTGAAATTTTCTTTCCAATGTTCAATATTTTTCTGGTGGAGTGGATAGAATTCTTCCTAAGGAGGGTGTGCTCCCCTTTAAATCCTTAGAAATGGATTCATGTTGCTCAAGGTGGCTAGGTCTTCTACTATGTGAGTGAGAAAAGAATTGATATTGAGCTTTCTTCTAACTATTGATGCTTCTTACAGGAGGAATCCTCTTCGAGCGAAAACCATTTAATTCCTATTCAAGACCTCATCGATGCATGTGGGATTGATGGAAAGTCACAGGAGCTATAAGAACAGGGTTAAAATCATCAAGAGGAGGTGTAGGTGGTGGAAAAGTTGATGACAATTTTTTTAATTTTTTTTTTCATGCAAGGCAGAGTGGAATTTGAAGATGGATTTTGGTTAGATGGAGTGGATGAGTGATGAAAGTGGTTTTGGGGGACCCATATCAACCTTCCCTAAATAATACATGACCTTTTGACCCCTTTCTCCAATCAGATTGCCTCCTGTAGATTCTTCTTGGCCATCCTGTAGTACTATAGGATCTTCCTGTAGTAATTCAGGACAACCTCCTATAGCAAAATTGTTTTTGCCATATCTCCCAAATGGTAGAATGGATTCATCTAAAAAAATTTAAGCATGCCTCCATCATCACTATTCACCTTCCCATAAACCATCTTATCCAATGGACGCATGAATCTCAAGAAAAATTAAAAATGGTTTTAGGTGATATAGACCGATTTCTCAAAAATGGTGCAACAAAATTTGCTCAAATTACTTGGGAATGTTACCATCATCGACATGCATATCCCCATGACACAAATGTAAATGGATGCACGAATATCAAGAAACTTTAAAAATTTTGTAGGTGATGGAGGTCAATTTCTCAAAACGTGTGCACCGTAATTTTCTGAAATTTCTCGGGCATGTTACTATCATCTATATGCATATCCCCCTAAAACAACTTGCCAAATGGATGCATGGTTTTCAAGATACGAAAAAATTAATTTTCTTATGTATTTTTGTTTCCTATAGTAGCTATAGTATCTTCTTGCAACATTTTAGGAAAGCAAGGAAAATGAGTGGCAAAAGATTTGGAATGATGAGTGGATGATGGAAATAAATGAGGGTGATGGATTGGTATGGCCTTGGTCCTTTTGGTGCATCTGAGCAAAGGAAGAGAAAGTTCAAGTTTGACATCCTTTGACTAGGCTTTTGATCAACTTTTCCTTTGGCAGATAATTTTTTTTTGTTGCTTGTAGAGGTTGGAGAACACTTGCATTCATGAGATAGAGATACATGGAGCAAAGATTTTTATTTTTTCTTCTTTTTTCTTCCAGGCCTACTAGCCGCCTCAATGAGGTTTTCAACTAGTACCTCTTCCTAGGTGCCTCAAAGGAGGTTTTCACATAGGATCTTTTATTTTTCTCTTTTTTTTCTCTTTTTTCCAACCCATTGACTAGCTCATGGAAGTTTTCAATCAATGAGCCAATATGAGGTGCCTCAAAGGATCTTTTCACTTGGGATTTTATTTGTTCTCTTATTCTTCATTTTTTATTTCTTTTCCTATCCTACTCTACTTGAAAAAAAAATCATTTTCAAGTGTAGAAATACTTCAAATGGAGCCACTTGTATAACTGGATGACAGATAAAATCATGTGTAGGCTCGAAACATATTCTTTGACATGTACCTGAATGTAACAAACCAAATGCTTTGACTTTGGTGATATCAAGCACAGTTGAAGAAGAGAGTATTGTTGTAGCATAGTCACTATCTGGAACCATATTTCAAGATAGTTTTGATGCCCTTGGTCCACTTGCTTATTTGGATAATCTTCAATGTCTTCTTCTTCCATGAAATTCAAATCTTCTTCTTTTCGTTGTTTATTCTCTTGAGCACATAGAGGATCTTCTGGTAAACATGAGGGAACTTTCTGAATCTCTAATTTTGATGAGTGCTCTTCATCAAGTGCAACCCATGATTCTTTTGTCTTCTCATTTGAATCTTCTTTTTCTAAATGTTGTCCTTCAATGATATCAAGGGAATCTATTTTTTGCGATACTCTTCTTGAGTGAATATGAATACTATTTAGATCAAGAGGAGATATTTGGAAGTGTTGTACCTCAACATTGTAAGTGGGTTGAGCTACTTCATTGTGTGGGTTCAGAAATGGTGGTACAGGTAGTTGAGTGGGAGTGGATAATTGCGATGTATGTGGTTGGGTTTGTGGCTATAGTGGAGGTGAATGGTGGGGATCACATAGAGTTAGGTAGGGAGGATATAGAGGAAGCTATTGAGGATGGATGACTCCCATAAGTTCCTTTCCAACCTTGTTGCCAAGATTTGTTTTGGGGTTGAGATGGCCAAGGTTACCAAGGAAAGGGTGTGTTCCAATTAGTTTAAGATGGATGTGAATAAGCTTGAAATTATGAATTAGGATCTTGCATCATCTCATGTTAAATAGGCTACCACGGTCCTCATGGAGCTACATAACATAACTGCATTAGCAATTGACTTGCTCCATTTTCCTCTTGGTAAACTTCCTTCAACCTTGGTAATGAGGGGTGACATTTAACATCATGTGATTCTTCATGGACAACACAAATATCAACATCTTATTTTTTCTCATTTTGTGTTCTTAACATTTCTCCCTTTTCACATAGATTGCTAAGAATTTTTGTTTTAAAGTTATATCAAGTAAATTTCCAAGTTTAACTTGACTTACCAATCTTGATGCTGATTAACTTAATCTTGCAGTTACTCTTGATATTTGTTTGCATGCTTCATAAATTTCTTCAAATGATAATTGGTATACATCACCTCTACTCATGAGATCAACAATATGAATCCACTCATCCCTAATTGTTCTAAGTAAGAGGTTTTTTACTGTGTCAAATCCTAAATGATGTAATTTTTGCCTCTTAAAATTCTACATGAATCTCTCTATTAAATCCTCAAGGCTCTCATATTCATTTTTATTCATTCTAAGTATTTCTTCTTTAAGATAATGATTTTTATACTTTTCTAGAAATATCTTTTGAATATCATTCCATGATCTTATTTAATTAGTCCCTAAACTCATAAAGCATTTATGAGCTCTATCCTTCAATGTTGCTAGAAGCAATCTCAGTTTTTGAGTGTTTAATAAGTAACCATAAGATCAACAAAGGATTTCAAATTTAAAGAGAAAATTTTTCGGATCCTCTAACCTTAGACCATGAAAGATTGGAATAAAAGATGGAGGGATGTTCTTCATATGCACATTGATATCAGTATCTTGAATGGGAAATCCAAGAGGATCTTCTTCATTGTAATCATTTCCATCCATTTCTTCTTCCTTCTCTTCCACCTCCTCTTTTCCTACCAGAGAAAATGAATGGTGATGTGTCTCTTACTGCACCACATGATCAAATGGGGGGTGGGGAGTTGGTGTTGGAGAAGTAATTTTTTTTTTGAATAAGAATGCTAATGCTAATGCAATTTTCTATTTTGAAAGGAAATATGCCTAATGAAATTTTTTTGTTTATGCGTAAAGTAAAAGAAATGAATCAACTAGGAAAGAAAACAATGTATACTTTGACAACTCCCTAGCAAGAGTGCCAAAAGGTGATGAGCCTCGATATTGCACCAAGAATGCTACAACTCCCAAGGCTACCAAATTTAATTATAAACTCGGGCTTTATACAAACTTAAGAGGTATCAACACGATATGTTCAGCATAAAATGTGTCCTTCCTTTGAGTTCATGATGTACTGGAATGAATGTAAGGAAATAAAATCCTAAACTTATTTCATAAATGAAAATTTTACTTTGGAAAATAAATTAATCTAAGCCAGGACAACAAATTTAATTGAAATCTTAAGAGCATGAATTCAAATAAATAGGCCTAATCTATATTGTAAAAATGCATGCCCTAATTGGTGTTTATTCTTTCTCAACCATTGATTTAGAACCTAGTAGTCATGATTCAATCCTAAGGGACCAAAAGCAATCATTTTGAGCAAATATGGGAAAGTATATACACGCTCGAAGAGTACTACAGGAAACTACAAGATGTTATAGATTTACTACAGGAAATTATAATTCATTGAATGACCAAGAAAATCAAATCCAAATTGGATGGGACAAATTTCTTTATTGACTAGGATATCTTATGTCTCCATCCCAAGGATAATCGTTGAAAAAGACCTATGTTAACCCATGCTAAAAAATAGTTGAAAATTACTAGTCTTTAAATCTAGAAATTTGAGAACTAATGAGCTAATAAATGTATCAAATTCCTAAACTAATCAAGTGTAGATGCAATGGGGTAAATTTTTTTGTTAACTAGAATGCTTTTTTTATCTAATGTAAGTGGAATATTGATTGAAGCCCATTATCATGCTCTAAAGAATAACAAAAATTTACTATTATTGTCCGCAAGGGACTTCCATAAATCTAGATTTGGGAATAAGCAAACTAATACAAGTATCTCAATGATTAAAATGACCTTCCAAATATGTTCCAATGATTAAACGATTCTTTTTATGTTACAAAATTTGACCATTTAACCCAATCCTACAACAAGAAATCACTAACACTAAATGTAGAAATAGAAAAGAGATAAGAACAAGAGATGCATGTGAATAAGAATTGAAAGAAAGAAGAGTAAATGATAAAAATGGGCTTTGAGGCTCCTGGGATGGCCAAGCCCAAGGAAAATTATATTCCTATGAAGGAGACCAAGATTTAGAAGTTGAACATGACACAAATCTTCTTTATTTCCATCGATACTATTACATCCCTGCAAGAAATCATTGTGGAGTTGCAAAAATATGAGTTCTCTCGACAAGAAGACTATGAAAAATCCACCGCTACAGGAAAATTCCACTTGGTACTTATACAAAATTATTCAAAGGAATTTCCCATGAAAGGAGGAATATTTCCCCACCAAAATCCCTGAAATAGTGGATCTGGCTCCCAATACTAGGAATGTGCATTAAATGACAAGGAACACATTCCTAGATTTTCTCAATCACTGGAGCTCCAGAATCTCTGTAATAATTTCATAATATATTCTTGATTTATTATTTAATATTGATCCTCATGTAGTAGGGATCAAGTCCCTAAATTATCTCCTCCTCCAAATCTTTATAATCTACCCAATATTCTCACAATATTCCAAAAAAATAAAATAATATTAGGCACAAATATGAAATTATCCATAAACCTTCCTAATGAACATATTAAATTATAAAATAAAGTATCTAGGTTTAATGTGCTAAAGGATGGTCATATGGGCCTTAATTTATGTCTAATTTGGAGGCCCATCACCATCCTTCTATTTCTTCTTTCATTTATCACCAAATCCCCTCTTCGATGCAAGCCTTCTATCCCTAAAAATGGAACCATTTGTTCATATACAAAGGTGACCTGGGCTTCATAGTGAAGCCATCAAAATCCCCTCTAACACTGGCATTTTCAACACTTGTCAGCAAGTGAGATATCACCTATGTTATTATGATGGGTTTGCAAGAACCTTTGTAGGTTTTCCAAGGGAAATGTTGAAATAGAGATTACCTTGTTTTTCAATAACCCACCATCAACTATAGTATTCACTAAATGTCACATTTATCCCCATTGAGAAATTTTGTATTTGAACACCTTTACAAAATGAGTTCAAACATTCCCACTACACTATGACATACATTATAAAGTAAGAACAAAATTTCTAACTAACAAGGTAACCATTCAATGGGATTTCATTATACAAATGAAAAACTAAATCTGAAAAAGCATAGGGTAACATAAATTTTCTCATACACACTTGATTATACACATTATTCCTCAACTGCAAATTATCAACCCATAATATTCACAAAAACTATTTGTACAAAATTAATATACCATGGATCCATGAGAAACTAGCACAAAGCCTTTGGATACTTCATATTAATAGAAAATAACATTAATACACATTACAATGTTCTATCATACACCCAAATGAAAGAAATAAGACCATCATTGTCCATGTTTTATTAGCCAACAACCCCAAGTACAATAAATTTTCATGAAAGTATCAAAGAAAAATAGCATTAAAATAAATACATTTAGCTTAGAATGGTATACATAGAACCATCATCAAACTAACAATAAGCTAATAATAAACTAAAAGAAGAACAATAGCAGTAGAAAATAAATAGAATAGAACCATACACAATCAATATTAGCTCTTTATATAGCTTCAATTTAAAAATCATGCTCGGGGAAATATTTGGCTATCTCACCTAGCCAACTCACCATGATGAGTTCTTCATGTTCGTGTTGAGCCACGATTGACTACTTCACCATTCTGGGACAAATCACAAAAACAACTTACTCAAAAATAAATAACTCATATAGGTGGGGAGAGTAATATTAACCACCACAACTTTTTCTTATGTCACATTCTTCATGGCTTCGATTGCACATTTGCATATTTTGTTGCACATATACATAGTACGACTTCCTACTTCTATGTTATGCATGGTGTCCACTAGCCTCTGCTATGTGTGGCATTCCTTATTTCCTCCTTACCACACAGTTTATCCATACATAACCAAAACTTCAAAGTTTCCTCCTTTTTCCCGCTTGGAATCAACAAGAATGTACTCAACATAATAACATGGTAGAGAAACACAAATAACTTGAAATAATATCAAAATATTATGCACCATCTTGATTTCCTTCCCTACCAATATTCTTCTCAATGTTTGTCTTACTGTCATCAAACATACTAGAAATGAGGACATTGATGACCGTAAATTATTGATGACCTTGTTTCAAAGTTAGGAAACTAATGACATCTTGATCAAAGGATTTATATGCATTCCTTCTCTTCCCAACTATGCTAGAAGAACCCCTCATCACCATGACCAATGAACCATGTGGAATAGGATTGGAGTGACTATCTCTGTTATGTTAATTTTTTATTAGTTCTGTGTTGTTATTTTCTTTGATAATTAAATTTCTTCATTTACACATTAAATTCACCCCATAATATCATAACATTATTCATATTTATATCCTTATTTAACAACATATACAACTATAAAGAAATAAAAATATCATCATCATCAATGTAATAGAACATACGGGAAGAACAGAAGAAACGAATTCACACATGGAGACACCAGGATAGGTTAGAGACCAAGGAAAGACCCACCATGGGGAAAACCATTTCAAATTTTTCTTCTTATTAAATTTTCATTGAATGATTCAAAAAAAGAGAGTACGATGATCCATATCTTCATCCATGCAACTATCCATTAAAATAAATTAAAAAATATCCACGAGATGAACCCAGTATTGTTAATACTCAACACCTTGCATCAAATGCCTAAAATCAATTGTCACTATTTGTGGGCAACTGTCGAACCCTGTGGTAAATGTGTCAAAACTTCGATCAATACAAAAATGCAACTTTAGGTCCCAATCACAGGGAATAAGTGGGCAAGCGAGTGACTAGGAGATTTTAGTCACTCCCTTGAGCCTGCAAGCTAGTGATGAGTCAAATATGTCCCTTTGCAAGCCTGTGGCTGATAAATAAAACCTTAGAAAAACATGTGTGAGCTTCAAACCTCACAATTTCACTTTTATGTGAACCCATTTCTTCGAGGACCTACCTTTGACCTGTGCAAGCCAAAAAAAGAAATAGAATAGAAGAATGATCCATGAGTACATCCAAATGAGGTGGAAGTCACTTGTATTTCTAGCCTTCCAAGGGTGGCCAATTTTCTTTAGGGCTGACTTGATCAAATATGCACATGTGGGTTTATAATCCAAAAATACACTTTCCCTTATCCAAATTTGATGATATTTAGGTCTATTTTGGTTCTCTCAAAAAGATGAATTTAATGCAACTATAATATAAATCAAATGAGCTATATAATGTGGAATTTCCCCTTAGTTTCAAATTTTAACACTCCCCCTCAACTAGGGAGAATTTCACCTACATCATGTCATGTGTATCCTATCATCAAATCATATCCAATCTCAAGTATGTCATCATCATGTATCTTCATTGTTCATATCGATTCATCTCTTCATTATTCCTACTTATATCTTGATTGTTCCTACTCATATGTTGAACATTCTCAAATCTAAAAGAAGAAAAATTTGACATCGAAGTGGAGTTCAATCTAACACCCTTTATCCATTAGAGAAACACTGCTACCACCCAAAATCTCTACTAGAAGGGATCCCGATGCCACAACTTGGAAAACATCAGCGAGGAGAAAAATCTATGACCCACATCAACATCAAAGAGCTTATCTCAATCCAAAACAACGTCAAAGAGCTTAATCTCAACCCACAATCTCATGGGCGAGCTAAAAATATAGAACTCCATATCGAGCAATAGGTGATATAGGGGAGCACATCTCAACCCATCCTATTGCCTGTCGATATTCTCGATAATTACCCTCAAGAGTCATATCATAGAACACCTGCATCATAATCCAAGCTTGGGAAAGATACCCGACTTACCAAAAGGTAAGGATCACATGCCCCAATCCTCCTCAACCCATTGGCTAGACAAGGAGCGACAATCGCAACAAGCCTTCCTTATGGGTATGATGCCAGCCGTGTTGACATTATGATACATATGTTGTACTTGATGGCAACCCACTCATCTCAGATAATAAATTATAGTGTAGAGAAAAGTTCACACACTTATATGCAGAGAAAAGTTTATTTCATGTAGAGAAAAGTTCACGCACTTTTATGCAGAGAAAAGTTTATTTCATGTAGAGAAAAGTTCACGCACTTTTATGCAGAGAAAAGTTTATTTGATGTAGAGAAAAAGTTCGCGCACTTTCATGCAAGGAAAAGTGCGTATATGTTGGAGAACTTACCTATGGTCCATGGTAGTTAGTCCTTGGTATTTGAACCTATGAGGAAAAGCGCATATATGTTGGAGAACTTACCTTTGGTCCATGGTAGTTAGTCCTTGGTATTTGAACCTATGAGGAAAAGCGCGTATATGTTGGAGAATTTACCTTTGGTCCATGGTAGTTAGTCCTTGGTATTTGAACCTATGGTTTTGGACCATGGTACGCACTTTCATGCAAGGAAAGGCGCGTATATGTTGGAGAACTTACCTTTGGTCCATGGTAGTTAGTCCTTGGTATTTGAACCTATGGTTTTGGACCATGGTACCTCGTCAAAAGTGTTGATCTCACGCACTTTCATGGTTGGTTCATGGTATTAGTCCGAAAGTTTTTGATCATATGGTTTTGGCCCGTGGTATTGCATCCAAAAGTGTTGATCTCACACACTTTCATGGTTGGATCATGGTATTAGTCCAACAATTTTTTGATCCTATGGTTTTGGCCCATGGTATTGTGAAAGGCCTAAGACTATAAAAGAGGAAGGAGATCATTTGGCAAAGCATCTTCTGAATTATCGAATATCTGATAAAGTGCTAGATCTGGAATATTGTGATTGGGTTTTGGTACAGATCTGGATCTGAATGAAGAATGAACCTGAGCGTAAGGAGAAGGATAAGTTCTATTGATGGGTCAAAATCTTAAGGCTGGAATAGTGGTATCTCTATATGATTTTGATCTGTGATATGTGGCATACACTTGATCTATAAATCTAATAATCTGGGTCTGAATTATTGATGCATGTTTTATTTTACACATGTTATGATTTGGGTATGTCTGATGTAACAACTGCAAAGTTATAAGGAAATATTTGCAGATCTGTATGCGGGTTGGCTTTGGTGAAATCAGAGATTGAGGATGCAAGTGCAGTTGATGGGTTTTTGATGTTCTTAGATCCAGTTTGAAAATTTATGAAAAGTGGTCCTTGAAAGAAAAGAAGTAGGGGGTTGTAGCTCCCTTCCAGGAGAGACTGGAAAACAAGAGAGTTGTAGCTCTCTGCACGTTGCAGCCTACGTACTGGTAAAGGACTGCACCAGTACAAAACCATTGTAAAAGGAGTTTCTAATTTGAAATAAGATAGAGACATATTGCAGCAGGTGGTTTTCATCCACATTGGGTTTCCACCTTACATCTTGTGTTCTTTGGTGTGACTATCTGGTTTCTTTGTTCATTATTTTATAGTACTGACATGCAAAAATAATTCAAAGAATAAATAAGGAAGATTTATTAAAAGAACTTGATAATACTGATTCACCCCCCCTCTCAGTATTATTTCCAACAATTGGTATCAGAGCAGGTCCTTCAGAGAAGCTTGATCGCTTGAAGGAAGATCATTCATCATGAGCAACTACGAGAGGGAAGCATCAATCAGGCCACCAATTTTTGATCGGACAAACTTCAATTATTGGAAGGTAAGAGTTACTGCCTATCTTCAATCTCTTGGTACAAAAGTTTGGGATATCATAGATACAGGCTACACTTTTCCTTCAGCTACTCCTACAGATACGACTGAAAAGAAGAAATATGAAACAAATGCTAAAGCAGTCAATACTCTGCTGGGATACTTATCTCAAATAGAATTCATGAAGGTTATGCAATATAAATCCGCAAAAGAAATATGGGACAAGATTGTCTTGAGCTACGAAGGAGATGAACAGGTAAAGCGTGCTAAACTTCAAACCCTCAGGATTCAGTATGAGAATCTCAGAATGTATAATGATAAAAGTGTGGCTAACTATTTCCTTCGGGTAGATGAGATTGTTAATTGCATGAGAAACTTGGGTGAAGAAATAAAATAGGCTATTGTGGTTGAAAAAGTTCTAAGATCATTGTCCCCCAAGTTTGAATCTAAAGTGTCTGCAATAGAAGAAAAGGAAAATATACGAATTCTTACTATGTCTCAGCTACACGGAATTCTAACTGCTTATGAAATGAGAAAGGGAGGTCCATCAGACAGAAGAGAAGCTGCTTTCAAGGCTTCAGGCAAAGGAGACTATTATGAAGCAAGTCACGTGCCAGAAGAAGAAGAAGAAGAATCAAATTTTGTCAGAAATTTTCAAAGGGGAACTAGAAGGTTCAGAGGTAAGTTACCTTTTAAATGCTTTTCTTGTGGAAGAGTAGGTCATTATGCTGCAAAATGTCCTCATAAGGATAAAGGAAAGGAACCTGCTAGATGGAACAAGAAACAGATTGCAAATAAGAAAAGCTACTACACTCATGAAGATAGTGATGGTCTATCAAATAGTGACGAAGATGAATGAGGTAATGACTATAAACTCTTAATGGCATTTGAAGATGATGATTACATGGATGCTATAGATGTGGATAGCTTTTGTGAAGAAATTTCTAGACTCAAGACATGTATAGAAGAAAAGAATAGGATCATTGATACTCTACAACTTCAAATTGATGAAAAAGAAAAATATCTTGAAAAGTTAGAAGGTGAAATTGTTGGTCTTAGAAAAGAGATTGAGAAAAAAAAGGCTATTAATCTTAAGTTTGTCAAAGGATCTGAAACTCTGGATGAGATCATCAATTTACAGCGTTCTCCTCTAAACAAGACAGGTCTGGGCTATAATGGAGAAACTTCTCAAGCATCCACCTCAAAGAGTTATCTTGATGCAGCAAGAAGGAATGAGCAATAGCACAATGGAGATCACCAAGTAAAGCAGGGACCAATTACAAACAAATACTATCAGGAAAATCAGGGGCAATCTGTCTTAAGGATGAACAAAAGCTACAACCAGCCACAGGTAAAATCCTCTCAATTTGCTTCAAGAATGAATGACAATAGAAATTACAATCGTTTGGCCGGAAGATTTGATAACCGCAGAAATTTCTTCAATGGACAATGCTTTTCTTGCCATAACTTTGGTCACAAAGCAGCTCAATGATTTGCATATAAAACGATCATGACTAGAGAAGCTCAAAAACAAAGAAGTATGATCGGGATAACAGAAAGGACCTATAACAACTTTTCGGTTCTTGAAAATGAAGTTGAATTTTCTATTTGCAATAAATTTGGTCATGAAGATTCTGAATGCAGGAGCAGGTTTCAGCAGACAAAGGAACAAGCCTCAAGCACCAAAACATGGAGAATAAAGGAACCACAAACAGAAAGATGTGGGATAGCATTTTATGCAGAGGGACAGGAAAATCTATGGTACATTGATAGTGGATGTTCGAAGCATATGACAGGTGATAAAGAAAAACTTGAATCATATTCTGCTCTAGAAAAAGGAAAGAAAGTTTCTTTTGGAAATGATACTCCTGCAACTATAAAAGGAAAAGGCACTGCTCAGTTAAAAGAAAAGGTCAAAGCTGGAAATGTTTTGTATGTTGATGGATTGAAACATAATCTTCTAAGTGTCAGCCAGATGTGTGATCAAAGAACTGATGTGATATTCAGATCAAATGGATGTCTTGTTCGTGATCTTGATACAGGTAAAACAGTGATCAAAGGTAAAAGAACTCCAAATAATATATACATATTTGAAGAAGGACAACAACAATGCTATCTGGGCAAGGATGATGAGCACTGGTTATGGCACTGGAGATTGGGGCATCTAAGCTTTTCACAAATAAGGAAAGCATGCAAATATCAGGCAGTTCGTGGTCTTCCAGATATCAAAGTTGCAGACAACACCATATGCAAATCATGTCAGTTTGGAAAGAAAACCAGAACTACCTTTCTGGAGAAGGAAGGATTAGCTAGCATGCCTCTTGAGCTAGTACATACAGATACACGTGGTCCATTCAGGAAAAGGACACCTCGAGGAGAATAATACTTGATATTATTCATTGACGATTTCTCCAGGTTTGTCTGGTTTGGACTTATGAAGCACAAAGATGAAGCATTCGAAAAATTCAAATCCTTTAAAGCCTTGGTTGAAAATGAACAGGATACAAAATTAAGTGCCTTAGATCCGACAGAGGTGGGGAGTTTACCTCAAATGAATTTTTCGATTTCTGCGAAGAACATGGGATAAGAAGAGAATTCTCTACAGCTAGAACTCCTCAGCAAAATAGAGTGGTGGAAAGCATGAACAGAACTGTCCAACAAATGGCTCGTGCTATGCTTGATGAGTCTGGAACTCCCGCAAGCAGCACATGCTGCGGTTATTATTCTCAACAAAACAAATGTCCGAGTGAACAACACTCAAACCCCTCATGAGCTCTGGTGTGGTGAGACTCCTTCGGTAAAGCACTTCAAAATCTTTGGGAGAAAATGCTATATTAAAAATACTGATGAGAAACTTGGCAAACATGAACCTAGAGCAGATGAAGGCATTCTTCTTGGTTATTCTCCACACAGCAATGCATACAAGTGCTACAATAAAAGACTTGGAAGAATTGTTGACAGCATTGATGTAGTGGTTGATGAGAAGGGATACATTCCTAGGCAAGTAAATCATGAAGATATCGAAGAAGATGAAGGCCATCCTCAAAGATAGAATGATGAAGAAGAAGAACCTCAAGAAGAAACAGAGGAGCAGATAAGGATAGAAGAGAAGACTCCATCCAGATATGTTCAGAAGAATCATCCAGAATCTCAGATTTTGGGACAGAAAGAAGCAGGTGTACAAACAAGAAGAACAATTGCAGAAGCTTCAAGCTATTTGGCATTACTCTCCTCCACTGAACCACAAAATGTGAAAGAGGCATGCAAAGATGAATGTTGGGTCAAAGCAATGGATGAACAACTTGAGCAGATCGAAAAGAACAACACTTGGGAGCTGGTTCCTAGACCAAAGGATAAGAACGTTATAGGGACAAAATGGGTCTTCAAAAATAAATTGAATGAAAATGGAGAAGTAATTAGAAACAAGGCCGAACTTGTTTGTAAAGGGTATGCGCAGCAAGAAGGAATAGATTTTGAAGAAACCTTTGCTCCTGTTGCAAGACTTGAGGCCATCCAAATGTTCCTTGCTTTCTCAAGCTTTCAAAACTTCAAAGTATTTCAAATGGACGTGAAATCAGCCTTTCTGAATGGAGACTTGGAAGAAGAAGTATACATTGAGCAGCCAGATGGTTTCATTCTTGGAAATGATCCAAATCTTGTATGCAGATTGAAAAAGGCTCTCTATGGTCTCAAACAAGCTCCAAGGGCTTGGTACTATCGTTTGGACAAATATCTTCATCAACAAGGTTTTTCAAAAGGATCAGCAGACAGCAATCTTTATATAAAAGTTGAAAATGACAAATTGCTGATACTTGTTGTGTATGTAGATGACATTATCTTTGGCAGCAATGAAGAAGCTATGAGTCAAAGCTTTGCCTCGGTGATGCAGAAAGAATTCGAAATGTCCTTGCTGGGAGAATTGACATATTTTCTTGGTTTGCAAATCCAACAAAAAGAAGGAGGGATCTTTCTGTCTCAAACCAAGTATCTCAAGCAGATTTTGAAGAAATATGGCATGGAAGATGCAAAACCAGTATGTACACCCATGGTCACAGGATGTAGCCTCAATACAAATGATGAATCAGCAGCAGTGCATCAACCAACCTAGAGATCTATGATTGGAAGTCTACTTTATTTGACAGGTACCCGACCAGACATCATGCATGCAGTGGGAATAGTTGGAAGATTTCAAGCAAATCCGAAGGAAACTCATCTTCAGACAGTGAAGAGAATCTTTAAATATCTTCAAGGGACTCAAAATTATGGCTTATGGTATCCTAGAGATACAGATCTCACACTTCATGCTTATACAAATGCAGATTGGGCAGGAAGCGTGGATGACAGGAAGAGCACAAGTGGTGGTGCGTTCTTTATGGGCTCCAGATTGGTATCTTGGTTCAGCAAGAAACAGAGTTCGATTGCCTTGTCTATAGCTGAAGCAGAATATGTTGCTGCTGCATCTTGCTGCACTCAACTCCTTTGGATGATGCAGACCTTGCAGGACTTTCAAATCACTTGTACACCACCTATCCCCATCTTATGTGATAACACAAGTGCAATCAGTATTTCAAAGAACCCGGTCATGCATTCAAAGACCAAGCACATACCGATCAAGTATCATTTTCTTCGGGAACAAGTACTTGAACAAAAGGTCAAGTTGGAGTATGTTCCTTCTAAGGAACAAGTTGCTGATATACTCACCAAACCTTTGCCCAGGGAGACCTTTGAATACCTCTGGAAAAAGCTGGGGGTTGTTGATGCATAATATTGTTGTTGGTTGTACGCAAGGTTCATCTGAAGTATATGCGTACATGTGCTGGGTTGCGGATTGGTCAAAGATAGAATGGCACAGGTTCAGGGGGAGCATATCATGCATTGTTGGCATTATGGAGGAAGTACAGAAGGAGATCATGGATGATGGTCTGAATATTGCTGCAATACGTCTCTATCCCTTTCATGGTCATGCATTATGGTTCTTCTTTGCAGATCTGGTTTATAGTCAGGGGGAGCATGTTCTTAGGGGGAGCATAACCCTTTGCCCTTGATGTCAAAGGGGGAGAGTGATTGGTTGTTGTTGCCATCAAGTCCAAAGGGGGAGATTGTTGGCATTATGATACATATGTTGTACTTGATGGCAACCCACTCATCTCAGATAATAAATTATAGTGTAGAGAAAAGTTCACGCACTTATATGCAGAGAAACGTTTCTTTCATGTAGAGAAAAGTTCACGCACTTTTATGCAGAGAAAAGTTTATTTCATGTAGAGAAAATTTCACACACTTTTATGCAGAGAAAAGTTTATTTCATGTAGAGAAAAAGTTCACGCACTTTCATGCAAGGAAAAGCATGTATATGCTGGAGAACTTACCTTTGGTCCATGGTAGTTAGTCCTTGGTATTTGAACCTATGAGGAAAAGTGCGTATATGTTGGAGAAATTACCTTTGGTCCATGGTATTTAGTCCTTGGTATTTGAACCTATGAGGAAAAGCACGTATATGTTGGAGAATTTACCTTTGGTCCATGGTAGTTAGTCCTTGGTATTTGAACCTATGGTTTTGGACCATGGTACGCACTTTCATGCAAGGAAAAGCGCGTATATGTTGGAGAACTTACCTTTGGTCCATGGTAGTTAGTCCTTGGTATTTGAACCTATGGTTTTGGACCATGGTACCTCGTCAAAAGAGTTGATCTGACGCACTTTCATGGTTGGTTCATGGTATTAGTCCGAAAGTTTTAGATCCTATGGTTTTGGCCCGTGGTATTGCATCCAAAAGTGTTGATCTCACGCACTTTCATGGTTGGTTCATGGTATTAGTCCAACAGTTTTTTGATCCTATGGTTTTGGCCCGTGGTATTGTGAAAGGCCTAAGACTATAAAAGAGGAAGGATATCATTTGGCAAAGCATCTTCTGAATTATCGAATATCTGATAAAGTGCTAGATCTGGAATATTGTGATTGGGTTTTGGTACAGATCTGGATCTGAATGAAGAAGGAACCTGAGCGTAAGGAGAAGGATAAGTTCTATTGATGGGTCAAAATCTTAAGGCTGGAATAGTGGTATCTCTATATGATTTTGATCTGTGATATGTGGCATACGCTTGATCTATAAATCTAATAATCTGGGTCTGAATTATTGATGCATGTTTTATTTTACACATGTTATGATCTGGGTATGTCTGATGTAACAACTGCAAAGTTATAAGGAAATATTTGGAACATTAAATTCACCCCATAACATCATAACGTTATTCAAATTTATATCATTATTCAACATCATATGGAACTATGCAGAAATAATAATATCATCATCATCAATGCAGTAGAACATAAAGGAACAACTGAATAAAATAATTCACACAAGAGACAACAGGATTGGTTGAAGACTAAGGAAACACCCACTATGGGGAAACCCTTTCAAAATATTCTTCTTATTATATTGTCATTGAATTATTCAACAAAACGAAGTATAATGATTCATGTCTTCATCCATATGACTATCTAGTAAAATAAACTAAACAATATCCATGAGATGAACCCAACAATATTAATAATCAACACTCTACATCAGAAACCCAAAATCAAATGTAACTATTTGTGGTCAACTATTGAACCCTCTGGTCAATGAGCAATAACTTCGATCAATAGAAAAATGCAACATTAGGTACTAGTCAAAGGGAGGAAGTGGGAATGTGAGCGACTAGGGTATTTCAATCGCTCAGTTGATCAATGATTCAAATATTTCCTTTGGTAAGCCTATGATTGAGAAACAAAACCCTAGAAAAATATGCACAAGCTTTGGACCCTACAATTTCACCTTAGTCTAAACCCATTTATCTATGGACCTGCCTGAGACCTATGTGATCCAAAAACAAGAAAGAGAATAGAATAATTATCCATTATTATTTCCAAATAAGTTTGATTCCACTTGTACTTATAGCCTTCCAAGGGTGTCCAATTTCCTTTAGGGCCAACCTGATCAAATATGCACATGTTGGCTCATAACTCAAAAGTGGACTTTCCCTTGTGCAAATTTGATGATATTTAGGTTGATTTTGGTCCTTTTTGAAAGAGGAATTCAGTGCACTCATAATCTCCATAAACTGAGCTATTGAAAGTGGAATTTGGCCCTATTTTCCAATTTTAGTAGGTTATTGTTATGGTACAATAGGATGTGGGAGTGGTGCATCAAAGAATGAAGAACGTACATGAACATGGTTAGCAATGGGAGGCTTGTAGTGATCTAAATTATTGGGAATATTTTTTTATTTCTTTGAAAATGAAGAAGGTCATGAATGATTCTACTAAAAATATTTCCACATTTTTCATACTATTATTAGATGTCTATATTCAAAAGAAACTCTTCAATAAAATGCAAATATGTTTGTAACCTATTGTTTTCATCTATTCATGGTCACCATATAATAAAATAGATTCCTTTGGAATCCTTGAATTTGTGTCAAGGTAAACACATATCCAATTAAATGTATTGACAACCATGATATGAATTCATGAAGGAAAAGATAAAATACAAATATGATCCAAAAACACAAATATACAATGAAGCTTGAATTTAATTAGTAAATGGAAAATGTTAAAATTGTATACATGGAAAATGAATACTAGCTTGAAGGCCAATATCTTATCTTTGAGAAGAAATGTGATGGGTATGCACCTTCCTAAACTATGTTGCAGTCACGAGGCTCATAGGTATTTTCATCATAAATAAATAATGAGAAACCCTAAACATCCAAAATCCTAACCCTGAGAGATGAAGTTCCAAAAATTTATTGGCCTCAATGGCATGAGTTAGAACGTTAGCTTCCTAAGGTTGTAACTTTGGCATATGATCTTCATTTGTCCTACATGATAGTGTTAGAAATTAAATAACACAGTAATGGAACACATAAAATATTATATAAAAAAAACAAGCAAAGAAAAACATAAATAAGAGAGACACAAATATATGTGGTTCACCCAATTTGGGGTACATCCATGGAGATGAGACCAGACCTTCCTTTTATGTTATACAAAAAATTGAAGGGGTACAACTTATAGTACATGAATCTCTCTCTTTCTTATATAGAATAATAGAAATTTGTATTACAATTCCCTCATATAAATTTAGGCTTTCTTTCTAGGGAAAAAACACTAAATTAACATAACCTATACTATCAAATATTCTGCCTAATCAATGACATAGATTGACTACAAAATTACAATATTTTAAATGGAAAATTATCTCTAAATTTTCACTTTGAGGGTTCTAGCCCCAAACCCCCACTAGGGGGTGGGAGGGGGGGGCTCCAAAGAATTATTGTCACCCCTCCCCTAGACTCCCCTAGTACTGCTCCTAGTGGGCATCAACTTCCCCCACACTACCTAAGGGGTGGGATGCAAACGCGGTTGAATCAAGACCAATGAATTAGGGAAATAATCAAACTACAAAACCAATATATATCCCATTAGAAAGGAATATCTAAGGAGTGAAATTTCCAACTACCAATAAATTATATGAGTAGAGTAAGCTTGTTTCACTAAAACTTATTTCTTAGGGCCTCAAAAAGGCTCTAGAAGTTGAGGACCTAAAGAATTTCGAAAACAAAAGATTTGATAAAATGGGAGAATTATGTTGGGAGGTAGTGGAATAGGTGGGTTTCCTCCAACAACCACTTGGATCAATCCTCCCCCTTTAGGAAGCAGTGATAAGCATTGCATTTATTTCCTCCATGAGATGGGAAACTTCTGTTGAAATTCACCCCTGGTGAGCCACTTGACTATCTAGGTCCATATAATAGTGGCTAAATATTTTGGTGGGCCCCTACAAGGCATTATTTCTACAAATAAAACCAAACCTTGTCTCCCACTTGAAACTTGTGTTGCACCTAATCTTGGTTATGGCATAGTTTATAATTAGTGAACTATATTCTTGCAAAATCTCATCAAACTACTAGCGAATCTCTTAAATTATTTCAATAATTTTGGTAGCCATTTCGGCTCTAAATTTAACATGTGAAAATTATACTTAGGTAGTTGCAAAGGGAAATGCCATATCAATGGGACTTAATTGTTGAAATCCCAAATCGACCTGAAAGACGCTATGACTAACTAAGCTATGGAGAGATATTTTGTAGCTATGTTGAACATAGGGGATACTCACATCCCATGTGTGTTGATTCTTGGAGTTTTACATGCACAAAATGTGCATGATCATCTTGTTGACGACCCCCATTTGACCATCGATTGTGGGGTGGAAATGTTGATTTAGTGACTTTGGTGTTGAACATTGACCAAAGGCTAGACAAAAATGATCTTAGGAACATATTACATCAATTTATATGACTATTTGTGGGATCCCGTAATTTACCCACACCCATTCAATGAAGATATTTGTAGTGACTTCTCCTATGATACTCATTTTGTAGGTAGACACGATGACCATCTTAGAAAATTTATGAAAAGCCACAAAAACACAATCATTATGATGATTGATAGAAGGAAGTCTAGACATATACTTCATTAATATGGGTTCAAAAGGATTATTATGAGTAGGTAGAGAGGTGTATAAGCCTTGCTTCTTAATGGTTGAATTTCCAATGGCATAGGTATTGCAGAACCAGATATACTTGCAAACATCATGTTAAAGATTTGGCTAATAAAATAATTCTATAACAATACCATAATCTTATTCACACTAAATTACCCTGTTACATGATTGTAATGTGCCTCCCATATCGTCTTGGCACACCTTCTTAACAGAACAAAATGGTGTCCTAGGTAGAACACAAGTGCATCCTTGAGGTGGAAGTCTGGAACTTTATTTCTTTCCATCAACATCTTGTAAGTGGCAATGAACTCATAATAATTTTTTTATATTTGTGGCCATCTAGATGACTCATGCCAATATTATTTGACAACGATGGTTAGTTCCACGACCACGGGCCAACTACGGTGATCTATAACATGGTTGGTCCTACCCTTGTTGTATTTAATTTTCAAATGAAATTTTTGCAAATATGTGGTCCATTTATAATGGTGGTGATTTTGAAACTTCCCTTATGTCTACATAAACTGAATAGGTTAGTGATCTACGTGGATGATCATCTCCTACCCTAGAATATAATGTTTCCATTGTTGGAAAGCCTACGCGATGGAATATGTTTACTTATCATAGCTGGGGTATCTCCAGATAGTATCAAAGAATGTCTTGATATGATAATCCATTGAATGTCCTTGTGGTATGAGGACTACACTAATAACATAATCATAGGCATATTTATCAATCTCAATTGGTTGTTATAGGTTAGGTAGGATGAGGACTAGTGTAGAGTAAAGGAAGTTTTTCCATTCATTGGATTCCTTTTGTCATGAATTGGACAAAAAAATATTTTCTTTTGCTCCACCCATGTTAACTTGACTTAAGTGCCAAGAAATATAACAAAACCCCAATAGAAATATTCAATATAAATTAGCAAGGACCAAGAAGCTATGAATCTATGTTAAATATGTCGGGGTTGGCCAATCCCAAATGACTTGGATCATAGCTACATCCACATGCACGCCTTTCTCATCAATAATGTAACTTAGATATTGGACCTTATACACATTGATGGAGGATTTTTCCAAGTTAGAAAATAGCTTGTGTTGTTGTCAATTATGAAGGACCTATTGAATATGTTACAAGTCCTCTACCTAAGTCTTACTAAATATGGCATCCAAATATAAAAACATAAAAGTGTTGGTGAAAGGTTGCAATGTGCTATCCATCATCCTTATGAAAGTTGTTTGGACATTCATTAGAGTGAAGGGAATGACCAACCATTTAAAAATACCCTATTTATACTTGGAATTGGTATTCCACACATTAGTTGGTTCTATGGGAACTTGGTGATAGCCATAATTTAGAACAATATTTTTGAAGTACTTGAATCCCTTAAAATGTTCAAGAATGTCATATATCTTTGGAATTTAGTAACTGTTATGGACTATGATTTTTTGTAGAGCCCAATAATATATGCAGAGTCTCCAAGTTCCATCCTTCTTCTGCAAAAGTATAATTGAGCTCCCACTAGGTGAGAAACTCGATCAAATATGCCCCTTTTATAGAAGTTCTTGGATCTGTCACTTGATTTCCTCATTTTCCATAAGATATCAAATGTAGATCATCCCTATTAGGAAAAGGTGCAGCATGGGTTAGATTGATTGAATGCTTCACCTAACAATCCAAAGGTATCCTTGTGGGTGAGTAGAATATGTCCTTGTACTCTTTCATGAACTTATCCACTTTTCTCTGTTGCATGATGGAGTCTTACATGGAGGACACTGATGTGGCCATGATATTCTCCATACTTTGAGAGTGAAAAAAGAAGAAGACAATTTTCCTAATCTATGAGATGTTCTTACTACATTACTTAGTAGAGATCAAAAAGATGGTAATAGGCCGGGATACCTTTGGTAACCTATATAGTTTTATTCGCAAAGTAAAAATAACACTCTCAGTTCTAGAATCATAGATAACATGATATTTCCATAAGTATCGTTGACCTAACAAAACATCACAAACTTCAAGGGGAGAAACATCATGTAATACCTCATCCATGAAATGCTTGATGTTGTAGGGTAGGTGGCACTGTTGGCTGACACAGAGCTCTCACCATTGGTGGAGCCACCTAATGGTGTATGGTTGTAGGTAAGGTGTTGTCAATAGGCCCAACCATTTAATGATATCTACTAAGATGAGGTTCTTCCAACTTCCACTATTGAAAATGAATCATAGTGAAGCACCCTTCACCACATTTGTGTGTAAAAGATACACTCACCTCACTCTATGTATTTGAGTTCACTTTTTTGGGTCATGGTGGTGGAAATAGTAGCACTAGATTCTACATCATTTTTTTCCCCTTTTCTAGCTCTAGTTCAGAGTCAAAACCCATATCTGACTCTAAATATTTTACCTAAGCCACGAATGACTTCTTTCCATGACATTAATTTGTGTTATGAGTGGGGATATTATGAAACTCACACCACTTTCCTGTGTCTTTCTTCATCTTCCAATCACCATTATTTGTTTGTATGTTTGATGGGTTGTCCTAGGGTGGTGCACCCTAGCTCTATCCTTTGCTATATGGTTTGGGAATTCCTTTGCCCTGCTTCTTCTATGAGTGATTTGTAGATCCAAAGTCTCACTTCTTTTGTTTAATTTTTTTTTTCTCAATTTTAACATCACATCAATATGTTTCACAAAGTGAGGAAATGTTCAAAAAATCCATTTCTGTGTAGAAAACCAAGTAATCAAGCAATAGATGTCAACCAAAGTCCTTGATACCCATATTGGTACAAAAGGTATGAAATGTGTTTGTGAACTCAAGCATTAATTGGTCCCTTTCCTACCATAGTGTGGTTCATCTCATGTAATAGTGTTTTTAGCTTCCAATGTAGCTCGTACAGATAATTCCAAGTTAGGGAATCAGTGCCTAGGCATTTGATCTTGTATATAATAAGGTTTTTCATGAAGAAAATTATCATGTAATGAATCTTTAAGTCAAATAATTAATTTTTCAAACTAGTAGAATATGTCTTGAATATCCATAGTCTCAAATGCTAAATAATGACAATTGAAAGAAAAAAATGAACCAACTTCATGATCATTCCTAGATTCTAGAGCTAATGACTCAGTATAGAACTACTTTAAATGATTCAAGTGAAAGGGATGTAATAGTATTGATCATAAATACCACAAATGTAATGATTCTACTCGTATAATATAGAAGGTGTGATTGAAACGAACTATAATTTTCACAATTCCATCTAACTTACACAAAGTTAAACTCTATCCAAAGATGAATTATACATTTTTTGGGGAATAAAACTTAGTCGGGTTCCAAAATACTACTAATAATTAACAAGGTGATGAAAAGATAACACAAATAATTGAAGGAGGAAATATACTATAAATGCATTCAAGAACTAGAATCCTTATTGGTTAATGAAAATTCCTTACAAACTTCACAAAATTCTTGATACAAAAAATGTGATTACAAGCCAAAATTTGTGAACCCTTTCTCTTGGTTTTTCATGGTTTTTATACATTTGTTAGAAAAATAGTTTCATTAACTAACTTTTAACTGACTCCTAACTAGTTAATAACTGAAAATATTTCAGCTAATTAATAGTGAAATTAATTACATTAAATCCTATAACAAATGAAAAATATTAACCTTCTCACAATAGAAAGAGTTCCGTCATGGTTCCATTAAACTTATAATTTAAGATAATTCTTGTGTATTTCCAAAACATTTATTAAATCTCACCTTATATCCATCTCCCTAATAGCATGTCATTAAAATGGCCGCATCAACATCTTCTGCTAATGTTTGAGAGTTATTATTATTCCTACTCTCAATGGATTCTTCCCATCTCATGATATCTCTAATAGGGAACCAAAACTTTGACGCTTAGACCCACTTATGATTCCATATCCTAGTTAGAAAAGGAAAGGGAGGTGCATCCTATAGAGGTACTTCACAATGTTCTCATAGTTGGAGGTTATACATGTTGTTTATTTGTAAGATGACATATTAATCAATATCATAAGAAACATCCTTCTATAAGTAGGAAAAAATATTATTTATTTATGATACCATCACTATAAGTGTGCAAACCCTAAAACATGGCCAAGCAATAATCACCCATAAAATATATACTAAAACACAAAAGTTTGTAATTAGAAAAAGGTTTCCTCTTCCTTCTCCTAGAAAAATGTGCATGAACAAACTTACCATCAATTGTTAATATTGTGAAAACTACAAGGCTTGTACTTCATTACTAGAGGGATGACACTACCACCACTAGAGTATGGACAATGTTCCACTTGATCACTCTTGTCAAAATATGTAGTAGATTCATCAATAGAAAAAAAAAGAAAAAAAAAAGTTATAGATGGCTCCTTCATTCTCAAAAGTACCTTCCAAGATAAACAAATTAAAATATTGAACAACAAAAAATTAGTATTCCTTTTTATGATCCAATTAATGTTTCCTGCTTGCATTCCTCTTTCTCCTAAATTTACCTCTAGGGATCACCCCTTTTTCTGAATTTCTGTTTACCTTATCAATGTTTTCTAGATTAATCAAGCGCCCACTACGACTAATTTTCTAACTTCCATTAATGTAATTTTTTCCTAAATAATAAATTTATTTTGGATTTTGTGTCCCATAAGGGCCTTTTTCTTATGGTAAGAAAGGCATCACAATCCTCAACATCGAAAAATATCAAATATTTTGATCTTCTTGAAATACTTGGAATGGAATTATTCTCATAATCACCACAATTAGAAGAAAGTTTGTCTGACAGTGTCTCAAACTTATTAGAATTATCACTTGTCTCTCCATCATCTAGGCATTGTCTCTGCAACAAAAACCCTCCAAATTAAATTTTGAATTGTCCTTATGATATTATGATCTATCATTCCATAGTCACTGCATGATTTGTTGATGCTTCTCTAATTCCTTAATTTTTCTTGTGATATTCTAACCATCAAAGTTACTTTCTTACATATGCTTAGCCTTTGATGCATTCATAACCACACCACTTTCTAGCAAGCCCAGTAGCCATTGTCAACACTAGAAAGACACAAGCTATATAATTATTGATGATAGTGATTTTTTATATCCTATTGACAATGATTGTGTAGTGCCTAAGGACAATGATTGTGAAATTCCTTGTGGATGATGGCTATGTAGTGCTGAAAGGTAATGTTTTTGAAATCTCTAGTGACAATGATCATGTAGTTCTTAGAGACAAAGACAATGCAATCTCTTGGGACAATAAGTGCACAATTACAATTGACAATCTCTCTCACTCTTAGTTGTAATTATATCATCATTTGAGTGAATTTTCTCAACTGCCGCTTTTCCACACCTCCACTCTCACAAGTGTCATTTCCACTTTCGCTACTGTCATTTTTTCTTGCTTTCACTTTAACAAGAGTAATTTTTTCATTTTCTTTTTCTCTAGCATGTCTCTTTCACTTTCTTTAGATTTTACAAGTGTCATTTTCAATCTTTCTCACAGTCACAAGTGTCACTTTTGATTATTTTAACTCCTCCATGTGTCTCACTTTGGTGCACTACTAGAGGTATCTCTATTGCACTGTCCTACATTAGATGATCATATAGATCATAAGAATATGCATTAGACATTCTCCCACAAGTTATTACACCCTTTGGCTACAGTTAACACGTGTTTTAACTTGAACTCTAAGTGTCGCAAAGCTACATTTTAACTGTCAAATTTAGAAATAAGTGTTTCTTTTCTATTGTTTCCAGGTATGCATGTTGCTTTTTGGTAATGTGCATTCCTTTGGATAGTTTTTATGTTATCTAAGTGTGATATCCCTATTTAAAGACTCATTTGAATATTTTGTTCTCTCTTGTCTCACTAGTCTCACACTTAGAAAGTTTTTTGAGCATTTCTTATCTTTACAACTTGTTAACCTTTCTCCATATTGGAACTACACACTGTACAATCTTAAGTCATTGTTAAGCATCATCTACCTCTTGGAATGTTGCACTGCATAGTCTTAGATGACAGTCTCCCTCAACTAGACACTAAGGAACCTTGATGTATGAACCATGACTTTGGTTGCCTATGCCTTTCAACTCCACAATACGTTGTCCTATATGTACTTAGATTGTGCATTACATAGTTGTAGTGGACAGTGGATCCTCCCTATGTAATTTTCATGCCTAACTGTGAAACCCCCTAAGTTTCCTCTTCAAGACTATGAATTAGGCAGTTATAGTGTGCAACATTACATACCTATCTTCCTAAATTTCCCAACTATGTGTAGAAATTTTGAATAATTTAACACATATTCAACAGAGATTATCCTGATCATGTACTATTGTGGAATACATACACAATACATAAGATCTTCTATGTTGATCATCAATATAGCAGCATCAATAACAATAAAACATTAAGAGAATTCACACATTAACACAGTATGTAACCCGGGGAAAGCATCTCGCTAAAAACCCCAACTATCTTTATATTAGTGATTGAGACCGTGTAACATTACAAAGTACAATGCTTATCACAAGCAATCCATTACTAGCTCCACCTGTTACACACAATACAGCTAAGATCTGATCTCCAAATCTATTCCACTGCTTGCCTGCCTCCACTGCTCAATACCTGCTCAAGAATGAATGATAATGGTTTACCAAACTCGTATTTCACCTCCAAAGAATCACTCACACTATGTAAGATGTGAGAAGAGGCTATAATACTGGGAAAATACATGAGAAAACTCATTGGCATACTCAATCCCTTGATTGTGCGAGATCTGATGCACAACTATAGTCACAACTGATAGCAATCTGATCCTCTAACACCTGTCCCTGTTGAACTGAACATGCACTGATATGCAACTGAGTTAACTGATGTATTATATAGTTGTATTATGAGTTAATAATTAGTTTAACAACTCATCATTAGTCTATTTGCAGTTAGACTAATTACAACTAGTTTAACCAAGTCAAACTGAACACAACTCCATCAACTCCATAATCAACTCCACCAAACTCAATTGATTGAGTTCTCACTGAAGTCATGCATGCAACAACTCAACGAACTTATAAGAAAAGCGTACTTCCTTCTGACAGCTGCATGGGCCACATCTGTAGCTCAAACTAAAGTTCTCCAAGAATAAGATCAAGTTTATAGTCCAAATATTATTATGAGACAATAATATTTGACTTTTCTATTTTGGACAACCAGTCTAAAAATAGACTTTGATCATTCCTATTGTGATCACTCCTGCTATGGTCACTCCTATTGTGATCACTCCTACTGTGGTCACTCCTGCTGTGATCATCCCTGCTGGGATCCAAAAATAGAACTTGTGCCATAATTTTCCTGTGGGCCCACTTAGTGAAGGCGACTCTCTTCACTAAGCTCCATCATCTTGTTGCAATCTCAACACTCCCTCTCGACAAGATATGGATTATCAGCAACCCCTATCCTGCCTCGGTGGTACTCTAAGTTTCTCCTGGTGAGAGCCTTCATCAGAATATCAGCATCCTGATCCTCCATTGGAATGTATGAAAGCAACATGATCCTCTGCTACACAAAATCTCTGATATGATGGTACCTGATGTCCTTGCTGCCATATACTTGGCCTCTTGAGCTCCCTGCACAATCTGCATCCATCTGTCTGTACCAAGATCCATATCTCGATGTGCCTCTCAAGTAGCGTAATACATGCTTGCCCACCTTCCGAAAGAGCTTGGTAGGCTTAACCATAGCTTTTGAAAGCTGGTTAACTGCATAGCATATATCGGGTCGTGTATGGACCAAATACATCAGCGACCCCACCAACTGTCGATAAACAGTGGCATCCACTTCTTCTCCCAAAGTGGCATCCTCGTTCCTCCAACCTCCAGAAAGAGGATTATCAATAAGCCTGCAGCCATGCATGTTGAACTTCTCCAGTATCTCCCGAGCATACTTACCCTGAGAAAAAAACCGTCCACCACTGTGCTGCCATATTTCCAATCCTAGGAAATAGTGAAGGAGGCCCAAGTCCTTCATCTCAAACTCTGTAGAAAGATCCTTCTTGCATGACAGTATCAACAGCTCATCACCCGTTAGAATCAAATCATCAACATACAGTACAATGATAAGCAACTTACCCTCCACAACAATCTGGTATAGGTTAGGATCCACCTCGCTCTTGGAGAATCCAAGTCCTGCGAAATAGTTGTCTATCTTGTGTACCAAGCACGTGGTGCTTGCTTCAACCCATACATCGCTCTCCTGAACCTGCACACATGCGACTCGCTGCTGAAGACCTCAAAGCCTTCGGGCTACTCAATGTACACCTCCTCCTCAATGACTCCATTAAGGAACGCAGTCTTCACATCCATCTGATGAATGTGCCATCCCATTTGTGCTAAGAGAGCAAGAATCGTCTGTATGGAAGAATACCTTGTGACAGGTGCAAAGGTCTCCTCATAATCAATCCCCTCTATCTGTGAAAAGCCTTAGGCAAAAAATCTTGCCTTGTACTTCTCTACACTCCCGTCAGCTGCCTGCTTAACTTTGTAGATCCATCTTGAACCCACCACTGATTTCCCTTCTGGTCTAGGAACAATCTCCCATGCACTGTTTCTGAAAATACAATCATACTTTTCCACCATGGCATCTACCCATGCGGGATCCTCCACAGCTTCCTTGAAAGAGGATGGCTTAGTCACAACACACTTGCTCATAAGAGCCATGTATCCAGTGTACCGATCAGGTGACTATCTCTACCTGCGTTGGGTTGTAGGTGGTCCTAAAACTTTCTCTGCATCTTGAGCCAGTCGCTTAGCTTCTGTCAAGCACTTTCGCCCTCTGATGGTTGGCGCTACATGAGTGGTCTCTTCCAGTCCATGAACCTTGTCTTGTGGCTGATCCACATCCTGAAGCTCATCCTTAGGAACTAATAGCTCCTCATCCGCATGCAAGTGTATCTCCCTCTCAAGCGAACACTTCATGGCTTTCTCCTCCTGAAATTTTATATCCCGTCGCACAAAATTTTTACCACTGTCTGGAAAATACACATGATAGTTGTGGGGCGTATCAGTGTACCCAAAAAATATCCCAACCTCTGCGGTCAGCTCCAACTTCTTCCTGGCATCCTTCGTCACATGCATGTAAACGTTAGCACCAAAAATCATCAAATGAGAAAGATCAGGCTTCTTACCAGAATAAGCCTCCTCGGGTGTACTCATGCCAAGTATCCTATGAGGACAACGGTTCTGCACATAAAATGTTGTATTGCATGCTTCCGCCCACAAGTGAAGGGGTAGGCCCTGATCATGCAACATTTCCCGTGCAACACCCACAATCGCTTTGTTCTTTCGCTCAGCTACCCTGTTCTGCTGTGGGTTATGGGGAGCTATGAGCTCTCTATGAATCCCTTTTACCTTGCAGAAATCCTTGAACTTATCCGAGATGTATTCACCACCATTATCGCTCCTAAGAGCCTTCACCTTCTTCCCCGACTCCTTCTCGACCAGTGCTTTGAATTCATAGAACTTTGAATATGTCTCGCTCTTCTTCTGCATGAAGAAGATCCAGCACTTACGAGAGAAATCATCAACAAAAATCACATAATACCTGTGTTTTGTTGTCGAAGCAACTAAGAAAGGTCCACACACGTCTGTGTGAATTCTCTCAAGGATCGTCGTGGCGCGACTATCCTTCTCGTGAAAGGTGGCTTTCACAAACTTCCCCAAAGTACACCCCTTGCACTGATCTGACTGCGCAAGTGTGCCTTTAGGAAGCCCTGTAGTGATCTGCTACAGTATCTTCAAGGCTGCATGGTGAAGGTGACCCAATCTCCTGTGCCACAACTCGCCATCATCCCAGCTCACCAATCCTTCTGCCTTGCTCGCCATTGTTGCGCATCCATCTACATGCAACTGATAAAGGTTCCTCACTCGAACCCCTATCTTCCGGGTCTCACCAGTTGTCTTGCTGTGCAGGAAGGCCTTTCCCTTGTTGAAAACAACATCATACCCCTTGTCTTCTAACATCGCCACTGAGATGAGATTCTTCTTCAATCCTGGAACATGCATGACTTCCTTCAATACGAAGAGTTTACTAGACTCCCTCTCAAAGGAAATGGTACCGATACCGGTCGCACTGTATCTACCTTCATCACCCATCTCGATGTGCACTCCAAGATCTTTGTCCTCCAGATCAGAGAACAAATCTCTATCTCTCGTCATGTGAAAAGACGCACCACTATCCAAGAACCACACCGATCCCATCACACTTGAAACCAAGCATGTGATCAATGAAAAATCAAGCTCAAACTGTGAGGCTAGAGCCTCTCCTGTTGAAGATCCAGCAGCCTGCTTGTTCTTCTTCTTCTGCGGACAATTAGTGGCATAGTGTCCGTGCTGGTGACAATGAAAACACTTCACCTTGGACATGTCCTGCTTCTTGCCTTTCACACCAGACTGAGAGGCTTTCTTGCTCTTCCCTTTCTTTGCTTTGGAAGCCAAAGCATAACTCTCTTCATTAGATACCTTTGATGAAGATCCATTCTCACCTTTATTGTTTCTAAGTTTATCCTTGAGTGCCAGGTCACTCTTGCTTTGGAATAACATTTGCAATCCGTTGAAAGAAAGTTCAACAACACTGCCGCAAATTCGATTTCCACCAGCAACGAACTCAACCGCTTCCGATCTAGGATTCGTGAGAACACAATGTTTCTCGTACAGAGATTGACTGTATGGGCATTCACCGGATATCTCACCTTCCAAAGGAAGGATGAATCCAGAGGCTACCTGGCCCAATTACAGACTCTGCCTAAAGAAATAGAATGTAAACACTTACTGAACAGTAGATCTGATGATCAATCTTCGCTTGATATCATGTAAGAATCTCTTCTACAAATCAAGCAACTCTGAAACCATGTAGAAATTTTGAATAATTTAACACATATTCAACATAGATTATCCTGATCATGTAATATTGTGGAATACATACACAATACATAAGCTCCTCTACGTTGATCATCAATATAGCAGCATCAATAACAATAAAACATCAAGAGAATTCACACATTAACACAGTAGGTAACCCAGGGAAAGCATCTCGCTAAAAACCCCAACTATCTGTATATTAATGATTGAGACCATGTAACATTATAAAGTACAATGCTTATCACAAGCAATACAGTACCATCTCCACCTGTTACACACAATACAGCTAAGATCTGATCTCTAAATCTATTCCACTGCTTGCCTGCCTCCACTGCTCAATACCTGCTCAAGAATGAATGAGAATGGTTTACCAAACACATATTTCACCTCCAAAGAATCACTCACACTGTGTAAGACATGAGCAGAGGCTATAATATTGGGCAAATACATGAGCAAACTCATTGGCATACTCAATCCCTTGATTGTGCAAGATCTGATGCACAACTATAGTCACAACTGATAGCAATTTGATCCTCTAACACCTGTCCCTGTTGAATTGAACATGCACTGACATGCAACTGAGTTAACTGATGTATTCTATAGTTGTATTATGAGTTAATAATTAGTTTAACAACTCATCATTAGTCTATTTGCAGTTAGACTAATTACAACTAGTTTAACCAAGTCGAACTGAACACAACTCCATCAACTCCACAATAAACTCCACCAAACTCAACTGATTGAGTTATAACTGAAGTCATGCATGCAACAACTCAACTGAGTCATAAGAAAAGCGTACTTCCTTCTGACAGCTGCATGGGCCACATCTGTAGCTCAAACTGAAGTGCTCCAAGAGAATAAGATCAAGTTTATAGTCCAAATATTATTATGAGACAATAATATTTGACTTTTCTATTTTGGACAGCCAGTCTAAAAATAGAATTTTATCACTCCTGCTGTGATCACTCCTGCTGTGGTCACTCCTACTGTGATCACTCCTGCTGTGGTTACTCCTGTTGTGATCATCCCTGCTGGGATCCAAAAATAGAACTTGCGCCATAATTTGCCTGCGGGCCCACTTAGTGAAGGTGACTCTTTTCACTAAGCTCCATCATCTTGTTGCAATCTCAACACTATGCAATCCCTTAATCTAGTGGGCCTCCTACTACACACTGCACCATTATAATTAGAATTAGGTCCCATATAGGTCATTGAGACCCTCAATTGTGCAATTCCATGAGTTTTTCTCTCAATCACTGCACCTTGTGTAGTTATAGTGGATAGTTATATCCTCTTTGCTGACTAAAACCTCTCACTTCTTATTAACATGTTATTTATTTCCTCCTACTATGCATTACATATTTCCAGTTGATAGTGATGTCATTCCTCAGCCCCTATGATTCTAAAATGGGTAATCCTTGCCTTCGCTTCCTTGATACCTACCCACTACACATTTTCAACCAATAAGCTCATCACCTTGTCTCCTAGACTTCCACACTATGAAAAATCCTAATAAGCCTTCCATAATTGCACATTTTTCGGAGGAAAACGAGGTGATCCATGGGTCCCTATAGCCCTCGACTACATAATTCTTAGCCTCTTTCCTACAAATACTTTGCACATTTCCATATCATGTTCAACATCCTCCACAAGCAAGCAGAGGTAGAAGAGATGATTTTTGGGCTGATCTTACCTTGTTATGAGTGGACTTCATTTGCAGGTGTATCATCCAAACATGGCAAGATGATGCTCAAGGAATATGTCATGTAGTAGTTACAAGAGAGCACTTACAAAGAAGGATAAAATTAAAAAACCATCATGAAGGACATGAAGGAATATTGGACCAAGAAAAAGACATGGAAACTCATGCTAACTTGGAAGGTTCTGAAACTCATCTAGACCCTTTAGGGGGTGAATATAAAGAATAAGAAATTATATATCATGAAGAAGTCAAAGTCATAGAAGCAATGAGAAGATCTTGGCATTGATTAAATGAAGCCTTATGTCTTCATTGCTAAACCATGGCTTCTCAAAGTTTCATGACATAGTCATATGTGATGTATTTTTTCAAAACGTTTTGGAATGTAATTATGTAATTTCCCAAAAATGAGAAAATGTAAAATATGTGGAAGCCCAAGGGTCCCACATGGAATATGAAAAGTCACTACAAAGTTCTAAAGTCATGTAGAAGCTTAAAGGTCACGTAGGAAATCAAAAAGTCATACTAGGAGCTAGAGAGTCATAAGGGAGGTCAAGAATCACATGGGAGGTGGAGAGTCACCTCATCTATTATAAATACACCCTCATACCTCAAGGAAAATAAATTTTCACTTTTCACCTTGGCTTCTCTAGTTTGGCATAGGAGAGATCTTTCTTTGGAGGAGAAAGTAGTGACTTAATGTTCCACTGTTGGGGCTACTATGGTAGCATTGTAATTATATATCTTTTGAATTTCACTTAATATATGAAGATCTTTGAGCTAGCATAATTTCATGCATATGTGTTGAATTATTATAAGATTATTCTTTAATTGTTTTGAGTGTATGTTTATGTTAACACATACTAATGAAAATGAACTATTTCGTTGGATTTGGTATGCATCTTACCGAATTTGCATTATTAATTGATTTTATTTTATTTTTCTATCTTGTGAACTAATTTGTAGGTTAATAGATAATTATTTCATGGTCTTCTATGTATCTTTTAGGATAGTACTATGAATTTTCTTGTACAAGCTTTCCCGTTCTGTTAAAGTAAAATATATGCATTGCAATTTCATGCCTTATAATATCAACTTGCTTGTTTAAAAGAATGTTTGCATAATATATTTTTGTTAATAACTACAACTAAGGAAAATTCCTAAGGGTAATGGAAACTGGCCTTATTTCCTAGTTGGGGCTCCTACTCTAAATGGGTTCAGGTCTAGTTGGGACTTCATACTAGGGAGATCCCCTTGGTTGGCAAATTTCTAGCACCGTCAATAGTTGGTGCTAAAAGGATGGCCATATTACAAGTTGAGCCTATTGAGTCCGTTTTACAATCTTATCTTGAATGGCTCATTCCCAAGTCATAATCCCAGGATTAATTTATAATAGAGAAAATATTACACTCCCTGTGGAACTTGTTTATAGCTTGTCTCATCTAAAGTATGATGGAAAGGGTGGAATATCTATGGTTGAGCATACATCTCAACTTATTAAGCTTGGTGATATTAATGAAGTGATTTGTGAATATGTTGGTTGAAACTTATTCATACTCACACTTGAAGGTCGAGTTAAATTATGGTATCATGCCTTATGATCTACATCTATTAATCCATTTGAAAAAATCTTCAAGGAGCTTCATAAAGATTTTGAAAAGTATGATTATGGAGATGGTTATAAAAGGATTAATCAACTTAGAATGAAACCTAATGAATCAATAGAGGTTTTTTATAATAGATTTCTTCACCTATGTCATGAGTTTCCTGAAGAAGATATGGATGGGGATTTATTTAAGGAAAAGTTTCAATATATAAACAATATGAGTCTAAATCCTTGTTTTTTGTGCTCTTCAAACTTTCATCAACAAGACACCTCTAATCTCAAAGGAGGACTCTACCACTCCTTGTTTCCCTTGTCCTCCTCCCTTTTCATTTCCAAACAAAGTAGTCCCAACTTTTATCATTGAAGTTGGGAAATATAAAAATATAATTGGTGATCCATTTATCCCACCTACATTTTATCTTCATGGTCAACATTGTATATGTGAATAAATTGAATGTTCTAACCAATTCAACCAACCTATGGTGAAGACTGGTCCCTTGATTCCCTTGGATCACATCAATGTACATAACTGAAATCTTAAATCTAGGATCATTAAAAGTGCTATTTCTTCAAGGGACACCTATCATCATCTATAATATACATGTCACAACCCTTTGTACCCTAATATTCTTGATCAATATACTCCACCAACTAGTTATTCAAATATTTTGATTTTCTATTTCTTGGTCCAAATTGTGATCAGGTACAAGCTAGCCACATTTCAAAAGTAGAGGAGAAGGAAAGCTTATTCAAAGTCTCCTATTGTTGGCTTGTATGGGCCTAACCTAGGTTCATAGGTGACTTAGCCAAGAAAATCTTGGGACTACTGGCCCTTTCGGCAACATTCCATGGAGCGCGGACTGAGGTCTCACCCGAAGTAGTATGGAAGGGTGGTAGAACCATGTTTCCACACCCTGGGGATGTTTGATGAGCTTGAGGAGATCCACACTTTGACCCTGAACGCACGTCATTGTGTGCACTTATTATTCCTTCACAACCTATGATGCTACTTCCGCATAACCCTACTCAGGGTGGAACCTGTACTATACCCAAGTTCCTTTCTATTTAATATATTATTACCTGATTACTTAACGTATTTGTGTAAGACTAGTGATTATTATAGCATCTATAGCAATCATATTAGTGCGTGTGATAAATAAAATAGTATAAATGTAAATAAGGTAATGCACAAGCAGATACACAGACGTAGGAATCCACTTCTCTTTATTATTCTTCAATCAATATTACAAACTTGACATCGTCTTGTGCAATCTGCTGCAGGGGTCCGCGCACTCAGTTGCAGACTCTACTAGGCCTCTACGCACTTAGCTGCAGAGCCTCTTCCTAATACTATGATCCAATACACTTAGACTCTTATTCTATGCTCGAACCATTCGTATTCATCTCTCTTCTTCCTTCTCTTTACAACTTAGAGCCTCGCTCTATTTATACAATCCCATGGTCCGCGGACCATGGGTAGGCCGACATGTCTTCACATTTCATTACAATACTTTAGGGTGGACAACCCTATGTCTTAACCTATACTTTGCGCTCTGCTCCCGCAATTCGTGGAGTCATACAATACATTTGACCAAAACTTGGGCTTTGAGCCCCAAAACATGTTGTGGGGAGATTCCATGCCCAACAAGCCCCCAACACGATCATCATGACTCATCTCAAGTCACTCTGTTGCTGTGGTGATCTTGGCGCGGAGCCCATCCAACTGGTCCCGTACTACTCGGAGGTGCACAACGCACTGTTTTACTATTTTCTGGACCTTCTACATTAGCTCTTCCGATGCTTCTGTGTGAGGATCAGCTTCCTGCCTTAGCATGTAGAGTCCATGCATCTGTGCGAGGTTGCCCTTAATATCTACCATAATGGTGAAGGCCTCATCAATCCATGGCTAGACGTGTGCTTTGAGAAGTGCCTCTTTCTATCTTGCGACATCAACCTGCTCTTTCAGTGCCCTTGCTTGCCACATCTTTGCTAGCCTTTGGGAGAGGATGAATGTCTGCGCAGTTCCCCTTACATTATCATACTGCTCCTGAAGCTCGCGCTCCTCTGTTTCCAGGCGTTGTATGTTGGGGTCCTCCTACAAGGATGTGAGGACGCTAAAGGCTTGGTCCAACATACCGGTACAGTCCTGCACTGCCCATCCAATTTCTTTCAATCCTTTCTGAATAGTGCTAACATGCTGCTCTCTAATTGTCGAAGGAGTGGAAGGTTGTGCCTTCAGCTAGAGCTCGACAATCTTGAGATTCAGCTCCAGCTGCACACACATTGTTTCTTCACCCGCGTTTCGGACTCCACTTTCTAGACAGTGGATCCGCATCTCTATTGGTAGGTCTACGACAATGGACAACTCTGGGACTCAGTGGCATGCTTTGTCAAATGTCTGCACGATCTGCTGGTTTTCTGACTGCAGTTCATCATGTTGTAGTCTAAACTATTTGATGTTGATCTTTTGCTCACATATTACCTGAATTAAGCAGCCCTCCCTGGTGCGGAGCTCTACTATTATGCCATCCTGCAGTTGGTACATTGTGTCTCGCGGAAGAGCAGCCAAATTTAGTGCAAATCCCTTGATCCTACCCACCGAGACTTTGTCATCATCTTTCTTTGCTGTTAGTGCCCCTTCTGGTAGCACTATGGTGTTCGCCATCTTTGAGCATAGTAGCTATTCCACTGCTGATGTGCCTACTACGCCGTAGGTGGCTACGGTTCCTTCCTATGGGGGCCACACCTGTACTTCCTATTACTGTGCCCTTAGGGCCCCCAACACAATCTACTGCTTTGACATGGCTTCCTGGAGTGCTTCCTTGGTGACCTCGTGAACCATGTCACCAATGTCGTAGAGGTCACCTTCTGTTAACGTGATCGGGTCGATGGCCAATTTGGATGCCTTGAAATTTTTTCATGGGCTCGATCTCTCTGGGACGTGCGACCTTTTCAGGTGGGCAGAAGTTGTGCCCGGGTCTGTGCCTTCTTCTGTGTCCTCTGCTTCCTAACCTGTGGAAAATTCCTGGCCCTCCTCATCCTGCATTATGGTGGCCCCTATTGCCTGCGCTGCTGCTGCGTCTTTGGTGTCCTTTGCCTACTCCGCGGTTTCCCTTGATACCTCGCGGACAACCCTTACCTCCATGGCTGCTTTTTCATTGCGCCTCTTCTCGGCCAACTTCATGATGCATAACTTGGCCTCATCCTTTTGTTTATGTGATGTTGTTCTATCCAGATCTTCCAGATCTAGGGTGTGCCACTTGGTGGCTAGGATTCTAACATTGAAAAGATTGCATCATCAATGGTGATGAAGGGGAGCTTGGTCCATTGCTGCACCAGATCCTTACGTGCCTTGATGTAAACATTATTCATGTCTGCCTTGAAGTCTGCAAAGCTCCGCAGACTGTTGTGCACTGTGGGGGACAGGCATGACCGTCTATTGATCCACATCTAGATGCTTGCCTCCATGATCACCCATAATATATTTGTCTCATGAATCTGCTTTGTGTCCTTAGTGGCCCAGAGCAACGTGTATTTTGCGGCCTTTGGTAAGTCCTGTTCAATGCTAGGGAACTGACTGTCCTTGGGAAGTTCTCCTGTTACCAGCAAAATGGAAAAGAGCAACCATGTGTAGTGTAGGGTCTTGCCTTGCTCCTAGGCTTCCTTGAATTTGGTCAATAATTCCTCGCAGAGGAACTCGGCCCAGTTGAATTGGACCCCCTCTACACATTGTTCAGCCAATGGAACTACTAGCACTGGTACTTCATCACCACGACATTTTCCCATTACCTTCCTGGCCAGGATTTGGGTGGCTACGTGCACCCCTTTATATTTGATTTTGCTAATTGCGTAACCCCTCTTTTTCTTCTCAAGATTGTATTTTTTATTCATGGCCTCCGTGAGTGCCAAATATTCGCTTTTTCCTGCTATCACCGCGGGGTCCTTTCCCTTACAAGGGAGCCAAGAAATTCTATGGGTGAGATCCATCATGATGGGAATAGGATCGTCCAGCCATAAGTACCCATCATGCACCCACAAAAGTAGCTGCCTGATGACAGAAATAGTGATAGGTGTGTGGTGAAAGTGTGGAATCCACATCAGATGAAGTAATTTGGCCTTCTCCACACCGCACAACCATTTTCGCGTCTTTAGTGTTTTGACTGGCCCGTCTGTGCACTACTTCATGAGGTTCTTCGTCGCTAAGTGTGGGGACTTCTCACTGTTCGTGAGGTCCCAATATTCAAACATCATAATGGGCATGCATCCCAAGTGTGATCCCTCAAACACAATTCCATCTGGTAGGAGCGAGGTCTGGAGTACGCTCTTAGTGGCATCTAGGTCCTTTGGTATCTTAGTTTTCCCTTTCCACGAATGGACGTACTCGAGCAATTTTGTGATAGACCACACCGGCTGGATGTCCTCTTCCATGTTTTCTGCTTACTCTATCTCATTGACAAGAGCCTGTAGGTCCTCCTCCTTGTCATCAGTCTCAATGGTGACAGCCTTGCCCTTTTCTTCCATTGAGAGTTTAATGAAACGTGGATTTCGCAAGGAAATGCAAACTAATCCCATTGCCTACTTATCTTGTTTTGGCCTCAGCATCCGAGGTGATTTTGCGATTTCCAGCGTGTTCCCAGCATCTCCGGGAACATCCTACACCATGGGGTTTTGCACAGCTTCCTCGGCGGTTCTTTCTACAAATCCCACACCTCTCTTAGTAGCCTCCATCTTCTTTCAACTATTTGTGGTCGTTCGTGAACTTTGGGGCTCCAATATTGCTCGGTGCTCAACACTCTATGCTCTAATCAACTGCTCAAATCCCAAATGAGCAAGTGTTGTCTCGTGGCTAGCTCCTGGATTTTTATAGCACCTTTGAAATTCAAATCCAACCATTCCCCCCAATTCTAGGCCATCAATGCTTTCTTGGCAGCAGATTTCCCTAAATCTTTCCCTTAATTCATGTCTTAAATTCCCTCCTCCCATTCCCTTTTTCCTTAAATCAAACATCTTGTCATGAACAGTGACACCAACAGTCACTTCCTAGCCTACCTGCGCAGCAGCGCACTCCCCCTTGTGCAGTCACGACCCTTGTGACATGCTGATTCTGTGTGCACCTCCCTCATTGTGTAGCTCCCAAACAGACTTTTTTATAGTCCTGCACTCTCTTTCAACTACCTGGAACACTAAGACTGTGCTCCCTATGGCTAGTCAGGTGGTTGTACCACCTGTACGAGACTTCAACTCGCCTTTTAGTATAGTCCGCGTAAACTCCTCAATTTCCTTTGCAACAGCCGGTGCCACGTGTTCTACTATATGTAGTGCGCTCTCCTAGTTTTTTCATTTGTTCAGGTGTGCTCATCAATATGGTAGCAGAGTCATAAATTCTTGGTGAAAATCCTCTAATGTAGTGGTATGATCATCTGTATCTTGGCTTGTCATCCTTGGTTTATCGACGACACATGCTTGCGTGATCTCATTTTCCAGCATCTTGATCTCAGTGTCCCTCAAAATTCTTTTCTTCCTTAATCATACCTGATCCTTTTTGAGTTCACAAAGTCTAAGGTTCCCTCGTCGAATGGCTTACTAAATCCTTATATGTTTGACCTCGTGTAGCTGTGTGATTTATTTGTCCTAGTCATCCCGCACTGTCACAACTGCAGGAGCCATTACATGTAGATTCCTGGCTACATTCTCTTTAGACATTATGGTCCCTACTCTACTTAACACCTTCGGAATCTTTGCCGTGGTCAAGGTTTTGGAAATGGTCCTATAGCTCCATCGAACCACTGGTACACGCAGGTCCCAATCAGTGCGTCTTGTCTGGTGAACCATGTTCAATACTCTACACACCCTATCGAATGCTTCGTCATGGATAATTGGTAGTGCACGCCACCTTTCCTGCTAATGTGGTTTCTTCCGATTCTCTATTCTGGGGGTGGTGTGTGCTTGTGTGGGCTATACAACATATGTCTATACCCATTCGGAAAGGTGGGCACGCAAGTTGTTCCGCCCCTACTAACCGGCCCTTGTTCAGAGCTGGGGTTTTCCAAAATGTAGGCGCATCATCCTTCTGCATCTACGCTAGTCCTCAAAATTTCCTTGATGAGTACCCCACCATCATGTGGCCGTTGCATGTAGCGCCCATTTTAGAGCATCGAATCGTTGTTGTTCTGGTACTGCGCTTTCAAATTTTCTTAGAAATTCATCCATCACTGTTAATCCATCACATGTCAGCAACTCCCTTTCCTCTGTTGTCACGGAACATAGTGATGTAATCATCATGTTGCAATTAAGCGTTGTTACTTCATGCATCTGATTCTACCATCATTCTACCTCTTCGTCTGAATCTGAAGTACAAGAGCTTTCGCGCTCCCACGAAATTGTTCCATCTACAGTCAGATTCACTGAATCCTGTTCTCACACAGTTACCTTGTAAATACAATTGAGATTGTCATCACTATCATAGTAGCGCACCGGTTCAGCGTATCACACTGCTTCGGATAGATCTAGCGGTACTACTATATGTAGTGACTTTTTCTCAAAGATCATTTTACCCTTCTTCAGATTTATGACTCCGTTCATATCGGTGGCCCAGTCTATTCCTAGTAGTGTGGGATAGGGATTACTATCATCGACAATCTCTATCACTTCAAATTTTGCCTACACGCTCACACCTTCAATGTCTACCATTATCCCTTGCAATCTTCCCATGGGAAAAATCTTCTGTTGGTTTTCCATTCGTAACTTGATAGGACACAACTGTAGCGTGGGTCTACCCATGTGTTCCCATGTTTGTTTTGGTAGTACATCCACATCCGATCTGAGATCCAAGATTACTTGATCCATTTCATACTTGCCGATTTGCATAGTCAACCTCATTTCCCTTCCTATGTGTAATGCATGCTTTCCAAGTTTCTGAACCACGCCTGGTTCTCTTGACCCCGTGCACCTAGTGATAAGTTCTTGTTGTCCTTTGAATGCCTTGCTGTTGTACAGCAGTTTCATGCATGTCTCTAGAAAGGTAGTGAGCATTGAAGGATCCACCCCCGGTTCTATTTGATCCCTACTACCGAATGTGGAGGCCTCCGTGAAGCTCTTCTTAGCTTCCATGAATGTTTCCTTCACATGTTCTAAATCAAATTCAGGTTCCTTTGTAGGAGCCTTGCGAATCCACACACTTTCTTCTAGCTACTTCCCTTTTTCATCACCCATGGTCATACTGCTCTTGAGCATCGTGTTTACATTTGGGTCTTCTTCGCACAGCTCAGACCTCATCATCTATAAATTCTGAGTTGGAGGGGGCTGGAGTACCCCTTTTTCACACATCCTCACTATCAACGAATGCCGGTATTCTACCTTATGATCAAAATGAGTACAGTACCAACATGATGTCCCTGTCTAATTTGTACAATCATGGGCATAATGCCCTGGCCCTCCACAATTGTAACAAATTATTTGTCTGCGACCCCTTCCTGATCCCATTCTGCCTTGACCTCGACCACACCCCTGAAATCCAGCATGCCCCATCCATGCATTTGGGTCGAGGGCTTGCATTACATTCTGCACCCTATAGACAGGAGTCTGATCCATCATTAGTTCATAGCTTTAGCAGGTGCATTCATCATGGCATACCGACTTGCAGAAATTACAAAACAATTGCTGGGACTTCTGTGTATACTTCTACAATAGATGACAATTATCCATCATGTGTTTTCCTCCTATTTGATAGATCATGCACCATAATGCAGACACTGCGCTCAGCCCTGCCTGTGTGTCACGTCTTAATGGCATCAACCCTCCTCTTGCCAAGTAGTTTGCGAACACTGGACAATGGTCGTTATTGTGCCCTTGGCCTTTGCATTTTATGCACCATACCTCCTCGCGCACCTCCAGCCGAGGTGTCCTATCCCGTTTCAAAATTTTCATTTCTAGACATAGATTCTATAGTTACGCATGGATTTGTTGGACTCCCAACCCAGGGTCTTGTATAGGGGTCTCATGTAATATCATTTCCATCTCCAAAGCTTCAGCCTAGGTGGAAAGTTTTTGATGTGACAGTGTTGTCTTTAAGTGTGGCGTAAGTGATCCTACAAACCATGCATGGTGTTGTCCATCTATCATAGTCATATTAGATTCATGAATTGTACTCTTCAGCCTTTGGTACAAATCCCAAGGGGTCTCGCCCAGGAGCATCACGATATCCTTAAACCCGGTGATTTATTTTATTTCTGACTATGGCCTGCTAAATTCTCTATTCAACGGAACTTGGATTTCTGCGATTCCCGCATCTGGGTGGTCATTAGAATGCTTGATATACCATGCTAATGCACGATCCTACATCACTCTCACTAGCGTAGCCTTCTTAATATTTTCATCCACGACGCCTTGTGCTTGCCATAATGCTCTTACCATGTCTAGATCTTCATTCCCCACTCCTCTAAATACAGGTAGTTTGATCGCACTCGCCATAGTGAACTGTGGTGGTGGCGGAGGTGGGATGGGTGGAGATGGAGGTGAGGAGGGTGAAATGGGTGGCGGTTTGGGTGGAGGTGGTAAATGAAGAATTCGCTGCCTTATCAAACTAACCACTCTTCTTGGAGAAACCTTTGCGAGCTCTTCCTTGCTCTTCCACAAGGGTGAAATTAAGGGACTGGTTTCTAATTCTTCGTTACCTTTGCTTCTGTAGATCTTCCCACTTCGCGTAGCTCCAAACATTAATTTATTCGCATAACCTTCTTTTCACACAACAACATCTTAATCCAAGTGTTCAAATATTTAATATACTTACCTCACGGTCCCTTGAGGAAACGCCGCTCTGCCTCACTCTAGCTGATAGTCGTATCTACTGCAAACACATTGATAAATCCTCCTATTATTTGGTTGAGCCAATGGTCGACAACCCGTGTCATCTTATCTCCCAATGCTTCTAGTCTGTGCACTAATTCCGGAGTCCACACTATTGGTTTTTTGAGCCTACACACTCCTTGGCTATCTGCTAACTTCGCGATCCACTCATACAGCTCAGAAGGAAATGATGCAAAGAAACTTTCATTGATTTTCGTATATAAGTAGTGCTCCAACCACTGTTCCTTAGATACTCACAGATTTTTGTTTTCCTGTGCCACGAACTTGTGAATATTCTTGTCCAACCACTCTTCAATTTCTTTCCTTGTTGGATTCTAGTGGCATGACATCAGACATCCCTTATGCAGATCCCGGTCCCCTCAATGGAACCATTTGTTGGCTTGTATGGGCCTGACCCAGGTTTAGAGGTGATTTAGCCACAAAAATCCCGGTACTAGTGGCCTTTTTGGCAATAGTCCATGGAGTGCGGACTGAGGTCTCACCCAAAGTAGTATGGGAGGGTACTAGAACCAGGTTTCCACAGCCTAGGGATGTCTAATGAGCTTCTGGAGGTCTACGGTTTGATCCTGCATGCATGTTGTTGCGCGCACTTGTTATTCCTTCGCAACTTGTGGTGTTGCTTCCGTGCAGCCTTACTCGGAGCGCAACTCATATTATACCCAAGTTCCTTGCTATTTAATCTATTATTACCTGACTACTTAACTTATTTGTGTAATACTAGTGATTATTATAGCATATCTAGCGATCATATCAGTGCGTGCGATAAATAAAACAATATAAATGTAAAGAAGATAATTCACAAGCAGATACACAAAAATAGGAATCAACTTCTCTTTATTATTCTTTGATCAAGATTACAAACTCGACACCGTCCTCCGCACTCAATTGTAGGGGTCCGCGCACTCAGCTGCAGACTCTTCTAGGCCTCTGCGCACTCAGCTGCAGAGCCTCTTCCTACTACTATGACCCAATACACTTAGACTCTTATTCTATGCTCAAACCATTCATATTCATCTCTATTCTTCCTTCTCTTTACAACTTAGAGCCTCGCTCTATTTATATAATCCCATGGTTCACGGACCATGGGTAGGCCAACATGACTTTACATTTCATTACAATACTTTAGGGCAAATATCCCTATGACTTAACCTATACTTTGCTCTCCATGCCCGCAATTCACGGATTCATAGAATACGTTTGACCAAAACTTGGGCTTTGAGCCCCAAAACATGTTGTGGGGGGATTCCACGCCCAACACCTATGTCATGATGATTTTCCTTAATCCTTCATTTATTTGGTATCTTGTGATCTCCGTAGTCAATCAAATGAAATCAAGATTCTTAATCAACCTAAAGGCTCAGGCAACCATCATCTAGATAATAAATATATTACTAATGTACATGATGAATTCCCAAGTATATCAGCCAATCCTTTGATTTCTCAAGAAATTTTTCTTATGGACACTGCTTCTTCAACTGACTATCCCTTATGTCCTACTACTTGTAATGAATTACATTGTGATGAAAATATACCATGATTTTGAAATTCACAATATTATGAGTTGAATTCTGAATTGACATAAGACAGTGAGGTCGTACATGATGAAGGAGAAAGTAATAAAATCAGTAAGAATCTTGCATTAGGATAGTTAGTTATTTCAGGTTGCTCATGATATCTCTCTAATCTATACATCATCAGATACACAATCATAAGAATATTATGACTTGTGTTATCTTTTTGCTGACGTTGTAAAATTTGATCAAACAAGTGACGTAGATGGTTTCCATATGGATAATATTTATCTTGTTAAAATAACAGATAGTAGTTGTCGACATGTAAATTTTTATCTAACTCAGGTCTGAAAACATAACTATCGAACATCTAAAAATTCCAATACTTGTCATGGATTTGATGCACTTCAACTGTCATTGTTGGTTATGTTAGGTTCTAGTGATCTTGATGAAATCCACCAAGCATGTCAAATTTGGATTTTCTCGAACAATTCTCTTCTCCACATTGTTTCATTGGATGTAAACTCCTTGAAATATTCTACGTTTTTCCAAGAAATTCTTTCTAATTTTCAAGATTATGTTTATGATCTGATGGTGGATTTTGTCTTAATTAATTCATCTTCATATAAACCTCTTGCATTGAAACTGAGATTGGAATGTATTTCTTTCATTGGTGCACATAGTTTTGAAGCCTATCATTTTTATTATTATGACAAATATTATCGTCAACTGAAAGAGTCGCATCTGTGAGATACTTCTTATAATTATCAACTCGTGGTCCTTCTTATGAATATTGTGATGCTAATAATTTTCCTTATTGGAGAAGATATACTCTTAGGTGTTAGTGAATGTTTCTATTATTTGGTGAATCAAATCCCTTATCTTGATAGTTTAATGTCCCATGTTGATAGAAATGTTGAATTTGATTAAATATATATTGATCCATTATACCCTGACTAGTTTGTATTTACTATCCTAGCATTCATTTTCATTTCTTTTGGTTTCTATGTTGCTAGTCCATTGTGTAATCAGATACAAATGGAACCAATTAGAGATTAAAACTCTTATCCTCTAATTGATCCATATGATCATAAAACTCAGTCTAACAGGTGTTATGCAACTATTCATTTTCCCACTAGTGTATCTGATGATAGTCATTTTACATCAATTGATCTTGTTGAACCAATTGATGTTCATGGTTTATCATGTCATGGTTCAAATAATTTTCAACCATTTGAGGCACTTCAACCTTTTCTTATGATTATATTAGGTTCTCACAATATTAACAAGGCTTTTAATCATGATCAAAACAAATTTATCTCACAAGATTCTCTATTTAGTCTGATTGGCCTTCTAAAAAATCCATCTCCCCAAGAATGTTAAGGTTTTCAAGAGGATTGTTTTGGGTATCATTTTTGAAATATTCGATAGGATGGAAACATCTTACTTAGCTAGCTCCAATGCCAATAATAAGTTTCATCCTTTCTTGAGGTTTGATAAGGATGAGAGCATAGACAGGCATGCCTTAAGAAGAATCTTTTGAGGTTTGCATCACTTTTTTTCTAAGAGAAAAGGTATAATTCAAAGTTGGTTATTTATGCACGAAGAAAAGAAATTCAATTTCTTGTGAAATATTTTCGATTTGTTATCATTACTTTTGCACATTTCTTTATGTTGTTTTTAGTTGCTTGTGTCTTTCTAGTTGTAGGTTGAGAGAAGCTACGGTGGTTACATTGGAAATTTCACTTTACTTAGCTCTAACCTTCTAGTTGGATAGGTTAAGAGTAGCTTTAGCCACATTCTAATTTCTTCTTACTTCTGCCCTGTATTTTCTCTCCATTTAGTTTTTATTTTGTTTCGCATGTTGCATTTCAGATTATTTTTTTATTTTCTTTGTTATTTGATCTATTTTTCTTATTTTCATGTCTTTTCCTTCATGTTTTGTTAATAAGACCATGTATGAGAACTTATTTTGTATGGCTGAAGAGAAAAATGTGGAAATGTTTAAAAAAAATTCATTGTGATGACGAACAATTTTTTGATAATTTTTCTTCCTCTTCTTTGTTTGGGCCTACACATATTTGAAGGTCAATGATGTCTAAATGGAGAATATAGTCTATTCATGTTAAGTTATGGTATGTTCTATGCTTATAACAATTTACTTGTTTTTCTTATTATATTCCACCGATTAGCAATCACATGTACATAAAGTAAAGTGCAGATAGAACATTAAACGATCGACAGAAAACAAGCCAAGACAAGAGACATAAGATGTGGCGGCTAGCCAGGGACAAACCCCACAACGTGTGGGGAAACCCTTTGATCAAATCTTCTTTTATCTTCAATAATTCAGCAAAGAGAAATAGTACAATAAATTTGATTCATATCAGCAGTAGCAAACCCTAGATTAGTAGCAACAGCATTAGCGGCTTCATTATCAAACTCGGGCAGACCATATCTCACAAACCGACAGTCAGATTGACTTCATTCCACCACCAAAAGTTTTGGCTTCTAGAGGAGTTTTAGATGAACCTACAGCGCAGTTCAGATGAGGAGATCTTCTAGGCCACGCAAGTCAATATTTACTTCTGAGTTGCAGCTTCAGTTTCAGCAGTTTCTGGCTTCAAACTAGCGCAGTCGATATCTTGCAAATCGTTCGTCGGATTGACTTCATTCCACCACCAAAAGTTGCGGCTTTCAAAGGAGGTTCACATGAACCTACAGCGCAGTTCCAAAGAGGAGATCTTCTAGGCCACGCAAGTCAATCTTTACTTTTGAAGTTGCAGCTTCAAATTCAATAGCTTCCGGCTTCACATATGTGAGAGAGAGAGACCCATTTCAGCGCAGTAGAGAAGAGACTCATATCTGCGTAGTAGAGAGAGAGAGAGATGTGATGAGATGAGTGAGTCCAAATGAGGAAAAGTCCTCTTATATTTATACACAACATTGGTCGGTGAATAGATGCGACTGTTGGGCTTCTGAGCCTACATGAGTTGTAGGTCGGCTTGATAATAATTCCATAATCAAAATAAATTCATATCTCCATGAATACTTATCGGAATTGGATGATCTTTATATCAATCCTACACCTCTCGATGAGAGGAATCTAATAAAAATATTATTATCCATGAATAAGATGACCCACATGAAGTTTTGCCCTGTTTTCCAATTTTAACACTCCTTCTCAACCATGGAGAACTTCATCTGCAATCTGTCTATCGGTCGTTACTATTCATCCATCAAATGCACTTCCTTGTACAACCCGACCCTTTCCCTGATTTGCTCTATTTTTCCTATTCTTCTTTGTCTTGTTCTACCCTGCACTGATCTGCACTGCTTTGTTCTGTTCTGCTATGCTCTTGCATTGTTCTGTTCTACTCTGCTTTTGTCTGAATTATGAAGAAGATGAAATGATCGAGGATGTATCATACTAACTCAAAGTCAGTCTTAGAGTATGTACCACTGGTCCCAGACTAGTCTCAACCAACCCAAAGTCAGCCTCATAGTGAGTACAACTCCAATGGTCCTAGACCAATATCATCCTCCACTGACTCAAAGTCAGTCTCAGAGTATGTACCATTAATCCCAGACCAGTCTCAACCGACCCGAAGTCAACGTAATAGTATGGTACAACTCCTACCACTCGTCCCGGACCAGTATCATTGATCCCAGATCAATGGAGGTCATCCTAGCATAGGGTGTATGGTAGTTACAACAATGTGTCCATCGGTACTACTATGGTCCCTAACTTCATTTCCCTACTCATTGATCAGATGAGAGGTACTTCCCATGAGTCCTAGACTGCATGGGTAGGATGCCTCGACATGAGAACTAATCAATCCTGTCCTCAGAGGAGAACACATCAATCCTGCTACAATTGCCATGGAGAACACATCAATCCAGGCCTCACAGGAGAACACATCAATCCTGCTACAATCTCCATAGAGAACAAATCAATCCAGGCCTCACAGGAGAACTAATCATCTTGCTACACAGGAGAGTGAATAATCCTGTTCCACAAGAGAGCGAATCATCTTGTCCCACAACAGAGCGAATCATCTTGTTCCAGTGTGCACCACCAAGGGAGGGTGAGTCACCCTGTGGTCGTATGTTGCTCCAGTAGGAACCGCAAGCCCTCAGAGCTCCCAGAGCTCAATGTATGCAACATGCAGGACCCTTGTACAAGGGTTTCTTGCCGACTCCAAGTCATTTGGGAAAATCACAAATTAGATCTTTCCTCGGGGCTTTGACAAGGTGTATCAACTTGTACATCATCTTAATGTGATGGAGCTTCCTTGCTCATCGACTTACCATATCCTAGATGATGTCTATCTGTTGGAGAGACTGACGAATACGGGATTCCTCAATAATCGAATCCCACCTCTGGTTGTTACAGAGAATCACAGTGGTATCCAATGTAAATCCAAACAGCTCACTGAAGATCTTTCGCAACCAGACTGCCTCACACGAGGTTATGCTAGCAACAATATATCCTGCTTCGGCAGTGCTCAAAGCCACATACTTCTGCTTCCTGCTCATCCAGGATATCGAAGCAGATCCCAAGGTCAAACAGTACCCGAAAGTGCGCATACGGTTAACCACACTGCCTGCCCAATCAACATCAGTATATCCAAGTAGTCTCACATCTCCAGCAGTGTATCTTAATCCATGAGAGATTGTGTCCTGAAGACATCTCAGAAGATTCTTGGCATCAATCCAGTGAGGCTCAACCAAATATGAGCTCACAATGCTAACTGCAAAACATATGTTCGACCAGAGGTTCACCAAGAACATCAATGTGAATGAGTTTTTGAAACTCAGAGGCATTTCCCAAGTCTGGTCCAACATCACTACCATATAACTTCTAAAAGTTAAGATCCTCGAGGTAGTCACAGGCTTGCAGTCCATCATACCGAATCTTTCCAATATATTTACCACATATTTTCCTTGAGATAGGAAAATTTCCCTTGGCTTCTGCCACACTTCAAGTCCTTGGTCCTTCATTTCAAATTCAGAAGCCATCTCCCTCTTACATTTGTGAATGAGAAGGTTTGCACCTGTTAGAAAGAGGGAATCCACATACAACACCAGTATGAGAGGCTTGTCATCTTCAACTTTAAAGTAAAGGTTAGGATCAACTTCACTCCTAGTGAATCCCAGCTTCATCAAGTAGCTATCGATCCTCTCATACCATGCTCGGGGTGCTTGCTTCAGCCCATAGAGAGCCTTCTTCAACCTGCATACATGAGATTTTCAATCATAAATCTCAAATCCTTCAGGTTGCTCCACATACACCTCTTATTTGATAGAAGAACGCAGTCTTAACATCCATCTGATGTAGGTTCCATCCTTGTGAAGCCACAAGGGCTATGATCAAGTGGATGGTTGTATATATGGCAACAGGTGCAAATATCTCATCATAGTCTATACCTTCCTTTTGGGAGAAACCTCGAGCAACAAAACGAGCCTTATACTTTTCCATGCTTCCATCTGCTGCATGCTTTATCTTGTAAAGCCATTTGGAAGTAACAACAGTCTTGTCCTGGGGTCTGGGAACTACTTCCCAAACATCATTCTTTATGATAGACTCATATTCTTCAGTCATAGCATCCTTCCATACTTGATGCTTGACGGCATTTGAGAATGACGAAGGCTCATTTTGTATGATCGTGCTCATGATGGTCAGGTATCCTTGATACCTATTAGGTTTCTTACTTTCACGAAAGGTTCCTCGGGGTGCAGCATGTCCTTCAGCATTATCAAGTAACCCCTTAAGCCATGAAGGCCTCTTCCTAGAAGAGGAAGGCTCATATGGAGGAGGATCAATCGGATCCATGGGTTCTTCTACATCAGGCATTGATTCATCATCATTTTCTTTCGGTTCCTTGGTGTCGGCTTCTTGAGAGCTCCTCAAAGTCGGAAGATTGATCACCTTGCAGGGAGCCATATCTTCGTCAAAGGTGACATCATGACTAATTATGACTTCCCTTTGACCCGCTACATAGATTCTATAGCCTTTAGTATTTTCACCATAGCCCACGAAAACTCCCTTCTTTCCAGATGCTCCCAATTTATTTCTTTTCTCTTTCAGCACATGAAAGTATACAGGGCTTCCAAAAAAATTAAAATGAGAAATATCAGGTTTCTTACCGATGAATTTTTTTCAGGAGTCTTGGAACCCAATGCTTGATGAGGGCATCAATTTTCTACATATACGACAGTGATTGTAGTTTCAGCCCATAGAAACATCAGAAGTCTTTGATCATGTAGCATGGCCCAGACAGCTTCCATCATCGTGTGGTTCTTCCTTCCCACCACACCATTCTGTTCAGGAGTATGTGGTGTAGTAGTCTCCCTCTTAATGCCAACCTCAGGTATGCCTGAGTGAACCAATTGTAATATATCATAGGTCTTGCTTTGGCTTGAGGGGAATGGTCCCCTTTTGAGCTTTCCTTCAACATATCTTGGACATACACCTTCATTCTCTATTCAGAATTCGGGCATCCCTATCACCATTTGTCTTACATCGAGTATATCTTTATAATGAAGGGGAGAAAACCTGTAATGCCAAAGTTCGGACTGAAGAGATGTGTCACAAGACATGACACCTAGCAGACTTCCATCGACCTGATATAATGAATCAACACTAAACCCAAGAGTAAAGGCATCTTTAACATTATTTTTCCATATACATACCTTGCCATCACTGAAGGTTACCTTGTAGCCTTTGTCTTCCGTTCCTGAGATGGACACTAGGTTCTTTTTGAGGTTAGGTGCATTTAATACATCCTGGAATTTTTGGCCTTCTTGAATGCTTGTCCTCTTCCTTGATTCCCAGCTCTCCTCTTACCTTTGCTGTTGAATTTTTCATTCCTTTGATTGCCATCAGAGGGATTTTGATCATCGTCCTAGAGTGAGTCCTTTCTATCAGGGCACTCCCTTGCATAGTGACTTGCTTTATCGCAAATGTAACATCGTCATTTTCTTCTAGCCTTAGGTCCAGCCTTTCCTTTTGATTTAGTCCCAGAATCATTTCTTTTCTTTGCATGAAAAGAAAAGGCAGCAGGAGGACCTTTAGGCATGGGCATTTCTTACACTTCTTCCCTTGTTTCTTCTTGAATGCATCTAGCCATTAATTCCTTGAAACCAGGAATTACATTATAGTTTAGAAGAGTAGTCCTGAACACATACCATTCAGATGGTAATCCAGTCTGTCGTAGATTTCCTTGGAGGTGTCTAGATCAGAGATGTAGGCCACCAAGCGCTTGTCAATAGAGTCTCGGATGATCTTCTTTGTTTTGACTTCTCCATTTTTCCATTTGCTCCAGGTAGCAGATGCATTTGATGAAGGCTCAACAATATTTCCTCTTACATGGTCCAGCACTCCTTGATCTTCAAGGGTTAGATCGATAGACATCTTTCATCCGTGATAGTCAGCTTTCTCACGGAGCTTGTCTTCGGCAGGAAAGAGTGTTCAGGACCCCATAGTTCTTTTAGGATAGCCTTGCCAATCTTCTCTTCAATGATTTCTCTTGCTATTTCTCGGGCTTTGTCTTCACATCAGCTCCGATACCATGTTAAGTTATGGTATGTTCTATGCTTATAACAGTTTACTTCTCTTTCTTATTATATTCCACCGATTAGCAATCACATGTACATAAAGTAAAGTGCAGATAGAACATTAAACGATCGACAGAAAACAAGCCAAGACAAGAGACACAAGATGTGGCGGCTAGCCAGGGACAAACCCCACAATGTGTGGGGAAACCCTTTGATAAAATCTTCTTTTATCTTCAATAATTCAGCAGAGAGAAATAATACAATAAATCTAATTCATATCAGCTGTAGCAAACCCTAGATCAATAGCATCAGCATTAGCGGCTTCATTATCAAACTAGGGCAGACCATATCTCACAAACCGACAGTTGGATTGACTTCATTCCAGCACCAAAAGTTTCGGCTTCCAAAGGAGGTTCAGATGAACCTACAGCGCAGTTTAGATGAGGAGATCTTCTAGGCCACACAAGTCAATCTTTACTTCTACAGTTGCAGCTTCAGTTTCAACAGTTTCTTGCTTCAAACTAGGGCAGTCGATATCTTGCAAACCGTTCATCGGATTGACTTCATTCCACCACCAAAAGTTGTGGCTTTCAAAGGAGGTTCAGATGAACCTACAGCACAGTTCTTCAAATTCAAAAGCTTCCGGCTTCACATGTGTGAGAGAGAGAGACCCATTTCAACGCAGTAGAGAAGAGACTCATATCTGCGCAGTAGAGAGAGAGAGATGTGGTGAGATGAGTGAGTCCAAATGAATAAAAGTCCTCTTATATTTATACACAACGTCGGTGGGTGAACAGATGCGACTGTTGGGCTTTTGAGCCTACATGAGTTGTAGGTCGGCTTGATAATAATTCCATAATCAAAATAAATTCATATCTCCATGAATACTTATCGGAATTGGATGATCTTTATATCAATCCTACACCTCTCGACGAGAGGAATCTAATAAAAATATTATTAGCCATGAATAATATGACCCACATGAAGTTTTTCCCTGGTTGCCAATTTTAACAATTCAAATGGAAAGATATTAGTAGAAACATGATGCCCATATGTAGGGTCTTCATTCCTTCACTTGTTATGGTATTGAATGTTGTTTTTCTTAGCGATCCAAACAATTAGAGAAGGGAAAGGAGAAAAGCAAAAGCAAGAATATTCGTTAGAGGAAATTTCAACCTAAAATTACGCATTAAATTTTCACGTACATAATATGTAAACCAATCAAAATACTTTAAATTTAAGAATAGGTACATGTAAATATTTTGGAGGGGAAATTTAAAAAGCTATTTTTTAATTGTATTTTTGTCTTATCTCCTTACATGTTTATTTCAAACTCAAGTGTCAACACTCATTGGATGCATAATTCAACGAGTACCCATTATGCATATTTTCAAAAAACACACATCGATAAAATTGAAGATACATTAAAAAAACATATTCATACCATTTTTTTAATGTATCTTCAATTTTTATCAATGTGGGTCTTCTTAAAAGTATCCATAATGGGTACTCGTTCAATGCAAAACTCAATTCCACATCCAATGAGTGTCTACACTTGAAATTTGAGTAAATATGTAAGGCGATAAGCCAAAAGTATAATTAAAAAAACTAGTTTTTTCTCTTTTCCCTCCAAAATGTATAACTCTAATTTTATTATTTTCATATTATTTTATTTTTTTCCTTAGGAGGCCATTTTTAGGCTGAAATTTCCTCTAACTAATTTCAAAGTTATATAATAATATCTGAAGGAATAACCTCCCTTTCTCTCAATAAGTTGGGATCCCTCTTCAACCTTGATGAGATAAACACCAATAAAATGCCCATGAGCATATTGAAAATAAAATTAAGGGAGAAAGAAGAGAAAGGATTCCTGCATAGAGAGGTTGTTGGGAACGGGTTCCCCAAGAGCAGTTTTGGGGCTAAAAGCCCATATTTTGGGAAAAAATTGTAATAAAATTGTAAAGTCTCTACATTTTCTGGTTGCGGAGCATGAAGGTATCAAGAATCATAAAGGTTTGTCTACCCTTATTTTGTAAAGTATCAAGTCATTTACAAATATCTACCAATGGTCTACGGACCATGGGATTGTATAAAAAAGAGCTAAGTAAGTAAGCTTTAGGCAGTAAGGGAGAAAAAGGAGAAAAAAGAAGGATTGAAGTGTTTCAAGTCTTAGCATAGGTAGAGCATCTGCAGCTGAGTGTGAAGAGGCCTAGGGTGGAAGTCTATAGTTGAGTGTGCCAACCCTTGCAGCTATGTGCATGGGGAAAATAGAGTTTGTATTAAACTAGAAAATACAAGTAAAGAGAAGTATTCTAAAAATACTGTGTATTTAGTCTCTATTAATGCATCTGATTATATTACGTTTTGGGTTTAATCTACAATGTTTATTTGATGCGCGAATATATGTGATTATATCTATTAATTGAATGCAAGTAAAGATATCAGTTTACGCGACTCTAACTGTGATTGATTAGTAAGATAAGCAAAACACTTGAGATAACATGGGAACCTATGCAATAGATTGTCATAGCTACGTGAAAGTACCTGGACCATGGGTTAGGGATGCGTGAAGGTCAATCGTACACATTCGCGGAGGTAATCAAGGGCGGAATAAAGGGTAGACTAACAAAGACCTAAGGATTAGAAACATGTGAAAAAGTAGGGGTAGAGGGTATAAACTGAAATCACATCTATCTCAGGGTGTGGAAACTTGCTTCCAACATCCCCCCATACTGCTTCGGGTGAGACTTTGGTTTATGCTCTGCGGGTTGATGCTGAAAGTGCCAACAGTGTAGGGATTTTTTTGGCTAACTAACATTGAACTTGGGTAAGGGCCCACAAAGCCAGCAAAGGTGAAGCAAGGAATTTCATTGAGGTACATATCATGCTCACCATTGGTGATGCAATGCTTGTGTTTCTGTAGTGACTACGATGGGGTATTGATCATGCATGTTGGCACTAGAGAAACACTACAGATAGAACTAAGAATTTGGTCATATAAAACTTGAGGATATATATTATCTCTATCCTATATTGAAACATTTGAGATATGGTAAGCATTGTAATTGTATTTGACTGAGAAAGGTGGTGGGAGAGAATATACTTATAACCGAGATAAATGGGGAACCTAAGGTGGTCCACATGATGAATAAATACTTCCTAAAATACTATAATATATGCCTAATGCTAGACCAAAAAAGATGACTTCGAGTTCTTCCAGTGTGTCTCTAAGTGTTTTCACTATGACAAACACCCTCCAAAATTTCACCTACACTTGAATTTTGGAGCCTCCACCGATCTTATGATCCATAATTCCATAGTCAATTCATGATTGAGTGATGCTTCTATAAGTCCTTAATTTTTTTGTGATATTCTAATCGTCAAAGTTTCTTTCTTACACATGCTTAGCCGTTTATGCATTCATAAGTGCAACCTTTTCTAGCAAGCCTGGTAGTCAATGTGCACCATAGAATGTCAAGCATTGTGAAATAATTGATGACAATCATTACACAAATCTTGATGATAGTGATTGTGTTGTGCCAAAGGATAGTAATTATGCAATTTTTTATGGATGATGACTACATAATCCTAAAAGAAATTTTTTATACAGTTCTTATGGAGAAAGGCTATGCAATCCCTTGGGATAGTTAGTACGCAATTCTAGCTAACAGACTCTCTCACTCTTAGTTGCAATTGTATCATCAATTGAGTGAATTTTATCAACTGATGCTTTTGAATACGTCTTCTTTCACAAGCTTCATTTTCTCTTCTCTGACTTTCACTGTTGCTTTCTTTCACTATAACACATGACGCTTTTTCTTTTTCTTGACTTTGGAATGTGTCACTTTCACTTTCTTTATTTGTTTCAAGTGTTTTCCCACTTTTTCTCACGATCGCAAGTGTCACATTTTGACACACTAATAGAGGAAACTCTATCAAACTCTCCTACATTAGCTTATCATATATATCATAATAATATGTGTGATAAATTATCCCATAATATAGCACACCTTCTGGTTACAGTCGACACTTGTGTTGTAACTTAAACTCTAAGTGTCACAATGCTACGCTTCAATTGTTACACTTATAAATAAGTGTTGCTTTGTTTTTGTTTCAAGGTATGCATGGTTATTTCGGGTATTGTGTATTCTTTTGGTTAGTGTTGATGTTATCTCAGTCTGAGATCACTATTTTAGGACTTGTTTGAATGTCATGTTCTCTTTTGTCTCATTGGTCACACACTTAGTCATTTTTGGAACATTCAATTTATGTGCAACTTGTTAATCGTTCTCCCTCCTAGGACTACAAACTATACAGTTTTAAGTCGCAGTTAAGGATCTTGTGCCTCTTGCAACTACAAATTTTGTAGTCTTAGAGGACAATCCTCCTCAATTATACACTAAGAAAACTTGAAGTTTGGACCATCACTTTGACTAGTTATCCTTATCAAATCCACAATACCTAGTCCTATCTTGCCCTAGATTTCACATTATGCAGTTTTAATGGATAGAGGAACCTCCCTGTGTCACTTTCAAGAACAACTGTACAGTCCCCTAGGCTACCTCTTAAACCACTATGCATTCCAGAGTTACAATGTGCAACCTTGCCTCCCTATCTTCCTAACTTTCCCAACTGTGCAATCCCTTCCTCTATTGGGACTAATATTGAGAATTGTGCATTCATAGTGAGTGGTATGTCAAATCTAGGTCAGTAGGACCATAAAATATGCAATTCACTGAGCTTCTCCCTCAATCACTATGCATTGCATAGTTACAATGGCTAGTCATCTCCTCCTCAATGCATGAAACCCATCACTACCTAGTACCTTGTTCTATCTTGCCTCTTATTGTGCATTGCATGGATCCAATGGATAGTGAGGTCATCCCTAAATCCCTTTGATGCTCCACTATGCAATCTCCACCTCCTCTTCGTTCAGCACTATGCACTACACATTCTTAGTCAACAAGCTCGTCACCTTGTCTCTTTGGACTTCACCACTATGAAAAATCCTTATATGCCTTTCAAAATTTCACATTTCATAGTTCAAGAGGATAGCGAGGTCATCCCTGGGTCTCTATAGCCCTCAACTATGAAATTCTTAGGCTCTTTCCCGCAAATCCTTTACACATTTCCCTATCACAATTAACATCTTCCATAAGCAAGCATAGTTAGAATAGATGATTTTCGGACTGATCTTACCTTGTCATGAGTGGACTTCATTTGTAGGTGTAACATCTCAACCTGGCATGGTGATGATCAAGGAACATGTCAAGTATGAGTTACAATAGAGAACTTACAAAGAAGGTGTAGAAGAAAGAACAATAATGAAGGACATGAAGGAATATTGGAGAAAGACAAAGACATGGAAACTCATGCTGACTTGGAAGATTTAAAAGCTCATTTAGACCCTTTGGAGGGTGAAGATAAAGAATAAGGAACAACCTATCAAGAAGATTTGAAACTTATAGGAACAAGCAGAAGAGCTGGAAAATTATGAAATGAAGTTTTATGTCTTTATCACCAAGGCATGACTTCCCAATGTCTCATTGCATAGTCATATTTGTTAATGTATTTTGCCACATTGTTTGTGGAATGTAATTATGCAATTTCAAAAAAAAGAGAAACTGTAAAATGTGTGGAAGCCTAAGTGTCCCACATGGATTATCAAAAGTTGCTACAAAGTTCTAAAGTCATGTATAAGGTCAAATGTCACATAGAAATTCAAAAATTCATTGTAGGAGCTCAAGAATCATGAGGGAGGTCAATGGTCACATGGGAGGTGGAGAGTCACCTAATTTATTATAAATACACCATCATATCTTAAGGAAATGGACTTTGTACTTTTCACCTTCGCTTCTCTGGTTTGGCATAAGAGACGAGATAATTATTTGTAGGAGAAAGTAATGAATTAATGTTCCACTATTGATGGTAGTGTGGCAACATTGTAATTGTATATCCTCGGACTTTCACTTAATATATCAAGCTCTTTGAGCCGAAACACTTTCATGCATATATCGTGAATGATTGTAATACTATTTATTGATTATTTGCATTGTATGTTTATCCCAACACATACTAATGAAAATGAACTATTTTGTTGGCTTTGGTATGCATCTTATTGAATGTACATTGTTACTTGCTTTTATTATCGTTTTTATATTGTGAACTTATTTGCAGGTTAATCAATGATACTTCAATTCCTTTTTGTGTCTCTTTTAGGATATTACTATTGATTTGCTTCTAGAGGCTCACTCTCTCTTTCCCCCTTCCATGAAAGTACCATATATATGCATTGCAATTGTATACCTCACAGTGTCAACTTGTTATCACCAAAAAATGATCACCTAGCCATTTCTAACTAGGTGGATTGAAATACACCCTGTAGGATTAATTTTACCATAGTAAAATATCTTCCACTATGGAAAATAATTTACCAAACCTCTATTATTAAATTTTTTTCGATTTAAATAAAAGAAACCATGAGAACAATTAGAGAAATAATTATTTATTTAACTTTCTCTAGGAATAATTATTAAATCATTTCTTAAATAGTCATTTCATGTCACATTTGACTAAATCCCCTAGGAATAATTAAATAAATCACTATTTATATTTTATTCCTTATTTGCATTATTGGAATAATTATTAAATCACTATTGAATATTTATTTCAGTTTCATACCATTCTTAATCCTCGTGAAATAATTAATAAATAATTTTATTTGTTAATTATTTCCAAATAGAGATATTTAACCATTTTAAATATACTTTCCCTCTCCAATCAATATAATAAATTACTCCTAGTAGTTAGATCTTGATTTGGTCAATATTATTTTATTATTCTCCATATTCAAGATTAACTCATTTCTTTGTTATAAATGGGATGGTTTTCCATTCATTCTTCACCATGATCATTATCATCATCACCATTATCGTCTCTTTTCCTTTGAGATTCCATTTGAGTTCTTCACATTGTTTGGGTTTTTTCACATATTGAGAGAGAAGTTAAATTACTAAAGAATTAAGGAAATCAAAGGATCCATCCCACGGAGGGGGATTTGCAAACCCTTTTTGTAGATCTCCTTCACCAGGTGTTATTAGTAAAGAATGTATTCAATTAAAGTCTTTCCATTTTGGTTATTTCATTGGATTTCTTTACTACTGCTTTCTATTTTGGATCATATATGTTTTTTCTGCACATTTTTCCATTTGTATTGCAGATTTGAATCATAAGCATCCATCAAATTGTTCTTGGGTGGTTGAAGTTTCAGTAAATTTTAGGCTTTTCTATGCCTATTTTTAGCCTCTCAATTTCTATTTATAGTATTATTTCCTTCTTTTTTATCTAATTTTTAGATTTTGGTGTTTTTCTTGTTCTTTTCATAGGTCATAGGTACCATCCAAGTAGGAGATGGAAAAATCTGTGCAAGATCTATCAACCAAGAGTTCTAGGAGAAAAACACACTTTTCAGCCCCTGATCTACACTCTAGAGCCAGAAACTACATTTTCCACTGTTCTAGGTCAGTACCTGTGTTTTTCTATTTTTCTAGAAAAAGATATTAGAATTTCTGAGAGTCTTGTTTCTATACTGTGTAGGATACTCCACCTTTGTTTTGAGAGTCCCCTAGGCCTAGATACATTTAATTTGTCTCTTTGAGGAAGGAAAATTCCTCCTAGGGTTTAGAGTACACGTCCACATTGTTAGGAAGAGATTTGTTGAGTGAGGAGTCTAGGGTTTCAAGATTTTCAGCCACTGGTTTTCAGAGTCTAATCCATTACTTTTCAACACTTTTGGATAGGATTATTTTAAATTTTCTCCACTTAGAGATTTCCTTTTCCTTTGGATCCCCTCGAGAGTCATAGGTTTTAGAGCTTCACTCCTATCCTTTGTAGCATTTTTCACCTCTTCATTTTTTTGTTTGTCATCACCATTTAGAGTAGAATAGTGCCTCTAGATCTCAGTCCCTTGACATTAGATATTTTAGGCTTTTTTATGTGTATTTGAGTAAATTGTTTTCCCTCTCTTGATTAGCTTCTTAGTAATCCTTGTGGGTAGGGTTTTCTATGCTTGATTGGTTGTTTATTTTTTGTCATTTTCAAATTTATTTACAGTATTTCAACACTTTATTTTCTGCAACACATGGCGTCATGAATCATGCTCAATTAACTCATCCACTTGACACACTATTTTCACACACTCACACCCTAGGAAAGCGTCAGATTAGTTAACACCGCCAGGCCAATACTTGAAACACTATACCTTAATAAATCAATACACATAGATTAAGGCCACTTGGGCTATAGGGCCAAACAATATTTGTAGTGTAGGTGTAGGATTAGTCAGATAAGCTTCCAATAACACCCATCGATCACTTACATTGAGACATAAAATTTGACATATGAGGGAGATTAAAATGCTTCACCATCCCATGGTCCAAAGCCGAAGTGCATAAAAAATTCAATTCAGAGTGGGTCAGGCTAGGTCCTCGTGTACGCAATTCTCCTATGGGCTACCAAACTTGTGGCAAGGAATCTCATGCATTTTTTGACTACCAAGAAGCTCAAGAATCGAACACCTCCATGAGACTAAGATAACCATAGTGGTATATATTAGGAGAACACCCTATAAGATTAGTTGTGGGAAGCAGTTGGTTCTCTACCCCACCTTCCTCTAGAAATCCATGCTTGTGGGGATCAGATTTCATCAAGTAAGAATTTCTTCGGAAGGCCATATAAAATAGTAAATCTAATATTGTTTGAGTATTTATATCACCTATAGTCTAGACATCATTTTCTTTGATAGGATGTGCTTTCTTGTATTAGAGTAACATCATTAATATGGTTAATTTACACTTGGCACCACTGGACTAGGATTTTCTTGTTGTTTGTTGCTCCTTTATTCCTATCATCATCCTTTAGTCCTTATATCATTATTGTATTGACATCATTTTTCCCTCTACGCATTTTTTGCAGAGACTTCAAGGTCTTCACCCTCAGTTTTGGTTAGGACATATTACTTTTTCACGTAGAGTTAGAGTACATCCTCCCAATCCTTCATCGAGTCGTCATTTTCATTCTGATGTCTAGTTACCACTCTGTTATGACACTGGTACTGAAATATTAACTTATTTTTGTCAAACTTCTACCACTCACCTATCCGACCATGTTTAGGAATGGTGTAGAAGGAGGAGCATCTGTGGAGCTCCTAAATTTGAAGACCGCGTCTATATGGATTAGCTCCTAAGATATCTTCTTTCCCCCATTGCTAAATATGTTGCGTCGTACTTCCCCCAGTTTGAGGAAGATGCACTCGAAGGTTTTAAAATTTGATCTGATCTATGCCCAGTGAGGTTATGTCTACACTGTCATCCCTAATCTACCTCGGCATAGTGCTTCTAATGCATAGGGTGCATCTCATGTTGCAATGGCATAGTTGGAACCATTTCACACCTTCAACTATATGCTCCACCTCCGATAAGTTATAGTCCACCTTTGGGAGGGACCGATTCCTCTTACAATTATTGCTCCCCCAATCATCCACATGGAAAATGTTATCCATCTCCTAGTAAGCCATATGCATATCCCCATCTGCCTCAATAGATGTTAGGGCTAGCTGTTGCACCACCTTTTTATGCCAATGTTGGTCCATCTCCTTGTTATCTATATGCATTGCCTAACTCTCTAGTCACTTCGGCACCAACGCCCTAGCCCCCATACCTTCTCCCCCTCTACAATTATAGCTACCTCCTCCACAAGGTCCAGTATACACTCAACATAGTGTAATCAATCCCCCAACCCCACAAAAAAAATGAATGGAAAGGGTAACCAGAACCAACAATCTCAATGTAATTAAGGCAACTAGGGTCCTCCACCCAATGCACCTCAATGTCCTTAGCCTAATCCTACAACCCAGCAACAAGGTGTTAAGCGCAAGAAAAACAAGGGTCTTTGTACAAACAAAAATTATGCCTATTACGACATATATGGTCATTATACTCATGAGCGTCCCCTTTTACATCAAATGCGTCAACTATGGGAAGCTCAAGCAACTGCTTCGTGAGGACCGCAACCCATTTCTCCTCCTACCTCTCTTGCTTCATCTCAACTTGTAGTTCTTACCTATGCTTTCCCTCACAAAGTATACATCGCTACCCAACCTACATGAGGTTAGGAAGCTCATCCAGCTCCACCATCTAGTCACCATGTTTACCATATTCTTATGATGAATTTTGATGAGGTTAATACTGAGAAAGTCAACCTTCAAACTCGGTTACGCTAATATGGAAAGCCATCTGCTAAGTCCGTGACTGAGCCCCAACCCTGTGTTTCCATGGAGCCTTTATCATCATTTGGTGCTGCCTTATAGATCCCTCGGCCTAAGGTTGAGGTTATTCCCAAGATCTGCAAAGGACCATTACATTGAAATTCTTCTTCTGCTAAAGCCGCCCATACCTATAACATAGTAGATGACTTGGTGCAGTCTCCTGGAAAGCTCTACTCTATGCTTTGGGTGCCATGGATCCCTAAGATGATCCTACTATTTTATTTCATGTTGAAAACTACGAAAATCCTCCCCTACCTTCATCCATTGCATTTCAAATACTAGTCTCCATTAGAATGCCACTATTTAGAAGTGTATCATAGACGAAGGTGCCTCCACCTATGTGATGGATTCTAGTGTTTGGAAACAACTTAGTTTCCTTGACATATCCCCATCCACCATCACTCTTCATGCATGGGATGGTCATCCTTTACAGGCCCTTGGCTTATATCACAGCTTCCTAGTCACGGTTGCCAACAAGACTGTATCTATTGACATTGAAGTCGTTGATGCTCCCTTAGACTATAACATTCTTTTGCATCTTAGTTATACCTATGCCATTCCAGTTGTTTCATATGTGGTTCACCATAAGACGTGATTTCTCCACAATGGAAATCTCATCACTGTTGATTAGTTGATGTACTATGATCCCAAAGCCCAGACTTCACCTTAGTCAAACATCCCTTCCATGGTTGAAAATAATATTGTCTCATCCCTCACCAATGTCTCTCCTCGAGTCTACAAAGATTCCAATTTTATTGGTGCTTATTATGTTCCACCACCTACTTGTTTTGAGCCTAGCTCATCCAATTTTTGCATGCTCCAAGAATGACGAGTTGTCCACAAACAGGCTAGTATGCCTTTACAACAAACAAAACCTATGTAACCTATTGTTCTTAAATCAACCCACCCTTCTGGTATTACTCTATAATGACCTTTTCCTTCTATTGATATCTATCCAAGTTCATTTCCGATTGGAACCGTTCCTCCAGGTCTTAACCATCTCGAAGTAGTTCCCCCAAGCCATTACCCTTCTGGTCAGATAATTTTCTTATCCCCCCCTAGATTTTATTCTACAATTGATATGGCTATGTTTAGTTTACCCAACGTTACCTTGGGGATCCCAGTCTTGTACATCAATCCTCTTGCAAACACTCCACCCAATCAATTCAAACCTTACAATGCTTTGACGTTAGTCTAACCTGTTGTTCCTACCCCTACCTTCATTTCAATTCCACAACAAACTCAATAGGAACCTACTCCTATTGTGAAAGCATTTGGTGAGGGGAAAGTCCTAGAAAAAGGGAACCAAAGGCAAGGCACACCCAGTAACTCCAGCTCCTCCTAAGCTACCAAAGAGTATTCCTCCATGTTATTTGTGTGGTGTTGTTGGCCATGCCACCAATAATTGTCCTAAACTCCCTCATGTCATCAATGTGGTCTCTAATACCTTCCTTGATTCTAACAATATGAAGGTCCATGTCACCTTACCTGAGTCAGCTAAGAAGAAAAAGTCATTATGCACGAATTCCCCACGCTCGTTTTGTGAGAATTATGGTCATTATTCTCATTGTTGTCCCTCTCTTGATGATTTTTGTGAGACACTTCAAGTGCTTCATGAATTAGAAAACGCTCATAGTGGGTCCAATTCTCCTCAACCTATCAATTATGGTCCCACTCCTACACCAAAACAAGAGGTCTCTCAAACACCCATTGTGATCCCTCCCCTTGATATCAATATGATGGATAGTATTGATACCGTTCTTTACCTGTCATCAGCCATGCGATTGATACATTGCAACTCCGTTGATGTATCCTATTGTGATTACATTGAACCTTCTTCGATGAACACCTTGGTCTCAACCTCGGTAGATATTACATCTACTTATCATAAGTCTCCCACCCTTGATGATCTGTATGGGAGCCTTATCTCTCACGAAGATGTGTCAAGTATCTCTTCTCCATCTTGTGGTCCTTCTTCCTCCCATCCACCCATCTTCCATTCTGATAAAGACATAATGGAAGTTATGACCACTCCTAATTATGCTTGGGATGATATGCACCATCGTGTGTACTTCCCTCTGCAACAAACCCATGACCAATATGTTGTGGAGTCCAAATACTTCATTCATGGTGAAGTCAATTAGTTTATAAATCCCATTCCTGCGCCAGATGATTTTGAACAAGGAAATATGGCTAACATTTCCACTACAATTAAAACTAACATTTCGAATAAACCAGGGATCGAAGAAAATATCATCTTGGAGACACAATGCACCTCGAAAGAAATTGATTCTTACATTAAGTTACTTAGACAATTTTGTTGTTGGGTTGTTTCATATTATTTCCACGACTAGTGGGGGGGGTCATAGGGGGGGTGAAAACCCCCTTGTTAGGGGGTATGCAAGGGTATCCCCTGTACAGGGTCCAAGGTGGACTTACCAATGGTTTTGTGCATGGGTTTTGCACATGGTTTTGGGCATGAGGGTTTTCTGCCCATGGTATTTTGTAGATTCGGTCAAGGGAACTACAATTATGTTCTAATCCAGGGTTAATGGATTAGGGTTTATGGATTCTTCTACATGTATATATATGTATTGTCACATTAAAAGGAAAATAATGAAAAATAAATCTCGTAGTCCTGATTTTGGGATCGAGGGGAAAACCTATGTGTATATTTGTTTTATGTGTTATCCTCTCGCGATTGTTTATTTTATGTTTTTAGAATTCGTATGCAGGTAATTTTTATATGGGGTTAAACCCTACATTTGTGATGTTTTCTTCTGGTCCTATTATGAAATGCCTAGACTTGATCCTGCAATTGTTGAACATCACATTGACACTTGGCCTGATGCCATACCATCTACGAAAAACAAAGCCCTATCCATCCTTCCTAACATGAAGCTATCAAAGAAAAATTTGATAAGCTCATGTAGGTTGGTTTCATATATCCCATTGAATACACCACGTGGGTGTCCAATCATGTTACCATTCTTAAGAAACAAGGCACCATCTGTGTCTACATAGAATTATGTGATCTGAAAAAAGCTTGTCCCAAAGGCAACCTTCCCACACACTTCATAGACCAAGTCATCGATGAGTGTATGGAAAATGAGGTCCTATTCTTTATGCATGGGTTCTCCAGATATAACTTGATATGTATCCATTATGAAAATCAACTTAAATAATTTTGGGGACTTTTCAATGTTGAATGTCCAACTAATTTCATGAATTGGCTCATATTATCCTTTCATATTTAGCTGATCTCACTGCTCATTCCAAACTTTGGTCACAACACCTTCATGATTTGAGTACCATATTCCTTCGATGTCACAAGTATAACATTCACCTCACCCCCTTTAAGTGTGTCTTTTGCATTCCTTCTGTTATCACCCAAAACTTTTCAAAAAACATCATTGTGTCAACTCTGCTTTTGGTCATGATTTCAAGGAAGTCTAAAGGTCATTTTAGTCTTTATAATGGGTAGGTGATAGGTTAAGAGTCTCATTTTCATATCCAAATAAAGTTAAATCAGCCTTGTTCCACGTCCTAGAAGTCTCACACGTTGTTTAGAACCAATATCTTTAACCATTTTATAGCTATGTTGAAAAAATCTTGAGCATACACAGGAATATGCAGTTTCGTAGCCCGCTACGAAAACAAGCTAATTTCGTAGCGCACAGTGAGGCAAAAAGCCAATTTTTCTGTTTTTAGTAGTCAACTTCCAAGGGGGATCTTGAGAAATTGTAAACTCATTTTTGAAAACTGAAAGAGGTCTTCCTTACAAACATTCTTATCTACAAAAAGCTCCTCCAATTTTGTAACATTTATCAAGGATCAAGAGATAGGAGCTCAGGAGTGCAACGTTCTTTTTAAGGAAAAACAGAGTTATTTTTATTGGTTGATGAAGTGGTTGTTTCTTTCCACTCCCTCATTTTTTCACCTTTCTCTCTAAATTTGAATATCATTCCCTAAACAAGTTACCCAAGCTCCTCTCTGTCATTTACTTTTTAACCTTTGCATGTATCAGTCAGCTGTCACCTTTGAAAAGTTAACTTTTTGACAAACAACTTGCTGTCCAAAAAGTTCTTTACAGCTGTCATATTTTTAAGAGGGAAGTTTGGGTTATAAAGGGAAATTTCCATGAATATGAAAGGATAAAAAGAAGGCTGTCATGGACGACCTCAAATTCACACAAGCTTTCATCCAGACAGGTTACATGTATTTCTACTAGGAACTGCAAGTGGATTTGTGTGTTCCTTGGACTGTTTTGAGTTGTTGGTTTCAAAAGGAATTTTCAGGAAAATGAAGACGAGTTTCAAAAATCTGAAGCAGTTTTTTTTAAAAAACATCAGAAGGAACAAAAACCTCTTTCAAATTTATTCCAGATGCTACCAATTTGGATATTAGAAGTTTCCTTTGAGACCTATTTGCAGAATTCTGAATTTTCCTGTTTTATACATCATTTTATAATGTATATTCCAGAAAACTGAAGCTGATTCACAAAAAACTAAGATGGTTTTTTATTATAAACATTCTTATCTACAAAAATCCCCTCTATTTTTGTTACAACTATCAGGGATCAAAAGATATAGGCTCTGTCTCAATAGTTATTTTTCAGATAAAAACAATGCAGAAAATGATAAATTTATAGGACAGTTTTGGCATAAAAGACAAGAACATCTGTGAAGGAGAACATCTCATAAGGGTAATTTGTTTTGATTCTTGGGGATCATATCATTCTTTATGAAATTTTGAAAAAATCCCCAAACTAAAAATCTTTGAAGGCTGTGTTGAAAAGAGCATACACAACAATTTCGTAGCGCGCTACGAAACTGCTAAAGGTGACCATTTAGAACCTTATGGATGTATTTCGAAGGTAAGGTCTGATAAATTCCAAGTTTGATGATTGCTGGTAGACATATGAGGATCATTGATGAAGTTTCAGATGGCATTGATGCATAATGGTTGAAAGAAGTATTCCATAAGTAATATAAACAATGTGTTACAAAAACAGGCTATTTACGTAGCACAATCATGTTTTATTCTCTTGTTCATCTATTCGAGATTCTATTTCTTGCACAGGTGGACAAATGAAGTTTTATGGATTATTAATACATGCCACATGTACACCAGAAAAACTATTTGAAGACAGGCATTAAGGATTAAGGGCCCTAAAAGGAGGAACTCTGTCTCCTAGAAATCATGACAGTTAGGTCATGAATCAGTAGGTTTTGTAACAACACTGAGGGCATCATCCAACTTGAGGAAATCGGTGGAAACCAAATTAAAGAATGTATTGAAGTCATAGATAAGGTTTTTGAAAGCATGTCTTAGGAGTTCCACTCCTATTTGTATTAGGACTCTTAAAAGGCAGTTAGCTGTCAAGTTGTTATTAAGTAGTTTGTTTTATGATTAGATAGCTGTCTAAGTTAGGAATTCAAATTCCTCTAAATATGGATCATAATATCCAACGTTGTAAAACTCTATATAAAGCTTGAGAATCAAATTCCTTAGGGTTGGAAATTTCATTAGTAAAGGAAATATTGTGTTATTGTAAGAAACTGTGGTTTTCATACTTAATATAGAGATCAGTTTTACTACTCAAGATTCACAAAGAGTTTATGTGTTTGGTTCTCTTCTAGCTTTGTTCAATTACTTAGTTGCAGTGGTATGAGCTTGTGATACTTAGAATTCATTGAGAAATGCTCTAACTTCCTTCACATGCTTGTAAACTTTGTTGTTTCACTGTGTTACTATTCTATTCATAAACCTAAACTCTAAGTGCCTTGACTTCCATGTTTTGCCGATCATGTTGTTTTGTTGAAGACTATTTTGACTCCATAGCCCAATAGATATTTGCTAATCATAGTTTCAACCAGCCAACCAGTTGTACTTTTGTTCATTTTGTTCCTAGAGTTAGCCATCTAATCATTAATAAAAAACTCTAAACCTAGTGAGAAAGCCCTCTTAGGTTAAGGAGGCTAAGCCTCAACCAAAAGATTGGTTTGAAAGAGTTACTCAAAGTCTGCTTGATCAGTAGCCTATCAAGGTCAGATTTTGTGATAACACCTTCCAGCTAACTTTTGGGCTTCCTCATGTCCAAATATATATCACTCTTGAACCACTCAAAGTTAAATCCATTCTTGAACTTCCTCCTCCTCGTACGCTTCACCAGTTACAAAGCCTCCAAGGAAAAGTTAACTTTCATCATCGGTTTTTTCTTAACTATGCCACCATGGCTCATGGGTTCCTAAGACTCATTCAATCTAACATTCCATTTATTTGGGATGACCAATCTCAAAAATATTTCGATGCCCACAAGAATGTTAATAACCCTTGTATATCCTATTCCCACAAAGAAAAGTTGCCACTAGCTCTTGTCTTCTCTGTTCAAAAGCTTCGTCATTATATTCTTATGCATACCACCAAAGGTGTGACCAATTCTAACCCCATGGCTTTCCTGTTGAGTCGATGGATTGTTAACGGGAAGTATGTCCATTGGATAATTATCCTTTAAGAAGTTGATCTCGAATTTGTCACACAGAAGAGTTAGAAAGGCTTAGCCCTTGCTGAATTCATTTCTGAATTTCCCACTATTACGCTTGATCCACCAGTAAATGATGACCTACCAAATGAACACTTGTTCACCCTTACTACGGATGAACCTTAGTATGGAAATATCCTTACCTATCTGTGAACTCAAAAATTCACCCCCCACCTCACTCATGATGATCGATGATGTATTCGACATTAATCCCCTCACTACCTCCACATCGATGATGATCATTTTCATCACAGTCTCAACACTTTTCTTCATCATTGTCTCACCCATGATGAAGTTGAGCAAGTGCTCAATACCTTCCATGGTGGCGCTTGTTGTGGTCACCTCTCCTGAATGGTCATTGTTGAGAAAATCATCTGTGCCAGATATTTTTGGCCTTCTCTCTTAGTGAATGTATTGAGGCAATTAAAAATTGTCCCAATTTCCAATTATTCACCCTTAAGGCATGAGCACCACCGACTCCCCTACATCTTGTCGTCTTAACCAACCCTTTCTATAAATGGCATATCGAGCTTATGGTGTCAACCCCCATTTTCTAATAACCATAAGTATATTATCACAGTCGTTAATTATTTTTCCAAATGGGCTAAATCCATGCCAATGCTCAATAATATCATGGGTACTGCAACCCTCTTATTCTATAACCATGTTATCGCTCGATTTTGGGTTCTAAATCAATCAGTATTTGACCATGGCTGACACTTTTAAGATGAGATGTGGCATCAACTATCCTCTCTAGTGGGCTTCGAACACCAATATTCGTCATCTTATTATCCCCAAGGAAATGGCCAGGTTGAAGCTATCAACAACATCCTTAAGACTGTGCTTCAACAAACACTAAATAAACATAAGACCAACTAGCATCTAATGCTCTTCCCCTGCTTTGTGGGCCTATAGAACTTATGTCAAGACCACCACTGGGTTCACTCCTTTCCACCGTATTTTTGGAAAGGAGGCAGTCTTATCAATCAAGTGCAAGATCCCTACCCTTCACCTTGTCGTCAAACTCATCCATGAAACTCAACCTTTAGAAAAGTGACTTATCATGCTTGGGCATGCCCACAAAGACCATCGTGTTTCATTGCAAACCATTGAATTATCCAAAAAGCGAAACAAAGTTTGGTATGACCACAAAGTCCACCCTCGTACATTCCATGAAGGCAACCTTGTTCCTGTGTATGGTGAAGCTCATCATGTCCTTGGAAATGGGAATTTTGATCCACTATGGCTAGTACCTTATATCATATGTAAGTGTTTGGGAAAGGGGGGATAACTATTAGAGGGCAGAGAAGGAGAAATCCTTCCCAATCATCGAAATGAAATCTACCTCAAGAGATTTTACGCATATTATTTCCCATTTAAATGATTGTATCTCTTTCTTTCTTCTTGAATTTAGGTATCTTGCATTCCCCACAATCTTATACATTGTCTTCATTGATATTTCAAAGAAAACCATCATCCAAACCTTATATCGGTTATGTCGATGTTGAGAGTCACTTCACCAGGAATCTAGCATAGGTATCTTTAGCCATTTTCACCCCCTTGTATTCATTGGTCCACTCCAATGGAATTTGCATTGCATCTGCCACCAATAGCCATGTCGAATATGATGCAGTGATAGGTTTTTTAGCTGATGCACATGACTATCGCATTCGTCACATTCATTTTTTTCTTCATTTGTTGCTACTTGTCATGCAATTGAATGATGTTTATCATGTGCATAATCTTGTCCTATTTAGAAAATATCTACGAGTTAAGATTTTGGCACGTTAATTTGAATCCATTTCATTCAATCATGTTACTAGAGCCCATAGTCACTATGTAGATACCATTGCAAATACAATTCTAAATTGGTGTTTATCACATGTAAGAAGGCATCCATAAACAAATGGTGAACCACACTCGTCACTCAAAAAAGATGCATAATCATAAATATGTATCGCCATACAATTTTTTTTAGTCCACTACACTAAATACATCTGACATTCTCATTCACATGATATCATAAAATAAAAATGGGGACCCACATGTGCATATGCCTAATCACTATCATTCGGAGGCTCCCAAGGCAACGACTCCATTCCCCCAACCTATACATCTCGTACTTCCTCACTCACCATCACAATATGACACATGAGTCCTCGCCACTCCAAGGGAATACAAGTGCACTCATATGTATACCAATCTTCTAGCATATGCCACTCGTGCTTTGTCACCCTAGTTAGTAACACGTCGAATGTACATCAAAGATCCTCCAATAGAGCATCACTCCCCGATCCCTATTGTGATGTGGCCCCACCCTGATATGTAATCGTAGCCACTGCGGCTCATCTTGTGTATCATGCTGGACTCACTAGTCCTATATATGCATACAAAAAAGTTTAGATATCAATACTATACACATATTTCCTAAACTATAAATTCATCAAATCCATAACTACTTTCAGTTACCATCTAGACCCCATGCTTTTCCTGATAGAAGAGGTAAGTTAGGATCCCCCTAAGAGTTCATGAAACTATATGGAAATTCATCTATGTATAGTGGAATTTGGTCCCAATGAAAAAGCAACTTAGGTCAGAACACTCTTCTGACCTCCCCTCCTTCACTTTGTCTCAATAGATGTCTGGAGTGGCGCATCCTAGTCTCCTATGGGTCCCCATCACATATTTTTACGTGAGGTTGAATAGTGGGGATCTTCTCAAAGAAGAGTCAACATAACAATTTCCCAAATGAATAATTATCATTGGTCCTCCATTTTCGTAGTGTCAACTATCGTTTCAATGAAAAAATCATTATCTGGGCCCACCCACAGTACATCCCTCCCAACACACTCTCCAACAGCATCATATGTCCTCCAATGATATCGTGGAAGACATGACTACCCAAGATCCAAAACATATTTGTGGTTGTATCTCATGTCTCAAGCTTCTCTAAGTCACTGATTTGTATGTTCACGCACTTTACATGACTCCCTGGTACAGAATGACGATCAACAAACTCACCTATATTTCGCCCACGAGGTAGCACTGAATGTATCTCCCCTACCACCCCAAGGGGGGAAATCCTATCAAAAAAGAGTATGTCTTGGATCCTGAACTAGATCCTATGTCCTTGTACTACAAAAGCCTCCTAATCTGGGTGCCAACAACTCACTATCCTCGATAGAAAGGGATCACCATCCCTCATCATAGGGTTCTCTAAGAACTTCAACATGCCATATCATGCCAACACCCCTCTCACTGCTTTATTCCCTTGACTCTTAGCTCAGAGAGAATCCAAATCTAATTCTCACTACAACACCTTCAACTCTGCCATACCTGCAAAATTCCATTATGTTTCTCATTCCATATTCAAAGGCATGCATGTATAGTACTTAGCTTCATTTCACAACAAACCACCAGTCCTACCAATCCTTGCAACCCAGAATGTAGTTTCTTCCCTAAAAACTATGTTGGATGAACTTGTGAGCCCAACTCCCATGCTCCAGAGCATTGAACAAGCCCCCAAATGTGTGTCGTGACCATGAGGATGAGAAAGGGCCCCCCATAGTGAACTGCAACCCTAATATCAAAGTTTGAACCACGAAAAATGATGAGTATGGTTAGGAAAATTACCTGCAACTTGCATATCCTCATTCCAATAGTCATTTTGTTCACTATGATCTCCACAATATTTAATGCCTCGTCCTCCTCTCCAAATTCTCCACAGCTCACTATGAAAATGAATTGGATTTGGGGTAAAAAATCCCTTTTATACGAAAAACTTTAGTTTCTTTATGTTGCCCATTGTGACCAAACCGTAGCTTTGTTTGACGAAATGTTAGCACCATTGGAAATCTCTCACCAGGTTATATAATGGGCTCCCTTTTTTTGGTGATTTGTCACTTCCCTGTGAAGCCATATTTTCCATGAGGTCTCACTTTCATGCCTATTAAAACCAAATTTCTTCATTTGAGCCACCTGTACTCTACTACCTCTTTACCTTTACACTGGCTGACTCATGTGTTAGTTTTCATCATGGGCAACCATCACTTACTCATGTTTCCATGGTCCCCTTTGGGCTTCCCCCATGTGGAAACATCTTCGAGTTAACCTTGTTTAGAGAATTCGAGATGAGTCACCCTTGTTTAGAGAATTCAAGATGACTGACCCTTGTATCTAGATCATCTGTTACGAGTCCCTTTGAGTCTAGTTACAGTGTTTCATAAATTGTTGTGTCACATCCATCCCATTTTTCATATTTTTCCTCTAACTCTACTGCTCAGTCTTTCCTGAACCCTTGTTTGAGTCATTGACCATCCCCTCTGCATTCAATTCAGTCACTGCGAGGTTAGCCATCGTTATTATACTCTGACAAGGGAAGTCGTTAGTCCACCACCCATATTATTTCCTTCCATAATCATCCCTGGTGCTAGTCCATCAGTCACTTTACTATGATTCCTCATGCCTTTGTTAAGGATTCCTTATTGCCTTAACTTTGGTGGGCCCTCCTTTGTCAACCTTAGCACATTTATTTTAGAAGAGTGGTCCACAGGGTGGTTTACCTTGGTTCTAGCTTACATCTTTGTTCGATGATTCAGATCAAGTAAAGGGAATCATTATTTTCCTTTGACTTAGTTATTTCTCACATGCTCAACACCAGCTCCTTATCATACGATTGAGATTCGCACAATTGATGGTTCGGTGATCCATAAGATTGTCACAGTGATTCATGGGTGTGTGTGAGATGTTCTAGATGTCATGAGGGGGTGGGCCTTTAGGTATCTCCCCACATGCCCATATGACCATAGATGTTGATCCAGCCTTAGATGCAGGTCTGCATATGTGATGGGTTTGATTTCCACTGCTTACAATGCCTACCACAACCATGTCTCCCTCAGATGATTCATTCAAATCTTCAGAGCCCTTTCCTGTTCAAAAGGGCTTCTTTGGTTGTGATCCCCCTCACCATGTCAACTTGTGGGCCAGTATCTCTCATGTACTTAGATGTTATTGTATTCAGTCTTGGCCTATGCTTTTCCAGGTGCATTATGTATATGTGATCCATTGTATTATTCTCTAGCACATTGATTCTAGTGTATCATGTATCATGCACTTTTTATCTCAGTCCCACATTTCTGGGCTCATCATTATTCTTTGTATGCAGTTATCTCAGAACGTATAATATGCCTCCCTTACCTCATTAGAGATCATGTATTCCTAGATAAAAGGAGACTTCTATCAATTTATTAGTTTTCGCCCCCTTCGTTATTTTCCTTTCCTTGCATTGCTTCGGTTCTCTCTCTCTCTTTGACTCCCCTTTGGTGTCTCGTGTAAGTGTAACCTACAACGTATTTCAATCATATGATTTTCTCCTAACACTCATACATTGGGGGGGAATCTGTTATCACCAAAAAATGATCACCTAGCCATTTCTCACTAGGTGGATCGAAATACACCATATAGGACTAATTTTAACATAGTAAAATCACATTAGCCATGGAAAATAATTTAGTAAATCACTATTATTAAATTAGTTTACGATTTAAATAAAAAAAACCCATGAGAATAATTGGATAAATCATTATTTATTTAATTTTCTCTAGGAATAATTATTAAATCACTGTTTAAATAATAATTCCTTGTCACCTTTGACTAAATCCCCTAGGAATAATTAAATAAATCACTATTTATTTATTATTCCTTATTTCCATAATTGGAATAATTGCTAAATCACTATTTAATAATTATTTCAGTTTCACACCATTCTTAATCCTCGTGAAATAATTAATAAATCATTTTATCTATTAATTGTTTCTAAATAAATATATTTAACCATTTTAAATATCTTTTGTCTCTATAATAAATATAATAAAGTATTTCTATCAGTTAGATCTTTATTTGGTCAATATTATTTGATTATTCTCCATTTTTTAGATTAACTCAATACTTTTTTATAAATAGTGGGTTTTCCATTCATTCTTCACCATGATCATCATCATCATCACCACTATCATTTATTTTCTTTTGAACTCCCATTTCATTTCATCACATTGTTTGGGTTTTTTCACATATTGAGAGAGAAGATTGATTATTGAAGCATCAAGGACATCAAAGGACCCATCCCATTGAGGGGGATTTGCATACCCTTTTTGTAGATCTCTTTCATGAGGTGTTATCAATAAATAATTTATTCAATTAAAGTATTTCTATTTACGTTATTGTAATGGATATATTTACTATTGCTTTCTATTTTGCATCGTATATGTTTTTGCTGCAGGATTTTCCATTTTTATTGTGGATCAAAATCGTAAGTAGCCATCAAAGTGTTGTTAGGGTTGCTTGTCACCTAGTGACTTAAACGAAGTCCTTTTGGTACACCATCCAAGGAATTTAATACTAACATTACTTTCTTATTTTAAATATTGTTTTCATAATCTATTTTGTTAATAACTATACCGAAAGAAAATTCCTAAGGATAATGACAACCAACCTTATTCACCAATTGGGGCTCCTACTCTAAATAATGTGAGGCCTAGTTGGGACTTCATACTAGGGAGACCCCCATAATTGACAAACTTCTAACGTTGTCAACATCAAGCTCTCCATAAGCTTCCATGTATTAATAATATTAGTTTTTTCTTATTGTAACTTCTCCAACCTCAAAAATGCAGACGATTGCATCCACATCATCTTTTGGAAGAAAAATTGGAAGCAACATATATTAGATATTTCCTTCCTCCTCTAACCTTAGTTGGAGTTCCTTATTTATCCTAAAAAATCCTCTGCCAACACTGCTCACCATCATGATACTGGGCACTTAGATATGCCAAAGAACATATATACAACATTGTGTCCCCTTAAATGATAAAATCCCTAGGAAATCATTTGATCGATACCCAAATTTTGACATGTGTATTCAACTGCAACACTCAACATTGAGCTCTCTTTGTTGGATTCTAGGTTCAATAGTTGACTGTGTTGACTGGGTTTGATAATCTCCCATGGATTAAACTTAATGAGAAACCATCTTCTATATCGATGCATTTGGGGAAACTAGAATCCACAAAGAGCCTCTACCAAAGTAAGTGTTCTCTCTATGTATATATCATCACCCTTTTGTCTAAACAAGGCACTTTTTTAGTCTTAGTTGAAGTTTAAGGTCATTATATCATTCCTCTCTAGGAATGTTATGAGTTTCAACTATAAACGACCTACGAGAGGCCTCAGGTTGCACACACATTAAAGAAATAGTCACAACTATTTTCATATTATCAAATGAAAAATATCCACTTTAAAGAAATATATACTAACATTTCCAAGCCCTCCTTTGCACTAAATAAGGGACGAGCCCAAGCAATTATATTTTAATTCCCATGGGATTGATACATGTCAACTAGCCTCCTCCCAAAACGAAATACAAGTAACACCACGTCATAACTATATACATCATTCCTTGACTAGAGTATGTCTAATAATTGTGTACTTAGGAGAAATATTTCAAAATTTCCCCATAATTCATGTCAAGATATACACCTTTCCCTCATCAGAAGCTATGTTTTCAAGTATGAAATATGGCACTTTGGGAGTAAAATGATATTCTATAAAAATATTTCTAGACTTAAAATAACATTGTATAACTCAAGGGTTTGTGATTCCTGGCCAAGGAGATAAGCACAATCAAATAAAAGTTTGAGAAAAGCGGTAAGCTAGAAAATTTTGAGAAAATATATATGAAGTCAAAAAAAATTGACTATGTCATTTTTGAGCTACAACATTGGCTCTATCTAGGGATGGTGCTTTTAGGTGAAGTGCCAAAGAATAATAGACCTATGACTTTACTCCTTTTGGCTTGGAGTTAGGTCACTAGGATTAATCCACATCAATCACTCTGTCTTTATCTGTAACTTGTAAATTGGAATATTCTCTTGATATCAAATGGGACGTCGTAATACAACTCTACACTAGTGCTTCTATATTGGCTATGGAGTCTTATTCCTTAACCTGCTACACACCAAAGGCATGAAAGGAAAGATTATTGATGTACATCTCCTACTCTAGCCTATTGAAAATACTTTGCTCAAATGTATGAAAACCTCTAACATAAATATTCATGTATTGATTTCCTAACTGAATTGTATTTCTATTTTTGTAGCTAAACAATATAGGAAAAATTGAAAAGTAAAAACAAAAAGTATCTTGGATCCCATACTTACAATTACGAAATATTGTCCTTATAAAAAACAAGAAAAAAAAATGATTGCTCAATTTTGAATCCATGTAAATGGCCATGGGTTCCTAGAGAAAATAAAGAAACTGCTTCTGTTCATAAATGTATTCCTCTTATTCTAATTCAAGAAGATCAAATATAGGTTCACAAATCTTCAAAAATTGTTGATAACCATATTCTAGTAAATAATACATTGTTGGATTCTTTTGATACTCACGATCATCTTTAGATTCTCTAATCAATATTAGTTCATAATCATCTCCTTTGGTGCCTTCCAAATAATCCATTCCAAAGATGTCATAAATAGGACCATTAAACTCATCAAGTTTCTCCTCAAAATATCTAGCAATAAGGAGAACTACCTGCTCTCTATCATCAACATCACTTCCCTCATAGTCATCAAACGAAGGAATATTACTCCAAGTTATAGTTTGAGAGATATTCTCATAATCCTCATGAATGATGGATTTTGTATAAGAATGTGCACCAAGAATTTGTTGAAAATAACTTTTTGTGTCATTCTCAAAAATAGGGGTAATCATATCCTCCTAATCATCGTAAATAGGTTGTAGATGAAAGCTTTCTGCAAATGAAAATTCAATGACCTATTTATTTTCTTCTCCTCTAATATCTTTTGAAAATATATCAACAACAACAAAAGGAAAAGGACAAGTTTCTTGACTTCCTGTATTTGATTCATTATGTATATTGCAATCATTATGAAGACAATTAGAATATCCTTGGAAATATTGACGGATAATTTCCTCCACAATATATTCTTCATCACAAGCATAATATTATTGTTTTGAGGCTTCTGCGATCAGTGCTTTGTGTGTATTTTTCTTCTGGAGTTCTCACATCCATAAATGTTTTCATTGACGTTTCAAGCCATCCACCATGGCTCATCATCAAGATAGATCAATAATTATGTAAGACATATCTCATTGGTATGAATAAATAGAGTTAGGGGATGTAAAGGGAATGGAAGCCAACCCTGTCATAATTTTTTTGTAATATTTGGTTTCAATTTTGAAATATTTAATTATATAATAAGAAATTTTAATTATTTTGATGTCAATTCATTTTTATTTATATTTATTTGTAACTGGTTATTTTATATTAGTTTTTGTTCTTATTTTACAATTAATTTAAATCTGGTTTTAATTTATATAATAATAATAATAAAAATAGAATGATTTAAATTGAAATATTTATTTATATAATAAGAATTTCAATTATTTTTTATTTCAATTGTTTTTGTTTATTTTTGTTTCTAACTAGTTATTTTATATTAGTTTTTGTTTTATTTGTTTTATTTTGTATAACTTAATCTTTTTTTTTTTTTTTGCTAAAGCAAGAGTCATACCTTCTATTCATTAGAAACAAAGAAACAAATTACATATAATACAACTACCCAAAGAGACCTGAGGGACATAGATTCAACTATCCACTCAGGGCATGGGTACCAAGCCATAAGCTTAACAATCGGGCCACAGGCCCACAAACTTAACTGCGAGACCTTCAAAATACATACCAATGCCTAAACCACTCGATATATTTGTAAAGATATTTTGGATGAGACGCATATCAGAGCCAAAAAAGGCATATTCTTTGATTCCAAAAATAGACCCGATGAAAGAATAGAAACCATGCTAAAGAAATTTCGGGGCTGAATGGTGAAATAAACAACGGGCATGTGATCTTCCTGAAATCCACTGATTCCAACCTCAAGTCTCAACATGCATTGAAGATAATAGTGAATCCAGACCCGAAATCCAGATAACCCAAAATTGCAACCCGCCCCCAGTAGCCCGCGAGATCTCCCACAACTATTATATAACTTAATCTTATTAGTGTTGATTAATACTAATTATTAATATTAGTGTTATTTCTATAAGTTTTTAGAATTTTAATGATTTTTGTTTTATTTTGATTTTAATTTAATTATATAATAAGAATAAAAATATAATGGTTTATATTGAAATATTTAATTGTATAATAAGAATTTTAATTAAAATTAAAATTATTAAAATTCTTATTATACAATTAAATATTTCAATATAAACCATTCTATTATTATTATTATTATATAATTAAATTAAAATCAAAATAAAACAAAAACTAATATAAAATAACTAGTTACAAATAAAAATAAATAAATTTATATTTAAATAATTCTATTTCTATTATTATTATATAAATTAAAACCAGATTTAAGTTATATATATATATATATATATATATATATATATATATATATATAAACTAATATAAAATAACCCGTTACAAATAAATATAAATAAAAATGAATTGAAATCAAAATAATTAAAATTTCTTATTATATAATTAAATATTTCAAAATTAAAACCAAATATTACAAAACAATTATGACAGGGTCGGCTTCCATTCCCTTTACATTCCCTAACTCTATTCATTCATACCAATGAGATCTATCTTACACAATTGCTGATCTATCCTGATCATGAGCCACGGTGGATGGCTCGAAACGTTGATGCAAACAATTATGGATGCGAGAACTCCGGAAGAAAACTACACACAAAGCATAATATTCTTCATTAGGTAAAGTTTCTTCATCTGTGTTGCTAGCAGATTTATTGAATTTACCATGCTCACAACAATCTTCAACTAAAAGCTCAACTAAGAAAATAATCCTACAACTTTTATGAAATACTCAAATAATTTTAATATATATTTCATTATTGTGCATCACCTTCTAACGAGTACATGAACATTTTCACCAATACATGTTCATGATGAATATACATGTGATTCATGCATTGATAAAAATTAATGGGGGTGTTGTGCAAGATTGTCCTCCTCATCTTCTTTGAATCTAGGAAGAAAATACCCCCATTCTGAAATATGAGGCACTGCACTTGGAAAACGAGGAATACCTGAAAAATTGAAATATGCAAACCATCGTAGTAATCCAAGCAACAAATGAAATTCACATTCTAAAATTAGTGAACAGATTCTTTTGACCATGGAATTGTTAGGTGAAAGATATGAAACTAATAATTTTGTTTCTTTATTATTTATTATAACCCTAGGGAAATACGTTTTTTTGTCTTTGTTCCCCAGCAACAATGCCAATTTGGTGTAGCTCCTAGAGACGATTCTTGGTTAGGGAATCAATGCCCAAGCATTTAAGCTTTTCTGTAATAATTTTTATCAGGAAGAAAGTTTATCATACAATGAATATTGAAGTCAGATAATTACTTTCTATGACCAATAGGCCATCTCTTGAATATACATAGACTGAAAATCTAAATAATGATAGATGAAAGTAGAAAAAAAACCAAATTCCTAATAATTTCTAAATTCAAGAAGCTAGAGCTCAGTATAGAACCATTTTAAATAATTTTGGTTAAAGGGATGTAATAGTATTTATCATAAAGACCACAAATATAAATTTTTTCTCATATAAGAAAACATGTATGATATAAAAAAACTTCATATTGCAAAATCCTATCTAAATTACACAAATAAAACTTTGTCCAAAGATGATTTATATGATTTTCTTGGAATAAAAATCACTGGGGTTGCAAAATACTACTAAGAATAAACAAGGTGATGCAAAGAAAACACAAATAGTAGAAAAATAAAATGGAATGTAAATGCATTGAAGAATTAGAATATTTATTGGTTGATGAAAATGTCTTATCGACTTCATATACTTCTTGATAAAAAAATAGGTTAACAAGGGAAAACTTCAGAGTCATTTCTCTTGGTTCTGTAAGGTTTTAATAATTTTCTTAGAAAAATTGATCGGATAACTAGATTTTAACTAACTCCTAATTAATTAATAACTAAAAATATTTCATCTAAGTAATACAAAAATATATTACATTAAATCCTATCAAAAATTAAAATTATTAACTTCTTCATGATAGATAGATTCCCTTCATGCTTCCATTAAACTTATCATTTAAGATCATTTATGTGTCTAGAGAATTTACCAAATCCTACCTTATATCCATCTCCCTCATAACATGTTGTTAGAATTACCTCATCACCATATTCCACTAATGTTTGAGAGATTTTATTATTTCCAAGATTTAGTGGCTTCTTCGCTTCTTGTAATGGCTCTATGAGGGAACCAAAGATTTTAGGCTCAAGCCCACTTTTGATTCCATATATGAGTTTAGGGAAGCGGAGGTGGATACTATAGAGGTGTTTCACAATGTTCTCATACTTTTTATATTATACCTCTTTTTTATTTGCAAGATGACTTATTGATCAATACCATAAGCAACATCCTGTTATAGGAAGGCAACAATATGATTTATGTAGGATAACATCACTGTAAGTGTGCGTACCATAAAATATTGGCAAAGCATATTCACAGATAAAATATATTAAAACATGCAAGCCCATATTTATATCAAGGTATCATATCCATTTTCTAAACAAAAAGGTTCATGAAAATAATTATTATCAATTCTTATTATTCTAACGGCAAGGATTGTACCTCAATATTGGAGGTATAAATTTACCACCACCAAAGTATGGAAAGTGTTACACTACATCATGCCTATTAAAATATGCAGTAGATTCATCAATAGACAAAAGATTTCTAGCTGTATCCTTCATGCTCAGAAGTACCTTCCAAGATAAGAGAAGTCAAATATTGAACAAAAGTAATGAATATTCCTTTTTGCGATCTAGTTAATGTTTCCGACTTTCATTCTTCTTTTGCTTGAATTTTCCTTGGGAGATTTATCTTTTTGTCAATTTCTGTTTACCTTATTATTTTTTTCTATATTAACCATATGCCCACTAAGACTACTTATAAGTTATGTCCTAAATAATAAAATTTCCTTTTGGAGTTTCTATCTGAAAAGGGCTTCTTGGTTCTTGTAAGAAAGGTAACACAATTCTTTGAATCATTTATTTTTTTAGATATTTAGATATTTTTAAAATCCTTTTCATGGAATTCGCGTCATGACCACAACTAAAATAAATTGTGTTTAAGAGTGTCTCAAACTTATTATAAATTTTACACTTTTCTCCATTGTCTAGGATTTAAATAACTTGCCATGTATTAATAGTCTTAGTTTTCTCCTTCTGTAGGTCTACTCTCAATTCGAATATACAATCCCCTGCATTTTTATTATCTTTTGGAAGAAAACTCTAAATTAGCGCATACTAGATATTTATTTCTTGCTCTAACTTCAACTAGAGTTTCTTATTTACCTTTGCAAAATCCTTTGAGATCATTTCTCGTTTTCATGAAACTAGGCACCTAGACATGCCAAACAATAGATATACAACATCATTGTTCCTCAAACTATCAAAACCCTAGGAATTCATTTGATTGATAATCAAACATTGAAATGTGTATTCAACTCCAACACTCAACCTCGAGCTCTCTCCACTATCTTTCGCTTCAATAGTTGATCATGTTGACTAAGTTCAATAATCTTCCCTTCGCTAAAATTAGTGATAAATCATCTGCCATCTAGGATCATTTGGGAAAACTAAAATATGAAAAGATCCTCTACCAAGGTATGTGTTCTCCCTACATAGAAATCATTGACCTCCTTTTTTTAGTCTTAATTAAACTTCAAGGTCATTAGATTGAGTTTTTCCAAGAAACTCATCTGTTTCACCTATAAATAGCCTATGAGACGCTTGAGGATGCACATACTTTGAAGGAATATACACAATTCTTGCTAAATTACTAAATGAAAAATAGCCATTTTAAAATAGTATCTACTAACAATTCCTAGCCCTCATTTGTTCTAAACAAGGGGTGGACCCAAGTAAAGTGATTTTCATGCCCATGGGATTAATACTTTCTAATTGGCATCCTCCCAAAAAGTAACTCATGTAACACCACACCATAATTATACATATGATTCTTTACTAGAATATGTCCAATATTTCATACTCAATAACAACCTATCAAAAATTTCCTATAACTCGTGTTGATATGTACCACTTTCCATCATCATAAGCTAGTTTTACAAGTCCAAAATATTGAACTTTCAGGATAAAATCATCTTCTCTTAAAATATCACTAGACTTAAAATCATAATGCGTAAGCTGAGGGCTTGAAAAAGATGATGTCTAGTGAAGGAGGTAAGAGAACTTGAATAAAAGTCTGAGAGGAGAGATATGTTGGAAGATTTTGAGAAAATATAAATGAAGTCAAAATATATTTAACTACGTCATTTTTTACCCACACCAACTTTCAATATGGTAATACTATTATTTAATGACATCCCTAAAATATTTCCAAGTGGTTGCAGCTAAAAATAGTGAGGATTCCTCTATGGCCCTTTTCTCACAAAAAGTTTCACACTGGTACTTGATATGGGGGGTAACCTTAAAGAGTGGAAAAGTAACCTTTTATCAAAAAATCTATGGACTGAAAAGTATCCTTCTAGCAAATATTACCATTTTTCTAGAGCATATGCATCTATTTAGGCTTAAAATGTAGGAATATCAAAATTAACTTATACCTTAAATGGGGTGGTGCCTCCAAAGTGCCTGCTGGATGAAGATGCATTGCCTATTTGTATTCACCAAAGGATATGGTAAAAATTATCCATCTTCTCATTCATTTGTCGCTCAAGGAATTCTTAGAGTAACAATTTGATAGGATCTCCTACTCCCTCACATTTCCTTTATTCTACCATAGGATATCATTAGGCTTAGAGATGATGGTCTTGCAATGGATCAAGCAATTTGAATCCCAACTAGATATACCCTAACCTCATTGGGGACATACACAAAAAAACATAGAAAGAGCATACCTCTCTAATACCACTAATTTGAATTTATGAAGGGCATGAAATGAAAAATATATTTAAACCCCAAACATAAAATACAAAGAAATTGAACTTTAATTAATAAATGGAAAATGTTGAAACTATGTACATGCATAATGAAAGAAAACTAGCTTGAATAGTCATAGCCTATCTTTGAGAATATATGTGAAGGCTATGAGCCTTCTAAACTATGTTACAATGAGGCTTGGAGGACCTTTTATCATGAAGAAACAATGAGAAACCCTAAACATCCAAAAACGTACCCTAGGAGATGAAGCGCCAAAGGTTTATGGCTCTTATTAATGGGGTATGTTGGAATATCAACTTGTCAAGGTCTTAGCTTTGGCATAAAATATTTGTTTGGTGTGAATGGTAATTCATTAGAAAGGTATATCTAAGATGTAAAATTTATGATTATCAACGACAATTTTATGATTGTCATCGTCCCATTTCCCTAAGAAACAACGTTTAGGGCCCCAAAATAGCTTCGTATTTCAAGTCTTGAAAACTACCAACATAGGAAATCTATGTTGTGAGCCAGTGGAAGAGGTGAGTGGCCATCCATATCCACCTAGATCATACAATGATTTGGATTTCCTTACAAATTTTGACCAATTCTAAAAAACATTTACCAATGTCTTTAATGGATATAGGGCTCTAAATTTCAAGGAGAACAATACAACCCACAGTGGAACCATCAGTAAGACTTCATCATGAGGATTAAATTAATGGTATTGCGGGATCCCAAATAAATTAATGTTTCTGAAAAATCAATAATCAAAAAAGGTAACTACCAATTGATCTTCAATGTAAATGGATTCCACTTGAAAGAATATGTGTGTGTGTGTGTGTGTGAATGTTCACATCAAATTGTTAATTTTTAGGGATAAATTGATCTTTGCGGAAGATAATTATATTTTAAAATGTTTTCAACATTTTCATATTATATTCACCCCATAAAATCATTTCATAATTATATATTATGTAGACAGAAAAATAATATGGAAAATGCAACAAAATAGTACAAAACAACAAAATAAAAGCATACACAATAGAGACAACAAAATTTTGGTCATTGGTGGGACTACAACAAATCAATTCCAAATAAAAAAAATCCAAAATCTGAAGTTGGCGATGGGACTTTATTTCATATTTCTTATATCCTCCTACACTACAAGCATATGGGCGATGCCTCTAGAGATTTAAACACGGGTGAGACTACTACAAATCAATTCCAAACAACAAAACTCCAGAGGCTCGAGTTGGTGATGGGACTTGCTTTCATATTTCTTGTATCCTCCTATAGTATAGGTGTATGGGTGATGCCTCCAGAGATTTGAACATGGGTGGGACTACTTCAAATCAATTCCAAACACCGAAAATCTAGAGGTTGAACTTGGTGATGGGACTTTCTTTCATATTGCTTGTATCCTCCTACACTATGCGAAAAACACCACAAGGGGGAAATCACATAAATTAATTCTTCTCGTTCTATAATATTCATCAAAATTTCAGCTAAGATACAATGTACAATATTAATGAGACACAATTCTATCACATTAGGGCTGTTAGGGCAAACCTTAGATCATATAGGGTCCTCATAACATTGTTGCAGATAAATTAAACAAAGAGGTATTCACAAGACCTTTGATATGTGTCCATCTCACTAGTACAAGTAACCTATATCTCTTACGACTCATTTTAATAGATATAAGCCATACATCACTTACATACATCACATTTAAACATACATGACCATACATCACAGTGATAGAGACACGGCCATACATCATGGTTATGTAGAAACTACCATACATCACTGTTATATCACTATCATATATCACCACTGTATAGAAAAAAGTCCATATATGAAAGATACAATGACATACATCAGAGTGTCACTACCATATCAAGGTTACTTCCATACATCAAGGTCACTACCATACATCAAAGTAATATGTTATCATATCTTTGATGAAAATCATTGTCATATGACTACCATACATAAAGAAGGTCTTCATATATAATTGTCCTAAGAGCACCACATATACTATTGTCGTATTATATTAATCATTTTCTAAGTGTCACTACATTTTGGGAATGGGTCCCCTAGGGTTAATTATGGGGTTAAAAGCCCAATTTTTGGGGCTAAAGGTCTAGGTTTTGTGTAAAGAATGTAAAGTCTCTGCATTTTGTGGTTGAGGAGCGTGGAGATGTAAACAATCAAAAAGGATATCTGCCCTTAGTTTAGATGGTTTGTGTCAGCTTGATAAGATCTGCCCTTGGTCCGCGGGCCATGGGAATGTATAAAAAGAGTATCCTTAGAGAGTCTAAGGGAGTTCATAAGTTTTTAGTAGAGTTCTGAGTAAGTTTATGGGTCTGTGAGAGCTAAGAGCGAAGTGTCTTAGTGTATGAAGAGGCTCTGCAGATGAGTGCACAGAGGCCTAGGGTACAAGTCCGTAGCTGAGTGCATGGACCCCTACAAGTGTGTGCACAAGGAGGTTAGGGTTTATAATGAGAATCTGGATTATCAATAAAGAGAATTATTCTGGAATTATCTGTGTATTCTTTATTTTGTGTCTATTATAAATGTTGCAATTATGATATGTTGAATACTAGGGTTATGAACTAATGCTATATTGATGCATGAATCTATATATTTTACTTTGTTATATGAACGCAAGTAAGAATATCTATTTACACGAAAATAATTGTAATGCATGTTAAAGTTAACCAATAGTTGAGCTAATCTTGGTAGACACAGAAGTAAGGATAATTAGCAAGGTGTGTAAGCACTAGATCTATCTATTTAGGGTCCGCGAAGGATGATTGGAAACTTTCATTGAGGCTTCAAGGAAAAATCAAAGAAGTAGATTGATAAACCCTAAAAGGCTTATCGATCTACGCAAAGTTATAGTAAAGGTCTAAAATTGACATCACAACCATCTTACGGTGTGGTAACTTGGTTCTTGCATCTCCTGATACTGCTTCGGGTGAGACTTCAGCCCGCTTTCCATGGATTGATGCCGAAAGGGCCAATAGTGTAGGGATTTTCTTGGCTACTTAATGTTGAACTTGGGTCAGGGCCCATCAAGCCAACAAATAGTTCCATTGTTGGGACCAGAATCTGCATAACAAGATGTGTGGTGTTCCATCATTAGAATCCAACTAAGAAGGAGATCAAAGACTAGTTGGATAGAAAGATCCATGAATTCATGGCGCAACAAAACAGGAATCCGCGGTTAATGAAAGAATAATGGTTGGACAGATATATATACATAGATATACATGAAACCTTCTTCTGTTCCTTCTCGGTTGAATTATATGAGTCGATTGCGAAATTTTCAAATGACCAAGGGAGGTGGAGGCTTGACATCTGATTGTCTGGAACCCGAAGTTAGTGTGAAGATTAGAAACCTTTGAAGATAAGATCATGGGAAATGTTGATAATTGGCTTGATCATATCATAGGAGGGTTTGTGACAGAGTTCGCAGCTGATACCTTGGTTAGTTACATGGAAGCAGAGCACCGCTTCGTCAAAGCACCGTGAGGTAAGTATTTAAAATCATTAAATACTTGGATTGAGATGCCCTTGTGTGAAAAGTGGGTTATGCAGTAACCTTGATGTTTGGGACTACACAAAATGGAAGGACTTATAGGAAAGGAGGAAAAACAGGCCCTAAATATACCGTGTTGATTGAACCTCCTCTAAGTGACGACGAGCGAGCAGCACAGGCTTCTCTGTAGAGTGTTATTCAGTTGATAACATAGGGGTTCTCATGAATACCTCATCCACCCAGATCACCTCCATCCTCACCTCCAACGCTTACCCCCTCACCGACACCACCACCAACTCCACCATTGTTCAACATGATGAACTCCGTAAATCTACCTATGTTCAAGGGCATAGGAAATGAATATCCAGACTAGTTTTGGTTCATCGCAAAGGCTGTATGGGAAGCTTAGGGTATCACCGGTGATCAAATGAAGGAAGCAACATTGGTTAGTGCTTTGCAGGACCACGCACTAACTTGGTACATTAAGTACTGCACTGATAATATGACATCCAATCGGTAGATATCCAGACTGTGCTAAATAAGGAATTCAGTAGACCTAAGTCTGAAGCAAAACAAATTGTGGGATTCAAAGAGATCATAATGAAGCTTGGTGAGATACCCTCAGATTTCGATCAGAGATTGAAGTGTACAATCCGCAAGGCTAACATGAATCTGACGGATGGGTAGCACCATGAGTAGTTTGTGGCCTTGCTCTTACCTTAAATAAGAGTTGCATTATCACAACAGAACATTGGGACCCAGGAGGAATATATGGAAATCGCAATGAGATTGCACGAGACACCGATGCAAGATGCTAATCTAGGGGTTCAACAAATTCATGCAGATTTGCAGAACCTTTGCCTCGAAATCTAGAGTCTCAATAAAGATAGAACATCTTGGCCCGAGGTGTGTGAAGAAGTTTGGTGCGCAAAGTGTAAAATCCAGGGGCACGATAATGATCATTGTCTAGTGTTCACAAATTATGTCGCAGCAGGGGGACCAATGCCTCTGAGGCTGAAAGTTGCAATAGAGCCAAGCACAAGGCTTGCACTATGGTGTGCTATTTGTTGGGTAGTTGGAAAACATATGACAGACAATTACCATTTGTTGCAGAAATCTGTACAGACACTGTAACAACTCTTGTGTAACTTTTGTCAGTTAGTGGGACATGATGAGTGCAATTTCCATAGTTACAAATTAATGATGGATAGGACACCTGCATACAAGGTGTAGGAAGAAATGTGGCCACTGGACCAAGGTGCTAAAGGAGCACAAGGTGAGTATCATGGGTGTGGATGAGCCTGAGCTGGAGGAGGACCTTGTAGAGGTCAAGGGTAGGTTATTTGTTACAATTGTGGAGGTCACAGACACTATCCGCGAGACTGCCCAAATCCAACACATTTTTCATGCCACTGTTGTACCCAGTTTAACCATGCGATAGAGGATTGCCCTATATTGCTAGCTAAGATATGTGAGAAGTGGGTGTTGCCTCTGCAACCGAATCTGAACAAACAGATGATCAGGGATGAGCCTCGTGAAGAAGACCCTAAGGTAAATATTGTGTTATGGAGTGGAGCAATGACTAGTGAGGATAAGGGGATGCTGTGTGAAGAAGGTGAGTGGGTCCGCAAAGCGCCAGAAAAGGTGACCAAGTTTCATCTAGAATGTGCAAAAGAAACATTTATGGAAGCGAAGAAACATTTCATTGAGGCCCCTACCTCAGGGAGTCAAGAGAAGCCGGCTGAAGAAATGGACCTACCCATGATTACCATGTTCTTCGTGACCTACATGAACCTGCTACATGATAGCAAGGCTGTGAAGAGACTGTGGGAGCTGATCAATATGTGTGCTGGAAAGGAAAATGCTACTAACAGACTGTGCGTAGTTAGAAAACTTGGTAAGAATAAGGCAAGAACTGGATGTGAGATGAGACTCACAGTGCAGATAAGAGAATATGTGTTATGAAACTAGCTTAAGAAAAGATAGATCAACGCCTTAGAATTCAGCCTCTTCAAGGGGGCAACCTCCTTTACATTACATAGATGAACAATTATTGGATGATACAGATGACAAAACCTCCTTTCTTTATATAGGAGTCTAAGGAGTCACAATATAATCACAATATAATCTAGTCGACCTAACAATAATAATATAAAGCCACAAAAATAACAATAGAGGGATTCTATGGGGCACATAAATAACAATATGGGGGTAATAGGGGCACAAAAATATAAATAAGGGGTATAAATACAATAGTAATGGGGTAATCACTAGTATTATAGGGACCCAACATGCCCCTCTCCTTCAAAAAAGTGTTGTCCTCGACGATTGAGTAGTTCTGGATACTTCTGCATAAAATTCTCATCCTCCCATGTGGAATCTTCAGCGGATAAGTTCTTCCACTTGATAAGATACTCTGAAATTGATCAATTTCGTAGCTGTCGAGTTCTAGTTTCTGTGACTGCTTCTGGTTCCAATATAATTTTCCCTTCCTCGTCAAGTTCTGGCAATATTGTTTGAATTGGGAGCTTGTCACCTCTAACTTTCTTTAAACATGAAACATGTAAAACTGGGTGCAATCGAGAAGCTGCAGGAAGCTCCAATTTGTATGCCATAGTACCAGTCTTTTGCAACACCTTGTACGAACCATAATACTTTGGTGATAATTTATCATCCTTCTTAGCTTGCTTTAGGGACACTTGCTTATATGGTTGTAGCCGTAGGAATACCCAATCACCTACATCAAAACTTCTTTCACTGCAATGTTGCTCTGCCTGTTGTTTCATTCTATTTTGTGCCAACACGAGGTTATCCTTTAAGAGTTGGAGGACTTGTTGTTGATGTTCAATGTGATGTTCCACTACCTGAAGCTTAGAATTTTCTCTTAAATATGATGTGATGGATGGTGGTTGATACCCATAAAGTGCCATAAATGGGGTCATTTTTGTTGCTGTATGGAAGGAAGTGTTATACCACCATTCAGCGAGAGGCAACCATTTGACCCATTGTGTCTGTTTATCAGATACAAAGAAATGAAGATATCCTTCCAAAAATTTGTTTACTATCTCAGTTTTCCCATTAGATTGAGGATGATAAGATGAGCTATGAGCTAACTGAGTACCAAGACAAGAAAATAATTATGTCCAAAAATTTCCAGTGAAAATGGGATCTATGTCACTTACAATAATCTTTGGGTTTCCATGTAGCTTTTGAACTGTTTCCATAAATGCAGTAGAAACTGTACTGGCTTTAAATGGATGTGATAATGCACAAAAGTGTGCATACTTGGTAAGTCTGTCAACTACCACCATGATGACACTCTTTCCCTTAGACTTGGGTAAACCTGTAATAAAATCCATTGAAACCTCCTCCCAACGTTGTCTTGGAATGGATAAAATTTGTAATAGACCCGATGTCTTAATTGTTTCAACTTTATTTTGTTGGCAAACCAAACATTCCGCCACAAAATTTTCAATATCTGATTTAAGGCCATCCCAAAAAAATTCCTTCTTAACCCTGTGGTAGTTTTTTAAAAATCCTAAGTGCCGTCCTAAGGGAGAAGTGTGCAATTCCATAAGAATATTTTGTTTTAGCTGGGAATTCTTATAGAGGTATAAGCGATCTCTGTACCATAACAAATCATTTTGCGAGCTAAATGTATCAGAAGTACTAGAATCTTGTTGTAGCTTTCAAATAAGTGCCCACACTTCTTCGTCATTCTTTTTTTCCTCCCTTGCTTCGTTTATCCAATCTGGTTGGATAATAGAAATGGCACACAACAATGCTTCCACATCCTCATCCTTTCTTGAGAGTGCATCTGCCACCACATTTTGCTTCCCTTTTTTGTAGATGATTTCAAAGTCATAACCCAACATCTTTGTGACCCACTTTTGTTGCTCTTCAGAGGATAATCTTTGTTCTAAAAAGTATTTAAGGCTATCATGATCCGTTTTTACCTTGAAGTGTCTTCCCATTAGGTAGGGTCACCATTTCTTAAGTGCATGGAGTATTGCCAACATTTCCTTCTCATAAATAGCTTTTCTTAAAAACATTCCCTTGATTGGACGACTTTGAAAAGAAATGGGTCTTTCATCTTGCATTAGAACATCACCAATTCCATTTCCTGAAGCATCACATTCCGCAATAAAGGTTTTTGTGAAGTCTGGTGTAGCTAAGACCGATGCTTGGCACATTTCCTCTTTAAGATGTTCAAAGGCCTTTGTTGCTTCCCGAGTCCATGAAAATGAATCTTTCTTCAATAATGTTGTTAGAGGTGTTGCTATTCTCCCATAATTCTTAACAAACTTGCTATAATACCCTGTTAACCCAAGAAATCCTCGCAGATTCTTTATGGATGTGGGGATTTTCCATTCCTTAATGGCTTTAATTTTGCTAGGGTCTACCTTAACTCCTTCATGGGATACAATATGACCCAAATGTTCCACCTCCTGGACTCCAAAAAACATTTGGATATTTTTGCATATAATTTTTTCTCCTCGAATAGTTGTAGCACCTTGTCAATATGTTCAACATGATCCTTCCAAGACTTGCTGTAGATTAGTATATCATCAAAAAATACTAACACAAATTTTCTAAGGAATGGTTTGAAAATTGAATTCATCAAACCTTGAAATGTTGAAGGTGCATTGGTAAGGCCAAAAGGCATGACCAAAAATTCATAATGACCCTCATGAGTTCTAAATTCCGTTTTTGGAATGTCTTCAATCTTCATTCTGATTTGATGATATCTCGAACGAAGATCCAACTTGGTGAAGTAAATTGATCCATGCAATTCATCCAGTAATTCATCAATGACAGGAATGGGGAACTTATCTTTAATAGTGAGCTTGTTGAGCTCCCTATAATCCAGACACATGCGCCATGATCCATCCTTCTTGTGCACCAATACTACTAGAGCTGAGAAAGAACTTTGAATCGGTTGAATTATACCAGCCTCTAGCATTTCTGCAACCATACGTTCAATTTCACTTTTTTGGACATAGGGATATCTGTACGGCCTGATGTTTGGAGGAACACTTCCTGGAATCAGATGAATAGCATGATCATGATCACGCATAGGTGGGAGACCTTTGGGAGTCTCAAATACCTTGGAATGATTGTCCAGGACTTTTTGGAGATCTGGAGAAATAGATGATTCCAATGTGGAAACATCTAGCGAACATAATTGTGCAATTACACCTCTTTGCTCCTTTTTTAGAAGCTTTGTCATGCCATTAGAGCTGATTATCTTTCCTGGTTTCCCTGCAATACCCCTTAATTCAACTTCCTTTCCTCCGTAGAAAATTTGATGAAAAGTTCTTGAAAATTAAAAGCTATTGTACCCAAGGATTGTAGCCATTGGACTCCTAGTACAACATCAGCACCTCCCATTGGAATGGAAAGCATTGGGCTAGTCAATACATATTCTCCCATGGATAGCTTGATATTATGGCACTTTCCAGAGCAATTTATTGTTCCCCCATTTGCAATCATCACTTGACACTCTAGTGCTGGATATAGGAAGCAATTCAATTCTTTTGCTACCCTACAATGAATAAAATTGTGGGTGCTTCCTGAATCAATCAACACTATTACCTTTTTCTTCTTGATTTGTCCTTCTATCTTGATGGTTTGAGGAGTGGTAATTCCCACCAATGCATTACAAGATATGGTCAGATTTATTTTTTCTTCATCTAGGCTTTGTTCCTGGAGTGTATGCTCTTCTTTTGACCTTTCTTGCTCCTTTTCTTCTTCCTTTTCACAATCTATGTAGAATAATTTCTTCTCAGCACACTTATGACCTTTTGTGTATTTGCTATCACAATTGTAAAAAAGCCCTTTTGCTCTTTTTTCTTCCAATTGTTGTGGTGTCAACCTTGTAGGTTGTGGAAGACTAGGGGCAACAACACTTCCGTCTTTATAGTTGTGAATGGTATGCTTCCTAGTTTCCATAATTTTTCTTTCAATTTTTCTTGCTAACCTGAATGCCTTCTCTAATGAATCAGGTTCCCAAAGGCGAACATCATGTTGGATATTACTCTTTAAAGACCCTATTAACACATCAATCCTATGCTCCTCTGGAATATCTTTTACCCTTATGTTCAATTTTTGGAACTCCTCAATGTTCTCCATTATTGAACCCTTTTGTTTGAGACTTATCAATTGGCTAAAAAAAGTGTTGCTTTTTGTATCCTCATAATGTGCTATCAATTCTTCCGTAAAAAATGCCCAAGTGATAAATTGTTTACGAGAACAAAGCCATTGATACCATACAAACTGATTTGGTTCCAAATATACAGTTGCCATACGTACCTTTTGTGCGTTTTGCACATTATTGAGATCGAAGAATTGCTCCATCTGTAATATCCATGTGGCGGGATCCTTGCCATCAAACTTCTTCATTTCGATTTTTGGAATATGGTGATTCTTCGATCCAACATTAGCGTCTATGGAATCATGATTAACATTTCTTTTGTTCTCATCATGAGTTTCCTTTACTACCTTTTCACCATTAGTAAGTATTTCTTGTAGAAAATTTGTCAAATCTGTCTTCAAATCTGCCATGCCTGTCTTCAAATTTGTGTTCAAATCTATCTTCAAATTGTCCATCTTAGATTCCATGCCATTCATCTTAGCTTCCATGCCATTTATCTTAGCCTCTGTTAACTTTTGCGCGCGTGGCATTTGTTGCACTTATTCTTGTAATTTTGATATATCATGTAGCATTTCTTCCTCTTCTTCATGAGTCATGCTAGAGCTTTCAGGTTCCTTACTAGGTATTTGCATTTTCTTTCCTTGAGGCATCAGTTACCGATAATAATGCCCTACTATGCCCTTTGAATTCCTCCAAAATAATTTTCAAACCAAGCTTAAGCAAAAATTTAAAAAACTCTACACACCTTTTTTCACTTTGTAGGAGCTTGATATTGCCTCTGATGTATCTCTGTACTTTCCAATCATCTAGTTCTGAATTTGTGACCTGTAGTAGCTCTCTGTGTCCTCTTTCCAATGCCACCAGTCTGATCCAAATTCGATTCTCCAAGAAAGAGTTATGCACAATCTCCCAAGATGACCTGATTATAGACCTTTCCAGAAGAGTGAACTTGTATGAAGTCCCACATGTACAATTTTTGATCTTTGGTTTTGAAAAAGATATACAAGAAACTAAACTCCGTCCTCTTTCTGTATCTTCTTACGAAATCTCAATCTGATTCCCAGAGAGAAAGTTATGATGATTTTCCCCAGGTCACCTGTTTTGAATGTAATTCAGGAGTCTGCAAAAAGACCAACTTCCTCAGATCATATCTCCGTAAATATCGCGCGAAAAGCTCTGAAGTTCAGACCCAAGGTTCAACGCGATTTATTCTAAAATTGGTTTCTTTGCAACTTCTGAAACGTCACAGAAAAATGTTATAGCGAAAATGCCACGATGACCTGTTTCGAGCAGCGAAACCCTAGAATCCAAAGCTCTGATACCAAATGTTATGAAACCAGCTCAAGAAAAGATAGATCAATGCCTTATAATTCAGGCTCTTCGAGGGGGAAACCTCCTTTACATTACATAAATGAACAATTATTGGATGATACAAATGAAAAAACATCCTTTCTATATATAGGAGTCTAACGAGTCACAATATAATCCAGCTGACCTAACAATAATAATATAAAGCCACAAAAATAACAATAGAGGGATTCTATGGGGCACAGAAATAACAATATGGGGGTAATAGGGGCACAACAATATAAATAAGGGGTATAACTATAATAGTAATGGGGTAATCACTAGTATTATAGGGACCCAACAATATGAGATGGATCAGGTCATTTTAGATTTGGGGTCAAATGCGAACGTTTTTCTGAAAGAAACATGGGAGAGAATGGGGAGACCTACGCTACAGTGGTCTTTGATTCAATTAATTATTGAGAATCACTAAAAATCATCCCAATTGGGAGGCTGCAGGGGGTAACAATTGATATTGAAGGTGCGAGTGCACTAGCTAATTTTGAAGTGATAGAGATTGTGGATGATAGCAATCCGTAAACCGTGCTCCTCGGGATCGATTGGGCCACTCACATGAATGGGGTAATTAATCTAAAGAAGGAAAAGATGATATTTGAGAAGAAATCACTCTGTGTAGTGTTGCCACTAGACCCTACAGAGGAACTGCACTATACTGAACTGGTCCGTGATTATGAAAGTAATGACGATTTGGACCAGATTTACAAGATATTAACATGAGATCAGGATTAGGTGAATCTAGAAGCAAATGGATGCATCGCATGGGACCATGAAGGTTCCTGCACCTTAGATTCAGTCGAAGAACTAGAGCACTAGCAGAATTGACTGCATGAAGTATCTACACTGCACTATAATATGATGACCAAGTCGTTGCGCTGTGTATCCTCAAAGGTAAGAAATCTACCTCACTATGATGGTTTAAATGTTTTTGATCAATTTTTGGATGTATTTGAGAGAGAAGTGCTAAAGAAGAATCGCTTCCAAGCCCTGCACTGGGCGCTGTGCACTACGCCTATGAGATGGTGGTGCACGCACAAGGTTAATTTTGATGATTGCCACGTATACTAAAAAATGATGAGAGTGCAGTTTGGCCACCGACAAGTGCAACTAACAGAAAAATATGATGGGAGAAATGATCCATGTGACCATCTGGCCAAATGGATTGAAGCATATGGAGTGAAACCTCAGCCAATGTGGGTACATGTGCTTTATCATACCTTGGATGTTATACCTATGAATTGGCACTTAGAGATGGAACTCTGTCATGAAACTGAAGAATGGGATGTTTTGTGCCAAGGATTTTTGATGGCGTTCAACATTGAGGATGGGTTTGAAAGTATCGATAAAGCGTTGCAAGAGGTTAAGGCAGTAGTTTTCAGGATACCGTAGGATCCTCTAGATTTGATTCAACCTGATTAGACTACTCAGCTAAGCCATGCGTTGGAGTGCTACAATGTAACAGTGGAAGAAGAGGACGAAGACACGAGGAAGATTAATATTCTAGAGATTGAAGGTCACCGTGAAGTTGAAGGACCACAACTAGAGAAGCCCAACATAACCGAGCCACTCAAAACTAGATAGGTGAACATTGGCATGGAGGTAGAGCCAAAGTTTGCAAATATTAGGGACTATTGGGATGACACAATAGTAGATAAGGTCACCGAGCTACTTCGTGAATATCAGGATCTATTCCCAATGAATTTTTCAGATCTAAAATGGATAAAAGGGAACTTGGATGTGATGAATCTCACTCTAAAACTAGATGTGAAGCCCATTAAATAAAGACCTTACCGCCTCAATCTGAAGTATAAAGGAACAGTCCACTTAGAGTTGGATAAGATGCTCGCAGTAGGTATTATTGAACTGGTGGAAGAATCTGATTGGGTGAGCCTCATAGTAGTTCAAGAAAAGAAGTAGAAGGAAGAAATAAATATATCCATAGATCTTAGGAAGTTGAATGATACTTGCATGCATGATCCCTTCCCAACTCCATTCACCAATGAGGTTCTGGATAATGTTGATGGAGAAGCATATTCGTTTACTAATGGGTTCTTAGGGTACCATTAGATCAAGATCACACCAGAGAATAGCAGTGCGACAACCTTCATGATTGAATGGGGATGCTTATAGTATATGGTGATGCCTTTGGGCTGAAGAACATGCCTATGATCTTTTCACGCGTCGTCATCGTGGCGTTCAAGGATTTCATTCACAAATTGTTGGAGGTATACTTTGACAATTGGACAGTGTTTGTATTGGTAAAGTGCCATGTGGAAAGTCTGTGCTTGATAATAGATACATGCTAGAGGTACCATATCATGCCCAATCTGAAGAATTTCTTATTTGGTGTCCCTTTTGGGATCTTTCTGGGTCATGTGATATGTAGACAAGGCTTGATGGTAGACCTTGCAAAGATCACGGTCATAATCAATTTAGAAGTGCCAAGGATTGTGAAACAGTTGTGCGCAACGCTTAGGAATACTGAATACTATAGGAAAGTCATCAAGAGTTATGCCCACATCAGGCGCCAATGGAAAAACTATTAAAGAAGGATGTTACATTCTATTGGAATGAAGAATGCCAGAAGAGCTTGGATATGCTAAAGGAGAAAATGGTCACCGCACTGATCCTATTCTTCTCAAATTGGAAGAAGGAATTTCATGTGCATGTGGATGCATCATGTATTGCATTGGGAGTACTTCTGAAACAGGCTGGTGAAGGGGACTTCGATCATCCTATAACATTCGCAAATAGAGAGTTTTTCAAAGTTGAGAAAAAATATTCCACGACAAAGAGTGAAGGATTAGTTATGGTGTAAGCACTCGAGAAGTTTAGGCATTATCTGTTGGGTGGACATTTTAAGATGGATATAGAGCATTCTACATTGAAATACCTGGTCAATAAGGTTGCCTTTGGGGGGAAGATATTCAGGTGGTTGTTATTGTTCTAGGAATATGATTTTGAAGTCATTGTGAAACCAAGATGATTGAATGCAGGACTTGATCATCTGTCACGCATTGAAACTAGCAAAGAGCCTACTAATTTGGAGGAAGGACTATTTGACATGCAGCTCTTTGCAGTGCATGTCACAGATAGCCAGTTTGAAGATATTAGACACTTCTTAATGGAAGGAACTACTCTAGAAGGATATACAAGTTAACAGAAGAACGAACTAGTGGTGCGCATGACAAACTTTTCTATCATTGTAGGGCCCTTTTAAAAAATGGGATCAGATGAAATATTACGACGTTATGTGCCAGTGTTTGAATGAAACAACATCCTCGCTCAGGCTCGTGGTCGAGTCACAAAATTTCATTATGCAGGAAAAGAAACAAAGAAAAATATTCTACACGTTGGGTTGTGGTGGCGAACCTTGCATAAGGATTCAAAAGCTTATTGTATGGCATGTGATGCATGCCAAAGGACTGGAGACCCTCATGGAGGGATGAGCTACCTCTAAATCCATAGGTATCATTACAACCTTTCAAGAAGTGAGTGATTAACTTTGTGGGACCAATTCAACCTCTAGCAAAGAAGACGGGTGCATGGTACATCATCAATGTGACTAAGTACGTAACAAGATGGGCAGAGGCGTAGCCTATGAAGGACTATATAAGTGTGATAGTAGAAAAATACATCTTTGAGTACGTGCTGACAAGGTTTGTCTATCCAAAAATTTTAATGAGTGATCAAGGTACACATTTTCTTAATGAGATGACCAGTGTGATGATAGAGGAATTTCAGGTTTACCATTAGAAGAGCACGCCATATCATCTGCAGGCTAATGGGATGGTGGAAGTGTTATCGGGAAAAATAGTGTCTATGCAGAGCTGCTAGTCCCACTAAGGCTGGTAGCTACCTTAGAAACAAACAAACTAAAACTACTTTCATTTTCCTTTATGAGATATAGATAAGAGGGGAATAAGGAGACCAACCTCTGTCTTGCGCTTGGTTCCTTGCTCAGTTCCTCTCCCTTCTGATAGATCTTTGCTACTCGCTTCTTTTTCTACCCAGCTTCACAGAGCACCTGTAGAATCAAAGTAGCACAACACTATCCAAGAACATTGATCTATTATCATAAACAATATAGGACCAGATATATATTGACCACGCAAATGCACATAACATCAATCATACAAGAATGTGGAGGAAAACTTGAATAGCTTTATTGATAATCAAGAAAGAGAAAAGAGGATTACAACCAATTGTTCTGACCCAGCATCATCCTCTCAGCAAGAAAGCCCTTCTTCACCTCATGAAAAGCTTAGATCACCCAACACTATGATATTGCACCAAGAAACTAGCAGCACTTCCTTACAAGATACAAAATTCCTGCCTCTGGATCTCTGGGATGAGGGATCCATATATAGATGTTTGCAAAGGGGGGTGAGCCAGCTTTTGAGAGTTGATTAGTGTCCTCTCTCTGATAGTTCTTGATTCCACTTGGAGATTTATGATCTCTTACTCATCTCTGGGCGAATGAAGAGAGGCAAGTGTCACAGGAGAAGTTTCTAGAAGATTCCATGATCCTCCACCTTGCAAATTGACCCTGCCATTTGTCCACTCTCACCCATCACACCCCATAGAAGGGCGTTTCAAGATGCATCGCACCTCCCGTGAGTATTTAGGTGGGATGCAGTGCACTTTGACCATGGAGTAGGTGAGATGGTCCAGTTTTGACCAGTTCTGAGCAATTTTTCATGGAGAACTTTTGGGAGAAGATGTAATCAGTTGAACTTGTTCTTTTAGAGGTTGGAACAACACTTTTAGGGACTTAAGAGCCCTTGTTTTATGGACATTTATGATTTGGGTTGTAGTGCCCAAAATTTTTTATAACAGGAAGCATTTAATAAAATATTGGAGAGTGCATTATGGGCTTATAGAATGACTTGCAAGAAGTTGACTAGACAAACACCATTCAGACTGGTTTATGGCATAGAAGCTGTGATGTTGATGGAGTACATTGTACATAGTCAGTGCATAGCGACATTCACAGGAATTGTGGATCACGAAGCTCTAGAGGAGGGGCTCGCGCAACTAATAGAGCTTGAAGAGGATAGATTTCTAGCTGGATTCCATCAACAAGTTAAAAAAGAGCACGAAAAGGCATGGCACGATCAACACATCAAACTATGCACCTTCAAGGTAAATGATTTAGTTCTATTATCTAAGAGTAGGTTTGATAAATTTCCAGGAAAATTTCAGATGCATTGGCTGGGGCCCTATGTCATCAAGGAGATTACTGATGGTGGAGAAGTTCAATTGGTAAAGTTGAATGGAGAGCCATTCCTAGGAAGGGTGAATGATAGCCGATTGAAGCCACACACTACTGATTCGGCTAGATCACTACATGATGGAAGCACAGTATTAGCGCTCTAGGTAGCTGAAAGGAGGCATGGGACTATAAACTACACTTCCCAGGTTGTGGAGCTGCGTGATTTGGAAATTGTGCGAAATGAAGGGATGTCAAATTGTCAGCAGAATCGCGTGGGGAGCTACACTATAGAAGGGATTGCTCAGTGAAGCTGGAAAGTGACTGTTGTGGTCACTGTTCATGACTTCACAGTGGGAAAACTGCTAAATGAAGTGGGGGGGCGGAATTTAAGTCAGAATTTAAGGGCAATATCTTTGAAAATATGCCACCAGCCTAGCATTTATGAACGAATTTTGTGGGGAATAGTCGGATTTCAATTAAAAAATGCCTATAAATTACAAGTGGTTGCTTAGTGAAAAACACTTGGCATTTTGAGAATTGGGGTGTTTAACTCTCAGGCGTGTATGAACTATGAGTACTTTGAAGCTTTGATAGCGAGTTCAACATTTGAGAAGTTTCCAAAAGAAACGTAGGAGTTTTCTTCTAGCATCATGTCAGCACCTATTGAAACCATGAGTGCTAGAGAGGCAATGGTAGCTGCGGGAGCTGCCCCAGAGGTAGCAATGGCAGCTAAGGAAGCTGCCCCAGAGATAAAAATTGTAAAAGTATGTGCATAGGTACCCAAATCACAAAGGTCACACAAGATGAGGCCTACGCTGACCAAAGAGGGTCCGAAAATTAAGAAAGATAAGCAGAAAGCGACACCGGTAGTACGATCATCACCTAGAAAACACTCGTAGAAGGAAAAACCCAACGTGTAGGAGACAAGAAAGGTAGTTGAACTAGAACCTAAATAAGGCAGTGAATAAATCAATATGGGTGGGGACGACATTGACATGGGGGCCGAGGACGTTGAAGTTGAAGGGTCTGATCCTATCTCTAAACTAATCGAATATGTTCCTCTGCACCAAGGCAAGGCAAAGGTCCTCAAGTACATTGATGAGAGTAAAGTCATGGTACATACATTGTTGCTACCAGAAAGGATTGCATTTCATGGACCGCGCCTGGCACGCGTCCACCTTCTAAAGCTAGAGTATTGGGATTTAGTTGATACAAAGCACTTTCCCCACTTAGCGACTAATCAGTTCATGCACCATGTCTTCTATAAGGACACTAGTGTGACTGTGCTATAGCCAAGGAAGTGGATAGAAGGGGTTGATAAGGCAGGACTGCTCAACATGCTATGGGTGTCGCATTACAACCACATGCGCATAACCATGATAGTGATCAAACAGCTATTGTGCTTGGTGCACGATGGGTGCCTGTGGTTAGAAGAAACAATATTGATCATTGAAATGCTGATCGCTAGGATCACTCGGCTACCACATTCAAGATTAAATTCGGCCATGGCATTTAGTGGAAAGGCTGGTGAGTGTGACCTCACTAAGAAAATCAAGGACAAATTTAAGCTCATCAAGAAGCCACGTGGCTACTCCATTTCTAGTGTAACTGACCCCGCGTTAAACTAGCCATGCAGATTCTGGATGGGAAAATTATGAGGAAGTTTCATGCAGATGAAGTGTCATCACCGGTTGTATCATTAGTGGCCCAGTGATCATAGGGCGTATAAGTCAATTTGGCACGCTACCTCTATAGTAAGTTCCTCGCGAACTGTAGATAGGCATAGGACCATAACAAAACCTTTCACTATACATGGCTACTACTATCCATAGTACTGGTCACATGGGAGTTACCGGAGGATAGTAAGTTTCCTCTAGTCATGCAAGATTTACCGAAAGCAGCAAAGTTCACTTCGCTCTGGGCCACCAAGGACCCCCAAAGGGTCAAGGATAGCAAGATATTTTGGGTCTTGATGGAGATGAGTATCAACATTGCCATCAACCACAAATCGTGCTTGTCACTTACTGTCTTCAACCAGTTGGTAGAGTATGTGGAGTTCAAGGTAAACTTCCATTATGTCTCCACGTGAGCATGGAAGGACCCTGAGAAAAATTGGTATGACCTTCCATACCTTGCTACAGATGACACGATTGTGGCGGTCCTTAGTCGTTGGCCAGCAGAGTGGTGCATGGCCATAGACTTGACAGGTGAGGCTAGCAAGTCTACAGTGAAGCATAAGAAGGAAGAGGCTAGACTAAAGATGGAATAATTCGTTGAGAAGAGGAAGAAAGAGGCCGAGGACAAAGCCAAAGTAGAGCACATTGCTAAAAAGTAGATAAAAGGGAATGAATAAGAGGATGAGTGCGACTCTGACATGAGTTAGAAATATCCTTCCTCGAAGATATAAGAGGGAGAGAACTAACCCAACCAGGGAGGAACAAACCCAGAGACTACTCTGTTCTAGGTTAAGCGCAACAGGGGGTAGGAAAAAGTAGGGTCACTGAAGAAGTCCAAGGCCAACAAAAGGTCGCTCAACCCAATCACCTTGACAGAGGGTGATTTGAAAGACATTGGTGATGTGGTGAGGGATGCGACCGCAGAACTACTGCAATAGTTCGAGCAGCAGCAACAACAGGCCCTGGGTTCCATTCAAATAGGTTTGTACGAGCTGCAGCTCTAAGCGCCACAAGTCAAGACTAGTATGGGGCGAAGCACCACAGTGTCAACTAGTTTGGTTCCTACAACATTGGAGATAACAGAAGTGGTGCGTACGCTAGATCCGCAAACCATACTACTACCTGAAGTAGTGCTGGCTACAGATGCAAAAGCTAACAAGGCCACTGTTAGCACCCTTAAGAGGGTAGGGCTAAATCTGGCTGTGCTTCCAAGTGAATCCCTTAACACCTTGCAAGATGGTGTAAGCGAGGAACTTTGGGCTCATGAACAACTTGCCCTGAACGCTATCAGTGAGCAGAAGGTGAACAACACAGTTGGTTGTACAGAAGAAATCTACCATTGATATTATTAAGGCCACCATGGAAAAGAACGAGCACATGACCAAGGTGGTGGCTAAGGCATGCAATAATGTTCTTGAGTTGGATATTCCTAAATATGCACTAGTGGATGTGATAATTTGGAAGCTTGTTGTCAGAGTGCGTGAAGCGAGAACAAATTTGGCTAAGGTTCAGTTTGAACTAAACCTTAAAACTATAGAACTTGAGTTGAGGGCCCAGCCTTCGACTCCACCAGAGGTTAAAGAGCAGTGCATGGCCACTGTCAATGTGTAGTAGTAGCTGTATATTCCACCATGAAGGAGTTCGCTATACTCTTCGAGTAGTCCCTCGAAGTAGTCACCAACCTATAGGAGGATCCCACTATGCTAAGGCTAGAAACAAAGGCACGGGAGATGTAGCAGAGATATGATGAGGTTAAAGCAAGGGCGTGCACCGCCGCCATTACACAAAGGTTAGTGAAGCTATAGGAAGCAAAGGTGTTAAATGAACAGGTGGATGCAACTCAGTACAAAGAGATAGTATTAAAGGCGAGATTGGGGTCTTGGCTAGAGGAGGCCTATGTACTCACTACCTCGATTGAAGGAAAATTGGCTAGTCTACAAGTGACACAGTAAAAAATACAGGCAGACATTGCAAAGCCAACAACAAAGCAGTTGGTCGAGTAGGTGTAGGAAAAAACACAGTGGACCACGAAAGTTGCAGTGGTACAGGTCGAGCTGGGAGGTCTTCGTGACAAGAACTTCATGTTGATAGAGTGACTCGAGGGTGAATCACCATATTTATGTTGGGAGTCCATTGGGAATGGGTCCCCTACAGTCAATTTTGGGATTAAAAGCACAAGTTTTGGGGCTAACGGACCAAGTTTTGTGTAAAGAATATCAAGTATCCACATTTTCTGGTCGCGGAGTGCAAAGATGTAAATAGTCGAAAAGGGTTTCCACCCTTAGCTTAGATAGTTTGTGTTGGCTTGATAAGATCTGCCCTTGGTCTACGGACCATGGGAATGTATCAAAGGGGGAGTCTAAGGTAGTTCATAAGTTTTTGGTAGATGTTGGGTTGTGTTATATTCTTACCATGACTAGCCACCCTAGTTTACTAGGGGGTTAGAAGGGGGGTAGAGCACCCCCTTCGTTGTGTTGACTACGCAGTGGGGGGCTCATAGGGGGTTTGAGGGGGGTGGTTAGCCCCCCTCTATGGGGTTTGGGGAAGTGCCCGAAGGAATTTGTTTTTGGACCCTATATTAGGTGGGGGGACCTACCTATGGTTTTGTGCATGGTCTCCACACATGGTTTTAGGCGCGATGGTTTTCGGTCCATGGTATTGGATGCTTCGGCATGTATATATATGTATTGTAACATTAAAAGGAACATAATGAAAAATGAAGCCGGTAGTCCTAGTTTTAGGATCTAGGGGAAAATATCTGTGTATATGTGTTTTATGTGTTCTGTTCTCGCATTGTTTATTTTCTATTCTTAGAATCATATGTAGGTAATTTGTGTATGAGGCTAAAACCTACATTTGGTATCAGAGCTGTTTTGGCTTCAAGGGGATGCCTTTGTTGCTGAGGGGTTTTGCTCAGGCCTGTGGTAGACCCTATTCAATGGAAGATATACGGGATTGATTCTGGTGGTGAAAGAAGATGGTGAGCAGTGGAAAGTTAGAGATTGAGAAATTTAATGGTCAGAGTTTTGAGTTGTGGAAACTCAAGCTGGAGGATTTGTTGGTGGATAAAGATCAGTGTATCATGGTAGATCCAGGTACTAAACCAATGGGAGTGTCTAATGAAGAATGGAAGAAGTTGGATTAGGAGGAAAAGAGCACAATATGATTTTGTGTCTTAGATTCAATATTACTGAATGTATAAGTTAGGGACTTTGTACCAATCTAAGTCTCTGGTGAATAAATTGTTGCTACGGAAAATGTTGTATAACCTGAGGATGAAAGGTGGAAACTCATTGACAAAGCATTTGAATGCATTTAATATTGTGGTAAGTCAGTTATTATCTATTGATATTAAAATTTCAGATGAATATAAGTGCATCAGTTTGTTGTGTTCTCTACCAGATTCGTGGCATAGTCTGGTTATTGCAATAGGTAGTAATGAAATTGCCTTGTAATTTGATGAAATAGTCTCATACTTACTAATGGAGGAGATGAGATGGAAAAATATGTAGAGCCAAAATGGTGGTGCCTTGTCTATACGAGGAAGGTCCCAGAATAGAAATAGAAATAAGTCATTGAGTGGGAGATCTAAATCTAGAGGGAGATCCAAATCTATAGGAAAACTTGTAAAGGTGTGATGGAAACGCAGAAAGGAAGGGCACTACAGAAGGGACTGTAAATCTAAAGCTCTTGACAAAGGAAATGGATCTGATGATGCTCCTTCTGCAGAGGAGAAAAACACCTTAGATGAAGGTGGGGATGTGTACTTGGCTTCTTCAAGTACACATGTAGATCATGAGGCATGGTTGATTGACTCAGATGCATCTTTTCACTTCACTCCCCATATAGAGTGGTTTTGTGAGTATGATAAATATGATGGTGATGATGTATTCTTAGGGGATGATAGTAAGGCTAGAATCATTGGTCGTAGAAAAGTAAAGTTGAAGTTGCAAGGTGGGAGGATTATAACACTTACACGTGTTCTGAATATTCCTCCATTGGCCAGAAATCTGATTTCTGTAAGTAAGTTGGATGATGCAGGTGTAAAAATAGTGTTCGAGAAGTATACCTGCAAGATGGCTCAGGGAGAACTGGTATTGATGTGAAGATCTCAGACTGGAACTCTGCACAAGCTACAAGGAAGCACTTTTATTGATGCGTGCAACAGTTATGTGGTTCCTAAATGTGGAGCATAAAATCTAGTGGTGTCTGGAGAAAAGACCATGTTATCGCATCAAAGATTTGGACATATTGGAGAGAAGGGCCTTAGAATACTTCATGGTAAAGGTATGGTAGAATGTATGACTAATATTTCTCTGGATTTTGATTTCTGTGAAAATTGTGTATATGGGAAGCAAAATCAAGTGAGTTTCCCCTCCGGTGGTAAGAGGGCGAAACATATATTAGAGCTTGTGCACAATGATGTGTTTGGACCTGTGAAGGTTCCATCACTAGGTATGTTTGGGTACTATGTATCATTTATATATGACTTCTCAAGGAATACATGGATATATTTCCTTAAGAAGAAATATGAAGTCTTTGAAAGGTTTAAAGAATTTAAGGCTCTAGCAGAAAACTAGACAGAGAAGGAGATAAAGGTGCTGAGGTTAAGTAACAGTGGAGAGTTTTGCAAGAAGGAATTTTAAGAATTTTGTATGAAGTGTGGTATAGCACGACACAAGAGTACTCCATACACACTTAAGAAAAATGAATTTTTAGAAAGAATGAACAAGACGTTGATGGAAAGGGCAAGAAGCATGCTCAGTGGTGCCGGGTTAGGATAGGAATTATGGGCAGAGGCGATGGAGACAACATCTTACCTGGTCAACAGATAACCTTCATTAGCATTGGAGGATAAGACTCGACAAGAAGTATGGAAACCCTCTCTTTCACATCTAAGGGTATTTGGATGTGATGCATATATACATGTTCCAAAGGAGAAAATAGCAAAGTTGGATAGTAAATATGAAAAGTGCATCTTTATTGGGTATAAGGATGGTTTAAAGGGTTATAGGCTTTGGAACCTAGTAACAAGGAAGGTTGTCTACAACTGATATGTGGTGTTCAAAGAGGTGAAAGATGTTATTAAACATGAATTCCAACCAAAGGAACCTGAGAAGATAGAGTTTGAGCTAAAGGAGGAAGAATCAGACTCTATAGCAGAAGTGGAATCAGAAAATGAACATCGACAAACTCCAGTTATGAGAATAATAGTTCGAGAAAGAAGGTAGCTAGAAAGTTATAGTCCATCTTCTTTCTTTTTAGATTTTTCTTTATCTATTACCGAAGATGATCCTAGAACTATGAAAGAAGCAGTAGATTCAGAGGATGACAAACTTTGGAAAGAGGCCATGGTTGATGAAATGGCATCTTTACACAAAAATGAGGCTTGGGGTATGGTGGAGTTGTTGGCTGCAAAGGAAACCCATTGGCAGCAAATGGGTGTTCAAGAAGAAGGAAAATGTAGAAGGAAAGGTGGATAAATACAAAGCTCGATTGGTAGCAAAAGGTTATTCCAGGTGTCTGGAATTTATTTTGGTGATATTTTTTCTCCTATTGCCAAGGTAGCTTCTATTAGATTACTTTTATCTGTTGCTGCTACTTTTGAATTTGAGGTAGAATAGATGGATGTGAAGACAACATTTCTTCACAGGGATTTGGAAGAAGAGATCTACATGAAGCAACTTGAAGGCTTTTCAGTGAAGGGTAAGAAAGAGTTGGTATGCAAGTTAAAAAAGTCGTTGTATGGGTTAAAAAAATCACCAAGGATGTGGTATCAGAAATTTGATACACTTATATGGGACTTGTCTTCACCAGAAGCCAAGAAGATCACTCTGTGTATTTTAAATTAAAAGGTGACCATGTTATTTATATAGTCTTGTATGTGGATGAGATGCTTCTAGTTGGAAATGACAAAGAAATTATTCAGGATTTGAAGACCCAATTGTCCTCCAAATTTGACATGAAAGATCTTGGTGCTGCAAACTATATTTTTGGCATGGATATTAAAAGATATTGGGCAAAGAGGAAGTTATGGTTAAACTAGAGGAAGTATGTCAAGACAATACTGCAAAAATTTAATATGTAGGAAAGTAAACCAGTGAGGGTTCCTATTCCTGCAGGTGTAAAGTTATCTGTTGAATAGTGTCCCAAGACACAAGAAGAGGAGGAGGACATGTGCCATGTTCCATATGTAAGTGTAGTCATTATCATGACGTATGCAATGATATGTACTAGACCAGACATTGCACATGCAGTGGGAGTATTGAGCAGGTCTATGTGAAAACTAGGGAAGGAGAATTAGACAATAGTGAAGTAGGTTTTCAGGTATTTGTGTGGCACTAGTGATTATGGTTTGTGCTACCAAGGAAGACCATGATTGGACAGAGTTATGGATATGTGTGACTTTGTTGATGCAAACTGCGCTGGAGATCTGGATCAATGAAGATCTACAAGTCGATATATGTTTAACCTATTTGGAGGTGTAGTCAATTGGATGAGTAAGAAACAAATTTTAGTGGCACTATCAACTATAGAGGTTGAATATATGGCAGCCACTCATGCAAGCGAGGAAGTAGTTTGGTTGTAGAGATTGTGTTCAAGTATGGCGTTAGTACAGGGAGCTATAAGGATAGAATGCGACAGCCAAAGTGCAATTTTCTTAGCAAAGAACCATGCTTATCATTCAAAGACAAAGCACATTGATGTTCAGTATCCCTTTCTGAGGGATATGATATAAGACAAAAAGGTGTTGTTGGTAAAGGTGGACACTTTGAAGAATATTGCAAATGCATTGACAAAATCTGTTAGCTTTGAGAAGTTCTCTTGGTGTAGAGAAACAATGGGAGTTTAAGGGCTGGATAAATGACTAAGCTCTCATGTGGCCCCCTGTGTAAAGAAAACAACAAGTGGGAGAATGTTGGGTTGTGTTATATTCTTTCCATGACTAGCCTCACTAGTTTACTAGGGCATTAGAGGGCGGGTAGATCCCCCCTTCATTGTGTCGACTGCGCAGTGAGGGGGGGGTGGGGTGCAGAGAGGGGTGGTTAGCCCCCCTCTACATGGTCCAGGGCAGAGCCCAGGGGATTTTTTTTTTTGGACCCTATATTAGGTAGATGGACCTACCTATAGTTTTGTGCATGGTTTTCACACATGGTTTTGGGCGCGATGGTTATCGATCCATGGTATTAGATGCTTCGGCATGTATGTATATATATATATATATATATATTGTAACATTGAAAGGAACATAATGAAAAATCAAGCCGACAGTCCTGGTTTTGGGGTCCAGGGGAAAATATGTGTTTTATGTGTTATGCTCTCGCATTGTTTATTTTCTCTGCTTAGAATTCATATGCAGGTAATTTATGTACGGGGTTAAAACCTATAGTAGAGTTCTGAGTAAGTTTATGGGTTTGTTAGAGCTAATAGTGAAGAGTCTTAGCGTAGGAAGAGGCTCTGTAGCTGAGTGCGTAAAGGCCTAGGGTAGAAGTCCACAGCTAAGTGCACGGACCCCGACAGTTGTGTGTGTAGGGAATTCAGAGTCTATATTGAGAATCTATATTATCAATAAAGAGATGTATTTTAGAATTATCTGTGTATGCATTATTTTATGTCTGTTATGAATGTTGTGATTATGCTATGTTGAATACTAGGGTTATGAATTAATGCTATATTGATGCCCGAATCTATGTATTTTACTTTGTTATATGAACAAACGTAAGAATATATGTTTACGCAAAGATAATTGTAATGCATGTTAAAGTTAACCAATACTTGAGCTAATCTAGGTAGACACAAAAGTAAGGATAAATACAGAGGCATGCAAGCACCTGATCTATCTATTTAGGGTCTGCGAAGGACGATCAGAGACTTTCACAAAGGCTTCAAGGACGAATTAGGGAAGTACATTGATAAGCCCTTAAAGGCTTATCAATTTGTGAAAAGGTAGAGTGAATGTATAAAATTGACATCACAACCGTCTCAGGGTGCAGAAACGTGGTTCCCACATCCCACCATACTGCTTCGGATAAGACTTCAGTCTGCGCTACATGGATTTATGTCGAAAGGGCCAGTAGTGTAGGGATTTTCTTAGCTTCTTAACGATAAACCTGGGCCAGGGCCCATCAATCCAACACTACACAAAACATCACTTTTATAAATTAGTGCCAGAATAAATGTCATTCATCAATTTCCTTCACAAAGTACCATAATAAAGAGTTATCGAATAGCCCTTCATACTGACCACTTGCTTCTCCTTATTATGTTCAATTTGAACCTAACAAAACATCAATATGAATAATAACATACATACCTTATTTGTCAACTTCTATCCTTAAAAACGCCATGGTTTGAGCATCACCCATACTGATATTTCAGCCAGTATTATAAGCCTTTGTGAATAAGGTTTCCACAACGACATAACAAACCTTAAACATTGCATTATTCTCACTAAAAATTCAACATAGACCTTGAGGATACTCACCCTCATTCCAACTACAGGTTAACCTTTTTTTGTCGTCCAAACAGTCAAAGAAATCATTGTTATTAACTTCCTCTTTAGCTCCCTTTTTTGCTTCCACTAAATTTTTTAGAGTATTTTTCTCCACCTTGTTGAAAAAATCAGCAATATTTATTGATATGGCGCTATTTTGGTATTTTTTTTGCTAATCAAAGCTAGTCAACACTAAATATCATTGACTTTAACACCAATGTAAACACCTAGTTTAACCTCTTCTTTAGCTCCTCATGTAGCTTCATGTACAGATTCCTGTGTAATGTGTTATTTTTCTCCTCATTATAACATTTTTTTTAAAGTATCCACTTTATGTTCATTTTTAGGTTCATTTTAGCATTTTTTTTAGCTTCATGATTAACGTCCTATTTTTATCCCCATTATGGCATTGTTTTTAGCATCCACTTTAGCTTCCTTTTTAGCTTCTTGTTTGTCCTCCTAATTTTCTTCCTCATTTCTTATAAAATATTTGCTTGAAACTCTCTCATTGAGATAATATGATGGCTATATAGAGAGGTTAATTTTCTCTCCTTGTGATGCAATTCAAATACACATACGTTACTTATATACTCTTCTATGTGAACTGTTTCTAGATTTGTAAGATTTGTTCATTACATTTAAGATATGAAATCAATGATTATAGATTTTCTTAGTATAGTTATGATATCAAGTCTAAGATCTATGGCATATATATTTGTTCGAGATCTTATATAATTTGCGGTATAGTGAGAAACATAGTTATCGAACAAATGAGCAAATGACCTAGTACCCATTTTTTTTGAGGTAGCAAAATATCACCCGACTTTGAAAAGTGGTGATGCAGAATACACCTTTTTCTTTAGCATATTTTTGGCACTTGAAAGTTTCTTATGTATCAAGTATGAACATTTTTATAAAGACGTTAGTGATTTTCATCTTGATTTTGAAAAGTGTTGCTGCAACATCAACACATTTTTTTAAACATTTTATTTTTGACACTTTAAATTTTTTTATGTATCAAGTATTAACACTTTTTTTTAAATGTTAGTGATTTTCATCTTGATTTTGAAAAGTGTTGATGCAACATCAACACATTCTTTTAACGAGTTTATTTTTGACACTTTAAATTTTCTAATGTATTAAGTGTGGATATTTTTTTTAAATGTTTTTGTTTTTCATGTTGGTAATAAAACATAAAAAATAAAATAAAAAACATGACCAAAAAAACTCAAATAATAAAAAATATATATAAAAAAGCAAAATAAAAAAGAATAAAAATGTAAACAAAAAAGTTAAATTGTAAAAATAAAAAATAAAAAAATTAAACAAAAATAAAAAAATAAAAAATAAATAAAAATATAAAAAGTTAAATAAAAAAGCAAAATATTTCAAAAAAGCATATAATTTAAAGAAAAAATTTGAAAATTAAGCTAAAAAAAAAAAATACAACCACATAATAATAATAATAATAAATCCCAAACAAAATTATAAAGAAAAACTTGAAAATAAAATATTAAATTAAAAAAAAAATTCAAAAAGTTAAATTCAAAAACTAAAAGAAAATCATAAAAAATATTAAATTAAAAAAAAAAAAACAAAAAACAAAAAAAATGAAAAAAAAAAATTGAAAAATGAAAAAATATAAAATACAAAATATATTTAAATTAAAAAACAAAAAAAAAAAATCAAATCAAAACCAAACAATTAAAAGAAAAAAGAATAACTAAAAATTAAAATTTAAAACAAAAAAATAAAAACTAAAAACTAAAAAAAAAGAAAAAAAGCTAAAAAAAAATAAAAATTTAAAAAAATTAAAAAAACTAAAAAATTCCAGCCACCCATGGGCGGGTTTGCACTGACCTATTGAATATGAAAACTACATACTGACTATGCTCCCCCTGAGCATATGCTGGAGTAGCTAAAGTTATGCAATAAAATCATGCAGCTTTATGACTCAACCAATTATGACCTTTCCCTTCATCAATGACTCATGATTACATCAATCACCTAACACAATGCGGATACATATTTCACTCAACTTTATATCAATTTCATAAAATAATGGGATTACATTCATAAATGACTTGACTCCAATAGCCCATATATGAGTAAAATTTACAATGATTTACAACATGGGTCTTTACATCACATTTACATCAAGAGGCATATATGGCATATATAATCAAAACTAGAGACCTCGACCATGAGTTAGAAAGATCATGGTATTCATCAACAACCATCATTCTCCATATAGGAATATGCAACATAAACATCTAATGCAGGGAAAATAAGAAACATCATGAACATCATCATCATTAATAAGTTATGTAGAATAAGACCATGTAGAATCATTATCCAATATCACCAACCTGTGACCATATATGTAATGCTTCGAACCATCATTGGTAACCAGCAACAAAGAGACAACAACATATGTCTCTTCAATAGTAGTAACAAACAAACATTAGCAATGATATGACTCATCATACAAAAAGAACTACTCAAAAGCAATAATGTAAAAAAATAAGCATAGTAGGTGCTTCCCTTGAATTAACATATTCCATCATATCAATTTCAAACTCAAAATATAAACAATGAAACAATGAAAGAATATAGGATGATCCCCCCGAGTCTATGCCACTTCTTTTCAATCAAAGAGAGGTATACACGACTATCTAACTCAAAAATCACATACATACATGAATCTCCATCACACCATCCACGTATGGAAGGTAAACTATAGTAATTTTTGTCACATCTCCCCCTGAACATGATATACCTATTAGAAAAATTAGCAGAGAGATGAAGCAGGAACCATTCCTACTTTATGTCTGGGGTATTCAAATGAATCACATGGAAGTGGCTTTGTAAATATATCTGCAGCTTGTTCCTTTGATGGAACATACTACATTTTTACCTTTTTTTCAAGCACATGATATCATAAAATGATATTTGATTGGAATTTTCTCGGCTTTTGAGTGCATGGCAGGGTTCTTAGAGATACTTATGGCACTAGTACTTTCACAGAGAATAGGTATAGGTTGAGAAAAAGTGACTTGAATATCTTGCAATGTTTGGATCATTGATAGAAGTTGAGTACAACAAGATGTAGTAGCAACATATTCTGCCTCAGTAGTAGATAAAGTGATAGAGCTTTGTTTCTTGCTGAACCATGAGACTAAGCGGGGTCCTCCTCCACTAGTACTTTTTCGATCATCAACATTACCTGCCCAATCCATGTTTGTGTAGGCATGAAGTGAAAAGTTTGTTTTTTTGGGATACCATAGATCAAAATCTTTAGTTCCTTGTAGATACTTGAAGATTATCTTAATTATTAAGAGATGAATTTCATTAGCATTTTCTTCAAATCGTCCAACAATGCTAACTACATGCATATTGTCTAGTATTTTACCTATAATATAGAGTAAGCTGCCAATCATAGATCTGTACTATGGTTAATTCAATAAAGGAGAATCATCATTTTGACTAAGATTGAATCCGGTTACCATTGGTGGCATAGATGATTATATTCTTCCATTCCATTTTTCTTCAAAATCTATTTGTGGTACTTGTTTTGAGAGAGAAAGACACCATTCTTAGTTTGTTGAAATTGAAGGCCAAGTAAGTATGTTAGTTCACCATGTAGATACATTTCAACTTCTTGTTGCATAACTAAAGAAAAACCTTGACTCATATATTCTAAATTACTTCCAAATATAATGTCATCTATATAAACTACAACTATCAAAAGTTTGTCTGTATCAAAATTGATATATAGGTTTCTATCTACAGACCCCTTTCTGAAACCTTTCTTTTCAAGATACCTATCAATATGATAATACCATGCATGAGGAACTTGTCTTAACCAATACAATTCCTTTCTAAGTTTGTAAACAATATTTTTATCATTTGCAAGAAAGAACCCTTTAAGTTGATTAATATAAACTTATTCTTCTAGATCTCCATTTAAAAATGGAGATTTAACATCCATTCGATATACTTTAAAGTTATGAAAGCTTGAAAATGCAAGAAACATTCTTATGGCTTCAAGTTTAACTATTGTTGCAAATGCTTCTTCAAAGTATAAATGTTCTTGTGAGCATAGCTTTTGCATAAAAGTCTTGCATTGTTTCAGATTACTTCTCCATTTTCATTTAGTTTGTTCTTGAATACGCATTTTGTCCCATTTAAATTTTTATCATGAGGCCTTGGTACTGCTTCCAATGTATGGTTATTTTATATTTGATTAAGTTCTTCATTCATTTCCTTAACCCAAAATTCATATTTTCTTGTTTGATTCACATTTTGAGGTTCAATTATGGGTTGTAAGTCCAAGTGAATAGAAGCTCCAACAAGAGTTCTTCTAGTTTGTATTGCTGCCTCCTTTTCACCTAGAATTTGAGATTCAGGATGATTTTTCTGAAAATTCCATGATGGTGTCATTTTTTTATGTATCTGTATTTTCATTTACTTCTTTTGTTGCTTCCTTATTTCTTTCTCCTACAACCTTTCGGCTTATAGTAGGTAGAGGTTCGTCATATGTTGGTGCTTTTCTTTTGGTACCTGTGGATGCTTCATCAATCCCAACATCAATGCATTCAACAATCTCTTAAAGCATTTGATTATAACATTCACATCCCTTGCTTCTATAAGAATATATAAGGAGGATTCCTTCGTCAACTCTAGATTCAAACTTTCCAAGCTTATCATCATTTTTGTTTATGTAACATTTTCTTCCAAAAATTCTAAAGTGTTTGATAGTTGCATGATTACAAAACCAAAGTTGATGTGGAGCTTTATCACTATTCACTGGAACATGAGATTTATTAAGTATATATATGTTAGTATGTGTTGCTTCTCCCTAGAAGGTGTGAATTTGTTATCACCAAAAATTGGTCATCTCACCATATCTAACCGGATGGATCAAAATACACCATGTAAGACCAATTTTACCATAGTTTCTTTTACCATACGAAATTACATGATAAACCACATTTATTAAGTTATCTCTCGTTAAACCCATGAGGAATAATTAAATAAACCATTATTTATTTATTTTTCCTTTAGGAATAATTAAACCATTGTTTAACAAATATTCCTAGCCATATTTAACCCGATCACGAGAAATAATTAGATAAATCATTATTTTTCTTATTTTTCTCTAGGAATAATTAATTAACCATTATTTAGATATTATTCCATGTTAAATTTGACTAAATCACCTAGGAATAATTAAACAAACCATTATTTGTTTATTATTCTTTAACTACATTTTCTAAATTATAAATAAATCATTTATTTATTTATTATTTCTAAATAAAAGTATTTGAACAAATTAAATACTTTTTCCCTCCAACAAAATATAATAAAATACTCCAAGTGGATAGGTCTAAAATTTAGTTAATAATATTTTATTATTTTCCATTATTCGAGAATAACCTAATATTTTGTTATAAAATGAAGGGTTTTACATTCATTCTTTACTTTAGATTATTTTCATTGTTTCAATCACTATTGTGGCTCTGATTATTATCACTGTCACTTTCCATTTCTTTTTATCCTTGAGTTCCAATTTGAGCTCTACACACACATTTTGTTGGGTTTATAGATTGTAGAGAGGAGAGACTCTACCAAAGCTGAAGACATTGAGGATAGCCAAGAATCCATCCCACAGAGGGGGACTGGTAACATCACTTTTTCCTTTCACAAGTGTCACATAATAAAATATATTCTTTATACCTAGTTTTCATCGGGTCATTAGAGTTATTTGCACTTAATTCCTTATTTCATTTTTATGTTTAACTATCTCTATTGCATAGATCAGGACTTTAACAGATTTTGTTTGTATCATTTTCTGTAAATCCAGACTGTTTTACAACCATTTTTATTGTTGAGGTTGTTTGTCATCCATAGTCTAAAGTGGCTTCTTTTCATACACCTTTGAGAAGAAATCCTCTCAGTGTTTTCTGGCCTTTTCCATAGGTAACAAGTACTAGCCACACTAGAGATGACAACTTTTTTTGCGACCTACCACCTGCGAACTAAGGAAAAGAAATCACACTTTTCAGCCAAAACTTGTGATCTGGAGGTCCAGAGCACACTTCCTAGCCCAAAAAGTGTGATCCCAAGTGAAAAGAGGTCAATACCTGTGATTTCAGTTTTTTCTGAGTTTTGTCTGCAAATTTTCTGGGTTTTGCTGAGAGCACTGTATTGGTTTGTTTGACCACTGCCTAACCTATTTCAGGCCTAGATATGCTCTGTTTTTCTTGTTTAATAATGATCAAGCCCTTAGGGTTTCATTCCTCTTCCACCTTTATAGGAAGAGTCATGCTGAGTAGGTAATCTAAGATTTTTAGTGCTTTCGACTATTATTTACATATTTGAGCCATCAATTTATCAGACCCTTAAGATACATTTTTGTTCATCTAAAACTCCCTTTTGAGTCTTTTTTGGCCATTTGCCTTAGGGTTCTATCATTTTCCCTAGGTTTGTCACCCTTAATCTCAACTTTTGCAACACTTTTCCCTCTAGTTTATTACTATTTCCTGGATCATTTCCAGCGGCATAGATTCATTAGATCCCAGTAACACTGACACTTAGATCTTGTGGCCCTTTATAGTGTGTTTTGAGTCACTTTTACCACCATTTAGTCTCCTTGTTTGTAACCAAGTTTGGGTGGGATTGTATGCATCATTTACTGTTTATTTGTTGTTCATTATTTCAGTTCTTTTACAGTTTTCAACATATTTTTTCCTTTTTCAAACAATTGACTGGGCTTAATTAAAATTAACACACACTTTGACACACACAATCACACCTAAATTGAAGGGTGCTTGGTTTACACTACCAAGCCAAGACATAAACTTAATTAATTAATCTCCCTCATAAGGGACAATAGTGTTTTTTTTATTACCCTTCACCATTTCCATGTCACTAGCGCCTTGCCATCATAGCTCCACTTAGGCTTCTTTCGTGGATACTCCAAGGTCTTCACCCCTAGTTTCCGCTTGAACATATCACTCCTCCCCATAGGGTACAAGTAAGTCCTTGAGTCCCCATATCAACACTTCTCCTAGTCTATCTGATTCCTCATCTGATTTCAAGTCTTCCCTACCACTTGTTGTAATCATGTCTGATGCCAATGGAAGTGGGGGGAACCCACTAGCTAGTGGCTCTGGTCCTTCTCCTATAGTGTCATCTAGCGGAATCACCATAGGAATCATTCCAGAAGCTCCTCTTCTTCCTTTCATATTTGGGCTAAGCCTTATAGATTTCAACTAGTTGATAAATGACCCCATACACCATGATGAGGGTTTCCCAGCTATTCCAACTAAGCTTCCCTCCAACATTCCCAAGTTTTAGGGTGATTCTAGAGAGGGCCCCACTAACCATGTCCGATCCTTCCACATGCAGTCTTCGTCCAACTCTATAATTGATGACTCCTTCCCTAAACACCTTCAAACCCCTAAACACTATCCACAACTTCCTTAATCCAGTCAAAGACAAAATTGATCCTAAATACCATAAAGGTGTCTACTTAATTCCTTGCTCATGTGGAAAACCCTATGTAGGTGAGACTGAGAGATCCTTTAACACAAGAATCCAGGAACACTCAGTTGACACTAAACACAATTGATCCACCAAATATGCATAGAGGATACTCGAATCTCAGCTAGGAGTGATCATTACTTCATAAGGAAATTCAAAGAAGCCATAGAAATTAGAAAACACCCTAATAACCTCAATAGAGACAATGGATGGACCATAAGTGAAAACTAGATTCCAATGCTATCATCCAAATCTACCCCTAATCAACGATAATCCTCCTCCAATTAACCAAAAATTTAATCCATTCTAACTAAATTAACACACTATGACCTTATTAAAATATAATTTAACAATAAATATCAATCATAAATATCTTAACCATAATAAATCCGCAACCTAGGACGTTATACAAGAAGCCTTAATAAACAATCAAAACACATAATTAAAAGTAATAAAATTAAGATATAAACATAGTAAAAACAATTGCAATCCTGAGACATATTAAAAAATTAAAACATAAACAAATAGGATCACAAAAATTAAAATTAATAAACAATTAAAATTAATAATCAATTAAAATAATAAAATAAATAAACATAATGAAATAAATATAAGTATAACCCATATATATGTATTTTAATTTTAATTAATGAATTAATTAAAATTAAAATAATTAAAAGAAACAATTAATTTAAAAACAAATATAATTAAATTAATTATAGCAAATATAATTTAAAATAGACAGAATTAAAATAGGAAATAATTAATACTAATAAAAGTAACAATAATACAATTAAAAAGAACAATTAAAAATAATTTAAAGATCTATCGGCTAAGCATCTCTTGCATCTCTATATATATATTTGACAAATAAGACCAGTCTTTCAATTAATTCTTTCACATCATGAAAATGAACCATCATTGCTGGTTCAAAACGTTGATCTAAAAACAAATTGAATGAGATGGATCGAAAAGGAAATCTACACAGACTCCTTTCATCTTCAGTTATTCCAACACACGCTCACTGGAGATGTTGCAAAGTGGTATGTTGACCAACCTTTTTCTTCCCATTCCACTTTTGCGACTCTAGCTCTAGCGTTCTTTTAATATTTCTAGTTACCTCTCTGATATGACACTGGTACCGAATTATTGACCGTATTCCGTCAAACTTCTGCCACCCACCTTTCTGACCATGTACAAGAATGGAGTAGAAGGAGGAGCATGTGTCGTGCTCCTACATTCGAAGACTGTTGTTTATCTTTACTGGTTTCTTAGGTCACTCTTAGCCCCGAGAGGAAAAGATGTCGCATCTCATTTTCCTCAATCAAAGGAGGAAGCTCTCTAGGATGCCCTGAAATATGACCTGATTTATGCCCAATATGGTTATGTTATACCATCTTATTGGATCTCCCTGGACCTAGTGGTGCCAATGCACTAGGGTCATCTTATGCCGCCGATGGTATCGTTGGAACCATTTCCCATCAATTTCCATATGCGTTGCCGAGTTATGGTGTTGTTGGGAAAAGTATCTATTCAGAACGCCCCTATCCCACTCTAAGGTGTGACAGTGCCTTAGCAACAAACAAGGAAAACTACTTGAGTATTCTTCTTTATGAAATGTAAATGAAGAGGAAGGATGTAACTAACCTATGTCTTTCGCTAGTTTGTTGATCCAATCGCTCCTCTCTTCAATAGCTCCCAGCTCCCTGCTCCCTTACCGGCCCGGCTTCACCAAATTCCTGCAAGATCACAGAAGAGAGAAACTACACGAAGATATAGATTTACATTCATAAAAAGCTTAGGATCAGATTAAGCTAAACATGCAAATATAACAAAACATCACTGATATACAAGCATGTAGAGGAAACTCAAATAGTTTTATTGATATGATAAGAAAGTCGAAGAGGAGATACAACCAAGTGAGTCCCGATCCAGCATCTAGCTCCCAGCAAAGGAATCCCTTCCTCACCTCCAACAAAGCATAAATCACCCAATGTACTAATCTCAATCTCAAACCAACAACAATTCTCTACAAAGTACAAAATTCCAGCCTCTGGATCTCTGGGATGAGGGATCCATATATAGATGTAAGCAGAGAGGATGAGTCAGCTTATGTTTTGACTTGTGGCTTCTCTCTGTCAGTTCTTGCTTCCACTTGGAGACTAAGAGCCTCTTACTCATCACTGGTCGAATTCAGTGAGGCAAGTGTCATTGGAGAAGATTCTGGAAGCTTCCATTGTCTCTCCACCTTGTTGAATGACTCTGCCACTTGTCATTTCCCGCTCAACGCACCTGGGTAGTGCATTCAAGTGCGTTGCAACGCACCTAGACAGTGTATTTGGGTGCTTTGCAATGCAGGCAGCTAGTGGAGCTTCTGAATTGATCGTGATTTGAATAGTTTTGAGCAGTTTCTGATGGAGAACTTCTGGGAGAAGCTGTCATTGGTTGACCTTGTTCCTTTAGGGGCAGGAACAACACTTTTAGGGACTTTGGATCCCTTGGATTATGGAATTTTCATGCTCAAAGCTGTAAGGCACAAAAATGTCTATAACAGTTGCCCCCTAAAGTATGAGGCCGTTTATCGGGTGAAATGATTTATTGAGAGGATCCGAAGTTCTTTCAATTCTGGGAGGAGACCTGTAATAAGATACAATACAATACATTATTTTTCATACTGTTTTCATGATCTAGCTGAGGCGGGCATTCCCATGCTCAACTTCATAAATTCATTTTTATGTACATAGGACAGACAATCGTCTGATGGTAGACTGATGATTCTGATGAAATCATCATACTTTTGGTAGGATGATAATTTGTTTTGCAATGCTGTACATGTCAATGTCTTTATTTTTCCTGAATATATATCGCAGTGCAGATGGATGAAACTAGATCCGGGGTCTTCAATCTCGTCCGATCTTCACTCTAAGTACAAGTCGATCCATGTGAGAAATGTTTTGAAGTCAAACATGGAAAGACATCGCTTGATTACCAATCAATGATGTAAACTGTTAACAAGCGCGAGAGGAATCACCGATAATGATAATGACCCTCAAGGTACTACAGTACAATTCACGTGGTGTGAATAAAGGACTTGGCATCGAACACCACGCAAAATCTTTCGGTCAAAGGTCATTGATGTATACCTGTCGCCGGAAGTGAGAAACTTGCCATTGAGGCATGCAAGCTTCAAAGTACTGAAGGGGGTGTTCCTAGATCAAATTCTTGGATAATGAGCTGATGTCGACAAGAAGCAATCCGTCAAAGGAGGGCCTTAATGTATCCCACATCAGTGAAATGGAACGGAGCAAATGATTTTGATGGAGGTGAAAACGATCTGATGATATATGGTTCAGGGTGGCGGTCATGAAAGAATGAAGTATAATGTATGGTAGTGGATGGGACACGGTTGACTTCTCTGGATTACTTCTCTTGAACATATCGGCGACACTTATATGATGGATTGGTAGCATTTACCCCAAAGGTGGATGGTATGGCGAGACCATGGTGATGTGACCGGTGAATGAAACAACCCATCCCGACTCAGGCACGGAGTGGAAGTGTCATGTTCAAGAGCGACTTGTTACCAATAAAGGTTCTTTGAGTTTCTTCCAAATTTTTCCCCAGTCATTGCTGACCAGTACCTCTTTATTTTTTTCAAGCTTGAGGAGGATAAGATATGCTTGTTCTATAATTTTCCCTTCGGGCAAACCCATCGCTATGTTTTAACAAGCCTAGCGATAGTGAAACTCATTCCCATCTAAAGACAGGTTTGTCGCTATTAATATTTTTAACGAGTCTAACGACAAAGATAACTCGGTCCTTTTCATTTTTAGAGAGTCTGAAAAGGTACGTAAAGTTAACTCCGAAAAAGTATAAAACGATACAAAAGGGATGAATTTTCGATAGTTTTAACGAGCCGAACAAAACAAGCGCTCTATCTTTTTGTGCAATAATCCCTCAGGTCCAAAAAGATTAAAATCTAGTGGAGGGATAGCTCTTCCTGTCGCTTTAACGAGCTAGAAGGCCAAAACTCGGCAATCTTTTCATATTTTACGAGTCAGATGAAAAGAGCTTAAAGAAGACTCGTCTTTTGAGGAACGAGTGATAAAATGGGTAGTGTCACAAGGATGGCTAGTGAAATCACTCTTCGCAGTTGTTCCTCAAAATGGGTAAACAATCAAATGGAGGTGAATGATCAGCCAATGGAAAAGTGGAGGTGACGGTGCAAACACGACCAAGGCTTTAATGGCTGATAATGTTACATTCATGGTGGTTATTTACCGGAGGATAGTTCATTTTTTAATGAGCTTAAACGCGGGTTGAAACACTTGCTCGATCTTATGTTTATTTTTTAACGAGCATGAACTATGCGCTAAAACTGCTCGATAACATGGTCTTGTTTTAATTTTTACCATAAATAGCTTTGCTTTTTCAAAGATAGTATTGTTCTTTCAATTGCTCCATCAAACTAGTTAGAAATGAACAACATTTGCTTGAAAATGAGATTAAAACGCTAATATTTTACTTTGAACTACGTAAAAAGCAATTAAAAAGTGTTTTTACCTCTCATTTTACCATTTCATTTGAACTTGGTTTGTTGGAGCTTTGGAGGTGCCTCTTCCCCCTTGATTTTCATCAGCTGATTTCAGGAGATTCTGTGGACGATTCTCGGCCCTGTCTAGACCAGGTAGGAGCTAAACCTGAGCTCTTTCATTTCATGGTTCCTTTTCTACATTCTGTGCTTCAGTCCCTGCTTTTCTGAGCCCCTGGGGTTTGATGGGTGCGTTCTGCCATCAACGCACCCTGGGCATATCAAAACCTGCGCTGAATGTGGGTCATCATGAAGGCGACTTGACATTCAATGCACCCATAACACATGTGTAGGTGCGTTGGGCGCAGAAAGGAAAGTTGTTGCATAGTTTTTAATGGAATTTTTCCCTGTTTCTCATCAAAATTAGGATTTAATCTCCTCTCTTGTTTGTTTTTGCAGAGATATTGGAGCAAAATGACCCTTAAATGGCGAGAACGAGAACATGAAGAAGAGGACATGATTGCCCTACATGATCCTGTGACAGTGAACGCGCTGCGGAACTGTGGTTTGCTGAAGTTCTTCCGCATCTCTAGCATGAGACAGCAGATCAACCTACTGCAGTATTTGCTCAATGCTTGGGATCCTATCAATCAAGTTTTCCAGATGAGGGGCACCCCGCCTTGACAAGCCAGTCAAGAAGTAAATGTCTACTGCGGTCAAGGGGAGTCGCCATTCTGTTGTTGGGAAAAGTATCTATTCAGAACACCCCTATCCCACTCTAAGGTGTGACAGTGCCTTAACAACAAACAAGGAAAACTACTTGAGTATTCTTCTTTATGAAATGTAAATGAAGAGGAAGGATGTAACTAACCTGTGTCTTTCGCTAGTTTGTTGATCCAATTGCTCCTCTCTTCAATAGCTCCCATCTCCCTGCTCCCTTACCAGCCTGGCTTCACCAAATTCCTGCAAGATCACAGAAGAGAGAAACTACACGAAGATATAGATTTACATTCATAAAAAGCTTAGGATCAAATTAAGCTAAACATGCAAATATAACAAAACATCACTGATATACAAGCATGTAGAGGAAACTCAAATAGTTCTATTGATATGATAAGAAAGTCCAAGAGGGGATACAACCAAGTGAGTCCCGATCCAGCATCTAGCTCCCAGCAAAGGAATCCCTTCCTCACCTCCAACAAAGCATAAATCACCCAATGTACTAATCTCAATCTCAAACCAACAACAATTCTCTGCAAAGTATAAAATTCCAGCCTCTGGATCTCTGGGATGAGGGATCCATATATAGATGTAAGCAGAGAGGATGAGTCAAATTATGTTTTGACTTGTGGCTTCTCTCTGTCAGTTCTTGCTTCCACTTGGAGACTGAGAGCCTCTTACTCATCACTGGTCAAATTCAGTGAGGCAATTGTCATTGGAGAAGATTCTGGAAGCTTCCATTGTCTCTCCACCTCGTTGAATGACTCTCCCACTTGTCATTTCCCGCTCAACGCACCTGGGTAGTGCATTCAAGTGCGTTGCAACGCACCTAGATAGTGTATTTGGGTGCTTTGCAACGCAGGCAGCTAGTGGAACTTCTGAATTGATCATGATTTGACTAGTTTTGAGCAGTTTCTGGTGGAGAACTTCTGGGAAAAGCTGTCATTGGTTGACCTTGTTCCTTTAGGGGCAGGAACAACACTTTTAGGGACTTTGGATCCTTTGGATTATGGAATTTTCATGCTCAAAGCTGTAAGGCACAAAAATTTCTATAACATATGGCTATCTTCAAGGGGAGACCAGTTCCTCCAAAACCTATCTCCCTCACCCTAGCAATGTGTATTCAAGACAAAACATGTCATATGCATTCACCAAACTACATCAGTAGATGTCAGGGCCAAATGTTGCTCAACCTATTTACCAAACCATTGCCCCTTCCCCATCTTACACTTATGCATCGTCAGGCGCTCCAACCCCTTAATCATTAGCATCGTAGCCTCCCATGCCTCCTCAATGTCTTCCACAGTAGCCACCTCCCCCACAGCGGCAAGTGTATGCTTAGCAGGGTACAATAAATCCCTCCAATTCCAAGAAAATAATAAGGGGAAAGGTAAACAGAACCAACAAACACAAGTTAACCAGGGTAATCAATGTAATATACCCCAGGGGAACTAGCCTACCACCAAAAACCAGTAATAGGGTGATTAGTCCAAGCAAGCCATGGTAATTCGTACGAGTAAGCCTTATGCATGTTGTGGTGTGCATGGCCATTATACTCGTGACTTCCCCTCTTACCCTAGACGTGTCAAATTTGGGAAGCCCACGCAGCATCTAGAGGCTTGCAGCCAATGCAGCAACATCTCAATCTTGCACCAAACCAGCCGACCATGCTCATGAATCCTTTCCCCCAGCAAGGATTTATCGCTACCCAACCTGAACAAGGTCAGACCACCCCTCCACCTTAGCAATATGGTCACAATGACTACCAGATTCATATGATGAACTTTGACGGGGCCAGTACCTCTGATATCGATCTCCAAACTCGGTCGTGTCAATATGATAAGACATCAACTTCGTCTACAGCCGACCCCAAAACCAAAGATTCCTTTGAGTCCTTTATGACACCCAGTGGTTCCTTACAGATCCCTCCACCAAGGTAAGAGGTCATTCTCGAGATCATAAAAGGACCATTACAACATAATGCTTCTTCTAACTGAGTCACCCATACTTACAGTATAGTAAATGACTTGGCACAATCTCCAGTTGCCATGTCGATGATGGAAGTTCTCCATCCGTGCCCATCTCCGAAGAAAGATCTAATAAATGCTATGGGAACAGTCAACCCTTTAGATGATCATTTGATTGTATTCCTTGTTGATACGTCAGATCATCCACCATTACAACAATTCATTTCTTTCTAAACTAGTCAGAGTATGCAATGCTATCATTCAACAATGTATTATTGATGAAGGTGCATTAACATGCGTGATGTTCATGGATGTTTGGAAACGACTCAAGTCACCCAATCTATCCCCATCCACAATCACTTTGCATGCTTGGGATGGTCACCCTTCATAGCCCCTTGGCATGCACTGCAACTGTCATATCACATTTTCTAACAAGATTGTTTGCATCGACATAGAGGTTATTAATTCCCCTTTAGATTACAACATTCTATTAGGTTGTAGCTACATTTATGTGATGTCAATTAAAGCATCTATGAATTTCCATAAGATGTGCTTTCCCCATAATGGAAATATCGTTATTGTCGATCAATTTACATATTACGAGCCACGGTCTTAGTCATCGTCTGATTCCATCATATCATCGATGACTGATAGACAAACAATCGAGCCCCTCACCAGTCTCTCACTTGGAGTCTACAAGGATTCTACCATACTTTGTGTTGGAAATACTGAGAGCGGGGGGAGTGAATCAGTATTCCTTTCAATTAGTATTATTATTAATCTTTGAGATTATTAGTTAATCTTCAATTATTATTAGTGTTTGTACAATGAGAGTAGTAAACAAAAGGAACACAAATGCACACAATTTTTAAGGTGGAAACCCCCTCCAGGACAAAAAACACCATAACGTTTTTCTAATAATCCTTTAATGTTCAACTCCAATTGAAAAGAAAGCTCCAACTTCCTATAATCTAGAAAATCATTCTTCTCCTGCTCCCATTGGATGGATGCTCCAACCCTTGAGATTCTTTAGTAGTCAACTAAACGGATGCCCCAACACCCAATGAGCTACAACTCACCCTAGCACCACTCTACCACCCTAAATTTTTCACAGGCTTGAACCTATTGGTGACTTCATGTACTAGCCTAGCACCACCCTAGCACGCTATAGAAGAATAATAGAAGAACATACTCTCGTACTAGGTAAAATGGTCCACTTTACAATGATATAGAATGATGTATAAGAAGAAGACACAGTAGAACATAACCCCAACTATGACACAACCACCTAAGTATGATCCTAGAGCTCCCACCATTGCCTCTTCAACTCTTGGAAGATACACACTTGTACAACTTTTACAATGATGCTTTTACAATGACTCTATACAATGATACTTTTACAATGACTCTATGTAATGCTGCTCACTTGAATACTTGATGTGGTGAACTTTTTGCTCGTGTTCTGCACCTTGATTGCTGCTCTTTTCATGCCACCCTTTCTCACTCTTTAGAACATTAGATTATCCATTGATTCTTCTCTTGATGAATATATATACCTACAAAATGTGTCCAAGAAAATACCCATGACATGATAATAGAAAAACTTACCTCATCGTGTAGAGCATATGTCAGTGCTAAACAAAAAAAAAAATTAGAATACAAAGAACTGAATGAAATTAAGAGATGAATATGCATATACAGAAGATACTTACTTGGAGCTTACCTCTGCTACACCATTTTTCTGCACCTTTCTCTTTTCTACCCTAGAAAGTTTGGTCCTTTGCAGTCCCTGACAACACTTGAACTAGTTGTTTTTCTTACCTTCTAGGAGAATGATATTGAATCTGATGTTTCTTTGTGATTTGAGATCCCCAATATGTTATATTCGGTCTTGTAGTAGCTCTCTAAGTCTTCTTTTCAATGCCACAACTCTGACCTGATTTGGATTCTTCAAGGCAAAGCTATGTCCAATCTCTCACAATGACCTAATTATGAACTAGTTCAACAAAGAGAAGTTCTACGGTGTTCCAGGTGTCACTATTTCCTCCTTTGGCTCTAAAATTGATACACAGAAAACTATAGTCCATGCAATATCTACCATTTTTTACAGAATTCTAATCTGCTTCTCAGAGAGAGAGTTATGATGATTTCCCAAGGTCACCTCTTTGAGATGAAATTTGGGAGCCTACAAAGACCCTAACTTCGACATATCATATCTCAGAAAGTATAGTGAACCAAGATATTAAATTAGGTTACGACATTCATCCAGATTTTTTCTCAAATGAATTTTAATTTCAGCATCTAAGACTTTGCCAAAATAAAGGTATAGTGAAAATTCCACGTTAACTACTTTTGGAAGATATATGAGATTTCTTTTTATAGAGTTGAGAGGGGCTTCTAAAGAGAATGTTGGAGGGATTTTAGGAGCTTAAAAAATTATTAATTATTGACTATTCAATGACATAAATCAATGATAAATCCCATGCCACAACCCCATGGGGTTTTTGCCCACTAATGGGGTTACTAACTTCAACCTTGAATATCTTACAAACTGTGAGGAATTACGAGGAGAGCTATATACTGATAGAAATATATTTTTGAGTAGAGTATTCCTATAATGGTTATGAGATTAGAAAACATTAATGATGATGCCCAAGTTTAGGGTCATACTTGGTGCTTCTTGGGTTGACATCAATGACAATGTCATATCATCTTTAGGTCAACAATCTCCCCCTCTGGCATTGATGGCAACACAAGTACTCCCCTTGCGATCAGGGAACCTCTTCCTACTACCTTCTCTCCCCCTTTGACATGAATGAAAAAGGGTAAATCCCCCTGACACACAACCATCCTGCGAACCTATACACACTTCCACTCCCCCTTTATTTTCTAAATAAGGAAAATCTAATGAGAACATGGGAGAATCCCACGCTTCTAGAAAAGATATTCAAATGCTTTATGAGGTAAAGTTTTAGTGAAGATATCCGCTATTTGTTCTTTTGTACCAACATATTCAAGTTTGATATTCTTTTTAGCAACTTGTTCTCTAACAAAATTATATTTGATCGGAATGTGTTTTGTTTTTGAATGCATGACAGGTTTCTTGGAGATGCTGATGGCACTAGTGTTATCACAGAAGATGGGAATAGGCTCATTGAATTGTACTTGAAGATCTTGCAAAGTTTGTTTCATCCAAATGGATTGAGTACAACAAGTTGCCACTATAATGTATTATGGTTCTGCTATAGATAACAACATTGAGGTTTGCTTTTTGCTCAACCATGATACGAGACAACAACCTAGATAGAATGCTTCTCCACTAGTTTTGTTACAATCATCAACGCTTCCTATCCAATCTAAATTTGTAAAGGCTTGAGTAATGAGATTGTTTCCCTTGGGATACCGCAAGCCATATTCTATTGTGCCCTTTAGATATCAAAGAATTATTTTGATGACAATAATATGTGATTCTTTTGGTGCTACTTGGAATCTTGCTACTTTTCCAACTTCTTGCATAACATTTGGTCAGGAGGCTGTTACATATAGAAGACTACCAATCATAGATCTATACAACCTCTGATCCACATCCTTAGATGAGTCGTCTATGCCCAATTTGCAACCTATTACCATTGGAGTAAGGATGAGTTTGCAACCTTCCATTTTGAATTTCTTTAGAATTTACTTGATGTAGTTGGCTTGACATATAGATATTCCTTTCTCTTGTTGAGATATTTGAAGCCCTAAGAAGTATGTCAACTCACCAAGTAAAGACATATCGAACTCACTTTACATCTTTGTACAAAATTTCTTACTTAGTCAACCACCATTTCTACCAAATATTATATCATCCACATATACCTCAACGATTGTCAGATTATCTTTATTTATTTATACGTAAAGATTGCTATCAGTAGTACCTTTCTTGAAACCTTGTTGACATAGATATCCATCAAGATTAGCATACCATGCTCTGGGAGCCTCCTTGAGACCACACATAGCCTTCTTTAACCTACAAACATAGTCTTCTTTTTCCAATAGTATAAAACCTTTAGGTTGTTCGATGTAAACTTCTTCTCCTAACTCGCCATGCAAAAATGTTGACTTAACATCAATTTGGTAGACTTTTATTTTTCTTGAACATGCATAGGTGAGAAACATCAGGATGGCTTCCATTATGGAAACTGGTGAAAATTTTTCTTCAAAATTGATTCAATCAACCTATAAATATCCTTTTCAGACTAATATTTCCTTGTTCCTGGTAACATGTAATCCTTTAGCTATTTTTCTCCCCCCAAACATTTAATGAAACTACAATCTAGTTCAAACTACCTTCCTATCAATCATAAACTGATATCATATATTGTTGCATAGACTCCTCTTATACAAACATGAAGGAGTCAACAAGCGATTGTTCAAAATAGTGAGTCACCTAACTGGCCATCTTGACTTGAGTCATTATCTGAAGCAACTGCTAATTCCCCATGACCTTTTGCTTTTACAAATCCTGAAAGAATAACTACTGAAACCTTGTTATCTTCTTTGTCTTCCTATACATGTTTCCTTTTCTAGACCATCTTATTCTTACAGTCTCAAGCCATGTGCCCATAGTTATGATGCTTGAAGCATTCAATATTTTCCATAGGCGATTCCATTTGATATATGCAACCGCGAGTGCTATGGCCATAGTTATGGCATTTGAAACATTCAATATTTGGCTCATCTAGCACATATTCCTTTTTGAAAAAATCATTGTGGAAGTTGTCTCATGATCGTACAAACTTGTTTCTATGGTTTTGTGGATAATGATTGTACTTATCAAAAACTTCACAATCCCTAGCCATATGTCTATAGTTAGCACATAAAAAGAAATAACCAATAAATAAATGAACATACCTAGAAGATTTTTCATTCTTCTTTGGAGGTAGTGTTGTAGTTTATTATGGTCCTTTGTTCTTGATTTCTTTGGTATTGTTCTTTGGAGTTGCAACATTCTTATTTAGATTTTCACTTTGATCAACTTCCTTCTTAGAATCATCCTGTGAAGCTGTGGAGCTTGTACCTTCATCAACTGGAGCTTTACAATCTTTAATTTCCTTCATTTTTTCTTCTTCATATGTCTTGTCTTATATGTGTTCTTTTTGCGATCCCTTGAGTTTTTTGATCTCGTCATAGGTTGCATCAAGTTATTCTCGCTTTTGAGCAAGATATTCTTGAAACAATGTTTTCAAGATCTTCCTTCTTTTTTCTACCTCCTCAACTTGTAGCTTGAGAAGAGTGGTCTTCTCTACTTTTCTGTTCAGAACCTGTATCTGTTCCTTCTGCTTCTCATTTTCAATTCTGAGCCTACTTATTTCTATTGAAGATGTTTCTAATTCCTTTTTCTTTTGGTCAACAACAGAGATTTGATTTCTTCCTTTCAATTTATGCTTCCTGCATCTATTGTGTGATCCTGCTAATCTCTGCAAATGTTGTGTCGAGTTCTTGTTGCTTATGTTGGACTTCTCTCTTGAGGTCTCATGTCATTGTATTATTGATTTCTTCCAACACCCTTGAGATGTTGGCATAGTTTTGGATAGTGTTTCCCTTCTTCACTTCCTTACAGAACAAGACTACTTCGGCTTCTAATGCCTCCATTTCTTGGTTGTTTTCTTCCAACTTCTTTTGAAGTGGCTCTTTAACAGTATTGGAACGGATCTTCTTAGCCTTGAGCTCTTTTATAAGCTTGATTGTCTCCTTAGAAAATTCTTCTATGGTCAACCCTTCTTCTTTGTTGTTTGATACCTCTTGTTTATTGTGCTTGGCGATAAACAATACTCTATCATTGGCTTCTTCTTCACTATCACTATCTTCATTGGATGATGAGATATCTTTGACATTTGAGTTACTTGCATATATATTCTCAAGCTTGTCCCATACATTTTGGTAGTTTTAAAATCCAACACCTTATGATATGGAGATTCATTAAGTTTACTACTAATATTATTCTTTACTTTTTCATCATTTACCAAATTCTTCTTACCTTGTTCATCCGTGGTTGGTGTAAAGCCATTTTGAATAGTGTCCCATACTTTGTAAGCTTGCACCAAGACATAGACCTCCATTCTTCCTTTCCAGAGTGCATAATTATTTTCATTGAAGAGAGGTACACCATTCTTGGTATGCTCCATGATCTCCATCCAGTTGTTAAATTGCTATTGAAGGAACCAATCTCCGATACCAACTTTATCATTCAACGGCGTATTATTGATTAAGGTGCATCCACATGCATGATGTTCATGGATTTTTGGAAACACTCAAGTCACCCAATCTATCCCCATCCACCATCACTTTGAGTGCTTGGGATCGTCGCCCTTCATAGCCCCTTGGCATCTACCACAACTATCATATCACAATTGCTAACAAGACTGTTTGCGTTGACATAGAGTTTATTGATTCCCCTTTCAATTATGACATTCCATTAGGTTGTAGCTATATTTATGCGATGTCAGTTGTAGCATATATGCTTTTCCATAAGATGTGCTTTCCCCATAATGGAAATATAGTTACAGTCGATCAATTGATAGATTACAAGCCACGGTCTCCGTCATCATTTGATTCCATCATATCATTGATGACCGATAGACAAATAGTCGAGCTCCTCACCAGTATGTCACTTGGAATCTACAAAGATTCTATTGTAGTTGGTGCAATCCCTGGTCCTCCCCATCTCATCTCTGACCCCAACTCATCGAGTGTTTGCATGTTACAAGCATCTCGGGCTTCCCGTAAGAAATCCGCTATGCTTGGCCAACGACCAGCTCCACCGCATCCTATTGTTGTACCCTCAACATCTGGGTCCACCCGTCAAGAACCTCCTCCTTCTATGGGTGCCTCTCCTCTATTCCCATCAGGAATTGTCTCTCCAGGAATTAACCATCCAGGAACCATTCCACAGGGACACTATCCAACATGTCAAATACCTTTCATGTTTCCTCCACCTAGACTCTTTTCTGTTCTTATGATGGCTATGTTGAGTCTTCCTAACATGACCTTGGGTATCCCAATATGGTATAACGATCCCCATGCTAGCACTTCACCTAGTCAGCTAAGACCATATCATGCTTTGTCCCCATTTCAATCGGTCCCGATGACCCTTGCCTTTTCTTCAGTTCCACAACAACCACAATAGGATTCCACTCCTATTGTGAAAGCATCTGGTAAGGAGGGAAAATCCAAAAAGAAGGAACCTAAGGATAAATCTCCCCAAGTAACTCCAGCTCCCAAGCCTTCAAAGTTTACACATTTGTGTGCTTTGTGTGATATTGTTGGGCATGCCACCAATAATTGTCCTGAACTTCCTTGCTTCAAGCCCTTGGTCGACGAAATGTTTTCTGAATATAACATACCTGAGGTCCAAGTTACCTTACCTGATCCAGCTAAGAAACTTAAATTTTTGTGTACAAATAATCCGTGTGGTTTGTGTGATCATTAACGCCATTATTCCCATTTTTTCCCTCATCTCAACAAATTTTGTGACTGCCTCTGTGTGCTTCGTGACTTTGACGCCACTTGTAGTGCATCATCTACTCCTTTACCTATGGGTTATGGTACCACTCGTACACTAAAACGAGGGGATTTGTTATAGAAATTTTTGTGCCTTATAGCTCTAAGAATGAAATGTCCATAAAACAAGGGATCCTAAGTCCCTAAAAGTGTTGTTCTGGCCCCTAAAGGAACAAGGTCAACAAATTACAGCTTCTCCCCGAAGTTCTCCACCAGAAACTGCTCAGACTAGTCAAATCAGGATCATTTCAGCTGCTCCACTAGCTAGCTGCATTGCAAAGCACCCAAATACACTAGCTAGGTCCATTGCAATGCAGCTAAATGCACTACCAGGGTGCGTTGAGCGGGAAATGACAAGTGGCAGAGTCATTCCACGAGGTGGAGAGACAATGGAAGCTTCCAGAATCTTCCCCAATGACACTTGCCTCACTGAATTCGACCAGTGATTAGTAAGAGGCTCTGAGTCTCCGACTGGAAGCAAGAACTGACAGAGAGAAGCCACTAATCAATTCATGAGCTGACTCATCCTCTTTGCATACATCTATATATGGATCCCTCACCAAGAGATCCAGAGGCTGGAATTTTTTACATTGCAGAGAATTGCTGTTGGTTTTGAGATAGATATCGGAGTATTGGGTGATTTATGCTTTGTTGGAGGTGAAGAGGGGATTCTATGCTGGGAGGTTGATGCTAGATCAGGAATCATCGGTTGTAACTCCTCCTGGATCTTCTTGTTTTATCAATAAAACTATTTGAGTTTCTCCTACATGCTTGTGTATCATTGATGTTTGTTACATTTGTATGTTTAGCTTAAATCTGATCCTAAGATATTTATAAATATAAATCCATGTCTTTGCGTAGTTTCCTTCTTCTGTGATCTTATAGGAACTTGGTGAAGCTGGGCAAGTAAGGGAGCAGGTAGCTGGAAGCTGTCAAAGAGGAGAGAGATTGGATCAAAGGACTAGCGCAAGACACAGGTTGGTTCATCTTATTCCTCTTCATTTATAATTCATAAAGAAGAATACGAAAGTAGTTTTCTCTATTTGTTTCTGAGGTCACTGTCACACCTTAGTGGGATAAGGTCGTTCTGAATAGACACTTTTCCCGTTAACAAAATGGCGACTCCACTAGGGATCGTGTCTAGTTAGTTTGTTTGTGTTTCTCTTGTTGTTCGTTTCATAAACTTAGAAGTAGCAATCGAACTGCATTTGCCATTAACAAATGCAAAGTAGACGTCTGTTACTTCAATCCATTCATTGGATCTGTTTATGATTTGAACAGTTGATTCACAAATGATCTGATTACCCTTTGTGATAGCTCTTAAACCTCTTTTAAATCTACCCTCCGATTGTGCATTACTGATTGCTTTTACTCGGCCAAAAACCATAGATTAAACTGCAAACCGTGACCCAGAACCCGGATAGAATTCTCGTTTCTGCCCCAGCGCAGGTGCTGTGAAGAGTTCCTGCTTTTCAGCGTAGTTCCCGAGAGGGCAACCTGCGTTGCAATCCAGTTTCTCTGTGTAGCAGGTGTGTTGATCAGCCTAGCCTTGTGCAGCTGAGGTTCTTTGCTCAATTTTTTCAGTTTTGTCTCTGATTTTTGCAGCCTGTGATCAGTGTATGTGTCTATTTGAAAACCTCTTTTCTTTGCCTTAATTCCGCCTCCTTTGTACAAAAAGACTGTAGATGTTTTTGTGTGTTTGTTACATCATTTACAGTTTTCCATTGAAAAAGTAGGATAGTCATACTGTTTCCTTTGATTTAGATCTGTCGTAAGTGTCGATTTTGATCTTAGGAGAAAGTTTATTTGCTGTTGACAATCGATTATCCTTCTACTTTTGCCTTTGGTTTGAATTTGTGACTTTCTAGTTTCGAAACGAGTGTTTATTTCAAAATCATAAAGTGTCGTAATCGTCTCTACCTTTTGATTTCAAAAGGAAGCTTGTTTGTGTTTTTTCACTTGAAAGCGAATTCAAATTTGTACAACAACTTTCTTTTTAGGCATCAATATTAAGAAAGTGAAAAACAAATACATGCACATGTGCATTTGCATATTGATAGTTTGTTTGGCTTGATTTAGGAAAAGTGCATTTACAGTGTGCTCTTTGCTCTTTGAGAAAAGATTGTGTCTTTCTTTTCCCCTTGTAGCCAGGATTTTCATTGCTGAAAAGAGATAAAAGCTTGCTTATCATCTTTAGATTGCATTTTAGGAATTACATCTACATCTCGTGGTGAACCCAAAAGGAAAACTTCGTAAGAAAGTTCAACTTAAAATAAATTCAATGAACTTAACAACGCTTTGTAACTTAACGCACAACATTTAGAGGTCTAGGTTAGAGACGTATTCCAGCGTCGTAAAGCCTGGTAACTGTTGTCCTCACTAATGGTTGGGTGATTCCTCCACTTTGAGACAATAAGTGCCAGTACGAACTTGTGCTCCCACGTACCGTCGAGTATATATTGGGAGACCCCTATAGGCTTAAAACCTTTTATCCATAGGAAGCCGTGTCGGCCGCCCTACTGATCGCAATGCACCGAACACAGCATTCGGGAAGATTGACTGCCGTACCTTAAAAAGTATTCTGCAGTTTTGCGATTGGTTTGGTACTCCCTCTACCTAGATCTCCAGAGCAGTCCCCTTCGTTCCTTTTCAGATTCCTTAACAGAAAAGGTCCATCTGAGCACTTGTCACTTCAAGCTCATTAAAAATCGAAGGAGACTAGAGTCATCTTTTGTTTTTTCTCGACTCTTAAAAACTAAAAAAACAAGTTGTGTCAAAAGCGTCTGAAATTCATTTAATACGGAAACATACTTCCCCTTTTATTTTAGTTGATCGAGTAATCCGCAATCGTGGAAGAAAGTCAATTGAAACCCCGTCATTCGCGCAGGCTTACGAGTCAACCGTCTTTGTCTCCGGAAGCGAAACCAGTACGGACAAAGCGAACTCGTTTAACCGGATCCAAGTCTCCTATCAAAGTTAGAACAAGTGTTCCAACGACATCAGAGACTCTGGTTACTCCAAACATTTCTGGAATCCCTGCCTCAACAGAAGAAGTTCAACAGCCACAGAAGGATAGTGGTACTGATCCTAGTTTGAGAATAAACACTTTTGTTACTGAACTAGTTCCATCTATAACCGGTTCAGAGAGTCTTACTCTTCAAACATCTGTCGCTGCTTCTTCGGCACCAGAAATATTTTATGGACCTGACGGTCTTCCCCTTCCACCTGGTCTGATTGCGATAGAAGAAATTGTAGAAGATCCTCAAGCAAGTACTCCAACACACTTTGGAGTCGGGATCACTCTATTTCCTTCGACATCAGAAGTTAGTCTACCACCAGCGGAAGTTCCTGTAGAATCACTAGGTAATCTTTTGGATAGACTACAATTGTCTAAACAACCATCAACATCTAGGACTGTGTCTTCTGACACAGCGACGACAGAACTCCCTGCTGTCACTCCGACAGTGTTCACCGGCATACCATCTGTCCCGACTAGCTCACAACTGCTAGAAGGAGCCCATCCAGGGGCTATTTCGATAGTCTGGTCCGTTCCTGTTTGTTCATCCAGAATTATATCCAGAAACTCTTATGTTGAGTCTCAACAAATTGATCCATTTAGAGGTCAATTTGGGTAGTCCGGTCTCCTAGGACAAACAATTCCCTTGAGTTCTGGATTACCCCCGTATGGGGGGCAGTATGCCCTTTCATTACCACCTCTGTGAGGATATCCATACGGGAGTTCACAACAGCATTCAGGTTATACTGGAATTACCTCAAGTGGTTGGGTACCTATACTACCTCAACAACCAAGAGTTGTGTATTCAATGCAACAATGCGTACCTATGTCGAACATACCGACTACGCCAGCTATTGTGACGGTGTCGCAAGTTCAAGCGCTGCCTGTTGTATGCCAACCTCAAGTTTCTCAGGTTGTAATGCAACAGCCCCTTGACCCTGCGACTCAACCACAATCATCGACTAGTGGGTCGACACAGGTCCAGACGGGTACAATTACCCCTCACCTTGGTCAAACGGTTAGTATCGGGCAACATCACATGGCTTCACAACTGTGGCTGGTGCAATACCAACAACCACAATTCCAACAAGTATACCAAGGTGCTGAGCAGTAGATCTTTGCGAACAGTGGATAGCCGTACATTCAAAACGGTCAAAATCAACCATTTTATAATGGTCAAGTCCACCAACCTTACCAAACATACCAACATCAAATGCATTATGCCGGTATGCAAAGACCATCTGCTCAGGCAATTCCATCGTATCCTGGGTATGCTTCACCTAACCTGAATCAACAGTTACCATTCGTGGCAACTTTAGAGTTACCTGATTTAAGCCGGTTAACAAACGATCCAATTGCTTATGCCCCTTGGTGGCCAGTGATTCTGCATAAACTTCCATCAGATATTCCTAAATTTAATGGAAATCCGGGTGAAGATCCATCGAATCACGTGATGACATTTCATCTATGGTGTTCATCAAACACCTTAAATGATGATTCGATAAGACTTCACCTTTTTCAGAGGACGTTAACGGTTCCAGCGGCAAAATGGTACATTGAATTTCCTAGAGCTTCGTTCGACAACTTCAGCACCTTAGCCACAACCTTTTTAACCCATTTTCAATTACCGATAAGGTATGAAACGGGAATGGAACTGCTTACCAACTTCAAACAGACGACGACCACTCACATATCTGATCATATACATGAGTGGCAACGTCGTCGTAGGATGGTAAAAACGTACATTCCCGATCAGCTATTAGCTGAATGGTTTATCAAGTCATTACTGCCTTCCATCACGGAAGATGTGGCAAAAGGGGGAGTCGTAACGGAAGAGCAGGTGATCGCTCGTGCACAATATCTGGACTTGATTTACACTCAGTCTGGCATGCTATATGACAAAATACTTGATGCCCCTAGACCGGAATTCTCAATTCCTCCTCCTCCTAAATCGAACAATGACTCTCATGACGGCGATGGCATGATTGGCACGACAGACACGAAATCGACAAAGGCTACATCCAAGAAGGCCCGTAAGATTTCAGGTCAAAATGCAAAAGACGAACTTCTTGCTTCGGAAGTAAATGCCGTATCGACAGATAAGGGCAAAGAAACCAAACAACCAGGAAGCAAGAAGAAAGGCAAAGGGAAGAAGAAGAAACAGGATGAGTAATCACCTGAAAAAGCTTCTTCAAACCCTCCTGGAAATAGGAAACCAAGATTTCTGTGCATGATATGTGATGAGGATCATCGGACCACAGATTGTCCACACAGAGCTGAGCTTAAGAAATTCTTCAAAAGTTCAAAAACCTCAGTAGTGTTAATTGATCCGTTTCCGAATCCAGGAACAAATCTGGTTGAAAGTGGAAATGCTTCCCCGTCTCAAGTTCTAATGTTGTCGATTTCAAAATAGCAGAATGATGCTTTGATTTCGACAAGGGACAAAGATTACGGGAATCTGCAGCTGTCGAACAACAAGGATAAAGATCAACCAAGTAGTTCGACAACAACTTCGACAGAAGTTGTACCACCCACCATCCCTGAATTGACAATAAAACCTCCGAAGGGAGTCGTACACAAGTCGACATTTAATCCCCGCGCTAGAGCGGAGAAGCATTATAACATAGTGGAAGATTTGGCCCAATCGCCATCCGCTATGTCGACTCTTGAAGTACTACAAAATTGCCCATCCCAAAGGCAGGCTTTGTTATCAGCCATTGGTGGGATTGATCCAAAGGATTCCAATCTTGTATGCTTCGACCACAAAGGGTACGATCCTCAGTTACCAGCTCAATTAGCTTTCCTTGTTCAAGTGAAAGCCCTCAACAAAACTGTTCACCGAACAATTATTGATCAGGGGGCATCTACATGTATTATGTCGATGAGTTGCTGGAAAAATTTAGGATCTCCAACCTTGTCGCGATCTGCGACAACATTAAAAGCATTTGATGGAAGGACATATACCCGATACGGTATCCTAAATAACTTGAAAGTTGAACTAGGAGGGAAAACAGTAGAAATAGATGTTGAAGTCATCGATGGGAATCCTGATTACAACATCCTACTAGGACGACCATGGATATATGCCATGGCAGCTGTTGTGTCGACCTATTTTAGAAAGATTGCATTTCCCTTTCAGGGAGGGATTACAATCGTCGACCAACAGAACTTCCTCCCCAATGGTTCTCAAGTTACAGGAAGCATTCCCATGATCCATGGAAGCCCCCATTCACTTCAGAATATCGGAGTAGGCCTACTAAAAGATCCTATACTAAAGGGAACTTTCTCTCTTCCACCTCCAATCAATCTGGCAGAAGTAGCGTCAATAGGAACCTGCAACATGATATCTTCCACAAAGATCTCAGAAAACAATATCAACATGGATCATGCAATGGTTTTGCCCCCAAGCCCAATAGAAATATTATAGCAATCAATGTTTCTGGCATGGGAGGCAAACCCAAATCAACGCTCATCAAGCGTTTGGATAGATAGGTCTAGAGAATATGTTACTCCTTCAGATCCTTGGTCGCAAGTGCATGTCACCGACGAAGGAATTCTCCAAGCTATGGTAATAGAAGGAGCACCATGGAATGATTCCCACCATCGTTCCCTTCATCCGAATTGTGAAGAAGAGACTGAAAATGACCTTTATCATCCTTAAGTTTTTTATTTTCTATCAAATACTGTAAATACGGTGGATTCTGAGCGAAACTTGTCCAACATTGAAGAGACTATAGCCATAAATATCTCGACCAAAACAGATGTTGTAGAGAATATTTATGTCGGCAAATGTTGTTATCCTTCAGAGCTGGAAATATATAACACTCTTTTTCGCGAATTCAGAGATGTCTTTGCTTGGTCATACAGTGAAATGCCAGGCATCGACTCGAGTATCGTTGAACACGAAATTAAGATGTATCCAGATGTCAAACCAGTACGACAACGGCTAAGGCAGGTGCACCCCAAAAAAGTCGTTTCCATTAAGGTAGAAGTTGAAAAACTTCTCCATGTTGGTTTCATCTACCCAGTTCCTCTAACCGATTGGGTATCGAATATTGTCCCTGTTATGAAGAAACAGGGGACAATTACAATGTGTGTCGATTATAGGGATGTAAATCAAGCTTGTCCAAAAGACAACTACCCTACACCCTTCATCGACTAGATAATTGATGAATGCGCCGGATGCGAAATCTTTTCATTCATGGATGGATTCTCCCGGTATAATCAAATAAATATCCACCCACAGGACCAGTCAAAGACTGCATTCATTTGTCCGTGGGGCACATTCGCATATCGAAAATTACCCTTTGGCTTAAAGAACGCAGGGGAGACATTTCAAAGGGCAATGAATTATGCCTTCCATGACATCAAAAACATCGTTCAACCATACCTCGACGACCTTCCGGCTCATTCGTGAAATCGGATTGATTATCCGCAACATTTAAGAGCGATATTTCTACGTTGTCGACACTACAAGATACGACTCAATCCACACAAATGTGTATTTTGCGTCAGTTCTGGTCGTTTACTTGGCTTTTTAGTCTCCAAGGATGGGATTCGTCTCGACCCGTGTAAGGTCCAGGCAATCATAAATTTGCCTCCACCTTCAAATTTGCTTCAGATTCAGAAACTCCAAGGGAAAGCAAAATTTCTGAGGAGGTTCATTCCAAATTACGCCGAACTTGCTAAAGGTTATACACGTCTTTTGAAAAAGGGGGTACCCTTTGTCTGGGATCAGGTTGCACAAGCTTCCTTTGATGCTTTAAAAGATTCCCTAATGAAAGCATCATTAATGTACTCCCCCGATTACCAAAAAGATTTTAACCTGTATCTGGCTACAGCAGATATGACCATCGCAATGGTTTTAGTTCAAGAAGTCGATGGAATTGAACATCCCATATATTATTTAAGTAAGAACTTAAATGATACAGAAAGAAAATATTCTTATGTTGAAAAACTAGCACTTGCAGTTGTTCAAGCAATACAAAGATTTCGACACTATGTCCTCTTTCGGAAGATACCATTCTGTCAGATTGCAACCCCATGACTTATATATTCTCGCGACAGTTGCTGGGGGGCAAATATTCAAAATGGATAGCAATCCTTCAAGAGTTTGATCTGGAATTTGTGAAATCCAAGTCAAAGAAAGCTCTAGTTTTCGCAGAATTATTATGCGATCTCCCATCGTCGTCCAACGATGAAACATCCGAAGAATCAATCGTGGATGAAAGTTTGTTTCTGATATCTACAAGCAATGAGTGGTATGGGGATATAATCATTTATCTCCAAACCCAAAAATTCAGGCCAAACACCTCTCACTCTAAACAAAAACGTATTCGATACCAAGCAAAAGACTACATGATCGTCGGTGATACGCTTTACCGTCGTGGTGTTGATACGGTTCTGAGAAGGTGCCTCACCCATGAGGAAGCTGAAAAAGCCCTGAATGAGTGTCATTCAGGCGCGTGTGGGGGGCATCAATCTGGATATGCTACAGCACAAAAATCTTACGAGCAGGATACTTCTGGCCAACAATGTTTAAAGATTGCATAACCGCAGTCAGAAGTTGCCATGCTTGTCAAATTTTTGATAGCAAAACCAGAAGACCACCCGCACCTCTATAGCCAATAGTTGCTGTTGGGCCATTCACCAAATGGGGCATCGATTTCATGACATGTAACCCCACCTCGACCGGGGCGCATGGGTATATCATAGTCGCAGTTGACTATTTTACCAAATGGGTCGAGGCGATGCCTACATTAGATAATACTGGTGAAACAACTGCCCTTTTCTTTTTCAATCATGTAGTCACCAGATTCGGTGTACCACAGGCTATAGTCATAGATCACGGATCGCATTTTCACAATCACATAATGGTTGAATTAGCTGCCAAACTAGGGCTATCCCACGACAGCTCTACTCCATATTATCTGCCGGCCAACGGACAAGTTGAAGCGATCAACAAGGTCCTGAAGCGCATGCTGCAAAGGATGATCGGAGTTCACAAAAGAAGATGGCACCTAATCCTGTACTCAGCTTTGTGGGCTTACCGAACATCGGTAAGGAATGCAACCGGGTTCACGCCCTTCCAACTGGTATATGGCCTGGAAGCAGTCTTACCAGTCCAGTGTGAAATCTCGTCTCTCAAACTCGCAATTGATCTCCTCCCCGGAACTTCAGAAGAAGAAGCTAGTTTCTTGGAATTAATCCAATTGGATGAAACCCGTCGGGACCCCGCGTTGGCTAACGAAGCCCATAAGAAACGAGTCAAGGCGCAGTTCGACAAAAATGTCAAACCCCGTGTCTTCTCAGAAGGTGACTTGGTCTTGCTTTACGACCAAGAATCTGATAAATTGGGAGCGGGTAAATTTAAATATTTATGGATGGGCCCTTACATTGTTAAGCAGGTGTTAGCAAAGGGAGCCTACGAGTTGATGGATTACGACGGAATTCCACTGGCGCAACCTCGTAATGGGTTGTACCTCAAGTGTTACTACGCCTAGTAGTAACCAGTATGCTTTTGTTATATTTTTTTTTTCGCTAGAGTGTTTGTTTTGGTCAAGTAATCCACCTTTTTACATTTATTGCAGATGTCAAACCCATTGGAGCCATGTGTTGGATATGCCGACGGAGTGAGTCGTAGTTCGCGGAACCTGTCCTCCGCAGCCTAGGCCATTTTTGATCCAAGCGGCGAGTTAGTAAGTTTCAGAGGTGTATGTATTGGTCGATCAACGAACAATATCACTTAATATAGCGCATTGATAGAACTTCTCTCTAATGCCATCACTCATGGTATACGCCGACTAATTGTCAGGCTAGACTCACAACTCGTAATACTACAACTCAATGGTATATATTCCGTCCGAAACCCAGCTATTTATCGCATGTTCCTAAGGGTTAAGATTTTGGAAAGACAATTTGATCTTATGCAATACCAACATATTTCCAGAAACTTAAACACATTAACCGACTCATTAGCAAACTATGTGTTAGATAGACATTTGCAACATTTATAAAAAGAAACACATCATCAATGTTTTACATGTGGATCACATAACTCAACCAGAATAAAACTCCGAAAATCAAAAATATATATAGCTGTTTATGGTTCACATATAATGTTCTGTAACCAAGACAAAATCGGTCACGCGACCCAAAAACTCAAAATTCTAGGGGGCACCCTAGTCTAATGATGCTCGTGATAGCAAGTCACAGCCTGTGCGGTCATGCGTAAGAGACGAGTCCATCATCTGGGCACACCAGTAGTGTGCCGCTGTAACTGCAAAGGTAGCTCGTCGATCCTCACATTTGGAATACCGAGAGTAAGGCTCTCAACCTGCTCCTGCACAGCTGTGAGAGTCTCGACCACATCGAGGTCGCAAAGAATAACCCTTCCGGCGGCCTCTCCTGCTGGGGCAACAGCTGGTACTCTCAGGCGAACTACTGGACGAACAGGACCAACATCTTCATGTACGCATGAGTTTGATTAAAAGTCTTGATAGAATAAAGCACAAGGACATTATAAACAAAAATAGTAAACAACAATATGGTCAAGGATTTTACCAATAGCACCCCACTGCTCGCCATCCGGCAGTACCAAATCTGGATCACCCCGGAAGTCCATGCCAGCATATGGATACTCGGAATAAACCATCTCCTGACGATCAAACCACCTGAAGAAGGTATCAAAAAATGAAATCTGAGACTGGCCAACATGCCTAGACATATGGTCAACCCATCTCTGCATACGTGGTTCAGTAGGAGAAGGTAAATCGAGTGCAATGTACTGCGGCTGCATCAGTGGTATCTTCTCCAAGGCAAAGGCAGTCAAAATAGAACCGAACCCAAAGTTCTTCAACCTCCCATTCTTTATCTTGGTCAACTGTTCTTTCATCACAAGAAGTACTGTGTCGCACCAGTTGAACACCTTCGGTTGGAGGCATTCCAAGGCATGATGCATATAGGATCTGTTGGCTACATGAAGAGACACACTACCGGCAATCCTACCAAAAGTAAATAGGATAGTCCTAAGGGACCTGTCAGTGACATCACGGATGATGATCTTGCCGTCTTTACTCGACTGAGATCCTTCCCTGCAATACTGGCGGACATAATCTCTCACAGAATCGCCTCCTCGGGGCGAACCTGACAAAGAGATGGGGGCACCCCGCCTCAACAAGCCAGTCAAGAAATAGATGTCTACTGCAGTCAAGGGGATAGATTTTCCCCTAATCTTGAAAACTTGGTTGATAGGATCCCAGGCGTCAAGCAAATACTTCAGTAAGTTAATCTGTTGTCTCATGCTAGAGATGCGGAAGAACTTCAGCAAGCCACAATTCCGCAGCACGTTCACTGTAACAGGATCATGTAGGGCAATCATGTCCTCTTCTTCATGTTCTCGTTCTCGCCACGTAAGGGTCATCTTGCTCCAAGATCTCTAAAAAAAACAAACAATAGAGGAGTAAGATCCTGATTTTGATGAGAAATAGGCAAAAATTGCATCAAAAACTGTGCAACAAATTCCCTTTCTGCGCCCAACGCACCTGTAGCAATGTTCCAGGTGTGTTGAATGTCAAACTGCCTTCATACAGGCCAGCATTCAACGCAGGTTTCGATGTACTAAGGGTGCGTTGATGGCAGAACAAATCCATCAAACCCCAGGGGCTCAGAAAAGCAGGGAATAAAGCACAGAATGCAAAAAGGAAACCATGAAATGAAAGAGCTCAGGTTTAGCTCCTACCTGGTCCAAACGGCGCCGAGAATCATCCACAGAATCTCCCGAAATCATCTGATGAAAATCGAGGGGGAAAACACCTCCAAAGCTCCAACAAACCAAGTTCAAATGAAATGGTAAAATGAGAGGTAAAAAACACTTTTTAATTACTTTTACGTAGTTCGAAGTAAAATATTAGCGTTTTAATCTCGTTTTCAAAGAAAATATTGTTCATTTCTAACTAGTTTGATGAAGCAGTTGAAAAATATAGTACTATCTTTGGAAGGACAAAGCTATTTATGGTAAAAAATCAAAGCAAGACCATCTAATCGAGCAGTTTTAGCACATAGTTCAAGCTTGTTAAAAAATAAACATAAGACCGAGCAAATGTTTCCACCCACGTTTAAGCTCGTTAAAAAAATGAACTATCCCCCGGTAAATAACCACTGTGAATGAAGCATTTTCAGCCATTAAAGCCTTGGTCGTGTTTGCACCGTCACCTCCACTTTTCCATTGGCCGATCGTTCACCTCCATTTGAATGTTTACCCATTTTGAGGAACAGCTGCGAAGAGTGATTTCACTAGCCATCCTTGTGACACTGTCGTGATTGGAAAATTCCAAACCTTACCTGGAATCAACTGCTACCCATTTTATCACTCGTTCCTCAAAATATGAGTCTTCTTTAATCTCTTTTCAACTGACTCGTAAAATATGAAAAGATTGCCGAGTTTTGGCCTTCCAGCTCGTTAAAGCAACAGGAAGTGCTATCCCTCCTCTAGATTTTAATCTTTTTGGACCTCAGAGATTATTGCACAAAAAGATCGAGCGCTTGTTTTGTTCGGCTCGTTAAAACTATCGAAAATTCATCCCTTCTGTATTATTTTATACTTTTTTGGACTTAAGGGATTAGATGACGAAAAAGGAACTTCGGAGTTACCTTTACGTACCTTTTCAGACTCTCTAAAAATGAAAAGGACCGAGTTATCTTTGTCGTTAGACTCGTTAAAAAGATTAATAGCGACAAACTTGTCTTTAGGCGAGAACGAGTTTCACTATCGCTAGGCTCGTTAAAACATAGCGATGGGTTTGCCCGAAGTGCAAATTATAGAACAAGCATATGTTATCCTCCTCAAGCTTGACAAAAATAAAGAGGTACTGGTCAGCAATGACTGGGGAAAAATTGGGAAGAAAACTCAAAGAAACTTTATTGGTAGCAAGTCGCTTTTGAACATGACACTTCCACTCCGTGCCTGAGTCGGGTTGGGTTGTTTCATTCACCGGTCACATCACCATGGTCACGCCACACCATCCACATTTGGGGTAAATGCTACCAATCCATCACATAAGTGTCGCCGACATGTTCAAGAGAAGTCATCCAGAGAATTCACCTGTGTCCCATCCACTACCATACATTATACTTCATTCCCTCATGACCGCCACCCTGAACCATATATCATCAGATCGTTTTCACCTCCATCAAAATCATTTGCTTCGTTCCGTGTCATTGATGTGGGATTCATTAAGGCCCTCCTTTGACGGATCGTTTCTTTTCGACATCAGCTCATTATCCAAGAAGTTGATCTAGGAACACCCCATTCAGTACTTTGAAGCTTGCATGCCTCAATGGCAAGTTTCTCACTTCCGGCGACAGGTATACATCAATGACCTTCGACCGAAAGATTTTACGTGGTGTTCGATGCCAAGTCCTTTATTCACACCACGTGAATTGTACTGCAGTACCTTGAGGGTCATTATCATTATCGGTGATTCCTCTCGCGCTTGTTAACAATTTACATCATTGACTGGTAATCAAGCGATGTCTTTCCATGTTCGACTTCAAAAAATTTCTCACATGGATTGACTTGTACTTTGAGTGAAGATCGGACGAGATTGAAGACCCCGGATCTAGTTTCATCCATCCGGGCTACGATATATATTCAGGAAAAATAAAGACATTGAAATGTACAGCATTGTAGCACAGATAATCATCCCACCAAAAGGATGATGACTCCATCAGAATCATCAGTCTACCATCAGACGATTGTCTGTCCTATGTACATGAAAATGAATTTATAAAGCTGAGCATGGGAATGCCCGCCTCAGCTAGATCATGAAAATAGTATGAAGATAATGTATTGTATTGTAACTTATTACAGGTCTCCTCCCAACATTGAAAGAACTTCGGATCCTCCTAATAAAGCATTTCGCCCGATAAACGGCCACATACTTTAGGGGGTAACTGTTATAGACATTTTTGTGCCTTACATCTCTAAGCATGAAATGTCCATAAACCAAGGGATCCTAAGTCCCTAAAAGTGTTGTTCCGGCCCCTAAAGGAACAAGGTCAACAAATTACAGCTTCTCCCAAAAGTTCTCCACCAGAAACTGCTCAGAACTAGTCAAACCAGGATCATTTCAGCTACTCCACTAGCTAGCTGCATTGCAAAGCACCCAAATAAACTAGCTAGGTGCGTTGCAACGCACCTAAATGAACTACCAGGGTGCATTGAGCGGGAAATGACAAGTGGCAGAGTCATTCCACGAGGTGGAGAGACAATGGAAGCTTCCAGAATCTTCCCCAATGACACTTGCCTCACTGAATTTGACCAGTGATGAGTAAGAGGCTCACAGTCTCCGAGTGGAAGCAAGAACTGACAGAGAGAAGCCACTAATCAATTCATGAGCTGACTCATCCTCTTTGCATACATCTATATATGGATCCCTCACCAAGAGATCCAGAGGCTGGAATTTTGTACATTACAGAGAATTGCTATTGGTTTTGAGATAGATATCAGAGTATTAGGTGATTTATGCTTTGTTGGAGGTGAAGAGGGGATTCTATGCTGGGAGGTTGATGCTGGATCAAGAATCATCGGTTGTCACTCCTCCTGGATCTTCTTGTTTTATCAATAAAACTATTTTAGTTTCTCCTACATGCTTGTGTATCATTGATGTTTGTTACATTTGTATGTTTAGCTTAAATCTGATCCTAAGCTATTTATGAATATAAATCCATGTCTTTGTGTAGTTTCCTTCTTCTGTGATCTTACAGGAACTTGGTGAAGTTGGGCAAGTAAGGGAGCAGGTAGCTGCAAGCTCTCAAAGAGGAGAGAGATTGGATCAAAGGACTAACGCAAGACACAGGTTGGTTCATCCTATTCCTCTTCATTTATAGTTCATAAAGAAGAATACGAAAGTAGTTTTCTCTGTTTGTTTCTGAGGTCACTGTCACACCTTAGTGGGATAGGGTCATTCTGAATAGACACTTTTCCCGTTAACAGGATTCCTACCCAACCATTATAATCATTGCCCCTGATATCAAGATGGTCGATTCTATGGTCCAGATCCTTTACTTATCATTGTTCATAAGATCCTCATAGGAAAACCTCTCTGAGGTTTCCCCCAATGCTTTGGTTGAACCTTCCTTGTAAAGCTCTCGGGTCTCAATGTTGGTAGATATATTATCTACTAGCTCTTTGTCTACCACCATAGATGTTGCGTATGTGAACCTTCTTTCTCAAGATGATGCACCAGGTAGTTTCACTGCCTCATGTATTCTCTTTTCCTCTGTTCCTCCCATCTACCATCCCAATGAGGACATCATTGAAGCCATGAGCACCCCTGATTACCCTTGGGATGATATGCACCATCATGTGTACTCGCATCGATATTTGTGAACCTAGAAGTTTGCGCCCATATTACTAGTGATGATTGATGACATATCAGATACCAGGCCCCTCGCTATGTTCTCATCAACAATAAACTTTACTAACATGGTGTTCATTATATCCTTCATCATTTTCCCACACATCCTGAAATAGAGAAAGTCCTTAATGCTTGTCATAGTGGCACTTGTGGTGGACACCTCTTTGGTATGACTACTGCACAAAAAATCATGTATGCTCGTTACTTTTGGCCTTCTCTCTTCATTGATTTCATTGAGGCAGTCAAACACTGTTTGAATTTCAAACATTTTTCCCCAAAGGCAAGATCCCCCCCATCTCCCCTTCATCTTGTCATCGCAGCCAGTACCTTCTATAAATGGGCTGCTAATTTTATGGAGTGTCAACCGCCATCTATTAATAACCACAATTATATTATCGTGGAAAACGACTATTTTACCAAATCGGCCAACGCTATGTGTACATTCCGTAATATGACAACTACCATGACCCTCTTTTTCTTCAACCATGTTATCACTCGATTCGAGGTTTTGAAAGAATTGGTCTCTGACCATGGCCAACATTTCAAAGATGAGGTTTGGCATGAACTATCCTCTCTGTTGCATTTTGAGTACCATTATTCATCATCTTACTACCTCTAAGGTAATGGACAATTTGAAGCAGTCAAAAAAATCCATAAAAATATGCTTCAGCAGATGGTGAACAAGCGCAAAACCAATTGGCACCTTATGCTCTTCCCATCTCTATGGGCCTATAAAACTTCTGCTAAAACCTCCACAGGGTTTACTCCTTTGCACCCTGCTATTGGTTAGGAGGAATTCTTATCAATTGAGTATGAAATCCCTTCCCTACACCTTGTTGTTGAACTTTTCCCTAACACCCAACCATTACAACAGAGGCTTATCATGCTTGAGCATGCCTCTGAGGACTACCATGTTGCATTCCAAACCATGGAAGTAGCCAAGAAGTGAACTAAAGCTCAATATGACCAAAAAGTCCACCCTTGTATGTTTCACGAAGGTGATCTTATTGATGTGTATGACTATGCCAATGATGTCCTGGGGTATGGGAAGTTTGAATCATTATGAATAGGATCTTACATCATTCAAAAGGAATTGGGTAAGGGGGCACATCTTCTAGAGGATTTCAAAGGCCAGCTTCTTCCTAATCCTCACAATGCACTTTACCTCAATAAATTTTACCCATAGCATTAATTTAAGCGTATTTATTTCTTCCATGCATTTAGGTAGCTTTCATTCTGTCATTTGTTGTCTTTTTCACCTTTCAGGTGGATCCATCATCCACACTGTATATCAGTTATGTCGATGGTGAGAGTCACTTATCTAAGAAACTATCCAAATTAGCTTCGGCCATGTTTACCCCCTTGCATATGTTAGTTCACTCTAACGGCGCATGCATTGGTTATGCCATAAATAATCACACCGAATATGATGCAGTGATAGGTTTTTAGTCAATGCCCTTGCTCATCGGATCCTTCATCTTCATGTTCGTTTAGATTCCTTTCTACTTTTCATTCAATTGAATGGTGTATATCAGGTTCATAACCAAGCCCTTTTTAGAAAATATCTATGAGTTAAGCTTTTGGTTCGTGAATTTGATTCCATTACATTCAGTCATGTTCCTAGAGCCCAAAATAGTTATGTAGATACCATTGCAAATAATATTCTAGATTGACATTTATCACATGTATACCATAGAAGAAGACCATAACCAAATGGGTTTCTTTTAGTTTTTGGTAATTTGACACTTCACTAGGAGGCCATTTTTCCCATGAAGCATCACTTTACTGCCTCTTAAAATCAAATTTCTTCATATGAGTCGCTTATTCTTTGGGACCACTTTCCCTTAGCACTTATCATCTGAAGTGTTTATTTTCATCATGAGTAACCATCATTCACTTATGTTTTCATGGTCCCCCCAGTCCTACTCTGTGTGGCAACACCATCGAGTCACCCTTGTATCCATGGAGTCTGTTTCAAGTCCCATTGTGTCCCATTACAATATTTCATCCATCATTACACCGGATTCATCCCATGTGTTCCATTTTTGGCCACTAGTCATATTGTCCACCATCCCCTCCAAGGTCGAGTCAGTCATTTCCAAGTCAACCGTGCACTTTATGCTCTAACAATGGAAGTCATCTATTTTTCCCTCAGTCCCCATTCCCCTTATCATTCCATGTGTCAGTCCATCAGTCACATTATTATTTTCCCGCATGCCTTAGTTGAGGATCCTCCTTGCCTCACCTATGGCAGGCTCTATTCTATCGACATCATCACATTCATTCCAAAAGAATTTCCTAGAGGGCGGTGTACCTTAGTTCCATCTTCCATTCTTTTACAGTGCCTTGTATCAAGCAAAGGGTTTTGTTATTGCCCTTTGACTTGATTGCTTCCCATGTTCATGACACGTACACTTCATGGCCCACTGATGCAGCAAATTGTACCAGTGATTCTCAGGTGTGTGTGAAATGTTTCAGATCTCATGAGGGGGTTTCCCTTCCAGTATCCCTTCGCATGCCTGGATGTCCTCAGACTATTCTACAGCCTCAGAAGTAGTTTCACAGATTTGATGGGTTCATTTCCAGCCACTTGCAGCACTCATAACTGCATATCTCATCTAGATGATCCATTTAGTTTTGAAGAGCCCTTTCTTGATATGAATGAATTCTTTGGTTGTTACATCCACCCTCCCACCCATTTCAGAGGGCGAGGCATTATTTCTCATGTACTTAGATGTTAATGTATTCATTCCTGGCTCATGTTTTTTCCATACGCATTATGTACATGGGATGTCTTATATTATTTTATGGCCCGTTGATGCCAGCATGTCATGTAATATTTATCATGTACTTTATAGCTCAGTTTCATTTTTATGGGTGCATGCATTGGAGATTGAATTTGTTGAGTGCTAGGATTTTTCTGGAGAGAACAAGAATTGTAATTTCATCTTGATTTTCCAGATTATTACAAAACAAATAGTGGGCTTTTGAGTTGTGGATTTCCCTATATATTTATTGTGTTATGTGCCTTTGATTCTCTTCCACTATTGATTATTTTTTGCTCGATGTTTATTGGCTTCCACCGTAAAGAGTAGAAGTAGATTCTTCTCTCTTGCTTTGGAAAATTGCATTAGCTTGTGAATCTATAGGATTTCTACATGGTATCAGCGCAATTCGTAAGACAACTACTGATGCACAGAACTTGGTCGAGTGGAAGAAGTGTGTGGTGAAGGCAAGGAGAATAATCCTGTAGGGAGTTTGATATCATATTGTTTTGAGTCTCCATGGAAAGGAAACCCTACATGCTATGTGGAAAACATTGACAAACTTGTATCAGAATAGCAGTAATCAAAGGAAGTTTCCAGTGAAGGATAAACTTCGTAAAATCAAGATGGAGAAAGGTGAGATGATTCAAAAGTACTTGACCAAGTTCACTCAATGTCGGGATGAACTTGGAAGTGTTGGAATCACAATTTTCAAGGAGGATATGGTGAGCCTTTCGCTCATTGGACTCCCAAACAATTGGCATAGTTATCAGGACTCTGTCAATGGTCAGGAGAAGCTGCCAGATTGGGAACGACTATGGTTGGATTTGAATCAGGAGGAACACTAGGGATGGATCTTCATCAAAGACTAATGATGAAGAGAGCTATGCCTTAGAGATTAAGGTGAGGAAGGGGAAAGGTAACATTTCTTGTTCCAAATCAGATCCTTATCATGGAGGTAAGAAGAATGACATGATGAAAGTTAAGTTCTTTCATTGTCACAAGATGGGTCACTTTGCTACAAATTGTCCATTGAAGAAATCCAAGGAGAATTCCCCAGGACGAGTGACAGGTGAGGCTTTTTCCTCCCAATTCAAAATGGACTTTTCCCTCATTTCATGCATGGTGTTGTCAATGATGGGAACTATCTGGTACTTAGACAATGGAGCTTCTTTCCACATGATTGGCGATAAAGAGCTCTTCAGTGAACTAGAGGAAAAGTATGTCAAGATGCATATCGAGATGGGTGATGACAGTAAGTATAGTGTTACTGGTGTGGGCACTATTAATTTTCATAGGGAGCATGCAGCTCCAATCACCCTGAAGAAATTTATGTTTGTACCCGAAGCAATGAAGAACTTGGTATTCGTTGTCGTCCTTAACGACAGAGGTTATGATGCGATCTTTTTGAAAGGAAAGTAATTCCTTCAACACATAACGAAAGGTCAAGTAAAGAAGATAGGGGTTCGAGTTTAGAATCTCTATAAGATAGAGGTAGAGGATTGTACTTCCCTGAGTTCAATAGTAGAAAAGATGTTGAGTTGAGACGTCGACAATTTGTGGCATAGGCGATTGGTCCACTTGCATCATGCGGCTTTGAAGGTATTATAGCAAATCTCTATCGGTATTCCCAAAGGTACACTTGATAAATTTGATACGTCCAAGTGTTGTGCTTTGGGAAAATACACCAAGTATTCCTTTCGAGATAGAGACAGTCAAGAAGAGTCTATTCTAGAGAGAATCCATTCAGATGTGCGTGGACCATTCCCGACAACATCCACATCCAAACACATGTATTATGTTATATTTTTTTATGACTATTATTGTAATTGTTGGGTATTTTTTATGCAAAAAAACAATCAAAGTTGCACAAATTTTTGTGTGTTCAAAGAATTGGTAGAGAAAGAGTCTAGAAAGAATATTAAAGCTCTATGGAGTGATAATGGTGGTGAGTATGTCTCCAACGAGTTTAAGAACTTCTTTGCAGCAGAAGGGATTAAATGAGAGTTGACGACACCCCATAACACTCAACAGAATGGGGTTTCCGACAGGAAGTACATGAGAATAGTAGGGGCAACAATGACGATGTTGCATGATCAGAGCCTACAACTACACTTGTGCACATAGGCATGCAACACAATGGTTTATGTTCAAAATGGTAGCCCACATTGTATACTTGATATGAAGACACCAGAGGAGGCTTATTTCGATAAGAGGATGGATGTTGGTCACTTCACAATTTTTGGGTCATCAGTTTATTTCCATGTGACCAAAGATGCATGGAAGAAGCTTGAGCGAACAACATAGTTGGGGATCTTTGTGGGATACACTGATACACCCCACAACTATCAGGTCTACATGCTAACCAGTTCGATGACAGTGGTTTGTAAGGATATCACTTTCGATGAGGAGAAGGCCATGTGGGTATCCCTTCGGAGGGAGCTTAAGTACATGTGGATGAGGAGATTTTAGTGCCTAAGTTTGAGGGGCCTCAGTTTGACGTGGAGCAGCCACATGCAAAGGTTTAGAGAGTGGAGACATCCACTCAGGCAAAGTCTTTAAGAGAGGGAAGAAAGCACACCAGAGAGGCTGAAAAATTGTTGGATGATGCACCAGAGAATTTGGGATCACCCTCTTCTTAGCACAGACAAATTAGGTCACCAAAGAGGTACATTGGATATATGGCACTTATTGGTGCATGTGTTGTGATAAAGCCATATTTCTTTTAGGATGAAGTGAATCAGTCAGTTTGGGTTGATGCGATGCTGGAGGAGTATGAATCCATAGTCCAAAATAGTGTTTTTGATGTGGTCCCAAGACTAGATAACAAGTTCATTGTGAGCTCCCTTTGGATTTACAAGCTAAAAGCAAGATCTAGATGGTAGTGTGGAGAAAGTGATGAAACATAAGGCGATATTTGTTGCCTATGGCTTTTCACAGGTAGAGGGGATTGACTATGATGAGACATTTTCTCTTGTTGCAAGGCACTCATCAATCAGATCTATTTTGGCACTATCAACACAGATTGATTGGAAGATCCATTAGATGGATGTGAAGATTCCATTCCTCAATGGCATGATTGAGGAAGAGGTGTACATAGAGAATCCCAAAGGTTTTGAAACCTTGGATCGTGAGTTGCATGTGTGTCAAATCAAGAGAATGTTGTATGGGTTGAAGTAAGAAACCCATGCTCGGTACACTAGGATAGATAGCTACTTCACTGGGTTGGGCTTCGTGAAGACTGAAGCAGATGCAAACTTGTATCACATAGTAGTGGAAGGTAAGTTTTTGATCATTGTACTTTATTTAGATGATCTCATGCTGACAGGTGATGAGAAACTCATCAAATATTGCAAGGAGGACCTTGCAAGAGAGTTTGAGATGAAGGACATGGGGCTCATGCATTACTTTCTTGGCATGGAGGTATGGTAGGGAGATGGGGAGTTGTTCGTATCTCGAAGAAATTATGCCAATGAGATACTTAGGAGATTCCACATGGAGAACAGTAAACCAATGGAGACGCCTCTAGCTGGTAACTAGAGTAAGGAGGATGTTACTTCAATGGAAGTAGTGGAATATACTATTTACAGGAAGATTGTGCATTCACTCATGTACTTGGTGAACACATGACCGGATATGTGCTATGCAGTTAACCATCTTATTCAAGCGTTGGTTAGGCCTACCAGAATATATTGGAAGGTGACAAAACATGTACTGAGATACCTCAGAGGCACTACAAAGTTTGGGTTATGGTACAAACAGATAGAGGGATTGAAGCTTCAAGGCTTCACCAATGCAGATTGGGCAGGGAGTCCATCTGACAAGAGGAGCACATTAGGAGGGATCTTTAATATTGGCTCAACGGTAGTTTCTTGGTATAACAAGAAACAAAGATTGGTTGCACTTAGTTCGATAAAGGAAGATTACATGGCTAAGTTCGATAAAGGTAGATTACATGGCTACAAGTCAGGAAACATGTGAGGCTATTTGGATGAGGAAGATCATGGTTGGTTTGTTTGGTCAACAGATGGATCTAACAATGATTTATTGTGATAATTAGAGTTGTATCAGACTCTCTGAAAATCCAGTATTTCATGGTCGTACCAAGCATATTCATATCTGGTACCATCATCTCAGAGATTTTGTATTGAGGAAGATCATGTTGTTAGATTACATTCCCACAGAGGAGAAATATGCTAACATCTTGGAAAACAACATTGTCAAGATGTAAATTCGAGTTTCATAGAGACATGATTGGGGTAGTTGATAATCCTTTCTTGCTGATATGGAATGTTGAGAAATGGCAACAAGAAATTCTAGTTTAAGTTGTCCTTGAATTAAACTGTGAATTAAATTCGAATTCTATTATCATAGGAACTTAAAATAGTAAAATTTAGTTTATTAAACTTATTTAACTTAGGAAATTCAAGTTTGAAGTCTTTTGGAAGTCATGTATATATTCTCCCTACTTTGTAGGAGTCGAGTGTGAGTCAATTGTGAGTTGTAAAATAGAAGACTCAGTTTCATGAGTCAGTTCAGTTAAATTAGTTCTCAAATTGGTGGAGAGAACTAATATTGAGTTAACATTCAGTGATGACAGTAATGAACTCCACCAATGCTACTCTAGTTAACTAAATATTTACTCATCAGAAACTCATGGATGTCGATTCTGAGTTGCACTGATAGTGCATGCATTCAGGAACTGATCCTTAAGGGATTGTGCTATTTTCAGAGGCTTTATTTCCCTTTAAATAAAATCTATCCTTCATAGGAATTACACATTGTAATAGAGACTTGGAGAGACTATGAAGAGGCTAAGATTTGGCCTTGAGCTTTATTATGAGTTGGAGATTGAATTTTCTGAGTGCTAGGATTGTTCTAGAGAGAACAAGCATTGTAATTTCATCCTGATTTTCTGGATTAATGCAAAACATGTAGTGGGGTTTGGTGTTTTGGCTTTCCCTAGATATTTATGGTGTTATGTTCCTTTGATTATCTTCCTCTATTTATTATTGTTTGTTTGATGTTTATGGGATTCCACTGTAAAGAATAGAAGTCGATTCTTGTCTCTTGCTTCAGAAAATTACATTAGCTTGTTAATCTACATGATTTTCTATAATCATTATTCTTTGTATTGAGTTTTCTTAGCAGGTATAAGTATGCCCCCCCGCCTCACTGAGATCAGGTACCACAACATCAAAGGAGACTTACATCAGTTATTTTGTCTCACCCCCTTAGTTCCTATCCTCTATTGCTTCAACCCCATTGATGTCTCTCTCTCTATCTCTGACTCCCCTTTGGTGTTTGGTGATTTTGTTCCTACAACGTACTTTAGTCATACACCGTGCTCCTAACACTCGTATGTTGGGGGCCAATCTTTTATCGCCAAAAATTGGTCATCTAACCATATCTAACCAGACGGATTGAAATACACCATGTAAGACCAATTTTACCACTAATATTGCTTTCACCAAAAAAAATTACTTGACAAACTACATTTATTAAGTTATTTATGGTTAAAACCATCAGGAATAATTAAATAGTTATTTATTTAATTCTCCTCTAGGAATAATTAATTAAACCATTGCTTAACTATTATTCCTTGTCATATTTGACCCAATCATGAGAAATAATTAGATAAATCATTATTTTTCTTATTTTTCTCTAGGAATAATTAATTAATCATTATTTAGTTAATATTCCATGTTAAATTTGACTAAATCACCTAGGAATAATTAAACAAACCATCTTTTGTTTATGATTCTTTAACTACATTTTCTAAATAATAAATAAATCATCTATTTAGTTATTATTTCTAAAGAAAAGAATTTGACCAAATTAAATACTGTTTCCATCCAACAAAATATAATAAATATTCCAAGTGATTTGGTCGAGAATTTGGTTAATAATATTTTATTAGTTTCCATTATTCGAGAATAACCTAATATTTTGTTATAAAATGAACGGTTTTTCATTCATTCTTCACTTTTGATTATTTTCATTGTTGCAACTATGATTATTATCATTGTTGCTTTCCATTTTTTTTATCCTTGAATTGCCACTTGAACTCGACAAAAACATTTTTTTGGGTTTATACATTGTAGAGAGGAGAGACTCTACTAGAGTTAAAGACATTGAAGATAGCCTAGAACCCATCCCACAGACAGGGACAGGTAACATCATTCGTTCCATTCACATGTGTCACATAATAAAAGCTATTCTTAATATCTGATTTTCATCGAATCCTTGGAGTTATTTTCACTTAATTCTTTATTTAATTTTGTTGTTTAACTATTTTTGTTGCATAGATCAGGATGTTGGTAGGTTTTTTTCTATCATTTTCTATAGATCCACACTGTTTTACAACCATTTTTACTATTGACGGTATTTTTCATCCACATTCTAAAGTTGTTTCTTTTCGTACACCTTTGAGAATGAAACACTCCAACAAAATTTTTATTGACTCATCAAGCATGGCCCATAATATTTGTTGGATTGTCATGTTCATTCTTTCTTCCTCTCCATTTTGTTGAGGATATTTAGCTATGGGAAACTATGTTTTGATGCCATGTTGCTCAAAAACATTTAATAACTCATCTAATATAAACTCTCCTCCTCTATGAGATCTAAGAAATTTGATTTCATATCTAACTCATTTTTTACCAAAGCCTTGAATAATTTAAATTTATCAAATGCCTCATCTTTATATTTTAGTAAGTTAATCCAACGCATTCTAGTAAAATCATTAACGAATAATATGAAGTATTTTTCACCATGAGGAGACTTATTTCTGATAGGATCACAGAAATCAGTATGAATAAGTTCAATTGGCTTACTTAAACTACCTTCTTTAGCTTTAAACTGAAATATGGTTTTCTTACCAAATTAACATGATTTGCAGATGTTACTTTCAGGTGGATATATATTGGATAAGTCATGAAATTCTCCCATTCCACTTGATTTGTATAATTGAGAAAATCTAAGGTGCCCAAACCTTTTGTGCCAAAACTAACATTCTTCAGATTTACTTAAATAACAATGCTCTTGGTCTATGTCTTAAGCCTCCTTCTAAGACATAAACATTGCCTGGAATTCTTGTTCCTTCTATTATGACCTTGCCTGTATCCAAATTTCTTATCACAAAGTTATTTCATCTGAAAATAAACTCATGCCCTTGGTCACACATTTGACTAAGACTTAAGAAGTTATCTCTTAATCCATCCATGAATAACACATTTCGAGCCTTGACCTTTTTATTTAAAAGCACAATTACTTTCCCTTTGATAGCAGTTAGTGATTTATTACCAAAAGTTACATTCTTTTCTTTATTTATTTCAGTAAAATAATAAACTTATCTCATCACCTATCATATGCTTTGAACATCCACTATCAATGTACCAAATATTCTCTTGGTATCCTGCATACAAAGCTAGAACACAATTTATAGCAGCAATAATTTTCTTTTTCCATACCTTGGGTGGTATTGTCTTTTGCTCATATTGATAACATGGATTTATTCTTCTTCTACATTGAGTTTCTTCATGAATAAAGTTATTAAAGATGGAACATTCAATTTCATTCTAAAGAGGTTAAAAAAAATTATAAGAATATTTATTTTCTTTGATCTCATTCTTTTGCTCTCTTTCCTCTCTAGTCATAATAGTTTTATAATAAACACAATTAACATTAACCATTGAAGTAGGAATACATGAGAGTACAATACCTCTTGAGCAAATTTCCCTTTGATTATGGTAACGTTATTTTGCATGAGAAGGATTTGATCCTTCATTCTTTTGTTGAGAACTACAATTCTAATGAATACTTCCTTTTACTACATTTACATAGTTTCATGTACTTGTTTCAGAAGGTTTCATGGTTTTTTATGTTTCAGCATTTGAATTGTATCCAAGACTTGTCTTGATTAGAGGATATTGTTGTACTTTGATGATTTCTTTTAAAGTCTGAGATACTTTATAAAATCTAAAATTTAAAGCCTTTGTTTTCTCAAGTTCCTTTCTTTGACCCGCTATTTTAAGTTCTAAATTTTCAAAGTGCCTTTCCTTTTCTAGGACTTGTTTCTTCAAAACTTCTTCAACTAATTTAGTTTATTCTAAACAATTTTTTAGCTGAGTTATATATTCAACAAGACAATTTTCCTTATACATACAAATTTCCTTTTCTTCTAGGGCATCCATAAAAACATCATCAAATTCATCCACAATTGTTTCTTCAAATGCCATAAGAAATTGATAATCTTAATCATATTCAACATCCTCATTATTGGAACAATATTTACTATCTTCATGAGTATAAAATATTTTCTTACTACCAAAACTTCTTTTAAACATTTCCTTATAGAACATTATTCCATTTCTTATGATTTTCTTTATAAAGACATTTAGCATCAAAGTGATCTACTCCTCCACAGGTAAAACATTTAAGAGCAAGCTTGCCTCTAAACCTGCCAATTCCTACCTCAAGTTTCTTCACAAAATTTGCTTCTTCTTCATCTGAAACATAACCTGTTTCCTTAGTCTCTTCCTTTTGCTTTCCCTTGTATGTAGCCTCAAATGCAGCTTCTCTAATAACTAATGGACCACCCTTTCTCAAGTCAAAGGCTTTAAAACCCGATAGAGCTATGCAATAGTGAGATTCTTCAAATCCTGCACTTCTTCAATGGAAAAGACTTTGGACTTGAATTTTGAGGTTAGAGATCTTAAATTTTCTCAACAACAGTAGAATCCTTTATTTTGATAGCAAGAATTTCATTGAGTTAATGATCTCATCTAACCTAAGGAAAAAAAATATAATACTTTCATCATCATGCATTCTTGGAGTTTCATATTGAATTATAAATATATGAATTTTAGCGGTTTTTACCTTAGTTTCATCTTCATAGCTTTGAAAAATCCTATCCCAAATAACCTTTGTGGTATTCAGCTACATGATCTTCACAAATTCTGATTCAGCTAAGCTTCCTAAAATATCATTGACTACCTTTGCATTTGTCTCATATAGTTTCTGCCATGCATCATCTATGGGAATGGAGGATGGGTATTGATACTCACCTTCTACAATTAACCATACATCAACTCCAATTTCCCGTGAATATGCTCTCATTCTAACTTTTCAAAATACAAAGTTAGTTCCATTAAACAAAAGTGGCTTAATAGAAAATTATCCTGCTTGACTACTCATCTCGATCGATCTCCCTTTAAGTGATCAAGCTTCTCCTAAGGGACTTTCCAATAGGGGAGTTTTGAGGTCTAAAATGGTCCTCCTAACAAAAATGTACAAACAAAATAAACTTTACAAGAAATAATAGGATTCAATATGATGATGTCAACCATGGGGGATGATTCACCATTTTTGGAGTTAGAAAGTAAAAAGATAATAAAATAATAAACTAATAAAACTACTTTTTCAACTTGTATTTTCAACTTATCTTCGTAAGGTTTTACTAAAATTTCGAGTGGGAGTACTCATTGGATGCAAAATTTAATTCCCCATCTAAGGACTACCCATGTTTCATACTTTCGATGGACCTTGCTACACAAAAACTAAGAAATACATGAAAAAACGTGATTGTAATCACATTTTACATGTAGTTCTTATTTTTTGTGTAGCAGGGTCCATTGAAACTATGCAACATGGGTACTCCTTAGATGATGAATCAAATTCTGCATCCAACAAGTGTTGTCACTTGAAATTTGAGAAAACCCATAAGGAGATAAGTTGAAAATACGAGTTGAAAAGATAACATTTTCTTTTTTCACTCTAAAATTTTATGATGTAATCTAATCTTATTTTATTATCTCCACTATTATTTTATTATTTCCTTATGGGGGCCATTTTAGGACTAAAAATTCCCCTAATGTCTAATTCCAATTGTTGAGAAAAATATCGAGGGAGGGGGGTGAATCAATATTTTAAACTTTAACTTTAAAATTTCATATACTGGATCCTATTACCTATTGTTGTCAAATCAACTTGTGTATGTATGTGACTTCAGAGAAAGAAAATAATGTATATCCAGCTTATCAATTTTTCATGTGTTCTATCAGACGATTACCTTTAACCAACACTTTAATTATTTTTAGTAGGTAGTAAAGTATACAAATAAATCACAAAAAATGAGCATCACACATAGAACAGCAAGAATTTAGGTGGAAATCCAATGTCGAAGAAAACCACCATTGTTGTTGTCTTTGCCTTATTTCTCACTTATAAATAAAAATAACCATTACATTTTTGTACAGATGCAACCTATTATTAGTATGTAGACACCCACGTGCAAGAGGATACAACCTCCACTCTTTCTCCAGCTCCTACTAGATAGGATCCACAGCCCCTTGAACTTGTTTACTAGCTACTACTGGAAGGAATCTGCTACCCCTTTCTGATGGTTGCAACCCTCAACTCCTTGTGGACCTCTTTTTAGAATGTTTCAAACTGGATCCACCTATCAAACAATCATCACAGAACCTGTAGGCAAAGTTTAACAATATTTTCAAACTAGTCCCATATCAACAATAAACCTAAACTTAACTTAACACATTGAAATACTAAATCTGAGTCACTGACCAACTGAGTTACTAAATCATGTAAAAAACTAAATATATGACCCAACCAAACCAAATAAATATTAGAAAATATATGTTATTGTCTTGAACATAACCCTCGTATATATGCACTTCCTCTATATCACACCCACATACATATCTTAAATCATATAAGGTTGAATCATGAAGTGTTGTAATACTTAACCAAGTATTGAACTATTCACAGGTCATTGAACCAATCATATGTCACCAAATTGTAGCATCATTAATAGCCAATATTCCAATAGTAAACAACCAACCCATTCAATACTGTGAAACAGAGATCACCATGGTCAAGAGTTCATCAACAGACAACATAAAATAAACCAAACATCATCAACTATAATCATCAAGCATTACTTCAAAACCGTAGATTGTATACTCTACTTCCATAAGGCATATCCACGCATGTACGTGCTTACCATACACAATACCCATGTACAGATCTTCACATACTAAAACATATTTCGTAGAATATATACATGACCCTATAAGGAAATATTCACACATGTACATGGCTATTCCCAAACATACCTACTTATAGATATGAAAACTTTCACTGCAAACATAATTTACTTTTCGCAACCTTCACTGTCAATATTATAGAATTCTGAATAATTCGTTTAGATCACAAGATAATTATAAATATTGAATAATTATTATTTGCTACTTTAACATTTGGAATAAGTATATCAATCAAGAATATATGTCAACATAATTCATATTTTTGAGATCGGAGTCTTCTGCTTGCTCCCTAGTACACACCTATTTTAGATCAGGTCACTCATAAACAATTCACAACTGTCACACCTAACACTTTTATATCCATCTTTTTACATAGCCTTAGCCTTATCCAATACGTTATGGAAATTCCTTAATAATTTCATTGGAGTTCCTTGACAAGATTGAATAACTATTGTCACACCAATTACTATGGGCCAATACCATGGTAAAGGATGCTTGTATCCTAATTACCATGGTGCATATTTTGTAGGCGACTTTTCTTCATTATACTTGCATATGTATGCGACTTTGCTTCTCAGGACCCGCATATACTTTCTCAAACTTTGCCTTTACCATCCATCTGTCTCTGAACTATCAGTTCATATCACTAGTAGCATCTATATCACTATGAACGAACATCATATTATCAAAATGTTGACATTTTTATCAAGTACGTTGTCACCAAGGATAACACACTAGCCATAGTGCCAACAAGGTATATTAATACAATAAAATATTTTAATTTTTCACATATATATTTATGTTGTTTAATAAAAATCTAAATTGCATGGATTTCATAGGGTAAAAGGCAAGTTTTGCGTTCCTGAAATAAATGCACATGAGGAATTTTTGGAACAAGGGGATGGAATAAGAAAATTCAAAGTTAAATTTTAATAGTTGAAACTTGTAGTTTCTTGGTTAAGAACCTATTTGTAAGGATGGATGACCTTATTTTCGTAGTAATTAGGTATAAATGTTGCAAAGGGATAGATAAAGAGTAAAATTTGTCCTTACAGCATAGATCTTAATTGATATTAGCCTTTTCCCCATGTAACACACTTGACCACTAGTATGTGTATCAATTTCGTTTCATTGCTCATTTATAACTTACTTTATGCAATCATTTTAGAGCGAATTAAATTACTCAATAGTGAATGTAAGGGATTATTGAAATTATGGTTATTCTACTAAATGTATTTCATTAATCTTTGATTTTGTTTTAGAATAACATTATATTCTTGTAACATTTCTTTATCTAATCTTTTATGGAAAACAATAAGTTGATGGCATAGACTAGGAATTTTTTGTGATGAATTTTGTGCCTAAAATGCATCACATTATGAGACCTGAGTTCATGCTAAAGTCAGTGATCAAAGACTATAAATTTAAAAGTTCCCACATGCCAAAACCTAAAAATTAAATACCCACCAACTATTGAATTAAAAAAAAAAATCCAAACTCTTTCTTTCTCCTCTGAGCATTTTTTTCACTGTTGATAGGCCCAAACCTGAAAAGAAAATAATAGACTCTTTTACCCCTACATTGGTCTCAATAGAGGACATATGGATCTTCCTCTCCATCACTCTCACGATCATAAGAAACAGGCATGGATCAATATAAAAATGTAGATTGACCATTGTGAATTAATATATATGTGTTTTAATTGTAGGTTGTGTGTATGTGATGACCACACAGTGATGCCAAGGGCATCATATGTCTTGGCCTAACTATGTTATATAGGTTGTGTGTATATTTTGGTTGCATGAAAATTCCAAGGACATCCTATGATTTTCATTTTATAATATTAATGATCTATGTTTTTCATGTATGATATATATTATGTGATGGTCATGTGGATGTTAAGGGTACCATGTGTTATGCCCCGATTAATTTAGGTATATTGTGTGTATGTGATGGTTTTATTTCTTACATAGACTTGAATTGTTTCCCTTCACATAATTTGATCTCTTTCCTTTCATTTTATTTTCCTTGGATTACCTCCATGGACAAGACTTGGTAGCCCAACAACAAAATGTCGAGCAGAAGGAAGGGAGCAAACTGTGGACACAATGAGGTAAGTCATTGTGAAATTATAGATATTTAATTCTTTATCTATATATATATATATATATATATTTAATTCTAATATATATATCTATGTACATGACCCTGACTAGGAGAAACAGGCCTTGAATTCAATATTGTGGATGGAGGCACTTAAAAAACTTCACAGTGTTGACTTGAAAATTCTTGCTTGATACATAGAAAAAATATAAACTAAAACCATGAAACATTGAAAGCACATCAACCATCTCAAAGGTAATCTATTGATTCTCCAACCACTCCTAGATCAAGTAGAATATTGAGGAGGAAATCATTAAGCATAACGACTACTAATTTGGAACAAGAAACATAGACTTCCAATGCCCAATCCACTCCTGTGACACAAATTTCTTCTTTCACCATGCCACGTTATACATATTGTATTGGTAGTTTGTTGGGTCCCTATAATACTAGTGATTACCCCATTACTATTGTAGTTATACCCCTTATTAATATTGTTGTGCCCCTATTACCCCCATATTGTTATTACTGTGCCCCATAGAATCCCTCTATTGTTATTTTTGTGGCTTTATATTATTATTGTTAGGTCGGCTGGATTATATTGTGACTCCTTAGACTCCTATATATAGAAAGGAGGTTTTTTCATTTGTATCATCCAAGAATTGTTCATTTATGTAATGTAAAGGAGGTTTCCCACTCGAAGAGGCTGAATTCTAAGGCGTTGATCTATCTTTTCTATCTTTTCTTGAGCTGGTTTCATAACATTTGGTATCAGAGCTTTGGATTCTAGGGTTTCGTTGCTCCAAACAGGTCATCGTGGAATTTTCGCTATAACTTTTTTTCTGTGATGTTTCAAAAGTTGCAAAAAAAACCAATTTGAGATGAAATCGCTCTGAACCTTGGGTCCAAATTTCAGAGCTTTTCGCACAATATGTGCGGAGATATGATCTGAGGAAGTTGGTCCTTTTTCAGACTCCTAAATTACATTCAAAACATGTGACCTGGGGAAAATCGTCGTAACTTTCTCTCTGGGGATCGGATTGAAATTTTGTAAGAAGCTACAGAAATATGACGGACTATAGTTTCTTGTATGTGTGTTTCAGATCCAAAGGTTGAAACAGTGACTCGTGGCACGTCATACAAGTTCGCTCTACTGAACTAGTCTAAAAGCAAGTCACTGTGGGAGATTTCACATAACTCTTCCTTGGAGAATCCAATTTGGGTCAGACTTGTGGCATTGGGAAGGACACAGAGGGCTACTACAGTTCACAAATTGAGAATTAGATGATTGGAAAGTACAGAGATACATCAGAGGCAATATCGAGCTCCTACAAAGTGAAAAAGGTGTGTAGATTTTCTTAAATTTTTGCTTAAACTTGGTTTGAAAATTTATTTTGAAGGAATTCAAAGGGCATAGCAGAGCATTATTATTGGTAACTGATGCCCCGAATAAAAAAATGCAAACACCTAGTAAGGAACCTGAAAGCTCTAGCATGACTCATGAAGAAGAGGAAGAAATGCAACATGATATATCAAAATTACAAGTCCAAGTGCAACAACTGTCCCTTGCACAAAAAGGAACAGAATCTAAGATGGATGGTTTAAAGAAACGTGTAGAAGCTAAGATGGAATATTTAAAGAAAGGCGTAGAAGCTAAGATGATTGACGTGGAAGCTAAGATGGATGATTTGAAGATAGATTTGAAGACAGACATGGACGAATTGAAGGTAAATGTGAATAAGTTGCTACAAGAAATGGGCACTAAGGGTGAAAGGGTACTAAAGGAAACTCATGATGAGAATAAAAAAATGTTAATCATGATTCCGTAGATGCTAATGTTGGATCGAAGACTCACCATATTCCAAAAATCGATATGAGGAAGTTTGATGGCAAGGATCCTGCCACATGGATATTACAGATGGAGCAATTCTTCGATCTCAATAATGTGCAAAACACACAAAAGGTACGTATGGCAACTTTATATTTGGAACCAAATCAGTTTGTATGGTATCAATGGCTTTGCTCTCATAAACAATTTATCACTTGGGCAATTTTTACGGAAGAATTGGTAGCACATTATGAGGATACAAAAAGCAACACTTTTTTTAGCCAATTGATAAGTCTCAAACAAAAGGGTTCAATAATGGAGCACATTGAGGAGTTCCAAAAATTGAACATAAGGGTAAAAGATATTCCAGAGGAGCATAGGATTGATGTGTTCATAGGATCTTTAAAGGATAATATCCAACATGATGTTCGCCTTTGGGAACCTGATTCATTAGAGAAGGCATTCAGGTTAGCAAGAAAAATGGAAAGCAAAATTATGGCAACCAGGAAGCATACCACTCACAACTATAAAGACGGAAGTTTTGTTGCCCCTAGTCTTCCACAATCTATAATGTTGACACCACAACAATTGGAAGAAAAAAGAGAAAAATGGCTTTGTTACAGTTGTGATAGCAAATACACTAAAGGTCATAAGTGTGCTGAGAAGAAATTATTCTACATAGATTGTGAAGAGGAAGAAGAAAAGGAGTAAGAAAGGTCAAAAGAAGAGGATATACTCCAGGAACAAAGCCTAGATGAAGAAAAAATAAATCCGACCATATCTTGTAATGCATTGGAAGGAATTACCACTCCTCAAACCATCAAGATAGAAGGACAAATCAAGAAGAAAAAGGTAATAGTTTTGATTGATTCAGGAAGCACCCACAATTTTATTCATTGTAAGGTAGCAAAAGAATTGAATTGCTTCCTATATCCAGCACCAGAGTGTCAAGTGATGATTGCAAATGGAGGAACAATAAATTGCTCTGGAAAGTGCCATAATATCAAGTTATCCATGGGAGAATATGTATTGACTAGCCCAATGCTTTCTATTCCAATGGGAGGTGTTGATGTTGTACTAGGAGTCCAATGGCTACAATCCCTGGGTACAATATCCTTTAATTTTCAAGAACTTTTCATGAAATTTTCTATGGAAGGTAAGGAAGTTGAATTAAGGGGTATTGCAGGGAAACCAGGAAAGATAATCAGCTCTAATTGTATGACAAAGCTTCTAAAAAAGGAGCAAAGAGGTGTAATTGCACAATTATGCTCGCTAGATGTTTCCACATCAGAATCATCTATTTCTCCAGATCTCCAAAAATTCCTGGACAATCATTCCAAGGTATTTGAGACTCCCAAAGGTCTCCCACCTATGCGTGATCATGATCATGCTATTCATCTGATTCCAGGAAGTGTTCCTCCAAACATCAAGCCGTACAGATATCCCTATGTCCAAAAGAGTGAAATTGAACATATGGTTGCAGAAATGCTAGAGGCTGGGATAATTCAACCGAGTCAAAGTTCTTTCTCTGCTCCAGTAGTATTGGTGCACAAGAAGGATGGATCATGGCGCATGTGTCCAGATTATAGGGAGCTCAACAAGCTCACTATTAAAGATAAGTTCCCCATTCCTGTCATTGATGAATTACTAGATGAATTGCATGGATCAATTTACTTCACCAAGTTGGATCTTCGTTCAGGATATCATCAAATCAGAATGAAGATTGAAGACATTCCGAAAATAGCATTTAGAACTCATGAGGGTCATTATGAATTTTTGGTCATGCCTTTTGGCCTTACCAATGCACCTTCAACATTTCAAGGTTTGATGAATTCAATTTTCAAACCATTCCTTAGAAAATTTGTGTTAGTATTTTTTGATGATATACTAATCTACAGCAAGTCTTGGAAGGATCATGTTGAACATGTTGACAGGGTGCTACAACTATTGAAGGAGAAACAATTATATGCAAAAAGATCCAAATGTTTCTTTGGAGTCCAGGAGGTGGAATATTTGGGTCATATTGTATCTCATGAAGGAGTTAAGGTAGACCCTAGCAAAATTAAAGCCATTAAGGAATGGAAAATCCCCACATCCATAAAGCATCTGCGAGGATTTCTCTGGTTGACAGGGTATTATCGCAAGTTTGTTAAGAATTATGGGAGAATAGCAGCACCTCTAACAACATTATTGAAGAAAGATGCATTTTCATGGACTCCGGAAGCAACAAAGGCCTTTGAACATCTTAAAGAGGCAATGTGCCAAGCACCGGTCTTAGCTACACCGGACTTCACGAAAACCTTTATTGTGGAATGTGATGCTTCAGGAAATGGAATTGGTGTTGTTCTAATGCAAGATGAAAGACCCATTGCTTTTGAAAGTCGTCCAATCAAGGGAAAGTTTTTAAGAAAAGCTATTTATGAGAAGGAAATGTTGGCAATACTCCATGCACTTAAGAAATGGCGACCCTACCTAATGGGAAGACACTTCAAGGTAAAAATGGATCATGATAGCCTTAAATACTTTTTAGAACAAAGATTATCCTCTGAAGAGCAACAAAAGTGGGTCACAAAGATGTTGGGTTATGACTTTGAAATCATCTACAAAAAAGGGAAGCAAAATGTGGTGGCAGATGCACTCTCAAGAAAGGATGAGGATGTGGAAGCATTGTTGTGTGCCATTTCTATTATCCAACTAGATTGGATAAACGAAGCAAGGGAGGAATGGAAGAATGACGAAGAAGTGTGGGCACTTATTCGAAAGTTACAACAAGATTCCAGTACGTTTGATACATTTAGCTGGCAAAATGATTCGTTATGGTACAAAGATCGCTTATACCTTTGTAAGAATTCCCAGCTAAAACAAAAGATTCTTATGGAATTACACACTTCTCCCTTAGGAGGGCACTCAGGATTTTTAAAAACTTACCACAGGGTTAAGAAGGAATTTTTTTGGGATGGCCTTAAATCAGATATTCAAAAGTTTGTGGCGGAATGTTTGGTTTGCCAACAAAATAAAGTGGAAACAATTAAGACACCAGGTCTATTACAACCTTTATCCATTCCAAGCCAACGTTTGGAGGAGGTTTCAATGGATTTTATCACAGGTTTACCCAAGTCTGAGGGAAAGAGTGTCATCATGGTGGTAGTTGACAAACTTACCAAGTATGCACACTTTTGTGCATTATCACATCCATTTAGAGCCAGTACAGTTTCTACTGCATTTATGGAAACAATTCAAAAGCTACATGGAAACCCGAAGATTATTGTAAGTGACAGAGATCCCATTTTCACTGGAAATTTTTGGACAGAATTATTTTCTTGTCTTGGTACTCAGTTAGCTCATAGCTCATCTTATCATCCTCAATCTGATGGGAAAACTGAGATAGTAAACAAATGTTTGGAAGGATATCTTCGTTGCTTTGTATCTGATAAACAAACATAATGGGTCAAATGGTTGCCTCTGGCTGAATGGTGGTATAACACTTCCTTCCATACAACAACAAAAATGACCCCATTTATGGCACTTTATGGGTGTCAACCACCATCCATCACATCATATTTAAGAGAAAATTCTAAGGTTCAGGCAGTGGAACATCACATCGAACATCAACAACAAGTCCTCCAACTCTTAAAGGATAACCTCGTGTTGGCACAGAATAGAATGAAACAACAGGCAGATCAACATCGCAGTGAAAGAAGTTTTGATGTAGGTGATTGGGTATTCCTACGGCTATAACCATATAAGCAAATGTCCCTCAAGCAAGCTAAGAAGGATAATAAATTATCACCAAAGTATTATGGTTCGTACAAGGTGTTGCAAAAGATTGGTACTATGGCATACAAATTGGAGCTTCCTGCAGCTTCTCGATTGCACCCAGTTTTCCATGTTTCATGTTTAAAGAAGGTTATAGGCGAAAAGCTCCCAGTTCAAACAATATTGCCAGAACTTGACGAGGAAGGAAAAATTATATTGGAACCGGAAGCAGTCACAGAAACAAGAACTCGACAACTACGAAATCGTTCAATTTTAGAGTATCTTATCAAGTGGAAGAACTTATCCGCTGAAGATTCCACATGGGAGGATGAGAATTTTATGCAGAAGTATCCAGAACTACTCAAGCGTTGAGGACAACACTTTTTTGAAGGAGAGGGGCATGTTGGGTCCCTATAATACTAGTGATTACCCCATTACTATTGTAGTTATACCCCTTATTAATATTGTTGTGCCCCTATTACCCCCATATTGTTATTATTGTGCCCCATAGAATCCCTCTATTGTTATTTTTGTGGCTTTATATTATTATTGTTAGGTCGGCTGGATTATATTGTGACTCCTTAGACTCCTATATATAGAAAGGATGTTTTGTCATTTGTATCATCCAAGAATTGTTCATTTATGTAATGTAAAGGAGGTTGCCCCCTTGAAGAGGCTGACTTCTAAGGCGTTGATTTATCTTTTCTATCTTTTCTTGAGTTGGTTTCATAACATAGTTACGATACAAGGATAGAATATGCCACCGTTTGAAGAAAAATTTGTAGATCAAATGTTGAGAATTTTTTTTTGAATAAGTTTAAGGAATCGTGCCTTCAATGGTTCAAATACCATATCCATTTTCCATTATTAAAGATATCATTGCACCTACATAAAGAAGTAATTCATGACATGGAGATTGAATTTGGCATAGGTTCATCCATCAAAAAGGTTAAAGTACAAGTGTCTAAGAACTACAAAAAATAGTTTCAATCAAACAAGGAAGATTAAACAACATAACTTCACTTAAAAATGATTTTAAGTCTCTAAACTAACAATATTTCTCTATAATATCCAAGCCCTTTTGTCTCTATGATGGGAGGCAAATTTATAGATGAATGCAAGTGGTTTTGTCATTAATATGGCGTTGAATGGTTTTCCATAATTGGATGATTATTTCTCATGTTCAAAGGGAAGAGAGGATGGAGGATTAGATGATCCAAGGCTATCCTAAGTCGAGCTCATCTTGATAGGATAGGAGGTCGGTTCCTTCTAGAATGCTCTAGAATCAAGGAATATTCCTAGAATCCTATGTCAATTTCACACATCCTCACCCAGCACAGGCTTAAGTGGGCCTAAGTGCTATGCAATCCAGGTCTGAGTGGGCCTACTTGATATGTAGAGTAGTTTCCCTTGACCAAGGCTGTGTTAGTACCCCAAGGAGGCATCTCAGTGGTGTTTCAAGGAATCACCGATAATGATAATGATTTTCAAGGTACTACAATACAATTTGCATGGTGTGAATAGATGTTCTAATGTCAAACACCATACAAAGTCTTTTAGCTGAAGGCATGTGATGTCAACCTGTCGCCGGAAGTGAGAAATTTGCCATTGACATATGCAAGCCTCAAGGTACTGGAAGGGTGTTTCTAAGTCAACTTTCTGGATAATTTGTTGATGTTGAAAAGAAGTGACTCATTGTAGGAGGGCCTTGATGTATCCCCCATCAATGACATGAAATGAGTAATGATTTTGAAGACAAAATGTGACTGATGACACAATGTTGAGGAATGGAGGTCATGAAAATGAAGGTTTATGAGTATTGCAAAGGATGAAGTTTGTTGAGTGGCTTCTCTTGAACATGTCAGCGACACTGAATGAATTGGCAGCATTGACCCAAAACCAAAGTGATGGATAGTGTGATAGATCATAGGTATCATAATCATCATGTAGATAACCCAACCCAAATTGTCTTAGAGATGAAGTGAAAGTGTCATGTTCAAGAGCGATTTTCTACCATAAAGTGATTTATCCCTTTTCGCATTTTCCCTAGCCATTGTTGACCAATACCTCTTTATTTTTTAACAAACTTGAGGAGGATAAGATATGCTTGATTAAACATACATGTCTCATTCATAAAAATAGCTAAAAGCTATAGTTTATTCATTTAATGAACATGAAATAACCATAAAACAAGAATTTACCAAGTAATTTTACCATTTGACATTTACCATTTAGTTTTGTGCTCTAAACCAGTTTTTACCTCAAACTTCAGCAGTTGATTGTGGGAGATTTTGTGGATCCTTCTTCGTGTCGTTAGGACCAGGTAAGAGATTTACCTCTTCTCTTTCATTTAAGGCCATTCTTTTTCAATTTTAGGAAAATTTTTAGCATTTTTGGGTCCCTAGGGTAAATATAACATGATGTGGGATCAGTGCGCCCTCATGCATTAAAAATTGTGTTGCAGAGCAGTCAAAAAGAGGGAAACCTACTCTGTCATGCATGATTTGTAGACCAGGGGTGCATTGGGCATAGTTTAGAGTTTTGATTCATGATACTTACCTAAAATATCTTTAGATTTTTGCTTGAAATGGATCCTAACTAAGACTATGGTGTGATTTCAGACTTTGATTAGATCAGAATGGCTATTACATGGCGTGAAAAAGAACATGAAGAACAAGATATGGTTTCCCTAAATGATCCTAGTACTATTGAATCCCTTAGAGATTGTGGCTTACTCAAATACTTAAGGTTATCTAGGATGAGGCAACATTTAGAACTATTATAGTTCTTAGTTCATTCATGGGATCGAGTGGAACATGGTTTTCAGTGTGGGACTACATTCGACAATTTTTTCGGCTAGGTACATAGCCTAGCAAAGATGGAAAGATAAACATTAGGGATGTTTGTTATTTTCCCTTGCAAAAAATCCTCTTTACTATAGCCAATTTGGTAGGTAGCATGACACTTCATGTCACAAATATATCATACATGCAATATGCACTCGAGTGTCTCGATCCAACTATGTTCAACTAGTATGAGGCGGTACTCTCTTTGATGAAAGAGCACTTGACTAAAGTAAAAAGTGGTAAGATGAAAAAAATTCAGTTATGGATCGATCTTGATCAGTTTTACTTTGGAGAGAATTCCATTGATGCAACCTAAGCATGTGACACTAAGTTTAGTTGGTCCTAGAAATCCACAGATGTAGAGATGTGTAGAGTTGATGTCTAGACATACTGGTCAGTCATCAATATCATTTTCTACTGCATTCTTCAATTGGCTCCATCAACAACATATTTTCATCGAGGAGCATCCATATGAAAGGGTGGATTTTCATGGAGATTCAGATTTGATATTACCAGTGGGTTCTCAATGGGGTGATATAGGTAAAAAAAAGTTACCAGGTATTTTTTATTTTTTGAGCTTTTACATGTTTTTGTGTTCTTTTATGTTTCTAAGACTGAACTAAAAATGTTCTCATGTATATAGATGTTGGCACCATTTGACCAATGGGTCATCAACAGGAGGCGGGTGAACCAGCGGGGAGAAATGTCTAAAGAGCAGTTATCTAGGATTTAGATTTGATTGAGACACTAGCAGAGTTGCAGGATCATATAAAGGGGTTCCCTCAGTATACCAGATGTTCGGATTGAGGAGTTATCGATGATACTACAACGCCATATTGTTCGTGTACCTAGCTATTGGATGAGTCTATTGTGCATGATAGCTCAAGCAGTGACCTATTATCATGGGCATCATTTGATCTACTCAGGAAGATTTACTGTATGCATTTTGAGGTTTTGAGATTAGATGACCAACAGGTCTTGGACACAAATTTTTGTAAAAACTTTGAACATCTATCTATTTTCCTTTCAGTGATTTTGTATGGTTATATGTAATCCTATTCAACTGTTGATGTGAATTGAAAATTTACTCTATACATATGTCATAAATGTCTGTTTAAGATTTAATTCGCTAAAGAATCAATTAATTTTTGAAAGTTCCTAGAAATGTGTTGATATTGAATGTAATAAAAATATCTTTTCAAGAGACGAAATTTAAGGAATATATGATGAATATTTGGATTTTGGATGGTATAAACATTCATAAGTTGTAGTATGACAAGTTGTGAGTCTAGCCTAATGATGATTCGATGAATACCAAGTGAAATGGCATTAAAGAGGAGTTCAATCAATGTGCTATACTCACCAATATTGTTTGTATAATGACCAATACAAATCCCTTGAAAACTCAGGAACTCGCCACACGGAGTGAATATGGCCCATGCTGTAGAGGATAGGTTATGCGTACTATGACTAGCACCATCGGCATAACCAACAAATGGTTCCAAAGATTCCGAAATCTGCAACAAATGCAAAGCAGATTAATAACCACATAAAAACTCTAAAAGTCACATTGTGACACACACAAACAATTCAAGCATATATACGGTGTTTTCACTATGCACAATCAAGCATAGTAACATTTAAGATACAACCTGTTTTAGGTTGCAACAATGAAATTCCATCATAATCAACCAACTCGTAAGCGCCTTTTGCCAAAATACGCTTGAAAATGTAGGGGACCATCCATAGTGGTTCAAATTTTCATGTTCCTAATTTATGGGCTTCCTGATCATAAAGCAAGACCAGATCTCCTTCTAAAAATATGTGAGACTTGACACTGCAGTAGGGGTGATTTTAGGGGTGAATGTTCGCCCTTTGGCGAAATTAAGGGGTTTTAAATTTTTAGTGGGCGAATATTTTGTATCATAGTACATTTTTACAAATTGCCTCAAATAGCCCACCTTATTTTAAGGGAGAGGGTAAAAAAGGTAAATTTAGCCTTTGAAATTAGGAGTTACAACCTTCCATTCGCCCATTTTCAAGAATAGGTTTTATTTAAGTGAATCCTATGGGCCAAAGGCCCAAATACCATATTTATAAAAGAGGTATGGTAAACTAATAAAAATATAAATAAATGAGAGGTATGGTAAATAAATAAATAATTTTTTATATTTACTTCATAAGTCACCTTATATACATGCAAGGGTGTAAACAAATAAAAATATAAGTAAAGTGGAGGTATGATAAATAAATAAAATGTCTTTTTATACTTAAAAGGTATGGTAAATAAATAAAAATATAAATAAACTAGACGCATGGTAAATAAATAAAACCTCTTTTTATATTTAGTCCATAACCCTCATTCTATTTATGAAGGCTCAAGAAAGAGGTTTTATTTAAGTGAATCCTATAGGCCAAATACCATATTTGTAAAAGAGATATGGTAAATTAATAAAAATATAAATAAGCGAGAGGTATGGTAAACAAATAAAACATTTTTTTATATTTACTCTATAAGTCACCTTGTATTTATGAATGATATGGTAAATTAATAAAAATATAAATAAACGAGAGGTATGGTAAACAAATAAAACAATTTTTTATATTTACTCCATAAGTCACCTTATATTTATACTATGGGACAAATACCATGGACTAGATTGTTATTAATAGCATGCAAAAAAACATTATTAACCCTAATATTAGTATTAATAAAAATAAAAATGGCACATGGTATTGACTCATGGTATTCACCAAAATGGCACATGGTATTGACCCATGGTATTCACCAAAATGGCACATGGTATTCACTTGGAGGTAGCCTATTTAAATGGGGGAACTAAACTAGCATAGATCCATCTTTACTCTGGATCTACTAACCCTCGAGAGGTATCGAATATCGTGATATGAAAACTCGCATAGAGTGAAAAAATATTTGATCCGATCAAGATTAAAAATGGATGTTGTAATTTAATGTATGTTAAACATTTTAGCTTAGTTAAAATAAAAACTAAAATAAAAGTCAAGTATTAATTTTATTAATTTTTATAAATTACTAATAGTAATTTTTAAGCTCTAGGTTTATGATAACCCATGGTATTGACCCATGGTATTCGTTTGAGCATAGACTATTTAAAGGGGAAATTCTATATTAGATCCATCTTAATTCTGGGTCTACCAAGTGCTCAGAGGGATAAATAGATCTCATCCCTCTAAGAGTGGTAGATGTGGAGTCAAGATGGATATAGGTTGGTTTTTATGATAATGAAGATAGACTTAGGAAATTATATTGTAAAAACATCTTAAGGTGAATGGTTAAAGCATAGACATTGGACAAGTATATTTGTATACTTCTGTTTTAAACTGAAACAAATCCAGGGCTAAAAGAAATGGATTGATTTCACTAGTCATCCTTCTATAACTTTCCAACATATGTTGAGTAAACAGATTGTAATTTGGGTAATTTTTCTAATTGAAAACAGGAACATACTTGTGTATTGGCAAGGTGGTTATGAGGTCCCTAGAAGTGGAGTAAACAGATTGCAATTTGGGTAATTTTTCTAATTGAAAACAGGAACATACTTGTGTATTGGCAGGGTGATTATGAGGTCCCTAGAAGTGATGAATTTGATTTTTTCTTGGTTTTATATATAGTATTAGGTGTTTTCTCATGCTTTCTGTGAATGGCACGGGTGAATTTTATCCTACACCCACTAGGTTATCGATATGTAATTTTGGTAATTTTGATTTCAAAAGATATTTTAAAGAAATGCAATGATTTCATTTGTGTATTCAATAAACACAAGATTTTATAATTGAGTAAAATATTCGCCATGCCTGGTGAGAGATTCGCCAAAAAATTATATATACATATCATATTATTGATAAAATCGCCTTCCATTTTTCCTATATACCATGGAGATTCGCCCATTTATTATACATGTAAATTTAGGGGGGGTTCTTAGAATTTTCCTTGCACTGTGGTCATATTGCACCTTAATTCATTTCTTATGTGCTTCATTGGCCAATGCGGCTTCACGATGTGTTTCATTCAGATGGATGAGTTCTAAGAAACGTGCTTCCTCATCACAAGTGTCAGGTAACAAGTCAATTGTGAATTTTAGTGATGAAATCTCACATTGTATTGGCAATATTGCCTCAACACCATACACCAATTGGAAAGCTCTAAATCTAGTTGTGTTTCTTACCGAAGTTCGGTAAGCCCACAAAGCTAAGTACATGATCAAATGCCAGTTTCATTTGTTAACTCCTATCATTTGTTGAAGCATTCGCTTAAGGACTTTTTTGATGGCTTCAACTAGTCCATTAGCCTGTGGATAATAAGGAGTAGAAATATCATGTGGGAGTCCTAACTTGGCAGTTAATTCAGCCATCATGTGATTGCAAAAATGCAAACCATGATTTGTAACTAGAGCTTGTGGTACACCAAACCGTGCAACCACATGGTTGAAGAAAAAAATGGAGTTATCTCACCATTGTCATTTAATGTAGGCATCGCCTCGGCCCTTTTCGTAAAATAGTCAACAATGACAATATTTTACTTTCAGTGTTTTGTATGGTTATATGTAATCCTATTCAACTGTTGATGTGAATTGAAAATTTACTCTTTACATATGTTGTAAATGTCTATTTAACACATAATTCGCTAAAGAATAAGTCAATGTGTTAAAGTTCTTAGAAATTTATTGATATTGAATGTAATCAAAATGTCTTTCCAAGAACTGAAATATAAGGAATATACAATGAATAGTTGGATTTCAGACGGTATAAAAATTCGTAAGTTGTAGTACGACAAGTTTTGAGTCTAGCCTTATGATGATTCAGCGAATGCCAAGTGAAATGGCATCAGAGAGGGGTTTGATCAAAGCACTATACTCAGTGATATTGTTCATAGAATGACCGATACAAATCCCTTGAAAACTCACTAACTCAACACTTGTAGCGAATATGGCCCATGCTGCAAAGGATAGGTTCTACATACTATGATACCACCATCAGCATAACCAACAAGTTCCAAAGATTCTGACATCTGCAAAAAATACAAGGCAGATTACTAACCACATAAAAACTCTAAAAGTCACACTATGACACACACATGCAATCACAACATATATACTATGTTTTTACTACGCACAATCAATCATAGTAACATTTATGATACAACCCATTTTGGGGCTGCGACAATGGAATTCCATCATAATCAACCAACTCATAAGTGCCTTTTTCCAAAACACGCTTGACAATGTAGGGGCACATCCATAGTGGTTCAAATTTTCCTGTTCCCAATTTATCGGCTTCTTGATCATAAAGCAAGACTAGGTCTCCTTCTCAGAATATGTGAGGCTTGACATTGCAGTCATATTGCACCTTAATTCATTTCTTATGTGCTTTTTTGGCCAATGTAGCTTCACGACGTGTTTCATCTAGATGGATGAGCTCTAAGAAACATGCTTCCTCATCAGAAGTGTTAGGTAACAAGTCAATTGTGAGTTTTAGTGATGAAATCTCACATTGTATTGGCAAGATTTCCTCAATACCATATACCAATTGGAAAGGTGTGAATCTAGTTGCGTTTCTTACTGAGGTTCGGTAAGCCCACAAAGCTGAGTACGGGATAAAATGCCAGCTTATTTTGTGAACTCATATCATTCGTTAAAGCATTCTTTTAAGGACTATGCTGATGGCTACAACTTGTCCATTAGCTTATGGATAATAAGGAGTAGAACTATCATGTGAGAGTCCTAACTTGGCAGTTAATTTATTCATCATGTGATTACGAAAATACAAACCATGATCTATTACTATATCTTGTGGTACACCAAACCATGCAACCACATGGTTGAAGAAAAAAAGTGCATCTGTCTCACCACTGTTGTTTAATGTAGGCATCACCTCGACCCGTTTCATAAAATAGTCAACGAAGACAATAATATACCCATGCCCCCCAGTCGAGTGAGGGTTACATGTCATGAAATCAATGCTCCATTTTGTAAATGGTCCAACATCGACAACAATATGCAGTGGTGCAGGTGGTAATCAAGTTTTACAGTAAAAAATATGGCATGCATGACAACTTTTGACAGTTGTAATGCAATCGTTAAATATGGTAGGCGAGAAGTAACCAGCACAAAGAATTTTCTGTGTGGTAGCATAACAAGATAAATGTCCACCACAAGCACCAGAATGGAAATCATTTAGAACTTTCTGGGCCTCCTCATGTGTGAGGCACCTACGAAGAATCATATCGATACCACGATAATAAAGTTTTTCGCCAATGATTAGATAATCTTTGGCTCGATATCAAATACGTCGTTGTTGCAAGCGAGAGGTATTTGACCAAAAATTTTGGGTTTGGAGATAGATTAGTATATCTCCATACCAAGGGTCAGATTATGAGATCAGAAATAGAGACTCATCCAGAATTGATGGTTCCATCGTTAAGTCGATGGTGGTAGAGGGAAGGTCACAAATAAGCTCGGTAAACACCAGATATTTGTTTGACTTGGATTTGATGAATTCCAAATCAAATTCCTGCAAGATGATGATCCATTTTGAATATTCCCCCCAAACCATTGACGTGACAAGATATATGTCATAGGGTCGCAATCTAAAATGACGGTGGTCTTTCAGAGCAGGATATAATGACAAAATCTCTGTACAACTTGAACAAAAGCCAAAGCTAGCTTCTCTACATAAGAATACTTAACTTCTGTATCATTGAGATTATAACTCAAATAATAGATCATATGTTCAATCCAACCTTCTTCTTGGACTAAAACAATAACAATGGTTGTATCTGCAGTGGCAAGATACAGGAAATATTCGTTCTGATAATTAGGGGAACACATTAATGACGCTCGGATAAAGGTATCTTTGAGAGCATCAAAAAGAGATTGCACAAACCTAGTCCCAATGGAAGGGAATTCCCTTTTTCAAAAGACGAGTGAATCCTTTAACCATTTTGGCATAGTTAGGAATGAATCTCCTTAGGAAGTTAGCTTTCCCTTGGAGTCTCTATAACTGAAGTAAATTTGAAGGTGGAGGCAGATCAAGAATTTCCTTAACCTTCAAGGGGTCGAGTCAAATTCCTTCTTTGGACACTATGAAACCAAGAAACTAAACATAACGAACACAAAACACACATTTATGTGGATTGAGTCGAATTTTGTAGTGTCAACACCATAAAAATATGGCTCTCAAATGTTGCAGGTGATCAGCCTGTTTCTGTGAATGAGAAGGTAAGTCATCTAGATAGGGTTGAGTGATGTGTTTGATGTCATGGAAGGAATAATTCAATGCTCTCTAAAGAGTTTCCCCAGCGTTATTCAAATAAAAAGGGAGTTCCATATATGCAAATGTGCCCAGGTATAAATAAAGGTAGTTTTAGATTGGTCTTCTAGATGGATATTGATCTGATTATAGTCGGAAAAGTCATCCATAAATGAAAATATTTAACGTCCGACACATTCATCAATTATTGGTCGATAAAGGTAGTGGGATAGTTGTCTTTTGGACAAGCATGATTAACATCCCTATAATAAACAAACATTCATATTGTTTTTTGTTTCTTCATGGCAGGAACAAGATTGGAAACCCCATTGGTAAGAGGAATGGGGTATATGAAACTAGCATACAAAATTTTTTCAACTTCTTCTTTTATGGCAGCAGCCTTCTTCAGATGAATAGGATGGAGGTGCTATCGTACCGTCTTGACATAAAGATACATTTTTATTTCGTGTTCAACTATACTAGAACCAATACCTGGCATTTCCTCATATGACCAAACAAATATATCATGAACTTCAGGAAAAAGAACCCGGTAAGTTTCAAGTTTCGATGGAGAACAAGATTTTCCAACATGGATTTCTTCTACAATTCTAGGTTTGGTTGAAATATCGATAGAAATGGTTACTTTGATATTCGATAAGTTTTGTTTAGAATCAACTGTGTCTATAAATATAGAATTCGAAATGAAATCAACGATTGAAGGGTGATTTAGTTCATTTGGAATATCTTCTATGTGATCTAGAAGATGGGACTGATGATGATAATCTACCCATCGTTATTCTTCTGTCATCATTGATTGGATGATTCCTTCATCAGTAAAAAATGTACGTGAAAAAGGATCAGTGGAAGTACCATATTCTAACGAAAAATCAACACACACAATCGATGATGATGGATTTGGATTTGTTGCATAGGCCAAAAGGATTGATTGTTATGCAAGCTCAATTGGGCTTAGCAGCATGGTTTCATTATGCATATCAACTTTGTAATTATTTGAAATCTTCCCTAAGTTAAATGAAGTGGAATATATCATGTTACAGGTCTCAACTTTTGCAACTTCCACCATTTGTGATGGTGACAGTAGTGAAGAGGTGCCCATTAGGGAATAATATTTGAAGAGACCTACTCCAATGTTCTGAAGAGATAGTGGAGGTCTGTGAACTAACAAAATGCTTCCAGTTGCCTGTGAACTACAGGGGAAGAAGGTGAGTTGATTAATTACTGTGATTCCACCTTTATGAGGGAAAGTGATCATATGAAAGTACATTGAAACCACAACAGCCATAGTGTAAACCCATGACCTTCCTAGTAAAATGTTGTAGTCAAGGGGTTTGTCAATGACCTCAACTTCAATAGTTATAGTTTTGCCCCCTAGTTCTATCTGCGGGTTACTTAAAATTCCACAAGTTGTGTAAGTGCGACTGTCAAAAGCTTTTAACATCATAGGTGATCATGACAAAGGTGGTGAGCCAAGTGCCTTCCAACAATTCATTGACATGATACTAGTATATTCACCTTTGTCAATAATGGTTCAGTGAATGAGGTGATTTGAAGCATTTACTTGTATCAATAATGTTAACTGTGCTACTAATTGTGGCGTATAACACGTATAGTTAAAAATTACGAGATTGGAATCCATTGGGTCAATTCCTCCAATTGCTGACAATAAAGCATGCTTTTGGGAGGGACAATTTTGAAGCACCTCAAGCATCGATATAACAAAATGTGACTGAGAAAAATCTTCTACTATGTTATAATTTTGTGCTACTCGAGCTCGAGGGTTGAATGTAGATTTATGAGCAATTCCCTTAGGCAGTTTTATTGTTAACTTTGGTGCAATGGGTGGTGGAATAGAATTAGACGAAGTTGAAGTCAAAGTATTAGGTTGATTTATAGCCTGGTTATTCAATGAAAATGGTGGATTACCATAATCTTTACTTTGTGTAGTCACGAAGACATCAGTCTTAGACTTAGTGGTGGATAGCGTGAGCACTTGTGAAGTGGAAGCATGATTTGTAGCAACAAAATGAGTCTCTCGGTTTGGAAAAGGGTCTATTAACACAACTGATGTACTAGAAGTCTTAAGAAGTTTTGAGACTTCAGAGTAGTGAGGACAATATCGCGTAAAATGCTTGTCATTACAAATTGAACATGGATAATGAGGTTTCCTAACCAGAGAAGAGGAATCAAATTATTTCTCTTGAGGGGGAGAATTTTGTTTCTTTTTTATTTTCCCCTTTTTCTTGCTTCCAGGTTGCTTTTCATTTTTACCTTTGTTAGATAACACGACATTGATTTTGAAAGAAAGTGTATTATCAGGTGTATTAGAGGTTTGAAATGAAATAGAAAGTGTTTGACTAGATGGTCTACTTGCTATTTGAGTGCATGAAGAACCTATCACACCATCACTAGCATGGCCGTCCTTACTGGATGGCGGTGGTGGAACAGTAAAAGCTGGTCTAGGTGAATTTGGAATCTTATCATAGAGTGTTCCAAACTGGGTGTAAATCAAGTCTAAGTATTGTACATGAGAAATTACTTTCTCCTCAATAACAACTCCTACTTTAGCGACATCCTTAGTGATAGATGACAACAAGGATTTAATAAAACACTAAGCTAAAAGCTTATCAGGAACAAAAGTTTTGACCATTCGACGATGATGACACCACTCATGAATATGATTAGAAATGTGAGTAGCAGTGGTCTGTTTAAAGTTGGCCAACAGTTCCATCCCAGTTTCATATATGATGAGTAACTAGAAATGGGTTAAAAATGTAGTGGTTAAGGCTGTGAAATTTTCAAATGAAGCTTGTGCTAATTCAATATACCACTTTGAAGCCGGACCAGTGAGAAATCACTCGAAAAGACGTAGTCTTACTGAATCATCATTTAGGGAGTTGGATGAAGACCATAAATGAAAAGTCATAACATGATTAGACAGATATTCTCCAAGATTTCCATTGAACTTAGTAATATTAGAAGGCAATTTGTGTGGAATCACTGGGCACCAAACTGAATAAAGAATGGGATCATTGGTAAGATGATTTAAATCTAGTAATTCAAGTGTTGCAACAAAAGGAAACTGTCGGCTTAGGTTAGGTTGAGCATAACTAGGGTAAGATGGAATTTCCTGGGCAATAGGAATTTTCATACCAGCATAAGGAATCTGATGCTGGTAACCTGGATAGGGGTAGGTTTGTTGAGCATATCTAGTATAAGGTTGTTTTTGTTGGGAACCAAGATAAATTTTCTATTGACCAAAACTAGCATAGGCTTGTTGACTAGAACTTGGGTGAGCTTGTTGTTGACCAAACCCAGCATAGACTTGTTGAACAAGTCCAGGATAAGTTTGGTACTATTGGAATTGTTGTTGTTGGTATTGTAGCTACCCCAGTTATTAATACAATGGTTGTTTCCCACAAGTATAAGTTTGACCAGGTTATGGATAAATTGGACCAATATAGGTCTCCATCATCCCAGTTAATGGTAAACTGGCCTGAGGTTGTTGTATTCTAGGCACGAATGGTTGTTGTAAAATGGCCTGAGAAGACTGAGTTTGTAGACTTGAAACTTTAGGGTAAGAGGTTGAAGGATTAACTTGAAAAGGTTGAGATACAATCAACTGAGCTTACGACTGGGGTAGAGTCATAAAAAGAGGCATAGTGGGTATGGATGAAACAAGTTGTATTGGTTGTGATGGAAACACACTCCTTGGTTGAACATGCATTGTAGCCTTCCCTTGACAAAAAGTCATTCTAGAATAAGTTGGACCTAAAGATGACAATATACTACCATATGGTGACCCCCTAGGGTATGGAGAATAAGAAAATTGGGCACATTGTTCTCCATATGGAGGTAATCAAGTTTTAAGTGGATACATTCGACAACAACCAAATAGACCAGCTTCATATTGACTTGATGGATCAAATTGTTTAGTATCCGTAACTGAAGAATCAAGTAAAATTCTTGTGGACGACATGGGTGAATACCATGGACTAGAAGAAACACCCGAGTGAGTTTTGGATAATGATTGGTAACCAAGTGGTATGGACAGATCACCATATATATGTGACACAGGTGTTGTGGTAAACATTCAAGAAGTAGCGATAGTAGATGTTGTCGTAGCTATAATAGATGATATAGTTTGGGATGTTGTTTCAACCATAGTAAAATGACCCAATAAATGTCCTAATTAATCTATGGGTGTTTTAATGTCATAGGATCAAAAGGAGAGTATAAGTTAACTGAGGAAAAGAAGGATAAAGATAAAGCCTTGGTCCAAAACTAGTTGGAGTTCTAGGTGAAGTTTCTTCTTCAAATTCCTCTTCAATAGCAATAAAACCGGGTGGAAGGATTTCACTGTCAGGTCCGTAATAAATTTCCAGTGTTTGACTCTGTGGTAAAGGATAAGTCTCAGCAGTTACATATGACTGAGGATAAACTAGTCAATCGTCTTCCAGTATGGGAACAAATTCTCGATGTTCAACTTCGGGATCCAAGTGTTCGTGTAAAAGAACAACAGGTTTAGGATGAACTTCTTAAACAAATTTTGGCTCAAAAGTAACTTCTTTTTGAACTATGATATGTTCAGGATCAACTTCCGGTTGAACAAATTCAAGTTTAGAAGTAATTTTTTATCGAACAAATTTTGATTTAGGATCAACTTCTTGTTGGACAACTTCAATTACCGTTTCACTAAGTTCACTTTGACTATCTGAAGTAATTGTAAAGGTTCCACTTCAGTAGCAAATAAATCAGTAATAGTAGGAGTACCTAGAATCGTAGTACTTACCCATATAGGTGAATCTGGTAAATCATATGAAGAACCAGAAGCTTGTGATGTACTAGACCCAATTAAACAAGACTACTTTTGTCGACTAGGTGTAGCTTTAGGTGGTAAAGGCGGTTTACTCATTGTCCTATGCGAATGACAGGGTAAAGGTTGATTTCCTTCCATTATTTTTGATTGATTTTGTTATAAAAAAGATAAACAAAAAGAGAGTAATATAGGTAAAAGAATTACCAAGTAACTATGAACTACTATATCCTACCTCGGAGGAGCCAAGGACTTAACATACATGAAGGTAATCTACCTGAATGTTCTTTTCAATGTATAATAGTATACAAGGTGGCCGACTCGGTTACCTATGGATGGATAGAAACCTAATGTATTCCTCCCAAATATACCTGAAAGTATGTGGAGGCCCGATCTGTGTTAGCGATGTCTAATGCAAACCGCATAGTGAGAGCATTCCTTTATACTTTTCGTATTATAACACGATCTGATATACCTAAAAGTATGTGGATGAGTTATGATATACTTACATACGTGTAATGAGGTGTCACACTCGGAATGTAGCACAGACCATTAGGGATAGTTGTTATGTTTAATGATGCCAAAACACGTCTCTAGCATAGACATCTAAATGTTATGCATTAAATTACAATGCTCCATTAGGTTAATTGAGATAAAGTTTAGTTGATCTTGTTTAAAAGTTTTCCTTTCAGGTTCACCATGTGATCTTTCTGAAACTCCTAGAATGCAACTATGATGAGAAACATTCTTTTCATTTGATTTAAACAATTAAAACCATAACTAAAAGGGATAGAGCAATCAGAATCTTTAAACAAAGAGCATAGAGCACATCTAATGAAAATTTCCCTATACTATACCTATAAGCACACACAAACTTCTAAATGAATTATGCATCTTTCTCTTTTCATTCCTTTAATGTTTAGATGAACACAAATAAACTAAATGCACAAATGATCAATCAATTCTTGTCACAAGAAACAAAGACTTTACGATAGTTTCTTTTTCAAAGAAATGAAGACTTTAGGACAATTCTATTTTATAAAAGTAAAGACTAATCAATGTAATCTAACTTTGACAATGAATTGATAATGATAAAGAAATCTCTTAAGAAACACTAAAAAATCAAGGTCAAAGTAGGTCTAGGAGAGGAAATGCAAACTGATTTCACAGACAAAGAAAAATGTTGATCTTCATTAAACAACATCGGAAGCAACTTTGGGAAAAATCAAGCAAAAGATGGGTTTTTAGGCTTCACGGGGACCAGTGCAACCCTAGGTGGGAGATAGTGCATTGCAGAGCACTATCGCTAAGCCAAGGGTGCTTTGGTAACTGAACATTCCTAGAGTAGGCATTCTAGTGCAAATTTTGACCAAAAAAAGTTCAAAATGACTAAAAAGAGATTAATGAATTCAATTAAAGTCTACTAGGATGTAATATGATAAGGGTAACTACAAGGAATGATGGTCATTCCCCAATATGGTCGCCCATTTATTATATGGAATTTATTCCTACGAATAAGTATATCTTCCCTAAGTGGGTACCTACACTTAGAACAACTAAAGTAAAGATGTTTAAACTTTTCCTACAATAAACATATAAGATAAAGGAACCTACTTGTGATCTTTCACTTCCTTTGATGTCCTTTGAGTTACTCTCGTCACTTCCACTCAATCTGAATTTACTCAATTGGTAACTGCCAACATAAGAAGAATACGACAACAATCAAAGCATATGATATATTTATTGTACACAAATGGAATCTACAAAATTTGAACATACATTCATCATAGATATATACAAAAGTATTAGAAAAGGAACAAACAACTTTATTGGTTAATAGAAGGAGAAGTTACACCCAATGCAGTTCTATCTCATGTCACGCATCCAACTTAGTCCAAACCCTCACCACACTAATAGCAACATCAATCCAACATCATAACGTCACTTCAAAACTATTTCAAGTCTCTAAACCAACAATATTGCTCTATAATATACAAGTTTTTTTGGCTCTATGATGGGAGGTCAATTTATAGATGAATGCAAGTGGTTTTTTCATTAATATTGCATTGAATGGTTTTCCATAATTGGATGATTATTTTGCATGTTCAAAGGGATGAGAGGATAGAGGATTATATTATCCAAGGCTATCCCAATTTGAGCTCATCTTGATAGGATGGGAGTTGGGCTCCTTCTAGAATGCTCTAGAATCAAGGAATATTCCCAGAATACTATGTTAATTTCGCTCGTCCTCACCCATCGTAGGATTAAGTGGGCCTAAGTGCTATGCAGCATAGGTTTGAATGGTCGTACCTACTTTGCAGAGTATTTTCCCCTGACCAAGCCTACATTGGTGTCCCAAGGAGGCATTTCAGCAGGGTTTCAAACTAGGAAACTTTTATGGATGAAAGCATTTAATGAAGTGGCATGTCTAGGACATGTAGCAACTGGATTAGGGTTTGATGCACCCTGTTTACACTAATGTGATCATTGTTATGAAACCAGCTCACAAAAAGATAGAAAAGATAGATCAACGCCTTAGAATTTAGCCTCTTCAAAGGGGCAACGTCCTTTACATTACATAAATGAACAAATATTGCATGATACAAATGACAAGACCTCCTTTCTATATATAGGAATCTAAGGAGTCATAATATAATTAGAGCCGACATAGCAATAATAATGTAAGGGCACAATAATAGAAATAGTGGGCTTCTATGGGGCACAATAATAACAATATGGGGACTACATGGGCATAACAATATAGTAAGGGGATTGTACTAATAAAAATAAGGGATTACACTAGTAGTATAGGGGCCTAACATGCCCCTCTCCTTCAAAAAGTGTTGTCCTTAATGCTTGAGTAGTTCTTGATGCTTTTGTATAAAATTCCTATCCTCCCATGTGAAATCTTCAATGGGTAAGTTCTTCCACTTGATGAGATACTCTGAAATTGATCGATTTTGTAGCTGTCGGGTTCTTGTTTCTGTGACTGCTCCAGGGTCTAATATGATTTTTCCTTCCTCTTCAAGTTCTGCCAATATTGTTTGAATTGGGATATTCTGCAACTTTTTAATGAGTGGCCACACTTCTTTGTCCTTCTTCCATTCATCCCTTGCTTCATTTATCCAATCTGGTTGGATAATAGAAACAACACAAAATAATGCTTCCACATCCTCATTCTTTCTTGAGAGTGCATTTGCAACAAAAATTCTCTTCCCTTTTCTATAGATGATGTCAACCCTACATATTTGTGACCCATTTTTTCTATTCTTCTAAAGATAATATTTGTTCTAAAAGTATTTAAGACTATCATGATCCACTTTTACCTTGAAGTTTCTTCCCATTGGGTAAGGTCACAATTTCTTAAGTTCATGTAGTATTTCCAACATTTCCTTCTCATAAATATCTTGCTTTAGATGTAACCGTAAAAATACCCAATCACCTACATCAAAACATTTTTCACTACGATGTTGATCTATCTGGTTTTTCATTTGATTCTGCACCAAAGTGGAGTTATCCTTTAAAAGTTGGAGAACTTGTTGTTGATGCTCGATGTGATATTTCACTACTTGAACCTTTTTCTTCTTGATATTTCCTTCTATCTTTAGAGTTTGAATGGTAATTTCTTCGATTGCTTTACAAGATATGGTTGGATTCATTTCTTGATGCTCGATGTGATCTTTCACTTCTTGAACATTTTTCTTCTTGATATGTCCTTCTATATAATAGTTTGAGGAGTAGTAATTCTGACCAATGCATTACAAGATATGGTTGGATTCATTTCCTCTTTCTCGGTGTGATCTTTCACTTCTTAAACATTTTTCTTGTTGATGTGTCCTTCTATCTTGAGAGTTTGAGTGGTAATTCTTGCCAATGCTTTACAAGATATGGTTGGATTCATTCCTTGTTTTAGTGGGGTTGGGTCCTGGCATATATCCTCTTCTTTTGATGTTTCTTGATCCTTTTCTTCCTCCTCTTCATACTCTATGTAAAATAATTTCTTTTTCAGCACACTTATGACCTTTAGTTCATTTTCTATAACAATTGTAACAAAGCCCTTTTTCTCTTTTTTCTTCCAATTGTTGCGGTGAAAGCCTTGTAGGTTGTGGAAGGCTAGGAGAAGAAACACTTCCATAATTATAGTCATGAGTGGTGGGATTCCTCTTTTTCATAATTTCGATTTCAATTTTTCTTGCCAAATCGAATGCCTCCTCCAATGAATCAGGTTCCCAAAAATGAACCTCATGTTGAACATTATCCTTTAAATTCCCTATGAAGACATCAATCCTTTGCTTCTCTGGAATATAATTTACCCTTCTATTCAATTTTTGAAAGTCTTCAATGTGCTCTTCCATTGAACCATTTTGTTTGAGATTTATCAATTGGCTAAATAATGAGTTTCTCTATGTATAACGTGCTATCATTTCCTCCGTGAAAATTGACCACATGACAAGTGGTTTACGAGAACAAAGCCCTTTATACCATAAAAATTGATTCGGTTCTAAATAATTAGATGTAATACATACCTTTTGTAATAGTGGTACACCATGTAGATCAAAATATTTCTCCATTTGTAGTATCCAATTTACGAGATCCTTGCCATCAAACTTCATCATCTCGCTTTTTCTTGATTTTAGGAGCTCGATATTGAAACAAATGTAACTCTGTAATTTCAAATCTTCCAGTTCTGAAATCTCGATCTGTAGTACCCCTTTACATCCTCTTTCCAATCCCACCAGTTTGATCCAAATTGGATTCTCCAAGGAAGAGTTATTCCAAATCTCCCACGATGACCTGCTTATAGACCTTTTCAGAAGAGAGAATTTGCAGGAAGTGTCACGTGTCACTGTTTCGACCTTAGGATCTGAAAACTATACATAGGAAACTACAATCTGTCCTCTTTATGTAGCTTCTGATGAAATTTCAATCTGATGCTCAAAACAAAAGTTATGACTATTTTCTCCAGGTCACCTGTTTGGAATGTAATTCTGGAGTCTACAAAAATGCCAACTTCCTCAGATCATATCTCTGCAAATATAGCGCGAAAAGCTTTGATATTCGTACTTGTGGTTCAAAACAATTTCAGCCCAAATGGGTTTGTTTTTTAGAGACTAAAACATCGCTTAAAGAAAGTTATAGCGCAAATGCCACGATGACCTATTTGGAGTAACAAAACCCTAGAATTCAAAGCTCTGATACCAAATGTTATGAAACCAGCTCACAAAGAGATAGAAAAAATAGATCAAAACCTTAGAATTCAACCTCTTCGAGGGGGTAACCCCATTTACATTACATAAATTAACCTTGCATGATACAAATGGCAAGACCTCCTTTCTATATATAGGAGACTAAGGGGTCATAATATAATAAGAGCCGACATAACAATAATAATGTAAGGGCACAATAATAGCAATAGTGGGCTTCTATGGGGCACAATAATAACAATATGGGGACTACATGTGCACAAAAATATAACAACGGGGTTGTACTAATAACAATAAGGGGTTACACTAGTAGTATAGGGGCCTAACAATCATCGGGAGTGATGTGCCCAAATAGTCCTGTAACACTTCTAACTCTTCAATATTCTTCATTTTGGATTCTATATGGGTGCTAATGTAGAACATAACATTATGAAATCCTTCCAATTGACTAGCTAGGTGTCTCATCTCCTTCCTTGTCTTATGCATCTTGTCACTATAACACCCTATATGAGGAGAATAACTCGCTATGGCATGATTGTTTCTATGGATTTCCAAAATCGAAGGCTCCAAGTATTGTCAAAATTAAGATTGAGACCACACAGGAAAAACAAAACAATCAGAGGATTGGAGGGACAAAGCCTTTTTCAATATTTGACAAGACCAATCAGCTCAAAAATCACCTTAAAATTCTAATAGAAACAAAAATATAAAATGACAAACATGTCCATATTTTCAACAACAAAAATAGGTTCATTACCATCCATAGGTGACCTATAATCTTCCCTCTCTCTCCACATAGATGTTTAATTTTATGGACCAGAATTTTTTTTTTGTAAGGTTAGGCATTCTTCATTCTCGGAAACAACAAAAATATATCATACTAGAGTTCGGGTGGCAGGTCTGCCCGAAGGAAACCAGACCGCCACCTTTTGGCCTTAAATCCTGACCAAAATTTAAAAATGTTTAGTTCCTTCTTCCTATCATAACCACTGTTCTGCTTATTAAAATCGAGGCTAGCTACAGTAACATAGTACGGTGCCCAGATACACTTTAGATTCATCACAAAATACAGTAGAGAAGACACACACACCACTAATCTTCATCCGAAAAATTAAATGGGGTAGGGTTAGAGTCGTTAGCGCCTGGCTTTAGGATCTTCTGCTCAATGGCCCATTTGAGTTCCATCATCATTTGCTGCATGTCCTTTAGCAGCAGGTGGTTTCTGGAAACCTGGACTTGGACAGCCGCAAGCTCTTTTAAGAGAATGTTCTTTATGGAGGCCGATTCTTCCGTCAGTTGGCGTTTGAGGTGTTCTTCAGCATGTTTGCGCTCTTCATCCTCCTCTTCGTGAACAGCCTGGTTAACCTCCATAGCCCTGCCGATCACATGCTTCATGATCCAATAGAATTGTAACGTTCTATTGAATAGCGTGTTCCTGCCTCTGGTGGTGCCCAGGTCCATGATTACTTCCTAGTCCTCATGGGGGATCTTTTGGTTCGCGCTGATTTCTCTTAGGTCGCGCTCCCATTCATGGATAAGAGAGCGGACCTCAGGAGAAATGCCAGTCATGTAACCATCAATCAGGTGAAGGAGTTTGTCGAGGTCAGGCTTCCTGCCCCTTTTGTTTGATTGACTACTAGTGCCAGCATCCCTCTTCTTATCAGAACTGGTCTTTCTTGGAGCCATCTTTCCTCTGGCCTGGGGCATGGGAATTGAGGAAGCTTTCCGACCTGTCACAACAGAAAACCAAAGGTCAGTGCAAGAGAGATGGAACACAATCAGGGTCTGTTCCATTATAACGGTGAACTCAGCATGAATGGATGCCTAAGACCTTGGAGTAATTTCATTATGGGCACGGCGGCTGAAGACCCACCACCATCTCAAAGGATCCTAGAGAACCCCCCGACCGGTGAAGCGGCAAAACCTGACGGCCTTGGCCAGCAGAAGGGAGAAGCAGAAGAGGAGCCAGCCACGAAAGAAGGCCAGAGAGTAGAAAAGACCAGGGGTGCGAGGACCCTCTAGAAGCGTGACGAAGCCTGGCGAAGCCCCCCACACAGCCTGACTCTCAGAGCAGGATGCAAAACTAGCATAAATCAAAACATTCCCATCATGGGGTTGGGAAAGGAGAAACCAAAAAGAGCCCGGGGGGCCCTTATCGTCGCAGCAGCAGGGAGTCTGCACGCAAGGCCAGAGCATATCCAGCCAGACCAAGAGAACAGAGAAACAAGCATGCATGTCTGAAGGACGAGGACTGTAGGAAACATACCACCTTTTCTTGTCGAGACCGAGGAGGAGGGTTGGTCATAGAGGTGAGCAGGCGTCTTTCCGTTCTTTTTCATCGTTCTTACCAAGCTGAATGAGCCTGCCATCTATTTCCTCCGGCTTTTTAACTCGTTGCCGTATCGAACGGGCCGCCACTTGGCTGGTTGAAATTCCGGCCTCCACTTGGCCGTTTAATTTTCCGTCACGCATTCCAGCTTCCCCATCTCGGGAAGTGGCATGACTTGACCTTTCCGCTTTATGCTTCATTATTCCAACCTCAATTCGGCTTCTCTTGCCGTAGCCTTCCTTTACTCCTAGTGCCACCTGCCTTCCTTCCTCTATCCATTATCCTGAATTCCAGAGCTGGCTCTAGATCATTCCTTAATGTTCTCTCAGCTCACACGTCCCCTCTATTCATTCGGCCATTCTTTCCATGCCCCGTCACCTACCCAACTTGTGCCTGCCTTTCTCCTCTACCTTTTCCCACGGATGAGCTGTCCGATCCCTGTTATTGGGCATTATCTCCGCCTCTGCTGCATGCCGCCTGATCCTGGCCGTTCACCTCCTTCATGCCATTCCCACCTTTATCAACTTTTAGCAGTTGTTGAAGTTGAGCTTTCTCCTCCTAGTGCAGATGAGGCAGACCTTCGCTGTCGATTTCTTTGCCCCGGTTCCAGCATCCCCAATTCGCAAGCCAATCTAACGACTTGTTACATGCATGCCCAGTGTGAGTCAGGAGGAGGTAGTCTATTTTGGGAAGGAGCTTCCCAATTTTGCCAATGAGCCAAGCAGTTCTCCAGCTTTTGCTAATCCTTTCCACTGGTTGTTGCTGCTGGAGCTTCATAACCATGTCAATTACCTGCTTCAAGTCCCCCTCAATTTGGAGAAGTTTGAAGTTGACCCGAAGAGCTATTTCCAGGCCCCGCTTCAGGGCGTGTAGCTCAGCTTCATTATTCGAAGCTTCCCCGCAGTCCATCATGAAAGTTCTTAGAGTGTTACCCTCGACGTCTCTAAAGACTCCTCCAATGCCGACCTCGCCTTGGTTGTGCTTTGCAGCGTCGTTGAAGTTTAATTTTATGAATCATTGTGGGGGGTGCCTGTAATGGTTGCTTTCGGCCACTGCTTTGGCCATCTCTTTTCGAGAACCCCCTCTGGTGACCATACTCTGTCTGACCTCTAGTTTATTCAGGATTGTTTCTTCCATAGTCGAAACCTACCAATCTTCATCCTTCCAGCTTTCTGATAGGATTGTTTCCCGAGTGTTTCTAATGAATTGCTCCCAGATTGTTGCAGGGGTTCAGGTTTCTGATTTGAAGATGGCCCCATTCCGAGCTTTCTAGATATTCCAGAGGAGGAATCCGGCAGAAAGGAGCCAGGCACGGTTGACCACCGGGTTCAGGTAAGGCTTTTTCGGCCAATTGACAATGGTGCTTACGATGTTTTGCTGGTTTCTGTGTTGGCACTCAAACAATTTGCGGCGGTTTTCCCACAGGGAGGAGCTGATGGAGCAGTGGTTCATCAAATGTTCCATGGTTTCCTCTTGGGAGAAGCAGAGGGCGTAGCGAGATGGGCCTTGGCTTCCCTTCCGCAGAATCTAGTCCCAGGTGAGCGCTCTACCGTGTAGAATGGTCCAAATGAAAAAAGAGATTTTAGGCCAGTGCTTGATTTCCCAAATATTTTTCCATTGATTTGTTTCCGGTTGATGATTTTGGTTGCTATTAAGGTGGTAGGCTTCTGCTATTGTGAAATTTCCTTGAATGCGTTTGCCCCATCTGAGAATGTCAGACCCTGTTTTCCTTGCTATTTTCCGAGAAGCCATCTCTGTATAGTAGTCTTGCCATCTATCAGTTTCTGGCGCTCCTTCCCAGTCCTCTTTAAATTTCCAATTGCGCCAGTATCCAGCCTCGTCAGGCTTCCAGAAGTTGCCGACAGTTGAAGCCCCGGCCTGGGACGAGAAGGCAAGGATGACATGGAGGTTGTATTTTTGTATGAGACGGTCTCTTTGCCACCAGGATTCCTCCTAGAATCTAGCTTTGTCACCTGCCTGAATTTCCCAGAAACTGTTCTCCCTTATCAGGTCCTTGCTGCCTCTCGCCAGGTTCCAGATTGCAGAGACTCTGGTCTCTGTCGTGCTTCTCAGTCTTTCTTCGATTTCCCCTGCCGCGTCGTATTTTCTTTCCCATAACACCTTCCATAGGTCAGGGCCACCCTGAAGCCACCTCCACCAGAGCTTTGCACGCATAACTTGGTTGAGGACGAAGGGGTCGCGGAGTCCTAGACCACCATCTTTAGGGAGTCGGAAAAGCCACTCCCATGAGATAAGGGCCCACTTTCTTGTTTTGCTGGTCCCATGCCAGAGGAAGTTTTTGAATAGGGAGACCAAATTTTGGCTTGCAGTCTTTGGAATTGCTTGGCACGAGAGCTGGTAATTTGGGATGGCCTGCAGAACAACTTTCAATAAGGTTATCCGACTTGTAGGTTTTAACCCCGTACAGAAATTACTTGCATACGAATTCTAAATCACAGAAAAATAAACAATGCGAGAGCATAACACATAAAACACATATACACAAAGGTTTTCCCCTGGATCCCAAAACCGGGACTACCAACTTGATTTTTCATTATATTCCTTTCAATGTTACAATACATATTTATACATGCCGAAGCATCCAATAACATGGACCGAAAACCATCGCGTCCAAAACCATGGACCGAAAACCATAGGTAGGTTCACCCAATCTAATATAGGGTCCAAAAAAAAATTTCCCATGGCGCTGCCCCGAACCCTATAGAGGGGGCTACCCGCCCCCCTCAAACCCCTCGGACAGGGGGGGCTGCCGCCCCCCTTGTGACCCTCTCGCTGCGCAATCGGCACAATAAATGGGGGGCTCCACCCCCACTCTAACCCCCTGGCTCACTACGTAGGTTAGTCGTGGAAAGAATATAACACAACCCAACAATCTCCCACTTGTTGTTTTCTTTCCACAGGAGAGCTTAGTCATTTTTCCTACCCTGAAATGCCCATTTTTTCGCTACACCAAGAGAACTTCTCAGAGCTCACTGATTTTGTCAATGCATCTGTAGTATTCTTCAAAGTGTCCACCTTTAGAAGCAACACCTTTTTGTCTTCTATCATATCCCTCACAAAGTGATATTGAACATCAATGTGCTTTGTCTTTGAATGATAAGCAGGGTTCTTTGCCAAGAAAATTACACTTTGGCTGTCACAATCTATTCTTATAGCTCCCTGTACTAACCCCATCATTGAACACAATCTCTGCAACCAAACTGCTTCCTTGCTTGCATGAGTGGCTGTCATGTATTCTGCCTCTGTAGTTGATAATGCCACTACAGATTGTTTCTTACTCATCCAACTGACTGCACCTCCAAATAGGTTAAACACATACCCACTTGTAGATCTTCTCTAATCCAGATCTCCAACCCAGTCTGCATCAACAAAGCCACGAATATCCAACACTCTATCCAATCCTGGTCTTCCTTGGTAGCACAAACCATAATCACTAGTGCCACGCAAATACCTGAAAACCCGCTTCACTGTTGTCCAGTGCTCCTTCCCTGGTTTTGACATAAACCTGCTCAACACTCCCACTTGCATGTGAAATGTATGGTCTAGTACAGACCATTGCATACATTAGACTACCGACTGCACTTGCATATGGAACACAGGACATGTCCTCTTCCTCTTCTTGTGTCTTGGGACACTGTTTAGCAGATAACCTCACACCTACAGGAATAGGAACCTTCATAGGTTTACTATCCTGCATATTAAACCTCTACAATATTGCCTCGACATACTTCCTCTGGTTTAACCAGAGCTTCCTCTTTGCCCAATCTCTTTTAATTTCCATGCCCAAAATATAGTTTGCAGCACCAAGATCTTTCATGTCGAATTTGGAGGACAATTGGGTCTTCAAATCCTGGATAATTTCTTTGTCATTTCCAACCAGCAACATATCATCCACATACAAGACCACATAAATAACACGGTCACCAATTAATTTAAAATACACACAGTGATCTTCTTTGCTTCTGGTGAATCCAAGTCCCTGTATAAATGTATCAAATTTCTGATACCATATCCTTGGTGACTATTTTAACACATACAGACACTTCTTTAACTTGCATACCAGTTCTTTCATGCCCTTCACCGCAAAGCCTTCGGGTTGCTTCATGTAGATTTCCTCTTCCAAATCCCCATGAAGAAATGTTGTCTTCACATCCATCTGTTCTACCTCAAAATCAAAAGCAGCAGCAATAGATAAAAGTAACCTAATAGAAGTTACCTTGGCAACAGGAGAAAAAATATCACCAAAATCAATTCCCGGCACTTGGGAATATCCTTTTGCTACCAACCGAGCTTTGCATTTCTCCACCTTCCCTTCTGCATTTGTCTTCTTTTTAAACACTCATTTGCTGCCAATGGGTTTCCTTCCAGCCGGCAACTCCACCAGATCCCAAGCCTCATTTTTGTGCAAAGATGCCATTTCATCAACCATGGCCTCTTTCCAGAGTTTTCCATCCTCTGAATCTACTGCTTCCTTCACAATTCTGGGATCATCATCAGTAAAAGACAAAGAAAAATTAGAACAGAAAGCAGAAGGACTATACCTTTCTAGCTGCCTTCTTTCTCGAACTAATCTTCTCATATTCGGAGTTTGTGGCTCTTCATCTTCTGATTCCTCCTCTGTTGCAGAGTCTGATTCTTCCTCCTTTAGCTCAAACTCTATCTTCTCAGGTTCCTTTGGTTGGACTTCATGTTTAATAACATATTTTACCTCTCTAAACACCACATCTCAGCTGTACACAACCTTCCGTGTGACTGGGTTCCAAAGTTTATAACCCTTTAAACCATCCTTATACCCAATAAAGATGCACTTTTTAGATTTACTATCCAACTTGGTTCGTTTCTCCTTTAGAACATGTCCATATGCAACACATCCAAATACCCTCAGATGTGAAAGAGATGGTTTCTTACCAGTCCATGCTTCTTGTGGAGTCTTATCCTCCAACGCTGATGAAGGTGACCTGTTGACCGAGTAACATGCAGTATCCACCGCCTCTACCCAGAATTCCTGTCCTAACCTGGCACCACTGAGCATGGTTCTTGCCCTTTCCATCAATGTCTTGTTCATTCTTTCTGTGACTCCATTTTGCTGAGGTTTATATGGAGTAGTCTTCTGTCGTGCTATACCACACTTCTTATAGAATTCTTCAAATTCCTTGCTGCAAAACTCTCCACCATTATCTATCCTCAGCACCTTTATCTTCTTCTCTATCTGATTTTCCACCATAGCCTTAAATTCTTTAAACCTGTCAAAGACTTCATATTTCTTCTTAAGGAAATATATCCATGTATTCCTTGAGAAGTCATCTATAAATTATACATAGTACATAGACTTACCCAGTGATGGAACCTTCACAGGTCCAAACACATCACTGTGCACAAGCTCTAATATATGTTTCGCCCTCTTACCACTAGAAGGGAAACTCACCCAATTCTGCTTCCCATATACACAATTTTCACAGAAATCAAAATCCAGAGAGATATTACTCATACCTTCTACCATACCTATACCATGAATTATTCGAAGGCCCTTCTCTCCAATATGTCCTATCCTTTGATGCCACAGCATGGTCTTCTCTCCAGAGGCCACTAGATTTTTAGCTCCACTTTCAGGAACCACAGAACTGTTGCATCCATCAAAAACAGTGCTACATTGCAGCTTGTACAAAGTTCCAGTCCGAACTCCCCGCATCAATACTAGTGCTCCCCGAACCATCTTGCAGGTATCCTTCTCGAACACTATTTTTACACCTACATCATCCAACTTGCTTACAGAAATCAGATTTCTGGCCAATGCAAGAATATGCAGAACACTCGGAAGTGTTCTAACCCTTCCACCTTGCAACTTCAACTTTACTTTTCCTTGACCAATGATTCTAGCCTTCCTATCATATCCTAGGAAGACATCACCACCATCGTATTTCTCAAACTCGCAAAACCACTCTCTATGGGGAGTGAAGTGAAAGGATGCACCTGATTCAATCAACCATGCCTCATGATCTACATGTGTACTTGAAGAAGCCAAGTACACATCCCCACCTTCATCTGAGGTGGTTTTCACCTCTGTAGAAGGAGCATCATTAGATCCCTTTCCTTTATCAGGAGCTTTAGATTTACAGTCCCTTTTGAAGTGCCCTTCCTTTCCGCATTTCCAGCACACCACCTTTATAGGTTTTCTTGGAGATTTAGATCTCCCTCTAGATTTAGATCTCCCACTCGATGACTGATTTTTGTTTCTATTATGGGACCGTCCTCGTACAGACAAGGCATCACCATTTTGGCTCTACATATTTTTCCATCTCATCTCCTCCGTCAACAAGGCTGAGACTATTTCATCAAACTGCAAAGCAGTTGCATTGCTACCTATTGCAATAACCAGACTATCCCACGAATCTGGTAGAGAACATAAAAAACTGATGCACTTATCTTCATATGAAATTTTAATATTAACAAACACTAACTGACTTACCACAGTATTAAATGCGTTCAGATGCTCTGTCACCGAGTCTCCATCTTTCATCCTCAGGTTATACACCTTTTTCCGCAGGAACAATTTATTCACCAGAGACTTAGATTGGTACAAAGTCCCTAACTTGTCCCACAAAGCCTTCGCCGTAGCTTCCCCTGATATATTCAGCAATATTGAATCTGAGACACACAATCGTATTGTGCTCTTTTCCTTCTGATCCAACTTCTTCCATTCTTCATCGATCACTCCCGTTGGTTTAGTACCTAGATCTACCACGATCCGCTGATCTTTATCCACCAATTGATCCTCCATCTTGAGTTTCCACAACACAAAACTCTAACCATTGAACTTCTCGATCTCTATCTTTCCGCTACTCACCATCTTCTTTCACCACCAGAATCGATCTTGCAGATCTCCCACTAAACAAGGTCTACCATAGGCCTGAGCGAAACCCCTCAGCAACAAAGGTGTCCCCTTGAAGCCAAAACAACTCTGATACCAAATGTAGGTTTTAACCTTGTACATAAATTACCTGCATACAAATTCTAAATCACAGAAAAATAAACAATGCGAGAGCATAAAACATAAAACACATATACACATAGGTTTTCCCCTGGATCCCAAAACTGGGACTACCAGCTTGATTTTTCATTATATTCCTTTCAATGTTACAATACATATTTATACATGCCGAAGCATCCAATACCATGGACCGAAAACCATAGGTAGGTTCGCCCAACCTAATATAGGGTCCAAAAAAATAATTCCCGGGGGGCTGCCGGCCCCCCTGTGACCCTCCCGCTACGCAATCAGCGCAACGAAGGGGGGGCTTTGCCCCCCCTCTAACCCCCCCGTTCACTACGTGGGTTAGTCATGGAAAGAATATAACACAACCCAACACGACTTGGGGCATTCAACAAGTGGTGGGTCCAGTTCTCCATTTTATTTTGGATTTTCTTTATTAGTATATTCTAGTTGGCTGACTAGAATTGGTGCTCATGTAGCATGATACCCAGGTATTTGGATGGAAGGATCCCCTATTGAAGCCTAGAGTACGAGCTAGGAATCTTTCGGCTGCCAAGGAACTGTTAAAGAAAAACACTTCCGATTTATCTTTATTGATCTCCATTCCGGAGGCTTTGCTGAATTGAGATAAGGATTTGATAATTCTTTGGGCCTCCTTTAGAGTGGCTTGACCGTAAAGCATCACGTCATCTACAAATTGCTAGTGGGAGACCAGAATGTCTTCTCCGCAGATTTGGGGGCCTTTTATCTGTTCCTTGGAAACTTGAGCCTTAACCAATCTGCCTAGGCCTTCTGCGGCTAGGATGAAGAGGAAGGGATACAGGGGGTCTCCCTGCCTTAGCACATGAGAGGGAGTGAAGCTTCAGAGGGGGAGCCGTTTAGGAGAATTGACATGTCAGGAGAGCTAACCATAGACAGGATCCATTTTATCCATCTTTGATCGCATCCATAGGCTTTTAGGATACCTGCTAGGTAGTTCTAGCTGAGCTGATCAAACGCCTTGGCCAGGTCAAGTTTAATAAGCATGCCTAGGGCACAGGAGCTTTTCATGGAATGGATCACTTCCTGGGCAACTATGACGCCATCTGTGATCTGTCGTCCTTTGGCAAAGCTAGTTTGATCCGGGGCAATGAGATCCGGCAGGATCGGCTTGAGCCTGTTGACCATGATAGTTGCAAGGATTTTGTAGACAACGTTACATAGGGATATGAGCCTAAAACCCTGTGGTTCATCTGAGTAGCAAGACTTTGGTATCAATGCCAGGAAGGTGGCGTTCAAACCTTGGTGCATGAGCCTGGAGCACCTGGATTCCTCCACAGGATCAAGCAGATCATTTCCCATGAAGCTCCAAGTGATCCAAGTGGATGTTGGTAGCCACCCACCTATCCCATTTGGACCCCCACAACTGTCTCTTTCAGTTTTTCAGTTTCCTTAATTATAGTGCAGTTTACTATTTTTAGCAGTTTTTCGAGTCCTAAACTTCTGGAGCCGTTTTGAGGCCCTAAACGACGTTTTTTGGGAAATCTACCTCCGCTATTTTTTAGGTAAAAAATCATATTTTTCGTCGTATTCCTCGAAGAGATCTTTCCAATGGGCTATCATGCACAACAAACGGAGATCGTATGCCAAAGTTACGACCCCAGCAAGTTGATGTACCAATTTACCCAAACGGGGCCCATAGTTTGGCATTTCATCTTCTAGGGTTAGGTTTTGGAATGTTAAGGGTTTTCCATTGTTTCTCAATAATAAATAGGCCTTCGAGCCTCATTCTAAACACAGTTCGAAACAGTTCAGAGGCATGTAGCCGACACATCTCTTGTCAGAGATAAGCTACCATCGCCCTAGCTGGGTTATTTCTATTTGTAAGCATATTTCAGTATTCTCCATTAATGAAATGAAGTATTATTTCCGCTGCATATCTGTTTTTATGGTTATCGCATCTCTGTATTTATATTTATCTCTGTAATCTATTACATTCCTGCTTAAATCCGGATCAGTGGTATCAGAGCGGTCTCCTTTTTCTCTGTCTTTCTTTGCATGTCCCCAACGAGGTCGGGATATAAGGAGTTAGGGCTTGAATTGGTTGAACCTTTGCAAGACCAGCCTTGCAAATCTCAACGACCTCCCATGGTGGATGAGAATAAAGGCGAGGGGGCAGGAGATCCTATCAGAATCTTGCTCGAAGAAGCCCTCGAGCGGCAAAGGAACGCGATGATGGATAGCTTTGCGCAGATCCTTCAATGGCTACCTAGAGGCGACGCATCGGCTTCCAACAGCTACTCTGGAAATGCCACACTGTTTAAGGTACAAGTTAATTTTGAAATCCCCATCTTCGAGGGTCAAATAGACACAGATGTCGTAGATAAATGGTTAAATCTGCTAGATGGGTATTTTTCTGTTCATGAATTTTCAAGTCAGGAAAAGATTGTTTTTGCTCTTCTCAAAGTAGCCCCCCACGTCAAGGACTGGTGGGAAACATACTGCAAGCAGAAGGATGAAAGTACAAGCTCACTCTTTTCAACCGCACCCACATGGAATGACTTTCGAGATGCAATCAAGGAGCAGTACTACCCTGTCAAAATCTATGAGGACAAATACATCAAATGGACCACACTGTGGCAGGGACGAGACCAAGATGTACCAAAGTTCAGAAATATTTTTCATACCCTTTGCACACAGTTGGGTATCAAAGATTCTGAGCTGCATTTGGTACTCAAATACCGCGGCTGACTACACAGATACATCCAGGAAGAGATGGAGTTCTTGAACATCTCCTCACTCAGCACAGCATACCGATACGCTGTCAAAATCGAGCAAAAGTTCAAACAGAAGAAGTGAAACTTTGGATCTGTAAATCCTAAGCCCAAAGGACAAAGCCAAGGCGGGGTGACCCAAGACAACCCCTCTAAGCTGCAAGAAAAGAACAACACCACGAAGCCGAAGAAGGACACAGGAAAGTGGTGTGAGTTACACAAGAGTCCCACTCATAACACAAGTGAGTGTCAGACCAAGCAGTCGCTGGTGGCCGACTTGAAGGCTTCCGAATCAGATGCATGTTCTGACTCTGAGCCGAAACCCAACAAGGAGGATGGCAAAGGGAAGCAAATCATTGATGCGGATCCTAGTGCCACTGTTGCCACTGCCAAGGTCCAGAAGAATGAGCCCGAAGAGCCAGAGGAGGGGGAACGTCTTTTCTACTCACAGATGTGGGTGAAGGGTTCACCGCTACAATTCGTTGTCGATAGTGGTAGCCAAAAGAACCTCGTTTCAGCAGAGGTCATGAAGCGGTTGAGCCTACAAACTATGCCACACCCACAACCGTACAGTATTTGGTGGCTTCACGAAGGGCGAGATCTCAAAGTTCACCAGCAGTGCTACCTTCCCTACAGCATCAAGCCCTTCACAGATGAGGTATTGTGTGATGTTACACCTCTGGATGTTTGTGATGTACTATTAGGCCAGCCATACTTGTGGAGGCGACATGCTGTGTATGAGTCAAGGCCTCGGGCTGTCATTATTTCTTTGGATAATTCATTATCCAGGATACCAGAGGTAGCTCCACCTACCACCACCTCTTTGATCACTGCTAAGAAAGGTAGCAAGCTCATCTCACAGACTAGGAAATTTATTTTATGTTTGATTCACTCCCAAAGTAAAGGGAAGATCATTGCTACATCCATGACCCCCGCAAAGGGTTCCTCCACGCAGCAGCAGCAACATAGGGATATAGTCATGGCAGAACACAGGAGCAACTTATCCTTACCCAGAGGGGTACCATACAAGTTTCAGGTGGGCGAAAAAGTTTGGTTACTTCTGCAGAAAGAACGCCTTACCAAAACCCATCAGAAACTCAGACCGCTTCGACATGGTCCTTACACCAGTAACAAGGTTGTGGGAAACAATGCTTTGAAGCACAACATTCCTCCATTCCTTCGCTTGCATCAATCGTTCAATGTGTACCATCGCCGACCATGCTTCCCACCATTTTCGGACACATCAGAGATTGCAGAACAGCTCACTAGAGACCGAGCTTAGCAGAAGCTTCCTCATCTCAAGGAGGAACTCAACGCAATGGGGACCATTGTTTCCTAATGGGGGAGGAATGATCCAGGTGGATGTTGGTGGCCAGCCACCTATCCCATTTGGACCCCCACAACTGTCTCTTTCAGTTTTTCAGTTTCCTTAAGTATAGCGCAGTTTACTATTTTTAGCAGTTTTTCGGGTCCTAAACTTCGAGAGCCGTTTTGAGGCCCTAAACGAAGTTCTTTTTGGAAATCTACCTCTGCAGTTTTTTAGTTAAAATATTGTATTTTCCGTCATAGTCCTCGAAGAGATCTTTCCAACGGGCTATCATGCGTGTCAAATGGAGATCGTATGCCAAAGTTACGACCCCGGGAAGTTGATGTACCAATTTACCCAAACGGGGCCCATAGTTTGGCGTTTCATCTACTAGGGTTAGGTTTTGGAATGTTAAGGGTTTTCCATTGTTTCTCAATAATAAATAGGCCTTCGAGCCTCATTGTAAACACAGTTCGAAGCAGTTCAGAGGCATGTAGCCGACACATCTCTTCTCAGAGATAAGCTACCATCGCCCTAGCTGGGTTATTTCTATTTGTAAGCATATTTCAGTATTCTCCATTAATGAAATGAAGTATTATTTCCACTGCATCTCTATTTTTATGGTTATCGCATCTCTGTATTTATGGTTATCTCTGTAATCTATTGTGTTCCTTCTTAAATCTAGATCACCAAGTCGCCTGATAAAATTCGATGATGAAGCCATTGGGCCCCGGGGCCTTATTTTTAGCCATTTTGTTTATTGTTTCCTCTAGTTCATCCTTCGTGATTACCCGGAGAAGGGCCAGGTTTTGATCTCTGGAGACTTTCTTAGGAATATGGTGGTTGATTTTGTCTATGTCCTCGAATCTGTTGATATTTGGTTTGGAGGGAATACCTTTGAAATGCTCCACCAAGAGGTGTTCTATTTCATCCTGCTGAGTCACTATGTTTCCCTCCTTGTCTTACAAGGAGAAGATTATGTTGTGTTGGCGATGGTTCATCATGGCTTTGTGGAAGAATTTGGAGTTTTTGTCTCCTTCTTTGAGCCATTGGATTCGAGATTTCTGCTTCCACAGGATTTCCTCCTGTTTTCTCCTTTCCTCTAATTGAGTGATTACTCTGCCTTCCTCCTCTACCAGATCCTGAGTTCGACCTTCCAAGATGATTTGTTGTTGGATTCTTTCCATTCTGGATTGGAGTTTTCCCTGCTCCTGTTGGATATTGCCAAATTATTCCTTGTTCCACATTTTGCTTTTGCTTTTAATTTCTTTGAGCCTTAGCTGAAATGAGTGCATTTTGCTGCGACCCTCCTTTCCACTTTTGATGTCTTACCACCAACCTCTTACTTTGTTTAGGAAGTCAGAGGCTCTGAGCCAAAAGGACTCAAACCGGAAGGGTCTCTTTTTGTTCTGATTATTTAAGGCTATTTCCAACTTTATTAGCCAGCGTTCCGACCCTGTTGAGGGTAGGATGGAGGCTTCATAGAAGATATCTAGCCTGATTATGTGCTCTGAGATGAGGAATCTGTCTAGTCTTGAAGTGATCTTTTTGGACCCGCCTCTTCTATTATTCCATGTGAATTTCCCATTTATGGTTGGGATGTCAACCACTCTTAATTCTGTCTTCACTTCTTTGAATCTTTCCATTTCTGGGTCTTCCCTACTTATTCCACCTTTTTTCTCTTCTCGAGAAGCGATTAAGTTGAAGTCTCCTGCCAGGATACATCTCTGCTCCTAGTGCAAACTTGGAAGGTTAGTCAGCTGATTGAGGAACAGGTCTCTGTCTGCACAGGTGTGGGGACCATATACAACCGATATTACCACCCATTGACTTTGTCCTATTAGTCTGAATCTCCTAGTGAGGATTCTTGGCATTCCTATCCACCAGTCGGCGAGGACTTCAATTGGGTTCCAGAGAATAGCTATCCCCTGCACTTCCTTTGGGATCTATAGTGACATGTTCATATCTTGGTTTTATTTTATTGAGAATTTCATCCATTTTTTGTCCTGGGATTTTGGTTTCTTGGAGAAGCATAGTCTGAGGTTTTTCTTTTTTGAGTCGTGCTATTAGATGTCTCTGTTTTCCTTTGCTATTTAAGCCTCTGATATTCCACGATGTCAAAATCATTGGTTAACTTGGGAGAGGGTTTGGAACACCGCTAATAGCGGGACTACTTTTCCAGTATTGACTAACGTTTCTCCCATGAGTTGTATGGAGTCCTTAATGTTTCTTCTTCCTCACTTTTTCCCCCCTTTATTTTGTCCATTCTAGTCTGGTCTACTTTCCTTTTGAGTCTCTTGGTTTTCTTCTGTTGAGGCTTTGCCTTTTTCTAGTTTGGTTTTGTATTGTTGGAAGGTTTCAGTATACAACTTCTTTTGTTCTTCGGGAATAAACCTCTCATCCAGGTTCTTCCATTCATGTAGCAATTTTTCCAACACTTCCTCTTCCTAGCTTAGGTCCTCCCTACTAGACTCCTGGTCTGTCTCCATTTGATCAATTTGTTCATCCGTTTCCTTATCTTGTTCTAGTGTTTCACTCAGGGCTTTTCTTTTAGCTAGGTTTCTTTTGCAGTTTTCATTACAGTCTGAGACTTTATCCTCCTGATTTTCCATGAGTTTATCTTCCTCAACCTCCTCTACCTGAATTATAGTGAAACTGTTTGGTTTCATTGCGTCGGGTTATTTGCCTTTGTTATCTTTTTGGGGGGGTTCCTTGTTGGCTTTCCTTTTGTTTCTCACCTCTTGGAATTCCTCCTGGTCCGGCTCTCTCTTTTTTTTTTTGGGCCCTCTGTTTTCTTCTTCCTCCCTGGTTATTGGACATTCCTTTGCTAGATGGTCGTGGATATGGCACCTGCGACACCTAAACGGGATGTGTTCATAGTCTATGTTCTGCTGCCAAATTTCTTCATGATATTCAAGCTCTATGGTGTCAGGGATGGGGTTTGCTAGGTTCATGTAGACACAGATCCTGGCATACGAGGTGTATATACCTTTATTTGTAGTTTCTGCCATTTTTACGAAGCTTCCTATTGAGTTTCCTATTCCTTCCAGGATATCCGGGTCCTAGAAGTCTATGGGGAGCCCAAATAAGTGGACCCAGACAGGAGCAGCCAGAAAGGTTTCTTTGTCAGGGTTATAGCAATCTTCCTAGAAGCGCATGAACAGACCAGAATTATTATAAAAATGCGGGCCATTATAAAATACCTTTTCTCTATATCTCAAGTTAAAGAAGATTACCGTAAAGAAGCCTTTCGCTCCCAGCTTGAGCTCGATGTGGCCTTGGGGCTGCCATTTCTGCTGTATCCACTTGGTGAGGTCTCTTTCCGATGGCCAGACTCCGAAAAACTTGCAGATAAGGCCATGATCCCTCATGTAACTTCAGTACTTTTCCAGCTTGTTCACTGGGATCACATATCTGGGTTTCTCTGTTGTACATGGTAGGCACTTTCCTCTGCGGCCTGATTGCCAGGCAGCTCCTAGCACCGGGCCCATGTTCTTCCATTCCTCTAACTCTTGGCTACTCTGTCTGTCTCCTGCCGCCGTATCTTGGTAGGAGGGGATCTCTCCCCTCCTGACATCTTCTGTCATACCTTTGTTGCTTTGGCCGCTGTCAGTTGTTGTTGGACTGGTCTATGTCGGTTTTCCACACTTCCTTCATGACTTCCTTAGGTTTTCACTGCCTTTCCGCCATGAGGGTTTGAGTTGCAGAGTGTGGAACAATTCCTTGGGTTTTCACCACCTTGACTTTTCATTTTATGGACCAAATTTGACAACCATATCATAATTACATTTTTCAACATTTACTCAAGCATATACATCATTAACCATTAACCAATAGAGTACTAATAGTGTTAATTTTCTTAAGGTTAGAAGTCTTTGTTGTATGCAATTTCATTTTAAAACACTTTCAACAGTTTGACATTGCATTCACCTCATATCATTATAAGAAATTATGTAGACAGAAGATTAGCAATAACAATGCAGTGGAACATTCATAGGTCCATCACGATATCTCTGTCATAGGGATCAACATATATCCTCCATATCTCTATCATAATATTTTCTCATATCATAGATAAGAATGCCCAAAGAGGTCATTGTCATACCCAAGACATGAGGTCCATTAGGGTGTTGTTACACCATAAGATTGAGGCCCATTAGCGTGGTGTTACACCATAATATTGAGGCTAAATAGAACATTATTAAACAACAATACTGAGGTACAATTTCGTAGACCTAGAGGATGGAATGATAATTATATCATTGCCAATTAATTAAATGTCCCAGCGTGCATTTATTTGAGGCACAAAAGCCTTAACTTTATGCTATGAAATCCATACAATTTGGAGTATTCTTGAACAACAATAATATATATGTGAAAAAATAAACATTTTTAATTGTATTAATGTTACTTACTAGTAAAAGAACACTCTCCAAGTTGAATCCCTCAATATGGTCTTGAAATGAATTTTAGGTATGCATTTTTGTGAAGTGGGCCAAAAATTTTCTTACTTTACTAAAATTCATGCTCGGGCTTTATTTCCTAGCCAGCCTGATTAACTAAAATTGTATACTATTTAATTAGTAATTTTACACACTAATTTTCTTAAGTATGTTTCTACTATTATGTTGATGATTTTGGATGTCCTGCCAATAGCTAGGGGGTCTCCCTAGTGTGACGTATCAATTAGACCTCACACCATTTCGGATACGAGCCACATCCGGTATGTGGGCCTAGATGACACCACGAATGTTTCACTCTTGGTTATTAAATAAAATTGTGTTAGAGAAACTTCAAGAAATAAATTTATGGATAGTAGGCATGAATTCAACCGAATATTAACAAACTACATAATGAGATACAATAAGGTAACAACAACAACAACAGCAAGCATGTCATGAGAAGGATTAGTGAGCTAAAACCAACTCATACGTACACGAACAAGAACATGCTAGATGTTAATTTCAAATTAGTTCACAATAAGTCACTGGCATGGTGTAGAATAAATATGCACATATTCAAAGAAGACATGAAATCCATAAGCTAAGAATGAGTTCATTAACATATCACCACATGAATGCACACATACAAACATGATGGAAATACAAGAAATCCAGTACCACCATCATAAAATGAATAGGAATCCATATTGAAACCAAATATCTTCTCACTAATGTTGCTACTAGTACAGGTACAAGCTCTGTAATAAATCGAACCCCAGCAGTGGAACATGGGATGCTCATATAGTTATCCAATGAAAAACACTATGCTCACCCCAACTCACCCTACTAGTTTCCAAGGGTTGATTGCCTCGATCTCTTCAAGCATGGATCAACTACCTAATGCTAGTCCTAGCTCAAGTGCTAAAGTTCCTCTACAAATGAGACATGATGGTATATTTATAGAAGTGAGGTGATTTTTCACCTGCCATGCCTTTTCACCTACACTCATGACTCTTCAATTTCCTCACTTCTCTCTCATGTCTACTGATTCTTGCAAACTCAATTTATATTTGTATAACTATTAACATATTGACAAAAGAGAAGTTGCGAGGAGAATAAATAAGGTCATTGAAATCCTAATGTTGTTACTAGGTCATGATGAGCTACTAGAAAAAAATAGTTGTGATTTGTTTGTTGTATTGAATGTTGATTTTCCGACTACTAGAAATTTCATTGAGGTGAACAAACACTCTTGGTAGCTACATAGATCTAGTTTCTTGATAATAAAAACCATAGGTGCATAATATAGATGAGAAACCATGTCTTCTTCTGCATACATTAGCATTTTATTCCTTCTTTTACCTAAGAAATGGTCCATAGACCCAATATTCTATCCTTAATTTACTAATATTTTATACAATAATAGTTTATTGAGACATTTTTTCAATGATAATCACATCAAAACTAATTTTTGATGCATTTCGAACCAACCAGTGTGGTTCATCCTCATGACAGGGATAATCATCTTGTCCTGACGATGAACCAGATTGGTTGGTTCGAAAGGTGTTGAAAAATGAGTTTTGATGTGATTATCACTGAAAATATGTCTCAAAAAATTGATATGGATCATTAAAGCATAAATTTAATAATAATAGTTTAATCATCAACTTCGTAATCAATCCAAATAACATTGTGCTGGAAAGGAGTATTGAGTTAATTCTTGTGACCATGATTGCATTTGCATAAAATTTTGTAAGATCGGATCTTGTGACCTAGTTGTAAGCAAGGGCCATTGAAACTACACCTCTGATAATACAATCCCACCATATGATAAACTATTGTTGAAACCCAATTATATAAATTTTATTTCTCTTTAATCAATTTGATGAGGAAGAAAGTAGGACCATAAAGCTTCCCTTCCAACTAAGATCAAGCCTAGGAGGACACTATGGAGGTGAACATATGTGATAGGGATTCCTTTCACCATTTTCCATTTTTCAATATTCAAAGCATCCATTCCCATATAGAGAAAGACATGTTTTTAGTGATGAATGACATTGTTACAAATGCATTATTGGTGACAATACTTTACCTTTCAGTCATATTACATCAAGTGTAGAGATTATGATTCCATAGATAAGACATGGATATCATAATTTCTACTTCATGATCAATAGATTGCCTTCAAAAACACAAATATTTGATGTTGTACACACTATTGTAAGAAAGATAAAACAATTTAATAAACAATTGTGGAGTAGTGTTGCGATCGATATTAGTAAGGTCAAAGTTATGAACTACATTGAAAAGGACAACAAAGGTGGCATAGTTCACAATTCCTTCACTAAATACCAGAATTTAAAGAAAAAGCTTCTAATCTAAACTAAGAATCTAAAGAGTGAAAACTAAGTTAGTGACTGATACAACAGTTCGAGTGGAAATGGAATCTCCTATTTCAAAGGGTTCAATATCAAATTTCTTAAACAACAAAATTGCACCTATAGTTCCTATTCCACCCAAAGAAACGATACCAAATGTCATCATTGATACACTCCATTTCTTATTAAAATTTGGTTCCACTGATGTGGTTGTGAGAGACATTTAAGAAATCGATAAAAGTATATTGAATGGTAAGAAGATCCAAATTTTGTCACCAGGTTGTCATATTGTGAACTCCCACTAATTGGAAGGTTTCCAAATGTAAAAATATTTCCCATATGATGTATCAAACATAAAGGCGCTCTGTTGTTTCTACAACTCAGCTCACATTATCCTTTAAAATCTAAACAATCATTGCCATTTACGTTGAAGATCTTCAACTACTGATTTTTACCAACAAGAGAGTCACTCTCATTTTGATATACACCTGTTGTAATTCTTTGTGTGACATCCATAGTCTATTCAATCGAACATGAATTTGAATAGGTGCAATGTGATTCATGGCCATTTAATAGTGTGTGAAACTTATCCATGACTAATATCATGACCATGGAGGTGTTTATAGTCTTATCCATCATTCAAATTCACAATATAGCTGGAGGTCTCAGGTAAAGCCTATGATTTAGTGGACAGGAGTAGGCTAAGTGTAATTTTAGTTTTTATAAGTAGGAATCACAATATTTGGAGACTATAGAAAGGAAACATCGCCTAGTGGTAGTGGAGTGCAGGTTACACTTCTAGGTTCAATTGATGGAGCATTATGATTTTTCAACCTAGAGAAGTTAAATAGTTGAACTGTAGGCTAGTTTGCACTTCTGGTGACTTGTCTGAGGTTTTAAAGTTTGATTTTTCGATTTTTGGAGAGGTCATAGATTGAAAGTGTGACTTACTAGAGGTTTTAAGTGAGGGATGCAAATAAGTTCAATCACATTGCCGCATTCCAATCTAATCGCACTTTCTTGCTATGTGTTGGAGATCAAAATTGTGATTTTATGACTTGTCTTGTCACAAATCTAGTGAGTGGTGATTCAAACTCCCTTCATATCATAATATGGAGGTGAAACCTTCAGCTACCATTATGGTAATGTGACTATTTGAGGTCATCATCTAGGGTCACTACAAAAATGAACTTAAAGCAACTAATCAACCCAAAGAAACTTTTATTTTTCTTCAATCAAAAAAGCTAGATTCTACTTCTATGCCAAAGTGTGGCAAACCATCACAACACATTGGCCATAATATCATGGTTTACGAAGAAAAGGATTCCCTGAAATTACCCTTGGTGACTATGGAAGTGAAAGTAATGAAATTTAATAACCAAATGAATTTCAAGATACACCACTGATAGAACTATTGTAAGCATTCCAATTAAGAGAGTGCTAGTAGATACAACTTTCACACAAATATGGATACCCTTGCATTCATAGTCCTTTGGTTCACTTTTAAATTCCACTGTAACACATGTACATGTAGTACAATGAGATTATTGAATATGGAAAAAGGTTTCCATTCAACCTAGGATGCAAAACAGTGAAATATTTGTTCATCCCTTGAAACCCAAGCATTATTCCATGAATGAGTGAAGTCTACTAGTAAAGCCACTATCACGACCATCTTGTTGGTCATTAACTCCATTCATGAGAAGTAAAAATACTATAAAAAAATAAAACTGCCTAGACTAATATGTAGAATAACATTTACTTGAAACCATTCTCTACCAGGACTCTCAAAAAAATAATTAATCCAAGAATGTTTTCCATAAACAATGGAGAAATCTCTTTGAATATCCATGCAACAATTAAAAATAATGAAAAGAGACCATAATATGAGATGTGTGTATATCATCATTAATCTCTCTTATTGCCACATGATTTGCTTGTAATATGGCTATTGTGGTTGTTGGTGACATTGGTTGAAATTTTGGAGTGAAATGTTGCCACATATCTGAAAACCATCCCAATGTTTGGAGGATAATAACAGAAACTCTTAGCATGGATTACATGTATACTCATTTTCATCTCATCACATTCCCTTGTTAAATCTCTACATGCACACCATTTATATCACCTAGGTTCCATCCTTTTGAGGTAGCTTTATAACTATTGTAACATGCATTGACTATTTGTCTTATTATGTTCTTGGTGATTATTGTTAAAATTCCCAAATCCCTTTCCCTTTGTTGTAGGGTTACATCATTTCTGATTATTTTTGGACAAAGGGCCCTTTGTCCCTTTTGCGCTATCATGGTCATAATTCCAGCACATGGACACATGCTTTCCTTAAAGTGTGCCTTCAATCAAGAAACATGTATAATTTTTCATTTAACACTAGGGACCACCATAAAATTTAACAAATAATGTGCCTTTAGTGCTTTGAAATATATGATATCATTCTTGGAATGACTGCATGAAAAAGATGTCTTATATTTAAATGAATTTTACCCAAGTGATGTTTTTTCAAAATATTATTTAACGGAATCCCGTGCCATTTAATACAGGTCCCTATCAGTTTCTTTTAAATTATCCAATGAGAGTGCATTTAATATCCGTAACCAAGGAACACGCTAGTAATAATATGCATTATTTTGACAGACCTCTTATTGTTAGAATCTAATCACCATCCTATCAACACATTGAAATTTAAATCTTTGAAGCTTTAGACCACCCTTAGGATTTTATTTTCCATGAAATGATGCCAATCCTTAGAGAATTGAAATTAAGCTCATGTGGTGCCACTTCAACATATTGTTTGCATTGATTGATGTGTATCCATGCCAACTTCATTTGACTTCTTCAAAGAAAAATGAAACAACTTCATTGAGTTAATTTGAAATAATAGTACCTTTTCATGTGGAAGTATGACAAAAAATAAATAACAAAGATAATTTACCTAAGGAATGCATATGTAATAACATCAAAATCAATTTATTGGAAATGTAATGGTTGAAGAGGATAATCTTAAATTTGGGAGCCTCTTCAAAATGAAGGTATCTTGAGGGACTCATTAATTGTAGGTTACCTTGACATGCCATGAGGTGCTTGACATAATGATGCATTTTGAAGGTAGGTTCCATGCAATTCTTATGAGACTGAATCCTCGAGGTTGGTTTTAGGTTATTCTTGGCTACAACTTTCATAATGACAATCTAGGGTTTTAGGGTTGTGAGGGTGACGCAGGTTTTCCCGAAATGATATCATAATTAGGAAAAAATTATGTTCATTAATATATGGTACTCTTATATCATTTCAATGCTCATTGAAATATGAAGGTTAATGGTGCATGTGGCTTGTAGTACCTTATTATAGAAACTTCTCGCATAACCCTGATCAATTGATGTCATATGAATCACATAAGTAGGGAAACAATATGGTTTAATAGCAATGGGTCATGGAAAAAATTCAAAAAATGACCATGACGTTTAAGACCTTAGAGAAGTAGAAGAGGACCCAAAAATTTTGATATGCCCAAAATGTTGGGTGTTGTTGTAGTGTCTACAACAATTGGTGAACCACTAGTACAATATAACATCTATCTCTATGTCCCTGTAATGGATTGATCCTTTCATATGATGCAAATAAGTATTGAATAGGAATTATGGTTACTCCTAGGGTTACTTGAACTTTTATGGATATGCCCTTTGCCTATGTCCTAGCTAGGCCTTGTCAATATTTACACATTAAAGTAGGGGCTGGCACAGTAGGTCTTTGATGATGGTTCAGAAAGAAGGATAGATGGATTGTTTTATTCAAGATTTTAAAGAAACATTAGAGTGTTTCTACACTTCCAACAGGCGTGTTCAGTACCCCAGTGGAGTTACTCAATGAATCACAAACGTGGCTTCACTACTAGTAAGCTTGTTCAACACCCCAACAATGTTACTTACGTCACCTCCCTATGAAGGAAGCCTTTCATGATCCTGTACCCTTCATTTGATTGAATTCACTTTAGTGTGAACATGGCATCATTTATTTATACATCTATTTTCCCTAGGGTGGATGAGGGATCCTGACTTATTTTACGGGGAAGAGAGCTTCTTCCTTCTTTAACAAAAACTCTAAGATTTTCTAATTTTAGATTTTTCTCACATGCCACACTTCCATATCATATCTCTAGCTGATTTGTGAACAGTGAAAATATACCATGAAATATTTAGGATCATTATGGAAATAGTGTTCAGGTTACAAATACAAGTAGCTGAACTAACTAGGGTTCCCCACTAACACCTGCTTGTATTTTCCTTGTCAATGAGACAAACTCATAAGGATATTGTTGGGAATGCAATTTTGATAACTTAATATAATAGAGACTTCATTTTTGAATATCCATCATAGTGTCATGCGTACATTACGATTAGGGTTTCAGAATTAGGGTAAAGTGACCAAAGAATGTCTTGTAGAGTTTCATCATGTGAAAAGAGGCTAAAGAAGTTCTTCTAGGGTCTGAGCATGTGACAAGAGGCCAAAGTGAAGATCTTCATGACATGCATGGTTAATGAAGCATGCATATAAAAAGGCTTCTGAAGGCTCATGTAGTGGCATGCAACATAGAAATAAATTGCAACATTAGGTCAACAACCATGGTATGCTATGCAAGAAGACGAGTGCACGATGTAATGTAACAGGGAGAGCTACAATGAAATTAAATGCTATATGAATGCTAGGAAGAAATCAACTAATACCAAAAAAACATTAGAGAAATGTTGAGGTCTAAAATGGGCCTCCTAAGGAATATTATAAAATAATAGTGGTAATAATAAAATAATATTAGATTACCTCATCATGTTTTGGAGGGAAAAAATAAATTTTCAACTCGTATTTTCAACTTATCTCCCTATGATTTTACTCAAAATTGGAGTGGGACAACTAATTGTATGTGGAATTTAATTTTCATCCAAGGAGTACCCTTGTTGCATACTTTTAATGGACCTACTACACAAAAAATGTGAAATACATGAAAACATGTGATTGCAATCTTTTTTTTCATGTCTTTCACCTTTTTTGTGCAATAGGGTCCATTGAAACTTTGCAACATGGGTAGTCATTGCATGCGAAATTAAGTTTTGCATCCAACTAGCACTCCCGCTCAGCATCTAAGTAAAATTATAGGGAAATAAGTTGAAAATATGAGTTGAAAAAATATATTTCTAATTTTTTCATTTGTTCATATTTTTACCTTTTTACTCAAAAAAAGTGAATCATCCCCCATGGTTGACATCATCATATTGAATCATATTAGTTCTTATAAAGTTTCTTTTCATTGTACATTGTTTTTAGGCCCATTTTTACCTCAAAATTTAACTAATGGAGCCATGCAATGTGTTATCACAAAATCAGGTACTAAGGGCTACCACTTAGCAAGATCTTATGTAACTATTTCAAACCAGGCTTTAGACTAAGGCTTAGCCTCCTTAGTCAAAGAGGGCTCTCTCAAACAAACTATTGATTATGATTAACACCAGGAGGGCTAACTCTTGAAATGAAAACTTAATAAACATGCTGGTTGGACAGACAACATAAGATTTCTTCCATTGGGCTCATGGAGTCAAACACCATTTCAGTAAACCATAAAACTACTCATTCATGGAAGTCAGGGCATGTAATGTTTAAACACTCAAAACATTTCTCAAATGAACCTCAACTCATAAATACACACAGGAAATCTGAGCAGCTAGGTGAATTCAGAGTGATTGTGTATCTATAAAGCTGTAAAACATAAAGGATAAAACAAAGCCACATACATCTTGAGCATCTGAACAAAGTATGAATCCTGAGAAGAAAAAGTAGTCTTTTATATCACTGTAACAATTCTTTACATAAGCCAATATAAACTCTGTTTCTTCAAAAACATCCAACCCTAATTACATCCAAGTCTGATCCATATATAGGAATACATGCTTAACCACCTCGAGCTTCCTCCTCCAACATGAGGGGAGCATCGAAGGCTGCTATTAACTATCCCTATCTGCTGTTTAACTAATTTATTAATTACATAAGTGCTGAACTGTAATTACAAAAGATCCTACTTAATTCAAAACTCAAATCTGTCCTCCTCGTAGCATGATGACTTTCTGATCCTTGACACCTGTATATTTTCTGTTTTGGCCGAGATATGTTGGAGGAGAATACACTGAACGAGCTGGCTTTGGATATGTTGGAAATAATACTGAGAGGGGGGGGGGGGGTGAATCAGTATTATCTAGCAATTTAACAAATCTTCCTTATTTGATCTTTGAATTATTCTTGCATATCAGTACCATAAAATAATGAGCATGAACAAAGAAAACAGATAGTCACACCAAAGAACACAAGATGTAAGGTGGAAACCCAATGTGGGTGAAAACCACCTGCTGCAATATGTCTCTATCTTCTTTCAAATTAGAAACTCCTTTTACAATGATTTTGTACTGGTGCAGTCCTTTACCAGTACGCAGGCTGCAACCTGCAGAGAGCTACAACTCTTTACTTCTTTTCATAAAGCATCAAATGATCATCCAGTACATAACAGTTACTGTCTACTACAGTTATCAGATCAGTAATAACAGAATTAACCCAGAACACCTTATCAACAGATAAATACAATCAATAGAACAGAGATGCAGTTTTTCCTTCTGTGGCCTGCGACCAGACGCATCTAACCTTTTGCTACTCTGCGTCCAGACGCAGATATCCTTCTGCTGCGCTGCGTGCCCACGAACTGTTCCTTCAACTGCTCTGCGTTCTGTTGCTTCAGGGACGCATCTAGAAACACTATCGCGCCGCGTCTTTTTGCTACAGGGACGCACCCAAAAACACTATCGCGCCGCGTCCTTTGCTTCAGAGACGCACCTGAACCTTGATCGCTCTGCGTCCCCACGCAGATCTCCAGTTACTAAACTGCATCCTAGACGCACATGAACTTCGTTTGCCCTGTGTCCCCACGCAGGTCTTCAGATTCTGCACCGCGTCCCGGCGCGCTTTCCTTTCACTGTACCTGCGTCCCTTCGGTTATGAATGATTTCAAGACTTTAAGTGCAACCCAAACAGTCAGATCTTCAGATTTGATCTTGCGCCAAAGAGATCTCAGTCCTTCAGTAGAATCGCCTTCTTTAGATCTAGATCAGATCTCACCCAAAAAGATATTCAACCAAAGACATTCTTAGCCAAATGATCTCCTTGCTTTATATAGGCAAGCTCCTCCTCAAAACATGGAACAATACCACGAGCCGACACGATAGAAACACAAAACCGTCGGCTAGATACCACACAAGAAACCCCCACGAGCTTTTTCTCTGCCTTGAAAAGTGTGCACTGGGTGGACGCACCCCCTGAACGGCTGGACTGCGTCTCTGGACGCGGATCCTGCATGGTGTACCTGCGGGTACGCACCTTCTGAACTGGTTTCCTGCGTCCTTCTTAATTTTCAACAAACTGAGAGCCTTGCCACGGGAGTTTCCATCAAGTACAACATCTGTAACATACAGCCATACCAGAAAAACATAATGCCAACAGGATACTGGCTGCGTAGATGGCTCATTAATCAATTAAGATAAGTGCCCTGTTTTCACGGTCCTTGTCTCCCACTATTCTTCACTACTTAAAGAACATGTTCCCAGCTCTTTAATTCTTCAAAAACAACGCATATCACCATATTCCCAATGAGCTGGAAGCCTTGTGGACTGAACAGGTGTACAAACCAAATCACCGGAAACCATAACCAGAACCCTAACAATTCGGTCATAAAGTACCTTTAACAAAGCTTTAGCTAAAGACAAAATATTTCACCTTTTCTCCAAAAAGTACACCTGTCATTCTCTGAATAGCTAGGAGAGTCTTGTATGGTCTCCCTTACATTCTTGAGGCATTTCATTCAAAAATTCACTAACCCCATCATTAAACTCTTTGTTTTTCTTATAAAACAGCACCTACAGCAGTTTCGTAGCGCGCTACGAAACTGCTGTTTTTGCTAAAACACAGTACATTTGCACTAAAGCGTCTTTTATTTGAACTTATGACTCTTCAAACTTCTTCTACAGGTGTCAAAGACTTAGGTGACCTCAAAATAGTGGAACTTAAACAAAATTGACCAAAACTAAGAATATCACCTTCTCCTCAAATCAGTGAGCTAGTTGACCTAGCTGTGTCTTCAAATTTGCAATCTCCTTCTTCAAAGCTTTGTTTTTAGCTCTCAAGGTCATGTTCATTTTCCTGATATGTTTAGCTTGTTTGAGGGCTGGAACCATCCATGTATATACATCAGCCACTGAATCTACCTGACCCACTAGGTTTTTGCTACCTTTTAACATAGCTCTTCGATAGTTGGCATATCTAACTGCAAGCTCCTTAGTAACATTCTTCACCTGGGCAACTTCATCTTTTGCTGCTCCCGCTTGGTTATTTATGGCTATAACATTTCCTCCTTGGGTAATAATAACCTTTCTGTTCTTGTCTTTATGCTTGACTGCCTCCACTGTTTTGGACAATACTTCAATTACCTCTGTTCTGGCTGAAAAATATGTCTTGGGACAGAGTTCATAATTTCTTACAGAAAACATATTTGGAAAAACTGAAGGAGGTTTTTGTGAACCAATCCATAATTAACAAAAACCTCTTTTGGTTTTTTGAAAAACTAGTCCAGCTTCCCAGAATCGATCCTTGAAGAAGATGTGTAAAACAGGAAATTAAAAACTGCATCTACAGCAGTTTCGTAGCGCAACTTTTAGTCACTCGTTTCTCCCACCTCATAATAAATTTGAAGAAACTGAAAGAGGTTTTTCTTGTTCAGTATGTTAGGAATAAAAACCTCTTTCAATTTTCGAAAATATTCTTTCAGCTGCTCTAAATATCTCCTGGAAGTTGACTACTTAAAACAGAGAAATATGCCTGTAAAAAACATCACCTACAGCAACAATGAAATGGACCTCCACCCCGGGAGGCTTAATTTGACCAATAGCCTTTGCTGCGCCAAGAACTGCTGCAGAACCTCCCATGTCAAACTTCATGAGTTCAATAAGACATCCTGGTCCTGTCTTGATGTTGTAACCTCCACTATCAAATGTCAATCCTTCTCCAACTATGGCAAGTTTAGTCTTAACATCTCCAGTTGGAGGCTTGTAGCAAAGGTGAATGAACTTTGGAGGGTTTGCAGATGCTGCAGCCACTCCTAAATATGATCCCATTTTCAACTCTTCACATTGCTCTACATCCAATATCTTTGCAGTGAGTACATCCAATGTAGCGGGATTATATGAAAGACCCTTGAAGATGAAAAACACAGCAGTATCATTTGAATATTGATGATAAGAACCAGCACTGTGACATGTCGAGCCAGATATTCCCACAGAACCCATAGGAGACAAAGGTGATATGGGTGAGCTATGGTTTCGGACAAATCCCCAGTTTCGTAGCGCGCTACGAAACCACCTAAACATATAGCGCTGCGAAACTGCTAAAAAGGATTCATGTGCTTATTTGCAGACATTTGGCATTGAAATTTTGTCAGTGATAACAAAATGCATATGCAAAGAGTTTGCAAATGCAATGCAATATTGAGAAATGCATAAATATGAATGTAAGATCAATGCATAATCTCATGAAGTACTAGACTATCTGCATAAGGAACGTACAAAAAAACTAGTCTAAAGCCTAATTAGACTAACTTCAAACCTTAATAGCAAATATTGATGAGAAAATCCTAATTATAAAACTTGGCCAGTAAACCATAATTAGAAAAATTTAAACTAATCTAAACCTAAAACTCTAATTCAACCAGAGAGGAGATTGATTCATGTGAAGTAAAACTTCCAATGCAACCACTGAAGTAGTTCCTGACCTACAAAAACAAATAGATCAATGATCAGAACTAGTAAAAATTATTGTGCAAACACAAAAATGCTTACTTGTAAAATATGCGCAAAAGCATGACTGTCATGCATATTGGCTAGAAAGCATGCCAACAAATATTGTTCAAGATAGGATTAAAATCTATCCTAATAAACATCATGATTAACTTGAAAACCCCAACCATTTTTCCGCAACATGTATTCATTTGCGTTTAACCCAAACTTCATCACAAGTAAGCTGAGATGTCACCTTCTTGTAGAGGAATTTATCAGATAATATTCTTCAAGCCAATCATCAATCCCATCATGAAATTCAAGATGATCAACTTGAAGACCCTAAACATTTTTCATATATAGGTATCCATGAGGGCCAACTAAATACAAGAGGATTCTAGCACAGAAACCCTAATTTGAGCTTATTCATGGATTTTGTTAGGGATGTGAGGGATTGATATAACCATCGACGAGAGAAAAATTTCCTCACCATTTTGACAAACCTGTGATGCCTTAAATTGAAGGTCATCGAGTAATGGTGGTTTCGTAAGATCAATAGATGAATTCGCGTGGTTATTATCAGTTGTGTCATCAAAATCATTATTGAATATATTGTTGGTTTGATCACATGTTTCAACACTAGCATATTTTAAATTCGAAAGATCAGATTCTCCTAATTTCCAAGATGGATATGAATCAACCAAGTGAGTCTTCGGAAAAAGCGGATTCAGGTGAATTTCTCCCTCACATATGGTAGTTTGTATGACAATACCATATTGTACCTTATCACAATCTACACCAGTTAGGTGAGAATCAAAAGGAATTCAACTAATGGTTGGTGTACTCTCTTTAGTAAAACAATCAGAGTAAAAATAGAGATGTATTATTGAATCTTTCAAAAATGAGTCGACATCAGGAAAGATGGTGTTGAGATGGGAATCATGTAAGAAAACCCTAATTTTAGAAACTATAAATTGACCTAATTGAGGGATCTCACCAGGATCATGAAATCCTCACATAACCATTAGTGGAAGTTGAAGTGCCTCAACTTATTTATGAATCTAAGATCTTTTAGAAGGTGAATCATCAAATCATAGTGGCTTGGTCAGATCAACAAGTGAACATCCAAACCATCATCAGAAGTGACACTGAATACATTGTTGATAGGATTATGGTGGTTGGAGGCACATTTTTGATGGGATTAGATATATGACACATGAGACTCTTCAAGGATTATAAATGAAGTTGAATCAACTAGAGGATGTTGGATTGAGGGGGTCTGGACCCAGGTTCAGAGTTAGCTGCGCCAACCAACAATGCCCTATATCATTGCCCCTTTAGGAAACGACCCATGTAGCACAATCTGTAATCTCACTCGAGGCAGTATTGGAGGATAAAAAAACCAGGTTTCTTCATCTGGAGGTCTGTGTGTGGGTTTCTATAATTCTTAGGGCTTTATTATGACCTTCACAAATCCTAACCCTTAAAATCCAAAAATTACAGTAACTTAAAGGAAATAGACTCTAACTCTATGACGATTGCTTTAAATATTCATAACATTAAGTGAACTAACATATCTACCACTTTCGTGCATGTATTAAGTGTTTCTTATGATAATTGTAATAAATAGAGTGAATTCACAGTAAATGCACAAGTAATCATAAACACACAAATAGACAAATATTTCTCCAAAATAGTTTTTATTAGCTTCAGATATTTTGTTACAAACACTTTCTTCCCTGCACACACAGTAGAAGGGGCTTGTGCACTTAGCTGCGAACTTACCAAGGCCTCTTCTCACAGAACTACAAGAACTTTCCTGTTCACCTAATTATAGAAAACATCATCTTATGACTTAAATCACTTACCCATACATAGATGCTCAATGATTGATTTCTTCCTATGACTTTCTATGACTTCTTTTTATAACATATTTCTTTACAATACCATTGTTTGTGAACCATGGGCAGGTCACAAAAACATATTAGCTTCTAACATAATAAGGGGTTTTGAACTTCCTAAATCCCCTTTGACTCCTAAATATCTTCACACTCCACTCCTCAAAGTGTAGAGACTTTACAAAAGTAACAAAACTATTACAAAACTAACCCCATGGGACCTTATCCCAATAGCACCCCAACACAAAGTCGTGACTCATCCTCAAGTCACTCTATTTGTGGTGCCTCGATGTTCACTTGCAGCACACTGAATTCAGTCTTTAACTCTTGCAAGTATGTTGTCCCCTACATAGCACCTAACGGACTTCATCAAACAATTTTCTTGTGCTGGGGCATATGACTGCGAGGCCCACAGTTCTTTGTGTCTATTGTATGACCTTCATCTTGCCCTATACTGAAAACAACAACTGACTGACCTCATCTACCCAAGGTTACATCCTTGAGGATATGATTTCTGCTTTGTGATTCAACTCATCAATTTTGATTTGGATGAGCTTGCCTTCCTATAACCTAGTGAACCTTTGCACTGGTGCTAAGGTTCGTGTTGTAGACCTTATTTTATTGAACTTCCTCTGCCTCTCCTGAATATCAGCTTCAATATTCTGTAGAGTTGGATCCTCCTGTAATGAGATCCACAATTCCATGGCTTTCTTGAAAAACTATGTGCAACCCTTCACTGTAGCTTCCAAGGTAGCCATCTCTTCTTTGATAGCATATTTTTCCTGCTCTATGACTTCTGGAGGAGTAGCGGGATGAAACTTAAGTTGTAGCTCGGATATTTGTAGTTGTAGCTCAAGTCCGACTTTGCCAATTTCTGCCTTTTACTCCCTTACTGTGGTAGCTATGTTCTGAATCTTTTTTGTAAAGGTCACTTTTGCTATAATTTGGAGCTCATGAAGCTCATTACATGCTTGTGTGATTGTTGCTTCCATCTAATGACTTTGTGTTATTACTTCCTCCCTTTCCTTCAAGGTGTGCACTTTTTCTTCGAACTTCTACTTATTATTTCTTTTGGCCTCATTGATGATCAACAGTGTGCATTGTTCCTGAATTCGACACCCATCTGACACCCCATGATGCAGCTCGTGTAGTGTCTAAATAGGAAGCGCTGCAAAATTTAGATTTAATTCCTTCATGTGGAGTAGGTGTGCCCTACCTTCTATTCAGTTGATGTACATGGACCCCTATGGTAACTGCATTGTGAAAAGATCCAGAGTGAGTTCTGCTTCTAAGGCCGACTTGCTCGCTTTCTTTAGGCTCGCCTGTCCCATGCTCGCTTCAATGAGACTTATTTGGACTTGCGATTCCCATAGGCTCTTTTGTACCTTACCCAACATTTCTTGGTACTGTTCTTCAAAGTGTCACCAAAGATCCATCGTTGCATCGTAGACCACATCCCCAAGTTCATCTAGGTCCCCCTCCATGATCACCAAAGGCTTCATGCTTATTGATTTATTTGATTTTTGCTTCTTGTGTGGCCTCGTCGAACTCCTTTTCTGCCTCTTCTTGCCAATGAAGGGGACTCCAAGGTTGCACCCTCTTACTCTTCTCCGTTTATCTCATCCTCCATGTCTATGCACTCGATTTCTGACTTGCCAAGGTTAATGGTGGCCTATGATGTAGTCTTTTCTTCTGTTTCCTCTTTTTCTATGGCAGCCACTTCTTTCTCCTTTGCAACAACTTCTTTCTGTTGCACAACCTTTTCTCTTGCCTGAAATTTTTCTTTAGAAGAAGCCTTCTATGCTTCCTTCTTCTTTTCTATTATTTTCATTCTTGTGGTCTCTACTGCTTCACCTTTAGCAGCCTTAGTAGTTCATGCACTGGCATTAGAGACGGTCAGCCAGTCACTTTCCCATTTGCTTAAAAACCCAAAATATCATCCTTGGAAACTAAATATGAAAACTTGTGCCATATGCCCTTAGCATATTTCTTAGCGCGGATGTGTAGATTATGGAAATCTGCCTTAAAATCTGCGACATTGAGGTACTACACGTGTAAGCTTGGTAATAACCTTGGATGATGGTTAATCACCATCCTCATTTCTAACTCAAATAAGAACCAAAATATCTTCGTCTACATAACTCGTTTGGGGTCTTTGGTGGCACACAACAAAGTGAACTTCGTGGCCTCAGGTAGATCTAAGTCCCGCTAAGGTAATTAACTCTCTTCTGACATCCTCCAGGCCACCAATGCAATCAACAATAATGACCATGCATAGTGGAATGCCTTGCCCTAATCCTGGGCCTCTCTGCAGTACTCAAAAAATTCGTGACACAAGTATTGAGCCCATTTGTACTAGATTCCCTTGGCACATCATGAAGCAAAAGCATCTACTCATGTTGGTACATCATTCGCGTAATTCTTCTGCATGATTTTTCCAACCAAAATTTGTGTAGAAAACTACATTGCACCATCTGATATTGACTGAATGGAATACGCACATGAGCTCTTTACTAGACCAAAATCACTCTTCGTTTGGTCTGCCAACTTTTTCTCCAACAATTTTTCTACAAATGCGTCCATAGGGTCCACTTCTTGGTATGGAAGCAATAGTATTTTCTTGATTAGCATGTCAGTGATTAAGATGGGCCCTCCCAATGAGAGGCATCCATCATGCACTAGCCTCAATAAGTTGAACACACGAAATATATTAATAGTATTATGACTCAAATAAGGCACCCAAAACATATTTAGGAGCCTCGCTCACCCAACTCTAGCTATCCATTTCATCGGCTCAAGCCGCATGACATCTGACTCTTCATAGTATACCTTCTTCAAGTACTTTCTTGGTGCCAATTGTGGAAACCTATCATGGTCCCCTAGTTCCCAATCCTCCATTTTCAAGTATGGTATCTGGGCCAACAAATTTCCCTCAAATAACACATTCTCTAGTAGCAAAGGTGTAGAGACCATGAAATTCGAAGAATACGGCTCTTTGGGCACTTTAATCATGGATTTTCTTTGGGGTATATACAATGGTAGCCGAGTTATTATCTCATCCCCCTCATAATTCATCTGCTATATTCCTCTATGTTGTTCTTCCTCATCTAGGTCTAGGGGCTCTATCGGCTATTTGGACCTATCCATATTTCCCTTCTAGTGGATTTTTGTCAGATTTTTCCGCAGTGATTGTTGCATTGGTGCTTGCTAAGTCTTTTTTTCTTCTTATCTCCCATTGCGGAAGCAGATGACTTAGGCCTTGGTGACCTAGGTGCTATAGTAGGAAACCCCATAGGTACAAGTTGAGTTGACTCTTTCTCAGGTCTTGTTGCAGTCATTCTCTCAATGAATATATCGCACTGTGAATCAATCAAATTTGTGAATCCTGGTTGTGAAATTTTCTCCCTAAATCTCTCCAGGTCCTTCTTAGATATACAATACTTCTCTAGACACAAACGAAGGTGCAATAACTTAAGGTAAACTCTTAGGAAGCAAAGTGTTTGAATGTTGAGCAGGATTCCATATTTATATCTTAATTTGAATTCAAATATGTTTGTTCCCTCCAAATCCCTATCATTAATTCATTTTTCGTAGAATATTTCCAAAGATGTGCATCTTAAATGTTCTCTCCTGCTCCATTTAATGGAAAATCTGCCACCCAATCAGCTACACTGCTTACAACAATCACTTTTTGGCTAGGCTATGTAGGACTCACCATCCTAGCATAGCTCCTTTTTCATAGCTTTCCTCTTTTCCTTGCCTTGATTCATCACATAGCCCCTTCACTTCGCCAAACCTTGCTTTTGGAAGTGTAGTTTTTATTCCTGCATACCCTTGCAATTACGTGAACCACTAAGACTATCCCACCTCCATATCGTCATTGTGCAGGGCCGGGATCACCCTGTACAACTTTAATCAGCTCTCATTAACCTCTCCCAAAAACAGTTCCACATTCAGTTTTGTGAGCTAAATTGTGCCTCCATCCGTAATCTCCTTAACAACACATTGCCCTAGCCAATTCATTTGGAACTTCCCTAGAAACTTTGTGAACTTATTTTTTACAACAATACAAAATCATAATTCTTAAAGGTGCGCTGACTGATATGGTGGTCATGCCATGCATTTTCACGATCCTTCTATACCTGCTGATGAAAACCCACCAAGAGGCGATCTTTCTTCAACTTAACCAGTTGTGCAAGGTGTTCTTCCATGATATCTTGATTGCCCATGTTTGTAACCACAACAATCTGCAAACTAGGCACTATGTACTCCATCGACATTACATCTTCTTTTCAATAAACCAATTTGAATGACATTTGTCCAGTCAAATTATTACAGGTAGTTCTATATGCCCATAGAACAATAGGTATGCACACATCCTAGTCATTTCTCTTCGCATTGCAAATATTTGTTAAGGAATTCTCTATAAATTTCTTAAATGCTTCCACTATGTCATTTGCTTTAGGATGATACAACGTACTCTTCTAGTGATACATATGGAACTCTTCGAGCAAAGAAGCAATTGTTTCATTTAAGAAGTGTTAACCTCTATCACTCATCAAGATCTTCGGGCAGCCAAATCAAGACAAAATATATGCGAAGATGAACTTCGTTGATGTGGTTGCATTGTAATCCTTCACAGGTTGCACCTTAGCCCATCGTGTTAAATATTGAGTCACTATAATGATATATCTAGCACCTGTCTTCTTTCCTAGTGGTTAAATTGGCCATACGAAGTCTATCACCCATTTACTGAATGCTTGTAATGACACCTACAGGTGCAAGGGAAGTTCATCACTTTGTGATGGTCTCCCCATTCTCTGATAGATGTCACATGCTCTACAATAAGCCTTGGAGTCCTTATTCATAGTCAGACACCATAGTCCTACTTGGAGTATCTTCTACTCAGTTTCTCTTCCCGCATAATTTCCTCCCACAACCCCTCCATGTGCTTTAGTGTGGATGCTTTGTCATTCATACTCCAAGACATACCTCCACAATATTTCATTACACCCCATTTTATATCAGTGTCATGCGATAATAGAGAAATCTGTAGCCCGAATAAGTAATTCCTTCTTCTATTGCATCAAATTCTTAAGGAGTTGTACTTGTAGACAAGAATTGGATTATATTTGTGAAATGGTCATCTGTGACACACACAACAAAGAGTTGTGTATCAAGAAACCCTTCCTCCAAATTTGTCGGTTTGTCACCATTCTCAATCCACGAAAGGTGATTTGGTCCAACATTCAGTCGCCCTGGCTTCACAATTACTTCAAATTCATATTCTTAGAAGAGCAGCAGCCATCTAACCCCCGCGCCCCCAACACAGGCTTGTTGACCAGGTAATTGAAAGTAGAATAGCCAGTTTACATCTTCAAGTGCACACCCAACAGATAGTGCCTAAATTTTTGCAGTTCATACACCATTACTAAGAATTTTTGCACTGTGGTGGAATAATTATTTTCTTCCTTTGACAAATTTCATCTCGCAAATGCTATCAGATGGTTAATATCACCTTCGCCTGGTTGGGTTAGCACAAGTCCTAGTGCTATGCAGGATGTGTCTACATGGACATAAAACTCCTTCTTCCAGTAATGAACACTAAAATTTGCGTGGTGACCATTTTTTCCTTGATAACATCCAAACTTTTTTGGCAATCATCATTCCAACAAAACATCGCATCCTTCTTTAGCAATCTTTCCATGGGCACAGTGATCTAGGCATACAGCTTGATAAATTTCCTATAACACCCTGCGTCGCCCAATGTTGCGTGCAGTTGTTTGACATTCTTTGGAGGCTCCAAATTAATAATCACCTCAATTTTGGAAGGTTCCATCATCAACCTCTTCTTATAGACTACATGGCCGAACAATATCCCATACAGTACGTAGAATATGAGTTTCTTTAAATTAATGGATATCTAATACCTTCGGCAAGTGTCCAACATGAGGCGAAGACTGGAAACATGTTTATTAACTAACCCAAACATAGTCCAATCATCAAATTAAATCTCCAAAAACCTGTGAATAAACTCCTTGAAGGCTACGGCTACCACCCTAGAGAATACTGCAGGGGTGTTCTTAAGTCTGAAAGGCATAACATATACTAGAAATACCACCATTTATAGTGTGAAGATAGCCTTCTATCCTCTGGTGCGATCTTGATCTGATGGTACCATGAGAACCCATAAGTAAACGAATAAGCTTCCAAACCTCCATCATTTCCTAGTACTTCGTCTGTGAATCTCATAGGAAATGAATCGTGGACATAAGGATCATTCAACTTCCTCAAGTCTACGCATATCTGAATCTCACCGTGTGTCTTCTTCTCCTGAGCCACCATGGGACTAACTCGGCCTGATTCCTCGACAGATTCAACAAGCATCTTATTTAATTTTACACACACCTTTTCTTTATGCTTAGGATTCAACTGGTAGGGGCTCTACTTTACTGGCTTCGCATATGGATTTAGAGTCATCTTCATGACACCCATATCCACTACTATCCCTTTCAAATTAGAGAAATTGGTGGGAAACAAGTCCAGATGCTACCATAGTAGCTCCACAACTTTGTCCACTATATCTTCATCCCAATAATCACCTATGTTTCCAAACTTTAGTTGTGCTTCCATTCCAATATTCACCTGTGTGGTCTTCAAGGGCTGTGAAATATCAAGAACCTCTTCCTTAGGTCCGATGACTTTTCATTGTGCTTCTAACACAACAATATTGATGTTCCTAGGATATTATTCCCCTTCCTCAGTGATCACATTGTAACATTCAAGCGCATGACGTAACTGCATACTCCAATCTAGTTGTAACCATGCAACAAGTTCATCAGTCATTCTGAATATTTCAGCTTTGATCTCCTATAATTCTTCATGAATACATTCAAATCCATATTCAAAGCTAAATGTTAACAGAATAATTTCCTTCAAAACATCACATTCTACAGTTCCATGTCACAACTCCGTTTCTAGATACCAGTTCATCGGAATTGTATCCAAAGTATGGGAGAATATATGAACCCATTATGGTTGTGGTTATTCTCCCCATGATTTTTTCCATCAATCCAAATGCTCACATGGATCTTTCTTCCCTATATATTTCTCCATAATGAGGGTATTGGCATACCCAAATCGCAGCTTCATCATCCACTGATATTCCTTCCAATCTGTGAATTTTTTCCTATGGGTACCCCACCATCTGCTAGGTGTGGCTCGCAACACAATGTATAGTGCTTGGAACTGATGTTCCTCTGGTACATCCCTTTCAAATTTATCCATATATAAATTGATGTCATCTAAACCATCATAATTCAGTAATTTGCATACCTTAGTGGATATACATTGGGGTGATTTTGTAAGTGCGTTGCATCACAGTGATGATATCTAATGCAACCTATTTTTCTAGTGTTCGAGCTCCTCATTTGATTCTGAACTACAGGAGTTGTCATTCTCCCATGTTATTCCTCCATCCATCATAGGGTTGATCCAATATTCATCTCGCGAAGTCAGCTTATAGATCTTCTCAATATCATCCTCTTCATCATAATCATGGAATGGTTCAATATATTGCGCACGTTCGACTAGGTCCAATGGCATAATAAACCACAGTTATTTCTTTTTGAATCTCCTACTATGCTCCTTAAGGTTGATCACTGTGTTCATATCAAATTCGCAATCAATTCCAAGCATCGTTAGATATGGGTTATTGCTATCCACTATTTAGATCACTTCAAAATCGGCTATGGCACATGCCCCTTCAATAACCACAGTAACTCCATGTAGGAACCCGATAGAAATAATTTTCTGTTGATTCTCCATCCTTAGCTACATTGGGGACAACTGTAGTGTTGATCTTCCCATTCTTTCCCAGGTTTTCTTCTGCAGAACATTTGCATTAGACTCCAAATCAAGAATTACTTGCTCCATTTCGAATTCTCCTATGTTTGCAGTCAACCTCTGTTGGAATTATGGTACATGTGTTGTCCTTGATGGAAACTCACATATATGATAACCAGATGTATCCACAGGTCAACTCAGAAATGATAAAGTGATGTATGATGGCAACTAACATTGTAATAGGTCAATTCAAAGGTAATAAAGTAATGGCACAAAAGAACGGGATGATGGGGCAAAGGATTATAGATCAGAATCAATAAATTGAGGAAATATAATGTTTTAAGTTGTATATGTTGTTTAAACTGTTGGGTGTGGAGCATGATTATTTAGAGGTCTTTGTACCCTAGGAAGATTGTACACCCCTCCACATGGGGGGGGGGTGCGGGGGGGACTTGTCCCCCCAGTGGGGGTTCGGGGGGGAAAATGCCCCCCAGTTGGGGGGTCCAGGGGCTAGTGGTCCCTGGTAGGGGTTTCAGGGGCAGTGCCCCCAAAGCTAAAAATGGATGTAAAATTGCCTTGTAAAAGTATAGTAATTTCTGGTCAATCTGGGTTGTTCATTAGGCAGATGATCTGACAGTAGAATTTGTGTTTAGTATAGGGTTTTTTCCCTAGAAGGCAACCCATTTCTTTGTGCGAGGGCATTGTATTGAGGCTTTGTAATAGATGTGTATTCTTCGAGTGAGAAACAGAGACGTGAGACTGTGAGAGAAAATAGAGGATATTACAACGGATCTGTTGTAGGTTGTCTCTCTTGATTTTGCTAGATAATAGAAAGGAAGGATTGGTTGTTCAACGTAGACATAGCCCAAACTGGGTGAACCATGTATATCTGTGTCTCTCTTGTTTTATGTGTTTGTGTTTTTCCGCATATTAGATGTCTTGCATTTCTCTGTCATAAATAATTTTTTCTAACAACTGATATCATAGCCGAAGGTCTATTTGGCTAATAAACTCGTAGGAAAGAAGGGTTCCTTGTTCGAGTGGGATAAATGGGGGAAGATGGTAAGTTCAGAGTCGAGAAATTTAATGGCCAAAACTTCCCACTGTGGAAGATGCAGATGGAAGATTATCTGTATCAAAAATATCTATACCTACCATTGATCGGAAAAGAAAAGAAGCTGATGACTATGACAGATGAAGAATGGAACATTCTCGATAGATAGGCACTCAGAACAGTATGGTTGTGCCATGCAACATTGGTCACCTTCAACATTTCGAAGGAAACAACAACAGAGGGTTTGATTCAGGTGTTGGCGAAACTATATGAAAAACCCTCAGCCTTAAACAAGGTATTTCTTATGAAACAGTTATTTAATATGAAGATGTTAGAAGGTGGATCTGTTGCAGACCATTTAAATGATTTTACTACAACCACAAGTTAGTTAATTTCTATAGGGGTAGACTTTAATGATGAAGTTAGAGCTCTGTTATTCTTTTTCTCATTGCTAGAAAGTTGGAATGGTTTAGTAATGGCCATTAGTAACTTTGTTTCTGGATCTATTACTTTAAAGTTTGATGATGTTGTCGGTGCTATCCTTAGCGAGGAAATGTGATGGAAAAGCTCCAGTGAGACATCGAGTAATGCTTTGAGTGCAAAGTCTAGGGGAAGAAGAATGGAAAGAGGAAAGAGCTCAAGATATCATAGTAAATCAAGGAAAAGTAGATCCAAGTCTGAAACAGTGATAGTGTGCTGGAAATACAGAAATAAAGGACACCTAAAGACTCTAGATATCGAAAGGAAAAAGAAGGAGTTGCACAACAAGAAAAAAATCATGAAGCAAATGTGATAGGTGAGGTGTTACAATATGCTTTGATTCTTTCTTTCAAAAATATTATTGATTCCTGGGTGGTAGATTCAGGGGCTCCATTCCATGCCACACTTGATAAGAAATATTTTCATGACTATGTTCTAGAGGAATTTGGAAAAGTCCATTTGGGTGATGATAAACCCTGTAAAATTGTTGGAATGGGTAAGGTTCTTGTAAAATAGCAGAATGGAAACCAATGGCTACTAAAGGAGTTAAGGCATGTTCCAAATTTGAAGAAAAATCTGATTTCAACAGGGCAATTAGGCAATGAAGGTTGTGTGACAACTTTCACAGATAAAGCTTGGAAGGTCACCAAAGGAGCCCTGGTAATAACAAAAGGCGAAAAGGTTGGTACATTGTATTTATGCAATGGTATTTCTAACTCTGTTAATGCTTTAACTTCTAAAGGAGCAGATGAAACATTATGGAATCATAGGCTCGGACACATGAGTGAGAAGGGGATGAAGATTCTTCACTCAAGGAATTTGTTGCCGGGTTTGAAGAATGTTGATTTGGACTTCTTTGAAAATTGGATTTATGGAAAACATAAGAGAGTCAGATTTCTCAGAGTTGGGAAATAAAAGAAGAGCGAAAAATTAGAGCTTGTGCATAGAGATGGATGGGGACCTACTCAGGTATCATCTCTCAGTTGCTCTCATTATTATGTTACTTTCATTGATGATGCAACTAGAAAAACTTGGATTTATTATATTCAAAATAAATCTGATGTATTTGATACTTTCAAGAAATTGAAAGCTTTGGTTGAGATTGAGACAGGAAAGAAATTGAAGTGTCTTAGATCAGACAATGGAGGTGAATATTGCAACAAAGAGTTTGATAGGTACTATTCAGAGCATGGAACTCGTAGAGAGAAGATAGTTCCAAGAACACCACAAGAAAATGGTGTGTCAGAAAGGATGAACAGAACAATCATGGAGTGTGCAAGGTGCATGAGATTGCATGCAGGATTGCCTTTACAATTTTGGATAGATGTTGTAGGTACTATTGTTTATCTAATAAACACAGGGCCTTCAAGTTCCTTGTATGGTGGTATTACAAAGGAATCATGGATAGGTAAAAAGGTAAACTACTCCTTTTTAAAGCCTTTTGGTTGTGAGGCCTTTGTCCATATTAATAAAGAAATAGAACAAAGCTTGAGGAAAAATCAAAGAAATGTACCTTTAGTGGATATGGTGTTAATGATTTTGGTTATCTCTTATATGATCATGAAAATCACAAAATCATTAGGAGCATAGATGTAATACTCAATGAAAAGGTCTTGTATAAGAATCAATTGCAGGAAAAGAAGTAGGAAAAAGAAAACAAGGAATACACAGTTCTTGATGAGATCACTGAAAAAGTAAAGGTGCCTGAAAATAATAATGATAAACAACCACAACAACAACAACCACCACAATAGCAACAAGCACCCCAAACACCTGAAAGTGGTGTTATAAGATCTACTAGGATAAGTATACCCCCTGAACGATACTCTCCTTCATTATATTATTTATTGTTGACTGATTCTAGTGAACTTGAAAGTTATGAAGAAGCAATGCAGGTTGAAAGCAGGAAGAAGTGGGAGCTAGCCATGGAAGAAGAGATGGACTCCTTAATGGACAACCAGACTTGGGACTTAGTCAGGCTGCCTGCAGGTAAAACTACATTGCAAAATAAATGGGTTTACAGGCTGAAGGAAGAAGATGGAGGAAAATAGAGGTACAAAGCTAGACTTGTGGTGAAGGGGTTTGCACACAAGAAAGGTATTGATTTTGATGAAATATTTTCTCCTGTTGTTAAAATGAATTCAATCAGAACTATTTTAAGTCTAGTAGCAGTTGAATATTTGAATCTTGACCAGTTAGATGTAAAGACAACCTTTCTCCATGGGGATTGGAGGAAGAAATATATATGCAGAAACCACAAGGATATGAGGTAAAAGGAAAGGAGAAGCTAGTGCCCAGGTTGAAGAAGAGCTTGTGTGGCTTAAAATAGGCTCAAAGGCAGTGGTATCTAAAATTTGACAAGTTTATGTCTGAACAAGTTTATACTAGATGTCACTCTGATCATTGTGTTTATCTGAAAAATAAAAATGATGGCAGCTATATTATATTGTTATTGTATGTAGATGACATGCTTTTTGCAGGGTCCAACAAGCAGGAAATAAATTTGATCAAAATAAAATTGGCAAATTCATTTGCAATGAAGGATTTAGGAGCTGCAAAACAAATCCTTGGTACGAGAATAACTAGAGACATGAAAATTCACAAATTAACATTGTCTCAGAATGAGTACATACAAAAGGTGTTGAAAAGATTTAATATGCACAATGAAAAACCAGTAAATACACCTTTTTCTAGCCATTTCAAACATAGTAAGGAGATGTGCCCAAAGACCCAAGAAGACACGGATTATATGTCTAAAGTTCCATATGCATCAGTAGTTGGAAGCTTAATGTATGCAATGGTCTGCACAAGGCATGATATTGCACATGTAGTGGGAGTTGTAAGTAGGTACATGAAAAATCTAGGAAAAGAACATTGGATGGCAGTGAAATGGATTCTCAGATATTTGAGAGGTACCACAAATCAAGCATTATGCTTTGGTGGTTCAAACATTTCTCTACAGGGATATGTTGATGCAGATATGGCAGGTGATAGAGATAACACGAGGAACACTACAAGATATGTATTTACTGTAGGTGGAACAGTTGTTAGTTGGGTTTCAAAAATCCAAAGTGTTGTTGCACTTTCAACAACAGAAGCAGAGTATGTTGCTGCTACAAAGGCTAGTAAAGAAATGATTTGGTTACAAAGGTTTATGGATGAATTGGGTAAAGATCATGATATGGGCACGCTATAAAGTGATAGCCAGAGTGCCATTCATCTTGCAAAGAACTCAACATTTCATTCCAAGACTAAACACATACAACTCAAGTGCCATTTCATATGATTAGTGTTGGAATATGGAGAGCTGAAGCTGGAAAATATACACACTAGCCAGAATCCTGTAGATATGCAAACAAAAGTTGTAACCAGGGAGAAACTAAGAATATGCTTAGTTTCAATTGGTCTTCAAGGATGATGATGAAGATGAGAAATATCCAGGTCCAAAGAGGAGTCATTGTACACCAAATGAAGTAGCGATGGAGTTGCTACAATCATTCTCCAAGTGGGATATTGTTGGGTGTGGAGCATGATTATTTAGAGGTCTTTGTTTCAGTTGGATGTATACCCCAGGAACATTGTACACCCCTCCACGTGGGGGGGGTGCGGGGGGGACTTGTCCCTCCCACGAGGGTTCAGGGGGACCGGTCTCCCCCTGGTTGGGGCGTCCGGGGGCCAGTGGTCCCCCAGCGGGGGTTTCAGGGGCAACACCCCCGAAGCTAAAAATAGATGTAAAATTGCCTTGTAAAAGTATAGTAATTTCTAGTCAATCTAGGCCATTCATTAGGCCGATGATCTGATGGTATAATTTATGTTTAGTTTAGGGTTTTTCTCCCTAGAAGGCAACCCCTCTCTTTGTATGAGGGCATTGTATTGAGGCTGTTTAATAGATGTGTATTCTCCGAGCGAGAAACAGAGAGGTGAGACTGTGAGAGAAAACAGAGTATATTACAACAGATCTATTGTGGGTTGTGTCTCTTCATTTTGCTGGATAATGGAAAGGAAGGACTGGTTGTTCGAGGTGGATGTAGCCCAAACTGGGTGAACCACATATATATGTGTCTCTCTAGTTTTGTGTGTTTGTATTTTTCTGCATATTATATGTCTTGCATTTCTCTGTCATATATATAATTTTTTCTAACATAAACTAGTCCAAGTCGCGTATACATGCGAGTACACAGAATAAAAGGTGCGTATAGGTATGCATGCAATTTCACAGAAGGAAAATCACATATGGGATGGAAAATTAAGGTTAAATATACCAAGGGTCCATACCATGCTATTAGCACACAATATTGAGTGGAATAACGATTACTTGATCCTGTCTAAGAATACCATAGGTTCTAAGTGTTGTTTTCATTCATGGTATTAACAAAGGGTCTAAATATATAAGGAGGAGAAGATCAAAGGGCTACAGGGGAAGGTGAGAAGGTTTTTCATGAATACTTCTATTTGAAGTATATTTTGTGGTGTAAGGGATATGGTTATGATATATATCTGAAACATGTTATTCACCCTTGGATACAATGTTGGTTGAGCATCATGAGGCCTGAAATGACTTATCATTGTATGATATAATAATGGATAGGATATATCTGAGTTTTAATGCATCTTTTATACTTTAAATGTTATGATATGGGTATATATGAAGACTTGAAAAGTTGTGAAGTAATAAGTCATTATTTTCAAATCTATACGCAGGTTAGCCTTGATGGAGTGTATACACATGGATTTCACACTTCCAAATAGCATATGGAGAGGAAGGGATTGTTGTTCAGAAACGATTGATTTATCTAATTAGTTCTACTGTTTTACTATTGTTTCTCGATGATGTCTTCATTAGATATGAAGTTAAACTGATTGTATAAGGAGATTGAGTCTACCTGACTGATTGATTGACTAAGAAGGATGATATTTTCTTATATCTATTTTGAACTCTGTAATATGACAATAGATCTTTAGAATGTCTTTGGTTTTTGTTCAGAAGTTTTATGATTCAGTATCTTTAGAGGTATATGCAGGTTGAGTTACAAAAAGTAGTGTATACATTCTGACATATGATTTTTGAGGTTGCAGTTGGTTCTGGTTGTTGATGTAGTGTTCTGGGTTCAGATCTATGTCCTAGTGAAAATGATCTGATTGTTCATATTGATTGATTATGTTTTTCTTCAGAGTTGAAAGGTTTCAGTGATTGATTGGGTTGATTCGGAAATTGATGATTTGGTTCCAGTTATGTTAGACATTGTTGATTGGGTTTCAATTATTTATTGATTTAGACGTGTCATAGATGGATGACTATGTTACAATAATGAGTTAGATTTTGATTTTTGATATTGAGCTTAAGTTTTGTTAATTGTTCAAGTATGAAAATTTGACGAAACGTGGCCTACAAGCTATGATGTGTTGAAGCAGGTGGATCCAATCTGAAATTTTGATGAAATGTAGTCCATGGAGGATATTGAGGGTTCGATCTTTCAGTGAGGAAGTCTAAGCTTCCTTCTAGTAGTAGCTGGTGATTAGATCAGGGGGTTGGAGCTCCCTTCTAGTAGCATCTGGAGAATGAGTGAAGGTTGTAGCCTTCTGTAGGTTGGTGCCTTCATATATGTACAAGTTTATGCTAAAACAAGAACCAAGGGGTTGTAGGTCCCTTCCAGTAGAAGCTGGAGAACGAGCCAAAGTTGTAGCCTTCTGTAGGTGGGTGCCGACATACTAGTATGATTCTTCACTAGTACAATATCGTAAACAAATTTTTCTTTATATTAGGAAGAATATAGAGACAACATCAGTAGGTGGTTTTCTCCCACTGTGGGTTTCTACCTTAAATCTTGGTGTTCATGTGTGTTTCTTATGTGTGATAGTTTATTTTGTTATTACATCACATGATTATTGTTTATCTAATGTTTAATCAAGTTTTAATGCATTGGCTGAAGACCAACATATGATGAATTAACTTAATCATAAGTTCACTGGATATACGCTAATTGTCTTAAGAACAAACATGTACACCCACAAGTTCCCTTCAATAAAGTAGTGTATAGAAATCTGAGTATGAAATGTAAAAAGCTATTGATTTGAAAATATTGATTCACCCACACTTTTAGTATTTTTCCCAACAATTGATATCAGAGCGGGTCCTTTGGCAGAAGGTTGATCGCTTGAAGGAGATCCATTGTAATAATGGGAATGAAGCAAAAGAATAAAGCACCTCAAAAGAAGAAAACATCCCAAAGGAAAAATGACAACAGGAAAGACAATTGGCTATTAGGTGGAAGAAATTATTCATATTCAGAATTTCTTCAAATGAAGATGAACAAGCAAAATAATTATCAGGTATGAATTTTTGGTCCTTTGGTGATATATTTCTCTATTCATGCAATAGTGAAGATAACAAATGTGACAGTGAAACAACTAAATTTTCTCTTATGGGTGAAAGTGAAAGAAATATAATAAAGGAAGAAGTTAAAATGCTCACAAATAAAATTAGAGATCAACAAGATCTATTTGAAAAAAGGGATTGTACCTACAAAGAAGAGGTTACTAGGATAAAAACTGAGTTGGAGTAAGGAAACAAAATAAGGAACTAGTACAATGAAAATGAACATCAATGTCAAAGGTTGTAGGATGAAGTGACATCATTAATAAGTCAAGTGAATGAAAATGACAAAACAACCAAGGAACTTAGAGAAAGAACTAGTTACTGTGAAGGTCTTGAAGCTGAGGTCGTCTCTCTAAAAGAAGTTCTTGAAAATTAAAATAAGTGGAATGAATAACTACTTAATAATTTGAAGAACAAGAAAATGACATTCTCAAATTTAGACAACAAATGAAAGAAGGAAGAAAAGTTGAAGAAATCATGAAGAAGAAGTATCTGGAAAAGGAAGACATATATCAGGTTGAGGTAAATATCCTAAAAGGTAAATTAGAAGAAAAGGATAAAATTTATGATTTCAAGATAGTACTAAGATTTTGGATAATATTCTTAGTAGTCAAAGGCCCCCTACCATCAAATCTGGTCTTGCTTTTCATGAAACTGTTAAAGGTGAATCTAGCTCACAAACTACGGAAAGGAATTCTAATACAAAATCTGAAATGCTCAACAAGGAGACAAGAAGTCAACCCCATCAACAACCAAGGAAGCAAAGTATTCAAATAAAATCAGCTTTTAACTATAGAAGTGTTAATCGATTATTTCCTCAGATCAATAATGTTGAATGTTCTATATGTCATAATTTTGGACATGTTGCAGTGAGGTGCAGAAGTAGAATGTTTCAAACTAATAACTATCTCACAGAAAGATCATCATGTTCCAAGTACTTTAAGGGATATTTTTTTTCTTTCAATATGTTTGTCCACAAAGCCACTAATTTCTATAGAAGGAATATGAAATAAATGAGATTTTACTATTGTAACAAGTTTTGGCATATAGAAAAAGAATGCAGGAACAAGTCTATGGATCACCGTAGGAAATATGGTAAGCAACCAAACAAGAAAATTTATATCAGAAAATATGAAAAACATGAATATACCAAGAAACAAGAAAAGGAAGATCAAATAAGGTGTGGCCTTGCTCTCTACTTATTCAAAGACAAAAATGATAATGGATGTTCTCATCATAGGATTGAAGACAAGAGAAAAATGGAATATGTGATGAGGAACCATCATGGTAATGGTATTCTTGGAACTTATGTTCTAGGATCAGGTACAGTTAGAACAAACTCAAGGGGAGCTAAAAGTGTGAAATTTTAGTACTCCACCTTACATACGTGGATATTATGAAATCTAGTCATGTCTATCTGCGAGTTAGAAACTGCAAAGTCGTGCATATGTTGTTTTGATGAGGAAGCAGTAGGGCAGACTCAGAAAAATGGTTTCATAAGGCTCAGGAAATTATCAATTATCTTTTCTGTTTTGATGGATGCTGGTTACAGTCTATTGATGTTATTTAGATGTGCTTTTGGTTCTCACAAGTTATTGATGTCTTCATACATAACTGGTTGATGATGATGCATTGATGATTCTTACTCATATATGAAATGATTAGATCTGACGATGAACAATTGACATAGGTTTAGGGGGAACATATGCTATGCTTATAATAATACATTGTTGGAATTATGTTTGCTTTAGAATTCCTAGGTACATAATGATGCTTATCAATGGTGATGATGCTTATGTTGCTAAAGTGTTAAATGATGCGTCATACTATGCTGCAGGTATGGGTTTCCTATGATGAAATCTCAAATGATACTTATATTTCTTATGCCACATAGTTGTTTTGATGCTTCTAATCAGATTTATGGATGATTCAGATGATTCTTTTGATGATGCATATAGTACATATGTTATGTTCCTTACATGGTGATCTTCATAAGTTCAAGGAGAAGAACAAAGCTTGAGTACACAACTTCATTATTTTATGATGATAATTGTCACTCATTTCTTTTATGTTTCTATCATCATGCCTTCAAAGATGCATACGTTTCATATGGTTCAGTTATGAATGAGGATTCCTATAGTTCTTTGCTCTCTCATGGTATATTGTTTGAGGATTATTGTTGTTGATCGTATCAATAAAGTTTGACAAATAACTGTTAGCTCATGGTTTTCTTTTCACATTGATGAGAAGCTAGATACATATTTCTATCTCTATGATGGATACATTACAGATAAGGATCACATGGATGATTATTTAAATTGCACATTAGTAAATGATGTTGAAGATCCTCTTGTATGAAGAAAATTGTCCGATAGAATAATGTTATTGTAGGTTTCATGAACACATGGCGTTTTGGAGACATGACTTACTTAGTCACATAATGATGACCTCTTACTAGGCTTGATTCTCACATATGTTGATTATCATGGTTGATGCGTATCAGATGTGGGGTGTTGGAAAAATACCTAGTGATGTTACATGATTGATATATTGAGGGTTTTTGTGAAAATATCATGAATTTATTGCTACGATGATGATGTTATGGTCATGAATGATGACTATGGTTTTTTCACATATATATGATATGATGTGAATGGTTTTGTATTACTGCTTGGAGATATGGCATATGCTTAATTGATTCTTGGAAGGTTATATTTTTCATAAACATAAGTCTTTTTCTACTAAGGAAAGGGAGTAAGTTGATCTTTATAAGGCCATGGTGATGAATTGATATCTATATGCAGCATCTTTAGTCACAGGTTGATGATATTAAAGTTACATTGTCTTATCTTATGAATTAATGATGGACATATACAGGTTGTTATTCTTGATGTCATTGATAGATGCAGATCATATATGGTGTATTATAGTTGTTGATAACTATAATGATCTTGTTTAGGTATTTGGTCTTTGTTATAAATGTCATATCATTTGATGTAAAGGTCATGTAAAGACCTATGATGTAATAATTGTCAAATTCAGTCACATATGGACTTTTGAGATCATATCAAATATGTAATCCCACTTGGTTGGGTGGTTGAGTCAAATATGTATCCCCACATTGTTGGGAGATTGATGTATGTATGAGTAATTGGTGATAATAAGGTCATACTCACATAGTTTAGTTATAGAGTCATGTTATTCATTTGAAAAATATTTATACAGACTTTGCATGTGCTAAGGGGGAGCATGGACAATATCGTGCATCTCATCATGTACTAAGGGGGAGAATATCTTGGTTCGCCCTATGCCCCTCGATGTCAAATGGGGAATGTATCTTGGTGTTGCTTGATATATCTAACAAGTTCTATAGCTTGAAGAGATCAACACCAATATGGTTACCATCAAGTGCAAAGGGGGAGATTGTTGGGATTATGGTACATGTGTTGTCCTTGATGGAAACTCACATATATGATAACCAGATGTATCTACAGGTCAACTCAGAAATGAAAAAGTGATGTATGATGTCAACTCACATTCATAGGTAACATAGTAATGGAACAAAAGAATAGGATGATGGGATGAAGGATTACATATCAGAATCAAGAAATTGAGGAAAGAGAAAGTTTTGAGTTGTATACATTGTTTAACCTAGTCCAAGTCGCGTATTCACACAGGTACATAGAATAAAAGGTGTGTATATGTATGCACATAGTTCCACAAAAGGAAAAGTGTGTGTGGGATGGAAAATTATGGTTAAATAATACCAAGGGTCCATACCATGGTATTAGCCCACAATATTGAGCGAAATAACGTTACTTGATCCCATCTAAGAATATCATAGGTTCTAAGTATTGTTTTGGTTCATGGAATTGACAAAGGCTCTAAGTATATAAGGAGGAGAATATCAAAGGGCTACAAGGGAAAGTGAAAGGGTTTTCCATGAAGACTTCTATCTGAAGTATATTTTGTGTTGTGAGGGTTATGGTTATGATATAGATCTGAAGCATCTTGTGCACCCTTGGATACAATGTTGGATTAGGATCATGAGACCTGAAATTACTTATCGTTGTATGATCTGATAATGGATAGGTTAGATCTGAGTGCTAAAGCATGTTTTATCCATTAAATGCTATGATCTGGTCATGTCTAAAGTATTGAAAAGCTGTGAAGTTATAAGTCATTATTTGTAGATCTATATGTAGTTTAGCCTCAATGAAGGCGCGTACATGCATGGATTCGACACTTCCAAGTAGCGTATGCAGAGGAAGGGCTTGTTGTTTAGAAATTACTAATCTATCTAATCAGTGTTGTTATTTTACAGTTGTTTGTCAATGATGTCTTCATTAGATTTGAAGTTAAACTGATTTTATAAGGAGATTTAGTTTGGTTGACTGATTGATTGAGTAAGAAGGGTGATCTTTGTTGCTATCTATTTAAAACTATGTAATATGAAAGTGGACCTTCAAAATGTCTTTTGTTTTGGTTCAGAAGTTTTATGATTCAATATCTTTAGAGGTATACGTAGGTTGAGTTAGCAAAAAGTAGCATATACATGCATGTTGTCCTCACTGAAGTAGCGTATACATTCTAACATATGATTTTTGAGGTTACAATTGGTTCTAGTTGTTGATGTAGTGTTATAGGTTTAGCTCTGTGTTCCGGTGATAGTTATGTGATTTTTTAGATTGATTGATTATGTTTTGCTTTAGAGTTGATAGGTTTCCTTGATTGATTGACTCAGTTGTGGTTGATTCAGAAATCGATGATTTGGTTTCAGTTATGTGAGAGATTTTTGATTGGGTTTCAGTGATTGATTGATTCAGATGTGTCAAAGATGGATGACTGTGTTACAGTGATTAGTTACAGTTTGAATTTTGATATTGATATTAAGTTTTGTTAATGGGTCTAGTATGAAAATTTGATGAAACGTGGCCTACAAGTTGCGACGTGTTAAAGCCTATAGATCCAGTTTGAAATTTTGATGAAAAGTGATCCATGGAGGATGCTAAGGGTTGGAGCATTCAGTGAGGAAGTTGAAGGTTCCTGTCAGTAGTATCTGGTGATTAGATAAATGGGTTGGAGCTCCCTTCTAGTAGCATCTGGAGAATGAGTGAAGGTTGTAGCCTTCTACTAGTTGGTGCCTGCCTACTAGTAAACGTTTATGCCAATACAAGAACTATGGGGTTGTAGCTCCCTTCTAGTAGAAGTTGGAGAACGAGAAAAGGTTGTAGCCTTCTACAGGTGGGTGCCTGTGTACTGGTATGAATTTGCACCAGTACAATATTGTAAACAATGTTTTCTTTATATTTGAAAGAAGACAGAGATGAGAACAATAGGTGGTTTTCTCCTGCATTGGGTTTGCACCTTAAATCCTGGTGTTCATGTGTGTTTCTTATGTGTGATGGTTTATTTTGTTATTACAACACATGGTTAGTGTTTATCTAATGTTTAATAAAGTTTTGATGCATTGGATGAAGACCAACATATGATGAATTGACTGAGTCATAAGTGCACTAGATATACGTTAATTGTCTTAAGAACAGTTGCGTACACACGCAGTTCCTTTCAATAAAGTTGTCTATAGAAATATGAATATGAAATTCAAAAATTTATTGATTTGAAAATATTGATTCACCCCGCACTCTCAGTTTTTTTCCCAACAACCTCATTATGTGACCAATACTTTTCTTACTTTTGCCCACCTTGCATGGTGTTCCAGCAATGGCTTATTCTTGCCAGTGCAATTATCTATCAATTCTTGCAGTCCTTCGACTACCTTCTTACCCCTTGGAGCTTCATGTAGGTTGGTAAAAATGATGCTAATAACGAGGGGTCTGCCTCCTATGCAGTACTGACGCCTTCAAGCTTCCCCGTGCATGTATTTTGATTCCTTGATGTAGAAGCTCCTACATCCACAAAGCTCCTTTTATCTTCCATAAACGTTTCCTTTACCTTAGTAGCCTTTCCAACCCATACATTTTTCTCTAGTTGCTTCCCTTTATCCTCCCTAGTTGATATTCCACTTCGCATGAATATATTAACACTAGGAACCTCTTCACGCAGTTAAGATGTCATCATCTAGATGTTCTCAATAGGCTACTGATTCTAAGTCTTGTTTTATTCCATATTCATGATGAGCATAGGGAAATATTCTATGATATGATCAAATTGGTGACAATATTGACATGAGGGGTGTGTTGGATTTTAACAATCACGTGCAAAGTGACCTAGTTCTCCACAAATTAGCAAATGATGTGGCCACGACCTCTTCCAACTCCCCCCCACCCCCCTGCTCCTCCTCCTCCATGAAATTCTCCATGCACTGTAGTTTCACCTAGATCCTAAGGACATGCCTCCATCTGTACTTTTCATGTTGGTGTTCTATCCATCATCAATTCATAAATCTGACAATTGCACTCATCATGACCCACATAATTACATAAATTATAGAACAAATGTTGTGGAGTCTGAAAAAACTTCTATAACAAATGATAGTTGTATGTCATATGTTTCCCTAAAATCTAATGTTAAGTGCACCATGGTACCACTCTTGTACTTGGCCCAATGGTATTTTTTGGCTTTAGGAGGACAGGACCTCCCCCAAGAAGATAATTTTGATACACCAAGAAATGGTCCTCTCTGTGACCACAACCCTTACATTTCAAACACCATACTTCTATGTGGACCTCATTCTGGACTTCCTTTCCCCTCTTCAGGCTCTGAAACTCCATATGCATGCTAGCCAGCTGTGACTGAATCTGCTACACTCCTACATTCGTATCCTGAATATGCGAGGCTTCCAATTTCATTGAAATCTCTAGTGCCTTAGCCTGCATTCCAATATTCTATTATTGTTGGAAATAATACTGAGAGGGTGGGGGGGTCAATCAGTATTATCAAGCCAAATATTCCCTTTTTAAAATTCAGAGGATATACGCTACTTCAGTTAGTAAAATCCGCGTATATACGCAACTATGTAGAAGGAAACTCGCGTATACAATGCAAACTTATGATTTACTTTATCTTTCAGATGTTGATTATTAATCTCTGTATCTGAGAGAAATAGATAGTAACCAGACTAGTAAAACAGAACAGAAGACAGTCACACACAAGAACACAAGATATAAGGTGGAAACCCAATGTGGGTGAAAACCAACTGCTGCAATTCGTCTCTATCTTTCTTTAATTACAAACTTCATTTTACAATGTACTGGTGCATTCCTTTACCAGTACACAGGCTACAACCTGCAGAGAGCTACAACCCTCTCTCGTTTTCCAGCTTCTCCTGGAAGGGAGCTACAACCCCCTTAGCTCTTGTACTAGCCAAGATACTAGTACGTAGGTGCTGGCCTACTGAAGGCTACAACCTTCTCTTTCTTCCAGGGACAACGTTTCATAAATTTTCAGACTGGATCCATGAACATCAATCAATCATCAAGTATATCTGCATCAAACAATCTCCTTTCCCCAATTAGCTCTGAATCAAGTAAACACTTCTCTGACAGATGTACCTAGAACACTGTAACAATAACAACACACCAAATTTTGAACCCAGAATACTGCAGCAATAAACAGAGGCAACTAGATCATAATTTGAAAGATATACGCTACTTCAACAACCTGAAACCTGCATGCATATGGTGGGCTCCAGTATTGTAGCAATAATGCTACAACTCCTGGAGCTTCCTTCTCTAATTTTATCAACCCGGTAGTTCGTAACAAACTTGGAAGCGACGGTGCTATATGCACAAGTACTAGCTCTCGTCGCAGCTGTCACTTGGTCAGCTGGCACAAGTCCGCTAGGGCTCAAGCCAACTTCTATATGTTCTCAGAAGAAGCGTTTTAAGTGATGAACGAAAGCTATCTCAAAGAAAATTAATCCTACTTTGCAAGAATGAACTGAAAGCCAACAAAACATAGAAACCCTAGTAAACCCTAATTCTACCAGCTTAATCCTTGTGATGCAATGCAACTTCTAAAAGTGATGCCATTACTTCTATTGGGATGAGATGCATCTGTTTAAACTACTTTCATCTGAAGAGAACATGTTTTTGTATTTCTGCTCAAGTTGGTGGAGTTATTGTGACTGTGCTTCTTACTGGGTCTTGACTGTGCAGGGGTAGAAAAAGGGGAGGAAGGCTTGGAAAAGGTCAGGAGGACTCTGAGAAGTTCACAAAGTTCAGATGCCTGGAAACCGTATTTGCAAGCTTCTACAGGATGTCTGTAGGGGATTCTACAGGAAGTTCAGGATTTCTACAGGAAGTCTGCTAACTTCTAAAGGATGTTCTGCAATAGGATTTTTGGGTGATGGGTGAGTGAATGAGTTGTATGGGTGGATAGAGAGGTAGGAGGGGAGCTTGTGATGGCTTATGGACAGAGAGATGAGATGGAGAGGGGGTGTGTAAAGCTGGTTGGTCTAGAGGAGGGTAGAGGCAATGGAAGGCCGAAAAGATAAAACAACGTGGATGATAAAAGAGTTGGGAGGCAAATGATCTAGTTGGGAGACAAGTAGATGGCTTAGGCATGGCTCAGAAGGATAAGGAAATGATAGAGTGGTGCTGCACAGTGTAAATGAAACAAATCACCCGTGTCTTGCACAAAACCGAGAATTCATCAACCTATTCTAACTGGTTTTATAAAACCATAGAACAACAATGTCGTTTTCTAAGGGAAAATTGTGCAAGGTGCTGAAACAAAGAGTTATTGCTCAAGATCCAAATGCATGGACACTCCTACAAACGGAAATATGACGTTAAAGCTTGCATGCACATGTTAAACTGTGTTTTTTTTTGGTGGTTGGCACGGTCTGCACTCCCAATCTCTAAACAGAGGTGGAAGTGAGTGTGCAATCAACCTTTTTGGAGCTCTGATGAATTCTAATCCCCTTACTCTAATTTAAACTACTGAAAGCACTTTATCCATAAAACTAACCTACTTAATCACATTAAGAAATCCGAATCAGCAAACTGTGTTTCCAAGTGCATGTAAAGGCAGAGAAATATAATGCTGAAAGAAAGACAAGTAACAATACAAAGGAAGGAAGCCTTAGGCTCTCAGGTTGGGCCCAACCTTGAGATCTTAAGCTCCTTTAAGAACTCAGAGCTGCCTCAAATCTGCCTGCTTATTCATTAAGGGATAGTAGTCAAAAGTCTGATAACATGCCAAAAATGGCTTACAAAAAGCAAAACAGAGCTATCAGCTCGTAGTCTAGAATGAACAACAAAGTTTCAGAAGTCCCCATCGAAGGCTACAGCCTCAATATTTATACATTATCAGGGCCAAGCTGGCCTCCTAAATTAGTGGGGCTTGGCTGACCAACTAAAAGTAAACTGTTGTTCCCTTAGAATCCGTTGGCTGCCTTCTAGCTCGGTGGTGATAGCTGTTGGAGCTCGGAGTTGGGGTGGAGATCACGAGGAAGGTCATTCAAGGTTGTGGACAACCTTCCTACAAAACCGCAATGCCACCTTGGTTGTCTCCTTGCCTTCATCTGCGTGGTTTTGCTCCATTTAATGTCAAAAAACCTGAAATAAACATGTATTAACCACCTAGGAATAGTGACTGCCCTCCTTCCTACAAATAACATGAATATACTAAGAAATGATGCATAAGTGATGAAAAATGAAGGGTTGAGCAAGGGTAAGTAGGCCAAATGAGCCCAAAATGTTACCAAAATTGGGGCTCATCATCACCCCCCAGCTAAAATATTTGCTCATCCTTGAGCAACTAGTCCAACTCCTCATCCTTCATTGCCTTTACTTCCACCCTTACATCCCAAGCCTCTGTAGTAGTGTCCTCCTTGTTGATATGAAACCTAGCCTTTCTGTTCACCTCTTCCCACTGTTCATTATCATCCTTCTCTGTGCTGCCTTCCATTAATCCTAGCAGCAGTGGTGGGCTTAGTTTGAGGCTAATCCAGCTGGCCTGGAGGTTTTGCATGGATTTATTATAGAGGGCCATCCGTACTAAAGCTTCCCTCATCCGATTTGGGGTATGGTACTCTCTGATTTTCAGACTGTGGACCAATGTATTCCATTGGCGGGTGCAAGCTTGGACAGCGTTGTCTCCTAACAGTCTCTCCATGTCCTCAAAATGTGCTATGGCTTGGGCTTGCTGATCCATATATCTCAATGAAGCTTGAGGGTCAGTGGAAAAGTGTTGGTGTGCCGAGATTAGTGCAACTGGATCCCCTGGTTTTGCTCGAATTAGCAATGGCTCATTCAGCTCTCAGTTCATGACCGCTTTGGCTTCTGCTGCTCTATTGTCCTCATGGTTCAACCATGAGGCAAATGCCATTAATTGCATATCTCCTAAGGCCGTATTAGGATCCCATGAAATTACATTAGGCGGGGCCAAATTATGGAGGTAGAACTCTGCTAATTTGGCCTTATCCTCTGATGAACTAGTACTGCATACTTTAGTGAATTGCTGTGGGTCTTGGAGCTGAGAGATACCTCTTTGCGCCAAGGTATTGATTTGAAATTGCAGCCATTGGTCTTTCAGGTACAGGCCATAGGATTTGGCCGGTTGTCTGCATTGTATAGCATCCATGGCCCAACTGGCCATGCAGGCCAATTGTGCATCTTTCTGCTGCAGCTGTTGTCTGAGAGCTTGTACCTCAATTTGTGCTTGCTGTTCTGCTTCCTGTAGATGTGTGGTTGGCTCCCCAAGACCGGTGTGTAGTTCCTTTTTTCCTTGCTGTTCTGCTGTGGTGTCATTGGAGGGTGTACCTGTTCCTGTCCTCAGCTCCTGTAGCTGCAATCTAAGCTTTTCGTTTTCTTCCTGTAGGAACACTCTTTGGAAATTTGCCACATGTTTAGCCATGGCTAATTCACTTCTGGCCTCCTTAAGTTGCTCTTGCAAGGGGCCTATGTCCGCCACACCCTTTGACTTGGCTATTTTCATCCACGTGTGCGTACGTACTCTCTCTTCCTCCAATGCAAAGAACAGTGGCACAGTGAATTTCTGAGGTATAATTTTGCCAGCCTCTAAGAAGTTGTAATATGAACTCAGGCTTGGCTGAGGGCTAGGCTCTAGAATATGTTCTTTCTCCACTTCTTTTGGTGGCTCTACTTCGCCCTCCCTCGGTGGTGATGAGGGTGCTTCTCCTTCCATTCTCTTTGTTTCCTTAAGTCGGGCTAAGGTTTCCTGTAGAGCATCCTTAGCATCCTGTAGCCGGGCTTTTGAAGCTAATTGGTCTAACCTTTCTTTCCAAGTAGTTTTCTTCGGGCTCCCCCTCTCATAGGTGACTGATATCCTTGAGGGGGACCTCTCTTTGGGCGAAGTAGGGGCATCATCTATAGTGATTGGGTTGTTGGACGGAGGCTGTGGCTTGCCCGTCTTTATTCTCACACTTCTCCTAGCTTTAAAATATAGAGGGGTCTCCCTCTTTCTCTTATCCTTGGGCTTAGGAGGTGTACTGAGGGCGACCAGCACAGCTGCTGCCTCCCTTGCAAGAATGTCAGCCTTCTTCTCCTTGGGTTTCGCTTTCTCAGGGCTTCCTGTAGAAGACCCTTTTTCAGTTGATTTCTGGCTTCCTGTAGAAGGCCCTTTTTTAGCTGATTTCGGGCTTCCTGTAGAAGCCAGTTTTGGTTTTCCTGTAGAGACAAGTGGCACCACTTTAGTTTGCTTTGTTGAGGGTATTTTACTTTTTGACTTGGTTGTGGCTGCTGACAAGGTGCCTTTGTTGATGTGGACCTGCTCAGCCTTGTCCACTCTGCTTTGTAATCTTTTCTCTCCGGCCGTCAACATGGGTGTGTCATCCTTCTCTTTGGCACCCTTTTTCTCTTGTTTCTTCTCTTGCTTTTCCTTCTACTCCATGGTCGTGGTCTTCTAGCCTTTTTCTTTCTTCTCTGTGGGCACTGACTCCTTCTCCTCACTGCTAGATGAACCGAGCTCTTTGGTCAACATCTTTATATCACCATCCTTGGTCAAATTTCTGAAGGCTTCCCATGAGAGAGGAACCTTGTATGTGTGGAGCGCATCCTCCACGAGGAGTTTAATGAGTCCATGGTGGGCTACCTAGTCTAGTGTGCCTTCTTTTAACTTGGTGGCACATTCAATCATAGACTGTAGTAGAAAGTAGGGGATACTCAGTTTGTTTTCTACAGGTAGGTCCATCTGGTGCCTTAATTCTGTGAGTAACCGAAAATGGTACCCATATACAATGCTAAACCGACCTTCGCAGGTGATGTACTTCATAATCTATAGACTAACTTCACTCCACAGTGGCAGTAAGCTGGTTCTACGAACCCCATTTTTATCTTCTGACAATTCCTCCTCTGGTGGAAAGAATTATTTCTTAGCCTGTTGGCCCAATTTCCTTTCTTCTTTATGCCATGGTAATCCCATTGGGAGCTCAGTAACTCAGCTGATGAATTGCGGGGTGAGTCTGAGACTCAAACCCCTGAAGTTGACGGTGGCCAATGTTTTGGATTTTGGCTTTAGAGCTTGCAAAAATTCCTTGGCCACCTCATCGTCATAGCCCTGCAATTTGTCGCAGAATGACATCCATTGCGCTTGCATGAACAGCTCCACCACCTCAGGATTTTCTCTTAGCTTTGTTGAGTCGGTTGGTTCCCTTCTGATGAACCCACCCGGCATGGTGAAAACTGCTACGTTAGCTGGAGGTGGCGGGTGCGGAAGAAAATTGGCCTATTGGGACAGAGCGTAGAATTACGCCTCTGCCACACATACAATTCCTGAAAACTTATCTCCCAACGACCTTAACACGGCTTCACTATAACTCACATCCTGTAGGACGACAATTCATGCGACGGTAGACAATACTTGCAAATTTTTTTTACGACCAGACTATAGAACGTCGACTCTACCACCCTCGAAACCAATTGCATGGAAGGTTCAGGCTTACCATTTTAATCTGCCACCTTTTGACGTGAGGAACCCAATTTCCTGTAGAAGCAGCTTTCCTGTAGAAGCAACGCACGAATTCTGGAGGTTACTGCAGTGGGTCTATGCTCTCTGTGCTGCTTAACAGGCGTTCGAACAGCCAAAGACTTCGAGTGTCGAGCTTTAGAGGAATCCAGATGCTCACTCAACTTTCAAACGGCGAATGATAAATGCGTGGGGTGGAAATCTAGCCGATTAGATTTGAATCCGACAGAATCCGTCGCGCAGGGGTGAGCTGTCCCTACCGGACCATTGGACGACGTCACTCCATCATTCATCTGCAAGTTCCCTTACTGCCGCATCATTCCCCGCAGATCCGCCGCGGTCATTTCTGTTAAAACGTGCTTCTCCCTGACTGGATGCCTCTCACATGTGCACTGCCTGTTCCTTTTGCCACGACCACCGCTCAAACATCCGACTAGACCACTGACTGGTCGACGTGGCCAGTCGAATGGCCATACGGCCGCTCAACCCATTAACTTCACACTTCGCAAACATTCCAAAGTAAAATTCATGCAATTCGATGGAAGAAAGGGCGAGGCACTTACCTGTGCGGCCGCGACACGATTCTTCAGGATTTTAGACAACGATGAGTAGATTTGTTTGCTGCTGCTTGATTGCACAGGTCCGGAGGTTCCTCTTCACAGGCCACTGACGATGAATCTTATGATTCGGCTGCATGTGCCCGCGTTATCCTTGCATGTTGCAGGTGATGGAATGGTGTAAACTCTAGTTGGCTTAATTGCTACGGGACTCCTGCAGGATGTCCTGTAGCAGTTTTTCCTCCTCGGGTGCATGCTGCACGATGAAGGAAGTGGCCTCACGATCTCGCTCACAGGGCTCTAGGATAGCTGGGATGGGTATGGCATGGTATCTCAACATTTTTTCATTTAAAAAAAAATTTGCTTTCTCTTGAATCTCAATGATCTGCTTTGATTGTGCAGGTATCTTCATTGCATGTCGACAGGGGTGGTAGAAGGAGGTGACAGCAGTGTGTGAGGGTGAAGATAGTAGCTTGCATGCCTTCATGCCGAACCTTGGTCGTTAGATCTCCCCACATAATGAATTATGGGCCGTCCCGAACTTCTACAGGAAGTTTCCTGTAGAAATACAGAACTTCCTGTAGAAAGTCTGCACCTTCCTGTAGAAAGTCTGCACCTTCCTGTAGAAGACTTAAGCTGTGATGAAATCGTGCCCATACCTTGGAGAAGATGAGTATTCTTGGAGGAGGTGCTGGTGAGGTCTCCTGGCAGCATGATAAGGATCCTTGACTTTGAGTTGAGAGACCTCCTCTCCTTCATAGAACACCTGCAACCTGCATGCATTTCCACACTATAAACTTGTTGTCCCTGTCTTTTTTGCTTATTGTTTTTTCTTTTTTTTCCTCTTTTCCTTTTTTTTTTTTTTTTTTTGAAAGATAGCAGGGGCGCCTCAATGAGGTTTTCACCATTGCCATCTGCCTTAAGCGCCTTAGAGAGGTTTTCACTCAAGGATCTTTTTTCAAATCTTTTTTTTTTTTTTTTGAAAGACAATAGGGGTGCCTCAATGAGGTTTTCACCACTACCACCTGCCTTGGGAGCCTCAGAAAGGTTTTCACCCAAGGATATTTATTATTATTATTATTATTATTATTATTATTATTTATATCTTTCAGGGTATGCCCAAAGCAGAGGCAGAACCCTTCTCTACGACCAGCACTGACTTCTCCACAGTTTTGATGAACTCTTGTCTTGAGAGAGGTTTCCTGTAGATCTTCAGTCTATGCCCATTGACAAGCATGGGGATGGCCTCCTCATTAATGGTCCGAATAAGAACAGATCCATTGTCATGAAATTTTTCCACTACATATGGTCCCAGCCATCTGGTTCTCAGCTTCCCCTTGAAATATTTGTGTCTGGAGTCATACAACAGTGCCCAATCTCTTGGCTGGAATTGCTTTTCATTGAGGTGTTGGTCATGCCACACCTTTTTCTGAAGTTGAACCACTTCTAAGTGAAGGAGGGCCTGCATTCGGTGGTGGTCCAGTCCATTCAGCTGCAATAACCTTTCTTGTTGTGCATGGCTGAGATCTAGGTCCAGCTGAGCTGCCATCCTCAAAGTGTTGTATTCAAATTCAATGGACAGCAAAGCTTTCTTCCCATAGACCAGCTCATAAGGTGTGAAGCCGGTTGTGGTCTTCCAGGTGGTGTTGTAAGCCCATGTGGCCTCAACCAGGCGATCTGCCCAATATTTCCTACTACTGCTCACCACCTTAGTCAAAATCCCTTCCAATGCTCTGTTGGTGACTTCCACTTGCCCATTTGCCTGTGGATGATAGGGGGTGGAATTCCTATGCTTGATTTTGTGATGAGCTAGTAGGTCTTCAATTAAGTTGGATGTGAACTGGCTTCCTTGATCGGTGACTAGCTCTCTTGGGTAGCCAAATTTGTAGAAGATGTTCTCTCTTATGAAATCAACCACCTTTTCTTCTGTTGCTGCTTTGATTACCTTAGTTTCTGCCCACTTTGTCAAGTATTCAGTGCACACAATGATGTAAGACCTTTGTCTCGAAGGAGGGTTGATTGGACCCACAAAGTCCATACCCCACTTCTCAAATGGCTCAAGAGTCACTTGAGGTTGGAGAGGCATCTCATCCCTTTGAGTCGGTTTCCCCATTCTTTGGCATCGGTCACATTGGCTGATATATCTTCTGACATCTTGATGAAGTGTGGGCCAATAGTAGCCTACCTGCAGGATTTTGAAGGCAGTCCTTTTTGCTGCAAAATGTCCTCCACAAGGCCCATCATGACAGGTGAGGAGGATATCAAATACTTCCTCCTCCCTTACACAATGCCTTAAGATCTGATCAGGGCCAAGCTTGAACAGGTTGCCCCCGATCCAAGTAAATGAGGCACTTTTTCTGATGATTCTTCTCTTCTCTCTTGAGGATAGGTGCGGAGGGAACTGTGCTGAAACAAGGTAGTTTGCTATATCAGCAAACCATGGAGAGAGTACTGAGATAGAAAATAGATGTTCATCAGTCATCTGGTCATCCACTGTTCCATCCTCATCTGCAGACAAGTCCAATCTAGATAAAAAGTTAGCAACAACATTTTCTTTAACTGGTTTGTCAACAATGGTCAAATCAAACTGCTGCAACAAAAGTAACCATCTAATAATACGAGCATTCACATCTGGTTTATTCATTAAATATCTAATTGTAGCATGATCAGTATGTACAAATGTTTGATATCCAGTGATATAATGTCTGAACATGTTCAGTGCATGGACCATAGCCAAGAATTCTTTCTCGGTTGCAGTGTAATTTAGTTCTGCTTTGGACAAGTTTTTGCTGACAAAGTAAATGGCATACAGAAGTTTTTGTTCAACTTGTCCTAAGGCTGCCCCTATGGCTTTGTTCGAGGCATCAGTGTGGATGTGGAAAGGTAGGGCCCAGTTGGGACCTCTCAAGATTGGGACAGACACCAACTTGTCCTTTAATTCATTCAAAGCCCTCTGACAATTGTCAGTCCATTTAAACTCCACATCTTTTGCCAACAAACCAAACAATGGTGAGGCTAGCTTGTTGAAGTCTTTAATGAATCTCCTGTAATACCCCGCTAATCCTAAGAAACTCCGAACATCCCTTACCTTTTGGGGAGGTGGAACCTTCTTGATGAGAGCAATTTTGTTAGGATCCACCTGTAACCCTTGGCAAGAAATGGTGTGGCCTAGCACAGTCCCTTCAGTCATCAGGAATTCACATTTTTCAGGACTAAGGGACAGGTTCATCTCAATGCATTTGGTTAGGACTTTTCCCAGATTGGACAATGCTTCCTTGAAGGTGGATCCATAAGGAGTGAAGTCATCCATATAGATTTCCAACGCATCATGGACCAGCTTAGAAAAGATGCTCAAGACGGCTCTCTGGAAGGTAGCAGGAGCATTGCATAGTCCAAAGGGAAGAACTCGGTAGGCAAAGGTACCCCAAGGGCAAGTGAAAGTGGTTTTATCTTGGTCTTCCGGGCTGATTTGGATTTGGTTGTACCCACTAAACCCATCCAGGAAAGAGAAAAACTTCTTTCCTGCCAATCCATCGAACACTTGATCTATGAAAGGTAGAGGGAAGTGGTCTTTCTTGGTAGCTTTGTTCAGCTCTCGGTAGTCCACACAGATTCTCCACTTCCAATTTTTCTTGGGAACCAACACCAGAGGGGACACCCATTCGTTATCTGAGATGGGGTAAATGAATCCGGCATCCAACAGTTTTTGCAATTCTTCCTTGACAATGTCCTTAAGGGCTGGATTCATCCTCCTCTAGGGTTGCCTAACTGGTTTACAATCCTCTTTGATGTAGATGTGATGGGTACAGACCGAAGTATGGACTCCTTTCATCTCCTTATAGTTCCAAGCAAAAGCATCTATATGACTGGCCAACAGGCTACACAGCTCCTTTTCCTGAGAATGAGATAGGGAGGAGTTGATCTTTAACGTCCTCTCAGGGCCGAACTCTAGATTCTTGACTCTGGGAGTGACAGGGTTGGTTGCACAAAGGTCCACTAAGGTGCTGGCTTGGGCATCCTCCACCAATTCCTCTAAGGTCAGTGCACTGGGAGGTGGATTCTGGATCAAGGTTTCAATCAAATCATCCTCAGTTGGGGGGCCTCCCCTAGTGGTGTCTAGGGTGCACAAAGGTGCTGAGTACACCTCATCTTCTTCTCCTTCCTCCAACCAAAGTGGTAAGTCATGCTCTAAGGAGGGTTGGGCAGGAGGGTATAGGACTAGCTGCTTGGACATAGGACCATTTTTGATGGTCATGTTTCCTGCACGACAACTTATGTAAGCATCTGCAGTGGCTAACCAAGGTCTTCCCAAAATAATAGGATATCCAATAAGCTTTGCCTTTGGTTGCAGAACCAAGAAATCTGTAGGGTATTCCCAAGAGTCGACAGAGACCAAGACATCCTCCACAATCCCTTCGGGAGTCACGGTGGAGCGATTTGCTAGTTGTAGGACTGTCGAGGTCTTCCTCAAAGAACCCTGAAGGTTGAGTTTGAGCATGGTATCCCTGGTCATTACATTAATGGCAGCCCCCAGATCAATCAAGGTGTGAGGTATGATGGTGCCATTGATGTGGACATCTACTACAGGACTCCCAGGATCTAGGTACTTTGGGCAGATGACTTGTCCTAACATAAGGTCAGACAGCTGTCCTAAGACATTGATGGTTGAAGCATCTCTCTTTCGCCTGCCTGGGTGTCTGAAACACTTTTCCTTAACCAGTTTGTTGTATATCGGTACATCTTTGATGGCTTGGAGAAGTGGTATTTTCACACAAAACTGCTTGAGCTCTCCCAGAAGCTCATCCTCCTCTGGGTTGGGTTGTGTGGTGGATGTTAGTCTCTCAGGAAAGGGTGGAATGGCCTTTGGTTCACTTTCCTGTTTATCTTCCTCGTCCTCTGGGGGAGGAGGTTTGTGATCCGGAAGAGTCTTTCCAGATCGAAGATTGATCTCCTGGATCTCCACAGCATAGGTAGGGCATGATGTTTCCCCAGTGTATACCTGTTGGGCCTGTCTGTTGTTGGGGTTCAGGTTCGGTTGAGCATGCATTTGAGGTTGCCTTAGAGGAGCGGGAGGTAATGGTTGAGGTTGAACTGGTGGTGGAGGCAAAATGGCGGGAGGAGTGTTGTACTAGGGCCTCCACCCCGATTGAGGTGCATTCCACTGAGGCTGTGGCTGGGCATGTGAGTGATATGAATGAGTAGTGGGTTGAGTATGGTACTGAGGTGGATAAGACCATGGAGGGGGCGCAGACCAGGAAGGATGAGCAGGGGGACCCCAGGAAGGCATAGGAGTATATTGGTTGGGGCTGCAATAAGCTTGGGGTGCCCCTTGCATCCCCTGCTGGTAAGGTCTAGGTCCTTGTGGCCGCCTTTGGTTGAGGAAATAGAGAGGTTCAGTGGGGGTTTCTGTCCCTTGGTACATGGCTTTAAGCCCAGGTAAGGTTGGACATTGATTTTTGGGATGGTCCTCCTCACAAACGAAACATACCTCAACCGAATGTAATGGGCATTCGTTCTTAGGGTGTCTCCTTGTACATCTAGGGCAGAAGATAGCCAAGGCCCTCTCAGCTTCTTCCTTCTTCTGTTGGATCCTGAATGTATCAAGTTGCATGGCAATGGTCTGTCTCACCTCACTTTTGAGATCCTCTAATTGATTTGCAAACTCATGTTTGGAGAAAGGAATACTAGCTGAGAGGAGGTTTCCTCTACCTCGTTTCCGGGCTACCCTAGAGTGGTTTCTAAACACAGTCTTTATGTCCTCATAAGGTAGTTGGTAAATATCTCCTCCAGCTAACATGTGAAGGGTATCTAAGAGGTCTTCAGGGACTCCTCGGAGCAGGACCAACTTGAGGGATTCAGGGTCAAGTGTGCACCTGGCCCGTTTATAGCTAAGTTGGAACCTTTCCTCATAATCCTCTAAGGACTCGTCATTTCCCATGGTCATCCGAAAGATTTCTCCCTTGGTTTCCTTGGACCTACAGTAGTCCCGGTACTTGGTATTGAAAGCTTGCTGCATCTGAGCCCAAGTGGTGATATTGTTCCCAGGTAAGCCCATGAACCAGCATAATGCTGCATCCTTAAGAGTTGAAGGGAAGAGTTTAAGCTTCTGCTCATCTTCAGTATAGTCATAGGTTCGACAAAGGACAGTAAACTCAAACAGGAAGGTATCAGGATCTTCAGTAGTCAGTCCATGGAAGTGAGGTAAAGCAGAGGGGCTAATGTTCTTCATTTTCATGTCTCCATTGGTCTCTCGGATGGGGAAGGCACCTTCTATTCTCTCATCTTCTCCTCTATTGTCAGCCATGGCTTCAGATGGAATGGTTTCTAATTCTTCTTCTGCTATAGGATCTTCGTATATCTCAGGAGGTTCACCTATAGGTTCTTCTGGATCACTGTCACCAAAGAAGTGAGAAGGGTGACTCAGTGATGTGGTGGGGGTGTTGGGTAAGAATTTGCCTGTTTTATCTCGATTCCTACGAGGCATGAAATGGAAAGACTTTTGATTGCTTTTGTTTTTTCTCTGGTACCTGCAAAAACTGAAACAGATTGATCTACAACTAACTATCTTGCTGAAATGAAAATGCAGAATTGAAATGAAAGTAGGAAAGAACTAATCTACTTTGCTCAAATGGAATTGCAGGAATGGAAATGCTAGTCTACGCTTGCAAAATTGAAATTGCGGAATTGAAATGTTAATCTATGAAAGCAGGAAATCTCTGTGTTACTTTTGCAGAATGGAAATGAAATAAACTACTTGGTAGAAGGCAAGAGTAGGAAAATAGAAGAAAAGCAACAATTACTAATACTCTGACGCTTCCCCGGCAACAACGCCAAAAAGATGGTGGGATCCAGTATTGTAGAAATAATGCTACAACTCCTGGAGCTTCCTTCTCTAATTTTATCAACCCGGTAGTTCAGAACAAACTTGGAAGCGACGGTGCTATATGCACAAGTACTAGCTCTTGTCGCAGCTGTCACTTGGTCAGCTGGCACAAGTCCGCTAGGGCTCAAGCCAACTTCTATATGTTCTTAGAAGAAGCTTTTTAAGTGATGAACAAAATCTATCTCAAAGGAAATTAATCCTACTTTGCAAGAATGAACTGAAAGCCAACAAAACATAGAAACCCTAGTAAACCCTAATTCTACCAGCTTAATCATTATGATGCAATGCAACTTCTAAAAGTGATGCCATTACTTCTATTGGGATGAGATGCATGTGTTTAAACTACTTTCATATGAAGGGAACATGTTTTTGTATTTTTGCTCAAGTTGGTGGAGTTATTGTGACTGTGCTTCTTACTGGGTCTTGACTGTGCAGGGGTAGAAAAAGGGGAGGAAGGCTTGGAAAAGGTCAGGAGGACTCTGAGAGGGTCTAAGGGATCCCTTACATCATTCCACAGAAGTTCACAAAGTTCAGATGCCTGGCAACCATATTTGCAAGCTTCCACAGGATGTCTGTAGGGGATTCTATAGGAAGTTCAGGATTTCTACAGGAAGTCTGCTAACTTCTACAGGATGTTCTGCAATAGGATTTTTGGGTGATGGGTGAGTGAATGAGCTGTATGGGTGGATAGAGAGGTAGGAGGGGAGCTTGTGATGGCTTATGGACAGAGAGATGAGATGGAGAGGGGGTGTGTAAAGCTGGTTGGTCTAGAGGAGGGTAGAGGCAATGGAAGGCCGAAAAGATAAAACAACGTGGATGATAAAAGAGTTGGGAGGCAAATGATCTAGCTGGGAGACAAGTAGATGGCTTAGGCATGGCTCAGAAGGATAAGGAAATGATAGAGTGGTGCTGCGCAGTGTAAATGAAACAAATCACCCGTGTCTTGCACAAAACCGAGAATTCATCAACCTATTCTAACTGTTTTTATAAAACCATAGAACAACAATGTCGTTTTCTAAGGGAAAATCGTGCGACGTGCTGAAACAAAGAGTTATTGCTCAAGATCCAAATGCATGGACACTCCTACAAACGGAAATATGACGTTAAAGCTTGCATGCACATGTAAAACTGTGTTTTTTTTTGGTGGTTGGCACGGTCCGCACTCCCAATCTCTAAACAGAGGTGGAAGTGAGTGTGCAATCAACCTTTTTGGAGCTCTGATGAATTCTAATCCCCTTACTCTAATTTAAACTACTGAAAGCACTTTATCCATAAAACTAACCTACTTAATCACATTAAGAAATCTGAATCAGCAAACTGTGTTTCCAAGTGCATGTAAAGGCAGAGAAATATAATGCTGAAAGAAAGACAAGTAAAAATACAAAGGAAGGAAGCCTTAGGCTCTCAGGTTGGGCCCAACCTTGAGAGCTTAAGCTCCTTTAAGAACTCAGAGCTGCCTCAAATCTGCCTGCTTATTCATTAAGGGATAATAGTCAAAAGTCTGATAACATGACAAAAATGGCTTACAAAAAGCAAAACAGAGCTATCAGCTCGTAGTCTAGAATGAACAACAAATTTCAAAAGTCCCCATCGAAGGCTACAACCTCAATATTTATACATTATGAGGGCCAAGCTGGCCTCCTAAATTAGTGGGGCTTGGCTGACCAACTAAAAGTAAACTGTTGTTCCCTTAGAATTCGTTGGCTACCTTCTAGCTCGGTGGTGATAGCTGTTGGAGCTCGGAGTTGGGGTGGAGATCACGAGGAAGGTCATTCAAGGCTGTGGACAACCTTCCTACAAAACCGCAATGCCACCTTGGCTGTCTCCTTGCCTTTATCTGCGTGGTTTTGCTCCATTTAATGTCAAAAAACCTGAAATAAACATGTATTAGCCACCTAGGAATAGTGACTGCCCTCCTTCCTACAAATAACATGAACATACTAAGAAATGATGCATAAGTGATGAAAAATGAAGGGTTGAGCAAGGGTAAGTAGGCCAAATGAGCCCAAAATGTTACCAAAATTGGGGCTCATCAGCATACGTCGCTGTGTTTGGACCAACCTGCGTATACGCTGTTTTCATTCACTGAACTAGCGTGTATACGCTCTTTCACTTCACTGAACCTGCGTACATATCTATAAAGAATAATTCATTCTTTCAAATATTCAAACATTAATTAACCCAGATTATCAGATTTATAGATCAAGCATGCGCCTCATATAACAGATCAAAATCATACAACGATACTATTATTCAAGCTTAAAGATTATGACCCATCAATAGAACTTATCCTTCTTTATGCGCTAAGGTTCCTCCTTCTTTCAGATCTAGATCTACACCATAACCCCAATCACAAATATTTCAGATCTAGCACTTATTAGATATTCAATTCATTCTGATTGATTGCCTTGCCAAATGATCTCCTTCCTATTTTATAGTCTTAGGCCTTTCATAATACCACGGTCCAAAACCATAATAACACAATACCATGAACCCAATACTTGGGGTCAACACTTTTGGATGCAAAACCATGGACCAAAACCATAGGATCAAAAAATGTCGGACTAATACCATGAGCCAACCATGAAAGTGCGTGAACTTTTCTCTTCATGGAAGGAACTTTTCTCTGCATGAAAGTGCGTGAACTTTTCTCTATATGAAAGAAACTTTTCTCTTCATGAAAGTGCGTAAAATTTTCTCTACATCAAAGAAACTTTTCTCTGCATGAAAGTGCATGAACTTTTCTTTACATGAAAGAACCTTTTATCTTCATGAAAGTGCATGAACTATTCTCTACATGAAAGAAACTTTTATCTTCATGAAAGTGCGTGAACGTTTCTCTACATGAAAGAAACTTTTATCATCATGAAAGTGCGTGAAATTTGCTGCACTATAAGTTATCATCTGAGATGAGTGGGTTGCCATCAAGTACAACATATGTATCATAATGCCAACAATCTCGCCCTTTGGACTTGATGACAACAACAACCAATCATTCTCCCCCTTTGTCATCAAGGGCAAAGGGAAGACCAATATAATCTCTTTCTTAGATAAACTTTCTGCTACCCATACTCCCCCTGAGTACCTGCTGAAATCTCTGAATGAGCTCCCCCTTTGTATATGCCAAGGTGTACCAATTTATCCATGCTTCCTCTGAGAACATGCTGAAGTCTCTGCTCTGCTGAAGTGTGTTGTTCATGCTCCCTCTGACTATAAGCAAGGTCTGCAAAAAGATGTTTTACAAGAAGAACGATGACTTATACATCATAAAAGACTGTCCTATCACCAAAAGACTCAATACATACATCCATCACCCAACCAAGTGGGGATACATCAGAAATGTACATATGACAACCAAAAACATTACATCTTCATCCCAGGCATAGTGGGGAAACCAAGATAGGCCGTTACATGACCTTGACACCATAGAGATGAAATATCTAGAGCAATACTTATGAAAGACACCAAAAACTGATAGCAGCAACATCTGTTAATCACCATTCAGATCAGCAACCATGATTTCCTTCTGTTCTTTCTCTGCATTTGTTCCACCTGAAACCAACAACAGCTCTGAACTAGAACCAAAAGCTTCTAAGATAATGCCAACAATGCATCGTTAGAAGTTTATCTGCTCCCCCTGAACCTGTGCTAGAGGTTCTTTGTCGGACCCAATTCAGATTATCTCCATCATAACCAGAGCTTGTCCCTACTGATATCCATCAAGCGTCGATATATGTGACTATATCTACACAAACCTGCGTATGTACACGGATCCTCCTCAAGCAACTCGCGTACACCCATTTTTCTCTGAAATAGACAAGATTTAACATCAAGATGATGCATCAACTACCCCCAGCTTCTGTCTGAGGTATTCAAATGTCTCCCTGGGCAGTGTTTTGGTGATAATATCGGCAACTTGTTCCTTAGAAGGAACATACTCCAACTTGACCTTTTGTTCCAACACTTGTTCCCGGAGAAAGTGATACTTGATTGCTATGTGCTTGGTTTTTGAATGCATGACTGGGTTCTTAGAAATGCTTATTGCACTTGTAATATCACATAAGATGGAGATAGGTGGTGTACAAGTGATTTGAAAGTCCTGCAAGGTTTGCATCATGAAAAGAAGTTTAGTGCAACAAGATGCAGTAGCCACATATTCCGCTTCAGCTGTAGATAAAGCAATCGAACTCTGTTTCTTGCTGAAACAAGATACTAATCTGGAACCCATAAAGAATGCTCCACCACTTGTGCTCTTTCTGTCATCCACGCTTCCAGCCCAATCTGCATCTGTATAAGCATTTAGAGTGAGATCTGTATCTCTAGGATACCATAAGCCATAGTTTTGAGTTCCTTGAAGATACTTGAAAATTCTCTTTGCTGCCAAAAGATGGGTTTCTTTAGGATTTGCCTGAAATCTTCCAACTATTCCCACTGCATGGATGATGTCTGGTCGAGTACCTGTCAAATAAAGAATACTTCCAATCATGGATCTATAGGTTGGTTGATGCACTGCTGCAGATTCATCATTTGCACTGAGGCTACATCCTATAACCATAGGGGTACATAATGGTTTTGCATATTCCATGCCATATTTCTTCAAGATCTGCTTGAGATACTTGGTTTGAGACAAAAAGATACCGCCTTCATTTTCTGGATTTGCAATCCCAGAAAATATGTTAGTTCTCCAAGAAAAAACATTTCGAATTCTTTCTGCATTACCAAAGCAAAGCTTTGACTCATAGCTTCTTCATTGTTGCCAAAGATAATATCATCTACATACACAACAAGTATTAGCAATTTGTCATTTTCAATTTTTATATAAAGATTGCTATCTGCTGATCCTTTTGAAAAACCCTGTTGATGAAGATATTTGTCCAAATGGTAGTACCAAGCCCTTGGAGCCTGTTTAAGACCATAGAGAGCCTTTTTTAGTCTGCATACAATATTTGGATCATTCCCAAGGATGAAGCCATCTGGTTGCTCAATGTACACTTCTTCTTCTAAGTCTCAATTCAGAAAGGTTGATTTCACGTCCATTTGAAATACTTTGAACTTCTGAAAGCTTGAGAGAGCAAGGAACATTCGGATGGCCTCAAGTCTAGCAATGGGAGAAATTTTTTCTTCAAAGTCTATACCTTCTTGTTGAGCATACCCTTTACAAACAAGTCTGGCCTTGTTTCTAATCACTTCCCCATTTTCATTCAACTTGTTTTTAAAGATCCATTTTGTTCCTATGACATTCTTATCTTTTGGTCTAGGAACCAACTCCCAAGTGTTATTATTTTTTATCTGCTCAAGTTCTTCATCCATTGCCTTGACCCAGCATTCATATTTGCATGCCTCTTTTACATTTTGAGGTTCAGTGGAGGAGATCAATGCTAAATAGCTTGAGGCTTCTGCAATTGTTCTTCTTCTTTGTACACCTACCTCTTTCTGCCCCAAAATCTGAGATTCTGGATGATTCTTCTGAACATACCTAGATGGAGTCTTCTCTTCTATCCTTATCTGTTCCTCTGGTGCCTCTTGAGGTTCTTCTTCATCATCAGTCTGATTTGGGGAGTAGTCTTCATCCTCTTTGATATTTTCATAATTTACTTGCCTAGGAATGTATCCTTTTTCATCAACCACTACATCAATGCTGTCAACAATTCTTCCAATTCTTTTATAGTAACACTTATATGCTTTGTTGTGGGGAGAATAACCAAGGAGAATGCCTTCATCTGCTCTAGGTTCAAGTTTGTCAAGCTGTTCATCATTATTCTTAATATAGCATTTTCTTCCAAAAATTTTGAAATGATCTACCGAAGGATTCTTACCATACTAGAGCTCATGAGGAGTTTGAGTGTTGTTCACTTGGACATTTGTTTTGTTGAGAATAACAACTGTAGCAAATGCAGCTTCACCCCAGAAGGTTGCGAGAGTTCCAGACTCATCAAGCATAGCATGAGCCATTTGTTGGACCGTTCTGTTCATCCTTTCCACCACTCCATTTTGCTGAGGAGTCCCAGCTGTAGAGAATTCCCTTCTTATTCCATGTTCTTCCCAGAAATCAAAAAATTCATTTGAGGTAAACTCCCCACCTCTGTTGGACCTGAGGCACTTAATTTTGTGATCTGATTCGTTTTCAGCCAAGGCTTTGAAGGATTTGAATTTTTCGAATGCTTCGTCTTTGTGCTTCATAAGTCCTAACCAAACCATCCTGGAGAAGTCATTAATGAATAATATAAAGTATTCTTCTCCTCGAGGTGACCTTGTCCTAAATGGACCACATACATCTGTATGGACTAGCTCAAGAGGCCTGCTAGCTGATCCTTCCTTCTCAGGGAAGTTAGTTCTGGTTTGCTTACCAAACTGACATGATTTGCATATTGTGTTGTCTGGAATTTTGATATCTGGAAGACCACGAACTGCCTGGTATTTTCATGCTTTCCTTATTTTTGAAAAGCTTAGATGCCCCAACCTCCGGTGCCATAACTAGTGTTCATCATCCTTGCTCAAATAGCATTGTTTTTGTCCTTCTTCAAATATGTACAAATTATTTGGAGTTCTTCTACCTTTGATCACTTTTTTTCTTGTATCAAGATCACGAACACTACATCCATTTGATTGAAATATTACCTCGGTTCCTTGATTGCACATCTGATTGACACTCAGTAGATCATGCTTCAAGCCATCAACATACAAAAGATTTCCAGCTTTGACCTTTTCTTTCAACTTAGTAGTGCCTCTTCCTTTTATGACTACAGGGGTATCATTTCCAAAAGAAACTTTCTTTCCCTTTTCTAAAACACTATATGATTCAAGTTTTTCTTTATCACCTGTCATATGCTTCGAACATCCATTGTCGATGTACCATAGATTTTCCTGTCCTTCTACATAAAAAGCTATCCCACATCTTTCTGGTTGTGGTTCCTTTATTCTCCATGTTCTGGTGCTTGAGGCTTGTTCCTTTGTCTGCCGAAACCTGCTCCTGCATTCAGAATCTTCATGACCGAAGTTATTACAAATAGAACATTCAATTTCATTTTCAAGGGCCGAAAAGTTGTTATAGGTCCTTTTCGTAATCCCAGTCATACTTCTTTGTTTTTGAGCTTCTCTAGTCATGATTGTCTTATAGGAAACACATTGAGTTGCTTTGTGACCAAAGTTATGGCAAGAGAAACATTGGCCATTGAAGAAACTTCTGCGATTATCAAATCTACCAGCCAAATGATTGTAGTTTCTATTGTCATCCATTCTTGAAGCAAATTGAGATGTTTTTACCTGTGGCTGGTTGTAGCTTTTGTTCACCCTTAAGATGGATTGCCCCTGGTTTACCTGGTAGTCATTGTTTATTCTTGATGTAATTCGTCCCTGTTTTACCTGGTGATCTCCGTTGGGCTTTTGATCATTCCTCCTTGTTGCATCAAGATAACTCTTTGAGGTGGATGCTTGAGATGCTTCTCCATTATACCCCAGACCTGTCTTGATTAGTGGAGAATGTTGTACATTGATAATCTCATGTAGAGTTTCAGATCCTTTAACAAATTCAAGATTAAGAGCCTTTGTTTTCTCAATTTCTTTTCTAAGGCCAACAATTTCACATTCTAACTTCTCAAGAAATTTTTCTTTTTCATCAAGTTGGAATTGCAGAGTATCAATGATCATATATTTTTCTTATAAACATGTTTTAAGTCTAGAAATATCTTCATAAAAACCATCTACATCTATAGCGTCCATGTAATCATCATCTTCAAAAGCCATTAAAAGTTTGTAATCATTACCTTGTTCATCTTCGTCACTATTTGCTAGGACATCACTGTCTTCATGAGTGTAGTAACTTTTCTTAGTTGCATTCTGTTTCTTGTTCCATCTAACAGGTTCTTTCCCTTTGTCAATCTTATCCTTATGAGGACACTTGGCAGCATAATGACCGACTCTTCCACAAGAAAATCATTTGAGAGGTAACTTACCTCGGAATCTTCCAGCACCCCGTTGAAGATTCTTGACAAAATTTGATTCTTCTTCTTCTTCTGACACGTGTCCTAACTCATAGTAGTCTCCTTTGCCTGAAGCCTTGAAAGCAACTTCTCTCTTGTTTGATGGTCCTCCTTTCCTCATTTCATAAGCAGTTAGAATCCCATGCAGCTATGACATGGTAAGGTTTCGTAGATTCTCTTTTTCTTCTATTGCAGAAACTTTAGATTCAAACCTAGGGGACAAAGACCTTAGAACTTTTTCAACCACAACAGCCTCTTTTATTTCTTCACCCAAGTTTTTCATACAATTAACAATCTCATCTACACGAAGGAAATAGTTAGCCACACTTTCATCATTGTGCATTCTGATATTTTCATACTGAATTCTGAGGGTTTGAAGTTTTGCTCGTTTTACCTATTCATCTCCTTCATAGCTCAGAACAATCTTGTCCCATATTTCCTTTGCGGATTTATACTGCATAACCTTGGCGAATTCTGATTGAGATAGACATCCTAATAGGGTATTGACTGCCATTGCATTTGTTTGATATTTCTTCTTCTCAGTCGGATCTATAGGAGTTGCCAATGGAAAAGTGTACCCTGTATCGATGACATCCCAGACTTCTGTACCAAGAGATTGAAGATAGGCAGTAACTCTTACCTTCCAATATACGAAGTTTGTCCCATCAAAAATCGGTGGCCTGATAGATGCTTCTCTCTTGTAGTTGCTCATGATGATGGATCTTCCTCCAAGCAATCAAGCTTCTTCAGAAGGACCTGCTTTGATAACAATTGTTGGAAATAATACTGAGAGGGGAGGGGTGAATCAGTATTATCAAGCCAAACATTCCCTTTTTAAAATTCAGAGGAGATACACTACTTCAGATAGTAAAAATTGTGTATATATGCAACTATGTAGAAGGAAACCCGCGTATACAATGCAAACTTATGATTTACTTTATCTTTCGGATGTTGATTATTAATCTATGTATCTGGGAGAAATAGACAGTGACCAGACTAGTAAAACAAAATAGAAGATAGTCACATACAAGAACACAAGATATAAGGTGGAAACCCAATGTGGGTGAAACCACCTACTGCAATTCATCTCTATCTTTCTTTAATTAGAATCTTCCTTTTACAATGTACTGGTGCAGTCCTTTACCAGTACGCAGGCTACAACCTGCAGAGAGCTACAACCCTCTCTCGTTTTCCATCTTCTCCTGGAAGGGAGCTACAACCCCCTTAGCTCTTGTACTAGCCAAGATACTAGTACATAGGTACTGGCCTACTAAAGGCTACAACCTTCTCTTTCTTCCAGGGACCACGTTTCATAAATTTTCAGATTGGATCCATGAACATCAATCAATCATCAACTATATCTGCATCAAACAATCTCCTTTTCCCCAATTAGCACTGAATCAAATAAACCCTTCTCTAACAGCTCTACCCAGAACACAGTAACAGTAACCACACACCAAATTCTGAACCTAGAATACTGCAGCAATAAATAGAGGTAGCTAGATCATAGTTTAAAAGATATACGCTACTTCAACAACCTAAAACCTGCGTGCATACACCGTTGTGTTTGGACCAACCTGCGTATACGCCGTTTTCATTCACCGAACCAATGTGTATACGCTCTTTCACTTCACAGAACCTGTGTACAGATATATAAAGAATAATTCATTCTTTCAAATATTCAGACACTAATTAACCCAGATTGTTAGATTTATAGATCAAGCATACGCCTCATATAACAGATCAAAATCATACAAAGGTACTATTATTCAAGCTTAAAGATTATGACCCATCAATAGAACTTATCCTTCTTTATGCACTAAGGTTCCTCCTTCATTCAGATCCAAATCTGCACCATAACCCCAATCACAAATATTTCAGATCTAGCACTTATTAGATATTCAATTCATTCTGATTGATTGCCTTGCCAAATGATCTCCTTCCTCTTTTATAGTCTTATGCCTTTCACAATACCACGGTCCAAAACCATAATAACACAATACCATGAACCCAATACTTGGGGTCAACACTTTTGGATGCAATACCATAGACCAAAACCATAGGATAAAAAACTGTCGGACTAATACCATGAGCCAACCATGAAAGTGCGTGAACTTTTCTCTTCATGAAAGGAACTTTTCTCTGCATGAGAGTGCGTGAACTTTTCTCTATATGAAAGAAACTTTTCTCTGCATGAAAGTGCATGAATGTTTCTCTACATGAAAGAAACTTTTCTCTGCATGAAAGTGCGTGAACTTTTCTTTACATGAAAGAACCTTTTATCTTCATGAAAGTGCGTGAACTTTTCTCTACATGAAAGAAACTTTTATCTTCATGAAAGTGCGTGAACTTTTCTCTACATGAAAGAAACTTTTATCTTCATGAAAGTGTGTGAACTTTGCTGTACTATAATTTATGATCTGAGATGAGTGGGCTGCCATCAAGTACAACATATGTATCATAATGCCAACAATTGTGACAGTGGAAATCTCAAATGAGGTAGTAGCGAAGAAATATACCAGTCCTTGTGTTGTTCATGCGTGATTTGCATATTAGCCTATTGGAGCAGATATTTCAATCTCCGATCAAAGTCCCATGTAGACTCATTCACCTTCTGTTGGATCTCTTTAACCTCTGTTACTAACTGAGCTTTCGATTTACACTTCTTAAATTCATTATTTAATGCTTCCTTTATTTCGTTCAATGTTGGACTTGGATTGGTCGAACAATACTTAATATACCAGCTTCGCGCTCGATCCTGCAATGTTGTGACCAATTGTGCTTTCTTCGGGTCATCATCTGTAATACGCTGTGACTTCCACATAGCATCTGCTACAAACCAAAATTTCTCAGGATCTTTTGTCCCCATACCCTTAAATATAGGAATCTTGATAGATTTCTCGATAGTGAATTGTCAAGGCAGAGGTGGAGGCAGAGGTGTAGGTGTAGGTGTGTGAGGTGGGGGTGATGGTGGAGGCAGAGTGGATGGATGTGATATTCCATGATACCCTATTTTACCATCTACAATGAACCTAGAGGTGTTTTCAGAATACTAGTTTCTTCATCACTATTAGATGCTCCCAACAGAGGACTGTGCTCAGAACCTGAATCTACATCTCTTCTTAATGTCTTTCCACTTCATGCAGTACACGTCAATTCTATTTTAAACATTAATGCAATGGAATAACCATTTTCTCGCACAATAGAATTTTAATCCAAGTTTTCACGGACTTCATATACTTACCTCTTAGACTTTTGGAAAATATGCATTCTGCTTCACTATAACTAATAGATGTATCGATCACGAACTTAGTAATGAAACTACCCAAAATGTTATACATCTAGTAATCATCAACCCTCATAATCTTGTTTTCTAAAGCTTCTAGGTGCCTTAACAATTCTGAATTCCACAAAATAGGGTTATCCAACTTCCACGTACCTTCGTTGTCTGTCAATTTAGACAAACATTGGTTTAATTCACATGGAAAGGAGTAGAAGAAAATTTCGTATTCGTCTATGTATAGGTATCTATTCAACCACTCTTCTTTGATAGGCATGGATTCGTGTTTTCTTGGGCTGCAAATTCGTGGTGCTACCGATCTATCCACTTCTTGATTTCCTTCTTAGTTGGGAACCATTTATTCGACATCACACATTCGTCAGATAGATCCTGGTCCCAGAAATGGAACAATTTGTTGGCTTGAGGGGATTTGGACCCAGGTTTAGAGTTAGTTGCACCAAGAAACAAAAACCTACATTTTTATCCCTTTCGGTGATAACCTGTGTAGTGTAGGCTGCAATCTCACTTGAGGCGGTATTGGGGGATGAGAGATCAGGTTTCTGCATCCATATATTTGTATGATGGGTTTCTATGATTCTTAGGACTTTATTCCGAGCCTTGCAAACCCTAATCCTTAAAATATAGAAATTATAGTAACTTACAGAAAACATACTCTAACTCTGTGCTGATTTCTTTAAACATTCATAACATCAAGTAAGCTAACAAAACTACCACTTTCATGCATGTATTAAGTGTTTCTTATGATAATTGAAATAAATAGAGTGAATCCACATTAAATGAAGAAGTATACATAAACACTCGGATAGACAAATATTGCTCCAAAATAATTGTTATTAGCTTCAAATCTTCTGTTACAAACTCTTTCTTCCTTGTGCACATAGCTGTAAGGGCCTGCACACTCAGCTGCAAACTTACCAAGGTCTCTGTGCACACAGCTGCAGGAGCCTTCCCCTTCACCTAAGTATATAAAATAGACTCTTTTGACTTATATCACTTGTTCATACACATATCTTCAATGATTTATTTCTTCTTACAACTCGCTATGACTCCTTTTCATATCATCTTTCTTTACAATACCATGGTTCGTGAACCATGCGTGGGTCATAAAAACATCTTAACTTCTAAAATACTAAGGGGCTTTGACCTTCCTAAATCCCCTTTGACTCCTAACTATCTTCATGCTCTGCTTGTCAAAATTCAGAGACTTTACAAAAGTAATAAAACTATTACAAAATTGACCCTAGGGGACCCTATCCCAATAGAGGACCGTCTTGAATTTTTCAAGATGTAAAGTTTTCTTTGTCACCTGTTAAAGAGTGTAGATTGAAGAGACCATGAAAAAGAGATTCAATATTATCATTGGTAGTGTGAAATTTCTTGGAAGGTGTACCAAAAACAATTCACTTAACTCGGTATGTGACACGTGAACCTAACAAAAATTTATGGTTTCTTATGCTTCATATCTGCAATAAAAATAGAAAAACTTGAAACAAAACAAAATGTGTGATCCAAGCACAGCAAACAACAATATATATCCAATGTAATAACCTAAATGGAAAGAATATTAAAATGAATAATAAATATTTATTACTAACACATGGTGAATGAGATCTAGAAAACGGTTTACAAATCCCCCTCTGTCAGATGGGCCCTTTGATGTCCTTGATCCTTTAGTAATCGATTCCCTCTCTCAATCTGTGAAAAAACCAAAAATTTATGTAGAACTCAAATGTGAGCTCAAGTTAAAGGAGATGATAATGGTGACAATGATAATGATCATGGTGAAGAATGAATGGAAAACCCTCCTGTTTATAACAAAGTATTGAGTTAATCTCAAAAATATGGAATAAGAAAATAATATTGACCAAATCAAGATCTAACTGTTAGGAATACTTTATTATAGTTTTTAGAGAGGGAAAAGATATTCAAAATGGTCAAATATATTTATTTAGAAATAATTAATAAATAAAATGATTTATTTATCATTTCGTGAGAATTAAGAATCGTGTGAAATTGAAATAATTATTAAATAGTAATTTAACAATTATTCCAATATTATAATTAAGAAACAATAAATAAATAGTGATTTATTTAATTATTCCTAGGGTATTTAGTCAAATGTGACAAGGAATAATTATCAAACCATGATTTAATAATTATTCCTAGATAAAATTAGATAAATAATGATTTATCTAATTATTCTCATGAGGTTTTTAATTTTAATCAAAAATTAATTTAATAAAAATGGTTTACTAAATTATCTCCCATCGTGAAAATGATTTTACTATGATTAAATACATTGTAGGCTACACTTCCTTGAGACACCAAAGGGGATCTATAGAGAAAGGGAGATATCTGAAGAAATGCAAGGACAAACAAAAATGGAGGGGACAAGACCTACTAAACTGATAGAAGTCTCCTTTTATGTTGGAGTACATAATCTCAAATGAGGTCGGGGAGGCATACCCATACTGACCGAGATAACTATCTACAAAGAATAATGGTGAGCCCAACAATGTGGGAATGATATAAAAAGTAAATGATACATGATATGCTGGAATCAATGGGCCAAAAAATAATACAATGAATCCCATATACATAACTTTCCTAGAAATACATAGGCCAGGAATGAATACAATAACGACTGAGTACATGAGACATAATTCCCCTCAAGATGACATGGTGAGCAAAGGGATCACAACCAAAGAAACCCTAATGAATAGGAAAGGGATCTGAAGATCTGAACTAATTATCTGAAGCAAACATGCATTCTGTGGTCACTGCAAGCAGCTGAGACCGAACCCATCACATCCATGGAACTGCATTTGAGGTTGGCTCAAAATTTGCATACATTTGGACATGTGGCAGGGATACCTAAAGGGCCACCCCCTCATGAGTTTTAGAACATCTCACACACAACCATGAATCACCGGGATAATAACCTAGATCACTGAACCATCAAGTGTACGATTTCTAATCGTTTCATAATAAGTTGGCATTAAGCACGTAAGAAACAACCAAGTCAAAGGGAAATGATGATTCCCTTTTCTTGATTTGTGGTACTAAACAAAGATAAAGGTTGGAACCAAGGTGCATCACCCTCTAGATCAATATTCTAAGATAAATTTGTTGAATTGGACATAAGAGGACCCACTAGAGTTAAGGCAATTAGGAATCCTTGAAAAAAGCACGAGGTATTATAGTAGAGTGACTGATTTGCTGAGAGCAGGGATGATGATGGAAGGAAACAAGATGAGTGGTGTATTGACAACTTCCATTGCTAGAGTGTAATATGCATGGTTGAACTAGAAGCGACTGACTAAATTCCAGAGGGGATGGTCAATTACTCAGACGAGGGATTTTCAAATATGGAGAAATATGACCAGAGGCCAAATATGAATACAATGGGATGTATGTGACACAAATATGTATGGGATGTTGTAAGTAGAATCAAGGGGACTCGGCATAGACTTCATAGATGCAAGGTGAATCATCTCAGATGCTTTGAAAAAGGGTGACTTGATGATCCTACCATGTGGAGGAGGCCTTGAGGGGACCATAGAAATATGTGCAAATGATGGTTACTCATAAAAAAAATCGACACTTGAGGGAACCAGTGCAAAGGTGAAGTAGTACCAGAGTACAGGTGGCTCAAATGAAGAAATTTGATTTTAATAGGTGGATAAGGGAGAGCTCATGGAAAAAATAGCTTCCTGGTGAAGTGTCAAATTACCAAAAACTAAGAGAGGCCCATTATAGAACTCGGTGATATATTTCAAATAGTGTTGAAAATTTGTCAAATGGAGCTATGAGTGGGTCACAATGCATGACAGAAAAACTAGGATTTTTTCGATAAAAGGGATTTTTGCCCCCAAATCCAATTCATTTTAGTGAGATGCTGGAGAATTTAGAGAGGAGATGAAGGCCCTAAGTCTTGTGGACATCATAGTGGACAAAATGACCTTCGGAATTAGGATCTTCAAGTTGGAGGTAGGTGGCCTAACCTTACTCATCATTTTTGGTGGATTAGATGTTCAGATTAGGGTTTTAGATCTCTAGGTGAACCCCTAATTTTAGTCACAGTTAGAGTGCACTTATTAGTCCTTGATATGCATTATGGGCCATAAAAACTCACTTAAGAAGTGTGTCCAGTGCAATTTTGAATGAAAAAATTGTCTTCTGGACTGAGAGGAAGAGCGAGATGGGGGGTCTCTATGGAGATGAATTTGTGTACCCATGATGTGTGCCTTTTATTCTGAAGTGACTATGAACATAATGGAATGTTGTAGGTATGGTAGAGCTAAAGGTTTCATGGAAAGAAAGATTTTTTTAGACCCTTAGTGTGCAGATTCATGTGAATCAAGCTGTTAGAGGGATTTTGGCATGGTATGGTGTGCTAAATTTCTTGGAGAACCCTTTTATGAGGAATGGTGAGTGCTTGTTGTCGAGGATTGTGATTTAATGGGACCTAGATCAAGAGGCCTTTGTAGTATAAGGGAACATGTTTGGATAGGGTTCCCAAGGTGAATTTTGTGTTAGTTTAGTCATTTTTTGATAAGAATTTTGTAAACAATGTAAAGTCTTTGAGAAATGTGGAAGTGGAGTGCGCAACTAAGCAAGAGTCAAAGGGGCTTTAGCCCCTAGTTTGGGTAAGTAATAGGTTGGCTTTGAGACACACCCATAGGCCTTGGGCCATGGTATTGTATTGAAAAAGCTATATATAGTTGAATCATAGTGATTCTAAGAAGGAATCTAATATAGAATATTATTGTTTTGGGCAAGTGCTAAGAAAGGAAAGATCTGTTTCTTGTACTTAGGTGAAAGGAGAAGGCTCTTGCAGTTGAGTGTGTGGAGACCTTGGCAAGTCCACATCTGGATGCGTGAGCCCCTGCAGTTGGGTGCACAGGGTGGAAGAGTCTATAAATTGAATGATGAACCTAATAGAGACTGATTTTGGAACAATATCTTGCCTTGTGTATTTCCTTATTTCTGTTCAAGTTATGCTTTATGGCTTAATGATCTATTTTCTATGGAATAATGTATAATTGTTGCACAAATCTATTGAATCTTTAGTCTCTATTCATGAAATAAGTATTAATATGATTTCAGGAAGATAAAGGATAAATATGTTATGACGTCTGTTGAATCGGGTAGATGTGCATGAAGGTAGATCTAGGGTTATTATCGGGTGCACAAAAGTGGATGGTACGCTTCTTTTAGTTCTATAAAGTATGATCACAGACCTTTGCGAAGGTCTAGAATCCATTTTCTTGAAGTTATAGTAGTGGACAATAGAAAGATATAGATCTGCACGAAGCGAGATCTGAGCTATGAGGGCTTAAGATCACTAATCACATGGTCCCTAGATGCAAAACCATGGTTCTAGCATCCCCCAATACTACTTCGGGTGAGACTGCAGCCTGCAATATGCAAGTTGTTGCTAAAAGGGCCAACATTTAGGGTTTTTTTGGTTGGCATGAACAATTATGAACCTGGGTCAGGGCCCCTTAAGCCAACAAATGGTTCTATTGTCAGGACCAAGATCTATCTAAGAGATGTGCGATAAATGGTTTCCTTTGAAGAAAGTGATCGACAAGTGGATTGACTGAAACGTGCACATGTTCACAGCTCAAGAGGACAGGATCCCTAAATTATCCGAGGAGTAGTGGTTGTAGAGATTTTTGTACACTGATGAAACTGACATGTTCTTTTGTTTCTTCCTGGATGAACTTCACGAGTGCATGTCTAAATTGGCTAATAGTCAAGGGACATGCAAGCTTGACAGCCCTATAGTGTGGACTCCTGATCTAGTGTGACTTTTGGATGGATCAGGAAGTAATATCATGCGAGTTGTGGATCATTGATTAATCACACATTGGGAATTTTTGTGACTTATTTCGCAACCGATAGAAATATCATCTATAGTGAAGCAGAACGAAGGCTCTTTAAGGGACCACAAGGTAAGTTTTTGAAGTCATTCAAGACTTGGATTAAAATGTTGTTATGTGAAAAGAGGGTTATGTAGTTACCTTGATGTTTCGAGCTACATGAAGTGGGAGATTATTTAGAAGAAATAAAGGATCAAGCTCAGAATATAGTTTTCTCATTGAACCCCGTTCAAGTGATGACAAAGGGACGATGCTGACTATGTCATGAAGTGTAGTTCAATTAATTATGTAGGGTATCCCAAGGATACCTCATCCATGCACTCCACATCGACCTCCACCTCATACGCCTACACCTTCACCCCCTCCACCTCCACTACCACCATTCAAGATGGCGAACATTTTAAAGGAGTATGGAGTGAAGATCCCGAATAATTCTGGTTTTTCGCGGGAGTTGTATGGATGACATAATAGATTACATATGATAACATCAAGAAGGTGCAGCTGGTCATAGCCTTATAGGATCGAGAATTAACATGGTATATCAAGTACTACACTGAAAACCCCACAATGAAGTTGGTAGAGACCGAGCAACTGCTGAACAAGGAGTTTAGAAAGGCTAGGTCTGAGGCGCAGTCAGGGACTGAGTTTAAAGAAATTTAACAAAGGGTAGAGGAGATGCCCTAGGATTTGGTGTGCATGAAGGTATGGTGTTTGAAGTGCAAGAGCCATGGACATGATAAGGACCACTACCCGGTCTATAAAAAATATAGTATTTGGGGAGAGCTTGTTCCCTTGAAAGCAGAGAATAATTTGAGCCAAGCGTAGGAGCTACGATGTGGTTCGCTATTTTTCAGGTTACAGGACAACGCACAACTCATAATTTACTACAAATGTTTGTACAGACCCCTCAGCAGCTGTTTTGAAATTTCTGTAAACCTATGGATCATGATGAACACCATTGTAGGAGTTATGATCTGATGATGGATAGAACCCCTACCTACTGGATGCAGGCAGAGAATCAGCCTTAGGATCAGGGTGCTGGAGTAGTGGATGGAGGATTCCAAGGCTGAGGACAAGGAAGAGGGGGCGAAATTGGTCGAGGACGAGGGCAAGTAATCTTCTTTAAATGTTGTGAAGTAGGGCTCTTCACGCGAGATTGTACAAACCCCACACATCCATTTGTTAGTATTATTGACAATTTGAGTATGTGATAGAGAAAGTACCAGTCCTTATGGTGAAGATGAAAGAAAATAAGGCACAACCCCAACTGCCTACACAGAACATTCAAATGATGAGGGCAAAGCCCCGTGAAGAAGATCAGAGCATAAATATAGTGACAAGAAGTGGTATGGCGACTGGTGCAGATAAAGGTAGGATGCCTGAACAGGTGGGTATGCAAGTCTACTGAGAAGGAAATAGAATTTCATCTTAATCACGCTAAAGAGACCTTCATGGAAGCAAATAAAAACTTTGTTGAGGCCTTTACCTCAGGAAGTCAAAAGAAAATGCCAGAAGCTAGTGCGACATAAGAAGTAGATCCTTTGTTACTAGATACTTTTATGAAGACCTCTATGAAGTTATTGTGTGATAAGAAAGCAGTAGAAGGGTTGCAAGAGTTAATAGAAAAGTGCACAAATAAACAAAAGACTCCTGCAAAATAGTGCACTATGAAGAAAATTGGAAAGAATAGGAAACACACGGGCATGAGATGAGGCTGACTACGCAGTTAGGAGAATATGAAATGGAAAAGGTAATATTGGATCTAGGGTCTGATGCAAATGTACCACCTAAGAAAACGTGGTAAAGAATGGGGAAACCTATGCCGCAGTGGTCTCCTATTCAGTTGTGCATGGAAAAATAATAGAAGATTATTCTGATGGGGTGCTTATATGGTGTAACGATTGATATTGAGGGTGTGAGTGAGCTGGCTGACTTTGACGTCATTGAAATAGTGGATGACAGTAAATCGTACCTCATGCTACTAGGAATTGACTGGTGCTATTGATATGGATGTGGTAATCAAATTGAAGAAGAGAAAGATGACATTTGAAAGGAAATCACTCAGGGTTGTAGTGCCGCTAGATCCCACTGAAGGAGCGCATTATACTGAACTTGTTCACGACTTTGTGTAAATGAATGATGATTTGTATCAAATATATAAGATCACAAAGTGAAATGAAGATTAGATCAATCATACAACTAAAAAATGAATTGTGTGGGACAAGGATAGCTCCTGCACCTCAAATTCGGATGAAGAGCTTGAACAATGGTAGAATCAGTTGCATGAAGTATCTATGCTCTTGCAATATGATGACCAAATCATTGCAGTGTGTCTCGACTGAGGTAAGGAAGCTTCTTCATTATGATGTTATTACTGATGTGGATAATTTTTTAGATGAATTTGAAAGGGAATTACAAAAAGAAAATCAATTCTAGGAACTGGAGTTGGCATTGCACACTACGCCTACCCATTGGTGGGGTACACACAAGCAAAACTTTACTGGATGGAAAGAATACAAAAGAATGATGAGATTAAGGTTTCGATATGTTAACACTCTGATGATAGAAAAATACAGTGGGAAGGATGATCCATGCAACCATTTGGCACGATGGACTAAGGCTTGGGGAAGAAAACCACAACCAAAATGGGTGCACATTTTCTATCATACCTTAGATACAATTCCAATGAACTAGTATTTGGAGATGGAGCTTTGCCATAGGAAAACTGAATGGGACATCTTTAGGGAGAGTTTCTTATTGACTTTCAACTTTGAGGATGGGTTTGAATGCATTGATGAAGCACTACAAGAGAAAAGAGTAGCTATATTCATAACACCAAAAGAACCAGTAGAGTGGGCTTAGCTGGATTTGTGTACATAGCTACGCCATGCACTGGAGTGTTACAACGTGACTATTGAAGAAGAAGACCCATGAAATATTAACATTCCAGAGGCAAAAGGACAATGAAAAGTTGAAGGACTAAAAGCTGCAAACCCAGATATATCAGAACCTTTGAAAACTCAACAAGTAAACATTGGATGTGAAGAAAAGCCTAAGTTCACAAAGATAGGAGACTATTGGGATGAATATATGGTTGATAAGGTAGTTGAGCTACTGCACAATTACCAGGATTTATTCTCAACAACATTTTTGGATTTAAAAAGGATTGTTGGATATTTAGGTGTTATGAATATTTATTATGTAGAAACCATAGTTACGTGGCTAGAACCTATGAAATGGGTCAGAGGTGTTGAGAAGGTCAGGATGTTGCACATCTCTACATACCAAATTTTCATAGGTCCATTATCAACACTATGTATGTGCACCAACTACTCGCGCTAGTGCACGATGGGTGCTCATGGCACAGAGAACCCATCCCGATCACAAATGTGCTCATCCATTGGATTACAAAGCTGCCCTATAAAGGGGCAAACCCTACCAAGGAGTCCGGAGGGAAAAGTGGAGAAAAGGAGTTGGAAAATAGGATGAAGGCTAAATTTGGCTTAGTTAATAAGTTGTGCGGATATTCGATTTGCTTCATTTAGGAACAGATGGTGTAGTTCACCACCCAAATTCCTACATGCAAGATTATGAGGGAATGACGTGTGGATGAAGTTCTAGCACTAGTCATGTAATTAGCTTCCCAGTGGGAAAAGGGAGTACAATACAATTGGGCATAGTATTTGTGTAAGGACTTCCTCGCAAACTATCGTGAAGCACAAGAGGACAATAAACCATCTCATTATGCTTGGATCCTATTGCTCATTGTTTTAGTAGCATGGTGATTATTGGAGGATAGTTAGTTTCCTCTGCAGGAAGAAGAGTTACTAGAGGCAGCGAAGTTCGCTTCACCGTGGTCGACAAAGGATCTGGAGAGGATCAAATAATTGAATATTTTCTAGGTATTAATGGAAATGGATCTTCAAACAATAATCAATAAATGACCAAGTTTTCCCCAACCTTGTTTGAGTAGCTGAGGGCCTTCATGAAGTTCAAGGATGATTTCCATAATATATCAATCAGGGCATAGAGGGATCTTAGTCATATATGGCACAAGCTTCCATACTTAGTCTCAGAGATAGATGTGTAGGAGATTGTGGGTAGTTGGCCAACGGATTGGTGCGAACCCATAGATGTTGCAGTAGGAAACAATAAAGGTGGCAAAATCTTTGTTGTGTAGATGAAATCTGCGCAAAAGCAAAAAGATGTAGCACAAAAAGTGGCACAAGCTTTGGCCGAGCAAAAAAAGAAAGAAGTTGTTGCTAAAGTAGTTGCAAAGAAAGAGTATGATGCAAAAGAGCATACTGAGGAAGAGCACACTCACAGAGAGGAAGTTCAAGCTTCAGCTTCCAAGCAATCATAAGAGAAATAACTTTCAAGAAAGGGTAGAGATGGTGGAGAGGAGAAGAGCACTCCCGTCACATTCAGGAAGCGTGGTAAGGAGACAACTGTCTAGCCCAGGAAGAAGAATAAATCTGATAAAAGTGTGCATTGACCTGATGATCCTCACAGAAGGGGATGTAGATGAGATTGGTTACAAGGTAAGAGACAACACAATAGAGATGTGGAAGCAATTTGAACAACATTATATGCAGAAGCTAGGGAGCATCCAAAAGGATTTGTGCAAGTTGCAAATCCAAACAGGCCAAATTCAAGAAATTGTTGGGAAAGAAAGCTATGTGCAAGCCAACCTGGTGCAAGATAGCAAGAAAGTAGTATAGATGGAACAAATTCTAGACTACAGAGTCATACCTTTAATAGAAGGATCAGTCTGCTTGGAATTAGAGGAAGACCCTGCTGTGTTGAGTACAGTCAAGGACATTGGGGTGAATTTAGCCACATTGCCACTTCAAACCCTCTATGCGCTGCATCAGAGGGTTTTAGACGAGCTTACGATTAGAGAGAAGCGTGTGCTTATAGTGATTAGTGAATTCAAAGTAAACAATGAGCAGATGTTCATGGAGAAATCTTAGGATCTGAAAGAAAAGGAAGAGATGAAAACACGGAGTCAGAGCCTGGAGACAACCATCATATAGGTGTGCCATTCACTTTCAAAATTAAACATTCTAGAGGATGTCACAACTACAACAAAAATCAGGAAATTGGCTACTGCGTTTGCGTGTCCAAGGATGAGATCGGCAAAGTCAAGTTTGACTTCTAGATGAAGATCTCAGAGCTATAATTGGAGTTGCAACTAACCGCTCTACCAGAGGTCTAAGAGCAACGCAGAGCAACTATTAGGGAAAACATGGGAACATTGGATACAGTAGTCACAAACTCCACAATGATATTTTATTAGGCCATGGAACTATGGATGAATTTGTAGGAGGACCCAAACCTGTAGAAGCTTAACACATATATCCAAGAGACATAGCGCATGTTTGATGAAGTCAGAGTGATTGCGTGCAATTTGGCACCAATCCAACGCCTCGCACAATTGCAGGAAGGTAGATAGCTTCAATCACAAATTTAAGAGTTATAGAGGAAAGAGGCCCTTCTCAAGGCCGTACTATAGCCATGGATAGAGGAAGCCCTTCAGCTTACTCTATCACTTCAGGAAAAGTTAAGGACAATGCAACAGACAAAAAGAATAATGTTCCTAACAATAGAGGGCTAGTAAAGGAAGTGTAGCAGGCTGCGATATAGAGTTTTGTTGATGTATCAACATTGGAAGTCAAGCTCGGTGACCTTCGTAACAAGATTGAGGCACCAATGGAGTGACTCAAAGGTGAGTCACCATATTTGTATTAGGGGCCTATTGGGATAGCATCCCCAACATCAATTTTGGGTTAGTTTAAGCACTTTTTGAGAATAATTTTGTAAAGAATGTAAAGTATTTGTGAAATGTGGAAGCAAAGTGCACAAATAAGTAGGATTCAAAGGGGCTTTAGCCCCTTTTTTGGGTAAGTAATAGGTTGGTTTTGAGAATCATCCATAGTTCATAGGCCATGGTATTGTATTGAAAAATCTATATATAGTTGAGTCATAGTGAGTCTAACGAGGTGTTAGATACCTATACCAATAGGTTTCATATTTCATGATTGGTAAAGAAAGTTCAAATAAGCTCTGCTTTGGTGATGCAAAGATCCCATATTTCCAAGAGAATGCAATATGTGTACATAGCTTGATGTTAACTGAATTTGGATGGATGGTCCAACAGCCTAATCTGGATCATGCCATGTTTCAATTTTCTATTGTAGATTAGAGAAAGGAGTCTGTCCAAACAGTTCAATCTTGGCAGATAAAGTAGTTAAGTAGAGAATGAAGGTTCCCAACTGTTTAATCTGGGGCCTTAGAAGCAATAAGGCTAGCCTTAGATAGAAAATTAAAAGGAAAAGCCAAAGGAAAAGAAAAGGCACATAAGGGTTTGCAAGTCTAAATGCACCCTCTTTGAAGTAATAAAAAATGCTAGGCAATAAAATGGGTAGGTAGTTGGGGTTGCAGAAAGCATGGTTTATGGCACTTCACTGGCCTAAGCAAACTTAACAACATTGTGCCAGTGCAGGTCTATTATTCAGCAATTTTGCGTCAATACAATGAAGCATGTCTAACTTCCAGATTATCCCCCATCACACTCATTACTAACATCCCAATACTACTTATGTTCATGAAAGAGATCAGGGTCTTATGTTGGTTCTTGTCTCTTTAAGAGCCACATTTCTTGTGTAAAATTCTTTTCATTTTGATCTACTTCCTAAACTAAGTTGATTTCATATAAAACTTAGTGTTTTACCCCCTCACCCCCTTCCTCCACTCATATTAACTCCTAACTTCTTATTATCTAAATCCCCTATACTCCCCTTTTTCCCTACTATTATAAACACTACGGTGTATAAACCCCAAGCAATGTATAAATATTCCCCCCCCCCTGGCAATTATAGCCATATGCCCTACAACAGGGATTAAATTGACCTCTGGTCAGTTTGATAACCTATGCCCTACCCCTTCTTTCCCTTCACAAACCTTTGAAGTCATTTATCCACTTCATTTGCAAAAAACCTTGTAAAAAACCCACTATTACCCCTAACCCGCGCTATTCGCCAAATACACCAAAAACCCACTTTTTCGCTTTATCCAAAGTTTGGTGTGATGCGCATTTTCCACAGAAAATACTTTGAAAAGCCAAAAATTTCTTTATATACCAAAATTCCGCCCAGGCACGCATGTCGAAAAATATATTAAAAAATTTCTCCGCCTGCTGCCGTATTGTCCTGGCGCCTTAGCGATCCATTGACCGTCGGATCTGGGTTTATCCATCCGACGGCCCATATTCATATCGGGTCGGCTCCGATGATCGCACTTTACCGCCTGAGAAACTGTCAGAGGGTGACGTCAGGCCTCTGCCACGCGTCACCCCCATATTCTCTCGGGCCGCCCTCTAACAAAACCACGACCGTATCCAAAGCGGTCCGAGCAAACCATTTACCGCTTGTGGTTTACCGCCTGCCCACATCACCGCTACATCACGCCCATGTCAGTTCAACTCGGCACCCTGTCAGCACCCCCGCCCGCCAGCGCTCCGACATGTCCGCCACCTATGCAATCCCTGTGGACCACTCACAGGCCGCCACGTCACCTGATGACGTCATGCTGACATCACCCATCCCTGACCCCACCTGATGACGTCATGCTGACGTCATCCAAAAGGCGCCAATTACCCAAAAAGTCCATATTTTAGCCAAAATTCGTGTTTTTTGTCACTTTTGCCAAAAATACTGTTGCTCACCTCTGCATGAAAATTACGACTATCTGTCGCCAACCTGCAGAAATCGACCCGAAGACCGTTGGCACCTTCAACCCACCTGCATTTGTAACCATTGCCGACAATTCACCAGGTATTTATCCAAATTGTTCCCTCCGCGCTTGGTTGTGTCCATAATTGTCCGAAACTAAGTTAAAACGAGTGAGGAAGCTTATATTCACCAGCAAATTCCCAGTGGCCAGCCTTCATTTTCAATTGTTAAGTCGAAATTCACCTGCAGAGCCTCGTTTAGCCAAGTTTTCACAAAACCTACAGTTAGTCCGCGCATTCGTGGACTTAAACCTGAGCTGCGCAAATTCACCAGGAAAACAGTGGTACTAGTCCCTGCATATGCTCATTTGACTCTCTTTGGAGCACTTTAAACTATTCTCACCACAATTTACCCCATTTTTCCTTGCAATTTGCCTCACTGTTGCAAAAGAACCCCTCTGTGTTGTTCTGCCCACTGAAACCAGTTCTAGTACAAGTCATAGTACTACTTAACCATGGAAACACCAGTAGCCCTGAATATTCAACCTCTGAATGCCCCACACAGAGAGCTAGAGTGGAAGGCCCTGGGTGATAGAGATTACCAAATGATAGACTCATTTGCCATGAGTTCCAAATTTAACATTCACCTGCAAAATGAGTTAAAGGCCCAATACCTCAGTGGGGCTGATATTTTAGGAATTTGGGATTCCAATTTGCCCATTTACAATCTCCCTCAAGTCAATGTCCTCCCAGACTTGATAAATCAATGCCGCTCCAGCTATGATCCATGTCAAAGAGCTGTCGTTAGCCCCTCAGGCTCAGTATTGTTCCATATCACCCTTGAGGCCATAAATGAGATGCTGCACTTTCACACTGCAAAGCCACTGACTCCTCTCTCCATCAATGACTTGCTAAAGAAAGGGGGCAAGTTGTCCAGTGCTCAGATCACCAAAATTAATCAGCTGTTCGTTCAACCAAGCTCTGAAGTTGTGAGAACCCCTCCTATAGGATATCAATACCTCAATGAGCTGGGTAAGATGCTTGTGGATTTGATCAGTTACATCCTGGGTTATGGGTCATATGAGGATGTTGATGAAACCATTATGGCCATGCTGTCCATATTCTCCCCTGGGATGCCTCCTGCTGTGCACTATGATTTTGCTACATACATTGCCAATAAGATTCATGAACAATTGATGAATCTTGAAAGGGAAAAGGTGTTTAAATACACTAGGTACATCTATCACTTGTTCTTATTTTATCAACCAGATGCTTTCCCTGTTCCTCTCAAGAAGCTAAATGCCCAGGGAAACCCAAGGTCTGTGGTGTTTTGGTCTTCAGTCTTTCATCATATAACTTTTTCACCATACACCTACTGTGAATTCATAGACCTCTTTATCCATCCAGCTATGACCTTGTTATTGGGTGTCCCTCCTCCAAGATTGAAAGATGAGATGCAAAGGATACTTCACCTCTCAAACGCCTACAGCATTGGTGATTGGTACTTTTACCAACACCATACAATAATCAGAATATATGGTTGTGAGTTGAACCCTTATAGGCTGCCAAGATATGTCCCTATGAGACTTTTTGCCTTAGAATATTTTAGGCAGTTTGGAAATGCAGACTTTGTCCATTTCCACAGTAAAAACAAGAAGGTGCAACTAAAAGTAAGGAACCAGCTAGGCCCATTTCTATACAACAAAAGGGAGGAAGGATGGAAGGAAGCAGATTTGATCCTAGAGACCCTCAAATTGCAAACCAGTTTCCAATGGGTACCTTATGACCTTAATCATTTCATTTCCCTCGGGAGGGTAAAATACAAATTGGGTGGCCATGCTCACGTGAGACTGCCTCATATTGAGAAACATGCCAATTCATTAAGCTGGAAAGAGGGCACTCTAGAAGAGCCAATGACTAGAGAGCAAATGCTACAAAGAGAGGCAAAGAATATTGAGAAAGAGGCTGACTTGGAAACTTGTGGGCAGGTTTCCTCTTCCTATCAAAGGCAACTTGGAGCAGCTGCCTCATCCTCTACAGCCCAGCAGCAAGCAGTCGGAACTGTTCAACAGGAGTCCAGCAAGGATAAAGGGAAGCAGATGGAGCAAGAACAACCACCTCCTGTAGAAGAAAAGCAAGTAGAACAGCAAGAAGAAGGGCAAAAAGAGGGGCAGCCAATACAGCAAGAACAAACAGCTGAAGCCCCAATATCCACTAAGCAACAGGTTCAAGAGAATGTGCCTCCTAGGCAAGAAAAGACAGTGAAAGCCTCAGTGCTAGAAACTCCACAGAAAGAAGAAAAGGGAAAGAAGAGGGATAGAGAGCAGGAGACTCCCCTCACCACATCCACAAACCAAGGGGAGAAAAGGCAGAGAATGAATCCCTTTTCTGAAGAAGAGATGCCCATCGGGCAATCATTGGGCATGGGCCCACCGAGCATGGAGGCATCTACCAGTTCCTTTCAGCAGGAACAAGAAAGAACCCTTGGAGGAGAAGTCAGCTCCTCAAGTCAGCAAAGGAGAGGGGAGACAGGCATCAAGCAACAATTGATTGACATAAAAAAGAGAAATGAGCCACTCAAGATCCAGATCTACAACCAGTTGCTTAAGATGGCCCCTACCAATCAGCAGAGGCTTATGTCAGCCTACGACATAAATGAGGGAAAAATGACCATGAGTCATTTCATGCCAACCATGCTGCAGCCACAGTCAGCTGCAGACTATATAAGGACCAACCTTGAGGTCCTTGCAAAAGACATCCACCCTATGGATCAGATAGAACTTCACAAGCAAACGGGTAAGATGGTCTATTCAACACTCGCAGATAAAACCTTATTGGCAAATAGGTTGGAAAACAGCCTGAACAATACAGCTGCCCAACTTGAGTTGGAGAGGGCATCCTCTCAAGCCAAAGACAACAGGATCAGGTCTTTGGAGGATATAATCATAGAGCTTGGGCATGACCCAAAGGATCCAAAAGCTATACAAATGCTGCTGAAAATAAGAGATGCAGACCTTATAGCTCTCAGAAAGATGATTAAAATCCCAGCAACCCTTCACCCTCAAACAGAAGAGGTTGCCCAGCAAAGACAAGACCAAAATGTAGCAACATTGCTGGTAGGACTGCACAAGCAGCTAGTGCAAACACAAGGGAAGCTGGAAGAGACAGAGGGTGCACTACAGGCAGCCCTACAACAGAAAGAAGGAGGTCAAACTTCTCAGCCCCCTCCAGAGATCATAAACCTTGAGGAGCTCCCACAGACTACTGCTCCTCCCATAGGGCAGACAGCTCAAACAGCTCCATCAACATCAGCACCAGCACGAACCTCAGAGCAGGCTCTGAGCCTTGATATGCAGAAGTTGATGAGTGAAATCAAGATCCTAGAAGCCCAGATGACAGAGCTAAATGAAGCCAAGGAGAATTTAGCTAAGATGAATGAAAAATATGACAAGTCTAAACAAAATGTGGCTGAAAAAGGAAGGGAAATAAAGGCCCTTAAGGAGAAGATAAAGGAGCTGGAGAAAGAGCTCACCCTTGACAAGGTTGTAACTGAAATCAAGAAAGTTTTATGGGCCAATACTGGCCAATCAATCACAAATCAATGGTAGTATATAGAGACAATTCATGAGCAAATGGAACTCATAGCCAAGGCACGCAGGGAAGTCCAAAGGGCAAGGGCATCTCTAGGAAATATGCCTGAGATAGCCAATAGAATGATCAACGTGCTCAATAACCACACAGGTCCTCAGCTGGCAGCAATTGGGATCCCCAATAGAACTGAAACCATCCTGCTGATAAAGAGGGTCCTTACATTGAGAAGCCTGGTACAAACACTGGATAGAAGAAGCCAGGACATGCAAATAGAAGTAAACAGATTCATGGATAAGTTTGCAGCATTACAGAGCAGAGGCCTTCCTGGCTTGCTGAACAGCACATAGAGGCTACTATCACATGGAAATTATGCCAAAAGGGTGAATACATTTGCCACTAATGAGATCACTGCAGGAGCAAGTGCTTCAGAAGAAACAGGACCAGCATCTGGGCAAAGTCTCTATGACAGAGTAGAGAACTTATTTTTTATTATGAATGAGATCAAACATTTGTTTGAAGTACCTCCAAACTTCTACAAATATACAGAGGCAGATGAAACCTTAGATGCAATTTTGAGGCATCAACTGCCTACACAGGAATGGTGGACCAAAATGATACAGTTGTTACTGTAAACAAAATGCTTTCATCAGGTTTTTTCATCAAAAAACATAAGTCATCAAGATCAGAAAGTGTGATGCATACACTATGACTAGAGAAGAGTGAACTGAGCCAACTCAGCAGAAAGATTCGGCCACTAAAGCAATACTGACAGCTGCAAATGATAGGGCCGAGAAAGCTACAGCATGTCAAAGCCATAAAGACACATCATTCAGCATTAAAGCAGAACGCTCAACCGACTCAGTGGCCTCCAAAGGTCAAAAAGACTTTTGACAGCATTAAAGAGTATTCATTTTGTATTTAGAGCAGTAATAAATTCCTTATCTGCTATTTTTGTAAAGTTGGTGAGCGCATTCATTTATCAAGTGACTCAGCGGTTCAGATATTTTATATAACCGATTGTATATATTCCCCCTCGCATAAGCTTGCAGGGGTTGTTGATTTTCTCTTCAGGAGATACTATGCTGTAAATGTTCAGAGTTTTAATACAACAAAGCTGATGGAATTTCCAAAGTTCTGTGTGATCTGATGTGTTTTGGTGTGCTTGCTGAATGCTACAGGATCCCTGCGTATTTCATGGAACAATAAGTTTCTTTAACCTGTTCATTTTGTTTGTGGTTTCCTTCATAATCCATTCATGCTCTGTGTTTCACAAGTTTAATGGCAAATAAAAAGAATAGTATCAGGATTTATTCATAGAGTACCCTGAACTCAATCTAATACGTATGTTTTTCCTCAATTATAGTTATAAGAGTGTAATTCTTAATTGCTGCACTTCCAAACTATACCTTTCACAGTGATTATCGTTCAGGAATTCAAAGCTGCTCCTGGTCAATACATCTCTTTCTCACATCACTAATTTAGTGGAAATTTCTTAATTGCTTTCCACTGGTTATACACACTTCATCATTACAATTTCAAGTTTGTTTCATGAAATATTTAAATGGCCCTGTTGTTTCAATAATCACACTCAACAAATTCAAACAACCTGCAACTACAGACTCCATTGCCCAATGGTCTAAAGCTGTCTAAACATATCATCTTAAGTACTGAAAGACATCATTCAACCAAAACTCTTAAAACAAACCCTCACCTCATATCTAGCCTAAGATTCTTAAGAACAAAGTTAAACAGTCAAAGAGAGAGCCCTCTCTGATTACAGGTTGGCTAGAACCTGTGATCCAAAGCTTTGTTAGTGGTTACCCCGGCCGTATTCCCTTGGGAGTCATAGGGAACAACCTGGGTGTTAACACGAGGAACCTAATATAGAATATTATTGTTTTGGGCAAGTGCTAAGGCAGGAAAGCTTTGCTTCCTGTACTTAGGTGAAAGGGGAAGGCTCCTGCATATGCATGTGCGGACACCTTGGCAAGTCCGTATTTGGGTGGGCGAGACCCTGTTGCTGGGTGCCCAGGGTGGAAGATTATGGAAATTGAACGTTGAACCTAATAAAGGTTTATTTTGGAACAAATATTTTTCCTTATGTATTATTTTTATTTATGTTCAAGTTATGCAGTATGGCTTAATGATCTGTTTTCTTTGGAATAATGTGTAATTGTTGCGCCAATCTATTGAATCCTTAGTCTCTATGGATGAACTAAGTGTTAATCTTATTTCGTGAAGACAAAGATTAAATCTGTTATGACTTATGTTGAATTGAGTATATTTGCACAAAGGAAGATCTAGGGTTACTATTGGGTGCACGAAAGTGGACGGTATGCTTCTTTTAGGTCTATCAAGTCTGATCACAGACCTTTGCGAACATATAGAAGTCGTTTTCTTCAAGTTACAGTAGTAGACCTTAGAAATATACATAGATGCATGAAGGAAGATCTAAGCTATAAGTGCTTGATATCACTTATCACACGGTCTGTGGATGCAGAAACCTGGTTCTAGCATCCCACAATACTACTTCGGGTGAGAGTGCAGCTTGCACTATGTAGGTTGCTTCTAAAAGGGCCAATAGTTAGGGTTTTGTTGGTTGACAAAAATAACTCTGAACCTAGGTCAGTCCCCCTTAAGCCAACAACACATGATTGAGATCATGATCCAGGATATATATTTTCTTACAAGATTTCCCCCCTTGGGGATAGTGGCGGAGACATCTAGTGTTGTATCGTGGGAGGGATATAGGTGCGTTTGTTGATAATAATTGTGTATTGTGGGTTCATGCAATGTGCACAACCATTTAGATCAATGAATTAGATAGGCTTGAGACATGAGCTACAAGTGCCACAGTGTTACGGATCTTGGGTAGTCATGCCTTCCATCACATCACTAGAGAGAAAATGATTTTGATGGAGGTTGTGTTGGAAGGGACCTACTATGGGTGGGCCCAGATGATGTTTTCATCATTGAAATGAAATTTGAAACTATACAGGTGAAGCACCAATGATAATTGTTCTTTTGGGATAGTGTTATGCTCATTGTTCTTTTAGAAGTCTTGACTATCCATCCTCATTTACCGATCCATGATGAGGGTCAACAGGAGCCCAGGATGCACCGCTGGGGGTAGCTACTATGATGAGGTGGAGGAAGGGGAGTCCGATGAGTGTTCTAACCTAAAAAAATTTGCTCATTGGGACCAAATTACATTATACATAGATGAATATCCATAAAGTGGAATGAACTATCAAGGGCATCCTGATTTACCATTTCCACTGGAATGAGCATGCGGTCCATATGGTAAGTGAAAGTTGTTATATATTTGATGCATTTATAATTTAATAAATATGTGTATGTGGTACTACTTTTTAAAGTTTTTGGTATGAAGATATAGCACCGGTGAAGCTGATAGGATACATGGGACGAGCCATAGTGCTTGGGCCTGTAGACCAGGATGGGTCCACATCGCAACAAGGATCAGGTAGCGATTCTCTAATCGAGGATCTCTGATGCAGATTTGACATGTTACTAACCAAGGTGATTGATCATGGGTGGCATGAGTTAGAAGACCAGTATACAAATGAGTGCGTTGGTTTTCCATCAGAGTGGCGAGGAATCACGTGGCTCACTGTTATGGATGGTTAGAAATTATGAGACCTACAGGCTGGTGGGATGGAGACATTGGTTCGGGAGCCTCTAGATGATAGTGATTAGGCATAGGGATATGTGGGTCCCCATTTTTTTTCATTACATGCGACTGAGCATGTCAAATGTATTTAGAGTAGTGGACTTAAAACATTGTATGTTGGATATTATGATACATAATTATGGTTATGCATATTTTTGTGATGAATGTGATTCACCATTTGTTTATGCTATGGATGTATTCTTGTATATGCATGTGATAAATGCCAATCTAGAATAATATTCTCAATGGTATCTACATAGTGCTTTTGGGCTCTAGGAAAATGATTGAATGTAATGGATTCAAATTCACGTGTCAGAAGATTAACTCATAGATATTTTATAAATAGGAAAGGATTATGAACATGATAAATGATGTTTAATTACATGAAAAGTACCATGTAAGAAAGACAAACATGAAGGTGAAGGAGGCGACGATCAAGGTCATCAGCTAAAAAACCTATCAAAGCATCATATTTGTCCTAGTTATTGTTGGCAGATCTAATGCAGGCATTGTTGGACTGGACTAATGAATGAAAGGGGGTGAAAATTCCCTAAGATACCGAGGCTATATTCCTGGTGAAGTGACTCACACCATCGGCATAACTGATATAAGGTGTGGATGATGGATCCATATGAAATGTGAAAGAAGATAATGAATAAGATGGTGGGGGATGCAAGCTACCTAAATGAAAGAAAAATGAAAAGATACATGCATTTCAATGGGAAATTCTATGGGTAAAATTTCTTGAGGTAGAGTGCATTGTGAGGGTTGGGAGGTATTTCTTCCTCTGGACCCTCTAAAAGGTATGCCCCTTTCCCCAAACACTTACAAATGATGTAAGGTCCTAGTGATAATGGTTCATATTTTCCAAGCCTCGGGACATCATGAGCTTGATAATAAAATAGAACAAGGTCACCTTCGTGCAAGGTATGAGGGTGGTCATTTTAGTCATATTGAGCTTTGGTGCACTTTTTGAATGCTTCGAGTGGTTTTCAATGCAACACGATGGTCTTAATTGGAACGCTCAAGCATGATAAGTCATTGTTCTAGAGGTTGGGTGTATGGGAGGAGTTTGACGACAAGGTGGAGGGAGGGCACTTTACACTCAATTGGTAATACTTCCTCCTCTCCAAAAATAATCTGGAAAGGAGTGAACATGGTGGTAGTCAATAAAAAATTTCTATAGGCCCACAAACAAGGGAAGATAATTAGATGCTAGTCGGTCTTGTGTTTATTCACAATCCACTGAACCATAGTCTTAAGTATTTTCTTGACATAATCAACTTGGACATTACCCTAGGGGTAATAAGATGATGAATATTGGTGTTCGAAGCCCAACATAGAGGATATCTCATGCCATATCTCATCTTCAAAGTTTCAGCCATGGTTGGAGACAAATTTTTTCGAAACCTCAAATCGAGTGATAAGATGGTTAAAGAAAAACGGGCTTGCAATTGTTGCGATGTTATTTAATGTTGGCATGGCTTCAACCCATTTGGTGAAATAGTCGACGACCGTGATAATATACTTGTGATTATTAGCAAATGGGGCTTGCCACTCCATAAAGTCAATAGCCCATCTACAGAAAGGGCAAGCTACGATGACAGGGTGGAGGGGCACAGGTGGAGCTCCTGCCTTAGGGACATATAACTGGAAATTCAGACAGTGTTTGACTCCCTAAACAATATCACTAAAGAGAGAAGGTAAAAAGTAACCAGCATGCATGATTTTATGGGAAGTGGACATTCCATAGAGGTGACCACCACAAGCGCCACCATGGCAGGCATTAAGCACTTGCTCATCTTCAACATGGGTGAGAGAATGACAAAGGACAGTGTCGACATCGCGACAATAAACATCATCGCTGAGGAGGAGGTAGTGAGGGGCTTGATGTCAAATACGTCATTAATCATCACAAATGAGGTGGGGGGAGAATTTATAGGTTTGAAAATAGGTAAGGATGTATCCATACCAAATATCATCTGAAGTAATGGTGAAAAATTGTTCATCTAGAAGATCATCATTTTCTGGTGGGTTAGGCACACCAATGGAAAATTTAGAAATGAATTTAGCAAGGGCTAAACCTTTATTACTTTTGGGTTTGAAAAATTTGAGATTAAATCTTTGAAGGATAACAATCTAACAGGCATACTTTCTATTAATGATCTATTGATTCAACTGGAAGGCCATGAGGTTGGAATTAGTCACAAGTTTGGTGGTACACATAAGGATATAATGACAAAGATTTTGAACAAAGAGCAAAAAAACCAACACCAATTTTTCTTCATGTGAATATGATACAGGGGGATCATCAATGTTCTTACTAACATAATAGATGACATGCTCATTTCCAAAAGAATATTCTTGGATTAGGAAACTAGTGACCAAATAGGCAGATGCGGAGATATACAAGATGAAATCCCTCTCAAAGTTAGGTGGACTAATCAAGGGAGCAGAAGTGAGAGCAAGTTTGAGGGAATCAAAAAAATGTTGATCTTGGCCATCCTTGTTATCGGGAAAAGTGTCTATTCAGAACGACCCTATCCCACTGGGTTGTGACAGAGACCTCAGAAACAAGTAGGGAAAACTACTCTTGTATTCTCCTTTATGAACTATAAACGAAGAGGAATAGGATGAACCAACCTGTGTCTTGCGCTAGTCCTTTGATCCAATCTCTCTTCTCTTAGACAGCTTCCGGCTACCTGCTCCCTTACTCGCCCAGTGTCACCAAGTTCCTGTAAGATCACAGAAGAAGGAAGCTACACAAAGACATGGATTTATGTTCATAAAAAGCTTAGGATCAGATTTAAGCTAAACATACAAATATAACAAACATCAGTGATATACAAACATGTAGGAGAAACTCAAATAGTTTTATTGATAAAACAAGAAGATCCAGGACGAGTTACAACCGATGATTCCTGATCCAGCATCAACCTCCCAGCATAGAATCCCCTCTTCACCTCCCACAAAGCATAAATCACCCAATGCTCTGATATCTATCTCAAAACCAACAACAATTCTCTGCAATGTACAAAATTCCAGCCTCCAGATCTCTTGGTGAGGGATCCATATATAGATGTATGCAAAGAGGATGAGTCAGCTCATGAATTGATTAGTGGCCTCTCTCTGTCAGTTCTTGCTTCCACTTGGAGACTGAGAGCCTGTTACTCATCACTGGTCGAATTCAGTGAGGCAAGTGTCATTGGAGAAGATTCTAGAAGCTTCCATTGTCTCTCCACCTCGTGGAATGACTCTGCCACTTGTCATTTCCCGCTCAACGCACCCTGGTAGTGCATTCAAGTGCATTGCAACGCACCTAGCCAGTGTATTTGGGCGCTTTGCAACGCAGTTAGCTAGTGGAGCAGCTGAAATGATCCTGATTTGACTAGTTTTGAGCAGTTTCTGGTGGAGAACTTCTGGGAGAAGCTGTAATTTGTTGACCTTGTTCCTTTAGGAGCTGGAACAACACTTTTAGGGACTTAGGATCCCTTGGTTTATGGACATTTCATGCTTATAGTTGTAAGGCACAAAAATGTCTATAACAGTTGCCCCCTAAAGTATGAGGCCATTTATCGGGTGAAATGCTTTATTAGGAGGATCCGAAGTTCTTCTAATGCTGGGGAGGAGACCTGTAATAAGATACAATACAATACATTATGTTCATACTATTTTCATGATCTAGCTGAGGCGGGCATTCCCATGCTCAGCTTTATAAATTCATTTTCGTGTACATAGGACAGACAATCGTCTGATGGTAGACTGATGATTCTGATGAAGTCATCATCCTTTTGGTAGGATGATTATCTTTGCTGCAATGTTGTACATTTCAATGTCTTTATTTTTCCTGAATATATCTCGCAGCCCGGATGGATGAAACTAGATCCGGGGTCTTCAATCTCGTCCTATCTTCACTCAAAGTACAAGTCGATCCATGTGAGAAATGTTTTGAAGTCGAACCTGGAAAGACATCGCTTGATTACCAGTCAATGATGTAAACTGTTAACAAGCGCGAGAGGAATCACCGATAATGATAATGACCCTCAAGGTACTGCAGTACATTTCACGTGGTGTGAATAAAGTACTTGGCATCGAACACCACGTAAAATATTTCGGTCGAAGGTCATTGATGTATACCTGTCGCCGGAAGTGAGAAACTTGCCATTGAGTCATGCAAGCTTCAAAGTACTGAAGGGGTTGTTCCTAGATAAACTTCTTGGATAATGAGCTGATGTCGACAAGAAGCGATCCGTCAAAGGAGGGCCTTAATGAATCCCACATCAATGACACGGAATGGAGCAAATGATTTTGATGGAGGTGAAAACGATCTGGTGATATACGGTTCAGGGTGGCGGTCATGAAAGAATGAAGTATAATGTATGGTAGTGGATGGGACATGGGTGACTTCTCTGGATGACTTCTCTTGAACATATCGGCGACACTTATGTGATGGATCGGTAGCATTTACCCCAAATGTGGATGGTATGGCGTGACCATGGTGATGTGACCGGTGAATGAAACAACCCAACCCGACTCTGGCACGGAGTGGAAGTGTCATGTTCAAGAGTGACTTGCTACCAATAAAGCTTCTTTGAGTTTTCTTCCCAATTTTTCCCCAGTCATTGCTGACCAGTACCTCTTTATTTTTGTCAAGCTTGAGGAGGATAACATATGCTTGTTCTATAATTTTCCCTTCGGGCAAACCCATCACTATGTTTTAACGAGCCTAGCGATAGTGAAACTCGTTCTCACCTAAAGACAAGTTTGTCGCTATTAATCTTTTTAACGAGTCTAACGACAAAGATAACTCGGTCCTTTTCATTTTTAGAGAGTATGAAAAGGTACATAAAGGTAACTCCAAAGTTCCTTTTTCATCATCTAATCCCTTAAGTCCGAAAAAGTATAAAACAATACAGAAGGGATGAGTTTTCGATAGTTTTAACGAGCCGAACAAAACAAGCGCTCGATCTTTTTGTGCAATAATCCCTCAGGTCCAAAAAGATTAAAATCTAGAGGAGGGATAGCACTTCCGGTCGCTTTAACGAGCTGGAAGGCCAAAACTCAGCAATCTTTTCATATTTTATCAGTCAGATGAAAAGAGCTTAAAGAAGACTCGTCTTTTGAGGAACGAGTGATAAAATGGGTAGCAGCTGATTCCAGGTAAGGTTTGGAATTTTCCAATCACGGCAATCTCACAAGGATGGCTAGTGAAATCACTCTTCGCATCTGTTCCTTAAAATAGGTAAACAATCAAATGGAGGTGAATAATCAGCCAATGAAAAAGTGGAGATGACGGTGCAAACACGACCAAGGCTTTAATGGCTGAAAATGCTTCATTCACGGTGGTTATTTATCGGGGAATAGTTAATTTTTTAACGAGCTTAAACACGGGTGGAAACATTTGCTCAGTCTTATGTTTATTTTTTAACGAGCTTGAACTATGTGCTAAAACTGCTTGATTAATCCAGTCATATGATAAGAATGTCTCATATAAAAATGGCAACTTTTAGATTTTTGCCCCACATCCTTTCTTTATGCAAGTTTGGTGACGACTAATCCTACGAGTTTAAAGGGTTAGAGGTCCTAAAAATTTAAAAAATAAATAGCCGCCCCTTGCTTGTATGCCAAAAGGTTTACATGCCCCCAGGTATAAAACAAAGTTTCAAAGTTACCCCTCAATTTGCAGACAAAACATTTGTTCTATCAGGAAAGACCTACCTCTTACAGGTTACCCAAAGATTGTTCTATTCGCGGTGCAAACAAAACACTTCTTTGGTGATGTCTACCGAGATAAGCAAAGGTGAGTGACGACGTCCGCCACTCACATAACTTTGACAAGAGAATCTTATTCTAGAATAACCCCTCTTCCGCTGACGGACGGGGTACAGACTAGTCATATTCTCCCACGGAAACCTACCCTATACCCGAAGTTTTCCTGCCGAACCAGACCAAGGCGCATGCCCCCTGGGTTTCAGTCATATCCCTCCGAATTACTCGCACTCATCGGGAGGACGGACTGGGGATTGAGACATTTCTTGCGTGAAAAGACTATTTAGGGACGGTATATGACTATTTTCTATGCGTGATCTGGGAAATGAAAGCTGGTCCACGAGCTTGACCACTCTTCCTTCGTGCGGAAAACACATTACTCTAAAGAGTGAGGAGACGATGGCTCCCATGCAATGAATATAGTCTCGCCCAAGGAGTAGGTTATAATCCAAGGGTCCTTGAACTACCATGAAGTTCATTCGAACTGTCTTCCCCCTCAATGTTATGGGCACATCAGGAAGGATCCCTAAAGGTCGACTGGTTCCTTTATCAAAGCCTGTCAGATTTCTCATCTCAGGCAACAGCGATGGTGAACCAAGCGCTTTCCAAGAAATAGAGGAAAGGATACTCACAGAAGCCCCCTCATCTATGATGGTACCAGCCATGACCATTCTATATATTTGAACAATAATTTGGAATGGTATGCTTGTTCGTAAACAGGGTCTGCCTAGTTGATTCCAATCGAAGGAGACAACTAGGTTGCTTGGAGGTGGGATCGAGTAGACGGCCGGGTATGGCTCTGACGAACTTCCCTCCTGCAGTAAGGGAATGGGTAGATTGCCCCCATGTTCGTCGGAGTCTATGTTGATTAAGAGAATTTGGATGGTGTCATCTTTGTTCTCTTCAGTGACTATATCACCCGAAGATAAAACCTCTGAAGGCAAGACTGGGTCAACTACCGCCTCGACCTTTTGAATTTCGTCTGGTATGGATTCAGATGGTTTATCTTTGATGATAGGTGCTTCAGCCAACCACCTGAGTGGGCCAGCTGGGTTCTCAACTAGTGACGGACTCGGTAAGAGTTTTTTATATCCAAGAGGAAGTCGTAACGGTGAAATCGGACGATCATCCAAAACTCTTTTAGCTTCGTCTAAGAAGGGACAACGGTGGAGGGCATGGTCACCTTCGCACATTTTACAAGGAAATCTAGCTTTCCCTTTTTGTCCCGGGGCTTCACTTTCACTAGTTGACGGTGTGCTTTCAACATGATCTCCAGAGGTTGATGACACCAGATTGTGCAAACGAGGAGACCAGTCCCTTAGTATCCGGGGGATGTAAGGACAATCTCTGTGAAAGTGGTCTCCTCCACAAATGACACATGGTGATTTAGGCCTGGTCGGTGCTGTGTGTGGATTTTCGTTAGACGACACTAGTTTTCCCTTATTCGCCTTTGGCTCCTTCTTCTTTTTCTCTTTCTTCTTCTTTTCCTTCTTCTCCTTAGGAGCTTGGATTTTAGCTTTACCAGTCCCGTTAAGTGAAGAGGAAGGGGGAGAGGAAGAATTAGAGGAAGTAGAAGGCTGGTGGGTAACTCTGGACTCGTCTAATTGCTGATTCGATTGTTCAAGAATAGTGTTGTTCTGAACGACATTGGTTGAGAAGAGCCATACTGGCAAGCCAATTGTCAGTCCTGGAAGCGACAATGTGGCCATATGGGGCGCACCAACATCTCCCCAAGAGGAGAAGGGACTAGGATTTCCACCAAGGTGAATTCCTTGGTTGGTAGGCTCCATTTTCTCAACCCAAAGATCAACGTAGGAAAAGGGTATGAATATTTCGTTTAAAATAAATTTTAACACGCTTTGACACAACTTGTTTTTTCAGTTTTAAAGAGTCGAGAAAAAACAAAAGATGACTCTAGTCTCCTTTGATTTTTAATGAGCCTGAAGTGACAAGTGCTCAGATGGACCTTTTCCGTTAAGGAGTCTGAAAAGGAATGAAAGGGACTGCTCTGGAGGTCTAGGTAGAGGGAGTACCAAACCAATCTCAAAACTGCAGAATACTTTTTATGGTACGGCAGTCAATCTTCCTGAATGCCGTGTTCGGTGTATTGCGATCAGTAGGGCGGCCGACACTGCTTCTTATGGATAAAGGTTTTATGCCTATAGGGGTCTCCCAATATATACTCGATGGTACGTGGGAGCACAAGTCCGTACTGGCACTTATCGTCTCAAAGTGGAGGAATCACCCAACCATCAGTGAGGACAACAATTACCAGGCTTTACGACGCTGGAATACGTCTCTAGCCTAGACCTCTAAATGTTGTGTGTTAAGTTACAAAGCGTTGTTAAGTTCATTGAATTTATTTTAGGTTGATATTTCTTATGAAGTTTGCCTTTTGGGATCACCATGAGATGTAGATATAATTCCTAAAATGCAATCTAAAGATGATAAGCAAGCTTTTATCTCTTTTCAGCAATGAAAATCCTAGCTACAAGGGGAATAGAAAGACACAATCTTTTCTCAAAGAGAAAAGAGCACACTGTAAATGCACTTTTCCTAAATCAAGCCAAACAGACTGTCAATATACAAATGCACATGTGCATGTATTTGTTTTTCACTTTCTTAATATTGATGCCTAAAAAGAAAGTTGTTGTACAAATTTGAATTCGCTTTCAAGTGAAAAACACAAACAAGCTTCTTTTTGAAATCAAAAGGTAGAGATGATTACGACACTTTATGATTTTGAAGTAAACACTTGTTTCGACACTAGAAATTAACAAATTCAAGCCAAAGGCAAAAGTAAAAGCATAATCGACTGTCAACAGCAAATAAACTTTCTCCTAAGATCAAAATCGACACTTACGACAGATCTAAATCCAAGGACGACAGTATGACTAGTCTATTTTTGCAATGGGAAACTGTAAATGACGTAACAAACACACAAAAACAAATACAGTTTCTTTTATACAACTGAGGTGGAATTAAGGCAAAGAAAAGGGGCTTTTAAACAGACACACACACTAATCACAGGCTGCAAAAATCAGAGGCAAAACTGGAAAAAGTGAGAAAAGTACCTCAGTTGTACAGGGCTGAGCTGATCAACGCACCTGCTACACAGAGAAACTGAATTGCAACGCAGGTAGCCCTCTCAGGAACTGTGCTGAAATGCAGAGTCTCTTCACAGAGCCTGCGTTGGAGCAGAAACGAGAATTCTCTTCGGGTTCTGGGTCACGGTTTGCAGTTTAATCTATGGTTTTTGGCCGGGTAAAAGCAATCAGTAATGCACAATCAGAGGGTTGATTTAAAAGAGGTTTAAGAGCTATCACAAAGGGTAATCAGATCATTTGTGAATCAACTGTTCAGATCATAAACAGATCCAATGACTGGATTGAAGTAGCAGATGTCTACTTTGCATTTGTAAATGGCAAATGCAGTTCGATTCACTACTTCTAAGTTTATGAAACAAACAATCAGAGAAACACAAACAAACTAACTAGACACGATCCCCAGCGGAGTCGCCATTTTGTTATCGAGAAAAGTGTCTATTCAGAACGACCCTATCCCACTGGGTTGTGATAGAGACCTCAGAAACAAATAGGGAAAACTACTCTTGTATTCTCCTTTATGAACTATAAACGAAGAGGAATAGGATGAACCAACCTGTGTCTTGCGCTAGTCCTTTGATCCAATCTCTCTTCTCTTAGGCAGCTTCCAGCTACCTGCTCCCTTACTCGCCTAGCGTCACCAAGTTCCTGCAAGATCACAGAAGAAGGAAACTACACAAAGACATGGATTTATGTTCATAAAAAGCTTAGGATCAGATTTAAGCTAAACATACAAATATAACAAACATCAGTGATATACAAGCATGTAGGAGAAACTCAAATAGTTTTATTGATAAAACAAGACGATCCAGGAGGAGTTACAACCGATGATTCCTAATCCAGCATCAACCTCCCAGCATAGAATCCCCTCTTCACCTCCCACAAAGCATAAATCACCCAATACTCTGATATCTATCTCAAAACCAACAACAATTCTCTGCAATGTACAAAATTCCAGCCTCCGGATCTCTTGGTGAGGGATCCATATATAGATGTATGCAAAGAGGATGAGTCAGCTCATGAATTGATTAGTGGCCTCTCTCTATCAGTTCTTGCTTCCACTTGGAGACTGAGAGCCTCTTACTCATCACTGGTCGAATTCAATGAGGCAAGTGTCATTGGAGAAGATTCTGGAAGCTTCCATTGTCTCTCCACCTCGTGGAATGACTCTGCCACTTGTCATTTCCCACTCAACACACGCTGGTAGTGCATTCAAGTGCGTTGCAATGCACCTAGCCAGTGTATTTGGGTGCTTTGCAACGCGGTTAGTTAGTGGAGTAGCTGAAATGATCCTGATTTGACTAGTTTTGAGCAGTTTTTGGTGGAGAACTTCTGGGAGAAGCTGTAATTTGTTGACCTTGTTCCTTTAGGAGCTGGAACAACACTTTTAGGGACTTAGGATCCCTTGGTTTATGTACATTTCATGCTTATAGCTGTAAGGCACAAAAATGTCTATAACAATCCTACACAAATGGAATGTGATATTGAAGGAGTCTAAGAAACCCATCCACCATGGTGGAATATTCAGGGACAAACCTACAGAGAAAGTTGGCGTTGCCTTTGAGCCTTTGTAACTCGCAAAGGGCACAAGGGCGAGGAAGTTCGAGAATGGTTTGAAATTTGAGAGGGTCAAGGTGATACCATTGTTGGACACAATGAAGCCTATAATTCAGCTAGCGGGAATTCAAAAGACACACTTAAGGGGGTTGAGGTGAATATTATATTTCCAACAATTAAGGAAGACAATACACCAAACATGAAGGTGTTGCGACCAAAGTTTGGAATGAGCTGCGAGATTGTCTAGATATGGAAGGTAAATATGAGTCAGGTCATGAAAAAATAGGACATGGCCTGCTAAAAAGTGGCCCCAACATTATTTAAACTGAAAGGCATGATATTATAAGAAAATTTTCCCCACAAACAAGTGTTGGGATGGGGTCCCCTGGGTCAGTTTTGGGGAAAAAACCCAAGTTTTGATGTAAAAATATGTAAAGTCTCCATAAAATGTGGTCACGAGGCATGTAGTTAGTTAAGGAATGAAAAAGGGTTTTACCCTTATTTTATGTAACTTGAGTCAGCTTTTGAAGATCTACCCATGATCTGCAAACCATGGGATTCTATAAATAGTTGTGTCTTAGGGATGTCTAAGGCAAGTAGGAAGCTGTCTATGGGTACGAGCAAAGAATTCTAGCACAGAAGTAGAAGTATTAGAGGAGGGAAATGCTTTGCACCTGAGTGCATAGATGCCTAGAGTAGTGTCCGCGACTGAGTGTGTGGACTCCTTTAGCTGAGTGCGCAGGGAAGTCTTGAGTCTGTAAGCTTAACTGAATATCAATAAATAATATTTTTGCAAAAATTCTTGTGTTTTCTCTATTAACTCATGTTATGCATGAATGCACTTTATGTTGTGATGAATAATGGGTTTATGAAATAATGATGTATTTATGCATGAATTTACTTGATATACATTGTTATCTGAATGCAATTAATGTTAAGTGATTACACGAAGATTATAACACTTTCTATTTAAGTTATCGAACTCTTAAGTAGATCTAAGAAAATAATGGTCTAAGATTAATCTAAAGTCTATGTAAGTATCTAATTCATCTATTTAGGGTCCATAAAAGCTAGTCATAGACCTTCGTGGAGGTCTGGAGGCTAATTAGAGGAAGCTACGACAATAGGCCATAGGAGCATAGAGTTCCGCTTGAAGGCATATCTAGGTCACCAAAAGGAAATCACACTAATCTTTGGGTGTGGAAACTTGGTTCCAGCATTCCCCCCATATTGCTTCGAGTGAGACTTTAGTCCGTGCACCACGGATTGATGCCGAAAGCGCCATAGTGTAGGGATTTTTTTGGTTCAAGTAACTCTAAACCTGGGTTAGGACCCCCTAAGCCAACAAATGGTTCTGTTGCTAGGACCAGGATTTGCATAAAGAGATGTGTGATGTTGCATCATTGAAATCCGACCAAGAAGGAAATTGAGAAATGGTTGGATAGAAAGATCCACAATTTTTCAATGCAATAAAATAAGAATCCGCACCTAACAAAATAATAGTGCTTGGATAGATATTTATGCACAAAAATACATGAAATATTCTTTTTCACCTTCCTGATCAAACTATATGAGTGGATCGCAAAATTGGCAGACAGAGAAGGAAGGTGGAGGCTTCACAGTCTGATAGTGTGGACTCCAGAGCTCGTGTGGAGGTTGGAGGCTTCTGAAGATAAGATCACGCACGTAGTTGATCACTGGCTTGATTGAGTCATCGAAGGATTTGTTCAGAGTTCAGAGATGATACCTCAGTCAGCTATAGCGAAGCAGAGTGATGCTTCTTCAAGGGACCGCGAGGTAATTATTTGAGATCCTTGAATACTTGGATTAAGATGCTCTTGTGTGAAAAGAGGGTTATGCCATTACCTTGATGTCTGGATCTATGTGAAGTGGATGAAGCTTTAGAAATCAAGGAAAAATGGGTCCTGAATATAGTCCATTTATTGGACCTCCTTCAAGTGTCGACGAGGGAGCAACACAGACTTCACCATAGATCATTTTCCAATTGATAAGGTAGGGTTTCCCATGGATACCTCATCCATCCACACCACCTCCACCTTCACCTCCAAAACATACACCTTCACCCACACCCATACCCCCACCACTACCACTGCTAGTCAATATGTCGAATACGACGAAGTTTCCAATTTTCAAAGGCTTAGGAAATGAGGATCTGGATCAGTTTTGCTTTGTTGCGAAGGCTATATGGACAAAACAACAAACTATGGATGATAATATAAAGAAGGTGTAGTTAGTCACTACTCTGCAGGATCTTGCGCTAACATGGTATGTGAAGTATTGCACTAATAATCCATTCGCGTTGTTGGCAGATACTTATACTACTTTGAACAAGGAATTTAGTAAGCCTAAATATGAATCACAGTCGATAATTAGATTCGAGGGAATCATGATGAGGCCTGGTGAAATTCCATGGGAGCTAGATCGATTATTGAAGTGCAGGACCCGTTAAGCTAATATGAATCTCACAAATAGCAGCACCGTGATTGCTTTATAGTCGTGCTCCTACCCCACTTAAGGATTGCTTTATCAAAACAAAAGATAGGAACTCAGGTGGAATCCCAAGAAATCACGATGAGATTATATGAGTCATCTATCTAGGATGCTACTTTGGGAGTTTAACATATTCACACAGAGTTGCAGAACCTCAACTTCGAGTTGCAGAGCTTGAAAAAGGAAAAAGTAGCTTGGCCAGAGGTGCGGGAAGAAGTATTATGTCTCAAGTGTAAAAGCCATGGGCATGATAAATATCACTGCCTTGTATTCGTGAATTACATCACTTGAGGGGGGCCTATGCCCCTAAGGCAGGAAGATCCAGCAGGACCGAGTGTTGGGCCTACGTTATGTTGTGCTATTTGTCAAGTAGTTGGAAAATATGTAACAAACGATTTTCATTTGCTGCAAAAGATTGTATAGACCCCACAACATTTTTTCTATGATTTTTACAAATTGGTGGGCCACAATAAGCGCCATTATCGGAGCTATGAATTAATTATGCAAAGGACGTCTATGTATCGAATGTAAGAAGAAAATCAGCCTCCGGATCACGGCACTGGGGGAATGCATGGAGGATATCAGGGGTGTGGAGGAGGCTAAGGCAGATGAAGTCCTGGTAGGGGTCGGGGTCAAGTCATTTGTTACAATTGTGGAATGTTAAGACACTACGCATGGGAGTATATGAATCAGACACACTCATCATATCAACACTGCACTCAGTTTGACCACAAAATCGAAGAATGTCCTGTATTGATGGACAAGATGTAGGAAAAGAAGGCATATCCTCAACATCCTACCTAGAACTTATAGATGATGAGGGATGAGGCTAGGGAAGACGACCCGAATGTGAATATCGTACTATGAACCAGGATTACGACTGGTGACAATAAGGGAAGGAAACTTAAAGAGGGTGGATGGGTCTGCAAGGCTCCAGAAAAGGAGGTTGGGTTTGATCTGGAGTGTGCGAAGGCAACATTCATGGAAGCAAAGAAATATTTTCTAAGGCCTCTACCTTAGGAAGTCAGAGCAAACTACCAAATACGAGCATGCCTACAAAAGTTGACCCCTCTCTACTTACCACATTCTTGGAAACTTCTACGAAGTTATTGTGTGATAGCAAGGCTTTGAAAGGGATACAATAGTTGATAAAGAAGTGTGTCGATAAGGCTAATACTTCTAATGGACCCCACATGGTCAAAAATATCGATAAGCATAAGGCAAGAACAGGGTGCGAGATGAGGCTTTTTGTACAAATAGGAGACTATGAGATGGACCAGGTTATTCTTAATTTGGGGTCTAATGTGAACATATTGCCTAAACAGACCTGGGAGACAATGGGGAGACCTATGCTATAGTGGTCGCCAATTCAACTTAGGATGTCAAACCAACAAAATATTATCCCTATGGAATGATTGTAGGGAGTTACCATAGATATAGAAGGTGCAAGCGCACTCGCTGATTTCAAGTAATAAATATTGTTGATGACAACAATACATACCCTACGCTCCTGGGAATTGACTGTGCTATCAACATGAAAGGGGTAATCAATTTAAAGAATCAGAAAATGTCATTCGAAAGGAAATCACTCTGTGTTGTAGTACCATTGGACCCTGCTGAAGGACCATGCTATACTGAACTGGTCTATGACTATGAGGAAAGTGATGATGATCTAGATTGGATCTATAAAATCACAGCACGAGACTAAGACTGGGATAATTTGACAGCTGATGGCCGAATCACATGAGAGTGCAAAAGTTCCTGTATCTTGGATTCAGATGAAGAGTTGGAACATTGAAAAAATCATTGCGCTATGTGTCATCAGAGTTAAGAAATTTTCCTTATTACGAGGGTTTAACTGATGCAGATAAATTTTTGGATGCTTTTGAAAGAGAATTTCTAGAGGATTACCGCTTTGAGGCATTGGACTGGGCACTGTATGATACGCCTTCTCGATGGTGGGGTATGCACAAAGACAACTTTGATGGGTGGCGGGACTACAAAAGGATGATGAAAACATGATTCGGTCATCCTAAAGTGCAGATAACTGAGAAGTATGATGGGAGGAATGATCTATGGGATCATTTGGCCAGTCAAGTGTCACTAGGAAGGTTGAATGCATGACCTAAGCATTTATTGTGCATTGAGATAAGAGAGTAGCCTACTAATTTAGAGGAAGGGTTTCCCAACACACAGCTCTTTATGGTGCATGTAGTGGATAGCCACTTTGCAAACATTATCCATTTTTTGACCATAGGAATAGCTCTAGAAGGCTACACCTATTAGGAGAAGAAAGCGTTGGTGGTGCGTATGACCGATTTCTCAGTACTTGTAGGCCATTTGTATAAGATGGGATCGAACGAGATACTTCAACGATATGTGCCTGATTTGGAATGAAATAGTATCCTCGTTGAATCTCATGGAGGATCTATGGGAGGAAATTATGCAAGTAAAGAAACAACGTAAAAGGTTTTGCACACTAGGTTGTGGCGGAAGACGCTGCATAAAGATTCTAAAGAATATTGTAAGGCATGTGATGCATGTAAGAGGATGGGCAAGATGTTTTGAAAGGATGAACTTCAGCTGAATCTGCAGGTGTCATTGTAGCCATTTGAGAAATGGGCAATTGATTTTGTAGGAATGATTCAACCCCTAGACAAGAAAACAAGTGTGTGCTACATCATCACTGCGACAGAATATTTAACCAAATGGGTGGAGGCACACCCTGTAAAGTACTATATAGGGGCAACATCAACACATATTTTTTTTGAATATGTGTTGACCAGGTTCAGTTGCCCGAAGGTATTGATGAGTGACCGTGGTACACATGTTCTCAATGAAATGATGAGTGCGCTTACAGAAGAGTTTCAGGTTTACCATCAGAAAATTACACCATATCATCCTCAGGCCAATGGAACAGTTGAGGCTTTCAATAAGATATTGGAGAATGCGTTGAAAAATATTTTCAATGTATAGTAGAATGATTGGGATGTGCGCATTCCAACGGTGTTATGGGCATACAAAACTACTTGCAGAAGGCTAATGAGTCAGATGCCTTTCCAGTTGGTTTATGGTATAGAGGCTATAATGCTTATGTAATATGTTGTTCCTAGTCTACAGATAGCGGCTTTAGCAGGAATGCGAAAAAGCTTGACATGTTTGGCACATCAAACTGCACACCTTCAAGGTAAATGACTTGTTTTTACTATATGATAGCAAGTTTGTGAAGTTTTCAGGAAAGTTTCAGATGCACTGGCTAGGGCCATATGTTGTCAAAAAAATTACAAATGGGGGCACAGTTTAGATCACAAAGTTGAATGGAGAACCATTTCTGGGAAGGGTAAATGGAAGCCAGTTGAAGCCATACACAAGGGATCCAACTCAATGATTGCATGATGGAAGGATAGTCTTAGTGCTCCAAGCAGCTGCAAGGGAGCGCGGGACTATAAACTATATTTCCCAGTTGGTGGAACTACAAGATATAGGGGTTGCATGGAAAAGGGGTATGTCATAGTATCAGAGGATGCATGAAGGGAGTTGCACTATGGGGGGATATAACGCATAGCACATCCAGAAAATGACTGTTACAATCACTCTTCATGATTTGACCCCCAAAGACAGTTAAGAGGAATGGGGGCACAGAACTTAAGGCTAAAATCTTTGAAGACCTACCGCGAAATCGGCATTTATGGACGAATGTTTTAGGGGAACAGTTGAATTTGAATTCAAATTCACCTATAATTTATGCATGGCCATCTAGCAGAGAACACTTTACATCCTTTAATTTTTGAGCTATGTTGTCCACTATTTATGAATTCTCAGTTTTTTGCAGATTTAGTCGCCAAATCTGTCTTTGATACTTGTCCTAAGGATGCCCAGCAGTTTATTCTCAACACCATGTCTGGACCAGGTGAGACTGCAAGCACCATAGGAACTGTTGCCTTTGAAGAAGTAGCTCTAGAAGTTGTCAGCATGGAGGTTCTAGTTCCTGTGCATACACCATCAAGGTTGCTTAAGCCGAATCCTACACCAGTGCGTGAGAATCCCAAGCCCAAGAAAAACAAGCAGAAGAGACCAATGTTGGTGCATGAGTCACCAATGAAGCACTTTGCTACCTAGACTCAAAGGAAAGATAAAAAGTCGACAAGGGATAAGGAAAAAGTTGTATATTTGGAGGCCAAAGACAGCACAAAGGATATAGATGCCAAGGGCATGGAGCCCATCTCCAAATTAGCGAAGTTCATTCCTCCATGTAAGGGAAAGGTGAAGGTCACTAAGGACCCAGATGCGGGGAAACTCCTCATAGATACACCCCTGCTACCAGAAAGCATCACCTTTGAAGGCCCACACCTAGCATAGATTCCCCATTTGAAAATGGAAGACTGGGATTTGGCAGACCACGAGAGGTTCCCCCACCTAGCAACGGAGAACTACATGAAGCGGGTGTACTATAAAGAATCTGGTGTCACCGTGTTGGAGCCAGTCGAGTAGATTTGTAGAGTGAATTAGTCAGGGTTGTTGAACCTGTTGCGGGTACCCGACTACCACTACTCCAACATCAATGTCATTGTTATCAAGCAATTTATAATTCTAGTACATGATGTACATTTGTGGCTGAGCGCACCAATCCCAATTACAGACATGATGATCCATTGGATCACTCTCCTGCCACATTCAGGCTTAAATCTAGCCATGCAGTTTGGTGGAAAAACTAGTGAGCATGACCTCGCAGAAAAGATGAAGGAGAATTTCAAGCTCATTAAGAATCTGCATGGGTAGTCCATCACATCTCTCACTAACCCCATGGTGAAAATTTCCATATAGATCCTCGCTGGTAAGTTCATAAGGAAATGTCGTACAGACGAGGTTCCAGCGCTAGCAATCTCGTTAGTTGTACAGTGCACAGAAGGTGCACAACCTCTACAATGATTTCCTTGTGAATTGTCACAAGGCTCAGGATGAGCGAAAAACCTTCCACTATGTGTGGTTGTTGCTCTCCATTGTGCTAGTATATTGGGAGCTACCGAAGGAAAACCAGTTTCCTCCCTTGGAGAAGGGATTATCGGAGGCTACACCGTTTGCCTCCCTTTGGACCATAAAAGACTCCACACGGGTCATGGAGACAAAAATTTTCTACGTGTTTAGGGAGGCAAATATTCGCATGGCCATGAACCAGAAGCTATGGTTGTCCTTGACTATGTTTGAGCAGTTATTAGAGTACACAGAGTTTAAGAGGACTTCCACCACATATATATTAGGGCATGGAAGGATCCATAGCGGATGTGATTTGATCTACCTTATCTTGCCATAGATGCTGCCATTTAGGATTTTATCAAGCGTTGGATGGCAGATTGACATTCTCCATCCAATTTGGCCGCGGGCACTAGAAAGGGCATGGGGAGTTCCAAGGAGAAAAATAGGAAGGAGGTAGTGAAGTAGGTGTTCTAACAGTTGGCTGAGAAGTGTAGGAAGGAGTCTGAGGAGAAGGATCAGATGGAAAAAGAGCGCACTGCAAAGAAATAGGCTACACAGGAACAACTCAACTTTGAGCGGAAGGGTAAATCCCATTCGCCCTAAACAGAGGAAGAGGAGCAATCAGAGTAGAGAGATGGCAAAGATGAATAACGGAGCACTCCATTATGGATGAAGAGGTATAGGGAAAAGGAAAAGGAGGGGCCCTGGAAGAAGTCGAAAGCAACGAAGCCACAACTCGATCCCACCATGCTCACAAAAGGTGTTATCGATGAGATCGAAGATAAAGTGTACGATACCAAATTGAAAACTGTTGTAGCAGTTCAAACAAAAGCACCTGCAGTCACTGGGCACTCTTTAGAAGGATTTGCATGAGATACAGATCTAGACCAATAGGATCCACATGGGCATAGGGCAGGTGAGCACCGCATAGGCAAGTCTAGCACTAGGGACCAATCAAGTTGCTGAGATGGTTAGATCAGTGGATCTCTGATCAATCATGCTACTGGAAGGTTCATTGAGCGTAGAATTGGCTGATGAAGATGTCATTGTAACTACTCTGAATAATATTGGCCTCAATGTTGCATCGCTCCCCAATGAGTATCTTCACACGCTGTAGACAGGTGTGACAATGGAGCTACGAGCGTGGGAGTAGCACGCTCTCAGCTTAATTAGTGAATATTGGGTGAATAATGAGCATATGTTCGTAGAGAAGACAAAGACATTAAAGTCAAAGGAGATAATCTAGGTACATAGCACCCAGCTAGCAGCCATGGTGGCAGAAGTTTGTAGGAGAGTGCCGAAGTTGCACATACCAGAGGAGGAGCCACTTGAGATCAAGATCAAGATACTTGTAGCGAGTGTCCATGACGCTAAGAAAAAGGTGGCCTGAGTTTAGTTTGAGCTCAAGTCACAACCTTCAACCCCACAAGAAGTTAGGGAACAACGCGAAGAAGTTGTTAAGAATGGAATATCTAATGTGGTGGACTACACAACGTTTTTTGAGTAGGCCATGGAAGTAGTGATGGCCTTGTAGGAAGATCCAAACCTACAAAGATTAAAGAAAGAGACCTGCGAGCTGCAGTAATAGTAAGATGAACTGTGGGCGACGATGTGCACAATGGCTACAACACAGTGCCTCGCCAAGTTGTAGGAGGGGAAGCAACTCCTTGCACAAGTGGAAGTCGCGCAGTAAAAAGAGGTAGTCCTTAACGCATAGTTGGATCCTTGGTTGGAAGAAGGCTACCAAGTCTCTACCCACATACAAGACAAGTTAGTGAACCTACAACTTACACAGTAGAATATTAAGTAGGACAGTGAAGGACCAGCCACAGAACATCTCATCGAACGGCTGAATGAAGCAGCAATGCAGAACGTGGCTGAAGTAGTAGTGGTGCAAGTGGAGCTGGGGTATCTTTGCAGCAAGATCTCTACACCAGTTAAGTGACTCGTGGGAAAGTCACGATCTTTGTGTTGGAGGCCTATTGGGATGAGGTCCCTTGGGTCAGTTTTGGGGAAAAATCCCAAGTTTTGATGTAAAAGGATGTAAAGTCTCTGCAAAATGTGGTCATGGAGTGCATAGTTAGTTAAAGAATAAAAAAGGGTTTTACCCTTATTTTATGTAACTTGAGTCGTATTTTTAAGATCTACCCATGGTTTGTGGACCATGGGATTGTATAAATATGTGTCTCTTAGGGATGTCTAAGGCAAGTAGGAAGTTGTCTATAGGTACAAGCGAAGAAGTCTAGCACAGAAGCAAAAGTCTTAGAGGAGAGAAATGCTCTGCAGCTGAGTTCACAGAGGCCTAGAGTAGTGTCTACAGCTGAGTGCCTGTACCCCTACAGCTTAGTGCGCAGGGAAGCCTTGAGTCTGTAAGCTTAACTGAATATCAATAAAGAAGATTGTTGTATAAATTACTGTGTTTTCATTATTAACTCAAGTTGTGTATGAATGTGCTTTATGATGTGATGAATAATGGGTTTAAGAAATAATGATGTATTGATGCATGACTTTACTTGATCTACATTGTTATTTGAACGCAATTAATGTTAAGTGATTACATGAAGATTATAACACTTTATGTTTAAGTTATCAAACACTTATCTGACAAAATAATGGTCTAAGAGTAATCTAAAGTGTGAGTAAGTAGCTAATTCAACTGTTTAGGGTCTAAAAGGGCCAGTCGTAGACCTTCACGAAGGTTTAGAGGCTAATTGAACGAAGTTATGACAATAGGGCAGAGGATCATAGATATCTACTTGAAGGAAAATATAGGTCACCAAAAGAACATCACACTAATCTCTGGGTGCGAAAAATTCGTTCCAACATCCCTCCATACTGCTTCGGGTGAGACTTTAGTCCGCACACCACAGATTGATGCCGAAAGGGCCAGTAGTGTAGGGAATTTTTGGCGTAACTAACACTGAACCTAGGTCAGGACCCCCTAAGCCAACAACTAGTGAAGGTAGCTTTAAGTTGATCAGAATATGGATACGTATCTAGTTATATTATCTAGTTATATCTAGATAATTTATCCATAAAGGAGAGAACCTCATGCCCCACACACTCATCAATGTTATGGTTTATGAAGGGTGTAGGAAATTTTTCTTTGGGACAAGATTGGTTCATATCAGAAAAGTCTATGTAGACAATAATGGTGCCTTCTTTGCTAAGAATGGGAATAGGATTGGACACCCATGTGGTTTATTCAATGGGATAGATGAAACCATCCTACTTGAGCTTATTAGTTTCTACTTTGATAGGTTCACGTTTGGAAGGTTTGATAGGGCTTTGCTTTTTGTGGACAGGAATGAAATCGGTCCAAGTGTCAATGTGATGCCCAACAATGGTGGGATCAAGTCCTGGCATTTCAAAATAAGACGAGGTGAAAACATCGCATAGTTCTTTGAATAACTTGATGTAAGAAACATTTTTTTCTGGGGTACATTGTGCCTGCAAGATTATATGTTTTGTGATCCTTAGTTTATTCGAAATGTTAATTTTGATGGTGGGTGAAATATTAGGCATATTTCCTTCTTCAAAAGAATATAGTGCAAGAATAGTATTTTTGAACCAAATGACTTCACCATGAATTAAATATTTTGACTCCATGACATATTAGTCATGGTTTTGTTGTGGAAGGAAGTACGCATGATAGTGCATGCCATCTCAAGGGTAATCAGGGGTGGTCATGGCTTCCATGATGTGTTCATTAGAATGGAATATGTGGGGATGGGAGGAAGTGATAAAACATGATAAAGATGAGTTACCTAAGGAACATTCATGAGAGATAAGGTTCACATATGCATTGTCATGGGACATCTACTGATGTTGAGACCAAAGCTTTCACTGAAGAAGATTCAACATAATCACAATAGGAGACATCAAGGGAATCCCAATACATCAATACCATTGATGATGACAGGTAGAGCATAAGAGTGCTAATATCCATCATCTCAACATGATGGGGAGGGATCACAATGGGTAGTTGAGAGGCCTCTTTCTTTTTAATAGAAGTGGGACCAGAATCCATGCGTAGAGAGGTGGATTCACTATGAGAAGCCTCTAATCTATAATGAACTTGAAGTGTATAATGAAAGTATTTGATATGGGGACAACAATGAGAATAATGGTTATAATTACACACAAAGCACAACGGGGATTCATGTGTAATGATCTGTTCTTCTTAGTTGACTCTAAAAAGATGATGTGGACCTCAGGAATTTTAGAATCAACGAAGGTATTAGAGACCAAATTCTTGATATGAGGTAGTTTAGGAAAATTATTGGTGTCATGAACTGTCAACATCACACAAAGCACATGGAGGAATAGGCTTTGGTGTCTTAGGAGGAGACGGAGTCATTGGGGGTGCCTTGTCTTTGGTTGCCTTTTTTTGGAATTTCCCGCTCACCAGATTCTTTTGCAATAGGAGTAGGTTCTTGTTAAGTTTGATGTGGAACTAAAGCAAAGGAAGGGGTAGGAACAACAACTTGAACCGCGTTCAAAGAAGTGTAAGGTTTGAGTTGATTTGGGGGAGTGTTTGTGGTAGGATCAATGTACCAAACTGGGATCCCCAAGTTAATGTTAGGTAAACTCAAAGTAGCCATAACAAGTGCAGAATATACTCCTGAGTTGGATATAAGAATCGTATCTGACTAGAACAGTAATGACCTAGGTGAACTACTCCGAGGTGGTTAAGACATGTGGTAATGGTTCCGAGTTGAAAGGGATTAGGAGAGATACCAACAGAAGGAAATGGTCCTTAAGGAGTAGTACCAAAGGGCTTGGTTGAGTTGTCAACAACAAGATGAAGAGGTGTTGCCTATCATGAAGGCATACTAGACTACTAATGAGCAACCCATGATGCTTGAAGCATGTAAACACTGGATGAGCTAGGCTCAAAAGGAGTAGGTGGTGGACCATAATAAGCACCAAGAAAGGTGGAATATTTTTAGAGTCTAGGAGGGAAATTGGTGAGGGAAGGGACAGTCTTATTATCATTCATTAATGATATAGTGGAATGAGGTGAAGCCTGAGATTTTGGATCATAGTACGTTAGCTGATCGATAGTGATGATCTTTCAATTATGAGGGAAGAACATATTATGGTGAACCGCAGATGCGACAATTAACATGGCATAGGTATAACTATGACCCAAAAGGATGTTGTAATCTAATGGGGCACCAATGACCTCAATGCCAATAGAGATAGTCTTGTTGACAATAGTGATAGGGAAGTTGTGATATACGCCAAGGGGATGTGAGGTAACAACATCCCATGCACGAAGATTCATGGTGGATGGGGATAGGTCCGGGGAGCTAAGTTGCTTCCAAACAATAGAAGACATCACATACCTGGAGGTGCCTTCATCTATGATACACTACTGGAGAGTGGCATTTCTTATAGATATTGGGATTTAGAATGTGACAGATGAAGGTAGGGGAGGATGTTATAACTTTTAAACATCAAATAAAATCATACGATCATCGTGGGGATCCACAACACCCAAAGAAAATAGTAGATATTTCCATTGGGATGGGAACACATGGAGGACTTCCCACATTGACATGGTAGCAGGAGACTACCCCATGTCATCTACTATGAAATAGGTATGGGAGGATTTAGCAGAAGAAGTGTTTCAACATAATGGACCTTTGGGGATCTTGGGGAGAACCTATACCTTAGGCAAAGGGATCTACAAGGTACCATTAGATGATGATAAAGGCTTTGTGGAAAGTCTGGCATGAGTGAGTATGAAGGTTGACTTCTTTCGTATTGACCTCATCAAAATTCACTATAAGCATCTGATAATAATTGGGACTAGATGGTGGAGTTGGGGTAGCTGCATGACCTTACGTAGGTTGAGCAAGAAGATAGCCTTGGTGAGGAAAAGGATTGGTAAGCACAACCAATTGAGATGAAGTAGGATGAGGAAGAGGAGCTATGGCCTATGGTCCTCTATAATCATATACTTGAGCTTCCCATGCTTGACACATCTGAGCTAAAAGAGGAAACTCCTGAGTGTAATGGTCATATATGTTGCAACGGGCACAAGCCTTGTCTGTATGAAGACCCCTGTTTTGATTTGGATAGTCGTCATGTTGCTAGGTTGTAGGATTAGTATGGTTTCCCTAAGGTGCATCAAGTAGGGGACCCTGGCTACCTTGATTACCTTAAGATTTCTAGCTTTGGTTACCTTTCCCCTTTTTCCTTTTCTTGGGGTTAGGGGGATTGGCCATGCTCTACTAAGCATACACTTGACCTTGTGGAGAAGGTTGTTGTTGTGGAAGAGGTGAAGGAGGCATGGGGGGGCTGGGGTGCGGGTGTTGGAGGCGATGGAGCACTAGGTGGTGCATATGGATAATAAGGAGATGGGGTAACATTGGGATAAACATGTGAACCAACATCTAGACCTAGAATATGTTGATGTGATGGGGATATCGATATGAAATGTTGGGACATAGATAAGAGTTTACATGTGGAAGATTGGGGGAGGGATAGATGTAAGAGGAACTGGTCCCTCCCTGAGGTTGACCATAACTCATCAGAGGTGGACCATATGATTGAATTTGAGGGTGTGAAATGGTTCCAACAATACCATCAATGGCATGTTATTCGCCCGATGCATTATCAGTGCCATGCTAAGGCAAATCGAGGATGACAATATAAACATAACCTGACTCGGCATAGATCAGGTCAAATTTCAAGGGTACTTGGAGCACATCTTCCTTATATTGAGGGAATTGAGAAGCAACATATTTAGCAATGGGATCCAAAATTGATCTAAGGAACCAATCCATATATACATAGTCTTTAATTCAGGATCTCTAAATATGCTACTCCTATGCCATTCCTGAACATGGTCAGATAGGCAAGTGGCAGAAGTTTGACAGAAAGAAGTCAATAGTTCGATACCAATCTCATAACAAAGAGGTAATTGGAAATATACAAGAAAATATTTGGCAAGGGTCACAAAAGTGGAATGAGTGGCTCTAGGTCGATCGACATATCACTTAGCAACAACTACAATAAGAGTTCTTTGGAATAAATTAACATGAATGGAGTCTTCAGTGATATAACTGGGTGAATGCCACATATGGAATGAGAAAATAGGATTTGTGGGATGTTCTCTAGGATTACCTTCAAACTTTGGGGTGTTCGAAGGAAGTTTAGTATCCATAGTTGGCCAATTGGGATCGTGGAGAAGATGACCGTTCATGAGTAGGATGGAATCACAAAGACTCAAAGCAACCATAAAAGGAAGTTATGAAGGAGTGACCACACCGGTGGGGCTTCCACTTCTAGGGTTACCCTAGCTAGTACTTGGGTTACCACCTTGGTTTCTCACACCCACATTGGTGCCTGACATGGTGATGGTACAGGGTTAAGAAGACATAGAATGAAAGGAGGAACTGGGAGATTCAATAGAACTAGAGTCAGAATGATGACTCGATGGAGGACTAGGACGATGAACTCGAACGCAATGGGGAGAAGTAATATGTCAGAATGGAAACTGACGGAAAAGGCCTCTGATTCTCCATGACAAATTCCTAGGGGCCATAATGATGTCAACACAATGATGACTCTAAGGACTAAAGGGTGATGATAGGAATAAAAGAAGAAAAAATAACATGAAAACACCTAGTGTAGTTGTTCCAAGTGTAAACTAACTATATTAGTGATGCTACTCTAATACAAGAAAACACGTCCTGTCAAAGAAAAATACCTCTAGCCTATTGGTGGTCTAAATCCTTAAACAGTCCTTAATCTATTGTTTTAGGTGTCCTTCCAAAGAACTTCTTACTTGGTGGAATTGGATCCCTGCAAGAATATTTGTCTAGAGAAAGGTAGGGTAGAGAATAAACGCCTCCCCATAGTGAGTATTATAGCATATTTTACTAAGATTGGCCACTAGGGTTACCTTCGTCCCATGGGGATGGTTGAGTCTTGAAATTATTGGTGATTAGGAAATGCATGAGATTCCCTACCATGGGTTGGGTATACTCGAGGAGAATCACTTACATGATGACCTAGCCTAACCCCCTTTGAATCGGGTTTCTGATGCACTATGGTTTTGTACCATGGGATAGTCAAGGATTTTAAGCTCTGCTAGATTTTGTGGTTGTTTCTTGGAGTAGCATGATTTGGATTATCCACAGTATCATGTTCATTCTGTCGATGTTTCAAACCCCAAAGGGGGTCCATCATCAGGACTAAGCTCCCTAATATGTCAACTTCTATTTCCCAATGTAAGTGATTGATGGTTGTTATTGGAACCATATCCCACTGATCCTACACCTAAACTACAAATATTGTTTTGCCCTGGTGCCCAAGTGGGCTTAATCTATGCATTTTGAATTATTAAGGTGTAGTTTTTCAAGTCTTGGCTTGGCAGTGTTACCCAAGATCACATCCACTTAGGGTGTGAGTATGTGAAAATAATTTTTCAAGTTGATGAGTTAATTGATCATGTTTTATGATGTCGTGTGCTATTCAAAATAAACTTATGAAATACGGTAAATATATTAAAAATGAGAGAAAAATAAATAGTCAATCAAGCACACGAAACCCCAGCCAAAAAGGCTATGAAGCAAGTAAGCAAGAGAAGGCAAACAAGCTACTCAAAGACACATCAAGTGCCTAAATTACCTAATTTCAAATGGACTGATATCTAGAGACACTAATTTGCAATAAATGGTGCAGACACACAACAAAACCCAAAGATGAAAAATGCTGCAAAGGATAGGTATGAAGCTCCAAAACCTAGGATGCTCAAGAGGATCCTAAGGGGGAAAGGAAAAACACAAACTATAAAGGGAGAAAATGTGAAACAAACCTATCCAAAAGTGTTGTAAGGTAATGGACCAGACTTTGAAAATTAGTGGATGAAAAATGTTGAAACCCTAGACTCCTCACCCAACCAATCTCTTCCTAACAATGTGGAGGTGTAATATAAACCCTAGGGGGATTTTTCCTTCTTAAAAGAGAATAACTAGGAGAATCTAAGCCTAGGAGAGATTGAAATGGAGATAAGAAACCCTTCCTAGTCTACACACAACACTCATGCCAAATCTGAAAAAATTCTGATAATTTGTCAGAAAAAATTCAAAATGCAAGTACTGATTGGGAATAGTGGAAAACATAGTTATTGGGCCAAAAAGTGTGCTCTAGAATGCAAATCTGGGAATTAAATGTGCATTTTTCTCTCGGGACTCTTGGTCAGGAGATCTTGCAAATATTTTTTCGTCTCCTACTGGATCGAAACCTGTGTCCTGCAGAAAGAACTATAAAACCACCAAAATTTGAAAATTTGACAAAAAAGGAATTAATACTATAAATACAAATTGAGAGGCTATAAATAGTTGTAGAAAACCATATAATATACTAAAAATTTAGTCACCCAACAACTAAAATACTACACCAGTGGAGTCATGATTTGTTAGTGTGAAATTTCTTGGAATGTGTACCACAAACACTTCACTTAAGTCACTAGGTGACACGTGACCCTAACAACAATTTGTGGCTGGTTATGTTTGAGATCTACAATAAAACTATAAAACCTTGCAACAAAACAACATATGTGATCTAAAACAAAAAACAACAATTTATATCCAATGTAATAACCCAAATGGAAAGACTTTTTAATTGAATAATAAATATTTATTAATAACATCTCGTGAAGGAGATCTACAAAAGGGTTTTCAAATCCCCCTCTGTGGGATAGGTCCTTTGATGTCCTTGATGTTTCAGTAATTTATTCTCTCTCTCAATGTGTGAAAAACCCAAAATAATGTGTAGAACTCAAATGGGAGCTCAAGTGAAAGGAGATGATAATGGTGGAAATGATAATGATCATGGTGAAGAATGAATGGAAAACCATCCTATTTATAACAAAGTATTGAGTTAATATCGAAAATGGAGAATAGTAAAATAATATTGATCAAATGATTTAACCGTTAGGAATACTTTATTATATATTTTGGAGAGGAAAAAGATATTCAAAAATGTCAAATATCTTTATTTAGAAATAATTAATAAATAAAATGATTTATTAATTATTTTGCAGGTATTAAGAATGGTGTCAAATTGAAATAATTTTTTTTTCTAGTTAAGACTAACCTAAGTACCCACAGGGGATTTGAACCGGTGACCTATCGCAAGGAGTGCCTTAACAGCGCACCCTTTCACCGTCAATCCAAAGCCCCGTGGGCCACCAAATTGAAATAATTACTAAATAGTGATTTAATAATTATTCCAATAATAGAATTAAGGAAAAATGATTAAATAATAATTTACTTAATTATTCCTAGGGGATTTAGTCAAATGTTACAAGGAATAATTATCAAACAATGATGTAATAGTTATTCCTAGAGAAAATTAAATAAATATGATTTATCTAATTATTCTCATGTTGCTTTTTAATTTTAATCAAAAAATAATTTAATAAAAATGGTTTACTAAACTATTTCCCTTGGTGAAAGTGATTTTACTATGGTAAAATTAATCTTACATGGTGTATTTCGATCCACCTAGTTAGAAATTGGTAGGCGATCATTTTTTGGTGATAAAACTCACTGTCAAATTAGAGGACAACACTATTAAGTTCTTAATTACACACTAAACCAACAAGATAAATATCTAGAGGGTTTGAAGAAACCAATGGTGTAACATATTCATCACATAAATTAGGGTACAATAGATGAAAATAATTAGGTTAAGAGACATAATTTTTAACCAAATATAGTTAAGAACTCAAACCCTACACATTAGTGTCAGCTTGAGGAAGCAATGAGTCAGCATGCATGCTATGCTCCATGGAATTGATTGAGCACCCACTATCATCTAGTATAGATATTTGTGATACGATCATGGATGAAGGAGAGTGTAAAGGATCCCCAGAAGAAGCATCAATTTGAAGAAAATCTAATCCAAGAATTTGATTTAGAATGGAAAGATTGACTCTTGTATTATTCTTCATGGAATGGATTGTTGCTTTAGTATTATCTAAGAGATGATGTAGGTCATGGAAAGAAAAAGAAGGAGGGTGCATAATATAGGGATACTCAGGAATATATTCAAAAATATGCTTAATGGTCTCAACATTTACAATTTCACAAGGATGTATGATAGTTTTGAGAGCATGAAAATTTGGTTCCTTAGCCTACAAACACTCTTGATGACCTAGCTTATTGATGACAAAAATTTCATTAGGTGGTGAATCTGAAAGAGGATGAATAATTTCACAGGTAGTAGCTTCCTCCTTAGAGGCTTAAGGTTTTTCCCAACTCACAGAGATTGAAAAGACAAGGTTAGGGATAAGATATGTCTAATTTGTAACTTGAGGATTATAATGACGATCAAGATTCATTTCACATTCACATGGTTGCAGAGAAAGATAAATAAATTGTTGGAACTTTTCAACCAAATACATCCAATCCACATCTCTTTTAGGAAATTCATAAAAATTATGAACAAACCTAGCAACAAAATCCTCTAATAATTCTGTAGGTTTCAATCTAAGCTAATTTATCCTTTAAAAGACATCTTAAAAATCATTCCTATCAAAGGCTTAATGGAGCTCGTTGATGAGTTTCTAAAATAAATTGATTGAAATGGTAGGTAACACGAGGCACCACTACTTGAAGTGACCTATAAGAGTTAGGGTGAACAATATTCCCATAGCATCTTTACAATCAATTCTATTAGAGTGAAAAAAATGAAAAACTTGGCACATGTCCAAATATAGCTGTCTAATCCTCACCATCAAACTTTAGCTATGAAAATTGAGAGACTATTTCTGTGGGTACCTATAGATTAATTAGTTTATAAAAACAACCTGGGATAAAGATTTGGGATGGATCCATTTGAAGACACGATGTTAAGATAAAGGCTCCACATGCTAACCTTGTCATCTAGTTCTCCTTCTGTAGCCAAAAATATGTTAATGGTGTTGGATGTCCTGCCAACAACTAGGGGGTTTCCATGATGTGAAGTCCCAATTAGAGCTCACGCCATTTTGGATAGGACCCCCATCATGTATGTGATCCTGAATGCCACCATGAATGTATCACTCGGCTATTAAATCTAACGATGTTAGAGCAAGGGAAAGAAAGATATCCCTGAATATTATGAATGAAGTCAACACAAGCTTAACAAATTGCAGAATGAGATACAGGAATGTAACAACAAAAACAACAATAAGCATGCCACAAGAATGATTGGTGAGCTAAAACCATTGTAGATATACATGAACAAGAACATATTAGAGTTTAACCACAAATTAGATCACATTAAGTCACTAACATGGTGTAGAATAAATAAGCACAAATTCAAACTAGACATGAAATCAATAAGTTAAGAATGAGTTAATTAACCCATGCCCATATGAAAGTGCACATAAAAACATGATCGAAACAAAATAAATCTAATATGACCATTATAAAATGCATGAGAATCCATACCAAAACTTAAAATATATTCTCACTAATTATCCTTCCAATACAATTACATGCTCTGCAATCCATCAAATCTGAATAGTGGAAAATGGGTTTCTCATACCATTATCCAATGCAAAACCCTAACCTCACCATATATCACCCTATTAGCTACCAAGAGCTTAGTTCCTCTAGCTCTTCAAGCACAGATCCACTACCTAATGCTAATCCTAGCTCTGGTGCTAAATTCCATCTACAAATGATGCACGAGGGTGTATTTATAGAAGTGAGGTGTTTGTTCATCTACCATTCCTTTTCACCTACCCTCATGACTCTCCAATTTCCTCACTACTGTCTCATGTCTAGTGACTATTTCAAGCTCAATTTATATTTGTATAGTTGTTAACATATTGATAAAATATAAGTTGAAGGTTGTTTAAACCCTAATTTTGTTGCGAGGTCATGATGAGCTAATGGAAAAAAAGGGTTGCAATTCATTTTCTTTATTAAGTGTTGATTTTCTTACTACTACAACTTCCATTGAGGTTGACACAATATATGGGAAGCTACATAGATCCAGTTTCTAGTTAATGGAAACCTTAGTTGTGTAATCTATATGAGAAACCCGAGCTTCTTCTGCATATATTAGCCTTTTGTTCCCTTTATTCTACCTAAGAAATGGTCCATAGACCCAATATTTTGTGCTTAATTTTATAAGATTTTAGGCAATAAAAGTGTAATCATAGACTTTGTAATAAATCCAAATACCATTGTACTGAAAAGGACTATTGGGTTAGTACTTGTGACCATGATTGTGTTTGTAGGAAATTTTTTTAGACCATATTTTATGAATTAGTTGTAACCAAGGGCCATGGAAACTACTATCGGCCAGATAAATCATTCTTGCGGACAAGACCGATCTCCCTAGTATCAACAGATATCTAGCGACAAGCAGAACAAGAAAATCTATCTTTCTCTAAATATTTTGCGATTTATAAATAAAGACCAAGAGGTGTTTTAGACCCTACCTTAAGTCCAACGCTGGTTTGTGGCAGCCACGCTTCGACCGTCCAAATAAGTTTCATTTTAAGAACCTGCAAATACAAACAAGCACACATCAAATAACACCTCCATAGCTAATATAATAAATCATATTCATCATGGTGATCAAGGAGTCCATGAAATAAACTATGAAACACAGCTTATTGAGAAAAATAAACTTGATTGTATTAACTTTGAAAATAAGAAGAACTTTACAACCTTTGGTGCCTTGATGTTGTACAAGCTCCTCCCAGGGTCCAAGCAAGAATCTCCTCTACTTTGACAAGCCTCACACTCTTCCCAATGAGATCAAAATGGTATGTAATCTCTCCTCTTAAGCTCAATTAGGAAGTCTAAATTCCAACAGCATTTACCCTCATAAATATTCAGCTTTCAACCTCCTTAGTAACCAACCTAATGCCCCATTTTATAGTGTAGAGGAAGGAAGTTACACGTCCACCTATGAAGGGACAGAGTCCTCCTTCAAAGGAATAATCTCCTCACATCAAGGGGTTAGCTCCTTTAGGTATGTGATGCATGCACCTTAAAGGAGCGAACTTTCCACCTCAAGATTCCCTCTAGAAGTTTCCAGAAATAACCCAAAGTGATTTTTTAAGAATATACTTGTGCCTTTTTTACTTTTACAGGGATCCACACCCATTACAAAGAAACAGAGAAGTCAGGTACACAAGGGACATGACCAGTGGGTGCGGGACCCTAGGTAATGCTAAGAGAAAGTGTGGAACCAGAGTTTTAGAGATTTTTAAGGGATTTCTATCATTTTTGAAGGCTTGACATGAAGAGCTGAGGTTTAAGACTTGCAAAGGAGGAAAGTATGAGTGGTGATAGACTCACACTGATTGTAGAATGTCACGGTGACAATATTTTGTGTAACAACTACACCTCTCATAAGACAATCCCACCATATGATAAACTATTGTGAAAACCCAATTCTAGAATGTTTATTCCTCTTTAAGTAATTTGCTAAGGAAGAAAGTGGGACCACAAAGCTTCCCTTCTAGCTAAGATCAAACCTAGGAGTATGTTGTAGAGGCCAACATATGTTCCAGGACTTCCTTTCACCATTCTCCACTTTTCAATATCTATAGCATCCATTCCCACATAGAGAAAGATAATTTTTTAGTGATGAATGATATTTTTACAAATGCATTCTAGGTTACAATCCTTGAGATTTAATCATATTATGATAAGTGTATTGAGAGATTATAATGCCACAGATAAGACATGGGTGTCATAAGTTATACTTCACGATCAATAGAGTGTTGTCAAAAGTAAAAATATTTGATGGTGTATGCGCTTAAAATCGTGAATCCAATCCAAAATGTAGTGCTTGTTAGAAAGAGATAAACAAAGTTAACAGATAGTTGGAGAGTAGTTTTGGCTAAATATTAGTAAGGTAAAAGTTATGAACTACATTGAAAAGTACAACAAATGTCACAACATTCACAATGCCTTCACTAAATACCAAACACTAAAGAAAAGTTGTATCATCTTGAATCATACTCTAGAGAGTAGAAACTAAGTCTATTTTAGAGACAATAGTTCCAATGGCAATGTAGTCACCTATTTCAAAGGGTCTAGTATCAAATTTCTTAAACAAGAACATTACACCTATATCTTCTACTCCAGCTAAGGCAAAGGTACATGATTTCATCATTAAGACAATCCAACTCCTATTAATAATTAGTATCGTTGATGTGGTTACAAGTGAGAATTAAGAAAGAAATAAAATACCACCAGAATGGTAAGAAGTTTCAAATTTTGTCATAAAGTTGTCAGCTTGTGAACTCCCATTAATTCGTAGGTTCCCAAATGTAAAAATATTTCCCATATGATGTGCCGAATATAGATTCAGTCCATCATTTCTACAACTTTTCTCAAATAATCCTTTAAAGTATGAATAGTCATCACCATTTACCTTGAATCTCTCTAACTACTGATGGTGCTAGCTAATAGAACCGCTCCCATTTTGATACACACCTATTGTAATTATTTATGAAACCTTCATAATATATTCAATAGAACTTGCATTTGAATGGGTGTACTGTGATTGGTGACCTGTTAATAGGGTTTGAAATGTATTTATGACTAATAGCATGACCTTGGAGGCATCCCTCATCTTATGGAAAATTGAAATTCCCAGTATAGAAGGAGGTCAAAAGTGAGACTTACAATTTAATGGACAAGAATAGGTTGATTGTAGTAATAGATTTCATAAGTAGGAATCGTGATCTATGGAAACTACAGAAAGGAAAGGTTTCATAGTTGTAATGGAGCAGGTCACACTTCTAGATTCAATTGCTAGCGCATAATTTTTTTATTTTGTGACCTAGAGATAAGTCGCACACATATATTGTAGGAATGATCACACTTTTGGTGGCTTGTTTGAGGCTTTAAAGTGTGATTTTGGGACTTGGGAGAGGTTAAAAATTGAAATGCAACTTACTAGAGGTTGCAAGTGAGGGATTTGACTAGGATTATTCACAAAGTCACATTCCAATGTAATTTCACTTTCTAACTACATGTTGGAGTTCAAAATTGTGATTTTGTGGCCTCTCTAGTCACACGTTTAGTGAGGAGTGGTGATGATACCTCCATTTAAATTTCAATTTGAAGGCGTGACCTTCAGCTAGAAATCTAGTAGCACGACTATTCGAGCTTATCCTCTAGGGTCATTGTAATAGTAAATTTAAAGCAACTAACCAACTCAAAGACACTTACGTTTCTCTCTAATCAAAAAAGCTAAATTCTACTCCTGTGCCTGAGTGTTATAAATCATCACAACACATTGGCCATTATATCATGGTTTATGAAAAAAGGCTTCCCAGAACCTACCCTTGTTGATGATAAAGGTGAAATTAATGCAGTTGAAGAACCAAAAAAATATAGGATACACTATCAAGAGAATTGTTGTAAGCATTCCAGGTAAGAGAGAGTTAGTAGATACAACTTTCACATGACCATGGAGACCCTTGCATTCATATTCCCTTGGTTCACTTTGAAAGTCCATTGTAACACAAGTATATGTAATACATTGAGATTATTGAAGCTGGAAAAAGGTTTCCATTCACCTTAGAAAGCCAAGAAATGACAAGGTTGTTCATCCTTTTAAACCCAAGCATTATTCCATGTATGAGCAAGGCTTAACAGTAAAACTAGCATCCTGAGCATCTCTTTGGTCCTTAACTCCAACCATGAGAAGTGAAAATACTTCAAAAAACAAGAAACTAGGGAGACTAATATGTAGAAAAACATATATTTGAAACCATTTGTTGCCAGGAGTGTCAATGAAATAATTAATCGAGCGACTTTTTTCAATAAAAGGTAGAGAAATCTATCTAAATATCCATGCAACAATTAAAACAAATTCAAATATACCATAGTATACAATGCATGCATATTGTAAAAACTCCCTCCTATTACAACACGAATTCCATGAAATGTGGATATCATGGGCACTAGAAATGTTGGATGAAATTTTGGTGTGAATTCTTGCAACATTTCTTAAAACCATCATAATGTTTAGACATTAATAATTCAAATGATTAGCATGAATTCGATGTATACTCATTTCTATCTAATCATATTCCCTTGTTAAATATTTGCTTACAGATTATTTATATCACCTAGGTGCCATGCTTTCTTGGAAGCTTCATGACTATTGTAACATGCATTAAGCCATTTGGCTTATTACGCTCTTGGTGATTATCATTAAAATTCCCAATGTCCTTTCCCTTTACCATGGGGTCACAAAATTTCTCATCAGTTTTGGATTCCTTTGTCAAAGGATATGTTGAGGGCCCTTTGTCCCTTGTGCACTTGCACTGTCATAATTACTGTTGAAAATGGCAACAAGAAATTCTAGTTTAATTTGTCCTTGAATTAAACTATGAATTAAAATCAAATTCTATTCTCATAGCAACTTGTAAATAGTTAATTAAGTTTAATTAACTTAATTAGCTTAAGAATTTCGAGCTGGAAGTATTTCTAAAGTGATGTATATGTTCTCCCTATATTATAAGGGTCTAGGATGAGTTAAGTATGAGTTGTAATTAGTTAACTCAATTTACTAAGTTAAGTCCAGTTAAATTAGTTCCAAACTGTTTGAGGAACTAATAGGGAGATAACAGTCAGTTGATGCTTTAGTGCACTCAACTAGTACTACTCTAGTTAACTGAATATTCACTCATTCGAAACTCATGCATATCGATTCTGAGAAAGACCTAGCTAAGATTATAGTGTAGGGACAATATACTATTTGTTTTAGATTTTTTTGAGTTGCACTGATAGTGCATGCAATAAAGAACTAATCCTTGAAGGGATCGCAAAGTGTTGAGTGCACTGATTTCCCTTTCAGATGAGTTAATTAGTCATAGGAATTGCACAAGGAAATAAGGACTTGGAGAGTTGGTGAATTGGCTGACTATTGGCCTAGTGCTTGCTTGTGAGTTGGAGATTGATTTTACTAAGTGTTGGGATTGTTCTTGAGAGAAAAAGAATTATAATCTTATCTTGATTTTTTTATATATATACAATACAGATAGTGGGGTTTTTAGATGTGGCTTTCCCTATATATTTATTGTGTTATGTGTATTTGATTCTCTTCCTCTGTAGATTATTGTTTTTCTCGACATTTATGTGCTTCTGCTGTAAAGAGTAGAAGTAGATTCTTGTCTCTTTATTTAGTACATTGCATGAGCTTTTGAATCTATAGGAAAATATACATGGTATTGGAGTTGAGATTAGTATACTAGTGGATATTTTGAAGTTTTTGAGTTTAGGGTTACACATGAAATTCGAATTTGAATTTCATACTTCAGGATCGACAGATGTCGTTCTACAGTTTGTGGCTCAAGTATGCCTTAGAAGGCAGCTTGAATTTTATATCCTATAGGGACACGATGGAGGTTGTTGTTACACTAAAAAATGTCACCATGGCTATTTACAGTTGGTATGGCTCTATCAACAGTCATACTACCCTCTTAAGCAAGTCTTATGCCTCTGCTATCCATGTCAAACTCCAAGAAAGAGAGAAAGTCTTTATAAATGTGTTTATCTCTGGGTACGCAGGTTCTCTCAAACCTTGCCTGCGGGTACGCACCTATTTTTCATGAGGTCTGCGTCCAAGGATGCTCTGTATCTAAAGGGGCAGGTGCGTCCCTCTAAAAAGGTTAAAATGCGCAAGTTTTATCTTCAAAAACTTACTTGTGGTCATTTCTAGAGCATTCTAGAAGGTTGTTCGACGTGTATTGAGTGCCTCCAGATGGTTCATGCACCCCTACCAAAGAGGAACTTATCCCATCAATAAGGGAGTGATCCCATTCAAAGAGGGGACTATCCCGTTGATGGTGAACCTGATTAACTTCCTCTTCAGCACTATAAATACTGGCATTGGGCCAGAAGGAGGGAAGTTGAAAGCTATACATTTCTAAGGGTAAATACTACAGGAATTAGGACTCCCATTTAGAAGCTTGTGAGGAGAGATTGCCATCTTTGCTTGTTCTATTTGGAAGTGGGTGAGCTTTGTCAAAGTAGAGGAAGACTCTTGTGGACCCTGGAAGGAGCTTGCACAACACCAAGGCTCAGGTTGTAATGGTTCCTTTTGATTACCTTTAATGCAAATTGGTCCATTCTTCTCAATAACTTGTTGTTTATGGGTTATTTCATGTACTCCTTGGTCTATATGTTGAATATGCTTTGTTTTATGTTATAATCAGGTGCTATTTAATTGTTTGACTGTTGGTGATTGCAGGTTTTGGAGAAAAGGAGGAGCTCATCCAGATCAACAAAGCTTGGACTTCTACAACAACGTTTAGACAAAGGTAAGAATGAAACACTTGATTTCTCATATCATAATGCATGTTTAGAGAAGGATAGCTCCAGTTTTTTTTGTTTGTCATTAGAATGTCTTAGACTTCTAGGAAGGTCGGTTGTGTCCGCACTCTTGACTGATTCCGTGTGACAAATTGGCGACTCCACTGGGGACAACTTTGGGCTAGGTTTTTCTACACCTCGTACTCCTTTTCCACCTGGAGGTATTCATACTCCTATAAATATGTCTGGTCAGTCGTCTGTGTTTACACAAAGTCCTGAATCTTTTTTACATGGCGGTCCTTCTGTTCCTACTGGGTATCAATCTCTTTCTGGTACCTTTGCGGGAGCATCTCCTCAACCCGTTGATCATGGGTTATTAGTTGGAAACAGTGGTAATGTACCATTGGGTGTAGGAGACATTTACATGATGTCAGGTTCAGTTCCCGTTTCCCAACCTCAAGGTGGCCAATTACCGCCTGGGGGGCAGCCTCCGTTAATGCCTGGGGGGCAACCTCAAGGTACTTCATTCGTGTCTGGGGGGCAACCTCAAGGTCAGTACGCTCCTATAGGGAAATACATACCTCAAGGTCAACCCCAGCCTCAATATGTACCCCAAGGTCAAACTCAGTATCAATATCAACCTCAAGGATGGCAACCTCAAGGATGGCAACCCCAAGGGTATCAACCCCAAGGGTATCAACCTCAAGGATACCAACCTCAAGGTCAAGGTCAACCCCAGTATCCATATTTACCTCAGGGTTATCAAACTCAGGGTCAATACTCAAATCAAAGTTATCAACCACCTCAAGGTCAATCATATGGTCAAGGTATGGGAACTGCATCTTACAATTATCAATCCTATCCTCAATCCGGCTATGGATCTCAGTATCCTCAACCTGTTATGGGTCAATACCCTGGAATGTTAGTGTGGGATCCTTCACAGGGTCAACAGATGTTGCAGCCAAGTATGCAGTCGGTACCTCAAGCTGGACAACCTGTAGTTTCTGGTCCACCCCAGCAACCGCAACCTGTCCAGTCAAGTGTTCAAACCTCTGTAACTTCGGTAGTTACTCAGCTGCCAATTGCACCTAGTACTCCATCTCAAACGGCTTCTGCAACTACCGCCACATCTACCATACTTACTTCTGGAGTATCGACGGCTCCGGTTTCTACTGTCTCTGTAACCACTCCTCAGACATCTGTACCGTTGTCCAGATCTACGATTCAAACCACGGTCCAGATGCCTGTAGGCCAGCCTGGTATAAGTACGGTTGTCACTACTCAACCTCAATTTGTTCAACCTCCGTACCAGGGACAGTACCAACCTGGGCAAGCTGTCCAACAACCGGTTTACTAGTATCAACCGTATCCTGGGTACACTTATCAACAACCTCAGCAACCCCAGTACGGTCCGGTTAATCCTGGTTTTCCAGGAGGATATAATATCCCAAATGCAACTCCTGTTCCTAGTTATCCTGGATATCCTCCTCCTGGGGCCGGTATTGTGACCCAGAGTTTTAGAGATCCTAACCGGCAGTTACCATTTATCACAACTTTGGATTTACCAGACTTGACGCGCCTAACGAACGATCCAATTCAATATCTTCCGTTCTTGCCGCCAATGCCAAATAAGTTGCCCAGCGATATACCCAAGTTCGAAGGTAAGTCTGGAGAGGATCCATCCAATCACGTGATGACTTACCACCTCTGGTGTGCTTCAAATTCTATCTCGGATGATTCGATCCGCTTACGTCTTTTCCAGCGTACACTCATTGGTCTCGCGGCCAAGTGGTACATTGAGTTACCACGGGCCTCTTTTTACAATTTTAGCCAGTTAGCTACCTCGTTCTTAACTCACTTTCAGTTACCGGTTAGATACGATAACGGTACGGAGTTATTAACTTCACTAAAACAATCAACCTCCACGTATATTTCTGATCACATTCATGAGTGGAGACGTCGAAGAAGGCTAGTGAAAGTTTTTATCCCAGACCAAATCTTAGCTGAATGGTTTGTTAAATCATTATTACCAAGGATTACTGAAGATGTAGCTAAGGCCGGAATAGTTACTGAGGAGCAAGTCATTGCTCAGGCGCAATACCTTGACTTAGTTTACACTCAGTCAGGTACATTACACGAGAAGATTCCGGATCTTCCAAAGTCGAATCAAATCGCTGCTGCTCCTTCGGGATCTCATGCCGCTGATGGTATGATTGGTATCGTGAATACAAAGAGCAAGAAGAAGTCTTCCAAGGCTTCAACTACTCCTATTATCACTTTGCCCGATTCCCCGACAGGAGAGTCTTCTCCTGAACTTACCGCCGATATTCACGCTGTAGAGTCATCTACGGCCAAATCAAAAAACGGCGGAAAGAAGAAAGGAAAGAAGAAGGCTAAAGCAGACAAGGCTCCGAAGGAGAAAACTGAAAAGTCGGAAACCAATGACGAAAAACGCAAACCTCGAAATCCTTGTCTTATTTGTGAAGAGGATCATTTTACGAGAGATTGCCCGCATCGGGCCGAGGTAGTCAAAATAGTCAAAGGTTCTCCCACTCTTGCTGTGTTAAAAAATCCATTTCCGGAGCAGGAGAATAAGATGATAGGTTCTTCCTCGAATGCCAGTGAAGAACCCATTTTGATGATGTCTCATGTGAGGATTGCGACTCGATCGCAAGATTATGGTAGTAAGAATCCTGTTGATGGTAAGGAAGTAGAATCTTCTCACTCTAACCCATCAACCTCAGCTCCTGGTTCCGATCCACTACAGATCGAGAAACCTAACCCAGACTTAGTAATTAAACCGCCCACCAAGGGTGTACTTCCAAGGTCTGCTTTCAATCCACATGCGAGAGCGGCCCAGAATTACAACATTGTTGAAGACTTAGCTGTTTCACCCTCAGCAATGTCGGCGTTAGAAGTGCTGTAATCATGCCCAGCACAACGAAAATTGCTTTTGTTGGCTATAGGAGCTGTTGATGTTCAGGATCCGAATCTAATGATCTTCGATCTAGAAAATAGTACACCGCGTCTCCCCCATCAAATGGCTTTCCAAATTCCAGTGATAGTCAAAAACAGGCCTATTCATAGGACTGTGATTGATGAGGGAGCTTCTACGTGTATTATGTCGATTCAATGTTGGAGATCCCTTGGTTCTCCTTCGTTGAACCAATCCCCCACCATCCTTAAGGCCTTTGATGGCCGTGGGTTCCGTCCGTTTGGTATTCTACAGGAATTGCCTATAGGGGTAGAAGGTAAAACCGTTAGTCTGGATGTGGAAGTGGTTGATGCCCCTCTAGACTACAACCTTCTTTTGGGTCGAAGTTGGTCATATGCTATGACAGCGGTCGTTTCATCGGTCTTCAGAGTAATTAAGTTTCCACATAACGGTAAGATCGTGACTATTGATCAGCTGACATACTTTTCATCCGACCCAGCCTCTTCAGAGAGTATTCAGCATGTCGGTAAGACGACAATCCCTTATAGGGACGTTGGTGTAGGTTTAGTTAAGGATTCCGGTTTACTGGGAACTTTTCCTCTCCCTCCACTCAGCGTAGAACCTTCGTTTGCAACAATTCATATCATTACATCAGAAAACATTATTTATGATGATCCTTGGTTTGTCCCATCTGACTCTGAGATAGACTCATTCGGTAATGCTATGCCCTTGAGTCCATATGAAATTTCTTATGAAGCTCTCGTGTCTTTTACCGACTTTCATTCGACCGAGGTCGACCAAATGAATGTGGTCAGTGAAGAGTCACTTTTCACCTCACCCTTAGAATGGATAGCGTTTCCCGAAGTCGTGTCATCTGATGAACAACTTCGCGAAATCCTAAGTGTAGACGATCTACCATGGGAGGATCTCCATCACAGATCTTCGTTTTTACCTAAGGATGATGCATTTGAAAATGATTTTTCATCTATCTTTACCGCTGAATATGTCAAAGACGCTCACGATCCAACAAAACATTCTGATTCAGAGTTGAATTTAGGGAATATTTCTCGTACTATTCCCATTGATATTTCAGTGAAGCCCGGAATTGAGGAGAACATTCATATAGGTGCTGCATGTACAGAAGAAGAAATCCAAACTTACAAGGCCCTATTCCAAGAATTCCGCAATGTGTTTGCCTGGTCTTACGAGGAAATGCTGGGAATCGATCCTGCCATTGTTGTTCATGAAATAAAGACCTACCCGGATGCTAAACCCGTCCGGCAACGGTTGCGTCAAATTCACCCTCGAAAAGCGGCTGTGATTAAAGCAGAAGTCGAAAAGCTGTTGAAAGCAAGTTTCATTTATCCGATCCCGTTAACGAATTGGGTATCAAATATTGTTCCAGTCAATAAGAAACAAGGAACAATAAGAATCTGTATCGACTATAGGGATATTAATCGAGCTTGTCCAAAAGACAACTATCCTACGCCTTATATCGATCAAATTATTGATGATTGTGCCGGAAGTGAAATGTTTTCCTTCATGGATGGTTTTTCGGGCTATAATCAAATCAATATTCTACCTGCCGATCAACCAAAAACGGCATTCATTTGTCCATGGGGGACATTTTCTTATTGCAAATTACCTTTTGGGCTTAAGAATGCCGGGGCCACTTTTCAACGGGCGATGTCTTACGCATTTCACGACATCAAGCACATTGTGCAACCGTATCTCGATGATTTGCCTGCTCATTCTTTACGTCGAGCTGATCACCTTGTCCACCTACGAGCAATCTTTATGAGGTGTAGGCATTATCGAATTCATTTGAATCCCCACAAGTGTGTTTTCTGTATAGAAACAGGTCGATTGCTGGGATTTGTTGTTTCAAAAGCCGGCATTCGCGTCGATCCCTCGAAAGTCGAGGCTATCATCAAATTGCCTCCTCCTTCGAGTTTGCGCCAACTCCAAAGTTTGTAAGGGAAAGCGAACTTTTTACGCCGATTCATCCCAAACTACGCCGAGGTCACTAAAGGTTTTACACGGTTGTTGAAACAGAACGTTCAATTCTTTTCGGACGAGATTTCCCAAGAATCTTTTGATGCACTTAAACACGCCTTGACCCATGCACCGTTGTTGCATCCTCCCAACTACAACTGAGACTACTTCTTATACCTCGCTGCTTCGCATTCCACCATTGGAATGGTGTTAGTTCAAGAAGATGAATTCGGAGCGGAGCATGTGATATATTATCTTAGTAGGACCTTAAATCCCACTGAGCTAAAATATTCGCATGTGGAGAAATTGGCCCTGGCAGCTGTTCAAGCTGTCCAGCATTTTCGTCACTACATTCTTCTCCGTAAAACTACAGTTATTTCAGATTGCAACCCTATGATTTACATTTTGACAAAACAACTGCTAGGGGGCAAGTACTCTAAATGGATCGTTATCTTGCAAGAGTTCGACTTGGAGTTTCGAGAAGTCCAAGTCTAAGAAATCCTTAGTTTTTGCGGAATTGATGTGTGATTTCCCGCGTACTGACACAGAGACTGTGGCAGAGGAGTCTATTGTGGACGAATCTTTGTTTCTTATCAGTACTTTAGATCCGTGGTATGGGGATATAATCATCTATCTCCAAACCCAAACCTTTCGGCCTGAAGCTTCAAAGGCGGAATGTCGAAAAATTCGGTTTCAATCCCAGCCATATAAAATTCTTGGAAATACACTTTATCGCCGGGGGGCAGACTTAGTTTTTCGACATTGTCTAACTCACGAAGAGGCTAAGAGAGTTTTAAATGATTGTCACTCTGGAGCATGTGGCGGTCATATGTCTGGGTATGCCACAACTCAGAAGGTGTTGCGCGCTGGTTACTTCTGGTCATCTATGTTTAAATATTGTATCATTGCAGTCCGGAAGTGCCACAACTGCCAAGTGTTTAATCGAAAGATGCGCGCACCACCGGCTCCTCTCCACCCTATAACTGTCGTTGGTCCATTCGCCAAAAGGGGTATCGACTTTATTACTTGTAACCCTCACTCGGCCGGGGGGCATGCGTATATCATCCTCGCAGTTGATTATTTCACTAAATGGGCCGAGGCGATGCCTACATTCGACGCAAGCGGCAAAACAGCTGCAGTTTTCATATTCAATCATATTATAACTAGGTTTGGTGTCCCACAAGCAATCATTACTGACCATGGGATCCATTTTCGAAACACCATGATGACTGAACTTACAAGCCAGCTTGGTTTGCGCCATGATAGCTCTACTCCTTATTATCTGCAAGCCAACGGTTTGGTTGAGTCTATCAACAAAGTTCTAGTTATCATGATCCGACGAACCATTGGTATTCATCAGTCGAATTGGCACAACATGTTATTTTCGGCGCTATGGGCATACCGAACCTCAGTGAAAACCTCAATAGGGTTCACTCCTTTCCAGCTAGTTTATGGCTTGGAAGCGGTGTTACCCATTGAATGTGAAATCCCATCACTTCAAATGGCGGTCGAATTACTCCCAGCTACTTCCAAAGAGGAGAAACGTTTATTGTACTTAGCTAAATTAGATGAGACTCGACGTGACGCTGCATTGGCAATCGAGACTCACGCGAAGCGAATGAAAGCTCAGTATGATAGAAATGTGACCCCTCGAAGTTTTTCGGAGGGAGACCTAGTGCTTTTATATGATCAAGCTAACGATAAGCTAGGTGCTGGAAAATTCGTTCCCATGTGGCATGGACCCTATATTGTAAAGCGAAAGCTAGCAAAAGGGGCTTATGAGCTGGTAGATTTTGATGGGGACTCTTTGGGTAAACCCAGAAATGGACTTTACCTAAAGAGGTATTATGCCTAAATGGTGGGTATGGAGAATTTTTAGTTAGGTTAGGTTTTCTTTCTAGCTAGTATGATTGTTAGTTAGTTAGTGTGCTTAGCTTAGTTAGTGTGCTTTTCGTCGTTATTATGGCTTATCTTGGTTTTACTCTTGATATTACAGATGTCGACACCTCTCCAAACATACATTGGATTTGCTGATGGTGCTTGTCGTAGTACACGGAATATCTCTTCCACAGCTTGGGTTATCTATTCACCCTCTGACGAGTTAGTTTCTATGCATGGGGTAAGCCTCGGTCAAACAACGAACAACATTGCAGAATACAGTGCAGTGGTTGAATTATTATCCGAATCTATTTCATTTGGAATTCGACGTTTGATAGTGAGGTTAGATTCTGAACTTGTTGTATTACAGCTTAATAGAGTTTATGCCATTAGAAATCCTGTGTTATTCAGGTTGTTTTTGAGAGTGCGTCTCTTGGAACGTGAATTTGATTACATTGAATATCAGCATATTCCAAGGTCCTTAAATACATTAGCAGATGCAATTGCTTCTCGAGTGTTGGACAGACATTTACAATAATCATGCAAGTAAATTTAAAAACATTTCATCATACATGTTAAACAAGATGAGCCGGTAATAGTGATATATATATAGATAGGAGTGTGTCAAAAAATATACATCGTCTTCGATCATAGGTTGAAAAACACCTTATGATCGGCAAAAATGATAGAATACAAAAAGTCAAAAAATGTCACATGTGTCTACAAAGTGACTAGCCAATCACTGGTGGTGCTCCCTGTACGACACCACTGCACGGGCTACCTTGCGCAAAAAACTCCTAAACGGTCCACGGACCACGACTACATAGCGCTGAAGTCTGATAGGAATATCATCCATAGTAGTCTCAGGTATATCCCCCGTCAGGCGCTATAGATCATGCTCCAACTCAGCTAGTACCTCTGCAGCTGCCGTGTCCTGTGGGGCCGGTACCGGTGCAGCTGGATGTCTCCTCTCAAAAGGCCAGAGGTTGGCTGGACGCTGTGGACCAACATCTGCATTTTGAAAATTTTACTGTCAGTTTTGAGACGATATAAGTAAAAAACAAAAAAAAAAGATACATAATTTGAAAACTCGTGAAAAATAAAGTACCTCTGTCATCCCATTGTTCTCCCTGTGGAAGAACCATGTCCGGATCACCTCGAAAATCTACTCCGGCATACGAAAAGTCCTGAATCGCAAACACCTGGTCCTCTAACCAGTGAAAATAACTGTTAGTGAATCGAACAACTGCCGCACCCTCATCCAGATGCCGGGCCATTACCGCAACCCATCGTACCAGCTTTGGCTCCTGAGGACCCAAAATATCAACAGTGAGATGCTGAGGGATCAGCATTGGAATTCTCTCTAGGGCAAAGCTCACGACTATAGGCCCATATCCAAAGGTCTTTAGTTTCCCGGTCTTTGCCCTGGTCAGTTGAGCTTTTAAGTTAGCCGACACCGCATCACACCAGTTGAAGATGGTGCCTTGGAGACAGTCAATTGCCATCCGCATTTGGGACCCAGTAGCAATATGTAAAGTGGCTGAGCCACAAATCCTGGTCACAGTGAAAGCTAAGACCATGAGTTCACGCCGAGAGATGTATTTGATCTCTATGCCTTTCGCATGGTGTCGATCAGGTAGGCACCAATCTGCTCGGAGACTATCAAGGGATTGGCCACCCGGCCTAGTCCCGGCTAGATTGAGTTGCTCACCTCTATTCGGAAAGCCAGTGAGAAAGTAGATATCAGAGGGCTCTATCTCGAGTTGTTGCCCCCCGATATAAAAGCATTGCTCTTGAACGTTCCATCTCTCGACCAGCCACTCCAAGAATCTTACCTGAGCCCTCATGCCAGGTATGGCCCAGTATTTGTATAATCCACATCCTCTTAGGGCATCAAGGGAAGGTTGATGATTGATTGCAGCTTCATCAACCTCCTCATGCTCTCTTTCTCTCCAATCCAGCATGATAAGTGCCCTACACATGAAAAAACATGCATTAAAATCAATTTTGGGTAAATTCAATGGTTAATTTGGGAGCTTGGGGTTTCAAAATCCGCGTTTTTCGGAGGACGCACCCCGCGTTTGGCACACAGTGCGCCGGGACGCAAGTGGCCTGAAGGTAGCCTGCGTCCCCCGACCTTTTCCCTATGTAGGAAAAAGTTGAGGGACGCAAGCCAGCCTTTAGGGAACCTGCGTCCCCCGCGAAGCGGTTTTCAAAACCCAAAACCCCCCAAAAATAAAAAATGAAACCTAAAATAAATTTCTAAACGGATGAAATTGACAAGGAGGATGTTGTGAAATACCTGGAAGAGACGGCGGTCGATTCTAACGGTCGGATTTTCCGCAGTGACCACGGGAAGTTTCTTCTCAAAAGCTCCTTTTTCAACCTCAACAGTCAAACGGTAAAAATGACATGGTAAAAAGTCTTTTTATAGGTTTTTTGGATGAATTTGTTCATTTTTCACCATGGAAAGATGTTTTTTGATGTATTTTTGCCTATCTTAAATAGGTATGAGTAATGTGTCGCTTTTGTGCAGAAAAAAGGGACTTCGAAGGAAAATTGTCATTTTTTCACGAACAAAATATCAGAGTCATCTTTTAAGCCCTTTTCTGACTCCTAAAACATGAAAAGATTGCCAAGTGTTTCTTTTACACTCGTTAAAACGGAATTAAAAGACAGTCCCCTTATAGCTCTTTTCTAACCGTAAAATCAGGAAAAGATTGTCGGGTTTTTGTCGTTTCAAACTCGATATGGAAATAAAACGACGTGTCCTTGATCGCTTTTTACTTTTTAGGTTAGTGGCACTAATTATGAAAGTACTCCTTGGTCGCAAGATCAAGCGGTTCCCCCAGGTATTATTTTATACTTTTTCGGGCTTGAGGGACACAAATCTACGAAAAAGTTCAACTTGGAGTCTTCTTAAGTTTTTCAGACTCTCTAAAATTGAAAAACGCCGAGTTTCTCCTATACTGGGCTCGTTAAACATTTCACAGTAAAGGACCTGTTCAATTACAAACAGGAACGAACCACTCCTTCCTAGGGTTCGAATCAAAACTAGGTTGGACTCATCTGAAGGATGAGCTTATAATCAAGCATATGTTATCCTCCTCAAGCTTGTTAAAAATAAAGAGGTACTTGCCAGAAATGGTGGGGGAAAAGAGAGAAGAATGAGCCTATTTGTTACCTTTTGTCTCAGAAGAAGCTTTACTACCACTCTTGAACACGACACTTTTCATTCACCTGGGTTTGGAAATTCTTTACCTCACAGTTGATCAAACCACTTTGAAAGTCTTCAGCCGGGTTCTGGGGATTAACTTTGAGTTATTTAGCACCAAACTATCTGTCGTGTCGTTATGTGTTCAAGAGGTCTGCAAACAAAACTTTCATCTGAAAAATACTTGTCATCCATTTGACCATCCCTGAGTCAGTCCTTATAGCAACATTTCTTCAACTTATGATTTCGTGTTGTGGGCTTGCCTGCAACGGGTCACTTTCTATCGACATCAGCACATTATCTAGAGAGATGACTTAGAAATCGTCAGTGCCTTGAAGTCTGCATGCATCAATGACAGATTTCTCGCCTTTGACGTCAGTTTACATCATTGACTTTCGATCGAAGGATTCCGTGAAATCTTCGACATCAACTCATTCATTCACATCTCATGGATTGTACTGGGTACTTTGAGAACCATTGACATTACTGGTGGTCTCTCTCACGCTTGTTAACAGTTCACATCATCGACTGGTAATCAAGTGGTTTCTACCATGTTCGACATCGACTCATTTATTCGCATGGCTAGAATCGTACCAATTCGAGAAGTAGGAATGAAGACCCTGGATCAAATCTTTACCATCCAGGCTGTGAGGAGTTTTGTATTCATTATCTAAGTAGACTAATCATAAACAGATGGCTGCGTCGATACTGTGTCTACAAAAGTCTATGATTATGATGTACTGCAAAATCATTCCTGTATCAGAGTAGTTAGTCTGTTAGTTAAAGTTTTAATCTGAGTATGGGAATGCCTACCTCAGTGATGATATAATCTTATACATGTATTTTGTGTTGAAAATTGCAGGTTCTGACCGGGCTCTCCACGGGATAATCCTTGAAATGATAAAGCGCTTCACCCTTCCTAGATAATACAAAACCCTAATCTATTCCAGGCTTCGCACTTTAGGGGGCAATCTGTTACACTAAAAAATGTCACCATGGCTATTTACAGTTGGTATGGCTCTATCAACAGTCATACTACCCTCTTAAGCAAGTCTTATGCCTCTGCTATCCATGTCAAACTCCAAGAAAGAGAGAAAGTCTTTATAAATGTGTTTATCTCTGGGTACGCAGGTTCTCTCAAACCTTGCCTACGGGTACGCACCTATTGTTCATGAGGTCTGCATCCAAGGACGCTCTGTATCTAAAGGGGCAGGTGCGTCCCTCTGAAAAGGTTAAAATGCGCAAGTTTTATCTTCAAAAACTTACTTGTGGTCATTTCTAGAGCATTCTAGAAGGTTGTTCGACGTGTATTGAGCGCCTCCAGATGGTTCATGCACCCCTACCAAAGAGGAACTTATCCCATCAATAAGGGAGTGATCCCATCCAAAGAGGGGACTATCCCATTGATGGTGGACCTGATTAACTTCCTCTTGAGCACTATAAATACAGGCATTGGGCCAGAAGGAGGGAGGTTGAAAGCTATACATTTCTAAGGGTAAATGCTGCAGGAATCAGGACTCCCATTTAGAAGCTTGTGAGGAGAGATTGCCATCTTTGCTTGTTCTATTTGGAAGTGGGTGAGCTTTGTCAAAGTAGAGGAAGACTCTTGTGGACCCTGGAAGGAGCTTGCACAACACCAAGGCTCAGGTTGTAATGGTTCCTTTTGATTACCTTTAATGCAAATTGGTCCATTCTTCTCAATAACTTGTTGTTTATGGGTTATTTCATGTACTCCTTGGTCTATATGTTGAATATGCTTTGTTTTATGTTATAATCAGGTGCTATTTAATTGTTTGACTGTTGGTGATTGCAGGTTTTGGAGAAAAGGAGGAGCTCATCCAGATCAACAAAGCTTGGACTTCTACAACAGCGTTTAGACAAAGGTAAGAACGAAACACTTGATTTCTCATATCATAATGCATGTTTAGAGAAGGATAGCTCCAGTTTGTTTTGTTTGTCATTAGAATGTCTTAGACTTCTAGGAAGGTCAGTTGTGTCCGCACTCTTGACTGATTCCGTGTGACAGTTGTGCTAGAAGATAATGGCTTTAAGGAATTCATTAATCAAGAAGTCCCCAATTCGTCATGTACAGATGCACAAAACTTGACCGAGTGGAAGAAGTGTGTGGCGAAGGCAAGGAGGATAATCCATGAGGGAGTTAGAGACCACATTGTCTTGAGTCTCCATGTAAAGGAAACCCCACATGCTATGTGGAAAAAATTGACGTATTTGTATCACAACAACAGTGACCAAAGGAAATTGGCACTGAAGGACAAACTTTGAAAAATCAAAATGGATAAAGGTGAGACTATTTCCAAATACTTGACCAAGTTCACTCAATGTCATGATGAACTTGGAAGTGTTGGAATCATGGTTTCCAAGGATGATTTGGTGAGTCTTACTCTTCTAAGACACCAAAATAGTTTGCATAGCTATCAGGAATCTATCAATGGTGGGGAGAAACTGGTAGATTGGGAATGAGTGTTGTAGGATTTGATGCAGGAGGAGATCGGGAGGAATACTAGGGATGGTTCTTCATCAAAGATTGATGATGAAGAAAATTGTGCCTTAGTGGTTAAGGCAAGGATGGGGAAAGGTAAATCTTTCCATTACAAATCAGATTCTTATCATGGAGGTAAGAAGAAAGATATGATGAAAGTTAAATTATTTCATTTCCATAAGATGGGACATTTTGCTACAAATTGTCCACTCAAGAAGTCCAAGGAGAAGTCCTCAGGAGGAGTGGCGGGTGAGGATTTGTCCTCTCAATTTGAATTAGAATTTTCCCTCATTAAATGCATGGTTTCATTTATGTTGGGAAGTGTATGGTACTTAGAGAGTGGATCTTCATTCCACATGAATAGCAACAAAGAGTTATTCAGTGACCTAGAGGAGAAAGATCTCCGGATGCATATCGAGATGGGTGATGACAGGAAGTATAATTTTTCTGGATTGGGCATGATTTTTTTTCAGAGGGAGCGTGGGGCTCCACTCACCTTGAAGAATTTTATTTATGTACCAAGCTAAAGATGAACTTTGTATCCATTTCCATGCTTAAGGATAGAGGCTATGATGTGATCTTCTCTAAAGGAAAGTTGTTCCTTCGACACATAGCCACCGTTAAAGTAGGGATTCAAGTTAAGAATATCTATATGCTGGAGGTAGATGAGTGTGTTTATTTGAGTTCAAAAGTAGAAAAGATGTAGAGACGAGACATTAGCAAGTTGTGGCATAAGTGATTGGGCCACTTGCTTCATGGGGCCTTGAAGATATTGCAACAAATATTTACCGTTCTTCCCAAAGGTACACTTGAGAAAGTTGATACATGCAAGGGGTGTACTTTCAAAAAATACACTAAGTCTTCTTTTAGAGATAGAGACAGTCAAGCACAGTCTATTCTAGACTGATTCCATTCATATGTGTGTCAACCATTCTCGACAGCGTCCACGGCTAAACACATGTATTATGTTATATTTGTTGATGACTATTCACGTAAATGATGGATATTTTTCATGTAGAAAAAGGATGAAACTTTCACAAAGTTTTGTGAGTTCAAAGCATTGGTGGAGAAAGAATCGAAAAAGAAGATTAAATATGTACAGAGTGATAATGGTGTTGATTATGTCTCCAATGAGTTTAAGAACTTTTGTGCAGCGGAAGGGATTAAACGAGAGTTGATGGTACCCCATAACCATCAACCAAATGGGGATGTTGACAGGAAGAACATGAGCATAGTAGGGGCCACAAGGGCCATGTTGCATGATCAAGGCCTACCGCTACACTTGTGGGCCAAGGCATGCAACACATCGGTTTATGTTCAGAACCGCAGCCCACATCAGATAGTTGAGATGAAGACAACAGGAGAAGGTTATTTCAGTAAGAGGCTATATGTTGGTCACTTCAGGATTTTTGGGTCATCGGTATATTTCCATGTGACCAAAGATGCATAGAAGAATCTTGACCCTATGGCAGAGATGGGGATATTTTTGGGGTACATTGATACACCTCACAACTATTAGGTGTACATGCCGACCAGTCAGATGATAGTGGTTCACAGGGATGTCATCTTCATTGAGGATAAGGCCATGCGAGCTTCCCTTGAGAGGTAGCTTGAGCTACATGTGGATGAGGATCTTTTATCTCCTAAGGATGAGGAGCCTCGGATTGATGTGGAGCAGTGACATCCAGAGGTACCATGAGTCAAAACATCTACTCAGGAAGAGTCTTCTAGAGAGGAATGAAAATGCACTAAAGAGGCTGACAGATTGTTGGATGATGTGCGAGAGAATGTGGGAGCACCCACTTCTCATAACAAATAGAGGAGGTCACCTGAGAGGTACACTAGATACATGGAACTTATGGATGCATGTGTTATGATAGAGTCATCATCCTTTTAGGAAATAGTGAAGCAACTAGTTTGGGTTGATTCAATGGTGGAGGAGTATGACTCCATAGTTCAAAACAATGTTTGGGATGTGGTCACAAGACTAGAGGACAAGTCAATCGTGAGCTCTCATTGCATTTACAAGGTAAATAAAGCTACAGATAGTAGTGTGGAGAAGCATAAACCAGATTTGTGTCCTGTGGCTTTTCACACGTACATGGGATTGACTATGATGACACATTTGCACCTGTTGTAAGGTACTCATCAATCAGATCTATATTGGCACTATCAACACAAATAGGTTGGAAGATCGATTAGATGGATGTGAACATTGCCTTCCTCAATGTCATGATTGAGGAATACGTGTACAAGAGGAACCTAAATATTTTGAAACCTTTGATCATGAGTTGCATGTGTTCTAATTCAAGAGACAATTATATGGGCTGAACCAAGCGCCTCGAGATTGGTACAGTAGGATAGATAGCTGCTTCACTAGGTTTGGATTCACACAGAGTAAAGAGGAAGGAAACCTGTACCACATTGTGGTGGGAGGTAATTTGTTGATCATTTTAATTTATGTTGATGATCTCATACTACTAGGTGATGATAAGCTCATCAAATATTGCAAGGAGGAACTTGCAAGAGAGTTTGAGATGAAGGACATGGGGCTCATGCATTACTTTATTAGCATGGAGGTATGGTAGGGATATGGGGAGTTGTTTGTATCTAAGGGAATTTGTGCCAACGAGATACTAAGGAGATTTCGCATGGAGAGTAGCAAACCCATGGAGACTCCTCTAACTAGTAATTGGAGGAAGGAGGATGCTACTTCAGGGGAAGTAGTGGAAGCTACTATTTACAGGAAGCTTGTGGGTTCACTCATGTGCTTGGTGAACACATGACTGGATATGTGCTATGAAATTAACCATATTACTCAAGCGACTGTTAGGCTTACCAAGATGTATTGGACGATGAAAAAGAATCTATTGAGATACCTCAAAGGCACTACTATGTTTGGGTTATGGTACAGAAGGATAGAGGGACTGAAGCTTCAAGGCTTCAATGATGTATATTGGGCAGGGAGTCCATGCGACAAGAAGAGCACATCAGGGGGGATCTCAAGTATTGGGTTAGCAGCAGTTTCTTGGTACAACAGGAAATAAAGATCAGTTGCACTTAGTTGAGTGGAGGCAGAGTACATGGCTGCAAGTCAGGCATCATGTGAGGCTATATAGATGAGGAAGATCCTGGTTGGTTTATTTGGTCATCAGATGGATCCTACTGTGATTTACTGTGATAATCAGAGTTGTATCAAACTCTTTGAAAATCCAATTTTTCATGATTGGTTTAAGCATATTGATTTCCGATATCATCATCTCAGAGACTCTATATTGAGGTGGATCATGTTGTTAAATTACATTCCCACAGAGGAGCAAGATGCTAACATCTTGAAAAAGGCATTGTCAGGATGTAAATTTGAGTTTCACAGAGACAGGATTGCAGTAGTTGATAATCCATTTCTTGTTGAGAGGGAGTGTTGAAAATGGTGACAAGAAATTCCAGTTTAATTTCTCCTTGAATTAGACTGTGAATTAAAATCAAATGTTATTCTCATAGAAACTTGTAAATAGTTAATTAAGTTTAATTAACTTAATTAGCTTAGGAATTTCAATTTGGAAGTCTTTCTAAAGTCGTGTATATGTTCTCCCTATATCATAGGGGTCCAGGATGAGTTAAGTATGAGTTGTAATTAGTTAACTCAGTTTACTGAGTTAAGTCCAGTCAAATTAGTTCCAAACTATTTTTAGGAACTAATAGTGAGTTAACAACCAGTTGATGCATTAGTGCACTCAACTAGTGATACTCCAGTTAACTAAAGATTTTCTCATTAGAAACTCATGCATGTCGATTTTGAGAAAGACCTAGTTGACACTAGAGTGCAGGGACAATGTACTATTTGTTTTGGATTTTTCTGTGTTGCACTGATAATGCATGCAATCAGGCATTGATCCTTGAAGGGATTGTGCAGTTTTGAGTGCATTGATTTCCTTTTCATATGGGTTAATTAGCCATAGGAATTTCACAAGGAAATATGGACTTGAAGTGCTGGTGAATTGGCTAAGTGTTTTCTTGGTGCTTGCTTATGAGTTGGAGATTTATTTTACTGAGTGTTTGGATTGTTGTTGAGAGAACAAGCATTTAATCTCATCTTGATTTTCCGATATATACAATATAGATAGTGGGGTTTTGAGTTGTGGTTTTCCCTAGATATTTATTTTGTTATGTGTATTTGATTTTCTTCCTCTATCGATTATTGTTTTGCTCGATCTTTATGCGCTTCCAATGTAAAGAGTAGAAGTATATTTGTGTCTCTTGCTTTAGTACATTGAATGAGCTCACGAATCTACGGGAAAATCTACAATTACAATGGATGGACATGCATTTTCCTTGAAGTGTGTCTTCCACAAAGAAACATGTATAATTTTTAATTTAATTTAAATATGGGGCTTTGCATTAAATGTGTCAAATAATGTGCCCTTTAGCCATTTGGAATATATGACACCATTCCTGGCATGATTTCATGAAACTTATGTCTTATATCTAAATGAATTTCCCCAAGTGATGTTTTTAAAATATTATTTAATGGCATCCAATGTCATTTATTATGTGTCACTAGAAATTGATTTCAAATTATCCAATGAGAGTGCCTTGAATAACCATAAACAAGGAATGCACTAGTCACAATTTTTAGCCAATTTAATGTCCTTAAAATGTCATCATAAATTATCGACCAGGGTAGGTATACTGATGAAGCACAAGTGCACTATATGTGCTAGAAGTTAATTGATGTCATTAATATATCTATGTTCTTGTTAAAGTCTAAATTTAGAGTTAATATGAAGATGGTATTATTCATTATATTAATGAATTGTGCCTTAAAGTTGTTAGCTACTTATCTTAGAAATTAGTTTCTATTGAATTAGTTTATGGATGGTTTAAGTGTGATTCTAAGCTTTACTATTGTTAGACTATTTTGGATTTTATCTCTGAATTTCATGTTGCAGCCAAGCCTAAATTACTATGTGCTAAAGAGATCTATTCTATCATATCGTAAATGAAGGATTATGGATTTAATTGTCAAGAAAATGATTGTGACTCTTTTACTCATTCAACTTCATCCAAACAAGTCATAAATCTAATAAATTGAAAATCAACTATGCTATGAAAATGAAACAGTTGACTACACTAGGTAGAAAGGAAGGAAAATGATTAAACTATACCAGATAAAAAGCAAATGAAATAACAAAATTAAGCTAGGTATAAAGAAAAGGGAATTTCTTATGCAGACAATGATTCAATTATGAATTCTATCATACTGTATTTCAAACACAGAACAGAGCATCTACACTAAAACAATTAAGGAAATCTATGTGCAATTAGTTAAAGACATGTACTAGACGTAGGGGCCCTCCATGAAATAGTCAACAATATCCAATCAATGCAGTGTGGGAAACATAAACCAAGTCTATTAATGGAAAGGAAGTGTATCAAGATGTTCTTAAAATTTACATATATCGGTGTGCACCCAAAACATAGAGCAACCATTACTTTTTTAATACTTCTCTGTATAACAGTACTAGAGTTTCAAGCCTATATATCTTTATTTCAATCCTACTAAATCAAACTATATCGCTAAATAATCAATATGCTGTTTGGAAAAGAAAATCAATAAGATTTCAAGAAAACTCAGTCTTTTTCCTGGCGATAATCTTGCAGTTGACTTTAATGTTGACTGTTTTATCATGCGATCTTTTTGAAGGATTGGCTCGAGAGAATACGAAAGAATCCAGGGGGGGATCATTCATTATCCATACATATCTTTCTTTGCTGAGCTAGAGCATCTAAACCTTGTTCACAATGGAGATAGCTACAAAAATCCAGATTAGCTACAGAAACATGCCAATTTGGTAGCCAAATGCATACTTTAACAAAAGAGTAAGGTATATAGACAAATATGAAGAAAAAGACATTTAAGTGCTTACCTTTAACAAAACCTTGTATCTATTACATTGTCTAGGTGATAGGTATAGGGAAAAAGGAAGAAGTATAGACAAAAAGGGTGTCAAGGTAAGACCATCCTTGGACTCTACATTCCCCCATGCTAGAGGTTTTGTATGTCCTCATACAATTCATCATTTTCATTCTCTTTTTCCTTCTGATTGACACCTTCAGGATTCAATTTTTTTTTCTTTCTATAAACCACTGGAATCCTTGGTTTCCTCATGAGGATTTTTTATTTTAGGTTGATAATTTATCTTTGCATTGCCTTGTTCTCTTTATTCATCTTTTTGTTCCTTTTGTAAAAAAAACTCAAATGAAGGATAATGTTTTCACCTTTTTCAATTTGAATCCAATTCTTTGCTTTCAATGTCTAATTTTAATTCTTGAGATATATGTTCAATGTCTGCAGCTGAAAGATTTTTTGCTTTGAAACATTGGATGCTGAGGGTTCTTGTGGCTCAATGAACTGATTTCTTCCTTCTCCAAGACATTGGATTGATTCTTTAGTTGTTGCTTCCTTTCTTTATAATGACTCTATGTAGTCATAAATCTCCTGTTGTACAGGGTCAACACCTGGACTATGCACTGGACTTTTTGGTGGTGAACTACAAGGTGTTGATGACACTCTTGGTGATGGTGTTGGTTATCCTTCCTGGGAACCTTCAGGGTTTTCAGTTGCCTCATTTTCTTTGAGATCAATATATTCCATAGCTCCTGAGATTGTTTGTTGCATTGTGTCCAACCAGGTACTCCTCCTTAGACTTGGGGTGTGTAACCTCTGTTCCTTCCTTATTTTGGTTTTTGGCTTTTCTTCCTGAGGAAGGGTCTCAGTTTGTGGTAAATATCTTGTTCTTTTGCTAGCATTCTTCCTTATAATATTTCCCCTTTTCATTTTCTGCAAATATCAACTATGGGAAGTTCATCTTCTCATACTTCCTGTTGAGACTAGGGTTCTTTTATTATTTCCATTGTTCTCTTCTTTCTCCCGAGGGTTCTACTACTGTTGGGCTGTTCAAGAGATTTTTCTTCAAAATGGTTTCTTACCGTGAAATTTTCCCAGTTATCCCCTACACTCTGAAGGTGGAATTCAACCAAGATATTTACCAATCCATGATGATACATGGTACTGTATATGAATTGAATCTTCTTTTGAACATTCATGGACATTTTATTAAGACTATGCAAGAGGAAATAAGGAAGATTCATCTGGTGGTCAAGAAATACATGATTATCCTAATGTGGTAAAAATACATGTATCCAAACTGACCCTCACAAGTAATAAATTTTTGAAGTACAAGAATTAAATTCCTCCATTTACTCTTAAGAGTTGTACTAGGAATACCTTTCTTGAAGACTATGGTATCCATGTTTGGATTTTTTAGGAAGACTCTCCAATCTTCTCCATTGATTCCATTTTTTCTGAACCATTTCTCTCTTCTTCTAGGAAATTCAGTAACTTCTATGATCAGAGACTCCATTATAGCGAACTCAATGTCTCCTATCTCAACCTCCATTCCATCAAACGAGCGTGAAAATTTCTTTGTCACTTCCCTGTGGAAACCATTGAATTTCTCTATGAATTGTAACCATTGTTTCTTTTGCAATAGCTCCTTGGTCTGAGGATATCCGTCTAAGAATTTCTTTCTTGATGGTTCGGTTTATGAAATAACACCCACTATGAAGGATGCTTTGTCTTAAGGAATGATTATTTTGATAGGAGAAATGGAGTGGGTAGGGTTTCGATTAGTCCCAAAGAGATAGAAAGGTTATATTAATTCAGAGAAATGGAAGAACACATGAAATATAATGAAGGTTGTGGGAATGAATTTGACCATTGGAGCACATTCAAAAAAATGATTCAGTGATTTACTTCAACCAATTTAGAATAAGGACAAGAAAAAGGTTTTAATTGTTGGTTTATGATGATTTTTATAGGAGATCTTCACCCTTAGTTTGCAATGATTTCGTTTTATTTTGGCAATTCTATGTCCTCTTAGTTCATATATGTGATATATTAATCCTCATTGTTAAATTAAAGTATCACATACCTTTGATTAACATTCCTAACCTTAATTGTTCTTTGATATCTCCTACAGGTACTTTGCACTGTCAATTATCCTTCAATTCGAATCACCAAGTGTTCCTATCAAGTGGCCTCAAAAGTTTATTAGGGTTGTAGAAACTTGTTGTAGTTGCAAAAAATTGTCCGAGTTGTGGGAAGTTGTTGACTCTATAGTTGAAAAGAAAAAACTTTAAGAAAGGAACTTTATTTTTGAAAAGAAAATTTAATGTGCCAATAGGAGTTGGTTTCCACTTCAAATGTTCTGTATAAACATGCCAACAACATGTTGGTTTTCATGTTTATACTTCTTATTATTATTATATTATTATTATTTTTTTGAATATTATATATCTATATATATATATATATATATTTATTTATTTATCAATTTTTATTTTTTTTAAAACATCAAAACTTGTCCAAGTTGTGGGAAGTTGTTGACTCTATAGTTGAAAAGAAAAAACTTTAAGAAGGGAACTTTATTTTTGAAAAGAAAATTTAATGTGCCAATAGGAGTTTGCTTTCACTTCAAATGTTCTGTATAAACATGCCAACACCATGTTGGTTTTCATGTTTATACTTCTTATTATTATTTATTTTTTTGATATATATATATATATATATATATATATATATATATATATATATATATATATATATATATATATATATATATATAATTTATTTATCAATTTTTCTTTTTCTGGAAACATCAAATTTGAGTAAAATTTCTAAGGTGGAAAAGAAGGAGAACTCTTTTCAACCACCTTCAATTCTGAATTATCTTAGAAAATTTTAACAAATTCTTCTTTTGACAATGGATTCTGATAAAGTCTAAGTCGATATCCATTTACTAAAAGGGGAATTTTCTCTTCATCACTAGTCCTGATTCTAACTACACCATTGTCAAAGACATTTTCAACTTCATAAGGTCCAAGCCAGTGGGTTTTGAATTTCCCTTGAAAATTTTTGAACTTTGAATCAAAGAGTAATTCCCAATCTCCTGGATGAAATTTTTATTTATTTAATGTACTTATCATGCCATCTAGATCTCTGTTGTTGAACTAGGCTAGTTCTCTAGAGGGCTTCTTGTCTTATTTCATTAAGCTCATTAAGTTGTTTCATCCTTTACTTTTGTGCTTCTGATAGGTCAAGATCTAGCTGTATTGTTGTTTTATAAGTCTGGATATGGAAATCTATTGGAAGTAAGACTTTCTTCCCATACATAAGCTCATAGGGAGTATGTCCTATAGTACTTCTCCATGTAGTTGTATAAGCCCAAAAAGATTCTTGAAGCTTTTCTGCCTAGTCCTTCCTGTGTAAGTGTACAATCTTGGTAAGAATTGCTTCAATCACCTTCTTTGTAGACTCAAGTTTTCCATTGGCTTGTGGATGGTACGGAGTATAATTCTTATGTTTGATTATGTATTGGTCCATAAGCTTCTGCACTAATCTGGATGTGAATTGTGTTTTGATCTATTACAATTTCTCCTGGAACACCAAAATGAGTGAAATATCCTCAAAAAGGAATGAAACTACAACATTTTCAGTAGAAAAAGGAAGTTCTTTAGCTTTTGCCCATTTAGTGACATAATCAATACATACTAGACTATACCTCTTTTGCTTTGAAGGTGGGTTGATTGGTCCAACAAAATCTAGTGCCCACTTTTCCAATGGTTCAATTAGTACCTGTGGTTATAATGGCATTTCATTTGAAAGCATGGGTTTTCCCATTCTCTGACAACTATCACATCTTTTAACATATTCCATGGTATCCCTGGAAATTGAATGCCAATAATATCCTAAAAGTAAGACTTTATAAGCAGTTCCTTTGTTACAAAAATGTACTCCACATGGTTCATCATGGGAATCTTTAAGTATTTCTAGTATTTCATCCTCTCAAACACATCTTTTGTTGATGAGTTTTGGTCCTGTTTTGTATAACTCTTCATTTATCCATGAATAAGATGTGTTATTATGGACTATTCTCCTCTTTTCTCTAGGAGACAAATGAAATGGCATTTTCCCTATAGCTAAATAGTTAGCAATATTTGCATACCAAGGTGCTTTAGTAGATACTGAAAAATGATATTCATCAAGAAATTTATCCTTTATAGGTTGATAATTATTATCATTTTGAATTCTATATAAAAATTCAACAATTGTGTTCTGTTTTCCAGGCCTATCCAGAATGGTGATGTTAAATTCTTGTAATAATAGGAGCCATCTAGTTATTCTCCCATTAGTGATAGGTTTATTCATTAGGTATCGAATGGTAGAATGCTCTGTGTGAATGAAAATTTCATAACTAGTTATATAATGTCTGAATTTGTTAATGGCATGAACTTTGCAGGAGTTAAATTGTTACTGGTATAATAGATTTCATAGGGAGTAATATATTTTTTCCCTAACACATCTCCTAATGATGAATTTAAAGCATCAGTTGAGATATGGAAAGGTAATTTCCAATTAGGTCCTTTTAAAGTAGGTGCTTCAGGAATTTTCTTTTTCAAAGTTTCAAAGGCAGTTTGACATTCATAACCCCATTTGAATTCACAGTCCTTGGTAAGAAGTTTAAAGAGTGGAGATGTAATTTTTGTGAAGTTTTCTATAAATATTCTACAGTATCTAGTAAAACCAAGAAAACTTCTAACATCTCATTGGTAGTTTGGCACTGATAAGTTAGAAATGACTTCGACTTTAGATGAGTCCACCTAAATTCCATTTATTGAAATATGGTGAGCTAAAAAAATTCCTACGTTAAACATCATGAAACATTTCTCATGACTTAACGGAATATTTGCTTCTTTACATCTTATTAACACTTTTTGTAAATTTCCAATTGCTTCATTAAAATAATCACCATAAACTATGAAATCATCCATGTATACTGTTGGGCAGCAGATCCCCCGCTTAACGGTTTTGGGGCTTAAAGCCCACAATTTTGGGTATTGATATTGTAAAGGCTACATGAAGGGCACAAAGCGTGAACTGTAATGGGTCAAGTCTAAGTGTAGTTTGCCCTGAAATATTGTAAATTAATCTAGAATGTGTCGGCCTACCCATGGTCCGTGGACCATCGTAATGTATAAATAAGAGCGAGGCTCTAAGTGTAGAAGGTAGCTTTTGGTAATGAAAAGAAGTGACATGGTTTTCTAAATGAATTATTTGATCTAAGTTTGTAAGTCCAAGTTTTGGGTTGTAGTAGGAGATAGAGGCTCTCTAGCTATGTGCACGGAGGCCCGGTAGAGTCTATAGCTATGTGCGCAGACCCCTGTAGTTGTGTGCGCGGCGCAGGAAGTGGATTGAAACTGGAAAAAAGCATTAATAAAGATAATTTTCTTTTGGAATATTGTGTATCTATTTCTATATTCTAGTTCATGCATCTGTTTACAGTTTATGATAGCACGCATGTCTGTTTATGTTAAATGGTAACTAAAATTATTGTTCCTTCGTAAGTTAATTCAAGAACTATAATAATATTAAGCATAGAAAAGGTAAATTGCATTCGTGCTCACATAAGGTAGTTACTCTGAAGAGACGGCTACACGAAAGTAACGCAACACGTAGGATCGGTTTACGAACTTCCAGACCTTGTCAAGACATCCCTAGGGTGAAAAAACCTGGTTCCAGCACCCTCCCATACTACCTCAGGTGAGACCTCAGTCTGCGCTCTGTGGACTATTGCCAAAAGGGCCGTTGGTTTCGGGATTTTTTTGGCTGAAACATTTCTGAACCTGGGTCAGGCCCCAATAAGCCAACAAATGGTTCCGTTGCTGGGTCAGGGATCTACCTAAGGGATGTCTGATGTCGAAACACTGGAACGATATGAAGAAGGAAAATGAAGACTGGTTGTATCAGAAGCTTGACAAGTTCGTAATAGAGGAAAACAAAACCCCGCAGATATCTGAGAAGAGGTGGTTGGATCGCTTCATATATACAGAAATCCACGAGATCTTCTTCACAACCTTCTCTTCCGAGTTGTATGATTAGATCACGAGGTTAGCAGATATCGAGGGAAGGTGCAAGCTCGATCAGCCGATAGTGTGGAGTCTAGAGTTGGTGCACAGGCTAGAAGCATCTGAAGATAAGATCGCACAGGCCATAGACCATTGGCTGGATCAGTTCATAGGAGGGTTTATCACTGAATTTGTGATAGACACGACCGTTAGCTATAGTGAAGTAGAAAGACATTTTTTCCAGGGACCGTGAGGTAACTACATCAAATATTTGAATACCTAGATTAAGATGCTATTATGTGAAAAACCGGTGATGCAAATTCATTAATGAGTGAATGACATGGAGCAGAAAGGTCTAAAAAGGTATCGAAGGGTTAGGAAATAGTCCGTTAATTTCACCTCTACAAACGAGCGAGAAAGAGCACGCTTAGGTTTCTTCGAGGAGTGCGGTCAGTTTGATAAGGCAACTTACTCCCCAGTTATCATCTCTGCTAACACCACCACTCATGTCACCTCCTTCACCTCCATCTTCTCCCACACCACCTCCACCAAAGCAGCAGTTTAGCATGGCGAATGAGATCAAGCTACCTGTATTCAAAGGAGTAGGCAATGGAGATCCAGATCAATTTTGGTACTTAGTAGGAGTAGTGTGGGAAGCACATGGGGTTACAGATGATAACATTAAGAAGTCCACATTGGTAAGTGCACTACAAGATTTTGCACTGACATGGTCTATTAAGCACTCAATTGATCACCCGAGTGTCAGAATAGTGGAGATCTAGATTGCGTTGAACAAAGAATTTAGCTGGCGGATATCGAAGATGCAATCGATCATTGGATTTAAGGCGATCGCGATGCTACTAGACGAGACCCCCTGGGATTTTCATCAGAGGCTAAAAAGCACAATCCGCGAGGCTAATATGACACTGACAGATGCGCAACATCGCGAATGGTTTGTGGCATCTTTGACACCACACCTGAGTATAACACTATCACAATAGAAGCTCTCAACCCAGTAGAAGCATTAGAAATGGTGATGAGGTTGCATGAAACACCAATACAAGATCTGGGGTTGGGAGTCCAACAAATCTATGTGCACCTACAAAACCTATGCTTGGAGATGCAGAGTTTGAAGAAGGATAGGGTGCGCTGGCTAGTGGTGCATGAAGAAGTGTGGTGTATAAAATGTAAAGGCTAGGGCCACAATAAGGATCATTCTCTAGTATTCGAAAACTATTTGGAAGGGGATAACCAATGCTATTGAGACCAGAAGCACAGGTTGGCCCAAGTGTGGCACCTGCGCTCTGGTGCACAATTTGTCAGGTGGGAGGAAAGCATGCGATGGACAACTGTCACCTATTGCAGAAGTATACCAGACTCCATAACAGCTATATTGTAATTTCTATAGATCAGTGGGCCATGATGAGCGGACATGTTGAAGCTATGAGCTAATGATGGATAGGACCCCCGCTTATCAAATGCAGACAGAAACGCAAGGCTTCGATCCAACAGCAACAATAATGCAGGGTGGATTTCAGGGGCGAGGTCAAGGACGAGGAGGAATGGGACCCAGACGAGGGCATGAATAGTTAATCTGTTATAATTACAGAGGACCTAGGCACTATGCTTGTGATTGTACCAACCCAACGAGAATATCTTATCCGTATTGTTAGTAGTTTTATTATGAAATGGTAGATTGTCTGACGCTTATCGCACAAATGCATGAAAAAGGGGTGCTACAGCCTACATCGACTCAAAATATCCAAATGATGAGGTCCAAACCACGTGAAGAAGACCCCAACGTGAACATGATGCTCAGAAGTGGTGCGACCATAGGGGAAGATAAGGGGAAGCAGCCTGAGGAAGAAAACTGCGTTCGCAAGGCTCTTAGAAAGGAACCAGAGCTTGTCTTGGAACACGCTAAGGAAAAATTTATGGAAGCTAAGAGGAGCTTCATGGAGTCTTCTAATTTAGGTAGTAACGATCACCCGGAGATAGGACTGGATCCTTCTATGCTAACTACCTTTTTAGAGACATGCATGAAGCTGCTACGTGACAATAAGGTTGTCAAAGTACTACAAGAGCTGATCGCTAGGTGTGTAGGGTCAGGGGAACCGCGCGTAGTTTGAAATATGGGGAAGCATGCTTTGCGCACTGGGATGGAAATGCGGCTGATAGAACAAATTGGTGAATATGAGATGGATCAGGTAATCTTAGACCTGGGTTCAGACACAAATGTATTACCAAAGCAGACTTGGGAACGCATGGGTAGGCCCACATTATAGTGGTCTCCTATTCAATTACGGATGGTGAACCAACAAAAGATCTTTCCCGTGGGAAGATTGAAAGGGGTAACGGTGGATATCGAAGGTGCGAGCACGCAGACGACCTTCGAGGTAATAGAGATTATAGATGATAGTAACCCTTACCCTGCGTTGCCAGGAATAGACTGGGCCACGGATATGAATGGAGTCATCAACTTGAAGAAGTGGAAAATGATTTTCGAGAAAAAGTCCCTACGCATAGTAGTTCCACTAGATCCAACCGAAGGAGCACGATACACTGAACCTGTGCGCAAGCATGATAGCGACGATGAGCTGGATTTCATTTACCAGATAATGGGGCAAGACTAGGATCAGTTGAACCTGACTGAAGATGGGAGAATATCATGGGAGCCTGACAGTTCATGTACTTCAGATTCAAATGAAGAAATAGAATGCTAGCAGAATAGGTTGCATGAAGTAAGCACGATGAAATACAACCTGATGATTCGATCACTATGGCACGTGACAACTCAAGCAAGGGAAATGCTAACAGAGGAGGGGGTATCAAGATTGGATGAATATTTAGACAAAGTTGAAATTACCGTACAAAAATGGCAGCGATGCGGTTCGCTTGAATGGGTGTTGCCCACGACACTCGCACAATGGGGGCATATACGTCAGAAGAATATTGGAAATTGGAACGAAAATAGATGACGAATGCGATTGCAAGTTGAAAGACCCTAGCTAGGGTGGATTGGTGGAGAGGGGAAGAATAGCTGGCAAACACACCTTTGCTGAGGGATACAGCCATGTACAGAACAAACTGTTCCGGTGCACGGTAGTATTAGAAGCGCAGGCTCTAAGAGGATACAGTGGTGGATTGTAATACCAAGTGTGGGGGGGAGCATTCATTAAGGTACATGAAGTCATGAATAAGAGTCAGCAAATACAATGTAAAAAATGGGAACTGCACATCCCCTGTGTCAGAAGGGCATATACGGCACTACGCAAAAACCTAGCCGCGAAGTCGAGGCTAAAGAATGGTGCAAGAACTGAGGTCCTTGAAGCACCTTTGCAGAAGGTTGTGGATGTAGTAATGTTAGATAAGAGAACAACGTGCGAAGTCTAAACTGAAGGACTCATAAAACTATGTGAAGAGGAGTATGAAGGGATTCAGGAAACCATTTGGCAAGGGAATGCACAACTTTGTGAATTTGAAAAAAACAGGGTACTACTCAAAATGCAGAATATGATACTGGACGTGGAGATTAAACAGTTGGAAAAGGAACTAAAGGAGCACTTTCTGAACAAAAAAGATGGAAATCTGCGGCTGGATACGTGCAAATCTAAGATCAATTAGAGGATTATGACCGAAAATAAATTGGTTGACTGCCATGGTTAAGGCCATGGCTCAAAGGAAATCAAGAGTGCGCACCATATCCATCAGCATGCATAGCGGTGACAATAGAAACTGTGTCACGAGATGTTCTCTAGGACGTGCTAGTAGTGCACCAAGGGGGTGCAACCACCTAACTAGCCAAAGAGGAGAGAGTCTAAGCACTCTAGACAGTTAAAAGAGAGTGTGGGAATATAAAACATGCTGTTAGGGAGCTGCGCGATAACAAGGGTGCATGTAGGTTCGATACCTCCGAAGGGTCATGGTCACGCAGAATGAGCTACACTACTACGTGGATAAACAATGAAGTGACCATTGTAGTCACTATTCATGACAAGACATCCGAATTAAGGCAAAAGGAAGTGGGCAGTGGGCATTTAAAACATGAAGTTACAACTCAGTTTGAAATAATCTACCACTAGTATAGCATTAATGAGCCAAAAAATGGGGGGATGGTCGAGTTGGAATTACAACAGACCTATAAATCACGACTAGCCATCCATCAAAAAACCCTTGGAATTTTGCAAATAGAGTTGTCGCATTATCAAGCGGGCATGAACCTGATGAATGAGGAGGTTGTAAGAGAAAGTTTGTGGTTTGAAGCCTTGTCAAAGGACACACAAGAGTTGCTGACCAAAATCATGTCAACAACCAGGGAAGCCCTGCAAAGTTCTACGCCACTGGTATGGGATGCACTAGAAATCCCTAAATGGCCACGGACACCGAGGCCTAAGAAGGATCCACAGGTAGAAGAACTGGTCCAAATGTCTCCATGAAATCTGTGATTCGGCAAACTGTCGATGGAAGAAAAGGGCAAAACAGTTAATATTGAGAGTGATGATGAGGAAGAGGATCCTTCGACCTTTGTCGAAGAGATGGAACCAAAAGAAGAGATGGACGAAGACATCCAGATAGTCCGTGCCACAACAAAACTTCCCAAGTATGTCCCTCCATGGAAAGGGAGGGTAAAGGTACCTAAATATTTAGATGTTGTTAAAAGCACAATTAACACCCCATCCCTCCCCGAAGGGGTTCTGTTCAAAGGAACGGCTGTGGGCCGCATTCCCTCTATGAAGTTTGAAGGTTGGGACCTCACAGATAGTGAGAAGTTTCCTTATTTGGAAATTAGCGATCTGATGGAACAAAGCACGGAGGGGGCCGTTAGAACACAGCAACCACAGACATGGATGTGCAGGGTGGAGGAGGCCGGGCTACTCGAACTCCTATTGATTCCACACTTTCATCGGGCCCCAATCATAATATTTATCATCCGGCAACTACTTTTCTTGGTGCCCGATGGGTACTTGTGGCTATAATAACCCATTCCCATCACGGTGGAACTCATTCATAGGATTTCTCGGTTTCCCTGTGTAGGAACGGACCCTGTGGAAATAGCCGGCACAAGTGGAGACTTGACACTTGCAGAGACCATGAGAAAGAAATATAAGTTGGAGAAAAAGTGAAGGGGGTACATTATTACTAGTATTCAAAACAAAGGGGTCTGAGTCGCCATCTAGTTGTTGGTAGGAATGATGATGAGAAAATGCTGAGGCAATGAGTTACCGGCGACAGTCATTGCGCTGGCCGAGTAATGTGCAGAAGGGGTACAATTCAAATGGGCACAGTTCCTCTGCAATGAGTTCTTGACAAACTACAAGAAGGCCCAAGAACAGGGTAAGACCTTCCACTACACGTGATTTCTCTTATCCATATTGTTGGTTACAGGTGAATTACCTGAGGTTAGTCAGTTTCCTCCCCTTGACCAGGATTGGCCAGAGGCAGCAAAATATGCATCGGACTAGAACTGGGGCTAAAGAAAGGGCCAATTTGACCAAGTTGAAAGATTTTACAGCCTCCTCTCTCCATTTCACCTGGTTGTCCTTCTTAAGCATGTTGGTCATTTCTCTTAAGTGTTCTGCAAGATTGGGTACAAAGTGACGCAGAAAATTCACCTTACCATTGAATGATTGCATCTCTTTTTTGTTCCTAGGAAGATCAATTTGCTGAATTGCTTGCACACGTGCTGGATCTATATGAATGCCATCCTTTGAATTGATGTGCCCAAGTAATTTTCCTTCCTCCATGGCGAACAAGCTCTTCTTTGGATTCAGAGATAGACCATATTTCCTGCACTTTTGAAAGACAATTTTTACGTGATGCATGTTCTCCTCATCAGATTTGGAAAATACCATCAAATCATCCAGGTACACCACCAAAAACACATCCTTCTCATTTGTAAAAGCTGAGTCCATTGCCCATTGAACTGTGGCACCTGCATTCTTTAAACCGAAGGGCATTTTGGCATAGTGAAAGGTTCCCCATGGAGTGGTGAATGTTGTCTTGTCTCTATCATCTTCATGGAAAAAAATTTGGTTATATCCGGAATAACCATCAAGCAGTGACATACGAGATTCCCCCACTACTCGCTGAAGTATATGGTCCATCTTGGGTAGTGGATAGTTGTCCTTCAATGAGACTTTATCTAGATTTCTGAAATCAATGCATATGCAGATCTCACTGGTCTTCTTGCCTACAGGCACTAAGTTAGATATCCAATCTGAAAATCTGATGGGCACAATGATACCTGACTTGTACAACCTGTTTGCCTCCTTTTCGATAGATGGCAACAACTTTGGATTTATCCTTCTCAGCTTCTGTCTAAATGGTTTTTGATTGGGCTTGATGGGTATTGTGTGCTAAATAATATTGGTATCATAGGTCTTTAAATCAGAATAGTCCCAAGAAAACACATATGCAAATGAAGCCATCAAACTGATGTATTTGTCCTTGATCTTTGGCAGTAATGCTTTGGACAATTTTACCAACTTTGAATTGGCAACTGTACCAATGTTGACCTCTTCTACACCATTCTCTGTTGGCTACAATGTTGGCTTGTGGGCTACATCATCTTGATCAAAAAGTTCCTCTAGAGGTATCAAGCCTTTAGGAATGATGTTATTCTTCAGCTGCAAAACGTCCATTTCATTGATTTGTACTTCATCTGTACCATTCCTTTCGCCATAATCATTTTCTACATCAATGGAGGTTTCTTTGAACTTGCCTTTGTTTAGAAGAAAATCCTTAATCTCCTCATCATCTTGAAACACTTGCCAATATCGTTGATTGTCTGGAATGGTTGGACAATGCTTGACATGGATTTCAAATTTATTGCTAGAGTTCATGGGGATCTTCAAACTGCTTGCTGCCTTGGCAAGAGCATCAACAATACTATTTTGTATACGAGGCACACATGTCAAGGTGTATTTTGAAAATAACTTCAAGATGTCTAAAACTGCATTACGATAGGCCCGCATCCTAGGATGTTTTGCTTGATACTCACCTCTGACCTGCTTTATTACCAATTCAGAGTCGCCATATATCTAAATCCTTTTTGCATTCAGCTTTCTAAGAATGTTCAGGCCAGCAATCAGAGCTTCATACTTAGCTTCATTGTTTGAACACTCAAAGGCCAGCTTGTAAGAGCAAACCCTCACGCTGCTAGGCACTTTGTTTGGGCCGAAGAAAGGACTGCATACCCAGATTCCAATTCCAGCGCCATCATTTCCTACTACTCCATCGAAATCCATGGTCCACAAGCCTTCTTCCTCCTCTTGTAAGTGCTGGAAATATGTTTATCGTGCCTTGTCTGCTTGTTGTCCATTACTTTCAGCTAATTACCCAACATTTTTTTGCTTTTCTTGTCCTTCTTTCTTCAAAATTTCTCTGAAATTTTTTGTTATTTCCAGAATGTCATCTGCTTCTACTATCTGACTATCTATATCATTTAAACTATCTGAAAAAAAAATAAAATACTCTAAATCTGTATGTACATAGTTAATAGGATGATTTATAGGTTTCTCCTTGCTTGTGATCATATATTTCATTTTTTGTTCCCGATATAACTTCCTCATTTGTCCAAACACCAGGATTGTTGCATAGGAGAAATCCAGCTGTAGTGTCCCTTTCAATTTCGCTACCCAAGACCTGGAAAGAAGCATGCCAAACCTTCGAGGAATATCTGCTACCACCACATCCATCAAAACATTTTTCATAGGAAGTTGATCCAAACTCACAACCAAGTCTTTGATGAGTCCTATACATCTTACTCTGCTCGAATCGAATGAATAGAGATCATGATATTGTCGGGTGATGTCCAGACCAAGCTTATCCATGATAGCCTTGGGCATGAGATTGTGAGAAGCTCTGGAATCGAACATGGCATTGTGTAACACAAAATCATGCAATCGTAAAATGATATAGAAGGGTGGCACATTGCTATCAGGAGACTCACCATTCGATGCTGGTCCAAAAATGTTATGAAACCAGCTCAAGAAAAGATAGAAAAGATAGATCAACACCTTAGAATTCAGCCTCTTCGAGGGGGCAACCTCCTTTACATTACATAAATGAACAATTCTTTGATGATACAAATGAAAAGACCTCCTTTCTATATATAGGAGTCTAAGGAGTCACAATATAACCTAGCCGACCTAACAATAATAATATAAAGCCACAATAATAACAATAGTGGGTTTCTATGGGGCACAAAAGTAACAATATGGGCACTACATGGGTACATCAATATAATAAGTGGGTTATACTAATAACAATAAGGGGTTACACTAGTAGTATAGGGGCCTAACAAAAAAACATTTCAGGTTGATCATCTTCTACATTTACCATGTCGGACATTGGGTCCAAATTCAACATTTTAGAAATCTGTCCTCTATAACTATTGTTCTTCATTATTTCAGTCAAGGGGATGGATACCTTTAACTTAGAAATCTCATTCTCTAAGCTAAAAGCGGGAGTCTTTTCTACTTCTTTGACTGGGATCTCTTTCCTTTCCTTTTCCTTTGATGTAGCTTGCTGCTGTGATTGTTCTGCTGATTTTGATTTGCTGCTCTCCGGACCAACCGCCTCCTTTCCTTTTCTTTGTGTAGCTGATGAATCATTTTTTGTTGTTTCAACCTCCTTCTTTTTCTGAATTGATTTGGCCGGCACATCTTTGTTTCTAAGTGAATATCGTTGCTGTTGTGCGGACAAAGAATTCATATATCCCCTTTGATATTCTTCCGAATTTTCTTCCAAAACAGTGTCGCTAGCTAGAATAAAATCCGTGTCTTGGTGTGTAGCTGAATTCACTGCACATTCTTCTTCTTCTTCGGTAATGTAAGTAGGCAGCACATATAGAGTAAAGAGGTGGTTTTCTTCGCCTATTACATTCCCGTCCTCATTTGACTCCGGTCCATGCACAAAATTATGCTGCAAACGTGTTTGTACCGGCTGTTGTGCTGTCTGCTCTTGAGTTCGCTGATCTCTCCGTCTTAGTCTATATTGTGGTTGCTGCTGGCCATGGAAGTTAGGATTCCTAACTTGTGGCTCAGGCTTGTCAATTTTTACCCTTTCAAGCATCTGCTATACCTTTTTGAGTAGTTGATCCATTGAAGAAGACTCTTCTTTTACAGTGATTTTATTTTCCGCTTTCACTCTAGCTCCTTTGGACAACAGATTTGCTTCAATGCTGACCACAATTTTCTGCATATCTTCCATTGTGACCGGTTCTCTCTCTCTTAATTGGTATTCCATGTCAACATCAAAACCATCTGGAAACTTCATCATTGCTAGTCCCACAGATGGCTTTAGATGATCTGGAATTTTGTTATAGACTGCATTAAATCTAAGACAATAGTCTTGGACCAACTCACTAGCGTTCCGTTTGATTTGTTCATATTCGGCCAGAATTTGAAGGGGATTCTTTTTCACTTCCCACTGGTTCAAAAATTGTCTTTGTAGTTCAGCCAAGGTAGTGATACTTGGTGCCAACAAACCTCTGAACCATTTCCTCACATCACCTGCAAATGTCTGTACAAAGAGCCTTATTGCCACATTCTCCGCATCAATCTCATGAAGTTCATAGAAGTCTGCCATTTTGTCTACATGTTGTTGAGTAGTAATGATGTTAGGAGTGCCATCAAAAAATGAGATTTTACATTGATAATCCATTGGCATATCATCTAGAACTTGGGGTAGAACAAGGGGTGTGAAATGGGAAGCCATCATTCTCGGTGGATTTGGCCTTGGAGGTGTTGGAGGAGTGTGAACAGTTTGCAAGGGGCTTGAAATTGGAGTTTGGGGTTGTGTTGCAATGTAATTATCAATTAACCTATTAGCTCTTTCTTTTTCGAGGTCTACAATAAATTTCTGATTGGGGACAGTATAATCAACAGTCCTTTCTGATTTAGACTCAAACAATGATATCTCAAACCGTTCGTCAAACTCAAGCTCTTCAAGATACTCAAAAATGTCGGGACATGAATGGGATTTGAACACGGGAGTTATGGTGCTTTCTTGACGAAGGAGTCTTGGGATCAAATTGGGTTTTTCATAATATGAGGAGGATCCGGGTCTGGATTAGCTCTGGTATATCGTCTCGAAGCCAGCATGCTATTGAGAAAAATCACAGGACACAACCAACTTACTCAGCCTTTCCAATCCTAAGCTCATCATCTGGAAGCTTAGAATTATTATGAAACAAGGGGATTTGATTTTAGTTTTTTCCCAGTATGGTCGCCACTATGTTAGCACCTAAATCTGCCCTAGGTCGAAGGAAGGAAAAAATTAGGGTAACCACAAACCACGCTTAGTCTAGTATCTAGCCCTACCAGAACAGGAGAGGGCTCTCTCTGAGTCACGCTCAATGAATAGATAATTGAAAATTGTCTGAGATGACTTACAATGAAATATTTACCTCAGGCTAGTAAGTGAATAGGGATTCGGGAAATAATTTTCATGAATGACCGAGCTTTTGGGATGTTATGGGACCGACGCTCAGCAAAGAACAGAGAAATTAATACAAAAGCACATATTATTCCATGAGGCAAGGTAGGCGGAAAATGTAAAAACTTAGTTTGAGGTACCGCGGCATGAATAGAATTCTGAAGAAAGTGAAAAGGGCATAGTGACATGAATCCTTTTCAACAGAAGAATAACACTGAAAATGAAATTTTCCCACAGGCAGAGCAATAAAATTGAATTCTACCTAATCTCACTCAGAAAATTTCACTGGAAATGAACATGAATTTAATTATGAACCATAATGAAATACATATGAAAACATAAGAGAAACATTTTCTACACTCACAACCACAAGAATCTCATGAAACAGAGCCACTTCCTTTCATTAATTCTCTGTAAAAAATACACAGTGAAGAAACAAAGTTTCTTTCCCACAGTCTCCCAGAAGTTACAGGCCAACCAACCCAATGCAAATAACTTACATACAATATATAGAATGTGTGAGGAAGAGATAGAACACCCAAGGGTTGGGGAGTTACTCGAATCATTCCAAAATGGAGATGGAGAGCCAACCATCAGCTACAGGTGCAGCACTACAAACATGACATTTGGCTTGGGTGACCATTTGCCTTCCTTCGCCACTTGGATAGAAGCCAATCTGGAGAAAAAACACTTTAAATGCCACCTCTGGTGCCAAAAAACTGAAGTGTAGATGAGCGGGCCCACTTGGAGAAGTCGCGAACTGAAATTTCGTGAAACTGAAGCAAATTGGCAATTTTTCCTCTGTGCGCCGCGCCATTTTCTGTCTACATTGCGCTACTTTGGGGCCTATTTTGGGGCACTTTCAGGTGTCCAAAATGTACTCAAGTGGGCTTTCTGGAAAGCTTGTCCTATCTACTTTCTAACCCAACTGGAATCTTCAAATTTGGTGCTCGTTTGCCCCTCCAAATCTCCATTCTGCCAATATTGCTTTCTGTGTGTCAAAAACGTGGCAGAGAGGCCATTTTTGGGTGTTTTGTGACCTTTAGGAGACTCAGATCTTGTCAAAATTTCTTGCCCAGACACCAATAGTCGTGATTTTCCATGCTGAATCCAAAAATGCAAACCATTCCTCATTTGGAGCTCTAGAATTTTAGCGCGCACAGGGAGAAAATCCCTATTTTTGCCCCAAAAAATTACCATGTGACCAAAAATTCCATAAATTTTTTAAAATTTGGGCTGGAGGATATCTATGGGGTGTTATGATGGGCCAAGGAAGCCTCAGCTAAGATTCGAAGCCGATCTTGCTCTTTTTCCCTTTTTCCCTTCTTGTTGCTTTCCTCAATTTTGTCTTCAAGTTCCTTATCTGGGCCTGTGCACGCATGTTTCACACCCTGTTATAGACATTTTTGTGCCTTACAACTCCAAGCATGAAATGTCCATAAACCAAGGGATCCTAAGTCCCTAAAAGTGTTGTTCTAACCCCTAAAGGAACAAGGTCAACAGATTACAGCTTCTCCTAGAAGTTCTCCACCAAAAACTGCTCAGAATAAGTCAAAACAAGATCATTTCAGCTGCTCCACTGGCTAGGTGCATTGCATTGCACCTAAATACACTATGAGGGTACGTTTCATTTCAAAAGTCCCTTCTATGGGGTGCGATGGGCAAGAAATGACAAATGGCAGTGTCATTCCGTGAGGTGGAAAGACAATGGAAGCTTCCAGAATCTTCTCCTGTGACACTTGCCTCACTGAATTCGACCAAGGATGAGTAAGAGGCCTTCAGTCTCCAAGTGGAAGCAAGAACTGACAGAGAGAAGACACTAATCAAATCACAAGCTGACTCATCCTCCTTACACATATCTATATATGGATCCCTCATATCAGAGATCCAAAGGCTGGAATTTTGCATATTGTAAGGAATTGCTGTTGGTTTTTGAGACAAACATCAGAGTATTGGGTGATCTATGCTTTGTTGGAGGTGAAGAGGAGCTTCTTTGTTGGGAGGTTGATGCTGGGTCAGGAACCATCGGTTGTAACTCCTCCTAGATCTTTTCTTGTTTATCAATAAAAACTATTTGAGTTTTTCCTCCATGCTTTTGTATCATTGGTGCTTGTTACATTTGTATGGTTAACTTAAATCTGATCCTAAGTTGTTTATGAATATAGATCCATGTCTTTGTATAGTGTTCCTCTTCTATGATCTTACAGGTACTTTGTGAAGCTAGGCAAGTAAGGGAGCAGGTAGCTGGAGACTGTCAAAGAAGAGAGGGACTGGATCAAAGGATTGGCGCAAGACACAGGTTGGTTCTTTCTAGTCCTCTCTATCTATAGTTCATAAAGGAAATAAAAAAGTAGTTTTTCTCTGTTTGTTTCTAAGGCAACTGTCACACCTTACTGGGATAGAGCAGTTTTAAATAGACACTTTTCCCTGTAACAAAATGGCGACTCTGCTGGGGAATGTCTAATTAGTTTGTTTGTGTATCTCTTTGTTGTTTGGTTCATAAACTTATAAGTGGCATTTGAACTGCATTTGCCATAACAAATGCAAAGTCGACATCTGCTGCTTCAATCCGTTCACTGGATCTGTTTATGATTTAAACAACTGATTCACAAACTATCTGATTGCCCTTGTGATAGATATTAGAACCTCCTTAGATCTACCCTTGATTGTGCATTACTGATTGCTTTTACTCGGCCAAAAACCAAAGACTGAACTGCAAACTGTGACCCAGAACTTGGACAGATTCTCATTTCTGGCCCAGCGCAGGTACTGTTAAGAGATCCTGAATTTCAGCGCACTTCCCGAAAGGGCAACCTACGCTGCATTTTAGATTCTCTGTGTTACAGGTGTGCTGATCAGACTAGCCCTGTGCAGTTGTGGTTCTTGTGCTTCATTCTTTCCAGTTCTATCTCTGAATTTTGCTGCCTGTGATCAGTATATGTCTGTTTAAAACCATTTTTCCTTGCTGTTATTCCGCCTCCTTTGTACAAAAGAACTGTAGATGTTTTTGTGTGTTTGTTGAGTCGTTTACAGTTTTCCATTGCAAAAGTAGAATAGTCGTACTGTTGTCCTTTGATTTAGATCTGTCACAAGTGTCGATTTCGATCATAGGATAAAGTTTGATTGTTGTTGATGGTCGATTATACTGTTACTATTACCTTTGGTTTGAATTTGTGATTTTCTAAGTGTCAAAAACGAGTATTCATTTCAAAATCGTAAAGTGTCGTAATCGTCTCTATCTTTTGATTTCAAAAAGAAGCTTGTTTGTGTTTGTTGCTTGAAAGCAAATTCAGATTTGTACATCAACTTTCTTTTTAGCATCAATACTAAGAAAGTCGAAAACAAATACATGCATGTGCATTTGCATATAGACAGTCTGTTTGGCTTGATTTAGGAAAGTGCATTTACAGTGTGCTCTTTGCTCTTTGTGAAAATATTGTGTCTTTCTTTTCCTCTAGTAGCTAGGATTTTCATTGCACAAAAGAGATAAAAGTTTGTTTATCATCTTTAGATTGCATTTTAGGAATTACATCTACATCTTGTGGTGAACCCAAAAGGCAAACTTCATAAACAAGATCAACTTAAAATAAATTCAATGAATCTAACAACGCTTTGGAACTTAACGCACAACATTTAGAGGTCTAGGCTAGAGACGTATTCCGACGTCGTAAAGCCTGGTAACTGTTGTTCTCACTGATGGTTGGGTGATTCCTACACTTTGAGACGATAAGTGCCAGTATGGACTTGTGCTCCCACGTACCGTCGAGTATATTTTGGGAGACCCCTATAGGCTTAAATCCTTTATCCTTAAGAAGCTGTGTCTGCCGCCTTATCGATCGCAATGCACTGAACACAGCATTCGGGAAGATTGACTGCCATACCGTAAAATGTATTCTGCAGTTTTGCGATTGGTTTGGTACTCCCTCTACCTAGATCTCCAAAGTAGTCCCTTTTGTTCCTTTTCATACTCCTTAACGGAAAAGGTCCATCTGAGCACTTATCACTTCAGGCTCATTAAAAATCGAAGGAGACTAGAGTCATCTTTTGTTTTTTCTCGACTCTTAAAAACTGAAAAAACAAGTTGTGTCAAAGCGTCTAAAATTCATTTAATTCGGAAACATACCTTCCCTTTATTTTAGTTGATCGAGTAATCCGCAATCATGGATGAAATTTTGTTTCTGATATCTACAAGAAATGAGTGGTATGGGATATAATCATTTATCTCCAAACCCAAAAATTTAGGCCAAACACCTCCCAGTCTGAACAAAAACGTATTCGATACCAAGCAAAAGACTACATGATCGTCGGTGATACACTTTACCGTCGTGGTATCGATATAGTTCTGAGAAGGTGCCTCACCCATGAGGAGGCCGAAAAAGTCCTGAATGATTGTCATTCAGGCGCGTGTGGGGGGCATCAATCTGGATATGCTACAACACAAATTTTTTACGAGCAGGATACTTCTGGCCAACAATGTTCAAAGATTGCATAACCGCAGTCAGAAGTTGCCATGCTTGTCAAATTTTTGATAGAAAAACCAGAAGACCACCCGCACCTCTGCATCCAATAGTTGCAGTTGGACCATTCGCCAAATGGGCATCGATTTCATGACATGTAACCCCACCTCGACCAAAGGGCATGGGTATATCATAGTCGCAGTTGACTATTTTACCAAATGGGCCGAGGCGATGCCTACATTAGATAATACTGGTGAAACAACTGCCCTCTTCTTTTTCAATCATGTAGTCGCCAGATTCGGCGTACCACAGGCTATAGTCACAGATCATGGATTGCATTTTCGCAATCACATGATGGTCGAATTAGCTGCCAAACTAGGGTTGTCTCACGACATCTCTACTCCATATTATCCGCAAGCCAACGAACAAGTTGAAGCAATCAACAAGGTCCTGAAACGCATGCTGCAAAGGATGATCGGAGTTCACAAAAGAAGATGGCACCTAATCCTGTACTCAGCTTTGTGGGCTTACCGAACATCGGTAAGGAATGCAACCGGGTTCACACCCTTCCAACTGGTATATGGCCTGGAAGTAGTCTTACCAATTCAGTGTGAAATCTCGTCTCTCAAACTCGCAATTGATCTCCTCCCTGGAACTTCAGAAGAATATTCTTGTTTCTTGGAATTAATCCAATTGGATGAAACCCGTCGTGACGTTGCTTTGGCTAACGAAGCCCATAAGAAATGAGTCAAGGCGCAGTTCGACAAAAATGTCAAACCCCGTGTCTTCTCAGAAGGTGACATGGTCTTGCTTTACGATCAAGAATCCGATAAATTGGGAGCAGGTAAATTTAAGTCTTTATGGATGGGCCCCTATATTGTTAAACGAGTGTTAGCAAAAGGAGCCTACGAGTTAATGGATTATGATGGAATTCCACTAGTGCAACCTCGCAATGGGTTGTACCTCAAGCGTTACTATGCGTAATGGTAACCCGTATGCTTTTGTTATGTTTTTGTTTTTGCTAAAGTGTTTATTTTAGACAAGTAATCCACTTTTTACATTTATTGCAGATGTCAAACCTATTGGAGTCATGTGTTGGATATGCCGACGGAGCGAGTCGTAGTTCGCGGAGCCTGCCCTCCGTAGCCTGGGCCATTTTTTATCCAAGCGACGAGTTAGTAAGTTTCAGAGGTGTATGTATTGGTTGATCAACGAATAACATCGCTGAGTATAGCGCGTTGATAGAACTTCTCTCTGATGCCATCACTCATGGTATACGCCGACTAATTGTCAGGCTAGACTCACAACTCGTAATACTACAACTCAATGGTATATATTCCGTCTGAAACCCAGCTATTTATCGCATGTTCCTAAGGGTTAAGATTTTGGAAAGACAATTTGATCTTATTCAATATCAACATATTTCCAGAAAATTAAACACATTAATTGACTCATTAGCAAACTATGTGTTAGATAGACATTTGCAACATTTATAAAAAGAAACACATCATCAATGTTTTGCATGTGGATCATGTAGCTCAACCAAAATAAAACTCCGAAAATCAAAAATATATATAACTGTTTATTGTTTACACATAATGTTCTGTAACCAAGACAAAATTGATCAAATGACCCAAAAACTCAAAATGCTAGGGGGAACCCTAGTCTAATTATGCTCGTGATAGCAAGTCACAGCCTGTGCGATCATGCATAAGAGACGAGTCCATCGTCTGGGCACACCAGTAGTATGCCGCTATAACCGCAAAGGTAGCTCATCGATCCTCACATCTGGAATACCGAGAGTGAGGCCCTCAACCTGCTCCTGCAAGGCTGTGAGAGTCTCGGCCACATCGAGGTCACGAAGAATAGCCCTTCCGACAGCCTCTCCTACTGGGGCAGCAGCTGGTACTCTCAGGCGAACTACTGGGCGAATGGGACCAACATCTGCATGTACACATGAGTTTGATTAAAGTCTTGATAGAATAAAGCACAAGGACATTATAAACAAAAAACGATAAACATGAATATGGTCAAAGATTTTACCAATGGTGCCCCACTGCTCGCCATCCGGCAGTACTAAATCTGGATCACCCCGGAAGTCCATACCAGCTTATGGATACTCAGAATAAACCATCTCCTGACGATCAAACCACCTGAAGAAGGTATTAGAAAATGAAATCTGAGACTGGCCAGCATGCCTAGACATATGGTCAACCCATATCTGCATACATGGTTCGGTAGGAGAAGGTAAATCGAGTGCAATGTACTGCGGCTGCATCAGTGGTATCTTCTCCAAGGCAAAGGCAGTCAAAATAGAACCATACCCAAAGTTTTTCAACCTTCTGCTCTTTATCTTGGTCAATTGTTCTTTCATCATGAGAAGTACTGCGTCGCACCAGTTGAACACCTTCGGTTGGAGGCATTCCAAGGCATGCTGCATGTAAGATCGGTTGGCTACATGAAGAGCCACACCACCAGCCATCCTACCAAGAATAGTCCTGAGGGACCTGTCAGTGACATCAGAGATGATGTTCTTGCCATCTTTACTCCACTGAGATCCTTCTCTGCAGTACCGGCGAACATGATCTCTCACAGAATCGCCTCCTCGGGCCGAACCTGATAAAGAGACAGGGGCACCCCGCCTCGACAAACTGGTCAAGAAATAGATGTCTACCACAGTCAAGGGGATAGATTTGCCCCTGATCTAGAAAACCTGGTTGGTAGGATCCCAAGCATCGAGCAAATACTGCAGTAAGTTGATCTGTTGTCTCATGCTAGAAATGCGGAAAAAATTCAGCAAGCCACAGTTCCGCAGTGCGTTTACTGTAACTTGATCATGTAGGGAAAGCATGTCCTCTTCTTCATGCTCATGTTCTCGCCATGTAATGGTCATCTTGCTCCAAAGATCTCTGAGAAACAAACAAGAGAAGAGTTAGATCCTGATTTTGGCAAGAAACAGGAAAAATTTCCATAAAAAAATTGTGCCCAGAATTCCTTCTCTGCGCCCATCGCACCTGCAACAGTACTCTGGGTGCATTGCATGTGAGATGGCCTTCACAATGGCCAGCATTCAACGCACCTTTCGATACACAGAGGGTGCGCTGATGGCAGAACGATTTCTTCAAACCCCAAGGACTCAGAAGAGCTAGGAATCAAACTCAAAATGCAAAATGGAAACCATGAAATGAAAGAGCTCAAGTTTAGTTCCTACCTGGTCCAGACGGCACCGAGAATCGTCCACAGAATCTCCCAAAATCAGCTGATGAAAATCAAGGGAGAAAAGCACCTCCAAAGCCCCAACAAACCAAGTTCAAATGAAATGGTAAAATGAGAGGTAAAAAACACTTTTTCATTACTTTTACGTAGTTCAAAGAAAAGTATTAGTGTTTTAACTCGTTTTCAAGAAAATATTGTTCATTTCTGACTAGTTTGATGAAGCAGTTGAAAATACAGTATGATCTTTGAAAGGAGAAAGCTATTTATGGTAAGATCAAAACAAGACCATCTAATCGAGCAGTGTTACCGCAAGGTTCAAGCTCGTTAAAAAAAAAACCCGCATCGAGCAGTTTTAGCACATAGTTCAAGCTCGTTAAAACATAAACATAAGACATGAGAAAATGTTTCCACCCGCGTTTAAGCTCGTTAAAAAATGAACTATTCCCCGGTAAATAACCACTATGAATGTAGTACTTCAGCCATTAAAGCCTTGGTCATGTTTGCACCGTCACCTCCACTTTTTCATTGGCCAATCATTCACCTCCATTTGATTGTTTACCCATTTTGAGGAACAGCTGCGAAGAGTTATTTCATTAGCCATCCTTGTGACACTGCCGTGATTGGAAAATTCCAAACCTTACCTGGAATCAGCTGCTACCCGTTTCATCACTCGTTCCTCAAAAGACGAGTCTCCTTTAAGCTCTTTTCAACTGACTCGTAAAATATGAAAAGATTATCGAGTCCTTGGCCTTCCAGCTCATTAAAGGGACAGGAAGTGCTATCCCTCATCTAGATTTTAATCTTTTTGGACCTGAGGGATTATTGCACAAAAAGATCGAGTGCTTGTTTTGTTCGACTCGTTAAAACTATCGAAAATTCATCCCTTCTGTATTTTTTTATACTTTTTCGGACTTAAGGGATTATATGACGAAAAAGGAATTTTGGAGTTACCTTTACATTCCTTTTCAGACTCTCTAAAATTGAAAAGGACCGAGTTATCTTTGTCGTTAAACTTGTTAAAAAGATTAATAGCGACAAACTTGTCTTTAGACGAGAATGAGTTTCACTATCGCTAGGCTCGTTAAAACATAGTGATGGGTTTGCCCGAAGGGAAAATTATAGAACAAGCATATGTTATCCTCCTCAAGCTTGAAAAGAATAAAGAGGTACTGGTTAGCAATGACTGAGGAAAAATTGGGAAGAAAACTCAAAGAATCTTTATTGGTAGTAAGTTGCTCTTGAACATGACACTTCCACTCCGTGTCTGAGTCGGGTTGGGTTGTTTCATTCACCGGTCACATCGCCATGGTCACGCCATACCATCCACATTGGGGTTAATGCTACCAATCCATCACATCAGTGTCACCGATATGTTCAAGAGAAGTCATCCAGAGAATTCACCTGTGTCTCACCCACTACCATACATTATACTCCATTCTTTCATGACCGCCACCCTGAACATTATATCATCAGATTGTTTTCACCTCCATCAAAATCATTTGCTCTGTTCCGTGTCATTGATGTGGGATTCATTAAGGCCCTCCTTTGACGGATCACTTCTGGTCGACATCAACTCATTATCCAAGAAGTTGGTCTAGGAACACCCCATTTAGTACTTTGAAGCTTGCATGCCTCAATGGCAAGTTTCTCACTTCCGGTGACAGGTTTACATCAATGACCTTCGACCGAAAGATTTTGCGTGGTGTTCGATGCCAAGTCCTTTATTCACACCACGTGAATTGTACTGCAGTACCTTGAGGATCATTATCATTATCGGTGATTCCTCTCGCACTTGTTAACAATTTACATCATTGACTAGTAATCAAGCGATGTCTTTCCATGTTCGATTTCACAACATTTCTCACTTGGATCGACTTGTACTTCGAGTAAATATCAGACGAGATTGAAGACCCCGGATCTAGTTTCATCCATCCGGGCTGCGATATATATTCAGGGAAATAAAGACATCAAATGTACAACATTGCAGCACAGATAACCATCCTACCAAAAAGATGATGGCTCTATCAGAATCATCAATCTACACTCAGACGATTGTCTGTCCTATGTACATGAAAATGAATTTATAAAGCTGAGCATGGGAATGCCCGCCTCAGCTAGATCATGAAAACAGTATGAAGATAATGTATTGTATTGTATCTTATTACAGGTCTCCTCCCAGCATTGAAAGAACTTCGGATCCTCATAATAAAGCATTTCACCCGACACCAGAAGGTTAACGGCCTCATACTTTAGGGGGCAACTGTTATAGACATTTTTGTGCCTTACAACTCCAAGCATGAAATGTCCATAAACCAAGGGCTCCTAAGTCCCTAAAAGTGTTGTTCTAACCCCTAAAGGAACAAGGTCAACAGATTACAGCTTCTCCCAAAAGTTCTCCACCAAAAACTACTCAGAATAAGTCAAAACAGGATCATTTCAGCTGCTCCACTGGCTAGGTGCGTTGCATTGCACCTAAATACACTATGAGGGTGCGTTGCATTTCAAAAGTCCCTTCTGTGGGGTGCGATGGGTGAGAAATGACAAATGGCAGTGTCATTCCATGAGGTCGAGAGACAATGGAAGCTTCTAGAATCTTCTCCTGTGACACTTGCCTCACTGAATTTGAGCAAGGATGAGTAAGAGGCCTTCAGTCTCCAAGTGGAAGCAAGAACTGACAGAGAGAAGACACTAATCAAATCATAAGCTGATTCATCCTCCTTACACATATCTATATATGGATCCCTCATCTCAGAGATCCAAAGGCTGGAATTTTGCATATTGTAAGGAATTGTTGTTGGTTTTTGAGACAACCATCAAAGTATTGGGTGATCTATGCTTTGTTGGAGGTGAAGAGGGGCTTTTTTGCTGGGAGGTTGATGCTGGGTCAGGAACCACCGGTTGTAACTCCTCCTGGATCTTTTCTTGTTAATCAATAAAAACTATTTGAGTTTTTCCTCCATGCTTTTGTATCATTGTTGCTTGTTACATTTGTATGGTTAACTTAAATCTGATCCTAGGTTGTTTATGAATATAGATCCATGTCTTTGTATAGTGTTCCTCTTCTATGATCTTACAGGTACTTTGTGAAGCTGGGAAAGTAAGGGAGTAGGTAGTTGGAGACTGTCAAAGAAGAGAGGGACTGGATCAAAGGATTAGCGCAAGACACAGGTTGGTTCTTTCTAGTCCTCTCTATCTATAGTTCATAAAGGAAATACAAAAGTAGTTTTTCTCTATTTGTTTCTAAGGCAACTGTCACACCTTAGTGGGATAGAGCAGTTCTAAATAGACACTTTTCCCTGTAACACACCCTGTAACGAAAAGCCATATGTCTCAGTAGAGCAAGGTCCTAGTCAGCCTTGTCCAACAACCTCTCCAAATGCATGTTGACCCTCTCAAGGTTGGCCTCTTGATCCTCATTGATTTCTTTCTCCAAAGATGTGAGTGCAACCCTTGTTCTTTGAGCAGCTTGGCGATGCTCACGAATCTTTTGTAGCTCCATGATATTCTGTTGGTCCTTAAGCTGCTTGTTTTTTTGCTCTAGGTACTTCATGTTCCACTTGGCCCTCTCCAAGTCAAGGGATAAGTACTCAATCACTAACTGCTGCTCCTGGATGATCTCTGTAAGCTCTGCATTTGTTGGTTCTGCATCTGTCTTATCATCATGGAGGAGAAAAACCTCGGTTTCTCACTCACTTGATGGCCCTTCCTCTTGCACAGGCTCCTTACCCTTGCCTAGCTCCTGTGATGCTAATGTCGGAAGTGAGGCCCCTTCCACCCCAGGTGGAGATAACACTCGCTTTGCTGCTGCAAATACGGGTCTACTGCCTCTGTGGTAGGTGATGTATACTAGCATAGTAGCAGTCTCATGTCACTCATACTGATGAGATGGGCCCCCTATCTCATGATCTACCTCTGATACTACCTGTGGAGTGCTGAAAAAGTCACAGGAGATGAAGTCCTCCCAAGCAATACCCTACAATCCCAGCTGATGGTCCACCAAAAATTGGATACGGGCAAAGTGGTAAACACTATTGAGCTGCTGTTGAGGGGTCTTGTGCTGCATGAAATTCTTCATCCTCTCTATGTTCCCATAGATGAAAAATGGGAGGTTCATCATCTGCACCCTAGTAAAGTGCATGAGCAACCTAATGTGATAGGCATAAAGGTGAGAAAACCTCCCCTCACAACTGAAGTATTTCATGATCAATTTCATGAGCGGAGCATACTCATCTCTCAAAAATCTGAATGGAAAAACTCTCGTGAGCTGGCTCAAATAGCTGGCCTTAATGTAAGGCTCATAATGATGCCTCTCCACCTTTTTCTTCTTATGCCACCGTTCTCCAATGTTTGGTATGCCTGTTGCCACTGATATGGTTTCGGGTGTCAATGTGAAAGTGACCCCAGCCAAGATAGACTATCCTCCATGCAGGTGAAGTGCAAAAAGACGGGCCAACTCGTGATGAACTCTGACATTTGCCACCCTATGAAAAAATTCAAAACATGCTAAGTGCTAGAAACAAGACATAGCAAGAGGGCATGCCTGCAACTCGGTGAGGGTGTTGGTCTCATCTCTAAGATGTTTTCCACTCCGGTGATGTCTCCTAGGGGCCTGTTCTCCTGAAGCTGTATCACTGTGGGTCTCCTCCTCATATTCTGATGAAACCTCGGATGCCATGACTGTTGTTTGTACACTAAATTTTAGGTTGCCCTTCGATTTAAATGAAGCTTGTAGTTGCTTTGACAATCTGCCACCAAGGGGACAACTAAATAGGGAGTATTAGGAAGGGAATGATGTAATGGGAATAGGGATTATAGGGAGAATTTGTTAGGGACTTTGGAGGAGTTTGGGTATTATGTTGATGGGGTAGGGTTTGGGATCTTGTGTTGACCGAATAGTGGAGGGATAGGGAGAGGGTTTGGTAGTAATTTAGGGCAGGGGTTTTAGGAAAAATGATAAAGGGGAGATGGGAAAAATGATAGGTGAAGGGAAAAAGGTGAGTGGAGTGAAACCTTGGCACTAACAACACATTTTAACAACCCTAGCCATCATTTTCTTGATGATTTCTTATGGTTGACCTTATGCAGTTTGGTGACATTCAAACATCTCTATAAACACCATATCATTGATAAAATTTGATGAACAGGTGATGTCGTAAGGCCTACCTCTCGATTTGATAGCATTAACCAAAGTTTGGAGTGATTTGGCAATGTTTTTCGGCCCCTGGTCTGTGTGTGTCATGCACAAAGCCCAGTGCGCCGCACCTGTGGAATATTTCAACTGCGCGCAAGCTGTGTGTGCGCCGCGCTCCCGGGTATATGTGTCGCGCCCTTTAAAACCACCTCGAACTCACTCAAACGCTCACAATCTCACACTCACACCTTTGCAACGTCTCTCCAAGGCTTGTAATAGCACATTGCCCTTGATTTGGATAAAAACATGTATATATAGCCTTGGAAGAGATGGGTTTAATTTTTTCTTCCTTGAAAACCCATTTTTCTGATGCTGTGTTTTGCACTTTTTCACTAACTTTAAAACACACTGATTTTCACTTTCTCTTTGAAATTTTGGCTCAAATGATGAAATTTTCGGCACATCTTTGCAAGGGTTGTATGACAGGACATTTGGCCATGGAAACCATGACTGCATCTGAAAAAGTCAACTAGCGATTTTTTGGAAAATTTTGTCATAAATGACACTGTTTGACTTTTCTTCAAAATAGAGTTTTGAAGAAGAGTCAAAGTCTATCCACATGACGATGAAGCTCTTTGAACCATAGATGTGTAAGGGCCTCCCTCTGGCCTGCATGGCTTTACTGGACATGTTTCAAAGACCAAATTGATGAATTCCTAGACCTAAATATAGAAAATGACTTTTGTCCTTTAAAGGGCCAGACCTTGATTGTCATGGACTTTGGTGATTATTGACAAAAGACCTGAGCCAGCAGGAGCCAGACATGAGGGGAAATGATTAGCATGACTTTCTCCGTCAGATCATGGCATGCCCCTAGCAAAATGCAGTTGAGTGAATGGAGCGGAACACCTAAACATGAAATGCATAAAGAGCTTTGATCTCTACCAGAGGGCTGAACAGACCAACTCTAACAGAGCCCCCAACAATTGTTTTGCAATTTCTGCAAATATGTAGGTCACGATGATTTCCATTGTCGAAGTTATGAATTGATGATGGATAGAACCCCTATGTCTAGAATGCATATAGAGACTCATCCTAAACAAGATCAAGGTGCAATTGCAGCGTGAAAATGATTCCAAGACTGAGGAAGAGGGCAAGGAGGAGGAACTGGAAGGGTTCGTGGTCAGATCATCTGTTACAATGGTGGGGAAGTGGGCCATTTTGCACGTTATTGTCAGAATCCAACACACCTTTCCTGTCAATACTATCGGTAGTTTGACCATGTTATAGAAGATTTCCTAGTGCTTATTAGGAATATGAAAGAAAATAAGATGCAAACCAAGTAACCTACCCATAACATCTAGACAATGAGATCTACACTGCACAAAGAGGGTCCTAGTGTTAATATTGTCACATGAGTGGCATAGTTACCAAGGAAGATAAAGGGAAGAAACCATAGGAAAATGTCTGGGTTCATAAGGCTGCTAATAGGGAATATGGATTTGATGTAAATAAGGTAAGGGAAACATTTATGGAATCAAAAAGGAGCTTTGTAGATGAAGGAGCTTCTACATCAAGGACTCAAAATATGGAAATGCCTGAAGATACTAATGCTGCGCAGGAAATAGACCCATTGATATTAACATCATTTTTAAAAACTTGCATGAAACTCCTAAGGGATATTAAGGCAATAGAATGGCTATAGGAACTGATAGATAACTGCACTAGAAATAATAAGCCTTTACCAGAATAACATGTGATACAGAATATGGGCACAAATAAGAAAAGGAATAGTTGCAGAATGAGAATGACTACGCAGATTGGAGAATACGAAATGGACCAGGTCATTAATTATCTAGGGTCTAATGAAAATGTTATGCGAAAAAAAATGTTGGAAATAATGGGAAGACCTGCACTACAATGGTCCCTAATCTAGCTGAGGATAGCGAATCAATAGAATAATATTCCTATGGGGCACCTACATGGAGTGACTGTGGATATTGAAGGGACGCAGACGTTAACGAATTTTGAAGTAATCAAAATAGTGGATGACAGTAACTCATATCCAGAACTTCCTAGAATTGATTGGCCATTTGATATGAACGTGGTCATCAAGCTGAAGAAGCATTGTATGACATTCGAAAAGAAAGAAATCAGGGTTATTGTTCCATTGGATGCAGCTGAATGTGCGTGATATACTGAACCAGTTTGTGATTATGAGGAGGATGATGACATTGAGAATATCTATAAGCTAACTATGCGGGAAGAAGATTGGATCAACCCTATGGAAAATGGGTGAATTACATGGGAAAATGACAACTCCTATAATTCAGATTCGAATGAGGAGCTCAAACACTGGCTTAATAGGTTACATGAAGTATCCTCACCGTGCTACAACATGCTTACCAAATCACTACAATGTATATCCACGGAGGTACACAATTTACTGTATTGTGATGTTTTAGAGGGTGTCAATTTATTTTTGGATAAATTTGAAAAGGATGTATCAGAGGAACATCAGTTCCAAGCACTAGATAGTGCACGACGAGCTACACCTACCCATTGGTGGGGCATGCATAAGAACAATTTTGCAGATTGGAAGGAATGTCAAAGAAGGATGAAGTTGAGGTATTCAGGGACATATACTGGAAGGAGTATCAAAGAATGGTGAAGAAGGAGATCAAAGATGTGATAATCAAAATTGCTCAAGAACCTGTTGTGTGGTTACAACCATACTCGAGCACGCAACTCTGTCATGCATTGGAATGTTACAATGTGACCATTGAGGAAGGTGAAGAAGACCCTAGGAACATCCACATTCTTTATTCCGAAGGACAGCGTGAAGTTGAGGGACCTAAGGCAGAAATCCCTGATATATCAGAGACTTTAGAGACCACCAAGGTGAATATTGGATCAGAAGCATAGCCAAATTTCACAAACATAAGTGACTATTGTGATGAAGATATAGTAGATAAGGTCACGAACCTATTTTGAGAGTATTAGGACTTGTTTCTAACAAAGTTCCCTGATCTGAGAGGGATAGTAGGGAATATGGGAGTCATGAAGATCACTTTAAAGCTAGATGAAAATCTAGTGAAACAATGCCCCTACCGATTAAATATTAAGTATAAGGAAAAAGGGAGCAAGGAATTGGATAAAATGCTTGAATCTGAGATCGTTAAACCTGTCAAGGAATCAGATTGGGTTAGTCCCATGGTAATTCAAGAAAAGAAAATGCAGGGTGAAATTCGAATGTGCATAGAATTAAGGAAGTTGAATGACATGTGTGTCCACGATCATTTTCCTATTCCATTCACAGACAAAGTACTAGAGAATGTTGGAGGAAAGAAAGCCTATTTTTTCACAACTGGATTCTCAGGGTGCCATCAAATCAAGATTGCACCGAAGGACCAGAGTAAGACCACCTTCATGACTGAATGGAGTTGTTTTTAGTATACTGTGATGCTTTTCGGGCTTAAGAATGCCCCTGCAATCTTCTCTAGGCTGGTAATTTCATCCTTCAAGGAATTTATATATAAATTTTTGGAGGTATACTTTGATGACTGGACAGTGTTTGGGTTAGTAAAGCAACATGTTGCTAGTCTGCGCCTATGTTGGATACTTTATGAAAGCATTAGATATCCCTTAATTTGAAGAAATGCGTATTTATTACCATACAATATATTCTTGGGTCATATTCTTTGCAAGCAGGGATTGATGGAAGACCCTGCTACCGCTATCGTTAAAGATTGATGGAAGTAGGGATTGATGGAAGATTGTGGCACCACTACCACAAGGTCAACGATTGTAGGAGTGCTTCAAAAACTGACCCTACAATAATTGTCAATTTGGAAGCGCTGAAGAATGTTAAACAACTGCATGCAACATTGGGCCATATGGGATATTATAGGAATTTCATTAAATCGTATATTGGGCCTCAAGAATGTTTTCAAAATGGCATCCACTTTCACCTTTATTTCCACCATTTCACTCACATGTTGCAACTCCATAACCATATAACCTTTCATTAGCCACCATTTTCATAAATATATGGGTTAGGATCCTTATTTACCAAAGTTATTTGTTTTATGTGTTTAAAGTGAATTTATGATTAAAAACTAGGAAATTAACATGGTTTCATGTATCTATATGTGTGGCTTGAGTTTCATGACATGTGTAGGTCATTTGGAAGCTTCCAAGGCACCCTTATGTGGCCTCCAATGCTCAAATTCGAATTCTTTTCAAAGGAGATTTGGATAAAGGTCAAAGAAGGATATGTGTCCTATTTGGATTGTAACTCTATGAGGTGTCTCATCATTTCTTATTTGGATTAGAACTCTATGAGACACTTAGTGGATATGTGTCTCATTATGAGCTATTTGGTTGTCTCATCGTTTCTTATTTGGATTAGAACTCTATGAGACACTTAGGGGATATGTGTCTCATTATGAGCTATTTGGTTGTAACTATATGAGATTTTAGTGGATCCTCATTAAATAGGGTAGCTTCTTATGTTTTTGTATACATAGAAAAGTCTTCTCCTTTGAAAGGCATGTGTAAATTGGAGAAATTCTCATGTTTTTAATAGAAAATTTGGAGCTTATACTTGGAGATTTGAATATTTAGTTTTGCTTGCATATGAAGCTTCTTCACTTGCCATCCTCATCCACTATTATAATGGCCATTTAATGATTGTGAGATTTAATTGATTTTATAGATTAAAGTTTATTTTCTTTCTTAGTATTACTTTTAGAATGACTTTGTAATATTTTCTTTTCTAAAAACATTTCAATAGGGAAGATTTATGTATTTTCTAATTGGATTAAGTTTGAGGCAAGGGCTCATAGTTATTTACTTTCCTTTCATTTTTTTTTATTTACCTCCTTAGATTAAACCATCAATTCATTGTATAATTGAATAAAGGATCAGGCTAAGAAGGTGACTTCAAATTGGGTGATTGACTGTTCAACCTATGCAATCATTGAGCTTTACATTTTTCGTGCTTCTATATTTGCTTTGAAGATCCTAATTTAATTGCATTAACTGATATTCGTAGAGATCATTCTAAGAAATTGATTTAATCATATTTCATGATTAAATGGTTGAATATTTGATACATGCAATCACTAAGTTATTTTCTGCACATTTTACTTGCTTTTCTAGGACATTAGAAGTTAAAGTATAAATAGTTGCTTACACATCATCTCAAGAAGGTAACACTTCATAATTGAATGCTGGAGTAACTAAGCATGCATTAGTTATTTTTTATTTCACAGGTTAGTTGAATTTCATTTTCATTATTTGATTTCATAGATTAGATGAATTGGTTTTCGTTATTTTGTAGTTAGATTGATCTAAATTGAAAGACAATTTCTAGCACATACAGTGCACGCATCCTTCACAAGTTTACGAAACCCCTAGGTTGACCAATTAAATGAAGGCAACCACTTTTCCCCAACATTTTGGCACCGTTATCGGGCAAGTGTGCATAGGAACTAGCTTTCAATCTAGAGTTCATATTTTTCATTTTTTTCCTAGATGCATGATTAAAGCATGTAGATGCATAAATCCTTTAGCTGCATATCATTTTTATAAAAAATATATATAAAAAATTTGATGCTAACCATTTATGGATGAAAGATCTAGAATGCAGCCCAAAGACTACATTGAGGAATGGTGTCGAAACATGATTACGTTGCAACATTCATCCGTTCTTCAAGAGATATTTGTGGCAAATCTAAAGGTTAAAATGATTTCTCATGTCCTCATACACAATTAGGTACATTTCGAAAATTTGGATATGAACATTTTAGAAAGTTTAATCCATAAATGGATCCATCAGAAACATTTATATATTAAAAATTGAAAAAAAAAAATCTTTCAAGTAGGATAAACTAGGAAATAAAATCAAGCTTGATTGCATTTTTTTTAGAGATTTTAGACTTTAAAATATTCTAGAATTTTATTTATTTTCTTGTGTTTCTTCATTAACCTCACAAAAATATTTTCAATAAAAAAAAATCATGTTGGATTTTTAATAAAAAAAATAACATAAAAAAAATTTCTTCATGTTTTTGAATAAGGAAAATGTGTATTTTATTTATTTTTTCCTAAACAAATTGACAATCTAGGTTCTCATGCGACCTGAAAGGGAAAAAAATTTGGCATTAGCTTGGAATCCAAAGTATCATTTACCGGTCGGTTGTTCTAATTTTGTGGCAAAGAATTTGCATCAAGTGCCATGTTTGATTTGTTGGATTTGTGATTCACTTGACTTTGAATTTCTGGGAACTGTGCCAGGACAAGCTTGCACTCTACAAACCAACGTCTTTGCGAATGCAATTAGTAATAGAGAGCAAAGAATTAATTTCGGGTTTGATCCCATAGTTGCTTTTCATAACTATTTAATTCTTTGGAACCACAATTTGAATTGAACCACAAACAAATTGTGTATTTGATTTTTTGTGCATAACAATGCTCTGTTTTATCCACTATTTTCACGCCTGCTATCAAAGCCAGTGCATAGGGAGGCTGAAAGGCCGTTGAAACTAATTGAAGAGTCAACACAGAATAGAAAAAAATCATGGCAGAAGCAATCTACACGCAGTTAGACAGAAGCTATGGTTGCTCATAAAATATCTGCAAGAATTTCTCAAGATGATCATGACCCAGTAGGCATAACTAATAGCAAACTTGAAAATAAAAAAATTCAACCCCAACCATCAATTTTTGTTGCCAGATCATCACAAAAAACATAACTTTTTTGACACATTATTTTAAAAACGGTTTTTGAGCAAACCGAGGAAATTTTCAGAAAACTGAGACATGGGTTTTTCTCAAAAATAGGTCGAATTAGATAACCCAAAAAGGATTTTCTCATTTTCGCAACCGTTTGAGAGAAATATGTGATTCTTCGGGACCCTATTTTGCTGACTACATAAGGAAAAACGATTTCTAGTTAATACACAGTGAACTGTTTGAACATGGAACGTTGAAGAGGGAAGAATTCAAATTAAAAACAAAATTTGCTGTAGCATTTGATCCACATGGCACGTGATCTAAGAATCCAATTTAATTCATACCCACTGCGCAGCTAGTAGATCTCACCGAAGCCACGTGTGCTCAAAATGTGCACACACTTATCACTAGTTTCCTCCTCTCTTTAGTGCAGAAGTCACCACTAGAGCTGATATCAATTTCATAGACCACAAGAGGAGGTAGATATGCCACTCTTGCCTACTCAATCACATGGTAATTGCATCAATGCTGGCCATTTCTTCCTCCATCAACGTTGTTGCAAGAAAACCTCAAAGAAAAACTTCACACACAGAAATAAAGAATCCACTTGACAACCTCATCCACCATTTATGCAACCAAGAAGCAAATGAATTCTACATTTCCTTCCATGATCCGGAAGCAGCCACACTCTTCAACTTTCATAACTCATGCACATTGAAGGTAAGTGAAGGTATGTGGTTTTCTAATCTTTAGTCATGTAATTCCTTAAAATACTAAAATTGTAACTTTGGGAAATTCCTCACTTCCTCTTTCACATTGTCATATCTTTAGTTGGGGGGAAGGGACATCATTTCATATTCATATATCATACACCATCACACATTTTCATTTCATACTAACATACTTGTCCTAATCAATTATGACCTCATTATGGTTCAAAAAGTTATATGATTCGCAAATAATGTTTAAATTAAGGGCACACTCGATGGCTGATTTTAAAGATGCATTCTTAAATATGTTTAATGAATCTTGCTGCAACAAAAAGAAACAAGGTATTGAAACACAAGAACCAATACCAATTAGAATTTGGTTGAAACACAAGAACCAACCAAACATGTTGCAATTTAATGTATGATAAGGAATACTTTGCAAAAATAAATAAAATTGTCAAATGCAAAGTTTAAGGACATATCATATAAGTGAAGCTCATTCAAAAGCAAAGACATTGCGAGCAAATCAAAGGAATTAATGCAATATTTGCATGAGGACATGCAATTACTCTAGTTGCGGGGTATGTTGGGCATCCAAAATGTCTTCAAAATGACATCCACTTTCACCTTTATCATCACCATTTCACTCACATGTCACAACTCCATAACGATATAACCTTTCATTAGCAACAATTTTCATAAATATATGGGTTAGGATCCTTATTTACCAAAGTTATTTATTTTATGTGTTTAAAGTGAATTTATGATTAAAAACTAGGAAATTAACATGGTTTCATGTATCTATATATGTGGCTTGAGTTTCATGACATGTGTAGGTCATTTGGAAGCTTCCAAGGCACCCTTATGTGGCCTCCAATGCTCAAATTCGAATTCTCTTCAAAGGAGATTTGGATAAAGATCAAAGAAGGATATGTATCCTGTTTGGATTGTAACTTTATGAGGTGTCTCATCATTTCTTATTTGGATTAGAATTCTATGAGACACTTAGGGGATATGTGTCTCATTATGAGCAATTTGGTTGTAACTATATGAGATTTTAGTGGATCCTCATTAAATAGGGTAGCTTCTTATGTTTTTGTATAAATAGTAGAGCCTTCTCCTTTGAAAGGCATGTGTAAAGTTATGGAAATGCTCATGTTTTTAATAGAGAATTTGGAGCTTATACTTGGAGATTTGAAGATTTAGTTTTTCTTGCATATGGAGTTTCCTCACTTGCCATCCTCATACACCATTGGAATGGCCATCTAATGAGTGTGAAATTTAATTGTTTTGATATATTAAAGTTTATTTGCTTTCTTAGTATTAGTTTTAGAATGATTGTGTAATCTTTGCTTTTCTAATTTTTTTTTTTTTTTTTTTTGGTCAATTAAGAATGGAGCCTTCTATTAACCATATAAGTACATTACATATGGTACACGTCTTTGCAAGTGCAAAGACCCAAACAAGAACTAGCCTGTTGTGACAATGCCATCAACAGGAAAAACAAAAGCCAAGATCAAACCAATTCTCACGGATTTCCAAAAACTTTTAAATAGGAAGGAGTGTTAAACTCCCAAGGGCTCTCTGTCATCCACTAACAACTTTAGAGCTTTCGCTAAGCTAACAGACCCCTCCAAAAGTCATAGAATTTCGCTAAACTTCCACTAATCTAGACCCAACGGTCACACAAACCACAGTTTAAAAAGTTTGAAATCCACCACTCTAAAGAAACATTGACACTTCTTCATCGTTGATTTATCCAAGATCCAATGGTCACAACACTTCCCAACTTCAAAACATGATCCTCGTCTGTCAACCATCAATCTTGCTCCACTAGATGTAATGGCTCACACGTATTTCAGTCAGTTAACTTGTGAACTTCAAATCTGCCCAAAAAGCGGTTTCCCTCTCTTATCTCGCTGATATTTGTCACTGAGTGAGTGGAATCAGAGCTAACTGGGAAATACCATTTATGGATTTTCCTCCACCAGAAATCCACTTATGGGTTTCCCAATCCATTTCTACTAATCTGGACCCGACGGTAACTCAAACCAAAGTTTAAAAAATTTTGAAATCCGCCCTTCTAAAGAAGCATCGACACTTCTACGCCATTGTCTATTCAAGATCCAACGGTAACAACACTTCCCGACTTCGAAACTTGCTCCTTGTCATTCAACCTTCGATCTCGCTCCATCGGATCTAATGACTCACACCTATTTCGGTCGGTTAACTTGCACACTTCAAATCCACCCAAAAAGTGGTTTCCCTCTCTCATCTCACTGTTACTTGTCACTGTGTGTATGGAATCAGAGCTAATGGGGAATTACCGCTTATGGCCTTTCCTTGGCCCGAAATCCACTTGTGGATTTCTCCAACCCACTTCTTCTCATTAACTATCGGGTAACTCCCTCGCCAAAACACCATAGATCTAACTCAACTGAGATCTATCGGTCCAAAATCAATCTCCATGCCACTGCATCCTTGGTCTTCCTCCGCTGATCTCAACCATCCACTCAAATCCATTGGAATATTGATGCCAATATAATCTGTGGACTGCTGCCAATCAATGAGCAAACAATTTAAGCATCCATGTACTCTTGGCTGTCTCCTGAGCCTCATTGATCTAGCCTATTAATCCATTGATCCCTATCTTTGGTAGCGTGACAGAGACAATCCTCTAATAGTCTTCCTGGGGGTATGAGCTCCCAAACGTGCCGAGTGTCCCTTTACTTACTAATCACTCCTTCATTCGCTAGACAATCAGCTAACATATTAGCTTTTCTTTTCACATGGACAAAGTTTACAATTTTTAAGGTTTGCAGGTGGGTATAAATATAGAGAATGTCCTACGATATTCTCCAATGTTTTGACACTTTATCTAGTGCAGCACGATTGCATATTTTCTTGGCCACTCTAATAATTAATTATGAATCTGCTTCAATGATGACATTGTGTGAATTTGAATCCACCAAGATTTCCAGGCATTTCTCTAAGGCCATGAGTTCCACCATGTTTTTAGTGGCCTTCCCCAAGTGACCATGAAAGATCTCCTTTATTCGTCCTTGTTCATCTCTTATCACACCCCCAAAATCAACTAACCCTAGGTTTCCCTTAGACGCTTCGTCTATATTGACTTTTAAGAAACCATGTGGAGGAGGGTTCCAAATATTTATATCTGCATTTATTTGGCTCACATCCTTAATTATGCCCTCTGGGCCTATAGATTAGAGACCCAAATGTAGTAGTATACATGCATCTTCGGGTAAAGGAGGGTCCTTGGGAAGTTTCCACAACAAGCTTCTGACTATGTCTTTGAGCTTCCTTAAAGTTTGATCAATTATGTGATGGGGCTTGCTTACTTTGTTCTTGAATATCCTACTATTATGTTCTTTCTGGTGGGCTCTAGTATTGTAGCAATAATGCTACAACTCCTGGGGCTCCCTATCTCTAATTTTATCAACCCGGTAGTTCGTACAAACTTGGAAGCGACGGTGCTGTATGCACAAGTACTAGCTCTTGTCGCAGCTGTCACTTGGTCAACTGGCACAAGTCCACTAGGGCTCAAGCCAACTTCTATTATGTTCTCAGAAGAAGCTTTCTAAATGATGGACGAAGGGTATCTCAAAGGAAATCAATCTACTTTGCAAAAATGAACTGAAATCCAACCAAAACATGAAACCCTGGTAAACCCTAGTCTGACTAGTTTAACCTCTATGATGCAATAGTGAGAGCGCAAATGTCTAAAAAGGATGCCATTACTTCTAATGATGTGAAATGCATGAACTCAAACTACTTCCATGAAAAAGAACATTGTTTTTGTATTTTTGCTTAAGTGGTTGGAGTGATTATGGTTTTGTTTCTTATTAGGGTTTGGCTGTGCAGAGGTGGTGCGAAGGGAGAGAAAGCTTGGGAAAGGTCAGGAGGGCTAGGAGAGGTCCCAAAGGGTCCCTAGCATCAGTCCACAGAAGTATACAATGTTCAGGTGCTCGGCAACCAAGTTTACAGGCTTCTACAGGATGTCTGCAGGGGATCCTAAAGGAAACTAAGGAATTCTACAGGAAGTCTGCTAACTTCTACAGGATGTGCTGTAAGTGGAAGTTTTGGGTGATGGTGAAGTGATGGAGTGGTATGGGTGGATAGGTAAGGTGGAGATGGAGCTTGTGATGGCTCAGGGACAGAGAAATAAGATGGAGAAAGAGTGCACGGAGTTGGTTGGTGGATGGAAGGATGGGAGCAACGAAAGGTCAAGAAAATGGAGCTACGTGGGCAATGGAAGAGTTGGAAGGTAAACGAGCTGAACAGAGGACGAGTAGATGGATTTAGGCATGGTTAAGAAGAAGAAGAAGAAAGTGGGATGATACTGAGTAGTGTAAATAAAACAAATTGCTTATGTCTTGCAGCAAAAACGAGAATCTATTAACCTGTGCTACCTGTGCTATTAAACCAATGAACAGCAACGTAAATCATGAAGAAAAGTCGTGCATGGAGGTAGAACGAAGAAGTATGGCTCTAGAGCAAAATCCATGGAAGGATCCATGATTAAAACGACTGTGTTGCAGCTTGCATAAAAGTAGAAAAAGACTGCGTTTTTTTTGGTGGTTGGTATAGGCTGCACCCCAATCCCTAAACAGAGATGGCAGTGAAGGCACTAACAACCTTTTCTTGGAGATCCAGTGAATTACAATCCTCCTATTCTAATCTAAGCAACTGAAACTGATTCAACCATAAGCCAATCCTACTCAATCTCATTAAAGAAATCAAATCAGCAGACTATGTTCTTGAAATGCACATCAAAACAAAGAAACAAAGTGCTGGAAAGAAAGGCAAATAACACTACAAGAAGAGGAGATCTATTTCTCTCAGGTTGGGTCCTAACCTGAGAGCTATAGCTCCCTTAAAAGCTCAGAATTAGATCCAAATCTGCTTGCCTTTATTCATAATCAAAAGTCTAATGTCATGCCAAAACTGGCTTACAAAAAAACACCGAGCTGTGCTCAGAAATTACAATATCAGTCCAAAAGTTCAAAAATCTCCTATCAATGAAGATCAAGCTGGCTTCCTCCATTCGTGGAGCTTGGCTATCCAACTGGAAGTCAAACTGTTGTAAACTGCTGATCCTGTAGAACATGTTGGCTGCCTTTAAGCTCGGTGGGGAGAGCTGTTGGAGCTCGGAGTCAAGGTGAAAATCATGAGGAAGGTCATCAAGACTATGGAAAAACTCCCTATGAATCCGCAATGTCACCTTTGTTGTCTCCTTGTCTCCATTTGCGTGGTCTTTTTCTCTCTTTAATGCCAAAAACCTGAAATCATCATGTATTAGCCACATAGATATAATGCCTGCCCTTCTTCCTACAAACAACACGAATATACTAAGAAATGAATGCATAAGTGATAAAAGATGAATGGTTGAGCAAGGTAAGTAGGCCAATATGAGCCCAAATTGTACCAAAAATTGGGGCTCATCATCACCCCCTAGCTAAAATATTTTCTCATCCTTGAGCATCTTTGCTCCAGCTCCTTGTCCTCGGCCAAGAACTAGGGCCCGGAGAATGCTCTTCCTTTCCTGTTCTTGGTGGCCCTGCCTCTTCTGCCCCTGGCGGTGACGAGGGTGGCACTTCCTCCCCCTTTCCTGTTTCCTTGAGCCGGGCTTCGGAAGCCGATTGGCCTATCCTTCGTGTCCAGGAAGTTATTTTTGGGCTTCCCCTCTTGGGGGTGGCCGATGTTTTAGAGGGGGATCTTTCACTAGGTGAAGTAGGGACACCCCCTAAAATAGTTTGGCTGCTGGGTGGAGGCTGCGGCTTGCCCGTGTTTATTCTCTTACTTCTCCTGGCTTCAAAAGGTAGAGGGATCTCCCTCTCTCTCTTCTCCTTTGGCTTTGGAGGTGTAGTAAGGGCGGCCAGCGCAGCTGCTGCCTCCTTTTTGAGAATTCCAGCCTTCTCTTTCTTGCATTTTGCTTTCTCAGGGCTCCCTGTAGAGGGCCCCTTCTTTTCTGATTTCGGGCTTCCTGTAGAAGACCCTGCTTTACCCACTTCTGGGCCTTCTGTAGAAGACCCTTTCTTTACCAATTTCGGGCTTCCTGTAGAAGACCCTTTCTCTGTTTTCGGGATTCCTGTAGAAGCCTGTTTCTGCTTTCCTGTAGACACGGGTGTCACCACCTTTGCTTGCTTTGCTGCATGGGTTTTTCTTTTTGGTTTGGTTACAGGTGCTAACGAGGTACTTGGGCTGATGTGGACCACCTCAGCTTTGTCCGTTCTGCTTTTCAACCTCTTTTCTCCTGCTGACAAGATGGGTGTGTCACCTTTTTCTTTGTCATCCTTTTTCTCATGCTTCTTCTTTTGTTCTTTCTTCTGCACTGTGGTCGGGGTCTTCTGGCCTATTTCTTTCTTTCCCTCGGCCACTGCTTCTTTTTCCTCACTGCTGGAGGAACCCGTTTCTTCAATCAACATCCTTATGTCTCCATCTCTTGTCAAATTCCTGAATGATTCCCATGAGAGGGGAACCTTATATGAATGAAGTGCATCCTCCACAAGAAGTTTGATCAACCCATGGTGGGCTACCTGATCTGGTATGCCTTCTTTTAACTTTGTGGCACACTCAATTAGGGACTGTAGTAGGAAATAAGGAATGCTCAGTTTCTCTTCTACAGGAAGATCAATCCGGTGCCTCAATTCGGTGAGCAACCGAAAGTGATACGCGTACACGATGCTAAAACGGCCTTCACAGGTTATATACTTCATGATTTGCAGGCTGACTTCATTCCATGGTGGTAGCAAGCTGGTTCTTCGCACCCCATTTTTGTCCTACGAGAATTCCTCCTCAGGTGGAAAGAATTCTTTCTTGGCCTGCTGGCTCAACTTCCTTTCTTCCTTATCCCATGGCAAACCCATCGGAAGTCCAGTAATTCGACTGATAGATTGCGGGGTGAGCTTGAGGCTTAGACCCCTGAAGTTCACTGTGGCCAGTGTCTTGGATTTCGGCTTCAGAGCCTGCAAAAATTCTTCTGCCACTTCATCGTCGTAACCCTGCAATTTGTCACAAAAAGATATCCATTGAACCCATGTGAAGAGCTCCACCACTTCCTGGTTTTCCCTTAACTTGGTTGAATCAGTGGGTTCTCGTCTAATAAACCCACCCGACATGATAAAACAGTTTCCTTGACCAGAGGTAGTGATTGTGGAAGAAATTTGGTTTACTGAGACAGAGCGTAGAATGTCATGCACATAATCCACAAGACTTATCCCTGAGGAACTTAACACAGTTTAATTACTCGACATCCTGTAGAGTGACAGTATAGGCACAGCAGACAACAATTTCACCGTTTTCCTATGACCAGACTAGGGGACGACAATTCTGCCACCTTTAATAAGCAGTGCATGAAGAGTTCAGGGTTACCTTTTTAATTTGCCACCTTTTTACGTGAGGCACCCACTTTCCTGTAGAAACTGCATTCCTATAGGATGACAACGTTCCTGTAGAATGACAGCGTTCCTGTAGAATGTAGCACGCGATTTTCGGGAAGACTGCAGTCAGTCTGCGCCTTGGTCGTGCTTCACAATCGTTCTGATAGCCAAAGGATCGGCGTATCGAACTGCAGAAAGATCAGGATAGCCGCTCGAGTTCAAAACGATGGTTGATACATGCATGAGTGCAATCTAGCCGATTAGATTTTGAATTCGGCGGAATCCGTGGCGCGGGGGTGAGCTGTCCCCGCCGAACCATTGGGTGACGTCACCCCATCATTCAACTGCATGTTCACTTGTTGCCGCATCAATTCCCGCAGATCTGCCGCCGCCTCTTCTGTTAAACTCGTTTTTTTCGACGGGATTGCTCTCACGTGCGTGCTGCCCATTCTTTTTGTCATGGCCGCCACCCACACATCCAACTAGACCATTAACTGGCCGACGTGGCCGGCCAAATGGCCATACGGCCGCTCAACCCATTCACCTTTACACTTAGCAATCAATCAAAGTATCATTCATGCAATCTGATGGAAGGAAGGGTCGAGACACTTACCTGCGCGGCTGCACACGATGTTTCGGTTCTTTGGACGTTGATGAGTCGATTTACCTGCTGCTAGTGAACTTACACAGGCCCGGAGGTCCATGTTCACAAGCTGCCGATGATGGATGGGATGCTTTAGTTTCATGCGCCCACGTTTCATTGCATATGGCCTGCGCTGTGAATGGTATCCACTCTAGCAGACTTAACTGTTACATGAGTCCCGCGAGATGTCTTGGAACAGTTCTTCCTCCTTGGGTGCATGCTGCACGACGATGGATGGCCTCACGATCATGCTCCCGGAGCTTTTGGATGACTGGGATGAATATGGTGCGAGATATCCAGCGTTTTTTTCATTTAAAATTTGCCTTTTCTTGAGAACTCATCGACCTGCTTTGCTGGTGCAGGTAGCTTTGTTGCATGTCGACAAGGATGGTGGAACGAGATAACATCAATGTGCAAGGGTGACAACAGTGGCTTGCATGCGTCCAAACCGATCCTTGGCCGTTAGATCTCTTCATGAAATGAATTCTGGCTTGTTCTGAGCTTCTACAGGAAGTTTCCTGTAGAAATACAGAGCTTCCTGTAGAAAGGTTGAGTTTCCTGTAGAGATTCTGCGCCTTCCTGTAGAAAATCTGCATCTTCCTGTAGAAACTCTGCATCTTCCTGTAGAAAATCCGTGTCTTCCTGTAGAAGACTCAAGCTGTAATAAAATTGCACATACCTTGGAGAAAATGAGTACTCTTGGAGGAGGTGCTGGTGAGGTGTCTTGACTGCATGATGAGGACCCTTGGCTTTGAGTTGAGAGGCTTCCTCTCCTCCATAGAACACCTGCATGCAATTTTACATAATGAATCTGCTGACCTTGTTTTTTCTTGTGTTTTTTTTCTTCTTTTTTTTTTTTTTTTTTTGAAAGATAACAGGGGCGCCTCATTGAGGTTTTCACCCTTGCCATCTACCTTAAGCGCCTCAAAGAGGTTTTCACTCAAGGATCTTTTTTCCAATCTCTCTTTTTTTGAAAAGACAATAGGGGCGCCTCAATGAGGTTTTCACCCCTACCACCTGCCTTGGGCGCCTCAGAAAGGTTTTCACCCAAGGATATTTATTATTATTATTATTATTTTATTCTTCAGGGTATGCCCAAAGCAGAGGCAGAACCCTTCTCTATGACCAACACTGCCTTCTCCATAGTTTTGATGAACTCTTGTCTTGAGAGAGGCTTCCTGTAGATCTTCAATCGATGCCCATTGACAAGCATGGGGATGGCTTCCTCATCAATGGCACGAATAAGAAAAGATCCATTGTCATGACATTTTTCCACTGAATATGGCCCTAGCCATCCGGTTCTCAGCTTCCCCTTGAAATCTTTGTATCTGGAGTCATACAACAAAGCCCAATCTCTCAGCTGAAATTGCTTGTCATGGAGATGTTGGTCATGCCACACCTTTCTCTGAAGTTGAACCACTTCTAAGTGAAGGAGGGCCTGCATTCGGTGCTCATCCAGGCCATTCAGCTGCAATAACCTTTCTTGTTGTGCATGGCTGAGATCTAGATCTAGCTGGGCTGCCATCCTCAAAGTGTTGCATTCAAACTCAATGGACAGCAAAGCTTTCTTCCCATAGACCAGCTCATAAGGTGTGAAGCCGGTGGTGGTCTTCCAAGTGGTGTTGTAAGCCCATGTGGCTTCAACCAGGCAATTTGCCCAGTCCTTTCTGCTGCTACTCACCACCTTAGTCAAGATCCCTTCTAATGCTCTATTGGTGACTTCCACCTGCCCATTTTCTTGAGGGTGATAGGGGGTGGAAGTCCTATGCTTGATCTTGTGATGAGCTAGTAGATCTTCAACTAGGTTGGAGGTGAACTGGCTCCCTTGATCGATGACCAGCTCTCTTGGATAGCCAAACTTATAGAAGATGTTTTCTCTTAGGAACTTGGCCACCTTTTCTTCTGTTGCTGCTTTGATTGCTTTGGTCTCTGCCCACTTTGTCAGGTAGTCTGTGCACACAATCATGTAAGACTTTTGCCTCGAAGGAGGGTTGATTGGGCCCACAAAGTCCATACCCCACTTCTCAAATGGCTCAAGAGTCACCTGAGGTTGGAGAGGCATCTCATCCCTTTGGGTCAATTTCCCCATTCTTTGGCATTGGTCACACTGGCTGACATATCTTCTGACATCTTGATGAAGTGTGGGTCAATAGTAGCCTGCCTGCAGGATCTTGAAGGCAGTTCTCTTTGCTGCAAAATGTCCTCCACAAGGCCCATCATGACAGGTGAGGAGGATATCAAAGACTTCCTCCTCCCTTACACAACGCCTTAAGATCTGATCGGGGCCAAGCTTGAACAGATTGCCCCCGATCCAAGTAAATGAGGCACTTTTTCTAATGATTCTGCTCTTCTCTTTTGAAGATAGGTGCAAAGGGAACTGTGCTGAAACAAGGTAGTTTGCTATATCAGCAAACCATGGAGAGAGTACTGAAATAGAAAGCAGATGTTCATCGGGCATCTGGTCATCCACTGTTCCATCCTCATCTGTAGACAAATCCAATCTAGATAAAAAGTCAGCAACAACATTTTCTCTACCTGGTTTGTCAACAATGGTCAAATCAAACTGCTGCGATAAAAGTAACCATCTAATAATACGAGCATTCACATCTGGTTTATACATTAAATATCTAATTGTAGCATGGTATGTATGTACAAATGTTTGATAGCCAGTAATATAATGTCAGAACTTGTTCAGTGCATGGACCATAGCCAAGAATTCTTTCTCGGTTACAGTGTAATTCAGCTCAGCTTTGGACAAGTTTTTGCTAACAAAGTAAATGGCATATGGAAGTTTTTGGTCAACTTGTCCTAAAGATGCACCTATGGCTTTGTTTGAGGCATCAGTGTGGATGTGGAAAGGTAGGGCCCAATTTGGACCTCTCAGGATTGGGGCTGACACCAACTTGTCCTTCAATTCATTTAAAGCCCTCTAACAATCGTCAGTCCATTTAAACTCCACATCTTTTGCCAACAGGCCAAACAATGGCGAGGATAGCTTGCTGAAGTCCTTAATGAATCTCCGGTAATATCCTGCTAATCCCAAGAAACTCCGGACATCCCTTACCTTTTGAGGAGGTGGAACCTTCTTGATGAGAGCAATTTTGTTAGGATCCACCTGTAACCCTTGGCAAGAAATGGTATGGCCTAGCACGGTCCCTTCAGTCATTAGGAATTCACATTTTTCAGGACTAAGGGACAAGTTCATCTCAATGCATTTGGTTAGGAATTTTCCTAGATTGGACAATGCTTCCTGGAAGTTGGCCCCATAAGGAGTAAAGTCATCCATATAGATTTCCACTGCATCATGGACCAGCTCCGAGAAGATGCTTAAGATAGCTCTCTGGAAGGTAGTAGGAGCATTGCATAGCCCAAAGGGAAGGACTCGGTAGGCAAAGGTGCCCCAAGGACAAGTGAAGGTGGTCTTATCTTGGTCTTTCGGGCTGATTTGGATTTGGTTGTACCCGCTAAACCCGTCCAGGAAAGAGAAGAAATTCTTTCCTGCCAGTCCATCCAACACTTGATCTATGAAAGGTAGAGGGAAATGGTCTTTCTTGGTAGCTTTGTTCAGTTCTCGGTAGTCCACACAGATTCTCCATTTCCCATTTTTCTTGGGAACCAACACCAGAGGGGACACCCATTCACTATCTGAGATGGGGTAGACAAATCCGGCATCCAACAGTTTTTGCAATTCTTCCTTGACAATGTCCTTAAGAGCTGGATTCATTCTCCTCTGGGGTTGCCTAACTGGCTTACAATCCTCTTTGATGTATATGTGATGGGTACAGACCGAAGGATGGACTCCTTTCATCTCCTTATAGCTCCAAGCAAAAGCATCTAGGTGACTGACCAACAGGCTACACAGCTCCTTTTCCTGGGCAGGAGATAGGGAGGAGCTGATCTTTAACATTCTCTCAGGGCCGAACTCCATAGTCTTGACTCTGGGAGTGACAGGGTTGGTTGTACAAAGATCCACTAAGGTGCTAGCTTGGGCATCCTCCACCAATTTCTCTAAGGATAGAGCACTGGAAGGTGGATTCTGGATCAAGGTCTCGATCAAGTCATCCTTGGTTGGGGGGTCTCTTCTAGTAGTATCTAAGGTGCACAGAGGTGCTGAGTACACCTCGTCTTCCTCTCCTTCTTCTAACCAGAGTGGTAAGTCATGCTCTAAGGAGGGTTGGGCAGGAGGGTATAGGACTAGCTGTTTTGACATAGGACCATTTTTTATGGTCATATTTCCTGCATGGCAACTTATGTAAGCATCTGCAGTGGCTAACCAAGGCCTTCCCAAAATGAGAGGATATCCAGTAAGCTTTGCCTTGGGTTGCAGAACCAAGAAATCTGCAGGATATTCCCAAGAGTCGATAGAGACCAAGACATCCTCCACAATCCCTTCGGGAGTCACAGTGGAGCGATCTGCTAATTGTAGTACTGTCGAGGTCTTCCACAAGGAACCCTGAAGATTGAGTTTGAGCATGGTATCCCTGGTCATCACATTAATGGCAGCCCCCAGATCAATCAAGGTGTGAGGTATGATGGTGCCATTGATGTGGACATCTACTATAGGACTTCCAGGATCTAGGTACTTTGGGCAGATGACTTGTCCTAACATAAGGTCAGACAGTTGTCCTATGACATCGATGGTTGAGGCATCTTTCTTCCGCCTGCCTGGGTGTTTGAAACACTTTTCCTTAACCAGTTTGTTGTATATTGGCACATCCTTGATGGCTTGGAGAAGTGGTATTTTTACACACAACTGCTTGAGCTCACCCAGAAGCTCATCCTCCTCTGGGTTGGGTTGTGTGGTGGCTGTTAGTCTCTCAGGAAAGGGTGGAATAGCCTTTGGTTCACTTTCCTGTTTATCTTCCTCATCCTCTGGGGGAGGAGGTTGGCGATCGGGTAGAGTCTTTCCAGATCGAAGATTGATCTCCTGGATCTCCACAGCATAGGTAGGGCATGAGGTTTCCCCAGTGTATACCTGCTGGGCCTGTCTATTGTTGAGGTTCGGGTTCGGTTGAGCAGGCATTTGAGGTTGCCTTGGAGGAGTAGGAGGTAATGGCTGAGGTTGAACTGGTGGTGGAGGCAAAATGGCGGGAGGAGTATTGTACTGGGGCCTCCACCCTGACTGAGGTGCATTCCACTGAGGCTGTGGCTGGGCATGTTAATGATATGAATGAGAAGTAGGTTGAGTAGGGTACTGAGGTGGATAAGACCATGGAGGAGGCATGGACCAGGAAGGATGAGCAGGGGGACCCCAGGAAGGCATAGGAGTCGATTGGTTGGGGCTGTAATAAGCTTGAGGTGCCCCTTGCATTCCCTGTTGATAAGGTCTAGATCCTTGTGGCCTCCTTTGGTTGAGGAAATAGAGAGGTTCAGTGGGAGCTTCTGTTCCTTGGTACATGGCTTTAAACCCAGGTAAGGTTGGACACTGATTTGTGGGATGGTCCTCCTCACAAACGAAACATACTTCAACCAAATGCAATGGGCATTCGTTCTTAGGGTGTCTCCTTGTGCACCTAGGGCAGAAGACAGCCAAGGCTCTCTCAGCTTCTTCTTTCTTTTGCTGGATCCTAAATGTGTCCAGCTACATGGCAATGGTCTGTCTCACCTCACTCTTGAGATCTTCTAATTGATTTGCAAGCTCATGTTTGGAGAAAGGGACACTAGTTGAGAGGAGGTTTCCTCTACCTCGTTTTCGAGCTGCCCTGGAGTGGTTTCTAAACACAGTCTTGATGTCCTCATAAGGCAGTTGGTAAATGTGCCCCCCAGCTAACATGTGAAGGGTATCTAAGAGGTCTTCAGGGACTCCTCGGAGCAGGACCAACTTGAGGGATTCAGGGTCAAGTGTGCACCTGGCCCGCTTATAACTAAGTTGGAACCTCTCCTCATAATCCTCTAAGGACTCATCATTTCCCATGGTCATCCGAAATATTTCTCCCTTGGTTTCCTTAGACCTACAATAATCCCTGTACTTGGTATTGAAAGCTTGCTGCATTTGAGCCCAAGTGGTGATACTATTCTCAGGTAAGCCCATGAACCAGCGTAATGCTGCATCCTTAAGAGTTGAAGGGAAGAGTTTCAGCTTTTGCTCATCTTCAGTATAGTCATAGGTTCTACAAAGGACAACAAACTCAAACAGGAAGGTATCAGGATCTTCAGTAGTCAGTCCATGGAAGTGAGGTAAGGCAGAGGGGCTAATGTTCTTCATCTTCATCTCTCCATTGGTCTCTCGGATGGGGAAGACACCTTCTATTCTCTCATCTTCTCTTCTATTGTCAACCATAGCTTCAGATGGAGTGGTCTCTAACTCTTCTTCTTATATAGGTCCTTTGTATATCTCGGGATGTTCACCTATAGGTTCTTCTGGATCACTGTCACCAAAGAAGAGAGAAGGGTGACTCAGTGATGTGGTGGGGGTGTTGGGTAGGAATTTTCCTGATTTATCTCGGTTTCTACGAGGCAAGAAATGGAAAAGACTTTCTTTTTTTTATTGTTTTTGCTTTTTTCTTTGGTACCTGCAAAACTGAAACAGATTGATCTACAACTAACTATAAAGATGCAGAATTAAACTGAAAGCAGGAAAGAACTAATCTACTTTGGTCAAATGAAATTGCAGGAATGGAAATGCTAGTCTAAGCTTGCAGAATTGAAACACTAATCTATGCTTGTAGAAAGTAGGAAATGCTAATCTATGAAAGTAGGAAATTCTAATCTATGAAAGCAGGAAATGTCTATGCTACTTTTGCAGAATAGAAATGAAATAAACTACTTAGCAGAAGGCAAGAGTAAGAAAATAGAAGAAAAGCAACAATTACTAATACTCTGACGCTTCCCCGGCAACGGCGCCAAAAAGATGGTGGGCTCCAGTATTGTAGCAATAATGCTACAACTCTTGGGGCTCCCTATCTCTAATTTTATCAACCCGATAGTTCGTACAAACTTGGAAGCGACGGTGCTGTATGCACAAGTACTAGCTCTTGTCGCAACTGTCACTTGGTCAGCTGGCACAAGTCCGCTAGGGCTCAAGCCAACTTCTATTATGTTCTCAGAAGAAGCTTTCTAAATGATGGACGAAGGCTATCTCAAAGGAAATCAATCTACTTTGCAAAAATGAACTGAAAGCCAACCAAAACATGAAACCCTCGTAAACCCTAGTCTTACTAGTTTAACCTCTATGATGCAATAATGAGAGCGCAAATGTCTAAAAAGGATGCCATTACTTCTAATGATGTGAAATGCATGAACTCAAACTACTTCCATGAAAAAGAACATTGTTTTTGTCTTTTTGCTTAAGTGGTTGGAGTGATTATGGTTTTGTTTCTTATTAGGGTTTGGATGTGCATAGGTGGTGCGAAGGGAGAGAAAGCTTGGGAAAGGTCAGGAGGGCTAGGAGAGGTCCCAAAGGGTCCCTAGCATCAGTCCACAGAAGTCTACAACGTTCAGGTGCTCGGCAACCAAGTTTGCAGGCTTCTACAGGATGTCTGCAGGGGATCCTACAGGAAACTAAAGAATTCTACAGGAAGTCTGCTAACTTCTACAGGATGTGCTGTAAGTGGAAGTTTTGGGTGATGGTGAAGTGATGGAGCGGTATGGGTGGATAGGTAAGGTGGAGATGGAGCTTGTGATGGCTCAGGGACGGAGAAATAAGATGGAGAAACAGTGCACGGAGTTGGTTGGTGGATGGAAGGATGGGAGCAACGAAAGGTCAAGAAAATGGAGCTACGTGGGCAATGGAAGAGTTGGAAGGTAAACGAGCTGAACAGAGGTCGAGTAGATGGATTTAGGCATGGTTAAGAAGAAGAAGAAGAAAGTGGGACGATATTGAGCAGTGTAAATAAAACAAATTGCTTATGTCTTGCACCAAAAACGAGAATCTATTAACCTGTGCTACCTGTGCTATTAAACCAATGAACAGCAATGTAAATCATGAAGAAAAGTCGTGCATGGAGGTAGAACAAAGAAGTATGGCTCTAGAGCAAAATGCATGGAAGGATCCACAATTCAAATGACTGTGTTGCAGCTTGCATAAAAGTAGAAAAAGACTGCGTTTTTTTTGGTGGTTGGTATAGGCTGCACCCCAATCCCTAAACAGAGATGGCAGTGAAGGCACTAACAACCTTTTCTTGGAGCTCCAGTGAATTACAATCCTCCTATTCTAATCTAAGCAACTGAAAGTGATTCAACCATAAGCCAATCCTACTCAATCTCATTAAAGAAATCAAATCAGTAGACTATGTTCTTGAAATGCACATCGAAACAAAGAAACAAAGTGTTGGAAAGAAAGGCAAATAACACTACAAGAAGAGGAGATCTATTGCTCTCAGGTTGGGCCCTAACCTGAGAGCTATAGCTCCCTTAAAAGCTCAGAATTAGATCCAAATCTGCTTGCCTTTATTCATAATCAAAAGTCTAATGTCATGCCAAAACTGGCTTACAAAAAAACACCGAGCTGTGCTCAAAAATTACAATATCAGTCCAAAAGTTCAAAAAGCTCCTATCAAAGGCTACGACCTTCATATTTATACACAATGAAGATCAAGCTGGCTTCCTACATTCGTGGAGCTTGGCTGTCCAACTGGAAGTCAAACTATTGTAAACTGCTGATCTTGTAGAACATGTTGGCTGCCTTTAAGCTCGGTGGGGAGAGCTGTTGGAGCTCGGAGTTAAGGTGAAAATCACGAGGAAGGTCATCAAGACTGTGGACAACCTCCCTATGAATCCGCAATGTCACTTTTGCTGTCTCCTTGTCTCCATTTGCGTGGTATTTTGCTCTCTTTAATGCCAAAAACCTGAAATCATCATGTATTAGCCACATAGATATAATGCCTGCCCTTCTTCCTACAAACAACACGAATATACTAAGAAATGAATGCATAAGTGATAAAAGATGAATGGTTCAGCAAGGTAAGTAGGCCAATATGAGCCCAAATTGTACCAAAAATTGGGGCTCATCACTTTCCGAACATCCCAGATAACAAAGCCTGGAACCAGATTCCAGGCTTTATTAATGATTTCATTCATTGAGAAGTTTTTCCTCCCATTCTTCAAAGTGTTAGAGATGCTGAGTCTATCCCTATCAGTGTGCCTAAAGATTGAAGCCACCCATTCCCACATGATAGAGGTAAAATGGTAGAGGTTGAGAAGGTGGTCCATTGTCTCCTCTTGTAAGCCACATAGGTAACATTTGGATGGGCTAGTAAAGATTTTTTTTAGGAGATTCTCCCAAGCTAAAATTTTCCTTTAATGAACTAGCCAAATGAATAACTTTATTTTCATCCAGTGGGGGCTCTGCCAAAGATTCTTCCACAATTGATCAGGGTTTTGGTAGTTAAACCTTGTTACTACCTATTTAGCTTCTTTGAGGTTGAAGTTTCCTTCAGTGTTCCTTCCCCATCTTAGCTAATCAGGCAAGGAGGATACCAAAATCCTCCTATGTTCTAGATCATGAGCAAGAGAGTCTGCCTGGGCCTTCAAAGGGCTCTCTTCACTGTGGCCTAGATCCTTCCAAATTCTCCATTTTCCATTGTTCCTTACCTAGTCCTAGAAGTCATTTACCATGAGTAGACCTTTTTTATCGGTATCATGCTTGAGAGCTTCTAATTCATCCTTATACATGTTGGGTTCCTATTGCCAGCTATCCTCCCAAAACCGAGCTAGGTTCCCATCTTGGATCTCCCAGAAACTATGCTACTAAAAAATACCTTTATTTTCGCAGGCAAGGTTCGAAATGTGGGAGCCCTTAATATGCCTTGACATTCGAATGTGATCCTTCTCCTGCCAATTCTTGGCATATTTTTGTTTCCAAAGATTGGCCCAGGGGGTTGCCAATTCCTTGATCCACCTCCACCAGAGTTTAGCTCTTGAAACTCTATTGAGGGTTTCACGATCATGAAGCCCCAAACCGCCATGGCTCTTGGGTCTACAGATCTTGTCCCATGCCACTAGAGGCCATTTCTTTTTTCTTATCCTCTACCCCATAGAAAATCCCTTTGTATGCTCCTGATCTATTGCTGAACTCCTTTAGGAGCAGGAAGAGCTGAGAACATGAAAATGGGAATTAAATACAAGACAATCCATGTGAGCACAAGGTGCCCCGCCAAATTTAAAAACCTACATGTACATTTTCTAATCTTGTCCTGAAGTTTATCTATTATTGGCTCCCATACTCCCTTGCTTGGAGGCTTATCTATAAGAGGTATGTCGAGACACTTGAAAGGTAACTGGTCCCTTTGAAATCCAAGAATCTTGGTGATGTTTCTCTGAATAGCAATGTCAGTGTTAAAGAAAAAAACTTTCAATTTATTGAGGCTTACCTCTGTGCCCGCTACCATAGCAAAGTCATTTAAGATTTGTTTGATCTCTCTAGCTTCCCTGACTATGGCTATACCGTGCAAAATTGTGTCATCCAGAAATTGTTGAGGATTATTTGCCACTCCATCCAAGGTGAGTTTGATACCTTGGATTATTCCTTCAACATTTTCCATTTTAATCGCTCTGCCTAGCCCTTCCATCATGAGAACAAAGAGAAAGGGTGAGAGTGGATCCCCTTGTCTGAGACCTCCAGAGGGTGTGAAGGTTCCTGAAGGAGTGCCATTCAGTAGGATGGAAAATTTGGTCATGGTAACTAGTGCCATAACCCATCTTATCCAGTTTTGTTCAAATACATATGCTCCTAGAACTGCCATTATATAAGATGAACTTAGCATGTCGTAAGCTTTTTCTAGGTCTAGTTGAATGATCATACCAACTTGTTTGTTGCTTTTGAGAGAGTGTACCACCTCGTGAGCTTGGATGATGTTATTGAGGATTTGTCTTCCTTCCACATAGCCCATTTTCTCCTCTGAGATGAGAACTGGTAAAAGGGGCTTGAGTCTATTGGCGATCACCTTGGAAATAATTTTGTACACCACATTACATAGTGCTATGCGTTTGAAGCCATCCAGAGTCATGGCTTTTTCCTGTTTTGGGATCAAAGCTATGAAGGAAGCATAGGAGCCTTCATAACCTTTTTGGATCTTCTTGAGTCTTCCACCACCTCAAGGATACCATGTTTGACTATTTTCTAGCAGGATTTGAATAATTTTACGTTGAACCCATTCGGGCCTGGAGCTTCTCCATTTTGCATTTCATTAATCACTTCACTGACCTCCTCTTCCGACACTGGCCTATTGAGATTGTGGTTGTCCTCTTTGGTAACAAACTGAGGGATGTACTAAGTGAAATTGTTGATGAACCTGGATCTATCCACCAGAGGCTCCTATGTTATACTAAGGAAGTGTTGAACAAGGACAGATTCCATATCTTTGTGAGAGACAAGTTCTATCCCTTGAGAATATTTGAGCTTTGTGATTCTATTGTGTACCTTGTGATCCATGGTGGATTTATGAAATAACTTCGTGTTTCTTTCTCCCTCTCTAATCCATTGCACCCTTGATTTCTATCTCCAGAATATTTTCTCTTACATGCACTGATCTTCCCATTCTTCCTGCACAGAGTCAGCTAGCTTTTTCCACTCCTCGGTAATTGTTGATCTAATTGATATCCTGGAGTTTCTACTCAGATTCTCTTTGGCTTTGAAGATATTGCTAAATTCATTTTTGTTCCAATATTTAAGCCTGGATTTGATATGTTTAAGTTTCTATTGGAGTAGGAACATTTTAGTGTCTTGAATGTTCAGATCCTCTTTCCACCATTTGTCAATATTGCTGGTGAATTCAGGGTGAGAGAGCCAGGCATTTTCAAATCTAAAGGGTCTTTTTCTTGGTGTACCCGTAAAAGTGGCTTCCAGTTGTATAGGCCAATGGTCTGAACCTCCAAAGGGAAGAATAGAGGCTGACATGGCAGGGCCTAAAAGAAAGTGGTCCTCTGAAATAATAAATCTATCGAGTTTAGAGGCGACTTGTGAAGCCCCTCCCCTCTTTTTGTTCCAGGTGAAGGTCCCATTGATTGTCTCAGTGTCCACTAACCCCATGTTCCTTATGAAGTTCTGGAAGGCCATGGAGTCTTTGCGTGGTTGTCTGATACCATATTTTTTCTCTGTAATAGATCTTATCATATTGAAATCTCCTGCAACGATCCAAGGCATATTAGGGTGTCTTTCTCTTAGTTCCTCAAGGTAGGTGAGAAGCCTGAGCTTATCTTCTTGCTTTTGAGGTCCATAGAAATTTTTGATCATGTATATATTCTGATCACCTAAAGGTTGACATACCAAAGAAAGATAGTTCCTGGATGCTTCAACATCCAGGATTCCAAATTTCTGGGGATCCTAGAGCGTAAGAATCGCCCCCGCCGAGTTATTTGATTTAACCTCTAGATATTCATACTTGACTAGCCACTTATTATGAATTTCTCTAATCTTATCCATCGAACATTTTGTCTCCTGAATAAAAACCATATCTATTTTTTCTTCTTTTATTCTATTACTGAGATTTCTTTGTTTCCTTCTATTTCTTATGCCTGTAATATTCCAGGTTGTGAGATTCATTAAGAAAGGCTTTTAAAGGAATAACTGGTGAGATCTTTCATCTTACCTAAGTTGATCAAGAGTTTTCCACATTCGTTCAACAACTCATTCTATCTTTTTCTTCCTCTTTTCCTATATAGGTTCTTTGGAGATTGTGCCTGTATCTCCTCCATCATTTTGACCCCTCTATGCTCCTAGATTTCATGATTTCTTTTGACTCCAGAGCCCTTCGGTTGTGATCTCCATAGGAAGAGTTGTTGAACCCTATCATATTCCTCTTTTGGCAAGGATTCCACTCCTTTGGTCATCCCTTGTTCTAGAAATTTCTTTAGATCTAGATTTTCCCTTTCTAGAATCTCCAGCAGTTCATGGTCCTCTGTTCCCACCTCACTTGGAGTCATCTCATGGTCCCTACTTATCTCCATAATTTTTGGCAGATTCTCCTTTTACTGGCTGTTTTCTATGATATATTCCATGCTATCATCCCTTTCTTTCTTAGTGATAATGTTCTCCGTTTCTTGGTTTGTTTCTTTATTTCCATCTTCTTCTAGGGTCTTAAAGCTATTGTGGCTCGGTTGTCTTTCCTCATTGATATTTTGTGTGGCTTCTTCTTACCTTTCCCTTTTCCTAGAACCTTGGTGAAACCCTCGAGATTTTTATCTGGAGTGGTTTTCACATTTCTCTCCATATTGTTTGTTGGGCAGTCTTTGTATAGATGCCCATGTTCATGGCATTTGCAGCACCTAAATGGGATGTGCTCATAGTCCATCGCCTGCATCCATTCTTCATCATATACTTCTAAAATTATCGTGTCTCCAAGTACTCCAGATAAGTCCATTTACACACATATCTGAATGAAGGAGGTGTATTTTCCTTTAGAGTCACATATGAGATCTTTAGAAAATTCCCCAGTTTGTTGCCTATTTTTTCAGAGATTTTGGTAGCTAATAATCCAGAGGATGGGAGTATAGTCTAATCCATACCGGTACTGATGTGAATGTTTCATGTTCTGGGACAAAGTTCATCATCCATGGCTGCATGTAGAGGCTTGCAGCCACATAGAAATATGGTCCTCCTTCAAACACTCTATCATTATCCTCTAGGCTTGTGAAGACTACTATGAATAAGCCCTTAGATCCCAGATGAAGGTTTATTTCCCCCTTTGAATTCTAGTGGCTCCTTATCCATACATGCAACACCCTCTCCGTTGGCCATATCCCCATGAATTTGCATATAACCAAATATTCTACCATATGATCCCTATGTGCTTGTAGCGCTGGGTCACTTAAGATGACCCGGGGAATGATATTCGACTTGGGTTTGCATACCCCAATTGTCCTTATAGAAGCATTTTTTTTACTACTAACCTCTTTCTCCTTCTCCTTAATAGCTTCCTACTGATCGCCTTCCTGTTCATGAGGTCTGTTTCTTCTAAATATTTCCATGTTACTTGCCTCTGTTGTCTTCTCCAGAGGTTTCTTGAAATGCTGCTTTCTAGTGTCCTTGCTTCTATCCATGACTGCTTGATTGTAGGAGGGAGCAATACTCCCCCTTGTGCCTCCCACCATGGTACCCAATGTCAAACCCTAACACCAACCATAGATTAAGTTACAAAGCCTCCACCATCTCTCCTTCGATAGTCATGATGGTACAACATTTTCACTATGTATCATTATCTATATTTATTTTTTGATGTGAGTGTGTAAGTAAACATCCATAAAGTTATAGCTTGTGATGAACATGCTTTTCTAAAATCACTTCAATAGGGAAGATTTGTGTATTTTATAATTGGATTACGTTTGAGGCAAGGCCTCATAGTTATGTAGTTTACTTTCATGTTTTGTTATTTACTTTCTTAGATTAAACCATCAATTCATTGTATAATTGAATAAATGATCAGGCCGAGAAGGTGACTTCAAATTGGGTGATTTAATGTTCAACCTATGCAATCATTGAGCTTTACTTTTTCATGCTTTTATATTTGCTTTTAAGATCCTCATTTAATTTCATTAACTGATATTCCTAAAGATCATTCTAAGAAATTTATTTAATCATATTTCAAGATTGCATGGTTGAATACTTGATACATGCAATTACTGAGTTATTCTCTGCACACTTTGCTTACTTTTCTAGGACATTAGAGGTTAAAGTATAAATAGTTGCTTACACGTCATCTCAAGAAGGTAGCACTTCATAATTGAATGCTGGAGTAACTAAGCATGCATTAGTTATTTTTTGATTTCATAGGTTAGTTGAATTTCATTTTCGTTATTTGATTTCATAGATTAGATGAACTGGTTTTCTTTATTTTGTAGATAGACTGATCTGAAGTAAAAGACAATTTCTAGCACATACAGTGCACGCATGCTTCACAAGTTTACAAAACCCCCGGGTTCACAAATTAAATGACAGGAAACCACTTTGCCCCAACAGTGTATGTGGAATCACTGCGCCTATAAAAAATTATTGAAGGAGGATGTGACGTTTTGCTGGGATGAGGATTGACAAAAAAAATTGGATGTCTTAAAGGAGAAAATGGTCACCATGCCCATTTTAGTGTTCCCCAACTAGAAGAAGGAATTCCCCATTCATGTAGATGATTTTGGCATCGTGATAGGAGATACTCTAAACCAACCAAGCAAAGGAGATATCAACCATCCAATAGCATTTTCAAGTAGAAAGTTGTCAAAGGTGGAAAATAACTATTCAACCATAGAATATGAAGGTTTAGAAATGGTGTATGCGCTATAGAAATTCAGGCACTATCTGTTGGGTGCAAACTTCAAGATGTATACATATGATTCGGCTTTCAAATACTTGGTCAAAAATCCTGTTTTGGGGGGGAAGATTCACAGATGGTCACTGCTTTTCTGGGAATATGATTTCAAAGTAATTGTGAAGGCAAGGCACTTGAATGCTAGTCTAGATCCCCTTTCACGAATTGAGAATGCAGATGAGCCTACATGTCTAGATCAAGGGTTGTCAAATGTGCAACTCTTCGTTGTTCACATCGCAGATGATCATTTCACAGATATAATTAAATTCTTGTCTACAGGTACCACTCCTGAAGGGTATTCGACACAACAAAACAAAGAACTGGTGGTCTAGGCTGCAAATTTCTCTATAATCGCTGGACACTTATACAAAATGGACTCTAATGAAATATTGCGTAGGTATGCTTCGAAGTATGAGTGGAAAAGTATCCTTGCAGAAGTGAATGGAGGGGTAGTGGGAGGACATTGTTCAGGAAAGAAACTGCGCAAAAATTCTTATGTGCTTGACTTTGCTGGTCGGCTATGCATAAGGACTCCAAAATATATCTCAGGGCATGCGATGTCTATCACAAGATGGGGAGACCATCATGCAGAGATAAATTATCATTGAATCTGCCAGTGACATTGTAGACCATTGATAAGTGGGAAATAAACTTCGTGGGAACAATACAACCATTAGGGAAGAAACATGGTCCATATATATCATTAGCGCGACTAAATACTTGACCAGGTGGATGGAGGCACAACGTGTAAAATATTGTAGTGTCGCTATGCTGCAAAGTTTATTTTTGAATATATCCTGTCTTAGCTCGGCTTACCTAAGATTATGATGAGTAATAGGGGCACGCACTTCTTAAATGAAACAATTGTTGCATTGCTTGAGGAATTCTAGATATATCATCATAAGAGTATGCCTTATCACCCTCAAGCTAATGGAGTAGAAGACTTCAACAAAATTTTTGAAAGTGATTTGGCGAATATTTAGAATGCTAAGCAAAATGACTGGGATGTGTGCATACCAGCGTTCCTCTGGGAGTACATGACTACCCGCAAAATTTTGACAGGACAAACAATGTTCAAGATAGTATATGGGCAAGAGATTGTAATGTCCATGGAATACATAGTGCTAAGCTTATGGATTACAGCAGCTACAGACATGGCTGATCGCAATACCATGGAGGAACAATTCGCACAACTCATTGAGTTGGAGGAGGATCACTTCTTGGATGAATTTCATGAGCAGGTGCAAAAGGACCGTGAAAATGCATGGCCTAATCGCCATATCAAACAACTCACCTTTAATATCAAATATTTAGTGTTTCTATATGACAGTAAGTTCACAAAGTTCCCGAGAAAATTTCAGATGCATTGGCTGGGGCCATATGCTGTGAAGGAAATTACAAATGGAGGCACAATTGAGATCATGAAGATGAATGGGGAATTATTTCTGGGAAAACTTAATGGGATTCAATTGAAGTTATATAGGGTTGATCCCGCCCCTGCTCCATGACTATATGATTTTTTGATAGTCTTAGTAATCCAAATAGTAGCAAGGAAGTACAAGACTATAAGCTACATTTCATGAAAGTTAGAAAGGTAAAGTGAATGTGTCATGCAACAAGTCAAAGGATGGCGCTGAGGGGAGCTACATTAAAGGAGCTGCACTAGGTGGATAGGTCCCACGCAGCCTGGCAAAAAGGTGACCATTGGAAGCACTGTGGCTGATTGGATGGCAATTTTTCAATTGAAAGGAGTGGGGGAAAGCCTTTATTGTGCATATCTTTGGAAATCAGCAGCCAAATGTCCATTAATGATCAGGAATTGGATGGAACAATTGGATTTGAATTCAAAATGGTCTATAAATATGGCATATCACTCTACATTTGAACACTTTTCTTCCCGAGAGTTTTCCTTAATTTATTTTTCCTTTATTTGCACCAAGTAATGTGATGTATGTCTGAGAAGTACTGGGAGGAAATTATTTCATAGCCGAAGCTCGTAAAATTACCTAATTGGCACCATAAGATAATCACTGAGAGAATGAATGCAAAACCACTTGATATAGTGGCAGCCCAACCTATACCTACAGGGTTTCCTACTACTTTGCCTAGGTCTCCAAGGCCTAAGTAATATGCTTCTATGAAGCAGAAGAAGCCTCAACAAGCATTGGTGTGGCAATCACTGTGGAAAAATCTGACAGAAATTTTCCAGAAGGGAATGATGGATAAGTCCAAATAGTCGACGAAGCCACTGGACCTAGATGAGGAACAAATGTGTGAGGGCATAGAGGAGATTTATAAATAGGAGGTTTAGCCGATAACTTGACTTCCAAATTATATACCACCTAGAAAATCCACAACGAAAGTGCCCAAAGACCTAGATTTCTCGAAGTTTATGGTCTCTACACTTTTGATACTATAGAATGTACTATTTGAGGGACTGATGCTCACTTGGATACCAAATTTGAAAATGGAGGATTTGGTTCTAGGAGACCACGAGAGGTTTCCATAATTTGCGTCGAGTAAGTACCTCAAGAAGGTCTACTATGAAGAGTCGTATGTCGCGTGCCTTGAACTAATGAACTGTGTTGCAGGAGTTAGGGGATAGGGCTCCTAAACATGTTGTGGGTGACTCACTTTAGTCACACCAATATTAAGACCATATGTGTGCACCAATTGTTGACACTGGTACATGATGGGTGTCTCTACTTAGGAAAACCCATCTGTTAGGTCTCGATACTACTAGTGTAACCCCTTATTGTTATTAGTGCAACCCCCTTATTGTATTATTGTGCCCATATAGTCCCAATTTTCTTATTATTATGCCCCATAGAAGCCCATTATTATTATTGTTGTGCCCCTACAATATTATTGTTATGTAGCCTCTTATTGTATTGGGATCCCTTAGACTCCTATATATAGAAATGAAGTCTTGTCATTTGTATCATTCGAGAATTGTTCATTTTTGTAATGTAAAGGAGGTTTCCCCCTTGAAGAGGCTAATTTTGAAGTCATTGATCTATCTTTTCTATATTTTTGTGAGCCAGTTTCATAACATTTGGTATCAGAGCTTTGGATTCTAGGGTTTCAATGTTCCAAACAGGTCATTATGGAATTTTAAATATAATTTTTTTTTTACTAAGTTTCAGAAGCTAAAAAAAAACCATTTGATCTGAAATCATTCTAAACCTAGAGTCTAAATTTCAGATCTTATCTTGCTATATTTTCAGATCTATCAGCTGAGGAAGTTAGGGTTTTGCAAAGCTCCATAATTCCATCACAAATAGGTCAGCATGGCATTTTCACTATAATTTGTTTCTACAAATATTATGACTGGAAATTCAAACTAATTTGATATGAAATATTGATGAATCTTGGACCTGAATTTCAGATCTTGTTTCGCTCTATTTTCGGATATATAGTCTAAGACATTTAGGGTTTTTACAAGATCCTAAATTAAACCAGAAACATGCGACCTAGGGAAAATCCTCATAACTTTCTCTTTGAGAATCATATTGAAATTTCATGAAAATTTATAGAAATAGGACTGCATGTATCTTTCTATGTATTGGTTTCAGGTCTAAGGTAGAAATAGTGACACGTGGTACTTCGTACAAGTTGTCTCTACTAAACAAGTCTATAATCATATCATCGTGGGAGATTTATCATAACTCTTCCATCGAGAATCCAATATTGATCAAACTTGTGAGGTTGGAAAGAGGACTCGTAGGGATACTGCGGGATGCAATTTTATACATTAGAGATTTGAAATTATAGAGATACAATAGATTCAATATCGAGCACCTGCAAAGTGAAAAAAGGTGTGTAGTTTGTTTTTCAAGTTTTGCATAAGTTTCATTGAAAAATTAGTTTGAAGGAATTCAAAGGGCATGGAAGCTAATATGGATGGTATAGAGGAAAAAATTAAAGGAAACATGCAAGCTTTGAAGACATATTTGACAAAGTTGCTACAAGAAATTCTTACTAATGGCGAAAGGGTATTAAAGGAAAATCATGATGAGAATAAAATACATGTTAATCATGATTTCATAGACTTTAACATTGGATTGAAGACCCACCATGCTCCAAAGATCGATATGAGAAAGTTTGATGGCAAGGATCCTGTAACATGGATACTACAGATAGAGCAATATTTCAATCTCCATAATGTGAAAAACACGCAAAAGGTACGCATTGCAAATCTATATTTGGAATGAAATCTGATTGTATGGTATCGATGGCTTTTCTCTCATAAACAATTTGTCGCTTGGGTAATTTTTACATAAGAAATGATATCATATTATGAGGATACAAAAAGAAACACATTTTTTAGCTAATTGATAAATCTCAAACAAATAGGTCCAATGATGGAGCACATTGAGGACTTCCAAAAATTGAATATAAGGGTAAAATATATTCCAGAGGAGCATAGGATTGATTTGTTCATAGGGACTTTAAAGGATAACATCCAACATGAGGTTCACCTTTGGGAACCTGATTCATTGGAGAAGGCATTCAAGTTGGCAAGAAACATGGAAATAAAAATTATGGCAATAAGGAAGCCTACCAGTCACAACTATAAAGATGTAAGTGTTGTTGCTCCTAGCCTTTCACCACCTATAAGGTTGACACACAACAATTGGAAGAAGGAAGAGAAAAAGGGTTTTATTACAATTGTGATAGAAAATACAATAAAGTTCGTAAGTGTGCTATGAAGAAATTAATTTACATAGATGTGGAAGAGGAGAAAGAAAAGAACCAAGAAATGTCAAAAGAAGAGGATATATGCGAGGAACCAATCCTAGAGAAACAATAAATGAATCTTACCACATCTTGTAATGCATTGATAGGAATTACCACTCCTCAAACTCTCAATATAGAAGGGAATATCAAGAAGAAAAAGGTAATAGTTTTGATTGATTTGGGTAGTACTCATAATTGTTTTCATTATAAGATAGCCAAGGAATTGAATTTCTTCCTATATCCAACACCAAAGTGTCAAGTAATGGTTGGAAATGGAGGAACCATAAATTGCTCTAGAAAGTGCCACAACATGAAGCTATCCATGGGATAATATGTCTTGAATAGTCCAATGCCTTCCATTCCAATGGGTGGTGTAGATGTTGTACTAGGAGTCCAATGACTACAATCTTTGGGTACAATAGCTTTTAATTTTCAAGAAATTTTCTTGAAATTTTGTTGGGAAGGAAATGAAGTTGAATTAAGGGGTATCGCATAGAAACTGGGAAAGATAATCAGCTCTAATAGCATGGCAAAGCTTCTAAAGAAAGAACAATGGGGTGTAATTGCATAATTATGTTCACTAGAGGTTCCCACATCGAAATCATCTATTTCTCCATTTGTCCATAACATTTTGGACAATAATTCCAATGTATTTGACACTCCCAAAGGTCTCCCACCTATTCATGATCACGATCATGTTATTCATTTGATTCCTGGAAGTGTTCCCCCAAAAATTAAGCCTTATAGATATCCATATGCCCAAAAGAATGAAATTGAATGTATGGTTGCAGAAATGCTAGAGGTTGGTATAATTAACCCTAGTGAAAGTTCTTTCTCTGCTCTAGTGGTATTAGTACACAAGAAGGATCGATCATGGTGCATGTGCCTAGATTATAGGGAGCTCAACAAGCCTACTATTAAAGATAAATTCCCCATTCCTATCTTTGATGAATTATTGGATGAATTACGTGGAGAAATTTATTTTACCATGTTGGATCTTCATTCAATATATCATCAAATTAGAATGAAGAATAAAAACATTCCAAAAAAAACATTTAGAACTCATGAGGGTCATTATGAATTTTTCGTCATGCCTTTTGGCCTTACCAATGCACCTTCTACATTTCACGATTTGATGAATTCCATTTTCAAACCCTTCTTTGGAAAATTTGTGTTAGTATTTTCTGATGATATACTAATCTACAACAAGTCTTGGAAGTATCATGTTCAACATGCTGACAGGGTGCACAAACTAGTGGAGGAGAAATGATTATATGCAAAAATCTCAAAATTTTTCTTTAGAGTACAAGAGGTGGAATATTTGGGTACTTAGTTAGCTCATAGCTCATCTTATCATCCTCAATCTAATGGGAAAACTGATATAGTGAAAAAATTCTTGGAAGGATATCTCCATTTCTTTGTATATGATAAACAGGCACAATGGGTCAAGTCGTTGTCTCTAGTTGAATGGTGGTATAACACTTCCTTCCATACTATAGCCAGAATAACCCCTTTTATGGCACTTTATGGATATCATCCACCATCCATCACATCATATTTAAAAGAAAGTTATAAGGTTCAAGTAGTGGAAGAACACATGAAGCATCAACAAAAAGTTCTCAAACTCTTAAAGGATAACCTCACTTTGGTGCATAATAGAATGAAACAACATTAACATCAACATCGTAGTGAAATAATTTTTGATGTAGGTGATTAGGTATTTATATGACTACAACCATACAAACAAATGTCTATCAAGCAAGCTAAGAAGGATAATAAATTATCACCAAAGAATTATTGTGCGCACAAGCTATTAACAAAAAAATTGGTACTATGGCATACAAATTGGAGCTTCTTGCATCTTCCCGAGTGCACCCAGTTTTCCATGTTTCATGCTTAAAGAAGGTTATAGTTTTGGCACTATGATGTATGTGTTGTACATGATGGCAACCCACTTGCCGCAGAACAACTCACTTGTATATGGTAACTAGATGAATCTACTGAAGAGATATCAGATGTGATAGAATGCATGATAGTAGTGTTTACAGATGTGATGAAATGTAGGGTAGCTTCAAGGAATCAGTTCAGAAGGCAACTCACTCAGATGAAAGATCATGGTATAGTAGGTAAACAACTAAGAATTACAGATTAGTCTTCACAGAATGAAGAAAGAGAGGTATATGCAGGTTCAACACTGACCAAGCTGTGTATACACACAGGTTCACTGTATACAAGTCGCGTATACGTACACACGCACTTTCACAGAAGCAAAAGAGCATATACTTTGGAAAAATAAATTTTTGGTCCGAAGTATTTGGTCCATGGTATTGGTCCAAGGTATTGAGAAAAGCCTACAAACTATAAAAGGAGGAGAAGATCATTAGGCCAAGGTGTGCAAGTATTGAATATCTAATGAAATGTGAGATCTAATATGCAAGTTATTGGCTTATGGTGTTGTGCTTTATCTGAACCAAGGATGAACCTTAGCATTTGATGAAGGATAAGATCTAATGATATATCAGGATCTTAAGGCTTGAAGTGAATTATCTTTATTTGGTTTGATCATGTATCTGAATAACTGGTGCATGTTGTAGTATGTAAATATGATGATCTGGGTATGACTGAAGTCTGGAATAGTTGTAATGTTTAAATCATCATTTATATATCTGTACACAGGTTCAATTTAGAAAAGAAGCATATACACGCTGGTTCTACATATCAAATCAGTGTATACATCATAAATTTGATTTGCACATATGTATGCTGGTTCACTCTGAGGAAAGCACGTATGCATGATGGTTTGAAACATGGAAGTAGCGTATACCTTATAAAATATGTTTTAGGTTCTTCTGTTTGCTATTGTAGTGTTCTAGGTTCTGGCTTGGGTTCTGGTTATTGTATTCTGGTGACAACATTCTAAATGATCAGATTGATGGGTTGTCAAAGTGATTGATCGATTCGGTTGTGGTTGGTTCAAAAGGAGATTGGTTGATGTAGATATATTTTGATGATTGAATGATGTTGTTGATGGATCTAGTCTGAAAATTTATGAAACATTGTCCCTGGAAGAGAAGAGAAGGTTGTATCCTTCTATAGGCTGGCACCTACGTACTAGTAAACATATCAGCTAGTACAAGAGCTAGGGGGTTGTAGATCCCTTCCAGTAGAAGCTGGAGAACGAGAAATGGATGTAGCCTTCTCCAAGTAGAAGCCTGCGTAGAGGTATAAGACTGCACCAGTACAAAAATTGTAAACAGAATTATCTTATTATTAAAAGAAGATAGAGATGACAGTAGCAAGTGGTTTCCACCCACATTGGGTTTCCACCTTATATCTTGGTGTTCATGTGTGTTGCTTATGTGTTATGCTCTATTCTATTTTTACAGCACTGTATAATGAATTCGTGATATACTGGTTAAAGTTCAATGCATGATAATTTAGGTAAATCAAAAGATCTTTGCATATATGCTGGTTGAATTAAGCACAATTGCATATACACGCTAGTTCACTAAGCTAAAGAAGCGTATACAAATTAGTTTTTAAAATTAAATTATTGATCTAATAATACTAATTCACCCGCCCCTCTCAGTATTATTTCCAACAATTGGTATCAGAGCATGTCCTCAAGAAGAAGCTTGATCACTTGAAGGAAGATCCAGCATCATGAGTAATCAAGAAAGTGGGGGATCCATCAGACCGCCAATCTTTGATGGGAGCAACTTTGTTTATTGGAAGGTAAGAACCACAACCTATCTTCAATCACTTGGAATGGATGTCTGGGAAATCATGGAAGGAGGATATACATTTCCATCAGCAATTCCTACAGATATGGTAGGTAAAAAGCAATATGAAACCAATGCCAAGGTTGTCAATACATTATTGGGAAGTCTATCACAATTAGAGTTTGTCAAAGTTATGCAGCTCAAATCAGCCAAAGAAATATGGGACAAAATTGTTCTAAGCTACGAAGGAGACTCTCAGGTAAAATGTGCTAAACTACAAACTCTCACAATTCAATATGAAACTCTCAAGATGCACAATGATGAAAGTATAGCTACTTACTTCTTACATATTAATGAGGTTGTTAATTGTGTGAAGAATCTAGGTGAAGAGAAAAAAGGAAGTTACCATAGATGAAAAAGTTTTAAGATCCTTCTCTACTAAATTTGAATCAAAAGTATCTACCATAGAAGAAAAGAAGGATCTACAAACTATTACTGTGACACAACTTCAGGGAATCTTAAATTCCTTTGAGATGAGAAAATGAGGTCCATCAGATATGAGAGAAGCTGCATTTAAAGCTTCAAAAAAAGGAAAAGAAAAACTGAATGAATCAGGATATATTTCAGAAGAAGAAGAGGAAGTAAACTTTCTCAAGAAGCTTCAATGGGGTTCCAGAAGATTCATAGGTAAACTACCTTTCAAATGTTTTACCTATGGTACAGTTAGTCATTATGCTGCCGAATGTCTTCATAAAGATAAAAATGATAAAGGGAAGGAATTTGCAAAATGGAATAGAAAAAAAAGTGTAAGTAAAAGGAGCTACTATACTCATGAAGATAACAATTGTTTATCAAATAGTGATGAAGATGAAAATAGTAATGACTATAGACATCTGATGGCTTATGAAGATGATCATTTCTTAGATGCTTTAGATGAAGATGACATTTATGAAGAAATCTCTAAACTCAAAATCTATTTAGATGAAAAGAATATGATTATAGATACCTTGACATACCAACTTACTGAAAGAGAAAAACACAATGAAAAAATAGAATGTGAAATTGTGGGTCTAAGAAAGGATCTTGAGAAAAAAAAAGTACTGAATCTTAGATTTGCTAAAGGATCAGAAACCTTAAATGAATTATCAAAGTGCAACATTCTCCTCTAATAAAGATAGGAATTGGATATACTGAATAAGCATCTCAATCACAGAAGCCGTCAACCTCCACTAAAAGCTATCTTGATGTAGCAAAGAGCAATGGACAGTTTGACACTCGTCAACAAAGGCATAAAGTAGATCACCAAGTAAATCAGGCTCAATTTTCTTCAAGGATGAACAAAAGCCACAACCAACCTCAGGTAAATCGTGCTCAATTTGCTTCAAATATGAATATCAATAGAAATTACAATCACCAGGTCAGTAGATTCGATAATCGTAGGAACTTCTTTATTGGTGAATGTTTCTCATGTCATAATTTTGGACACAAAGCTACTCAATGTGTTTCCTACAAAACCATTATGGCTAGAGAATCACGAAATCAAAGGAATGTGATAGGGATCAAGAAAATTTCCTATAATAACTTTTCTCTTCCTGAAAATGAAACAGAATGCTTAATCTGTAACAACTTTGACCATGAAATATCTGAATGCAGGAGTAAATTTTGGCAAATATCTCAAAAGGAGAAAAATCCATTAAATCTCAAAATATGGAGAAGAACAAGAAAACCAATGGTACATCAACAGTGGATGCTCAAAACACATGACAAGTGAGAAAGAAAAACTACACTCATATAATTCCTTAGAAAAGGAAAAGAGTGTCTCATTTGCAAATGACACTCCTACTGCCATAAAAGGTAAAGGCTCTGTTTTCTTGAAATAAAAAGTTAAAGGTGGGAATGTTATGTATATTGATGGCTTAAAGCATAACCTGTTGAGTTTGAATCAAATGTGTGATCAAGGAAATGAAGTAGTGTTTTGATCAAATGGATGTGTTATTCATGAGCTTGATACAAGAGAAACTGTGATCAAAGGTACAAGAACTCCAAACAACCTATAGATACTCAAGGGAGGAAAACAACAGTGCTATCTAAGAAAAAATGATGAGAATTGTCTATGACACAAAATATTGGGACATCTAAGCTTTTCTCAAATAAGAAAAGCATGCAAATTCTAGGTTGTTCGTGATCTTCTAGATATCAACATTCCTGAAGATACTATATGCAAATCATGTCAATTCTGTAAGAAAACCAGATCTCACTTCATCAAAAAGGAAGGATCAGCTAATATGCCTCTTGAACATGTTCATACTGATTTATGTGGGCCATCAAGGAAAAAGCCACCTCGTGGAGAAGAATACTTTATATTGTTCATTGATGATTTTTCCAGAATGTGTTGGATAGGTCTTCTAAAGCATAAAGATGAAGCATTTGAAAATTTCAAAGCCTTCAAATCTTTGGTTGAAAATGAATCAGATCGCAAAATCAAATGCCTCAAATTTGATTGAGGAGGAGAATTTACCTCAGATAAATTCTTTGACTTTTGTGAATGACATTGAATAAAAAGGTGGTTCTCCACTGTAAGGACTCCTCAACAAAATGGAGTGGTAGAAAGGATGAACAGAACTATTCAACAAATGGCTCATGCTAAGCTAGATGAATCTGGAACTCCTACAACCTTTTGGGGTGAAGCTTCATTTGCCGCTATCACTATTCTCAACCAAGAAAATGTTTGAGTAAACAACACTCAAACTCCACATGAACTTTGGTATGGTAAGACTCCTACTGTAAATACTTCAAAGTTTTTGGAAGCAAATGTTACATCAAAAGGATTGATGAAAAACTCGGTAAGTTTGAACCTATAGCAGATGAAGGTATTCTTCTTAGCTACTCTTCCCAAAGTAAGGGATATAAATGTTATAATAAAAGACTTGGGAAAATTATTGAAAGTATTGATGGTGTGGTTGATGAAGCATGCAAAAATCCAAAACAGATAAAAATTGAAGATTATGACAATGAAGAAGATGAGGATCATTTCCCCACATTAAATCAAACTGATTCTGAAGAAGAAACCAATGAAGCACCAGAAGAAGAGATAACGATAGAAGAAAAGACTCCGTCCTGGTATGCTCAAAAAAATCATCCAGAAACTCAAATTTTGGGGGAAAAAGGGGCAGGTGTGCAGAGAAGAAGAACCATTGGTGAAGCCTCAAGCTATCTAGAATTAATATCTTCCAATGACCTCAAAATGTAAATGAAGCATGCAATGAATGTTGGGTCAAGGCCATGAATGAAGAAATTGAGAAAATTGAAAAGAATAATACTTGGGAATTAGTTCCTAGACCTCATGATAAGAATATCATAGGAACTAAATGGATATTGAAAAACAAGTTGAACGAAAATGGAGAAGTTATTAGAAATAAGGCCAAACTTGTTTGTAAAGGATATGATCAACAACAAGGTATAGATTTTGAAGAAACTTTTACACCTGTTCCTAGACTTGAAGCCATAAGAATGTTTCTCGCTCTTTCTTGTTTTCAGAAATTCAAAGTATACCAAATGGATGTAAAATATGCCTTTCTTAATGGAGACTTAGAAGAAGAAGTCTATATTGAAAACTAGAATGATTCATTCTTGGAAATGATGCAAAACTTGTATGCAAACTCAAAAAAGTTGTCGATGGTCTAAAACATGCTCCAAGGGCATGGTATTACCATCTTGACAAATATATCCACCAACAAGGTTTTTCAAAGGGGTTAGCAAATAGCAACCTATATACAAAGATGGACACTGATAAATTGTTAATAATTGTTGTGTATGTTGATGATATCATTTTTGGTAGCAATGAAGAATCCATGAGTTAGAATTTTGCTTCAGTAATGCAGCAAGAATTTGAAATGTCCTTGCTTGGTGAGCTTACCTATTTTCTTGGTCTACAAGTTCAACAAAATAAAGATGGTATTTTTCTTTCACAAACCAAGTATCTCAAACATATCCTGAAAAATTACGGCATGGAATATTCTAAAGCAGTATGTACCCCAATCATAACGGGATGCAGTCTTATCTCAAATGATTAATCAGCGGTAGTACATCAACCAACTTACAGATCCATGATTGGTAGTCTGCTTTATCTAACATGTACTCAACCAGACATCATTCATGTAGTGGGAATAGTTGGAAGATTCCAAGCAAATCCAAAGGAATCGAACCTTCAGGTAGTCAAAAGGATTTTCAAATATCTTCAAGGAACATAGAAATTTGGTTTATGGTATCCTAGAGATGCATATCTTACACTTCATGCATATGCAGATTGCATAGGAAGTGTTGATGACAGAAAAATCACTAGTGGTGGTGCATTGTATATGGGTTCCAGGCTAGCGTCTTGGTTCAACAAGAAACAAAGTTCAATTGCATTATCTACATCTGAAGTAGAATACGCGGTTGTTGCATCTTGCTGCACACAAATACTTTGGATGATGCAAACCTTGCAAGGCATGCAAATCACATGTACTCCACCCATATTCATTCTATGTGATAATACAAGTGTCATCAGTATTTCAAAGAATCCAGTCATGCACTCCAAGACCAAGCACATACGCATCAAATATCATTTTCTACGTGAACAAGTGCTTGAAAAAAAGATCAAATTGGAGTATGTTCCCTCCAAAGAATAGGTTTCTGATATATTCACTAAACCACTGACCAGAGAGACATTTGAATATCTCAGGCAAAAGTTGGGAGTAGTTGCTGCATCATCCTACTGTTAAAACCTATTTTATTCATAAAAAGGTGGTTATACGTGAGCTTCATAAAGCATAGTCACGTACATATACAGGTTTCTGTGGGCACAATCGCGTATATGTTGGTTTAAAGAAAAGCAGTGGGTCAGACTCAGGAAAAAGGGGTCTGCTATGGTTCTGTCAATTATCTTCTTTGTTTCATGATTGTTTCAATCTTCTGATAACATGTGGAAATATATTTCTCCTCATAAAGTTGTTGATAGCTTGATGTATATTTGATTGATGATGATGCTTTGATATTTGACAGTGAAGAGGTGGAACAGGTTCAGATGGAGAACATGGTTGATGACATTTTGGGAACTAATGATGGACATATACAGGTTGTTGGTCTGGATGCTGTTGACATATGTTGTTGATGGTCCAAATCATATGATAGTTGTTAATAACCATTATGGTCTTGTTTAAGATATTTGGTCTCTGTTATATATGTCATGTATATATTTTAGTGTAACGGTCATGAAAAGACCTAATTTGTAATCCCACTATGCATGGGATGGATGATGTAATGTTTCTTCTTTTTGACATGTCTAAACAATTGATATATCCCCACTTGGTTGGGTGGAGGAGTCAAATTTTGTATATCCCCACTTGGTTGGGAGATGGATGTATGTATGAGTCATTGGTGAAAGGAAGGTTGTTTGTGATGTATGTATAGAGTCATGTTCTTCTTTTAGAACATCTTTTTGCAGACTTTGCTTATGTGCAAGGGGAGCATGGACTCGAGCATGGGAGTTCAATCAACACACTTCAGCGTATCAGAGAATTTAGCATGCACTAAGGGGGAGCATGACCCTTTACCCTTGATGTCAAAGGGGGAGAGTGCCTTGGAGTGGTTGTTGCCATCAAGTCCAAAGGGGGAGATTGTTGGCATTATGTTGTATGTGTTGTACTTGATGGCAAACCACTTGTAGCATAATAACTCGCTCAGATGAAAGATCATAGTATAGCAGGTAAACAGAAAAGAATTACAGATCAGTCTTCACAGAATGAAGAAAGAGAGGTATATTCAGGTTCACAACTGACCAAGCTATGTATACATGCAGGTTCACTGTATACAAGTTGCGTATACTTACACACGCACTTTCACAAAAATAAAAGCACGTATACCTTGGAAAAATAAATTTTTGGCCCGAAGTATTTGGTCCATGATATTTTGATCCATGGCATTGGTCCAAGGTATTGGGTCCAAGGTATTAACACTAGGCGTTTGGTCCAAGGTATTGGTCCTAAGTGGTTTTGGTCCATGGTATTGAGAAACGCCTACAAACTATAAAAGGAGGAGAAGATCATTAGGCCAAGGTGTGCAAGTATTGAATATCTGATGAAGTTTGAGATATAATATGTAGGTTATTAGCTTATGGTGTTATTCTTGATTTGAACCAAGGATACCTTAGCATTTGATGAAGGGTAAGACCTAATGATATATCAGGATCCTAAGGCTTGAAGTGAACTATATTTATGGGGTTTGATCATGTATCTGAATAACTGGCACATGTTGTAGTCTGTAAAGATGATGATCTTGGTATGACTGAAGTCTGGAATATTTTTAATGTTTAAATCATCATTTACAGATCTATATGCAGGTTCACTTTAGAAAAGAAGCGTATACATGCTAATTCTACATATCAAAACAACGTATACATCATAAATTTGATATTCACATCTATACGCTGGTTCGCATTGAGGAAAGTGCATATGCACACAGGTTCGACACATGGAAGTAGCGTATACCTTATAATATATGTTTTAGTTGCTTCTATTTGCTGTTGCAGTGTTCTGGGTTCTGGCTTGGATTCTAGTTACTATATTCGGGTGACAACATTCTGAATGATTAGATTGATGGGTTGTCAAAGTGATTGATCGATTCGGTTGTGGTTGGTTCAAAAGGAGATTGGTTGATGTAGATATATTTTGATGATTGATTGATGTTATTGATGGATCCAGTTTGAAAATTTATGAAGCATGGTCCCTGGAAGAAAAGATAAGGTTGTAGCATTTTATAGGCCGACACCTACATACTACTAAATATATCAGCTAGTATAAGAGCTAGGGGGTTGTAGCTCCCTTCTAGTAGAACCTAGAGAATGAGAGATGGTTGTAGCCTTCTGAAGGTAGAAGCCTGCATACTGGTATAATACTGCACCAATATAAAAATTTTAAACAGAATTTTCTTATTATTAAAAGAACATAGAGATGACAACAGCAGGTGGTTTTCACCCACATTGGGTTTCCATCTTATATCTTAGTGCTCATGTGCGTTCCTTATGTGTGATGCTTTATTCTATTATTACTACACTGTATAACGAATTCTTGATATACTGGTTAAAGTTCAATGCATGATAATTTGGGTAAATCCAAAGATCTCTGCATATACGTTGGTTGCATTAAGTACAGTTGCGTATACACGCTAGTTCACTAAGCTGAGGTAGCATATACAAATCAGTTTTGAAAATCAAATTATTGATCTAATAATACTGATTCACCCCACTCTCAGTATTATTTCCAACATATAGGTGAGAAGATCCTAGTTCAAACAATATTGCCAGAACTTGATGAGGAAGGAAAAATCATATTGGAACCGGAAGCAGTCACAAAAATAAGAAATCGACAGCTACAAAATCGATCAATTTTAGAGTATCTCATCAGGTGGAAGAACTTACTTGCTGAAGATTCCACATGGGAGGATGATAATTTTATGCAGAAGCATCCAAAACTACAAAAGCATTGAAGACAACACTTTTTGAAGGAGAGGGGCATGTTACATCCTTATACTACTAGTGTAACCACTTATTGTTATTAGTGCAACCCCCATATTATATAATTGTGCCCATATATTCCCCATGTTGTTATTATTATACCCCATAGGAGCCCACTATTTTTATTGTTGTGCCCCTACAATATTATTATTATGTAGGCTCTGATTTTATTGGGACCCCTTAGACTCCTATATATAGAAAGGAGGTCTTGTCATTTGTATCATCCAAGAATTGTTCATTCATGTAATGTAAGGGAGGTTACCCCTTCGAAGAGGCTGATTTTTAAGTTTTTGATCTATCTTTAGTATCCTTTTGTGAGCTAGTTTCATAATGCCATCCCAATCACTGACTTACTGATCCACTGCATAACATTACTGCCATCCCAAGGAGTGGACCATACAGAGAACAAATGAAGAGTGAGTTTGTTCTGGTTAAGAAGTCATGCGGGTACTCTATTTAGTCCATATCATATGGCATAGTGCAGTTTGTTGCACAAAGCTTAGCTGGTAAGATCATGAGAAAGTGTCGTGCAGATGAAGTAGCGGCACCAGTTGTCTCTTTGGCTACCAAGTGTGCCAAAGGAGTCCAATATAACTGGGATCAATATTTATGTAAAGAATTTCTAGTGGACTACAGGGAGGCCTATGATGAGGGCAAGGCATTCCTCTATGCCTGGTTGTTCTTGTTGATCATTTTGGTGGCCTAAGGCATGCCCGAAGAGATCCAATTCCCTCATCAGGACTCAAACCTATCAGAGGCCCCGAAGTTCACTTTTCTATGGGCTACTAAAGACCCTGCACGCATAATGGAGACAAATGTATTTTGGGTTTTGTTCGATACTAAACTAAGGATGGTGATCAGCCAATCGCCAAGGTTATCACCAACTTTGCACGTGAAATATGGAAATGTTGCTAATTTTAAGGTAGATTTCTATAATCTTCACATTCATGTAGAGAAGGATAGCATGGGAATATGGCACAAGTTGCCTTACTTGGATGCTAAGGAAGATATAATAGGGGTTTTCAACAAGTTCTCCAGTGACTGGCTCACCCTTTCAAAAGCTGGCGTAGGTACCAGTAAGCTTGTTGAAGGTTTAACAACACAGACCACGGTAGTAGAAAAGAAGAAGGAAGCATAGAAGGCTTCTTCTCGGGAAAAGGTTGCGCAGAAGAAAGAAGCTGTTGCAAGGGAGAGAGAAGTGGTGGCCAAGGAGAAAGAGGCAGTGTAGGAAAATACTATGTCACATACCACCATTGATGTTGACAAGTCAGACACCAAGTGAGCACATGTGGAGGAAGAAATTGAGGTAGATGAAGAAGGGGGTGTAGAGTTGGAATCCCCCTTCATTGTTAAGAAGCAGAAGAAGAGGATTTCCACAAGACCGCGTAAGAGGCAAAAGTTCGATAAATAAGTGGGTGCAACACCTTTGGTCCTCATAGAAGGGCACTTATAGGAAATTGGGCATGTGGTCTGCAACACCACAATGAACCTATGGGGCCACTTTCAAGAATAGTACCAATAGATGCTTGGTAAGGTACATCAGGGCATGTGCGAGTTGCAGGCCCAAATAGGTTTTCTACAAGTGAGCATGGGATAGGCAGGCATGAAGTAAGCGAGCATGAATCAAGTGAGTGGGTTAGTCTTGGATGTAGAAATGACCTTGGATCTCTACATGGTTTAAGTTCCAAAAGTATCCCTGCGTGGTGACTCAGTCGAAGAGCAGGCACACCTACTACAGATGAATAACTTGAGTCTGAATATAGCTACATTTCCCATTCAAACTCTATACAAACTGCACCAAGGTGTGTTCGACGAACTCAAGATATGGGAGAAATGTGCACTATTGGTCATGAATGAGGTGAAGAATAATAACTAAGATATCTTTGAGGAAATGGCACAAGCCCTCAAGGAAAAGGAGGAGTTAAGAGCATGAAGCTAGCAACTGGAAGTAACTGTTGTATAGGCCTACACTAAGCTTCCTAAGCTCACGATCCTAGCAAAAGCGGCCTCTGCAGAGAAAATTCAAACACTGGCCACTATGGTTAAAGAGTCAAAGCATGAAATTCGCCGAGTTAGGTTTGAGTTGTAGTTGCAAATCTCAGAGTTACAATAAAATCTGCAGCCCACTACCCCTCCAAAAGTTAGAGAGGAGCGTAGAGCTACTACTAAAGAAGCAATGACCACCTTAGAAGATGAAGTCAAGGGATTCACTGAGCTATTTGAACAGGCCATGGAATTATAAACCTTGATCAGGAGGATCCAACTCTGTGGAAAATTGGAGCAGACATCAGGGAAAATCATAGGCAGTTTGTTGAAATCAGGTTGAGAATGTGAACCTTAGCACCAGTGCAAAGGCTTCTAGATTACAGGAAGGAAAACTCATTCAAAATGAAATTGATTAGTTTCATTGCAAGGAATAAATTGTCTCTTCAAGGATGCAACTGTGGGCAGATAAGGCTAGTAAGTTCACTCTGTCAGTGCAGAGCAAGCTCAAATGGATGCAACAGACACAAAGGACCATGGGCCTTGCAGTTGCATGAACGACTACTAAAAAATTGAATAAGGAAGTGTTTTAAGCTGCTATGCAGGGAACAACAGACTTGCAGATATGAGATATTAAGTTCGGTGAGCTATAGGCAAAGATTGAGGTGCCGCCAATAGAGTGACTTGAGGATGAGTCATGAATTTTTGTTGGGGTCCTATTGGGACAATGTCCCTTGGGGTAAATTTTGTAACTAATTTTGTTATATTTATAAACTCTCTCTATTTTGAGGGAGTGGAGAGCGAAGGTCATAGGATTCAAATGGGACTTTAGTCCCTTAGTTTGTTAGAAGATAGGATATTTTATGACTCGCCCATGGATCACCAATCATGATATTCTAATGAAAGAAACTATATAAAGGAGTCATAGTGAGTCATGGGAAAAAACTAATAATTGAAGATCATTGTATGGGTAAGTATTCAGAGGCAGAAAAGTTTGTTTTATGTACTTAGGTGAAGGGGAAGGCTCCTACAGCTATGTGTACGAAGATCTTAGTAAGTATACAACTGAGTGAACGAGCCCTTGTAGCTGTGTGCACAAGGAAGAAGAGTGTGCAACATAAGGATTATATCTAATTAATACTATTTTGGAGCGATATTTGTATATCTATTCCTTTATGTTTTCTTATGCAATTTGTGTGTATTCATTTTGTTTTTTTCATTTATCTAAACAAACGCTTAATTAATGTGCAAAAGTGGTAGATCTACATGTTTACTTTATGTTACAAATGTTTAAAGCAATCGATGACGGTTTAGATTCTATTCTCTATAAGTTACTGTGATTTCCACATTTTAAGGTTTAGAGTTTGTGAAGGTCATGATAAATCCTTAGATGTAACATAAGCCTATCACACAGATGTTTGGATGTAGAAACCTGGTTCTGTCATCCCCTTATACTGCCTTGGGTGAGACTATAGCCTGTACTACGTGGGTTGTCTCCGAAAGAGCTAGCAGTGAAGGGTTTTGTTGGTTGGCGTAGGTAATTTTGAACCTGGGTCTAGAACCCCTTAAGCCAACAACATATATTTTTCACGCACTCACACTTTACGCATACGAGATCTTGGTTAACACTGCTAATCCAAGACTTTAAACATTACACCTTAATAAATTAACACAAATAGATTAATCCTGCTCTGGTTTTAGGGCCAAATAATATTTGTAGTGTAGGTGTAGGGTCGGTGGGATAGGCTTCCAATAACACTGATCAATCACTTCTCATTGAGATAAAGAAGTTGTCATGTTATGGACCTTCAAATCCTTCACCATCCCACGATCAAAGCCAGAGTGCGTCAGAAACCCAATTCAGAGGAGGTTAGGGTAGGTCATCGTGAGAGAAGTTCTCCTTGGGGCTACCCAACCTGTGACATGGAATTTCATGTGGTGGTTTATTACCAAGTAGCTCAAGACTCGACCACCCCCATGGGACGAAGGTAACTGTAGTGACCAATCTTAGGGAAACACCTTATAGGGTTGGATGTGGGAAGCATTTGATCCTCTAACCCACCTTTCTCTAGACAACTCTGGTTGTGGGGATGAGATTCCCTCAAGTAATAAGATCTTTGGAAGGCCATATGAAACAACAGATCTATGATTGTTTGAGGATTCATACCACCTATAGGCTAGTGGTGTTTTTAATTTTATAGGACATGCTTTCTTCCACTAGAGTAACATCATTAAGATAGTTCTTTTACACTTGGAACAACTGCACTAGGTTTTTTCTTATTGTTTTTCACTATTTTCTTCCTATCATTATCACTTAGTCTAGACATCATAGCACCTCCAAGGATTTTTTCATGTCAAATTCGAGGGCTTCACTCTTAGTTCCCATTAGGCCATATCACTCCTCCCCGTCATGTGTGAATTCATCCTCCTAGTCCTCCATCGAGTCATAATTTTGATTTTTAATGTGATTCTACTGATTCATCCTTCGATTTTGCATCCCCTCATCCTCATACTACCATCATGTCAGGCACCAATGTAGGTGTAGGTACCGAGGGTAGTAGCCTATTTTCCAACTAGGGTACTTCCACTAACGGAACCTCAACTGGTGTGGTCACTCTGACTCCTTTACTTCCTTTTGTCCTTGGTGTAAGTCTCTTAGATTTTAACCAGTTTATCAATGATCCCCTTCTCCACGATCCCACATTGCCAGTAATTCCTACAAAAATCCCTTCATACATCTCAAAGTTTGAGGGTAATACTGGAGAAGACCCAACCAATCATGTTTTCTCCTTTCACTTGTGGCATTCATCCAATTCTACTACCAATGAATCCATTCGTCTTTGGTTGTTCTGTCACATTCTTATTGGAGCTGATATAAAGTGGTATGTAGACCAGCCTAGGGAAACCCATTCCAGTTTAGCGATTCTTACCATAACATTTCTTTCATATTTCCAGTTACCTCTCCTTTATGATACCAGTACTAAAATTTTGACTTCATTCCATCAAACTTCTGCCACTTGCCTTTCCGACCATGTTCAAGAATGGCATAAAAATAGAAGCGTATTTTGAGCTCCTGTCTTCGAAGACCGATTCTATATGGATTGGTTTCTTATATCCTTGTTGGCTCTCATTTCAAAAGATTTTTCTGATCACTTTCCTCAATCCGAGGAAGAAGCTCTCCAGATAGATCTTAAATTTGACCTGATTTATGCCTAGTTAGGTTACATTTACACTACCATCCCCAATCTGCCATGGCTTGGTGCTACTAATGCACCAGGAGCATCTCATGCCATAGATGGAATTGTTGGAAGCCTTTCACACCCCCAAGCATATGCTCCTCCTCAGATGAGTTATGGTCAACCTCAGGGAGGGAGCAGTCCCATGTACAATTATCCCTCCCCCAATACTTCCCAAGGCACTCCTTATTCAGTCCTAGCACACCCATATGCATATCCCCATCCGCATCAACCGATGCCAGGGCTAGCTATTGCACACCTCCTTATACCAATTTTTTCCCAACTCCATATTATTTGTATGCATAGCCTAGTGCTTCAGATCCTTTGGCACCATACCCCCAACCCCACATGCCTGCTCCCCCTATGCCACAACAAGCACCTCCTCCACAAGGACAAGTGTATGCTTAGAAAAATGGTCCCTATCCACTCAATCCCAAGAAAAGAAACAATGGGAAGGGTAATAGGAACTAGCAACAACAAGGTAGTCAAGGAAACCAGGATCCTCCACCCAATGCCCCTTAGTGTACTGAACCTAATCCTTTAACGCAGCAACAGGGAAGTCAATCCAAGCATAACAAGGGTCTTCATATGAAAAAATCTTGTGGTTGTTGTGGATCCTATGGTCATTATACTTATGAGTGTCCCGTGTTACCTTAGATGCATGAAGCATGGGAAGCTCAAGCAACTTCTCAAGGATCGCAACCCTCTACTCCTCCTCCCCCTCCTTCATCTCAACCTGTTGTGCTCACCAACCCTTTTCCCCATCAAGGGTATATAGCTGCCCAACCTTCGCAAGGTCAGGATGCTCAACCAAATCCTCCATTTAGTCACCATGACTATCAAAATCTGAAGAAGAATTCTGATGAGGTAAGCACTGAACAAGTCAACCTCCAGACTCGATCGTGTGGTTATGACAAGCCCTCTGCTCAGTCTATGATTAATTACCCAACCAAAGTTTTCCCTGAGCCTCTATCATCACCCAATGGTACCTTACATATCCCTCAACCTAAGGTTGAGGTCATACGAAAGATCCCCAAAGGTCTACTATGTAAAAATGATGTTTTTGTCAAAGTCACCCATATATAGCATAGTACATGACTTGGCATTATCTCCTACTGCTATGTAAATCTGGAAGTCCTCTAGATGTGCCCATCACAATGAAAATATCTACTATCTAATCTATGCATCATCGATTCTCAAGATGATCAGATGATCATCTTTCATGTTCAAAAGTTGGATAACCCTCCCTTACCTTCATTTGTTGCTTTCCAAATTCCAGTCTCCATTTGAAACACCACTATAGAGAGGTTTATTATTAACAAAGGCACATCCACTTGTGTGATGTCCACCAATGTTTGGAAACAAATTGGATCTCCTGACCTATCCCAGTCCACCATCACTTTGCATGCATGGGACGATTGTCCTTCGCAACTCATTGGCTTCTATCGTGACTGCCTAGTAACAATTGCTCGAAAGACCATTTGTATTGACATCAAAGTCATTGATGCTCCCCTAGACTATAACATCATTTTGGCTCATACCTATTCTTATGGAATGTTATCTATCACATTTTTGGTTCACTGTATGATGTGCTTTCCCCATAATGGAAATATAATCATTGTCGATCATTTGACATATTACAATCCAAAAGGCCATAATTCTCCTGAAACCAACATTTCTTTCGTGGCTGACAATAAGACCATCTCATCTATTTCACCAGGAGTCTATAAATATTCCTCTTTACTTGGTGGTTACTATGGCCTCCCACCTAATCCTTATGATCCTAGCTCATCGAGTGTTTGCATGCACTAATTATCACGGGATGCCCACAAATAGGTCATTATTCCTTCAGAACAATCTGCACCTTTCCAAGTTGTTGTGCATGACTCAACCATGCCTAATAGTACAACTCCTCCAGGACCACCTCCTTTTGCTGGTGTCTCTCCTAATATTTTTTTTCCTGAATGTGGTCCCTGAGTCCTTAACCATTTGGGAATTGTTCCTCCAGTTCATTACCCTTTTGGTCAAATACCATTCTTGTTTCCACCTCCTAGAGTTTATTCTACACCTATCATGGATACCTTTAGTCTACCTAATATCATCCTATGGATCATAGTCTGGTATATTCATCCCCTACAAACACTCTACCTCATCAGTTGAAACCTTACACTGCTTTGACCCCGATCCAACTAGCTATTCCTACCCACCCATTTGCTTCAGTTCCACAACAACCTCAATTGGAGCCTACTCCTATTGAAAAGCATCAAGCGAGGGGGGAAAGCTCGAAAGAAGGGATCCCAAGACAAGGCTCCCCTAGTAACTCTAGCTGCCCTTAAGCCCCCAAAGCATCTTCATCGTTGTGGCTTGTGTGATGTTTTCAGTTATGCCACCAATAATTGTCCTAAACTCCCTCACATTAAAGAAGTGTTCACAGATACATTTCTCAATCTTAACATCCCTGAGGTCTAAGTAACCTTTCTTGAATCAACTAAGAGAATCTAATCATTACACACAAACCACCCTTTCTCTTTATACGATAATTACGACCACTATTCCCATCACTGTTCCTCTCCTGAATATTTTCACAATACGCTTCAAGTACTTCATGAAATAGAGGTCATTTGTAACGATTCCACTTCTTCTTTTCCTGTGGAGTTTGGTCCCACCCCTATTCCAAAAAGGAGGTCTCCCAACCACCCATAGTGATCCCTCCCCCTGATGTTGAGATGACAAACAGTTCTGATCCCATCCTTTGCCTATCATCATTCATGAGATTTCTCCCTAAGAACTCCCTTGGTATCTCCTCTTGTGATTTTGTTGAACCTCCTTCAACGGACACATCGGTCTTGACATCAGTAGATGTCCCCTCTACTAGTGATATATCTTCCAGTCATGATGATGTGTATGTGAACTTAGTTTCTCATGAAGCTACTTCAAGTATCTCTTCCTCAACTTTTGGTCTTTCATCCTCCATTACACCCATCTTCCATTCTAATGAATAGATTATGGAACCTATGACCACCCATCATTATCCTTGGGATGATATGAACCATTGGGTGTATTTCCTCCCACAGCAGACCCATGACCAATATGCTATGGAATACAAAGGATTTATTCATGGTGAAGTTGATTGGTTCAATCACTGCCTACTTTGAACCCATGAATTCGAACCACATACACCTTGTGGCCATTACATTTCCACCCAATGTTTGGGTAGCACCTACTTTTGGAGAGTCTAGGAGAAGCAATTCTTGCCAACTCTCCTAGTGCATCTGCTAGTGTTGATTCTAGTACCATTATTATTCCCCATTTAGAAGAACCTTTAGAGTCACATATCACTTCAGGTCACTCTTAGGATGATCCACTTACTCATCGCTACATATTACCTCAACAACCTAGTCCCTTAGAATTTCCGTTGTTTAACGACCATGCTTTCTAGGTGAGCATCAATTCATTATATCCAAAGGCACTCTTTGGTATAGTGTCACCATGTCTGTGAACCCAAAAATTCAATCCATTTGATTCATATATGCAATACCAAATGAGATTGGTAATCCATCATTTCCTTTCTATAACTAAATATTTCCATCTTCCCATAAGAAGATAACCATAAACAAATGGCGAACCACATCATAAAAAAGTGTTTGGAATCCATTACTCTAAATACATACTGTATGCCCATTGCATGCTTCATCTATCCATACAACACTAGGGGGAACATATGCCCCTACATTTTCTCATTATCCTTCTGAGGATCTTGTGACAGTTGGGTTGAGATACTTGAATCTCTTATTCGAGCACTTGGAACACAATGGAGCTCCACATACTCCTCCTGTTAGGGGGCATCATTCCCACCTTTGCATACCAGATCAATTTCCTCCATCATATATGTTAGGGGGAAGTATCCCATGCTTTGGGGCATAATGGTTCCCCCCTTAGCCACATTCTCACATGATTAACATAAGTCTCAACTCAGATGTCAATGATCTTGGTATGGTCAATTATCCTTCCATTTCCTTGGATAGGTTTTTCTTACTGACCTCTCCAACAAGCCATATTCATATTGCATATCGTAGATGCTTGATACCATATTTTGAAAAATTCTACTCTATGTCATGTCATACTTACCACCCAATCCCCATATTTTACTTGGTGGGCAGGGATGCTCCTAGACCTTCTCTGGTAGTTCATTCTTGTATTCATTACCTTGATTCTTCACCAGGAACCATCCTTCAAAGAAGCATTAAGGCCATATTTAAAAAATTAAGGACACCTAATTGAAAGTCATAGATCCTGATTCTAACAGTCATTTTGTCCTCTATGATCTCCACAAGATTTAGGGCCTTATCCTCCTCTCAAAATTCTCCACAACTGACAATGCAAATGAATTAGATTTCGAGGCAAAGATCCCTTTTATAGGAAAAACCCTAGTTTTTTTTCCATCACCCATTGTGGCCAAACCGTAGCTCCATTTTATGAATCGTTAGCATCATTGGGAATCTCTCACCAAGTTTTATAATGTGTCTCTCTTTTTTTTTGGTAACTTGTCAGTTCACTCAGAAGCCATTTTTTCCATGAGGTTTCACCTTTTCGCCTTTTAAAATTGAATCTCTTCATTTGAGGCACCCATTCTCTCGTACCACTTTACCTTTGCATTGGTTGACTCTCGTGTCGATTTTTGTCATGAATAACCATAATTTACTCGTGTTTTTATGATCCCCATCAGGCCTTCCCTTTGTGGCAACATCATCGAATCACCCTTGTTCAGAGCATTTGAGATGCTTCACCTTTATACTTATGGAGTCTATTCTGAGTCCACATTATGTCCAATCACAATGTTTCATTCATTGTCATGCCACATTTCTTCCATTTTACTCAGATTTGGCATCTAGTCCTTCTGCTTCATCTTTTTCGAACCCCCATTTTAGTCATTAATCATCTCCTCTGGATTTGAGTCAATCACTACCAGGTCAACCATTTTTATTATGCTTTGACAAGGGAAGTTTTTAGTCTACCATCCATCATTTTTTCCTCCATCATCATCCCTGGTGTCAGTCTATCAATCACTATGTTATATTTCCTTGTTCCTTTGCTGAGGATTCCTCATTTCCTTAACTCTCGCAGGCTCTCTTCTGTTGACCTCAACACATTTATTACAAAAGAGTAGTCTAGAGGGTGGTGTACCTTGGCTCCAACTTCTATCTTTTTTCGGTGCCTCAAATTAGGAAAACAGACTCATTATTTCCTTTTGACTTGGTTTTTTCACATGTGCTCAACATCATCTCCTTATCGAATGATTGAAAGTCATAGGCTTAACGATTTGGTGATCTAGACAATTTTCTGAGTGATTCCCCAATTTTTGTGATATGTTTCAGACCTCATGAGGGGCTGGCTCTTCAAGTAGCCCCCGACATGCCCTGATGACCATAGATGTTGATCTAGCCTCTAATTTAGTTCCATAGATTTTATGGGTTCAGTTTCGACCGCTTGCAACGCCCATAACATAGATGTCTCCTCCAGATGATCCATTCATACTTTCAGAGCCCTTTCTTGTTCAACAGGGCTTCCTTGGTTGTGATCCCCCTCCCCATGTTAGTTTGAGGGGAATTATATCTCATGTACTTAGATATTATTGTATTCAGGCATGACCTATGTGTTTTCTAGGCACATTATGTATATGGGATCCATTGAATTATTTTCTGGCCCATTGACACCAGTGTATCATGTATCATGTAGTTTATAGCTCAGTACCGCATTGCTCGGCTCACCATCTTTCTTTGTACTCAATTATCTAGGCGGGTATGCGTATGCCTCCCCCGCCTCATTTGATATCATGTTCTACGACATAAAAGGATACTTCTATTAGTAATGTAGGTCTCGCCCCCTTCATTATTTTTCCATCCTTGACTTTCTTCATATCTCTCTCTCTCTAACTCCCCTTTTGGTGTCTTGTGGAAGTGTAATCTATAATGTATTCCACTCATATGATTTTCTCCTAACACTTATAAGTGTGCGGGCAATTTGTTATCACTAAAAAATTATCACCTAGCCATTTCTAACTAGGTAGATTGAAATACACCATGTCGATATAATTTTAGCATAGTAAAATCGCTTTCACTGTGGAAAATAATTTATTAAACCACTTTTATTAAATTATTTTCTAATTTAAATAAAAAAACCCCATGAGAATAATTAGATAAATCATTATTTATTTAATTTTCTCTCGGAATAATGATTAAATCATTATTTAATAATTATTCCTTGCACATCTGACTTAATCCCTTGGGAATATTTAAATAAATCATTATTTATTTGAATTTCCTTATTTCTATTATTAGAATAATTATTAAATCAATATTCAATAATTATTTTGATTTCATGTCTGTCTTCTTTCCCACGAAATAATTAATAAATCATTTTATTTGTTGATTATTTCTAAATAAAGGAATTTAACCATTTTAAATTCCTTTTCACTCTCCAATAAATATAATAAAGTATTCCAAGTAGTTAGATCTAAATTTGGTCAATAATATTTTATTATTTTCCATTTACGAGATTAACTTCATACTTTTCTATATAAAGGATGGTTTTTCATCCATTCTTCACCACGATCACTATCATCGTCAACATTATCATCATTTTCTTGAGCTCCCATTTGAGTTCTTAACTTTCTTTGGGCTTTTCACATGATTGAGAGAGGGAATTCTATTTATGAATCATCAAGGATATCAAAGGACCCATTCCATGGAGGGGGACTTAGAGACCAATCTATAGATCTCCTTTACCAGGTGTTATCAATAAATATTTATTCATTTAAAATTGTCTTTCCAACTGGATTATTATTCTTGATACATTATTTTATTGCCATTCATTGTAGATATTCTTTTCTTTTACTGCAGATTTCTTGTTTGTATTGCATCTCTAGAATGACAACATCCATCAACTTGTTGTTAGGGTCACTTTTCAGCTAGTGACTTAAGTGAGGATTTTTTTTACACCTTCTAGCAATATTCACACTAACAGTTTTGTTTCTATAATTGGTAGATAATGTTAAATTGCTTAGTTGTATAGGGTAATCTAACCATACATTTTCCAAAAAAAAGAGATATAGAAGAATCTTATTTTAAATTGTATGTTCTTCCACCATTTTGAACCTTTAAATTGTTGTTAAACCCATTTGTTCATAGTGTCGTTCAGAAAAAATGTCACAACAATCCATGCCCATCACATTTAAAAGGTTCAATTGCAAATGTTATTCTGCAATTTTAATTGACATAGGTTGATTTCCCATTGGTATTGAAACAACCAAGGTTAATTTCTTAAGGATAAGGTTCTATAGGAAAATTTTGTGACGTGACATGTTCTTCTAAAATCAACTTCTATATGCTTACATAATCGATGTTACATTGGATTAGTAGATCCTTAACAATTGCATTTCAATAAATATTTTTTGTCTATGATGGAATACATTGTCCTATTTTGACCTAGTTGAAGAGTAGGGCTAATGGGTTGTGTTATATTCTTTCCACGACTAGCCCACGTAGTTAACCGAGGGGTTAGAGGGGGAGTGGAGCCCCCTTTCATTGCACCAATTGTGTAGTGGGGGGCGGGGGGGGGGGGGGGGGGGGGGGGGGGGGGGGTTCACAAGGGGTTTGAGGTGTATCTGTAACCCCACTTTATGGGGTCCGAGGTAGCGCCACTGAAAAGTTTGGTTTTCGACCCTATGTTAGGATGGGTGGACCCACCTATGGTTTTGTGCATGATTTTCGCATATGTTTTTGGATGTGATGGTTTTCACTCCATGGTATTGGACATGATGGTTTTCGGTCCATGGTATTGGATGCTTCGGCATGTGTAAATGTGTATTATAAGATTGAAAGGAACATAATGAAAAATCAAGCTAGTAGTCCCGGTTTTGGGATCCACGGGAAAATCTTTGTGTATATGTGTTTTATGTGTTATTCTCTCGCATTGTTTATTTTTTGTGTTTTTAGGATTCGTATGCAAGTAATTTCTATACAGGGTTAAAACCTACAAGGGGAACTTGTATGGTCAACTTAAATCCTATAATCATCTTCTTAAAAAATTTGAAACCATTTATGTAGCTTAGTACCAATGTCGAAGCTTCAACCTCTTTTTATGTGAGATGCCCTTCATTTCACTGTGCTTTTGGACTTATGATAATTATTTTGTTCTTTGTTTGGATGAAAGGTATATTGGGAATTGTTTAATTTAAAAGTCACTTCTTTAGCTTCGATACCAAATAATAGAGATATATGCTTCATTAACTTTTTTAATTTTATTATGTTTGATGCAGAGAAACTTTTTTTATGTTGATTGGTGAGTATGAATCATTAATGATCTCTTGGGACACCTTTGAGAATTTTCTTGAACACCAGGTTAGATTGATTTTATTCTTTTTTTCACAGTTTGGGGAATCTCGGTATCAGGACATGTTTGTTTATATGTGTGTTTTAATTTGTTATTCAGAAAAAAGATATTGATGGAAGAAACAATGATGTAGGGGTTGATCAATATCATTGTTAAAGTAATTTTTTAAATGGGAGTTAATATAATGGTTTAGAGTTACCCATGAGGTGTATACCAATTGGTTTGTATGGGTTTTTGACCCCTCGAGGTTATAGGTTCAATCCTCGTGGGGATGAGCTAAGGATGGAAGCTACTTTGGGGGAATATAACTTTCCAAGGGGCATCTAGGAACCTCACACAATCCTGATGATAAGAATCCCATTAAGCATCCCTTGTGGGTGAATAGGTCTTCTTCCATTCAATAAAATGGCTAGCTCAGGCCTAGTCGCAGAAAAAAAGCTCGTTACAATTTCAGAGCTAGTGATATGGTAGTTAGTGATATGGATTAGGTTAAATTCTTTATATCTCATTCATAAATGTGGTTTTTCCATGAACCAGATGAAATAGGGTAACTGGTATAGTACAACGATTAGCCTTTTTCTCCATTTTCTTTCATTGGAATCTTGCTCTCCATTATATGTTGGATATTATTTCAATTAATTATAGATTCTAATGGTATAAATGTGATGATTTTTACAACTCTACTATATTAGGATTATGATTTACCATATGAATTTGATATGTTTCCATAATGAAAAATGAATGTCTACCTAATTTACTCAAAATTCCATTATCCCACTCCTTCTATAAGATCTTACCAATTTCATGATTGAATTTTTATCTTATATCCAAAAGTAAAAAAATTATCACCATACTCATTCTGTTAGATCCTCCTAACTTGATAGTTATGAATGATTTGAGCCACTTCAGCGTTCTCATTGTCTTATCTATCACTTAAAATTTACATCTATACTGGGTTTGAAAGATAAATATAGATATAGATCAACAAGTTTGACATTTGTTAAGTATCCATACCTCTTAGGAATCCTTATATAAGCTTTACCATTGGAAGTTTTAGATATTCACGTTACCAACTAAAACATTTCAAAAATAGATTTTGATCTATATTAGCATTGGATAGCTCCAGAGTTGGTATAAATATAAGAAACTCGTTTTTACTTCGCAATGATCTAAGTATATTATTGTACTTGAAATGTGGGTGCATTTCAAAATTTCATTAATGTTTCATTACTAGCTTCTTAGTTTTAGTTATAATCTAAATTATCAGTTAGACCCATAAAGAGAGATCAATAGTGGTAAAAAAATTATAGGTCAAGCAAATGGGTTATATAGGGCTTACAGTGGTTTGCAACTAGACTTATCCTTATACATCATCTCAAGATGACCAAATCAAAACACTCAGAGTGGTTTCTTTCATGCTCAGATGATATTACTTGTGTCTAGTTTTAGGTCCTTACACTTTAATATAAGATTCTTTTGTGGTTAGTTTTTTTTTTGGCTTTTGTTATGTGCATAAATTTTCTATTATCATTTTTCATTATTTTTTTATAGTACTTTGTTCCACCATTACTTCTTGTATGGTAGGTTTATCGATCCATCAACGTTAGGGGAATACTCATTTAGAATGAGAGATAGGCTTTTTGATAATTTCCCAAGGTTCACTAAGCAACAACCTCAATAGTTAAAATGATCCTTTGACTTTCTCAAAATGAATTATTATACAAGTTCAGGATGTGGAAGAAGCAAAGAGACCATCAGAAGGATTTGACATCCATCAGGTATTGTTGTAACATTAAAGAACTCCGGAATTAAATATGGCACTATAATATAGAGGAGACCATGTCATTGTGAAAGTGAGAAAGCGAGTACAAGTATCAAGTTTATATTTCATGTAAAACTTAATTTCCCCAGGAAGAGATTACAAATATTTTTGTCTTCCTAAAGGAAAGAGAAAACATGTAGGAACCATAAAAAAATTGGGACACTACTATGTATTGACAACAATAATTGTCAAGAGTTGCACTTGACCAAGTTAGGTGGAGGTATATATTGTTACCTACACCATTACTTTAAATTGTGCAAGTATTTTTGCCTTGAGACTGTTAATTATCCATCAATAAAATCATATCAGCAATGTAGTCAGAATGGCTTGTTAGGCATGTATAAATATATTATCAAAAGATATAATAATTCAAAGGTGATGTTGGTGCACTTTCATACAATTATATATTTGTATCCCATGTCTCTCTATTCTCTAGCATTATCTCCCTTTTGCAATTGTTGTTTTAAATAAAAAATTCATATTTGATTTGTAATCTAGTTGAATAAAAGGGACTCAAAAAAAAAATTGTTGTTGTTTACTAGCTTCCACTTATCACAATGTGTCTATAATTTTTAACACCATCTAGGAGTGAATGCAACCAACAACATTCCAATTGGAATACTTTGGTGATTAGGTCGAGGGTGAGGGGTATATATTCTACCAAATATTCCCAACATTTGCACCTTCCTTGAATCCTATTGCAAGTACTGGTGTACAACTAACATGGGAATAAGCACAAACAAAGGGATCTCATTAGAGATTCTTAAAACTCAATGGGGTTATTAACAAGACCCTACTTTCACCATGTTGGCAAGCTATTGTCGATAGAATTTTTCCTACTCTTGAATCTCATAAATTCTTGGTCTTCATCTTAAAAAACAAAATTTGGTGTTCTTCTCTAGTAAAGGAGCTCCTCTCCTTAAGCATAAATATTTAATTGGATTTCCAAGTGATGGTTTTCACTCTTTCCTTCCAAGGAATGTAGGATGTAGAGAGACTCTTGTAATATACTACAATAGTAGTTTATTACGTGATTCAAAATATGGTACTACAATAGATTGTTATGGAGTTTAAATTATGATACATGATCATCTTTCCTGAAAAATGATTAACTCGAGTAGATTAAACTTCATTATACTCAGATAAAAAAAAAAAAACTTAACATAGGAGCAACATGGTAGGAAGTATTCCCAATTTTAAATGTGATTTCTAGGCATTCAAATAAATCAAAACCTAGAGACATGAACTATCTTAGAAATTTATACATAATTCCAAATGTGCCCTTGTTGGGAGCTAGATCCCTCAAGGGTAGTTTTAGGGCTAAAAGCCCATGTTTAAGTAAGTTTTTGTAATATAACTATAAAAAATATGCATTTTGTGGTCGCAGAGTACGAAGTTGTTATGTGTCAAAAAGGGTAGTCCGCCCTTAGTTTTGTAAAGTAAAGTCGGTTGTGAGAGACCTACCCACGGTCCGTAGACCATGGGATTGTATAAAAAGAGCCAAGCTCTAAGTAGTTTAGGCAAGAAGGAATCAATGGATAGAATGGCATAGAGTGGTAGCTCTGAAGAAGAAGTGTAAGTCTTGGGTTATAGTGTATATAGAGGCTGTGTGGCTGAGTGCACAGATCCCTGCAGTTGTGTGCACAGGGTGGAGAGAATCTGTAACACTTGGGAAATATTAATAAAAGGAGTTATTCTGCAATTTCTATGTCTTTGTTTTGTTGATGGGTTTCGATATATTATGTATGAATTTCCTTTATTATGCTTATATGATGCACAAATAAATGAAATTACATTGAATAATTAAACAAAATTACGAATATCTGATTACATGATGATAACTTTAAATATTTCACAAGATAAGCAAATCACTTAGGATAATTGAGGAGTCTGCACGACACACTAACATAGCAACACAATAGTACTTGAGCCATAGGTTAGGGTTGCGCGAAGGTTGATCGTATACTTTCGCAGAGGTATTAAAGGTCAGAATAGAGGGTTTTTCTTACAAGCCCTAGAGTGAGACCACCTGCGAGAAGGAAAGGGTAGAAGAAATTAAACGACATCTCAACCATCTTAGGTTGTGGAAGCTTGGTTCCACCATCCCCCCATACTGCTTCAGGTGATACTTTGGTTCATGCTCCGTAGGCTCTTACCAAAAGGGACAGTAGTGTAGGGATTTGTTTGGCTAATTAATGTTGAACTTGGGTCAGGCCCCCTCAAGCCAATAACCCTTCATACCATCTGAAGAAAAATATAAAGTATTTTCTTTATGCTAAGAAATCTTAATAACACCCTTGTTTCAATGAGGGTTCATCAAGATTATTTTGGGAGAAACTCCTTTTTTGATTTTCATGTTTTTTTATTTATTTATATTTTAGGACCTCATTTTTATTATTGAAAAACTAAGTCATGAAATTTCCTAGTTAACTTTGGTTTATTTGAGGCCAACATGAATTTATGTTAAATTTTCATTTATATTTAAATTAATTTATTAACTACTGTTATAGGAACTAATTTATGTTGTAAAGGAGACAATTCCAAACTACACAACATCTATATCAAATGACATATCACATCTATCGTCAATTATGCTCTTCTTCCATATGCTACTGACTTTGATGTTTCCTTTGCAACAACTGGTGCAATTGCTAATGTTTTATCTTTTATGCCAATTTAAAGTTATATCTTCTTTTATTTTCACTTTCTATTGTGGAACATGATATTTTATGGTATTTTAATGTTATTCACCTATACATTTTAATTTTTAAATGATTAAAATCCATTATGTTGTTACAATCTGATTGTAAACAATCCTATTTTCTTGTATCTGGACTATTAGGTTTTTGGTGTTCATGGAGTGAAAAAAGCCTTATTTTAAGCAAGACACAAAGCATTCAATAAGGAGAAAAAGAGGCTGGAAAGGATGTTGTATAGTTGCTCACTTTATGGAAAAGAATACATAAGTGTCAAGGCACATGCTCAACATCTTAAGTCAAAGGCTCACTTTCTGTTTGCTTCTCAAACGCCAAATTCTCGAAGTGATATCATTATTATCATTAAGAAACTACAAGAATGTGTATCAAATAGGTCATATTTTGTGAGAAAGTCTTTTTCTTCTATGAATGAAGATAAATTAGAAGAATCTAAAGGCAATGAAGAAAGAGAGGAGGTTGAGACCTACAACATGGTTAGTATAACATCAAAATCTATGAAGAGTTTTGATATTAATGAATTAAGTTTAGGAATTATTGTAGGTAATTTTGAGTTGATAATAGAGAAGTTAGAGTGGGATGCTAATTGTTTCTTCATATTTGATTTCAAGCCAGATGGGACTAGTGAATGTTGTTTAGATAATATGCATAAGATGCACATTTTTTTTATTCCTAATGCTAAATATTGTAAAGATCCACATGGATTATTATCTATATTGGCCTCAAGGTATTTTAGAAGAAAATGTATTAATTTTTTGTTTATTTTTCAAGTTTATATTACACATTTTGGTAGAATTATTCAAAATCATTTGAATTGAGTATTTTTTCTCTGCCATGACAAATGACCAATGATTTTATGTTTTTGTATTTCAATGAGAAATGAAAACCACTTCTAATTCTAGAATTTGTTACAAAGCATTTGATTTCTAAAAACCACTGAAAATTACACTTCAAAGATGGAGGTGAAGAAGAATATAGACATTTAGATGAATCTAATGACTACATTAGCAGGTCTGTGGTTTCTTGTATTTTGTAATTGGTTTATTTCATAGGATGTTTTCCTGCTTTTCAATTTATTGACTGTGCTTTCAAAGGGCATCATTATTGACTTCATGGTTATTTATTATTTATGCTAGGGTTTATTACTTACGAAAGTGGGTTGGAAATAGTGAAAACAAAAGAAAATATCAATGTCAATATTGAACTTGACTTTGGAGGGGTTGAACTGGTAATCCAAAGAAATTATTAAAATAGAACAACATGAAATATTCTTGGTTTTTGTGAATTTATTTGTGATTATCGTTAAGAGCCATATCCAATTCTTGAGATAGATGTTACCCTTTCTCGTGCATTAATCTAAGTGTTATATATTCTAGGGAATTTTTTCATAATGTAATGAAATGCAGTGTGAAGATGAATACAATATTAGTTTCAAGGCAAAGAAATTGTTCCTTGCATGGAAAACTGATTGGATTTAATTTGGAATATATCAAAGCCTAGGTTTGGAAACTATGAAATCAAAAGATAAGGTATTGAGGCACATTGCATTAAATAAAATACAAGGTCATGGAGTGGAGGCAATGCTGACAAAACTAGGTCTTAAGAATAATGTAATTAGGAACCTTCCCAAGAATGTTCCATATTGAGACAGTCCTTTCAATTCTTGTGATTGTAAACAATCACAAAAATGTATTGTATCTTGTTAAAAATAATCCAATGGTTATTTAGATGACATTTAAAGTTTTCCATTTGATGTTGTGAGTTTGAATAATTTCTAGATGCAAATATGATGATATGTAACCATCCCACATGCCTTTATGTTAATAAGGAAAGTGACATGGATAATTTTCTAGTTGAAGTACCAGGTTTAGAAAATTACTATAGTTTTCATGGTAATATTATGATCTATAGACACCTAACATGACTTTATTGTATGAAATGGTAAGATGAGCGAGAAATACAACCAAAGGAAAAAGTTGTTGCATTGTACATGCATGGTTGAGTAGAGACCCTTATAAATATCATCATTTGTTTAATCTATAATTTGTATAAAATGTATGAGACACCCATGGGGCTTTGCTCAATTGTAAAAGAATATTTTTTTCTCCATAAGGAGGAATAGTTTTCTTTCAAGTAAAAAGGGGATGAATGTGAATTTCACTAAAATTATGGGTTAATTTTTATTATGTTCTTTCTCTTTTTGGTAGATAAAATGAGTATCTTCCCCTTACTGTTATACATTTAAAATGTTGTTGGTATTATTTCTATATTGGTTTTGTTGGAGGCTTTTTTATGCATACATATAAGTTTCTATAATTGGATGCTTGCATGCATGACTTGTTTATTCAAATCTTAGAGATTTTGATAGTGTGAGAATCTTCTCCACACTGCTTTACATCTGAAAGTATGGTACTATCATTTCTACATTGGTATTGTACAATTGCTTTTGAAGCCATTTGATTTTACTGTGTAAATTCTTGTAACATCTATGCTTCTATGACAAATTGGTTTTCATTGGAAATGAATCATCTTTTCTTAAATTTTTAGTCTTTATTTGGTTTACATATCCAAACAAAGCATAATTATACATGAGAATGTCACATTCTTTACAGGGGGTCTATATCTTCTTATCGAGTTCCTTTTTTCTTATGCTTGCATTATTATTAATGGATGGATAACATTGGATATGTCATTATTTGGAAGAATTTATATATTCTTAAGTTGTAAAGGATTGAACCCACCATGAAACAATGACTAAATTAGTCTTTTTAATAGTTGTTAAAGTAAATGAAATAGATATAAACTACTAAATAAGTCATTTATAAATGACTACTGTAAATGATGAATTTGTGAGTACAAATGACCACTAAATTTTGTATATATATGACTATTTGTAGTTAATTTATAGTATCTTATAACACAACCAAAATTTAGTCATATTTCTCTGGTCATTAATTGGTTTGAAAAGATGGTTAAAATTTTCATATATATGACTATTAATAGATGATTTATATTAGCTTATAACATGACCAACATTTTGGTCATTAATTGTTTTTCTTGGTTGATCATATAATAATATGTTTTGTTATGTATTTGGTCATTAATATAGCAATTAATTACTAAATCAATGACTAAATTAATGACAAAATTTATGACTAAATATACTACTAGATGATAAATTTGAGAAAAACCAATTAATGATTAAGCTAAATACAACTAAAATTTGGTCACATTATAAGATGTTGTAGATTAGACGCTATTGGTCACCGATTGAAAAATGGTTGTTTATATCCAAATTTTAGTAATTTTTTTAGTAACTAATTAACCTTTTTTACTAGTGTTGGAGCTATTACTAGATCTAAATACGAATCTAAATTCATTTCTTAAGATAAGAAAAATTGGAGGCTAATTAAGAAGCAAATATGAACACTAAATGGAAGCAAACACTGGACCTAAAAAAGAAGAAAATGCAAGCACTAAATAGGAAGCAATCCATGCAACCAAAAGGAAGCAAATCATAAGGCTAAAAAGGAAGAAATTCTAGAAACAAAAAAGGAAGAAACAATGGAATACAAACTAGAAGCACACGAGAAGCAATTTTGGAAGCAACATTTAGCATTAACTAAGAAGAAAAGAAAGAATAATTTTAGGTATTAAATAAAGAAGTAAGAATGGAAGCAATACTAGCAACCAAACTTTGTGTTATTAGAGAAGGAAAACAAAAGAAATGCTGGTATCAAACAAAGAAGTTGTAATGGAAGCAATATTAGAAGCCAAACTTGGCATTGCCTAAAAAGAAAACAAATAATCCATTCAAGTAGTAAACCAAGAGGTAGCAATTGAAGAAATATTAGAAGCAACGAAGGAAACTATAGTAGAAACCATATTAAAAGCTAAATAATATTCCATAATATAAGAAAATCTAGATGCAACAAGTGATGCCATATTGGAAGAAAACTTGAAGAAATAAATGACATTATACTGAAAGCATAACTTGGCATAAATTGGGAAGACAAAAAATAAGATATTTTTTATGCCATTCCAAAAGAAAAACACTAAGCACAATTGGGAGCAAAACTAGAATTACAAATGGACGAAACAATGGAAGAAATAATGGAATAAAAATTTCTCAATGCTAAACTTGACAATATTTCCGCTGTTATTTTCATTGTTTCTCGAACCCAAGTGAAAATGCATTGTAGCATCAAGTTTTTCATCGCTAATAGAACCTAATTCAAACAATCAATTACACTATTGTTATTTCTAGCACTAATGGCAAATTTTGTTATAGTGAACCTTTTACTTTTAACCCTCCCAAAGAGATGTTATAGGGGCTCGGCCCTACCTCCAAAAGGAACAGGAAAATATCGGCCTGTTGTACATATATTTTCACCTACAAAGCATGAATATCATGGCCTTCAAACATAGTTAGAAAACAATCACGAATCAGGATTTTCAATGGTAAATTGCTCTAAGAGAAAACTACATACGTGACTGAGGTAGGTTATAATTAGGTTCCAACATACGCCTAAGTTGGAAGCCACTCTAGGTTGTAGATAGAAGTCGTTCAAGGCCATAGAAGACACCACCAATAGGTCGCATAAGATGAAAGGAGTAGGCTGCAAGAATTACAAGTAGGCCATAAAGATTACAAGGAGTAAGCTGCATAGATTACAAGGATTAGGCCACAAAGATTATTTCATATGATAACCACGTGAGTTTCCTCAAACATAGCCACAAATCATTCGAATTTTTCCACAGAAGAAGACTAAATTTCATGTGCCAAAATGGGGTATAGATGCCTATTTATATTTGATCTTCCATTTGAAGGGTCATGTCCTTTGGGGTAGGTTGAATCGAACATTTTTTGGATGAAAGAATATGGACGGGAACATAAATTAAAATTTTCTCATAATAATATTTAAATATGTTTTCCTTAATGATTGCTTGCCGAATTTTGTGACATATTAAATAGTAATGAGAGAAGTGTCAACAACATCAATAATAATATTTATTTGTCCAATTTTAATTCTTCTTTAGGGGCAAGGTGGGTCTATTTTGGTGTAGCTAGGTTTCTCATGGGAAATTGATCCCATAGATGCCCAAAATTTTAGCACTCCCTCTCAGTTAGGGAGGAATTTTTGGCTACATCACGAGTCTCATAAAAAGTGTACATGCCTAACATAGTTACATAAACAACTCATCCATCACATCACATCTTGTCTCAACTATTCTCTTCGCTTCTCATCAAATAAATAATGATGTCTCTGTTATGAAACCAGCTCACAAAAAGATTGAAAAGATAGATGAACGCCTTATAAATAAGCCTCTTGGAGGAGGCATCCACCTTTACATTACATAAATGAACGAATCTTGGATGCTACAAATGACACAACCTCCTTTCTATATATAGGAGTCTAAGGGGTCATAATATAATCAGAGCGGACATAACAATAATAATGTAAGGGCACAATAATAGCAATAGTGGGCTTCTATGGGGGACAATAATAACAATATGGGGACTACATGGGCACAACAATATAATAAGGGGGTTGTACTAATAACAATAAGGGGTTACACTAGTAGTATAGGGGCTTAACAAGCCCCTCTCCTTCAAAAAGTGTTGTCCTCAATTCTTGAGTAGTTTTTTATGCTTATGTATAAAATTCTTGTCCTCCCAGGTGCAATCTTTAGTGGGTAAGTTCTTCCACTTGATGAGATACTCTGAAATTGATTGATTTTGTAGCTGTCGGGTTCTTGTTTCTATAATTACTCTAGTTTCCAATATGATTTTTCCTTCCTCTTCAAGTTCTGGCAATATTGTTTGAATTGGGATATTCTGCAACTTTTGAATGACGGGCCACACTTCTTTGTCCTTCTTCCATTCATCCCTTGCTTCGTTTATCCAATCTAGTTGGATAATAGAAATAACACAAAACAATGCCTCCACATCCTCATCCTTTCTTGAGAGTGCATATGCAACAAAATTTTTCTTCCCTTTTCTATAGATGATGTCAAACTCATAACCCAATATATTTGTGACCCATTTTTTTCTGTTCTTCTATAGATAATATTTGTTCTAAAAAGTATTTAAGACTATCATGATCCATTTTTACTTTGAAGTGTCTTCCCATTCGGCAATGTCGCCATTTCTTAAGTGCATGCAGTATTTACAACATTTCCTTCTCATAAATAGCTTTCTTGAGATGTAGCAGTAAAAATACCCAATCACCTACATCAAAACATTTTTCACTACAATGTTGATCTACTTGTTGTTTCATTTGATTTTGCACCAAAGTGGCGTTATCCTTTAAAAGTTGGAGAACTTGTTGTTGATGCTCGATGTGATCTTTCACTGCTTGAACCTTTTTCTTCTTGATATGTCCTTCTATCTTGAGATTTTGAGAGGTAATTCTTGCCAATGCTTTACAAGATATGGTCAGATTCATTTCTTCTTTCTCTGGGGTTGGTTCTTGGTGTATATACTCTTCTTTTGATGTTTCTTGATCCTTTTCTTCCTCTTCATAATCTATGTAAAATAATTTCTTCTCAGCACACTTATGACCTTTAGTGCATTTTCTATCACAATTGTAACAAAGCCATTTTTCTCTTTTCTCTTCCAATTGTTGTGGTCTAACCATTGTAGGTTGTGGAAGGCTAGGAGAAACAAAACTTCCATTATTATAGTTGTAAAGGGTAGACTTTCTTGTTGTCATAATTTTACTTTCCACTATGTAACAAAGCTCTTTTACTCTTTCCAATTGTTGTGGTGTTGCTCTAAAGAAGGTGTTGCTCTTTGTATCCTCATAATGTGCTATCATTTCTTCTGTGAAAATTGACCATGTAACAAGTTGTTTACAAGAACAAATCCCTTTATACCATAAAAATTGATCCGGTTCTATATATGAAGATGCAATACATACCTTTTGTAACAATGGTACACCATGTATATCAAAATATACTCCATTTGAAGTATCCAATTTACAAGATCCTTTCCATCAAACTTCCTCATATCACCTTTTCTTGATTTTAGGAGCTCAATCTTGAAATGACTATAACTCTGTAATTACGGTTCTTCCAGTTCTAAAATTGCAGCTTGTACTAGCCCTCTGTGTCCTCTTTCCAATTCCATGAGTCTGATCAAAATTGGATTCTCCAAGGAAGAGTTATGCCAAATCTCCCAAGATGACCTGATTATATACCTTTCTAGAAGAGTGAACTTGTATGAGGTGCCACATGTCCTTGTTTCGACCTTTGGCTCTAAAAAATATATACAAGAAACTACAGTCAGTCCTCTTTCTATACCTTCTTACGAAATTTCAATCTGATGCTCAGAGAGAAAGTTATGACGATTTTCCCAAGGTCACCTATTTGGAATGTAATTCAGGAGTCTGCAAAAAGACCAACTTCCTCAGATCATATTTCTGCAAATATAGCACAAAAAGGTCTGAAATTTAGATCCTAGGTTCAACGTGATTTCTTCTCAAATGGGGTTTTTTTCACATTTGAAACTTCGTAGAAAAAGAGTTATAGCAAAAATTCCACGATGACCTATTTGGAGCAGAAAACCCTAGAATCCAAAGCTCTGATACCAAATGTTATGAAACTGGCTCACAAACAGATAGAAAAGATAGATGAATTCCTTAGAAATAAGCCTCTTCAAGGGGGCAACCTCCTTTACATTACATAAATGAACAATTCTTGGATGATACAAATGACAAGACCTCCTTTCTATATATAGGAGTATAAGGGGTCATAATATAATCAGAGCCAACATAACAGTAATAACATAAGGGCACAATAATAGCAATAGTGGGCTTCTATGGGGCACAATAATAACAATATGGAAACTACATGGGCACAACAGTATAATAAGGGGGTTGTACTAATAACAATAAGGGGTTACACTAGTAGTATAGGGGCCTAATAGTCTCAATTTAAAGAAGAAGAAGAATGATCCACTAAATAAAGTTCCATAGTTGATAGTATGGGGAGACACCCAAATTTCCATAAGTGGAAAGGTTTAGACATGCCCTAAAATGATAATAGGGTAGATAACACTTACCATTCCTGGTAAGGGTGAGACAAATACTATTGTCCATTAATGTTCCCACCTTGATCCTCAAGAATCAAGAGGAAGAACACATGCATCCAATAACATAGGAGAGATACCATGCCACAAGTCGTAACGATCAAACGCATTCCAAGCCTCATAACCCCTTAGCTAGATGTGTGGAAAGTCCCAACAAGTCCAACTTGTGTGTATGATGCATAATTGATTGTAGGGAAGATACCACTTACAATTTATGGTAAGAATTAGACACATCGTACTTTGACAATAGGGGATATACCATTTACTATTCATAGTAAGGATCAAAAACATCATATTGTTCATGCCTCATAAGGATCACCCTCAACCCTAGGAGCTCCCTAACTCCATTCTCCTGCCCGCCCAAAAATAAAATAAAATAATGGAAATCAAAAGACAAGGAGGAAGAACATAAGTTAGTGTTATCAACCAACCATGAATCCACTTGTACAAAATGACTAATTAGTTACTAAAACAATGACTAAAATTTTCATATAAATGACCATTTTTCAATCGATGACCAGTGGTAGATAATTTATAATATCTTATATTACAAACTTTTAATTATTTTTAGCTTAGTCATTAATTAGTTGTCTCAATTCTATCATTTAGTAGTATATTTAGTCATAAATTTTGTAATTAATTTAGTCATTGATTTAGTCATTAACTGCCGCAATTAATAACCAAAGAAATATGACCAAAATGTTGGTCATGTTATAAGGTATGGTAAATTAGCTACTACTAGTCATATATATGCAAATTTTAGTCATCGTTTGAAACCAATTAATGACCAATAATTATGACTAAATTTTGGTCGTGTTATAAGATATTGTAAATTAGTTGCTAATAGTAGTATATATGCAAAATTTAGTCATAATTTGTAATCACAAATTTGTCATTTGCAATAATGTTTATTATTTTTTGGTAGTTTCATATTCATTATATAAATGACTAGTTTATCATTTATATTCATTTAATTTACTTTCATTGATAATTATTATAAATGACTAATTTAGTATTATATTCATTTTATTTGTGTTCATCATTAATCAACATAAAATACTAATTTAGTAGTTTTATATTGATTTTATGTGTTCATTATTAATCAACATAAATTAAGTAGTATGATTTTGCGACTGAATTTAAAAAAAGTTATACAATGTGCATGTTCATCTAATATGAAAACAAAAAGTTACATATGCTAAGTACAATAATAAACAATATCAAGTGTAACTATAAATGATTTCAACGACGTAAATTATATTATATGAAATGTCAACTATTACAATATCATTGTTCAACTTAATATTGGTTGGACTATAATTTACGCATGAAATGTTGTTTGATCACTTCAAAACATTATCATTGTGTTATGAAAGCATTGTAGGTGAATTCACCAACTCTGGAGACTTAACCATCAGTCTCTATGTGTGTCTTATGGGGGTTATTGGCTCTAAGGGTATCACTAGACCAGTTATGTTCTCTCTCTGTTTTTGAATTTGCCACTCCAGTGTTATTGTTTTCCTATTTCTCCAATCTCTACTTCTTACCATCAGTACTGATTTCCTTTCCTAGAAACAAAATAATACACAATGTAGAGTGCAAGACATCAAAGATGGTGAACACTATAATATAAACTAAAGTAGACTATAAAGGATTTATACGACATATACCTCAACATCAACAATGTCAAAGCCATTCTTCACCATAAAAACAAGAAACTCGAACAATGTTTTTTCAATTAGGTGATAGTGGCCACTATGTAGCCAAATGACCTTTATAAACAAAGAAAATATGATGCAGGAGCATCCAACTAAGGGAGGTCATGGCTGGAGTATTTGTCTTTTCAAACCAGAAGGAGTTTCAGTTAGTTTTTTTTAAGTTTATTTTAAATTTCTAGTTAACAACATTTAGGACTTTACGCTAAGTTTAAGGCCCAGCCCACTGTTTATTTTTATTTACTATTCTTTTTATTTTTAATTTATTGTTTCAAATTAACTTTAGAGTACCGACAAAGAAGAAAAGGTACCAATGAATAACTAAAATGTAGCTACTGATAGTTTAAATAATTGTACAATGATCTTTAAGAAGGAAGGAAAAAGCCACTATAATCATCTATCATAGTACTGAATAAAAAGAAGCACACAATCATTTTGAAAAGTAATAAAATCTAAGTCCATATATTGCAGCCTAAAGTTTTTTTTTTCCCTCCAAACTTAATTAATTAAGTTCATCTACCCATTTCATAACAGTAACAGAGAGCGAGAAATTGTCAGAGAGGCAAGAAGAAAACACGGTCGAGTTCCATAAATCAACAGAGAGGGTTTGCAGAAGAGTCGAGTACAATTACCAACAAAGAAATAAACAAGCATCTATAGTTACCAACAAACTTGTATCATTCACATTTACTATTTTTTTCTCAAAATCTCTATGTATAGATAGATATCAAAAAAAAATTACAGCCCAAGGTACAAATATAAAGTCACAGACAATCTATGGGACTGAACAATGAAACAAACGCCATCCATAACAATGCCGAATATAAATACAAGTTAATAAGTTAACCACAGAACTGACATAATTACAATTTCATAATTTAACAGCCTGGAGACATAAATACACAGAACCATGAAATAGTGAGGCCGAAGCCACAACCCTCGACAACAGACCAAGTAAAGACCACAAACAACAAACACTTCGAAATAGACAGACAGAGAAACGACGAGGCAGAAACCTACCCATACACGAGTGTAGGTGTCAGGGCAAGAGACCAGTAGCCAGTGAGCCCAATCATTGACCTGCAGTGGCCACCAAACAAGGCCATAAGAATCCAATAAATAGAAGCATAAAAATAAATTGAAAACAAGGACGAGGGTTTAAGGAGATCTCACTTACTAGAGGAGCCGAGCCCTTGAAAATGGAGGAAGGAAATCGCGGACCAAGGTCACAGTCGCCAGAGCACCCACTATTCACAAGAAGCGAGAAGAATTAGTAACATTAGCAAATGAAGCAGAACCCAGTAGCAGAGACCTCACCTTGACAGAGCAACAGAGCACAAGAACAACAACAGAATGACAAAGGTTAGGGTTTCTTTGGCATAGTGAACAGGCGGGAGAAGTGAAGCCTGTGGACAAGAAAGTTGTCCTCACGACATTAACTCACTAGTACCATGCCATAAAACCAATCAACCATAAAAATCATTGACACAATCACACATTAATTATATGTCGTAAGTGATTAGCGTTGGTCCCATCAATTTTGGTATCAAAGCAGGTTAGGGTTAAATTTTTTTTTTAACAAAATGGAAGTCAAAAGAACAGGTCGTGGTAGAGCTATTCAAAGAGTAGCAGATGAAGGATTGAGAGAAGAGATCAGGATCCTGAGTGCCTATTTGGAAGAAGTAGAAGTAGGAAGGATAAGGAATCCGGAAGGAGGGGACAACAGTGAGGAAGAAGCTGCAGTTACGAAAAATGGATCAGATGAGGAAGGACCTGAAATCAAGTTGTTAAGGTCATTTTTATTGGCTAACAGTAAACCAAAGCCTGAGATTTCACACTATGATGGTAGTTCATCCACATAAGTGTTGTTGGACTAGATCAGTGAGTTAGAAAAATACTTTGAATGTGAGGAGATCAGCGAAGATAGAAAAGTTAAATTCGCTGCCACCAAGTTGAAAGGACATGCGGTGTTATGGTGGGACAGTGTCCAAGCAGAGAGGAGAAGATCAAATAAGCCACCCATTAAAAAGTGGAGCAGAATGGTTGCCAAAATGAAGGGTAAGTTTTTGCTGAAATATTGCCAGATTGCTCTGTATTGGCAGGTGCAAAATTTGAAATAGAGAGGAATGACTATGAAAGAATATACCAAAGAATTTTATCAGGTGAATCTGAGAGCAGGTTACATTGAAGACACCCCAAAAAATAACAACAAGGTTTTTAAATGGCCTAAGGCTAGAGATATTGGATGAAATAAGCATTCTTTCTCCAAAAACCATAGAGGAAGCATACTAGAGTGCCTTGAAGGCAGAAGAAAAGATCACTAGGAAGCAAAATGCCAGAAGAGGACATGGATCTAGTGTATTTTTTAACCCTTTACAGAAATTACCTGCATACGAATTCTTAAACAAAGAAAATAAACAATGCGAGAGCATAACCCATAAAACACATATGCACAGAGATTTTTCCCTGGATCCCAAAACCGGGACTACCAGCCTGATTTTTCATTATGTTCCTTTAAATGTTACAATACATATTTATACATGCCGAAGCATCGAATACCATGGACCGAAAACCATCGTATCCAAAAAACATGTGCAAAAATCATGCACAAAACCATAGGTGGGTCCGCCCAACCTAACATATGGTCCAAAACCAAAATTTTCCGGGGCGCTGCCCCGGACCCCATAAAGTGGGGTTACGGGTGCCCTTCAAACCCCCTATTAACTACGTCGAAAGAATATAACACAACCCAACAATCTCCCACTTGTTGTTTTCTTTCCACATGGAGCCACAAGATAGCTCAGTCATTTTTTCAGCCCTGAGATTCCCATTGCTTCTCTACACCAAGAGAACTTCTTAGAGCTCACATATTTTGTCAATGCATCTGCAGCATTCTTCAAAGTGTCCATCTTTACCAGCAACACCTTTCTGTCTTCTATCATATCCCTCACAAAGTGATATTGAACATCAATGTGCTTTGTCTTTGAATGATAAGCAGGGTTCTTTGCCAAGAAAATTGCACTTTGGCTGTCACAGTCTATTCTTATAGCTCCCTGTACTAACCCCATACTTGAACACAATCTCTGCAACCAAACGGCTTCCTTGCTTGCATGAGTGGCTGCCATATATTCTACCTCTGTAGTTGATAGTGCCACTGCAGATTGTTTCTTACTCATCCAACTGACTGCACCTCCAAATAGGTTAAACACATACCCACTTGTAGATCTTCTCTGATCCAGATCTCCAACCCAGTCTGCATCAACAAAGCCATGAATATCCAACACTCTGTCCAATCCTGGTCTTCCTTGGTAGCACAAACCATAATCACTAGTGCCACGCAAATACCTGAAAACCCGCTTCACTGTTGTCCAGTGCTCCTTCCCAGGTTTTGACATAAACCTGCTCAATACTCCCACTGCATGTGCAATGTCTGGTCTAGTACAGACCATTGCATACATCAAGCTACCCATTGCACTTGCATATGGAACACGGGACATGTCCTCTTCCTCTTCTTGTGTCTTGGGACACTGTTCAGCAGATAACCTCACACCTACAGGAATATGAACCTTCACTGGTTTACTATCTTGCATATTAAACCTATGGAGTATTGTTTCGACATACTTCCTCTGGTTTAACCAGAGCTTCCTCTTTGACCGATCTCTTTTAATTTCCATGCCCAAAATATAGTTTGGAGCACCAAGATCTTTCATGTCGAATTTGGAGGACAATTGGGTCTTCAAATCCTGGATAATTTCTTTGTCATTTCCAACCAGCAACATATCATCCACATACAAGACCAGATAAATAATACGGTCACCAATTAATTTAAAATACACACAATGATCTGCTTTGCTTCTGGTGAAGCCAAGTCCCCGTATAAATGTATCAAATTTCTGATACCACATCCTTGGTGACTGTTTTAACCCATATAGAGACTTCTTTAACTTGCATACCAGTTCTTTCATACCCTTCACCGCAAAGCCTTCAGGTTGCTTCATGTAGATTTCCTCTTCCAAATCCCCGTGAAGAAATGTTGTCTTCACATCCATCTATTCTACCTCAAAATCAAAAGCAGTAGCAATAGATAAAAGTAATCTAATAGAAGTTACCTTGGCAACAGGATAAAAAATATCACCAAAATCAATTCCCGGCACCTGGGAATAACCTTTTTCTACCAACCGAGCTTTGTATTTCTCCACCTTTCCTTCTGCATTTGTCTTCTTCTTGAACACTCATTTGCTGCCAATGGGTTTCCTTCCAACCGGCAACTCCACTAGATCCCAAGCCTCATTTTTGTGCAAAGATGCCATTTCATCGACCATGGCCTCTTTCCAGAGTTTTCCATCCTCTGAATCCACTGCTTCCTTCATAGTTCTGGGATCATTATCAGTAACAGACAAAGAAAAATTTGAACTGAAAGCAGATGTACTATACCTTTCTAGCTGCCTCCTTTCTCGAACTTCTCATAGCCGGAGTTTGTGGCTCTTCATCTTCTGATTCCTCCTCTGCTGCAGAGTCTGATTCTTCCTCCTTTGGCTCAAACTCTATCTTCTCAAGTTCCTTTCGTTGGACTTCATGTTGAATAACATCTTTTACCTCTCTGAACAACACATCTCGGCTGTACACAACCTTCCGTGTGACTGGGTTCCAAAGCTTATAACCCTTTAAACCATCCTTATACCCAATAAAGATGCACTTTTCAGATTTACTATCCAACTTGGTTCGTTTCTCCTTTGGAACATGTACATATGCATCACATCCAAATACCCTTAGATGTGAAAGAGAGGGTTTCTTACCAATCCATACTTCTTGTGGAGTCTTATCCTCCAATGCTGATGAAGGTGATCTGTTGATCAGGTAACATGCAGTATCCACTGCCTCTGCCCAGAATTCCTGTCCTAACCCGGCACCACTGAGCATGCTTCTTGCCCTTTCCATCAACGTCTTGTTCATTCTTTCTGCAACTCCATTTTGCTGAGGTGTATATGGAGTAGTCTTCTGCCGTGCTATACCACACTTCTTACAAAATTCTTCAAATTCCTTGCTGCAAAATTCTCCACCATTATCTGTCCTCAGCACCTTTATCTTCTTCTCTGTCTGATTTTCCACCAGAGCCTTAAATTCTTTAAACCTATCAAAGACTTCAGATTTCTTCTTAAGAAAATATATCCATGTATTCCTTGAGAATTCATCTATGAATGATACATAGTACACAGACTTACCCAGTGATGGAACCTTCACAGGTCCAAACACATCACTGTGCACAAGCTCTAATATCTGTTTCGTCCTCTTACCACCAGAGGGGAAACTCACCCGATTCTGCTTCCCATATACACAATTTTCACAGAAATCAAAATCCAGAGAGCTATTATTCATACCTTCTACCATACCTTTACCATGAAGTATTCGAAGGCCCTTCTCTCCAATATGTCCAAGCCTTTGATGCCACAACATGGTCTTCTCTCCAGAGACCACCAGATTCTCTACTCCATTTTCAGGAACCATAGAACTATTGCACCCATCAACAACAGTGCTACCTTGCAGCTTGTACGGAGTTCCAATCCGAACTCCCCGCATTAATATCAGTGCTCCTCGAACCATCTTGCAGGTATCTTTCTCGAACACCGTCTTTACACCTACATCATCCAACTTGCTTACAAAAATCAGATTTCTGGCCAATGCAGGAATATGTAGAACACCCGGAAGTGTTCTAACCGTTCCACCTTGCAACTTCAACTTTACCTTTCCCCGACCAATGATTCTAGCCTTCCTATCATCTCCTAAGAAGACATCACCACCATCATATTTCTCATACTCGCAGAACCACTCTCTATGGGGAGTGAAGTGAAAGGATGCACCTGAGTCAATCAACCATGCCTCATGATCTACATGTGTACTTGAAGAAGCCAGGCACACATCCCCACCTTCATCTGAGGTGGTTTTTTCCTCTGCAGAAGGAGCATCATCAGATCCCTTTCCTTTATCAGGAGCTTTAGATTTACAATCCATTCTGAAGTGCCCTTCCTTTCCACATTTCCAGCACACCACCTTTGTATGTTTTCCTAGAGATTTAGATCTCCCTCTAGATTTAGATCTCCCACTCGATGACTTCTTTTTGTTTCTGTTCTGGGACCATCCTCGTACAGACAAGGCATCACCATTCTGGTTGTCCATATTTTTCCATCTCATCTCCTCCGTCAGCAAGGCTGAGACTATTTCATCAAACTGCAAAGCAGTTGCATTGCTACCTATTGCAATAACCAGACTATCCCACGAATCTGGTAGAGAACACAACAGACTGATGCACCTATCTTCATTTGAAATTTTAATATCAACAGATAATAACTGACTTAGCACAGTATTAAACACATTGAGATGCTCTGTCACCGAGTCTCCATCTTTCATCCTCAGGTTATACAACTTTTTCCGCAAGAACAGTTTATTCACCAGAGACTTAGATTGGTACAAAGTGTTGGAAATAATACTGAGAGGGGGGGTGAATCAGTATTATCTAATTCTTTTAATAAATCTTCTTTATTTGTTCTTTGAATTGTTTTTGCATGTCAGTACCATAAAATAATGAGCATGAACAAAAGAAAATAGCTAGTCACACCAAAGAACACAAGATGTAAGGTGGAAACCCAATGTGGGTGAAAACCACCTGCTGCAATATGTCTCTATCTTCTTTCAAATTAGAAACTCCTTTTACAATGGTTTTGTACTGGTGCAGTCGTTTACCAGTACGTAGGCTGCAACCTGCAGAGAGCTACAACTCTCTCTCTCATTTTCCGGTCTCTCCTGGAAGGGAGCTACAACCCCCTACTTCTTTTATTACAAGGACCACTTTTCATAAATTTTCAAACTGGATCCATAAGCATCAAATAATCATCAAGTATAAGAGAATCACCCAGTCAACTGTGGTAACCAAATCAACAATAATAGGACCAAACCCAGAACACAACAATGATAAACAAAGATTTTAAGAGAAGTAAGCACCCTGCTCAACTGCTCGCCTGCTTACGTAAGCACCCTGCTCAACTGCTGGCCTGCTTACAGTACTCACCCTGCTCAACTGCTTGCCTGCTTACAGTACGCACCCTGCTCAACTGCTAGCCTGCTTATGTACGCACCCTGCTCAACTGCTAGCCTGCGTACCTCGCTCTGAGTCCATTGAACTGCCTGGGGACCTCCGCACCTGCAACCCTTCTGTGCCTGCGTACCGGTGCACCTGCAACCCTTCTGTGCCTGCGTACCGGTGCACCTGAAACCCTTCTGTGCCTGCGTACCGGCGCACCTGAAATGCTTCATTCCTGCGTATGTACGCACTTTTCTCTCACTATACCTGCGTACCTTCGGGCATAGATGATTTCAAGACTTCAGAAATAACCCAGACAGTCAGATCTACAGATCTGAACATGCGTCGAAGAGATCTCGGTCCATCAGTAGATTCGCCTTCTTTAGATCTAGACCAGATCTAGCCCTCATCAGATATTCAACCAAAAACATGCTGAAGCCAAATGATCTCCTTTGCTTTATATAGGAAAGCTCTTCCTTAAAACATGGATCAATACCACGAGCGGACACCATAATAACACAATACCGTCGGCTAAATACCAAGAGTAAAACATAAGAAAACCCCACATGTGAATTTCTTTTCCTTGAAATGTGTGCACTGGGGGTACACACCTCCTGAACGGGATAATTGCGGGTATGTACGCACTTTATGTAACACTGACCTGCGTGTACGCACCTTATGCAAGGTGTACCTGCGTACCCCTTATTTTCTTCAATATTTGATAGTTGATCATCAATCTCTGCTGCTGACTTGAAGTACTGTGATCTATCACCTGAATGGGTTGCCATCAAGGACAACACTTTAGCCATAATGCCAACACAAAGTCCCTAACTTGACCCACAAAGCCTTTGTCGTAGCTTCCCCTGATACATTCATCAATACTGAATCCGAGACACACAATCGTATTGTGCTCTTTGCCTTTCAATCCAACTTCTTCCATTCTTCATCGGTCACTCCCGATGGTTTAGTAACCAGATCTACCGCGATCCACTGATCTTTATCCACCAATAGATCCTCCATCTTGAGTTTCCACAACTCAAAATTCTGACCATTGAACTTCTCAATCTCTATCTTTCCACTGCTCGCCATCTTCTTTCACCACCAGAATCGATCTTGCAGATCTCCCACTGAACAGGTTCTACCATAGGCCCGAGTGAAACCCCTCTGCAAAAAAGGTGTCCCCTTGAAGTCAAAACATCTCTGATACCAAATGTAGGTTTTAACCCTGTACAGAAATTACCTGCATACAAATTCTTAAACAAAGAAAATAAACAATGCGAGAGCATAACCCATAAAACACATATGCACAGAGATTTTTCCCTGGATCCCAAAACTGGGACTACCAGCTTGATTTTTCATTATGTTCCTTTCAATGTTACAATACATATTTATACATGCCGAAGCATCCAATACCATGGACCGAAAACCATCGCGTCCAATACCATGGACCAAAAACCATCGCATCCAAAACACATGTGCGAAAATCATGCACAAAACCATAGGTGGGTCCGCCCAACCTAACATATGGTCCAAAAGAAAATTTTTCTGGGGCACTGCCCCACACCCCATAAAGTGGGGTTACGGGTGCCCTTCAAACCCCCTATTAACTACGTGGAAAGAATATAACACAACCTAACATCTGGTAGAGGGAAATGACAATCCTTTGGCAAAGGTAGGACTGCCAACAATAGTGAAGAAGGCAACAGTTGAAAGACCTCAAGGATAGCAGGAAAGGAAGGTAGCACTAGGGGAGGAAGGCCATACCAGTGACGAAGGGGTAATGGCAAAGGCAGAGGAGCTGCCTACCAGTGTTACAAGTGCCACAAGTGGGGGCATAGGTCCTTTGAGTGTCCTGAAGGTGAATAGGATGGACAAAGAGGAGCATATGTTGCTCAAATAGATGAAGTAGAGACATCACCCCAAGAGGTAGAGAATGTACCAGAGACAGGAGAGGCCTTAGTTTGAAAAACGGTACGCTAAAACTGGCAAAGGAGACAACTGACCAAACCCAGAGAGAGGCATTATTTCGGATTGTGTGTAATTCACATGGAAAATGTTGCAAACTGATTATAGACCGTGGAATCACTAATAATCTGGTTGCTATAGAGATGGTGGAGAAATTGGGTTTGAAAAGGTCAAAGCACCCAACTCCCTATAAGGTGTCCTGGTTACAGAAAGGACATCAACTGCTAGTTGACAAGCAGTGTGAGTTGGAATTCCATATTGGCAAGTATAGGGACAAGGTGACTTGTGATATCATGCTTATGGATGTGTGTCATATTTTGTTAGGTATACCATGGTAGTATGACCGAAAATCTGTTCATGATGGAAAGACAAACTGCTAAAAGTTTTTCAAGGATGGGATTAAGCATACACTAGTACCCATCAAGGAAGAAGAAACAACAGATACTATTGGGATAAAAGCGTTGTTGATGGGGGGAAAAGAATTTTTAAAATAGATTGAAGATAATGAGATAAAGTATGTTGTTGTAAGGAGACAAAGAGCAGTGTTGTTGCATACTGAAATTTCTGACTTACCTGAAGAAATCCACAATTTGTTACAGGAATTCATTGATATTGTGGTGGATGATTTACCAGACAAGTTACCACTAAAGAAAAGTATCAGTAATCATATAGATTTCATCCCCAGAGCTAGTTTATGAAACAGAGCTGCTACTGGATGAGTCCTAAGGACAACGAAGAGGTCAAGAAGTAGGTACAAGAATTGTTGGACAAAGGATTGATACGGGAAAGTTTAAGTCCTTGTGCAGTTCTGATAGTTTTAGCTCCCAGGAAAGGAGGCGAGTGGAAGATGTGTACTCATTCAAGAGAAATAAATAAAATTACTATTAGGTACAGGTTTCCATTGCCACAAATGGATGACATGATAGACTATTTAAGTGGAGCAACATATTTTTCGAAAATAGATCTAAAGAGCAGATACCACCAGATTAGAATAAGAGAAGGGGACGAATGGAAAATAGCTTTCAAGACCAATGAAGGTCTGTATGAATGGTTGGTGATTCCATTTGGGTTGAGTGATGCCCCTAGCACTTTCACACACCTAATGAATGAGATGTTGAAGGAGTTCATTGGAAAATTCATGATTGTATATCTTGATGATATACTAATTTTCAGTAAGACCAAGGAAGAACATTTTCAACATGTTAGATATGTTTTGGAGAAGTTACAGAAAAATAAGTTGCTCATAAATTTAAAAAGATGTTCTTCCTTTCAAAAGGAATTAGTCTATTTGGGTTTTTTGATTTCAGAAAATGAGCTAAAAATGGACCTAGAAAAAGTTTCAGCTATAATCAGCTAGCTATCCCCTAAGAGTCTATTCAAAGTTCGGAGTTTTCATGGGTTGGCAAGTTTCTAGTGCAAGTTTATAAAGAATTTTAGTGGAATCTATGCACCCATGTTGGATACCATCAAAAAGGAAGTCAGCCTTTCCATTGGACTGAAGCTGCAGAGAAAAGATTCCAAATATTAAAGAAGAAGATTATTGAAAGGCCAATTTTGAGATTTCCTGATTTTAACAACTTTTCCAAGTTCATTGTGATGTCAATGGTACAACTATTAGAGCCATACTCAGCCAGGAAGACATACCAGTAGCTTACTTTAGTGAAAAATTAAATGAAAGTAGGAAAAAGTACACATCTTACGACAACTATTTTTATGTCGTCATCCAAGGATTGAAGCATTAGAAACATTATTTGTTGGGTGGAGAGTTTGTCTTGTTTTTTGGTAATTCTGCATTACAGTATGTTATGCAACAACATAAGTTGAATCATAAACATAGAAAATGGATTCAATACTTGCATCTTCTTACATTCGTATTGAATCATATTAGTGGTTAAGCCAACAATGTAGTAGATGCACTAAGCAGAAGATTTTTACTCTTACAGGAGAGCACGATACAGGTGTTGGGTTTTGAACACCTGAAGGACTTGTATCAGACAGATGCAGATTTCAAGGAGGCTTATGAAGCCTACCAAAATTCCTTATTGAGGAATTCTTGTACCAGATGAGACAAATGCCTTCAGCTCAGCCACTTCAGATCAAAGGAATCCTCGATACACAGGTGGCCAGGCAGACTCGCAGAAAGGAGTACCTACAGTACCTCATCAAGTGGAAGAACCATCCCATTGAGGATAGTTCGTGGATTAATGCAAGCCAGATACAACGTGCAGGGTATTCTATCGAGGAGCTCATGGACTAGAGCCATGAATTTTCATCTACCCCGGAAGCCTGATGCAGGAGCATCCAGCTAAGGGAGGTCATGGCTAGAATATTTGTCTTTGCAGACCAGAAGGAGTTTCAGTTAGTTTTCTTTTAAGTTCCATTTAAATATATAGTTAACAACATTTAGGACTTTACACTAAGTTTAAGGCTATCCCTGTTATATACCTAGGGGGGATAATATGGGGTACCAAGGGAGGTACCCAAGGTAATAATGTAATAATGAGATGGGCCATAGTAATAAATAAGGTGGTTAACCCATATCATGTAAGGGACCACAAGTAGTTAATAATAATGTAGTGGGCCCATGGTATTAGTTGATGGTATGAGGGAACCATGGTAATGACCCATGTTATTGTATGTATGAGGCTTATATAGAGGCTAGAGACTCCACATGAAGATAGTGAAGGATTATTGTATGAATAGGCATATGGCTTGTGGAGTGTTCTCCTTCCCTAAGGAGTGAATGTATGGTGTTGCCCTACCTTAAGGGTTTTGATATCAATAAAGAAGAATTTCTATCTATTTCTCTCTTATTGTTGGGTATATTTGTTATTTCTCATATATTCTTGGGTTGGATATATATCAATAAAGTGAATCATTTCTATCTATATTCAGATCTTGTTATTTCTTGGGTTTATTTTCATTGTCTTATATTTTCATATCAGATCTATAACAAGTGGTATCAGAGCTATAACAAGTGGTATCATAGCTATAACAAGTGGTATCAGAGCTACAACAAGTGGTATCAGAGCTATATCAGTCCCAGCCCACTGTTTATTTTTATTTACTGTTCTTTTTTTTTAATTGATTGTTTCAAATTAACTTTAGAATACAGAAAAAGATGAATAGTTATCAATGAATAACTAAAATGTAACTACTGACAGTTTAAATAACTCTACAGTGATATTTAAGAAGGAAGGAAAAAGCCACTGTTATCATCCATCATAGTATTGAATAAAAAGAAGCATGCAATCATTTTGAGAAGCAAGAAAATCTGAGTCCATATATTGTAGCCTAAAGTTATTTTCTTTTTCCCTCCAAACTGAATTAATTAAGCTCATCTACCCATTTCATAACACTGAGAGAGAGCAAGAAATTATGACAGAGGCAAGAAGAAAACATGGTCGAGATCCATAAATCAACAGAGAGGGTTTGCAGAAGAGTCGAGTACAAGTACCAACAAAGAAAGAAACAAGCATCTACAGGTACCAACAAACTTGTATCATTCACATTTACTATTTTCTTTTCAAAATGTCTGTGTATAGATAGATATCAAAAAAAAATTAGAGTCCAAGATACAAATATGAAGTGACAGACAAGCTACAGGACTAAACAATGAAAAAGAGGTCATCCATAACAGTGCTGAATATAACTACGAGTTCATAAGTTAACCACAAAACCAACATAATTACAATTTCATAAGTTAACATCCCGGAGGCATAAATACACAAAACCATGAAGCAGTGAGGACGAAGCCACAAACCTCTACAATAGACCAAGTAAAGAATACAAACAACAAAAACTTTGAAATAGACAAATAGGGAAACGACGAGGCATGAACCTACTTGATATAGGAGCATAGGTGTCAATGAAAGAGACCAGCAACCAGTGAGCCTAGTTATTCACTTGTAGTGGCCACCAAACAAGGCCATAAGAATCCAAGAAATAGAAACATAAAAAGGAATTGAAAGCAAGGACGAGGGTTTAAGGAGAGATCACTTACCAGAGGATCCAAGCCCTTGAAAAAGGAGGAAGGAAGTTGTGGACCAAGGTCACAGTCACCAGAGCACCCATTGTTCACAGGGAGTGAGAATAATTAGTAACAGTAGCAAATGAAGCAGAACCCAGTAGTAGAGACCTCACGTCGACGAAGCAGCAGAGCACCATAACAACAATAGAATGACAAAGGTTGGGGTTTCTTTGGCATAGTGAAGAGACAGGAGAAGCGAAGCTCATGGATAGGTGTTGGCTGGATAAATCGATCTTGTGTACAAGGTCGATCTCCTTAGTATCAGAAGATAGTCTAGCAACAAATGGACAAACAAACCTATCTTTCTCTAGACATATGTGATTTATAAGTAAATACTACGAAGGTGTTAAGATCTTACATTAGATCCAATGCTTGTTCGTAATAGTCATCCTTCAATTGTTCGAAAGACTTACCCTCCAATCATTTGAAAGAGTTACCTTTAAAGACCTGCAATAAAAAACAAGCAAACATTAAATAGCACCTGCATATAAAATATCATAAGTCATGTCTATTATGGTGATCAAGGAATCCATAAAATAAACCATCAATCAACATCTTATTGAGAAAAATAAATTTATGTGTATTAACTTAGAATAGTAGAAGAAACTTACAAACTTTTCAGCCTTGATTTTGAAAAAGCTCTTCCTAGGGTCTGAAACAGGAATTTCCTTTACTTTGACAAGCCTTTCACTCTTCCAAATGAGATCTTAGAGGTATGTAATCTCTCATAAAAACTCAACTAAAGAAGACTAAGTTCCAACAGCATTTCACCTCAAAAATATTCAGCTTCTAACCTCCCAAGTAACTAGCCCAATGCTTCTTCTTATAGTGTAGAGGAGGAGGTTACAGGTCCACATATGAAGGGATAAAATCCTCCTTCAAAGGAATAAGCTCCTCACATGAAGGGGTTAGCTCCTTAAGGTATGGGATACATGAACCTTAAAAGAGAAAACTTGCCACCTCAAGATTCCTTCCAGAAGCTTCTGTAAATGACATAAAGTGAGTTTTTTAGAGCATACTCATGCCTTTTTAACATTTACAGGGGTCCGCACCCTTAACATAGAGGAAGTGCGGTTAGGTACGTAGGAGACATAACCATTAGGTGCGGGACCACCGGTAATACAAAGATAAAATGTGGAACCAGAGTTTTAAAGACTTTTGAGGGCTTTCTCTTATTTTCAAGGCTTGATATGAGGAACTGATGCTTTAGACTTGTAGAGGAGGAAAGTATGAGTGGTAGTGAACTCACACAGATAGCAGAATGTCAAGGTGACAATTATTAGTGCAATAGATTTCCCCCTAAAGTGCGAAGTCTGTAATAGATGAAGATAGAGTCTGTCATTTATGAAGACTGAAGTAATTTATCATTTCAAGGATCATCTTGTGGACACCCCAGTCGGAACCTGTTAAAAACATCTAATGCAAAATATATATATGTAGACATATAATCGCTGAGGTAGGCATTCCCATACTTAGATCAAAATTGACTAGAAAACTGAATAAACTATTCTGATACAGGAATGATTTTGTAATACATCAAGATTATAGACATGTGTAGACATAGTATTGATGCAACCATCTGTTTATGAATAGTCCACTGGATAATGAATAACAAAATTCCTTACAGCCTGGATGGTAGAAACTAGATCCAGGGTCTTGATTTCTACTTCCCGAACTAGTACGATTCTATCCATGTGAATGAGTGTGTCGAAGCCGAACATGGTAGAAACCACTTGATTACCAGTCAATAATGTGAACTATTAGCAAGTGTGAGAGAAACCACCAGTAATGTCAATGGCTCTCAAAGTACTCAGTACAATCCATGAAATGTGAATAAATGAGCTGAAGTCAAACATGTCATAGAATCACTTAATCAAAGGTCAATGATGCAACCTATCGTCGAAGGTGAGAAAACTGCCATTAGGGCATGTAGTTTTCAAGGTACTGACAATTTCTAGATCAACTTCCTAGATAATGAGATGAATTTGATAGAAAATGATCCGTCATAGGAAAGCCCACAACACGAAATCATATATCAAGTTTTAATGAAATATGTTGGCAAGGACTGACTCAGGGATGGTCAAAATGGATGACAAATATTTTGCAGATGAATGGTTTGTTTGAACTGATCTCTTGAACACATAACGACACTGCAGATGGCTTGGTGACAATTGACCCAAAGCTAATACCCAGAAACTGGCTGAAGACTTTCAATCTGGTTTGATTAACTGTTAGGCAAAGGATTTTCCCAACCCAAGTGAACAAAAAGTGTCATTTTCAAGAGTGGTCAACGGTTTTTTACAAAACAAAGTGTAACAAATAGGTTCATTTTTCTCTCTTTTCCCCCACCATTTCTGGCAAGTACCAATTTATTTTTTACAAGCTTGAGGAGGATAACATTTGCTTGTTTATAAGCTCATCGTTCGGATGAGTCCAACTTAGTTTAAAATTAGAACCTTAAGAAGGAGTGGTTCATTCTTGTTTAAAAATTGAATAGGTGCTTTACTATTAAGTTTTAACGAGTCCAGCGGAGTCACCAATTTTTTGGCCGAATAAATCAATCTTGTGGACAAGGCCGATATCCCTAGTATTAGAACATAGTCTAACAACAAATGGACAAACAAACCTATCTTTCTCTAGACATATGTGATTTATAAGTAAATACTACAAAGGTGTTAAGATCCTACATTAGATCCAATGCGTGTTCGTAGTAGTCATCCTTCAATCATTTGAAAGAGTTACCTTTAAATACCTGCAATTGCAAACAAGAAAACGTTAAATAGTACTTGCATAGCAAATATCATAAATCATGTATATTATGGTGATCAAGGAATCCATAAGATAAACCATCAATCAATAGCTTATTGAGGAAAACATATTTATTTGTATTAACTTAGAATAGTAGAAGAACCTTACAACCTTTTCAGCCTTGATGTTGAACAAGCTCTTCCTGGGGTCCAAAACAGGGATTTCCTTTACTTTGACAAGCCTTTCACTCTTCCAAATGAGATCTTAGAGTTATGTAATCTCTCCTCATAAAAACTCAACTAAAGAAGACTAAGTTCTAACAGCGTTTCACCTCAAAAGTATTCAGATTCTAACCTCCCAAGTAACCAGCCCAATGGTTCTTCTTATAGTGTAGAGGAGGAGGTTACAAGTCCACCTATGAAGGGATAAAATCCTCCTTCAAAGGAATAAGCTCCTCACATGAAGGGGTTAGCTCCTTAATGTATGGGATACATGAACCTTAAAATAGCGAACCTGCCACCTGAAGAATCCTTCCAAAAGCTTCTAGAAATGACTGAAAGTGAGTTTTTCAAAGTATACTCACACCTTTTTAACTTTTACAGGGGTCCGCACCTTTAACATTGAGACAATGAGGTCCAGTGCGCAGGAGACATGACCATTAGGTGCGGGACCACAGGTAATACAAAGAGAAAACGCGGAACTAGAGTTTTAAAGACTTTTGAGGGCTTTCTCTTATTTTCAAGGCTTGATATGAGGAACTGATGCTTTAGACTTTTAGAGGAGGAAAGTATGAGTGGTAATGAACTCACACAGATAGCAGAATGTCAAGGTGACAATTTTTAGTGCAAAAATAGGACAGTTGTCCTCACAACATTAACTCACCAGTACCACGCCATAAAACCAATCAACCATAAAAATCATCCACGCAATCACACATCAATTATATGCCATAACTAATTAGGGTTGGTCCCATCAAAATAAAATTTCACCATATAAAATAACACCTTATTAACTTAGTATTCAACCTTCAGGGAAATCTTAGGCAAAATCATGCCAACTAAGTTACATGTTAAAAATCTCAAGCTATAGATAACTTGTGAAAAAAAATAATAGGAGGTGTGATATCTAATCCTTGTCATTTTATTCACAACAACATTTCATTCTCTAACGCACAAACTTGTTCAAGTATATTAACAACATGTGCTCAAATAACAACGTGAAAATAAACTTTTCTAATAGTCATGGAAATCGTTTAACAGAAAACAACTAAAATGATTTCAACCAATATTGTGTAATACTAATTTCATCTTCAAGATTTGGCTATTGTTTAAATAGACATGATACCAAGTATTTTAATTTCATAGTTAAAAGAGAAAACAAAATAAAAATAAACATTCAAAATACAATCAAACAATAAAGATAGGATATGAGGGGATTGACATTGAAATTATATATATATATATATATATATATATATATATATATATATATATATATTTACCTATCCACTGATGTCTTGTCTTGCATTCCCAAAACATTTTATTTCCCGAAATAATCATGAGGTGAATGAATCACAACATTAAAAACCATAGGAATTCCTACCAGAAACATTTCCAGAGTCAATGGCTTAAGTTCCTAAAGGATCTATAACAACAAATGAATCATATCCAAGACATGCTCTACATTATCTACCCATCCTTTTTCTAATCACATTTTCTGTAACCTTCCCACACCAGAGTCAAGTAATAATCAAACAAAGGCATTGGCATTTTTTTATATCTTTTATATCTATAAAATTTGAACCTTATTTGTTTCAAGAACATACCGATTCATATTTAAAGTCATCCTATCATGAGAAGGTATCAATCAAGTAGGACAACAATTTTTTTTACCTCAATGAGGTATTCAAACAATTTCTACAATATCAATATTTTTCTTCTTGTGATATCTTTGGTAGAAAAAACAACATATCTGCAAAAGAAAAATCCATATATTACTTAATTTCAAACTTTGCATATGGTGTATTCTTAGGAAGCTTTTTAAGATATTCCTCTGCATTTACCAAAGTGGATTGTAGCTTGGTTAAGCTCTGTATCCTTTCATTCAACATCAATTTCTACAAGATAAATGTCACGCATTATTCTTTCCCATTCTCATCATGCTACATATGATAAATTGAAAGTGACATAAAACCAATAAGAAAACCTTTCCTAACAAAAAGAAACAAATAAGCAATGCCTCTAATAAAACTTCATTATAATATAAGTAGATGAAAATAGAGTGGACAATTTTTGCTGCTTGACTTTTCCTATTTTTTTATGGAAGTGCCTGAGATTTAGGAACCAAAAAATGTGAGTGAAGTTGTAAATGTGAAAAAAAAATGGTTGACCTTTGTATACTTCTTCAAAATGATGAGAATGATTCCCTTTTTAGACATGGTAAATCTCATAATAATAAATGGCCACAATCGATGAAGATATTAAATATCAAAACTTGTGGACTTGGCATGTATACTAATAAATTTCATTGCAATGACTACCATGGGCCTCAATGGGTTACAAGTCCTCAACATGTTAGTCGTGGTGATGAAACAGAGATGGAAATGATAAGTATGGTTGTTCCTAGTTTGTATGGTGGATATCCTCAAACCAAGGTTGTCACCTTATTGAACATAGGTTCTAACATGGTAAACTTGGATTTGGTCCTCACCCAATTTAATTCCATCATTTTTTGTCAAGACTCAAGAGAATATAATGGTCCCCCATGTTGCACAAAATATTGTCACCATGACATTCTGAAATCGATGTGAGTCTATCACCACTCATACTCTCCTCCTTGGCAAGTCCTAAACCTCAGTTCTTCATGTCAATCCTTCAAAAATAAGAGAAATCCGTTAAAAGTCTCCAAAACTCTGGTTCCGCACTTTCTCTTAGCATTACCTGCAGTCCCGCACCTACTGGTGATGTCCCCTACGTACCTGAACGCTCTGTCTCTATGTAATGGGTGCGTACTGTAGAGCTGTAACAAGGGTCTCTTTCACCTCTAGTTATGCTACATTAATAAGTCAATCCAGGAACGCTTTGTTATTGCAAAGAGTAACTCAATCCGAGGCTATTCGTCAGAGTAATACTTAGTAGTACAGTGTCTAGAAAATACAAGAGTAAACGACTGCTAAACCTATGACTAAATTGCTTTTAAAAAGAATAAAATCACACAACGCAGTTTATCAGTCAAGGGTACGGAAGCGATAACCCATCCCTCTAGAAACTGATGGAAAGGAAATTAGAGCATGGACCATAGGTCTGGGAGCTAGGCAGCGACTTGCTGAGGCTCACTATAGCCTTAGACCTTCTCTCACACCAAAACAGTAAATGCAAGTAACTAGAACGGCAGAAAGTAAAATGGAACAGCAAAGAGAAAATGGAACAACAAATCTGAAATGGAACAACAATAAATGGAACAACAAGAAATGGAACAGCAATTAAATAAACTAAATCTCGCGAGTCAGACTACGCTTGCTCTATTGAATTAAACTCACATCTTGCAATCAAATAGCAATCTTCTCTCTAAAGAAACTTCAATGAATTATACTTTATGGAACAATATTCACAAATGAATTATGGAACAGCAATCATCAAACGTATATACACAACACACTTACTATATCAATCTGATGATTAAAGAGAATATGACTATGTTTCCAAATAGAATAATATTACTTCCGGATTCCAATAACTGATATTTCAACTGAATCCAATACAACAATATTCAATATGAAGGCTCTGTAACAGAAACAGTTGGCTTAGACTGCAAACATGCAATCAACTCTGAAGAGATTCACTCACGCAATACAGAGTCACGACATAAATCTTCTCGAAAGAAACCATTAATGAATTAATTGTAACAGAGCATGGAATAGCATATGAAAAACATATCAGATTATCGAACTGTAAAGATAAACAGATCACACAGAAACCAAATTATAATGATACAAAAGCAAGTGTCCTTCGGAGCCGGGCCCTTAGCTTCCAACGGCACACTGCCTTAGGTTACTCCAGACGCAGAGATGAAATAAACACCAAATCTTTTGTATTAAAACATCAACAAATGTACAACAAAACAAGTCTTAGTGCGAGTCGATGATCAAAGTTGAATCTGGAATTCACAGTTACATATATGAACAAAAATTCCTCTTGCTTAACAATGCTGTCCCTTTTTATAAGAGTAACGGCGGAGGTATCTAGGTAAAAAAAATAAGCAAAATAGCGATCCCTCAGGATCAAAGATCCTGAGGGATTCGCCAAGCTGTTAATCCTTTACTTTTCTTCCCCTGCTCCACCGAGTCGATAATCCTTCTTCCTTTCCAGGGTCGTCTTGCTTCAATCTGTTCGATCTTGTTCGCATCTGGTTCCCTCCTAAAGGGACAGCAGTTATTGCTTCTTTGTCTTTTCCTTTCGAATGGCAATGCTTTGTTTCCACCCTTTCCTGCATGGAAAAATAACAATTATCAGCGATTAAATTTTCCATGCTAATTCTCACACATTCTATTAAAATTCTTTATTTCTTTAAGCTCATTATGCAGAAAGGGTTACAATTGTTATTGAAAAGTCACTAAATTGTTCGTCAAAAACATACCTTTCCAGTGCTCCGCCACCCCCTTTCTTACACTGTTTCATGCCCTCATGAAAACATTATAGTTGACATGCAAAGCGGTAAGAGAATAGGCTGGAGAGGGAACCTCCTGTGGAGGCCTACACCCGAGATGAGCAACTAGATCATCAAAGAACTGATTTGTTTGACCATCAGGCATTTCATACAAGGCCTGATATCAGGGTGCAGGGTGCCAAATAATTGGACTACGAAATCGATACCCTAACCAAGATGGCCCTGCTTGCAAAATACGCTCGCCATAAAGGTTCAATCAGCTGGCAGCTAGCTCAAAATTTTCATATCTGAATGGTTCCCTGAGCTGGATGTTTGTGTTCAAAGTCTGGTATCGAAATTTTGTAGCATCGATGGCAAGGTCTTTAATTGTCAGAAAATATTCCAGATTTTGTCGGATTAGGTCCTCGTGCATGGGTCCTAATGTCTCCATAACACCCGGGGTTCTCATAAGGTTCCTATGTGCTCTCCATAACAGTACTGGGTCTCTAGGCTCGGCTCTTACCCACAAGTCTAGGCTATTTTCCTGTCTCTGAAAAGTGTTATAAGCCCTGAGCCATTTTAGCTGATTAACCCCGAAGGAAACGAAGGCTTGCAATTGGATGTCCCCAACAAAAGGGCCAGGATTTAAATCAGTTTCCTGGTCTAGCACGAGGTTATGCAAGTAAAATTCACATAATAACCTTTGAACCTTAACTCCATAATGCTTGCAACAATCTATGAAATCATTAACAGTATTGATTTGTATAGGGGCACCTGCCCTGACAGCTTTTATCTTTAATCGTAAATATCGTTCAAGCAAAAATAAAGCATAGTTTTTAGCAGAGGCCCTACAGGCCAGAACGTCATTATACAAAGAACACACAGTGTCCATCTGCCTAACAACAATATCTAATCGACGAGTTACCTTTGCAACCTTTTCGTGCTCCTTTTGCCAGCCTTCGAAGGCCTAGCTCTCGGACTGACTAATATCCCGAAGTTGCTGTTGCAACTCTTCATATTTCTCCCGGGGGACTGTTTGTTCCTTCAACTGTTCAGCTTCTTGCTGAGCTTGCGTCATCATCTTGTGCAAGGTTCGTGTTTTTGGATCCTTTTTCCATAGGGCCGTAGAGGCCGGGAGTTTTACCTGAACCTTTTTATTATGCTGTTTGGAGTTCAGAACCCGAATCACCCCTGAGGGTGGTGCCTCCGTTTGGATCTCCTTATTCTCCTTTTCTTTCTAAACCTGAATGAAAGGTTGTTGTGGTTCCTCTATTAATGGAACATCATCCTGTCCCTCTGCCCCAAATGGAACGGCAGTCTGTTCTTCATTATCAATTGGAACAACAGTCTGTTCTTCTGTGACAATTGGAACAACAGTTTGTTCCTCAGTGTCATTTGGAACATCAGCAGATCTTCCAATCGGGTTTCGACCAACAGTGCGACTGTAAGTCCTTCGTCTTCTTGTTCTGTGGGATTTTGCTGCAGTGGTCCTCTTTCTTTTCCTTGTGGTCCTTTGTATCCTCAGACTGGCTTTCAAAATCTGAATTTGCTGTCGGAGCCGGGCTATAATGTTCAGCAGCCTCTGCTGTTTAGTCCTTAATTTCTTGATTTCCCTTGCTTCAGCAGAGGGTTTGCGACTGGCCCTTAAATCTGCTCCTATTCTATCTAGAGTTTCTTCTGGTGCCTTGGGAGCAGATTGTTCTCAGTTGGTGTCCCTTATTTCTACCTCATGAATGGGCAGGTTTTCTTCTCCTTCCTTTTCTGCATGTGAACCCTCAGGTATGTCTTCCTCTGGAGGTTCATTGGGAGGACCTGCTGGGCTGGAGGGTTGGCCATATTCCCCCAAACTGGCCAGGATTGCGGCCAATTCTTCTTTGCCCACAGGGTCTCGCAGCGGGCTGTTTTCTGGCTGTATTACTTCCTCCTCCCGATTGTCTTGTTCAGTGACTGCCTTAGGGCATTCAGCTTCCGTTTCTATTTCAAAGTGCACTTCTCCCTCCTCACCTCCTCCTCTGGCTTGCTTAGCTTCGCCCCTAGATTGCCCAGCATTTTCCTTGGAAGGTACTCCTTCTGGTTCTGGAGATTCCTCTATGACCTCAATTGGTTGGCTGGTGCTTTCTCGAATATTTTCCAGCCTCCCTCGAATTCGAGCTAGCCGGACTGATTTTCTTGGTTTCTCTGGTTGTTCAGGTGTGCAAGCAACAGGTTTTTCTGCTATCACTTCTCTGCGTTTTTCTAGTCGCTCCGGTGTACTTTAAGAATGCTTTCGTTTTGGAGCAACACGTTTTCCTGCTGCCACTTCTCTGCGTTTCTCTGATCATTCCGGTGTGCTAGAGGAAGTTTTAGGTTTTGGGGATGGTGCAGCCAATTTCCCTTCAATCAATGCAACGAGCTCCTCCCAGCTGCTCTGCTGTTGAGTGAGACTATGGCTCACTATCAATCGAATCAGTTTATGGTGGCTAACAACTGCTTCTACGTGCTGTGCCGTTTTCAGGCTTTGGGCCGCATCATGCAATAGTGAATTTAAAAGTGCAGGCATATTTACAGAACATTTCTCTTTCAAAACAGCTAAAAGTTTAAGATGGCGTGGTCTTACCACGTCCCTCCTTCCTTCGCACGTAATGTAGCTCTGTACTATCCTTGCTAGTTCGGTCCAAGGTTCTCCTAACGTTGCTAGCAGAACTCCCTTCCCCTTTACTGTCAAGCTTTGGCCTTCGTCCTGAAAAATATCCATAATCTTCTGCAGTGTTTCTTTCTTCAGTGTCCATATAGGTCCGGTGGCTGGTAGGCCTAAGACTTCTGCAATTACATCGTCAGTGACTGCTATCTGCCTTTCTCTTACTATGGAGTGATCCTCCTGCAAGTTTTGCAGAAATTCCAACGCCACTGTCTCGTTTGATTCTTGTAGGCGATTGAAATAATTCAGCCATCTAGCCTTTTCCAGGATCTCCTAGGCAGCAGTAGAGACTATCAATTCTTGAGGTTCGCTTCGGATTGCCTTTCCTCCCATGGTTCTACTAAGGATTTTCAATGGAACAACAACTTCGTGTGCTGTTTTGGGATGCAGAGAAGGTGATCGTCGCGGAAAAAAACAGAGTATGCAACAAAAATGGATTGCAGATGGCAACTTTGCGTAAAATAGAATTATCATACCGTTAAACCATGCCATACTTTCGTACACTATCTACCCCGAATGGTGTGCTGACACGTAACTCGTGGAGTAATGAGATTACCTTCCCCCCTACGATGTGATAGGTTGCCCCAGCCGTCAAATAGAGGAGCAGCAACCATCGTGTAACCATTCATAAAGGAACAGCGTATAGAATTATGCCATGTTTTAGATGGACAACGAAATACCGAAATCGAGGCAAAAAGGTGGATCGCGTTTTACATAAGAGCCTGCGTAATATGATGCGAGGCCGGGGGATTGGACGTCTGTCAATCGTACGAAATCCCCAGAAGTCATTGTCAGTTCCCTTGCCATGATTGGTAGTAATGAGTGTTCGTGCGATATGTTCATCGGGAAATAAAATATGAATTATTCATAGGATATAAGAGACGAAGAGGTATTAATATCATCCCTGTTGGTGTAACTATTATGACTTCGATACCATTAACAGAGCTCTGCTACCGACAGGTGTTCATAACCTTGGCAGAGTTGTTTATTTCACCCATGGAACCATAATCCTGTATGTGTATAAAAAGTGTTTTATCAAAACGCAGGCCATTATGCTGGCTTGGTAACCAGGTAGCCATAATGCCATTCACAAGGAGGGTGCGAATCGTGGGCAGGCCGGCTGGTGATGAGACCCCCTGTTCCAAGGTCTATTTATTTAGTGTACCTTTTGGACCATATCCCTGGTGTGGTGGCCTTGTTGGGAATGCCACTTCGCTTCCAACCTGATGATCATGGTAGGTTGGCTCTTGATGAGACCCCCTATCCTGCATTTGAAAATTAATAATCCATATTGATTATCATTTCTTTCTTTGCAAAGCACCTTTTTCTTATTTATTTACACATAAGGGTGGTTTAGCACTCCTTAAGAGTGGGAATGGTGGAAGAAGTCTTATCATCCCAACAAGAAGATATAAATCCTCTGTTCTTATTCATGTGTAATAATCAGAGAAAGATTTTTAAGGAGATCGTCATGATAAAGATAACCAACCAGGACAATGGGAATAAGTCAATGACAATGGTGATTAGAAGTAAAGTATGTCCCTCCTTTTGTCCTCTTATCAATACTAGGCTCTATAAAGATAGCGATTTTATGATCTGCTGACTTCGGCATGTTGTAATTGATGTTCATTGCATAAGTATATAGCTGTATCTTAAAGACTGGAGAGATCATGGGCGAGAAGCATCCTTAATATGAATCATCACTGAGAGCAAAGATATGGCTATGGTATTCCTTTTGAAAGAGAAGAATCCATGCAAACAAATAGTTGGGATGCCGTTCTTTGAGAAGAAACAGCCTAAGATCATGAGTGCTGTCTGCAAAAACTCTCAACTGCTGTTCCTTTTGAAAAGGAACAGCAATAACTCGCAAATGTTGTTCCTTTTGAAAAGGAACAACAAAAACACGAAATGTTGTTCCTTTTGAAAAAGGAACAGCAAAAACACGAAATGCTGTTCCTTTTGAGAAAGGAACAACAAAAACACGAAATGTTGTTCCTTTTGAGAAAGGAACAGCAAAAACATGAAAATAAGCAACTGCTGTTCCTTTTGGAAAAGGAACAGCAATAACTCTCAACTGCTGTTCCTTTTGAAAAGGAACAGCAAAACCCCAAAAATGTTGTTCCTTTGGAAAAGGAACAGCAAAAACTCACACCTGCTGTTCCTTTTTGAAAAAGGAACAGCAAAAACACGATGAAGCAACTGCTGTTCCTTTTGGAAAAGGAACAACAAAAACCCAGAAATGCTATTCCTTTTGAAAAAGGGACAGCAAAAACATAGAAATGCTGTTCCTTTTGAAAAAGGAACAACAAAAACACAAAAACAAGCAATTGTTGTTCCTTTTTGGAAAAAGAACAGCAAAAACACGCTGACTGTAAAAAGCAATCTTAAGAAAGAAAGATCAAAGAAATATTAAGAAAACGTATATACAAGAACTTATGTACAGGTCAAAAAAATGCGTTCCTTACTGAACTATAGGTGAGGAAGGTTTTACTTCCTCTCCTAAAATTTCCATGTCAGTGTCTTGACGTAGCTACTCACAGAAGGATTCCCTAGTGAGTGGCCTGCGATAGAGACAAACTCGGTGGCCATTTACCTTGAATGCATATCCAGAACCATCGATTGTGATGAGGGTAAGGGTCCCATTATCATGTACTTTCTAGATTTCGTATGGCCCCAACCAACGAGTCTGCAGTTTCCCCGGGAAATCCTGAAACCGAGAGTCATATAACAGAGCCTAGTCTCCTTCATGAAAGACTTTATTCTTGATAAGTGCATCATGCCATTTAGCTCGCTGTTGTTGAATAAGTGCTGTGTTTTGTAATGCAGAGAGCCTTATTTCGTCCAGTTCATTAATCTGATGTAATCGATTGATTTGTGCCTCACTTAAATCTAGGCCAACTTCCTGTGCAGTTCGTAGTGTTTGGATTTCAAATTCTATGGGGAAAATAGGTTGTTTCCCAAACACTAATTGATAGGGTGAATAATCAGTGGTGCTTCTCCAGGTGGTTCTATAGGCCCAGAGTGCTTCAGGTAGTCGGGCGGCCCAATCACGCCTATGTGAAGCAATGGTTTTTGTTAAGATTGATTCTATTACCTTATTGCTACTTTCTACTTGCCCATTCGCCTGCGGGTGATATGGGGTAGTAATTTTGTGCTGGACGTGATAATTGTCAAGTGTTGCAGCTAATTTGTTTCCGACAAATTTTGGTCCTCCATCTGTGATTATTTCTCTCGGAAGGCCATATCATACAAACAAATGGAACAGGAACTTTATTACCGAATCTTCTGTAGCTCTAGGCAACGCTTCGGCCTCAACCCATTTGGTAACATATTCTGTGGCTACCAAAATATATGTTCTCTGATTTGATGATGGGTTGATGGGTCCAACGAAGTCAAGAGCCCATTGTTCAAATGGTTCAATAACTAATTGTGGCCTCAGAGGCATTTCGTCGGCTTGACCAGGTCGTCCTGCTCGCTGGCAGCTGTCACAGTCTTAAACAAATTTCTTTGAATCCTTAAAGATTGTAGGCCAGTAGTATCCCGTCTGCAATACTTTATGTGTTGTTCGTTTCTCAGCAAAGTGTCCCCCACATTTTCCATTATGACAAGCTTTTAAGATGTCGAAAATTTCATCTTCTCGGATACACCTTCTAATTTGCATGTCTGCCCCTATGTGGAACAAATAACCCCCAATCCACGAAAACCGAGTACTCTTCTGAACAATCTGCTTACATTCATTAGGGGTTAAGTGTTTTGGTAGCTTACCTACTGAAAGGTAGTTGGCAACATCAGCATACCAAGGTGTTTGAACAGTAACAGCAAACAGGTGCTCATCGGGAAATTAGTCTTCCACTGCTGCTGCCTCGATTGATTTTGATATTCGTGAGAGAAAATCAGCTACAGGGTTTTCCTTGCCGGGTCTATCTTTGATTGTGATATCGAACTCCTAAAATAAGATCAACCATCTCGTTATTATAGCATTTGTAACAGGCTTATTTGCTAAATATTTGATAGCAGAATGATCTGTATATAAAACAACGGGATAGCCTGTAATATAATGTATAAATTTATTGACAGCATGTATTACGACGAGGAATTCCTTTCCGGTGACAGTGTAATTTAATTCAGCAGGGGATAAATTTTTGCTGATATAATAAATAGTGTATGGTTTTTTATCCTCCTCCTGCCCCAGGACTGCACTGATTGCTGTGTCTGAGGCATCAGATGAGATTTGGAACGGTAAATTCCAGTTTGGTCCTCGAAGGACTGGAGCTGTTGATACAAGCTTCTTTAAATCCTGGAAAGTGCGGTCACATTTTTCTGTCCACATGAAATCAACATTACCAGTTAATGCATATAAAGGTGCAGCAATGTGTGAATAATGTTCTATAAATCGTCTGTAATACCCAGAAAATCCAAGAAAGCTGCGTACCTCTGTCTGAGTAGTGGGGGTGGGGATAAGCAACAGAATTTGAATTTTGGCCGGATCTACCTGAATTCCAGCTGCTGAGATGAAATGTCCGAGAATGAGTCCTTCAGTCATCATCATATAACATTTTTCGTGGCTTAGACAAAGCCTGGTATCAATGCAATGTTGTAGGAATTCTTCTAGGGTGTCCAGAGCTGGATCAAAATCATCTTCGTATGGTGTAAAGTCATCCATGTATACTTCAAGCCCATCATTTATTAAATCTGCAAAGATGCTAAGAATGGCCCTTTGGAATGTGGCAGGAGCATTACATAGGCCAAAGGGTAGAACTCTATAGGCGAACGTTCCCCAAGGACAAGTAAAGGTAGTTTTATCCTGGTCTTCAGGGGCAATCTGAATCTGATTGTATCCACTGAAGCCATCTAGGAAAGAAAAGAATTTCTTTCTTGCTAACGTGTCCAATACTTGGTCTATGAATGGGAGGGGAAAATGGTCTTTTTGTGTGGCTTTGTTTAACTCTCTATAATCCACGCAAATCCTCCATTTCCCATTCTTCTTGGGTACAACCACAAGTGGAGAGACCCACTTACTATCAGAAATAGGATAGATAAAATTAACATCTAAAAGCTTCTGAAGTTCTGCTTTTACAACATCTTTTAGGTGAGGGTTGAGTCTTCTTTGCGGTTGACGGACAGGTCTTGCATCTTTTTCTATATAAATATGGTGGGTACACAATTGGGGGTCAATCCCTTTCATATCGGGGTAATCCCAAGCAAATGCTTCTTGATGCTTCCGTAACAGGTGGATGAGTTTTATTTCTTGATCCGGTGTAAGGTTGGCATTGATGTTTAGCATTTTTCCCGGTTCAATTTCCACTTCTTTACTATTGGCAATAGAAGTTACAGGTATCGTTTGGTCATGTGTATCTTTCAAGGGATCTTCTTCTAGTTCGTTCTCGAATGCAGCTTCTATCATAAAACACTGTGCATGAGGTCTAGATTCAGTTTGACTAACAAAGTTATTGATGGCATCATCTTCTGTTTGGTATTAAAAGTCTAGGGCCCTCTGTATAGTCAATGGTGATCTGATATTGTCAGTAAGGTATGATACATGGTGCTGGTTAGTTTTTATCATTGTCAGACTTCGCTGTGCTGGAGAGTATAGGACTAGGTTTTTAATATCTGGTCCTCTGGTTATGGTCATATTCCCCTGCCGGCAACCAATGTAAGCATCGGCGGTAGCAAGCCAAGGTCTACCTAAAATTAGCGGGTGTCCATCCAGTCGGGTTTTTGGATTAATTACCAGGAAATCAGTTGGGTATTCCCAAGAATCTATAGAGACCATGACATCATATAGAGTTCCTTCTGGTCGAACTACAGATCAGTCTGCCAATTCTAACAAAGTAGAGGTGGGTTCTACCGATGTAATACCGAGCTTTTGGCAATTAGAAGTTGTCAAAATATTAATTGCGGCTCCTAAATCAACTAAAGCATTAGTCAGGGTCTGGCCATAGATTTGGACAGTTACGATTGGATTTCCTGGATCTTCATATTTAATGGGTGCTCCTGATAACAGGTCAGATAAAGTACCGACTACTTGGACTCTTGGGTTAGTGGTTACATTCCTCCTTGGTTTTTTTATGCACAATTCTTTTATAGTTTTTGCATATATAGGGATGTCTTGAATGGCTTGGAGGAAAGGAATTCGTATGTAAAGGTTTTGTAGCTCTCCCAGAATGTCAAAGTCTAGATGTTGTACAGGTCGTGGTATGACTAATTGTTCTGGGAAGGGAGGAGAGGCGTATTTGCTTGATGATGAGTCTGCTCCTTATTTGCACCCTCTTGTTGTAACGGCTGTTGTATTGGTAACTGATCTTCAATGTGAACTGTTTTATCTCCCTCTATTTCTATTATACGTCCAGATCTTAACTGAAGATCATTGCACTCCCTCAGTTCGGGTCTGATTTCTATTGATTCTATAATTTGGAGGGATTGGACCGGCCTATTATTAGGATTAGGATTGGGTTGGGCTGGGAGTTGCGGTCTCAGATTAGACTGGGGATTTTGTTGCAAAGCTGGCAGAGTCGGTTGAGGGAGCGGAATAGTTCCTGTTATCTGATATGTCGATTTTGGCCAATTTGTCTGCCAGGGTGAACTTTGTGAAGTAGGGGGGGTCCATTGCGGAGGGTATGAGCTATTCTGTCAATATGGTGGGGCGTAAGGAAAATTCGGCCAACCAAATTGGCTTGGCTGATTCATCCATGGATTTGAAGAAGGAAATGGTTGTGATGACCAGTTCGGAAATGGAGGTTGAGATTGGTTTTGCCACATACTATATTGCTGAGCGTTATATTGTGGAGGCTAAAAAGAAGAAGTTGGATCTGAAAACATACCTGATTGCCTTGGTTTCCATTGGCGACACTGGTTAATGAAGTATGCTGATTCTGGCTCTTCTTCTGCTTCCTTATATACTGCTTTCAATCTAGGAAGTGAGGGGCAACTTTCAGTAAGATGATCTTTTGTACAGATAGCACATGTTTGAACTGCATCCAACGGACATTCCTTGTGGCTATGTTTTCTTCTACATCGGGGGCAGAAGATCGCCAAATTCTGTTCTGCCTCTATCTGCTTCTGTTTAGCCTGCACAATATCAAGTTGTGTAGTCAATGTCCCCAGGATATCAGTTTTAAATTTTCTAATAAATTCCCAAGTTCTACTTACTCCTTCTGTTGGTATTTTGTTATCTCTGACAAACCGATCATATTATGCTGGCTTTATCCTCGTGCTACTTCTCGAGCTCCTGATACATAAATCAATGATGTCAGCAAAATTTTCTTGATAAATATCCCCTTTTCCCATGATATTTAATGTTTCAATCCATTGTTCCTTCATGCCTCTAATCAATGCTCTTTTTAACACATTATCAGGCAGAGGTAGTGATGCATATGGAGATCTCTGCAAATTATACTGAAAACGTTCTACATATTCTTCTAGTGTTTCGTTTGGTCTAGCTGTCATCTGAAATATTTCATCTTTCAGTTCTCTAGACCTACAATAATCTTGATATTTCTTTAGGAAAGATTCTTTCATCTGCTCCCAATTATTTATAACCCCACCACCTAAACCCATAAACCATCTTAAAGATGCTCCTTTCAAAGTGGAGGGGAACAACTTTAATTTCTGGGGGTCAGTGGTGTAATCATATCCCCTGCATAATAAATCAAATTCAAATAAGAATGCATCAGGATCCTCTGATGTAAGTCCATGAAATGTAGGAATGTGTTGAAGGGGAATTGCTTTCATAGGAGCATTTGCTGCGGAATCCACTATAGGATATTGTAATGTAGAAGTTTGAGTGTTTGGCTGATTCTGTGAGATGGGATCGAATATGTGCCAGTAACCTTCCGGGATTTCTAAGAGGGTATTCCTAGGCAGAGAAGGAACGACCTTAACAGGGATTGTTTTAATAGTACTTCCTTTATTTGGAATAACGAGAGTCCATGTTGCTTGAGGAGATTGAATCCCTTCAACAATGATTTTTACAGTGCTTCCTTTATCTGGGCTTTTTAATGGATGAATTATCCTAGGAGGAGATCTTGGCTCCTCAACTTCTCCTGTTTCCCCTTCTCCTTCACAAAGATTGCTTAGATTCCCTTCCTGCATTCGTTCTGGAATAGAATTTTCAATTTCTTGAAAGTCCTATTCATCAGTCTGACTATGCACCTCAGCGAAGGCTACAGATGATGATCCTGCGGCCTGAAGGGAGCTAGTAGGTTGTTTAGAATTGGTTTTCCTAAACCCTACTGATGGCTGAGATTCAATTTTCTTATAGATTTCGTCTATGAAGGTTGTTCGGCCAAGGGTCACCGGCCCTTTTCCTTTTACGGGTTTGAACGGAGGTTTGATAATTTTTTCTGGCTTTTTCTGCTTAGTCATGCACTCTATAAACTACCAAATTCTATTCAACCCACAATTCTACCAGGAAAGCGGACGGTGGAGCAGGGCTTTTACATGCTCCGTACACAGGTTCTTACCTTCCGTTTTTAAAATCCAACTCTCCCCTAGCAGACTCGTACACTACTCTGTAAAAGACAAATGGCTGTACTCTTTCCCCGGCAACGGCGCCAAAATGTAGAGCTGTAACAAGGGTCTCTTTCACCTCTAGTTATGCTACATTAATAAGTCAATCCGGGAACGCTTTGTTATTGCAAAGAGTAACTCAATCTGAGGCTATTCGTCAGAGTAATGCTTAGTAGTACAGTGTCTAGAAAATACAAGAGTAAACTGTTGCTAAACCTATGACTAAATTGCTTTTAAAAAGAATAAAATCACACAACGCAGTTTATCAGTCAAGGGTACGGAAGCGATAACCCATCCCTCTAGAAACTGATGGAAAGGAAATTAGAGCATGGACCATAGGTCTGGGAGCTAGGCAGCGACTTGCTGAGGCTCACTACAGCCTTAGACCTTCTCTCACACCAAAATAGTAAATGCAAGTAACTAGAACGGCAAAAAGTAAAATGGAACAACAAACAGAAAATGGAACAGCAAATCTGAAATGGAACAGCAATAAATGGAACAACAGGAAATGGAACAGCAATCCAATAAACTAAATCTCGCGAGTCAGACTACGCTTGCTCTATTGAATTAAACTCACATCCTGCAATCAAATAGCAATCTTCTCTCTAAAGCAACTTCAATGAATTATACTTTATGGAACAATATTCACAAATGAATTATGGAACAGCAATCATCAAACGTATATACACAACACACTTACTATAGCAATTTGATGATTAAAGAGAATATGACTATGTTTCCAAATAGAATAATATTACTTCTGGATTCCAACAACTGAGATTTCAACTGAATCCAATACAACAATATTCAATATGAAGGCTCTGTAACAGAAACAGTTGGCCTAGACTGCAAACCTGCAATCAACTCTGAAGAGATTCACTCACGCAATACAGAGTCACGACACAAATCTTCTCGAAAGAAACCATTAATGAATTAATTGTAATAGAGCATGGAATAGCATATGAAAAACATATCAGATTACCGAACTGTAAAGATAAACAAATCACACAGAAACCAAATTATAATGATACAAAAGCAAGTGTCCTTCGGAGCCGGGCCCTTAGCTTCCAATGGCACACTGCCTTAGGTTACTCTAGACGCAGAGACGAAATAAACACCAAGTCTTTTCTATTAAAACATCAACAAATGTACAGCAAAACAAGTCTTAGTGAGAGTCGATGATCAAAGTTGAATTTGGAATTCACAGTTACATATATGAACAAAAAGTCCTCTTGCTTAACACTGCTTTCCCTTTTTATAAGAGTAACGACGGAGGTATCTAGGTAACAAAAATAAGAAAAACAACGATCCCTCAGGATCAAAGATCCTGAGGGATTCGCCAAGCCGTTAATCCTTTACTTTTCTTCCCCTGCTCCGCCGAGTCGATAATCCTTCTTCCTTTCCAGGGTCGTCTTGCTTCGATCTGTTCGATCTTGTTCGCATCCGGTTCCCTCCTAAAGGGACAGCAGTTATTGCTTCTTTGTCTTTTCCTTTCGAATGGCAATCCTTTGTTTCCACCCCTTCCTGCATGGAAAAATAACAATTATCAGCGATTAAGTTTTCCATGCTAATTCTCACACATTCTATTAAAATTCTTTATTTCTTTAAGCTCATTATGCAGAAAGGGTTACAATTGTTACTGAAAAGTCACTAAATTGTTCGTCAAAAACATACCTTTCCAGTGCTCCATACATACCGCTGTAAAAGTAAAAAAGGCGCAAGTACATTTTTAAAAACTCATTTTGACTCATTTCTAGAAGCTTGTAGAAGGAATCTTGAGGTGGCAAGTTCGCTCCTTTAAGGTTCATGGATCCCATACCTTAAGGAGCTAACCCCTTTATGTGAGGAGCTTATCCCTTTGAAGGAGAACTCTATCCCTTCATAGGTGGACCTGTAACCTACTTCCTTTGCACTATAAAATGAAGCATTGGGCTGGTTACTCAGGAGGTTGAAAGCTGAATATTTTTGAGCTAAAATGCTGTTGGAATTTAGTCTTCCTAATTGAGCTTGAGAGGAGAGATTACATACCTTTTTTTATCTCATTGGGAAGAGTGTGAAGCTTGTCAAAGTAGAGGAGATTCCTATTTGGACCCTGGGAGGAGCTTGTACAACATCAAGGTACCAAAGGTTGTAAACTTCTTCTTTTTTCAAAGTTAATACAATCAAGTTTATTTTTCTCAATAAGCTGTGTTTTATGGTTTATTTCATGGATTCCTTGATCACCATGATGAATATGATTTATTATATTAGCTATGCAGGTGTTATTTGATGTGTGCTTGTTTTTTATTGCAGGTTCTCAAAAGGAAACTCGTTCGGATGGTCGATACGTGGCTGCCACAAACTAGCGTTGGAATTAAAGTAGGGTCTAAAACACCTCTTGGTTTTTATTAATAAATCACAATATATTTAGAGAAAGGTAGATTTGCTTGTCCTACTTGTTGCTAGATATATGTTGATACTAGGGAGATTGGTCTTATCCGCAAGAACAATTTATCTGGCCAACAAATTGGAAACTCCATTGTGGACTAGAATTTGGTTTTTGCTTTTCCTTTTTATTTGACTTGAGAAACTTATCCCTATTTCTGGTTTTTGCTTAATGTGTGTGGGATTGGGTAGTTTTTAGGATCTGGATGTTTACAGGGAACCGCACTTTTCTTTTACAGACAGTGCAGACCTCTCTACATCTTTCCTTTAGTATACAGAGTGGTACCGCATCTAGTTCTACTGGAAGCCTGCGGACCTTGTTAAATTTTTTGAAAAACCTAAATTTCTTTCGTCCAGTTAAGTTTACTTTTTATTTTCAACTTTTAATGTCTACCTAGATCTGCATGTGTTTTTTCAAGAATCTCTTGTAAGTGAGTTCCATTGGCATTTTTGTTTTAGGTGATTTTCTAGAAGTTTTGTGTGCCTGGATTGATTTTCGCTTGGTCTTTGTAGTGACTTAGAGATTAGAAGCCTAAGAAACCTTAGATTACCCTGGTATTTTTGGTCTTCTTGATGATTCTGACTGATTTTCGAAATCTCCCCTTGTTGAGAAATCGATCTTGTTTTCTCTTTGCAAAGCTTTGAATGAACTTGTTTGAAAGTTTTGAATTTCATATTTATAAAAGAAAACATAGCTGGGTGTTTTTTGATTAATTTGTTATTCTAAATGAGTTAATCCTTAGTTTATTGAATAACTAAGTAAAACATCCTCAAAAAGATTTAAAGCTTTTAGATCTCAAGCATAGTTTTTTATAGTTTTGAGTGTTTTCTAGAAATTGTAGAATCTCTTTTGAAAGAAATTGTTTTCTGTAGTTTTTGAGTGTTAAAAAATAAAGGGATTTTTCATGAGCATAATTAGTAGTCTCGTTTTGAGTTTATTGAAAAATAAAAAAATAATTTTCTTTTCATTTACATGTTGAAATAAAGATTTTTTTTCAAAGAATTACATTCTCAACTCTTTCTTTTAGCTAGAAATTCATTGAAGAAAAAGAATTGTTTATCATCTTAGGTGCATTTTTAGTGTTTTTGGAGTCAAGTCTTCACACCATAAAGTTTCATCTCCATACCTATTGACTTAAGAAACAACCCATAAAAATAATGCTTAAATTAAAATTGATCTAGCAATCATTTTATTTCTAGGGCTCTTATCTCCAACATAGCTTAGGCTAGCATCTTTGAGTAGGGAGTAATTAACTCTCCAAGATAGTTAAAACAAACAAATAGCTATATCTTGTCGGAGGAAATAAATCCAATTGTAATTGATATAATCTGGGAAGCTCCTCTTAAAGGAGGCAATCATGAGATCATGTCCGAACCTTTGAGACAATCAGTTTTGTCTCATTGGGAAAGATAGAAGATTTGCGTGTATTAAAAATGGTAAACCTCAGATTAACCATTGTCGAGGAACCTTGGGTTACTTGTTGGTAAACCTCAGATTGATCATGTCGTGGAGCCTTCAAGGGGATTGAGCTTTGTTACTCTGCCCTTGCACGTAGATCGCATCGTAGACTATTCCCCCAGTTGTATTTGTTACTCTTGGTATCCTTAGTGACCATAATCTTAAGATTCCTTCCTAAGGTGACAGTGAAGGATGGGTCTCACTGTACTTGGAGCAAACATCGACTAGACTCACTTGGACCCTCTAGGGGGTTCTCTTCACTCGAGATGGTTTTGTGAAGAACCTTGTGCGAGTCTGTTTCATTAAGGAGGTTGTTGAGGTAATTGTTCTAATTGCCCTTTCTGTATTGAATTCTCCGACGTTGGATTTCATCACCAACTAGTTTTTTTGGTACGGAAAGTTATTGTTTGTGTGTGGTTTGAACTCTTAGATTTTTTAGGCGTGTGATTCAATCGTTTGGTTCTTTAGAGACTTTAGGTGGTTTTATTGAGATTTCCTTTTTTTGCGTGTGAAGTAATTAAAATATTTAATCATGGTTGAATTACCGAGACAATCCCGCAGACTTCGGGGCAACCTCCCGAGTATACAACAAGCCAGCTTGAAGGGCTACAAGCTGTTGTAACACCTGGTGACAGTAGAGTTGGGTCACCAAAAGATAGAGAGTCTTCTTTAATTGTTCATCCTGATTATCAAGTTCAAGCAACAGAGTATATTTCTGAACCAATTTCATTTTCCGAAGTTACTAGTAGTATTTCTTCTACAAGTGAATTAGCTAAAGAACCTGAAATTTCTAAGCCTGAAACTGAACCCGCTGCTACTCCATCTTCAGGATTTGCTTCTCGAACTTCTAGTGGTCCTAGTTCACCCAGGGTAGGAAGGATCATTACCCAAAATATTCCTTCGGGACTCATTTCTATTGAAGAACTTGTTAGTCCGGAAGAAGATATAACTTTCCCTGAAAATCACCAAACTTTAGAACTTAGGGAGCATGAATCAATCTTCTACAGTCCACCTAGGAGGGATGCTTGGTACATCTCATTGACCAACTTTTTAGAAAATTTGGATCTTAGTTTTTCACCACCTCGAATTCCTTTTCATCCAACACCTAGAGGTTATTATCCTCCTTTGAATATGTCAAGACAGGCATCCATGTTTTCCCAATCACCAGAAACATTTTTATATGGCAGTCCTTCTGTTCCTTCTGGGTATCAGTCACTCACTGGCACCTTTTCAGTTGCATCTCCTCAACCCATTGAACATGGTATATCAACTGGTAATAACGGAACTCAACCGTTGAGCGTAGAAGAAATTCTTATGATGTCTAGTACTATTCCAAATCCGCAACCTCAAGGTAGTCAGTTACCGCCTGGGGGGAAACCTCAAGGTACTCAATTACCGCTTGAGGGGCAACCTCAAGGTAGTCAGTTACTGCCTGGGGGGCAACCTCAAGGACAATACATACCTTCGGGACAGTACATACCTCAAGGTCAACCCCAGACTTAGTACATACCTCAAGGTCAACCCCAATATCAATATATACCTCAAGGTCAACCCCAGTTTCAGTACATGCCTCAAGGTTATCAACCTCAAGGTCAGTACCCAACCCAAGGTTTCCAACCACCTTCTCGTCAATCATTTGTACAAGGCGCTGGAAATGTACCTTTTAATTATCAGCCCTATGCTCAACTCGGTTATGGTCCTGAATATGCTCAACCTTCTATGGGTCCATACCTCGGAATGAATATGGTGTGGGATCCATCTCAATCTCAATAGATTTTGCAACCTAATGTGCAATTTTCATCTCAATCTGGACAACCTTTGGTTTCTGGTTCAACCCAACAACCTACCCAGCCTACTATTCAAACTTATGCACCTAGTGTAGCTCATCAGTCTCGGCCTGGTTCGCCTCGAACTCCACCTCAAATGACTGCTGCAACTAATGCAGCTTCTGTTCAATCTACCCCATCTACTTCTGGAGTATCAACAACTCTGGTTTCTACTATCCCTACATCAACTCCTCAAGCCTCTTTCCTCAGTCGGGACCTACAATTCAGACTTCAGTTCAAATGTCTGTAGGACAACATGGTCCAAGTACGGTTGTCACAAGTTAACCAAAATTCAATTATGAACCGTACCAGGGACAGTACCAATTTGGTCCTGCTGTACAAATCCCAGTTTACCAGTATCAACCGTACCCTGGATATACTTATCGACAACCTCAACAACCCGAGTTTGGTCCGGTTAATCCTGGTTTTCAGGGAGGATATAATATTCCAAATGAAATTCCAATTCCAAGTTATCCTGGATATCCTCCTCCTGGGGCTGGTCTTATGACCCAAGGTTTTTGTGACCCTAACCATCAGTTACTGTTTATTTCAACTTTGGAATTGCCTGATTTTTCGCCCCTTACGAATGATCCAATTAATTATCTTCCGTTTTTGCCTCCAATGCCGAATAAGTTGCCCAATGATATCCCAAAGTTTGAAGGTAAATCAGGAGAGGATCCATCAAACCATTTGATGACTTATCACCTCTGGTGTGCATCTAATTCCATTATTGATGATTCAATTCACTTCATCTTTTTCAACGCACTCTGATTGGTCTTGCGGCCAAGTGGTACATTGAGTTACCGTGAGCTTCTTTTTATAATTTTAGTCAGTTAGCCACTTCATTCTTAACTCATTTTCAACTTCCTTTCAGATATGACAATGGCACGGAATTATTAACTTCATTAAAACAGTCAACGTCCACATATATTTCAGATCATATTCATGAATGGTGACGTAGACGACGTTTAGTGAAAGTTTTTATTCTAGATCAAATTTTGGCAGAATGGTTTGTTAAATCATTATTACCTAAAATCATTGAGGATGTAGCTGAGGAAGGAGTTGTTACTGAAGAGCAAGTAATTTCTCAAGCTCAGTACCTTGACCTTGTTTATACGCAGTTGGGTACTTTACACGAAAAAGTCCCCAAGAATTCCATGACGTGTTTGCCTGGTCATATGAAGAAATGTCAGGAATCAATCCATCAATTGTTTTTCATGAATTTAAAACTTACCTGGATGCTCGACCTGTCTGGCAACGTTTGTGTCAGATACATCCGCGAAAATCTGCTGCTATTAAAGATGAAGTTGAGAAATTACTTCGAGCATGTTTCATTTATCCAATTCCCTTAATGGATTGGGTATCGAATATTGTTCCTATTAACAAAAGGCAAGGAACGATAAGAATATGTATCGATTTTAGGGATATTAATCGAGCTTGTCCTAAAGACAATTATCCAACCCCCTATATTGATCAAATCATTGATGATTGTGCTGGCAGTGAAATTTTCTCTTTTATGGATGGTTTTTCCGGTTACAATCAAATCAACATACTCCCTGCTGATCAACAAAAAATGGCTTTCATTTGTCCATAGGGGACATTTGCTTACTGCAAATTTCCTTTGGATTGAAGAACACAGGAGCAACTTATCAAAGGGCTATGTGTTATGCATTACATGACATCAAGCACATTGTGCAGCCATATCTTGATGATTTACCTGCCCATTCATTACGTAGAGCCAATCATCTCACTCATTTACGAGCAATCTTTATGAGATGTAGGCATTATCGAATTAGGCTGAATCCACACAAATGTGTTTTCTATATAGAAATGGGTTGTTTACTGGGATTTGTTGTTTCAAAAGCTGGCATTCTTGTCGATCCCTCGAAGGTTGAAGCTATTGTCAAATTGCCTCCTTCGACTCTTCACCAACTCAAAAGTTTGCAAGGGAAATCAAACTTTTTACGTCGTTTCATTCCTAACTACACCAAGATAACAAAGGGTTTTACCAGGTTGTTGAAACAGAATACTCCATTCTCTTGGGATGAGATAGCTGAAAAATCTTTTGATTCACTTAAACACGCATTGACCCATGCACCGTTATTACATCCTCCCAACTACAACCATGATTACTTCTTGTACCTCGCCGCTTCTCATTCCACCATTGGGATAGTTTTAGTTCAGGAAGATGAATTCAATAGTGAACATGTGATTTACTATCTTAGTCAAACTCTAAATCCGACTGAGCTTAAATATTCACATGTGGAGAAATTGGCCTTGGCAGTCATTCAAGCTGTCCAAAGATTGTCATTACATCTCACTATGCAAAACTACAGTAATTTCTGACTGTAACCCTATGATCTATATTCTGACCAAACAATTGTTAGAGGGCAGGTATTCCAAATGGATAGTTATCCTGCAGGAATTTGACTTGGAATTTGAAAAATCCAAGGCAAAGAAATCTTTAGTTTTTGCGGAATTGATGTGTAATTTCCCGCGTGCTGATACTGAAACTGTGGCGGAAGAGCCCATTGCAGACGAATCTTTGTTTCTTATTAGTAATCTTGATCCATGGTATGGAGATATCATTGTTATCTCCAAACCCCATCTTTTCGGTCTGAAATTTCACGATCTCAGTGACGGAAAATATGTTTCCAATCCCAACAATAAAAAATCATTGGTGATACACTCTATCATCATGGGGCGGATTCTATTTTCCGACGTTGTTTAACTCATGAAGAAGCTGAAAAGGTTCTAAATGACTGTCACTCTGCAGCATGTGGCGGTCATATGTCTGGGTATGCCACAACCCAAAAGATAGTACACGCTGGTTATTTCTGGCCATCATTATTTAAAGATTGTATCTATGCGGCCTGAAAATGCCATAATTGCCAAATTTTTTATCGTAAGATGTGTGCTCCACCTGCTCCTCTCCACCCTATAATTGTCGTTAGTCCTTCTACAAAGTGGGGTATCGAATTTATTACATGTAACCCTCACTCGGCCAGGGGGCATGCGTATATCATCCTTGCGATAGATTATTTTACTAAGTGGGCTGAGGCAATGCCTACATTTTTGGCAGACGGAAAAACTACTGCAATTTTTGTTTTCAATCATATAATTACTAGATTTGGTGTTCCTCAAGCGATTATTACTAATCATGGGAGTAATTTTCGAAACATCATGATGACTGAACTAACAGATCAACTTGGCCTGCGTCACGATAGTTCTACTCCATATTACCCATAGGCTAATGGTCTGGTTGAAGCTATCAACAAAGTTCTAGTCATTATTATCTGATGGATCATTGGTATTCATAGGTCGAATTGGCATAACATGTTATTTTCAACACTTTGGGCATATCGAACCTTAGTAAAAGATCAACTGGTTTTAATCCTTTTCAACTGGTTTACGGTTTGGAAGCAGTGTTACCCATTGAATGTGAAATTTTGTCATTGCAAATAGCCATAGAATTACTCCCAACCACTTCCGAAGAGGAGAAATGTTTGTTGTACTTAGCTCATCTAGATGAGAATCGACGTGATGCTGCATTAGCAATCGAAACTCATGCCAAACGAATTAGAGCTCAGTATGATCGAAATGTTACACCTCATAATTTTTTGGAAGGATACCTAGTCTTACTATACGATCAAGCAAATGATAAGCTAGGGGCTGAAAAAATTGTACCTATGTGGCATGGTCCTTATGTTGTTAAGTGAAAGATGGAAAAAGGGGCCTATGAATTGGTAGATTTTGACGGTGTCTCTTTGGGTAAACCCAGAAATGGTCTTTATCTGAAGAGATAATATGCTTAAATCTAGGTGTGGAGATTTTAGTTAGATTATTTTCTTTCTAGCTGGTGTGTTTTATATTAGAAAAGTGTGCCTAGTTTAGAGAGTGTTTTTATCATTATTCCCACTTATTTTGATTTTACTCTTGATATTGCATATGTCAACATCTCTTCAAACATACATTGGTTTCGCTGATGGTGCTTGTCGTAATACATGGAACATTTCTTCCACATCTTGGGTTATCTATTCACCCTCTAATGAGGTTGTATCTATGCATGGGGTAAGCCTCGGTCAAACAATGAACAACATTGCACAGTATAGTGCAGTGATTGAGTTATTATTTGAATCCATCTCATTTGGGATTCGGAGTTTGACTGTTAGGTTAGATTTTGAACTCATTGTATTGCAGCTTAATAGAGTTTATGCCATTAGAAATGCAGTGTTATTAAGATTATTTTTGAGAGTTCATCTCTTGGAATGTGAATTTGAATATATTGAATATTAGCATATTCCAAGATATTTAAATACATTAGCAGATGCAATTTCTTCTCGAATGTTAAATAGACATTTGCAATAATCAAACAGTAAATTTAAAAACATTCCATAAGATGGTATACAAGATAGCTAGTAATAGTGATATAGCATAGCATAGAAGTGTGTTAAATATACATCGTCTTTGATCATAGGTTGAAAAACACCTTATGATCAGAAAAAATGATAATACAAAAAGCAAAAATATTGTATGAGTCTACAAAGGCGATCATCCTATCACTTGTGATGATCACGATAAGAAACCACTGCTCAGGCCACCCTACAAAGAAACCTCCTGAAAGGTCCTAGGACCCCAATCACATAGCGCTGTAACCTAAGTGGAATATCATCTATGCTAGTCTCTGGAATATCTACTGTCAAATGCTCTAGATGATTTTCCAATTCGGTCAAGGTCTCTGTAGAATCGTCCTGTGGGGCTAGTACTGCTGTAGCTAGGTGTCTTCTCTCATAGGGCCAGAGAGCGGCTGGTCACCGTGGACCCACATTTTCATTTGAAAACTTCTTATTATCAGTTTTGGACGGTTTAAAATAAAAAAAAAATAGTTAAAACTTAGAAAATGTTGAGAATGATTTTACCTGAATCATCCCACTGCTCTCCTGGAGGCAGCGTCATGTCTGGGTCACCACGATAATCCATCCCAGTATATGGAAAATCCTAAATCACAAAAACTTGGCTCTCCAACCAACGAAAATACTCAGGCAGAAATCGAAAAACCTCTGAACCCTCCTCAGGATGACGGGCCATAACTGCAACCCAATGCATTATCTTAGGCTCTCGGGGAAGTCCAACTCCAACGGAAAGCTGTTGTGGGACCAGCATTAGAACCCTCTCTAGACCAAACTCACAACTAGGAAACATATCCAAAGTTTTCTAGTTGTCCATTCTTTGCTCTAGTTAGTTGGCCTTTTACATTTGCCAACACAGCTTCGCACCAGTTGAAGATGGTACCTCGATAACGGTCTACTGCCATTCACATTTGGGATTTGGTAGCTACATGTAGTGCTATGCTTTGTGGAGTCTGGTGACTGTAAATGAAATCACTTTAAGTTCAGGACAGGAGATAGTTTTGATATTGATCCCTTTGTCCTTTGTTTGGTCATTACAAAACTCTAGTCGGAGACTATCGACAGACTGGCCACCTTGCCTAGTCCTGAATAGAGATAATCGTTCACCTCTCTTGCGCAAACAAGTCAGGAAATAAATGTCCTCTAGCTCGATTTCGAGCCAGTGGCCACCAATAATGAAACACTGGTCCTGTATATTCCACCTATCTACCAGCCATTGCAAAAAGTCTACTTGGGCCCTCATGCCGGGTATGGCCCAGAATTTAAATAGTCTGCATGCTCTCAATGCATCCAATTAGGGTTTATGATTTATTGCGGCAAGGTCCATGTCCTCGTGCTTGTGTTCGCACGAAATAAGCATTTTGTATGTCCTACATTGCACAAAATACGTATTAGAACAATTTAGTTCGAAAATTTGTGGGTAGAAATGGAGAAATTTGAAAGTTTAAAACCTATTTCGCGGGGTACACACCTGCTAGTTAGGGACAATGCATACGTCCAAACTTTTCCCAAGAAATAGGTGCGGACCTCTGCCCCTTTCCCTTGTAGAAAAAAAGTCGGGGTTAGCAGGTTCCACATGTTGCGCCTGCGAACCCCCACGAGCGGTTTTCTAAACTAAGTTTTCCCTAAAAAATCAAAATGGAAGCCTAAAAACGATATGCAAATGGTTAAAATGAAAGATAAGTATGATGTGGATTACCTAGAGCTGATGCTTTTTTATTCCAATGGACAAATTTTTTGTAATCTTCACAGGAAGTTTCTTACCCAAAAGCTCTCTCTTCTCACTCTGAAGTCAATCGGTAAAAATGAATTTACAAAAGCCCTTTTTATAAGCTTTTTTGAATAAATGAATTTTAAATTTGTTTATTTTTCACTTTAAAAAGGTAACTTTTTGATGAATTTTTATTTATTTTAAACAGGTATGAGTAATGTTTGAGTTTTTGTGCAGAATATTGGATTTTTCAAGGAAAATTGATCATTTTCAACAAAAAACATTGGAGTCCTCTTTAAGCTCTTTTCTGACTCGTAAAATATGAAAAGATTGCTGAGTTTTTCCTTTTAAGCTCGTTAAAACAGAATTAAAAAGATGGTCCAGTTACATCTCTTTTCTGACCATATAAACATGAAAAGATTATCGGGCTTTTGTCATTTCAAGTTCGATATTGGTTATAAAACGACGTGTCATTGATATTTTTTTTACTTTTTCGGATCAGAGACACTAATTATGAAAAGGACTCATTGATTTTAATGGTCAAGCGGTTCTATCAAGTATTATTTTATACTTTTTCGGGCTTGGGAGACACAAATTTACAAAAAAGGACAACCATGGAGTTTTCTTAAGTTTTTCTTTTGACTCCCTAAAATTGAAAAACACCGAGTTTCTCCTATACTGGACTCACTAAAATTTAACAGTAAAGGAACTGTTCAATTTTAAATAGGAACGAACCACTCCTTCTTAGGGTTTTAATTTTAAACTAAGTTGGACTCATCCGAAGGATGAGCTTATAACCAAGAAAATGTTATCCTCCTCAAGCTTGTCAAAAATAAAGAGGTACTTGCCAAAAATGGTGGGGGAAAAGAGAGAAAAATGAACCTGTTTGTTATACTTTGTGTTTTAGAAAAGCATTTAAACACTCTTGAACACGACAATTTTTTTTCACTTGGGTTGGGAAATCATTTTCCTAATCGTTAATCAAACCATATTGAAAGTCTTCAGCCGGTTTCTGGGTATTAGCTTTGGGTCAATTGTCACCAAACCATATGCAGTGTCGTTATGTGTTCAAGAGGTCAATTCAAATAAACCATTCATCTGAAAAATATTTGTCATCCATCTTGACCATCCCTGAGTTAGTCCTTGCCAAATATATTTCTTCAAACTTGATCTATGATTTCGTGTTGTGGGCTTGCCTACGACGGATCGCTTTCTATCGACCTCAGCTCATTATCTAGAAAGATGATCTAGAAATCGTCAGTACCTTAGAATCTGCATGCCTCAATGGCCGGTTTCTCGCCTTCGATGACAGGTTGCATCATTGACCTTCGATGAAAGGATTCTATGACATGTTTGACATCAGCTAATCTATTCACATTTCATGGATTGTACTGAGTACTTTGAGAGCCATTGACATTACTGGTGGTTTCTCTCACAATTGTTAACAATTCACATCATTGACTGGTAATCAATTGGTTCCTACCATGTTCGACTTTGACACATTCATTCACATGGATAGAATCGTACTAGTTCAGGAAGTAGAAATCAAGACCCTGGATCTAGTTTCCGCCATCCAGGCTATGAGGAATTTTGTTATTCATTATACAATGGACTATTCATAAACAAATGGATGTGCCCATACTGTGTCTACATATGTCTATACTTGTGATTTATTACAAAATCATTCCTATATCAGAGCAGTTTAGTTAGTTTTCTAGTCAGTTTTGATTTGAGTATGGGAATGCCTACCTCAGCGATGATATGTTCACATATATATATTTTGTATTGAATGTTTTTATAGGTTCCAACCAGGGTGTCCACGGGATGATCCTTGAAATGATAAAGTACTTTACTCTTCTTAGATGACAAACGATATCTTCATCTATTACAGACTTCGCACTTTAGGGGATAATCTATTGCACAAAATATTGTCACCATGACATTCTGCAATTAGTGTGAGTATATCACCACTCATACTTTCCTCCTTGGCAAGCCTTAAATCTCAGTTCTTCATGTCAAGCCTTGAAAAATAAGAGAAAGCCCTTAAAAGTCTCCAAAACTCTAGTTCCACACTTTCTCTTAGCATTACCTACAGTCCCGCACCTACTGGTCATGTCCCCTGCATACCTGACTGCTCTGTCTCTGTGTAATGGGTGTGGACCCCTGTAAAAGTCAAAAAGGCACAAGTACATTCTTAAAAACTCATTTTGACTCATTTTTGGAAGCTTCTAGAAGGAATCTTGAGGTGGCAAGTTTTCTCCTTTAAGGTTCATGCATCCCATACCTTAAGGAGCTAACCCCTTGATGTGAGGAGCTTATCCCTTTGAAGGAGGACTCTATCCCTTCATAGGTGGACCTGTAACCTCCTTCCTTTGCACTATAAAATGAAGCATTGGGCTGGTTACTCAGGAGGTTGAAAGCTGAATATTTTTGAGCTGAAATGTTGTTGGAATTTATTCTTCCTAATTGAGCTTGAGAGGAGAGATTACATACCTTTTCTGATCTCCTTGGGAAGAGTGTGAGGCTTGTCAAAGTGGAGGAGATTCCTGTTTGGACCCTGGGAGGAGCTTGTACAACATCAAGGCACCAAAGGTTGTAAACTTCTTCTTTTTTCGAAGTTAATACAATCAAGTTTATTTTTCTCAATAAGTTGTGTTTTATGGTTTATTTCATGGATTCCTTAATCACCATGATGAATATGATTTATTATATTGGCTATGTAGGTGTTATTTGATGTGTGCTTATTTGTGATTGCAAGTTCTCAAAAGGAAACTCATTCGAACGGTCAAAGCATGGCTGCCACAAACTAGCGTTGGACTTAAGGTAGGGTCTAAAACACCTCTTGGTTTTTATTAACAAATCGTAATATATTTAGAGAAAGGTAGATTTGCTTGTCCTGCTTGTTGCTAGATATCTGTTGATACTAGGGAGATCAGTCTTGTTCACAAGAATGATTTATCCTGCCAACACTCCAGCTTTTAATAGGGTTTCTTTTTAAGTTATAGATAAATATTATCAAAATCAAACATATTTTTTGGCTCCAAGAGATATGGATAATTTAAATGATAACAATCATATGCTTTTTTCTCAATTTGAAATGTAGGGATACATTTTGCAGATTTTACTAATAGATATAATGAGGGAAATAGTCCATGAGGAGAATCTTCGGGTCATTGTGATTGGGGAAATCTTTGGAGATAGTAAGACTATTTAGGTCCAAATCAAAGATGACATTGATTATTGTATCTCCTTAAGTGTTGGTAGTTTGAATTAAAGAAGGAAAAATAACTTTGTTGGTGTTTATGAACATAAGATTACACTTTTGTAGGATCATGTTCTAGTTGGGCAGGAAAACCAAGAGGAAGTCAATTCATATACAAAGATGAAAAAAAAAATCTAGGCATGTTGATGATAAGGTCCATGGAGAGGATATACACTATGGAGACATTATGGCATCTAATGAAAAGTAGATATCATAGGGAGGAATCATTTCATAGTGGAAAAGGCACATGAGCTTATTAAAATTTGTGCCATACGATAGAAATAGTGTGACTGATACAAATATAGATGTGGAACATCCAAGTATCAACCTCAAATTTTCAACAAATAAGTATCTCAGGTTTTGACTCTCCCTTTCGACTAATACTTGCAAGCATGTTTGTTTTGAAATTCAAAAGCATTCTTAACTAATAATTCTAAATGACTTAGAGGAAGAAAATGAAGATGATGAAAACATTGGTTACTCTCTTGTTTTGGATTTTTATAGTTTGGATACTTTGGGTGAATATGTATAGTTCCATTAAATTGTTGTGAAGCTCTACAGGAGGCGTCGTAATTTGATTTCAATGCCATTACCTTACCATACTAGTTGTAACGAAGAATCTCATTTCACACTAACTTAATCTACAATGATATGGTAATGGCATTTTCATGTGTCTGATGCATTCCAAGTAAACTGGAAAACTGCTTAATTTGATGTTTGCGTAAAACTATACTACCATTGGTACTTTGTTTCTATTCTAAATTTATTATTTCTTCCTCTTCCAACAATTCTTTAGTAATAGGTTGTAGATGTTCATTAAGGGATCCAACTTCATGCAACCTTTTGCATGCCTCCAAGCATACAAGTTTCCTAGTAGAATAAAGTCTCTCATTTGGAGAACTCATGACCTCCTAAAAATGTGCATTTTATGGAAATTTCAATATGCATTCATAGTAGTCCTACCTTGCTCCTTTTTCCGAGTATAAACTCGGGTCTAGGTGAGTAATATCTACACCAAAAAGAATAGAATTAGTACATATCCAAAAACTTACATGAAATAGACCATAGTAATAAAAATGGTGATTTAAGTCACAAAACCACAATTCTAACCTGGATCACCACTTAGAATATTTGTTTTGAATCTATTTGAGTTTTAATCATGTTGATCGAGTTTGAGTTGGATGACTAGGTCATAATTTAAAGTTTGAATCAACTTAGCAAGTATAAGTTGTAAATTAAACCTTCACATGACTTATCTGTGGGTAAAAGCATTTTTTCCTGGGCTTTTTTTCATTTTCTATCATTCGTTTGAGCTAGTTTCACCTCTGTCAAGTGAAGAACAATGACTAACATTGTCATTTTTTTCCATTTGTTTAACCTAGCTTTAACTCTACCAGGTGATGAATAGTAACAGATAGTGTCACAAGAGGTCAAACTCATCAATCTATGGCTATCCACAAATGTTGTTGGACAACTTGGGCATAAGAAAAAGTTGGGTTTTACTCAACAATCATTACAGGCCTATTTTTAGCTCTTCTTCACCTTTTGGGGTAACCCTATAGGCTACTTTCATAATTTCCTAACCGTCAATTATTATCTAGGATTATTAGATTCTTTTCCTAAACAGAACCCTTTAGAACCCAAATCCTAAACAACAGTCTTTAAACCCTAGCCATAAATAGAGTGAGCAACAAACATTCAAAAAAGTACAGAAGAAAGATAGTGAAAATAGTTTAGGAAATTTTCCTAGCATTCTAATATAACAGATGAAAAGAGAGTGGACCTTTTTTTCTTCTTGACTTCACCTATTCTTGTTATGAATGTGCTCGAGCTTCAAGAACCAGCAAATGTGAGGGAAGTTGTATACATGAAAAAAATCTATTGACCTTAGTAGACTTCTTCAAAATGATGTGAATGATACCATTTTCAAAAGTGGGAAATATCATAATAAGAAATGACACAATGGATGCAAAGATTAATCATAATTTTTTTTTGACATGGCATGTATTCAAATAAATTGGATTGCAATGACTACTATGGGACTCCATGGTTTATAGGTCCTCAATATGTTGGTCTTGATGATGAAATGGAGATGGAAATGATAAGTATGGGTGATCCTAGTTTGTATGATGGATATCTTCAAACCAAGGTTCTCATCTTGATGAACCTAGGTTCTAACATGGTATACTTGGATCTGGTCCTCACCCACTTTCATTCCATCATACTTTATCAAGAGGAAAAATGGCCCTTCATCTTATAAGAGGGCTCCTTCTGAGATTATATATAAATATTATCTAAAGAAAATGGATTTTTTGGCTCCAAGATATATGGATAATTTAAATGATAACAATCATATGTTCTTTTCCCAAGATTCAAATATATGCATACATTTTGTAGATTCTACTAATATATGTAATGAGGGAAATCATCCATAAGGAGCATCTATTGGTCATTGGGATTGGGAAAATATTCAGATATAATAAGAATATTCAGTTTCAAATCAAAGATGGTGTTGATTCATGTAGCTCCCTGGTTGCTAGTAGTTTGAATTAAATAATGAAAAATAGCTTTATTGATGCTTACACACTGAAGTTTACACTTCTATAGGATCAAGTTCTTGTTGGACAGGAAAACGAATAAGAAGTCAATACCATACAAAGATGAAAAAAGTGTTTCTAGGCATGATGATGATAACGTCCATGGAGAGGATATACATTATGGAGACAATGGGGCATCTAATTAGAAAGTAGATACAAAGGCCGGAATCATCGCATAGTAGAAAAGGCAAACGAGATTATTAAAATTTGTACCATCTGACAACCATAGCGTGGCTGATACAAATAGAGACGTGGAAGATCCAAGTATCAACCTCAACTTTTCAATAAAAAAATATGTTAGGTTTTGACTCTCCATTTCAACAAATACTTCCAATCATGTTTGTTTTGAACTTCAAAAGGATTCTAAACTAATAGTTATAAGTGACCCAAAGAAATAAAATGTGGATGACAAAAACATTGGTTATTCTCTTGTTTCATAATTTTCTATTTTGGATACTTAGGGTCAATGTAGTGTCATTCAATTCCTATGAAGCTTTGTAGGAGGCAACGTAGTTTGATTGCAATGGCGTTACTTTACCATACTAGTTGCAAACAAGAATTTAAATTTACACTAATGTTAATATACAATGATATGGAAATGGAATTTTGATGCGTTTGATGCATTGCAAGTAAATAGAAAAACCAGTTCATTTGATGCTTGGGTATAACTATACCTACATTGGTAATTGTTTCCCCTATGAATTTGTTATTCCTTCATATGTTAACAATTATTTAGTAAGAGATTGTTAATGTTCATCAAGGACTACAAATTCATGCAACCTTTTGCATGCCTCCAAGCATACACGTTTCCTGGGAGAATAAAGTTTCTCATTTGGACAATAATGACCTCCTAAAAAGGTGCATTTTGTGGAAATTTCAATATGCATTCATAGTAGTTGTCCTCCCCTTCTCCTTTTCTTGGTATAAACTTAGGCCTAGGTGAGTAATATCTGCACCAACAAGCAAAAAATTAGTACACTTCCAAAGCCTTACATTAAATATACCATAGTCATAAAAATGGTGATTTAAATCACCAAACCACTTAGGATATGACAAAAAAACAACAAACTATACACAGCCTCACCATCCATTATCCTTGAAAAAATAATACGCAAATCCATAAGAAATTTTAAATGAGATGTCCTGTGGTTTTGATTAATTTTAGGCAAGTATTATGGCAGAGTAGGCTGTTTTGGGTGGTGTTGTTGATCTACGACTACTCCCAGTGCTAGTGCTATCATACAAAGAAACAAATGCTTTCTGCAAAACCCTTGTTGGGAAGGAAGAAAATGTGATGTCATTATTATGACTCATACTATTGTTATTTTTTTTTATGGATCTTGGACGGTGTCTCCATCCATGTTCAATAATACCATTCATAAAGTCATGTTGAAGTCCTGAAGAAGCATTCTTGCACTCACTAATAGAATGAAGAACCTCTATCAATAAGCCACATACTTAACTCTCCCCTGTAATGGGTATCCAAATTCTTTGGTGATGCCTCTCCTTAACATTAGTTATGTTTCCTACTCCAAGACCCATATGAGTATCATCATGATCATCATGATGGTCTCTAGACATAGATAATTTTATAGGGGAAAGTGATAACTTTCCACGAAGGAGCTTCAATTTTTTGCATAAAAATATGAGACCAATGGCTTGTCTTCCATCAATTCAAAGTTACCTTTACCTCCAAAAAATGGTGTATGGAACTCAATAATACCAAATACTCTTTTACCAGAATTTTTTATCAGAATGATGAGGCAGCTACAAAATTCTTGAAAAGAACCTAAGGTCTACCAAAGAGGCTATAATGTGTAGCCAATGGTGGTACCCATTATGGAGTCTAAAATATAGTATGAATATGACCCATATTTGGTATTATGATGTGGTATCAGTGTGTAGGGTATGTATTGTAGATATTTTAACTACAACTCATGTATAGGAATTCATTATTTTGTCTTTAAGGTGAGCATAGATAATGTTACAAAACATTTCAATGTAAGTTCTTAACATGTGACAGAAATGAAATGGCTCCAATGTAAAACTACTTTTATTTTTGTATCAATAAGAAAGTAATCATTCTCATGAGAAGGAAAGTAATGTTTTTTAATCCTCTTATTGATCTATGATTCTATCCTAAGATCAAAGTAGATTGTTTTGGAAACAATATAGTTTTGACATCAATTTTCAAATTTCTTAGATATTCGACAAGCTATTTTTGAAAAGAATGAGTGGACTCTTATGCATGACACCTCCTTTGTATGGTGTCTTTTTTTCATGGGGATGTTGATAATGTGATCAAATTTAGCATTCGCATGTCCTATGGGGCCAAAAAACTATATTGTGGCCTAATGAGGCTAGTTCTTTTGTCCCAAGGTAGATTTTAAAAATGTTTAATCTTTCATGCTATCCAAAGATACCTAAATTCTAACCTAAATGTTCTAATAATCTTAGAATATGTTGAAAGAAAAACAAATACACCCACATATATACATTCAGATTTTTTTGTCAGGCTTCCTTTTTTTTGTCATGGTTGAGGAAGTGTTCCCTACCGCTATTTAGGGGTTATAAAAAATTGTAGATGGATTTATAATGCTTAAATTAGAGTATTTGGGTAAATAAGTTATGAGTTAACTGTATCTATTCTACAAAAGCTACCCAAGGCATGCATATCGAATCAAACTCAATCACAATCACAACCACAAGTGGCCCAGAAGGAGAAAGCATGTCATTGGAGAGACTTGAACCGTAGTTAGGGGTGGTATATACTAACACCCTACTTTCACTTACCAAGAAATCCCCCATTGACAACATTTAGATGTTTTTTATTACTACACAATCATGGATTTTTAAAATTTTATATTTTCCTTTCTTCCAAACATTACAACATATCAAGGCCTTAATCTACTATGGATAATCCAAGTACCAGTCCTGTCAATAATGGCCTGGTTGGAGTATCTGATGTTTCTCACCCAGATTTTAAGAACTATGGAAAGAATGAGGGAGTCACAAACAACATATTATCAGCTTGAGATTTATAGGGGATACTAGTATTTGGATGTGTTTCACCATGAATAGTAGTACACAAACATCGTGAATCTTGTTCTCTGTTTAATGTCCCAAGGGATAGATCAACGTGATACTTATTATATAACATTTCAATAACTATAAGGCCCTATTATAATAGCCATGGTGAAAATTCAATGTAAAAATATATAAATACCACGGATGATGGGACACATATTCCAAGTTGAATGGTGGGCAAGACATCCTAGGGGGTGTTCATTTGGTCATTTATGGTGAAGGAAATTGGCAAAGGAAATGGCTAAGGTATTAAAGAGGAAAAAAGGTATTTTGGCACATTATTTATGAAAATAATGGAAATTAGGAGAAGAGGAAGTTGAAAGGTCGCATGTTTCATGTGAGGAGGAAATTGAAGGAAAATAATAGAAAATTAAGAAAATATAGGCCTCATTAATAAAAAGGCTTCTAATGATCAGTGAGAAAAACTTGGTCAGTTCAGTTTTGGAGCTCTCTCAATATTCTCTCTCTCTCTCTCATACTCTTGGACACTTAGATTTTTCTTGGAGCACTTTGGCATTGGAGCAAGAAAGGCAAAGAAGGAAAGATGAAGCAAAGATGAAACAGGGAAAGGTAGGATCAAGAAGCTACAATAGGATTTATTGTGCGTATCAACTTGCATGTGTATTTTCCTTGCTAGATTTTGCATGCATGGGATTGCATCTATTTCTTTTCTACCATGGCATGGGTTTTGCCAGGTGTGATAGTATTTTCACCCTAGCCTTTCCATTTCCTAATAGCTTTGATAAGATGGGTTCTCTCTTGCGTTTTGTGGGGGATGGCTGGATTGGATTCGAACTTGAGTGGGGTGGATCTCCGAATTAACAAACATGGTGGTAGTGGTCCCTCAGCTAGACTAAGGATGCACAAACCCACTTTCCTAGTAACCCTTGAACCAGACTGTGGGTTGTGGTAAAGCCAAATTGTATGCCTTGGTGGGCCTAGGAATCCTTGCCAGTGAATGGTGGGATATACAGTAAAGCCAAGAGGTGGATTTTCTCTCTATTGAGCCTAGTGATTCTGTGGTAGAATGCATGGTAAAGCTTGGATAATATGTCTTGGTGTATGGCCTAGTGATACCTGGATTAGACTACAGATGCACGGTAAAGCCTGAGAAACTAGGAGGCATTCAAATTCCTCATAGTGTAGGCAAAGAACTCTAGTGGGATCCAAATTGATTTTGGTTTTGATGTGTTCTATTCATGCTTGGAATATGGAATGAGGGTGATTGGCTAAAGAGGTACTTGGCTCAACCAATATATGGTCGGGTGGAACCTGGTAGTCCCATCACCGGTTGGCTCATTGGATTTATTAATGAAAAAATCATTCCCTTGATTTTCATGTGCGAATGTACTGATGTATATATGGATTTTGATCGCTGATATGTTTATTGTATTTATGTTCCTATTATGTTTTTTATATGCACATTTGTCTCGTAGGGTGTTACAGAGTGGTATTAGAGCTTCCAGGTGTTATCGCTCCAAAATTTCTTCAAAGTTGTCAGAAAAAGAAATAATAGAGGCAACCACAAACCACTTTTGGAGATCAGGACCTAGCCTTCTTGATGCTCAGAGGGGGCTCTCTCTTTATAATTTAACTTTGTTTTAGTTAAGATGATTTTAGGCTAGTTATTGTTTGCACTTGGGTTTTGGTTTGAATTTGGGTGGTGGGTCACTTTACTTAGATGAATAGAGGTTTGCTTTTACCATTGGGATTGGATTCAGTTCAAAAAATAGTGTCTACAGGGCAAGATAGATGAGTTACTACAGATCTCAAAGGCTAAATGTTGAAATGTTTTCAAATTGGATTTAGGGAGAAATTAAGGGTTCCCTAGGCTGGACTCTAGAAGGAATGAAAGAAGTCAACTGAGATGGGAGAGAAATTAAGGGTTCTCAAATCCGGGTATTAGAGGAAAACATGTAAATGACTAACTGTGCAAAACAGAGTGTACTTAAACAATTTCTGAGTGATATCTCTAGTTAATTCATTCAAATTTAGAACACATTTAATATTATGAAACACATAAGAAGGTAACAAAATCATACAAAGAAGATACTTCACTGCAAATGGCTTATCTCATGAATCCTGTAGCGAAATGCTTTTATTACTTGGTCCAATCTGTTGACTTGAAAATGGTACAATCACCCTCACGTTTAAGATCAAAATAAATCTACAAATGTAAAATAGTCCACGCAAAATAATTCAAATGAAGAAGTGTTTATACAAATTATAAACTGAAAAATCTTGAAAAAATATCGAGATTGGTTTTAAAAATATCTCAAATTGTTTTACATTAATAGAACTTAAATAAAGGACACTCAAAACTAATGAATCTATTTGAAACTATATTTATGTATTGATGGTGAAAAATAAGAGAAATTCGAATTTTATAGCAACTCTAAATTGATGATGAGGCTTCCAATTCACTAACTACCTCCTTCCTTTGTGCATTTTGCCCCAGAAATTATGCAAAATTAGGGTCCAGTGATACTTTTATATATCTCAATCCAAGAAATATATGTAAAAAGTGAAAAAGGGTATTGTAGATAGTTATGTTATTGAAATAAACCTCTTTTAGTTTCCCAAAATTCAGCTCCAGATATTCACACTATTCCCTCCAAAGAGATGTCAAAAATAGGACTTTGCACAGTCCAAAAGATGGGTTGTGACGATATGCATTTATCTCGCATTTTGTAATACATGTGTAAATAGTGAGATAGGTTTTTGTAGAGAGGTTGTTTAGGAACAAAAAAATCCTCCATTTTCCAAAAATTCATCTTGGATGGGCCAAAATAGTTTTTGAAAAATTATGAATTAAACAAGATATTTCTAGAAAATGTACCATTCCTGCTCTAATTTCATCTTTTAAAATTAATTTGCTTTTAACTATTTTTACCTTTACTTTGGATAAACTTCATGGTTGCTAGTGAAAGTGTTTTTGTCTTTGTTTAACCCTTACTTCCTCCATGTTTACTTTTACTATTTACCTTGATTGCTTTTTTTTTCATCTACCTTCGCTTTAACATGAATTTATTTTATTTGTATGCTTTGTAACTGTCTTCCATGTTGTTTTTCTTCCTACTAGCTACTTTTATTCTCTTTGATTTTTCAATCTAATATAGTTTTACTGATACTCTTTCATTTGGCTGATTTATTTTTCTTTTTACTGTGCCTTTTTTACTTTCACTGTAACCTTTTGACTTTTACTATACACTTTCAAATGAGAGGGCCATTCTGGTTTTTTCTCAAAATACCTAGAAATTGGTGAATTCACTTGCAAATTGGTTTAAATGGTGATTGTAGAGGGTACAGTGGCTGCAGACATGAATTGGATGCTCAAATTGGGTGTTTGGAGTTTCTTCAAGTGGTATACGGTAGTGAATTTTGGTCGCAGAGGCTTAGGGTGTTGCAAATCTATTACTGAGGTTTTACAGAAAAGCGAGTGAAAAAGGATGAAATGGGGCCTCTCAACCTTTTAAATGGCAATGATTATATTTTGGTGGGGAAATTATTTTATGAACAGTGGACAATGTTCGCGTTGGGCAGGGAGATGGTTTTGGAGGCCATCACACCACTTTTGGTAGGCGGGTATTTCCTAAGGGAGTGTGATCTATGCTGGAGGCTAACACATAGCAAGATTGGGACCGAGAAAAACTGTGAATCTTGTGTGCTCTCTGGCTGATAAAGGTTAGAGAGGGAGTGAGCGTGATATGGAGGTGCATCATCAAATCTTGGGGTGAGAGAAGTAACGGTTGTCACACAATGGAGCTTCATGGAAGGAAATGAGGGTGAAGACTTGTGGGGTTTTATTTAATGGCACCAAGGGTTGGTGGGTTAATAGGTTTATGTTAGGGAAATATGAAGCAGGGAGTTTAATTTAAATAACGTGGGGGATGAAACTGTAGTTTATAATTAAATCGGGGTTTGGATATTATATATGAAGGAGTTATTTAATACGGAAAAAGGTATATCAGGAGCTAATACATTAAGTTAGTACATTAATATGAAATGAATGTGTGGAATGTAAAATATAGTAAGAATAATATAAAATATGATGTTTGGCTTGAATTTCTTCACTATGGTGGCCCAATATCAACAATTAACACATAGGATAAAAGCATTTTTTGTGGGTTTTTGAGTATTTTGAATGAGAGGGAAATTAGTTAAGGGGGTTTTACCTTCCCTAGGAATAATGTGTTTTAAACTTAGAAAAAGGGGATTTTGTAGGGTAAAATGAGTGATGTAAAGGGAAAAGAGTGTTTTTATGAATGAGAAGGGTTTTAATAAGGTGGAATCCAATACTCAATGTCCATGATGTTGGGTTGTGTTATATTCTTTCCACATGGTTAATAGGGGGTTTGAAGGGCACCCATAACCCCACTTTATGGGGTCCGAGGCAGCGCCCCAGAAAATTTTGGTTTTGGACCATATGTTAGGTTGGGCGGACCCTCCTATGGTTTTGTGCATGATTTTCGCACATGTTTTCTGGACGCGATGGTTTTCGGTCCATGGTATTGGACGCGATGGTTTTCGGTCCATGGTATTGGATGCTTCGGCATGTATAAATATGTATTGTAACATTGAAAGGAATATAATGAAAATTCAAGCTGGTAGTCCCGGTTTTGGGATCCAGGGAAAATCTCTGTGAATATGTGTTTTATGGGTTATGCTCTCGCATTGTTTATTTTCTTTGTTTAATAATTCGTATGCAGGTAATTTCTGTACAGGGTTAAAACCTACATTTGGTATCAGAGTTGTTTTGGCTTCAAGGGGACGCCTTTGTTGCTGAGGGGTTTCGCTCGGGCCTGTGGTAGACCCTGTTCAGTGGGAGATCTGCGAGATCGATTCTGGTGGTGAAAGAAGATGGCAAGCAGTGGAAAGATAGAGATTGAGAAGTTCAATGGTCAGAATTTTGAGTTGTGGAAACTCAAGATGGAGGATCTGTTGGTGGATAAAGATCAGTGGATCGCGGTAGATCCAGGTACTAAACCATCGGGAGTGACCGATGAAGAATGGAAGAAGTTGGATCGGAAGGCAAAGAGCACAATACGATTGAGTGTCTCGGATTCAGTATTGCCGAATGTATCAGGGGAAGCTACGGCAAAGGCTTTGTGGGTCAAGTTAGGGACTTTGTACCAATCTAAGTCTCTGGTGAATAAACTATTCCTGCAGAAAAAGTTGTATAACCTGAGGATGAAAGATGGAGACTCGGTGACAGAGCATCTGAATGCGTTTAATACTGTGGTAAGTTAGGTATTATCTATTGATATTAAAATTTCAGATGAAGATAAGTGCATCAGTCTGTTGTGTTCTCTACCAGATTCATGGGATAGTATGGTTATTGCAATAGGTATCAATGCAACTGCTTTGCAGTTTGATGAAATAGTCTCAGCCTTGCTGACGGAGGAGATGAGATGGAAAAATATGCACAACCAGAATGGTGATGCCTTGTCTGTACGAGGACAGTCCCAGAACAGAAACAAAAATAAGTCATCGAGTGGGAGATTTAAATCTAGAGGTAGATCTAAATCTCCAGGAAAACCTACAAAGGTGGTGTGCTGGAAATGCAGAAAGGAAGGGCACTTCAGAAGGGATTGTAAATCTAAAGCTCCTGATAAAGGAAATGGATCTGATGATGCTCCTTCTACAGAGGCGAAAACCACCTCAGATGAAGGTGGGGATGTGTACCTAGCTTCTTCAAGTACACATGTAGATCATGAGGCATGGTTGATTGACTCAGGTGCATCCTTTCACTTCACTATGCATAGAGAGTGGTTCTGCGAGTATGAGAAATACGATGGTGGTGATGTCTTCTTAGGCGATGATAGGAAGGCTAGAATCATTGGTCAGGGAAAAGTAAAGTTGAAGTTGGAAGGTGGAAGGGTTAGAACACTTTTGGGTGCTCTACATATTCCTGCATTGGCCATAAATTTTATTTCTGTAAGCAAGTTGGATGATGCAGGTGTAAAGACGGTGTTCGAGAAAGATACCTGCAAGATGGTTCGAGGAGCACTAATATTGATGCGGGGAGTTTGGATTGGAACTCTATACAAGCTGCAAGGTAGCACTGTTGTTGATGGGTGCAATAGTTCTATGGTTCCTGAAAATGGAGTAGAAAATCTAGTGGTCTCTGGAGAGAAGACCATGTTGTGGCATCAAAGGCTTGGACATATTGGAGAGAAGGGCCTTCGAATACTTCATGGTGAAGGTATGGTAGAAGGTATGAATGATATCTCTCTGGATTTTGATTTTTGTGAAAATTGTGTGTATGGGAAGCAAAATCAGGTGAGTTTCCCCTCTGGCGGTAAGAGGACGAAACAGATATCAGAGCTTGTGCACAATGATGTGTTTGGACCTGCGAAGGTTCCATCACTGGGTAAGTCTGTGTACTATGTATCATTTATAGATGACTTCTCAAGGAATACATGGATATATTTCCTTAAGAAGAAATCTGAAGTCTTTGACAGTTTTAAAGAATTTAAGGCTCTGGTGGAAAATCAGACAGAGAAGAAGATAAAGGTGTTGAGGACAGATAATGGTGGAGAATTTTGCAGCAAGGAACTTTAAGAATTTTGTAAGAAGTCTGGTATAGCACGACAGAAGACTACTCCATATACACCTCAGCAAAATGGAGTCGCAGAAAGAATGAACAAGACGTTGAAGGAAAGGGCAAGAAGCATGCTCAGTGGTGTTGGGTTAGGAAAGGAATTCTGGGCAGAGGCAGTTGATACTGCATGTTACCTAGTCAACAGGTCACCTTCATCAGCGTTTGAGGATAAGACTCCACAAGAAGTATGGACTGGTAAGAAACCCTCTCTTTCACATCTGAGGGTATTTGGATGTGATGCATATGTACATGTTCCAAAGGAGAAACGAACCAAGTTGGATAGTAAATCTGAAAAGTGCATCTTTATTGGGTATAAGGATGGTTTAAAGGGTTATAAGCTTTGGAACCCAGTCACACAGAAGGTTGTGTACAGCCGAGATGTGGTTTTTAGAGAGGTAAAATATGTTATTCAACATGAATTCCAACCAAAGGAACCTGAGAAAATAGAGTTTGAGCCAAAGGAGGAAGAATTAGACTCTGCAGCAGAGGAGGAATCAGAATATGAAGAGCCACAAACTCCGACTGTGAGAAGATCAGTTCGAGAAAGAAGGCAGCCAGAAAGGTATACTCCATCTTCTTTCATTTCAAATTTTGCTTTGTATGTTACTGATAATGATCCCAGAACTATGAAGGAAGCAGTGGATTCAGAGGATGGAAAACTCTGGAAAGAGGCCATGGTCGATGAAATGGCATCTTTGCACAAAAATGAGGCTTGGGGTCTGGTGGAGTTGCCGGCTAGAAGGAAACCCATTGGCAGCAAATGGGTGTTCAAGAAGAAGACAAATGTAGAAGGAAAGGTGGAGAAATACAAAGCTCGGTTGGTAGCAAAAAATTATTCCCAGGTGCCGGGAATTGATTTTGGTGATATTTTTTCTCCTATTGCCAAGGTAAATTCTATTAGATTACTTTTATCTGTTGCTGCTGCTTTTGATTTTGAGGTAGAAAAGATGGATGTGAAGACAAAATTTCTTCACGGGGATTTGGAAGAGGAAATCTACATGAAGCAACCTAAAGGCTTTGTGGTGAAGGGTAAGAAAGAACTGGTATGCAAGTTAAAGAAGTCTTTGTATGGGTTAAAACAGTCACCAAGGATGTGGTATCAGAAATTTGATACATTTATACGGGGACTTGGCTTCACCAGAAGCAAAGTAGATCATTGTGTGTATTTTAAATTAATTGGTGACCGTATTATTTATCTGGTCTTGTATGTGGATGATATGTTACTGGTTGGAAATGACAAAGAAATTATCCAGGAATTGAAGACCCAATTGTCCTCCAAATTCGACATGAAATATCTTGGTGCTGCAAACTATATTTTGGGCATGGAAATTAAAAGAGATCGGTCAAAGAGGAAGCTCTGGTTAAACCAGAGGAAGTATGTCGAGACAATACTCCAGAGGTTTAATATGCAGGATAGTAAACCGGTGAAGGTTCCTATTCCTGTAGGTGTGAGGTTATCTGCTGAACAGTGTCCCAAGACACAAGAAGAGGAAAAGGACATGTCCCGTGTACCATATGCAAGTGCAGTGGGTAGCCTGATGTATGCAGTGGTCTGTACTAGACCAGACATTGCACATGCAGTGGGAGTATTGAGCAGGTTTATGTCAAAACCTGGGAAGGAGCACTGGACAGTAGTGAAGCGGGTTTTCAGGTATCTGCGTGGCACTAGTTATTATGGTTTGTGCTACCAAGGAAGACCAGGATTGGATAGAGTGTTGGATATTCATGGCTTTGTTAATGCAGACTGGGTTGGAGACCTGGATCAGAGAAGATCTACAAGTGGGTATGTGTTTAACCTATTTGGAGGTGCAGTCAGTTGGATGAGTAAGAAACAATCTGTAGTGGCACTATCAACTACAGAGGCAAAATACATGGCAGCCACTCATGCAAGCAAGGAAGTAGTTTGGTTGCAGAGATTGTGTTCAAGTATGGGGTTAGTACAGGGAGCTATAAGAATAGACTGTGACAGCCAAAGTGCAATTTTCTTGGCAAAGAACCCTGCTTATCATTCAAAGACAAAGCACATTGATGTTCAGTATCACTTTGTGAGGGATATGATAGAAGATAGAAAGGTGTTGTTGGTAAAGGTGGACACTTTGAAGAATACTGCAGATGCATTGACAAAATCTGTGAGCTCTGAGAATCTCTCTTGGTGTAGAGAAGCAATGGGAATCTCAGGGCTGAAAAAATGACTAAGCTCTCCTGTGGCCCCCTGTGGAAAGAAAACAACAAGTGGGAGATTGTTGGGTTGTGTGATATTATTTCCATGTAGTTAATAGGGGGTTTGAAGGGCACCCGTAACCCCACTTTATGGGGTCCAGGGCAGCGCCCCGGAAAATTTTGGTTTTCGACCATATGTTAGGTTGGGCGGACCCACCTATGGTTTTGTGCATGATTTTCGCACATGTTTTTTGGACGTGATGGTTTTTGGTCCATGGTATTGGATGCTTTGGCATGTATAAATATGTATTGTAACATTGAAAGGAATATAATGAAAAATCAAGCTGGTAGTCCTGGTTTTGGGATCCAGGGAAAAATCTCTGTGCATATGTGTTTTATGGGTTATGCTCTCTTATTGTTTATTTTCTTTGTTTAAGAATTCGTATGTAGGTAATTTGTGTACAGGGTTAAAACCTACATTTGGTATCAGAGCTGTTTTGGCTTCAAGGGGACGCCTTTGCTGCAGAGGGGTTTCGCTCGGGCCTGTGGTAGACCCTGTTCAGTGGGAGATCTGCGAGATCGATTCTGGTGGTGAAAGAAGATGGCGAGCAGTGGAAAGATAGAGATTGAGAAGTTCAATGGTCAGAATTTTGAGTTGTGGAAACTCAATATGGAGGATCTGTTGGTGGATAAAGATCAGTGGATCGCGATAGATCCGGGTACTAAACCATCGGGAGTGACCGATGAAGAATGGAAGAAGTTGGATTGGAAGGCAAAGAGCACAATATTGGTTTAAATGGTGATTGTAGAGGGTACAATGGCTGCAGACATGAAATGGATGCCCAAATTGGGTGTTTGGAGTTTCTTCAAGTGGTATACGGCAGTGAATTTTGGTCGCAGAGGCTTAGGGTGTTGCAAATCTATTACTGAGGTTTTATAGAAAAGTGAGTGAAAAAGGATGAAATGGGGCCTCTCAACCTTTTAAATGGCAATGATTATATTTTGGTGGGGAAACTATTTTATGAATAGTGGACAATGTTCGCGTTGGGCAGGGAGATGGTTTTGGAGGCCATCACACCACTTTTGGTAGGTGGGGGGTATTTCCTGATGGAGTGCGATCTATGCTGGAGGCTGACACATAGCAAGATCGGGCTCGAGAAAAACCGTGAATCTTGTGTGCTCTCTGGTTGATAAAGGTTAGACAGGGAATGAGCGTGATATGGAGGTGCATCATCAGATCTTGGGGTGAGAGATGTAACGGTTGTCACACAATGGAGCTTCATGGAAGGAAATCAGGGTGAAGACTTGTGGGGTTTTATTTAATGGCACCAAGGGTTGGTGGGTTAATCGGTTTATGTCAGGGAAATATGAAGCAGGGAGTTTAATTTAAATAACGCGGGGGATGAAACTGTAGTTTATAATTAAATCGGGGTTTGGATACTATATATGAAGGAGTTATTTAATACGGAAAAATGTATATCAGGAGCTAATACATTAGGTTAGTACATTAATATGAAATGAATGTGCGAAATGTAAAATATAGTAAGCATAATGTAAAATATGATGTTTGGCTTGAATTTCTTCACTATGGTGGCCCAATATCAACAATTAACACATAGGATAAAAGCATTTTTTGTGGGTTTTTGAGTATTTTGAATGAGAGGGGAATTAGTTAAGGGGGTTTTACCTTCCCTAGGTAAAATGTGTTTTAAACTTAGAAAAAGGGGATTTTGTAAGGTAAAATGAGCGATGTAAATGGAAAGGAGTGTTTTTATGAATGAGAAGGGTTTTAATAAGGTGGAATCCAATACTCAATGTCCATGACTCATTAAGCAAGGGTTCGGACCCACCAAAAGTCAGAGAAATGCTCTAAGCCATTATGACTAAAGGATTTAAGTACCGGAGCACATTGTGGGGAGGAAAATTAGTAATATACCAAATGATGTTTATCCATGATTGTAAAAATTGCTTGTACCTACCCATCTACTATTTTAACATTTTGTTCCTTATTTACATGGGTGCATTTGAGCTTGCAAACCCTAATTGATTTCTCTTTGAAATAGGAAACTAAGTAATTCAAACCTTATTTCATCCAAGAGCTCAGGTTAAACTATTGAGCTCCGTATAATTATCTATTTTAACTATTGATCTGCCAAGATTAAAATATTTGGCTAGATCTTTATTCTCTATCTATCAACATTAAATTTAAAACATGAAAATTCAAGATTAAGATGTTTGACTTATCATGGATTATGGTATTTTAAACAAGCTACACATAATAATTATTTGCAAAAAAATTAAAATAGTAGTGGCATTTGAATTTGCATACTTTCATGATCTATTTTTATCTCTTTTTGTGGAGTTCATATTTTTCACTTTTTTGATCTTCATTTCTTTTTGTCCTTTGATTATTCTTTTAAGACATACCGTATTGACATTTTTTAATTTGGGAATAGATTTGTAGAAAGCAAAGGTATGTAAAATATTACAATACTTACCATATTCAATTCAAAATTATGAATCCTATTATTATAGGACCCTAACACCAGGTTCAAACACTTGGATTGGATGGGCTCTATCATAGGTGAAATGAAGAATAAAGGTTAATTTTTAGACCTTTTTGTCATATATGTTATAACTTTTCTTCTATGGCATATTAGAAGTTGAAGATTTTTACATATTGAAGGTAAATTTCACTAATAATGTGGTAAAAATTTCAGATATTGGTTCACAATACTTTAGGAATTATGATCTAAGGAAGATGACCTTCCTGATTGCACCTTTAAACAGACCATGTTCGAATTTCTGCAATAAATCATCTTTTGCAGGGTTTCAGATGCTAAAACATTATCCATAATGAGGGACACACCACTTATTATGTGGTAGAAATTTTAGATATTGGATTGCATTAGTTTATGACATATTACTAGAGGGAGTCGAGCCTTCTGAATGCTCCTAAAATCAGGCCTCAAACAAGTCATGCTGACATTTTTCTTATAATTGTTTTTGTGGGCACTCTCAAGAGCTGAAATGTTTTCCACAATGAGGGGAAATCCCACTGATATTTTGATAAAAAAATTCAGACATTTATTCTCTATATTTTAGGAGATATGACCAATGGAAGTCGAGATTTCTGGATACTCCTAGAATTGTGCAGCAAATATGATTTTGTTGGTATTTTTGTTATAAATTTTCATCTATCATATCTCAAAAGTTGAAACTTGAACCGTAGTGAGGAAAAATATGACTGATCATATGGTTCAGTTTCCATAACTTGTACTACTATATTTTAGGATATATGCATTGAATCATTCGCTATATTAGTTTGCATGCAAAGTGTTTTATGAAATGGTTAAATGGTTCAATGATTAATTGCATACAAATTATTTGATAAAATTCCCTAATGAGTATGTTGTTTGTGGTTGGGGATAGTATTGATGTGTAATAGTATTTTTCTATTTGATATATGCTTACTTGTATGCAAATAGTTTGCTATAATAGTTTTCATTTAAAGTGTTTGAAGAAATGCTTACATGCGAATGTAATAGTATAGTAGTTGTTTGAAGAAAATCTAAAAGTATGGTAATTGCTTGAAGAGAATTTTATTTTTTAGATGGGATAGTATTGTAGTATGATAATATGAATGTATTTGATCTATGCCTATTTTCATGCAAATAATTTGAAGAGTTGCATGTAAGGAATTTGAAAGGTTGCATGCAAGGAATTTGAAAAGTTGCATGTAAGGAAATGGAAAAGTGCCATGTTTTTAGTTATTATGTTACAAGTGGAATGAGTGCAATATTTTGACTTAATCTCATACAAAATGTATGAGAAATAAAAAATCAATTTATTTTCAAGTTTGGTTAATTTTGGTAGAGCTTTGGAGATCCCATTTCCATAATTAGACATTGGAGATTGGGCCATTATAGTAGCTTTCTCCTTCTACCTTAATGTGGACCATGAATAGTAAGGGAGTATGCTTATAAGTTGTTTGAATGCTTGATTAACTGTGTGATATGTGTTTGTGCTTATAAAATTGTATGAAGGAATGATCTTGTTTTAATACGATTGTACTAACACAATATGTGTTGAGACAACTCATATGCACTTGCGTGCAAGTGGGTGATAGTTTTAGTATTATGACTATGATTGTGAGTTGATTGTCGACTATTACATGGTTGTTAGTATTGGTGAAAGTTGATTTCGAATTAATAGACATGATGTCTTGATTTTTGGAACATGTGAGTGATTGTGTATGGATTATATGTCGCTTAAATGTTGATTTCTTGATACCTACTTACATCCTTGTATGTTAGGTTACATTTTTGAATATTTTTATTAGATGCATCAGTCTTGTAGGTTGATTACAAGAACTGATCGATTATGATCAACTACATGTGGTTATTTGTATTGGTATTTGGCCTGGCATTTCTTATGCATACTGTTGGTTGCATGTGGCAATGTGAACAATGGAGTAATTATTCTTGTCATGCATGAGGTCATGTTTGTGTAATTGATATGGTCATGCATTGATAACTGGACTCTAGCTTGAATGATGTGTATATGGTTTGTTGCTCATTTTTTATGTGTGTATATGCAGTTTTTATGCGTGTATGGTCTTGGTTATGCTTATGCCTGTATAGTAGGTCAAATATGCTTTGTGAAGTCATTTTATGTAATTTAGGCCATCATGATGCTATTTGTTGTTATGATGATAATGAGCTAATTGGGATAGAGCAAGGGATGCAAATCATCATAATGAGGTTGCAGCATTAGACTTTGGCATAAGAGAAGATCGTCATATAGGTAGTGTATGTTTGGCATGCAAGTATGTAAGTTAAGGATTATTATATGCATTAGGTTTATATAAATTAGATTTATGACCATGTATTTGATGTTATGGTTACATTAATGATATATTAACGAATTTAGACTTCTGTGATCCATAACATTGTTTAGATATCTTCGGCAAAATCACATAAACAATCTTTTGTCGACGCGTTTCGAACCAACCAGTGTGGTTCATCGTCAGGACAAGTTGAAGCACCAATCTGGATTATGCTTGATTAAATAGAGTGTGCAGAGACTCCAACAGCTATAATGCTAACGGCTAAATTTTGACCCAATGATCCTGGTCAACCACAAAATTCGATAATTAATATTTTTATAAATAGCTTAATTAGATATATTAATATCTCAAATCCTAAGGGAATCCAAATATTATTATTTAAATTATAATGGTCATTATATCCCATAACATATAATAAATAATCTATATTTAATATTATTTAAGTTAATAAATCATTATTATTTCATAATATAAAGGTTCATTAAAATAAAAATAATATATGTTTATTAAAATCTTAATAATTTATAATTTCAAGCATCATTATTCCTAGAATTTAGATATATTAGGTAAAGTCCACTAGCATAACTAATTTTGTTGGTACATCATAATTTAAAATAATGTTTCAATACTTTTTAATAGGAAAATTAAAGGTAAATAAGCCCTTAGGTAAATATATTATTACCTATAGGGTTGATAAAGCTCACGATTTTTTTTTTTTTTTACTAATAGTATAACTAATTTTAACCTTTACACCTAATGGTCAAATATCTATTAATAAACATTATCTAATCAGTATTCATTTATTTCAAAAAGATTAAAGTTCATTATGTTATTAATATATTATTATTTTAATTATAATGTTCATTATATCTCATAATAAATAATAAATAATTTCTATTCGATATTATTCCAATACTATTTAGAATGATAATAAATCACTATTCTTTTATAATTTAGTTACACTAGGAACTTGTGAAATAATCATTCAATGGTCCATTGGTAAGCTAGATCCCTCACTATTTAGTTCTTTAAAATACATCCTATTCCTTATTAAATATAAAGGTTCATTAAATAATATATGTTTATAACAAATCTATATCTACTTAATAATTTACAATTTCAAACAAAACATTATCATTCATAGAATTAAGATATACTAGGTAAAGTCCGATATTGATGGTCCAATATTTACTTAGGTCATTAGGAAATATATTATTCTTTATAAGGTCTAAAAAGGGTTTTTTTAGGCAATAGTTAAAGGGAAGACCCAATTCTAAGGCTATACTAGAAATAATAATAAATGTATAAATAATGAAATTAAGGAAGAAATCAAATCAATGGAAACGGGTTAAGGATAATACATTAATTCGCCCGAAACTAATTTCTAACTAATTAAAGACTAGAACGCTCCATAATAATGGACAAATCAGCCAAAAGAAAAATTGAAGGAAGGGGGAGACAGAAACCCTAAGACAAAGCAAAAAGGCTAGGAAGATAAGGCTGGGACCCAACAACTACTAATCTTCCAGCCATCATCCCTATTAAGATTGTTCGGCCTTTTCTCGATCTCCAGGGCCTCTCTAAATTTGCGATGGTGAAAATGCGCAACTTTGGCAATGACTTGAGCATCCTCTATACATACATGATGCATAGTTTTCCCTGCATGCTCAGCCAGGGCAGAGGACTTGGTCCTACCATGTCTTAAGTCAGCCGAATGCTCGCTAATCCGCTGATTGATAGAGCGACCAGTCTCACCAATATAAGGGGTCCCACAGGAACAGGGAATTACATAGACCCCTTTCATGTCCTTAGGGTCAATCGGGTCTTTTACAGACCTGAGGGAGCCACGGATAGTCTTGAGAGGTCTAAAAGTTGTGGTAACACCATACTTCTTCAGAATCCTCGCAATCCTGTCAGTGGTTCCTTGGATGTAAGGGATGTTCACACCCATGATACGATCATTAGGAACCTTACGGATAGAAGGCTCCTTCTTGGCCCTGAGGAAGGCTTTTTGACCGAGGTGCCTATTGTAACCATTCTTCTCAAAGACTTCTAGGAGGTGAGCCTTCTCCTTCTCCAGGCTCTCCTTATCTGAAATTCTAACAGCACGGGTGGCAAGCGTGCTAAGAACCCCTAACTTCTGAGCAGGGAAATGATGCGACGAAGCATGCAAGTATTGCTCAGTATGCGTCTTCTTTCTATACACCTGATGAGAAAAGGAACCATCCACTTTCTTAGAGATGAGAACATCCAAGAACGGAAGACAGCCATTATCTTCTTTTTCCATTGTGAATTTAATGGCGGCGGATTGGTTATTGAGGTGATGGAAGAAACGATCCAGCTCGTCAGGACCATGAGACCAGACAACACCCATGTCATCAACGAATCTCTTCCAAAGCTTTGGTAAGAGGCGAGAGGAGGCCAAAGCCTTAGACTCAAACTCCTCCATGAAGAGATTAGCCACGACAGGGGACAAGGGGGAGCCCATGGCAACTCCGCAAGTCTGCTCATAGAATTCTCCCTCGAAGCTGAAAAAGGTAGAGGTAAGGCAAAGCTCAACCAACTTAGCCGTATCAGGGTCAGTTAGCTTATTAATAACCATATATGTTGGATGATTAGTGTGGTTATATGCACATGTGTCAGATAGTCAAGAATGATAGTAACATGTAGTTGTACGCATTTATATTGTTGTTTTATATTAGATAACCAAATGATAATGTTATATGTTATTGGTGAGTATGATATATATCTTATTGTTGTTATATTCTATTAACTTGATGATTAGGGTCATTTCATTGAGATATTGATGTTATAATTTGGATTGGTAATATACATGATGGTTATGATATTTTCCTTGAATAACTTGATGTTATATGTATTGTTTTAACCTGGTTTGACCTATGCAAATGGTCATGGTTGCAATATTCAGGTATGAACCGACACATTTTTGAGATGGTATCATACTAATCTAGATTGACTTTTCATACGTGTATGAGTCTACGATGTGAACATGTTAGTTAGATATTGTTATTGATATCATGATCTTATGAGTGTTTTAGATGATGCATTGTAAAGTTATATTATGCTAACTAGATTGATTGTGAAGACAAGATCACCTCCCCTGAGATACATTAAGGTATTGATTGCTTATGTCATATATTTGGTGCTTGACTATTGATTATGTCATGTAGTTGATTTATTTAACATGGTATGAATGTTATGAGTGTGTTCAAATGATCTTGTTTTAAGATGATTGTACTAAAATATGTGTGTTGATACAATTAATATGTACTTGAGTATAATAGGTGATAATTGTAGTATTATGACTTATGAATATGAGTTGAATATGGATTATGACATAATTGTTAGTTTTGGTAACAGTTGATTTCAAATTAATAGATATGAATGTCTTGATATTTTGAACATTTGGTTGACATGTGTGAGCAGTTCCAGGGTAACATGCTTGGTATTGGCATGACAAGGTAATAGTTGATGTGTATATATAACTAACAGTTGGGTGGTGTTACAACACATAGTAAGCCTCGATTCCAACAAGGTAAAAAGATAAAAGAAAGGAATTGGGCAAGAATTCCTTTGGCTATGCTTGGAAACCCTAATTCCAAAAGAATGAGTTATTTGCCTGCAGGAAGACTTCTTAATCTTAATCTAGTCTTACATTATGTGGATACATGCTTTATTCATCAACATGTACTTGACATGTATATTAGCTAGCCTTTAGTGGCAGGAGTTTATGTCAAAGGATTGGAGTCCCTTGAGAGATGGTGTGGATGTGTTCAATTGCAAGCAATGTGCTTGGCACAACAAGATGAGGTAACTATTGTATTGTTATTCTTATGCACTAACAATTATGTGTTAATGAAAGCATGATGCAGGGAGTTGCATGGAAATAGAAGTTTCCATGAAATCTTGAAGAAGGCTTGGGTTGAACTTTCCCTAGGAACCATGGTGATTGAGTCATGGTGTTTCTTGTTAGTCTTGTGATTTTGGTCTTTTATGAATTGTTTAGCTTGATTTGTGGCTTTGTTTATGTCTAGTGTATGACCATACCACTTTGTTTGTGAAGTCATGTTGTTATTGGTTTTTATGGTCTTCTTCTTGTCTATTTATTTTCTTATCTTTTATGTTTTGAGTCTTGGGAATTGGTCGGGAAAGAGGAAAGTTGATAGAAATCAGGAGAGATGTGTGGTACCCATCCGATGATATAAGACAGATGAAACTTTGTGCATGAGTAAGCGAAACAGAAGGTAGCAGTATGATAGTTGGTTCAACTGGTTGGGTCCACTATGGTAAATGGATAGTAGCAGTGCAAACACTAGAAAGGTAACTAGAAAAGGTAAAGTAAATGGATTTGAGGTGTCATATGCCTTGGCTATGTAGGGAACCCTTGTTCTCAATGTTGCACATGTGTTGCATGAATAAAGGAAGTTATCTTAACCTATACCTTATGTTATCTAGTAATTATGTTATGGTCATGAATATGTTGATGTTTATATATGTATACATGAATGTATGTATGTTGTCGTCTGACAAGCTAATGATTGTTTTATGCTAATGATTATATATGTATGTATCTATGTATCTATGTCACGGTCTCATAAGTATTGTCAGGGATCATTCTTGAGGAGTAATAATGGCTCACACAATTGGATGGCATGAAGAGGTTCTTCGTTCATGAGGAATCAAGTGGGAAGAGTAGTCATAACAAATACATGAGGTCGGTATTATGTGAATATGAAGCTATATTGTATGCTCGTATTATGCCTATGATTATGTTATGGATAGGTTATACAAAGGGATACATCAATAAAGTGAAAGCAATGTGGTCTACTATATGGTAGGATAAGCATGAATAAGACACTGGAAGCAAGTCTTCTTGGTAAGGACAATGTGGTTTTGAATGTGTGGTAGTACTCTTGCACATAGTTTGTATATGTTATACATGTTGCATCTATGATGTGTGAACTTATGGTGTTGTTGTTATAGACATTTTTTGGCACTGCAACCCCAAGCATAAATGTCCATAAACCAAGTTCTCCTAAGTCCCTAAAAGTATTTTTCCAACCCCTAGAAGAACAAGGTCAACTAATTACAACATCTCCCAGAAGTTCTCCATGAAAAACTACTCAGAACTGATCAAAACTGGACCATTTCACCTGCTCCATAGGCAAAGTGCGTTGCATCCCACCTAAATACACACAGTAGGTGTGTTGCATGTCAAAAAGCCCTTCTATGGGGTGCGATGGGTGAGAAGGGACAAATGGTAGGGTCAATCCGCAAGGTGGAGAAGCATGGAATCTTCCATAAACTTCTCTTGTGACACTTGCCTCTCTAAATTCGACCAGGGATGAGTAAGAGATCATCAATCTCCAAGTGGAATCAAGAACTATCAGAGGGAAGACACTAATCAAATCTCAAGCTGACTCACCTCCCTTGCAGACATCTATATATGGATCCCTCATCCCAGAGATCCAAGAGGCTGGAATTTTGTATCTTGTGAGGAAGTGTTGTTGGTTTCTTGGTGCAATATCATAGTGTTGGGTGATCTAAGCTTTTCATGAGGTGAAGAAGGGCTTACTTGCTGAGAGGATGATGCTAGGTCAGAAAAATTGGTTGTAATTCTCTTGGTTCTTTCTTGATTATCAATAAAGCTATTCAAGTTTTCCTCCATACATTTGTGTGATTGATGTTTTATGCATTTGTGTGGTTAATATACATCTGATCCTATATTGCTTATGATAATAGATCTACATTCTCGTATACTGTTATGCTACTTTGATTCTACAAGTACTTTGTGAAGCTAGGTACACAAGAAAGCAAGTAACAAAGGACTATCATAAGGGAGAGGAATCGAGCAAGGAACCAAGCACAAGATAGAGGTTGGTCTCCTTTATTCGTCTCTCATCTATCTCTCATAAAGGAAAACTAAAGTAGTTTTAGTTTGTTTGTTTCTAAGGTAGCTACCAGCCTTAGTGGGATTAGCAGCTCTACATAGACACTATTCCCGGTAACAAAATGGTGACTGCACTAGGGAGGGAGTAGATTGTTTGTTCATCTACATTTGTTTACTTTATAAACTTACAGATGGAGCCTGAAGTCAAACCAGCCAGCCTTCGAACTACATTTACTGTGCAAGTACAAAGTAGATCAACGCTGCTTCAGTCAATCTCCAGATTTTGTATATGAATTAAATGATTTATTTACAAGCTTTCTATTTGCCCTCGTGGTGGCTCTAGTAACCTCCTTAGATCTACCCCTGTGATTGATTTACTAATTACCACTTGCTTGGCCTAAATCCCTGAACTGAACTACAAACTGTGACCCGGAATCCAATCAAAGTCTCGTCCCTGGTCCAACACACTGTCTATTCTGTGAACTTCAAATGCAGCGCACTTCTCAAGTGTAGTAGGTGTGTTGCATTTCAGTTTCACTGTGTTACAGGTGCGTTGATCAGATAAGGCCTTGTTCCTAAATTTTGGTTTCTGTGTTCACTCTTTTCAACTCTATTCAGGAGTTTTGTTGCCTGCAGTCAGTACACCTCTATTTGAAACCCCTTTCCTTGTTGTGATTCTGCCTCCATTGTGCAAAGAACTGTAAATGTTTTTATGTATTTTTGAGTCATTTTCAGTTCTCCTTTACAAAGAAGTAGCATAATTGTACTATCGTTTCTTGATTTGAAAGTGTTGCAAGTGTCGTTTTCAGGCATAGAAGAGAATCTGATTGTTCTTGATAGTCGATTACACTGTTACTCTTGTATTTGATCTAAATTAGTAGTTTTTCCTAGTGTCAAAAGCAAGTTTTCAATTCCAAATCGCAAAGTGTTGTCATTGTCCTCATTTTGTTTTGAGAAGAAACTTGTTAGTAATTGTCGCTTTAGAAAATAATTTAGATTTGCGCTTAGCTTTCTTTTTATCATTCACACATTAAGAAGGCTGAAAACAAATACATGCATGTGCATTTTCATTTAGACTGTTTTTTGGTTTGATTTAGGACAGTGCACATAGTGTGTGCTCTATGCTCTTTGTTGAAAGAACGCCATCTCTCTTTCCTTAGTAGCTAGGATTTTCATTGCAGAAAGAAGATTAAACGACTGTTTATCATCTTAGATTGCATTTTAGGAATTGTACATCTACATCACACGGTGAACCTGAAAGGAAAATTTCTTAAGCAAGATCAACTATAAATTAAATTTAATGAGTCTAAAAACGCTTTGGAACCTAACGCACAACATCTAGAAGTCTAGGCTAGAGATATATTCCAGCGTCGTAAAGCCTAGTAACTATTGTTTTCACTGTTGGTTGGATGATTCCTCCACTTTGGGACAATAAGTGCCAGCACGGACTTGTGCTCCCATGTACTGTCGAGTATTATTTTGGAGACCACAATAGGCTTTATCCTTTATCCATAGGAAGCCGTGTCTGTCGCCCTCTCGATTGCAATGCACTAAACACAACATTCGAGAAGATTGACTGCCATACTGTAAAAAGTATTCTGCAGTTTTGCGAATGGTTTGGTAATCCCTCTGTCTAGATTTCCAGAGCAGTCTCTTTCGTTCCTTTTCAGACTCTTTAAAGGAAAAGGTCCATCTGAGCACTTGTCACTTCAAGCTCATCTTTTTTTTTTCTCGACTCTTAAAAATTGAAAAAACAAGTTGTGTCAAAGCGTCTAAAATTCATTTAATTCGAAAACATATTTCCCCTTCATTTTTAGTTGATCGAGTAATCAGCAATTGTGGAAGAAAGTGAATCGAAATTGCTAGAAAATCTTTTGGATAGACTAGATATGTTTGAACAACCGTCGACATCTAGGACTGTGTCATCCGACGCAGCAGCGGCAGAGCCTCCTGCTGCTACTCCAACGATGTTCGCCGGTATACCATCTGTCCTGGAAAGTTATCAACAACAAGCCGGAGTCCAATCAGGGAATGTTTCGATGACATGGTCAGTTCCTATTTCCTCATCCGGATTATCATCTGGTATTTCTTATGTTGAAACTCAACAAATTGATCCAATGTTTCTTCAAAGGCCAATCTACCCTTTAAGTACCGAATTTCCACCATATGGAGGGCAGTATGCCTTTTCATTGTTTCCACCTGGAGAACAACCATATGGGAGTTTACAACAAAGTTCAGGTCAAACTAGAATTACATCCAGCGGTTGGGTACCAATACTGCCTCAGCAACCAAGGGTTGTATATTCAATGCAACCAGTCCACCCTGTGTCGAATATTCCCACTATACCTGCTATGGTGACTGCATCGCAAGTACAAGCGCTACCTTTTGTATGTCAACCCCAAGTTTCTCAGGTTGCAATACAATAGCCTCTTGTCTCAACGACTCAATCACAACCTCAGGTTAGTGCCTCCTTATATGGAGAGACTCGGGCTCAAACAAGTACTATGACTACTCATCTTGGTCAATCATCCAGTATTGGACAATAGCAAATGGTCCAACAACCATGGTTGGTTCAATCTCAACAACTGAAATTCCAGCAATCCCTGAGTAACAAGTCTTTGTAAGTAATGGGCAACCACATTTCCAAAGCGGTTATCAACAACCATACTATAATGGTTATGCCCATCAACCTTATCAAAGTTACCAGCATCAAATACATTATGCTGGTATGAAAAGACCCACTGCTCAGGCGATTCCATCTTATCCTGGGTATGCTTCGCCTAACCTGAATCAACAATTGCCCTTTGTAGCAACTCTAGAATTACCAAATCTAAACTGGCTCACGAATGATCCAATTTCTTACGCCCCTTGGTGGCCAGCGATTTTGCATAAACTTCCGTCAGATATTCCTAAATTTAATGGAAATCTGGGTGAAGACCCATCGAATCATGTGATGACCTTTCATCTGTGGTGTTCATCTAACACTCTAAATGATGATTCGATTAGGCTTCACCTTTTTCAGCGAATGTTAATTGGTCCGGCAGCAAAATGGTATATTGAATTGCCTAGATCTTCATTCGATAACTTCAGCACCCTAGCCACAACCTTTTTAACCCATTTTCAGTTACCAATAAGGTACGAAACAGGAATAGAGCTTCTTACCAATTTCAAATAGACAATGGCCACTCACATATCTGATCATATTCATGAGTGGCGACGTCATCGTAGAATGGTAAAAACATATGTTCCTAATCAACTGCTAGCTGAATGGTTTATTAAGTCATTATTACCTTCTATTATAGAAGATGTGGCAAAGGGAGGAGTCGTCACTGAAGATCAAGTTATTGCTCGTGCACAATATCTAGACTTGATCTATACTCAGTCTGGCACGCTCTACGATAAAATACCTGATGCTCCTAGATCGAAATTTTCCGTTCCCCCCCTCCTAAATCAAACAAAGACTCTCATGCCGGTGATGGCGTGATAGGTACGACAAGCACGAAATCAACAAAAGCTACATCTAAGAAAGCCCGTAAGATTTCTGATCAAAATGCAAATGAGGAACTTCTCACCTCAGAGGTAAATGTCGTGTTAACCGACAAGGGCAAACAACTGAAGCAACCAGGGGGCAAGAAGAAAAAGAAAGGGAGGAAAAAGAATCAGGATGAGTCATCTCCTAAAAAACCTTTTGCAAACCCTTCTGGGCAAAGGAAATCCCCTGTGGGGTGTCAGATATGCGATGAGGATCATCGGACGAGAGATTGTCCACATAAAGCTAAAGTTAAGAAGCTCTTTAAGAGTTCAAAAACCTCATCAGTATTGACTGATCCGTTTCCAAACCTGGGAACCAAACTGGTTGCTAATCAAAATGCTTCCCGATCCCAAGTGCTTATGTTGTCTATCTCAAAGCAGTTAAATGATGCTTTGACAAGGAATAAAGATTACGGGAATCCACAGCTGTCGAATAACAAGGCTAATGAAAAACCTAATAGTTCGACAACAACTTTGACCGAAGTTGTGCCACCCATCATTCCTGAACCAATGATAAAGCCGCCAAAGGGAGTAGTACACAAATCAACATTTAATCCTCGTGCCAAATTAGCACAGAATTATAATATAGTAGAGGACCTAGCCCAATCGCCGTCCGCTATGTCAACGCTTGAGGTACCACAAAATTGCCTCTCCCAAAAGAAGACTCTATTATCAGTAATAGGTGGGATTGAACCAACAGATTCCAATCTTGTATCCTTTCATCACAAAGGATATGACCCTCAGTTACCAGCTCAACTAGCTTTCCTTTTTCAAGTGAAAGCCCTCAAAAAAACTGTTCATCAAACAATTATTGATGAGGGGGCACTACATGTATTATGTCGATGAGTTGCTAGAAAAATTTAGGCTCACCACCCTTGTCACAATCATCAACGATGTTAAAAGCATTTGATGGATGATCATACACTCCATACGGTATTTTAAGTAACTTGCAAGTTGAACTGGGGGGCAAAACAGTAGAAATTGATGTTGAAGTAATCGATGAAAACCTCGATTACAACATCCTACTGGGAAGGCCATGGATATATGCCATGGCTACAGTTGTGTCGACCTACTTCAGGAATATTGCATTTCCCTTCCAAGGAGGAATTACAATCGTCAACTAACAAACATTTCTCCCCAACAGTTCACAAGTTACGAGAAGCATTCCAATGATCCATGGAAGCAATCATTCGCTTCAAAATATTGGAGTAGATCTCCTAAAATACCCTGACTTAATGGGTACTTTTGCCCTACCGCCTCCGAGTAATCTGGCAGAAGTGGCCACAGTGGAAACCTGCAATATGAAATCTTCTATATCTAATGGATTCCGAAGATTCCTAAACATTTTGTCAGCATGGATCATCGCCATTTTAGAAATATTGTAGCAATCAATTTTGTTGGCCTGGGGGCAAACCCAAATCAATGCTCATCAAGTGTTTGGATAGATAGGTCTAAGGAAAATGGTACCTCTTCAGGTCCTTGGTCGCATGTACATTCTACAAACAAAGGAATCATTCAGTCAATGATGTTAGGAGAGGCACCATGGGAAGATTACCACCATCGTTCCCATCTCCCGAATTACCATGAAGATTATTACATCAACCTTAATCATCCATCAATTTTTTATTTGATATCAAATACTGTAAATACGGTGGATTTCAAGGATGGTTCTTATCTTGTGTCGACCTCGTTAAAAAATGAAACAAGGAGTCATGAGGATAGTTCTTTTACTGCGTCAACCTCATTAAAAAATGAAACAAATCCCTTCCCAAATCTCAAAAGTAAACCTTCATTCCAACCACCGAGTTGAATGCAATGAAGCTTGGGGGCATGCACCTCGATTTGTGTTATTATGCTGGGGGCATGCAAACTTATCACGAGTAGTGTTACTGTAGGGTTCAAGCTCGTTAAAAAATAAACCCACCTCGAGCAGTTTTAACGCAGAATTCAAGCTCGTTAAAAAATAAACATAAGCAATGAGCAAGTGTTTCCCCCAACGTTTAAGCTCATTAAAAAATGGACCATTTTCCAGTAAATAACCATCGTGAATGTATTATCATCAGCCTTTGAAGCCTTGCCCGTGTTCTCATCATCGCCTCCACTCTGTATTAGCCGATCATTCACCTCCACATGATTGTTTACCCCTTTTGAGGAACAGCTGCGAAGAGTGATCTTGTTAGCCATCCTTGTGACACTGCCGTGATTGGAAAATTCCAAAACTTAACTGGAATCAGCTGCTACCCAAATCTATCATTCGTTCCTCAAAAAATGAGTCTCCTTTAAGCTCTTTTCAACTGACTCGTAAAATATGAAAATATTGTCGAGCCATTGGCCTCTCCATCTCGTTAAAGTGACCGGAAGTGTTATCCCTCCTTTAGATTTTAATCTTTTTGGACCTGAGGGATTATTACACAAAAAGATCGAGCGCTTGTCTTGTTCGGATCGTTAAAATTACCAAAAATTCATCCCTTTCATACTATTTTATACTTTTTCGAACTTAAGGGATTAGATGACGAAAAAGGATTTTGGAGTTTCCTTTACGTTCCTTTTCAGACTCTCTAAAATTGAAAAGGACTGAGTTATCTTTGTCATTAAACTCGTTAAAACCTAATAGCGATGAGCTTGTCCATAACAGACAAGAACGAGTTTCACTATCCCTAGGCTCGTTAAAACATAGCGATGGCTTTGCCTGAAGGGAAAATTATAGAACAAGCATATGTTATACTCCTCAAGCTTGACAAAAATAAAGAGGTACTGGTCAGCAATGACTGGGGAAAAATTGGGAAGGAAACTTGAAGAAAATTTGTTGGTAGCAAGTCGCTCTTGAACATGACACTTTCACTCCGCACCCAAGTTGGGTTGGGTTGTTCCATTCACTGGTCACATCACCATGGTTCCATCACACCATCCACATTTGGGGTTAATGCTACCAATCCATCATGTCAGTGCCGCCGAAATGTTCAAGAGAAGTCGCTCAGAGAATTAACCTGTGTCTCACCCACTATAATACATTTTCACTCCATTCTTTCATGACCGCCACCCTGAACCGTATATCACCAGATTGTTTTCACCTCCATTAAATCATTTTCTTCATTCTGTGTCATTGATGTTGGATTCACTAAGGCCCTCCTATGATAGATCACTTCTTGTCGACATCAGCTCATTATCCAAGAATTCGATCTAGGAACAACCCTTTCAATACTTTGAAGCTTGCATGCCTCAATGGCAAGTTTCTCACTTCAGACAATAGGTTTACACCAATGGCCTTCGACCAAAAGATTTTACGTGGTGTTCGATGCCAAGTCCCTTATTTACACCACGTGAATTGTAGTGCAATACCTTGAGGATCATTATCATTGTTGATTATTCCTCTCGCGCCTGTTAACAACTTACATCATTGGTTGGCAATCGGGGGATGTCTTTCCATGTTCGACTCCAGAACATCTCTCACATGGATCGACTTGTACTTTGAGTGAAGATCGAACGAGATTGAAGACCCCAGATCTATTTTCATTCATTCGGGTTGTGATATATATTCATGAAAATTAAGACAACAAATATACATCATTGCTGCACAGATAATCATCCAATCTAAGGGATGATGGCTCTACCAGAATCATCAGTCTACACTCAGACGATTATCTGTCCTATGTACATGAAAATGAATTTATAAAGCTGAGCATGGGAATGCTCGCCTCAACTAGATCATGAAAATAAAATGAAGGTAATGTATTGTATTGAATCTTATTACAGGTCGCCTCCCAGCTCGAAAAACTTCGGATCCTCATGATAAATCATTTCACCCGACATCAAAAGATTAACGACCTCATGCTTTAGGGGGCAACTGTTATAGACATTTTTGGGCACTGCAACCCCAAGCATAAATGTCCATAAACTAAGGGCTCCTAAGTCCCTAAAGGTGTTGTTCCAACCCCTATAATAACAAGGTCAACTAATTACAACATCTCCCAGAAGTTCTCCATGAAAAACTACTCAGAACTGGTCAGCCTAGACCATTTCACTTGATCCATAGGCAAAGTGCATTGCATCCCACCTAAATACACACAGTAGGTGCGTTGCATGTCAAAAATCCCTTCTATGGGGTGCGATGTGTGAGAATGGAAAAATGGTAAGGTCAATCCGCAAGGTGGAGAATCATGGAATCTTCTAGAAACTTCTCCTGTGACACTTGCCTCTCTGAATTTAACTAGGGATGAGTAAGAGATCATCAATATCCAAGTGGAATCAAGAACTATCAGAGGGAAGACACTAATCAAATGTCAAGCTGACTCACCTCCCTTGCAGACATCTATATATGGATCCCTCATCCCAGAGATCTAGGAGGCTGGAATTTTGTATCTTGTAAGGAAGTGTTGTTGGTTTCTTGGTGCAATATCATAGTGTTGGGTGATCTAAGCTTTTCATGAGGTGAAGAAGGGCTTACCTGCTGAGAGGATGATGCTGGGTCAGAACAATTGGTTGTAATTCTCTTGGTTCTTTCTTGATTTTCAATAAAGCTATTCAAGTTTTCCTCCATACATTTGTGTGATTGATGTTTTATGCATTTGTGTGGTTAATATACATCTGATCCTATATTGCTTATGATAATAGATCTATGTTCTCGTATAGTGTTATGCTGCTTTGATTCTACAGGTACTCTGTGAAGCTAGGTACACAAGAAAGCAAGTAACAAAGGACTATCATAAGGGAGAGGAATCGAGCAAGGAACCAAGCGCAAGATAGAGGTTGGTCTCCTTTATTCTTCTGTCATCTATCTCTCATAAAGGAAAACGAAAGTAGTTTTAGTTTGTTTGTTTCTAAGGTAGCTACCAGCCTTAGTGGGATTAGCAGCTCTGCATAGACACTATTCCGGGTAACAGTTGTGTATACATAGCATGTGTACATGTTATGTATGCAATTTATGTATAGGATGCTACAAATAGGGTTGTGAAAATATTGCATATTGGGCATTGTATACATATTATACTGTCTTCATGGTGTATATGCGGCATGTGTGCATTTGGTTCTTTGTGCATGTTGGATATGCAGTGTTGTGTACATATGATGCTATGTACATGTTGGATATGTAGTGATATGCACATGTGGTGTTGTGTGCATGTTGTACATGTGGTGCTATATACATATGGTGTGGTGTCTATGATTGTACCTATGGTACTGTGTACATGTTGTACATATGGTACTGGTGTACGTGTGGTATTGTATGCATGGCATCCATGTTGTGTTATGGGCATGAGATATTATGTACATGCATCATGTAATCGTGGTATTCCAACGTGTGTACTCGTTGTGTTGTACTCTATGTAGGTACATGCATTGGGTGGTATTGCACATTGGGTATAGATGGATGAACTATGTTGTACACTATTTGTAGGTGTATATGTTGTATGCCAGGTGTAGGTGTATGTATTTCATGGTGTTGTGCATTAGGTGTGGTTGTATGTGTGTGATGCACACTATGCGTATGTGCACCTAGTAGAGGAGGAGGCACTAGGTGTTTGCTAGGTGTCGCAACCAATCCCATGTCTATACAAAAGAACAAAGGAAAAAGTAAGGATCGATGAAGGATAGGTATCAGTATTGTATTTTGTTTTTATTATGCATGTGACTTATGATTCTGGTATATGATGATTACATGTGACTTATGATTCTAGTTTATGATCTATGATTCTGATTTATGATCTATGATTCTGGTTTATGATCTATGATGATCTATGATTCTAGTTTATGATGGTTACATGTGATTTATGATTTTGATCTATGATGGTTGTGTTTTGAGCTAACCCGATGTGATATTTTTATACATGTTGATTTTTCCAAAGATGCTAGTTTGAATTCTTTTGACAGGAAGCGAACAAGATTCCAAGTGTACCTTATTGATGAACTACCAATGAGGTATGATTTGAAGTTATTTCAATTTATTTTGAATCTATTGGAAGTTACGTTCTTGGTACAGGAAGCATGAACACGCCTAGTTAGGTGGTTGAAATTGACTGCAAGAATTAGCAGCAACAGTGAAAGAAATTAGAAATGCATCAGTATGTTGGTAGAGCACTTCAGAAGCAGATCCATTGTGGGACACTGGTACCCAATTATGTCCATTGATTTCCATGAGCATTCTATGACTGGTATGATGGCTTGAAGTTAGGGATATGCCTTGGTTTTTCTATATTCCAATGCAAGGGATCCTTTCGTTGGGATGGACTGTATAGGATGGGGGTGCCAGCAGAACTTGGAAGGTGAGTGACTGCATGGAAGGGGCGATCGAATTCACGAGGGACTATGTAGCAGAGAAGGGACGGTCACAGATGGATTTGTTTTGGTCATTATCATTTCCAGATGGAGTCAAATACACATTGGGAGTGTGCCCTAGAACAATGAGTTGGGAACTATGCATTAAGAGGGAATGTGGTGCAGGATTATAGTGTTGGACAATGGGTGCATATTTGACTTTGCAGTGGATTCTAGACTTCCTCGGAAGGAGGTAAATCCTAGTGTTACTTTGAGGGCAGAGGTGTGAGCTTCTCGATTCCCTTGTTGATTGATACATGCATCATATCCTTTCTTTGTTTGTTAAGAAAATGTGCATATATGTATATCATTGTAAATATTGTAATGGTTGTGCTATAAAGCTCCAATATGTGGTATGGTTTTTATTTGGTCATGTTGTCATGATGTTTCTCTTTTGAGAAGATCTTTCATTATAAATATTGCAACGAGCTGTGTTATAAAGCTCCATGGGAAGTATGTTTTTTTCAGCAGTGTTGTTGGTTATAGGTGTCATTGAACACCAAGGAAGGTGTTCCCCCAAAGGCGAGGGTTCTGTAACAACCCTAGTGAAAATTCCATGTAAAAATATATAAATACCATGGATGATGAGACACATATTCCAAGTTGAATGGTGGGTAAGGCATCCTAGGGGGCATTCATTTGGTTGTTTATGGATAAGGAAATTGGCAAAGGCAATGGCTAAAGCATTAAAGAGGAAAAAAGGTATTTTGGCACATTTATTTATGAAAATAATGGAAATTAGGAGAAAAGGAAGGTGAAAGGTCACATGTCGCATGTGAGGAGGAAATTAAAGGAAAATAATGGAAAATGAAGAAAATAGAGGCCTTATTAATAAATAGGATTCTAAGCATGAGTGGGAAAGAATTGGTCAGTTCAATTTTGGAGCTCCCTCAATATTATCTCTCTCTCTCTCATACTCTTGGACACTAAGAGTTTTCTTGGAGAACTTTGGCATTGGAGCAAGAAAGGCAAAGAAGGCAAGAGGAATCAAAGATCAAGTAGGGAGAGGTAGGATCAAGCAGCTACAACAGGATTCATTACAAGTATCAACTTGCATGTGTATTTTCCTTGCTAGATTTAGCATGCATGGGATTGCATGTGTTTCTTTCCTAGCATGGCATGGGATTTTCCAGGTGTGACAGTATTTTTAGCTTCGCCTCACCATTTCCTGATAGATTTGATGAGATGGGTTCTCTCATGCATTTTGTGGGGGATGGTAGGATTGGATTCAAAGTTGAGTGGGGTGGATATCTGAATTTAAAAAAACATGGTGGTAGTGGTCCCTGAACCAGAATGAGGATGCATGTAGCCACTAACCTAGTAACCCCTGAACTGGGTTGTGGGTTGCGGTAAAGCTAGATTGTGTGCCTTGGTGGGCCTATGAATCCTTGTCAATGAACGCCAGAATATACAGTACATCCAAGAGGTGGATTTTCTTTCCATTGGACCTAGTGATTCTGGGATGGAATGCATGGTAAATCTAAGAGTGTATGTGTCAGTGTAGGCCTAGTGATCCTTGGATCAGACTGTGGATGCATGGTAAAGCCTGAGAGACCGGGATGCACTAAAGTTCCTCTTGGTGTAGGTGGAGAACTCTGTGGAATCCAGATTAATTGGTGTTTTTGATGTGTTCTAAGAGTCACACATTCGTGCTTGGTATATGGCACAACCAATCTATGGTCGGGTGGAATGTGGTAGTCCCATCACTAATTCGTTCATTGCATTTATTAATGAAAAATTCATTCCCTCGATTTTCATGTGCAAATGTAGTGATGTATATATGGATTTGATAGTTGATATGTTTATTGTATTTTTGTTCCTATTATGTTGTTTATATGCACATTTACATTGTAGGGTGTTACACCTACTATGAATCAATATAATGTATGTGTCTTGTAGAGATCTTTGAGAACAATGTAGAACAATAAGATATAAATGACATTGCAATAGACCTACCAAAAGGTTTTGGAAAAGCATGCCCATAGTCAACCCAGCATTAAAATCTAGACTCTATATTTATAACTATTCACCATATCTTATAGTTTAACACATACTTTGTGTGTGTCTAAAATCCAATCAAATTAATATTACATAGGAAAGGTTATGTCTATCACTAATAGAAATGAATATTTAAAATGCACCAGGTTTCATTCACATTATTGAGACCTATAAGTTTGTTATATTATAGTATGAAAATTTTTAGCCAAAACAGTAACCATTGAGAAAGCATCAAATTTTGATGCAAAAAAGTACATCACTCAAGAAAACATAAAATAATAGCCTTGTTGAATCCTTCCTAACTTCAATAGCTCCATTTTTTCCTTTGTTTGGAAAAAATTTATAAGGATCTCCACTTGGTCAACATCTAAAACTGAATCATCTAGAGCTAGCATTGCACTTTGTAGTCCAAAGATAGTGTTCACAACTCAAGAAAATTCCAATAAAGTGTAGGAAAGAAGAAAAATTTATGTTTTCTATTTTCTAAATGGATCATCCATCACTTTCTATAATCCATCTCGTTGAAAGAGAAGGAGAGAAATTTTACAAAATTACAAACAAGGCTGGTTTGTAAAATAAAAAAGTTATGATAGGTAGCTAAGCCTACATGTCTAAATATAGAAATTCCCATGAACTATACTAAAACTTGGTAATGCCCAATTTAAGGTTTTTTTTCTAACGTTGTCGATGTCTAAACATAAAACACATCTAAATTTTGGTACCAATTAAAGATGCATTTAAAGAATCACATGATTATGATATGCTCTCTAGCTAAATTGTATAGTCATGTATCACAACTAATGGCAACAATATTTTATACATGTAAATGTTCCAAGAAGGAAAATCATGTTATTGTTTAGCATAAATAATATTTTCACACAATGTTTCAAAAAAAATGGATTTATTCTTTTCCTTCATAAAAGATATTTGCTAAAGAGATTTTATATGCTTATTTTAACCATAAAGCTTATCACCACATTAGGTAATTTCAACTTGACCTTGGTGAGAATAATTTCACAGGCACGGACTCTTCTTAAATCAACCTACATCCAACCAGTAAAATATTTTTCAAGTGGGCTACAAGGAATAAATAAAACAAATATCCACGTCATTTTTACAACTATTTACTTTTTACTTTTGTTATTGAAAATTAAAGACAAAATACCATTACCACAAAGTACAAAAATTATCCTTTAATTTGGGAATGTGGTATTGGCATAAGATAATGCAATATAAACTGAACTCTATAGATCTTCCTAGTAAATGAAAAAATCAATTACTAGATGTACTCTCTCCACTTTTGACCGAAGTGAAGCTCCACACCCAATTTCTTTATCCTATGAACTACTATGATCTGAAGTCGACGATGCAGTAAAAATAAGACACTCAATTTTCGAGATGTCAAACTCAGGTGCCATGAAAATACATGTAGGAAACATTCAAATTACATATGTTTTAATGGCTTGAAATGGATGAAAAATTTTGGGTGAAAACTTTTGGTGCAAGATGGTAGAATCTCAATTTGCACAATCTAAGGGAAAATACCTGTTTTCTTCATCATTATTTTCAACATTTGCCCATAAGTTGCTTGACATTACTCTTTTCACTTCCCCAAATGAAATGGCTTCAAATTTTCTCTTCTTGGTGTTGTGGGAGGTGTTGATCCAAATTTCGTGTAGATCCTACACTCTTTGCCTTGAGAGTAGAGGTTGTGGTGGTTCCCTTCCCTTAGATACTGAGAGTAGGAGGAGTTGAAGCATTAACTAGTGATTTTTCACTTGGAAATGTTGGTTGTGTGGGTTGAACTCCATGAACCCCGAAAGAAGGTGGGGGAGGAGGATTTCCTTGACTAGCTAGAGGTGGTGAGGCTCCTTGACCACTTGGAGGAGGTGGAGGTGGAGGTGGGGCCCTCTTACCCCCAGGAGGAGGAAGAGGTTGAGGTGGGGTGCCTTTACCACTAGGAGGATGAGGTGATGGAGGTGAGGCCCTCTTACCCCATAGAGGAGGAGATGGATCCCACTTAGCATCAAAAGGAGGAGGTGGAGGTAGAGGCAGAGTTGGAACCCCTTTATCTATAGGAGTAAGAAGAGAAGGAGGCGGTGGAGTTCCATGAACTCTAACTAGTGGAGGAGGAGGTGGTGGTGGGGATGGAATTTAATTACTTGGAGGAGGAGGATGGTAGGGAGGAGGGGAAGGAGGGGTTTCCATACCAGTAAGAGGAAGAGAAGTAGGAGGTGGGGAGTGGAGGCACACCTTATCTACCTAGAGAAAATTTTTCTGCTATGGATAATGGAGCTTAGGAATGATCAGGTTTTTGCAATCATGCATTTAAACATATTGAAGGATGTTTAAAGGAATAAAATTGATTAGATTGTGGGATTAAAGGAGAAAATACAAACACTACTATTTCACCCTAATATTTAGATTGATATTCTGTAGTTTCTTTTGATGTGACAGGTAGTCCAAGAGCCCTAGGTGCACTATGGAATTTTGATTATTGTGTAATTGGTGGAGTAGTTGGAAACAAAAGCTTTGGCATCAATGGTGAAGGAGAATTTCTTTGAGAAATAGTCTTGGGATAGAGTTTTCTTTGTATCATTTTCATCTTCTCCATTATTTGAAAACGTGGATAACTATCCTTTAGAAGGAAAATGAGACCAATTATTTGTAGTATCCGGTCTAAATATATCCAGTGTCAATTTGGGTAAGCCGTAGATTCAAGGGAAGCATTGCATTGACTAAATTGATTGTGATTTCCAGCCCTCTAAGATGAATAAATGAGTTTTAATTATGGATTTCTCTAGTGTAGAGATTTATCAAGATCTTCAGGATCATATAGAAGACCTTATACTTATTTTCTTCTTCATGTGTATTGTGGTCATTGTGGGACAAGGACTAGAGACAACTCAGTAGGGAAGATAATACCTCAATCTTACCTAATTTTTCTTTGTCATTGTCTGAGAAGGAATAGGAGATGATATTTCCAATACACTGTTAAAATTCAAGGTTCATGCACCGCCATTAGAGTGAGAAAGATTGAGAATTATGAGAGATTATGATGTTTGGTTCTTTCTAGCAATATGTGTTTCACTTCAATCAACATTTATGACAGTTTTATTTCTATTATACAATAGGGAAAAACCGCACTAAATAAGGACAACATTTCTACAACCTATTTTGATTTTCTCTCCTTTTTAGTAGCTTTTTCTTCTTCTTTTGCTGCATATGTTTCCATGGTTGTGGCTTTCACTAATTTTTTGGATTTAAAGCCTTTCTAAGATTAGAAATGGTCCAATTCATACCAACCATATGGCCTATAGCTCTAAGCCCATCATTTATTAACTTTCCAACCTACTCTCTAAACCTATGACTGAAAAATATGTCAGATAATAACAAAATGCAAATATAAATTTGTGACATCCAAATGTTTTTTCCACAAGGAAAACTCATAATTTCCATTATAATATGAAATTAAAATAAAATATAGTATATGCATTTATGCATATCCATCGCTATAAAAGAAGATAAATCTAATTTCCCTGTATGATATCAAAAATTATCAGTCAGATAATATAGTACCTCCTATAGAGAGTATCATTGTCTAAAATAGTATGAGCAAGTTATAGATTCAGTTCAAAAGTTATGTACATAATATCAGAAAATATGGATCACTAGTAGAAGTCACAAGAAGATTCTTTATATCCACATGTAGAAATCTAAATTATCCCATGGTTCTAAATGCTATTATGTAGACTGTACAAGATAATATGAAAATTGACAATGGTATAACTGATAGAAATATGTCCCCCTATGTTTGTTGAATCATCCATGTGACCAAAACCTATTGTGCCCCTTCTTTGGATAACTAACCAGAAATTGTGTTTCTCTCCCTATAAATGTGTGAACATACAATGTCATCAAAATGAATTCTTATCACGTGAATCTCCTCCGATAAGTTTTTAAGAGTGTGTGTGTGACTATGATCTATCTAATTGAACTAGAAAATGAAATGTTTTGAGTCCCCAAAAACTTGTATTTTTCCACATCCCTTCTCTAGCGTGAACAATAAGAGTAATTTCAAACTTAATAACTCAGCAAACTTATTTCTACTTAACCCAAAGCCAATACTTATTTTGAAATAATGAATTTCGCTCAATGAGAGAATGACAACACCATCAAAGTACACTCAGGGATTTGAATGATGAATGTCCTCAGTTGTAATTTCTAGAATTGAACCAGTGAATGGATCTTCAAGGATAAGATCATATATGGCGAGTAGGCAAGCTCCTAGTTTTCCTAGACTGTATAGTTTCTCTTTGAAAATCTTCTTGTTCCTACCTATCCACACTACCCAGCAAATAATACTTGACATATTCCATAACTTTTTGGATTTTGGATCCTAACAACATTCCTTCCATGCATCATTTACCGATCCTCCTCCCCATCTATACCTGATACCTAGTTATTGATAAACCATATTCCAAGTACACGTTGTTGGACATGTTATGAATAGGTGTGCTAGTGTTTCTTCATAACTTTGACATAAATCACAACATGAAGGTCGCTGAAGAGCCTTTTTGTTTAAGTTTTCATAGTAGGATTTTTTGTTGTTATTATTATTATTATTATCCATTTTTAAGGTCAAGGCCAAGCCATACACCAAATTTGTGTATGAGACCCCCTTGTTTGTGGGACAAGGGACCCACCTCCCTGTAGCGATTTGACTACTAAGTCTACGAAGGCATACATACTCTACCCCGCTCTGGTTTTAAACCTATGACCTCTTTGGAGGAAACACATGCTCTTAGCTATTAGGCCCACTCAAGCTGTATAATAGTCTACCTTTTGGGTGAATTTTTAACTTCAATATAGCAGTCCACCACCAACACTTTACTTTAGTTTGTTATACATATATTGAAATGATATATCCATGTTTGGCATTGTATATACCTCTTTTGGAGTACAGCGATATCAATTCATCATCCCAATCAGTGATTCATACATGTGAATTGGATAACGCAATTGTAAATTCCTACCAACATTGTTTCCATTGTTCTGATATATTTAGATCATTAGTTATCTTCCATCCCTTCCCCCAATTGGATGTAGCTTATGGATTTGATATTTTAATTTTTTTTATCCCTTACCTATTTATATAGTTTATGATTTTAGGAAGGAGTTCATACCTTTGACCGCTACCAAACTAAAGATCAATTCCTATGAAGGCATGTACCCCCTATAAAATTCTCCATGCCAATATGGATTCAATAATGTTAATTGATTCCAACACCGCTTTCCAAATGTTGGATACATTTTATTTATAATTCTTTTATGTCGAACCTAGTCAATAAGAGAGAGAGGATAGTTGTACCTCCTTACAACATTCTCTTTCCATAAATTGTTTGTCATTATCAATCTCCATCCCACCTCTATAGCCAATTCCCTTGAGAAAGTATATAAATCCTTGATGCCCCATCCAACCCACCTTTTTGGTAGAGAAATGAGTTCCCATTTAATCGAAGAAAATACCCTTCTTTCTTTTTCACCATGCCATAGATATCCAAAAATTTCTTATTTATCATGTTTAAAATGCCTTTCTGAATCTAGGAAAGAGCCATCCAAAAAACTGGGATTGCTTCCAACATAGATTTGATAAAAACCTATCTTCCCTCCTAGATAACCACCTATGACACCATAAACTGAGCCTTTTTTTCTATATTTTCTATCAACCACTTACATTCCATCTTCTATTAATCATTGGGGTTCAACCTAAAACCCATTTAATCTATACCTTCCTCCATATCAACTAGCTAGAAAGGATACTTCTCCTAATGAATGAAATTTCATCTATGGAACATCCAACAGCTATAATTGTTTATTTAAGCACATTTATTTCCATTCCTGCGTATTTTTTTAGTAATTGAGTGATTTTACACAAATAATTATCATCATTCCTTGGTCTCTCAATAAATATCATGGCATCATCTACAAGTAGAAGATGTGTTAATGATATATTCCTCACGATACATGTTCTTTTGAATACGACTCTAGCTTTTGCATTCATATAATTCTACTGAGACCCTCAATCACAAGTAAGAACAGTAACGAGGAGAGAGGAAATCCTTGCTTGAGTCATCTTTCTACATGGAAAAACTCAATAGCAGAACCATTAAAAAAAATAAAAAAGGAAGAAGATGTGATACAAGACATGACCAATTTATAAAATTGATATGGAAACCCAAATGTGTGAGTAATATCTTGATATAAATCAAGTTAGGTTTATCATATCCTTTGGCCAAATCAATATTTAGTATCATGCCCTTTAGTTTCCTTATCTTTAGGTTTTTCATCACTTCTTTTTCAAGTGCTATAGCTTCATCAATTTTTTTATTTTCCAAGAACACAAACTTCTCTTTAGAGATATCGTTAGATAGAATTGGTCTCAACCTTTTGGCAATTATTTTTTCAACAATATTATATATGCGGTTAGAAAATCAGATAGGCCTATAATCATCAAAATTATGAGGATTGACTACTTACAGTATAAGTGTTATGAATGTCGAATTAAAAACATAATATATTTTACTCGATGTATTGCATTCTTCCGCTAACTTCAAAATATTACTTCCAATCAGTTCATAAGATTCGATGAAGAATTCAACTAGCTAGCCATCTATCCCAGGGATTTTATCTTTCTTGAACCAGGGAAGGACTACCTCCAATTTAGTGGATGTTACTAGAGCCCGTAGTTCATTATTAACATCTTCATCTACATATTGGGGAAAGAGAGATTAATTCTGAATGATTTTAGGGAGAGATCTATTTCACTGTGCTTGAAATATAGATAAAAAATAAACTACCCCCATTCTTACCAACTCACTAAAAGAAGAGGCTTTCCCCCAATGAGCATCTAATAGTTCCCATATGGTATTGATGTCCCTTCTTCCCTTGGCATATTTTTGGAAAAAAAAAGTATTGTCATCCCTAGCTTTAGCCATATTGTCCGACTTCGAAGAGTCCAAGTCTCCTACCTATCCCTAAACAATTTGTTCTTTTTTAATTTTATCTAAATAGATTTCATTTTTTACTCATTACTATCATACCCTCTTCTACTAGGCATCTCTAGTTGCTTGATTCCCTTTGCAATTCTATTAAGGTATTCCTCATATTTATTTCTCTTATGATTCACCCATTCCATCATTTTTTGTTTGATCATCTTCAAATTTTCTTCAAAACATCTCTTTGTAGACCCCCATTCATGAGCTTCCACATGTCTCCAACTATTTCTAGCTAATTGAATAAAATATTTCTTCTTTAACCATGTAGTGTTTAACTTGAAAGGGGGTTTCGGTTTCCTAGACTTCCCAACTAGTTCCAGGTAAATAGGGAAGTGATCGCATACTCCCTCATTGCGTACCCATTGCCTGAAGAGAAGTATGTTTTCCTAATCTCATTCGATCTCATGTCTTACAGTTTCTCCAAGTAGGCATGAAATTTGTTAATCTGGCCTCGACGAGATGATTGTTTTCGAGCTAATGAGCAAAAAACCTAGATAGTTGATCCTATTTAGAATGAGTCCCCCAGATTTTTGATAATCCTAGAGAGAAGTTCATATCCCCACCAATCACTAGGTTTGTCATCTGCATAAAGGTTTTGTTCATTAATATATTCCAAAATCCCACCCTCTCCACACACAACTCATAGACATTAATCAATTTGATCTTAGGTCCAAATTATTTAGAAGAAATGTCAACAACTAATAATTCTTCACTACCCCAAGTATTTAGTATCTTCACAGTTCTATGATTTATCCCTATGGCTAGACCCCCCGATCTCCCTTTGGAATCTAATGCAAGAAATTCCCAGTTGTTAATCATCCCTCTTAGCACATTTTTTACTTCCAAACCAACACCTAAAGTCTCTTGTAAGAAGATCGCTTCAAGTCAGTCCCCTAGTAACAACTATTTTAAGGCTATTTTTTTAGGTTGACTAGCCAAGCCCCTACAATTGAATGATATAATCTTCATTTTTGAACATCGGCTTGATATTTTCATGCTCTGAGGACGTTGAAAACTAGTAACAATATCTTAACTACCATGATGAATAAATTTGGAGATGTGAGATTGCCCATGCCGAGGGATTTTTACAAGTTTGAATGATAATAACTAATCTAAACCTCCCTTAGAATCCTTGAGATCCTTTTCCTATGACAAACATTTTGATGTATATCTCAAATTATATGCGTGCTTTAAAGGAATCAATCGATGTATCATTAGGTATGGATATGGATGGGCTGGAAGAAGGACATCATAAATTAACTAGTTCAATCAGAAAGTAAATAACCCCAACATGTGACAAAGATACCCTTCCTATCATGAACTTCATATTGGAAACAAATAATTTAGAAAGAAAATTATTTTCATTTAGACCATTAATAATAGGAGGAGACAAGGGGATACTCGTCTTTGGTGGAGATTAACCTGAATCCATTTCGCGTTTTTGAGGAGGACAACCATATAGGTCATCCTGAGTACCAATTCCATGAGAGCCTTATTTCTCTTGAGACAAACTCATCCCCTTTCATCCATATTCCCATTTTTCACTTCATTTGCCATGCTCTTTTGGTATGTTGAGCCACCTGTGTCCCTATAGCCATGAATTTTTGAACCAGTGGGCATTCCCTATAGATATTCCCAACTTCATGACAATGGTGACAGTGAAACGATACTCCATCGTAATCCAATATGTGATTATGAGTATACCCCTTGTACTGTAGAATGATATTTTCTAGCAAACCCTCCCTGGTATCTAGTGAGAAAAGAACACGATCACATGTCATGATACCAGTCTCCAAAATGGATTTATCATAGTCCAGAAACTTACCTAGATTGTCACCTATCCACTAAAATATATCCTTAGTCTATAGATGCATAGCGACACCCAACATTTTGAGCCAAATGGGTCCAACCCCTAATTTTTCCCTCTCCGAGTTAAAGAGAGGTGACCATCACTTAAAATTTATAGGATCTGGCTCAATATACCAAATGGATATAAACTACCAAATGAGTTTCTTTTGATTGTTGAATTTGAGTGAAAACCACCCTCGTGACAAGACACGAATCTTCGACAATGCTTTCAGGTCCTTTAGTTTTTTTGAACCCACTTTCTCAGACAAGAAATATTATATCATTATCCCCTAACCCTATGCACAAATATTTTTCCTAAATATCCATTATTCCATAAAATCCGAGAGCATCACCTAGAATCAATGCTCTATCCCTTTATTTTTCTTCAATGCTTTTGGCCTTCTTATTCTTCTTCTTATTCACTCCCTCATCTAGATTTGCATCGGCCTGCTGGTTCTAAGCCCCAACATTTTCACCATCTATAAGAGGTCCATAGGGCTATGAGGAATGTGGGTAAAAATATTCAAATGCCAATAGAGCTTCTATCTAGAAACCCGGCACTAGATAGCCTAGAAGGAACCCACCGACCACTCTCGAATTCCCACACTCCTGCACATGGAACCCTAACTTTCCACCATCAATAGGGGTGTCTCGAGACAAAGATAATGAAGGGTACATATGTGTTCATACCATCCCCTTCTGATATCCCTTCGCTAAAACATCCCTTCGAGAAATTTAGAGCCTCAAGCGATATCCCTGCCATAATGATCCCTGATCACAGAGAAGATTTCCATCCTTTTTTTCCTATAGAGCACCCAAAAACCCTAACGACTCATGATATTTGAGTTCCACTACCTTTATTCCCAAGTTTTGGAAAAATGGTGAGAAACTTGCATATGCGATAAAATAAGGATAACCTCCTACCACCGATGTGCCTAATGTGATAAGGGTTACCAACTTAGAGTGTTGAGGTGGAGGAACTAATCAGATCAGGATTCCCTCATATGGGTCTTTAGAGTAATCAACATCATAAATCTCCGTGTTGTGAAAATACAAATCTCTAGCAACTATGATTGTGACACCACTCATATAAGAAATGTTAACATCTTCCAGCTATTGTGTAGGAAATCCTTTCTATGGATAGAAGCAACCACTCTAGTCTTATGCGAGGATCTAGCAACAAACTAGACAGACATGTGCAAACTTTACTAGATTATACGAGAAAACATAAAGGAGGATATATGAGCTCCCTAACTCTGATTCTAAAATTTGTTGGTGTCGTCCTTAATTCTCTCACTTCCAATCTCAATCTCCTCTTCACTGTTAGGAATGAATATATGCAAGGAACATCATGTGGAGACAACAAATGAATATATAGAAAAAACCATTCCAATCTAAACAATATAACAGATCAAGGAGTACTATACTAATTGAGAAATAATAGACACATTTATGGAAAGTAAACACATAATGTATTATAAATAGATTGGTAAAAGGAGCATTACAACCACTTAAGCCTTGATGTTGGAAGCATCATTTAGGTGAGTTTCCAAGTCCTAGCCTCAACCTTCAATCACTCATTTCTCCCTAGAAAAATGGGAAGAATTTTAGCACAGTTTCAGCATAGGAAGGTAACCAATCAATAGCCAACCAACAGCTAACCCAAAATAGATGTTAGGGGTTTCATTTATATGGAAGGAGAGGGAGTTGTAGATCCATAAAAGGATGGATAGGTTCCACATATCAAGGGGAATATCCATCAAAGTAGGATCAAGAACTAGGAATGGCAGGTCTCACTCTAATCCTCATTCAACTGCAACCAACTTGTCATTCTCAAGACTTATTGTAGGAGAAGCTTATCCTCCACTTTAGGATAAACTTCCTGAAGAGGGACATTTTATATTTTCCTATCAAAAGGCACACTATGAGAGCTAGTCACTAGCTAGACAAAATGTTACCAATGTGGAGCTGTCTACTAAAAGTAGCACTGGACTTGCAAAATAAGGTTTTCGACAATTTCTTCATAATTTATTCAAGGCAAGTCTTCTTATTCCTTCAGAGATTATTCTGAGCATGTTTCATGGTGAATACATTGTTTTTGACAGCTTTGATCACTTTGTGACACTTGCAACATTGACGACACAAAGTGCGACACTTAGGATATGAGACTGGGAATGCAACAAAATATTGTATAATAGATGCCCCCTAAAGCATGAAGGCATAATGGGAAGTGATAGGTGAAATGATTTACAAATCAAGGGAAGGACTTTGGAGAACCATCATCAGGAGATCTGCAAATCAAACATAATACAATATATATCATATCTCTGATGTAAGTATGTTGTAAGTGTAATCATTTAACAATGCATAGATTGATGGCATGGGCATGGCCATCTGACTAGAAATAATCATGTGCATGGATCCACGGAAAGGAAGCAAGCATTTGAACAAAAGGTACCATGTGTATGAATCCATGACATGGGCTCAACCATCCAGACAAGAGGGATCATGTGTATGAATCCACGACATGGGCGTAGACATATGAATAGAGGGGATCATGTGTACAATCATGAATACTTAATAGCTCCATGTAGCCTAGATCTATCAGATGAAATCCAGGGTCTTCATCACTATCTCAGCCTAACCAAAGTATGGATCCCACCATGTGAATAGATGTGTCAGAGTAAAACATGGTGGAAAACCACCTGATTTCAGTCAATGATGAAAAATGTTAACAAGAACGATAGAAACCACCAATAATGATGATGACTCTCAAGGTACAACAACAAGTTCAATGACCATGAACAAGGAAGCTAAATTATAACACTAGCAGAATCATTTGATCAAAGGCTAGTGATGTGAACCTATCATCGAATGCGAAGAACTTGTGATTGAGGCATGCAAGCTCCAAGGTACTGAAAGGGAATTTCTAGATAATTTTCTTGAGTAATGAACTAGAGTTGACAGGAAATGATTGGTAGAAGGAGTGCAATAAGGTTTCCCACATCATTGACATGAAACATAGGATTTTGAAGAGTTATAAAGAGTGATTCAGGATTGTCGAAGAAAAGTCAAACTAGGTATAAGTTGTTTGAATTGCAGATGTGACTTCTCTTGAACATATCAGTGACACGACTATGGAATTTGGTAGAATTTGAATCAACATAGGATCAGAGGTCATGATGAAAATAATATATAATCATATGAGAGACAAATGGATTCTCAAAACCAAGTAAGGCAAGTGATGAAGTGAGGATAACTCAAACTCAACACAAGATACAAAAAAATGTCATATTCAAGAGCAACATGCCACCTTTATTCAAAATACTAGATATTTGTTTACTTCCATTTGCCCCCACTATTTATAGTGAGTAACCTCATTATTTTTTATCTCAAGCTTGAAGAGGATAACATATTCAAATAAGTTCATCTTTCAGATGAATCCATCCTAGTATTATTATCGAGCCCAAGTAAGGAGTCGCTCAGGCTTTTCATGGTGACAAGTCCTTCATTATTTCAGTTCTACGAGTCTAACGAAGGGGTGGTTCGACATCTTTTTCATGTTTAGAGAGTTTGAAAAAGAGTAAAAAAGGAAACTCTAGAGGTCCATATTTGTAGATATCCTCTCTACTTTGAAAATGTAGAAAATAATATTCAAGAGAACCTCTTAGCCATGTGTGACTAATTTATTCATTTTTCTTACCCTAGTCTATCTTAGTCCAGAAAAGATTAAAATTGTACTGAGTAGATGTCTTTTCATTTACTTTAGCGAGTTCTAAAATACAAGTGCTCAACAATCTTTTCACATTTTTGGACTTTGAAAAGAGCTGAAAGAGGACTCCCCCTGGATGAACGAGTGGTATAAAAGGATAACATCTGATTTTGGTCAAGATGTAATGGATTAAAACATGTAAAAGTCAAGAGGCTAGCTAATAATACCACTCATCACAGATGTTCCTCGGGCAAGGGTAAAACAACCAAGTGAAAGTGTATGATCATCTAAAGAGATGGTGACGATGGAATGAAAAAACTAAGGCTCATCTGGCAAAAACATGTTGATAAAAACAAAACTCACAAGAGGGAAAGTGGGAATGGTTAAATTTTTACATAATCTTGAAACATCGGAAACTATGCTTGAGTATACTTGAAGATGGTTTCATTTTTTCACAAGCTTGAAACATGGGAAAAAAATATGCTTGCATTTTGGTTTCATTTTTACACTAGATTGAAATGGAAACAAACTATGCCTAGGATTGGTTTCATTTTTACACAAGATTGAAAAAAGTATAAAATATGATTGGTTTTGGTTTGCATGCCCCCAATATAATGACTCAATTCGAGTTACATGCCCTCAAAGCTTCATTTCATGCACCTTAGTAGACTACTGGTTACTAATAGGTGGATGGAATGAAGGTTCACTTATGAGATCAAGTGAATGAATCGAATGGGAAATTTAACAACATCTAGTCAAAGACTTGTACTGGAAAGGGATTTCTTTCATTTTTTTAAAAGCTTGACACAGGAAAAGAACAATGCTCATGACACCTTGTTTCATTGTTTAATGAGCTTGACACAAGTAAGGAATTCTTCTCATGAAACCTTGTTTCATTTTTTAATGTGCTTGACACAAGAAAAGAACCATGCTCATGGTACCTTGATTATTGACTATAAGAGGTCATATCTTCTAAGAGGTTATCATCAAATGGGAGAAAAATTCTCTAGAATGGATATATGTCAAGTGATATAATGGAAAGAGCAGGTTCCAATGCCCCTGGTACATGATGCAATATATCACTGACTAGATCATAAGTAGATGTGGGGATGGAATAGGTGGCCCCATAATTAACCTATGGTAGAGGTGATACAACTTGCATATAGGGACCATTTAGGGAATATGGTTTATTGGAGTCAAATTAGGACCAACGAGTTAAAGTTGATCAATGGCCATAATTCTTCCTTCATGCGTGAAACAATTGACACAACAGAGAGAAGAGACAAGAGCTCCCATAACATAAACATAGTCATGGCTATGGATTAAATTAAAATCCAAAAGGCCTTGGAAAACCATCATGTCAAGATAGATGATTTTCCCTCCCAAAGTAATAAGAAAATTCGGAAGGATCCCTAAGGGTTGACTAGTTCCTATGTTAAAAGCTAACCAATTCTAGATAATGTGCACAAGTTGCATAGAGCCTAAATTTTTCCAAGTAGTTGAGGACATAATACTAACAAATGAACCTTCATCTATGATTGTGCTAGGTACCTGTATATTATAAGCCTTTACTATGATCTAAAAGGGCACATAGGAAGGAAGACGATATCTTGACAGTCGACTCCAATCAAAGAATGTCACTATCCTACTTGAAGAGAGTTCCATTAGAATGGGAGGAATAGGACAGCCTCCTATACCATGGGAATAGGAGGATCACCCCCCTGTACCATGGTTACAGGAGGATTGCCACTAATTCTTTGGAATCGAAAGAAACTAGAAGAAATTGAGCGATACAGAATTCATTCTCTACAAGATAGATATGATCAACGTAAAGAAGAATTCGTTCAACCATTCTTTTTACCAATGGTTGGTCAGAAACTGACTCATGAGATTCACTTTCAGAGAGATTGGGGTTGACCAGATATGAGTTTTGATCAATCACTTGATCAACTAGTGGAGGATCAAGAGAAATATTCTAATAACTAGTCAGAAGACGAGGTTGATAAGTCGTAGGGTTATCCAACACGTTAGGGGCTTCGTCCATATAAGGAAAAGGGTTAATAGGATGATGCCATTCACATAACCTATAGGGAAATTTGTATTTTTCCTTTTTCCCATGGGCTTTATTATCACTAGTTGAAGGTTTATTACCAACATGATCTCCAGAGGCTAATGACAAAGGTTGATGTGATCTTGTGGACCACACTTCTAATATATTGGGAATACTATGACATTCTCAAATAAGGTAGTCATCCTTACAAAGCTTTCAAGGGAATTTCACTTTACAGGGTTGATTGGAAGTGTTTTCAACATTAGTTGCATCTATAGCAATGGTCACTTGGTTGGCCTTTACTTATTTTTCTTCTTCTTATCCACCTAGTTACTAGCTTGTAGGATTTCACCAAAAAAATAGGAAGAATAGGAAGAAGACCAAAGAGGCAAATAAGGCAAAGTGTTAAATTTAGGCTCAACCAGAGGTTGATACTATTTAGGTGGAGGAGAGTCCAGTTGAGGAGAAGTTTTGACATTTGCAACCATAGAGGTCGAAAATAACCAAACTTGCAAACCAATGGTAAACCCAAGAAGGGACAACGTTTCCATATAGGGAGAACTAACATTTCCAAAAGAAGGAAAAAGACCATGATTCACATCAGAGGGGTTTCCATAGTTGGTGAACTCAAGAACTGTTGCCATCAATCTCAACCTAAGACCTACTAAGGAGTATTTCCACAAGAAAGATGTTTTTCCGCAGTCTATTAATTGATTTTAGAAATTAACAAAAATAAATCAAAGGGGGTAACTAGGCATAAATCTTTACCAAGCAACCATGAAATGCAATATACAGCGTGGTGAACCAAGGACTTAACATATGGCAACCAATCTACCTAAATGTTTTGTTCAGTGTATCACAATATACAACATGACAGACTCGGTTACCTATGGATGGATAATAGAGTATTGGGGACTCCCAAAATATACAAGATGGTATGCAGGAGTGCAATTCGTAGTAGTGTTGTCTAATGTGTAATTGTTTGATGAGAGCATTCCCATTTACTTACCATGTGTGGAGTGCCTCCAATATAGCTGAAAGTACTGGAGAATGGTCCTATACACTTCCGTACGTGGAATGAGATTTCACCCCTGGGATATAATGCTAGAAAATAATGACAATTCCCATGTTTAATGACACTAGAACACATCTCTAGCCTAGACCTCTAAATTCTTTTCATTAATGTTCCAAATTATTCTAGGTTAATTGAAGTAAATTTTAACTTGATCTTGGATTAAGTTTTAGTTTTAAGGCTTAAAGATATATTTCACCTAAACAAACCTATGATGCAACTAATATGATAAAAAATGATTATTTTCATTTTGATGAAAGCTATCTAGTTTAGGGAAAAAGTTCTAAAAATGATGCAAAAATCAAGTATGCAATAAACAAATCTTCCTAACTATAATTTTCGCTTTCACTATTCCAATGCACCTACCAAAAGTAAAATGATTGTCTATTTACATTTCTTCTCAACAGATGAAAATGTAATTTTCAGCTTTCAACAGTAAGAAATGCAATCTATGCTCAATGATAATCCCAAAAATGGCTTTCCATTGCAATGTAATCTAATTCAATTCAAAAATTAAACTTTGAGATGAAATCTAAGCAAATGCAAATGCGATCTCTTTTATGGTTCTCAAAAGAACTAATAATGCTTTAATCAATAACAAATAAGTATTCCTTCCACAAATACAAGTAGCAAACAGTAAATCTAATTGACCTAAAGACTCAACCTGAATTCACTTTCACTACTTCAAACAATGGGATGGGCTTTCGCAAACCAATAAGAAATCAATAAAAATAATGGAAATTTCTATGCACACAAGGCAGGAGAAAACTTCTGAGATCAAGACACACTGGACCTTTTTTATAAAAAACCTTAAAAAATATAATTTTTTGGATCACCGCTACTTTTATGGTCAAAATCTACATTGATAAGGTGGATCAACACTACTTTTATTGTCGAACATGTGTTGACAGGCTGATAGGGTCTTCAACACAACTGTAAGGAGAAAAATCAATGCTGACAATGCAATTATTTCTCACAAAAAGTGTCCCGAGAGAGCAAGACTTAGGAAAATGAGGAGAAATCCAAACAAAGATCTAGAATCGACACTCTAAGGAAGGTAATACAGAATTCAAACCCAAAATGACCCTTTATCACATATCACAAGGAGGTTGGTCAAAATAATAAAAGAGACCAAATATAAAAATGAGGATTGAAGGGCTATAAGCTCCCCAGTGGAGTCACCATTTTGTTGTGAATGAAATCGTTTTTGTGGACAAAAATGATCCCTCTAATCCTATGGGAGGATCTAGCAACAAACTAGATAAATATGTGCAAACTTTCCTAGCCTTTACCAGAAAACACAAAGGAGGATAGATTACCTACCCCACTCTAATTCTAAAATCTATTGGTGTACTCCCCGATTCTCTCGCTTCCAAGATCAATCTCCTCTTCGTCATTAGGAATGAATACCTCCAAGGAAAATCATGTGGATACAAAAAATGCATACATAACAAAAACAATTCCAATATAAACCATATAACAGATCAAGCAGTCTTATAGTAAATGTACAATGATAAACACATTTATGGAAAGTGAACACATAATGCATTATAAATAGAATGGTAAATGGAGCATTACAACCACTTAAGCCATGATGTTCGAAGCCTCCTTTAGGTGAGTTTCCAAGTCCTAGCCTCAACCTTCAAGCACTCCTTTTTCCTTAGCAAAATTGGCAACATTTAGGCATAGTTTCAACATAGGAGGGAAACCAAGCAATAGCCAAATAGCAACTTACCCAAAATTGATGGCAGGGGTTTGATTTATAGGGAAGGAGGCGAAGTTGAGGATCCATAAAAGGAGGGAGAGGTTCCACATTTCAAGGGGAAGTTCCATGAAAGTAGGATCTAGAACCACGAATGGGGCAAACAACTCATCATTTTCAAGACCTCTAGTAGGACAACCGTCTCTTTCATTATGACTTTGCTGCACCGCCACCCCCTCCCATACTTAAACTGGAGGATAAAACCCTATATGTTCCCTCTTCCCTATAGTGTGTGAAGGAGCATGAAAAAAACCACAGAGCCATCCTCCAAATATGAACTTCTCAAAATAAGGTTAGGAGTTTATGTAATCGACATCCAACTATAATTTCTCAGTCAAAGTGAAACTTAAACAATATGGGAGTAGTATATACTTATGAGAAATGAGCTTCGTAGTCACAACAAAAGAAGTTGACAATGCACTATCTCCAGCAACTTCAACAAAATCAAAAATCTTACCTGTTCATAAGCATGGTAGATATTTCCACTTAATATACACTCTAAAACATTCACATTTCTCCAAAAAAACTCCAGTTAAATCGTATCAATGGGTCTTTAAAGCTAAATCCTAGTTTAAACAATGCAAATAACAAAAAATTAGAAATAAAAATGCTAGTTATTAAAGAATCGCCATTGTAGAATAAGCGATACTTTGAAAAAATTACAAGGCTTAAAGATATTTTTGCAATGTTTTCATTAGAAACAATTCTTGTTTTTTGGGTGACAGCTTCAAAATGCCTAGTATAGTGTATGAAAAATTGTTTTTCTATTTTTTCTACTTTTGAATATCCATAAACAAATTCACTTTCTTCTATTTCTCTAATATTTCCCAAGATATTATTAATCCTTTCCTAGAGCAAAGGACTATAGTAGTCTGATTTCAAGCATATAATCTATTAAGTGGAGTCTCGGGCATTGAATATCATCATATAAGTTTTCTTGACGTCCCGTAATCTCTTATATAAATTTTAATTCGTAATATTTTCTTCATTATTACTTCTGGAAATATATATCTCTTAGATTTTGCAATTATTCTTTATTATGTGGCACTTTATGTAAGTAAATACCTCATTTCACTTTTAACTTCACATTTTTTGACTGAAGTGTGTCAAATTTCTTTTGAAGTGTACATATAGTGATTACATTGGTTTTTTCAAAATTTAATTTTGAGCTAATATTTCATAAGTTCCAAGTATTTATAATTTCGTATAGAGGTCCAACATGGTGTAGTTATTAATGTGTACCATTTTCTTAAAAGAACATTAGTCGTACAATCCTGACCTATGTTACTAGAATGAGGAAATGGGCACAAGTTTTGGATTTGGCATTTTAAAACAAATTAGAAATGGTGAAGGAGCACATGTGCACACACACAAACAAATATACATGTATCTATTTTAATTTAAAAAGTTAAAAACTAGTTTAACAAACTTTAAAAATAAAACAAATCACACATATATATTATATAAACAAGAAAGAGTGTATTATCTTTAAATCAAAGCAGTGGTTGGAAATACCCATTACCAACTTATGTACAATGATAAGAAAATATTTTCTTGATGAAAGACCAGTGTTCAGTGAATCAACAGTGCTTTGGCCTAGAATTTCTACATAAATCAGATAAAATATTTTTATGAATTCAAAAATAAGAAGAAAATTGTGACAAACAATTAGAGAAGTGGTTCAATCTATCTTATTAATTTCATCATCCATGAGTTTTTGAACTAACCACCTCATACAACAATTGAGTTGGGATGTCTATAGGTTCATAAATTTGGCTATCAGAAGGCATATGTTATTCCATCGAGTCATGGGAGGGAGGGTTTGAACTCCAATAGTGGAGGGATCAAAATCATTTGGAGGAGAGAACCTCCCTAACCTTTCTAGTTCTCAATGAACTAGAGATATTCTACAATTAATAAATACATGTCATTACAACTTGTTTCCATTTGTGTTATAGCTCCAAATCTCACTCTTATGGTTTGTGATGCTATACTCATGGCCTAGGGCAACCCCTCCTTCCAGACCTGGTCCTAAAATTTAAAAAAATAGTGTTTTATCCCTTATACGTGACATTGCCCTGAGTTAAACGTGTGTATATGCAGGTATGTGTATAGCCAACCCGCGTGTATGTATTAAAACACTTAAAAAAATATAAAACTCCTTATTTTCAGGCGGAGATCGCGGGTTTTACCTGCTGATCACCTGTTATTGCCCATGGCCCAACTGTTCCCAACCTACTCCTAACTAAAAAAAACTACTTTGGGAGTCGTATAAAAAGACCTCAAAGGGAAGGCCTAAGGAGGAGAGAAAAGAGAGAAAGGTTATTATGCTGAGATTTTTTCCTTGACTAGGTCTAAAGTCCCTTGTGCCTTCTGCACTTCCCCCATTTGTACAGGAAACCTTTGTTTCCTTGTGTGTTGATGTTCATCCACCATTTATGACATCATGGAGAGAGTCATGGAAGGAGTTTGTTAAAGGCTTGAGGCTGGAACGGATCCGGAAGGAAGCTTTTCTTGGAGCCTGCTAAAGGTGACTCAGGTGAAAATATTCCTTTTTATGTACTTTATTTGTCTATAATAAAAGAAACACATGTCTCGGTTCCCAAAATGAATCTTCTTTATGTTAATGATATTCATGTTTAGAATTCATATGTGAATGGTTGTTTGGATTTCATAACTAACTACCTTTCTTTATAACATGAAGATGGTTTCTTTATAAGTTTTTGTCCATGTACTGCTGTGTTCTTTGAATTGGTTGTTTTGCAGGATAAAAGAGAAGAAGGGAACTCCAAGAACGGTTTGGACCCTAAGGACCTTCTCAAACATAGGACCGAAGGTACGTACCCCTATCATAGAATTTGCTTATAATAGCATAATGGCTGTATGAATGCATGTTTCTTTGAATAGATAACTTTTAGTCTGCTAGGGTTTCAACCCAAAAAGCCCTAGGGGAACTTTTCCCTCTACCAGAATTGGCGACTCCGCTGGGGACAACACTCTTGTTGTTCCTAGTTTGGGTGTTTTTCAAGCCAATCAGGGCTCAGCTGCCTTGTCTGCTTGTTGTTACTGTCTGGTCTGTTCTTGAACTTTAATCTTTGCCAGTTTCTTCAGTTTGTTTTTTTTATTTTTCTTGAAGCTTTTCATATACGCTGTTTTTCTTAGTTACAGAAGCGTATATATGCTTGTTTCTTTGAGTAAACCTACATATATGCAGGTTTCCTCAGATACAATCGCGTATACACGCAAACTGTACATCAGTATAGTCGCATATATATTGCAATTTTCAAGATTTATAAATCTGTTTGTCTCTGGAGGTTTGTCTGGTGGTTTGATTCGGTCTGAAACAGTCACTGTCCAGTATCAATTATTTGTTTTACAGCGAGCATCTTGTTCTAAATTCTCTCTGATTATAAGGAGTATTGGTCTTGTTTTTTGTTGATTGCAAGCGTCAGCGTTTTTTGCTAAAGCACACAAGATTTCTTGCTAGGAATCTTGGCTACTCTAATTCATGAGAGTAGGGAGATTGATCAAAATATTTGTGATAATCTTTATTTTGGTGACTTTTTGTTTGCTTGACAAAATCGCTTTTTGTGACCATCCACTTCTTTGTTTCATGAAAGTTGTTGATTCACACTTTCTTGGAATTTGTCTTTTTGATCTTTTTGGTTTTCATTGCCAAAGCTTTCATTGCTCCTTTTGATTGTTAAGAGTGATTTCAAACACATTTATTTTTGTTGAGTTTTCATCCGTTGAGTGGTGTCGATTCGCAAAAGTGTTTAATTGCCTATTCTTCAATCACAAGTTTTCAGTGTTGTTGAGAGCGTTTATTTTGAAAAGACTCTTTTGTTTGTTGCTTTGAAGAAAATCTTTTGAAAATCTTAGTTTTTCTTTCTTGAACTTGCTTTTCATTTAGTTTCCTTTTATTGAGTAAAAGTGCTTTATGTTTGTCTTAGACCTTTTTTTTAGTGTTTATATGAAATGACTGGTAGCATCTCATATTCTATCTAGACATTTTAAGTGGCAAGATAAAGATTGATAAGCAAGAAACTTTCATTTCTTGTTTTTAGAGTAGTTTTAAATCTTGCATCCGCATATATTTGTTGCATTAGGATAGATTTGCATACTTTTTAGGCATTCAAAGATTTGTTAGCTTTTGTGAGTGTGAATTAACGGAAAGAAAAGAAAATTTGTTTATTTGAAGTTCCTCTGAACCCTATAGAAATTGCTTTTCATCGAAAAACAAAGAAGTGCATGTGCATGTAGTTAAGTTTTTATTAATTTCTTTTGCGTCAAAAAACACCACTAGTTTCACTTGCGTTACCTTGTGACTTCAAGAACAACCTATTTTAAAATCAAGTGCTAACTAAAATTCACTAGAACTTTTTGTTTTAGTCAGTTACACCAACAAGATTAGGATTTTAGGGCCTTGGATTAGGTGAGTGGAGAGTTAACTCTCCAAGGCCATATAAACATCAAACGTAGGAGTCTAAATAACGAGAGAAAATCCAATAGCGTTAGGAAGACCAGGAAAGCTCTGGATCTGGGAGTTAAGCATGAGGGTCTGTGAAGACAGGGAAGAGATATACCCCTCTCCTACTTGTCCGAACTTACCTCACGACTGTTCCGCCTGGCTTCTGCAACGAGTTGGTATCCATAGTTGCTACTCCTAGGGATCTACATAGGTGGTTGCAGAGAGAAATCCCGTGGCACCTGAGGTTGACGTTGCATCACTCTCCACAGTACTACTCGAGGGCACACTTGCAAAGCTTGGGGGATTGCACCGGCACAGGCTGTTGTTAGGAGGTCAGCGTAACTTCCTCTATTACCTTCGCTAATAGGACTGGGCCGTCATTATCCCAGACTATCTTTGGAAGGCCCCTTACTCCACTTTCTTGTATTTTGGCGTCTGGTCCTCATCACCCGGAGTGGAAATACTTGGAAGTTGTTTGACTGGCTGATATCTTTAGGGACTTTATAGTGTGTGCTCTTTGTTCCTTGTATATAGTTGGCTTTAGGTATTTTTGTCTAGTCACATTTGGACTTTGTGTTCTGAGTGACCGGCTTACCACTCTACCGATCTTGAAAGGCTGTTGGTCGTTCTTTCAGAAGTTGTGGAGTTGCCTCCTCAAGGGCAAAGGTTTTGATTGCTTATCCATATTCTGAAAAGTTATTTCTATATTCCTGTAGGGGAAGGGTCTTTGGATTAGTTAGATATGGCAAATATTCCTGTGGAAACCAACCAAGGTGCCCTCCCAAAGGGGGATCCTTGTGCTTTTCCTTTCTTTGGAAACGTTGGTACTCCCTTGATGGCCACTTTCAATATTCCTGGGTTGAATGTTGGACTACCTTTTTGGCTGTGGTCCACTCCGAATATTCCAAATGCTCTTGAAGCTTCTCAGTTGAATGCTTTATTTCAAGGGAATCACATGGGTGCTAATTGTTCATCTTCTTTCAAGGAGAAATCTAGGATTCCTTCTTCTCCTCCTTCTTGTAACAAGAAATATAAAAAGAGGAGAAAAAGGAAGTCAAAGAAGAAGAATAATTCTATCCATGCATCTTCAACCTCTGCGAGTCATGTTGGAGATGAGCCTTCAGCCACTGCAAGTCATGCTGGGGGCACAAGTCTAGTCACTGCAAGTCATACTAGAACTTCATCATCAACCTCTGCTAGTCATGTTGAAGATGAGCCTTCAACCACTGCAAGTCATGCTGGGGGCACAAGTCTAGTCACTGCAAGTCACACTAGCACTTCATACTCAACCTCTGCCAGTCATGTTGGAGATGGGTCTTTAGCCGCTGCAGGTCATGCTGGGGGCATGAGTCTACTCATTGCGAGTCATACTAGAAAAGAGTCACCGACCTCTGCAAGTCATGTTCAAGACTCTCCGCAAACCACTGCTAGTCGTGTTGGTGGAATGGAGATTGATAAGAAACCTAGACGTAGAAGTTTTAAACCTAAGTTCCCTTGTAAGATATGCAAGGAATACCATATTACACATTTATGCCCTCATATTCCAGAGGTTCAAAGGATATGGTCCGAGTATGAAAGTACTTCTACTCCTAGATTTGATATGGTTTCTCATCAATCCCATCAACCATTGGTTGATAATGTGGTAGAGCCATTGCAATCGCTAGCCGATTACACTCCTTTTTTGGGTGGTGAAGTGCCTAACAAAAGAGTCTGTTTGATCTCTAGTACAGAGTCTTCTAGTATAGGGGGCATTTTGGTTTCTTCGAATGCTCCCCCTCCAAGTTCTAAGATTGTTTCCTTTGATTGGGATAGTCTTGTTGAGCCTCGTCTTCCTTCCGCTGCACCTTTCCAAATAAAGGTCAGAGTTAATTCCAAAAATGTCTATCGATGTATGGTGGATGAAGGATCCTCTACATGTATTATATCCTCTTTGACTTGGAAAGATTTGGGTTCACCAAAGTTGTTGACAGCTCAGAGTCAGTTGTTAGCCTATGATAGAAGACCTGGTGAATCCATGGGTTTTCTTCCTCAATTGCCTATCACTTTAGGTGGGAAGACTGTCTTAATCAATATGATGGTGGTTGATATCCCTTTAGACTTTAATATGCTACTTGGGTGTGATTATGTCTATGCTATGAATGCTATGGTGTCTTCACTCTTTTAAGTAATGTGCTTTCCTCATAACGGGAATCTTGTCACTATTGATCAGCTTGCATTTGATAATCACCACCCTAATTCGACTTTACTGTAGAATGCCCCTTGGTTTGTTCCAAGTGTTCAAGTAGACTCTACCTCGCCACGGGTCAATTATGTGGCACTGAATCCTCAATGTTCAAGTGCTTCTAAGAAGGATCCTTTGACTTATTATTCTCCTTCTTGGGACTTGGTCCCGGCAGTTGACCGAGAGATTCTTCCTATAGGGACATGGGACCCTTTAATTCCCTCTTTTAATCCTTGTAGTTCTCATGATTTCTTAGATCTTGCTTTGCCTTCACAGGAGGAACTCTTTGAAGCCATGAATTATGACTACCAAAGGAGTCCTTGGTCCGATCCCTGCAAAGGGTTTGTCCAGAAGAACTATTATGCATAAGCCGCAAGGCTGCGTGGTCCCATGTACCATATTGTACATATGAGGTATGCATTTTCAAGTTTTGTATTCTATAACACAAGATATTATATGAAGTTTATGTGGGATGCATTAACTTCTCGTCTAGTGTTCCTATTTATGTTTACAGAACTTGGAAGATTTCTCCTTTGGAAGTTTATGGTTGGTCTGTTCTGACAGGTATTGGTTCTCGAAACTGGCATATAGGTTCGGTTTTTTCGCCTGCATTGTGCACTTATCAGTTTCCTTTCCCATTTGGCCCTAGGATCGACCCCACCAAGTTATGATGCGGAACCTTCTCATTGGTTATAAGTATCATGACTTGTGTGGTAGAGCCTACCTTATCATGGGTGCCCTAGTTCGTACTTTTTTGTCGCTTGGCACTCATGCTGATTTTTCATCCCTAGGCTCGGGAGTCCTCTTTAGTCCCACCATGACTTATGCGTTGAAGACTCATTCATCTTTTCTTAACCGCTTTGTTCTGGCCTTATACCCTAGAGGCTCCTTTGTGTTGAGTTGTACTACTGCATTGCATGTTGACCACTTGCACCTTTTGGCCTAGAGCCAGCTTCACTTGGACTCGTGTTTAAGCCAACTTTTGACCATGATGTCCACAAAATCAATGTTGCATACCTTTGACTTCTGCAGATTGACACACCTTGACCCTTGGAAAGAACATGCCTTTGAGTGTCACTGACCAATTTTCACCTCCCTGCATTGAGCATAGGAACATTCCTTTCCCAGGAACTAGATCATCTGTTTCACCGACACTCGTTCTTTCCACTGTACCATAGCATTCTTTTATTCTTTTTCCATCTTAATAGAAAAAGACAAAAAAAAAAATATTCCAAAAAAAGAGCGGGAATGGGACAATATTTCCATTTATTGTTGGCAGCTAGAGTCAGTTGTGTCACCCTTGAACAAAGCACTCAAAACAAAGTCTCCTCCATATGGGTGGGATTTAGTTTGACTTAGGTACGCCAAAACCTTGTTATTGAGTCAGTTCTCCCCTGATTGGTTATCTCTTCCAATCATATGGAGGGTTTGTTCGTGCCTCCTGCATGGCGAACTTATACAAAGTCATCATATGCTGCCACATAGTCACATTGAGTCGTGCTTTTGTTCAAGGGAAGTTAGCCTGAGTCGGCCTCTCTGTGGTGTCTCTTGACTCATTTTTCAGTCAGCCATCCCTGGTTGTCAGTGTCATGTCTATCATCACATCAGTTATATTGGTCCTTTACTTGTGCCGGTTTGAGAAGGTCCCCATTGACTTCTTGCTGGCGGGTCTTGTCCTTATCGATGACGACATCTTGCTCTGAGGACAGGCCTAGAGCTGCACCCTGGCCCTATTTTCATTATTGATATGTCACCTTGTGCTTAGCATCAATCGGTATCATGGGTCTTTGACTGAGTGGTTTCCCTTGTGTTCGACATCAGCTTACATTATCACACATTGGGATTCGTGCAGTACCTTGGTTTCCATTTGACCCTATTGGTGGATACCTTGACTCTGTGTCAGCTTTCATTATTGGTTGGTTCACAGGGTTTCTGTCGTGCACTAGCCACATCTTGTGTACGCCGGAAACGTACTTCGGTTGGGTTACTACATCTTTTTCATCTGATTCCTTCCACATTATTGGCCTACGGGTTACACTCGCGCTAGATTGATGAAGGATGACTTAATGCCTTCCTTCTAGCAGATCTTTCCCTATTGAATCCGACTCATTGCTCTGGGGCAAAGATCTAGAGTCCATTTGACAGTACCTTGGGGTTTGCAGTCATTAGTGGCAAATACTTCGCTATCAGCAGTGGGAAACCATCATTGTCTCCTGATCGATAGATCCTTACAGGTGTTCGACTCCAGCTCATCTATTCACACTTGTTAGATTGTACTGGGTACCTTGACGCTCATTATCATTATCGGTGAGTAGTCTCGCATTTCTTAACAGTATACATCAATGACCGGTAATCAAATGATTTCTCACATGGTCGACCTTAGATCATTTATTCCTATGGTGTAGAAATGTACCACGGCGGTCGGTGAAGACCTCAGGTTGTATCAGCATTCATTGGTTCATTTGACAGTTGCTCCTGTTGCTGCTAGTTGATACCACTTCACCTTATATGTTGCAGTCAATCATGGCGACATTCTATATGATGGCACCTGAGTTTGCAGTGTAGTACCATCCTATTCCATCATCTTCAGTTGGTACCTTTTGGGATCAGTCTTTGATATCAGTGATCCGTTGCATCTTTCAGCATCATTGACAGTCTTATATGTGATATTCAGACATGTACTTGTTCATTATGATCAGATGATCCATTATGTATCTTTCAGTCATTTATACTTGTATACTTAGTGGATCTGCTTGTACTTGATATGCGAACATGCTTTACCTTTTCTGAGCATGGGTATGCCCGCCTCAGACAGTGTTTCTTTCTGATCTCCTTTGGTGGCTTAGCAGGCTAAATTATGGTGAAGTCCTCCTCGATTTTTGACAGACTTCCTTTCCATGTACTCGCATAATATATTTCGGCCATCATGTACCCCTTCTGACCTCATATATTAGTGGTCATCTGTTATAGCTCCAAATCTCACTCTTATGGTTTGTGATGCTGTACTCATGGCCTAGGGCAACCCCTCCTTCCAGACCTGGTCCTAAAATTTAAAAAAACTATGTTTTATCCCTTATACGCGACATTGCCCTGAGTTAAATGCGTGTATACGCGGGTATGTGTATAGCCAACCCACGTGTATGTATTAAAACACTTAAAAAAATATAAAACTCCTTATTTTTGGGCGGAGATCGCGGGTTTTACCTGCTGATCACCTGTTAGTGCCCATGGCCTAACTGTTCCCAACCAACTCCTTACTAAAAAATACTACTTTGGGAGTGGCATAAAAAGACCTCAAAGGGAAGGCCTAAGGAGGAGAGAAGAGAGAGAAACGTTATTATGCTGAGATTTTTCCCTTGACCAGGTCTGAAGTCCCTTGTGCCTTCTGCACTTCCCCCATTTTCTACAGGAAACCTTTGTTTCCTTGTGTGTTGATGTTCATCCACCATTTATGACATCATGGAGAGAGTCATGGAAGGAGTTTGTTAAAAGCTTGAGGTTGGAATGGATCTGGAAGGAAGCTTTGCTTGGAGCTTGCTGAAGGTGACTCAGGTGAAAATATTCATTTTTATGTACTTTATTTGTCTATAATAAAAGAAACACATGTCTCGGTTCCCAAAATGAATCTTCTTTATGTTAATGATATTCATGTTTAGAATTCATCTGTGAATGGTTGTTTGGATTTCATAACTAACTACCTTTCTTTAAAACATGAAGATGGTTTCTTTATAGGTTTTTGTCCATGTACTGTTGTGTTCTTTGAATTGGTTGTTTTGCAGGACAAAAGAGAAGAAGGGAACTCCAAGAAGGGTTTGGACCCTAAGGACCTTCTCAAACGTAGGACCGAAGGTACGTACCCCTATCATAGAATTTTCTTATAATAGCATAATGGTTGTATGAATGCATGTTTCATTGAATAGATAACTTTCAGTCTGCTAGGGTTTGAACCCAAAAAGCCCTAGGGGAACTTTTCCCTCTACCAATTTGTTGAACATTGGTAATCCCTTCAAACATTTTCTATATGGATTTTACATGGGAGAGTAAGGCTCTCCCATAGTCAACCAAGCTATAAATATCCCCATACGTTCTCCTGGGATGATTCAACATCAAACTTCTTCTACCTCTCTCTAACTGCCACAATTTGACCTCTAAGTTCCCTTTGATATTTTGAATATCTAGGACTAGATACAATATTTATCTTGTTCTCATTCATCCACATGGACATGGACACTATCCCTTAAAATTATAAGACTACTTAACTATCGCAAACTACTTTTTGTTGGGAAGAAAGTGTAAAACAAATGTCTGCCTATACATATTCAAAGGCCACATCTAGGCACATGTCCTCATAGACATTACTATCATAGTAACATCGATGGGCATTTCTAGATCTACACAATGTAGGAAAATTAATATCTCCTTCTTCAACGTATCATAGATATAATGGGTGTCCTAAGGTGACACTCTTCTATCCCAGAGTAGTACTTTTATCTCCACATTGAAACCTCCGAGGCATCTTATATGAATGAAGTATGCATCTATTAGAAGTGACTGTTATCCCCGAAGAAGTAAGGTTTCCATTTCAGTTTGATATAGGAAAAGGAATGGTCCCCATTTCCTGAACATTCAATTTGTTTCCCTTTAATTTTTACCCAATTACTCCCTTTGTGATCATTAATGCTTAATTCTTTTTTCTAACTGCAATGAAATTGTTTCCTTTGGGAACATGGGAGAATTTTACATCTCCAAAGGAATTCAGTAGAAGCTGAAATATTCTAACTAAACTCTGTATATTGACATCTTTGGAGGGGACAACTCTTCTCATTGATCGAATAACCAAGAATATATATTAATTTAGAGAGAAGTCAACTCTTGAGTATTTATAAGTGAATGAAATCGGGGCCAAAAATTTATTGAACGTGTGCCTTTTTAAAACAAAAATTTTGAATATCTAATGACATATCAGTGTTCCTTCTAAAACATAATTGTTGTTCCTTTAAGCACTGGATTTGTATTTGTTTTTAAATGAAAAGAATATAAATGTGTGGTGCAACAGGTGGATTTCCATATGTGGAATTTAACCTTCATCGAGAGCACAATTGAAGAAATGGTCATATTTTGGATGTCCATGGCTTATATCTCTAAAGGGATATTGGAAAAAATCAGAAAGGATTACTTCAAATATTCTTGGGTAGGGAATAAGGACAAAGGTGGTACTCCCTTTTTAAAATGGAAGATAATTATAAACCCCAAAAATGGGGGAGCAAGGGACTGAAGTTAACTATTTTCTCTCATGCATTAGCTTCAAAAGGAGCATGGAGAATTCCATATTTAACTAGATTATGGTATTCAGTGATGAATAAATAAATACAAACCCTAAGTCTAGAAGAGTGGTTGCACAACCCTAGGACAGTTGCAAGAGATTCTCTAAGTTGGAAATCTTTGATAACATGGATGCTCCTAGGCTCTCCAACTACTTAATGGAATATTTACATGCCCAAAATATCTTCATTTAGAAGGATATATATGACATAGGGCATGAAAAATGGTGGCCAACATGATGAAAACAACTGAATGTTTTACGAACCCCATATGATATGAAAGTGGAATTAGATCACTAATTTGTGTGTGCTTAAAGTAGGCATAAGACTACGTAAGTAGCCCACTAGTATTATTCAGGAATCCAAAAAGGAAGCATAGAATAAGGACAAAGGTGGCATTCCCCTTGTAAAATGTGAAAAGTTTTCTAAACCAAAAAAATGGGGGGGGGGGGGGGAGGGATCGAAGTTCCCTATTTTCTTCAAGGCATTGGCAAAAATCCTGTAAAGGAGTATGAAGAATTATGTCTTCAAAGGGATTGTTGCAATCAACAATGAATAATAAATATGTAGATCCCCAAGCCTGGAAGAGTGGATGTATAGCCCTAGAAAACTAGTTGTAGGAGATTTAATGACTTGGAAAGCTTTGATAACAACATATGACTTAGTTGGGTACCACCTAGCTTGGTAAGTTGGGAATGAAAAAAATTTGCACAATGAAAATGATCCGTGGATCAGGAGATTGGATATTCATTAGTTCTTTAACTAGTCAACGGAATATTTACATGCCAAAAATCCCATTCATTTAGAATAAATGACTGAGTCTGTCATTTTATAGATATATAGATTCAGACTCTTATTAGCACAAAATCAATAGATTCGTATCAAATCCATCCCCTTTAGCCACTTGTCTTCCATCTTTTTTTATAGTCAGGGAGAAAAAAATAATTGGAGACTTGGAAGAAGGGAAGTTGATATTTGTCTACCTATCCTTCCATATTCAACTGATAAGTGATTATATTATTGGCCTTGTGCTTCCATTTGTCCCTTGACACTCACTATCTCAAAATAAAAAGAAAAATGTGGCCAGCTTTGTTGCATTAAATGTCTTATGGTGGTGTTTATTTGAGAACTTTGACATTAGTTTGTTTGTTGTATTTGTGAAAAAATTGTAGTTCATGAAATAGTGATTGGTTTGAAAGTTTGGATTTGTAGTTTGCATGCTCTTTTTTCATTATGATGATTATCTACCATGTATTATCTGATCACTATTATCATGTTGCAGAATGTTGTTTATGTGGATTTCAGTTTTTTTATCCCACACAGAATTACTTCCATAGACTTGAGAGCTTACTGACAACCTATTGTGATGGGGAGGGATGGTATTTAAATGGTTCCACTGGCATAATTTTGGCTCATACAACAATGGGGACTGTTTTCGAGACATATGAAGTTTCCTCTTTGTGTTATCACAACCATTAACTTATCAAGATATAATTTTGGCACATTTCATATGGAGAGTTGACTTGCTTGTATTTTACTTTAGGATTTAATTTATTATATGTTTGTAGTTATATTTCATCAGTTTTACCCATTTTCGTAAATTAGTTCTTTATTCTATGTTCCTATTTTCTAATCTTTTACAAGGAACTATTGAAATTCAGTGTGATAAAAGACATCGTCAGATTCAGAAAATGTTGTTGTCTTTTGTTTTGGACATGTTTTTATTTTTCTTTTTTGAAATTATTTTTTTGACATTTAGTTTTAGGCAAATTATTGTTCAAAGCAAATTTACCTCCTTAGTGTTGGTCAATATATAAACTTGTTAGTATCAACATATTCTTTAGATTACAACTATAGGTCAACCTTTCCTTCTCATGGAAACTATTCAATTTGAATAAGATTACAACTATAGGTCAACCTTTCCTTCTCATGGGAACTATCCAATTTGAATATTCTTTTGTTGAGTTATAATATTTTGTAGGTCTTCTTAATCTCTCAGAACTTAAAATTGGATGCAAGATTCGTGACTAAATATAATGCGGCCTATAGCCTGAGCCTAGGTATGTCATTGGTGTAGCTTAAGGGTATATACACCAAAGTAGATTTAAAGGACCAATAAAGACTATATATGATGTCCTTTATTAGTTTATATGTGAAAAATAATTATTAAAATTAGACACAAGGTTTGTCAATAAACATAATGGGATGCAAAACCGAGGTTAAACATTAGTGTAGCTTAAGGCTGCATAATTATTTTTTCTCAAAAATGATACAAAAGTATATATAACAGATTTTTGAAGATTATAGGGCTATGGATTATGATCATTCACAAGAACCTTTATCACGAGTTTGAGATTGACCTGGAACCCATTTACAAGTTATATATGCAAAATGAGTGTACATGGCATAAACATATTTTCGAGCACATCGGGCTAAATATTTGAAACCGCATAATTATTAACCTACAATACTACTCCAACAAAAAAACCTATAGATAACATTCTTGAATATTAACAAATCAACTACAATAATAGTTGTGTCTAAGTAAAGAATATGCATGGATCTATTACATTATAATAACCAATAATCATAAATATTATGATAAAATATAATTATATTACATAAATGTTTGATTTTTTCAAAATGAAATAATAAATTACTCCGACTAAGAAATTTAAACATGTCACCCATTTGTGATGTCCACAATAGGATTATGAATATTGGCGATCCAAAATTGTGACACAGTACCTTCAAATGGCAATGAATTTCCTTGTAGCATGTGTAAATAACGATACATAAGGCCTCATATATTGTGGGGCTCTAAAAGCAGGAAAACCCTAAAAAATCTGAGGGATGAATTTTTTCCATATAGTCAATTTATGCTCACCTCCATCCAGGGAAACATTTACCCAAAATCCATAAAGTCATTTGGAAAACATCGATAATGTAGGAAAAAAAGTTCACCTCAATTTGGGTAACCTCCATATTCAAGGGAAGTATTGCATTGAGTAAATTGATTGTGATTTCAAGTCCTCTGCAATGAATAAATGAGTTTTAATTACTGATTTCTCCAGTGTAGAGATTTATCAAGATCTTCTGGACTATACATATGAGCTTATACTTGTTTTCTTATTTGAGCATATTGTGGTTACCAAGGGAGGCAGATGAGAGATAACTCAACAGAGAAGAGAGTTCCCTAAGCTTACCTAATTTTTCCCTTCCATCATCTGAGAGGAATAGGAGATGATAAATTTGAATATACTATTGAAGTTTGAGGTTTGTGCAGCCTTACTAATATTTGAAAAACATTACCATATTTTTCACATTAGGAATATCTCTCAAGGCTTTTAGCAATGAACATGAAGGTGGCCTTAGGCTAGGAATATGGGCACCATTGTTATTATTATCATAATAAGAACTAAAAATAACTCTCAAGGCATTTATCAATGGACATGAAAATGGCCTTATACTAGAAATATGGGAATTCTTTGCATACTAAGAATTAGTATGAGGGAAGGAGGAAAAGGCCTTTACTTCTAAAATGAAGCTTCTCATGCTTAAGGGCCATGAATTTGGCATTGAAAAACCACATAAATCATCTCTAGATAATCTTATGGATATAATATGAGATATTAATTCCATTAGGAATTTTTTCACACCATGTATAGGAGTCAAGGAATGTACCATGGGTAGGGGAGGTAAACAAGGGCCTTAGGCCTTATAAGAAGCTCTTCAGTCTCATTGGCTATGCACTAGAATTAAAACCCACATAGATTTTCTTTAATGGATCAATGGTCTTAAGTCGAAGTATGGGAACCATAAGAGGTATTTATCACCACATATGGGAGTTAGTGTCTATTCTATTATTAGGAGAGGAAAACAAGGAGCCTAGTCCCTAAATTAATCTTTATCATGCTCAATTTCCATGAATAAGACCTCTAGCTAGAAATATGGGCATTTAGTATGTTTTGCATACAAAAATTGGGTGTAGTGGCCTTTATTATGGCTGAGGAAGGAAATTAAAAAAGAAAACGGGGACTAGTCCTAAATAACCACTTCTCATTAAAAATAATTCAAACAACCACATTAATTATATTCTCTGGGGGATATTCTTGGGCCTCTAGGTAAGATGTGGCCACCATTCAAAGGTTTTACACACCATGATTGGTTCTTGGAGCCTCATCATTGGACTTTAATGAAATTAGTAGGATTTGAAATCACATATGATGCTTATAAGTGTAGGTTTGGTCAAAATAGGAACCTAAGGGGCTTAGGCCTTATTTGAATAATTAAGGATTAATCTTTGTGAAGTAGTTCTCAAAGAACCACACATGACCTCTACAGGGTATCTTAGGCCTCTACGATGGATCATTAGTGTCATTGGTATGTTTTACATAATAAGAATGAGTCTTAGGCTTATACCATGGAAAAGGGATGAAAACAATGGCCTCAAACCCAAAATGAAGCTTATTTGGCTTACACTAAATGAAAAAGATCATAGAGAACAATAGTTGTTGTACTTGTTAGTTGGTCATATTTTTATACTTGGAATATGGTAGTGGTTTGTATTAATCATTTTTAATTTTCTCAATTATTATCTAGTCATATATTTTAGTCTTGGACAAAATTAGTCATTTAAGTTAGTCGCTTCTAGTTGAGTCACTTATTATCTAGTCATATATTTTATCCCTAGACAAAATTAGTCATTTAAGTTGGACATTTTTAGTTGGGTCACTTAAAATTTCTCAAATTTAGTAGTAATTCACTTCAAAAAATTGTGGTGACTAACATTTTTAGTTGTGTAATCACTATTCCCTCATTTTTATAATAGTGAACCCTTCTCAAAAGTGCCACATCCATCAGTCTGAGCTATTCTCTAAAGAATATGAATGGTTTTCAGAGAATGTATGAAATCTTCTAATCAGTTCAAGCCTCACTGCTTCAATTTCGCAACAAATCATTGTCAAAGCCACACTACTACCTCTGTGTTATAGCCTCATTGCTCCTTTTATGTTGGAGCCTCATTACTCTATCCAAATTCATACTTCTCGTGATATTACTAGCCGCTACTAGATAAATTGCACTAGAAGTCTACTACCTACTCATCTAGGAAATCAAAACGCAACCCATACTGAAATAAGACTTCAATGTGTTCTTCGTATTCACAACACTCCAAGTTCACTTGATGTTGACTTATATTACTAGTCACATCACTATCCCAATCAATGACTAACTGTATCATATAGGTATTTCAATATTAGATTTGTGGTGTCCCATTATACATGTCCAAGGTCAATCAAGATCAAGGTACATGCTACAAATAAAGGATCGATCTGGCTACATTTTCATTGAGGGATCCAACAAATATTTATATGAAGAGGAGTCTCACTCAACTTTTTCAATGTAATCCATCCCAAGTCTCTAACAACATACTTTCAGTAAAAATGAAGTCTTCATCATCTCTCTATTACACTTCTAATCTCAAGATTTTGATCAACTGGGCTTAGAGATCAGATCCATTTGCCACTGAACACTAAGATGATATGATCCTAAAATAAATAAATTGTTGGTGTATATGAAACTGAATATCAAAGACATACCTTCAACCTTGACGAGAGGTTAGAGTCTACATCATATGTCCATCAATCCAATCTTTACAAGTCCATGACACTTTCTTGAGTCCATATGGGACTTTCTTCAATATGAAATCAAAGTATCTTTCTTATGTACCTCAAAGATCTAAGGTAGCTCCAAGTATGCTTCTTACATAAGTACATTTGATAGTATTACATCTAGATACATGGGATAGGATCTCATAATCATCCTTTATCAGTGTCGTAGAAGGATTTAATATTTTGTCATGTTTGTAATCTTAAAATGATCCTTACATGAAGGACATGTTACTTTAACATCTCTTCTCACTATTGTATCTATTTTGACAGTCTATTCCCTCTAAATAGGAAGCTTCTTCAATCATAGTTATCAAATTGGGAGAATCAATTCCTTTCCTTCAGTGGTCCAAGATTTTGGCCATTTTCAAATGACACTCTAACCATACGATGGATCTGTATCCTCCTCAATCTCAATATTGAGGACTAGGTCCTTACATCCATCAAGTGTACTTGTTGACCATAGAACAAGAGTACGAGAAATGATAGAAAAGTAAATAATCAAAGTGTACCTAATGACAAGGTTGAAATATTTAAATAAAAAAATCCTTTGCATTTTGAGATTTTTCATGTTGTCATTATGAGAGTGGCTCTTTTAGATTCCTCAATACCTCCCTCTTGATCCTGTCTCCATGAGTCACCACTACCCATCAATCATAAGTGATTTTCCTCTTAAAAATAACTGCATCTTCTTCATCACATATATTATTATTCCATATCTTTCCAAGCCTAACTAACAATGTACAAGATGACCATTAGATCTGCATCATATTATCTCCTATTTTGGAGACTAGCCCATCTACGGTTACACTGAATCTGTCACTGGTACTTGAATAACTCAATGGTTTCTCATTGATCATTTCATATGATGAAATTTCTTAATTATACTTGGAATTTTCTAGATCAAGGCCTCTCTTAGGGTTTCTACCAAACCATAGCTTATTTTTATAAGAGAAAAGGCTCCCAAGGGCCTACCTCAAACCCTAGCATTTTCTTAGCTCTCTAACATATTCATCCTTTTCACTTAGCTTGATCAAGAAATCCATCCTAGGTGTCTTCATGGGGGTGATCTCATAGACTTTTCTTGATTCCAGCTCTGATCCCATGTCAATTTTTGGGGCTATATTGTTCTATGCCAAAGATAATTATATTTTTAAACTTTTTCAACATTTTCATATTACATTACCCCCATAACATCATATCATCATTAACAATTATGTAGAGATAACAATAACATCAATAATGCAGCAAAATAGTAAGGAGCAATAGAAGAAAAGCATACACAATAGAGACATTGATATTTTGGTCAGAGATCAAGGAAAACCCCATATAAGGGAAAACACATAAATCAATTATTCTTCTACTTATACTTTTATATATATATATATATATATATATATATATATATATATATATATATATATATATATATATATATATATATATATATATATATATATATATATATATATATATATATATATATATATATATATATATATATTCATCAATAGCTTAGCTAATATATCAGTACAATAATAATGTGACATAATTCTATGAAATTAGGCCTCCTAAGGCCAACCCTGGATCATAGAAAGTCCTCATAAGTTTATAATAAATAAATCAAACTTACAATTATTCACAAGACTTCTAATAGGTCTCCATCTCACTGGCACAAGTAAATTATATTTGTAACAATTCACTACTATAGAGACAATTTATACATCACTACCATACATCATGGTTATAGATATATTACCATACATCACAGTCTAGAGACAATGGCATACATCATATTTATAGAGACTCAACCATACATCGTTGTCATATCACTGTCATATATCATTTTCATATAGAAACAAAACCATACTTCAAAGATATACTACCATACATCAAAGTGTCATTGTCATATCATGGTCACTGCCACACATCAAGGTCACTACAATATCACAATCACTGCCATACATCAAGGTCACTACCATACAACAAGGTCATACGTTTCCATATATGTGACATGTATCATTGTCATATGAATACCATCCACATATAAGGTCTTCATATACCAGTGTCCTAAGAGAACTACATATACTATTTTGATATTATATCAATCATTGTCTAAGTATTACTACCCAAAACATCACTATTATAAACGAGTGCATTAATAACTTTAATTCATTATTGTCTTTCACAAAGGACTATAATAAAGAGCTATCTGATGGCCCTTCATACTGAGCACTTTCTACTCCTTATTATGTTCAATCTGAACCTAACAAAACATCAATACGCAGAATACTATACATACCTCGTACATCAACTTTTGTCCTTAAAAACTCCATTGTTTGAGCATATTCAAATGTACTGATATTTTGGCCTAGATTATAAGAATTTGTGTCTAGGGTTTCCATAGTGATGTATAAGACATCAAACCCAACCTTCTTCTTACTAAAACTTCAATGTATACCTTGGTGATACTCGCTCTCATTCCAGCTACAATCCAACATTTTTATGTCATCCAAAGTTTTCCTTTTTGCCCTTCCAAACATATTTTATAGGTGCTCGTCCCTACCACAAAAACGCACAGGAAAAGATCTGCCTACTTTACACAAATTTTTACCTACAAATCATGAAAAGGATGGCCTTCAAACACACTTAGCAAATAGTTTTGACTTTGTATTGTCAATGATAAATAGCCCTCAGAGAAAGCCACAAATATGACGGAGGTAGGATGCAATTAGATGCCACAATAAGCCTCATATGGAAGCCACTCTAGGTTGCCAACATAAGCCATTGAAGGCCGCAAAATAGACCACCAATAGGCCGTCGAAGAGAAAAGGAATAGGCCATAAAATTTACAAAGAGTAGGTTGTAGAGATTATAAGGAGTAGGCTATAGATATTACTTCGTATGCCAACCATGTGGACCACCTTAGACCTAGCCATAGACCATCCAAAATTTTCCACAAAACAATATTGAATTCCATGTGTCAAAATGAAGGAGGATAGATGCCTATTTACAGTTGATCCTCCATGCAAAGGGTCATGTCGTTTGGGGTAGGTTGACTAGAACATTTTGAGATTGACATGAATTTCGAGGGAAACATAAATTCAAACTTGCTCATAATAATATTTAAATATATTTTCCTTAACTATTGTTTACCAATTTTTCTTCCACATAAAATAATAGTGAGAGGAGTATTAACAACATCAATAATAATATTTGTTTGTCCAATTTGAATTATTATTTTGGGGAAAGATGGGATTGTTCTGGGGTAGTTGGGTTTCTCATAGGAAATTCATCCCACAACAACCCCAAATTTCAACACAAGTGTGAGAAAGAAGATCTTGGAAGATTCAATTTAGGAAGACAACTTTTACATGGACTCCTATAATGCGTGGAACTAGTAGCTCACACTGTGACCCTTTAGGTACATTAAATATGTGTCAACCTAGTGTCATCCAAAAAAATATTGTAGACATAAATCTCCTCAACTTGAAACAGTATGACATTGGAGAAAGAAGATTTCAACATAGCTACATCATGGGTAGACTTGACCTATTTATGTTTAGGTTGTAGCAACATATATCTAAAGGACATTCTCATTGTGGGCTTTGTCATGCTAGGGGAAGGATGAGACTCATCAATTTATTATCGTTTCCCATGAATTGGAGGCCGTTAACTATTGATAAAAATACAACATGACTATGTGGTGTCTTTCCAAGAAAAGGGATAAGTACTTTTGTAGGTAAAATAACATCTATGGCCCTATCGAATGGAAATACTTAAGTATAAAATGATGGAAGAATGGGACAAAGTTCAAACTTTTGAATCAAATACAAAGTTGATGGGGCATGGGAATGGTAATGGGAATAAGCTTAACATTCCTTCCTAATGATTAACTCCATGGGAGAGGTGGTGGTGTGATGGCATAGGTGGAAACCATAAGATAAAATGGAACTCATTTTTACCAATTAATTTTCATTAAAAACATATTAATGATATGAAACATGATATTAGTAATGAAGAAAATAAATTCAAAATGATGAGATAGTGATTGCTTTCATAAGTTTAAGATTAATAAATAAAAGTATAAATTAAGAAAAAAAAACTGGAGAATCTCTAGCAACATGAATATGTCTTGAAGCCAATAAAGAACTTTAGAACGTTGGAAATGTTCATATAATATAAAAGATTAAATGTAGTTGAATAATTATTTTTTAATGTATTAATCAAAACAAAACCAACATATATTTCTAGAATTATTTAAAATTAAAATAGTATAACAAAATTTTGAATCTGATTTTTTTTTGTTAAGTTATGTGTCTAAGATGAATGGTATGTCTAACCTACGGTTTGTGTAGCCACGGCCTAGAGGCATCTATCAAAGTCACCTTACATCTATGCCAGCAAAGTTACCTCGAGATCACATTCAACTTATGCCACATCAATCCTTAATATGACTCTATTTTTTGGCACAAAATTTCAAATTACTAACCTTTACACCACAAAGTGTCTTAAAAAACACTTTGTCACCATCTACTCTAAATCCATACATTTTAATATAAATAAATTGGATATGAAATATTTATTTTAAAAAATTGAATATAACTCTAATACCATTTATGTTTTTTATAAATAAAATTTAAAACAAAAGACCTAAAAATACATAATACATAGAATATCAATTTTTAATATTTAAGATTAGACCAATATTAACAATCTCAAGTATATTACTAAAATTATTAAAACTAAATTTATTATATAAATGAAAAATTATTATATTATGTTTTATAACAAAAAGTAATGTAATCAAATATTACCACTATTGTTAAAACAATTTGATGAAAATAGTCTTTGCGCTCCAAAGTCAGCTATCTCAACAAGCACTTCAATGTTAGAATGTAGGTTTCTCATATTGTTTGCGATATCAATATCACTTCAATCTTTGCTATTTGGTGAGTTAAAACATTGAAAATGGCAATTATGTATCTCATTTACAAGAGTGATTTGTGGACGGAAACGATATTTAGACGGAAAATGAAATTATTTAACACCCACGTTAATATCTTAAAATTTACAAGATTAAATATTTTGTTTTGGTATTTCAAGATTATTCATATTGAAGTTGTATTGGTAGTTGTTTTGAGCTATAAAGTGTAGCTCATTATAGTGTAGTTCATTGAGTAATGAGAGATAAATAAGGGAGAACAAAACATTAGATTTTTTAAAAACAAATTTGTCACATTCACAATAAATCAAAAGTTATAAATATTAATATTAATAAAATAAAATAAATAATATATTAATATATATATATATATAAACAAATTAATTTTGATTAAATAATTAAAAATATATATATAATAGAGATTAATATAATAGAAAGATAATAATTATTAATATATCATAATAATATAAATAAGTATATGTAGTAAAATATTAATATTATATCTGCTAGTTCTATATCTATATAGACAATAAAGAATAAAAAAATAGATAGTGACCAAATAATTGTAATAATTTAAAAATATAAAAAATAAGAAATTATGAGAATTGATAAATCGTCATATTAATATAAATTATTTATGAATAATATATATATATATATATATATATATATTAAAAAAATTAATAATAATAATTATAAACATATTCTTAATAATATAAAAAACCAAAAGAAGAAGGAAAGGGAGAGGGAGAAGGAAAGAGGGAGGGGATTTAGAAGGAAGTAAAATCTTAAAAAAAAGGGGGAAAATGGAGGAATCCAATTTTTGCTCATCTTCCAACCATCATACTTTTTATCAAAGTGTTTTTCAGTGTCAATAACTTCTGTGAACTTTCTCAAATAATGCTTGGTTATATATATATATATATATATATATATATATATATATATATATATATAGTAATCTACGGATGAGGGTGTGAGCTGGCCCCATCAGGCTTGTCTTCGCCGAACGTTTAATGCGAATCTAGCATATTGTGTCAGCCACCCTCCGCATGGATGCATCACTTGGAGAGGTAGCGGTGTGCATGCAGAGTTTAATGACCCAAATTGGTGGTAAAAATATAAGGACAATTGGAAAAGTGAGAATTCCCTCCGGCTTGTTGGGTAAGTTAGTCTGTGACATTGTGTTCCTATGGATTTGGTTTGAGCGTATGGTTCTAGGCTGTTGGTGGTCGTTGTCTTCTTCAGGTCTTGGCAGTGCTCACGGGTATGTTTTCAATCTTAATTTAACACTTTTTGTTCGTATGGAGCAGTCTATTTGACCTTCGACCTATGAGATCCGCGAGTTTGTGTTTTGGGGACATGGGAATTGGAATTGTCAGAGGCATGGCCTCGTTGGGCTTCTGGATGCAATTGATTCCATCGTTCTACATGTCCCAGTGTCTATCATGTATGGAATTTAGTTGTATTAGATAGGTTTTTGCAATGTCTGGTTGGTAAAGGGTTTTGGATGTGGATGTACCCCCTGCTCAGGTATGAATGAGTCAGAAAGGGTTTGGGTATCTAGAAAATTTGGTTTGGTTCCAGGGTATGTACGCTTTGTGCATGCTCGAATTCGAGCCTCGGTTGTATGTAACACCATCTATGTCCTTTTTTCTCATAGGGGTGAAAGAATAAGAGCCCTAGTGGACCATTTCAGGGTCAGTTCAGTCGTGATGGACAAAGTATATGGGGTTGGGCATTCTTGTTTAGCTAGGGGTCAATCCTAGTTGCAGAGCTGATCATGGCTCAATGCCTGTCATAAGCTGGCTTCTGGGCAAGGGGGTTTGATTTCTGTGATATGGGTTCTATGCATGGACTCTAATCATAAGGGGGTTGGTGGGTTGTGGGCTCATTGTAGCTATTGACTCGATTTTCTTTTTAATTATTTGTACAGTGTTTGCTAATGGATTCGATAAACTATGGGACGTGTCTAGATAATTCAGAGGTCTCGAGTTTGGATGGTATGGCAAGTCCATTTAGGCCCCGCAATGGGCAAAAGGGAGACAAGTGATAAAAGTGGTACTATTATCATGTGTTGGTAGTCGGTTGACAATAAAAATTGGAGCAAGTTCTTTACTTGCCTGATTTCGTTTGAATTTGATTTAGTAGGTGTGCAACACTGGTGGGACCCTTGGAAGCGTCACGTGCCCAAGATGCGACAATGTTCTGATCGGTACCCAGAGTTGGATGTAGAGAAGCCTTTGTCAGTCAGCAGGAAAATCATGACGTAGGCAACCAGTATAGGAAAGAATGGTCATGAGAGACGAAATCGGCGAAAGCAGAGGAGGGCCTCTTCATCACCGAATAGCCAACCCAGTGCTTCTGGTGCGATTGTTGGGGCGAGTCGTTGACGCAACCCAATCTCTCTTATAATTCAGGAAGCGGCTCAAGAATACCATGTTATCAACTTCAACCCGGTCAAGCAATTTATTGCAGATTGGGAGGTTAAGATTCGACAGACCGAGGAGGATTTTGAACTTGATATGGATGAGTGGCAAACTGTTTTCCCGGACCCGGGCCACACTCATGGTAGATCATCTCAATACAAGTAGACAGTCCATTTGTTCAAGATGATGAAGAGCATTATGGTGAAAGATCTAGAGTAGATTCCTCCTGACATGCATGTGGCTGCTCAGGGTCACTCAGATTACACTAAATAATTGCAAAAAAATTAGTTTCAATTACAACAACAGAGTGGTCGGCTTAGCCGAATTGAGTAGCATATCCCTTGCATACCCCACATGGAGCTATCGGGTTCCACTGTGAAGGATCCTACTCCACTGGATTCAATTGATGATGATTAGCGACATTCCAACCTTGCTTTTAATTTTTCATGATATAGTCCCAAATTTTTAGGCTTATTAGTAGTTATGCTTATAGTTTTTTAGAAAATAGGAAGTACAAGACTCTCATGTTTACATAGCGTGGTTGGTTAGATTTATGATTTTTTTCTTTTTGATGACATATTTTGCAGTTAGGTGGAGCAAATTTGGTTCCCTCTCGACAGGTCAAGGCCACCTAACTCTCAGACATATAGATGTAACCTATTTTATTTTTGAAAATTAATAAAAAAATACTACTAAACTTTAAAAAAAAACATATTTTTTACTTTTTTATATTGATTGTTATTATATTTCCTTTTATGTTATTTATTTATATAATTTTTTAAATTACTTAATAACTATTTATTTTATTTTATTAAAATTTATGACTTTTTAATTTATTGTAAATATTAAAATTTTATTTTTTTTAAATAATTCACATTCACCTAACATAAGGTCTTGTTCCACCTATTTATTTCTAAAATTTTATTTTTTAATATTTCACCTCCACTAACATAATATCTCATTTCCACCTATTTATTTTTTGTTGCCTCCTATCTCTTTCGTGATAATGAGTCACACTTGATAACTCAAAACATTTACCGAAAAAACTTGAATGTAAGTAATTCAGAAATGAGAAAACCAAAAAATATCCACTCTGGAAATATAAAATATGTTTATAATATTATGTGTGAACGAAATTAGTAGAAAGTTAAACCACAAAAACCAACCATAATAGTGTTTGTGGTGATACAACGGAGGTTTATAATGCTATATATATGTGGGGGAATGATTGGAAAGATGAGATCTATATTCAAGAATTATAAAATGATTAAACCACGAGCACCAATAAACGGGGTTAGTTGGTGGTGCAAAAAAGATTAATGGTTTTTTAACTAAGCAATCTGAATAGTTTTTATAAAAAAATTATTTATTATACTTTATATTTAATTCAATAGAACTATTGCCATAAAGTGACATATTAATTGATCAATTATACTAGAACTGAGAAGATAGATGCCCTGGATGACAATCTAAACCTAAACCTATCTCACTTAGATGACAGCCTAAGCCTAAACCTAAACCTAAACCTATCCCACTAAAATTTTATAGGATTATTTCCATAAAGTGATCTATTGATTGATCAATTATACTAAAACTAAGAAGATAGATTCCCCAAATGACAACCTGCACCTACCCTATATAACGCCAATGAATCAAGGATTCTTCTATATTGAAATAAAGAGAGATGTAAAGAAGGGGAAATATTAAAGCACATCTAGCTTATCAATTGGCGCAGTCATCAATTATTTCGAACTCCTGACAGTAGACGGGTCACGGGGATAAGTCCAGACAACCTTGGGAGAGGTGATGTCATGTTTCCTCGAATTGAATCTACAAAGTTCAATTATTGATGGACCTTGGAAATTAAGTCTCGTTGCTTGTCCCAAGATTTGATGTGTACCAATCGGATGCATATTTCGTTTTCAATATCAGTGCGCAGTCAAATTTATCTTTCATTTTCAGTTTCAGTTTCTCTGTTCCCAATCTACAGAACTTGTTTAAAGGAGATATGAAATTTCTCTGTGAGGGACCATCACCCACACCTGTATGATTCAGAGCAACCCCGTTGACTGCTATATAGCTCTAGCCTCTTGTAGGTATATTTAGCATTTACCAATGTCACCAGGCATTGCTGTAAAGGTTGCCTAATGTATGGCGTTCGTTGTTTAGTATAATGGAATATAACTGATAAAGCTGCTGGAATTCAGGATAATGTTGCAGCTATGAAGCAAAGCGTATCGGAATATCTGACTATCTTAATTTGGAATTTTCTTCAGTTTCTCCGCCAGAAGAGAACAATTACACTTGATGGCATTTAATTTGGAATTTTCTTCCGTTTCTCCGCCAGAAGTGAAGAATTACACTTGATGGTATTTGTATCTGTCAGTAATTGGTAAAAGAATTTTCAAAACATTTCTGTAGATCACTCAAGCGTTAATATTAGCCCAAAGTAAATTTAAACTTATTCTGCAAAGTTCAGACACATAATGTTCCTTATTAAGTTTAACTTTCATTTTGGGTATTGAATGCTAGGTTTTATAAGTTTTTCTTAAGAATTTTATAAAATAAATTTTCGTTAAATTACGATGTTTTTATTGTTTAAATTGATTTTTTTTTAATATATAGATTTGGTATTCTGAAAAGCATAATTACCAAATTCAAATTCAACTACTTAAATTTCAATATAGTATAGATTATATTAACACTAAAAAAATTTCCAAAATTTTGAAAATTAAAATTGATAATCCATATTTTAAAAACATTAAAGATATTTCAAAATTTGTTTTTAATCATCTTAACAAATTATAAGAAATTAGATATCACAGTTAGGAGAAAGAATTCGTCTTCAAAAATAGTGAAAGAAAAAGATGGAAGGAAACAAAATCCTATAACATAAATAAGAAAGAAGAGCAAGTTCTAAATCCTTAGAGTTGTTAGGCTTTTTTCTAAGAATAAAAATACGATATAAAGTAATTTTCTAATAGATAAAAATCAGACTTGAATTGAAAAAGGAGTTACAGCTCACAGGTGAGTACTGCACCTGGAGACTGCACTCAAACACAGAGAACTCTCTCCGTACACTCTACATTCATCAAATGAGCAATTACATCATTAGGTACATTACTAGAGATCAAGAAGTTGCAACCAAACTCCTACACTCTAGAAACAAATCCTAAACTAAGGAGATACATTACAACTTGTGTAACCATTTCTCCATTTATACAAAATAATATTAATTATTTTCAACTCCCCCCCTTAATGGAGACATTACTAGAGATCAGGAAGTTGCAACCAAACTCCTACACTCTAGGAACAAATCCTAAACTGAGGAGATACGTTACAATTTGTGTAACCATTTCTCCATTAATACAAAATAATATTAATTATTTTCAACTCCCCCCCTTAATGGAGAAAGGATTATCCTGAACTCCTAGCATCCCTCTAAACAATTCAAACTTTACACGCCCAAGAGGCTTAGTAAAAATATCAGCCATGTTATCACAAGTTTTACAATATTCAACACATATCTCTTTTGACTGTTGTTTCTCTCGAACAAAATGAACCTGAGTATCGATATGCTTGGTATTTTTATGAAAGACTAGATTGTATGCAAGCTTGATGGTACTCTGGTTGTCGGTTTTGATAATAATTTATTCTTTCTGCTCTTCTTCTGCATCGTTGAGAACTCTTCTCAACCAGATAGCTTCACATGTGGCTGCACACAATGCTTGATACTTAGCTTCACATGAAGATAGAGCTACAGTGTGCTGCTTTTTGCTGCTCCATGTTATGACCTCGGATCCAATGCTGAATGCGTAACCTGTGATAGATCTTCGATCATCCTAGTTACCTACCCAATCGGAATCTGAAAAAACTGCTAGAATAACATCAGAAGTGTCGGTGTACAAAATGCCATAATTACTAGTACCACTAAGATACCTCAACACACTTTTTGCTGCGACCTAGTGACTTTCGAGTTGTTTTGACATGAACTGGCTCAACACACTAACAGAGTATGCCAAATCTGGTCTAGTTGTAGTCAGATATATCAAACTACTAACTAGCTATCTGTACATGGTAGCATCCACCTCTTTAGTACCGTCGTCACTGCCCAACTTTAAGTTCTGTTGTAATGGTGTTGCTGCTGATTTGCACTGCTCTATTCTGAGCCTTTCCAGCAAGCTTCTGGCATACTTCCCTTGAGTAAGAAAGGTTTGTCCAGAGTCTTTCCATCTCATACACTTGTGACAGTTGATTTTTTTGATCAGATTATTAACATTCCCTGTTATGATCATATCATCTACATACAAAGAAATCAAAATAATTTGCCTCTGTTTATTAAACTTGGTATACAGATTTGGATCATTCAAGCTCCTATGAAAGCCATGTTGTACAAAAAATGAGTCAATTTTCTCATACCACGACCTAGGTGCCTGTTTTAAACCATAAAATACCTTTTTCAATTTACACACAAGATGTTCCTACCCCTTTTTCATAAAACCTTCAGGTTGTACTAAATAAATTTCTTCCTTCAAGTCACCATTCAAAAATGCAGACTTAACATCTAGTTGGTGTAGCTGCCATTTGTGTTTTGTTGCTAAGGAAATTAACATTCTAATGGTGTTTAATTTGGCTACAGGAGCAAAGGTGTCATTGAAATCTATTCCCTCTTGCTGTGAGTAACCCTTTGCTACCAGTCTAGCTTTAAGTTTCTCTATATTCCCATCTGCATTTATTTTTGGTTTATACAACCATTTGCATCCTATGGGGGTTTTACCTTCAGGGAATTCAACCAAATCCCAAGTATGGTTTCTGTTTATTGATTCTATTTCTTCATACATTGCAGCCCTCCATGCATCAGATTTACTTGCTTCCTCATAATTTGGAGGTTCTACAATGTTTAAAATCTTTGACATTAATGCATAGTCTTTCAATTTAGAAGGTAATCAAGTATTCCTACTTGATCTCCTTGGTAGGGGACTTACCGCAAATCTGTCTATTTCAGCCATTTCTGGGCTTGCATTATTGATTACATTTCCTGTTACTTCTTCTTCTTGTTTCTGCTCCTTCTCTTCATCTTCCTCACTATTTTCTTCCATTAGCAATGGAATGTCCCAATCACTGTTAGAGTCATCCTTTCCTTCTTCAACCTGTTCTAGTTCTAACATTGTAAATTCCCCAGGATTCCCAAAATTGAAAGGACCAACATGTTCGCCCTCCATAAGTCGCATAAGGCCTTCAACTAGATCAGAAACGAACTGGAAGCTCCGTGTCTGTTCCCCATTTCCATAGACTGTCAAAGGCTCCTTGCGCAAAGCCTGAGCAACAAAATTACTTACAACCCGACCATCATCACGGCACATTCGCAGACCGTATGTATTGAAAATTCGAGCAATCCGAACCTCAACATTTTCTCCCATAGTCAGAGTTTCAGCTGTTCTCTTACCCTCATCATAGCAACTGCAGACTCCGATGGGATTAACATTGCCCCAGTAAGCTTCAGTTTGAGGATGTTCAAGAGGATCTCCATAAACCTCACTAGTACTTGTAAGCAAAAAACGTGCCCCAACACACTTGGCAAGTCTGGATATGTTCAAGATTCCCACATCATTAGTTTTGATAGTCTTCACAGGATTGTGTTTGTAATGCACAGGGGAAGCGGGGCAAGCCAAATGGTAGATCTGATCAACCTCCAACAATAAGGGTTCCACAACATCATGCCTTATCCATTCAAACCTCGGATTGCCAAAATGATGCAAAACATTCTCCTTCCTTCCTGTGAAGAATTTGTCGACAACAATAACACTGTCACCTCTTGCCATGAGCCTGTCAGCTCCACCAGTCACGACAACTCGTAGGGATTTTCTCTTCAAACCTAGGGGTACTTTAGCCCCCGAATTCACCATCGAACCCGAATGATACTGAGCAAACCGGGAAACAGGTGTCTCATAAACAACCCGATGAGGTTTGTCGAGCACAAACCTTCCATTTTCATTAACATTAGAAGCCAAAAAACCAGGCTGAAGGATAAAGAAAGTCGATGCGATGGCAATTCCTATCAAAATAAACAGCAGTCGCTGCTCCCTGAGCAAATAATCTACTGGCCTGATAATAGACCACGTCTTTTCTAGCTTAATAGAGTACTCATCACTGTTATTCATATTAGACTGATAAAATTTCTGATCCTCTGATGAATAAGTCTTCAATGAGCCACCACTGGGCAAGTCCAATCTGCTGCCACTAAACAGATCAGGAACTCCAATGCGTCACCACCGGGAAAATCCGATCTGCTACCACCGAACAGATCAGGAACTCCAATGCGCTACCACTGGGCAAATCCGATCTGCTACCACCGAACAGATCAGGAACTCCAATGTGCCACCACCGAGCAAATCCGATCTACTACCACCGAGTAGATCAGGAACTCCAATGCGCCACCACCGGGCAAATCCGATTTGCTGCCACCGAGTAGATCAGGAACTCCAATGCGCCACCACCGGGCAACTCCGATCTGCTGCCACCGAACAGATCTGAAATTTCAAAGTGCCACCACCGGGCAAGGCCGATCTGCAAAAAATTGTAGATTTTCCAAAGAGAAAGAGGCTGGCGCTTCTCGACAGCGAAATACCTGCGCCGAAAACAAAATCGATGCGTCTTACGAATTTGGCGCGACTAAGGCTTGATTTTTCGTGCCAATAGCACTTTTTGGCGCATTGGCGCTACTATCTCTCTCAAAACCGCGCCAAATGGCGCGACTATTCCTTAATAAACAGCACCAACCCTTCCTTCTGCTCAAAAATGGCGCCACTGTTCGCGATGAAACCGCGCCAACACTTTCTTCCGCTTAGAGATGATCAATGATCTGAGACCTGTCTTCAGGTGTTACTACAGTCCACCTGATTCTACGAATGCTTCTGTACACTCCACCGCCACTACAGTTCTGTAATCAATGATGCATCCTAAAAAAAAATTAAGGCTATCCCTACTCTGTGCTCTGATACCAAGATAAAAATCATATTTGAATTGAAAAAGAATGAGTTGCACTTGGAGACTGCACTCAAACACAGAGAACTCTCTCCGTACACTCTACATTCATCAAATGAGCAATTACATCATTAAGTACATTACTATAGATCAGGAAGTTGCAACCAAACTCCTACACTCTACGAACAAATCCTAAACTAAGGAGATACGTTACAACTTGTGTAACCATTTCTCCATTAATACAAAATAATATTAATTATTTTCAACTCTAATAACTAACTATACAAAAAATAGATGAAAAATCATTTTTGGTCTTCTCCTGACTATCAAAAGACCTAAAAGCCCTGTAATCTATTTTTTAAATTAATTTTCAAAAGAAAAAAAATAGATTCTAATCCTCTTACGAACAAACAAGCAGTTCAAATTCAAATGCCTAGTCTAACTCATTAAAAATAACTTCAAAATATAAAAAAAATGGAGGACTCTTTAAACTATTTAACGATCAAAATAATAGAAATGGCCCTGACAAAAGTTTACATAATCAAATTAATTTATCTCATAATTTTTGATACAATATTTAAGTTTTTTTAATGCTTTCAACTCGTTTCCAAATTTTTATTATTAAAAATAGTTTTCTTAAAGGCTTACAGCTCTTTTCCAAATTTCTATTATAAAAATAAAAACGTCACAGTTTTTTTAATAGAGTCAAAACCCAACGCTTGTTTTCAAATTATCTAATACTCAGTGATATTTACTCAAGGAAAATGAAAAATTGCTTTCTAAATCAATAGAAAATTTTTCTTTATTATTGAATAGGATCGAAGCTTATAACATTGGCAAGAGAGTCTTCTCAATCTTTATATCCCGCAGATCCTGCTAAAAATGGGAGAAGTTCCAAAGTCTGAACCGCTAAGGGACATTACCGCTATGAACCTGTTTGGAGAGTGGAAGCAGCTTCGCCCTATGCTCTTGGATTAATTATTCATAAGACATTTTAATCATTTTTTTTTCAAACCATGATGACTAATTTCTAGATTCATATTGAATTTGAAATATTAGGTAGCAAATGGAAGGACTTAACTTGCTAATTAGGTAGATATTCCGGGGAATTAAAATTATAGAAAGTTTACCAGTTAAATTTGGGATTTTAATAAATTGTATTTGCAAAATTTTTTAAAATGTGTTTGTCAAAAATCTAAACTCAACAATTTTTCTTTAAAATGTGTTTGTCAAAAATCTAAACTCAAATTTGTGATTTCAACAAATTTTTACCACAAAAATCCAAGTTCAAATTTGTGATTCCAACAAATATATGTTGAACTTGGTAACTATGTAAAATTTCCCTGGAGCATTAAGATTATAGAAAGTTTACAATTCAAACGTGTGATTCCAATAAATAACATTTGAATTCTATGCAAATTTCCTTAAATATTTTGTCCACAAATAAAAACTTAAATTTGTGATTCTTACCAATCTCTGCCCCAACAAGCCAAGCTCAAACTTGTGATTAGAACAAATCTCTACTAAATTTATGCAAATCCCCAAAAATATACCCCGCAAAAATACAAAACATAAAACAAATAACAGATAGACTACAACAAATGTAGGTAGGTAGTGTGACTGTGATGGCCTTTAAGCTGGCGTTGCTGCTATCTCTGGGTATTCTGGCAAGTCTTCTGACAAGGGTACACTTGATATTTGGAGCACATGACTGGCAACATGATGGCTTTGATTTTCATTGTCAAAGTGACGATGATGAAGACCTAATACGAAGCTTTGCAAGAGTGAAAGTCATCAACCCAAATGACAGACCATTGAAATCACAAACTATTCTCTCATGTCAGTACTGCGTGTTTTTCTTTTTCAGAGGGGGACCTGTTGAAGTAGCTAGTTTCTGTCTGTTCACGCTGCAGGCAAAGGCCGGGACAAGAGCAGTAATCAGAGAATGCAGAGCGCACATGCATTGCCTGTGGCTGTCAACTGTGCCGACAATTTTCTTTGTCGCGGAGCACTTGGATTTATTCAGGTCCTCTCTCTCTTTCTCGTGTGCGTGGCGTTTTCTGCGTCTGTTTGCTTAAACAGGGAGTGTCAGGCGAGGGCACGGCACGAAGAGATGAAAAGGAAAGCGGGAAAAATATTTGACTCCATGTTCATATATCCGTGATGGATATCTTTCAAGTCACGGTGAACCGTGGCGAGTTGCAGGCGAGGGCTAGCAGCCTTTTGAGATTTTCTTTCAATATCATAGACTTCATCATCACACAAAGGAGAAAATTACATTATTCAAGGAGCTGAGATCGAGGCATTTTACTTTCGCATCACCTGTCCTACAGAATAGGAAAACAAGACAGCCAAATCGTTTCAATTTATTGCCAATAATAGTGATGAGGAACGAAACTCGCTTTTCCCTAAGAAAATTGAATTAAAATCCCATTTTCAACTTCCTATTATTATCTTTCGCTGTCCTGCAATCCGCAGAGGGGATGTACCTCGACAATTGCAGTGACACGTGGTAGGAGTTCTATGACCATTAATTTCGCTGGCATTATCCACATTTAAGAGCACGCCTATTATCAAATAGGTTTTAACCATCTCTTGAAAGTACTCTAAATGTAAACCACTATGTCTCAATGTGAGATGACTATGGGGAGTTGTAGGCTCAAACAAACAAACATGGATGGACTATGATTTCATGATAGGTAGGGCCTAACCTGTACTTAGTTAAATGAGAACTTGTAGCCCCTACCATTTTCCTTCCAGACCCCTTGCTCAAGTTTCTCTTTCCTTTCACCCCCATTCTAGGCGGTTTGGAACATTATGATACTCTCTATTGGTCAGAGACTAGCAAAACCTGGTAACGTTATCATAATCTGTATTGGTATTGGTCGGAGACTAGCCCAACCTGGTAGCGGGCGCAACAGGTTGGGGGTTGAAGGCTCAAGGTGACCGGTTACAGGCTTCTGGCTACTGTTTCCTGGTTACAGGCAGATTTCCTCTTTTGTGTGCGGCTTTATTACCACTCTGATCGGAATACCAACAACCTTGATTGCTACACCTAATACTGCTACCAATATCTAGGTTGTTCTCATCTTAATTGATCGATTCCAAAATCAGTTTATAAGTCCAGCACCTTATTTATAGCTTTCTCATAGGTTATAGGTTTATGCCTAGTACATTATATTTGCAAATCTTCTATTATACCTGATGCAAATATTTTACAAAGTTCATCTTGATATAATTATTTTTAGTTGTCATCATAGTTCTGCACAGGAAGCATTTCTGGCATTTTCTGGTTTTATTTCTCAATTCTCACTTTCCTGGGAATTTATTGAGGTTAATTAATTGTTTCTAATTAGTTGGTAATTATTTGCAAACTTTTTAAAAGTTTTATAATATTATTTTAAAATTTATTTGAATAAAAAATAATCAATCTAGATTCATTTTAATTTATGATTAATTGTGTGGAGAGTTTTATAATATTATTCTAAAATTTATTTGAATAAAATATAATCAGTTTAGATTCATTTTAATTTTTGATCAATTATGTGTGGAGAGGAATAAAATGTTTCAAGATGATTTTTTTTTTTCTCTCAAAATGTGAGGGTTTGCAAGTAGTTCTAGGCTGGTTTAACTCTTATAATTATTTATTTTATTTTTATTTTTTAGTTTTTAAGTTTTTATTTTTACTTTTAATTCAGATTGTTTACATAATATAGCATCACATAATATAACTTTACAACATCTATTGTATACATCAATCCATGTCAAACATCAAAATACTTACTTTATCATACATCTTAACATTGCTAGGATTAAAAATGTCATTAGAACTTTATGATTAATAATAACTAGCAATTGTCCCAAAAGGTACAAAGAGAGGCCGATAGGATTATTAAATTGGAATTGTTGAATTTTTTTAGAAGAGATATTGGTTCAATAAGCCTAGTCGCCTACGCTGCCACAACTCTTCTCAGTAAACCCTGACAGCGATTCTGCTTTTGTGAAAAATTAAAATTTGCACCAGTAAACGTCACACATATACCTATACAGTTGGATTGTTGATTGATATCTTTGGACGTTGAATAATTTAAGGTAAATCTATTTGCTATTATGCATTTGTGGAAAAATGAAAATTTGCACCAGTAAGCATCACAAATATATACAGTTGGATTGTTGATTCATACCTTTGGACATGCTCGATTAATGAATAATTTAGGGTATAATATATTACGTAAACAAAGGATCAAAGGGGGAAGGGGTGGGGTTTGTGTACTGGATCAAGCCTCTGAGATTCATGGGAGAAACGAAGGAAGAATTCCTGCCCAAAACCTCCTCTGCAATCATCCACTGTACCCTCTCAGTTGGATGAAATTTGTCCCAGTAAACATATTCCTTGGGATCCTTGCAGATTGAGCACCCTGGATCCAACCCACAGCCTACATGGCCATTGTATGGACCATCTCCACAGAAAACTTGTTGACCCACCCACCCCGTACCTCCTAGTCTTCGTCATCCAAAATGAGGTCTAGTCTGCAGCACCCTAGGCCGATGGCCTAGGCTGCCCTGGTTCGAGTCCTCCTGCCAACGGAACCCTCCTCGCTCTCTTTTTCACATCCCCCCTCAGGTGAGAAAGGATCCATAACCCTATATAATCTTATTAATGAATATTATTATATATAATATTATATTAATATTAAGGTTTAATCATATTCATATTACCAAGAATAATTTAAGAGAGTCATAAACTAAGCAATATGGGGATTAACAAAAAAAATTAATTAATTAATCTATAAATAAATAAAAATAATTTTTTAGGAAGAAAGTGCAGGAATCTAGCATCTGTTGATACTCCAACCGTCATCTCTATTTAAATTAACAAGTCTTTTTTTCAATTTCTAAGGCCTCTCTAAATTTACGATAATGAAAATGGTCAATCCTCGCAATGATCTTAGCCTCTTCAATGGAGATGTGATGATTGGTTTTTTCTGCATGCTCTACCAAAGCGGAGGAGCGAGACCTTCCATGTCTGATGTCGCAGCATGTTCACAAATCCTTTGGTTAATGGATCGACCGGTCTCACCAATATAAGGAGCTCGACAAGAATAGGGAATGATATAAACACCCTTCTAATCCTTGGGGTTAATCGGGTCCTTAACAAAATGAAGAGAACTTCATATAGTGTTAAGAGGTCTAAAAGAAGAATGAATCTTATGCTTCCTCAAGATCCTAGCGATTTTATCCGTGGTCCCTAGAATAAAGGGAAGATGAACATTAGAAGACCAATCCTTGGGGTCAATCTTACTCTTAGGACCCTTTTCAGCATTTTGAAAAGCCTTAAGACCTTGAGACCTACTATAACCATTCTTATTAAAAACTTCCAGGAGGTCAGTTTTCTCATCTTCAAGGTGATTTTCGTCATAAACTTGCAACGCCCGCCAAAGTAGCTAAGGTGTTGAGAACGCCTATCTTTTGAGCAGGAAAATGATGGGAGCTAGCATGGACTTAAATTGAATTTAGTTATTTTAGAGAGATGTTACAATGTTTAACATTTTGACTTAGTCAAATTAAAATTAAAATATAAAATATAAAATTTTCCAACCCATGGTTTTTCCTTATTATATTTTTAATCTATGGTTTTTCCCATGGTATTTTTCTCTAATGTGAGTTATTTAAAGGTTAATATTTAAACTAATCTAAATTCATTTTAACTCTACATCTACCAAATGCCAAAAAAATCAAATCTCTTTTCACACTTAAAAAACCAATACCTCAAAAAAAAAGTCCCTCTTAACACATAATAAACTTACAACTAAAAATAAATCTAAACTAATTTTTAAATTTATATTTCAATTAAATTATAAAAATAAATTAATAATACATTGCATTTAAAAAATAAAAATAAAAATAAAAATCCTCAAAAATCTTTTCTTTTCTGAGCTTTTTTCTTTCGATCTTTGATTTTTATGATTTTTTCGTGTTTTCTTGATTTTTTTTGCATAGAATCTTTTTTGAGCTTTTGTGCTTTCTTGACTTTCTGTGCTTTCTTGATTTTCCATTGTTTTGTTTTTTGGTTCAGATCAACGGTTGAAAGTGTTTCATCTGATCTAACGAATCAGAGTAAAAGTGTTGACGAAAAGTTGATGCATAGGAAAGGCGTATCGGCCTAATTATAACTGCCAAATTATTTCTTCATAAAACAATGTGTTAAATACCAAAGTCTATACAATCACCCAATTGTGTTGCAATTTCATTTGAATACAAAAGTAAACCCCTTTTATATCCATTTTATTTCCTCAATTGATAGCTAAACAATATTTTTAACAATACAATTTCCAAGACTTAACGACGAGTTGAAAACATAGGTCATACTACATTCCAATGTCTAATTTTCCATGATATGATACCGAATTAACAATTATAAATTAAGAAATTATTGAATTTCTTCTATGCATGCATCCTGACTCCAACAATATTATCACTCACACAAAAATTTTATAGAGTAATCAATGTAAGCAAAAAATTTATTGTGGATATAACAACTTTTCATTCCTTTAATAGTTCCATTAGAAAGAACTGTGGGAAACAATAACAAACAATTGCTTTGAATATGCATCAAATCAACCAGTACATTCACACACAATACTCCACCAAAAACCAAAATAATATCACATCTTGAAAAATATATTACAACAAGATAGTTTTTTCCTTCAATGACTCAACATAGGATTCATAATGGAAAGAATTCGTTTTTCCTCCTCTTACACTTGTACTTCCAATATTTTCTAGTTCTCCACATACTTACTGTTTATAAAAATCACTCTACATCTAAAAGACAATCAAGATCCATAGTAAGTGGATAAGGCCCATTATTTTAGTAACTAATTTGGAAAAATGAAAGCTACTAATAATTTTTTTTTCCTAGCCTAATCCATAATATCTGATGGTAATGTTTCTAGAATCTAATTAATTATTAGAAAATTAAAATCTTGCATGAGCAATCCAACTTCCTCAAAAAGTGATAATATCTAATAATGCATTTCTAGAGTCTAATTAATTATTACAAAATTAAAATCATTGCATGAGGAGTCCAGCTTCCTCAAAAAGTGATAATATCTAATAATGTTTATAAAAGTTTGTCGCTGTCCCAAAGAACAAAATATTCTTGGACTCTTTTTGAGGAAATCTTTAAACCTTTTTTGTAACTTATCTTTGGCCGAAATTTTTCATGATGGCTTAATTTCCTCTTGCATCCTACAATTCTCCATTAAAAAAATGTAGTTTATTTTGATATGCTCTTGGAAACTTAGCTCTCTCAATCACTTTTGATAATTACTTCAAGAATTTCTTTGAAAGGACCCGAACCTTTATAATTGAAACCATCTTTCTTGTGCATGAAACAGGTATTTTCTCTATTGACTATTTTCATTTCTTATCCAAAATATTTTGCATTATGATTGTCTTCATCTAGAAATTGGATATTTTCACAAATTAACTTCTTAGAGGATTCCAAACCAACCCTTTCCTTGACATTCTTCGGTTGTTCATTTATTAAAATCTCTTCATTCATAACCATTTCCACCATGGACACTCTTGGTTGATCTCTATTTACTACCATAAAAATTTCGTTAATTATCATATTCTCATATTCATTAAATAAATCATGCTTTTCTAAAAACAAATGATTTACCTCAATTACTAGTTCATATTCATTGCATCCTACTTCATCCTTCAAAAAATTCTTTGTCATCCATCAATGGTAGAAGTGTATGTAATTTCTCATCTTTCTCAAAAGTGTAAGTGTCTTGATTTCCATTACGTGTTACAACTCTATCCTATTATCAAGGTCTTCCTAACAAAATATGGAAGACATCCATTAGCAAGACATCACACATAATTTCATCTTTACAACTTGCAATTTGAAATTCTACCTCACATTGCTTAGTAACCAAAACTTGGTGAAGCTTTTGTAAGTAAGAAACCTTATAATGTGTAGGATGTGGTGTCTTCTTTAAGTTTAACTTTTTCACCATTTTAATAGAGATTAGATTATCCATGCTACTGCTATCAATCACAATTTTGCAGCACTTAACCTTGGACTTACACATAGTTCTAAACAAACTCATCTTTTGAGTTGGTCATTTGGTATTTTTTGCCTTCTTGGATCAATGCTCTTTCTAATATTAATGATTCGCCTTCCTCATTACAAATATAACTAGATATCCATCCTCTTCCTTTGGCTCTGCCAGATGAGCACCCTATTTCCTTGTTGATCTATGTTCAGGACATCCCCAAGACATGTGCCCTAATTGTCCACAATTGTAACATCTCGGTTGATAATTTCTTCATTGACTTCTATCTCTAGAAAATGATCTCTTCACTCTGAAATCACTTTTTCTTAGTGTTTGAGTACTAGAAAAAAAAAAATTCTTCCTTTGAATACTAAACTCTTTGTTTGTTGGTTTGTCCTTTATCCTTTATAGGACTTCTTCCTCTACTCTTCATTTTTTGTTTCCGAGAAATCTTCTATTTTTCTATCAAATTTGAATGGTATGCATATGCCACAGTATTCAAAGGCAACAAGCTAATTTCATCTTGAATCTCAAACCTTAAACCAGTAATGTACCTTGAAACTTTTTCATCATTCTCTTCTACATGTCCAACCCCAATGTTTAATTTGTAAAATTCCTTTGTATATTCTTTAACGATAAAAAATTACCTCTAAGTTTCATCACCATCCTGCCCCAATATTTAATTTAGAGCTTTCCTTTCCTCCTTCATTCAGCTTATACCTCATCCACCATATGGCTACATGTATTTTTAAGTCTGGTCACTTCATACTTGACTTTCTTATCCTTGTCAACATCTTCATAATCAAATTATTTGTCTAATTGCTATATCCAATCCATTAACTCATCAACATTCAAGTTACCTTCATATACTGATACTTCCATTTTTGGCTAGAAGACATCTTGGTGAACATCTTCAACATTTTCTCCTCTCTTTTTTCCTATGCTTCTTCCTCACTAGAATCCTCTTCTTCAATACCACTAACATATCCCATGTCAATTCCTATTTTCTGTGCAATTTCCATGGCCACCATCCTTTGTTGAAGTCTCCACAATTCTGCTTACAAAGTCACATTTGCTGCAGACCTGCCCAATCGTGCTCCCTAAGCTTCCCTTCTTGCTACTCTTCATTGATCTACTATTTTAGAACAACTATTGTTGTTGCTCACATACCAATTGATGTTAAGGTTCTTTCAGATTATTACCTCAGAAAAAGTTTGTGTTAATACCAAGTGTTACACAATCATCCAATGGGATTGCAATCTGATTTGAAGAAAAATTTAAACCCCTTTCATATCCATTCTACTTCCTCAATTGATAGCTAAGCTATATTTTTAAGAATACCATTTTTAAGATTTAACAAACCTGAAATCATCCACTATACTACATTCCAATGTTTAATTTTCCATGATGTAATATTAAATTAACAATTTTAAATTAACCACTCTGTAAATTATTGAATTTCTTCTATGCATGCATCCTGACTGCAACAATATTGTCATTTATAAACAAAATTTATAGAGTAATGAATCAAAGGTTAGATCATATTAGTTCAATCTACTAGTATGCACAAATTTTAATTGTGGATATAACAACCTTCCATTATGTTATAACTCCGTTAGAAAGAATTGTTGGAAAGGGCAGCAAATGGTTGCTTGTAATATGCGTCAAATCAACGAGATTTAACTAGCATGCGGAAATTTTAATTGTGGATATAACAACCTTCTTTTATGTTATAACTCCATTAGAAAGAATTGTTGGAAAGGGCAGCAAATGGTTGCTTGTAATATGCGTCCAATCAATGAGCAAGTACTTTGGCTATACATTCATTCACAATACTCCAACAAAGACCAAAGAATATCACATCTTGAAAATCATTTTAGAGCAAGATATTTTTTTCTCCAGAGATGATTCATAATGCAAATAATTCATTTTTTATTGCTCGTACACTCATACTTCCAATATTTTCTAGTTCTCCAAATACTTACTAATTTATGAAATCATTCTAAATCTAAAACAAGATCAATATTCATAATAAGTCGATAAGACCCATTATTTTAGTAACTAATTTGGAAAAATCAAAACTACAACTATTCTTTTTGCTAGCCTAATCCCTAATATTCCATGATAATCTTCGACAATCAACTAATTACTAAAAAATTAAAATCATTGCATGAGTAATCCAACTTCCTAAAAAATAACAATATCTAATAGTTTTTATTCTCAGTGCTCTTGCATTAAATATGTAACAAGATTCTTAATTATGGATATTCACCCTGACTTTTCTATGTAGATTCTTAACATCTAAATAGGCTTCATTACAATACCATGGGAAAATACCATGACTTACCAATACCACATGTTGAAAAAAACATCTCATTTCATATGACACTAGTTCATATGTTATCCCTTTAAATTAAAAAATTTAACTAGAAGGGTCAAAAGGGAATAAGTACTTTGGAAATAAATCTCAATCTTTGCTCTATGACTACTAAGAATATTTTATAATATTCATTAGATATTATACTCTTTCCATCCACCTAATAAATATTAATAATTAAATTAAAATTTTGGAAGCCCTATTCCAAAATAGACATGCCTATTGGAATAGTCTAATACACTATAAGATAAATGTTATGAAACAAATTTATATAGATTTACTGTAAAATGTAGAAATGGATTCATCGCCCTTAAAGACCCCTTGAACACTCAAATTGTGTAAATTTTACAATTAACAACCTTCAAAATATAAAACAATAAACTTATTATTAAATTATATATATATATATATATATATATATATATAACATTTAAATTTCTGTATTCAAGCTTCTGTGATCCATAATGAATTAAACAAAGTCTTTCAATAGAAATCACATGAGAGAATTTTTTGGACGATGTGTTTGGAACCAACAAGTGTGGTTCATCTTGGTTTGAACCATACTTGTTGGTTCAAAAGAGGTCGGCCAAAAAATTCTCTCATGTGATTTCTACTAAAAGACTTTGTTTAAAACATTTAAATTTTTAAATATAAAACACTACCATTTTATAATCTAAACATCTTGAATATAAAATATTTTATATTCCACTATTGTATAATCTTGGTTCCAAACAACCTAAAATGTTTCCATTCGAAGGAAATAATACCCCCAATTGTTCACAACAACCTAAAATGTTTTCATTGGGAGGAAATAATACGCCCAATAGTAGACACTTATTATTTTTTTTAATGTATTATAGTGGAAACTTATTATTATTTTTATGTATTATATATGAGATTGTGATTTATATATCACATATTAAGAAAATTATTTCATATGATATTAGTTCATATGTTATTTTTTTTTAATTAATAAATTTAATTAAAAAAGTTGAAAGGGAATAAGTACTTTGGAAATAAATCTCAATCTCTGCTCTGTGACTGTCAAGAATATTTTATAATATTCATAAGAGATTAAACCCCTACCATAAACCTAATAAAAATTGATAATTATATTAAAATTTGGGTAGCCCTATTCTAAAATAAACATGCCTATTGGAATAGTCTAATATACTACAAGATAAATGTTATACAACAAATTTATATAAATTTAGTCTAAATTTTAGAGTTTTTAACTAAAATCTTGTCAAACAATTTAGCCATAAATAATTTTTTTGTTATTTAAAATACATTTTTAAATGTAAATATAAGAAAACCCTTAAACACTCCAATTCTATAAATTTTAGAACTAATAACTTTCAAAATATAAAACAGTTAAACTTGTTATTAAATTCAAAAAAATAAAATTATATAACATTTAAATTTTTAAATATAAAACATCGCCATTTTATAACCTAAACATCTTGAATATAAAATATTTTATATACCACTATGGTATAACCTGTGTTCAAAACAACCTAAAATGTTTCCATTCGGAGGAAATAATACGCCCAATTGTAGACAGTCGTCATTTTTTTTTAATGTATTGTGCATGATGTGAGGATGGCAATTATTTACCATTAGCCTCATGCATCAAAACTCTGATGTTCTGCCGACCAAAGTCATTTTTTAATGTGATTTATGTGGGAAGGGATTTTGCTTAATAAAGATTTATTAATATTAATATTGAGTATTTATTTTGCAATTTGTTTTGGATTAGGTTAGGGGTATTTTAATTTTGAATTTCTTTGTTTAGATAATAATTTATATAATGGTTATTTTTAATTAGGCGTATTTAATAAAATTTTATTTTGTATAATTATATATATATATATTAAAGATCTAATATTTAATTGTTTAGTGTGGTCAAGAAAGGATGACAAGTAATAGGTCCCCAAAGGTGTAGTGGTAGCTGTGAGAAATAACTCCATGTGAGGAGACTACATTCTATATCAAGGGACACGGTTGGGCTGGCTGACTAGTTGCAGATTCCTATACATTACAAAAAAAATATAATTATTAGAATGAACATATATATATATATATTAGTTAGTTGATAGATTTAAAATTCATGTTGTTTATGAACATGATGAATTATTTTCTTGAAATTTGATTAGCATTTGATTGTTAAGAGAATAACATGTTGAGAGATAAATCTTTTCTGTGATTAGATTTATTTATTTATTTTTACTTTAGCTTAAATCATAAGGTATGAGGTTCATGAAAAGTTGATTTGACTTCTTATTTTACAAGAATATGTGCTTGTGATACTTTCGAGGGAAAATTTGAAAAAGAGTGAGAATAAGTCTAATTATTAAAAAGTTTATTATTCCATAACAAAAATATTATTGTATTTTTCAATATCTAAAATAAACAATATTAAATGTAAGATTTATAGAATTTGAAAGGTCTTAATGATTAAGAATGTGGCATTCTAATTTCTTCTTAAGAGGAGGCTCAAATACATATAATCATGTTACACCTCCATAAACATTAACTAGTTGTAAAATCCTTAGAATGAGGGAGATTTCTTTGTTGTGTAATAAAGAAAGAAGTTTTATACAAAAAAAATTAAAATTAAATTATTATTATTGTATAGAAATATCACGTTATTGATATTTGTATAAAAAAATATAATTACGATTTATAGCATAAAATGTGGTTTGATCATATGATGTACTCTTTTTGCAACTCACTATTACATGTTTATATTATAGTTATCTCTTCCGAATAGTTATGATTGGTGAGACTATTTGGTATGTATGTTAGGTAGAATCTATCTAGTTACCAAATCATTACACGCATAAGTCCATTATCCCATAAACAAGAGGGTCTTATAAACCAACTTAAAATTAGATTATTATTATTATAAAAATATCACATGATTTATATATATATATAAAATAAGGTATTATACTTTATAGTATGATATATATAATGTGGTTTGAGATTATGGTTCTAACAAGATTCAAGTATGGAAAATGAACAAATTTATAGAAGTACACACCTCTTTTAAAAGGTAAAATATAAGAAAATATTTGCAACCCTAGAAAATTTATCCCTCTAAGCATTTGTTAAATGTGGGATTAACATAAATTGAAAATAGTTTTATACTCTTTGTGTCACAGAGTATGGAGAAGATCTTGTAGTGGTACATAAGATGAAATGTTACATAAAAAATAATAATAATAAAATACATTGTCAATTCAATTAAAAAAATATTAAAATGTAAAAATATAATAAAGGGATTCAATTCAATTTGTTATATGGTAATTTTTTTATTAATGAAATTACAAACAAATTAAAAAAAATAATAATAAATCATTATCTATCTATCTATCTATCTATCTATATATATATATGAATTATTCATATTAAAATAACAAATGCAAGAAATAAATGATAACAATCTTACATATAAAAAACATGCATAAACCATCCACACCATGTTACATAATTAAAAGCAGCCTAATAAGATATTTATTATTATTTTATTACTTAAACAAAACTATATCTTTATTGAGAGAAATGATGTCTTGAATTAAAAGTGGTATAGTTGCCATGCACTTAAATCAAACATAATACCATGGAGAATCTCCAATCCTTTTAAAGGATTCATCACATGTAATCCATGTGCTCTAATACTGATGACACCAAAATCATGTGCCCAAAACCACGACTGTGGAGCTATCAAATTTCATCTTTAACTCAAGGATACTACCATAGAAAATATCCAATTCTTTTAAAGGCTTCATTGCATGTAATCCATGGGCTCCAATACCAAGGACCACCAAAACCATGTTCCCAAAACCCCCACTATGGAGCTAACAAACTTGAACCTTTTACTAAATCAAGTTTGCCTTAACATTACATCCTTAAACTTTACATAGGAAATCTACTACAATGGAGAGTCTCCAATACTTTTTAAAGTCTGCATCACATGTAGTCCATGGGCTCTAATACTAAGGGCCAACAAAACCATATTCCTAAAATCACCACCATTGAGCTAACAAATTTTACTCTTTCATCGATTCAACTTTACACTAACATTCCCCCCTTAAACATGACTAGATGTTGTCCTCCTCGGTCACATATTTATACTCAAAGACTTTAATAGCATGGATATGCATGCCTAATCATCTACACACTTCTCACACTAGGTGCTCTCCTTACCAAATATAGCTTCTATCCCACATCTCATATTAGACCTCCATTTCCTCTAAGGAAATCTCCACACATACTAGTTCTCTATTCTAGCTTTAGCTTGAACATATAATGTTGTAACATTTCAATGGTTTCATTTCACCATGAACCTCTATTTCCTCTAATGCAATCTCCACTCAAAATGGTCAAAACCAAATCAAGATTCTATATGTTAACTTTAACCTCAACATATAATGTGCTCACATTTGAATGGCCACATATGACCCGAACCCTCTATTTCCTCCAAAGGAATCTCTAGTCATGCTTTAGTGAAAACCCAATTGAACTTCTTTATATTGGTTTTAGCTTCAACATACTTATCAAGAACATACAAAAATCATGAACACCACGATTTACCTTTCAAATCTCCAATCACTAATTTTTTTCCTAATAATAGATCTATTACTATTAGCTTATGGCTTAAATACACCCATGCATTGAATTAAAACAAATCAACCGGACGAACATTCTAGCCTAGCCAAAAAAGCTATTGGCTCAATGTACATTACAATGAAGAACCCCCAAACTTTTTAAAGGTTAATGACATGTAATCCATGGATTCTAATGATCTAATAAAATATTTTAACTATAATAATTTCTAATTACTTCAGATATATATAATAGTTGAGATTCAAATATTTTACTACATGGATATGAAATCTTTTGTTTTCTTATACATACACTCACATTGAAGTTTACCTTCTCTACATCAAAATATATATGAAATTGATTTTGAAATATTAGCTAATATAGATATTTAAATATTTTTCTTTAAGACCAAGGTATTACACATCTTTTTAGAGACTGAGGTCTAATAATCAATATTATTTTATTTTAAATACTGTGTATCACTTCCATATTGAGTAGTAAAAGTGTTAAGTACTAAGTAGTTATGGATGAAATTATATATATATATATATGTAAAATTAATTTTGGATATACCAAGTGTCCAAAAATCAAATCTAAATAAAATTTCTTCAAAATTTACATTAAAAAAAACACTTATATTTTAAAATATTTAATCCCTCTTAAAACTTAGTAAATAAAAAATTAAAATAAATTATAATAATTAAATAACAATATAGAAACTTCTTTTCAATAAACATAATGCTATATTCTTATTATTTTTAATTTATATTTAAAATGATTTTATACCCTTTATTATTGAAATCATAACATATAAACTCCATTTACACTAATCGCTAGAAATGGACTTCACTTATTATGCCCACTGCAAGCATGATATAACACATTCAGTTTTGACTTCAAATGGACTTCACTTATTATGCCCACTGCAAGCATGGTATAACACATTCAGTTTTGACTTCACTTATTATACCTGCCACAACCATGGTATAATGCATTCAATTTTGCCATTCACTGGGTATTAGTTTGTCTTTGACAAAAAAATTATGGCACTTATACATACTTTTCCATTAGAAACTCATTTTTTGTTATTTTTTATTATTACTTAAATTTGTTTATTTCTAATGTGATTGGTTGAGGTCTTATTATGGGTTGCTTAGTCACTTCCATTTCTATTATTTACTAATTTTTTGTTTTAAGTTTTATTTCCATTTTATTTAACTTTATGATTTTTTCATTTTCTTTTTTTTTTTATTATTATTTCTATTTTCATGAATTATAATTTTTTTCACAATATTTTCAATTCAAAATGACTTAAAATGACTTATTATTATTATTATTATTTACTATTCTTTTCTTTAGTTTTTTTTTGGTTTTTTCCTTTCTATTATTTCCATTTCCTTTAATTATAGTTTTTTCTTCACATTTTATGACAAAATATAAAGAAGAAAAAATATTTTGCAATATCTTTATTTTTTTTTGTTTTTTTGTCTTTTTCTTTAGCCTTTCTTTTTATTCTCTCTTTTCAATATCAATTCCTTTAATCATAGGTTTTTTTGGTTAATTTTTAATTTGACTTTACTTTTTGCCCAACATATATTCAATAAAAGTAATTAAATTAGTGAAAAACAATTATAGAAAAAAGAAATTAATAAAATTTCAATGCAATTTGAGTGTAATTTTCTCCATTGTCTTATATATAAACATCTTATTCCTCATTCTAAGTCAAATCTTAAAGAACTGCTACCATTATTGGGGAAATTCAAATATTATATATTTGGAAAACGACAATTTGTGAAGTTGAAGTAGGCAATCTTTCTAATGTTTATTTATTTATTTTCATTATTGTTAAATTGCAGATTTCAATTAATCATTATTTTTTTATTATTTGCCAGTCCGTCCATGAACTCTAACAACACAGTGACAAAGGCACTTGTGCCCAACCACTATTGTGTTGCCCAAATCCCATTAATAGGTGGAATTTTTGTAAAAGTATTGTAGAAATTTAGTCATTATTACTCATAGAAGTTGTCATTTAAATAATAGATGGGGGGTAAATTTGTTTTAAAAAGAGTTTTGGATGGAATAAATGAAGTATCCAAGGGGATACTGTCTCTTCTTGCTTGTCATTGCTTTTAGTCAAGAGTAATTATTCATTTTATATGGTGATGAGTTTTATTTTAATCAAAGCATGTATTTAGAAACTGTGAAAGATTAATATTTGATTCGTGTTACAGTCTATATCTAAGAGAAGAGAATCAAGTTGTTTTTTAGCTAACTGTATTTCTTTAATTTTTTTGAGGTAGATAACAATTTTTTTTGTAAATTATAGTTTTCAATGCATTTTTTAGGCCACAATGTAGATAGGATTTTAGTTGGCCTTTTCATGTAAATTTCAACAAATTGATAGATTATTGGTTTGCTACATTTTCTCAAAATAGTGAAATTTATGATTTCTTAGAAAGTTGTTTTTTTAGTAAGTATAGTATTAAGTTTTGTCTTTTAGTTTTTCAAATCTAAAGTTATTTTAAAATATTTTTTTCAAAATGCTAAAGAGCTAAGAGGAGAAATTTTTATTTAAGTTTAATCATATGAAATTTTAAACACGTTGTTAGTTTTCGTTCATGAACATTGATTAGATTTTTACAATAATAATATTGAAAGAGATACAAATTTCAATATTGGTATTACAATTTTTTTTTTTTTGCAGTGTATGTTTAACAATATATAGAAGTTTTACTTTGAATTTGGTATCATCCTAATTTTTTATTTCTTATTGTAAGTCTAATAATATACAAAAGAAAAATTAAATATTTTTATAAAAAATTTTAGAGTTGCAAAATATCTAATTTTTTAGATATTAGCCTTTTACCATGTTAATATTTTTTTTTCTTAATTGGTCTACTTCTATATTAGTACAAAAAGATATTATAGCGAGGCCGAAGCCTTGAAAGTTCTAGCCATGAAAATGACCTTCTAGCAAAGATTCACTTGACGAGTTGACAATAGAACCTGCTTGGTTGTAATCAAGCCAAAACTGACCCTTACAATACCTGAAAAACTAACTCTTACATTGCCCATACAGTAAGTGAAAACTGACCCAAACAGAGTTACAAGACCTACTTGTGCTTTGCCAACTATGGGCATTTTCCGACCAAAACATAGACACGCACAGACACTTATCATGGAGAAGACTGGCCTGTAGAAGTGACAACATTCAAAATCAAGGAGCATGCGTGCCAGAAAACTGTAGATCTTCAGTGGCTGGCTTGAGGAACTGGAAGCACTGACACGTTCAGATTTCATTGGAGGTCATAGGATGTTCTTCAACGATGCAACACCCGAATTGATCAGAGTCTATGGAGTCAGAGGGATGAGCAGCTGAGGTTGAAGGAACATCAGCTGAGGTCGCGCCTGGGCCATCGTTAACTATGTGACTTGCTTGCTGTCTTTCTATGCTCATTGGCTGGAGATTGCTTTGATTTGCCCTTCTGTTTTCCTGAGGAGCTTCCTGAAGAGCATCTCCTGAGCCCACCGCATTCTCAATCAATTCAATAGCAACAGAAACTATAAAGGAAGCATTGCCCAAAAAGCATGGTATCCGGAACCGGGCGGTGTGCGAGTGAGAATGGTGCTCACCAACATTAATTCTATCAGGCCCCCTTCCCCTGCCTCTGCCACTGCGAGTTGCAGGATAGCTAAAGCTGTTGAACTCCGAAGCCTCCGAAGTGGGTTCCGACGAGGTTGGTGAGTGCTGGTGGATGGCACGACCTCGGGCACTGCCCCTTCTGCAACCCATGCGTGGTCATTCTCGTGGCATTATAAAAGGAGCTGGACAGAGCGACGGTGAGGGAATGGCCTGATAGCAACTAAGGGAAGAACCCACAGTGAATGGTGACAGATGAGCTTGAACCAGAGCCGCGTTGAGGCCAGAGGATATAATGGCAGACAGTGGATGGAGAAGAGTGACAGTCGTGGAGGGTGAGTCTGGCAGGCCGCGAATGAAGTGACTCACAGAGAGTGAGGATATCTGATCAAACAAAGAGCTGTGAACCTGAGCCGAGCGAGGGATGAGGATGTGGAAGGCGATCGAGGGACCGCGAGCAGCAACAGCCAAAACCCAAATGAAGGCGCGCAGAGAGGTAACAGGCATGGGGAACCCGCCTAAGGCCATCTCGCATAAAACAGAAACCGGGTGAAACAGAGTAAAGTCGACCTTTAATGCGTTTGTGCGAAGCAGGAGTGTTGGACAGCGGCCTTTACAGATGGCGCCTGTGAGCTGCCACTTTCCCACCTTCGCCATCCTCGTCGTACTGACTCGCTGATTAACCACCCGCGTCCGGGATTTTACCATGTTAATATTGAAACAACACAAACTTCAAATTGATATTACATTTTTTATATATTAGATTTTACCATAATAATACTAAAACAACCCAAACTTGAACTTGGTATTATCTTAATGTTTTTATTTTCTATTGAGAGACTTAAATATTTGAAAATGCATGTTTGTGCAATGTCCAACACATAAGTGGATTAGTTTTCGTGCATGATTGTTGATTAGCTTTCTACCATAATTTTTTACATATTTGAAAATGTATAATTGTGCACTGCCTCTCACATAAATGGATTAATTTGTTTGCATGGCTCTTGATTAGCGTTTTACCATAATAATACTAAACTATAGTAGCTTCAAAGTTGATACTATTTTAATTTTTTAAATAAAATTCTAAAGAGATAAAAATTAGAATAATGGAAAATTAATATACAACATATATTTTATAAATGTGTTTTTCATTAGTATTATTGTTTAACTTATTTTTGGTTTGTTACATTTTCTCAAAACAAAGAGGTTTATAGTTTTCTAGAGTATATTTTGAATTTTTTTACCAAAATGTTTGGATTTTATAATTTCCTAGAGTATATTTTGATTTTTTTTTTTACAAAATGTTTGGATTTCAAAACTTACAATGGAAAGTGTTTTTCTAATATCTTTTACTAAATATGTAAGTGAAAGGACTCATTTTGTCTTTTAAATGTAGTAGCTTACACACTTTTAAACATATTTTCATAATTTTTTTAGAATTGTAACATTTAGTTTTTACACACTTTTTTTCAAGGAAAAATGGTAACTTTATTAAAAAATGAAATTACATGTTGTATATGCTCTAGATTGTTCAATTATACCAGTTGAAGTTAGTACACGAAAAAAACGACAACCTAGAACAGTGAAGAAAACCACCATTGGAACCAAGTAAAAATACTTAGTTACCCCTTATTTTCTTCTTTTTCACCTTCCTCCAACCTCTTAATATAAGAGTGACATTTACAATTGCTACTCGAGCCTCTTAAAATAAGAGTGACATTTACAATTGCTAGCTGAGTTTCTTCTATCATTGGATTTTCATTGTCTGGGTCTGAGCTCTCAAATGCATATGTTCATTTGTACCCTCCATTTATACACTTACCGATGCATGTTTGTGCTTTAGTCATACATAAAATATTTATTAATTTAAAAATATAATTAGAAATTGAAAAATTATTTTTATCATTTTTTATTATTTTAAAAATAAATATCTTAAAATTTAAAGGTGTTAACTAATAAATTTTATTTCGAATTTAAATTTATTTTGGAATTAGAAATATATTCTTTTCCAAAAGTAAAAATATAGATTTGGTATTTCTGAAATAGATATAAAACAACATTATTTTTTAGATCACTTAATAAACCAGTTATCTTAAAGTTCAAAATTTGTTTTAATCATATATAAAAGATTTATTAATTTAAAAATATAATTATATATAAATTATTTAATTAAATATCAGTTATAATAAATAATGGAGAATGAAAAATCATTTTTATTATTTTAAAAATAAATATGTTATTAATAACAAAATTATAAATATTAATACAAAATAATATCTCTCATGTTTTATTTCTGCAAAAATGTAATTTTAATTATTTGTTGTTTTTTACTTTAATTTAGCTATATCTAAACTAAGTGGCAAGTACTAGTTACTATTTAGCACTTGCCACTTACCAATATAACTTTACAACTTTTACTTTTATTTATTTTATCTATCTAGATAAAATAACTTTGATAAAAAATAAAACTTTTTAAAACTTGCTTAAGATAAGACACATCATAAATATTTAACCACGACATTGAAAATATGTTTTATACCAGTAATTATTGCAAAAAGTTCTGTCAAATATGGTCTGTACAGAGTACCTATTTTTCCTATATATACAGCAGCTGCTTTCGATTCCAATCTTATCCTTCAATTGGGGAGAGTGCCCAAAGGGGTATGCATCAATGTGCACACTGTGTATTTCCTGCTTCGAGAAATAAGAGATATCCAAGGGATAAGGATAGGACAGAAGAAGGTGTTGCGGAAGGTAGAGAACGCTGAGAAAGGTATCAATGTGGAAACTGTCTATTTACTGCTTCTAGAAAAAGAAATATCCAGTTGAATATTGTGTTGCACTATGTAGGGAATGCGTTGACAGTTATATTTGGACTGGGTTTTGATGTGTGAGTGTAAAGAGAAATGATCGTAAAAACGACTCAGTGCAATGATTGCGTCATGGTAAATAATTCAATCATGCCCATCGTACATTACTGACCTCTCAAAACTAGGCGCTATGAAATCTGAGATGACAATGCTTTTGAAGTATTCTGAGAAATTCTTTGCATTTTGAATTCTCTGAGAACAAAAGCAATTAAAGAACAAAAGCAATTAAAGCAACTAATTTCATGGCTGTTTATGTTTTTCAGGGGGATTCAACAGCATCGGGATCAGCATCAGCAGCATCACGCTGTACCTGCAGGACTCGAACCTGGCTGAGAGTGCGAAAGCCAACCGCCCCAGCCACCACAACATACACACAAGGTGCTTCATGGCTGTTTATGTTGTATCAAATGTAGAGATGAATAGTTTATTTAAGAATAACTATGGCATATTATCAGGATTTGCGTAAAAATTGAATACTTTCTAGACTTTTAGTCTTATCCCAAATTCAATTCTAATCTAAACAAATCTCCCTTCCATTTTAATTTAAAAGGGTTCGCATTCAATTTTAATTTAAAGAGGGTGCGATCCCAAAAGAAGCGTAGTTAATATAAATCTCATCATTACATTAGCGTAGTTAATATAAATCTCATCATTACATTATATTTATATATTGTTGGGTCATTTGATGAAAAGTCTTATTTCAAACCTTATTACATAATAAATGTTGATTGACATGAGACTGATATAACATGATATAACATGCCGCACAATGATGAAAGAGAAAAAAAAATAGCGACAATGTTATATTAAACCCTCACCTATGAGAACTTCCTGAATAGTACCACGCTCAAGAGATTGATCCAAATTACGGGACATGACGCAGTAATAATAGCTCAAACAGTTATCTATTGCGTGATAGTACTGCAGCGGGTTGTAAGCAAATTTGTTTGACTATCCCGAAGACACGCAAATATACCTATCAATTTAGAGTTTGTTTTCGAGAGAAGTAGAGGAGGAAAAAAAAAACATGATCCAGAGAAGTGGAGAGAAAAAAATCAGGATAGACAAAAAGAGTTATTGTATTTTATTGATTTAAGGTTTCGATAAAACAATAACTAACTGAGCATTTACTGTAGCTCAAAATTTGGGCACGGTAACATAAACTTCACAAGAAATTAGTTGTGATAGTTGTGACTATCACTATATAATTGGGCAATTAATAGTCAGTGTGCTATTGATTATTAAGGAGCAGTCGGACTGTATATGTTTATGGTTAGATTTAAGCAAATATATTATTTGGGGTATTTAACATATACAGCTCTCGGCCTTAGTGAGTAATACTTAGAAATATTTGTTGCTCGTAATTAATAGTTATTAATATTGTATTATCCAGACATTAATAAACAAAGACTATATATACAGCGCCAGCATTAATAGGCTAATAACACCTAAAATATTAGTGGTCCATAACTAATGGCTATAATATAAATGACAACTCAATAAATAAACTCTTATCTTTATTATTTTCTTTAATTCAGCATATTCTTATTTTGTATTTATTTAAATATAATTTATTTCTATTTTATTGGTTGTTTAATTAAACTGATTTTAATGGTTTATTTTATTAGGTATTTAGATTTTTTTAATAAAAAAAATTATATAAATGAAAGAAATTTAATAAAGAGAATATAATTTTGGTAATTTTCTAAATAAAAGATTCACATTAAATTTGCTATGAAAAAGGTGAAATTAAAAAAAATAAAAAATTATTTCAATCATTTTGATCATTATCATAAATAAATAAATAAAATTATAAAAAATAAAATTAAAATGAAAAAACTATTATTATAAAAATAAAAATTAAAAATAGTTCACATCATTAATAATTACCTTGACATGAAAATATTTCCCATAATAAATTATAAGAATTTTGTTAGAATAACTAAGATACTTATGAATATTAAAATTAATAACATTTACTACAAACATTTTAAAAATATATATAATAGAACTATTAATATAATATAACCATATTTCTCTCTTGAGAAGCCTAATTTCATGGTTGATGTTCGGGTTATCCTTAAGTTGAAAAATTTATTAAATTGCAAATATTACATAAAGTTGAAGTATTCATTTGCTACAGATATTTTAAGACCAACATAATTTAAAGAAATAATTAATATAAATATTTCTCTCTTGAGAAGCCTAATCCTATGGTTGATGTTCGGGTTATCCTAAAGTTGAAATTTTATTAATGTGCAATTTTACATAAAGTTGAAATATTTATGGAAACAAAAAAAAATACATGGAATCTTTCATTTGCATCAAATCACATATTTTCCCAAATTGATTAAAGGCATGGAGCATCTTTTTAATTTTTTATAAAATACCATATAACCTCCTTTTAAATACCATGTATAGATGTTCGACTATGTTTTTAGAGTTAGTTATCTAATTAATTTGTTAATTGATAGTGATAATAGTTGTTAATTATTTAACATTTAGTAGGTTTGTTGTAGGGCTTTTGAATAGATATATTAATTTGTCGAAGAATATAATGAAGATGTAACGGAGTTTTGTTTTTCCTGTAATGGTTTTTATATGGATTTTCTTTGTATTTTTAATTTAGGAATTATTAAAGCTAAATTTTAGAGAATTGAATAATGAACTAATTATTATTTTTTTGTTTTACATAATTATTAAATGAAATTATCATATATGGTTTCAATTAGATTTTTTTTTGGGAAGTTTGATAATGTTAACATTTTAGATTATATTGGGCTTTTATCAAAAACCTCTATAGAATTTGGGTATTTTAAAGAGCCAACAAAATGTTTATGTTGTGTGGACCATTAACAAATGTAGAGTAGTGAAAATGTGTTGGGAGATGATGAGAGGTGGCCTCTAAGATTTACTCGGTGTGCATATCCATGAATTTTATTACAATGAATATTTGGATGAAGAGGTTAAAAGATTTAACGATGCCTACATATTTGAGTGCTTACATGAGATATTTTGGGTTGAATTCCTCATGAGTTTATATGAATGGATTAGAGGATTGATTTAATAACCTTGAAATTAGTAACCACATTTAAGAGTAGACTGCAATGTGGTGATCATGTTAAAGATTCATTCATACAGTGATGGATTGAGTACAATTAGAGAATTCTAGTTTAAAGGTGTAGGTGAAGGCTATGTTTTGAAATTTTGTAGAGAATGTCACTACTCTATAACTAAAACTATCGAATTGTGCAAGAAAGTGCATGCAAGAAGCTTAACTAAAGAGATTATAGTATGGACTAAGATGTTGCTATTACAACATGGTTTGTTTCCTAACTTCATTGAGATGGAAGTGTAAGATCCATGTAGGACGTTGGAGACATAAGAGAACTTAATGAAGAAGTATATAACTTAAGTTGCATAAAGTTCAACTATGGTAAACACTGAGGATGTTTTCCAAAGTTTCTCGCGACAAGACAAAATGAGAAGAGTGCATGAGAATTGAGATTACATTGTGAGAAAGAACAATACTAAAGTTCCTTTAGAATGTGTGTTGACCTACACAATAAAAGAATAAAGAGAATTTTTAGTAACCCATAAGGTACGTATGAGATGTTGTCCTTGCTTAGATGTCAAAGGAAGTTGCATTAGAAAAGTTGGAGGGAAAATCATTAGATATGTGTTGCATAGTAGTGATGTAATATTAAATGTGATGTAACACCTTGATTTTGACCATTGTAATAGATTATATCAAAATATGTATAAATTATGAATGGTTGGTTAAAATGATAAAATTTAAGATATGTTAGCTTAAAAAAATTACCTCACTTGTAAATACCATAAATATGATAGTATGGATTCCTAGTGTGGCACTGAAGACCAAAGCTTAATTAGTGAATATCTAGGAATGTAGGATGTAAATATACCTCATATGAACGTTACGATAGGATTTACATGGTGACATAAAGATATTTAAACATCAATGTTCATATATATTATATAATGGTCCAATATGGCCATTGAGAGCATGACAAGGGCTATGGTTTCACTAGCATCGAAAATAAAAAGGGGCCCATGGGAAAGTAAATCCTATATTGCCAAGTGTTAGGGATATAGATTTTCCCTTTTCCATAATGGCCGTTAAATGAACCCATCCACCTCTATTGACTTATTAAACTAATCTCTTAATGCATATAAGATTTTTGGGAGTAAATCTTCTTAAATATTTATGGAAGGATGGTTTGAATAGAATCATCGGGGGGAAGTGTAAGAATCCCACATTACTCCCACTAGAGGTTATGTCAATAATTGATTCCCTTAATTTTGTCATTTCCATTCACTCATTCATTATAGCACTCATTCTATCATTCTCATGTTCATTTTCTAGACTACTCATGTTGTCTTCTCTATTGGTAGGCATGGATCAATTTGAAAATTATCCAAACATGGCATTATGAAGAATAAATTATAAGCCTTGGGAGAAGTATAGAGGGTTGTATGTGAACATAGAGGCTAGATAAGTTATGTATCCATCACCCCTTGTGTAGGTGCTTCTCTTTGGATGCTTGAAAACCAAGTATTGATATTTTAGGAGATTCTCATAAATGATATAATAGATTGGGTTCTATTTTTTCCTAAATTAAAAAGATCTACATGGAAGAATATCCCTAAGACACTGTTAATAAGATAAATAAAATATAATATTTGTTCATGTGGGATAGTGTAAGAGAATGAAATGGATATTTGATGGTTGGATGAGATGCTTGCAATGTTAAGTACTAAGTAGATAAGTTGAGCATGAGAGAAAATGGGTTGCGATGGAAGAGATAGAAGAACTCAATATCTATAGTTCGGTGGAAAACTGATCATTTATAGCCAATTTCTTGGAACAACTTTTGTTGAAATATAAGCGCTCTATCATTGTTTATGAATAAATATGTTAATGTGATTTTTTATTATGGAAATCTATGTAGTTTTCCCATTATGTGTGATTATGGATAAATCTTGTCATGGGCATTTGGTTTCTATGAAATATGCTAGTGTTTCGTTCTCTAATTCTAATAAATTTTAGTTATCCTAATTGTGCACACATTTTATTTTATTTTGTTCCTTCATGATAGGCTTACTAAGTTGGTATACTTTAGATATGGATTATGAGGTCCATTGTGATAACCTCAAATATTTTCCATCAATGTATATAATGTAAATATTTGATAAAAAAGATGGACTGAGTCAAGGAACACAAATTCAAGAGTTAAGGGGTTACATTCCTGGGATAGTTTAAGGTTTCATTACAACTGTAAAATTTGAGCTAGTTCATGGTAGTTGGAAGATGTGCAAAAAATAGAAACAAATTGTATTTTCTTATCAGCAGGAAGGAGAGGACAAAATTAATCTCCTTGTTTGCAGTAATAGACAAGGAAACATAGACAAGAATTTAAAAATGAAAAATGGGAAAATTTCCAGCTTGTATGGTGCATTGGCCACCCACTGCAACAAACTAACCAAGATTAAAAAAATATGGGCGACATATAGGTAGGTGGCACAATTTTTATAGGCTGAAAAGATTTTGGCAAAAAAATGTAATTTTTTGAAGGTTTCTTAACGGATTGGAGGAAAATCTCATTTGAGCAGCCTGGGATTGCACAAGGGACATAGGAAAAGAGATCATTCAAATAGTCTAGTACGTAGAGGAGAATGGTTTCTAAAGTCTGGGATGGTTGGGAAAAACATGTACGATAACTTGGGAATGAGAGATTAAGAGAAGGGATCTTGAAGGAAGTGAGGACCATGCAGATGCAACAGGGAAATCAATTTTTGGTTGGGAACATGGCATCAAGAAATTTTCCTCATGTGAGGAACAATGGTCTCTCAATTCCCTATTAGCTAGAGGGTAGAGATGGTTTTCTTTGGAGCTCCTTGATCGTTAGGGTGGAGGATTGTTCCTTAGATTCCTGAAAAGGGGATTTATGAAGGCCTTTCTTACTATAATTTTTTTACAGTGGGTTATGGAAGGGGGGAGATTTGTATCTCTAGATTCCCTAGTTATGTTCATTGTTGTACAACGAAAGGGTGGAGGCAACAATCCTCTAATTCCCTGCACTATTGTGCATTGGTTAAATAGTTTATGGGTGAGGGTGGGAGAACCCTTATAATCCTTGTTTCAACTAGCAGTTGGAGTTTAATCCCTTGAACAAAAGTCCCCTCAACCTACATAATCTAGTTTGGGGGTGACAACTACAAGTGAGAACTAGTTGTAGTTCGTTTATGGTTGAGTGGAGATTTGTTGTTCCAGGCTCAGTTCCTCGACTTTAGCTTCAATTCAAGATAAGTTTCTTCATATCTATCATGTGCCATGAAATTTATGTTTAGTCTGTTAAGCTAATTTTTCATTGATTGCATGAATGGTGCATGGTTGTATTGTGATTAAAGGAATGATGTTCTTACAACTCTCACCATAGGATTATGGATAAATGGCTCCTTGTGGCTATGTTCCCATACTAATGTCCTCTATGCAGTGAAAGGATATATATGCATGTATTTATGTGTGTTGTATGCATAGTTTAAATACAATTGTGTAATCAGTGTCAATAAGTACTGAAGAAAGGTAAAAGAACCTTTGATGATTTGATTAAGTATTAAACTTAACTTTTGAGTTGAACAATGATGAATCAAAAGCACAAAGAGGATGTATAAGGAAACATGTGTCAACCTTCCAACATTAGTAAATTCATCAGCATGATTGGTATTATGAGGTGTATAGGCTGCATTGAAATGAATGGAAAAATGCATGGAAATTTCATACTGATGGTTGTGTGTAGGAATAATAATACATATAAATTATAGAAATGTATATGTGTGTGTGTGTGTTTATGTAAACTTTGTTGAGTTGAGTTGTTAAGATTCTGGTCTTAATGCCTAATTTATTTATCCATGGTTACATGCACAATTAATATGTTATGTTAATGGTGTAAAGGATAAATACTGAAATTTAAATGACCTCTTTAATATTAAATAGGCCTTAAACAAAGAGGGCATATCTTGAAACTATATTGTATATAAGCATTTTTCCTTAAGCATGAAGAATAAAATTTGAGCTTGCATATTCAAATGTTAAAGCCACGATATGCTACTCATATCATTTAGTTATGGAATAAAACATAACAGTTAAATTACTTGAAACTTTTTATGCGGAATGTCAACCATGGTTGGCATAAGATAATTACTAATTGTTGCGCGGTTGAGCATTTATAGAATACTTGTTTAAAACATATTCTAGACAACCCATAGGCTTGGGTAAGGCAGTTTAAGTCAACACACACACACACACAAACAAAAATGTATAGATATATTGTGTGTGTGTGTGTGTGTTAGTACACTGAATTATCATGATGAACATAGGCATTGAAGTTTGATCATTATGCAGAAAGGGATAATCTAGGGAGAAAAAAATAAGTATAATTGGGGGCCTTAGCCCTAAGGGATAGGAAAATGAACCATATGACTGAATATTACAACTAAGGCCATAAGTAGGGTTGGAACTGGATGGTAGAGTTTAATTCAAAAAATAGACTATTGAAAAAATAGTAGGGCCTCCCCCTGTGACATCAATGAGGGGGGAGGGGTAACAACATTGGATATAATCTATCAAATGGTTTGGAGGGTAGTTGATCATTAGATATCCACCGTGGAACCATAAATTACAACCAAGATAGTAGGGCATCCCCCCTCTGTGACATTAGTGATGGGAGGGGGCCTAGCTATATTGGATATAATTCAACAAATGGTTTGGGGGGCAGTGAATCATTGGATCTCTAGCCTAGAACTATGAAGTGGAACCAAGATAGAAGGACCTCCACCCCTGTTATGTCAGTGAGGGGAGGGGGGTAGATATTTTAATCTTGGTCGTTAATCGACTATCATCGAGGGTCATCGGATGGTGGAGGATCGAGAAATAAAAGTCTATGCTAAGTCAGTATAGGTGATAGTAGTCAAGGTATAAACGTGCCATTACTTTAAGTCATGATATATATATATATATATATATATATATATATATATATATATATATATATATATATATATATATATATATATAGGCATTGGAACCACACGTAATGGTGGGGAGTAAAACAAAGAATAAGGTATTGAGACATTCCACGTGGACTCCATGTGCCAAGAAAAGAGACGTGGCACATTTTTATTAGTAATGTTTTAGAGGACCCTAACTTATAATCCTAGAGTCCAAATTTGAGAAAAAAATATATCACTGGAAAAGCCTCACTAAGATGAATATGATGATGACATCCAAATTGAGTTCTAGAAACTAAGAAGAAAGTTAAAAAAAATATCTACCTCATTTCGCTAATTATACAAGGGAAGTTGGGTTAGCATAGTAAATACACCCCCAATGGTTAGCGGGTGTGCTTACATCTGTCATATCAAACATGTGCATCATTACCACTATATTAATCACTAGGAACTTTAGGGAGTGATTTGGAGTGCATAGTTAAATAAATTTTTATCTATCTTCGTACTCTCCAGATGGGAAAACTAGAGGAATTAGCTTATAGGGTTCATTTTAGGGATAAGTCGTAATTTAGAAATTTAGGCTCTAGAAACTCATTAAGCTATTTTGATGCATCAAATGGAACTCTTTATAGGGGAGGGGAAAAAATTGGGCATATCTTATATCCCATTCTTGTTATTCTACATTGTTGGCTTGTTGGGGCCTTACCCAGGTTCAGAGCTAATTAGCCCAAAAAATCCCTGTACTACTAGCCCTTTCGACAATAGTCCGCGGAGCACGAATTGAGGTCTCACCTGAATTAGTATGGGGGGTGCTGAAACTAGGTTTCTGTACCCTTGAGATGTCTAAGGGTATGATTCGGTCCAACTGCTCGTCCCTGCACACAGGTTGCTTTGCGCACCTTCCTGGCCTTCACGCCATGATATTGTAGAAAATATGATATAGGTTAACCCGATAATGAAATATAAATCAAAGAAAAATACTATAACCTACTTCTACTATCAATTTGTGGAAGCTTAAAGATTGAGCTGAAAAATATAACCAGAAGAAGAAGAATCAACCGGACAATACACATGAAAATAATTTGGGGAGAGCCTCAGCTAAAAACCCCACTATCTGTATTATCATACAAGGTGGACACACATAGGAATTATACAAAGCCTTAGCTCTCATAGCTAGCCAACTCTCAGTACAATCCTCATAGATGCTCACAGGCAATCTTGGCTTCTCTCCAGCCTTCATCTCTTCCCTCCAAGCTCTTATTTCCTTGCGATGTTCCTCTCGGATGATTCTTCTATTACCAAGTGGATGATCTCCTACCTAGTGGATGATTATCCTTCCAAAATTGCACAATCCCCAAGGCTTAAATCCTTGACTACATGCATGAGTTTTCTCTTTGACAAAACACATGCAACTGATAGTAAACTGTCCTTGACATTAATCTCAACTAGGTCTTTCTTAGAATAGATGTTTCCATCATGTCTAACTAGAAATTTATCATTCATGTACTTAGGGGCTCAATTAATTTTCTGCACACGACAAACAATCTACTCAGGTTACGCGGGGTATACAACTACTCAAGTCGCAAATGAAAAGGTGTTGTTTGTTGGGAAGCCCTTTGTAATTTATAGGATCTTTTGAATTTGAATTCGACCGCTCTCCCCAAATCTGGTTCATTAATGCTCTCTTGGCAGTAGATTGTCCCAAATCTTGCCCATAAATCATGTCTTAAATGCTTGCTGCCCACTCCATTTTACATCAGGTTGAGCATCACATCATGAATAGTGACTCCAATGGTCACTTTTGGCCAACCCACATGGCAGCATAGCCCCCTTTGCGCAGTCGTGGACCTTGTGACTCTTTGCCTCTGTGCGCAACTCCAACATCACACAACTCCCAGGTAGAGTAGTTTATAGTCTAGCACCTCCTTTCAACTTCTAGGAGCACTAAGACTGTACCTCCCTTAGTTAGTCAGGTGGTCGCGCCACCTGTATATGATTTCCTCCGGTCATCCATCCCTCTTGCTGGAAAATAGCCACCTTTTATCGTTACTGGTGGTGTTGCGCATTTTATTGTCTACAGTGTGCCACCCTAGTTGATTTGCTTAGTAATGTGCAGTCCAAGCCAAGGGATCAGATTGATCAATTCACGACGATAGTCCTTAAACTTGTCAACATGATCGTGCACACCCTATTTTATCACCGTCGTCTTCTTATTGAGAAAATCTTTGTTTATCTCGTCCTCCAACTTCTTGACTTCCACTTCTACCAGAGCGTTTTTCACCCTTAATTGCACCCTTTCTTTCCCAAGTTCTTGGAGCCCAGAATTGCCTTGTTGGATTTCTTCTTCCAAGGTTTTGCAAACCGTCATATCTGCCAGTGCTGCCATGTATGGACTAGGCATTTCATGTTCTATGGTCATCACAACATTCACTTCATACTCTAGCCTTGGAGGTGCCTGCACCATTAGGTTCTTGCACGCGGTCCTATAAGCCCATAGAACTGCTGGTACATGCAGGTCCTAGTGAGTCCACTTCGCATTGTGGACCTTGTTCATCGCTTCACATATTTTGTTAAAGGCTTCTGCATGGATAACCTTCTGTGCACTTGGTATTTCCATACTTCGTGGTTCCAATTGGAGGGGTTGTTCACACCATTGACTTGCCCGCACCTACTTACTGACCATGTCTCCTAATGTAAAGACTATGTGCATCCACACAGGTTTCACACCATATGTCTGCATCCATCTGGATAGGTGGGACTGCGGACCATTTCGTCTTACAATCTTATTTGTTAATCGCATCGAAGGTTCTTATGCTCTTAACCTGCAAGACGATATCGGAATACAGAATATGCGAAAAAAATATACCCAGAACATAGAATAGTGAGAAACAACAGCAAGTATTTTATTATTCAGAAAACAATGTTCACTTGCCTCTTCGAGGGGGCAACGTCCAATAGAGCAGAGCTCGATTGCAAAATAAGACACGATTCTCCTCGTAGGGAGTCTCTATCCTTTATATATGACTCATACATTCAATACCATGGTTCTCATTAATACCATCTATCTAATACCATGGCCCATTTGAACTAACTATGGTCCTGTCATTAATTGCGGGTTAACCACTTACAATTAATATGGGTTGTATTGACTCCTTACTTAACTATAACTACGACTCGATCCTACTACATGAATAAGGGGGTTAGGGTGGGACCCTAACATGCCCTCCCCCTTAAGAATAGCCTTGTCCTTAAGGCTGAAGCTACGGAAACTGCTGAAGAATAGTGGTTGGTTCCCAGGTTGCATCTTCCGGAGAGGTGTCTTTCCACTTGATGAGGACTTCCCTGATCATGCGGCCACGCAGGTGCCATTCTCGTGTGTCTAGGACCTGTTCAGGTTGGAGCCAGATTGACCCTTCTTCATCCAATTCAGGTATACTGGTTTGAATTCTACAATTGTTCCCAATCACTTTCTTAAGGCTTGAGACATGGAAAACTGGATGGATTTTTGCAATGGGTGGCAAAGCTAGCTTGTAGGCCACTTCTCCAATGCGCTAAAGTACTTGATATGGTGCGTAGAATTTTGGAGATAGTTTATGACAAACCTTGTCTTTGAGTGAAGTTTGCTTATATGGTTGCAACCTCAAAAATACCTAATCCCCTTCTTGAAATTAGCGCTCTAAGCGATGCTGATCTACCTATTGCTTCATGCGGTTTTGAGCTTGATGAAGATTCTCTCTAAGATGGGCTAGCATGGTTGTGCGGTTTTGTAGGAGTTGATCCACTGCTTGGACCTTGGAGCACCCCTTGATATAAGAAATAGGGGAAGGAGGGAGTTGCCCATAAACTGCTTCATAGGGAGTCACTTTGGTGGTGGCATGATAGTTGGTGTTATACCACCATTCAGATGGAGGCAACCACTGTACCCATAGATGTTGCTTTTCTGAAGTGAAACACCTAAGGTAGGTTTCCAGACATTTGTTGACGGCCTCAGTTTGACCATCCGTTTGTGGATGATGGGAAGTACTGAGTTTTAGTTGGGTGCCTTGTAGCCTGAAGAGTTCCTGCCAAAATTTACTGGTGAAGATCGGGTCACGATCAGACACAATAGAAGTGAGCATGCCATGCAATTTGAAGATCTGATCCATGAAAGATTGAGGGACCAAAGTCGATGTAAACGGGTGGGGTAGGGTGTAGAAATGAGCATACTTAGAAAGTCGATCCACAACCACCATGATGACTGACTTGTTTCCCAATTTTGGAAGACCTGTAATGAAATCCATAGAAACCTCCGTCCATATCGATGTCGAGATGGGAAATGCTTGTAATGTGCCTGGTGCTTTGACTGTCTCCCCTTTGTGGTGTTGACATACAACGTATTCCGCTACAAAAGTAAGGATGTCCATTTTCATGCCTATCCAAAAAAATGATCTTCTAGTGCGAGCATATGTCTTCTGAAAGCCTGAATGTCCTGTAGTGGGGGATGAGTGCAATTCTGTCAAAATGCGGCTTTTGAGGGTGGATGTTGGGGATATTACGACTCTATCCTTGTAGCGAAGAATCTCATCCTGCCACGAGTAGCCCTTGGTGGAATTTGGATCTGCCTGCAATTGAGTAATGAGTTGGGAGAGCCCAGGATGTGAAAACCATTCCCTGCGAGCTGCTTCAATCCATTATGGAATGGGAAGGGAAATTGCGAGCAGGGTACTTTCCTCCTCAAATTAGCGAGATAATGCATCTGCTACACTATTTTTGCGCCCTTTATTTTAAATGATCTCATAATCATATCCCAGCATTTTGGCAAGCCATTTATTTTTTTGTGGGGAGGATAGGCGTTGCTCCAAAAAATATTTAAGATTGTGATGGTCTATGTGGATTTGGAAATGTCACCCCAGTAAGTAAGGTCACCAGGTACCTATTGCATGTAAGATGGCCATCATTTCCTTCTCATAGGTAGATTTTCCCAGATTCCTCCCACTTAGTTGTTGGCTTGTGAAGGCCAAGGGTCGACCTTCCTGCATTAAGACCGCCCCAATACCCGTACCCGAAGCATCACATTCAATGACAAAAGATTTGTTGAAATCAGGTAGTGCTAAGACTGGAGTGGAACACATGGAATTTTTGAGAGCCGTAAATGCCTGTTGTGCATCATCATTCCAGAAGAATGAATTTTTCTTGAGGATTTGAGTGAGGGGTTTCGCAATGCGACCATAATTGCGGACAAATTTGCAATAATAGCCTGTGAGACCCAACAATCCTCTCAGGCTCTTCAAGGTCTTAGGTTGAGGCCAATCCTGCATTGCCTGGATCTTTTTGGGGTCCACCTTGACACCTTCACGCCCCACAATGTTGCTCAAATACTCAACTTCTTCCATGCCAAAAGAACATTTGGACATCTTAACAAATAATTTATGCTTGCGGAGCAGTTGCAAGAGCAGATCTACATGCTAGAGATGTGCGGCCCAAGTGAAACTATAGATGAGGATGTCATCGAAGAAGACAAGGACAAATTTCCTAAGATATGGTTTGAGAAGGTGGTTCATAAGGCTCTGAAAAGTAGATGGAGCATTACAGAGACCGAATGGCATGACCAGGAACTCATAATGGCCTTCATGAGTTCTGAAAGCAGTCTTTGGAATGTCAACTTCCTTCATGCGAATTTTGTGGTAGCATGAGCAAAGATCCAACTTAGTGAAGAATTGAGCCCCATTGAGTTCATCCAACAAATCATCAACAACCAAGATGGGAAATTTATCTTTGATTGTCAACTTATTGAGGGCCCTGAAGTCTGGACACATCCGCCATTCCCCATCTTTCTTGAGCACCATGATCACTGGTGATGAATAAGGACTAATGCTGGGACGAATGACACCAGCTTCCAAAAGTTCCTTGATTATTTTTTCTATTTCATTCTTTTGGGTGAATGGATATCTGTATGGGTGCACATTTGGTGGTTGGGCCCCTGGAACCAAGGTGATGCTATGATCATGTTCTCCTCGTGAGGGTGGAAGCTCATGAGGCTTGTCAAAGACTGGCAGATGGTTATTTAAAATCTGTTTCATCTCAGGATGAATCGGTAGAGAATTGGGTTTGATGGCCTGGATGGCATTAAATTGAGCGATAACTCCATGATGGCCCTTTTTTAGCAAGTTTTCCATCTTATGTGAGCTGATGATAGAGGGAGCTCCCGCCTGGAGTCCACGGAGGCTATGTGTGGAGTTGTTCTGCTTAAAGCTCATATATAACTCTCGGAAATCCATTGTGATTGGCCCAAGAGTGCGAGGCCATTCAGCACCGAGGACAATGTCACACCCTCCCATGTGTATGGCAAACATGTGGGTCTTCAACTGATAATCCCCCATTTGAAGTTTGACATTTTCACAGCGGCCTTAACATTTCATTGTTCCCCCATCCACAATTTGGACTTGGAAGTTAGAAACTGCTCGTACAAAACAATGCACTGCTTCCGCGACTTTTTGATGTATGAAATTATGTGTACTTCCACTATCAAGCAAGACTACTACTGGGCGATGTTTAATACAACCTCTGATTTTGAGAGTTTGAGGTGAAGAAATCCCTGCCAAAGCATGCAGCGAAATAAGTGGTTCGTCAAGGACATTGTCCTTCTAGTTTTCCTCTTCTACATCCTCTGGTTCCTCAAGTGGTGGGGCTTCCTCCGATGAGCTGTAATTAGTGGCATAAATTTGAAAAAATTAGGCTCCTTGCATTTATGACCTTGGAAGTATTTTTCATCACAGTAGTAACATAATCCCTGTTTTCTTCTTTCCGCCATTTCTGCAGGTGACACCTTTTGAACATTGAGTGTTTGAGTCGTGCTGTGACCCTATGGTGGGCAACCCTTAGTGGTGAAATTTGGGCGAATGGACTGGGCTGCTAATGCACGTTCCACGTTATGAGTTACCTTGCAAGCCTCCGACCATGTGGGAGGGTGGTGTAGTCGGACATGGGCTTGTATGGCATCTTTAAGACCGCTGATAAAACATTCCGTGTAGAACGCATCTAAGAGATCCCTAGTGCAGAAAGCTAAGGATTCAAAGGTTGTAATATATTCATCCACTGTGCTAGTCTGTCGGAGCTTAGTGAGATGACCCAAAAAAGAAGATTCCTAGGGAAAGCGCTCTGTAAGAGCTTTTTTGAAGGTGGCGCAAGTCAGAAAACTTCCATTGCAACGTTGATGCCATTCCCACCATTGCCATCTTTCATTGTCCAAGTACATGATCCCCACCATAAGCTGAGTCTCATTATCTAAGATGTTATTCAGATTGAAATACTGCTCCATTTGTGCTATCCATGCAGCCGGGTGAGAACCATCAAATTTATGCATATCCAACTTGGGAGGTCGCGGACGAGATTGTTGGTGGGTGCCCCAGAGGTGAAGAGAGTGGCTAGACTCACCCTCACTATGTCCATTTCCAATATATGCCTCCTCGCAGGCTTCCTCCTTGCCCTTAAAGAGTGTGTTAGTTAGTATGTCAAGCTAAGCTTGGAGGGCTTGCAAGGATTGTTCAATTTTGTCGATCTTCTCATTAGCCATAGCTTGCGCTCTAGTTTCTACCATGCACTGATCTGATGTACTTGAAATTTGGGACCACCTGAATTTTTTTCACTAACACTTGAATGGTGCCACCTTGCTTAGCTTGTCATCCTGATTCTTATGGGCTAGATCACCAATAAGTGCCTCGGGAGGTCTCAGACTTTTCTTCTTCTTCTTCTTCTTCTTTTTTTTTTTTGAAAACTCCTAACAGAGTTTTACTCCTTGCTTAGGAATACTGCAGTAGCCGAATCCCCGAAATGTCAATGCTGCCAAAATTCCTACAAAAATCATGCCCCGGTATAGGAACCCCACACAACTACTCAGATCTGGTGGATCTGAGAGATCTGAATGGCTAATCGGATAGCTCTAAGTAGTGGCACCGATTGTTGTTGTGGATCTAATGGATCAGAAAGGCTGGTCTGCTAACTCGGAACTGTGGGACTGATGTCTGCTGCTGCTGCAACCCCACTTGTGAGATCTGATTTGGCAGAGATTATGCGTGATCCCGAGATAGAAAAGGGAACTATGGTCTTGAGGAGTGTCAGGTGCTACAGATCACAATATACATAAGGGTCTGACAGTAGTACTCGGCCCAATGTTTCAGGGCTCTAACTAATGAGGATCAACCGTACCCTTAGCCATACAACCCGACTACCCTATCGTACGGGCGAGTAATCTCTCCGAGTGCTGTTCTCGTTGTACTGTAGCAACAAGACGACCGACGGTTTATCTATGGCGAGGCTTCAAAGGAGCTAGGGGGCTTCCGATATACCTAGAGGGTACTTAGAAGACAGTCCGTGCGCGGTTCTGTCTAATGCGCTACTACTCAAAGGGGTACCCACAGGGGTTACAAGGGAGTCCAACAAGAATGACCACCTCTTGTATTTCTTGCATACATGCCTCCCCAAATTCACAGGTTTATGCGCTCAACGACAGATATCGTGGTTTAAAGACGCTAGAACACGTCTCTAGCCAAAAAAAAAAATTGCTATGAAATGGAGATCCCACCGGCCTTGGAAAGAGCTCTGATACCACTTGTTATGCTCTTAATCTACAAGACGATACCATAATACAAAATATGTGAATAAATAGACCCAGAACATAGAATAGTGAGAAACAACAACAAGTATTTTATTATTCAGAAAGCAATGTTCACTTGCCTCTTCGAGGGGGCAACCTCCAATAGAGCAGAGCTTGATTACAAAATAAGACACGATGCTCCTCGCAGGGAGTCTCTATCCTTTATATATGACTCATACATGCAATACCATGGATCAATACCATGGTTCTTATTGATACCATCTATCTAATACCATCGCCCATTTGCAACTAACTGTGGTCCCATCATTAATTGCGGGTTAAACACTTACAATTAATATGGGCTTTATTGACTACTTACTTAACTATAAATATGACTCGATCCTACTACATGAATAAGGGGGTTAGGGTGGGACCCTAACAGAGGTTTCCCAAACCACATGTGCATCATTCTCCTACATTCATGCTAGTCCTCAAATCTTCTTTGGTGCGTACCCCACCACCTCGCAAGCGTAGCGCACAGTACCCATTTCAAAGCTTTGAAACATTGTTGTTCTAGCACTTCCCTTTCAAATTTGCCCAGAAAGTCATCCACCTCACTTAAACCAGCATATGTAGGTAACTCCCTTACCTTCGTTGATACGAAGCGCAATGATCTCGTCATCATGTTAGAGTTCAATGTGGTTACCTGGTGTAACTGGTTCTACCATCATTCTATTTCCTTGTCCGAATCTAATGTGAAGGAAATTTTATGCTCCCATGAGATTCGTTCATCGGCGGTGAGATTCACCTAGTCTTGCTCTCATGTGGTTATCTTGTAGATGCAATCTAAGTCATCGCTGTTGTCATAATAGCGCACTGGCTCTGTGTGGCATGATCCTTCTACAGGGTCCAGAGGTACAACCATGCGCAGAGACTTTTTCTCAAAAATCATCTTGTGCTTCTTCATATTTATTACCCCATTCATGTTAGTGGCCCAATCTATTCTTAATAGTGCATGGTAGGGATTACTGTCGTCAATAATCTCTATGACTTCGCAATTTGCTAGCATGGTTGCTCCTTCGATATCCATTATCATTCCCTGCAATCTCCCCATAGGTAGGATCTTTTGCCGGTTCCCTATTCCTAGTTGGATAGGAGACCATTGTAGTTTAGGCCTTCCCATGTGCTCCGATGTCTGCTTCGGAAAGACGTTCGCATCCGATCTTAGATCCAAAATCACTTGGTCCATCTCATATTCTCCAATCTACGTGGTCAATCTCATCTCCCTTCCCGTTCACGTTGTGTGCTCTCCAAGCTTCTGGTCTACATGTGGTTCTCTTGGCATGGTCTCAACACATTGATTTATGAGTTTCTACAACCCCTTTACATCCTTGCTATCACGCAACAGCTACATGCATGTTTCTAGGAATGTTGTGAGCATCAATGGGTCCATTTCCGTCTCTAGTCAGTTTTTTCTTCTTGAAGTGGAGGCATCAGCGAAGCTCTTCTTAGCTTCCATGAAGTTTTCCTTAGCGCGCTCCAAATAAAACTTTGGTTCCTTCGTTGGAGTCTTGCGAACCCAAATACCTTCTTCAGTCTACTTACCTTTGTCATCTCCTGTTATAATTCCACTTCGGAGCACAATATTCACATTAGGGTCTTCCTCACGCAGCTTAGACCTCATCATTTGTAGGTTCTAAGTCAGGGGAGGTTGGAGTGCTCCTTTATCGCGCAACCTTGCTATCAATGTGGGACAATCCTTTGTCTCATGACCAAACAATGTATAATACAAGCATGATGGCCGAGTTGGATTTGTACAATCGCAGGCATAATGCCGTGGACCTCCAAAATTATAACATCTTAGCTATCTGCGACCTCTTCCTAGTCCTCCTCCACCTCAGCCTTATCTGCACCCTTGAAATCTGGTTCACACCATTCTTACATTCTGGCCAACGGGCCACATTTTATCTTGAACTCTATAGTAAGAGTTCGATCCATCATCAGTTCGTAACTTCTACAGGTGCATTCATCATGGGCTATTGATCTATAGAAATTACAGAACAACTGTTGTGCATTCTGTGTGTACTTTTGTAATAAATCTAGTTATCTGTAGCATGCTTTCCTCCTATCTGACAAATCGTGCACCATAATGCAGGCGTTGTGCTTGGTCATGCTTGTGCCTCTGGTCTCAATGGCATTGGTCTTCCTCCCACGAGGAAATTCACGAACACCAAGCAGTGGTCGTTGTCATGTCCCTGACCCTTGCACTTTATGCACCATACCTCATTGCGTACTTCTGGGCGAGATGTCATATCTTGTTTCAAACTTTGCATCTCAAGGCACAAGTTTTTCAACTGCACGTGAATCTGCTGAACTCCCGAGTTGGGATCCTGTATCGAGGTCTCTTGCAATCTCATTTCAACCTCCAAAGCCTCGACCTGAGTTGTTAGCCTTTGTTGTGACAACGTGTTCCTTATATGCAGCATTAATGATGCTACAAACCATTCACAGTGTTGTCCATCTATCAACGTTATGTTAGCTTCGTGAATTGTGCATTTCAGTCTCTGATCCAACTCCCAAGGGGTCCTTCCTAGTAGCATTGTGATTTCCTTGAACCCAATGATCAACTGTGCCTCTGACTTTGGCCTGCTAAATTGTTTTTTTAGCACAGTTTGAATATCTACTATCCCCGCATTTGGATTGTCATTGGAAGTTTAATGTACCAGGTCAATGCGAGATCCTGCAGAGCACTGACCAGCGTTGTTTTCTTTATATTGTCATCCATGACTCCCTGCGCTTCCCATACAACTTTTATCGCGAACCAAAACTAGTATGGATCCTCACTCCCTACTCCCTTGAATACTAGTAAATTTATCGCACTCGCCATATTGATTTGAGGTGGTGGTGGAGGTGGTATGGGTGAAGGTGAGGGTGAAGATGGTGAAACTGGCGGCAGTGTGGGTGGGGGTGGTATGCACGGAATCCTCTCCCTTATCAAATTGATAATAGTTCTTGGTGAGACCTTCGTGAGCTCTTCTTTGTCCCCTCGTGGAGGTGAAATCAAGGGGCTAGTTTCTAGTCCTATACTACATTTGTTTCTGTAGATTCTCCCACCTCGCGTAGCCCCAAACATCAATTTATTTGCATAACCTATTTGTCACATAGTATCATTTTAATCCAAGCATTCAAATATTTAATGTACTTACCTCGCGACCCTTTGAGGAAGTGGTGTTCTGCCTTGCTATAGCTCGCCAAAGTATCTAAATCCTCCTATAATTCTATCGAGCCAGTCATCAACAACGCGTTCGATCTTATCCTCTGATGCTTCCAATTTGCGCACCAATTCTAGAGTCCACACAATAGGTATGTTGAGTTTACACCTTCCTTGGCTATTTACTAGCTTCACGATCCACTCGTATAGCTCAGTGGGGAAAGATGCAAAGAAAATGTCATGGACCTCTGTATATAAGTAGCAATCTAACCACTCTTCCTTTGATAGTCATGGATTCCTATTTTCCTACACCACGAACTCATGATCTTCTATCCAACCAATCTTCAATTCCTTTCTTTGTCGAATTTCACTGATACAACATTAGACATATCTATATAGATCCCGATCCTGGCAATGAAACCATTTGTTGGATTTTTGGGGCCTAACCGAAGTTTAGAGTTAATTAGCCAAACAAATCCCCGTACTACTAGCCCTTTCGGCAACAGTCCACAAAGCACGGACTGAGGCCTCAGCTGAAGTAGTATGGAGGGGTGCTAGAATCAGGTTTCCGCACCCTCGAGATGTCTGAGGGTATGATTTGGTCCAACTGATCATCCCTATGTGCAGGTTGCTTTGCACACCTTCATGGCCTTTGCGTAGCCCTAACTACGGGTTGGGGGCTTCCGCACTATTGGAGTAGTGCTCTACGTTATTTCCCTAAGTCACATTTGAGATCTTACTTATCTTCCTTCACCAGTTAGTTATCTTTGCGTAAATAGAAGTCTTGTGTTATATTTAATTATACAACACATTGATATAAGTTCACGCAACAAATAAATAGTACACTTGTAATTTATACTCAATAATGCATTAAACAGGAAAAGATATACAGAAATAAGGTAAACTTCTCTTTATTAATTCTTCCAATGGCTACAAACTCGACCTACCCTGCGCACTCAGCTGCAAGGTTCCACGCACTCAGCTACAAACTACTAGGCCTTTGTGCACTCAGCTAGAGAGCCTTCTCCTACTCTACGACCCTACGACACACTTTACACTTTGACTCAGTCTCTTAGAATCATCGTGCTTCTTCTAGCTACTAGCTATCTATTATCTTTTACACTTAGAGCCTCGCTCTATTTATACAATCCCATGGTCCGTGAACCATGTGTAGGTTTATCAAGCTGACATTACATTACAAAAACAGGGGTGGACAACCCTGTGACTCTATTATAACTTCATGCTCTGCATCCACACTTCACGAAGCTTTTACAAAGGACTTGGTAAAACATTGGGCTTTAAGCCCCAAAACATGACTTGGGTGGATTCCATGCCCAACATACACATTGATACCTTTCTAATTGTGCAAAAATCAGCTTATTTGGAGCTTGTATGAAAACGAATTTTTTTTCGCAAGTTGACCTACCTTGTTAACTACCATGATATGAGTGGAGGCCACATGAGGCCACATCACATACATATGTTGGGATAGTCATGTGCGAAATTTCAAGAATATTCTACAAGGTCTAAAACATTATCATCAATTAAGGGTTGAGCATGCAAAAATCCCAACCATGGATGTCTACTAGTTTATGCTAAATGTTAGGCTACTAAGAGGAGATTCATCTCCACTCTTTATCATTTTATGCACTCCATAGTTGAGAAAAGTATCTGAGAGTCGGATTTAATAGCACAACATTGGTTAAAAGAATTATGTAACAATAATTTAGATCATAGTGTCAAATAAATCTCCACAGTGAGTACCTCTTTCTTTTTTCTAGGGATTGAACCCACAAATAAAGAGAAAAATATAGAATCTAAATAAATAAATAGAAGAATAATTATGCTCCAAAAATATATGGGGTGTCTAAAGACACAATTACAACACTTAAGCACATCACATTGTAATCTAAACATCACAATGCATAATAATGAATCAATAATGATTCAATTCTCAATACAATATTTGACCCATAGTGTCCTTTATTTATAGTTTCCAAATCCAGCCAACTTCCTATAGGTTTTAACTCCCTATAATTTCTACAAATACATTCTTAATAAAATAAAAAGGATGTAATGGAAATGACACATATTAACATAGATATTTTACCCTAGTAACTAAAATTGGAAAAACTAGAAAGATATTTTAGTATATTATTCTTTACATTATATGCATTATATATATATATATATATATATATATATATATATATATATATATATATATATATATATATATATATATATATATATATATATATAAACCACTAGTCTATTTACCATGTATTACAAAATAGTTTTAGTTCCTTAATCAAAACTTTGAAACCATAGGTTGAACAAACATTTCCCACAAAACCGCTAAAGTTAAAAAAACTACCCATTTTTTTTAGAGTTGTGCCGCAAACCCCCATGCAAGGGATCTTCCACCCCCTTGCATACCCCCAATCAAGGGGGACTTTGCACCTCTTCTATCCCCTCACAAAAAAGGGGCTACAAATGCTTGGTTTGGCACTGCCCCCTCCCTCGCTCCCCCCAATACTCCTATCGAAACATACTGTGGGTGAGGGAAACCATGCAAAGAATATAACACATTCCCAACATTCTCCTAATTGTTCTTTTATTTGTACATAGGGGGGAACAAGAGTACATGACCAACAATTCATGGCAATAATTCCCATTTGTTTCTACACCAAAGAGAACTTCTCAATGCTCATAGATTTTCTTAATGACTCTACAACATTCCTCAAACTGTACACCTTCACTAGCATCAATTTATTTTCTTTAATCATATCTCCCACAAAGTGATATTTAACATCATTATGATTTTTCTTGTAATGATACCCTAGGTTCTTTGAATATTTCACTATGATTGTCGCAATCTATCCTCACATCTCACTATACCAACCTAAAAAAAAATCTAACAATACCGCATATTCTCTTGCATGATTAGTTTCCATTTATTCAACTTCTATAGTTTAGAGTTCCACTACATAATGTATCTCCCTCATCCAACTAATTTCTCCTCCAAATAGGCTAAACACATATGCACTTGTAATCTTGTACAATAAAAATCTCCAACCCATTCTACATCAACAAAGCCATGTATGTCCAACATGTTGACTTGGAATCTCAGTAACAAATTATAACCATCGAACTAGAATCCTTTTTTCGAGAGGACCAATTTTAACTATTGAAGCGCTTAATTTGGACAAGGGAAGGTGCAGTTATGAAGAAAAGCCCACATATCCACATTTGGATAGGTTAACCCTAACAAGAAATTGGTCACCCTTGGAAGCCTATAAATAGAAGTTACCTCAACCTCATTTGGAAAAAATCATGAATCATCTCCTTCTTCTCTTCTTCATTGATTGGTTCACATAGGTATGAGCTTGGGTTGAGAAAATTGGTTCGCACAGGTCTAAGATTAAAGGGTCTAAAGATGACACCCATTCTATGGTTTTTGGTCACAAATGTAGGGTACATACAAACAATTTTCAGGTGAAACCATAGGCTAGTAGGCTCGTCTGTGTGGTTAATATATCATCCACACACATACTTCTTCCTTTATTTGGTTCGGTTCTAGGTTTGGATTTTGGTGGTTGACTGGAGGATGGACAACTTTACTTTAATCTGGGTTGATTTTGGGAACATATTTTTGCATGTTATTGGGTTAATTTTGTTGGATGATTTTGTATTGGGCTAATTGTGCTCTCTACTAAACATTTTATGATAATCTAAGAGAAGAATATTTTTCAAAAGGTTTTCCCCCTTGTGGGGTTTTTCCCTGGTCTTTGACCAAATCTGGTGTATCTTATTGATGTGTTCATTGCCTCCTTTGTCATTGCATTGAATATTTTATCTTCAATTATTATTGATGATTGGAAATATTAATTGTTATTGAAAATATTGCTAATTGCATAATTGAATTCGGCTAAAGTAACTGAATGAGCATAGAGAAGCGTGAAAATTAACATGGTTTTAGAGCTAAGGTGAAGTACAATCCCAAAATGAGACAAACATTGAATCAATCATCCTTTGAAAATTGGATCCTATATAGCCAAGTAAGAATGTCTTCCTCTTTCTTAAAGGAACATGAGAAGTTGGGTGAGTCATCTAACTTTGTTGCATGGAAGATCTCGTTGGAGATCATAGTTGATAACTATTATGTTTTGGAATAAATCCAAGTAAAAGTACCTAAACCTCTGGAGAATGCTTCAAGTGCTACGAAGAACAAGTACAATAGAGGTGAGTTGAAAGCAAAGCAAATTATAGTTTATGATTTAAAAACTAGTTTACTTGCATATGTTGGAAATTTGAGAAATTTTAAGGACATGTATGACAAGATAGTTGGCATGTATGAAGTCAAAATTTTGAATGAAATTATCTCCTTGAAAGATCAACTCAAAGACATGAAGATGACCAAAGGAGAGTTTATGCAATCCTACATTATGAGGATATCTCATCTTAGAGATGAATTGAAAAGAGTTGGAGAAACTCTACCTAACAGGGAATTAGTGATTGTAACTCTTATATGTTTTCCTCCCATTGGGAAAACCTTCATTACTATTATAATAAACAACAATATTTTCCCATCATTTGATGAGATTGCTGGAAATATCACTCAAGAAGAATCAATGATGATATCAAGGGGCAGGATACAAAAGCATAAAGAAGAAGAGCCCACTGCACTTGTCACTCAAAACAAGAAGATGAAAGGAATAGGAGGTCCATCAAATTCAAGAAAGCCTCATCATTTAAATTAAAAGAGAAGGAATGAAAAAACATCATCTCACATTGAATGTTACAATTTTCATAAAAAATTTCATTATGCTCAAGATTTCCTCAAGGAGAACAATTTTCCATGATACAACACTAGAAGAAACAAAAAAAAGTTTGATTATCAAAGAAGAAGAGATGACCGAAGGAATGATCGCAATGGAAGAGATGAAATAAGAAGAAGAGATGCTCCAAGTGATTATGAAGAAGACCATCATCCTCAAAAGAAGTAAATATACTCAAATAATGAAAGTAATATTGGTAATCAATCTAAATATATTCTTATTTTTTCTCTCACTACTTCTTCTCCTCCAGATTCGTGGGATAGTTGGTTGGTTGGTAGTGGGGCCACCCATCATTTCTCTTAGTATAAGGAAGGTCTCTCTAATTTGGTAGAGAGGCAATCAAATTTGATAATTATTCTTGGAGATAGCTCCACTCATCCCATTAAAGGTTTTGGGTCCAACAATTGTCATTTCAATTCCAGGGAATCCATTTTGCTTCATGATGTGATGTATGTGTCAGGGTTGAAGAAGAATTTGGTATCAATATCTGCATTGGAAGAAAAAGGAATGAGGGTTTCCTTCATCAAGGGAATGGTTCTTACTTGGCATGTTGGATCACCAATGAGAGATAAATTTACATTGGGATTGAGATTTGAAGGACTCTATAGAGTCACTACTTGACCTATTCTAGAATTGGTCCATGATACTAATGATCTAAGAGAGTTATGGCACAAAATATTGGCCCATTTACATTCTGATGCTCTTCCAAAGTTGAAGAAATTGGTTTATGTTTTTCCTTATGTTCAAGCCCAACATGATGGAGTTTGTCTAGGTTTTTCCAATTGAAAGAAGACAAGGAGACCATTCCCATCTAATGAGAATACGAGGAATGACATCCTCCAACTCATTCATTTTGATATAAGTGGTACTATTCTCATTGACTCTATTGGTGGCTATCTCTATTTCATCACTTTCATTGATGGCATCTCATGAAAGAAATGAATATATTATTTGAAGCATAAGGATGAAGCCTTATAAATGTTCAAGGAGTTCAAAGCTTTAGTTGAGAAGAAAACAGGGAAGAGAATTAAGATCTCTGGGTCTGGCAATTATGGAGAGTACATTTTGAATGAATTCATCGATTATTGCAAGAAAGAAGCTATCAATAAAGAGACGATTGTGTCGTATAATTTCGAACAAAATGGAGTAGCTAAAAGAAAGAACAAGTCTATTGTAGAAGTTGTTTGTGCCATGCTCCATGATAAAAAGTTGTCGAAGTTATTTTGGGGAGAAGCAACAAATGTTGTTGTATATGTTCAAAACAGGTTGCCCCTTCAATCATTAGAAAGCACAACCCAGGAAGAAGTGTTCATAGGTTTCAAGCCTAATGTTGGCCATATCCGTATCTTTCGTTGCCCCGTATATTTCCATGTGCCAAAGGATAAAAGGAACAAGTTGGAAGCCATAGGAAGAAAAGGTACTTTTGTTATGTATTGTGAAAATTCTAAATCTTTTAGAATATATATTACTGGTCAAAGGGAGGTTGAAATTAGAAAGGATGTAAAGTTTGATGAAGATGCCACACTTAGGAAAAGAAAGGACCTTCCTACGCCTCTTCCTTCCTACCCCTCCTCCTCCTATAAAGAAGAGTGATGATATGGATATTTTAGATGGTCCTTCCATGCTTGAATCCAAGACAAACATTTTCTATGATCCTCCTACCAGAAATATGCCACTTTGGCTTCGTCACACATTACAGGATGATGAGAGATGAGTTATCATTCAAACATAATTTAAATAAAGAAAGAATCCATGTAGGTACCAGGGATACATTTAAGCCATGAGCACTATGATTCAAGTTGAACCTCCCACCATTGAAGAAACTGTGAGAGAAAAATTTTGTAAGGATGCTATGACCAAAGAATATGAATCAATTATAAATAATGACATATGGGATGTTGTGTGGAGACCGAAGGGGAAATCGTTGGTGACTTAAAAAATTGCTATTCAAGATAAAATATGGATTTTAAGGTAGCATTGAGAAATATAAAGCAATGTTCGTGGCTCGAGGATTCTCCCAGAAAGAGGAAGAAGATTATGATGATATATTTGTACTTTTCAATCAATATATAACCATTCATTTGATAGTTTCTTTTTTCATGAGTCAAGGATGGAAGCTTCGTCAGATGGATGTGAAGACAACATTCCTCCATGGCATGTTATAGCAAGAAGTGTATGTGGAGAATCCACATGGATTTTAAGTAGAGGATTGAAAGACACATCTCTGCAGGATGAAAAGAAATTTTATAACTTGAAACAAGCCCCTAGAGCATGGTATGCCTGCATAAACAATTATCTAGTGAGGCTGGGATTCACAAGAACTAATGTTGATCCTGACCTCTACTTCAAGGTAGTCCAAGGTATGCTACTAATTTTTATTTTATATGTTGACAATCTATTCTTGATAAGTTGCATGGGGGCTTCACTCAATGAACCCCTAACGTAACAAGTGAATTTTTGGTGTACTAAACAATACCCTTAATTTCACTACCTATTGGAAGACAATACTTAGCCCCCTAGCAATACAAACTCAATACACCTTTCCAATTTCAAAAACCCCTAGTTTCACTAGATATTGTAGGTTTTCATTTTTTCATTAGCATTTTTTATAGCCCTTTATATTTTCTCATTAAATTTGAGCTCCTATTTTGATACTTACCAACATTAAAGACCTTTACCCCCTATTGTATGCTTAATATATTATGTCATTTTTTCCTCAATATATCCCCCCCCAAAATATGAACCCACATGGTATACTATTGCTAATTAGTGAAGCTCCCATGACAGGTAGTGAGTCGTTGATGATTGAGTGTTAGAGGGAGCTAGCCTTTGAGTTTGAGATGAAAGACCTTGGACTCATGCATGATTTTCTAGGTCTTTATGTTTGGCAAAGGCCCAATGAGATTTTTCTTTCATAAGGAAAATATGTCATGAAGTTGTTGGAGATATTTGGAATGACAGAATGCAAGTCCTTGTCGACACCAATGGAAATAAATTTCAAGAAGTTATGTAGAGCAGCTACAGGGACCAATTTGGAAAATTTATCTGAGTATAAAGAGTTGATTTGGTCTCTAATGTTCTTAGTGAACACCCATCGAGACATATTCTATGTAGTGAACACATTAAGTCAATTCATGACCGAGCCTCTCCATGCACATTGGATTGCTTCCAAACACATTTTGAGATATTTTCATAGGACGATAACCATTGGTGTGAGTTATTCTACTAGAGATGTTTAACTTCATGGATATACTAATGCTGGCTGGGAAATAAATTTTGTCAATAAGAAGAGTACGTATGGATGTTGTTTTATCCTTAGATCTAAAATGATATCTTGGATGAGTAGGAATTAAAATTTCATATCATTGAGTACCCCAAAGGCAGAGTACATTGCTGCTAACATGACTAGATGCAAAGCAGTTTGGTTGAGGAAGATATTTGGAGAGATATTTGAGAAGGTTCTGTTATCACTCAGAATTTTCTCAAGGTTAAAGAAAGAAATTTCTGAGGTAACCACAAAACTAATGTTTTAGACTCGGGTTCTAGTCAACTTAAGTCCAGAGAGGGCTCTCTCTTTATAATTTAACTTTTTTTTGGTGGGATTTTAGGCTAGTTCTTAATGCTCATAAGGTTTTTATTTTGATTGGTTGGTGGAATTCGGGGGACAGATGGGCAGAGAAAGCCTTCAATCCATTGGGCTATGGATTCAGTCAAAGAGTGGCTTAACTGAGTCAAATTAACTGCTAAAGTAGGAGTTCACAGCGTAGACTAGCATAACAAAATGAAAATTTGCAAGTCCAAAGGGATGAGGTAGTCCTAACCAGGGTAAAAGGGAAATGAAGAATCCTTAAACTGGGATCAAGATGAAGAAAAGAAGGATGATCATTAGCAAAGGGAAACTAATTATCCTTTACTATGGACCAAAGGGGTTGGGGGGGGGGGGGGGGGGAACTATGGAAATAAAGGAGCAATTAAAAATTCCTAGACTAAGATAGCTTAGTAGAAAACAATGATAAAGTAAACAGTCAAGACAGAGAGCATTAAAGCTAATTCTGAAATATCATTCCTTGTTTACCATTCAGATTTAAAAGAGAAACATGTGAATATTCATAAACATGAAGAGATAACAGTAATAAACATGAAGAGATAATACTTATTTGATTTCCATTGTGCACAAGAATCCTGTGAAATGTCTTTAACTTTATTGCATGATCCAGCAAGCCAATCCAATCTTGATTACAATAGCTCTTTAGCTTGATATGAAATGTCTACATAAATGTCTTTGAATCCACCCAAAATACTTCAAATGAAGAAGTATTTATACTAATTCTAAACTAAAATATCTTGAAGAAATACCAAGATTGGTTTTACAAATATCTCAAACTATTTTACACTACTAGAACTTAAATAAAGGACATTCAAAACTAACGAATCTATTTGGAACTATTTTTATGGATTTATGGTTAAAAAGAAGAGAAATTTGAATTTGATAGCAATTCTTAAGTGATGATGAGGCATCCCAGTCACTAACTACATCCTTTCTTTGTGCATTTTGCTCGAGCAATTCTGCAAACTTAGTGTCCAATGATACACTTTTATATCTCAATCTGAGATATATATGTAAAAAGTAAAATATTTTATTGTAGATACATATGTTATTGAGATAAACCTCTCAGTTTCCCAAAATTCATCTCCATCTGTTCACAATATTCTCTACAAAAGGATGTCAAAAACAGGACTTTGCAAATTGAAAAATAGGCTATGAAGACATGCAATTATCTCCCTTTTGGTAATACCTATGTAAAAAGTGAGATAGGTTTTTTTAGATTTGCCTTTTTAGAACAAAATTGTCCTCCATTTTCTCAAAATAATTTTTGGATTGGCCACACTAGTTTCTGCAAAACAATGACTTAAACAAGAAATTTCTGAAGAATGTACCATTTCTGCTTTCATTTCATCTTTTAACCTTAAATTTCCTTTAAATGTTTTCACTTTTATTTTGGATAAAATTCATTGTTTCTAGTGGAAATTTTTTCATCTCTATTTAACCCTTAATGCTGCCATGTTTACTTTTACTGTTTACTTTTACCACTTTGTTTTTTCATCTATCTTCACTTTGACATGAATCTGTATGCTTTGTAACTGTCCTCCCTACTTTTTGCCTTCATGCTAGCTTCTTTACTTGACTTGGTCTTCAATATGATATTCTTTAACCCTGATACTCTTTGACTATTCTTTACTGTGTCCTTTTACCTTCACTGTATATTTTATGTTTTTATTGTTTATTTCAACAGTAAATCATTTAATTTCATGTTTCCTCTACTTGTCTTTTAATTGTATGTTTTATTGTCCATCTCTGTTTGAATAGATTTGATAACAATCTCAAAGTAAACAAGTCTTATGACTAGTATTAAGACTGTTTATCCAAGGCTGTGGTCTTTTGATCACCTGTAAAACAAAAAAAACTATTAGGAAAACATTGGGTTGATAGGGAGGGTCATTAATGGCTTTATCAAGCTTTATAGGTCTATGGAGTGAGTACAAAGTGATTTTGGGAGTTAAACCATTCTAGAATTGGTTAGCAGATGCTTCAGGTGGAGCAAAAGAGTTTCATAAATTTACACAGTAGAATGGGTGAAGGGCTAGAAAACCTAGGTTCTTGGGGTTTGAAATTTAATGGTCAAACTTTTAAAATATGTCGCGAACTGAATAATAGACGGTTTGTCACGTAGCGGGCGAGTAGTAAGCAGTTTATTTCACACAGCTTTTGGGCACTTGGTAGTATTGGTGGGAGGCTACTCGATGCCATTCATTGGGTGCCATATAGTAGGGGGGTGGAAAGTGAAACCGCTCATATCGGGTAGGTAAAGGTCAACTTTTGGAGGTAGCCTGATATGATCGTCAACCGTCGGATAAAATGGGGCTTGATTGTACAGTGGTCAGGGCAAAGTCTTGTCACAAGGTTTAATGTAGGGGCCCGATGGGATTTAACAATGGCGGGATTAAGTTCAATGAGGGTTTATGGTGGATTAAGGGCATCAGGGGTGATTTGATTGGTGGAGGTTGATTATTAATTAACCACATATTGATTAATTAATCTTGTTTATTTGATGAAGCGTTTTGTTTCTTAATTAGTTGTTGATCGACTAAGTTTAACCTATTAATCCTTTAATGACATTAATAAAGTTTATATGTCAAACTTCAGGGATGAGGTATTTAATACTAAAGGGGTTTATTAAATACATAGGGGAAAAGGGTTTTATTGATTTTTCGGGATTTAATATATATAAATTAGAAATTAATATGATGATGTCGGGGAATGAATCGCGCTAAGTATAATGTGTATTTCTTTGTAACTATTTTTTCCTTTCACATAGAAAGCATTACAAGTTAGGTTAAGTGTTTTTTGTGGGTTATTTGCAAAAAGGGGTTTTTATGGGAGTAATTGCTTTTCCTTAGGAGAAATAGTGTTTTACCTTAGGAAAATGGATTTGTTTGGGAAAATGATGGAGAGTGAAGGGGATAAATGTTTATGAGGGGATTCTCAGTACTTAGGACCTATCAGTCATTAGGCCGAGGGCTCGTTCCCTCCAGAAGTAAGAGAAATGCTCTGAGCCCCTTTGACTTAAGATTTCAGGTACTTAAGAATTTTCTGTTGGAAGTTAGTTAAGTGAAAAACGTAATAAGTGAGGGAAGTTAATCATTTGAGTTCGTGAACTTGATATATGCCTAATTTTCATCCATACTTATAACTTTCATGATGAAGGTTGATTAATATGATTTTATATAACAATCATCACAATTCTGTAACCATTCTTCTACTTACCCACCTACTCATCCTACCATTTTTACTTCTCTTTATTAGGGTGCACTTAAGCTGGCAAACCCTTTATCAAAAATTTTATTTTATTTTAAAATAAAAATCCATCGAAATATAACCTTATTACATCTAAGGGCTCAGATTAAACAGTTGAGCTTCTTTTATTTACTCTACCTAATCTACTTATCTACCAAGATTACACTGTTTGGCCAGATTTTATTCTCTATATATGGACATAAAATTGAAAACATGAAATAGCCAAGCTTAAACATTTTGACTATCATGGATTGTGGCAAAGATTACATAATGCACACAATCATTTATTTTGCATAAAAAAGTAAATAGTAGTGACATTCTGACTAGCACACTTTCCTTGTCTTTTCTTTCTTTGGGGTTCATATTTCCCATCATTCTTGACCTTTTTATTCTTTTTGTCCTTTGATTTTTCTTTTAGGACATACCCTATTTACATTTTTTAATATCTTTTATTTTATTTTTTGAATATGGAAAACATTTGTAGAAAGCAAAGGTATGTACATATTACAGTTTTAATCTCAGTCATTCAAAAATTATGCCTCCTATTGGTATAGGAACCTAATAGTGGCTCCACTTGGGGATGGAATTTCCTTGTGAAATGTCAAGAACACTGTCGACTAGTAGCTTGATCCATTGGGCCAATCCCACACATGTGTATGCTTTGTTGTATAATCTTTGTGACTGAAAATCTTGAACTGAAATTGTAGCCTTTTCTGCAAACTGAAATCTGATCTAACATAAAGTTGTTGCTGAAAACTGAATTTATTCAAATTGAAATCCTACCTACTTACTCTAATCAATTGTCCAACTACTAGTTAGGTAAAATGAAACAACCAATGCAACCACCCAAGCATTATATACATTGATGGATTTTGCTGCTTGGGCTTGTTTGTGATTAAAACTGAGGTTCTAAAGCCAAATATAACCTTGTCAACCAATGAGAAGATAAGGAAATACTTTCTTTCCTTTGTAGGCTCTAAAAACTGTACAAAAGGATCTTCCAAAATATACGCACTATTATTCAACTGATTTAAGCAACTACACACTTGTTCTGGATGGCTTCCATGCCATGAAACTGAAATATCACTTTTATCTTTAACACCCTGTAGACTTTTAGATGAGCTTTGTGATGATACTTCTACTGATTGTAATGTCTGTCTGGTGAAACCTTTATCATCTTGATTTTGACTCTCATAGTATGTTAATGGAGAAAATTTTTGATTGCATTCACTATCCAACTCATAGGTTTGAATGGAAATTCATAGATTTCTACAATCTGTTCATCCTTTTCTTTAGAGATGTTATACCACATTTCCTTTAAAAACTGAAATGATTCAAAACATAGAGGTGAAGAAGCTTCACTTATTTCCAAATTTTCTGCACTTTCTTCTTCACTTTCATGGCTGATATGGATAAAATGATCACTGTTTTCCAGCTATTGAAACTGAATTTCCTTATTCCCCAAACTAGCTTCTAATTGCTTTGTAAAGATAGTTTGGATTTGAAGAACATAATTATCATCATAATTATCATATTTGGGCAAATCAACAAAATAATTAATGTCATCAAACATACACATTAGATCAGGAGATTTCTCCTCCAAATATTTCTCTATGAATCTATCTTCTGATCTATGATATTCAGAGTTAGTAGGAATTTTTTAATGAATATCAACCTCTTCTTGTTGTGAAGTAAATGTGTCATGGTGATTTTGAGCAAAAAATTCATCTTTTATGGTGATCTTCTGCATCATTTCCTCTGTTTTCTTCATCAAAATGTCGAGCTTTTCCTCTTTTTTTGCTTTCAACTTTCCTCTTCTAATTTGGAGATTAACGTCTACATCTACTGCCATGTTTTGCATCTGTTCCAGTGTTGAGGGGTTTCTTTCTCTTAGCTGAAATTCTATCTCTGGATCAAAATCTCTTGGTTAATGCAAAATAGTTGAATCAGGGGGAGGACTTATATTTGATGGCATTGAATAATAGGTTTGATTAAATCTATTTGAAAATTGTTGTATTGTTTCATCCGGCTGTCTTTTTAATTGATTATATTCTTCTATGATCACAAGAAGATTGACCTTGATTATCCATCTATTAAGGAAATTTTTGACAAACTGTTGGAAATTTGAGATGCTTGTAGTAGGTAAATTCTTGAACCAACTCTTTATTCTACTTTGCAATGAAAGAGGAAAAAGCATGATAATAACATAATCTTCATCAATTTCAAATAAGTCTAGATAATTCTCAAAACCTTGAATATGTTTATGAGCAGTGATACCATTATCTCCATCAAATCTAGGGAGATTCTTGTAATAATTGTTAGGGAAGGCATGGAGTGTAGGAGGTAAGATGAGTGGCTTATATCTATCAAGAACTTTATGAGGTACTAGAATATGTACAGGGATTGTATGATTAGTCTTAAATTTTTGATTCTCCTCAATTGGAAAATGGTCTTCATAAGAATTAGAAGAATGCTGCTCAAATGTGTAAGGAGACTTTATATCTACATTTTTCAAAGGAAAATAATAAAAAACTAATCTAAAATCTTCTTTAAAATACAATATACATTGAAAAAAATTATCAATGAGAAAGAACATAATGTCTTGGATAACAATCCAAGTTAAAAGCCTGATCTTTTCATATTGTTCTTTCAGGTTCATTCCTTCAGTGAAGTCTTGATGGTGAAATTGATTTGGAGTCACCAGCTGGATGATTTTAACCTTTGTGTGTCTGATCACTATCCACCATCATAGATCAGATCTAAACTTGTAAAACAATTCCGAAGAAAATGTTAGTTCTCCCCAGTATGGTCACCACTATGTTATCACTCAGAATTTTCTCAAGGTTGAAGAAAGAAATTTCTAAGTTAACTACAAACCTAATCCTTTAGAGTTGGGTTCTAGCCAGCCCAATTCCAGAGAGGGCTCTCTCTTTGTAATTTAACTTTGTCTTGGTGGGATTTTAGGCTAGTTCTTAGTGCTCATAAGATTTTGATTTTGATTGGTTGGTGGAATTTTGGGAATAGATGGGCAGAGCAAGCCTTCAAGCCATTGGGCTATGGAGTCAATCAAAGAGTGGCTTAACTGAATCAGATCAATTTCTAAAGTAGGAGTTCATAGGGCAGGCTAACACAGCGAAAAGCAAATTTGCAGGTCCAAATGGATGAGGTAGTCCTAACTAGGGTAATAGGGCAATGAAGAATCCTTAAACTGGGATCAAGATGAAGAGAACAAGGATGATCAGTAGCAAAGGAAACTAAGAGTCCTTTACTATGAACCAAAGCAGGGGGGGGTGCTACAGAAGTAAGGGAGAAATTAAGAATATCTAGACTAAGATAGTTTAGTAGAAAACAATGAGAAAGTAAGCAGTCAAGACAGAGAGCATTAAAGCTAATTCTGAAATATCATTCCTTGTTTACCATTCATATTTAATAGAGAAACATGTGAATATTCATAAACATGAAGAGATAACAGTAATAAACATGAAGAGATAATACTTATTTGATTTCCACTGTGCACAAGAATCCTATGAAATATCTTTAACTTTATTGCATGATCCAGCAAGCCAATCCAATCGTGATTATAATAGCTCTTTAGCTTGATATGAAATGTCTACAGAAATTTCTTTGAATCCACCTAAAATACTTCAAATGAAGAAGTATTTATACTAATTCTAAACTAAAATATCTTGAAGAAATATCAAGATTGGTTTTACAAATATCTCAAATTGTTTTACACTAATAGAACTTAGATAAAGGACATTCAAAACTAATGAATCTATTTGGCACTAATTTTATGGATTTATGGTGACAAAGAAGAGAAATTAAAATTTGATAGCAAATTTTAAGTGATGATGAGGCAACCCAGTCACTAACTGCATCCTTTCTTTGTGCATTCTATTCCAACAATTTTGTAAACTTAGGGTCCAAAGATACACTTGTATATCTCAATATGAGATAGATATGTAAAAAGTGAAAGAGGTTATTGTAGGTAAATATGTTATTGAGATAAAACTCTCTCCATTTCCCAAAATTTAGCTCCAGCTGTTCACAATATTCTCTGTAAAAAGATGTCAAAAACAAGACTTTGCACAAACTGAAAAATAGGCTATGAAGACATGCACTTATCTCCCTTTTGGTAATATATGTGTAAAAAGTGAGATAGGTTTTTGTATATTAGACTTCTATAAAGAAAAACCTCCTCGCGTTTCGCAAAATAATTCTTGGATTTGCCACACTAGTTTATGAAAAACTATGACTTAAACAAGAAATTTCTGAAGAATGTACCATTTCTGCTCTGATTTCATCTTTTTAAATTTCTTTTAACTGTTTTTTACTTTTACTTTGGATAAACTTCATTATTGCTGGTGAAAGTGTTTTCATCTCTGTTTAACCCTTAATGCCTCCATGTTTACTTTTACTGCTCTGTTTTTTCATCTATCTTCACTTTGACATGAATCTGTATGCTTTGTAACTGTATTCCCTGTTGTTTGTCTTCATTCTAGCTTCTTTACTTGAATTTGTCTTCAACATGATACTCTTTAACCCTGATACACTTTGACTATTCTTTACTATGTCATTTTACCTTCACTATATATTTTAGGTTTTTACTGTCTATTTCAACAGTAAATCATTTAATTCCATGTTTCCTCTGCTTGTCTTTTAACTGTATGCTTTATTGTTCATATCTTTTTGAATAGATTTGATAACAGTCTTGGAGTAAACAGGTCTTATGACTAGTATTAAGATTGTTTATCCAAGGCTGTGGTCTTTTGATTGCGTGTAAAACAAAACAAACTGTTAGGAAAACGTTGGGTTGATAGGGAGGGTCATTAACGACTTTATCGAGCTTTATAGGTCTATGGAGTGAGTCCAAAGTGATTTTGAGAGGTAAACCATGCTTGAATTGGTTAATAGAGGCTTCAGATGGAAAACTCTTAAAATATGGCGCGAACTGAACATTAGACGATTTGTTGCGTAGCGGGAGAGCGGTAAGAGGTTTATTTCGCACAACTTTTCGGTGCTTAGCGGTATTAGGGGGAGATTGTCCGATGCCATTCATCGGGTGCCACGTAGTAGGGGATGGAAAGTGAAACCGCTCATGTCGGGTAGGTAAAGGTCAACTTTCGGAGGCAGCCAGATATGATCGTCAACCGTAGGATCAAGTGGGGCCTGATCGTATGGTGCTCGGGGCAGAGTCTTGTCACAAGGTTTAATGGAGGGGCACGATAGGATTTAACAATGGCTGGATTAAGTTTGATGAGGGTTTATGGTGGATTAAGGGCATCAGGGGTGATTTGATTGGCGGAGGTCGATTATTAATTAACCACAGATTGATTAATTAATCTCGTTTATTTGACGGAGGGTTTTGGTTCTTAATTAGTCGTTGATTGACTAATTTTAACCTATTAATCCTTCAGTGACATTAATAAATTTTATATTTCAGACTTCAGGGACGGGGTATGTAATACTAAAGGGATTTATTAAATACGTAGGGGAAAAGGGTTTTATTGATTTTTCGGGATTTAATATATATAAATTAGAAATTAATATGATGATGTCGGGGAATGAATTTGCTAAGTATAATGTGTATTTCTTTGTAATTTTTTTTCCTTTCACATAGAAAACATTACAACTTAGGCTAAGTGTTTCTTGTGGACTTTTTGTGAAAAGGGGGTTTTATGGGAGTAATTGCTTTTCCTTAGGAGAAATAGTGTTTTACCTGAGGAAAAGGGATTTGTTTGGGAAAATGATGGAGAATGAAGGGGCTAAATGTTTATGAGGGGATTCTCAGTAGTTAGGATCTATAAGTCATTAGGCCGAGGGTCCGGTCCCTCCAAAAGTTAGAGAAATGCTCTGAGCCCCTTTGACTTAATATTTTAGGTACTTAAGACTTTTCTGTTGGAAATTAGTTAAGTGAAAAATGTAATGAGTGACGGAAGTTAATCATTTGAGTTTGTGAACTTGATATATGCCCAATTTTCATCCATACTTAGAACTTTGATGATGAAGGTTGATTAATATGCTTTTATCTAACAATCATCACAATTCTGCAACCATTCTTCTATTTACCCACCTACTCATCATACCATTTTTACTTCTCTTTATTAGGGTGCACTTAAGCTAGAAAACCCTTTATCAAAACTTTTCTTTTCTTTTACAATAGAAATATATCTAAATATAACCTTATTACATCCAAGGGCTCATATTAAATAGTTGAGCTTCTTTTATTTACTCTAGCTAATCTACTTATCTGCCAATATTACACTGTTTGGCTGGATTTTATTCTCTATCTATGAACATGAAATTGAAAACATGAAATAGCCAAGATTAAAAATTTTGGTTATCATGGATTGTGGCAAAGATTACATGCTGCACACAATCATTTATTTTTCATAAAAAAGTAAATAGTAGTGGCATTTTGACTAGCACACTTTCCTGGTCTTTTATTTCTTTGGGGTTCATATTTTCCATTTTTTTGACCTTTTTATTCTTTTTGTCCTTCGTTTTTTCTTTTAGGACATACCCTCTTTACATTTTTAAATATCTTTTTTGATTTTTTGATCCTTTAAAACATTTGCAGAAAGCAAATGTATGTACATATTACAGGTTTAATCTCAGTCATTCAAAAATTATGACTCCTATTGGTATAGGAACCTAAAATGTTATAGACACTACAATGATATATTGTGACAAAAAAAATGGGATATATCTAGAAGATAATGTTGTATATCATGACAATTCCAAGAACATAAATATTTGATATCATTATATTCAAGACATAGTGTAGAGAGGAGCTTTTAGATTCCATCATATATTGATAGATGAGAAGATTACATATATTCTCACCAAGGATTTACTTAATGGAAAGTTATGGGTCTTAAGGGAGAAGCTTAGACTGATGGATGTTACTTGTCCTAATAAGGGGCATCACTGATCAAGAAAAATGCGTTGACTCTTCATCCCTTTCTGAGCTCCCAAGTTGAGGAATTGAGATGGAGGGCTCCTAAGATTCATGGATATCTGGATAATAGCATCATAGATGTTGCTACCATATATATTACCCATATGGTTGGAGATGTTTCTTCCCTATCTTAGTCCTTGTATAGTATACCCTAGTTGGCATCATACCCACAAGTTAGGCTTGTTGGAATTACTACTCCCCATTTGGCTAATGGGTTGAGAGTGTACTTGAGGGTGTACAAGCCAAGATGATTATCATGCAAGTGTTCTATCACATTACTCTTGAGGGTAATTATTGCGAATATTTGTGGGAAATACGATCGGTCGATATGTGCTCCCCTATATCACCTATTGCTCGATATGGGGTTGAAAATGTTTTTCTCCCCCATGAGATTCTGGGTTGATATGTGCTCCCAAATGTAGTTTCAGGTTGATATGTTCTCTTGATATTGTTTCGAATCAAGATGTTCTCTCCAACTTTATAGAGGGTGGTAGCGAATGCTCGCCGATGAGTCTTCTTATTTAGATTTGAGGATGCTTTAGAAGACAGATTTGAGCATATATCAGACATGATATGATGACATGATACATATGATTATTACATTTTTTAGTTGGAATTTCTTCGTAGCTCAGAGGACGTATCAATTTTACATCTCAGTGATGAATTCCAACCATGGGACAAGACTCCTCTTTTATAGTGAACCAATTTTGACTATTGAAGCACTCAATTTAGACAAGTGAAAGTGTACTTATGAAGAAAAGCCCACAGACGCACATTTGGAAGAGTTGGCCCTAATAGGAAATTGGACACCCTTGGAAGCCTATAAATACAAGTGACCTCAAAATCATTTAGAAAAAATCACCAAGAATCTTCTTCTTTTCTTCATCATTGATTGGTTCACATAGGTCTGAGCTTGGGTCGAGAAAAGTGGTTTGCATAGGTCTGATCTTAGAGGGTCCAAAGCTCTCATGTGTTCTAGAGTTTTGGGTCACAACCATAGGCTACATACATGCAATTTTTAGCTACAACCACAAGCTAGTATGCTCGTCGGTGCGGTTGGAAAGAATCAACCACATGCAGATGTCTTCCACCATGCGGTTGAGCTCTAGGGTTGTATTTTGACATTTGACCACATTTGGCCTCAGTTAACTGAAGGAAATACAAGTTCATGATGATCTAAGTTGATATTGGGAGCATATTTTTGAATGTTGTTGGTTTAATTTTGTTGCATGATTTTATATTCGACTCATTAACTCTGCATTGAGCATTTTATGTCAATCTAATACTAGAAGAATTTTCAATGGTTGTATCTTGTTTATTTCTTGATTGTCTCGTTTTTCATTTCATTTACTCTTCTATCTTCAATTGTTGTTAATGATTGGAAATATTTTTTTTATTGAAAATATTATTAATTGGTGAATTGAATTGGGGTAAAGCAATTGAATCAACATAGAGAAGTGCGAAAATTAACAATATTATAATACTTCATATATATATATATATATATATATATATATATATATATATATATATATACATATATATATATATATATATATATATATATATATATAGATATATATATATATATATAGTCACATTCATGAACCACCAATCCATTTACCATGTATTAGAAAATAGTTTTATTTACTTAATCAAAACTACAAAACCATAGGTTAAAAAAAATCCCAATAAAACCACTAAAGGTGAAAACTATGTTCCAATAGAGTAAAAAAAAAAATAAAGAAAATGCCCACTTATTTTTTAGAGTTGATGCATACCAGTAATGCAGCAACAATTTTGCAACTCCTAGGCTACCAACTTTACTTTATCAACTTGGGGTTTGTATAAACTTGGAGGTGACAGTGTTGTATACACAAGTAAAAGTGACGGTTCTGCCTTTTGTCACTTGTTCAGCTGGAGAGATGCCAATGGGGGTTTTCAAGCCAAACTTCTATGGATTCAGAAGAATCTTGGTTTCTTCATGAAAGAAAGGAAAATATACTCTAAGAGAGAGCATATCTATTGCAATAATGAAAAATACCGAAATTCAATGCTAAATCACACCATTTCCTAATTAACTGTTAAGAAACTATACTTTGCAATAATGCTAAATTAACATGAAACAAATGCTACTTTCTAATTATGGATGTTAAAATAGTCAAACATCACTATTGTACAAGTAAAGGGACTGAAATAACTATGTTTCGTCTTTTTGTTCTTTTCATGCAAAATCAAATATGCAAACTAATCTCTTTTGGGGATGTGGCAGGTGATTTAGGGATGTTTGAGGATGGTTAGAAAGTTTAGAAGATGGTTGGATGGTGTGGGAGACCCTTGGATGACATTTGGGGCCTTCTTAGAGGTTTTCTCTCAATTTTCCCTCAAAACAGGAAACTACAGGAAAACCTACAGGATTCCCTGTATTTCTACAAGATACAACCGAGAGCAAAAGGAGAGGTATTGGAGGTGATGGAAGGCTTAGGGAAGTCAATGTAATGGAGTGATAAAAGGCCTAGGATCACTCAGAAGTCAACAACAAGGTTAGTAGATGGATGGATTCGCTCAATGTGATTGGAATAATTTCTATGTAGAATGATGAAATTAGTGAAGGCAATGGTGAAAGAAACGAATGATTATGGTGGATGAAGTGGAAATTGATTGTTGGCTATGAGGTCTCTATCTTCTATTGAAGCACCTTCTCTGCATCAAATATGTATAATTTCCAAAAACTCATGTAAACAAGAAGCATTCACATAAGCTAGAAAAGAAAAATTAATGAACTAACTGTCCACCTTATGCATGAGGAAATTAGCTGAAAGGAATGGAATCATGGATGAGATATACTGCAAGAATGAAGATAGAAGAGATGTTAATGAAATCCAACTTTTCAAAATTGATCAAATGATGGCTTAAATATAGAAAAATCTAAAGCTTTTGAAAGAAATATAAATCTGTGTTTTCGGGGCTGCATAAGGGTCCCTTCCTCAAATCATGATCCCAGAGGGAAGAAGTGAGGCCAAGACACCTTCCGATAGCCTTTTGGTTCTTCTTATATCCCTGCCAACTTTCTACTTAAGTAAGGCACAAATGGAAGTAATCTAATAAATAGCCAATCAAATCTACACTACTTGCAATGAAAATACTTATAAAGACAAAGTAACAGTGAAGCTATGAAACTAAACTAAACATACAGATACAGAAAGAGGAGCCTTGGCTACTAGGGTTGCACCCTAACCCAAGAGCTTCAGACCTTTGAGTTAACTCAGTTCTGTCTCAAAACAAAAATCATTCTTATTACAAAAATAGAAAATTACATCAAAATCTTCCACAAGTCTAGAGCTTGAAAATAACTTAGATTTTTTACAACAAAAATTTGAATCCTAATGAGGCTCTAGGCCTCTCTACTTATACAACAAAATTCCCCAATCACTTCCATTAAATTAGGGAGGTTCAGCTCCCAAACTCGAGATAAACTATCTCTTTATCTCTCACTTGCTCAGCTGCCTTATAATCCTCATGACTTGGCTGCTTGCACTCCAAGATGGTGTGATAAATGGAGGAGTATTTGAATGAGAGAGAAGTAAATGAGGACGATTTACATCCTATAATTATTCTCCCTTGTCCCATTCGAGTTTCAACCTTAGTCTTTGCAAAAATTCCTTGATTTTCTCCTTCAAACTTGCATTCAATGCACATTAGTCCACTAGGCATGATATCCCACTCTAACTCATCTCATAAACAAAATATAATAAAAAACATGTAATAATTTGTGAGAAAAGTTGGCTTGACTAAGCTAGGAGGTGAATTAAAGACCATATAATTACCCAATGATGAGGCTCATCATCACCCCCTACTAAAAGTGTTTCTCATCCTCTGAGAAACTCAATCAATATCCATATCCTTCATGGCTCTAGTGACCTCCCTGACATCCCATGCCTCTGTTGTGGTTTCCTCTTCTTGTTCATAGAAACTTGCTTTCTTTTCTACCTCCTCCCACTGCCTATTTTCTTCTTCTTACCTCCTTCCTTCTAGCATTCCTAAGAGTAATGGTGGACTAAGTTTTAAGAAAATCCAATTAACTTTAAGCCTTTGCATGGATTGCTTGTACATGCATGTCCTGTTTAGTGCTTCTCTCATTATTTGAGGAGAGTGTTAATATCTTATCTTTAAACTCTATGGCAATGTGTTCCATCTCCTAAGGCAAGTGTTTATGCTGTCATCCCCTAACAACCTGAACATGTCCTCAAAATGTGAAATTGCTTTCTCGTGGGAAGCAAGATACCTGGGTGCAAGCTGAGGATCATTTTCAATTAAATTATGCATGCTGATGAGGGCCATTTGATTGGACTTCTCAGCTCTAATCATAAGGTGCTCTGTTTGTTCTTTTGCCGATATCTTCTTCATTTCTGCAGCCCTTGCTTCCTCACGATTCATCCATGATGCCAAAGCTATCAACTATAAATATCCTAGCTTGGCATTAGGGTCCCATACATTCATGTATGTTAAGGCCATGTTATGCAAATAAAAATCAGACATCTTGGCCCTCTCGTCCAATGTACTTTGATCACAAAGATCAATGAACTGCCTATAATCCTGAAATGGCATAGTGCCTCTCTGTGCTAGGGTCTTCAACTGGAACTGCAACCATTGTTCCTTGAAGTACAGGGCATGGGATTTAACTGGCATCCTACACTAGACTGCTTCCAAAGAGACACTAGCCATACATGCCAATTGGTTCTCTCTTTCTTGTAGTTGTCCATTCAACCATGCATTTTCTGTCTCTAACTGATTTCTCATTATGGCCTCTTTATCTCTCAAGCTACTTGACTCTCTGCCCATCTCCTTGAGCTTCTCCTCCATGTGACCAATGTCTTCCACCCCCTTGGATTTGGCAATCTGCATCCATCAATGAGTTCTGGCTCTCTCCTTCTCAAGCTCAAAGAATAGTGGAATAACAAATTTTTGTGGAATGACCCTACCCCCTTCAATAAATCTGTAGTAGGAGTCAAGGTAAGGTTTTGGGCTAGGTTCCTTTAACTCTAGGTTCTCTTATTTAGTTTCTTGTTGTAGACTTCCCTGAGTCTCCTGTAGGTTTAGCAAAGTATCTTGTAGGACTACTTCAGCGTCCTATAGGTCCTGTTGTGTATCCTATAGGATTTGTTTCCCCTTAGATGAGGTGGATCTAGTTATAGGCCTTCTCAAATAGGTGATAGGAGACTTAGTAGGAGGCATTTTCTCCTACCATTTAGGTGAGTCCTCAATCACAATGGGAATTTTGGTTGGTGTTTGGGGTTTCTCCTACCTTATCCTTGTGCTTTTCCTTATCTTGAAATATAAGGGGGTCTGCCTCTGTCTTTTTCATTTCTGTTTGATGGGGGTGCTAAGAGCAGTGAGGGTAGTTGTTGCTTCCCTCTCAGTGGCCTCTAGAGACACCCTAGGTGATTGCTCCTTGTCTTCTGCCTCCTCCTTTTTATTTCGATTTTCCTCTATTTTTCCTCTCCTCTTCTCCTTCTAGCCCCTCATCTTGTTTCTCAGTCTCTTCTTTGTCATCTTCCTCTATTTCCTCATCATTCTCTTTCTCTTTCTCCTCTTCTTCTTCATCCTCATCCACATCTATCTCATCTTCCTCCTCATCTTTATTATCTTCCTCCTCATCTATCTTATCTTCATCCTGCTTTGCTTCTTCTTCCTTTGCTTTAGTCGCTTCCTCATCCTTTTCACTGAAAGTAGGACTAACATCATATGTGAGAGCCTTGATGTCCTCCTCTGTCTACATGTCTCTGAAAATTGACCATTGGATAGGAATTCTAAGGTTTTGGAGGGCATCTTCTATGATGATTCTGATTAACCCATGATGAGCTAATTGTTGGGAATTTCCCTCTTGTACCTTTATGCTTATGTCTATCAGTGATTGTAGAAGGAAGTGTGGTATGTTGAGCCTATGGTGAGGAGGTGTTTCTATTCCAAACCTCAACTCTTCAAGAAGCCTAAAGTGATAGCCATAGACCACACTATACCTACCCTCACATGATATGTATTTGATAAGTTGGTAGCTCACCTCATTCCAGCGATATGGTAGGCTTGCCCTCCTTACTCCATTCTTGTCTTCAATGGTTTCATCAACTTCTAAAAATAATTTCCTCTTGGCAATTTGGCTGTCTCCCTTGTCTTCATTCCTCCATGGTACTCCTAGGGGAAGTGTGGTAACTCTGTTGATGAGTTCAGGGGTGAGCTCTATGGAGAGGCCTCTTACCACAAAATTGGCATGGACTTTGGTAAGTGGAATGAGGGAGAGAGAAAATACTTGGGCCACTTCATCATCATACCCTCTTAACTTTTTCAAATACCCCATCCAATTATGCCTTCTGAAGATTTCTAGCGCCTGAGGGTGTTGTTGAATTCTCACAGTGTTAATGGGATCGCTTCTATTAAACCCTCCTGTCATCTTGGTTTGTGAATTTTGAGGAAATGATATGGTTGATACAATTGTTAGATGCGACAGTAAATAACTAAAGTGACCGTGTGGAAAATTCGCTTACACAGCTACCAAATTCACTCAAACTAGAGGATTTCTTGTTTAATTCACTTGGAAAAAGGGAAGTAATTATAGAGCCTACCTCTTCATAGTGTTTATTGTGGCCAACCACCATGTTTTCCCCTTTGAAACTCCTCTCAGCCAATCCTGTAGACTGTTTCTATGTATCCTATAGGAATCCTATGTACAATCTTGTAGGATTTCCTATGCAATCCTGTAGGAAGTCTTGTGCAGAAAAACGATGGTGTTTTCCTCTTCTATAGGTGGCCTAGGTATGAGAGTTACTTTTGAAAGAGTGAGCCTCGAGGAAATGTATGCATGAGTGCATGAGGATCAAAAAAATATTTCTTCTTATGGTCAAGTTATGTGAGGTGGTGTGCTGGTAGTCGAGGTACATTTTCTATTTTGGAGTGTTGGTCCCCACTACCACCTCATCATTTCCCCCTCCTCGTAATCAACTCCCAGTTCATGCCTCCATAGACTTAACTATTTTTTTCCTGCTCTTCTCCTTTTTTGACTTAACTAGCCACCTTTTACTTATAAACTAACTTACTCATAACCTTTACACCTTTTGACTACATTATGCAAATGAGAGAGTGAGTGAGACACTTACCTGTGGTGCTAACCCTTACTGTAGTTGTTGAAGACCGGAGGTGTTTACTGTGTGTTGGCTGTATGCTATTTTTTTCCCTGATGATTCCTTTGATGTGTAGGTACCTGATATCGAAGATGCTAGTGTTGTTGCTACTTTAGAGCTCCTTCTGCTCTTGGATCATTATGCTAGAAGCTTGCTTCAATCACGATTTGTATTCTGTGGGATAGGCTGCTACAAGATTTCCTACAAGATGTCCTGTAGCTACTTCTCCCTCATAACTCTTAATCATACACTCTGCTGGGATTTTGAGGATGGTGACAGGGATTGAGAGGAAGACTAGGAATGTGGAGAAATGAGACATACTCAGGTGTTGCTCCCTTCTTCTCTTTGTTTCATGTTTTTTTTCTTGAGACTGTGACAAATATATTTTTTGAAATTGATTTTTTGATGGTGACTAAAGGGGTGTTGAAAGTGGACATAGGTATGGTAATGAAATGTTGATATAGGGATGTTATTTCTTTGACATATAAGGTCATTTTTTTCCCTCGGGTCACTTCCTGTAGGATTCTTGAGCCACTGTGATTCCTGCAGGATCATCGGGATCCTATAGGAAACATAGTCCCCTTGTAAACTGAAGCAAAGGAGTGAAAAAATGGAAGGAATGGTGGAGTGATGAATGACAATGAGTGGAAAAATAAAAATGTGAGTGAAATAGGTCCCTTTTTTATCCTCCTTTGTTCTCTAATCGTCCTCCTTTCTGACCTACAAATAAAAATTTTCATGTTTATTTTTTTATTTTTTTTATTTTTTTTTAAAACAACTAGGCTCCCTCTGAGAGGTTTTCATCCTAGCTGTTTTCCCTAGGCGCCTCAAGAGAGGTTTTCACCCAGGGATCTTTCTATTTTACTTTTTTCTTTTTTCCTTTCTTGACACCATTAGGTCACCCCAAGAGGTTTTCAACCCAATAGTGGGACTTAGGTGCCTTATGGAGGTTTTCACCTGAGTCCTTATTTTTCCTTTTTCTCAGTGATTTGATGAGGTAGGAGATGAAGCTTGCTCCACCACAAACATTCTTTTATTGATACCATCAATGAACTCTTTCTTTGACAATGGTATTTTGTAAGCTTTCAATTAGTGCCAATTAACAAGTAAAGGAATGGTCTCTTCATCTATGGTTCTGATATGCACTGAACCATTATCATGAAATATCTTTATAACATAAGGTCCTAGTCATCTTGTCCTCAACTTGCCCTTAAAGTCTTTATATCTAGAATCATATAGGTAACCTCTGTGTGTAGGAGGGCCTACATTCTGAACTGATCTAAACCATTTAACTGCAACAATCTCTCTTTTTGGGCACTGCTGACATCTAGATCTAGTTGAGTTGCCATGCTTAGTGTGTTATACTCAAACTCAATGGATAGCAGGGCCTTTTCCCCATAGACCAGCTCATAGGGTGTGAATCCAGTGGTGGTCTTCCAGGTGGTATTATAGGCCTAGGTGGCCTCAACTAGTCTATCTTCCCAATTTTTCCTGCTGCTATTACCCACTTTGGTCAAGATGCCCTCCAATGCTCTATTGGTCACCTCCACTTGCCCATTAGCTTGTCAGTGATAGGGAGTGGAGGTCATATGCTTGATCTTGTGCTGGCTGAACAAGTCTTCAATCATGTTGGAGGTAAACTAGCTGCCTTGATCAGTGACCAGTTCTCTAGGGTACCCAAATTTATAAAATATATTCTCCCTTAAGAACTCAACCACCTTCTCCTATGTTGCTTCCTTAATTGCCTTGGTTTCAGCCCACTTAGTCAGATAGTCAGTGCACACAATGATGTATTGTTTTTTCTTGGAAGGAGGGTCAATAGGTCCAATGAAGTCCATGCCCCACTTGTCAAATGGCTCGAAAGTCACTTGAGGCTGCAAAGGCATTTCATCCCTTGGAGTAGGCTTTCCCATCCTTTGGCACTGATCACACTAACTAGTATATATTTTCACATCTTGATGAAGAGTGGGCTAATAATAGCCTACTTGTAACACTCTGAATGTTCTCCTCTTTGCTGCAAAGTGACCTCCACAAGGCCCATCATAACATGTTAGAAATATGTCAAACACTTCCTCCTCCCTGACACACCTTCTCAATATTTGATCTGGGCCAAGTTTGAAGAGGTTGCCCCCAATCCAAGTGAAGGCGGTGCTCTTCCTTATAATCTTTCATTTCTCTTTGGAGGACAAGTTCGGTGGGAACTGTGCAGATACAAAGTAGTTTTCTATATTAGCGAAACATGGAGAGACAACTAAAATGGTGAAAAAGTTCTCATCTGGTAACTAGTCATCAACCATTCCCTCTTCACCTATAGGCAAAGTTACTCTGCAAAAAAATTATGCGACAAAATTTTCCTTACGAGGCTTATTAACAATAGTTAGATGAAAATGTTGTAGTAAAAGAAACCATCTTATAATACGAAAATTCACATAGAGTTTATTCATTAAATATTTAATTGCATCATGGTCAATATGGACAAATGTTTGATAACCTATAATATAATGCCTAAATTTTTTCAATGAATGTACAACATCTAGGAGCTCCTTTTCTGTCACTGTGTAGTTTAGTTCGGCCTTTGACAGATTCCTACTGATAAAGTAAATAGCATAAGGAAATTTTCCATCTATCTGACCTAGGGCTACTCCTATGGCTTTGTGTGAGGCATTGGCATGAATGTGAAAAGGAACAGACCAATTTGGGCCTTGGAGAATTGGGGTAGTGGTTAACTTGTTCTTCAGGATGTCCAAGGCCTCTTGACAACTTTTTGACCATATAAACTTAGAATCCTTGGCCAGCAACCCAAATAAAGGAGAGGCCAACTTGTTGAAGTCCTTTATGAACCTTCGGTAATATCCAACTAATCCTAGCAAACTTCTGACATCTCTCTACTTTTGAGGAGGTGGGACCCCTTGGATAATAGATATTTTGTTGGGGTCCACCTACAGTCCTTATTGAGATATTCAATGGCTCAGCACGCTCCCTTTAATTATCAGGAACTCACATTTCTCGGGACTAAGAGACAAGTTCATCTCAATGCATTTGTGTAGTACCTTACCTAAGTTGGACAAAGCCTCCTCGAAATCACCCCCATAAGATGTGAAATCATCCATATAGATTTCTACGGCATCGTGGAGCAACTCAATGAAGATACTCAGGACTACTATCTAAAAGGTGGAAGGAGCATTACATAAGCCAAAAGGAAGGACCCTATAGCAAAAATACCTCAAGGACAAGTGAAGGTGGTTTTATCCTGGTCTTCCAGGCTAATATGGATTTGGTTATACCCACTAAATCCATCTAGGGAAGAGAAAAAAATTTCCCTGCCAGGCCATCTAGCACTTGGTCGATGAAAGGTAGAGGGAAATGGTCCTTCTTCATGGCTTTTTTTAGTTCCCTGTAATTGACACAAATCCCCCACTTACCATTATTTTTGGGAAACAACACCAGAGAGGAGACCCACTCACTATCGAAGATACGATAAATGAATCCTGCATCTAGCAATTTTTGCAGATCTTCTTTGACTATAGCTTTAAGAGTTGGATTCATCCTCCTTTGGGGTTGCTAAACTGGCTTGCAACCTTCCCTGATATAAATATGGTGAGTACACACTAAGGGGTGTACTCCCTTCATTTCTTTGTAACTCCAAGCGAAGGCACCCAAATGTTCCTTTACCATGTTGCACAACTTCCCCTCTTAGAGAACAGAAAGAGATGGATTGATTTTCAAAGTTTTCGCAAGGCTGAATGCTATGGTTTTGACACGAAGAGGATTGGAATCGGCAATGTACATATGAATTGGATGGTTGTTCTATGTTTCCTTTACTACTTCTTCTAGTGAAAATGTACTGGGAGTTGGACTTTGGAGAAAGTGTTCAATCAATTTATCTTCATCCTGAGGTCCTCCTCCCATGGTTGTTTCTAATGTATATGGTTGGGTAGTATAAACTTCATCTTCTTCCACCTCTTCCAACCATAAAGCTAAATCATGTTCTAGAGATGGCTGAGCAGGAGGGTATAGAACTAACTTCTTGGACATATACCTATTCCTTATGGTCATATTGCTAGCCCTTGAGCTAATGTAAGCATCAGCAGTGGCCAACCAGGGCCTCCCAAGGATGAGAGGGTAACCAGTAAGCTTAGCCTTATGTTGGAGAACCAAGAAATCTGCAGGGTACTCCCAAGAGTCAATGGAGACCATCACATCATCCACAATCCCCTCAAGGGTCACTATGGAGCGGTCTACAAGTTGCAGGACCATTGTGGTCTTTCTTAATAAACCTTGGAGGTTGAGCTTGAGCATGGTGTCCTTGGTAATCACATTAATGGCAGCCCCAAGATCGATCAAATTATTTGGGACAATGGTGCCATTGATGTGCACATCTACTACAAGGCTTCTAGGGTCCAAATACTTTGGATAGATTACCTACCCCGACATTAAGTCAGACAGCTACCTACTCACATTAATGGTAGGGGCATATTTTCTTCACCTCGCTGGATGCTTGAAGCACTTCTCCTTAATCAACTTATTGTAAATATGCACAATTTTATTGCTTGGAGAAGTGCAATCTTTACACATAGATTTTTCAATTCTCCCAGAAGTTCAGTCTCTTCTAGGGTAAGCTGGAGTAGTTGGGTTAATCTATAAACAAAAGGTGGATTTAGTTTAATAATGATTTCCTCTCTTTATCCCTCAACCTCCCTAGTTGGAGGTGGAGGTTGGTTATCTTGGAGAACTCTCCCTAATCTCAAGTTAATTTCCAGGATTTCCACAGCATAAGCTGGATATGATGTCTCTCCACTATATAATTGCTGAGCCTCTATTATTTGGGTTTGGATTTGGCTAGGTAGGCATCTACGGTTTCTTAGGTGGAGCAGAGTGTAACATCTATGGTTGGGCAGGTGGTGGAGGCAATAAAGCTAGAGCATTGTTATATTAGGGCCTCCCCCCTTGGGTCGGTGCATTCCACTGAATTTCTGGTGGAGCATAAGGTTGAAATGACTCGCTAGCTGGTTAGGAGTGATACTGAGATGCAAAGGACTAAGGAGGGGGTGTAGACTAGGAAGTATGAGAAGCGGGTCCCCAAGAAGGTATGGATGTGGTCTAGCTAGGGTTTTAATATGCATGGGATGACCCCTGCATGCCTTGCTATATGGCCTAGGTCCATGAGGCCTCCTTTGGTTTATGTAGTATAGCTACTCAGTGACTCCTTTAGCTCCTTGATATACAGCTTTGAGTCCAAGCAAATAAGGTCACTTGTCTGTGGAGTGGTTTTCTTCAGAGACTCAGCAGACTTTAATAGAATTTAATGGACATTCATTCCTAGGGTGCCTCCTGGTGCATCTAGGATAGAAAATGGCCAAGGCTTTCTCTGATTCTTTCTACTTCCTCTTAATGTGCATAATGTCCATTTGTAAGGCAAGGGTTTGTAGAATATCACTCTTGAAAGCTTCCATCATGTTTCCAATTTCACCCTTGATGGATGAGTTGGAAGAGGATGTACTGACCATAGGTTGACTACCCCTACCCTTTTTCCTGGCTGCCCTAGAATGGTTTCTAAATATTGTCTTGATGTCCTCATAGGGTAACTGGTAGATATCTCCTCCTCCTAACAAGTGTAGGTTTTCCAGAAGATCTTCCCTTACTCCCCTAAGCAGGACCAACTTTAGTGACTCAGGGTTAAGTTTGCACCTAGCCCTTTTATAACTAAGCTGGAATCTTTCTTCATAATCCTATATGGATTTATCATTGCCTAAGGTCATCCTAAAAATTTCTTCTTTAGTATCCTTAGACCTACAATAGTCTCGATACTTATTGTTGAACGCTTGCTACATTTGAGCCCAAGTTGTGATGCTATCCCTCGGTAAACCCATGAACTATTGTAGAGCTACATCCTTGAGGGTAGATGGAAATAGTTTCAACATTTGCTCATCATCTATATAGTCATAGGTTCAACATATAACAAAAAAATCAAATAGGAAAGTGTCGGGGTCTTTTTTGGTGAGGCCATGGAAATGAGGAAGGGTAGAGGGGCTTATATTTTTCATCTTAGTGTCCCGATTGATTTCCCTCATGGGGAAGGCACCCTCAACTCTCTCTATTCCCTCTATCATTTTTGTTTTCATCCATTAGCTCGGTAGGAATTGGTTCTTCTTCTTCCCCTGTAGGTTCTTCAAATATGTTTGGTTTCTCACCTAAGGGTTCCTCCAGTTCAAAGCCATCGAAGAAGAAGGAAGGTTTCCTGTTGGATGCATTGGGTGTATTTGGCAAAAATTTCCCTAAGTTATCCCTATTCCTACGAGGCATGAAAGGAAATGTTTTTGGTTTGGTTTTCAAATTTTTTGGTTTGGCATGAAAGGAAATGTTTTTTTCAAATTTTGAAAGTGCTTTGTAGAACTCAATTTGCAGATTGAATGAAAACTACTAACTGAATGAAAAACTAATGCTGAATTGAAATCTAACTTGCAGAATTAAAATTGAAAACTGAATGAGAACTACTGATAAATGAAAAGATTAGCTAATTGCTTGAAATCTAACTTGCAGAATGGAAATGAAAGCAAAGAATGAACAATGAAAAGAAAACTAAATTACTTTTGCAGAAACGAAACTAATGGTAGAATAATAGAAACAAGAAGTAGAACAAAGAAACTAGTAATCACATATTACTCAGACACCTCCTCGGCAATGGCACCAAAATGTGATGAGCACCAGTATTGTAGCAAGAATACTGCAACTCCTAGGCTACCATATTTACTTTATCAACCCGTGATTCGTACAAACTTGGGGGTGACAGTGCTATATACACAAGTAAAAGAGATGGTTCTTCCTTTTGTCACTTGTTCAGGTGGTGAGAGACCACTGGGGGTTTTCAAGCCAGACTTCTATGGATTTATAAGAAGCTTGGTTTCTTGATGAAAGAAAGGGAAATCTACTATAAGAGATAGTTGATCTATTGCAATAATGAAAAAGACCAAAATTCAATGATAAATCACACCAATTCCTAATTAACTACTATGAAACTATGCTTTGAAATAATGCTAAATTAACATGAACCAAATGCTATTGTCTAAGTATGGAAGTTAAAATAATAAAAAATCACTATTGTGCAAGTAAAGGGACTGAAATAACTTTGTTTTGCCTTTTTGTTCTTTCTATGCAAAATCAAATATGAAAACTAATCTCTTTTGGTGATGTGGCAGGTGGTTTAGGGATGTTTGAGGATGGCTAGAAGGTTTAGGAGATGGTTGGCTGGTGTGGGAGACCCTTGGGTGACCTTTGGTGGCTTCCTAGAGGGTTTCCCTCAATTCGGCCTCAAAACAGGCCACTATAGGAAAGCCTACATGATGCACTAGAAACCTATAGGATTGCCTATATTTTTACAGGATATAGCCGTTAGAAAAACGAGAGGTGTTGGAGGTGATGGAAGGCTTTAGGAAGATGGTTGATGGGCAGAATGGAGTGAGAAAATCCCTAGGATCGCTTAGAAGTCAACAACAAGGTTAGGAGATGATTGGATTCACTCAATGTGCTTGGAAGAATTTCTATGTAGAATGATGAAATTAGTGAAGGAAATGGTGAAAGCAAGGAATTATTATGGTGGATGAAGTGGAAAGTGATTGATGGATATGAGGTCTTTGTATTCTTCTAAAGCACCTACTCTATATCAGACATGTATAATTTCCAAAAAGTCATAAAAACAAGAAGCATTCTCATAAGCTAGAAAAGAAAAATTAATGAACTAATTGTCTACCTTATGCATGAGAAAAGTAGCTGAAAGGAATGGAATCATGAATGAGATCTATTGGAAGAATGAAGATAGAAGAGATGGAAATGAAATCCTACTTTGCAAAATTGATCAAATGCTGGCTTAAATACAAAAAACTGTAAAGCTTATGAAAGAAATAGAAATATGTGTTTTTGGGGCTGCATAAGGGTCCCTTCCTAAAATCATGATCCTAGAGGGAAGAAGTGAGGTCAAGACACCTACTGAGAGCCTTGTGGTGCTTTTTTTATCCTTGCCAACCTACTACTGAAGTAAGGCACAAATGGAAGCAAAATAACCAATCAAATCTATGCTACTTGCAATGAAAATACCTCTAAAGACAAAGTAACAATGAAGCTATGAAACTAAGCTAAAAATACAGATACAAAAAGAGGAGCCTTGGCTTCTAGATTTGGGCCCTAACCCAAGAGCATCTTTCCTCTAAGTTAACTCAATGCTGGCTCAAAACAAAACTCGTTCTAAATTACATCAAAATCTTCAACAAGTATGGAGCTCAAAAATAACTTATAACTTCTACAATAAAAAATCGAATCTTAATTAGGCTCTAGGCCTCTCTACTTATACAACTGAAGTCCCCAACAAATTCCTTAAAATTAGGGAGGCTTGGCTCCCAAAGTTGAGATAAACTAACTCTTTGTCTCTCACTTGCTTAGCTGCCTTCTAATCCTCATGACTTGGCTTATTTCACTCTAAGCTGGTGTGATAAGTGGAGGAATATATGAATGGGGGGGGGGAAGCAAATGAGGAGGACTTACCTCCTACAACCTCTTTCCCTTGTCCCATTTGAGTTTCAACATTAGCCTTTGCCAAAATTCCTTGATTTTCTCCTTCAAGCCTACATTCAATGCATGTTAGTCCACTAGGCATGATATCCCACTCTAACTCATCTCATAAACAAAATATAATCAAAAAAATGTAATAAGTTGTGAGAAAAGTTGGTTTGACTAAGCTAGGATGTGAATGAAGGCCCATATAATTACCCATTGATGAGGCTCATCAAGAGTGCTACCTAAACCCCCACAAAAGGGATCTTCCGCCCCCTTGCATACCCTCAATCAAGGGGGATTTGCACCCCTTGTATCCCCTCCCAGAAAAACGGGCTACAATCCCCTAGTATGACACCACCCCCTCCCTCCCTCACCCCATTACTCATATCAAAACATATAGTGGGTGGGGGTAATAATGCAAATAATATAACACATTCCCAATATTCTGTTGAATTTCCATGACCTTGGGTCCAGTATAGAGTCTTAAAATATATGATGCTACCAAACTAATAATCTCAACAGAACTACTTTTCACAACAGAATATAAGCAATAGTAAGTCGCACATGCACAAAATATAGACAACTTTCTACAATTTTCGACCCAAGTTTGTTATATTAATCAATATATAATACAATAGTCTAGAGCTCTTGTGCCGGGATAATGGACCTCATACATCCACTAGTACAAGATACAAAATTGGGGCTTGGTGTTGGTCCATCAAAAACAAATCTACCCTCAACAAGATACTCTAACCATTTGGTTTTCGCATGCTCTCTCAGCTCTTCCTAGTTGTACCCTGTACTTGCCCAGTCGTTTGGCCCCTGATCTACAACTCCTACCTCTATTAATGCTACAAGTCTGTTTGACCACCGAACCTTGGCTATCAATCTGCTCACTAGTTGATCGTTCGTCCATCAATACAACAACACGTGAAGACTCCTATCGAGTTGTTCACAGTTTCATTTGTGAACAACTCTCAATATTCTCAATGTTTCTCCTTAGCTACTTAGGGACTTCAACCTACTATAGCCATCCTGCACTAATCCAATGAATACCAACATAGGGAACCGAGGGTTACCACCTATCACTGTAAGATTTCCATCACCCACAATGAACACGGGCTAGGAGGACTACCCATCATCTATTGTAGATTTAGTTCTTGTCACACAAGTCTAGGGCTCCATAAACTGCTCCTGGATGATCAAATCCTTCAGCTCCAACAACTACCACTCTAGAAACCATCTAACTCCATGAAGATGGTGCACATTGAGCTCCAACTTGGGAACTATCACATTGTCCTTAAGAAGACCATAAATTCCCAATCATGTCCACACTTGGTCCACTCACATGCTTCCCTCCAATAGACCATGAGTGACCAATCCTCACGTAGCATTTGCTCCCAGTTAGGGCATCCAACACTTAGGAAACCCCTCCACATGGCTGCTCATAAAATTCTCCAACAATCCTCTCCTATGACACCTATTACTCCATTGCAAGATCCACTCCTTGTTAGGTTTTCTTAACACCCAAGAAAACCCCAACACATGGCTCCCACAGTCCGTAATATAACCCCCATACAAACTGATCCAAAACACGAATCCAATGCATGGCACACTTTACTCCAAGTTTGTTATCATGTTGCTATAATTTACTATTTATAGTTAGGGCAATTGCATGTTGCAACAACCATTATAACACAACCCAAACAACCCTAAAAAATTGTGGCTTCCCCTCACTTTTTTTGACCTTCCCTTGGATAAATCCTCACCTACTTTGTTGTTTTTATAGGCATAAAACAACCATCAACCTTCCCTATGCACCTTTGTTATAGGATGGTAAGGGCTATGACTTACCCATAATAGCCTTCTCAAGGCTACAACTGCCTCTTACAAGGGTTATCCACCCACAAAAACCCTCAATACAAATGTGTGTCTCTCCTCCTCATATTTGGCCCTCTTGCAAGCATAAAATGGTCCCACAATAATCACAACAAGCCTCCTACATAGCCTCTTCTCCTCACTAAGATACCCTTCTACTTGCGGCCCAAAAATAGGGTTATCCCTCTTCCTCGAACGATCTAATCCACTCCTTCTTCTCTACCTTTATTACACCTTTGGATTTGTTCAAATTATCCCAACACACATCATAGTTATACAAAAACATGAGGGCTACATGTGGTGTCAACAAGTCTAATTTGGACACAGGTTGACCTGGTCTTTTCTCCCAAATTAATCCACAACCACATACATGTACTTCAAAAATTCATAACTCCATTTCTACAACTTGAAATTAGATGATGTTAATTGTGTCGGATTCGTCTCAACGAGATCTATCATCCTCATCTATCACATGTTGAAATGTGCACATGGTTTTGGCCCAAATCATTATGGGTGAAAGACACCAAGCTTGGGTTTCAGTCCCACAAGGCCACTAGTGGAGCTCCTTCCTGCAAACCCTCAATCTTGAATGCTTGGAGTACCTCCCAAGCTACAAAATCAAGACTCCCTCTTAGCGAGGGATGTACTTCCAAGAGTAGGAAGTAACCATCATCATCAGTGACCATACTAGCCCATTTAGCATTCATCACTACAACATGCCCTGTAGAATGAACTCGACAAAATCTGTAGTTACTCTGCCTCATCACATCTTGACCTGAATATCCTAAACCTCCATATGGTTGCTCCCTCTGAGGCTAGACTCCTATGAACCTATGCGATCTCAACTAGCTCAGTCTTACAAGCACTCATCCTCCTAGATAAAATATTACACCTTTAAATCCCACAAATCTTGAATATGCAACATCACTGTTTGATGAGGACCCTAGCCTACCAATTTATAGTCGATCAGATGAAGCCATCTCAATCAACTTTATCTTTTTTAAGCCAAAGGAACCCTCGGTTTATCCCAATCATCCATGACAAATCAATGTAAGTGCATGAACAATAATCTACCCTACAACAAACTCTTATTCACCAAGCTCACCACCAATCCACCAGAACTCGCAGTCAATCTTACTGCCAAGTTGGTCAAGACCACATCTCCATGTATTCATCTAAACCCTTTGTTCCATGATGTACACACCCACAACTCCCTTCGAGTTGCTTCATTTTGCACACGCTAATTCATTGTCCCTAAAAATAGCTCTAATATGCTTTGATACCATGTTGAATTTTCATGACCTTGGTTCTAGGATAGATTCTTAAAATATCTGACACTACGAAACCAAGAATCTCAATAGAAATACTTTTCACTATGGAACATAAACAAGACTAAATCACAGATGCACAAAATATAAAAATATTTTTACAATTTCCAACCCAAATTTGTTATATTAATCAACATATAATACAAGAATCCAGGGCTCCTGTTCCAAGGATAATTCCCCTCATACATCCACTAGTACAAGATACAAAACTAGGGCTTCATTTTGGTTCATCGAAAACCAATCTACCCTCAACAAGATACTTTGACCATGTAGATGTTGCAAGCTCTCTCAACTCTTCTTTGTCACACATTGTACTTGTCCAGTTCTTTGGGCATCGATCTGCAACTCCTACCTCTATTAATGCTTCAAGTCCATCTGACCACTAAACCTCAGCTATCAACATGCTCACTATTTGATCGTTCATTCATAAATGTACCAACACATTGAGAATCCAGTCGAATTGTTCACAAATCCATTTTTTGACAACTCTCAATCTATCCACTACTACTCCTCATCTATTGAGGGACTTCATCCCACTATAGTCTTCCTGCACTTCTCTAATAAAGACCAACATAGGGCATGGAGAGTTTCCACCTATCACTACAACATGTCCATCTCCCACAATGAACATGAGGCAGGAGGATTTCCCATCATCTTCTGTAGATTTCCTTCTCCACACACAAGATTAGGGCTCCATAAACTTCTCCTCACTGATTAGACCCTTGACCTCCAATAAATGCCACTCTAGCAATGATCTAACTCCGTCAACATGGTGCACACCAGACTCCAACTTGGTCACTATCACACTATCCTCCAGTAGACCATAAATGTCCAATCATGTCTACACTTGGTCCACTCTCACACTGCCCTCCAACAAACCACAAGTGACAAATCCTTGGTGTAGCACATGGTCTTAGCTAGGGAATCCAACACTTATGAAACCCCTTCACATGGATTCTCACAAACTTCTCCAATAATCCTCTCTTGGGATACTGATGAGCCTCATCATTGGGTAATTATATGGGCCTTAATTCACCTCCTAGCTTAGTCAAACCAACTTTTCTCATAACTTATTAAATTTATTTTATTATATTTTGTTTATGAGGTGAGTTAGAGTTGGATATTATGCTTTGTGTTATAATATGCATTGAACGTAGGATTAAAGGAGAAAATAAAGGAATTTTGGTAAAGACCAAGGTCAAAACTCAAATGGGACAAGGGAGAGGGATTTTAGGAGGTAAATCCTCCTCATTTACTACTCCTCCATTCGAATATTCCTCCATTCATCACATCAGCTCGGAGTGCAAACAACGATATCATGAGGATTAGAAGGCACCAAAGCAAGTGAGAGAAAAAGCACCAGTTTATCTCGAGTTTGGGAGTTGAGCCTCCCTAATTTTAAGGAAGTCATTGGGGACTTCAGATGTATAAGTAGAGGGGCCTAGAACCTCAGTACAATTCAGATTTTTGATTGTAAAACTCTAATCTGTTTTAGAGCTGCAAAACTTGTGACAATTCTATTGGTGTAATTTGTTGTTTTGGTAATAAGAATGAGTTTTGTTTTGAGCCAACACTAAGTTAACTCAAAGGGCTGACACTCTTTAGTTAGGGCCCAACCCTAGCAGCCAAGGCTCCTCTTTATTGTACATGTATGTTTAGTGTATATTCATAGCTTCATTGTTAATTTGTTTTTTATATGCATTTCCAAGACAAGTAGTGTAGATTAGATTGGTTGTTTAATAGTTTGCTTACATTTGTGCCCTATTTCAAGTAGAACATTAGCAACGAGAAAAGGGATCACCAAAAGGTTGTTAGCAGGTGTCTCGGCCTCACTTCCTCCCTTTGGGACCATGACTTGGGGAAGGGACCCTTAAGCAGCCCCAAAAACACAGATTTTTAGTTCTTTTATGAGCTTTGGTGTTTGATGTCTTTAATAAGTATTTAGTTAATTTTGCAAGGTAGATTTCATTATCATCTTTTTCATCTCTATTTCTACAGTAGATATCACTCATGCTTTCATTCCTTTCAACAACTTTCTTCATGCATAACATAAGCAGTTGATTCTTTAATTTTGCTTTTCTTGTTTATGAAATTGTATCTTGTTGCATATCTTTGTCGAAGACAGACATGTTTTATGCAGAGAAGGTTATTCAGGAGGAGACTAAGACTTCATAGCCAATAGCCACCTTCCACTTCATCCACCTTAGCCATCCCTTATTTTCACCATCACTTTCACTAGCTTTCCATCATTTTTCATAGAAATTCTCCCTAGCACATTGAGCGAATCTAGCCATTTATTACCTTGGATATTGACTCCTGAGTGATCCTAGACCTTCTACCACTCCATTCCAACCATCACACACCTTTCCTAATCCTCCCATCACCTACAACACCTCACATATAGCTCTCAGTTGTATCATGTAGGTTTCATGTAATTCCTACAGGATCATCCTGTAGGTTTCTCGTACATCCTGTAGGTTTTCCTCAAATGACCTATTTTGAGGTTGAATTGATGGAAAAGCTCTAGGAAGTCACCAAAATCCTCCTAGGGACCCTCCACACCATCCAACCACTTCATAAATCTTCTAGCCATCCTCAAAAACCCTTAATCCACCTACCACATCCACAGCAAGAATTAGTTTTCATACTTGATTTTGCATAAAAAGACCAAAAAAGAAAAAACAGATTTAGTTTAGTCTCTTTACTTGCACATTAGTATTTTTTTATGCTTTCTACTTCTACAAGTTAGATATTAGCATTTGCTTTATGTTGATTTAGCATTTCTGCCTAGGATAGCTTCTTAAATGGTTAATTAGGGAATGGTGTGATTTAGCATTACATGTTGACCTTCTCCATTAATGCAGTAGGGTAACTCTCTTAGAGTAGATTTACCTTTCTTCCATAAAAGAATCAAGCTTCTTTTGACTCCATAGAAGTCTGGCTTGGAGCCCCAGTGGTCTCTTGCCAGCTGAACAGTGACAATAGGCAGCACCATCACTTTTACTTGTGCATACAACATTGTCAACTCCAAGTTTGTACGAACCACAGGTTGATAAGTAAAGCTAGTAGCCGAGGAGTTGTAGCATCCTTGCTGCAATACTAATGCTCATCACTTCTTTGGTTTCATTTCCTAGGATGTTTCTGAGTATAATGTGATTACTGCTTTCTTTTATTCTATTTCTTGTCTTCAATATTCTACCATTAGTTTATTTATGCAAGAGTAATCTAGTTGTTTCCATTATTTCATTTTTCATTGTCTACTTTCCTCTCCATTTTGCAAGTAAGATTTCAATTCCGCAAGTATCTTTTTCATTCTATCAATAATTTTCATTCAATTAGTAATTTCAATTCTGCACGTACTATCCATGTTTACAAAAAACACAAAACCAAAATGAAAAATTTGTTTTCATGCCTTGTAGGAATAGGGACAACTTAGGGAAATTTTTGTCAAATACCCCCACTACATCCTACAACCAACCTTCTCTCTTCTTCGGTGGCTCTGAATTGGAGGGACCCTTAGGTGAGCAACCTAACATATTTAAAGAACCTACAAGGGAAGAATAAGAAGAAGAAGTGGAACCCATTCCTATTGAACCAATGGCTGAAAATAGAAATGACAGAGGGAATGGAGAGAGAGTTGAGGGTGCCTTCCCCATCAGGGGAACCAATTGGGACACTAAGATGAAAAATATAAGCCCCTCTGCCCTACCACATTTCCATGGCCTAACCATAGAGGACCCCAACACTTTCTTGTTTGAGTTTGTTGTTATATGCCAAACCTATGACTATACAGATGATGAGAAAAAGTTAAAGCTATTTCCATCTACCCTCAAGGATGTAGCATTGCACTGGTTCATGGGTTTACCTGGTGATAGCATCACAACTTGGGCTCAAATGCAGCAGGCCTTTAACAACAAATATCGAGACTACTATCGATCAAAGGATACTAAAGAAGAAATTTTTTGGATGACCATAGGCAATGATGAATCCTTAGAGGATTATGAAGAACGATTCCATCTTAGTTACAAAAGGTCCAGCTGCACACTTAACCCTGAGTCACTAAAGCTAGTCCTACTTAGGGTAGTAAGAGAAGATCCTCTGGATACCTTACATTTGTTAAGAGGAGGAGATATCTAACAATTACCCTATGAGGATATCAAGACTATCTTTAGAAACCATTCTAGGGTAGCCAGGAAAATGGGTAGGGGTAGTCAACATATGGTTAGTACATCGTCTTCCAACTCACCCATCAAGGGTGAAATTGGAAACATGCTAGAAGATTTCAAAAGCGAAATGTTGCAAACACTTGCCTTGCAAATGGACACCATGAACATTTAGAGGAAGAAGGAGGAAGAAGAGAGAGCCTTGGCCATTTTTTTTCCTAGATGCACCAGGAGACATCCTAGGAATGAATGTCCATTGAACTCTATTGAAATTTTCTAGGTCTGTGAAGAAAACCACTCCACAGACAAGTGCCCTTCTTTATCCAAACATAAAGTTGTATATAAAGGAGATGATGGTCTCACTCAGCACCTTTGCTACATTAACTAAAGGAGACCTCATGGGCCTAGACCATACTAGCAGGGCATGCAAGGCTCATCCCATGCATATTACAATGCCAACCAAACCACATCCATACCTTCTTGGGGACCCCCTGCTAATCCTTCCTAGTCTACAACCCCTCCTTTGTCCTATGCATCTTAGTATCTCTCCCAGCCGGCTAGCCAGTGATTTCACCCTTATGCTCTGCCAAAACCTCAGTGGAATACACCACTCGAGGGGTGGAGGCCCCAATACAACAATGCTCTAGGTCTATTGCCTCCACCACCTACCCAACGACAAATCCTACACTCTATTCCACCCAAGCAACCCCATATGCCTGCCCAACAAAATCTAAACCCAAACAACAGGAAGGCTCAGGAAGTATAAAGTGGAGAGACATCATATCCATCTTATGCTATGGAAATCCAAGAGATTAACCTGAGATCTAGGAGAGTTCTCCTAGATAACCAACCTCCACCTCCACCTAGGGAGATTGAGGAATAAAGGGAGGAAAGAAACCTTAAAGTAAATCCACCCTTTCCTGAGAGATTAGCCCAACCACTCCAGCCTACCCTAGAAGAGATGCAACTTCTGTGAGAATTGAAAAATCTATGTGTAAAGATCCCACTTCTCCAGTCAATAAAAGATGTTCCTATTTACAGTAAGGTGATTAAGGAAAAGTTCTTCAAGCATCCAGGGAGGCAAAAAATGGATTCCCCTACCATTGATTTCATTAGGAAGTTGTCCAACATAATGCTAGGATAGGTAATCTATCCAAAATATTTGGAATTTGGAAGCTCTATAGTAAATGTGCACATCAATGACACCATTGTCCCACACACTCTGATCGATCTTGGGGCTTCCATTAATGTGATGCCCAAGGACACCATGCTCAAGCTCAAGCTCAAGCTCCAAGGTTCATTGAGGAAGACCACAACATTTCTTCAACTTACAGACCATTCCATAGTAACCCTTGAGGGAATTTGGAGGATGTTATGGTCTCCATTGACTCTTAGGAGTACCTTTCAAATTTCCTAGTTCTCCATCCTAAGGCTAAGCTTACTGATTACCCTATCATCCTTGGGAAGTCATTGTTGGCCACTGTCGATTCTTACATTAGTTGTAGAGCTGGGAATATGACCATTAAGAATGGGCATATGTCCAAGCAGTTAGTCCTATACCCTCCTGCTCAACCCTCTCTAGAGCATGAATTACCTTTATGGTTGGAGGAGGAGGAAGAAGAGGAAGTTTATTCCTCCCAACTTCATTCTTTAGAATCAACCATGGGAGGAGGACAATAGGATGAGGATGACTTTATTAGAAACCTACTCCAAAGTCCAACTCCCAGTTCATTACCCTTAGTAGAAGTAGTAAAGGAAACCTACAATAATTATCCAATTGACCTATGCTTGACTGATTCCAACCCATTCCATGTAAAAACCATAGAATTCAGTCTAGAGAGAAATTTGAAAATCAATCCATCTCTTTCTGCTCTCCAAGAAGAGAAGTTATGCAACAAGTTAAAGGAAAATATAGAAGCATGCGCTTGGAGTTACAAAGAAATGAAGGGAGTACACCCCTCAGTGTGTACTCATCACATGTACATCAAAGAAGGTTGCAAGCCGATCCGACAACCTCAAAGGAGGATGAATCCAACTCTTAAAGATATAGTCAAAGAAGAAATGCAAAAACTGCTAGATGCAGGATTCATTTACCCTATCTCACACAGTGAGTGGGTCTATGCTTTTGTGTTAGTTCCCAAGAAAAATGGTAGTGGAGAATTTGTGTTGATTACAGGGAGTTGAAGAAAGCCACAAAGAAGGATCACTTTCCTCTACCCTTCATTGATCAAGTGCTAGATGGCCTAGAAAGGGTTTTTCTCTTTCCTAGATGGATTTAGTGGGTACAACCAAATCCATATCTGCCCAGAAGACCAGAATAAGACCACATTCACTTGTCCTTGGGGTACTTTTTCCTATAGAGTCCTTCCTTTTGGCCTATGCAATGTTCCTGCCACTTTCCATAGAGTAGTCTCGAGTATTTTCACTGAATTAGTTCATGATGTGGTGGAGATCTATATGGATGATTTTACACCTTGTGGCTATGATTTTTAAGAATCCCTATTTAACCTAGGCAAAGTACTGCACAAATGCATTGAAATGTACCTGTTTCTTAGTCCTTGAAAATTGTGAATTCTTAATGACTGCAGGGACCGTTCTAGGTCATTCAAGATCTCACCAAGGATTGTATGTGGACCCCAAAAAAATAGCTATCATCCAAAGGGTCCCACCTCCTAAAAAGCAGAGAGATATTAGAATTTTCCTAGGGTTAGCTGGATAGTACTGATGGTTCATAAAGGACTTCAGCAAGTTGGCCTCTCCTTTATTTGGTTTGTTGGCAAAAGAATATGAGTTTATATGGTCAAAAATTTGTCAAGGGGCTTTAGAAATCGTAAAGGATAAGTTAGCCACTGTGTTGATTCTCCGAGGCCCAAATTGGGCCCTCCCATTTCATATTCATGTTGATGCCTCACAAAAAGCCATAGGAGAAGCCCTAGGTCAGATAGATGAAAAACTGCCTTATGCTATCTATTTTATTAGTAAGAATTTATCAAAGTTTGAAATAAATTATACAATGACTGAAAAGGAACTCCTGGTTGTTGTGCATTCATTAAACAAATTCAGGCATCATATTACATGCTATCAAACATTTGTGCATATTGACCATGCTGCAATCAAATATTTAATGAGCAAACCAGATGTGAATTCTCGAATTATAAGATGGTTACTTTTATTACAGAAGTTTGATCTAACCATTTTTGATAAGCTTGGTAAGGAAAATGTTGTTGCAGAATTTTTGTGTAGAGTAAATTTGCCTGCAGGTAGATGACCAGTTACCAGATGAGAACTTATTTTCTATTTCAGTTCTCTCTCTGTGGTTTGATGATATAGAAACCTATTTGGTATCAGCATAGTTCCCACCAAACTTGTCCTTCAAAGAAAAGAGCAAAATAGTCAGGAAAAGCACCCCCTTCACTTGGATTGGGGGCAATCTTTTTAAACTTGGCCCAGATCAAATCTTGAGAAGGTGTGTGAGGGAATAGGAAGTCTTTGACATACTTCTGACCTAACATGATGGGCCTTGTGGAGGTCAGTTTGCAGCAAAGAGGAAAACATTCAAAGTGTTACAAGAAGGCTATTATTTGCCCACTCTTCATCAGGATGTAAAAAAATACACTAGTCATTGTGATCAGTGGCAGAGGATGGGAAGGCCTACTCCAAGAGATGAAATGCCTCTGAAACCTCAAGTGACTTTCGAGCCATTTGACAAGTGGGGCATGGAATTCATTGGGCCTATTAACCCTCCTTCAAAGAAAAAACAATACATTATTCTGTTCACTGATTATTTGACTAAGCGGGCTGAAACCAAGGCAATTAAGCCAGCAATAGAAGAGAAGGTGGCTAAGTTCCTAAGGGAGAATGTATTATACAAATTTGGGTACCCTAGAGAGTTGGTCACAGACCAAGGTAGCCAATTTACCTCCAACATGATTGAAGACTTGCTCATCTGTCAGAAGATGAAGCATAGAACCTCCACTCCCTATCATCCGCAAGCTAATGGGCAAGTGGAGGTGACCAACAGAGCACTAGAGGGCATGTTGACCAAAGTGGTGAGCAACAGCAGGAAGGATTGGGCAAAAAGACTAGTTGAGGCCACCTTGGCCTATAATACCATATGGAAGACCACCACTAGATTCACACCCTATGAGATGGTCTATGGGAAAAAGGACTTGTTGTCCATTGAGTTTGAATATAACACATTAAGAATGGTAACCTAGCTAGATCTGGATTTCAGTAGTGCATAGAAAGAGAGATTGTTCTAGTTGAATGGGTTGGATGAATTCAGAATGCAAGCCCTCCTACATAGAGAGGTAGTCCAACTTTAGAGGAAGATATAGAATGATAAAAATATCAAGGAGAATCAATTTCAAGAAGGAGATTGGTTGTTGTTATATGATTCCAGGTATAAGCACTTCAAGGGAAAGTTAAGGACAAGATGGCTCAGACCTTATGCTATGGAAAGATGCCATGATAATGGTTCAGTGCAAATCAGAACCATAGATGAAGAAGCCATTCTTTTGCTTGTTAATGGACACCTATTGAAAATTTACAAGAGAAATTTTTCAAAACAAGAGTTCATTGATAATATAAATAAAACAGTGATGATAGTGGAGCAATTTCGAGCTCCTCCCTCATCAAATCACTAAGACAAAGAAAAAAGAACAAGGACTCAGGTGAAAACATCCATGAGGCGCCTGAGTCCCATCATTGGGTTGAAATTCTCTTGAGGTGGCTTAGTGGTGTCAAAACAAAAAAAAGGAAGAAAAAGAGAATAAGAAAGATCCCTAGGTGAAAACCTTTCTTGAGGTGCCTAGGGCAAATAGATAGGGTGAAATCCTCTCAGAGGCAGCCTAGTTGTTTTTCAAAAAAAAATAAAAAATCAAGAAATTTCCATTTGCAGGTCAACAAGAAGGACGGTCAAGGAGCAAAGGAGGATCCCAAAGAGACCCCTGTCACTCACATATTTATTTTTCCACTCATTACCATGCATCCCTCCATCATTTTTGTCATTCTTTCACTCCATTATTTCAATTTATAAAAGGGTTGTGTTTTCTACAAGATCCCTTGTATTCCTACAGGATCCCCTGAAAACCTACAAGATGATCCTGTATGAATTATAGTGACCCATAAATCCTATAGGAAGTAATCTGAAGGAAAATGATGGACTTTCTAGGCCCCTAAAATTCACCCTTTTCATCATCTATAACCACACCTTGTCCACCATCATCATCCCTACACTCACCATTAGAAAAAAATCAGTTTCAAGAGTATTTTTTTCTCTAGTCTTTGAAAAAAGGGAAATAGAGGAGAATAAAGAACATCACCTGAGTATTCCTTGCTCTCCACAAGCCCACTCCTTCTCTCCATCCATGTCACCATCCTCACAGCCCTAGCAAGAAAAATGATTAAGGAGTTATGAGCAAGAAGCAACTACAGGACATCTTATAGGAAATCTTGTAGTAGCCTATCCCACAGAATATCAGTCATACCAACAACAAGCCTTCAACATGATGATCCAGGAGCTCCAAAGTAGTAGCATCATATCTTCAACCACAAGTACCTGGAAAAAGAAAGAAGCCATTAGAAGACAACAAGAGGAGGAAGAAGAATAGCATGTAGCAAATACACAAAACAACACCTCTAGTCTTCGACAACTGCAGCATAGCATTGGAACCACAGGTAGGTATCCCAGTTTCTCTCTCATATGCATCATGTAGTAAAAAAAGGTTTAAGGGTTATGATATAGTTGGTTTATAAGTGAAAAGGTGGCCAATTAACTTGGATGCCTTCGTTCAATCAACACATGCACAACCAGGTGTCCTCTCACACGTGGTTGCAGTCAACTCAAAGACAAAAAAGTAGTAGGACAAAAGAGGTTTAAACTATGAATCCATAAGGTGGGAGATGATTACAAGGAGTGAGAAATGATGAGGTGGTAGTGGGGACCAATGGTCCAAAAAAGGAAACATACCTTTCCTGCCAGCACACCACCTCACCCCAAATCACCATAAGAGGAAATAAAGCATCATTCCCATCCATTCATGCATTTCACTTCCTCGAAACTCACTCACTCAGGTTGCTCTCATACCCAGGAAACCCACCGGAAGCAAAACTCCATTATTTCATTGCACGGGAATTCCTACAAGATTTCACATGAATTCTTACAAGATCATGCACAGGAATTCCTACATGGTACACAGAGACTGTCTACACGATCCGTAGAGAAGAGTTCAGAAGGGATATCATGGGTGTTGGCCACTGTAAACAATATAAAGAGGTAGGCTCTATAATTAAATCCCTCTTTGCAAGCAAATGGACCAGAAATCCTCTAAGTTTGAGTGAATTTAGCAACTTTGTAAGGGAATTACATACATAGTCATCTTTGTTTTGGTTCTGCATTTGAAAAATTGTTTCAACCCTCTCAGTTTCTTCTCATACTTCACTAGCAAGATGAAACGAGGGTTTAATAGAAGAGATCCCACCAACACTATGAGAATCCAACAACACCCCCAAGTGCTTGAAATCTTCACAAGGCATAATTGGATGGGGTTTTTCGAAAAATTCAGACGGTATGATGATGAGGTGGCTCAAGAATTTGCTCTCTCCCTCACTCCACTCACCAGAATCCATGCCACTATTGTAATAAGGGGCCTCACTATAGATCTCACCCCTAAGCTCATCAGCAAAGTCACCACACTTCCCCTAGGAATATGATGGAGGAAAGAAGACAAAGGAGATAACCAAGTTGCCAAAAGAAAATTAGTTTTAGAAGGTGAAGAACCCACCGAGGACAAAAATGGAGTAAGGAGGGAAAGTCTGCCATATCCATGGAATGAGGTAGGCTACCAACTAATCAGATACATCTCATGTGAGGGTAGGTATAGTGTGGTCTATGGCTATCACTTCAAGAGCCTTGAAGAACTGATTTTTGGAGAAGAAACACCCCCTCACCAAAGGCTCAAAATACCATACTTCCTGCTTCAATCACTCATAGGCTCAAGCATCAAAGTGAAGGAGGGAAATTCCCAACAGTTAGCTCACCATGGGTTGATTAAGATCCTCATAGAATATGCCCTCCAAAACCTCAGAACTCCTAACATGGTCAGTTTTTAGAGACATGCCAGCAGAGGATGACATCAAAGCTCTCACTTATGATGTTATTCCTACTGTCAGTGAAGAGGAAGTAAAACAGGAAGATTAAGATACAAAAGGAGATAAGGATGAGATGGATGAAGAAGGAGATGACATAGAGGAACATAACGAAGATGAAGAATAAGTGGGAGAGGAGAAGGAGGATGAAGAAACAAAGGATGAAATTAAGAAGGAAACTGATAGAGATGATGAAGTTCAAGAAGAAGAAGACAATAAGGACATAGAGGAAGAAGGCAATGGAAATATGGGAAAAAAAACAAGGAGGAGTCACCTAGGGTGTCTCTAGAAGCCATTGAGAGGAGGCAGCAACTGTCCTCACTGCTTCTAGCACCCCAATCAAGCAAAAACGAAAAAGGCAGAGGCATACCCCATTATATTTCAGGGCAATAAAAGTCACAAGAATAAGACAGGGGAAGCCCCAAGCATCAACGAAAATTCCTATTGTGATTAAACACTCCCCTACACAAAAAGAAAAAATGCCTTCCCATAAGTCCCCTATCACGTATGTGAGGAGGTCTACTACAAGATCAAATTCCTCCAAGGGAAAGGAAATCCTACAGGATACACAACAAAATATACATGAAGAAAAAACAATCCTATAGGATACTATGTTGAATCTACAGGAGGCACAAAAATTGGAAAGGAAGGTAGGGGAGCAGAAAGAAACTAAAGAAGAGGACCCAAAGACAAAAGAACCCAACCCCCAACATAACATGGACTCCTGTTACAGGTTTATCGAGGAGGCAGGGTCATACCTCAAAAATTTTCCATCCCACTATTCTTTGAGCTTGAGAAGGAGAGGACCAAAACTCACCGATGTATGCAGATTGTCAAATTAAAGGGGGTGGAAGACATTAGGCACATGGAAGAGAAACTCAAGGAGATGGGCAGAGAGCTAAGTGGCTTGAGGGATAGAGAAGCTATAATGAGAAATCAACTAGAGATAGAAAATGCATGGTTGAGGGGACAACTGCAGGAAAGAGAGAGTCAATTGGCATGTATGGCTAGTCTCCCTTTGGATGAAATCCAATGTAGGATGCCAGCTAAATACTATGCTCTCTACCTCAAAGAACAATTGCTGTAGTTTTAGATTAAGACCCTAGTACAGAGAGGCACCATGCCATTTCAGGACTGCAGGCAGTTTATTGATCTTTGTGATCAAAGTACACTAGAAGATAGGGCGAAAATGGCTGAGTTTTATTTTCACAACACGGACCTCATAGAAATGAATGTATGGGACCCTAATGCGAAGATAGGAGATCTACAATTAATTTCTTTGGCATCATGGATGAACCATGAGGAGTCAAGAGTTATAGAGATGAAAAGGATATTGGCAAGAGAGAAAATTGAACCTCTTCTGATCAGAGTTGAACAATCAAATCCCATGGCCCTCACCAGTACCCATAATTTGATCACAAATGATCCTCAATTGGCACCTAGATATCTTGCTACCCAAGAGAAAGCAATTTCACATTTTGAGGACATGTTTCAGTTGCTAGGAGATGATAGTATACATGCTTGCTTGAGGATATGGAACACACTGCCATACAACTTAAAGATAAGAGAATATCACTCTCATCAAAGGTTGAGAGAGGCACTCAACATCACACCTATGTATAAGAAATCTATGCAAAGGTTGAAGGTCAATTGGATAGGCCTAAAACTCAATCCACTGCTACTCTTAGGGATGCTAGAAGGGAGAAAGGAAGAAGAAGAAAAGAGGTAGTGGAAAGAGGTAGAAAAGAAAGTAGGCTTCTATGAAAAAGAAGAGGAGACCACAGTAGAGAGATGGGATGTCAAAGAGGCCACTAGGGCCATGAAGGATGTGGATATTAATTAAGCTGCTCGGAGGATGAGAAACGCTTTCAGTAGGGGTGATGATGAGCCTCATCATTGGGTAATTATATGGGCCTTAATTCACCTCCTGGCTTAGTCAAACCAACTTTTCTCATAGCTTATTACATGTTTTTATTATATTTACTTTATGAGGTGATTTAGAGTTGGATATTATGCTTTGTGCTCTAATATGCACTGAATACAGGATTAAAGGAGAAAATCAAGGAATTTTGACGAAGACTAAGGTCAAAACTCGAATGGGACAAGGGAGAGGGATTATAGGAGGTAAATCCTCCTCATTTAATACTCCTCCCTTCAAATATTCCTCCATTCATCACATCAGCTCGGAGTGAAAACGACCAAATCATGAGGATTAGAAGGCAACCGAGCAAGTGAGAGATAAAGAACTAGTTTATCTTGAGTTTGGGAGCTGAGCATTCCTAATTTTAAGGAAGTTGTTGGGGAATTTAAATGTATAATTAGAGAGGCCTAGGACCTCTGTAGGATTGGGATATTTTATTGTAAAACTCTAATCTATTTTTGAGCTGCAAAACTTGTGATAGTTCTATTGATGTAATTTGTTGTTTGGTAATACGAATGAGTTTTGTTTTGAGCCAACACTGAGTTAACTCAGAGTGCTAAAGCTCTTGGGTTAGGGCCCAACCCTAGCAGCCAAGGCTCCCCTTTATTGTACTTGTATGTTTAGTGTAGATTCATAGCTTCATTGTTAATTTTCTTTTTAGATGCATTTTCATTGCAAGTAGTGTAAATTAGATTGGTTGTTTAATAGTTTGCTTCCATTTGTGCCTTGTTTCAAGTAACAGGTTAGAAAGGAGAAAAAGGATCACCACAAGGTTGTTATCAAGTGTCTCAACCTCACTTCCTCCCTTTGGGACCATGACTTGAGGAAGTGACCCTTAAGCAGCCCCAAAAACACAGATTTCTAGTTCTTTTATGAGCTTTAGAGTTTGTTGTCTTTAATTTAGTATTTGGTTAATTTTTCAAGGTATATTTCATTCTCATATTTTTCATATCTATTTCTATAGTAGATCCCACTCATTCTTTCATTCCTTTCAATAACATTATTCATTCATAGTATAGGCAGCTGATTCACTAATTCTACTTTTCTAGTTTATGAAAATGTATCTTGTTGCATAGATTTTTCGAAGACACGCATGTTTTATGCAGAGAAGGTGCTTTAGGAGGAGATTAAGACTTCATAGCCAACAACCACCTTCCACTTCATCCACCTTAGCTATCCCTTGTTTTCACCATCACTTTCACTAGTTTTCCATCACTTTTCATAGAAATTCTCTCAAGCGCATTGAGCGAATCTAGCCATCTATTACCTTGGATATTGACTCCTGAGTGATCTAAGACCTTCTACCACTCCATTTCCACCCATCACAAACCTTTCCTAAGAGTCCCATCACCTCCAACACATCACATTTATTTCTCAATTGTATCTTGTAGGTTTCTTGTAATTCCTACAGGATCATCCTGTAGGTTTCTAGTACATCCTGTAGGTTTTCATGAAACAGCCTTTTTTGAGGCCTAATTGATGGAAAACCTCTAGGAAGTCCACTAAGGCCTCCTAGGGACCCTCCACACCATCCAACCACTTCATAAACCTTCTAACGATCCTCAAACACCCTTAATCTACCTGCCACATCCACAACAACAATTAGTTTGCATACTTGATTTTGCATAAAAAACCAAAAAAACAAAAACAGATTTAGTTTAGTCACTTCACTTGCACATTAGTATTGTTTTATGCTTCTTACTTCTGCAACTTAGATATTAGCATTTGTTTTATGTTGATTTAGCATTTCTGCCTAGCATAACTTCTTAAATGGTTAATTAGGGAATGGTGTGATTTAGAATTACATGTTGACCTTCTCCATTAATGCAGTAGAGTAACTCTCTTAGGGTAGATTTACCTTTCTTCCATCAAATAATCAAGCTTCTTTTGACCCAGTGGAAGTCTGGCTTAGAACTCAAGTGGTCTCTTTCCAGCTAAATAGTGACAATAGGCAGCACCATCACTTTTACTTGTGCGTATAGCACTATCACCTCCAAGTTTGTACGAACCCCGGGTTGATAAGTAAAGATGGTAGCCTAGGAGTTGTAGCATCCTTGCTACAATACTAGCACTCATCAGATACCTATTACTCCACTACGATATCTGCTCCTAGTTGGGGTTTATTAACACCCAAGACAAGCCCAACATATGGCTCTCACAGGTTGCAATATAACTCCCATCCAAACTAATCCAAAATAGAGATCCAACACAAGGTACACTTCACTCCAAGTCTATTATCACAATGCTATCATTTACTTTTCCTGGTTAGGGAACTTGCATGCTGCAACAAACCTTATAATGCCACTCGAACAACCCTAAAACAACTACAACTTCCCTTCATTTGTTGCGGCCTTCCCTTGGAGGACTCATCACCTCCTTTGCTACTATTTTGGCCATAGACCAACCCTCAACTTTCCCTATGCACCTTTGTTACATGCTGGTAAGGGATGCGACTTACCCACAGTAGCCTTGTCAATGTTGCAGCTACCCCTTCAAAGGGTTCTCCACCCACAAAGGCCCTCAATACAGACCTATTTCTCTCCTCCTCATACTAGTCCCTCCTGCAAGCATAAAAAAGTCCTCAATAACCATAAGAAGCCTCCTACAAAACCTCTTCTCCTCCCTGAGATAACCTTCTACCCACATCCCAAAAACAAAGGTATCTCTTTTCCTCAAATGAGCTATTCCACTACTTCTTTGATGCCTTTGTTGCACCTTTGGATGTGTTCAAATGATCCTCACACACCTCATATTTATACACTAACATGAGGGCTACATGTGGTGTCAACAAGTCTATTTTGGACACAAGACAACCTGCTCTTTTCTCTGAAATTAATCCACAACCACATACATTAACTTCAAAAATTCATATCTCCATTTCTAAAACTCAGAATTAGATGATCATCATTACATTAGATTCACCTCGACAAGTGCTATCGTCATCATCCATCACATGTTGAAATTTTGTCATGGTTTGGCCCAAATCATGATGGGTTCCAAACCCCAAGCTTGTGTTTCAAGCCTGTAAGGCCATTTGTGGAGCTCCTTCCTCCAAATCCTCGATCATCAAGGCTTGGACTACCTCCCAAGCTACAAAAATAAACATATTCTCCTACTTGTTATTTTATTTGTAAATGGAGGGGAGGGGTGCAAGAGTACATGATCAAAAATTCATGGAATAATGGCCATTTGTTTCTACACCAAAGTCAACTTCTCAATTCTCACAAATATTTTTAATGAGTCTACAACATTCTTCAAAGTGTCCACCTTCACTAGCATCATTTATTTTCTTGTAATTATACCCTAGGTTCTCTGGTAGGAATATTTCACTCTGATTGTTACAATCTGTCCTCACATCTCACTATACCAACATAAAATAAATATTTATTACCATACCACATCCTCTCTTACATGGTTGGTTTCCATTTATTCAAGTTCTATAGTTGAGAGTTCCATTACATAATGTCTCATTCTCATCAAGCTAATTTCTCCTCCAAATAGGCCAAACACATGCCCACTTGTAATATTCCATAATAAGAATCTCCGACCCATTCTACATCAACAAAGTCATGTATGTCCAACGCTTTGTGCAATATTGGCCTTCAATGGTAGCACAATCCATAGCCAATAGTTCCACAAAAATACTTGAAAACCATCTTTACTATTGTCCAATGCTCCTTCCCTAGTTTTGACATACACCTACTCAATACTCCCACTCGAAGTGCAATGTTTGGTCTAATATAAACCATTTGCATACATCAAAATTCAAATAGCACTAGCATATAGAACATGATGCATGTCATGTTCATGTTCCTGTGTCTTGGGACACTGGGCTATATATAAATTTACACCTACAATAATATGAATCTTTATGATTTTACATTTCTATGTATTAAACCTCTACAATATTTTCTCACCTTAATTCCTCTAATTTAAACAAATAGTCGTTTTTACCTTATCTATTCTAATTTTCATGCCCAAAATGTGATTTGCGACACCAATGTCCTTCATCTCAAATTTATATGAAATTGAGTTTTCACTTCCTGGATGATTTCCCTACCATTTCCAATCAGCAATGTATCATACACATACAATACCAAATAAATAAGATTATCACCAATTAATTTGAAATATACATAGTGGTCCATTTTATTGCTTGTTAAGGCAAGTCCCAATAAATAAGTATTAAATTTTTGATACCACATCCTTAGCCATTTCTTTATTCCATATAGGGACTTTTTCAACCTACAGACCAACTCTTTCTTCCCCTTCACCACAAATATTTCCAGTTGCTTCATGTAAATTACTTCTTCTAGATCCCCATGTAGGAATATTGTATTTATTTCCATCTATTCTACTTCATAATTAGAAGTAGTATATATAGATAAAATCAATCTAATTAATAGAAGTTAATTTGGCAGAAGGACTAAATATTTCACAAAAGTCAACTCCCTCTACCTAGGAATAACGTATTCCTACTATTCAAGCTTTGTTTTTCTCCACTCTTCCTTGTAATTTCAACTTATTCTTAAACACCCATTTCTTACTATTGTGATTTCTTCCACCTAACCCCACCCCTTGTGTTGTTTTTTTTATTGTGGTTTTCTATGTCCCTTCCCCCTCGTCCTTTGGTTTGTTTTTCCATTTTATTCCTTTTCTTCTCTTTAATTTTATTCGTTAATTAATTTATTCATTTTAATCCTAAAATTTTTAGCTTAAAATTAAGAATTAGATATTTTTAAATACCATACACATACAATACCAAATAAATAAGATTATCACCAATTAATTTGAAATATACATAGTGGTCCATTTTATTGCTTGTTAAGGCAAGTCCCAATATATAAGTATTAAATTTTTGATACCACATCCTTAGCCATTTCTTTATTCCATATAGGGACTTTTTCCACCTACAGACCAACTCTTTCTTCCCATTCAGCACAAATATTTCCAGTTGCTTCATGTAAATTACTTCTTCTAGATCCCCATGTAGGAATATTGTATTTATTTCCATCTATTCTACTTTAGAATTGAAAGTAGTATATATAGATAAAATCAATCTAATAGAAGTTAATTTGGCAGAAGGACTCAATTTTTCACAAAAGTCAACTCCCTCTACCTAGGAATAACATATTCCTACTATTCAAGCTTTGTATTTTTCCACTCTTCTTTCTAATTTCAAGTTATTCTTAAACACCCATTTCTTATTATTGTGATTTCTTCCACCTGCCCCCACCGCTTGTGTTGTTCTTTTTATTGTGGTTTTCTCTATCCCTTCCCCCTCGTCCTTTGGGTTGTTTTTCCATTTTATTCCTTTTCTTCTCTTTAATTTTATTCATTAATTAATTTGTTCATTTTAATCCTAAAATTTTTAGTTTAAAATTAAGAATTAGATATTTTTAAATGGGTTCTAAAAAATTTCCCTTAATTATTTAACATAATATATAAATAAATAAAAATCTCTTACACCTAGTCATAGATAAAAATATTCTAATGAGGTAAACCAACTAATCTCGTTATACCTTGAGTAAAACAAATATAAATAAATAAATAAAATTATTAATTGTAAATGAAAATGGTTTTTTTTTCATCTTGACTTTTATTTATATTCTAATAGAAATTGTTACATATTTAATATATTTGAATTTTTTAAATTTAGAATTAAGTCAAAAAACTCACCATCTAGTTAGTTTTTTGAGCTATTAATCATTTCTTCTTTATATTTCATATAATAATAATAATATAATTCTTTATCTTTTGAAGATTTAAATGATAAAAGTAGTCTATTTAATTCTTTGTTTACTTTCGAAATAAATATAATAAAACTAACTAACTAATTAATTAACTAATTATCTGTTCCTCTTGGTCCCAGTCTAATGTAGCCATTTTTTGGTCAACTGTAGTTGTTCCTAGTCAAATAGAGAAGTTCAATGATCTGCTCTCTTTATTTATCCTACAGCCATGATCCAGTTCTTCAACTTGCCCTAACGATGAACCACACTTGTTGGTTCAAAACACGTTGACAAATGAATTACGATGTGATTTTCACTGAAAACTCTTCTAAGAAAACCTCTACTAGATCCCAACCATTATTCTTGTCCATGGATACCATTTCCTTAACCATGATATCTTTTCAGAGTTTTTGATCCTCTGATTATATGACTGCCCTAATAGTTCTAGGATTATGATTAGTAATAAATAAATAAAAACTTCAATGAACATTAGGTTCATTATACCTTTCTAGTTGTCTTATTTCCTAAATAAATCTCCTCAATACCAAAGTATCTGGTTATTCTTCTTTTGATTCATGTTTTCTCTAGATTTTAATTAACCATCCTTCATTTCAAATTATATCTTTTCTTATTTTTTCTCCCTGGGTTGGATATCTTGTTTGAAAACATATTTTATTTCTCTAAATAGCACCTCCCTACTATAAATAACCTTCTTAGTTGATGGGTTCGAAAGATTATAAACTTTTAGGCCATATTTATATATAATAAAAATACACTTTTTAGCTTCCTTATCTTGTTCACACATAATTTTTTTGGAACATGTACATACACATCACAAAAAATACCTTTTTTGTTTAAAGGAGGGTATCTTAGATGTCCATACCACATGTGGACCCTTGTCATCAAACGTTGATGAGGGTGATCTATTTACTAGGTGACATATAGTGTCTAGTACATTTACCCAAAATTCTTATGCTAGCTAGGTACCATTGAGTATGCTCCTTTCCTTCTCCATCACTTTCATATTCATCCTTTCTAGAACTCCATTGTTTTGGGCTGTGTATGGAATAATAATTTTCCATGTTGTACAAAATTTCTTATAAAATTCTTTGGATTCATTCCTAAAAAGGTTCTCCACCATTATTTATCCTCAACACTTGAATTTTATTCCTTCTCTATTTTTTTATAAGATCCCTAAACTCTTTCAAATTTTCAAATACTTCATATTTATTTTGAAGAAAATAAATCCATATATTCCTTGCAAATTCATCTATCAATGAGGCACAATACATAGATTTATTTAGTGATGGTTCCGACATAGGTCCAAACATATTTCTATGCACCATCTATTATATTTTGTTCAACCTCATAGAATAATAAGACAATCTTATTTGATTTCTTTGCCATATAAACAAAGCTCATAAAAAAAATATACTGAGAGAAACTACAGATGCCTCCTACCATACCTTTACCATGTAGTAGTTCAAGGTTTTCCTCTTTGATATGTCATAGTCTTTGATGCCAGATCATAGTATTTTCTCTAGAGACCACACACATTTTTCTTTATTATTCTCCATTATTAGGAACAACATAATTGTTGCACCCATCATTAATAGTTACTCCCAAAATCTTATATATAGATCCAATATCAACTCCCATTATTAATACCATTTCTCCTCAAGCCATATTTGTGTTATCCTTTTCAAACAATGTTTTTACACTTGCATGACTCATCTTGCTTACAAAAATAAAATTTCTAGCCAATCCTGGAAAGTGTCGAACATGAAGGATTTTAATAACTTTTAATCCTTCCACCCATTATATTTGTATTTAATTTTCCTCAAATTATAAGTTTTGATATTGATTCATCTCCTAATCAAACATCACCATCATCATATATTTCATATGCACAAAACCACTCCCTATGAGGAGTCATATGAAAGTATGGACTTGAATTGGCCAACCATTCCTCATGATCTACACGTGTACTTGAAGAAGCCAAATACAAATCCCATCCATCATAGGAGGAGGTTTTTTATTTTATATAAGGAGGATCATCAATTCATTTCCTTTCTCAACAATTTTGGATTTATATTATTTATTGTAATTCCCTTATTTTCTACCTATCCAACATACCTCTATAATTTTTCCTATAGATTTAGATATTCCTCTAGATTTAGATCTCCCTCTTGAGGACTTATTTATTTATTTATTTTGGCATTGTCCCCTTATAGAAAAGGAATCTATGTTTTGACTTTCAATATTTTTCATCGCATCTCCTCTAAGAAGAATGATGAGATTATATCATAAAAACTTAAAGTAATTATATTACTATGTATGGAAACAACCATATTCTCCCACATATATAATGTAGTAAGAAACAAATTTATACACGTATTCATCTAAATTATTAATATAAACAAATAATAGCTGACTAACCACAATATTGAAGGTATTTATATGCTTAGTCAATAAGTCTCCATCCTTCATCCTTAGGCTATATAACTTTTTCCATAGGAATAATTTGTTATCCAAGGTACTAGGTTGATACAAAGTCCCTAACTTGTTCCACATTTACTTCACATAGCTTCTATTGAAATACTTAATAATAATGAATCTTAGAGATAGAATAATACTATGATATTTATCTTTTAATTAAACATGGTCCAGTATTTTATCAACTATTCAATAATTTATCATGGATGTCAAAGGAAGGGGATATCCAAAGGATGTAGATCAATCTAAGCTACAAGAACACATGGGAATGCAACAGATAAAAAGCGGGAACCTCTAAACTCTGCAACATGGATGAAGATAGTGAAAATATTGAAGAAACCTCAGATTCAAAGAAACATATAATTCCAATGAAGAAACATCAAATTTCATTGTAATAAGGAAAGTTAAGGAAGGAAAATCAAACCTTGAAGAAAACTCAAATTTCTGGATGAAATCTCAAATTTCATAAATGCACAAAGGCCTTGCAAAATCCTAAGTTTTGAGCCTTTTTCCTCAAAAAACATACACACATTTAGGCATCAATTTTCAATCCATATTTTAGGACCTCGATCCATCAATGATTTTACACAGGTGAATTCATTAGAATCATCGATATATGATATCATAGATATTTATCACAACCTCCAAGTCATGTGGTGCTAAGGTGTAGAACCTAAGGGCTTACTACCATTGAACATATCACCATATCAATGATTTAGAAAGTGTTTGGCTTTCTATGTCCCCAATAGCTTGAGTTTTAGTAATCGATTAGTCTCAGTTCTATACAACTGGGTGCTTAAAGTTTAGCTCCCAAGGGCTAAGAGCCATAAAAATAAAATTATATCATCAGTATTGCATATCTCTATTTCTAAGGGCTTATATTCATCAACATATTGACACGTAGAGGTTTTTTAAGGAAATGTCTTGAAAATAATGATATCGTGATATCCAGTCCTACTAATCGATGAATTAGCATAGAATTCACTGAAAATAGATAAAATATTTTCACGTCATTTTTAATCTTAAGGCATGTGATTTGTAAGTAATATTAATGTTTAGATTTTTAGGGATTTCACTACAATATACTAGCACTTGGATGAAGTATGTAGGCATGTGATGAGTTGCCAAAGTATATATACATTAAATATTTAAATAAATTTAGATTGAAGGGAGATTACACACTTTGATACATAATAAAGGAATTGTGTAAGTTTTGAACAAGCTCTGTTAGTTGTGCAACATAGGTGGAAAATATCACTTGACTACATATGTGCTAAATAGTTAATAAGTTGGGATGACTCAGGTGCCAAAATAAAAGGTTTGTTACAATGGTAAAATGTAAATATGAAATATGGATTGAAGGAAAAACCAAGTCCTGACTTTTGGAACTCAAGGGAGCACCAAATTTAATCCACGGGTTAAAGGAAGAACCCTACATGAGAGTATTATGTTGGAAAAATAGTTTATGAAGCTAATGTTGATGAGAGAAGTGACTATAGAGAGTCAAGGAACATCACATGCATATTCAGAAGTTGGGATATGAGGAAAGAACTTGCTTTAGAGCAAAGAGCTAATGAATTATGGGGAAGAGGGGAATGAGGTGATTGCAAAGAGTTATATAGGAGCAAAGTGAAATAGAGAAGATTGATTATCAAAGAAAAATGAGGTGACTATAGATAATTAGAAAGTAGTGAAGTGAACTCAAGAATATTAAATATTAGAGATGATTTAGGTGACTCTAGAGTATTACAAAGGAGTAGAGTAAACTAGAGAATATTAAAAGTCATAGACGATTAAGGTGACTGCAAAGAATTGCATCATAGAAGAGTGGAATAGAGAAGAAAATATTGTAGATCAAAGATCAAAGGGGATTGGTGTCTCCTATAGGTCCGTTCATACAAAGAAGCAAATGGGCTTGGTGCCTACAAAGTAGCATAGGGGATTAGTGTCTCTTATAGGTTGGTTCCTACAAATCTATGAGGGGATTGGTGTCTCATGTAGGTTGGTTCCTACAAATATTGTAAGATTAGGATCATTCCTACAAACATCAATAAATTAAAAAATAATGATTTTCTCCATGAAGCATTTTCACATAAATCATGTGTTCCATGTACTTGTTCTTAGTTTAATGCTTTAATTGTTTTTTAATGTGTTAGATATGTAAAAATTTATATTATACTAATTCACTCCCCATCCCCCACCACCTCTTCATTATAATTGTGAATCCAACAATTGGTGTTATAATGGGTTTCCTTAAATGCAATTTAACCACTAGAAGGTAGATCTCAAGGGGACGAAGGGCCACTAAGAATTTTTCTTTCTCAAATATAGCCCCATTTTTTTATGGAACAAATTATGCATTTATGGAGATAAGGATGAGCACCTATCTCATGTCTCTTAATGTTGACATTTGGATATCTATTATGGATGGTTATAAAATTATAGAAACTACTTCAGTTGATCAAGATGGAAAAAGGGCCTTGGTATGTAATGCCAAAAAAATTAATGTTATCTTATATGGCCTTACAAAATCAGATTTTCTCAAGGTAATGTTATGTGTTATACTAAGGTATTTGGAACAAGCTTCAAATAATCTATAAATGATATGCAATTGTAAAGAGGAAAAAGCTTCAAACTCATAGCATGAAATTTGAGAGTTTAAACATTGGTGAATAAGAACATATTTTCGGTTTCTTCCTTAATGTAGACAAGGTTGTGAATAATTTTAGAGTACTTGATGAAAAGATTGATAAATCATCAATTATTTTGAAAATGTTGAGATCTCTCCCCTTGATACTTAATGGAAAGGTTTCATCCATTGAAGAAATGAAATATAATGATACATGAATATTCATGAACTATATGGAATCCTCACTGCATATAAAATGAGAACATGAAAAGAGAAGTTGGGATTAAAGGACACAAGTTTTAGAGCACCAAAGAAAAAAAAATAAAAATATCCCATGGTTATTCCAACCATGAATCAAATGTTAAATAATCTTAATTTATGAGAAATATGAAAAGGGGATATGGAAAATGGAAAGGAATCCTGCAATTAAAATGTGTTAATTATTTTATAATAGGTCACCATGCTTCTAAATGTCCACATGAAAAATTAGAGGGTAGATATGATGAAGAAACATAAAAATAGAGGAAATTTTCATAAAAATAAAAGGGGCATATATCTTAAGAAGGAAATATTATATTCTAAATATAGTGGCTCATTGGAATAAAATGATCGGCATGCATCTGATCAAGACAAAGAATAATTCCTACTTATGGCCATGGAGGTTCAATATATAGATAAAGAAAATAAATACAAGAAGAAAGAGAAATTAGATTCAAAGGAAGAAGATTGTGATGGAGAGGTATATCTTGAGGTAGAGCTTGTCAGTGCAACATTGTAAGAATTAGAAGAAAGATTAAAAAGAAGAAGGTAATATTAGAATAATTTGAAAATAAATATCATGAATCTGTAGAACCAATACACATCCTCCTAAATACACAACTAGAAGAGGAAAAGAGAATAAAGTAAAAAATTATAAGTCAACTAAAAGAAAGAGATAGAAATTGTGAGAATCTAGAAGCAGAAGTTGTTTCCTTCATAAAGGAACTAGAGAGAGAAGATACTCAATTGAATTAAAATTTCATGTTTATAATGGGAAGATAAATTTCTCAACTACCATAGGTACCATTGTATAAAAAAAAATTATGGTTATAAATAAAATCATGAGACTTTCAAAGGAAAATTAAGTACAAATATATCATTTAAAGTTGAACATAAATGTTATGTTAATGTTCTCAAATGATCAATTGAAAATGCAAGCAGAGTAAAAAAAATGAAACTAAGGACGAATAAAGACATGACCCTCTCACCAAGAAACATTGAAAAGGGAGTAAAGAATTAGTATAGGTCTAAGTTTTCTCATAAAGATAGTCATAATGGGTTCAAAAGAACTATTTATACAAGAAGGGATTTCACATATATGTATCAAAATTTATTTTATGGTATTGATTTTATTATAATATTTTTTTTCATAAGGAAACAAATTTTAGAAGAAATGACCATGTTAGAGAGAAAAGAAGAGGATATTATGAGATCTCAATCAATGGCTATGTAAGAGTAAAGTCTATAAGTCCTTATGAAAGTGGTGTTAGAGGATACATCCCACTTTCTCCCCTATTATATCATATTGGATATTACAAATGAAATAAATTTGGGAACAAAGAATGTCATTGTATAAGGGGATCAATAAAGCCTCCTAAGAGAAACAAGAAAGAATAATACATAAAGATTTGGAAAAGGAAGAAAGAAAAATAGGAACAATGCGGATTTTCTCTGTATGCCTAAAACCAAGGAAGTCAATGGCATATTGATAGTAGGTGTTCAAAGCATATGAGGAGATAAGAGAAAATTTTCATTTCTAATGGAAGACAAAGGAGGAAATGTTACTTTTCAAAACAATGTGCCAACCAGAATAATGGGAAAATAGATAGCTAGCCTTGATAATGGAAATGACAAAGAAAAAAGTGTTTTATATGTTCAAGCTCTAAAGCACAATATTTTGAATGTTAGTCAAATATGTGATTAAGGATGCGATCTGACATTTTTTTGTAAAGGATGTAAAATAAGGAAATTTGGATCAGAAGGATTGGTTGAAAATGAAACTCATTAGGGTAATTTTGAGGTAAATGATGGGCTTCAAAAAAAATATATATTAACAAAATTAACTTTAAAAGAACCAATATGATTCAAGATGATGATGTCATCCCCAGGGGAGAACATTTCGAGGGAAGAGAAGAAAACTACTCTTTTTAATTGTATTTTTGGCTTATCTCCTTGTAGGCTTACTGAAAAGTCAAGTATAGACACCTGTTGGATGAAAAAATAAATCCTAGATCCAAAGAGTACTCACTTTGCATACTTCTAGGTTGACACATAAAAAAAATGAAAAAAATGAAGCAAATTTGTTGAACAAATAATTTCATTTTTTTTTTTACCAATGCGGGTCTACTCATAAGTATGCAAAGTGCATACTCATTGGATGTGGAATTTAATTTTCCATTCTAATGAGTGTCTACACTTGATATTTGAGTAAACATACAAGGAGATAAGCCGAAAATACAATAAAAAAGTAGTTTTCATTATTTTTCTCTAAAATATCATAATTCTTATTTTATTGATTTCCTTAGTAGGTCCGTTTTAGACCTCAAAATTCCCCTAATGAGGACCTCAAACAATTTATATTCCTTGGATGAAGTCAAATAAATTTTTTTTGTGAGGGGAATGTAAATGAAAGTTGTCATTGGCACAAAAAGTTGGGCCATATTAGTTTTTACTATCTTGTAAAACTTAGAAAAAGAGAAATAGTAAGGGATGTGCAAAGATTTCAGAGCCAAGTGATGTTATTTGTAGTCAATGTTAGCATGGGAAGTAGACCAAATTCTACTTCAAGGAAAAAGAGTACTCATCAACATGACCATTGAAGCTTGTTCGTGCAGGTCTCCAGGGACCTTCAAGGAAATAAAAATTAAGAGGTGAGATATACTTTATGCTTATAATTGGTGATTATACAAGAGTGACATGGAGTAATTTACTTAAAGACATATCTGAAGCATTTGGAAATTTTAAAATCTTCAAGTCTTAAGTTGAGAATGAAACTAGTTTAAAGATACAGTCCTTGAGATATGAGAAAGGATGAGAGTTTAATTCTAATGAATTCAATGAATTTTGTAGAAAACATGGGATTATAAGAGAATATTTGATAGAAAGGACTCCCCAGTGGAGTGGTGTTGTTTAAAGAAATGAAACAGTTATGCAAGAAATGACAACAACGATACTTAATGAATAAAATATTATGGACATGTTTTTGGGAGGAGAAATTATACAATAATTTACATCCTAAATAGACCTCAAGTTAGAGAAAATATAAATAAGGATCCTCATGAATTACAAAAAGGTATCCTTTCTTTGGTCAAACATTTCTAAGTATTTGGAAGCAAGTGCTACATCAAGATAAGTGAAGACAATTTAGGGAAACTTAATTCTAGATCAGATGAAGGAATATAGAAGAAAAGGATACAAATGCTACAACAAAATACTCTGCAAGATAGCAGAAAACATTGACGTAAGAATAGATGAATCATTACCCCCCAAAAAGAAGAAATAAGAAAATAATATTCAAAGAATATGGTCAATAGATAACATGAAAGTGGAGAAGAGGAATAAAAAAAATAGAAAGAGGCTAAGGAGGATGAGATATAAATTCAACATTCAAGAACTTAATCTAGGTATGTTTAGAAGTATCATCCCAAAAATAAAATAATTGGAAATAAATATCCATAGTTTAAAACAAATAGGAATTTAATAATCAAACTTAGGAATCTAAACATTGCCTTTCTATCCAAAATAGAACCCAAGAATTTTGCATAAGCTAGTGAAGATAGATAAGAACACAATTGGCACCAAGTGAGTCTCTAGGAGCAAATTGAATAAGAACTGACATGTAGGGAGAAATAAGGATAAGTTGGTTTACAAAGTATATGCACAAGTGGAAGGTATTGATTTTGAATAGTTTTTTTCTCCAGTTTCTAGACTTGAAACAATCAAAATGTAATTAGCATTTCCATGCTTTAAAAGTTTTTCCAAGTCAACTTTCCTAAATGGAGAATTAGAAGAAGAGGTGTATGTTGAACAACCAGAGTGGTTTCAATTGTTTAAAAATGAAGGCTATATATGTAAACTAAACAAAATTATTTATGGAGTAATGTAAGATCCTAGGACCTCATAATCAAGACTTGATAAATATTAATAGCAACAAGAATTTAAAATAGGAGAAACATATGCCAATCTTTGCATAAAATATGATAATGAAATTTTGTTGATTATATTTTCCTATGTCGATGATAACATATCTAGAAGTGATGTTAACATAATGATTGAAATCTTTGTAGTAGAAATGAAGCAAGTGTTTGAAATTTCTATGCTAGGAGAATTTTTATTTTTCCTAGATTTTCATGTTGTTTAGTCAAGTAAAGATATATTCATCTCTCAAACCACATATCTTAAGGAAATTTTGAAGAAATTTCGAATGGAAAATTGTACACGTATTAGCCCAGCAATGGTTATAGTATGCTAGGAATGATATAACCATGAGTAAGGAAATGTCCTTTTTATCGGCAGGTTCTAGTTTGGAAAACTGGTATCTGAAACCTTGTAGGAGCATTTGACAATTCAAACAAAATTATTTTTTGCAGTAAAAATTTGTTTCTTTATCAATGAACCCCATTTTCCTAATACACACATAGAGACATTTCCAACAACATAAGAATTACATCAATTGGAGTTTGTATGCGAAGATTTTGTCACTCAAAAGTTGACCTTCCTATTCTCAGGACCATAATTTGAGATGGTGTGACATCAACCCCCATTATTAAAGAAAAAGAGGCTATACATGCAATTATGATGAAGAAATTTCTAGAATTTTCTATATTGTAACTATGGTGAAGGGTTCAGGTAGTCAAACCTAACCACTAGGAGGCCATTGCGTTGTGTTACAACTGGGCCACTAGGCGGAAAACGGGTTCCATTCTTTGAAGTGATCTTTTTTGGATAGATGAGAGGGATAGGACTCAGAGGAAGTAGAGAGGATTTGTTCATTGTAAAATCCCAGGGACACAAACCATACTTCTATGTACTAGCAACCATTTTCTATTCAGAGAGAGAGAGAGCAAAGAAGCCTCACCTTCCAGCTAGGTTTTTCTCCCCAAATGGTTTCCCATGTCATATCTTATGTCAAATTTGTTTATGAGATTTTATTTCATTGTTATCTATTTTATGCATAATTTTAATTCACATGCGTACAGTATTAACGATATTATACAAATAGAAAAGTTTAAAGGGAAATAAAATTATAACAGTGTATATTTCATATTTTTAAAAATAATTTTATCATATCTATTGTGACAAAGTACCTAGTGGAATATCCATGGTAGTTTACAGATCATTAAGGATTTTCTGTTAGATAACAAATGGACATTTAGGCATCAATTGTTGGTTCATCAATCAGGACCTCAATGTATTAGGGATTTTACATAGGGAAATTCACTAGAATCATAAATATCCATTATAATAGATCTTGATCATAACCCCCGATCAAGCTATATTAAGGTGTATCACCTAAGGGCTTAAGTCCCCTCTACATTTCACCATAACGATGATTTAACAAGTGTATTATTGTTCATTTTTTGAATATTCTAAGCTCCTATAAGTGTTTGATGTTGATGCCAGGTCACAAGGGGCTTAAGTTTAATCTCTCTAGGGCTAAGATCCATTAGAATATCAACATATCATTTTTATATCATAAAGGATAAAATTTTTAGATTTTCTTGATATAAAATATAACTACTCTTGGCCACAATGCTTAGTCTTAGGGAGCCTAGATCTAGTGTTAAGGGATTATAACACTTAGCATATCAACAACCAAAGGTTTTTTTTATGTGAAAATGTGTTGAAAATATAAATATATTGATATTTCATGTCTAGATCCATCAACCAAGAGACAAGTTTCCACCAATTGGCAGAATAATTTCTCCTCATTCATACTTCAAAGGCCCGTTTTTATAAATAATTTCATTAATTAAATTTTGGGCATTTCACTATGTTTCTCATATAATAGCACCTGCATGAGGTATATGGGAAATTAATGAAGTGCCAAAGTACAAATATGTTAAAGCTTTGAATAAATTTTGACTCAAGGGAGCTTGTACACTTTGATACATAATAAAGGAACTATGTGAGATTTGAAAAAGATTGGTAGTTTCACACCATATGTGGAAAATAGTGCTTAACTACATATGTGCTAAATCTTTAATAATTCGGGTTGACAAAAGCACCAAAATAAAAGGTGTGTTACACTAGTAAAACATAGATCTAAAATATAGGTTGATGCAAACACCGAGAATTAGGGGAATTTTGAGGTCTAAAAAATGGATTTTCTAAGGAAAATAATAAAATAATAGTTATGAATTTTTAAAGGGAGAGAAAGAAAACTACTTATTTTTATTGTTTTTCCTACGCATGTCCTTATAGGTTTACTCAAATGTCAAGGATATATAGTCATTGAATGCAAAATTAAATTTCACATCCAATAAGTACCCACTTTGCATATTTTTTAGTAGATCCACATAAAAACAATTTAAACTACATGAAAGATGTGTTTAAGAAGTACACTTTTTCATGTATTTTCATTTTTTTTTTTTTATGTGGATCTACTCAAAAGTGTGTATAGTAAGTATGTTTTGGATGCGGAATTTCATTATATATATAATAGGTGTCTACACTTGAAATTTGAGTAAACGTATAAGGATATAGGCTGAAAACACAATTAAAAAAATAGTTTTCTTCTTTTCCTTCCAAAAATATTTACCCTTGGAGATCACATCATAATCTTGAATCTTGTTGGATCTTTTTGAAAGTTGATTTTGTTAGTACTTTTATTGTTTTGGGGCCCATTTTGACCTAAAATTCTCCTAATTTCTTGAAATGTGGAATCAAAGGAAGAACAAAATTTAATTTGTGAGTAAAAATAAGCACCATGTAAGAAAGCATCACATGGGAACAAGAGTTGATAAAGTGAATCTTTATTAGAGAAGTGACTATAGAGATTCAATAGACGTAGAATTCATATTTAGAAGTTGGGATCTGAATGCAAAAAATTGATGAATTGTGAATGATGTGACTATAGAGGATTGTAGAGAAACATTAATTAACTAGAGAATATTAAATATTAGAAAGGATTGAAGTGACTAAAGATAATTGTAAAGGAGCAGAGTGAATTAGAGAATATTAAAGATGAAAGAGGATTGAGGTGATTACAAACAGTTGCAAAGGATAGAGTAAAGTAAAGAGGATAAGATGGAAGATCATGGATTAGAGATGATTGATGTCTCCTCTAGGTCAGTTCCTACAAAGCAAGAGAGGTGATTGGTGTCTGTTGTAGGTTGGTGCCCACAAATATCGTAATATTAGTAGGTCAGTGCATATAAAGATAAATAAATTAAAAGAAGTTTGTTTATTTTCTCCTTGAAAAGGTTTCCATGTGTATCATATGTTTTGTGCTTAGATTATGAGTTTGATGTTTTACTTGTTCTTGAATGTGTTGAAGAATTAAAAATTTATCGTATAGTAATTCACCCCATATCATTATAATTCTGAGCATAGCATTGAAATACTTATTAATCTAGTACCTAAATATGTAGTGATCAACTAATATTTGTCTAGCAACAGATATTTCATTTTGGGCTTCCACAAATAAAACTATGTGCATTGAATTTCACAACCTCAATCTTTGAACTACTCACATTTCCTGTCACCACTAGAATTAATTACTTAGATTTCCCACTATAACAAGGCCTACCATAGACCCACATGAAACCCCTTAGCCAAAAAATCATCCTTTTGAATCAAAAGCTACTATATTGCCAGGTGTAGGTTTTAACCATGTATAGTTAGTTACTACAAATAGATTCTTAATAAAAGATATGAGATGCAATAAGTAACACACACATTAACATAAATATTTTACACTAGAATCCCAAATCGGGAAAACTAGAAATATATTTTAGTATATTCTTCTTTATAATATTAAAATACCATATATATATATATATATATATATATATATCATGTCGCATCCATAAATGGCTAACCATTTACCTTGAATTATAATACAACCATAGCTCCTTAACTAAAACTTTAAAACCATGTGCTCAACCCTAGGTGGCAAGAAATTGTTGAAGGTGAAAACCATGTGCCAAATGTTCCTAAAAATGGACAAAAAATACAACCCATTTGTTTAGTGGGGTGGTGTTAACCTTGAACCATTGCAAAAGGGGGCTTCCACCCCTGAACATATCCCCCTAAATAGAGGGGCTACCAACCTCGTTTTCACCCCCTAGTGCACTTGATGCAAGGTACAATTTGTGAAATTTGTTTTGAAACGAATATAACACATGCCCAATGTTTTCTTGAGTTGTGTAATATTTAGTTCAAAAGTAAGCATCAAAAGTTCCAACCATTTTCATGAAATCCATGTTGTTTCATTAGTTAGTTGACTTTTATAGTTGAGCCAATTCTCAAATCAATTGATTGACTACCTAAGTTGACCCAACCATCTATTCAATTTGTCAAACTACTCATTTGATGATCCTATTGGTCAACCACTCAACTAACTATATGTTATCTGATTACATCACCAACATGTTGACCACTTAGTTGATTTCATCAATAGTTGACCATTCAACTAATTATCTCCCATTAGTCAATACTTTGATTAAATGCATATAGAATCTCTAGAGGTTTAATGAAATAGTATAAAATTAGGCTCCAACACCCCTCCTTCCCCATCATTGTGATGTTTTGAAGGTTCAAGAGGTGAAATTATGTCAAAATAACACTCCCTACCATAATTTCAACTTCCTAAATCCCTGACATATCACATAGCTTAATGAACTTGGTTTTATACAATGAATTTCTAAGGATAAAATTAATTTTGATCATTTGTCCTATAATAAACAAGAATGATGAACTTCTCTTGTACAAATTGTCATTAATAGTGAGCATGAAGTTCGACATGCTTCATCCTACTACGTGTAATGGGATTGTTAGCAACTTAAATTTCAATGTGATTTTTAGAATAAATCTAAGTTGAGTTCTCAACAAGAAACCCAAGCTCTCCTATGTGTTAAAAAATCCAAATTGCCTCTATACCTACGTTAATAGTTCCATATTATTTGGATTTTAAGTTGACAAGGAGGCTATGTGTTGTTTCTTTCATAATCAAATCAAAGGTCTAACACGAGAGTGAAACACATAGCTAGAAGTGTAATTCCTATCATTAGTATCACCTTCCTATTTGGAGTTCGTAAAGCTAGCTAATGAATCTAAGAATTGATAGTATGTGATACAAAAATGAGAGGTACCAATAATGTAACAAATAATATTTTTGAAACATTCCAATAGCTCTCTCGTGGATCTTGGATAACCTAGGAAATCACACTAATAGCAAGGAAATGTCAAGTCAACTATAAGTAAGATAAATATAGCTACTAACCAATTGTTAATAAAATGTATCATCATATGTTGGAGATTGGCACTCTTCAATTAACTTGAAACTTAACTGAGATAGAGAAGTACATGGTCTATAGTCATCCATGTAAAATCATTTCAATAAATCCCATACATATTCAGATTTTTACAATGTGTATGTAATATTATATGGAACATAGAAGTTTCTATATGTCATATGGATAACTATTTCTAAGAAGCAATCCATATCAATCCATTTTAGTCACATAGTAGGTGGCCTTATCCACAAAATAAGGGCCAAAAGTAAATAACATAGTGCATGCACTTTTGTTCTATGTAGATGACCCATTGTATTTCCACCCAAGTGCATATGGGTGAAGATGAGGGTCCATTGATAAATGAAGTTTATGAACAATGTATTTTACAATCAAATGTTTTTCTGATCCATTATCGATGACAAAATCCACTAAAAAATTACAACATGGGCCCGAGTGATAAACAAACTATGACACCCTTCCTGTACTAGTTGATGAAACATCATATTAATCTTACTTAGTTGACATTTCAGCTCATTATAAGTCCAATAATCAACAAAAGTCTCAATAGGAGCAGCATTAGCTACATGTTCTTAAGTTGATAAAATCAAATTTTTCTTGTTTAATTTAATGCATTCACTTTTCTCGTGACTTTTTGTCTTACAATTCCTATATAAATGTTCATTTGTTCTAACATTTATAGAAGGACAAGAATAAAATGTGCTTATTGTATTTTCACAAAGCATAGATGTTTCCATTGAAAGATTATACACATTGTTGGATTTTATGTTTATATATAAGATATTTTTTTTATCCAACTAAGCAAGATTGAAAGCATTATCAAGTGTGTGATCTTTACAAACTTGAGCTCTCAATATGATGGTTAATGAAAACCACTTTTCAATTGAAGTATCATTTTCTCACCTAAGTGAGAGACATAGAAAAAATCATGGCATGTTTAACTAATGAATGCATTCCTAAACAATCATGTTGAATCGTCTGCATAGCCATATCCATTTAACATTCATATCCGACTTGTAATTTGATGGGTAGAATACCAAAGTGAGGGTTTCCTACAATCCCAGCCAAGTAGTGATGGGTTTTTTATTTGTGGTTTGTTCTACAACCAATGACTTAGCAAGTACCATTATTTTCGACCTAGAAAATGAATCCTTTCCTTATTCGGGAATTTGAATATATTCAAACGATGTACCTATATCAAGAATCTAGCTGTCAAGTACATCTACATTGCAAAATCCATAATAGATGAAGATTTTACATTTAGCAAATTAAGAAAATAGATTCTAACTAAGATGATGTTAACTTTTTCAGTTAAAATGGAAACGATGTTGGCCAACTTGGCTACTCTTTATGTAAATGTGATAATTTCCACAACTCTTGTGTTATTCATTCTAACTGAAAAATGAACATGAAAATATAAATAGACTACAATAGAGTACCAACACTCTGTCATATTTGATTAGAATGTAATTTTGAGTTTCACTTACAATAAGAAGGGAAAATAAATCATGTTGCAAACTTGGAGCTGATAATTCAAGTCCATGTGGCACAATATTCAATGAAATTTTGTTATTTTCTCATTTTCTCATGAATTACAAGAAATGAAGACTGAATGGTGACATGTATGCACCAATTTCGGGACGTCAAGATTAATTTATAGCAATGGGGCATTAATTATGAGATAATGAAGCTAATATCTCACTATTGTACACAAATGTCAAAAATTAAAATTGAATTTCAAAAAGTTGAAGCAAATCTTCGACAAATTTGAGGGAAATAGTGCATAAATTTTGAAAAATTCTAAAATTTACAAGCCTAATTGGGTAAATGGATTTTGTATGCTCAATTTATTCTTGCAAGTTTATGTGACAGTTGTATGGATGTAAAAAATGCCAATTTGGCATATGGAAGCTTGTAGATTGCAATTTGTTGGCTAATTCTGCCCATGAGAAGTCGTACATTGTAAATTCATGGTTGATTTGCCACATCATTGCCTAAATGTTCTAAGTTGGTGACTGAATTAAATGATATGACCCTTACTTCTTCAAGAAAATTCAAATTGCATACTATATAGCTATTAGGTAGTAGTGAAATAATGACTCATAGATTGTACAACTAGAAATTAGCAAAGAAAGAATGATTCAAACATTGTATTAACATGAATTTGTGTGCTAAGGACAAATTGAAGATATGCAATGGTGTTATGACTAAAAGTTTCCAATAGAGTAGTCCAGTGAGGCTATAATTTTTTCTGGAAAATATTGGAAACTTCGCTAAGATTTTGGAAAAATTTGGCTCAAATTTTTGGGCATGTTACATCTATTGAACTTTGGGATATTGGGTGCCACAAGGGTTCTTGATGGTTCTTAATCCATTTCCACCATTAAAAAAGCGATTCAAACACCCAACGGTCATATTATTTGAAATTTTTCTCACCAAATTCTGACAAGAAATCTATCGTCATGACAAAATTGTAACATCCGTAAACAAGAGTCATATGGCTGTACTTTTTCTTATACAATTACAAATCAAAGTATCACGTGAGTTCATGACATACTAAACAATACCCTTAACTTGACTACATATTGGAAAATACCTCTAAAAATCACATTATCTAACCCATTACAAATATGAACCCAATAAACCTTCCCAATTTGAAAAAACTCCTAGTTTCACTAAATATTGTAGGTATCTATTTTTTTACTAACATTTTTTATAACCCTTTATATTTTTTCATTAACTTTGAGCTCCATTTTTTTATACCTAGCAATATCAAAACCCTTTACCCCCTATTATATGCTCAATATATTTTGTCATTTTTTCTTCAATATATATCTCCCAATATGAATGCACATGGTATCATATTGCTCTCCCAATGAAGCCCTTGTGTTGTATATTGAGGTTGAATTAAGTGTGCACGGTTGAAATTTTGTTGGCTAAGGAAAATAATAGACTCTTAAAACACCTGTATGGCAATCTTGTTTAGTAATTCAATTTAATTATGATTTACATGAAGAATACATGATAAATTTTGATTAAACTATGTGCAAATTATACCTCAAAAATAACCTAATTAATTGTTTAGAGTTTGAGCATAGCTTTAGTGAAGTGGAAAGGACCAGAACACAAATCCAAAGCTATTAGAAAGGATTTAGTACCAATGGTGTGGGAAAATTCATTCAAACAAAGTTATACACATAAAAGAATGGAGTTGTTTTTAGTGCAACTTTTTGGACTTTCCGGTGCCGAAATCGGCGGAAAAAATTGAGGTGAAATCTTGATTTGTGTTATTTAAACTAGTTTTTTGGTATATATGGATTCATCGCCTAAAAATCCTATAGGGAATTTCAATTGTGCAAGGGTTACCCATGAAGCTTGTGATTTCAATAAATTCTTGCAAGATTTAAAAAAAATTAAACTAGAAAAAACGACAAGAAAAGCTTCCAAAAAATCTCACTAAAAACAACTCGTAAAAATACTCTTAAAATATTAATATTTCAACAATATTTATTGAACACTAAAATAACTTATATATCTTTTAAAAATGAAATTTTCTCAATAAGCCAAGGAATGTGTAATGCTCCGGGATAAATGTAAATATTTGACTTTACTGTGGTAAATGACAAACTGAATTGATATTATTATCTGTTTGAATTTAAATAATATTGGCTTTTAAAAAAAATTAAAAAATGTTTTCTTTAAGAGCTGGCAACTTCTCAAGGGGGAAGTTAGAGGCAAGACAATTGTTGTGATTCCAACCCTAACTGGTTTCCCTAACTGGAAGGGACTCCAGAGGAAAATAGGGGGAAGGGGGGAAGCTATGTGCTGTTGGAACAGGTGGAAAAGAGAAAAGATGAAAAAAATGGCTAAGTCTAGTGATGACCAGATAGTGAAGCACTAAGTGCGAATATCTTGCTGCGGACAATGGTCCTGCAAGAGAGCTAGGGGGGAGATTCTGGTCCCGAAAGACGAATCTCATGGACGAGTGGCATATTGGAAGCAGATGAATAGAGGTAATCTCAGCTTCTCAAGTGTTTTGCAAGTTACAGTGACTCAGGTAAGTGGCTAAACTGTTTTAGAAGCATTTAGAAACATTAAGGAAGTAAGCTATATTAAATGGTTGCACTGTTGTGTTTAATTATAAAAAAAAATGAGTCATTGGTAAATGAGACTCTTACTAGAAAACCATGTTAAAACCGATGAACAAAACAAAAGAATACTGTGAGGGTCATAATAACAGAGCAATTGTACAGTTAAGGGAAACAAAATGTATACATGTAAACCATCTCTTATCCCGTTGGGACGCAGAGCAGAGCACTGCAGAAGTAGGGGAAATCGTGAATTAGCGAATAGGGAAAAGTCCAGAAAGAAATAGCATTGTATAACTCTACAGTTGTTAATTAAATTTGCCTTCTGCGGAAGGGAAATTTACAGTTTATGTGCCCAGAACCCTAGGTGTAGGGTATCATTCTAGAATTAAAATTTTGCCATAGCAGGAGTTGAATTACATTTAAATAACGGAAGGGAGACCTGCGTTGAGGGTCGACCCAGTCCTTCGAATGGACGGTTTTCTTAAATTCCTTCGGATAGCCCAGAACCCTCAAATTATCATGTCTGTACTCAAACCCTTGATTGAGGTAATCTGTTATCGAATCAGTTAACTGTCGGATAAGTATATGTCTAGTGGCTATACTGTTTCTGTCATACTACAACAAGAAATACCCCTGTCATTATTGCCCAAAATTTAAGTATATATCTAGTGGCTATACTGTTCCATCATATTACAAACAAAGAAAACAACAACCGTGGCTTTATGGCCAAATTGTATTAGCAATATCAAATAGTAAAGAATATAAATACGCTAAATTGCGTAGCCAGAGGGTTGTAACCAAAGGGTGAATCGAAGGACAACGTTCATTGGAAAAGAGCAAGTAAATCTGTGCAATATTAAACTAAGGAAAACATGCAAACAATAACTGTGGAACTCATATTTAAACAAATATTGACACCGCCTGGAACTCTGTGGTAAAATAAGTTGAAGAGCTTTATTAGGTAAACAAAAATACATGGTAATCACATTTGGGAACAATATAAAGACTACAGTAATCGTAATCTAGGAGGGAGACATTCTAAATGTACGAGACATATATAATCATTCCATAAACCAAATGTCATTAGCACATGACTTTCGGTACTTATAATGAAAACATAAACTTCAGGAAATGGACAAGTTGTAGCATAGTTTAAAATAAATTATAAATAGGCCAGCACAGTTCATTCGGCGTTAGAGGTAAAACCTTCGAAGTGAAAATTCTCTACAAAATATATACATGCTACATGAGAACAGAGTCTCGACGGGCAAGCTAAAAACCTGAGTAATACATTGTAGAAACAACATTAAACTTTGAGATAAGTCCCTTTCACAAGAATATTAATGGAGCAATCATTTGAAAACCATAACCAGGTGGAAACCCTCATACCATAGGAATTTTGGAGTCAATTCCTTCTCTGGAGAACGGTGGTTCTTTCGGTGCCAAGCTCGAAGACAGAGCCGAGGGGAACCTACAGGAGACCACAAACATTAAGTTAGATACCCAAGTAGTCCCATGATGTATTAAAAAAATAAGAACTCTGAGTGCATGAGGGATTTTCAACCACTGTTGCGCAAGGAGATTGGAATTACACAGTTTATACAGCGTAAGTCTTACCAGTGACAGAGTTGGAGAATGAAGACCAAGGTAGGGCGTGCTGAGCACCTCCCATTACCACTGCAGAAACCTGGGTCGAGAAGCAGAGCAGGGCTTGGACGAGAGCAGCAACCAAGCGGCGGATCAAACGAAATGGCAGAAGAATGAAGTTCCGAATCAAGACCAAGTGGTGTGTACAAGGACTAACCTCTCTACGACCATTGGATCACCAAGCCAGCTCCAACACCATTGATCTAAAGGGGATCTCAAGGATGTAGCAAAATCGGACAGAACTGCACATGCCACGTACAGTGGTAGTGCAGATATTAACATAGTAATTCCAAACATTAACAACAGCAAGGTGGATATATCGACGGCCATGATTCCATAACCTGCTTTTCCATGACAACAGATGGTGTAGATTGAACTCGCACCATGGATTAATTAAAGGCTGAGTCTGCCACCTTCATAAATATATGGATTACACACACGTAGATGGGATGTGAAGTTAATTCACATTGAAATATTCATATTGGATTTGTTTGCAAACGATACGAAATGATTTAACTTTGGGATATGTAAAGGTTTGTATTTATAACTGTAATTTTTTTTTATTGGGGACATGATAGAATGAAACACTCTATATCCAACAAAATAATATCTATAAACTAAAATAAATATGGTTAAAAAAAATATCTTCTAGGAAACTAGAATGCAATGTATGTCCGATCCATATTAATTCCACATTACAATATTAATGAAAACATAATAAACCTATAATAGTCAAAATGTACACTAACTATTTTATTCTTTCTCAATAACACTATGCCATAAATTATTTAATATACAAAAATTAAAAAATTAAAACAAGAATCTACAATTTATTAAATAATTTTTTATTTTTATTTATTTATTTATTAAACTAAAATACATGAGACATTGCTACCAACACAATGCATAAAATCCCTAACTAAAATATGATTATGAATCAATCTTTTTTGTGGCCTATTTCATCTAATTATACTTTTTATGATCTTACACATTTAATTTTTTTTTTTTAATACTTTCTATTTTTTCCGAGAATTATAGATTGAATTTTATTATTTTTTATTAATATTTAAAATTATTTATTCACAATATGATTAGATTAATTTCTATTGTAGTTTTCGCATAACACAATGTTTTTTTTTTTTTTTTTTTTTTTTTTTTTTTTTTTTCTGTATAAAGACTATTCTATTATGAATAAAAAGAAAAATATTTACAAAGAGGTTTGAACCTCTGAGGGGGCTGTAGCCTGCCCTCTGTCAGAAAAACCGTTGCAGTTAACACTTAGCCTTCTGTTTACATAGATGAAAATCGTAGACCCAAGACTAAATAAAGCTAGATAGGATTGACACTTTAGTGTGAGCCGCCCTATTACAAAATGCAGTTCTTTGCAACTATTACAAAAAAGTTGGAAAGCCAAAATCATAACCTGGAAGATGAGAAAAACCATACTGATGATATCAGAAGCCATACCCACTGAGAATTACATCCAAAAAAACCAGCAATCCTGAGATGACTTGCTGAGGCAGAGGTAGTTATGCCTGAGGTGGCAAGTCTGTGTCTTCTTCATTTGCCTTGCTGGGAGAGCTTACCCAATGAACCATCAAATTATCTTCCACTTCCATCATGTTGCAGCCTGGAGGAGTCACAAGGTGCAGAATGCTGCCAGAGAATTGCGCCGGCACACAATCTATGATATTCTCTTGAGAAGAGTCTTGCTGATGGCGAGAATCTTCTTGTTGACCTTCTTCCTGCAACGCAGCGGGATTATTGAGGACATCACCCGCCAAGCTGCCCTGAGAGTCACTAGAATTTTGAGAAAGAGACTTTTCCTTGGAGGTTTCAGCTGAGCTAGTGAGCTCATCTTCTTCCTCCGAGAAGATGACATTAATAATAGCTGAGATAATCGGCTTGTTAAGCCTGCTTTTAAATTTGAAGCGGGATGAGTGAAAAGAGCTATTAAAGGACGGTCCGGAGTGGTCTGATGGCAGTGAGGCCGTCGAGGCAGAAGCTAACGGGGAAATACGTTGAGGACCAGAGCCACCACGACCCCGAAAACCTCCACGGGAACCCGAATTACTGCCCCGTCTGGAAATACCACGACGCTAGGCCATTGCAGAAAGGATTAACAAATTGAAAGTGCGAAAGGACTGAGGGAGAAAGAGAAACGACCCGCCACAAACTGAAAGAAACCTGAGTGAACAGACCTCTGATTTGAAGACCCCAAGGAATAACCCAACACAGAGAGTATAAACGACCACGAGAAATAACCCAACACTGACGGAATGGACCCAATACCCGACCCAGACACCTTCAGCAAAGACCAAAACAAGACCTCTTACAGCTATGGGCCAGAAGACTGGCTTAATACACCCGACGCGTATAGAGAAACCTGACTGACTATACCAGAGACCTTCGGAAAGAAACAAAACCAAATACCTGAAGCTGGCTAGATGCGAGCGATTATGAGGCCATGGTGGCTTCCAAATGCTCTGTTCTGCGCCAAAGTTCTGAAGACATAACCACCAGAGAATGTCACTACCTGAATAAACCGAAGCGACTCTACAACTGTCTGAAGAGGCCAGAACAAATAAACCGTGAATTGTGCGCACCATTATGAAATCCATTCCCTGCTTGCCTTGAACCCAATGCATCATAAATGCGAATTAATGTCCTGCCACGAACCACCAAACCAACTCGAGGTATTGCCAGATGCCAGCGTCACGTGCTCGAGCATTAACAACTCATTAAGGCACCCACATCCGGGTTTGCATAACACAATGTAATGTGGATGACTGTTTCATATTTTTTACCATATTTTTGAATGTAGTTGTAATATTTATGGCATGATTTTTAAATAATTTTAGATTTTTCATTGTTAAATTTTATAGCAAATAGCTAAAAATTAAAATCCTTGAAAGTATGTCATACTCACATAAATAACGTATTACTACCCTCCATAATTTATGGGCATATTTTCATTAAAAATGGATAGGAAAAATATGTAAATAAATATACTTACCATGATTTGTTACTGCCTACCATTATATATGTTTTCTTCAATATTCTAATAAGTAGGAATGAAAAAATATGCAAATTTAATATGTCGGAGTAAAAATGTAAATGTGTAACTTTGTAGTGGTTACTATGCACCAAAAACTATGCAAGTCTTTGTCTCTTATTAAGTAATTAATGTTTCAATTTTTTATATCAATTTACATTTTTTTTAAATATAATTCCCACTTAAATGATAGAGTGAAATATTTTAACAAATAATCCATTAAAATGTAATTAGATTATTTTATAATATTTAAATTACCTTTACAATAAATATTATTAATTAACAAGTTCAAAATTAATAAATTTTGTTCATTAGTAGGTTTAATAACTTCATTCAAAAACAAATACAATGGAAAAACTCATTAATAATCAAGTGAAAATTGATTCAAACTATAAATTTTTATTTAATACATATTAAAAATAGTAGACATTTAAAAATAATAATATAGATTGATTTAATTATTCATAATTATTATAAAAAATCCATTTATCTATGTTATCTAAGTATTTATTTTTTATTATAAAATTTGGTTTAAATGCATTAAAATGAAATGAATTTTACAAATAAACTAAATATAGAAAGAAAGTTATATAATTTTACTTAATATCAATAAGGAATCAACAAAAAAATTATTAGTAATAAATTAAAATGGTGATTAATTCAAATGACAAATGACTAAGTAAATAACTAAGTAAATAAAAGAACTCCATTTTTTAATATTTATAATTTTTAAGCAATATATTCAATCTATATTTCACAAATATATCTAGCGAGAATAACTACCTCTTAAATATCTATCTATATTTTACATAGAAAATATAAAACTTTATACATAATATCCAAGGAAAAAAGTATCACTATAATAAAACATTATTATTGTGCTGGGTAAGATTGGATTCTCCATTGATTTTTTTTATTTTTTTTTAACAGAAACGGTTATGGGTCTTTCATTAAGTATCTGGCAAAATACCATGAATTCGGTTACAAGAGCTGAGACTGGTTTCTTGGTATTTGTCCAACCAGTTGATCATGCCCCAAATGCTTGTTAATCACATATTTTTACAGTTTTTCCCATGGAATTTTTCTGCTGAATTCCCAAGCTTATAGATACAAACGAACTACTTTAGCAAAAAACGAAAAAACATAGATATTTTTAGGGAATTGGTTACCAAGAGATATCATTATCTCTTAGAATAGTTCCAGCGTCTAACTGGGCTCCCTTATTCACTTCTACGTTTGCTTCCTTGTTATTGATTCTCAGGATGTGGAAGAATTCCAATCTTAGGAGCTTGGTCAAGCCTTTAATTCTTGAGATTATCCTTGAAATTCGAAGATCTACCAGATTTGTATTGGTTGCCATTGAATTGATAATGACTTGGGAATCTCCGAAAATAATTTCTTCTGTGTGCCCTAGATCTTTAAGCATTTTGATTCCTTGGAACAGAGCCATGACTTCAGCTTGGATGCTTGTGGTGTGGCCCAGACCCCATGCAAATCTGTGGGTGGAAGATTCTTTTGGGTTTATAATTAGGCCTCCTGCTCCAGCCAAACCTAGATTTCCCTTGGTTGCCCCGTCGAAGAACAGAGAGGGGAGTGTTTTATTGAACATCCAAGCTTGAAATTCTTCCTCATTTTTCCTTAATTGCCAGTCTTTGAGACGAATGGGCAATATTTTCAATTTTTGGAAATTTAGATTGAGTTTTGTTCCAAAATCAATGTCATGCTGGCTGAGATTTGTGTCATCAGTTTTATCTCTTAGCCACTCATTTAGCTGACCTTTAGCTGTACTTGCAACAAGCTTGTACTTCTATTCCTTATCCCTGAAAATCCTTCTATTCCTGTCCAACGAGACTTGCTAGCTGATAAATTTGGGCAGTGCGTTCCATGCTGATTTGACGATCCTGTTTTCTGGGCCTGGGCTTGGATATCTGGCCAACCACCCAGCAAACAAACCCGGGACTGAGTGGGGGAAGATGGGCATAGAATTCGAAGTTCCAAGGAGCTCTTGCCAGACTAGACCTGTAAATTTGCATTCTAGTGCAAGGTGAACAACAGATTCTGGATTTTCTTTGCATAGAGTGCATCTTGATGGTCCTAGAAATCCCCTTTTCTGAAGCCTATCATCTGTTAGAATTTTTTGGTGGCATAGCAGCCAGCAGAAAAAATCAATCTTTGGAATGGTGGAGAAATTCCAGATACCAATCCAGGGTGCCGAGTTAGGAGGAACATGGGGTATCTCCATGATTTTAGCATAGCCCTGAGCCACCGAGTACCCAATCTGCTTCGTTCCCCAACCTCTAGAGTCTTTACTTCTTGTGTGAGGAGGTGTTGCTCCATCTAACATCTGTAGTAGCGTATCATAGTCTGGCAGCCACGTAGATGGCACATTGATCTTTTTCGAGCCCGCCCAGCTGTCTCCACACCAAGTTGTTATGTCCCAGAGCATTTTAATATTTGCTTCTTCCATCCACACCTTCAGCTCGTTCCTGAGGCTCGAGTTCACTAGAGGAGGCCTGTTCATAATGCTGTCCTCCCAAATTTTGATACGTTTTCCATTCCTAGATATCCAATATGCATTATCTCTTATAAGCAGCCCGACTTTAAAAATTAGATTGTTGAGAGGGGATCGAATATGGTCTTTGGGCTGCTCCAGGCACCAGAGCCTCTGGCCTCTGAAATATTTCCTCCACAACATCAACTGAACCCATCCTGGCTTTGGCACTATGGTCTTCGAAATCAGTTTGGCTCCCATTGCTAAATTCCGAGTGTTTAGATTTTTAAAATTTAATCCTCCTTCCTGAAGTGGCTTGGAGACTGTTTCCTAGTTTACTAAGGAGGGTCTCTTCTCATTATTCTTTCCTCCTTTCCATAGAAAGTTTCTAATAAGCTCCTCCATGTTTTTGATAATTCCCATTGGCGCCAAAAGAAGAGAGAAATTAAAGAGTGGCAGGCTACATAATACGGATTTGATAAGCACTAATTTCTCGGTAATGTTGAGCCAAGTTGACCCCCAAGCCTGCATTTTCGTTTTGAATTTTTCTATCTGTGGGAGCCAATCCTTGCTTAGAGCCCTCTTATGAAAGATGGGCAGCCCAAGGTACTTAAATGAGGTCCAAGATACTGAAGCTGCAAAGCCTAGGCATCTCGCTATGGAACTTGCAGCAGCAGCTGAAATATTCCAGCAATAAACGTGGCACTTACCCCTGTTCAATTCGCTGCCCGATGCTTGGCAGTAGTCTTCCAACACTTCTTGAATTTACTTGCTGACAGATGAGATGTAGTCCCAAGAAGCAGAGTATCATCTGCAAAGAGGGCGTGGTTGATGCTTTTGATCCCCCTTGCTATGCACAGTCCACCTATCTCTTGATCTTGTTGTTTCTTGTTTAAGTGAAAACTGAGGACAGAGGCCTGCAACACAAAGAGGAGAGGTGACAGAGGGCACCCTTGCCTCAGCCCTCTTGATGCTTTAAAGAAATCTGTAGCCCTGCCATTCACTAAAGGTGCTATCCAGGGTTCGGAAATACAAGCTCTGATCCACTTGATGAATTTTCGACTAAAACCAAGTTTGTGCATTACATCAAACAAAAATCTATGTCTTACACGATCAAATGCATTGGCTAGATCAAGTTTAATAACCATACCTTTTTCTTTTCGACAAAGACTGGAGTGGATCGCCTCTTGGACCAAAATCAAATTATCTACCAACTGCCCGCCCTGTATAAAGTCGCCTTGATTCTCCGGGATGACTTTAGGGAGGATTTTCTTCAATCTGTTTTCTATAACCTTTGCGATCACTTTTTATCCAATGTTACATAAGGATATAGGATGAAATCTATTGAAAGAATTAGCACCTTTTTCTTTAGGAATGAGGGCGAGGAATGCTGAGTTTGTGCAGCCTCCAATCTTCTGGCACTCTTGAAACTTTTGGATCATTTTCAGAAATTCCTTCTCAACTATCTGCCAGCACGTTTGAAGAAATCTGGGTGTGAATCCATCTAGACCCGAGGCTTTATCGGGCTCCATTTCAAAGAGAGCTTCTTTAACTTCATTTGTGGTGATTTTATCTTCGAGAACTTGGTTCATTTTTGCAGTGATGAGCTTGGGGACTACGTCTATCAGATTGTCGTTCAGGCTGGCCTCCACGTTCTCAATATACATCTTCTCAAAGTGGTTTGACGCTGCCCTCTTGATGCTGGCAAAGTCTTTTAGCGTGCTGTTATCATTTTTTATTTCTGATATAGAGTTTCGGCATTTTCTAGCGTGAGCCTGCTTGTGAAAAAAGGAGGAATTTTGATCTCCAGCCTTGAGCCATAAACTCCTTGACTTGAGCCTCCAGAATTCTTCTTCTGCCAGGCAAGCGCTATGGAATTTTTGTTAGAGCTGATATTCCTTGTCTAGCTCTTCTTTGGTGATTTCGGAAACTTCCAGGTGGAGATGATGATTTTCTAGGTCGATTTGAATCTTTTTCCTTTCTAATGTGGGATTGGGCAAGGTCTTTACCCAACCTTTCAGCATCTTTTTAACTCTGCTAAGTTTTTCCTCCCATATAAAGAATGGGGAGCCCTTGACTGGCTCTTTCCAGCAATCTCTGACTTTTTGCAAGAAATCTGTCTCTTTGGTCCATAGAGAGCTAAATCTAAAAGGTATAGGTCCTAGATCCTTAGTAGATATCAGATCTAGGCTGATAAGCTTGTGATCTGAGACACTACTATGAAGAATACACATTCTAGCCTCTAAACCCAGAAGGAGGAAGGAGATTTGAACAAGAAATCGATCAAGTCTTGCCGCTATATGCCCCGGTCCAACTCTCTTGTTTGACCAGGTGAACGTGCCTGTCACTGGTTTTATGTCTAGCAGATCCCAGTCTTGCATGAGGTATTCCACCCATTCTCTTGCCGGATCCCTAACTATGCTTCCTCCTCTCTTTTTTGATACGAGAAGGGTGAGATTTAGATCTCTAGCTATAATTATATTTTCCTAATTCTCTCGATCTACCAGACTTTTGATGGAATCCCAACAGTTCTTTTTCTCACCTGCATTGTTAGGAGCATACACATTGTGCATACAAATAGTCTCTTTTGATTCTAAATGTTGCAATTTTTAAAAAACCCAATGAGTATTCAGGGACTCAAAGATTAATGAAAAGTTATTTTTGTTCCAGAGCGACCCAAGCCCTCCCGATGCTCTGTGGGCAGAGATTGCATGCGCTCCATTTTTATTCCAAAATTTTTTGCTTGCTTGGAGGAAGGCCGCGTCCTCCAATTTGGTCTCCTGGATGAGTAGGATATCTGGGGATTCCAATCTTATTAGGCTCTGCATTGCTTCTTCCTTAGTTGTGGTACCCATTCCCCTACAATTCCAGGAGACTATCTTCATCATTTATTTTTTCCTTGGTGGGCTCCCTTAGAGCACTGGGATTGAATCCTAGTCACCTTTGGAGTTTTAGCTAGAAGCTTCTCTAGTGTTGGTTGGCTGCCCTGGAGCTTGTCTTTATAGGTTTCTTGTTCTCTCTTTTCTTTTACCGATTTGCGTCCTCTTGTAGATCTTCTAGGAGAGGACTGGGATTCCCCGATTTCCCCTTCTTCCTCCGATTCTTCAGACTCTTGGGTTTCCTCCTCTTCTTCTGGAGCCTTCTCTTTGGGTCTCTCTGGAATGCTTTTGATGGAGGGGGAGGCTTTAAGAGGGGAGGCCTTCTTTGGAACTTTTGTCTCCTGAGTGTTCATGATTTCAGATCCGAGGATTTCAAATTTATTTCCTTGGCTTTCCCTGGCTGGTTTTTGAGCAGGGCCCTCTTGAGGAGTTTTTGCACTTCTGTTTGTGTTCTTCCTGTGGGCGGTTTTGGATCTCTTTGCCTGATTTCATCCATCTTCCTTTCCTTTTTCTTCCACCCCTTTGGACGGGCAGTCCCTAGAAAAATGTCCATAGACGTGGCACTTCCGACATTTGAATGGCAGCTGCTCATAATCCAATTTCTGTATATGAGTCCAGGGACCTACAACTATTTTGATGGCTTCCGGTAGCCCGACCTCCAGGTCTACCTCCACACATTTTCTTCCACAGTCGTACTGGTCCTTACTGTTAGCCTTGTCTATAAATTTTCCCAAGGTATTTTCGATGTGCTTCAACGAATCCCAGTTCCAGCAATGAACTGGGAGATTGGGGAGTCTCACCCACATCGGGACTGTTGTGGGCACATCCACCACCTGATCGAAGTCTGGCGTCCACTTGTTTAAGTACAGCCCTTAGGGGCCCATGAAGTAGGGGCCATTCCTGAAAATTAGATCTTTGTCTTCTCTTGCAAAGAATTTGAACAAAAAGTATCCTCTCCCGAGGAAGTAAGAGGCTACCTTTTCTTGGATCAGACGAGCCCAATTCCTGGCTACCCAGTTCTTGGTCGACTTCGGGGAAGGCCAAAGTCCTGTAAACTATCCAACCAGAGCCCGATCTGCCAGAGAAAGAGCTACTTGGATCGGTCCTTCTGGCGGAAGAGCGATCTCAGGGATGTCTTCAAGTCTTTTCACAAACTTCACTGCTTCCATGCATTTCTTCTTAGGAAGGGAGGCCAGCAGGGTTTTGAAGGCCTCTGCTGCGGAAGGTGAAGGAGGAAGGGGAGATGGCTCCTCCATGGAGATCCAATAGCTCCCACTAGGGCGGCCGTGGCCTGAAGCCGAACCCTCGACGGACCCCCGCAGGCATAGAGCAGATCCCGCCACGTGCTCCCTCATAGGCTCCAAGTAGGACTTCCGCAGACACCCCCACAGGCTTAGAAAGCGTGAATAGCGGGCGTGCTTGCAAGCTCAGATCGCGTGGAAAGAGGATCTCGCAGGTTGCAGAGCGCTCTTGGATTCTCCATTGTTACAATGCATTAACAAAATAAATCAATTTACTAATCATAAAACTTAAATTAAATGGATTCTAAATCTCAACATTAATTTGAATTCAAAACTTTTATTTTTATTTCCCTATATTTAAAATAAACACCAAATATAACTACTATGTAGCATTTATTTATAAATACTATAATTATATTTATATAATAACATACACAAAAAACCACAAATAAATAAGAGAAAAGAGAACAGCTAACTTTTCAGTTTATAAATACTATAATTATATTTATATAATAACATACACAAAAACCACAAATAAATAAGAAAAAAGAGGACAGCTAACTTTTCAAAAAAAGGGTAATAAAGACCATTAATAATGAATATTGAAATTCCTACTTTAATAAAGAGTATTAATAATGAATATTGGAGTTCTTACTTTAATACAATTAAATTAAAAAAAAAAATTGAGTATTAATAATGAATATTGGAGTTCTTACTTTAATACAATTAAATTTAAAAAAAAAAATTGAAGTGCGGCAAAGACAAATGCTAACCTTTAATGGTTTTGATAAAGATAATAAATATTCTTAATAGCGAATATTGGAATGTTTACTTCATACAGGTGCACGATTAAGGAAATGCAAGTGCTTTAAACAATGTCTTATTTAGTAAAATCACTTTGATACTTGCCATTCTATTCCATATATAAATGTTGTGCAATGATTGTCGCAAGACCATTTTCAACTATTTTTCCTTAATATCTATTCCATCGCTCCTTCGTCGTTTAATTTTCTTGCATTTTTCTTTGAATAAGTATTCCTTCCCAAAGACCTTTAAATGAATAGCTATGAAAAAAACAATAATAACCATACATTCTATAACCAAAATATTTATAATATAAAAATATCTTTTTATTTTTATAATAAGAATTCAATTTTTCAATATCATAATAGTAATAAAAATATCTTTACAGTTTGAAAGAAGAATATAAATCTAAATAGATACAAATAGATAATGGCTTTGGTTGTTAAGCATAACTAGCATATACGTATGACTTGTGAATGAATAATGTTGATAGGTATAATGATTTAGGTTTGTGAAAATTGTAAATAAAATGAGGTTTATTAATAAATTTAATTTATGATTAACTACTAGTCAAAAATAAAAATTTAATTTATTAATATATTTCATTAATAATTATAATAAATTAAATTAAAAACTGATAATATTAAACTAAATAATATTAAATTAAATACAGTGGAAATTAAATTTATATCAAAAAAAATATCAAATCAAATTTAACTTTCCTGGAGATACCGTAAAAGTGGTGATGCAATGCAGGACTTGCCTCCCATTTATATTAACTAATCTAAAATTTTCATGGTATCCATCATGTATCATGGTAATGAATGTAACAATCGCAATCTGCACAAATGTACTGAAACATGGGTTGTGAAAAGAAATAGAAGTTATAGTGTATCAAATTCCCTGTTAAGAAAAAGAAATTGATATTATGACAAAAAAATATTTATTAAATTGGAATATTATATAATTAAATAAAATAAATTTATATAATTAATAAAATGTTTTTTTAAAAATAAAAATATTTTTAATAATTTAAATATTTAAAAAAATAAATAAAAATTTGTATTAATAACAGTTGGGTTATAGGAAAAAATCTTTACAATAATATTCTCATATTTGATTATAGATATATACATTTATCCATATAAATAGATGTATTTCATGTTTATACAAAAATTGCTTACTAAAAATCTGGCAAAAGGACCCAAGAATAAGGTTATATTTGCAAGATAGTATAAGACTATAATGGAGATTAAGAAAAACTAACAAAACCAACATTATTCCCAACCATCAGCTACAATTGTTGCGAGGAGAGCCAACTCCTTATGGACGATGAGATTTCTTCTTCTTGGGAGCAGCGCTAGAACTGATGCCTCCTGAGCCAAACTGAGTGCTTCTTGATATGTGAACATTTGATCATAGAGATATACATCTATGCATACAAATAGATACATTTCATGCTTATACAAAAAATATTACTAAGAACACGATTAAAAGACCCAAGAATAAGGCTATATTTGTAAGATAACATAACGCTTTAATGGAGATTAAAAAAACTAGCAAAACCGACAGTATTCCCAACCATCACATACAATTGTTACCAGGAGAGTCATATCCTTGTGGATGATGAGATTTCTTCTTCTCAGGAGCAGTTCTAGAACCGATGCCACCTGAGCCTAACTGAGTGCTTCCTGATATGCAATTTTCCGATGTTGAGACTCAAGCACTGAGAGAGAATACCTCCTCATGCAATTCATTTATGGAATGTTCCAAATTTCTTAAGTAACGAAGTAACTTGGCTTCCAAGTGAAGCTAAAAATATTATCATTGTTTTTCCACCATATAATCATGTCGCTACCGAGCTTCTAACAAATCTTTGTCTGAATCTAATATCCTGTCAAGTAGTAAACCATAATTATCATGATCTAGAATAAATGGGGGCTCCACTATGCCAAAAAAGAGCCATTGAATGCAAACATATAACATACTAACTAAGTTGAACAATTCTCCAAAACAAGTAAAGAGTATCATCCCATAAAAGCCCAAGGAAGCTCATGGAACCATTAAGTATGCCATGTTGGAACTATGCTACAAGAAAAACTAAAGCATAAAATCCATAGCCATACCAAAATCCTCAAGAGGACATTGGAAAGGCTGATGATGGGAGTTGCAGAATGAAAATATTAAAGCCAACCCTCTGCATAATGAATATTTTGTCATTTCCATAGTATTCTCAACAATTCCATGCATAAGTGAAATAAATATAATTACCACCCCAGGAAGAGAAGAGTAATGAAGAAGAGCCACTTATTACAAGGAATGTGCCACTAGGGATTTTGTTTTTAAATTCATGGCTAGAAATTGGGATAATGATGGACCACAATACACATTTATCTCTTTAATCGCACCGAGGACAAGGTCGATGACCTCGATGTGAGGTGCATTAATTTTTTCATGATGACATACATATGGTTGACATAGTCTAACTTATATGCAAAATGACCTTTTTCACGATATTTATTTTGGTTAATTTTAACCAAAATCTTGCAATGATTTTTAAAAACTTGAGTTTATGTTGTTTAATCTATATAATAAGAGTTCCCTAAGGTTTTTCAGGTCGCTGAATCCATTTATGCTTTCAAATATGTATTTTAAACATCAAAAAATCACATTCTTGGTTGAAATTGTATTGTTAGTTTCCAGTGAAAAAAGTTATTTCATCTATAAGTTAGAATACACCCATATAGTTAGTGATCAAACATCTTGGGATTTTAAATATAATTAAGTGATATGGTATAGCTGATTATACCATAACTTATCTCTACTATTTGTTGTCCAAATGTGGATCCTTTTTTTGCCAACACATCTGCCACAAAATTTAAGTGCCTATACACATGAAAATGCTCCAATCACTTGAACAAAGAGGTGATTAGGGAAATCCTTTGTAGAATGGGAGGGTGGTCTAATTACGAAGTTTTTTTTTTTTGGCTTTAATAACTTGTCGAACATTGAGTCACCAAAAAGCAAAAAATTGTAGATTTTCTTTATAAGTGCTAGTTCCACATCTTTCCACAAAGTGAAAAACTCAACTTGATTATTGGTCATAGTACCAAGACCCCAGAAAATTTGAAACACTATTTTTCCATCAAAATTCAATAAAAACTCTACTGTCCATTTTTAACAATTTAAATATTATCATTCCTTTAACACCTCATTCCAATATAAATATGGCTAGTTGCAAACAATATGTAGCGACGATGGAAAAGAATATGATGATCTACTATTACTCTATTATATAGTATCAACATAAAGTCGTTTCTATAACCACATTTAATAAAAGGTGGTGTGCGAAATAAGTACCATTCAAAAGAATAATATACTTGCACTGGTTTGAAAAGGGTATAGAAGAAATAACTATAAACATATTGTGAATATGAATATAAAGTCGTTTATGTGCCAAACAAAGACAACGAGAAGAATAATATATTTGTACTTCTTTGAAAAGGGTTACAAAAAATAACTACATATTCTAGATTTCATGAATACATAATCTAGTGAATGTCACTATAATGCCCATGAATAACTTTGTCCCACTTGCATGATGGTAATTCTCATCAAGATGAGATACGCACTATCCATGGGAAAGTGAACCCTCAAATCTAAGCTTCCATCCTTTAATTATTTTAAGAACAATGAATGCCTTATGTATGGCTGCCCATTTAAAAAAATGAGACCAAATCATTTGTAATATATCATTATACGTACATGGATGTATAATGAATGCCTTATCTATGGCTGCCCATTAAAAAAATTCAAACTCTCTTCCTTTACGACAAAACAGAATCGCTCGTCCATTAGTGAAGAAATACAAAATGAATTGTATGCGTTATGCGCTCACTAACATGGAAAGTGAACTCTGAAGTAATTGTGTTTTATTTTTTAAACCGGGAAGAGAAATTATAGTGTAATATAAAAACTTTGATTGAGTTAAATTATATAAAAAATAAAATAATAAAATTAATAATTATAATTAAAAGTATATATAATAAATAATATATATAGTTTAAATTTATTTTAATTATAGATCTATTAAGCACCGAAAGGTATTAAATTTTTGGAAGTTTATTTTTTTTCAAGTTTTGTATTTAAAAAAGTAGTTTTTATATTGAGAAATTTGATCTTTCATAAGATTTGATAGATCCAGAGTTAAGATGGATCTAAACTAGTTCTATGTTACCAGAAACGAGAAATGGGAAACGAAACAAGAAACAATAATGAGACGAGAAATGGAGTTTGGAGGTTTCGCTTTCAAAAAACGAAGAGAAAGAAAAAAAGAAGAAAATTGTGAAAAAAATAAAACAAAGCATACATCATTAACATTCTCGAATACAATTGTTCATAGAGAGTTTCTCATAGGCTTTCGTTGCTCACATGGTCATTCTCAAATATTCATAGTGAGAAACAAAGCTTTTGTTTCTCACATGGGTCATTCTCAAACACCCATGTTTGATCCTCTAAGCTCACAAATACAATAGTGAAGAAACCTTTGGCACTGAACTCAAGCTTGATTTGGCCTTTGCATTTCCACTTGATTTGGACCCAGTGAGAGTGGGATTTTTTGAAGTCCATATCCCTAGAAATTTTTGGATGAGTACATGATCTCACATATAATGTATATATTTTCCATTGTGACTTGAGTGGACCTCAAATTTGGGCTCTATTGTGGTATTTGGCAAGAAGCTACTAGGTTGTAGCTTCCCTAGTTGGGTACTACGATGGTGAAGATTGAACTGATCTCTATTGGGAATAGAGCCAAAAATAGAGGGTTGTCTAAAATTACTACTACATATAACTATCTTGGTATAGGAAGGAGTGTTGCTCCCTCCACTAGCATTTTCCATAGAATAAGCGGAAGGATTGAAAACCATAAATGCTACAATTAGTGTTTGAAGACAAAACCAAAAGGAAGTTACCATTAAACTTTCAAAACATTGTTAATAATCCATTATAATAGTAAATATATTTAAAAATATAATTGAAGTACACACTAAAATTTTCACTAAATTATTTAACTACTAATTTATAAAAATATATAATGTAACCCTCTCCATTTAAATTTTAATTTTATATGAAGAAACCATTTTTAAATGTCAAATACAATGAAACTACATATGAAACTGTACACTAAATCCACTTTATATAGAAGAAACACAAAAATTAAGAAAAAATAATTAAAACATTAAAAAACATAACAATACGTGACACATCAATGACTGCAATTAAAATAGTATAACTTTAACAAAGAAAATACCTAAATGGGCAACATTCCTAAGGAAATTTTAGGCTACATATTGCAAAACATGAAACCGCCATCTCGGCCGAGGTTACGAGGTCGAGGAGAGGCCCGGTAGGGACTCACTATTCTGATGGTGAGGACTGACAGGGGCTCGACTGTTAAGGAGAGGGATTATTTAAACTATCCACAAAACCACCCTTGGTTTTTTATGATTTGCCTCAATGTCCAATTGGAATGAGACCAACATTACAAACTAACAAGAACAATGTTTCTAAGAAAATAGTTTTAAAAAGCCATCCGTTTCTAGAGAAATGGATTTCATGTATTGAGAAATGAAAACGACCATACAAAATGACATTAATGTAACCCTTTGCATTTAAATTTATAATTTTGTATGAACTGGCCATTTTTAAATGTTAAATACAATGAAATTACATATGAAACTGTACACTAAATCCACTTTTAAATAGAAGAAACAAAAAAATTAAGAAAAAAAAATTAAAACATTAACAAAACATAACAATATGTGGCACATCAATTACTGCAATTAAAATAATATAAATTTTAACAAAGAAAATCCCTAGATCGGCAATGTTCCTAAGGAAATTTTATGCTACATACCGCAGACCATGAAACACCTCTGAAAATTATCCACAAAACCAACTTTGGTTTTTTATGATTCGACTCAATGTCCAATTGGAATGAGACCAACTTTTATCAGAAAAAAGTTTAAAAAAATATCCATTTCCAGAGAAACTGGTTTCATGTATTGAGAAATGAAAACAACCATACAAATGCTCCTGTTCCATTTCTGGTAATGTACGAATGGTTATATAAATGTTATTTATCCACACACATACAAATAATTTTTATAATTTTATTCATATATAAAACAAAATTAAATTTTGTGAAAGGATTTGACATTAAAACTTGACATGGTGGATTCTAGGGTTTTCCTATGAAATGGATCTCTTCTTCTTGTTCCTACGAACCAAGGCTTTTACTCCTACTCAGTGGATGTGCCATAGAGCAACAACATGCATCCTGATTTTATCTTTTGATCAAACAACCTTTTCCCTATGCCTTTATGTATAATGGAACAAACATCCCTCTCATGTGGTGTCATTTTTACCATCGAGGGTGAAAAATCACACCGTTTGAGGTCAGATAAATGGGAATGTTCTCCTAGGACATTCTCTGTTTTGTTTTTCCCATATGCACTAATACCTTCTCTTGGCCCTTTTAGTTAGGTGATTTGGTTGTGTTCAAAGCAAGGGGTACACAATAGGGAGTTTCTTCATGTCCCATATTCACTCTATTTCGTTTTCTTTGAATGTTTTGTCTCACAAATTGTGGAGATGGTTTTTTTCTTCCTATGAATACTCTAGTGCCTCCATTGCAAAGATACTCCCTCAAACTTCCATGGTTTGTGCACTCTGTCCCTCAGATAGAGAAGGACCAGAATATTTTTGATATATTTATTAGGAATATCATTGGGGAGACTTTCATTCTTTGGACAAGAAGCTCAACGTCTGTCCTTTTTCTTAAACAACCTATTGAAGACAAATGGGGCATATATTTAAAATTTGAGTGTCTTCAATTCAAATGGAAGTTTCTCCAAGAATACTTTTAGATCAAATATAACGATAATCCTTAACAAAAGGTTGTGTGGTGGTGCTCCTGGTGCCAGGACATTAAATTAATCTTTTGTCTCATTCAAGGAAGCTATGTAAGGGAAGGTTTCAACCCTAGTATAACAAAGTCAAAACAATCTAGGACCATATATAGTATATCATATGGAGCATGCTCCATCCATGGAAGTCAATATTTTATAGGTATCTTCCCTCTTTTCTATCCTCCATGCAAAGGTTCCTATTTGCATATTTAATGGTTTTTGGTCAAAACCTAAAGCTTTATCTCAGTGGATTTTCTCTTCTTGGACACCCAACTATGACATTCATTTATGCTCCAAAGGATTCCTTATAGTTCAATTTGATACACAAAAGGACCTAGAGTTTTTCCTAAATGAAGGGCTATGGTTTTGGAGAAGAGATGGGTTTTCCATCACACCATGATTCCCTAAGTTTGATGCCACATATATGGTGGTATCAACCATGCTAGTTTGGGTGAGTCTTCCAACACTCTCTCTTCATTTCGGGCATCACGAAGACCTCTAGGATATTGGAAACCCTCTTGGAAAATTCACGAAAATGGACCTGGAAAGAACAAAGAAATGCCGCTTCAATTTTTCTATAATATGTGTGGAGATGACCTTTGGAAAGGGCTAGTAGATACTATAATACTGAAAAAGAAAACCCTTCAATGCTCACAAGTTTTATATTATGAGAACATAACATTTTGATGTCAGGTATGTCTTCAAATAAGACATTTATAGAACACATGTCCACAAGATAAGAAGAATACGAAAAATAAAAAGAGAAAATTTAATAATCCAAAAGTAGGGAATTTTTCATACCCTCAACTATTAAAAGATGAAAAAGAATATATCAAGGAGATCCACCCTATTCAACTTGTCATGGATGTTCTAACTCAAATTGAAAACAAATTGGATGGGGACATTGCAACATAGTCATGTATTGTCACCCATATTCAAAAGGTTTCTGAACTAGAAGGTTTTCAATCATTAGATGGGAATGGGGAACGAAAATATCTCATGTTCTAAGAGCTCAGATTCAGACAGAGAAGCTTCTCATATGGAATCAAGAAGAAAATTAGCATTGGTTCTTGTTGAACCAGGTTTGGATGGTTCACACAAAGTGCAAGAAAGGAAATGTAGAAAAGATAAACAAAGTGTGCATTGTTAGACTTAATTTTACTCCTTTCATTTTGCACGGAAGTCAATATTTGTTATGTTCTTTTTTTATCTCATTGTTGAGAGATGTTTTTTCCTGGAATGCTTACAGCATATGCAAAATGTAATTTTATTTTTCCTTATGATGAATAAAATTGCACATCTTTCTTTCTTTGGAAAAAAAATAAAATTGCATTTTGTATATTATTTATGGTATTCGTGTGGATATGTCTTATATAAAGATTTGAAAATGTCTCATTTCCCTGTGAAGGAAATTACTAAAACCATCTTTTCTTGTTCATATTTTTATGCATTTACATATAAGTAAGTTGTCTTGTATGCATCCTCATATAAAAAAAAGAAAACAAAGATAGGAAGAAACCATATATTACTGCAATATATATATATATATATATATATATATATATATATATATATGATTAATCATATCAAATCCAAGGGTTAAAGAAAATAGTATTGTGTTTCTCTTCTTCAGGTTTTGTGATTTTGAATATGCCTCATGTAGAAAATCTTTGAAACCTTGCAACTGCTAATGAGAGAATATTGATGAAAAAAGACAGAAGAATTTTCTACCAAAAATTTGCAGAAAGAAAACAATGAATAGAAACACTATCACACATAGAACACAAAATTTATATTGGGAACTCAATTAGGAAAAGCCCCTCTTTCTTGTATTAAATCAACTAAGCAATTTGATCTATTACATAGAAACTGCTTCAAGCCTAAAGCTCCCTACAATATTTATCAACTCTCTACAATTGTTGCCCAACACTTAGGAAAATAAAGCTTGCTAGGAGCTCCTATTTCCTAGTGCAATCCCCCCCCCACAGCCTCCCCCCCCCAAAAAAAAAAAAAACTGAATTTCTTCTATTTCATTGTGAAATTCCTAAGAGAATTTTCTCTACTTGATCCTCAATCATCAACACACAAAAACTTGTGTACCATAATAAATACAATTTTTTCCTTCATTCAATATCAATAGGCAATTCGAATTGCATAACCTTATATGGCTAATTTTAGCTACTCCAACTAGTTAACTGAGAGTAAGTTGAGTTAACAGAAATTCAACTACTCAAGTAAACTCAAATCTATCTCTATTATAGAAGTAGAGATCAAGTAATTGAAAGGCACTAGAGTTAACTCCACTAGATAGTTAATTTTAACCATCAACTAGTCTACAACTCACTGAAAGTGATCTAACTCAAATTAACTGACAAATAACTTAGTGATAGGACACATCACACATGTTAACTGACAACTAACTCAAGTATCTATGTGACTCAATCCCAATTAGCATATTTGACTAAGGCACAAGTTAAAAAATCCATTCCTTGCCACATTTTCAACGCCTCATTCAATATCCATCCAATCTCTTATAGGATGTCCATAGTGGAATTCATGTGCATGTAAATATGATCAAAAGAAATTGGAGAAAACAAAGAGATTTGTAGTTAAATTTTTCATAGATAGGAAGAAGACTAGAATTTTCAAATTCTTTATGATCCTTTGATCAAATTTATAACAATTTTAGAGTCTCTATATATGTGGATGGAGTTTATTTTCTATGAGATTGACAATTGAAGAAGTAATTTGAGAGAAAATATTTCAACATAGTTATTTTTTGTTGTCCCAATTTTTTGCAGTAAAAGAGAAAGATGCATTAATGGAAATATGAAGAATTCTATCACCCCCTCCCAAACAAGGGTATCCTTGTGATTCCCCTTCAAATAAATTTGAAGGGGACTTCATATGTCTTTTTGTTTCCTGGATAGATGATATGAGTGGGGAAGGGTCCTTCATGATAACATTATTTGTAATAGCTAGGCTATGCACGCCTATCTAAAATTGAGAATATACCTTTGCCTTAAAATATGGCTTGATTTCTCTCCAGCCATATACCACATGCCATTGTTAAAGGAGGAGATCTCTCTTGTGTTGTGTGATGATCTGAGAGACATTGCATAAACCACTCATCAATATTTCCACTATCTGAGACTAATTGTTATAAACTTATATATCATAGAGAAATGGAACACATAAAATATATTGTAGAAATATAAACACAAAGAACACATAAAATAAGAGAGACATAGATATACGTGGTTCAACCAATTTGGGCTACATCCAGGGAGAAACAACCAATCCTTCCTTTTATATTATCTAGCAAATTGAAAAGATACAACCTATAGCATATCCGGTGTAATTCCCTCTTCGCTCTCACACAATCTCCTCTCTCTTTCTCACTGAGAACACAAATCTACCTAGAGTCAATACAATTCCCTCATATATAGGGAGGGGTTTCCCTCTAGGGCAAAAAACCCTAAATTAAACATAACTTCTACCGTCAGATCTCCCCCTAATGAATGACCCATATTGACTACGAAATTACAACATTTTACAAGGCAATTTTACATCTATTTTTAGCTTCGAAGGTGCTACCCCTGATTCCCTGCCAAGGGTAGCTCCCAAAGATTGCAACCACTACGCACCCCCCCTGGGACCTGCCTTGCAGCACACATTTTACGGGCGGCATTGCCTCCACATTACAAAGTGGGGTCCAATGTGGCAATACCTGTGAATAAGGAAGATAATTAGGCTTCCGGCCCAATAATCTCCCACTTGGAGACTGATTATAGAAACTCCACCGCTGCTCCATTTGCTACACAATGACTCCACTTTGAACCTGGTTGTTTCTTATCTTCTTCATCATACTTGAAGACCAATTGAAATGGAGCAGAATCTCAGTTTCTCCCTAGTTACAACTTTTGTTAACATATCTACAGGATTCTTGCTAGTGTGTATCTTTTCCAGCTTCAACTATCCATCTTCCAACATTGACCGTATGAAATGGTACTTGAGCTGTATATATTTAGTCTTGGAATGAAATGCAGAGTTCTTTGCAAGATGTATGGCACTCTGGCTATCACTGTATAGCCTACCCAACTCGTGCTTCTTACCCAATTCACCCATAAATCTTTGTAACAAAATCAATTCTTTACTATCCTCTGTAGCAACAACATACTCTACTTCCATTTTTTAGAGTGCAACAACACTTTTTAGTTTTGAGACCCAACTGACAACTATTCCACCTACAGTAAACACATACCCTATGGTGCTCCTCCTGTTATCTCTATCACCTGCCATATCTGCATCAACATATCCCTGTAGAGCAATGTTTGAACCATCAAAGCATAATACTTGATTTGTGGTACCTCTCAAATACCTGAGAATCCACTTCACTTCCATCTAATGTTATTTTCCTGGATTGTTCATGTACCTGCTTACAACTCCCACTGCATGTGAAATATCAAGCCTGGTGCAGACCATTGCATACATTAAGCTTCCAGCCGCTAATGCATATGGAACTCTAGACATGTAATACATTTCTTCCTTAATCTCGGGACACAATTCCTTACTTAGTTTGAAAAAGCTAGCCAAATCTATACTAACTGGTTTTAGATTCTACATATTAAACCTTTTCAACACTTTTTGTATGTACTCACTCTGAGACAATGTTAATTTGTGATTCTTCTTGTCTCTAGTTATTCTCATACCAAGGATTTGTTTTGCAGCACCCAAATCCTTCATTGCAAATCAGTTTCCCAATTTTCTTTTGAGCACATTTATTTCCTACGTGTTCGAACCTGAAAAAGCATGTCATCTACATACAATAGCAATATAATATAGCTTCCATCATTTTTTCTTTTGAGATAAACAAAATGATCAAAGTTACATATAGTATAACCTCGTTCAAACATAAACCTATCAAGTTTTAGATACCACTGCCTTAGAGCCTCTTTTAAGCCATATAAGCTCTGCTTCAACCTTCACACTAGTTTTTCCTTCCTTTTTACCCCATATCCTTGTGGCTGCAGCATATATATCTCTTCCTCCAAATCTCCATGCAGAAAGGTTGTATTTACATGTAACTTCTCAAGATGCAAATCTTCAACTACTACTAGACCTAAAATAGTTCTGATTGAAGTCATTTTAACAATAGGAGAAAATATCTCATCAAAGTCTATACCTTTTTTCTGTGCAAACCCCTTCATCACAAGTCTAGCTTTATACCTTTTTATACCTCCATACTCTTCCTTCAACCTGTAAACCCATTAATTCTACAATGTTGTTTTACTTGTAGGCAACATGACTAAGTCCCAAGTCTGATTATGTGCTAAGGAGTCCATCTCTTCTTTCATGGCTTGCTCCCACTTCTTCCTAGTTTCTACCTGCACTACCTCTTCATAATAGTCTGGTTCACCCGAATCAGTCAACAATACATAATACAAAGAAGGAGACTATCATTCAGAGGGTCTACTTATCCTGGAAGATCTTCTAACACCACTTTCAAGCATTTGAGGTGCTTGTTGTTGTTGTGGTTTTTGTTGTTATGGTTGTTGATCATTATGATTTCTAGGCACCTTCACTTTTTTTGTGATCTCATCAAAGCACTATGTATTCTTTGTTTTCTTTGTCTTGTTTCTTTTCCCGCATCCGATCTTTATACAAAACCTTTTCATTGAATATGACATCTCTACTTCTAATGATTTTGTGTTTTTCATAATCATAAAATTGATAACCATAATTATTAACACCATATCCAATAAAGGTAAATTTCTTTGATTTTTCCTCAAGCTTTGTTCTATTTTCTTTATTAATGTGGACAAAGGCTTCACAACTAGAAATCTTTAAAAATGAGTAGTTTAGTTTTTACCTGTCCATGCCTCCTCTAGAATACTACCATCCAGGGAACTTGAAGGCCCTTTGTTTATTAGATAAACAACAATATCTATAGCATCTGCCTAAAATTGTAAAGGAAATCTTGCATGCAATCTCATGCACTTTGCACACTCCATGATTGTCCTATTCATCCTTTCTGACCCACCATTTTCTTGTGGTATTCTTGGAACTATCTTCTCTCTGCAAATTACATTATCTGAACAATACCTATCAAACTCTTTGCTGCAATATTCACACCTCCATTGTTTGATTTGAGACACTTCAACCTTTTTCCTGTCTCATTTTCAACCAAAACTTTCCATTTCTTGAAAGTATGAAATACATCAGATTTATTTCGAATACAATAAATCCAGGTTTTTCTGGCTGCATCATCAATAAAAATAACATAATAATGAGAGCCACGGAGAGATTATACCTTAATAGGTCCCCATACATCTGTATGCACAAGCTTTATGTTTTCTCTCTTCTTTTCTTTCCTAAATCTCAGGAATATGACCCTCTTTTGTTTTCCATAAACACAATTCTCACAGAATTTTAAATCAACATGCTTCAAACCTAGCAACAAATTTCTTGAGTGAAGAATCTGCATCCTCTTCTCACTCATGTGCCCGAGCCTATGATGCCACAATGTCGTATCTTCTCTTGTATAGGTCAAAACATTAATAGAATTAGAAATAGCATTGCATAAGTAAAATGTACCAACCTTTTCTCCTTTTGCTATTACTAGGGCTCCTTTAGTGACCTTTTGGGTTTTATCTGTAAAAGTAGTCACAAAACCTTCACCTCCCAAGTGCCCTGTTGAAATTAGATTTTTCTTCAGATTTGGAACATGCCTTACCTCCTTCAATAGCCATTTCTTTCCATTCTATTGTTTTATGAAAACTACACCCATTCCAATGATTTTATAAGGTTTATCATCACCTAATCGAACCTATCCAAAATCTCCTTGCACATAATCATGAAAATGTTTCCTATCAAGTGTAGCATGGAATGAGACCCCTGAATCTACAGCTGGTAGTTTTGATCGTTAAATTTTTCGACCCTAAACCTACCATCTTCTGCCATTGCTCCCACTCAAACAAGGAACCCTTCTCTCCTATGAGTTTATCAACCAAATATACCTTCAGCTCTGGTACGAGTTGCTAGAAAATTATATATTTTAGAGCAATGGAACACATAAAATATATTTCACAAATATAAACACAGAAAATGCATCAAACAAGAGAGACACAAATATACATGGTTCACCCAATTTGGGTAACATCCACGAAGAAACAACCAGTCCTTCCTTTTATATTATCCAGCAAATTGAAGAGATACAACCTACAATAGATCCATTGTAATTCCATCTTCGCTCTCACACAATCTCCTCTCTCTTTCTTACTCAGAATACAGATCTACCTAGATGCAATACATTTCCCTCATATATAGCGATGGGTTGCCTTCTAGGGAAACAAACCATAAATTAAACATAACTTCTACTGTAAGATCGCACCCTAATGAACGACCCATATTGACTACGAAATTACAAAATTTTACAAGGCAACTTTAAATCTATTTTTAGCTTCAGGGGCACTACCCTTGATCCCCTTCTGGAGCGGGGGGGGGGGGGCGCTCCCAAAGATGTAGCCGCACCCCCTAGACCCCCCTTGCATTGTACATTTTATGGGCATTATTGCCACCACATTATGAAATGGGATCCAATGTCGTGATACCTCTGAATAAGGAAGATAATCAGGCTCCACACTCAACACTAATGAAATTATTTCAATATGGAAAATATCTTTACAAGAAACTTGGGTGAAAGGGTATAAACAAGTGATTTATGGATTCAAAATCCATTGAACATATAAGACATACACTAGGAACTTCAAAGCATTGTTTTTGAAGATTTTCCCAAGTTAGGGATTTATTCTCAAGAAGCAGTCATATGAATAGTTTTTGTTGAGGGGAACATCCTAATTTCTAGAGTTTTTTTCTCCAGCAATGTGGCTCATTATGTTTGGCCTTTGATGCCATACTCAGGTAGCTAAATTTTTCTATGTATATACCAAGTGGTATGGGTTCCTAGGTCAATCAATGTTCGTTTTAGTAAGGGTGAAATGTGAGTGTATTAGTTATTTGATGAATCAATCCCAAGTATTAGAAAAGACACCATATAGGATAAGGTTGCAAAATATAAGCAATCTTAACGACCAATCACATTGTTACAATCTGATATGTGGTTTAATGTAATGAACCTTGAACTGTTTAGTTTCTAGATCAGAGGATGTGGAAAAGTATGTCCCTATTGAAACCCAATCCAGGGATCCAAAACAATTTGAATTGAGGATCTATTTCCCACTTTCCAGGTGAGATATTGGCCAAAAAGGGGAAAATCTTTTATGATTTTCATCCAAATGACAAATCCATTGTGGACTAGTTTTTTAGGAGTTATGATCTATTCTAGTAAAGGGAGGGGGCTTATATATTTTTGATAGGCTACCTAAGACCATAGGCTAGTCATTAAACAAGTTTCCATATCTCTATAGCCACCAGTTCTTTTGAGAACCATAAATGTCTTTTTAAATCCCAACCACCTAAATCTTTTGTATTATAAATTTTGTCCGAGGTTATGACAGAAAAAAATATTCGCTCCCGTTGTGCCCATAAAAATTAAGAGGTTAATTAGTCAATTTTATGATGGATCCAAATTATGATTCCAAGAAAATAATGCCAAATATACCAATATTTATTCTATGGATAATTTGTAGATAACTAATATGTCATCTCTAGACAATCACTTGGTGGACTTTGTTTTTCTACCTTTTCGAGTAACTTGTGTCAATATGATTTTTTGTATTAGTTGGGCTTAAGAATAAAACCTATGTATTTTACACCACAATTAATCTCCACCACCCAAATGATAAAAAGTGTCTTAATCTATTTTTTTTATTCAACTAACATGGCCCCAACTATAGATGGATGATTTTGTGAGATTTATGAGCATTCTAGTGGCATTTGTTAAAGTGTCTAGAATAATATTTAGCTATTGAAGATAATGCATGTTACCATTTCAAAAAATATGTATATCTTCTAAAAAGAGTACGTGGGTCAAGAAAAAATGATGGGTGATGAAAAAACTTTTAAAGTTGGCCTTTTTTATGGCATTCATAATGAGTCTAATTAGGACCTCAAGCATCAACAGAATAATAGGGGGGATAAAGGGCATCCATGGTGGAGTCCCTCCTTGACATTAAAGAAGGAAGATGCCACTTTATTTATTATATGGGAAATAGAATATGTATTAATGAAGTTTAAAACCGACAACGTTAACGAATGATATAACCCTAAGTGAAATAGAAGAAGTATGATATATAGCCAACTAGCCATGTCAAAGGCTTTAGAGATATCCATATTGTACATGACATCTTTTTGATTATTTTTATGGATGGACTGAAGACCTTCCTAGGAAATACCAATAGCTTGATGAATTTATAACCCTTATAAGAATCTAAACTGTTTATGGGAGATATGTTCCATATTTTATTTGGTTGTAAATGATTTTAGAAATAATTTTATAAATGCTACTATATAAGGAAATGGGTCTAATAGATTGAAAGAGTTAGGATGAACATATTTTAGGATCGAGGTAATGAAGGTAGCATTAAAAGGAGCCATGATTGTTTTTTATGTTTTGGAGAATTCAATGGCCCTTAATAGATTGTCATCCAAGAAATCAAAGCATTCCAAGTAGAATTCAATGGGGAGGCTATCTAGCATATATGGATCATTCCTTTTAAAAAACTATGCAGCACCCGTTCAAGATTAGCTTTTGTAATCTCATCCATAAAGTTTTCATTTTACTTTTGGTTGAAAATCCTATGGAAGATATTTTCCACCCCTAAGATTTGGGTTTCTTTATGAAAAATATCTTCAAAGTATCTTCAACCTTGCTAGGAAATTTCTTAGAGGACATGATGGCTCCATCCTGGTCCTTTATCTCCCAAATGGTATTTATAGTATTCAAATCATTTTTAATCCTATGAAAATATTTTATTTTTTCATCTCCAACCTAAAGCAAGAGGGCTCTTCTTGTCACTCACAATTCCTTTTCTTTATGCAAAAGGATTTTCCTTCTTTTGGCTTCACAATTTGTTTTATATTCCTATTGGTATGCTAAACCATTTCTTAAAGTGCTAAAGTATAGGGAATTTCATAATTTTTCTTCGATATCAGCTAGGGATATTGTATCTTGATCATTTTTTATTTTTCCCACCCTTTTATGACCACTTAGAGATTTAAATTTCTTTGTAACAAAATTGATGGGGATTCCAAGGAGATAAGTGAGAAAGGGAACCAAGCCTACATGAAGGCATCATGAAGGGAGGGATCTTCAAACCAATGAGGATTTAACATAAATGGGAAAGGTGGCACTATGGAAGAGGAATTAAATTGAAGGAGAATGTGCTTGTGGTCATAATTAGGACCTATAGAGACCCACTGGCACATGCATATCTTTTGGTCAAGCAGCACTTTAGATATCGTGAAACAATCCTGACATTTTGAGACTTCTAATGTCCCATTTTGGTTATTCTTCTAGGTAAGCTCAACTTTAGGAGGTATGGTGTCAACAAGGCTAGCATCGTCCATATGTTCTCTAATTTTTTTAGAGAGGGGGTTGAGAGTGGCTAACGGACCCCAAATCTTAGATTCCCCTAAGATGAAATTTAGGTCTCTTCCCACATCGGTGTTTTGGTAAGAAATCAGGTCTACCTTGAAAACGTGTTCCCAATATAATTTTCTAATAGTATATGGTCCATAGATATTGTATAAGGTTTAATTAATATAAAGATAATTTAAGAAAATTTCTAGAGCCTACCTAGAGTAAATATACTTGATCGAGTTTAGCCACATGTGGAGAGTATTTCATCCCAATATAAGCCCTCCTGATCACCCAATTGAATCCAAAGGTACAAAGTACAAATGAGGGAGGATTTTTCATAAAATATATTTGTCCCTATCACCCTCCATCATTGTTTCTTGAAGAAATAATAATTATGGATTATTCACTACAACCAGTATTTGATTAGAATTTTTTAAAGGGGTTGGAAAATTTCATACAGTTTAAATACCACGAAATCATTTAAGGACCTTATGGGGGAATGGTTCTCTAAGGGACATGAGGATGGAATTTTGTTTCCCTGTACAAATTATATATTTTTTCTAAAGTTAAGACATGGAGAGGAAGGATTTTCTTGCTTTGTTGGGTGGCTTCTAGTCCCCAACATTCAAGAATAGAATATCAATTCCAAATTCCAATTGAAATTCTACAAGGAGTTCCATGTACATGAAGTATATGGGTTTGAAGGAGGAATGAAACTTTTTATGACAGGGAGAGGATGGGGGATTAGTTGTGACTGATAAACCATTGAATGGGAGGAGGGAGAAATTTATAGTAGTGGGGATAGAGGGCATGGGAGGGAAAAAAGAGAGGATTGGAGAGGAGATATGTAGGGGGACACCCAATAATGAGGATAAATAGTCTTCAAGGGTAAGATGGGAAGGGGATATTGTGAAGGAAACCAACATAGTAGAAGAAAATGGAAATGAACAATTAATCAAAGGAATAAAAAGAGGTAGTAATGATGGGTTCTATTAGTTGTGACTAATAAACCATTGAATGGGAGGAGGGAGAAATTTATAGTAGTGGGGATAGAGGGCATGGGAGGGAAAAAAGAGAGGATTGGAGAGGAGATAGGTAGGGGGACACCCAATAATGAGGAGAAATAGTCTTCAAGGGTAAGATGGGAAGGGGAGATTGTGAAGGAAACCAACATAGTAGAAGAAAATGGAAATGAACAATTAATCAAAGGAATAAAAAGAGGTAGTAATGATGGGTTCTACATACCTTGAGTGGAATGGAACAATTAAGGAGCTATAAAAAATTAGGACAAATACTTTTTCTGGGTAGTTGGAACTAGTTGTTGATATTCAATCTAAAAAATATCTCTCTACGATTAAGGGATATATTTGATCTACCACATAGAGTGTGGTATAGTGCGGACTAGTGGCTCTTCTATCACTAATGAGTGGGAGGAGTAATGGAGTATAGGGTATCCTTACAAACCCACTTCTTCTTAGATTTCCATAAGGGTAATTCCTTGCCCAAATGATTGTGAGCATGGAATAAATCACATATGACAGAATTCTTTCTTATTACATGCTTTGTTGATGTACCAAGTGACTTGAGTTCATTGATATCTAGTTTGGCAAACCAAAGGACATATTGAATAATACCAAAATGTGAGCCATGCCCATATATGTGACCTATTGAAAAGATATGTAAATTTTATAAATGGATAGATCAACTCCATAGATTAATCCCAACGTATTCCCAATTTCTTTGAGGACGTCTTTAGACTAGAGAATTGGTGGACACTCCGGTAGTCTAACCAAAATTGGCATAATAACATTTTTTCGAGTGAGTACCAATGTTAAATTTCCATTTTTTTACAAATAAGGATTTTGAAACCTAAGACCAATAGCCTTGCATGATCTTCCAAACATAATTTTTCATATTTTAGGTCCAATCCATCTAGCTCTTAGCCAAAATCATGTAGCATGGTGAATAACCTAGAAAAGGAGATAAATTTCTCTGAGTATTTTTCTTGATAATGGCCATGTACATCCTTATACTTGAAAATCTATTAGCAATCAAATTTTCCTCCATTTTGTGTATTTTATTTAATATTATGCCCTTTCCTAGAGAAAAACTGGGATCCTCGACTTTTCTCTTAATGCATTTATAGTTGTGCTTTTGTCCCTCATTGCCAATTGGGGCTAAAAGTGGGGTAGGTAGAAGGGAGTTACTACATCCAATAGAAATTGATGGCATCAATAAACAACTAAGAAAAATAGAATGTAGAATTTAGGTAGAGTGAAAAGGGATGAAAAATAGGGGAAAAAATAATGAGGTAATAATGGTGAGATGTGAGGTTTCCTCCAATGGAGATCAAGGTGAGTATAGGGAAATAGTGGACAGAGGTGTCGAATAAAGGAAATAGAGGAGACTCTTGGAGGAATTGGGAAATGTATGTTCAGGTGATTTATTGGTAATGGTAGGCCTATTAGAGATGATAGTTCCCTACAAAATTTCTAGCTTCGATCATGATGTTTGCATGGTCAAGGAGTTCAGAGGGGTTTGATGGGACAATTGTATCACCTTTTTTACAATGAGGAGCAAGTATAATGAAGGGCTTTGTGTTTTGGGGTCGTATATTGAAACACCTTACATAAGATTGAGTGAGTTATCAACCAACTTGTCATCAATGTATAAGAAAAGGAGAGGAGGAAATGTGGATCAAATGTGTGATAGATAGATCTAGGGAATGAAATTTATCTAGGAAGTGTTGGTGTAGCAGGGTTCATGGCCACATGATTTAAAATTATACCATTTTTTTAACATAATCTATTTACTGTTAAATATTTAATTAAGATATTAATTAAAAATGATATTATTTGTAAATGTTTCTGTATAACCCTTTTATTTGTGCTAATTAAATAAACTTGCAACTCCATGCAAATGAATTCTTGCATAAATACTATTGTTGTCAAGGATTTGTCATAAGAGTAATATAATTCCACATTTTTACAATGATATCACAATATTAAGATAATATCATGTATCCATCTATAGCTTGAAACATTCTTACTATACTTGTTATATTTTTTGTATTCTTCTATGTATTTGTAGATACAAGTGGAGAACTGGCACTGAACTTTTATGGTAGGAGTTTCCCCAAAATTTATGATATTGTAGAAAATGTAGTTGCAGGGATAAGAATGAAAATATTACCTTACCATATGGGAATAAGAGGTGCAAAGAAAGTTCACAAAGGAGAAGGAATAGTTGGTGCTAGTGTTTCTAGAGAAGGTGAGATCAGGACTAAAAATGGTCATGTATATTATTTCTCAACAGGTTACCAAAGCATTCTATATTGATATTGGTTTTATATACGTTTAATTTAAAGAATTATGATTTACCTTATAAATATGAAAAATCCTATACAATTTTATCCAAGGAAGCTCCTTTCAATATCCTATGATCTCCAACATTTGATGATATTAGTGCAAATTTGAATCATTAATAAATAGAGAAATGAGATCAACTCCTAGATTTTCTTTTTTGTTTTGATGCCCAATGTTGTCCTATTGAATAATTCTACTCCCAATTTTAAATGTTCAAATGGATAATTTCTATATTGAAATGAATGTATGTGTGTGTGTGTGTGTGTGTGTGTGTGTGAGAGAGAGAGAGAGAGAGAGAGAGAGAATATTTCCTTATGTGTAATTGTTGTAAGTTTTTTAAAGTGATGTTTTTATTATTTAATCATTATTATTATAATTTAATGTAATGTTATATAATGTCACAACTTCTCTACACTAAATTGTAAAGCATCTCTTAACACAACAAGTGAAATATCTACAAAGAATTTGGTCCCCACCTCTATAGCATTAATTCTAATTTTGTTTTAAAACTTGATAAACTATGTTAAAAATTTATCAACCAATTATATAATTAGGAAACTTGATAGAAGAATAAGGCAATGCAGAAAATTACATTATAGAAACAAACGTGCTATACTACGTTGAGCTACCTAGAAATTGTTGTTAGATACTTCATGCACCTAAAAACATGGAAAAACAAGCATAACATATGGATCAAAAGCTTGAAGCACTAAATATAATTTATATGGTGTCCTTCTTGCAAAAATATTACCATGACTAAAACTGGTGGAACAAAGGCATGTGCATATCTAAAGTCTAGCTTTTTACCTTAACCTTTAAAAGTGTGCCTTTACATAAGTCTCATGGCACAATGGGGAAGTTTCCAACAAATACTATACACAATTATCGTCTCCACATTTCCATTTTGTATCATAAGACTTTCCCATCTCTCGCTTCCAATTAACTGCACCACACTCTCTTACTATTAAGTTGTAAATCTTTGCATGCAGTATCCTAGTGGGATATGAAACTTTCTACTAAATTACATAGAAAACCCTATCATATAGCTCTCATCAATCCATGGTTATAGACAATTGTAAATGATGAAGTATGACTTCAGAACATAGAATGTACAAGAAAAATTGCAAAAAAGAAATTGTGTAGAGTAGTACATGTGTAGAGAAAATGTTATGGGGAACATAGGTTTATGCAAGAAGTGTGCAGAGGAAAGATTTCATGTGTCCATGGAGAAGTGAGAATGTGTGTGAAAGAGGAAGTGTTGTGTAGGACAAGGATGTGCGAAGTTAGGGATGTGCGAAGTTAAAGAGTGTAATAAATAAATATCATTTATAAGATCTCTTGCTAGAAAAAATATTACAAAGTCTAAAAATAGTTGAACAAAGGCATGTGTGTTGAAATATGTAACTAGGTTCAGTCTTCATAATGATGTATGTAATCATGATTTTATGTATTTAATGAAAAGAGAAAAATAAATGTATTCTTGTTGTTCTTGAGGCATGGGTTTCATTCTCAAGGGAATTTATTTTTAGGTCAAGAACCCATTGAGTGCTTCTAGGGCGTGTTATTTAGCCTATAAGTGAATTGAGTCATTTTGATGTATTGAAGACCCACTTGGGCATGTTAAATATTGTAAAAATAATTTATTTGAGTCAAAAGACCCTCCAAGACCTCTTCGTGGTGAAAATATCAAGTTATCCTACACGAAGGGACAATTAGGCCTAAAGATAACAATTTGTACCCCTCACAAGCCTATAAATAAGAAGGAACTCAACCTCACTTGGACACTTAGTAAAGCAATTTCAATCTTCTCAAGATATAAGTTGGAAAAGGATGAAAAAAAAGGATAAGAACATGATCAAAGTTTTTGAGCCTCTCTTTCTCTCTCATGTTAGGTTTTTTACATTTGATTTGAAAGAATTTGAAAAAATTGTTGGACAGGAGAATTTTCTAGGTAGAGGAATTTTCTAGGTAGGTCAAAGTTGTAGAAGAATTAGTTGGGTATGTCAAAGCTCTAGAAGAATCTACTGGGTAAGTTGAAATTGCAGAAGTTGTTGGAAGCATGGTTTGACTTGGCCTTGGAGGGTCTTGTTGAAGGCTCATAGGTCTCTCAATTAATCAATTGAAGTTATATAAGAAGAGAACAATTCTTGTGGATTTTCCTCTCAGCTAGAGAGGTTTATTTCTTGCCTGATCTCCTACATCTTGTGTCCTGTTGTCTCGTTGATTTATTGTTTGTTAAATTTTTTATGATAAAGAACACTAATAATAATCAAGTGAAAGAAGGAGATAACAAAGCAAAGTAAAAATATATCATTAGTGGTTATCAAAATAAGAGAAATCACCTGATCTAGCTACTGTAGATTTCTCAACATGGTATAAGAGCTAAGGTGATAAGACAAGGAAAGGAAACTTTAATAAGGACACTTAAGGGTCGAAGCACTAGAAAAGAAACTAAGAAGCATCAAGAAGTTTGATCAAGTGAGAAAAATAATCCTAATAGTTAACAAAGAAATAATTTAGAGAAGTGAAGCATATTATATATGTTATTGAATTCCTCCACATCTGTGAAGATTAGGGCACCATCTTGCAGCAAAAAATTCTAAACTCTATGCTACTCCAAGAGAGTCAAATTTTTGGGGTGAAAGAAATATCCCTTGCAATTTGAAGCAATAAGAAGAATATTCCATCTCAAGTGAAGGAGAAAAGAGACAAATCCATCCATCTTCTAGTCACATGTATGAACTATGGTTTTTGAAGAAGAATCCAAAATTGCAGCCTTGCAACAAGAAGCTGAAAATCTGAAGAAGGGATGAAATATGAATTTGTAAGTTTAACAAGCATGAATAGAAGGAAATAAGAAGACCTAAAAACCATAGATTATCCATATAATAACTACACATTGAAGCATATAAAAGTCTCTACATTCTAGAGAAGATGGAAGAAGCGTGATCATCATCATCAATGAATCAAGGTGATTTCCCTCTCATTGAAGGATCACTTTTGAAGGAAGACATCTTCAGCAATAATACATATTATATCATCATCAAAATCAATAAGGAATAAAGTTGAAGATATTAACATCAAGGATCATCTTCACTTGATAGGTAAGTATATTTACATCTATATTTGAATCTATCAAAATGAATTCATTTTGCAGGGAGAGAAATAAATTGGTTTGTTCGTCAAAATTTCTTACATGGAAGAAGAGGATAGATTTGATTCTCATATAAGATTAAGTAATTGAACATGTTAAGGGTCATTTCACTAAACCTCCAAAGGTAGAAGCTCAATCTCCAGCTAAATACATGAAAAGGGAAATAAGGGCTCAAAGAATCCTTATGTAGAAAAATTGGAAAGATCAAATGACATCTATGATAAACTCGTGGAATTATTCTCCATAAGTACTCTAGTAGAAGTGATATCATTATGAACGAATCTCTGCAAGATGATGGTATCAAAGGATGAAGGAGTAGCTTCATACTTCATGAGGGTGTCATAAATATGATATCAACTGCAACAGTTGGGGGAAATCATGAGAAATGAACACTGTGGTACTAAATACACTACCTGATGGATGGGACAACTTCATATCGAGAATTTTTGGAAATAAGGAAGCCACTTCATTCAGTGAACTCTGTTCATTCTGTAAAATTGAAGTAAACCAGGTTAAAAAAAAAAAATTGACGTTGGACCAAGTGAATAAGTTAAAGAATTTGTTGCAATGTCTAAAAGAAAAAGGGAAGGTTTGAAAGAAGAAATGGTCCTTAGAAAAAGAATAAGAAGGATTTGTCGAAGATCCAATACTATAGCTGTCAGGAATATTGGAATCTTAAGAGAGATTGTCTAAAATTCAAGAAGAACAACAAGAGGAAAAAAAGAAATAAAGCTCATATCACTAAAGAAGTGGAAGAACCTAATGAAAATAAATCCAAAGAGATAGATCTTCACTATTAGGGTTCCTCTAATGGATAGAAAGGAGAATTAGGAGGTGAAAAGATCTCTACCATGGAAGTGAAGATGAGAAGTGTTGGCTTAGTGGGTATTGACAGAGGCTTAGAGTTAAGTTTTCCAAACGAATCCCTACACTACTGACCATTTCGGCATCAACCTGTGGAGAATAGAATGAAGTCTCACTGGAAGTAGTATGGGTAGATGCTGGAACCAAGTTTCTGCACCTAGAGATTAGTGTAATGTCGTTTTGTGCCCTCATTCTGCCTTCGCATAGATCGATAAGCCTTTTAGGGCTTATCAATATACTTCCTTTAGTCGACTCCGAGACCTTTATGAAGGTCTACGACTGTCTTTCGCAGACCCTAAACAGGTGAATCAACTACTTACGTGCCTATGTGATTACTTCTACTTCTGTATTTACGCATATCGGCCTAAGTATCTAATATCTTTAACATGCATTAAGATATTCTTCACATAAATAGATATTAGTACTTGCATTCATATAACAATGTAAACCATGTAGAATCACGCATCAATATAGTATTAAATCATAAACCCATAATTCACCATAAAATAATAGCGCATTTATTCATAATAGGAGAAAATGGAAAAAACATAGATATTTCCAAACTATTCTCCTTTATTGATATTTCAGTTCTTCTTACACACTCAACACTTCCCTACGCACTCAGCTCCAAGGGTCTGCGCACTCAGCTGCAAGGGTTCACGCACTTAGCTGCAGACTCTACTCTAGGCCTCTTCGCACTCAACTGCAGAGCCTCTCTTCTACTCTAAGATTCTTCGCTCTTCACTTCTACTGACCCATTACATGCATCTTCATCATTATCATGTACTTAAGAACTGCCATAGACTCTCTAAGACTCTCCTTTTTATATAATCCCATGGTCTGTGGACCATGGGTATATCTACTAAAGGCGACATAACTTACATAAAATAAGGGTAAAATCCTTTATGACACTTTACTATCTATGCACTCTGTGACCACAACTTGTGGAGACTTTACACTTTACATAAAAAAAACTTGGGCTTTTACCCCAAAATTGGCCTAAGAGGACCCTGTCCCAACATGCCCACAACACAAATATCGTGACTCGCCCCCGAGTCACCCTACTCGCACGAAGATCATTCTGTGAAAACCTTCTAGCTCTAACTATTGCACTGCTACCTCAGCCACGCTCTGCGTGGCTGCCTGTTTGATCTGCTCCACCAATTGCTATGTTGTTGGTCCTATGTTGTCTTCCTAGATCTTCTGCTATGTCCTCTATAGTCTTTCCAACTTCTCCCCAATGGTGGCATAGATAACATAGGCCTCATTTAGCTAAGCCCCCAATCTAGCCTTGAGGACTGCCTCTTTTTGTTACGCTACTTCCACCCGTTCGAGAAGTGGTTTTGCCTCCTATAGCTCTGCCAATATTTGCATTATAAAGATGGTGTGTGTTGTTGCCCTTGCTTCCTCATGTTGTTGCTATAATTCATGGGCCTCTGTGTTTAACCTCTACAAGTTAGGATCTTCTTGAAAAGCCGTAAGTACTTCCATAGATTGCTTGAATAAATCTGCATACCCAGATAGATGCCTTGAACTTCGCGTACCCAGATTGCTACCTTGAACTCTGCATACCCAAATAGCATCTCAAAGATGGTTGGTGATAACTATGGCTTTTGGTTGATGCTTGCGTGGATGCTTGCCTCCATTAGAACCCAAAAGACTTTGCTTTCTTGGACTCGCTCAGCGTCCTTTGTAGCCCAAAGAGAAGCAAACTTTGTTGCTTCTGGTAAATCTATCTCAATCGGAGGAAACTGGCTATCCTCCAGCAACTCCTACACAACTAGCATATTAGATAGTAATAGCCATCAATAATGGAAGGACTTACTGTGGTCCTCTGCCTCTCTGTAGTTCGCGAAGAATTCACTGCAAAGGTAGCGTGTCCAGTAGAATTGTACGCCCTCTGCGCACTGAGCTACTAATGAAACTAATGGTGTAGGCACTGCGTCCTGGCTGCAAATGAAACTAATGGTGCAGGCACTGCGTCCTGACCTAGGTTCAAAGTTAAGTTTTCTAAACCAATCCCTACACTACTGGCCCTTTCGGCATCAACTCATGGAACGCGAACTGAAGTCTCACCTGAAGGAGTATGGTGACATGATGGAACCAAGTTTCTCCACCTAGAGATTAGTGTAATGTCGTTTGATGCCCTAAACCTACCTTCCCACAGGTCGATAAGCCTTCTAGGGCTTATCGATATAATTCTCTTACTTGACCTTTAGGCCTTCGCAAATGTCTATCACTATCTTTTGTGGACCCTAAAAAGGTGAATCCACTACTTATGTGCCTTTGTGATTTCTCCTACTTCAATATTTACTGAGATCGACCTAAGTATCTAATATCTTTAAAATGCATTAAGATATTCTTTCCACAAACAAATATTAGTACCTGCATTCATATAACAATGTAAACCATATAGAATCATGCATCAATGTAGTATTAAATCATAGACCCATCATTCATCATAACATAATATTGCATTCATTCATAATAGGAGAAAATAGAGAAAACACAGATATTTCCAGAACAATCTTCTTTATTGACACTTTAGTTCTTCTTATAGACTCAACACTTCCCTACGCACTCAGCTATAAGGGTCTAGACGCTTAATTGTAGACTCTACTCTAGGCCTCTTCGCACTCAGCTACAGAGCCTATCTTCTACTCTAAGACTCTTCACTCTTCACTTCTACTGATCCATTACACTCATTTTCATCATTATCATGAACTTATGAACTACCTTAGACTCTCCTTTTTATACAACCCAATGGTCCACGGACCATGTGTAGATCTACTAAAGATGACACAACTTACATAAGATATGGGTAAAACCATTTATGACACTTTACTATCTATGAACTTTGTAACCACAACTTACGAAGACTTTACACTTTACATAACAAAAACTTGGGCTTTTTGCCCCAAAACTTAGGCTTTTGCCCCAAAATTGGCCCCAGGGGACCTTGTCCCAACAGGCCCCCAAGAAAAATATCGTGACACACCCCCGAGTCACTCTGCTATCATGGAGATCTTACTAGAGAGACCTCCCAGCTCTAGCTGTGCCACTGCTACCTCAGTCGCGCTCTGCCTGGGTACCTATTTGATCTGCTCTGGTAGCTACTTTATTGCTAGTCCTACAATGTCTTCCTTTATCTCCTAATGTTTTCTCCGTAGGCTCACCAACTTCTCCTCAATGGTGGTAGAAATAACATAGGTCTCGTCCATCCATGGCCCAAATATGGCCTTGAGGACCACCTCTTCATTTTGCACCACCTCCACTCATTTGAGCAACTGCTTTGCCTCATGCAGCTTGGCCAGTCGTTGTGATATAGTGATGATGCACACCGTCGCTCTTTCTTCATCATACTGTTGTTGTAATTCACGAGCTTCTGTGTTCAACCTGTGCATGTTAGGATCTTCTTGGAGCACCGTGACTACCTCCATGGACTACTCAAAGAGCACATTGCAATTCGCCACTGCGACATCTACTACAGTGACACCATCCTTTACAGCTGCCTCGCGTTGTTCTCTCACCTCTAGTGGAGTTGAAGGCTGTGACTTCAACTTGAGCTCTGTTATCTTCAAGTTCAGCTCAAACTGAACCTTGGCCACGTTTGTTTTTGCTTCACACATGCCTATAGCCAATTTCCTGATCTTAGCATCCACCGGTGCCTCCTCCGGGATTTGTAGTTCAAGGACTGTCCTGCATGCCTCGACCACCACGGCTGTAGTCTACTAATTCTTCACTTATACTTTCTTCCATGCTACAGTGCTACTGTCTTCTCAATGAACATGTGTTCGTTGTTAACCTTATATTCATTGATCATGCCCAGTGTGCACTACTCTCGGACCTTAAGCTCTGCAATCAGACCTACTTGTAATGTGTGAAGGAACTAAATGTGGAGTGTGGCCAAGTTGAGGCCCACATTCTTCAAAGTGATGACAATTGCCTTGTCAGTGGCCGCCTCTGCATTCAAAGCATTATCAGGCAGTGCAATTACTCAAAGATCCATTGTTCGAACCAACTCTACTTCTTGAGTGCTCCTTGGTGCCAAACTAGTGGATTTCGCGATGCTCTCTCCTACACCTGCCTGATGTCTAATTTTTCGGATCTGCAGCTTGCACAGAACTGATTGTATGGTGACTAGTGCTTGCTTTTGTTGCTGCTCAAACTACTGCAACAGTTTTTCTTTTGTGTCCCACACCTTATCTCCAATATCATTCAAGTCACCCTATGTTGGGGTAGTTGGATCTAGTGATGACTTGGAGGCATTTGTCTTCTTGCGCGGTCCTTCCTTCTCCTGCTCCCTATACCTCTTCACCCGGAATGGAGTACTTTCTTGCTGATCTCCACCTCCCTGATCTGACTACTTGTCTTCCTCAATTTAGGGTGAAGGAGATTTCTAAATTATGTCGGAGCCACGCTCCTCCTATTCTTCCTATTATTTTGCGGCATGCTTTGCTTCTTCTTGGGCCTTCTCCTCAATCTCCTTTTTCCTCTTCTTGGTCAGTTGTTGAACCTTTAGTCTGGCTGCTTCCTTTTTCTACTTCTCCATGGACTTGCTAGTCCTAGTGGCCTCATCAAACGAAACGTGCCAACTTTCTAGCCAATGCTTGATGACTTTTGTAATCGTGTCATCCGTGGCTAAGTAGGGTAAGTCAAACCATTTATGGTCGAGGTCCTTGCATGCTCGGATGTAAATATGGTGGAATTCCACGTTGAACTCCGTGTACCCCGGAAAATTCTCAGACACGGTTGACGACAACCATGACTTTCGCTTGATGGCTGCATGGATGCCTTCCTCCATCATCAGCCAAAATATTTTTCTTTCTTGAGCCTGCGTAGCATCATTTGTGACCCATAGAGAAGCAAAGTTGGTTGATTCTGCTAAATTTTCCTTGACTAGAGGAAATTGGCTGTCCTCCGACAACTCCCACGTGACCAGGAAAATTGAGAGTAATAGCCATGAATAATGAAATGTCTTACTTTGGTCCTGTGCCTCTCTACACTTCACCAGGAACTCGCTACACAGGTAGCACACCCAGTTAAACTATATGTTGTCCATGCATGGAGCCGCTAATGAAAATACTGGTGCCAGCATCTCATCCGCGTGGCACTTTCTCATCACTTTGGCAGCCAAAATTTGAGTAGCCACCTTCACCGCGGGGTCAGTAATGCTAGTAATGGAATACTCATGCAGCTTTTTGACAAGCTTAAACTTTTCCTTCATCTTCTCATCCAAGTCGTGCTCGCTCATCTTTGTACCAAACACCTTGGCCATATTCAGTCTTGAATGAGGCAATAATGTGATCTGATGGATCAACGTATTGGTTATTGGTATCGGCTCACTCAACCACAGGAACCCATCATGCACTAGGCACAAAAACTGTTGATGACGGTAAAATTAATTAGAGTGCAGTGGTAGTGAGGCAACCACAACAGGTTCACAACCCTGACTTGTTAACTTCACGAATCCATGCCATTAGCTCCAACGTGGTGACACCAGACTCCTTGTAGAACACCCTCCTCATGAAGGTGTCTTTTGCTAGGTGGGGGAACCTCTCAAGGTCTTCCAAATCCCAATATTCCAGTTTTAGATGTGGGATCCGTGCCAAGAGAAAACTTTCAAAGGGTAGGTTCTCTGGTAATAGGGGTGTGTTAAGGAGGAACTGTCCCTCATCTAGTTCCTTCAGTACTTTTACATTTCCCTAGCACGGATGGATATACTCTGGTAGCTTTAAACTAGGGTCTACCCCCTCAATATCTATGTCTTTCATGCCCTCTTCTTCTTCTAGGTCTACCACCTTCCCTTTCTCCTTCATGCTCGGCTTTTCTTTGCATTGCGCCTATGTAACTGCATGTTTCCTCAGTGACTCATGCACCGATGTCGACTTATTCTTCTTATCCTTCTTCGGGTTTGAGACCTCCCTTGTTGGCATATGCTTCAGCCTAGGTGACCTCAACATCATAGGCATAGTTGCTAGAACATCCATACTCACAGCCTTAGCGGCATCTCCCTGAAAGGCAATAGTCTCTCCAGCGCTTATAGTTTCTGCGGGACCTAGTCCTAGCATGATGTTGCGGATAAGCTTTCTGTCTGATTCAGAATACTGAGTGAACACGGATTTTGTGAGAAAATCATTAAAGAATTAAAGGTTCATGTGAAATAGACATCACAGCTTAGAACTTCTCAGAATGAAAACTGTTTCTCGTTTGACGGCCACCGGTAATTTATAGGCAAACTCAAATTCAAATTTGATCATTCCCCCCAAAATGTGTCCATAAATGTGAGATTGGCAGCAGATTTCCAAAGATGTCACACTTGATTTCAGCCTTAAATGCCTTAAATGTCAGCCGCTTACTCCTCCTAACCATTTTCTAGCAGTCAAATCATGAACAGTGATGGTAACAATCACTTTTTGGCTGCGCTGCGGAATCTCCACCCTATAACGCAACTCCCTTCGCACTTCTTCTAGTACTGTGACATCTTCTTGTTTCGCGCAAAGCCCTGGTCGTGCAGCTCAACAACCCAGGCAGTGTATTTTATAGTCCTTCACCTCCTTGCAGTTGCCTGGAGCGCTAAGACTGTGCTACCATCATGTATTCATTGATTCTAATAACCGGTGTATCTCTTGAATCGGCTACCATTTACCTTTCCCAAAAATGGATCTCCATTAAATTTCACAAGCTAAACTGCTTCACCATCAGTAATCTCCTTGACCACATATGGCCCTGGCCAATGCATCTGGAATTTGCCTAGAAATTTATCAAACTTGCTATCATATAATAAAACTAAATCATTTACCTTGAAGGTGCACAGTTTGATGTGTTGATCATGCCATGATTTTTTGCGTTCCTTCTAAACCTGTTGATGGAATCTAGCCAGAAACCTGTCTTCTTCGAGTTTTGTCAGCTGCGTGAGCTACTCTTATAAGGCTCTGTGGTCTACCATCTCTGTAAATGCTACTATGTGTAGACTAGGCATGATATACTTCATAGGCATCACAGCCTCTACGCCATAGACCAACCTAAACGATATCTAACCAGTGAGATTTTTACAAGTAGTTTTATAGGGCCATAACACAGCTGGTACGTGCATGTCCGAATCATTCCTTAGCACATTGCAAACCTTTGTCAGTGCATTCTCCAATATCTTATTAAATGCTTTAACCATCCCATTAGCCTTATGATGATATGGCATACTCTTCTGATGATAAACTTGGAACTCTTCTGTCAGCACGCTGATCGTATCATTAAGGAAATGCGTACTGCGATTGCTCATTAAAATCTTCAGGCAACCAAACCTAGTCAACACATATTCAAATAGAAATTTCACTATTGTTGCCCTGGTATAGTCCTTCACACCCCACGCCTTCTCCCATCTCGTCAAATAATCAGTTGTGGTGATGATGAACTGCACACCTGTGTTTTTTCTTGGATGCTGAATTGGCCCTACAAAATCAACTACCCATTTTTTATCGGGAAATCTAGTGTCCACTCGGAGCTGCTAGTCCCACTAAGACTGGTAGCTATCTTAGAAACAAACAAACTAAAACTACTTTCGTTTCCTTTATGAGAAGTAGATAAGAGGGGAACAAAAGACACCAACCTCAGTCTTGCGCTTGGTCCCTTGCTTGGTTCCTCTCCCTTCTGATAGATCTTCACCGCTTTGCCTTCGTCTACGCAACTTCAAAGAGCACCTGTGGAATCAAAGCAGCATAATACTATTGAAGAACAAAGATCTACAATCATAAACAATATATGACTAGATATATATTGACCACACAAATGCATATATCATCAAACATACAATAATGTGGAGGAAAACTTGAATAGCTTTATTAATATCAAGAATAGCAAAGAGGATTACAACCAATTATTCTGACCTAGCGTCATCCTCCCAGCATGAAAGCCCTTCTTTGCCTCATGAAAAGCTTAGATCACCCAAAACTATGATATTCCACCACGAATCCAATAACACTTCCTTACAAGATACAAAATTTCAGCCTCTGGATCTCTGGGATGAGGGATCCATATATCGATGATTACAGGGAGGTGAGTCAGCTTCTGGGATTTTGATTAGTGTCCTCTCTCTGATAGTTCTTGATTCCTCTTGGAGATTGATGATCTCTTACTCATCCCTGGGTGAATTCAGAGAGGCAAGTGTCACAGGAGAAGTTTCTGGAAGATTCCATGACGATCCACCTTGAAAATTGTCTCTGCCATTTGTTTACTCTCGCCCATCGCACCCTACAGAAGGGATTTCTAGTATGCATCACACCCTTTACACTGGGCAGGTGAGATGCATCACACCCTCTGCGCTGGGCAGTCTGTATGGTCCAGCTTTGAGCAGTTCTGAGCAGTTTTCTGTGGAGAAGTTCTAGGAGATGATGTAATCAGATGACCTTGTTCTTTTAGGCTGTGAAGCAACACTTTTAGGGACTTAGGAGCCCTTGGTTTATGGACATGTATGATTGGGTTTTTAGTGCCCAAAAATGTCTATAACAGTTGCCCCCTAAAGCATGGGGTCGTTAATCTTTTGATGTCGGGTAAAATTCTTTATCATGAGGATCCGAAGTTTTTTCGAGCTGGAAGGCAACCTGTAATAAGATACAATACAACACATTATCTTCATAGTATTTTTCATGATCTAGCTAAGGCGGGCATTCCCATGCTCAGCTTTATAAATTCATTTTCATGTACATAAGACAAACAACTATCTGTGTGGCAGACTGATGATTCTGGTATAGCCATCATCCTTTGATTCAGATGATCATCTGTGAAACAATGATGTACATTTCATGTCTTTATTTTCCTGAATATATCATAGCCCGGATGGATGAAACTAGATCCGGGGTCTTCAAGATCGTCCAATCTTCACTCGGACTACAAGTCGATCCATGCGAAAGATGTTCTGGAGTCGAACATGGAGAGACATCGCCTGATTACCAGCCAATGATGTAAGTTGTTAACAAGCGCAAGAGGAATCACCGATAATGATGATGACCCTCAAGGTACTACAGTACAATTCATGTGGTGTGAAAAATGGACTTGGTGTCGAACACCATGCAAAATCTTTCGGTCGAAGGCCATTGATGTAAACCTGTTGTCAGAAGTGAGAAACTTGCCATTGAGGCATGCAAGCTTCAAAGTACTGAAAGGGTTGTTCCTAAGTCAGCTTCTTGGATAATGAGCTGATGTCGACAAGAAGTGACCCATCATAGGAAGGCCTTAATGAATCCCACATCTATGACACGGAACGGAGTAAATGATTTTTGGAGGTGAAAACAATCTGATGATACAGGGTTCAAGGTGGCGGTCATGAAAGAATGGAGCGTGAATGTATTGTAGCGGATGAGACACAGGTGAATTCTCTGAGTGACTTCTCTTGAACATACCAGCAACACTGACATGGATTGGTAGCGTTAACCCCAAATATGGATGGTGTGATGGACCAATGGTGATATGACCGGTGAACGGAATAACCCAACTCGACTCGGATGTGGAGTGAAAGTGTCATGTTCAAGAGCAACTTGCTACCAATAAAGTTTCTTCAAGTTTTCTTCCCAATTTTTCCCCAGTCATCGCTGACCAGTACCTCTTTATTTTTATCAAGCTTGAGGAGGATAACATATGCTTGTTTTATAATCTTCCCTTCGGGCAAACGCGTCGCTATGCTTTAACGAGCCTAGCGACAGTGAAACTCGTTCTTGTCTGTATGGACAAGTTTGTCACTATTTGGTTTTAACGAGTTTAACGACAAAGATAACTCGGTCCTTTTCAATTTTAGAGAGTCTGAAAGGGACGTAAAGGAAACTCCAATAATCCTCTTTCATCGTATAATCCCTTAAGTCCGAAAAATTATAAAATAATACAAAAGGGATGAATTTTCGGTAATTTTAACGAGCCGAACAAAACAAGCGCTCGATCTTTTTGTGTAATAATCCCTCAGGTCCAAAAAGATTAAAATCTAGAGGAGGGATAGAACTTCTGGTAGCTTTAATGAGCTATAGAGGCCAATTGCTCAGCAATCTTTTCATATTTTACGAGTTAGATGAAAAGAGCTTAAAGGAGACTCGTCTTTTGAGGAACAAGTGATAATTTCAGGTAGAAGTTGATTCCAGGTAAGGTTTGGAATTTTCCAATCACGATAGTGTCACAAGGATGGCTAACAAGATCACTCTTCGCAGCTGTTCCTCAAAATGGGTAAACAATCAAATGGAGGTTAATGATCGGCTAAAACAGATTGGAGGTGATGGTGAGAACATGACCAGGGCTCAAAAAGCTGATGATAATGCATTCACAATGGTTATTTACTGGAAATTGGTTCATTTTTTAATGAGCTTAAACTCTGGGGGAATGTTTGCTCATTGCTAAGGTTTAATTTTTAACGAGCTTGAACTTCGCATAAAAACTGCTCGTGCCAATCGTATAATAAGGATGTCTCATCGATAGGTTCAATTTTTAGGGAGCTTGTACCACTCGAAACTTTGCTCCGGATCCTTTCATTATGGAAGCTAGGAATGACCAATCCTATGAGTTTAAAGGGTTGAGAAACTACAAACTAAGAAAATAAATGGTCACTCTTTACTTTCAGGCAAAAAGGTTTGCATGCCCCCAGGCATAGCGAAGTAGAGTTTCCAGGTTACCATATGAAAGCTCTAGCATACGCGGGATTGCTCCATCCGCGTTGCAGAAAAAACACTTCCTTGGTGATGTCTACCGAAATAGACAAAGGTGAGTGGTGCGGTCACCTCCACTCACATAACTTTGACGAGGGAATCTTATTCCAGTCTAATCCATTTTCCTAAACATATGGGTGTGTTAGACTAGTCATATATCCTCCGCGGAAACCTACCCTATGCCCATGGTTTTCCTGCTGAAACAGACCAAGGTGCATGCCCCCTGGGTTTCAGTCATGTCCTCCCAAATCACTCGCGCTCTTCAGGTGGACGGACTGGAAATTGATGAGACATTCCTTGCATGAAAAGACCATTTAGGAATGGCATTTGACTATTAGCTATGTGTGAGTCGGGAAACAAAAGCTGGTCTACGAGCTGGACCACTCGGCCTTCATGTGGAAAACACATTACTCTAAAGAGTGAGGAGACAGTGGCTCCCATGCTATAAATATAGTCACATCAAAGGAGTAGATTATAATATAGAGTTCCTTGGACTACCATTACGTTTATATAAATGGTTTTCCTTCTCAATGTTATGGGCACATTGGGAAGGATCCCTAATGGTCAACTAGTTCCTTTGTCGAAGCCTGTCAGATTTCTCATCTTAGGTAGAAGCGACGGTGAACCAAGCGCTTCCCAAGCAATTGAGGAAAGGATACTCACAGAAGCCCCTTCATATATGATGGTACTGACCATGATCATTTTGTAAGCTTGTACAATGATTTAGAATGGTACATTAGCCGGTAAACGGGGTCCGCCTAGTAGATTCCAATCGAAGGAAACAACTAGGTTGCTTGGAGGTGGGACCGAATAGATGGCCGGATATGACTCTAATGAACTTCCTTCCTACAGTAAAGGAACAGGTAGATTTCCCCCATGTTCATCGGAGTCTATGTTTATGAAACAAATTTGAATGGTGTCGTTCTCATTCTCTTTGGTGATTGTATCATCTGAAGATGGACCTTCTGAAGACAAGACCGGGTCAATTGCTGCCTCAACCTTTTGAATTTCGTCTGGTATGGATTCAGCAGGTTTATCTTCAATGATAGATGCTTCAACCGACCACAATGGCGTGTCGGTCGGATTTTCAACTAGCGATGGACTCGGTAAGAGTTTCTTGTATCCAGGAGGAAGTTGTAGCAGTGAAGCGGGACGGTTATCCAAGACTCTTTTAGCTTCACCTAAGAAAGGACAACGGTGGACAACGTGATAGCCTTCACACAGTTTACAAGGAAATTTACATTTCCTTTTCTGTCCAAATGCTTTGCTTTCACTAGTTGATGGTGTACTTTCAACATGATCTCCAGAGGTTGATGACACCGGATTGTGCAAACGAGGAGACCAGTCCCTTAAGATCCGAGGGATGCAAGGACAATCTCGATGATAGTGGTATCCTTTGCAAATGACACATGGAGATTCAGGCTTGGATGGTGCAGTGTGTGGATTTTCACTAGACGATGCCGGGTTACCCCTTTTCACCTTTGGCTCCTTCTTCTTCTTCTCTTTCTTCTCCTTCCCCTTCTTCTCCTTCTTAGTTACTTGATTTTTGGCTTTACCAGCTTCATCAAGCGAAGAGGAAGGAGGAGAGCGAGAATTGGATGAAGTAGAAGGTTGGAGGGTAACTTTAGTATCATCTATTTGCCGACTCGATTATTCAGGAATTACGTTGTTCTGAACGGTGGAGGTCAAAAAGAGCCATATTGGCAAGCCAATTGTCAATCCTAGAAGTGACAATGTGGCCATAAGAGGTGCACCAACATCTCCCCAAGAGGAGAAAGGACTAGGATTCCCTCCAAGGGGAAATCCTTGGTTGGTGGACTCCATTTTTCTCAACCTAAGGCCAACGCGGGAATGGTGATATTATTCCGATTAAAATAAATTTTAGACACTTTTACACAACTTGTTTTTCCAATTTTTAAGAGTCGCGAAAAAACAAAAGATGACTCTAGTCGCCTTCGATTTTTAATGAGCCTGAAGTGACAAGTGCTTAGATGGACCTTTTCCTTTAAGGAGTCTGAAAAGGAATGAAAGAGACTACTCTGGAAATCTAGATAGAGGGATTACCAAACCAATCGCAAAACTGCAGAATACTTTTTACGGTACAGTAGTCAATCTTCCCGAATGTTGTGTTCAGTGCATTGTGATCGATAGGGTGAAATACACGGCTTCCTATGGATAAAGGATATAACCTATTGTGGTCTCCCAATATATACTCAACGGTACATTGGAGCACAAGTCCATTTTGTCACTTGTCGTCTCAAAGAGGAGGAATCACCCAACCAATAGTGAAAGCGACAGTTACCAGGCTTTACGACGCCGGAATACGTCTCTAGCCTAGACTTCTAGATTTTGTGCATTAGGTTCCAAAGCATTTTTATGTTCATTGAATTTATTTTACAGTTGATCTTTCTTAAGAAATTTTCCTTTCAGGTTCACCATGTGATGTAGATATACAATTCCTAAAATGCAATCTAAGATGATAAACAATAGTTTAATCTTCTTTTTGCAATGAAAATCCTAGCTACTAAAGAAAGAGAGATGATATTCTTTCAACATAGAGTAGAGAGCACACACTAGATGCACTTTCCTAAATCAAACCAACAAGTAGTATAAATGAAAATTCACATGCATGTATTTGTTTTCAACTTTCTTAATGTGTGAATGACAAGAAGAATGCCAAGTACAAATCTAAATTATCTTTTCAAAGCGACAATACTAACAAATTTCTCTTCAAAAACGAAAGGAAGATAATGACGACACTTTGCTATTTTGAATTGAAAACTGCTTTCGACGCTTGAAAAACTACTAATTCAAATCAAATACAAGAGTAACTGTATAATCGACCATCAAGAACAATAGAATTCATTTCTTTGACTGAAAACGACACTTGTGACGCTTTCAAATCAAAAGATGACAGTTTGATTGTGCTACTTCTTTGTAAAAGAGAACTAAAAATGGCGCACAATATATAAAAACATTCACAGTTCTTTGCATAATGGATGCGGAATGATGGAAAGGAAGGGATTTTCGACAATGGTATACTGATCGCAGATAGAAAAACTCCTGAATAAAGCTTAAGAGAGTGAACACAAAAACCAAAATCTGAGAGCAGAAGAGGTCTTGTCTGATCAGCGCACTTGTAACACAGGGAAGGTGCGATGTAGCGCACCTACTGCACACGGGAGGTGCGATGCATCCATATTCTCAAGAGGAGAAGGTGTGATGGTCGAGGGACGAGACTTCAACTGGGTTCCGGGTCACAGTTTGCAGCTCAGTTTAGGGATTTAGGCCGAGCAAGTGATGTTCAGTAAATATAAATCACAGGGGGTTGATCTAATGAGGTTACTAGAGCCACCACTAGGGAAATTAGAAGGTTTTCAAGTCGATTGTTCAGTTTATAAACAAAACCCGAAGATATACTGAGGCAACATTGATCTACTTTGCACTTGCATAGCAAATGTAGTTCGAAGGCTAGCTGGCTTGACTTCAGGCTCCATCTGTAAGTTTATAGAAAAAACAAATATAGACAAGCAAACAATCTATTTCCTCCCCAGTGGAGTTGCCATTTTGTTATCGGGAAATCTAGTGTCCACCCGGAGCTGCTAGTCCCACTAAGACTGGTAGCTATCTTAGAAACAAACAAACTAAAACTACTTTCATTTTCCTCTATGAGAAGTAGATAAGAGGGGAACAAAAGATACCAACCTCAGTCTTGCGCTTGGTTCCCTGTTTGGTTCCTCTCCCTTCTGACAAATCTTCGCCACTTTGCCTTCGTCTACCCAGCTTCAAAGAGCACCTATGGAATCAAAGCAGCATAATACTATCGAAGAATAGAGATCTACAATCATAAACAATATATGACCAGATATATATTGACCACACAAATGCATATATCATCAAACATACAAGAATGTGGAGGAAAACTTCAATAGATTTATTAATATCAAGAACAACAAAGAGGATTACAACCAATTGTTGTGACCCAACATCATCCTCCCAGCATGAAAGCCCTTCTTCACCTCATGAAAAGCTTAGATCACCCAACACTATGATATTCCACCAAGAAACCAACAACACTTCCTTACAAGATACAAAATTCCAGCGTCTGGATCTCTGGGATGAGGGATCCATATATAGATTATTATAGGGGGTTGAGTCAGCTTCTGGGATTTTGATTAGTGTCCTCTCTCTGATAGTTCTTGATTCCACTTGGAGATTGATGATCTCTTACTCATCCCTGGGTGAATTCAGAGAGGCAAGTGTCACAGGAGAAGTTTCTGGAAGATTCCATGACGCTCCACCTTGCAAACTGTCTCTTCCATTTGTCTACTCTTGCCCATCGCACCCTACAGAAGGGATTTCCAGTATGCATCTGCACCCTTTACACTGGGTAGGTGAGATGCATCGCACCCTCTACACTGGCCAGTCTATATGGTCCAACTTTGACTAGTTCTGAGCAGTTTTCTGTGGAGAACTTTTGGGAGATGGTGTAATCAGCTGACTTTATTCTTTTAGGGTGTGAAGCAACACTTTTAGGGACTTAGGAGCCCTTGGTTTATGGACATGTATGATTGGGGTTGAAGTGTACAAAAATGTCTATAACACCATTTCTCGAGTGGTCGCAATGATACCTGCAGATTCAAAGGCAGCTTATCCCTCCACGATGGCCTGCGGATTCTTTGACATGCATTGAAAGCCCTACAATATGATTTGGAATCCTTATGGAAGGTTGGCCACCACAACCCAATGCATAAAATATTCTACGTTGTTGCTTTTCCTACATAATAGCCTCTTGCAGCTCCTCCATGAGCTTTAGCTAGGATATTGCTTTGTTCAAAATCAGGCACATAGCATTGTAATATCCCAAATGACCTGCAATAATAGAAAAATATGTCGCATCCACCACCATTTCCTTCTTTTTTTGACTACTGTATTATTCTGGAGTCAATCTCGTAGTTAGGAAGTGGATAATCTTTGCAAAATGTTTGTTTGCTACATGCACTGCAAAGAGCTGCGCTTTAGGTAGTCCTTCCTCCAAATTAGTAGGCTCCTCCCTTATTTCAATGTGCGACAGATGATTGAGCCCCGCATTTAATCTCCTTAGATTCATAATTAATTCAAAATCATACTCCTGAAATAATAGTAGACATCTACATAGTTTTTCCCCCAACACAGGCTTGTTGACTAGGTACTTTAACGTAGAATGGTTTGTATACATCTTAAAGTGACTGCCTAGCAAGTAACGTTTGAACTTCTGGAGCACGTACACCATAGCCATCCCTTCATGCTCTATCTTTGAATAATTATTTTCAGCCTTCGACAACTTCCTTCTTGCAAAGGCTATCGAGTGATCCAATTCTCCTTCACTGACCTGTGTCAGTACTGCTCCTAGCACAATACATGGCGCATCCACATGCAAATGAAATTCCTTCTTCCAATTCAGGAATAGTAGGATTGGCGCGGTGACCATTTTCTCCTTCAATACATCCAGAATCCATTGACATTCCTCATTCCAACAGAATGTAGCGTCCTTCTTCAATAGCTTTTCCATCAGAGTGGTAATCTGGGCATAGCTCTGGATGAACTCTCGATAGTATCCAGTATGACCCAGTGTTACACACATACGTTTAACACTCCTTCGCACCTCCAAATTAATTATGATCACAATCTTAGCATGGTACACCATTAATCCTTATTGGCACACTACATTACCCAGCAAAATCCCTAAATGGACACAAAATAAGCACTTCTTCAAGTTTAGCGTGATCTGATACCTCCAACATGTATCCAACATCAAGCGCAAACTAGCTACATGACACTTTACCACTCCAAATACTATCCAATCATCAAGATACACTTCCAAAAACTTGTGAATGAACTCTTTTAATGCCACAATGGCTATGCACAAGAAGATCATTGGCACATTTTTTAGCCCAAAAGGCATGACCGTATACTGAAAGCATCCCCACTCAATTGCGAAGGTAGTCTTACTCCTGTCTTCTAGTGTGATTTCTATCTAATGGTATCCAGAGAACCCATCCGTGAACAAATATGCTTCCTATCTACCAAAATTATCCAATACCTCATCTGTGAATGGAGTTGGAAAAGGATTGTGATCGCAAGCATCGTTCAACTTCTTGAGATCTATGCAAATCGTTATCTCATTCTTCTACTTATTTTCCTGAACTACCATTGGACTAACCTAATTAGACTCCTCCACTGGTTCAATAATACCTATTGCCAACATTTTTTCCAACTCCAAGTAGACATTTCATTGTACTTAGGATTAACACGATATGGCCTCCGCTTAATAGGTTTCGCGTCTAGTTTCAACATTATTTTCATCACTCCTAAATTGCCTATGATTCCTTTTAAGTCTGAAAACCTTGTACGGAACAAATCCTGATATTCGCGGAGCAACTCAACGAACTTCTCCACCATAGCATTGTTGGCTTGTTGGGGCCTAACCCAGGTTCAAAGGTGATTTATCCAAACAAATCCCAGTACTACTAGCCCTTTCAGCAACAGTCCACGGAGCACAGATTGAGGTGTCACCTTAAGTAGCATGGGAGGGTACTAGAACCAGGTTTCTGCACCCCGCAGATGTCTGATTAGTTCAAGTGGTCCGCGGTTTGACCCTGCGCACACGTCGCTATGTGCACTTACTAGTACTTCGTAGCCTCAGATGCTACCTTTGAGCGGCCCTACATGGGGGCCGAATGCTGTTATTACCCAAGTCCTTACTAGTATTCCATTTTTAGTTGATTAACATAGCCTACTTGTATGTGTTAAGTTATACTTAGCAATGTAAATCATTCATACAAGTGCGCAAAGTAAATTAACAGTATGATTGCAATTTATACCAAACAGGTAATAACCCAAGAATAGATACACAGAATTAAGATATAACTTCTCTTTATTATTATCCTCCTCGGCTACAAACTTGACTCCACCCTGAGCACTCAGCTGTAGAGCCTTCTCCTACTCTACGACCCAAGAGACACTTAGACTCTTCGCTTCCCACCTCTACATTTCCATCTATTCCTTCGCTACTTTTACACTTAGAGCCTCACTCTATTTATACAATCCCATGGTCCATAGACCATGGGTAGGCCGATATTATATTTACAAGACTAGGGTGGACAATCGTGTGACTCTATCATACATGTCGCACTCCACGCCCACGAATCGTGGAGAGTTTACAATGATATTGGGTCAAAACTTGGGCTTTGAGCCCCGAAACATGCCTCAGTGGGGATTCCATGCCCAGCAAGCATCTTCCCAATAGTCCCCTATCTTCACAAACTTCAGCTCCACCTCTGTTCCAATGTTCACTTGTCTAGTTTCCAGCAATGCGGTGATATCTGGATTCTCTATTTGCGGCCCCTAAACTTCGCGGTGACCTTCTACCTCTAGGATATTAACACTCCTTGGATCCTCCTCTTCTTCTTCAGCAGTCACATTCTAGCACTCCAGTGCATGGTGTATATTGTTGGTCCAACCTGGTTGAATCAAATCTAAGAGATCCTGTAGTATTTTGAAAATCACTGCCTTGACCTCCTGCAATGCTTTGTTGACGCACTCATATCCATCCTAAAAGTTGAATGTCATCAAAAATCCCTGTCTCAAAATATCCCATTCGTCTATGCCATGGCAGAGCTCGGTTTCCAGGTACCAATTCATTGGTATCGCATCTAAAGTGTGGCAGAACAAATGTGCCCACTCTGGTTGTAGATCTGTTGCAGAAGAATAAGTCCATTTCTCTAAGTAATTTCATGGATCACTCCTCCCATAATATTTCTCTATCAATCGCACTTTTGGGCAACCAAACCACACCCTAATCATTCTTCTATATTCACACCATCCATAAAAATTGTCTTTATGAATACCACACCATCTTGCGGGCGTAACATGCAGTGCCAAATCCAGTGCTTGGAAGCGATGCTTCTTAGGCTCTTCTCTTTCAAATGCATCCAAAAATTTATCTACATAAGTTAGACCATCATAATAATGAAAACGTCTTACCTCTGATGATACATAGTGCACAAATTTACTCATCATATTGCAGCGCAATGTAGATACTTCGTGCAACCTATTTTTCTAGTGTTCCAACTCCTCATTTGAATCTGATGTGCAGGAGCTTTCGTAGTCCCATGCAATACATCCATCTACTATTGGATTCACCCAATCTTTATCTCACATTGTTATCATATAAATCTGGTCCAAATCATTGTCATTTTTATAATCACGAACTGGCTCAGTATAATGCGGTCCTTCTAGAGGGTCCATAGGTACTGCTACGCAGAGAAATTTTCTCTCAAATGGCATTGTTTGCTTCTTCAAATTGATCACCCCATTCATGTCAATAGCCCAATCGATGCGAACGAGCATGGGGTAGGGATTGTTGTCATCAACAATCTCTATCAATTTGAAATCAACCAATGCACTCACGCCTTCAATATCTACTATCACCCCCCACAATCTTCCCATGGCATTGTGTATGGAATCCTCCCAACGCATGTTTTGGGGCTCAAAGCTCAAGTTTTGATCCAATCTTGTTGTAAAGCTCCATGACTTGCCGGTGCGGGGTTCGAAAGTATGTTAGAATCACATGGTTGTCCACCCTAGTTCTATAATGTAATGTCAGCTTAATAGACCTACCCATGGTCCACAGACCATGGGATTGTATAAATAGAGCGAGGCTCTAAGTGTAAAGATAAAAAGAATAAAGAATAGAAGAATAGAAAAAGAGAAGATGTCTAGGTGATTGAATCACAGTGTGAAGTGTGTATTTGGGTCGTAGAGTAGGAGAAAGCTCTGCAGCTGTGTTATGAAACCAGCTCAAGAAAAGATAGAAAAGATAGATCAACGCCTTAGAATTCAGCCTCTTCGAGGAGGCAACCTCCTTTACATTACATAAATGAACAATTATTCAATGATTCAAATGACAAAACCTCCTTTCTATATATAGGAGTCTAAGGAGTCACAATATAATCCAGCCGACCTAACAATAATAATATAAAGCCACAAAAATAACAATAGAGGGATTCTATGGGGCACATAAATAACAATATGGGGGTAATAGGGGCACAAAAATATAAATAAGGGGTATAACTACAATAGTAATGGGGTAATCACTAGTATTATAGGGACCCAACATGCCCCTCTCCTTCAAAAAAGTGTTGTCCTCAACGCTTGAGTAGTTCTGGATACTTCTGCATAAAATTCTCATCCTCCCATGTGGAATCTTCAGCGGATAAGTTCTTCCACTTGATAAGATACTCTGAAATTGATCGATTTCGTAGCTGTCGAGTTCTTGTTTCTGTGACTGCTTCCGGTTCCAATATAATTTTTCCTTCCTCGTCAAGTTCTGGCAATATTGTTTGAATTGGGAGCTTGTCGCCTATAACCTTCTTTAAACATGAAACATGGAAAACTGGGTGCAATCGAGAAGCTGCAGGAAGCTCCAATTTGTATGCCATAGTACCAATCTTTTGCAACACCTTGTACGGACCATAATACTTTGGTGATAATTTATTATCCTTCTTAGCTTGCTTTAGGGACATTTGCTTATATGGTTGTAGCCGTAGGAATACCCAATCACCTACATCAAAACTTCTTTCACTGCGATGTTGATCTGCCTGTTGTTTCATTCTATTTTGTGCCAACACGAGGTTATCCTTTAAGAGTTGGAGGACTTGTTGTTGATGTTCGATGTGATGTTCCACTGCCTGAACCTTAGAATTTTCTCTTAAATATGATGTGATGGATGGTGGTTGATACCCATAAAGTGCCATAAATGGGGTCATTTTTGTTGCTGTATGGAAGGAAGTGTTATACCACCATTCAGCCAGAGGCAACCATTTGACCCATTGTGTCTGTTTATCAGATACAAAGCAACGAAGATATCCTTCCAAACATTTGTTTACTATCTCAGTTTGCCCATCAGATTGAGGATGATAAGATGAGCTATGAGCTAACTGAGTACCAAGACAAGAAAATAATTCTGTCCAAAAATTTCCAGTGAAAATGGGATCTCTGTCACTTACAATAATCTTTGGGTTTCCATGTAGCTTTTGAACTGTTTCCATAAATGCAGTAGAAACTGTACTGGCTTTAAATGGATGTGATAATGCACAAAAGTGTGCATACTTGGTAAGTCTGTCAACTACCACCATGATGACACTCTTTCCCTCAGACTTGGGTAAACCTGTGATAAAATCCATTGAAACCTCCTCCCAACGTTGGCTTGGAATGGATAAAGGTTGTAATAGACCCGGTGTCTTAATTGTTTCAACTTTATTTTGTTGGCAAACCAAACATTCCGCCACAAACTTTTGAATATCTGATTTAAGGCCATCCCAAAAAAATTCCTTCTTAACCCTGTGGTAAGTTTTTAAAAATCCTGAGTGCCCTCCTAAGGGAGAAGTGTGCAATTCCATAAGAATCTTTTGTTTTAGCTGGGAATTCTTACAGAGGTATAAGCGATCTTTGTACCATAACGAATCATTTTTCCAGCTAAATGTATCAGAAGTACTGGAATCTTGTTGTAGCTTTCGAATAAGTGCCCACACTTCTTCGTCATTCTTCCATTCCTCCCTTGCTTCGTTTATCCAATCTGGTTGGATAATAGAAATGGCACACAACAATGCTTCCACATCCTCATCCTTTCTTGAGAGTGCATCTGCCACCACATTTTGCTTCCCTTTTTTGTAGATGATTTCAAAGTCATAACCCAACATCTTTGTGACCCACTTTTGTTGCTCTTCAGAGGATAATCTTTGTTCTAAAAAGTATTTAAGGCTATCATGATCCGTTTTTACCTTGAAGTGTCTTCCCATTAGGTAGGGTCGCCATTTCTTAAGTGCATGGAGTATTGCCAACATTTCCTTCTCATAAATAGCTTTGCTTAAAAACTTTCCCTTGATTGGACGACTTTCAAAAGCAATGGGTCTTTCATCTTGCATTAGAACAACACCAATTCCATTTCCTGAAGCATCACATTCCACAATAAAGGTTTTTGTGAAGTCCGGTGTAGCTAAGACCGGTGCTTGGCACATTGCCTCTTTAAGATGTTCAAAGGCCTTTGTTGCTTCCGGAGTCCATGAAAATGAATCTTTCTTCAATAATGTTGTTAGAGGTGCTGCTATTCTCCCATAATTCTTAACAAACTTGCGATAATACCCTGTCAACCCAAGAAATCCTCGCAGATGCTTTATGGATGTGGGGATTTTCCATTCCTTAATGGCTTTAATTTTGCTAGGGTCTACCTTAACTCCTTCATGAGATACAATATGACCCAAATATTCCACCTCCTGGACTCCAAAGAAACATTTGGATCTTTTTGCATATAATTGTTTCTCCTCCAATAGTTGTAGCACCCTGTCAACATGTTCAACATGATCCTTCCAAGACTTGTAGATTAGTATATCATCAAAAAATACTAACACAAATTTTCTAAGGAATGGTTTGAAAATTGAATTCATCAAACCTTGAAATGTTGAAGGTGCATTGGTAAGGCCAAAAGGCATGACCAAAAATTCATAATGACCCTCATGAGTTCTAAATGCCATTTTCGGAATGTCTTCAATCTTCATTCTGATTTGATGATATCCCGAACGAAGATCCAACTTGGTGAAGTAAATTGATCCATGCAATTCATCCAGTAATTCATCAATGACAGGAATGGGGAACTTATCTTTAATAGTGAGCTTGTTGAGCTCCCTATAATCCGGACACATGCGCCATGATCCATCCTTCTTGTGCACCAATACTACTGGAGCTGAGAAAGAACTTTGACTCGGTTGAATTATACCAGCCTCTAGCATTTCTGCAACCATACGTTCAATTTCACTTTTTTGGACATAGGGATATCTGTACGGCCTGATGTTTGGAGGAACACTTCCTGGAATCAGATGAATAGCATGATCATGATCACGCATAGGTGGGAGACCTTTGGGAGTCTCAAATACCTTGGAATGATTGTCCAAGACTTTTTGGAGATCTGGAGAAATAGATGATTCCAATGTGGAAACATCTAGCGAACATAATTGTGCAATTACACCTCTTTGCTCCTTTTTTAGAAGCTTTGTCATGCCATTAGAGCTGATTATCTTTCCTGGTTTCCCTGCAATACCCCTTAATTCAACTTCCTTTCCTTCCGTAGAAAATTTGATGAAAAGTTCTTGAAAATTAAAAGCTATTGTACCCAAGGATTGTAGCCATTGGACTCCTAGTACAACATCAGCACCTCCCATTGGAATGGAAAGCATTGGGCTAGTCAATACATATTCTCCCATGGATAGCTTGATATTATGGCACTTTCCAGAGCAATTTATTGTTCCTCCATTTGCAATCATCACTTGACACTCTGGTGCTGGATATAGGAAGCAATTCAATTCTTTTGCTACCCTACAATGAATAAAATTGTGGGTGCTTCCTGAATCAATCAACACTATTACCTTTTTCTTCTTGATTTGTCCTTCTATCTTGATGGTTTGAGGAGTGGTAATTCCCGCCAATGCATTACAAGATATGGTCGGATTTATTTGTTCTTCATCTAGGCTTTGTTCCTGGAGTATATCCTCTTCTTTTGACCTTTCTTGCTCCTTTTCTTCTTCCTCTTCACAATCTATGTAGAATAATTTCTTCTCAGCACACTTATGACCTTTTGTGTATTTGCTATCACAACTGTAACAAAGCCCTTTTGCTCTTTTTTCTTCCAATTGTTGTGGTGTCAACCTTGTAGGTTGTGGAAGACTAGGGGCAACAACACTTCCGTCTTTATAGTTGTGAATGGTATGCTTCCTAGTTGCCATAATTTTGCTTTCCATTTTTCTTGCTAACCTGAATGCCTTCTCTAATGAATCAGGTTCCCAAAGGCGAACATCATGTTGGATATTATCCTTTAAAGACCCTATGAACACATCAATCCTATGCTCCTCTGGAATATCTTTTACCCTTATGTTCAATTTTTGGAACTCCTCAATGTGCTCCATTATTGAACCCTTTTGTTTGAGACTTATCAATTGGCTAAAAAAAGTGTTGCTTTTTGTATCCTCATAATGTGCTATCAATTCTTCCGTAAAAATTGCCCAAGTGATAAATTGTTTACGAGAACAAAGCCATTGATACCATACAAACTGATTTGGTTCCAAATATACAGTTGCCATACGTACCTTTTGTGTGTTTTGCACATTATTGAGATCGAAGAATTGCTCCATCTGTAATATCCATGTGGCGGGATCCTTGCCATCAAACTTCCTCATATCGATTTTTGGAATATGGTGATTCTTCGATCCAACATTAGCGTCTATGGAATCATGATTAACATTTCTTTTGTTCTCATCATGAGTTTCCTTTACTACCTTTTCACCATTAGTAAGTATTTCTTGTAGAAAATTTGTCAAATCTGTCTTCAAATCTGCCATGCCTGTCTTCAAATGTGTGTTTAAATCTATCTTAAAATTATCCATCTTAGCTTCCATTCCATTCATCTTAGCTTCCACGCCATTTATCTTAGCTTCTGTTAACTTTTGTGAGCGTGACATTTGTTGCACTTGTTCTTGTAATTTTGATATATCATGTAGCATTTCTTCCTCTTCTTCATGAGTCATGCTAGAGCTTTCAGGTTCCTTACTAGGTGTTTGCATTTTCTTTCCTCGGGGCATCAGTTACCGATAATAATGCTCTACTATGCCCTTTGAATTCCTTCAAAATAAATTTTCAAACCAAGCTTAAACAAAAATTTAAAAAAATCTACACACCTTTTTTCACTTTGTAGGAGCTCGATATTGCCTCTGATGTATCTCTGTACTTTCCAATCATCTAGTTCTAAATTTGTGACCTGTAGTAGCTCTCTGTGTCCTCTTTCCAATGCCACCAGTCTGATCCAAATTGGATTCTCCAAGAAAGAGTTATGCACAATCTCCCAATATGACCTGATTATAGACCTTTCCAGAAGAGCGAACTTGTATGAAGTGCCGCGTGTACAATTTTTGATCTTTGGTTCTGAAAATGATATACAAGAAACTACAGTCCGTCCTCTCTTTGTAACTTCTTATGAAATTTCAATCTGATTCCCAAAGAGAACGTTATGACGATTTTCCCTAGGTCACCTGTTTTGAATGTAATTCAGGAGTCTGCAAAAATACCAACTTCCTCAGATCATATCTCCGCAAATATCGTGCGAAAAGCTCTGAAATTTGGACCCAACGTTCAGCGCGATTTCTTCTCAAATGGGTTTTTTTTGCAACTTCTGAAACATCACAGAAAATAAGTTATAGCTAAATTCCACGATGACCTGTTTAGAGCAGCGAAACCCTAGAATCCAAAGCTCTTATACCAAATGTTATGAAACCAGCTCAAGAAAAGATAGAAAAGATAGATCAACGCCTTAGAATTCAGCCTCTTCGAGGGGGAAACCTCCTTTACATTACATAAATGAACAATTATTTGATGATTCAAATGACAAAACCTCTTTTCTATATATAGGAGTCTAAGGAGTCACAATATAATCCAGCCAACCTAACAATAATAATATAAAGCCACAAAAATAACAATAGAGGGATTCTATGTGGCACAGAAATAACAATATGGGGGTAATAGGGGCACAACAATATAAATAAGGGGTATAAATACAATAGTAATGGGGTAATCACTAGTATTATAGGGACCCAACAAGCTGAGTGCAGAGAGGCCTAGTAGTCTATTGTTGAGTGCATGGACCCTTTTAGCTAAGTGCAGTGGGAAAGTTGAGTCTGTAACCATGGAAAGAATCAATAAAGAGAAGTTTGGTTATAATTCTATGTATCTGTTCTTGGGTTAATACATGATTTTTATAACTTGCCAATATATTATTTATTTATTGCGTGCACTTATTTGAATGTTTTATGTTGTTAAGTATAACTCAAAGTGCTCAAGTAGACAAAGATAATTAACTAACATTGGAATATAAGAAAGGTATTGGGTAATAGTGCAAAACGCGGCACAGCCCCTGGATAGGGTTGCGCAAAGGTAGTGTATTAGGTTGTGAGGAACAGGAAGGTGCGCAAATCAACCTATGTGTAAGGAGAAACCGTGCACCAGTCAACCTCATCAGACATCTCCAGGGTGTGGAAACCTAGTTCTAGCACCCTCCCATACTACTTCAAGTGATACCTTAGTCTGTGCTCCGTAGAATATTGCCAAAAGGGCCAGTAGTACTGGGATTTGCTTGGCTAACTAACTCTAAACCTGGGTTAGGCCCCAACAAGCCATTGCATGGGGATAATCTTTTGTTGATTCGCCATCCTCAATTATATCAGAGACCATTGTAGCATAGGTCTCCCCATTCTCTCCCATGTTTGTTTAGGAAAAAAATTTGCATCTGACCCAAGATCCAGAATAACTTGGTCCATTTCATATTTTACTATTTGCATGGTGGGCCTCATCTCATGCCCTGTTCTTGCCTTATTATTACCAATTTTCCTAACCATGCATAGGCCCTCAGGAGCATTTTCTTTACTGGCACATTTATTTATCAACTCCTGTAATCCCTTCATGGTCTTGGTATCGTGTAGCAGCTTCATACATGTTTCCAAAAAGGTAGTAAGCATGGATGGGTCTTGATGAACACTAGTATTGCAGCAAGAATGCTGCAACTCCTGGGTTACCAACTTTATTTTACCAACCTGGGGTTCGTACAAACTTGGAGGTGATAGTGCTCTACTCACAAGTGAAAGTGATGGTTCTGCCTTTTGTCATTGTTCAGCTGGCGAGAGACCACTAGTGTTTTCAAGCTAGACTTCCATGGATTTAGAAGAATCTTGGTTCCTTGATGAAAGAAATATAAATGTACTCTAAGATAGATCTAATCTACTGTAATAATGAAAATGACTGAAATTCAATGCTAAGGCACACTATTTCCTAATTAACTGCTAAAAGCTATGCTTTGAAAATATGTTGAATTAACATGAACAAAACTCTATTGTCCTAAGCATGGAAGTTAACAGAATAAAACATCACTATTATGCATGTAAAGGACTGCAATAAATCTGTTTTGTCTTTTTGTGCTTTTCATGAAAAATCAAGTGTCCAAACTAATCTATTTTGGTGATGTGGCAGGTGGCTTAGGGATGCTAGTGGATGATTGGAAGGTTCAGGACATTTTTTGGAGGTTTGGGAGACCCTCGGGTGACCTTGGGAGACTTCCTAGAGGGTTTCCCTCAATTCGGCCTCAAAACAGGCCACTACAGGAAAACCTACAAGATGTACTAGAAACCTACATGATTCCTTGTATTTCTATAGGATATAAGAAATATCAAAAAAATGGGTGTTCGAGGTGATGGATGCCTTAGGGAAGGTGGTTGATGGGTGGAATGGAGTGAGGAAAGTCCTAGGATCACTCAGAACCCAAAACTAAGTTTAGGAGATGGTTGGATTTGCTCAGAATGCTTGAGGAAATGTCTATGTAAAATGATGAAATTGGTGAAAGTTTCGATTGAAACAAGGAATGCCTATGGGTGGATGAAGTTGGAATGTGGTCAATTTCTATGAGATCTCTTTCTACTTCTGAAGCACTTGCTGTTATAGACATTTTTGTGCCTTACATCACTGAGCATGAAATGTCAATAATTAAAGGATCCAAAGTCCCTAAACATGTTGTTCCTACCCCTAGAGGAACAAGGCCAGCAAACCACAGCAATTCACAAAAGTTCTCCACCTGAAAACACTCAAAAACAGGCCATTTCTGGATCATGTCAACTGCTCCACTGAGCATCTGCGCTGAATGTCAACTGCTCCACTGTCTACCTCCGCTAAATGTCAACTACAAAGAAGGCTACCTGCGCTGAGCATAACTGGACAAGTGGCAGACTCATTTCTCAAGGTGTCAATGCCCAGGAAGCTTCCAAAATGACACTTGGATCACGGAGTTCGACTGGTAATGAGTAAGAGGTTCCAAATCTCCAAGTGGAAGCAAGAACCTCCAAGTGGACTCAAGAACTGAAGTGGGAGAGGACACTAGTCAGCTCCATGCCAGCCTCAAGCTGACTCATCCTTTCTCCAAAACTCCTATATATAGATCTCTCTCAGGAGGTCATGGGAGGCTGGAATATTGTATTTGCAAAGAATTGTTGTTGGTTTGTGGTTGGATCATTGGGTGCTTATGCTTTGAAAGGGGCTGAAGAAGGAATTCTATTCTGCTGGGAAGGAGATGCTGGGTTGGAACCCTATGGGTTGTATCTCTTCCTGAACCTTGTTTATCAATCAATAAAACTTCTTGGTTCTTTCCTATATGCTGGTGTTTATTGTATGATTTTCATTAGTGTATTTGATTTAATTCTAATCCTGAATCATTTATGAATATGTATATTTGCCTTTGTATTGTGTCCTTCTCTTGTTGCATGTAGCTGTTCTCTTGTCACAGGTAGTTGTTCTCTTGTGATCTCGTGGGAGCAAAAGCAAGGAGGCAAGTAGCTGTGGACACACAAAGAGGAGAGGATCTAGATCGAGGGACAACCGAAAGATAACGGTAAGTTCACCAATCTCCTCTCTTTCATATTTCATAAAGGAAGAAACTGAAGTAGCTGTATTCGTTTGTTGCTAAGGTACTGTCACACCTTAGGTGGATAGGATCATCCTGCATAGGCATTTTTCCCCACAAAAAATTGGCGACTCCGCTGGGGAAGAACTTTGTTTTAGTCATTTTGTTTGTTTGCATCATTGTTTACCTCGTAGACTTAACAGCAACAATCGAACTGCTTTGCAAAGTAGAATGTTGCTGCTTTGATCCTTCACTGGGTTTTTGTCTATGATCTCAACAATGGACTCACAAATGACTTGATGATCCTTTGTGATAGTCTTTAGTGCCCTCTCAAAGCATCCCTCTGTTTATACCTTGCTTGTGTTTCTGATTTGGCCTGAAATAGTTGATTTTTGAGCATTTTATGACCCGGAAACCAAGAGAAACGAGAGTTTCTCCTTTCAGCGCAGACACTGTGAAGGCAGTCTGCATTTCAACGCAGGTCCCGTGAAGGCTACCTGCGTTGAATTTCAAACTGACAGTGTTACACTTGCGCTGAACCAGTGTGGCCTTGTGCAGCTGGGGTTCCTTGCTGTCTTTTGCCCTGTTTTGATCTCTGTTTTTGCAGCCTTTAACCAGCATAGGTACAACCTCTGAAACCCCTTTTCTTTGCTTGTATTCCGCCTCATTTTTGTACAAAAAGACTGTAAGTGTTTTTATGTGTTTGTGGCATCATTTACAGTTTTCCTTTGCATGAGCGAAATAGTCATCCTGTAGCCTTGATTCAGATCTGATTGAGTGATTGATTGTGATCTTAGGAGAGAGTTCATTGGCTGTTTGCAATTTCATTATCATTTGCTTTTGCTTATTGGTTTGAATTTGTCACTTTTAAGTGTCGAAACAAGTATTTGTTTCGAAAAATCGCAAAGTGATTGTAATCTCTTCTACCCTTGCTGATTTTGGAAAAATTAAACTTGTTTATTTTTCAGTCATTTAAAAGCAAATTCAAAGTTGTACAAAAAGCTTTCTTTATAGGCATTTATACTAAGAAAGTGAAAACAAACACCTGCATTGTGCATTTTTCATTTTGATAAGATTGCATGTTTGATTTAGGAAGAGTGCATTAGAGTGTGCTGATTGCTCTTTGAGAAAAGATAGTCGCTCTCTTTTCCCTTAGTAGCTAGGATTTTCAAAGTTGAAAGATTATAAAGCTTGCTTATCATCTTAGACTGCATTTAGGAATTTGTACCAATACATCTCGTGGTGATCCTGAAAGACAAACTTTAAAAAGATCAACTTAAAATATATTGAATGAACCTAACAACGCTTTGCAACATAACGCACAACATAGAGGTCTAGGTAGAGACGTGTTCCGGCGTCGTTAAACGTAGTGACTGTCGATCTCTAAGAAGGTGGGTGATTCCTCCTGAGGGACGATTGCACTAATACGGACTTGTGCTCCCACGTACCGTCGCGTATATATATATATAGGCATATATCCTTTATCCTTAGGAAGCCATGTCGGCCGCCCTACTGATCGCAATGCAGTGAACATAGCATTCACAAAGATCGACCACCCGTACCGTAAAAAGTATTCTGTGGTTTTGCGAAAAGTTTGGCACACCCTCTGCCTAGATCTCCAGAGCAGTTTCTTTTGGCCTTTTTCAGACTCTATAACAGAAAAAGTCCATCCGAACATTTGTCACTTCGGGCTCATTAAAACATCGAAGGAGACTAGAGTCATCTTTAGATTTTTCTCGACTCTTTAAAACTGAAAAAGCAAGTTGTGTCTAAAGCTTCGTTATCAATTTATTTTAAATGGAACAATCACCCTTATTCCCGCGTTGATCTTTAGGTTGAAGAGATGGAGCACACCAAACAAGGAGTTCCCCTTGATGGGAATCCTAGTCCTTTCTCCTCTTGGGGAGATGTTGGTGCACCCCACATGGCCACATTGTCTCTTCCAGGACTGACAATTGGCCTACCAGTATGGCTCTTTTCAACCAATGTCGTTCAGAATACCACCATTCCTGAACAGTCGAGTCAACAGTTAGATCAGAAAAGAGTTGCCCACCAGCCTTCCACTTCATCTTCCTCTCCTCCTCCCTCTTCTCTTGATGGAACTGGTCGTTCAAAGAACCGGATTCCTAAGGAGAAGAAGGAGAAGAAGAAGAAAGAAAAGAAGCAGAAGGAGCCTAAGGCGACTGGGGGCAATCAAGCGTCATCTAACAAAAATCCACACACAGCACTCGTAAGACCTAAATCGCCATGCGTCATATGCAGGGGAGACCACTTCCATAGAGATTGTCCATGTATCCCCTGGATACTAAGAGAATGGTCCCCCCGTTTGCACAATTCGGTAGCATCGACCTCTGATAGCCATGTCGATTGTTCACCGTCAACTAGTGGGAGTGAAGCTCTAGGACAGAGCGGGAAAGCTAAATTTCCCTGCAGACTATGTGAAGGTGATCACGCCATCCACCGTTGTCCCTTCTTAGACGAGGCGAAAAGAGTTCTGGAAGATCACCCGATATTACGAGCAAATCGTCCTCCTAGATATCAAAAACTCTTGCCAAGTCCCTCGCTAGTTGAGAATCCGGTTGACTCGCCCAGGTGGTCAGCCGAAGCACCTGTCATTGAAGATGAACCGTCTGGATCCATGCCTGGCGAAAGTCAAAAGGTTGATATGGTAGTTGACCCGATTTTGCCTTCAGAGGCTCCATCTTCGAATGACACCATCACAGAGGAGAATCAAGACGACACCGTCCAGATTCTCTTCATCAGCACCGACTCTGATGATCAAGGGGGCAATGCCACCATTCCTTTATCGTAGGAAGGAAGTTCATCAGAGTGCTATCTGGCCGTTTACTCGGTCCCACCACCAAGCAACCTGGTTGTGTCCTTTGATTGGAACCAACTAGGCAGACCCTGGTTTCCAGCCAGTATACCATTCAGAATTATTTGTCAAATATACAGAATGGTAATGACTGGAACTATCATTGATGAGGGGGCATCTGTGAGTATCCTTTCCTCTATTTCTTGGAAAGCGCTTGGCTCGCCTGCGCTTTTGCTTGAAATGAGAAATCTATGAGGCTTTGATAAGGGAACCAGTCGCCCTTTAGGGATCCTCCCTAATGTACCAATAACATTGAAAGGGAAGACCATTCAAATGAACGTGATGGTAGTTCAAGGACCCTTGGATTATAACCTACTCCTTGGACGAGACTATATATATTGCATGGGAGCAATAGTCTCCTCACTCTTTAGAGTAATGTGTTTTCCGCATGGAGGAAGAATGGTCAAGCTCGTGGACCAACTTTCATTTCCCGGATCACACATCGCAAATAGTCATATACCATCCCTAAATGGTCTATTCACGAAAGAAGTGTCTCAACCCACGGTCCGTCCTCTTGATGAGTGCGAGTAATCTGGGAGGACATGACCGGAACCCAGGGGGCATGCGTCTTGGTCTGCTTCGGCACAGAAACTTGGGTATAAGGTAGAATTTCCGCGAAAGAATATGACTAGTTCGTACCCCGTCCATGGAGGAAAGAGGGTAGTTCTAGAATATGATTCTTTTGTCAAGGTACTTGGGAAAGACGGGAACCGTCGCCCATCTTTGTCTATTTCGGTAGGCATTGCCGAGGAAGAGTTTTGTCTAACGGGACAATATTTGGGTAACCAGAAAGAGGTAAGACTCCCTCAATAACACCAATGTTTTGTCTTTGAGTAGTGTTCTTCTCTTGCGATCTTGCGAAAAATCTATTAAAAGTTGGGCTAATGAGAAGACAAGTATCGTATAGACCCGTTAAAATTAACGAGAAGACAAGTATCGTTAAACTAAACTAGCAAGACGACAAGTAGCTGTGAACACCCAAAGAAAAACAGAAGTGAAAAGGAGGAGGGGCAACCTTGAAATTGTATTTTATACCTAGTGGCATGCAAACCCTTTTGGAGTGCAAGAAAAGAGCGGTTATTTATCTGTTTTTTGGGTTAGCCGTTTCTGAACTTGCATAAAGGAAGGGTGCGGAGCAAAGCGTAGTGGGATGAAGCTCCATAAAAAATAGCGATCTCACAATGAGACAATCTTATCTTATGACTGGTAAAACGAGCAGTTTTAGCATAAAGTTCATGCTCGTTAAAAAATAAACGCAAGATCCGAGCAGTTTTAATGCGGAATTCATGCTCGTTAAAAAATAAACATAAGCTTGAGCAGTGTTTTGGCGCATTCAAGCTCGTTAAAAAATGAACCCATCCCGGTAAATAACTATTGAGTATGTAACCTGATCAACCATAAAAGCCTTGGTCGTGTTTGTGTACCGTCACCTCCACTTTTCATTTGGCCGATCGTTTACCTCCATATGATTGTTTACCCATTTTGAGGAACAGCTGCGAAGAGTGATTTCACCTAGCCATCCTTGTGACACTGCCGTGATTGGAAAATTCTAACCTGTACCTGGAATCAGCTGCTATCCCTGTTCATCACTCGTTCCTCGAAAGACGAGTCTTCCTTAAGCTCTTTTCAACTGACTCGTAAAATATGAAAAGATTGCCGAGTTTTGGCCTTCCAGCTCGTTAAAGGACCGGAAGAGCTATCCCTCCTCTAGATTTTAATCCTTTTGGACCTGAGGGATTATTGCACAAAAAGATCGAGCGCTTGTTTTTTTCGGCTCGTTAAAACTATCGAAAACTCATCCCTTTTGTATTGTTTTATACTTTTTCGGACTTAAGGGATTAGATGATGAAAAAGGAATTTTGGAGTTAACTTTATGTACCTTTTCAGACTCTCTAAAAATGAAAAGGGCCGAGTTTTCCTTGTCATTAGACTCGTTAAAATCACTAAATAGCGACAAACTTGTCTTTAGACGAGAACGAGTTTCCCTATCGCTAGGCTCGTTAAAACATAGCGATGGGTTTGCCCGAAGGGCAGGTTATAGAACAAGCATATGTTATCCTCCTCAAGCTTGACAAAAATAAAGAGGTACTGGTCAGCAATGACTGGGGAAAAATTGGGAAAAATCAAGAAGTCTTTGATGGTAGCAAGTCGCTCTTGAACATGACATTTTTCCTCCGTACCACATCGGGTTGGGTTGTTTCATTCACCGGTCACATCACCATGGTCTCGCCATACCATCCATATTTGGGGTAATGCTACCGATCCATCGCATCAGTGTCGCCAGATGTTCAAGAGAAGTCATTCAGAAAAGAGTCAACCAGGTCCCATCCACTGCCATACATTATCCTTCATCCATTCATGACCGCCACCCTGAATCATATGTCACAGATTGTTTTCACCTCCATTAAAATCATTAGCTCCGTTCTATGTCATTGATGTGGGATTCATTAAGGCCCTCCTTTGACGGATCGCTTCTTGTCGACATCAGCTCATTATCCAAGAAGTTGATCTAGGAACAACCCCTTCAGTACTTTGAAGCTTGCATGCCTCAATGGCAAGTTTCTCACTTCCGGCGACAGGTATACATCAATGACCTTCGACCAGAAGATTTTGCGTGGTGTTCGACGCCAAGTCCTTTATTCACACCACATGAATTGTACTGCAGTACCTTGAGGGTCATTATCATTATCGGTGATTCCTCTCGCGCTTGTTAACGGTTTACATCATTGACTGGTAATCAAGCGATGTCTTTCCATGTTCAACTTCAGTGCAATTCTCACATGGATCGACTTGTACTTAGAGTGAAGATCGAACGAGATTGAAGACCCCGGATCTAGTTTCATCCATCCGGGCTGCGATATATATTCAGGAAATATAAAGACATTTGACATGTACGTCATTGTAGCAGATGATCATCCTACTCAAAGAATGATAGTTTCGCCGGAATTATCAGTCTACCATCAGACTATCGTCTGTTCTATGTACCCAAATGTATTTATAAAGCTGACCATGGGAATGCCCGCCTCAGCTAGATCATGAAAGCTGTATGAATCATAATGTATTGTATTGTATCTTATTACAGGTCTCCTCCCAGCAAATGGATGAACTTCGGACTCGCCTGGATAAAGCATTTCACCCGATAAACGGCCTCATACTTTAGGGGGCAACTGTTATAGACATTTTTGTGCCTTACATCACTGAGCATGAAATGTCAATAATTAAGGGATCCAAAGTCCCTAAACATGTTGTTCCTACCCCTAGAGGAACAAGGCCAGCAAACCACAGCAATTCACAAAAGTTCTCCACCTGAAAACACTCAAAAACAGGCCATTTCTGGATCATGTCAACTGCTCCACTGAGCATCTGCGCTGAATGTCAACTGCTCCACTGTCTACCTGTGCTGAATGTCAACTGCAAAGAAGGCTACCTGCGCTGAGCGTAACTGGACAAGTGGCAGACTCATTTCTCAAGGTGTCAATGCCCAGGAAGCTTCCAAAATGACACTTGGATCAGGGAATTCGACTGGTGATGAGTAAGAGGTTCCAAATTTCCAAGTGGAAGCAAGAACCTCCAAGTGGACTCAAGAACTGAATTGGGAGAGGACACTAGTCAGCTCCATGCCAGCCTCAAGCTGACTCATCCTTTCTCCAAAACTCCTATATATAGATCTCTCTCAGGAGGTCATGGGAGGCTGGAATATTGTATTTGCAAAGAATTGTTGTTGGTTTGTGGTTGGATCATTGGGTGCTTATGCTTTGAAAGGGGCTGAAGAAGGAATTCTATTCTGCTGGGAAGGAGATGTTGGGTTGGAACCCTATGGGTTGTATCTCTTCCTGAACCTTGTTTATCAATCAATAAAGCTTCTTGGTTCTTTCCTATATGCTGGTGTTTATTGTATGATTTGCATTAGTGTATTTGATTTACTTCTAATCCTGAATCATTTATGAATATGTATATTTGCCTTTGTATTGTGTCCTTCTCTTGTTGCATGTAGCTGTTCTCTTGTCACAGGTAGCTGTTCTCTTGTGATCTCGTGGGAGCAAAAGCAAGGAGGCAAGTAGCTGTGGACACACAAAGAGGAGAGGATCTAGATCGAGGGACAACCGAAAGATAACGGTAAGTCCACCAATCTCCTCTCTTTCATATTTCATAAAGGAAGAAACCAAAGTAGCTGTATTCGTTTGTTGTTAAGGTACTGTCACACCTTAGGTGGATAGGATCGTCCTGCATAGGCATTTTTCCCCACAACACTTGCTCTACATCAAACATGTGTAATTTCCAAAAAGTAATGTAAATAAGAAGAATTAGAAAAGCAAAATTTAATGAACTAATTGTCTACCTTATGCATGAGGAAATTGTTGAATAAAATGGAATCATGGATGAGATCTACTGCAAGAATGAAGATAGAAGAGATGGAAATGAAATCCTACACTTTCAAAAATGATCAAATGCTAGTTGAAGTACAACAAATTCTAAATCTTATGAAAGAAATGGGAATCTATCTTTTTGGGGCTGCATAAGTGTCTTTTCCTTAAATCATGATTCCAGAAGGAAGAAGTGAGGCTAGGACACCTAGTGACAAATTTGTGGTGCTTATTTTATCCCTTCTAACCTACTACTGAAGTAAGGCACAAATGGAAGCAAACTAATAAAAAATTAATCAAATCTACACAATTTGCAATGAAATACTTCTAAAGACAGTTTAACCATGAATCTATGAAACTAACCTAAGCATAAAGATACAAGAAGGGGAACCTTGGCTCCTAGGGTTGGGCCCCAACCCAAGAGCTTCAGCCCTTTGAGCTAACTCAGTGCTGAATCATGAAAAAACTCATTCTTTTGGATTTCAGGCATCTGTGGTTCATTTTCTTTTAGTTGAATCTCAGATTGCCCACAATAAAACTCATTCTTATTATCAAAACATAAAATTACGTAAAAGTATTCCACAAGTCTAGAGATCAAAAATAAATAGAGTTTTTACAACAAAAATTTGAATCCTAATGACGTTCTAAGCCTCTCTACATATACAACTGAAGTCCCCAACGACTTCCTTAAATTTAGGGAGGCTCGGCTCCCAAACTCGAGATGAACTAACTCTTTTTCTATCAATTGCTTTGTTGCCTTCTAATCTTCATGACTTGGTTGCTTTCACTCTAAGTTGGTGGGATTAACGGAGGTATATTTGAATGGGGGAGGATTAAATGAGGATTTACCTCCTACAACCTCTCTCCCTTGTCCCATTCGAGTTTCAAACCTTAGTCTTTCCAAAATTCCTCGATTTTCTCTTCCAAACCTGCATTCAATGCATATTAGTTCACTAGGCATAATATCTCACTTTAACTCATCTCATTAAACAAAATATACTCAAAACATGTAATAAGCTCTGAGAAGAGTTGGTTTGACTAAGCTAGGAGGTGAATTAAGACCCATATAATTACCCAATGATGAGGCTCATCATCACCCCCCTTATTGAAAGTGTTGCTCATCCTCCGAGCAACTCAATCAATATCTATGTCTTTCATAGTGCTAGTGGCCTCCTTGACATCCCATGCCTCTACTATGGTTTCCTCTTCTTGTTCATAGAAACCTGCTTTATTTTCTACCTCCTGTTATTACCTGGATTGAACCTCAAGCTGAAGGAAGGCAATGCCAGGGTAACCACAAACCACGCTTAGCCATGTAGCTAACCCTACTAGGCTAGGAGAGGGCTCTCTTTGTAAGGATCTTAGCAAAAATGACTGAATCAAGAAAATTATATTAGGCTAGGTATAGTAGCACAAGGTTTGATTTGATTTTGAAGGCGTCTTGTTGGATCAGGAGGAACCGGACAGTTTGGGTAAGGAAATTAGGTCATAATTGCAGGGTTTTCAATGGGGTAAGGTAGGCACAAGGCTCAACAATCTAGGGTTTGATGGGTGAGGTGATTCAAGGCTGGTGAGAAGCTAGGAAGAGCATGTGATCACCATGGATCCTTCCTAAACTGTAAAAAGCATAAACTGTGAATATTTTCCCAAAGCAGAACATTAATGTTATGGGTTCTGCCTATCAACTTGAAAACATCCACTTAGAAGCAATGAAATTATTAGTGAAGTACACAAAACATTTTAACATATGCTCACAAGATAGGAAACTAAACTAAACATCATACTACATGGATCCTAAAGAAATAGATGCAATTTTTCATTAATCTCTTACTAAAATGATATAAAATGATGACCAATCAAAGCTTAAGCATCCAGCCGAGTCCAACCCTTTACAATGAGAAACGAGAAGAAGATATAAACATTGTTTCAACCTCCTCCCATCCTCAGCGGTCGAATCCCTCAGATGAGGAGCTAATCTAACCAACACTAAACAAGAAACTGGAATCTAGGCATCCTAACAACCTGCCTCTAAAAGTGAGGAAACTGATTCATTTGTGCTCAAAATGACTTTTAATCTAATGAATCTACCCTCTAATACTAGTTATCCATCATATTTACAAGCCAAATCATCATTTACATTGGTAAAATATCCTCCATGAGAGAGAATCCAAGATCACAGTCAAAACATAGTGAAGTGGCAATCCTGTGCACAATTTGTCCTATGCGCAACGCCACTAGCCCTATGCGTAGCACCTCTTTCAGGACCCTTGTGGAGGCCTTCCTGGTATCCAAATTGATCTCATGATAGCTCATTGAAAATCTCTTTAGGTCTACTTTCCAAAACATCTTGAATTTCTTCATTTGAAGCTCATTTGACCCCTCAAAAGTTGATTCTCCTAGATCTGCTTCTGTGTGTCCAAAAAGGGGTAGAAAGGTCATTTTTGGAGTGTTTTTTGACCTTTTGCTAGACCAGTTCTACTCCAAAAGCTTAGCAAATGCACAGGGTGCATGTACTAATCGTTATGAAGCAAAAAATGCAAGCCATTTGTCCACTGGGTTCCCCTAGGAAAAGCACAGCACTGGTGCCGTTGCGCATAAAGCCAACCTTCCTGTGTTAAAATTTCCAAAATTTGTCAAAGGAAAAAATTCCTCCAATTTTGATCAAATTTCCAGGAATTTTTGCCTGTGGCAAATTTTGGAAATTTTAACACAGGAAACTTGGCTCTATGGGTAGCGCCACCGGCTTCATGCTTTTCCTAGGGCAACCCAATGTACAAATGGCTTTTATTTTTGGATTCAAAGTGATAAGTACATGCACCCTATGCATTTCCTAAGATTTTGGAGCAGAATTGGTCTACCAAAAGGTCAAAAAACACTCCAAAATTGACCTTTCTACCCCTTTTTGGACACATAGAAGCAGTTTTGGGAGAATCAACTTTTGAGGGGTCAAATGAGCTTCAAATGAATAATTCAAGATGTTTTGGAAAGTAGATCTAAATAGCTTTCCAATGCACTATCATGAGCTCAATTTGGATATCAGGAACGCCTCCAAAACGGACCTGAAAGGGGCACTGCACATCGAGCCAGTGGCACTGCACATAAGAAAAATTATGCACAGGATTGCCATTTCACTATGTTTTGACTGTGATCTTGGATTGCCATTTCACTGTGTTTTGACTGTGATCTTGGATTTCCATTTCACTGTGTTTTGACTGTGATCTTGGATTTCCATTTCACTCTGTTTTGACTGTGATCTTGTGTTTTACCAATGTAAATGATGACTTGGCTTGTAAATATGATGGATAACTAGTATTAGAGGGTAGATTCATTAGATTAAAATTCATTTTGAGCATACATGAATAAGTTTCCTCACTTTTAGAGGCAAGTTGTTAGGATGCTTAGATTCCAGTTTCTTGCTCAGTGTTGGTTAGATTAGCTCCTCATCATAGGGATTCAACCCCTCGGGATGGGAGGAGGTTGAAACAATGTCTATATCTTCTTCTTCTTTCTTATTGTAAAGGGTTGGACTCAACTTGATGCTTATGCTTTGATTGGACATCATTTTGTATCAGTTTATGAGGAGATTAATGAAAAATTGTATCTATTTCTTTGGGATCCATGTGGTATGATGTTTAGTTCAATTTCCCTCTTGTGATCATATGTTAAAATGTTTTGTGTACTTCATTAATCATTTCATTGCTTCTAAGTGGATGTTTTCAAGTTGATAGGTAAAACCCATAACATTAATGCTCTGCTTTGGGAAAATATTCACAGTTTATGTTTTCTATAGTTTAGGAAGGATCCATAGTGATCACATGCTCTTCCTATCTTCTCAACGGTCTTGAATCACCTCACCCATCAAACCCTAGAGTGTTAAGCCTTGTGCCTACCTTTCCCCATCGAACACCCCGCAATTTTGACCTAATTTCCTTGCCCAAACTGTCCAGCTCCTCCTGATCCAGCAAAACCCCTTCAAAATCAAATCAAACCTTGTGATACTATACCTAGCCTAATATAATTTTCTTGATCTAGTCATTTTGGCTCATATCCTTATGGAGAAAGCCCTCTCGTGGCCTAGTAGGGCTAGCTACTTGGCTAAGCATGGTTTGTGGTTACCCTGGCATTTCCTTCCTTCAGCCTAAGGTTTGATCTAGGTGATAACATAGTGGCGACCATACTGGGGAATGAAAGATCAATCACCCCATTAAAATCTTTCATTTAAATTCTTATGCTTGTGGATGATGAGTTTTAGAATTTACTAGGCTGAATTGGAAGGTTGTAAAGCAATATATAAAATTTCAAAATTAAGCATACTAGCTTCTCGAAAGTACACCAGATCGAATCCAAATCCAAATCCTCCAACCATTTTCAGTGATCCTCATAAAATTGGGTAGAAGTCTAAGAAAGTTGTAGAGAAATTCAGTTTAGCTGAAGAACAATCAAGTGAAGATTTCATTGCTCGTGTTCATTCACTCTCGGAAAGGTTAGACACTTTGCCAGATATTGAGTTTGATGTTCATTTTGAGCAAAGTCTATTTTGCAGTAAATCTTTGAGTTGGATTGATCAATTAGTTGTTGATTCCTATATATCTTTTGATAACCCCGTTGAAGACTTGTTTACACAAAGTAAATCAGGGTCACAGCTTACTCATGCTCTCGAACAATTGTAGAACCTTTCTTCAAATGTAGACACTTAGGTTAAAAATAGGCCATCTTTTAATTTTTGAAATATCTCCTTTACATCTACTGCCACCCAAAAAATGCCTTACCCTCCGCCTTCTTCTTTACAGATTGATCACACTACTCAAGCTATCATTAATTCCCCTTTGAGTATACCGAGTACCCCAATCCTTGCTTTAAATCCACCACCTCCCCCACCTCTAGTTATGGCTGCCCGATATGCACCCCTTGTTTTACCTCAAAATCTTGGTGCCATGCCCACTGATTATCAAACCAAAATACCTTTCTTTGATGGCACCCAAACCATTACATCTCAGTGGCACGTAGACAAAATGAATGATTTCTTTGACCTCCATGAAGTTTAAATTGAAGATGTGATGATGAGGCTGTTTGTACAAAGTTTTAGAGGAGAAGTTTGGAAATGGTTCTATCACTACTTTAGCCATCCTCCATAGACAGTTCCTAGATCAATGGAAAGTGAAGGAAAATCCTCTTCAGATTTTTTCCAACTATGAGAACATCAAAAGACATGTTGGCAAGAGTGTGCAAGACTATGGTGTAAGATTTAATGGAGTATACAATGCTATCCCTGCAAACATCAAACCACCAGAGGGATTGGCTTTGCTTAAGTTTCCAGACAAATTTGATACTGATATGGCATATCAGTTGCGGGAATGTGATCCTACAACTCTAGAAGACATGCAAAAGAATGTTGTGAGTGTAGAAGCAAATTCGCTAGCCAAAAGAGAAAGAATGAGATCTGAGAAAAGAGTGATTGTGAAAGACGAAGCATCTACTTCGGATGTAAAAATGGATACACTAGTTCGAACAATGGAAAGGATGGTTGACTGGTTATCCATCATAGATAGACCTGAACCTCAAATCTGGAATCCAAATTTTAGAGGCCAGCAGTAGCCCCAATTCTAAATCAAGTAAAGAGAACAAAAAGCACTAGAGCAACCAACACAACAACAACAGCAGATGAGAACTCCCTTACAGCAAAATTATGCTCAAGGAATGGAAGAGGAAGACGAGGAAGATTTAGTAATTGAAATAAGTCACTTTTTCACTGCTAATGGTATGCCCATATTTCTGACCGAAGATGAAGAGTATGCAGAGAGTTACAACATTCAAAAGGATGAAGATTACATCTTGGCAAATGATGTTGTTTTTGAGGCCAAGTCTGATGATTATCAGTGTGGTTACATAGATAGTTTGAGTGCACAGTAGAGGCAATACCCTTTAAGGAGCAGAGATGTACCAGTCAGTCCTATTTAGAAGAGAAAGGATGTTCAATCAAAAAATGATCCATCAAAAAATCTGAAGAAGAGAAAGGAGCTTGCTGATCAAAATCCTAGCAAGGTACCATCAACAAGTACAACTGCAAATGAGAAAAATAGTCAGCAAAAGGATAGTGAAACGAAGGAGAAAATAGATAAGAGGGACATCAGTGTCAAAGAGGTAGAAAAAGTCTCATCTTTTAATTTAGAAAGTGAAATTGCTAAATTGAAAGTGTCCATTCCTTTGACTGAGCTTGTTAATAATAGCAACTATAAACATCGTGTATCTAGAATACCGCAAATCGATCCTTTGTCTGACATGGTGAATGTTGAGGATGATCGGCCTGAACTTATTTTTGGTCTAGCCATAGAAGGTTAGCCTAAAGGTAGTGAAGTATCACCCTTTTATTTGAGTCTTAGACTGCATGAGTATATTCTCCATAATGCTATGTTTGATTTCAGAGCTTCCCACAATTTGATGACCAAGGCCATCATGGAAAAGGTGGGCCTAGATATCACCTGAAAATATCATGATTTGTACTCATTTGATTCTAGTAGAGTTCACTACACTGGTCTCAGCAAAGATTTGGTGGCTTCTTTAGATCAAATCCCAACCAAAAATGTCTTGATGGATGTGGTAGTAGCTGATATACCACCATGATTCGATATGGTCTTATCTAGATCGTGGGGAGCCAAACTCAAAGGCACTTTACAACTTGACTTCTCCTATGCTACAATCCCTGTTTTCAGTCAATTGAGGAAGTTGTACCGAGAAAAGAAAATGAAGTATATGATAACTAGTAAAGAGAAGCCTATGAATCATCTGATAAATGTTGTAAATACTGATTTAGAGTCTTTTTCTTTGTACTCTGATAGTGGCTTGAATGATGTAGATATTCATCTTGTAGAAGTAGATGATGTACTAGAAATTTCTGAGAATTTTAGAGCAGTTCTTAATCAAGAAAAATTAAAAATATCAATTTCTTCTAAGCAGCCTCCATAGCAGCAGAAGGTTAGTGAAGAGTAGAAAAATGAAGTAATCAGTGAAGGTAAGGTTGAAACTAAAGCAGAATTCCAACATCTAGAAGATGAAGCCGGCCTTTGGAACATGGACTTCGATGGTGCTTTGGGTAAAGATGGTGCAGGTATTGGAATTTGGATTCCAAGTCCTGCTTTTCAGCCTGACAAAGTCCCAAGTAATGTTAGATTATGTTCCTACAAATTATCTTTTGATTTCTCTAATAATGAAGAGGAGTATGAGGTAATGATTAGAGGTCTAAAATTTTTGAAAAATTTGGGTGCAAAAATGATTTCTGTTTATGGTGATTCAGAGCTAGTTATTAAACAAGTAAAAGGAGAATATCAAGAAAAACATTTGAGGATGAGAGCTTATAGAAACATAGTCTTGGATATCTTGAAATTGTTTCCAAAATACACCTTGACAATGGTGCCGAGAAGTCAAATCAACATTGCTGATTCACTTGCTACAGCAACAAGAAATTTGAAGATTCCAATGAATTCTAGCAATAAATTTGAAATTCATGTAGAACATAGGCCTACTGTTCCTAATAATCTGAGATATTGGCATGTTTTTTGGGATGATAATGAAATTAATGCCTTTTTGCAGAATGAAGGGAAGTTTAAGAATGATTTCATTGATGATTTTTATGATTCTAATGAACAAGACATTGAGGTAAATCAGATGGATGTTTTATAGCTGAAGGATAATGTTATTCCTAGAGGTCTCATACCTTTAGAGGAGCTCTTTTATCAAGATGATGTGGCGAGAAAACCAACCTTGGTTCCTACGGATAAGGGAGTTGAAGATGTTGTCACACGGAATGAGTCGATCTTGCGGACAAGATAGACCTCCCTAGTATCTAACGATATCTAGTGACAAGCAAGCCAATCAAAAACTATCTTTCTCTAAATACACAATTTATAAACAAAGGCAAACAAGTGTTTTAGGCATACCTTGGGTCCAATGCAAGTTTGTGGAAGCCTCACTCCTTTGATCCAAATGAGCTCCCTTGTAGCGAATCTGCAAACACAAACAAGAAAACAAATTAAATAGCACCTGAAAAGCCAATATCATAAAGCATACTTATCATGATGATCAAGGAATTCATGAAGCAAATGACATAAGACAACTTGTTGAGAAAAATGAATCTGATTGTATTAATTCAAATCAAAGAAAAACTTCACAACTTGTGCCTTGATGCTGTACAAGCTCCTCCCAGGGTCCAACAATAAGTCTCCTCTACTTTGACAAGTTTTAACTCTCTTCCCAATGAAGCGAAAAAGTATGTGATCTCTCCTCTCAAGCTTAAGTAGGAAGTCTCAATTCCACCAGCATTTACCCTCAAAAATGTTCTGCTTCTAACCTCCCCAACAACCAGCCCAATGCCTTAATTTATAGGGCAATGGAGGGAAGTTACTAGGTCCTCCTTCAAAGGGATAAAGCCCTCCTTCAAAGGGATAGCTCCTCTCATCAAGGGATTAGCTCCTTCTCTTTTGGGATGCCTGAACCACCTAAGAGCACAATCCACATCAAAATTCCTTCTAGAATCATCTAGAATTAACCCAAAGTAATTTTTTCAGAATAAACTTGCGCCTTTTTGACTTTCACAGCGGTCCACACCCACTCCTTTAGGGACAAAGCGGGCAGGTCCGTAGGTAATGTGAACAGGGGGTGCGAGACCGCAGGCAACAGTGAGAGAAAGTGCAGAACCAGCGCTTTGTTGATTTTTAATGTCTTTCTCTCATTTTCAAATCTTAACATGAAGAGCTGAGGACTAAGACTTGCTTAGGAGGACAGTATAAGTGATGATAGACCCATACTGACTGCAAATAGTCATGGTGACGATATTTTTGTGTAACAGATTGCCCCCTAAAGTGCGAAGTCTGTAGTAGATGAGGATTTCATTTATCATTTAGGAAGAGTGAAGTACTTTATCATTTCGAGGATCATCTTGTGGAGAGCCTGGTTGGAACCTCTAAAAACATTCAATGCAAAATATATATATGAGATCATATCATCGATGAGGTAGGCATTCCCATGCTCAGATCAAAACTGACTAGAAAACTAACTACTGCTCTGATATAGGAATGATCTTGTAATACATCACATGTATAGACACATGTAGACACAGTATGTACGTAGCCATCTATTTATGAATAGTCCACAGTATAATGAATACAAAATTCCTCGCAGCCTGGATGGTGGAAACTAGATCCAAGGTCTTCATTTCTACTTCCCGAAATAGTATGATTCTATCCATGCGAATGAATGTGTTGAAGTCAAACATGGTAGAAACCACTTGATTGCCAGTCAATGATGTAAACTGTTAACAAGCGTGAGAGAAACCACCGGTAATGTCAATGGCTCTCAAAGTACTCAGTACAATCCATGAGATGTGAATAGATGTGTTGATGTCGAACATGTCACAGAATCCTTTGATCGAAGGTCAATGATGTAACCTATCGTCGAAGGCAAGAAACCTGGCATTGAGGCATGCAGATCCCAAGGTACTAAAGATTTCTAGATCATCTTTCTAGATAATGAGCTGAAGTCGATAGAAAGCGATCCGTCATAGGCAAGCCCACAACACGAAATCATAGACCAAGTTTGAAGAAATTTAGCTGCAAGGACTGACTCAGGGATGGTCAAGATGGATGACAGATATTTTGCAGATGAATGGCTTATTTCCACTGACCTCTTGAACACATAACGACACGGCAGATGGTTTGGTGACAATTGACCCAAAGTTAATACCCAAAAACTGGCTGAAGACTTTCAATGTAGTTTGATCAACTGTTAGGCAAATAATTTCCCAACCCAGGTGAATAAAAGTGTCGTGTTCAAGAGTGGTTACAAAGTATGACAAACAGGCTCATTTTCCTCTCTTTTCCCTACCATTTCTAGCAAGTACCTCTTTATTTTTGACAAGCTTGAGGAGGATAACATTTGCCTGATTATAAGCTCATCCTTCAGATGAGTCCAACTTAGTTTAAATTCGAACCCTAAGAAGGAGTGATCCGTTCCTGTTTGTAATTGAACAGGTCCTTTACTGTTAAATTTTAACGAGTCCAGTATAGGAGAAACTCGTCGTTTTTCAATTTTAGAGAGTCTGAAAAAACTTAAGTGTTGGCATTATGGCACAGGTTTGGAGCTATGGCACAGGTGTTGTCCTTGATGGCAACTCTCTTTGATAACAGATCTCAGTTCAGGCTTTCAGAATGAAGGAAAAGACATATACGTAGGTTCATCTAGATGAAGATGCATATACACGTGGGTTAGACGTTACAAAGGCACGTATGCGTATACACGCACTTTCACGCAAGGAAAAGCACGTATATGTTGGAAAACTTACCTTTGGTCCATGGTAGTTAGCCCTTGGTACTTGAACCTATGGTTTTGGACCATGGTATCTCGTCAGAAGTGTTGATCCCAAGTATTGGAACCGTTGTATTATGTTATTATGGCTTTGGACTGTGGTATTGAGAAAGGCCTAAGACTATAAAACAGGAAGGAGATCATTTGGCAAAGCATCTTTTGGAATCAATTGAATATCTAACATGTGCTAGATCTGGAACTTTTGTGATTGGGGTTATGGTGTAGATCTAGATCTGAATGAAGGAGGAACCTAAGCGCATAAAGAAGGATAAGATCTATTGGTGGGTCATAATCTTTAAAGCTTGAATGATAGTATCTTTGAATGATTTTGATCTGTTCTTTGAGGTGCACACTTGATCTATAAATCTAATAATCTGGGTTATTTAGCATTTGACTGTTTTAAAGAGTAAATTATCCTTTATAGATCTGTATGCAGGTTCAGTGAAGTGAAGGCGCATATACACGCAGGTTCAGTAAAGGAAAACTGCGTATACGTAGGTTGCTCCACACACAGGGGCATATGCACGCAGGTTTCAGGTTGTTTAAGTAATGTATACATATTTTATTGTGATCTAGCTGCCTCTGTTTGTTGCTGCAGTGTTCTGGGTTCAGAATTTGGTATATCGTTACTGTTGTTGTGTTCTAGGTACAGCTGTTAGAGAAGTGTTTATTGTGAATCAGTTTTGTGCGGTGGAAAGGAGATTGGTTGAAACAGAAATCTTGATGATTGATTGATGTTCATGGATCCAGTCTGAAAATTTATGAAACGTGGTCCCTGGAAGAAAGAGAATGTTGTAGTCTTTAGTAGGCCAGCACCTACGTACTAGTATCTTGGCTAGTACAAGAGCTAAGGGGGTTGTAGATCCCTTCCAAGAGAAGCTGGAAAATGAGAGAAGGTTGTAGCTCTCTGTAGGTTGTAGCCTGCGTACTGGTAAAGGACTACACCGGTACATTGTAAAAGGAAGCTTCTAATTAAAGAAAGATAGAGACGAATTGCAGTAGGTGGTTTTCACCCACATTGGGTTTCCACCTTATATCTTGTGTTCTTGTGTGTGACTGTCTTCTGTTCTATTTTACTGGTCTGGTTGCTGTTTATTTCACTCAGATAGATAGATTAATAATCAACATCTAAAAGATAAAGTAAATCATAAGTTTGCATTGTATACGCAGGTTTCCTTCTACATAGTTGCATATATACACGGGTTTTACTAACTGAAGTAGCGTATATCCTTTGATTTTTAAAAGTAATATTTCGCTTGATAATATTGATTCACCCCCCCTCTCAGTATTATTTCCAACAATTGGAATCAGAGCAGGTCCTTCTGAAGAAGCTTGATCGCTTGGAGGAAGATCCATCATCATGAGCAACTACGAGAGAGAAGCATCTATCAGGCCACTGATTTTTGATGGGACAAACTTCGCATATTGGAAGGTAAGAGTTACTGCCTATCTTCAATCTCTTGGTACAGAAGTCTGGGATATCATCGATACAGGGTACACTTTTCCATCGGCAACTCCTACAGATCCGGCTGAGAAGAAGAAATACGAAATAAATGCAAAGGCAGTCAATACCCTATTAGGATGTCTATCTCAATTATAATTCTTCAAGGTTATGCAGTATAAATCTGCAAAGGAAATATGGGACAAGATTGTTCTGAGCTATGAAGGAGATAAACAGGTAAAACGAGCAAAACTTCAAACCCTCAGAATTTAGTATGAAAATCTCATAATGCACAATGATGAAAGTGTGGCTAACTATTTCCTTCGTGTAGATGAGATTGTTAATTGTATGAAAAACTTGGGTGAAGAAATAAAAGAGGCTATTGTGGTTGAAAAAGTTCTAAGATCTTTGTCCCCTAGGTTTGAATCTAAAGTTTCTGCAATAGTAGAAAAGGAGAATCTACGAAACCTTACAATGTCACAGCTGCACGGGATTCTAACTGATTATGAAATGAGGAAAGGAGGACCATTGGACAGGAGAGAAGCTGCTTTCAAGGATTCGGGCAAAGGAGACTACTATGAGTCAGGACACGTGTCAGAAGAAGAAGAAGAATCAAATTTTGTCAAAAACCTTCAACAGGGTGCTGGAAGATTGCGAGGTAAGATACCATTCAAATGCTTTGCTTGTGGAAGAGTTGGTCACTATGCTACCAAATGTCCTCATAAGGATAAGATTGACAAGGGGAAAGAACCTGTTAGATGGAACAAGAAACAGAATGCAAATAAGAAAAGCTATTACACTCATGAAGATAATGATGAACTTTCAAATAGTGATGAAGATGAACAAGGTAATAATTTTGGATTTAAGAGATCTGTGGTTTGTATCTTTCAAATTATTGACCGGAGAATCCACAGTATGAACATTTTTATTCCAACGTTTCAAATCCAAAATGGGATCCATCTTCAGGGTTATAATACATTAATTTCTATATAATTAATTAATATATTAACCATTATATTAATCAATTATAAATATTTATTATTTATAATTGTTAATATAAATTAGTTTAATATATTGAATTAATTTATATAGAAATTTAATATATTTTAGTTCAATTAATCAATTTTCTAATGTTAGTTTAAGTTCTAATCCTAGATATAAAACTCTGCAAAAATTTTAATAAAAAACTTTAATAAGAATTTTAATAAATATTAACATAAAATAAAGTAATTTATTAAAAATTAAAATAAAAATTAAAATAAGGATAATAAAATTTTGATTCTAGCCGACAGTGGTTTATTTCTTGAGATTTGTCCCCATCAGTATTTATTCTATCTGAAGCGCTCTTCTTTATCATCATTCTTTAACCCTGAAGATGGATCCCATTTGGGATTTGAAACGTTGGAATAAAAATGTTCATACTGTGGATTCTCCGGTCAATAATTTGAGAGGTAATAATTATAAACTTTTAATGGCTTTTGAAGATGATGATTACATGGATGCTATAGATGAAGAAGGTTTTTATGAAGAAATTTCTAAACTCAAAGTATGTTTAGAAGAGAAAAATATGATTATTGACTCTCTGCAATGTCAACTAGATGAAAGAGAAAAACATCATGAAAAATTGGAATGTGAAATTGTTGGTCTTATAAAAGAGATTGAGAAAACAAAAGCTCTTAATCTTAAATTTGTTAAAGGATCTGAAACTCTGGATGAGATTATCAATGTGCAACATTCTCCACTAATCAAGACAGGTCTGGGGTATAATGGAGAAGCATCACAAGCATCCACTTCCAAAAGTTATCTTGATGCAGCAAGGAGGAGCGAGCAAAGGCCTAATAGACATCATCAGGTAAATCAAGGACAATTTTCCTCAAGAATGAACAAAGACTATCAGGAAAATCGGGGACAATCTTCTTTAAGGACAAACAAAAGCTACAACCAGCCACAGGTAAAACCTTCTCAATTTGCCTCAAGAATGGATGCCAATAGAAACTACAATCATTTGGTTGCTAGATTTGAAAATCACAGGACTTTCTTCAATGGCCAATGTTTCTCTTGCCATAACTTTGGCCACAAAGTTGCTCAATGTGTTGCTTATAAGACAATCATGACTAGAGAAGCTCAAAAGCAAAGAAGTATGATTGGAATCACGAAAAGGACTTAAAACAACTTTTCAGCCCTTGAAAATGAAATTCAATGTTCTATTTGTAATAACTTCGGTCATGAAGATTCTGAATGCAGGAGTAGGTTTTGGAAGACAACTCAGAAGGAACAAACCTGAAGCGCCAGAACATGGAGAATGAAGGAACCGCAACAAGAAAGATGTGGGATAGCTTTATATGCAGAAGGACAAGAAAATCAATGGTACATCGACAGTGGATGTTCTAAGCATATGATAGGTGATAAAGAAAAACTTGAATCATATAGTGTTTTAGAAAAGGGAAAGAAAGTTACTTTTGGAAATGATACCCCTGCAGTCATAAAAGGAAAAGGCACTGCTCAGTTGAAAGAAAAGGTCAAAGCTAGAAATGTTTTTTATGTTGATGGTTTGAAGCATAATCTTCTGAGTGTCAGTCAGATGTGCGATCAAGGAACTGAGGTAATATTTCGATCAAATGGATGTAGTGTTCGTGATCTTGATACAGGAAAAACAATGATCAAAGGCAGAAGAACTCCAAATAACTTATACATATTTGAAGAAGGACAACAACAATGTTATTTGAGCAAGGATGATGAACACTGGTTATGGCACCAGAGGTTGGGGCATCTAAGCTTTTCACAAATAAGGAAAGCATGAAAATACCAGGCAGTTCGAGGTCTTCTAGATATCAAAATTTCAGACAACACAATATGAAAATCATGTCAGTTTGGTAAGAAAACCAGAACTAACTTCCCTGAGAAGGAAGGATCAGCTAGTAGGCCTCTTGAGCTAGTCCGTACAGATGTATGTGGTCCATTTAGGACAAGGTCACCTCGAGGAGAATAATACTTTATATTATTCATTGAAGACTTCTCCAGGATGGTTTGGTTAGGACTTATGAGGCACAAAGACGAAGCATTCAAAAAATTCAAATCCTTCAAAGCCTTGGCTGAAAACGAATCAGATCACAAAATTAAGTGCCTCAGGTCCGACAGAGGTGGGGAGTTTACTCAAATGAATTTTTCGATTTTTGTGAAGAACATGGAATAAGAAGGGAATTCTATACAGCTAGGACTCCTCAGCAAAATGGAGTGGTGGAAAGGATGAACAGAACGGTCCAACAAATGGCTCGTGATATGCTTGATGAGTCTGGAACTCCCGCAACCTTCTAGGGTGAAGATGCATTTTCCACGGTTGTTATTCTCAACAAAACAAATTTCTGAGTGAACAACACTGAAACTCCTCATGAGCTCTGGTATGGTGAGACTCCTTCGGTAAAGCATTTCAAAATTTTTGGAAGCAAATTCTATATTAAGAATAATGATGAATAGCTTGGAAAACTTGAAACTAGAGCAGATGAAGGCATTCTCCTTGGTTATTCTCCCCACAGAAAAGCATATATGTGTTACAATAAAAGACTTGGAAGAATTGTTGACAGCATTGATGTAGTGGTTGATGAAAAAGGATACATTCCTAGGCAAGTAAATTATGAAAATATCGAAGAAGATGAATACTACTCTCCAAATCAGACTGATGATGAAGAAGAACCTCAAGAGGCACCAGAGGAACAGATAAGGATAAAAGAGAAGACTCCATCTAGGTATGCTCAGAAGAATCATCCAGAATCTTAGATTTTGGGGCAGAAAGAGGCAGGTGTACAAACAAGAAGAACAATTGCAGAAGCCTCAAGCTATTTTGCATTGCTCTCCTCCACTGAACCTCAAAATGTAAAAGAGGCATGCAAAGATGAATGCTGGGTCAAGGCAATGGATGAAGAACTTGAGTAGATCAAAAAGAATAACACTTGGGATTTGGTTCCTAGACCAAAAGATAAGAATGTCATAGGGACAAAATGGATCTTTAAAAACAAGTTGAATAAAAATGGGGAAGTGATTAGAAACAAGGCCAGACTTGTTTGTAAAGGGTATGCTCAACAAGAAGGTATATAATTTGAAGAAACTTTTGCTCCCGTTGCTAGACTTGAGGCTATCCAAATGTTCCTTGCTCTCTCAAGCTTTCAAAAGTTCAAAGTATTTCAAATGGACATGAAATCAGCCTTTCTGAATGGAGACTTAGAAGAAGAAGTGTACATTGAGCAACCAGATGGCTTCATCCTTGGGAATGATCCAAATCTTGTATGTAGACTAAAAAAGGCTCTCTATGGTCTTAAATAGGCTCCAAGGGCTTGGTACTACCGTTTGGACAAATATCTTCATCAACAGGGTTTTTCAAAATGATCAGCAGATAGCAATCTTTATATAAAAATTGAAAATGACAAATTGCTAATACTTGTTGTGTATGTAGATGATATTATCTTTGGCAGCAATGAAGAAGCTATGAATCAAAGCTTTGCCTTGGTAATGCAGAAAGAATTTGAAGTGTCTTTGCTTGGAGAACTAACATATTTTCTTGGATTGCAAATCCAAAAAAATGAAGGTGGTACATTTTTGTCTCAAACCAAGTATCTCAAGCAGATCTTGAAGAAATATGGCATGGAAGATGCAAAACTAGTATGTACCCCTATGGTTACAGGATGCAGCCTCACTGCAAATGATGAATCTGCAGCAGTGCATCAACCAACCTATAGATCCATGATTGGAAATCTTCTTTATTTGACAGGTACTCGACCAAACATCATGCATGTAGTGGGAATAGTTGGAAGATTTCAGGAAAATCCTAAAGAAACCCATCTTCAGGCAGTAAAGAGAATTTTCAAGTATCTTCAAGGAACTCAAAATTATGGCTTATGGTATCCTAGAGATACAAATCTCACTCTACATGCTTATACAGATGCAGATTGGGCTGGAAGCGTGGATGATAGAAAGAGCACAAGTGGTGGAGCATTCTTTATGGGTTCCGGATTAGTATCTTGGTTCAGTAAGAAACAGAGTTCGATTGCTTTATCTACAGCTGAAGTAGAATATGTGGCTGCTGCATCTTCCTGCACTCAACTCCTTTGGATGATGCAGACCTTGCAGGGTTTTCAAATCACTTGTACACCACCTATCTCCATCTTATGTGAAAATACAAGTGCAATCAGCATTTCAAAGAACCCAGTCATGCATTCAAAGACCAAGCACATACCAATCAAGTATCACTTTCTCCGAGAACAAGTGTTGGAACAAAAGGTCAAATTGGAGTATGTTCCTTCTAAGGAACATGTTGCTGATATTCTCACTAAACCACTACCCAGGGAAACTTTTGAATACCTCAGACAGAAGCTGGGGGTAGTTGATGCATCATCTTGTTGTTAAATCTTGTTTGGTTCAGAGAAAAATGGGTGTACGCAAGTTTCCTGAGGAGGATCCGCATACATACGCCAGTTTGTGCAGAGACAGTAGCATATATAGAGGTTTGATGGATATCAGTAGGGATAGGCTCTGGTTGAAGATATTCTGATATGGGTCTAACAGAGACCATCCGGCAGAGGTTCAGGGGGAGCAGATAAACTTCTAATGATGCATTGTTGGCATTATCTTAGAAGCTTTTGGTTCTAAGCTGTTGTTGAGTTCAGGTGGAACAAAGGCAGAGGGAGAACAGAAGGAAATCTTGGTTGTTGATCTGAATGGTGATTGACAGATGCTGCTGCTATCAGTTATTGGTGACTTTCATAAGTATTTCATCTCTATGTCATGTATCTCTTTTGTGGTATCTCTTTTATGGTGTCAAGGTCATGTAACGGCCTATTTTGGTTTCCCCACTATGCCTGGGATGAACATGTAATGAACTTGGTTGTCATATGTAAATTTCTGATGTATCCCCACTTGGTTGGGTGATGGATGTATGTATTGAGTCTTTTGGTGATAGGAAGGTCCTTTATGATGTATAAGTCATGGTTCTTCTTGAAGAACATCTTTTTGCAGATCTTGCCTACAGTCAGGGGGAGCATGGTCATCAAAGCAGGGCAGAGATTTTGAGCATGTACTCAGGGGGAGAACAACCCTTTGCCCTCGATGACAAAATGGGAGAATGAATTTGAGGATCTTGGGGTTGCCATCAAGTACAAAGGGGGAGATTATTGGCATTATGGCACAGGTTTTGAGCTACGGCACAGGTGTTGTCCTTGATGGCAACTCTCTTTGATAACATATCTCAGTTCAGGCTTTCAGAATGAAGGAAAAGACATATACGCAGGTTCATCTAGATGAAGATGTGTATACACGCGGGTTAGACGTTACAAAGGCACGTATGCGTATACACGCACTTTCACGCAAGGAAAAGCGCGTATATGTTGGAAAACTTACCTTTGGTCCATGGTAGTTAGTCCTTGGTACTTGAACCTATGGTTTTGGACCATGGTATCTCGTCAGAAGTGTTGATCCCAAGTATTGGGCCCGTGGTATTGTGTTATTATGGATTTGGACCGTGGTATTGAGAAAGGACTAAGACTATAAAAGAGGAAGGAGATCATTTGGCAAAGCATCTTTTGGAATCAATTGAATATCTAACATGTGCTAGATCTGAAACTTTTGTGATTGGGGTTATGGTGTAGATCTGGATCTGAATGAAGGAGGAACCTAAGTGCATAAAGAAGGATAAGATCTATTGATGGGTCATAATCTTTAAAGCTTGAATGATAGTATCTTTATATGATTTTGATTTGTTCTGTGAGGCGCACACGTGATCTATAAATCTGATAATCTGGGTTATTTAGCATTTGATTGTTTGAAAGAGTAAATTCTCCTTTATAGATCTGTACGCAGGTTCGGTGAAGCGAAGGTGCGTATACACGCAGGTTCAGTAAAGGAAAACTGCCTATATGCAGGTTTCTCCACACACAGGGGCGTATGCACGCAGGTTTCAGGTTGTTTAAGTAGTGTATACATATTTTATTGTGATCTAGCTACCTCCATTTGTTGCTGCAGTGTTCTGGGTTCAGAATTTGCTAAGGTTATTGTTGTTGTGTTCTGGGTACAGCTGTCAGAGAAGTGTTTATTGTGAATCAGTTTTGTTCGGTGGAAAGGAGATTGGTTGAAGCAGAAATCTTGATGATTGATTGATGTTCATGGATCCAGTCTAAAAATTTATGAAATGTGGTCCCTGGAAGAAAGAGAAGGTTGTAGCCTTCAGTAGGCCAGCACCTATGTACTAGTATCTTGGCTAGTACAAGAGCTAAGGGGGTTGTAGCTCCATTCCAGGAGAAGCTGGAAAACGAGAGAAGGTTGTAGCTCTCTGCAGGTTGTAGCCTGCGTACTGGTAAAGGACTGCACCAGTACATTGTAAAAGGAAGTTTCTAATTAAAGAAAGATAGAGACGAATTGCAGCAGGTGGTTTTCACGCACATTGGGTTTCCACCTTATATCTTGTGTTCTTGTGTGTGATTGTCTTCTGTTCTGTTTTACTGGTCTGGTTACTGTTTATTTCACTCAGATACACAGATTAATAATCAACATCTGAAAGATAAAGTAAATCATAAGTTTGCATTGTATACGTGGGTTTCCTTCTACATAGTTGTGTATATACGCAGGTTTTACTAACTGAAGTAGCGTATATCCTCTAATTTTTAAAAGGGAATATTTGGCTTGATAATACTGATTCACCCCCCTCTCAGTATTATTTCCAACATTAAGAAGACTCCAAGATTGACCTTTTTCGTAAATTTGTGTCTCCCAAGCCTGAAAAAGTATGAAATAATACTTGAGAGAACCGCTTGATCTTTACAACCAAGGAGTACTTTTCGTAATTAGTGCCTTTGACTCGAAAAAGTAAAAAAGCAATCAATGACACGTCATTTTATAACCAATATCGCATTTGAAATGACAAAAATCCGGCAATCTTTTCATGTTTTTACAGTCTTTTTAGTTCTATTTTAACGAGTTTAAAAAGAAAAACTCAGTGATGTTTTGATGTTTTAGGAGTCAGAAAAGAGCTTAAAGGTGACTCTAATGTTTTTTCATCGAAAATGACCGATTTCGCCTGAAAAATCTGTTATCCTGAACAAAACCTCAAACATTACTCATACCTATTTGAAATGGATAAAAATGCTACAAAAGTTACCTTTCTAAAGTGAAACATAAACAAATTAACAATTCATTTATTCAGAAAACTTATAAGAAGGGCTTTCGTCAATTTATTTTTACGGTTTGAGATTTGGGTGAGAAAATAGAGCTTTTGGTCAGAAACTTCCCGTGAAGATTGCGGAAAATCCGTCCGTCGGAATCGAGCGTCGTCTCCTCCAGGTAATCCACATCATCTTACTCTTCAATTTCATCCGTTTCAATTTGTTTTTTAGGGTTTCATTTCATTTTTTAGAGGATTTTTAGGCTAGAAACCCGCGCACGGGGCCCGCAGGCACAACACAGGTAGCCTGCGGACCCCGACTTTTTCTCAATGGGGAAAAAGTCAGGGGTCCGCACCTGCCGTGAAGGCAAGGTGCAGACCCACGCACTGTCTCTAACAAAGAGGGTGCGGTCCCCGCAGCAAGGGTTTTTAACCCTAAATTTCTCAAAATTCACCCAAAAATTTCAAGTTTTCATATTCTAATTCGCCTTTTTGTTGGATGTAGAGTATACATCATGCTTGATTGGCGATAACAGGAGCATGAGGACGTAGACCTTACCGCGATAAATCACCAACCTTCGATCGATGCATTGAAGGCATGCGGCTTGTATAAATTCTGGGCCATACCTGGCATGAGGGCCCAGGTGGACTTCTTGCGGTGGCTAGTAGACAGGTGGAGCATACAGGACCAGTGCTTCTTCATTAGTGATCACCAGCTCGAAATGGAGCCAACAGACATATACCATTTGATTGGTTCGCCTAGGAGAGGTGAACATTTGACTCTATTCGGGACTAGGCCAGGTGGCCAGTCTGTCGATAGCCTCTGGCTAGAGTTCTGTAACAACCAGACTAGAGACAAAGGGATAGACATCAAAACCATATCCCGTCCTGAACTCATGGTGATCGCTTTTGCTATTACCAGACTTTGTAGGAGCACCGCACTACATATAGCCACTGGATCCCAGATGCGGATGGGAGTTTACTGCTTTCGAGGCACCATCTTCAACTGGTACGATGTTGTGTTGGCTAATGTAAAAGGCCAACTGACCAGAGCCAAGAATGGACAACTGAAGACCTTTGGATATGGTGCTTTAGTTGTGAGCTTTGGTCTGGAGAGGGTCCCAATGTTGGTCCCACAACACCTCACTGTTGGAGCTAGACTTCCTCGAGAGCCCAAACTGATGCGATGGGTTGCAGTTATGGCCCGTCATCCTGATGAGGGGACAGAGGTCGTTCGATTCAAACCTAAGTATTTCCATTGGTTGGAAAACCAGGTTTTTTTTATTCAGGATTTTCCTTACGCTGGGGTAGATTTTCGCGGTGACCCAGACATGGCTCTTCCACCGGGAGAGCAATGGGATGACTCAGGTAAAATCATTTCCAACATTTTCCTAATTTAATTTTTTTTTTTTTTTTTATCTCGTCCCAAAATTGATAGCAAGAGTTTCAAATGTAGATGTGGGTCCACAACAACCAGCCGCTCTCTGGCCTTACGAGAGAAAACAACCAGCAGCAGTAGCACCAGCCCCACAGGACGAATCAACAGAGACCTTGGCCGAATTGGAGAGCCATCTAGAGAATTTGACAGTATACATTCTGGAGACCAGCATAGATGACATTCCTCGTCGACTTCAGCGCTATGTGATTGGGGTCCCAGGACCTTTCAGGAGGTTTCTTTGTAAAGTGGCCCGTACAGTGGTTTCTTATCGAGATCATCACCAATGATAGGATGATCGCCTATTGTAGACACATATGACATTTTTGCTTTTTGTACTTATAATTTTTGCCAATCATAAGGTGTTTTTCAACCTATGATCGAGGATGATGTATACTTTAACACACTCTTATATTATACTATATCACTATTACCAGCTTATCTTGTAAAACATGTTATGGAATGTTTTTAAATTTATTTGTATGATTATTGCAAATGTCTACTTAACATTCGAGAAGCAATTCTATCTGCTAATGTATTTAAAGATCTTGGAATATGCTGATATTGAATATAATCAAATTCACGTTCCAAGAGACGCACTCTAAAAAATAATCTCAATAACACTGGATTTCTAATGGCATATACTCTATTAAGCTGTAATACAACAAGTTCATAATCTAACCTCACTATCAAACTCTGAATCCCAAATGAAATAGATTCAGATAATAACTCAATCACTGCACTATACTCTGCAATGTTGTTCATTGTTTGACCGAGGCTTTGTCACACGGAATCAGTCAAGAGTGCGGACACAACCGACCTTCCTAGAAGTCTAAGACATTCTAATGACAAACAAAACAAACTGGAGCTATCCTTCTCTAAACATGCATTATGATATGAGAAATCAAGTGTTTCGTTCTTACCTTTGTCCAAACGCTGTTGTAGAAGACCAAGATTTGTTGATCTGGATGAGCTCCTCCTTTTATCCAAAACCTGCAATCACCAACAGTCAAACAATTAAATAGCACCTGATTATAACATAAAACAAAGCATATTCAACATATAGACCAAGGAGTACATGAAATAACCCATAAACAACAAGTTATTGAGAGGAATGGACCAATTTGCATTAAAGGTAATCAAAAGGAACCATTACAACCTGAGCCTTGGTGTTGTGCAAGCTCCTTCCAGGGTCCACAAGAGTCTTCCTCTACTTTGACAAAGCTCACCCACTTCCAAATAGAACAAGTAAAGATGACAATCTCTCCTCACAAGCTTCTAAATGGGAGTCCTAATTCCTGCAGCATTTACCCTTAGAAATCTATAGCTTTCAACCTCTTCTCCCTCTGGCTCAATGCCTTTATTTATAGTGCTGTAAAGAGGTTATTCAGGTCCACCATCAATGGGATAATCCCCCTCTTTGGGTGGGATAGCTCCCTTATTGATGGGATAAGTTCCTCCTTAATAGGGATACATGAACCAACTGGAGGCGCATCCATTTCATCAAACCGACCTCTAGAAAGTTCTAGAAGTAACCACAAGTAACTTTTTTAAGATGAAACTTGCGCATTTTGCCTTTTACAGAAGGACGCACCTGTCCCTTAACATATAGAGCGTCCAAGGACGCAGCCTTTGTGAACATTGTGAGCGTCCCCGCAGGTAAGGCTTGAGAGAACCTGCGTCCCCAGAGATAAACACATTTTTTACAAGACTTTCTCTCTTCTTTGGAGTTTGACATGGAGAGCAGAGGCATAAGACTTGCCTAAGAGGGTAGCATGACTGTTGATTGAGCCATACTAACTGTAAATAGTCATGGTGACACTTTTTAGTGTAACAGATTGCCCCCTAAAGTGCGAAGCCTGGAATAGATTAGGGTTTGTAATATCTAGGAAGGGTGAAGCGCTTTATCATTTCAAGGATTATCCCGTGGAGAGCCTGGTCAGAACCTGCAATTTTCAACACAAAATACATGTATAAGATTATATCATCACTGAGGTAGGCATTCCCATACTCAGATCAAAACTTTAACTAACAGACTAACTACTCTGATACAGGAATGATCTTGCAGTACATCATTTTTATAGACTTTTGTAGACACAGTATGGACGCAGCCATCTGTTTATGATTAGTCTACATAGATAATGAATACAAAACTCCTCGCAGCCTGGATGGTAGAAACTAGATCCAGGGTCTTCACTTCTACTTCCCGAATTGGTACGATTCTAGCCATGTGATTAAATGATTTGATGTCGAACATGTTAGAAACCACTTGATTACCAGTCGATGATGTAAACTGTTAACAAGCGTGAGAGAGACCACCAGTAATGTCAATGGTTCTCAAAGTACCAAGCACAACCCGTGAAATGTGAATAGATGTTTTGATGTCGAACACTTCACGGAATCCTTTGATCGAAAGTCAATGATGTAAACTGACGTCAAAGGCGAGAAACCTGCCATTGATGCATGCAGACTTCAAGGTACTATCGATTCCTAAGTCATCTTTCTAGATAATGTGTCAATGTCGATAGAAAGCGACCCGTTGCAGGCAAGCCCACAACACGAAATCATTGTTCAAGTTGAAGAAATGTTGCTGTAAGGACTGACTCAGGGATGGTCAAATGGATGACAAGTATTTTGCAGATGAAAGTTTTGCTTGCAGACCTCTTGAACACATAACGACACGACAGATGGCTTGGTGACGAATAACTCAAAGTTAATCCCCGGAACCCGGTTAAAGACTTTCAAAGTGGTTTGATCAACTGTGAGGTAAAAGATTTCCCAACCCAGGTGAATGAAAAAGTGTCGTGTTCAAGAGTGGTAATAAAGTTTCTTTTGAGACAAAAGGTAACAAACAGGTTCATTCTTCTCTCTTTTCCCCCACCATTTCTGGCAAGTACCTCTTTATTTTTAACAAGCTTGAGGAGGATAACATATGCTTGATTATAAGCTCATCGTTCAGATGAGTCCAACCTAGTTTTGATTCGAACCCTAGGAAGGAGTGGTTCGTTCCTGTTTGTAATTGAACAGGTCCTTTACTGTGAAATGTTTAACGAGCCCAGTATAGGAGAAACTCGGTGTTTTTCAATTTTAGAGAGTCTGAATAACTTAAGAAGACTCCAAGTTGAACTTTTTTGTAGATTTGTGTCCCTCAAGCCCGAAAAAGTATAAAATAATACTTGGGGGAACCGCTTGATCTTGCGACCAAGGAGTACTTTCATAATTAGTGCCACTGACCTGAAAAGTAAAAAGCAATCAAGGACACGTCGTTTTATTTCCGTATCGAGTTTGAAACGACAAAAACCCGACAATCTTTTCCTGATTTTACGGTCAGAAAAGAGCTATAAGGGGACCGTCTTTTAATTCCGTTTTAACGAGTGTAAAAGAAACGCTCGGCAATCTTTTCATTTTTTAGGAGTCAGAAAAGGGCTTAAAAGATGACTCTAAGGTGTCACTTTTTCGTAAGTTTTAACGAGTTCGAAAAAATGATAAAAATGTACTCATGGTTTTCACTTTTTCGTATGTTTTAATGAGTTCGAAAAAATGATAAAAATGTACTCGTATGGCCGACTTTCAATTTGATTTACGAGCAGGAAAAGACGGAAAGAACTCGGCATTTTCATTTATTTTACGAGAATGAAAGATAGCAAAATAATCTCGGTATTTTCATGAGTTTAACGAGTCTTGAAAATAACTGAAATTGACTCGAGATAGGTTTCATTTTTACAAAAGCTTGAAACAGACAAAAACTATGCTTCAAAGTAGTTTCATTTTTACACAAGCTTGAAACAGAGAGAAAACTGTGCTTGATGCCCCCTAAGCGTAACTGCTAGAGCACATGCCCCCCATCTTCATTTCATTCAACTAAGTACAAGCTGGATGGAATGAAGGTTCATGTTACGAGATCATTTGAAAGACTCGACCTAAAACTATGAGAAAATTATGCAAAAAACTGAAATAACTAACCTAAATACTTAACATTTATGAGATCTAGTCAATCTCTCGACTCAAGTAGAGGAGGATTTGTTTCATTTTTTAACGAGCTTGACACAGGAAAAGAACTATGCTCGGATTCGGTTTCATGTTTATGCAAGCTTGAAACGAAAAACTATGCTTGTTATAAGTTCGCGTGCCCCCAGCATAATGACGCAAAACGAGGTACATGCCCCCCAAGCTTCATTGCATTCAATGAGGTGGATGGAATGAAGCTTTACTTTCAAGATCTTGGAAAGACTTGTGGGAGTTGTTTCATTTTTTAAACGAGCTTGACACAAGATAAGGAACTATGCTCGTAACTATTCTCTACAATCTACCTAACAAAAACTCTACTCTAAAAACCTTGATTCATTTTTTAACGAGCTTGACACAAGACAAGGAACTATGCTCTTAAATCCTTGATTCATTTTTTAATGAGCTTGACACAAGACAAGGAACTATGCTCATGAATACTCTACAATCTACCTACTTAACCTACCCTTGTTTCATTTGTTAACGAGCTTGACCTAAGACAAGGAACTATGCTCAAAAAATTCGCATGCCCCCAGCATAATGATGCAAAGCGAGGTACATGCCCCCCAGGCTTCATTGCATTCAACCGGCTGGATGAAATGAAGGTTTACTTTCAATATTTAACTTGAAAAGGGAGTTGTTTCATTTTTAAGGAGGTTGACACAAGAAAAGAACTATCCTCATACCTGATTCATTGTTTAACGAGGTTGACTCAGTAACAGGAACTGTCCTCATACCTGATTCAGTTTTTAACGAGGTTGACTCAGTAACAGGAACCGTCCTCATAATCCTACTTTTTACAGTCTACCTACATAACCTAAAATCTACCTGATTCATTTTTTAATGAGGTTGACTCAGTAAAAGAAATATCCTCATTACAGCCTATTTCATTTTTTAACGAGGTTGATACAGGAAAAAACTATCCTCGTAACATTGATCATGGCTTCCAACTGGAAGAAAGACATGTCAATGGACACACCTTGATCATGGCTTCCAAAAGGTCTTCATCCGAAGGAAGAATAGTTTTTTGGAAGGAACACACGTCAAGGGACTCAAAAGGGATAAGAACATCGTGTTCAAATAATCCCATAGAGTTTTCCATGTCAATTACCGGATCTAAATCAACAGTGAGAGGCTCACTTACATCGGTAACTGAAAACATGGGACCCGTTGCCACATAATTAACTCGTGGCAGGGTAGATACCACTTGAGAATCAGGAACATTTAGGGCTATCATATTATTGGTAGTTGAGACAAGACTAGGGAATGAAAGCTGGTCTACAGTCACAATATTTCCATTGTGAGGGAAAGACATCACGCGAAAGAGTGTCGATACGACAGCTTTCATTGCATAAACATAGTCTCGCCCAAGGAGTAAATTGAAATCCAAGGGACCTCGAACTACCATAAGATCAATACAGACAGTTTTACCTTCCAAGGTAATAGAAAACTTAGGAAGGATCCCTAAAGGTTCACTAATGATTCTGTTAAAAGCTTTTAGATTCTGCGTAATAGGCGCAAGCTGAGGGGAACCCAAAGCTTTCCAAACAGTTGAGGATAAAATACTAACAGAAGCACCTTCATCTACCTGAGTACGATGTATGTCCCTACCACCAGCCTTGACAATGATTTGGAAAGGGATGGAGGAAGGAAGACGAGGTTCTGTCAGTCTATTCCAATCAAAGGAAAAGACCTCAGTACTTGGAGGGGGTTCTGTAGAAACAGGTGAAATGCCCCCCGGCATAAAAGAATCTGATGTAACAAGAAGAACCTGAGCGGTATGAAGTTCACTCTCTAAATGGAAAGTGGGATCGACCGAATGTGAAATTGAATCGACCACTTGATCAACTAATGGATCATCAACCTGAGTGACATGAGTTTCACTCTCCAATGGGAGAGTGTGATCGACCGAATGTGAATTTGAATCGACCACTCCGTCAGTTGACGGTAGGTTGGGAGAAAGTTTACGGTAACCAGTTGGAAATTCTTGCTGTGGAACAGTAAGGTTTTCCAACAATGTTGAGGCTTCATCCATGTGAGGGCAAATGTGAGTTTGATGACTCCCTTTGCATAACTTACAAGGAAACCTAACTTTACCCTTTTTCCCAGGAACCTGACTATCACTGGTTGATGGATCAACGGAAAGTTGATGAGATTTTTCTGACCATAATTCCAAGACCTTTGGAATACCAGGGCAATTGACAAGGAAGTGGTCACCCTTACAAAGCCTGCAAGGGTATTTGGGTTTACGATGCATGTCGGAATTTTCCTCAACACAACTAACACTTACAGCCATGGTTGGTTGGTTGACTTCTTTCTTATCTTGCTTCTTCTTCTTCTTCTTCTTCTTCCCTTTCTTCTTCTTCTTAGCCTCCTGGTTACTAGCATCAAGGCTTTTACCAGGCGAAGAGGAAGAAATGGAGGAAGAAAAATTAGGCGAAGAAGGTAAAGGGTCAACAGAAGGTTGGTGATGTTGAGATGGTGAACTCTGTTGAAGTGAAGCATCCGGTTGAGATGGAACAATTGGAGTACTTTGGGCCAACGAAGTTGAAAATAACCATATCGGTAATCCTATTGTAAATCCAGGTAATGACAAAGTAGCCATATAAGGAGGACCAACATTTCCAAAGTAAGGAAATGTACTAGGATTCTCATTGGGAGGGGTTCCTAGGTTGATAAATTCCGGAACATTTGCCATTATATTCAACTTCAGTGAATTTTATTAACAATTTAAAACTAAAATTAACAATGCACAATTCACACCTAACAATTAAAATTCACAATTCACACCTATGGTCTCTAAAAGTAAAAACAAACAAATTAACACGCGCTATCAAATCTAGGAGTCAAACCGTACACAAACAGTAGCCTTCCGGACCGAAAACACTAGTTGGTGATGAAGTCCAACATCGCCGAATTCAGTACAGAAGTGGTGGGTGGAACAGTTACCCCGGCAACCTGCTTAATGAATAGACTGGACCAAGTTCCTCCACTTTAACCATCTCGAGTGAAGTGAACCCCCCAGAAAATCCAAGTGAGTATAACCGACGTCTGCTCCAGGTACAGTGGGATCTTCCCTCCACCGTCACCTTGGGTAGAATCCTAAGATAATGGTCACTAAGGTTACCAACAGCAACAAATGCACCTGGGGGAACAGTCTACACTCCGACAGCACGCAAGGGCAGAGTATCAAGCTCAATCCCTTTGCCGGCTCCTTGACAATAATCCAAGGTTTACCGACAAGTGACCCCTGGCTCCTCGACAATGGTTAATCCGAGGTTTACCGTTTGTAATACGTGCGTGTCTGGCGTCGTTCCCAACGAGGGAGGATTGATCCCCTCACTAGTTCGGACACGAGCTCGTGCTTCTCCTTTAAGAGGAGCTTTCCCAGAGTACAAATGAAACAGTTGGATTTATCCTACCACAAGATAAGCTACTTGTTTGGTATTGCTGTCTTGGAGAGTTAATTACTCTCCTACTCCAAGACACTAGCCTAAGCTATGTTGGTGTATCAGAGCCCTAGAAATGTAAAAATTACTAGATGAATTTTAATTAAGCGTTGTGTTATTAAGGCTGTTTTTACTCAAATGGGTAAATGGATACGAAACCAATGGTGTTATGACCCGACTCAACTGAATGCAATCGAATATGATAATGTAATCTTTTCAATTCGATGAATCCTAACTAAAGTAAGGAGAGAGTTTCCATTCACTTCCAACAATGCAAAACTGATCACTAAGAGAAAATATAACAAATTCTCTAATGCACTAATTTTATCAAGAAAAACTAATGCAAATCAATTCCAAACCATTTTTTTTATTTTCGTGTAAATTCAAACCAAAGAAAACTGATCTAAATCTACGATTGATTTTTTCAGAATGTAAACTATGCAATTGTAATCTATGCGCAATTCACTTGAAAAGTATGCAAATGTAATCTATGCACATTTTTCATTCATATTCCGAAAATGAGAACTCTAATTATGCAAATGTGATCTATGCAAGAGAATTCTCAAACACAAGATGATTCTACGGTAATCTAAGAACCAACAAGTGCAAGTCGAGAAAATTGGGTGAGAGTTCCAAAGATCATAAAATAAAAACACTCAAAGGCGATTAACACTCATACACAATTTAGCCCCCCTGGCGAATGAGGGGGAAATTTTTTTGCAAAAACAGAAGCAAAAAGATGCAAAATTGTGAAAGGACTGAGACAAACCTCCAAGTAATGACCAAAGGAAATCAAATTAAGAATTTCTCAAAAAAGAGACTCAAAACACCCAATTGATGAAAGCTTAGAGCAGGAATGCCAATGAAACAAGCTTAGGTGAAGATCTTTGACAAGGGACTAATGAATCTGGGCAGTAAAAACTAAGAAAAACAAAATCTAAGAGCAAAAATGCAAAAAATGGAATTTTCTCAAATTTTAGCAGGGGACGCAGGCAACCCGTTAGCACAGGTGCAGGCCCGCTCTGTGCACACAGCAAAAGTGCGTCCAGGGACGCACTGTGCAGCACTCAGAGGGTGCGTCCTACTGAAAAACTCAAGAAAAACCAAAATGAATCTAATCCTAAGCTAACCCACCCAAAGACAAAGTCATAGAGCCAAAACCAGAAAAATAAACCAACTTTCTCAGAGCAAAGTTCACACAAAGGAAAAGACTTTTCTCATCAATGGAATCCCCAGCGGAGTCGCCAATTTGTCGCACGGAATCAGTCAAGAGTGCGGACACAACCGACCTTCCTAGAAGTCTAAGACATTCTAATGACAAACAAAACAAACTGGAGCTATCCTTCTCTAAACATGCATTATGATATGAGAAATCAAGTGTTTCGTTCTTACCTTTGTCCAAACGCTGTTGTAGAAGTCCAAGCTTTGTTGATCTGGATGAGCTCCTCCTTTTCTCCAAAACCTGCAATCACCAACAGTCAAACAATTAAATAGCACCTGATTATAACATAAAACAAAGCATATTCAACATATAGACCAAGGAGTACATGAAATAACCCATAAACAACAAGTTATTGAGAGGAATGGACCAATTTGCATTAAAGGTAATCAAAAGGAACCATTACAACCTGAGCCTTGGTGTTGTGCAAGCTCCTTCCAGGGTCCACAAGAGTCTTCCTCTACTTTGACAAAGCTCACCCACTTCCAAATAGAACAAGTAAAGATGACAATCTCTCCTCACAAGCTTCTAAATGGGAGTCCTAATTCCTGCAGCATTTACCCTTAGAAATCTATAGCTTTCAACCTCTTCTCCCTCTGGCTCAATGCCTTTATTTATAGTGCTGTAAAGAGGTTATTCAGGTCCACCATCAATGGGATAATCCCCCTCTTTGGGTGGGATAGCTCCCTTATTGATGGGATAAGTTCCTCCTTCATAGGGATACATGAACCAACTGGAGGCGCATCCATTTCATCAAACCGACCTCTAGAAAGTTCTAGAAGTAACCACAAGTAACTTTTTTAAAATGAAACTTGCGCATTTTTCCTTTTACAGAAGGACGCACCTGTCCCTTAACATACAGAGCGTCCAAGGACGCAGCCTTTGTGAACATTGTGAGCGTCCCCGCAGGTAAGGCTTGAGAGAACCTGCGTCCCCAGAGATAAACACATTTTTTACAAGACTTTCTCTCTTCTTTGGAGTTTGACATGGAGAGCAGAGGCATAAGACTTGCCTAAGAGGGTAGCATGACTGTTGATTGAGCCATACTAACTGTAAATAGTCATGGTGACATTTTTTAGTGTAACAGGTTTACCCCATGCATAGATACCAACTCGTCAGAGGGTGAATAGATAACCCAAGCTGCGGAGGAAATGTTCTGTGTATTACGACAAGCACCATCGGCAAAACCAATATATGTTTGGATAGGCATCGACATCTGCAATATCAAGAGTAAAACCAAGATAAGCAGGAATAATGACGAAAAACACTCTCTAAGCTAAGCATACTTTTAAAACTAAAACACACCAGCTAGAAAGAAAACTATCCTAACTAAAAATCTCCACAACCATTTTTTAAGCATAATACCTCTTCAGATAAAGACCATTTCTGGGTTTACCTAAAGAGTCCCCGTCAAAGTCTACCAATTCATAGGCCCCTTTTGCTAGCTTTCGCTTAACAACATAAGGACCATGCCACATAGGTACGAATTTTCGAGCACCTAATTTATCATTAGCTTGATCGTACAATAAGACTAGGTTTCCTTCCAAAAAATTTTGAGGGGTCACATTTCGATCATACTGTGCTTTAATACGTTTTGCATGAGTTTCGATCGCCAATGCAGCATCACGTCGATTCTCATCTAGCTGAGCCAAGTATAACAAATTTTTTTCCTCTTCAGAGGTGGCTGGAAGTAACTCGATGGCCATTTGCAATGACGGGATTTCACATTCAATGGGTAACACAGCTTCCAGACCATAAACTAGTTGGAAAGGAGTGAACCCTGTTGACGTTTTTACTGAGGTTCGATACGCCCAAAGCGATGAAAATAGCAATGTTATGCCAATTCGACCGATGAAACCCAATGATTCGTCGGATCATGATGACTAGAACTTTGTTGATGGCTTCAACCAGACCATTAGCTTGTGGATAATGAGTTGAAATATCATGACGCAAGCCAAGCTGGCCTGTAAGTTCAGTCATCATAACGTTTCGAAAATGACACCCATGATCAGTGATAATTGCTTGTGGAACACCAAACCTGGCAATTATATGATTGAACATGAAAATCACAGCTGTTTTGCCGTCTGCCTCAAATGTAGGCATCACCTTGGCCAACTTGGTAAAATAATCTACCGCAAGGATGATATACGCATGCCCCCCGGCCGAGTGAGGGTTACATGTAATAAAATCGATACCCCATTTTGCAAACGGACCGAAGACAATTATAGGGTGGAGAGGAGCAAGTGGAGCGCGCATCTTTCGATCAAAAATTTGGCAGTTGTGGCATTTTCGGACCGCGTTAATACAATCTTTAAACAAAGACGTTCAGAAGTAGCCAGTGTGCAATATCTTTTGGGTTGTGGCATACCCAGACATATGACCGCCACACACTCCAGAGTGACAGTCATTTAGAACCCTTTCAGCTTCCTCATGAGTTAAACAATGTCGAAAAATAGTGTCCACCCCACAATGATAAAGAGTATCTCCAATAATTCTAAATTGTTGGGACTGGTATTTCTATATGTGATTTATGCCGAAGCTCTTCTTATAACTGTTATGGATCACAAAAGTCTCAATTCAACAATGGAATTGTATTTTTCGACGTTCTGACCTTGATATTTCTGGCCGAAAGGATTGAGTCTGGAGATAAACGATGATATCCCCATACCACAGATCTAAAGTGCTGATTAGAAACAAGGATTCGTCTGCAATGGGCTCCTCCACCATAGTTTCCGTGTCAGCACGCAGGAAGTCACACATTAACTCTGAAAAACTAAAGATTTCTTTGACTTAGACTTTTCAAATTCCAAGTCGAACTCCTATAGGATGACAATCCATTTGGAGTACTTGCCCCCTAGCAATTGCTTGGTCAAAATATAGATCATAGGGTTGCAATCAGAAATTACTATAGTTTTACGTAGTAAAATGTAATGACGAAAACGTTGGACAGCTTGAACAGCTGCCAATGACAATTTTTCCACATGTGAGTATTTTAGCTTAGTTGGATTTAAAGTTCGACTAAGGTAATATATCACATGTTTAGTACCAAATTCATCTTCCTGAACTAACACCATTCCAATGGTGGAATGGGAGGCGGCGAGATACAAGAAGTAGTCCTGGTTGTAGTTGGGAGGATGCAATAACGGTGCATGGGTCAACGCGTGTTTTAGTGCATCAAAATATTTCTCAGCTATCTCATCCCAAAAGAATGGAGTATTCTGTTTCAACAACCGGGTAAAACCCTTTGTGATCTCGGCGTAGTTAGGAATGAATCGACGTAAAAGTTTGCTTTCCCTTGCAAACTTTGGAGTTGGCGAAGACTTGAAGGAGGAGGCAATTTGACAATAGCTTCAACCTTCGAGGGATCAACGCGAATGCCGGCTTTCGAAGCAACAAACCCCAGTAACCGACCCGTTTCTATACAGAAAACACACTTGTGTGGATTCAACCTAATCTGATAATGCCTACACCTCATAAAGATTGCTCGTAAATGGATGAGATGATCAGCTCGATGTAATGAATGAGCAGGCAAATCATCGAGGTAGGGTTGCACAATGTGCTTTATGTCATGAAAAGCATAAGACATGGCCCTTTGAAAAGTTTGCCCAGCGTTCTTGAGCCCAAAAGGTAATTTGTAATAAGAAAATTTCCCCCATGGACAAATGAAAGCCGTTTTTGGTTGATCGGCAGGTAGAATATTGATTTTATTGTATCTGGAAAAACCATCCATGAAGGAGAATATTTCACTGCCAGCACAATCATCAATGATTTGATCGATATAGGGAGTTGGGTAATTGTCTTTTGGACAGGCTCAATTAATGTCCCTATAATCGATACATATTCTTATTGTCCCTTGCTTTTTGTTAACAGGAACAATATTCGATACCCAATCCGTTAACGGGATTGGATAAATGAAACCTGCTTTGCGTTAATAGCAGTAGCTTTTCGCGGGTGGATCTAACGCAAACGTTACCGGACGGGTTTAGCGTTTGGGTAAGTTTTGATTTCATGAACAACAATTGCGGGGTCAATTCCTGGCATTTCCTCATATGACCAGGCAAACACATCATGGAATTCTTGAAATAGGGCCTTATATATTTGAATTTCATCTTCCGTATAAGAGGCACTTATATGAATGTTTTCAACAATTCTAGGCTTAACTGAAATATCAATAGGAATAGTTCGAGAAATGTTTCCCAAATTTAACTCTGAATCAGGATTTTTCATTGGATTCTGAGGTTCCTTGACATATTCAGTCGTAAAAATTGATGAAAAATCATTTTCAAAACGATCACTCTTAGGTAAAAATGAAGATCTATGATGAAGATCTTCCCATGGTAAATCATCGACACATAGGATTTCACGAATTTGATCATCAGTGTGAACAAGTCCAGAAAAATTTGTTGAATCCAAGCTTCACGTTGAAAGTGATTCCTCATGGACCACATTCATCAAGTCAATTTTGGTTGAATATGGGTCGGAAAATGACTGCATAGCCTGATACACAATTTCATATGGACTCAAAGGCATAACATCACCAAATGAGTCTATCTCACATTCGGAAGGTAGGATCTAAGGATCATCATAAACAATTGTGCCTGACGAAATCATATGAATAGCTGCAGTAGAAGACGATGTGTTGATAGGCAAAAGGAAAAGTTCCCAGTAAACCGCCATCTTTAACTAGTCCTACTCCAACATACAGGATAGTCATTTTGCCGACATGCTGAATACTTTCAAAAGAGGCTGGGTCGGATGAAAAGTAAGTCAGCTGGTCTATTGTTACGATATTTCCATTATGAGGGAACTTTATAAGTCGAAAGACCGATGAAACAATAGCTCTCATAACGTAAGACCAACTACGACCCAAGAGAAGGTTGTAATCTAGAGGGGCATCAACCACCTCCACATCTAGATTAACAGTTTTTCCTTCTACCCCTGTTGCACAAAAATATCGTCACCATGATTATTTTCAGTCAGTATGGGTCTATCATCACTTGTACTATCCTCCTAAGTAAGTCTCTAACCTCAGCTCTTCAAGTCAAGCTTTGAAAATGAGAGAAAGACATTGAAAATCAATGAAACCCTGGTTCCGCACTTTCTCTCACTGTTACCTGCGTTCCCACACCTTATGTTTACAAAAATTGCAGACCTGCCTGCTCTGTCCCTAAAGGTGTGGGTGCGGACCCCTGTGAAAGTAAAAAAGGCACAAGTTTATTCTAAAAAACTCACTTTGGGTTAATTCTAGATGATTCTAGAAGGAATTTTGACGTGGATTTGCCGCTCTTAGGTGGTTCATGCATCCCAAAAGAGAAAGAGCTAATCCCTTGATGAGAGGAGCTATCCCTTTGAAGTAGGGCTTTATCCCTTTGAAGGAGGACCTAGTAACTTCCCTCCATTGCACTATAAATTCAGGCATTGGGCTGGTTGCTAGAGGGGTTAGAAGCTGAACATTTTTGAGGGTAAATGCTGGTGAAATTAAGACTTCCTAGTTGAGCTTAAGAGGAGAGATCACATAACTTTTTGGCTTCATTGGGAAGAGAGTGAAACTTGTCAAAGTAGAGGAGACTTCTTGCTGGACCCTGGGAGGAGCTTGTATAGCGTCAAGGCACAGGTTGTAAAGTTCTTCTTCTTTTGAATTAATACAATCAAACTCATTTTTCTCAACAAGTGTCTCATGTTATTTGTTTCATGAATTCCTTGACTTTCATGTTAAATATGTTTTATGATATTGGATTTTCAGGTGCTATTTAATTTGTTTGTTTATTTGTGTTTGCAGATTCGCGACAAAGGAGCTCATTTGGAATCAAAGGAGCAAAGGCTTCCACAAACTTGCGTTGGACCTAAGGAAGGCCCTAAAACACTTGTTTGCCTTTGTTTATTAAAGCATATTTAGAGAAAGATAGTGTCTGATTGGTTTGCTTGTCATTAGGTCTTCTTTAGATTCTAGGAAGGTCTATCTTGTCCGCAAGATCGACTTATTCCATGTGACAAAATGGCGACTCTGCTGGGGACTTGATTTTTTCCTTTTTTTTACTTTGACCTGAGAAACTGTGTTTTTTGTTTCTATTTTTGGCTTTTGTGTGTGGAATTGGGTAGAGTTTGTAGATCCAGGGTTATTTTTCATTTTTCATAGCTTTGGGAGAGGACCACACCCTAGCCTTTTAACACAGTGTGTACTTATCTGCACTTTTGCTTTTAGCACAGAGCGAGACTGCACCTCTGTTAACTGTGGGCCTGCGGACCCTATCAAAATTTTGAAAAACCTAAGATTTCCTCTGTTAGTCAGCTTAGTTTTTGTTTAGAAGTTATTATCCACTGCCCAAACCTGCATATAACCTGTCAGAAGCTTTCCTTAGGTTGATTTCATTGGTGTTAGGGTTTTAGGTGAAATTCCTAGGAGTTTTGCTTGTTGGGCTTGTTTTTCATTTTGGTCTTGTAGTAGCTCTGAGCTTAGAAGCTGTAGGGACCTCAGATCACCTTGGTGTCTACCAACCTTCTTATGAGTCTGACCATTTATGAAATCTCCCCTTGTTGAGGAATCCGCTTTGTGTTTTCTCTTTACAAAACTTCGAAAAGCTTGTGTTTAAAAGTTTGGATTTTCATTTTTAAAAAGAAAACAAAATTGGTTTTTTTTTACTGATTTATGATTTTGCGTAAATTGGTCCTTAGCTTACATCTAGCTAAGTAAAACATCCTTAAAAAAGACATCTTGCAGGCTTTGACTTCAAATAGGTTTTATAATTTATAGATCTCAAAGTTAGTCATTTGCATTGTTTTAAGTGTTTTATAAAAAATAAAAAATCTCTCTTGAAAAAAGTTTGTTTTTTTTAGTGGTTGAGTGCTTTGAAACGAAAAAGGGAAATGTGAAATAACTAGTTGTATCGTTTTGAGTGCATTGGAAAGGACAAAAGATCTTCTTTTAATTTGTTTGTTAAGAAAGATTTGTGTTTACAAAGTATTTGCATTCTCAAACTCTTTCTTAGTTAGAAGTTCATCGAAGAGAAAAGGTTGTTTAAATCATCTTAGGTGCATTTTTAGTGATTTTGAGTTGAGTCTTCATACCACGAGTTTCATCTCCGCACCTTTTGACTTAAACAAAAACCAATAAAAAATAACGCTTAAAGTAAAATTCATCTAGCAACATTTTTATTTCTAGGCCTCTGATACACCAACTTAGCTTAGGCTAGTGTCTTAGAGTAGGAGAGTAATTAACTCTCCAAGACAGTAAAAACAAACAAGTAGTTGTATCTTGTGGTAGGGAAGAAATCCAATTATTGCATTTATGCTCTGGGAAAGCTCCTCTTAAAGGAGAAGCATGATATCGTGTCCAAACCAGTGTGGGAATCAATCCTTCCTCATTGGGAACGACGCCAGATATTCACGTATTAAAAATGGTAAACCTCGGATTAACCATTGTCGAGGAGCCTGGGGTCACTTGTTGGTAAACCGTGGTTTATGTCAAGGAGCCTTCAAGGGGATTGAGCTTGCTACTCTGCCCTTGCATGCGTATCGGATCGTAGACTATTCCCCCAGGTATATTTGTTTCAGTTGGTAAACTTAGTGGCCATATTCTTTAGGATTCTTCCTAAGGTGATAGTAGTGGGAAGATTCCACTGTACCTGGAGCAGACATCGGCTAGACTCACTTGGATTTTCTGGGGGTTCTTTTCACTCGAGATAGTTAAGTGGAGGAACTTGTGCCAATCTATTCATTAAGTAGGTTGTTGGGGTAACTGTTCCAACCGCCATTTCTGTATTGAACTCTGCGACATTGGATTTCATCACCAACTAGTGTTTTTAGTACGGAAAGTTACTGTTTTTGTGTGTTTGATCTCTTAGATTCTTTAGGCGTGTGATTCAAATTTGTTTGGTTCTTTAGAGGCTTTAGGTGGTTTTCATTGAGATTTTACTTTGTTTGCGTGTGAAGTAGTTAAAAGCTTTTAACCGTGGCTGAATTACCGAGGAAGTCCCGTAGACTTCGGGGCCAACCTCCTGAGTTTTCACCGAGCCATCTTGAAGGCTTGAAAGTCCTCGTAACTCCTAGAGACAGTAGAGTTGGGTCACCTGAAGAAGGAGAGTCTTCTTTGGTGGTACATCCTGATTTTCAAGCTTTAGTAGCAGATTATAATCCGCAGTTAGTGTCTGTTTCCGAAGTTACTGGTAGCTTTTCATCTACTAGTGATATAGGTGAGGAACCTGAAATATCTGAACCTGAAAGTGAATTTGCTGCTACTCCGACATCGGGGTTTGCTTCTCCAGCTTCTAGTGGTCCCGGTTCACCTAGGGTAGAAAGAGTAATCACCCAAGATCTTCCTTCTGGACTTATAGCTATTGAAGAACTTGCTACTCCGGAAGAAGAAGTAGGCATCCCTATCCCTGAAAATCAACCTGTTATTGAGCTAAGGGAGCGTGAATCAATTTTTTACAGTCCACCTAGGAGCAGTACTTGGTATCTTTCTTTGACTAATTTCTTAGAAAACCCAGGGTTAAGTTTTTCACCACCTCGTGTTCCTTATCACCCAACACCTAGAGGTTATTATCCTCCGTTAAATATGTCAAGACAGTCATCCATGTTTACTCAATCGCCTGAATCCTTTTTGTACGATGGTCCTTATGTTCCCTCTGGGTATCAGTCACTTTTTGGTACTTTTTCGGGAGCATCTCCTCAACCCATTGAGCAAGGGTTATTAACTGGAAGCAATGGTACTAAGCCGTTGAGCGTAGAAGATATTCTCATGATGTCAGGTTCTATTACCAATCCTCAACCTCAAGGTGGCTAGTTACCGCCTAGGGGGCACCCTCAATTATCGCCTGGGGGGCAACCTCAAGGTACCCAATTTGCGTCTAGGGGGCAACCTCAAGGACAGTACATACCTACGGGACAGTACATTCCTCAAGGTCAACCCTAGACTCAATATGTACCCCAAGGTCAACCCTAGTATCAATTTATACCTCAAGGTCAACCCTAGTATCAGTACGTGCCTCAAGGGTATCAACCCCAAGGTCAGTACTCGAACCAAGGTTTCCAACCACCCTCCGGTCAATCGTGTGTTCAAGGAAAGGGAAATGTACCTTTGAATTATCAAGCCTACCCTCAACCTGGTTATGGTCCTCAATATTCTCAACCTGTTATGGGTCCGTACCCCAGAATGAATATAGTGTGGGATCCATTGCAAACTCAATAGGTGTTGCAGCCAAATGTACAGTTGTCATCTCAAACTGGACAACCCTTAGTTTCTGGTACACCCCAGCAACCAGTCCAGTCTAATATTCAAACTTCTGTACCTTCGGTAGTTTCTCAGCCTGGGCCTAGTACGCCTCGTACTCCACCTCAAACGACTGCTACAACTACCGCAACATGTGTTAAATCTACCCCACCTACTTCTGGAGTATCGACAGCTCTGGTTTCTACTGTTCCTGTATCTACTCCTCAAACATCTTTAGCACCGTCTGGATCCACGATTCAAACTTCGGTTCAGATGCCTGTAGGACAACCTTGTTCAAGTACGGTTGTCACAAGTCAACCACAATTTACTTATCAACCGTACCAGGGACAGTACCAATTCGGTCCTGCTGTGCAGCAGACAGTCTATCAGTATCAACCGTACCCTGGGTACACTTATCAACAACCTCAGCAACCCCAGTACGGTATGGTTAATCCCGGTTTTTCTGGAGGATACAATATCCCAAATGCAATTCCTATTCCTAGTTATCCTGGATATCCTCCTCCTGGGGATGGTCTCATGACCCAGAGTTTTAGGGACCCTAATCATCAGTTACCATTTATCGCAACTTTGGACTTGCCTAACTTGTCACGCCTAACGAACGATCCCATTAATTATCTTCCGTTTTGGCCCCCAACGCCGAATAAGTTGCCTAGTGACATTCCTAAGTTCGAAGGTAAATCAGGATAGGACCCGTCGAACCATGTGATGACTTATCACCTCTGGTGTGCGTCTAACTCCATTTCAGATGATTCAATCTGTCTAATACTTTTCCAGTGCACTCTAATTGGTCTTGCGGCCAAGTGGTACATTGAGTTACCGCGAGGAACTTTTTATAATTTTAGTCAGTTAGCTACCTCGTTTTTAACTCATTTTCAGTTGCCAGTCAGATATGACAATGGCACGGAATTGTTAACTTCATTAAAACAATCGACGTCCACTTACATTTCAGATCATATTCATGAGTGGAGACGTCGACGGCGTTTAGTGAAGGTTTTTATTCCAGATCAGATCTTGGCTGAGTGGTTTGTAAAATCTTTGTTGCCAAAGATCACTGAAGATGTAGCTAAAGCCGGAGCTGTTACTGAGGAGCAAGTAATTGCTCAAGCACAGTACCTTGACTTGGTCTATACTCAGTCAGGTATGTTACACGAGAAAATCCCCGATCTTCCTAAGCAAAATCAAATCGCTGCAGCTCCTTCGGGATCTCATGCCGCCGATGGTATGATTGGTGTGGTTAAAACTAAAAGTAAGAAGAAGTCTTCCAAGAATTCTTCTCCTATCATAACCTTGCCTGATTCCCCGACAGGAGATTCTTCTGCAGAGATTTCCAACGATATTCATGTTGTAGAGTCATCTGCGCCAAATCAAAATCCGGTGGAAAGAAGAAAGGAAAGAAGAAGAATAAAACGGACAAAAATTCAAAGGAGAAACCTAAAAAATTGGAATCCAATGATGAAAAACGGAAACCTCGTTATCCTTCTCTCATTTGCGATGATGAACATTTTACAAGAGACTGCCCACATCATGCAGAGGTTGCGAAGATTGTCAAAGCTTCCCAAATGCCTACTGTTTTGAAGGATCCTTTTCCAGCTCAAGACAGTAAGATGATAGGTTCTTCCTCGAGTGCTAATGAAGAACCCATACTGATGATGTCCCATGTTAGGATTGCGACTCGATCGCATGATTATGGTAGTAAAAGTCCTGTTGATGATAAAAAAGTAGAATCTTCTCATTCTAATCCATCAACCTCAACCCCCGATTTCGATCCATTACAGATCGAGAAACCTAATCCAGACTTGGTAATCAAACTGCCTGCCAAGGGTATACTTCGAAAGTCAGCTTTCAATCCACATGCGAGAGCGGCTCAGAACTATAACATTGTTGAGGATTTAGTTGTTTCACCCTCAGCAATGTCAGCTTTGGAGGTGTTGCAATCATGTCCAGCACAACATAAATTACTTTTTTCGGCTATAGGAGATGTTGACGTTGAAGACTCGAACCTAATAATTTTCGATCTAGAAAATAGTACACCACGTTTGCCTCATCAAATGACTTTCCAGATTCCAGTGATAGTAAAAAACAGGCCTATTCATCGGATTGTGATTGATGAGGGAGCCTCAACGTGTATTATGTCGATATAGTGTTGGAGATCACTTGGTTCTCCTTCGCTAAATCAATCCCTGATGACTCTAAAGGCCTTTGATGGCCGTGGGTTTCATCCTTTTGGCATTCTATAGGATTTGCCTATAGGGGTTGAAGGAAAAACCATTATTCTAGATGTGGAGGTGGTTGATGCCCCTCTAGATTACAACCTTCTCTTGGGTCGAAGTTGGTCTTACGCTATGACAGCAGTCGTTTCATCGGTCTTTCAGGTTATAAAGTTTCCTCATAATGGAAATATCGTAACAATAGACCAGCTGGCTTAATTTTCATCCGACCCAGCCTCTTCTAAAAGTATTCAGCATGTCGGTAAAACAACTATCCCGTATAAGGATGTTGGAGTAGGACTAGTTAAAGATGCTGGTTTACTGGGAACTTTTCCTTTTCCTCCAATCAATGCATCATCTTCATTTGCGACCATTCATATGATTACATCAGATACCATTGTTTATGATGATCCTTGGATCATTCCTTCTGAATCTGAGATAGACTCATTTGGTGACGTCATGCCTTTGAGTCCATATGAAATTGCGTATGAGGCCGTGCAATCGTTTACCGAACCATCTTCAACCGAAATTGACTTCATGAATGTGGTCCGTGAGGAATCACTTTTCACATCAAGCTCGGATTTAATCACGTTTTGTGAACTTGTTCACTCTGATGAGAAAATTTATGAAATCCTATGTGTAGATGATTTACCATGGGAAGATCTCCATCATAGATCTTCATTTTTACTCGAGAATGATCATTTTGAAAATGATTTTTCATCAATTTTTATGACTGAATATGTCAAGGAACCTCAAAATCCAATGAAACATCCCGATTTAGAGTTAAATTTGGGAAACATCTCTCGAACTATTCCTATTGAAATTTCGTTTAAGCCTAGAATTGTTGAGAACATTCATATAGGTACCTCGTGTACAGATGACGAAATTCAAATATATAAGGCCCTATTTCAAGAATTCCGCGACGTGTTTTCCTAGTCCTATGAGGAAATGCCAGGAATTAATCCCACGATTGTTTTTCACGAAATAAAGACTTACCCAGACGCTAAACCCGTCCGGCAACGTTTGTGTCAGATTCACCCAAGAAAAGTTGCTGCAATTAAAGCCGAAGTTGAAAAATTACTCAAAGGAGGTTTCATTTATCCGATCCCGTTAACGGATTATGTATCGAATATTGTTTCGGTTAACAAAAAGTAGGTAACAATAAGAATATGTATCGATTATAGGGACATCAATCGAGCATGTCCAAAGGACAATTACCCAACTCCCTATATCGATCAAATCATTGATGATTGTGCCGGCAACGAAATATTCTCCTTCATGGATGGTTTTTCCGGCTACAATCAAATCAATATTCTACCTGCCGATCAACAAAAAACGACTTTCATTTGTCCATGGGAGACATTTACTTATTTCAAATTACCTTTTGGACTCAAGAATGCCGGAGCAACTTTTCAAAGGGCCATGTCTTATGCGTTTCATGACATCAAGCACATTGTGCAACCCTATCTCGATGACTTGCCTGCTCATTCATTACGTCGAGCTGATCACCTCATCCATTTATGAGCAATCTTTATGAGGTGTAGGCATTATCGGATTCGGTTGAACCCACACAAATGTGTCTTCTGTATAGAAACGGGTCGATTGCTGGGGTTTGTAGTTTTAAAAGCCGGCATTTGCGTTGATCCCTCGAAGGTCGAAGCTATTGTCAAATTGCCTCCTCCTTCAAGTCTTCGCCAACTCCAAAGTTTGCAAGGGAAAGCAAACTTTTTACGATGATTCATTCCTAACTACGCCGAGGTTACAAAGGGTTTTACCCGGTTGTTGAAACAGAATACTGCATTCTATTGGGATGAGATAGCTCAGAAATCTTTTGATGCACTCAAACACGCGTTGACCCATGCATCGTTATTGCATCCTCCCAACTACAACCAGGATTACTTCTTGTATCTCGCCGCCTCTCATTCCACCATTGGAATGGTCTTAGTTCAGGAAGATGAATTCGGAACTGAGCATGTGATATATTACCTTAGTCGAAATTTAAATCCAACTGAGCTAAAATACTCACATGTGGAGAAATTGGCATTGGCAGCTGTTCAAGCTGTCCAACGTTTTCGTCACTACATTTTACTATGTAAAACTACAGTGATTTCGGATTGCAACCCTATGATTTACATTTTTACCAAGAAATTTCTAGGGGGAAATTACTCTAAATGGATTGTTATCCCGCAGGAGTTCGACTTGGAATTTGAAAAATCTATGTCTAAGAAATCTTTAGTTTTTGCGGAGTTAATGTGTGACTTCCTGCGTGCTGACACGGAGACTGTGGCAGAGGAGCCCATTGCGGACGAATCCTTGTTTCTAATCAGCACTTTAGATCCGTGGTATGGGGATATCATCGTTTATCTCCAGACCCAATCCTTTCGGCCAGAAAATTCAAGGTCATAACGTCAGAAAATTCGATTCCAGTCCCAACAATACAGGATTATTGGAGATACTCTTTATCGCCGTGGGGTGGACTGTGTTTTTTGACGTTGCTTAACTCACGAGGAAGCTGAAAGGGTTCTAAAGGACTGTGACTCTAGAGCGTGTGGCGGTCATATGTCTAGGTATGCCACAGCCCAAAAGATATTGTGTGCTAGCTACTTCTGGCCATCTTGTTATAGACATTTTTTTGCCTTACATCACTGAGCATGAAATGTCAATAATTAAGGGATCCAAAGTCCCTAAACATGTTGTTCCTACCCCTAGAGGAACAAGGCCAGCAAACCACAGCAATTCACAAAAGTTCTCCACCTGAAAACACTCAAAAACAGGCCATTTCTGGATCATGTCAACTGCTCCACTGAGCATCTGCGCTGAATGTCAACTGCTCCACTGTCTACCTGCGCTGAATGTCAACTACAAAGAAGGCTACCTGCGCTGAGCGTAACTGGACAAGTGGCAGATTCATTTCTCAAGGTGTCAATGCCCAGGAAGCTTCCAAAATGACACTTGGATCAGGGAATTCGACTGGTGATGAGTAAGAGGTTCCAAATCTCCAAGTGGAAGGAAGAACCTCCAAGTGGACTCAAGAACTGAAGTGGGAGAGGACACTAGTCAGCTCCATGCCAGCCTCAAGCTGACTCATCCTTTCTCCAAAACTCCTATATATAGATCTCTCTCAGGAGGTCATGGGAGGCTGGAATATTGTATTTGCAAAGAATTGTTGTTGGTTTGTGGTTAGATCATTGGGTGTTTATGATTTGAAAGGGGCTGAAGAAGGAATTCCATTCTGCTGGGAAGGAGATGCTGGGTTGGAACCCTTTGGGTTGTATCTCTTCCTGAACCTTGTTTATCAATCAATAAAGCTTCTTGGTTCTTTCCTATATGCTGGTGTTTATTGTATGATTTGCATTAGTGTATTTGATTTACTTCTAATCCTGAATCATTTATGAATATGTATATTTGCCTTTGTATTGTGTCCTTCTCTTGTTGCATGTAGATGTTCTCTTATCACAGGTAGCTGTTCTCTTGTGATCTCGTGCAAAAGCGAGGAGGCAAGTAGCTGTGGACACACAAAGAGGAGAGGATCTAGATCGAGGGACAACCGAAAGATAACGGTAAGTCTACCAATCTCCTCTCTTTCATATTGCATAAAGGAAGAAACCGAAGTAGTTGTATTCATTTGTTGCTAAGGTACTATCACACCTTAGGTGGATAGGATCGTCCTGCATAGGCATTTTTCCCCACAACAAATTGGCGACTCCGCTGGGGATGAACGTTGTTTTAGTCATTTTGCTTGTTTGCATCATTGTTTACCTCATAGACTTAACAACAACAATCGAACTGCTTTGCAAAGTAGAATGTTGTTGCTTTGATCCTTCACTGGGTTTTTGTCTATGATCTCAACAATGGACTCACAAATGACTTGATGATCCTTTGTGATAGTCTTTAGTACCCTCTCAAAGCATCCCTCTGTTTATACCTTGCTTGTGTTTTTTATTTGGCCTGAAACAGTTGATTTTTGAGCATTTTATGACCCAGAAACCAAGAGAAACGACAGTTTCTCCTTTCAGCGCAGACACTGTGAAGGCAGTCTGCATTTCAACGCAGGTCCCGTGAAGGCTACCTGCGCTGAATGTCAAACTGACAGTGTTACACTTGTGCTGAACCAGTGTGACCTTGTGCAGCTAGGGTTCCTTGCTGTCTTTTGCCCTGTTTGATCTCTGTTTTTGTAGCCTTTAACCAACATAGGTACCACCTCTGAAACCCCTTTTCTTTGCTTGAATTCCGCCTCATTTTTGTACAAAAAGACTGTAAGTGTTTTTATGTGTTTGTGGCGTCATTTACAGTTTTCCTTTGCATGAGCGAAATAGTCATCCTGTAGCCTTGATTCAGATCTGATTGATTGATTGATTGTGATCTTAGGAGAGAGTTCATTGGCTGTTTGCAGTTTGATTATCATTTGCTTTTGCTTATTGGTTTGAATTTGTCACTTTTAAGTGTCGAAACAAGTATTTCTTTCGAAAAATCGCAAAGTGATTGTAATCTCTTCTACCCTTGCTGATTTTGGAAAAAGTAAACTTGTTTATTTTCAGTCATTTAAAAGCAAATTAAAAGTTGTACAAAAAGCTTTCTTTGTAGGCATTTATACTAAGAAAGTGAAAACAAACACCTGCATTGTGAATTTGCATTTTGATAAGTTTGCATGTTTGATTTAGGAAGAGTGCATTAGAGTGTGCTGATTGCTCTTTGAGAAAAGATAGTCTCTCTCTTTTCCCTTAGTAGCTAGGATTTTCAAAGTTGAAAGATTATAAAGCTTGCTTATCATCTTAGACTACATTTAGGAATTTGTACCAATACATCTCGTGGTGATCCTGAAAGACAAACTTTAAAAAGATCAACTTAAAATATATTGAATGAACCTAACAATGATTTGTAACATAACGCACAACATAGAGGTCTAGGTAGAGACGTGTTCCGGCGTCGTTAAGCCTAGTGACTGTCGATCTCTAAGAAGGTGGGTGATTCCTCTTGAGGGACGATAGCACTAGTACGGATTGTGCTCCCATGTACCGTCGCGTATATATTGGGAGACCCCTATAGGCATATATCCTTTATCCTTAGGAAGCCGTGTCGGCCGCCCTACTGATCGCAATGCAGTGAACACAGCATTCACGAAGATCGACCACCCGTACCGTAAAAAGTATTCTGTGGTTTTGCGAAAAGTTTGGCACACCCTCTGCCTAGATCTCCAGAGCAGTTCCTTTTGGCCTTTTTCAGACTCTATAACAGAAAAAGTCCATCCGAGCATTTGTCACTTCGGGCTCGTTAAAACATCGAAGGAGACTAGAGTCATCTTTAGCTTTTTCTCGACTCTTTAAAAGTGAAAAAGCAAGTTGTGTCTAAAGCGTCGTTAACAATTTATTTTAAACGGAACAATCACCCTTATTCCCGCATTGATCTTTAGGTTGAAAAGATGGAGCACACCAAACAAGGAGTTCCCCTTATTGGAAATCCTAGTCCTTTCTCCTCTTGGGGAGATGTTGGTGCGCCCCACATGGCCACATTGTTGCTTCCAGGACTGACAATTGGCCTACCAGTATGGCTCTTTTCAACCAATGTCGTTCATAATACCACCATTCCTGAACAGTCGAGTCAACAGTTAGATTAGACAAGAATTGCTCACCAGCCTTCCACTTCATCTTCCTCTCCTCCTTCCTCTTCGCTTGATGGAACTGGTCGTTCAAAGAACCGGGTTCCTAAGGAAAAGAAGGAGAAGAAGAAGAAAGAAAAGAAGCAGAAGGAGCCTAAGGTGACTGGGGGCAAACAAGCGTCATCTAACAAAAATCCACACACAGCACTCGTAAGGCCTAAATCGCCATGCGTCATATGCAGGGGAGACCACTTCCATAGAGATTGTCCATGTATCCCTCGGATACTAAGAGACTGGTCCCCCCGTTTGCACAATTCGGTAGCATCGACCTCTGATAGCCATGTCGATTGTTCACCGTCAACTAGTGGGAGTGAAGCTCCAGGACAGAGCGGGAAAGCTAAATTTCCCTGCAGACTATGTGAAGGCGATCACGCCATCCACCGTTGTCCCTTCTTAGACGAAGCGAAAAGAGTTCTGGAAGATCGCCCGATATTACGAGCGAATCTTCCTCCTGGATATCATAAACTCTTGCCAAGTCCTTCGCTAGTTGAGAATCCGGTTGACCCGCCCAGGTGGTTAGCCGAAGCACCTGTCATTGAAGATGAACCGTCTGAATCCATACCTGACGAAAGTCTAAAGGTTGAAACGGCAGTTGACCCGGTTTTGCCTTCAGAGGCTCTATCTTCGAATGACACCATCACAGAGGAGAGTAAAGACGACACCGTCCAAATTCTCTTCATCAGCACTGACTCTGATGATCAAGGGGGCAATGCCGCCATTCCTTTATCGCAGGAAGGAAGTTCATCAGAGCGCTATCCGGCCGTTTACTCGGTCCCACCACCAAGCAACCTGGTTGTGTCCTTTGACTGGAACCAACTAGGCAGACCCCGCTTGCCAGCTAGCATACCATTCAGAATCATTGTGCAAATATACAAAATGGTAATGGCTGGTACAGTTATTCATGAAGGGGGATCTGTGAGTATCCTTTCCTCTATTGCTTGGAAAGCGCTTGGTTCGCCTGCGCTTTTGCCTGAAATGAGAAATCTATCAGGCTTTGATAAGGGAACCAGTCACCCTTTAGGGATCCTCCCCAATGTGCCAATAACATTGAAAGGGAAGACCGTTCAAATGAACGTGATGGTCATTCAAGGACCCTTGGATTATAACCTACTCCTTGGACGAGATTATATATATTGCATGGGAGCAGTAGTCTCCTCACTCTTTAGAGTAATGTGTTTTCCGCATGGAGGAAGAATGGTCAAGCTCGTGGACCAACTTTCGTTTCCCGGATCACACATCGCAAATAGTCATATACCATCCCTAAATGGTCTATTCACGCAAGAAGTGTCTCAACCCACGGTTCGTCCTCCTGATGAGCGCGAGTAATCCGAGAGGACATGACTAGAACCTAGGGGGCATGCATCCTGGCCTGCTTCGGCAGAGAACTTTGGGTATAAGGTAGGATTTCTGCGAGAGGATATGACTAGTCCGTACCCCGTCCGTAGAGGAAAGAGGGTTGTTCTAGGATAGGATTCTTTTGTTAAAGTTATGTGGGAGGACGGGACCCGTCGCCCACCTTTGTCTATTTTGGTAGGCATTGCCGAGGAAGTGTTTTGTTTAACGAGACAATCTTTAGGTAACCTGAAAAAGGTAGGCCAAGGAAGTGTTTTTTCTAACGAGACAATCTTTGGGTAACCAGGAAGAGGTAAGCCTCCCTCAGTAACACAAATGTTTTGTCTTTGAGTAGTGTTCTTCTCTTGTTGCAAGTAGCTGCTCTCTTGTCGCAAGTAGCTGTTCTCTTGCGATCTTGCAAAAAATCTATTGAAGGTTGGACTAACGAGAAGACAGATAGCTACTCTCTCGTGACCTCGTATAGACCCATTGAAACTAAACTAGCAAGATGACAAGTAGCTGTGAACACCCAAAGAAAATCAGAGGTGAGAAGGAGGAGGGGCAACCTTGAAATTGTATTTTATACCTGGGGGCATGCAAACCTTTTGGAGTGCAAGCTAAGAGCGGTTATTTATCTGCTTTTTGGGTTAGCCGTTTCTGAACTTGCATAAAGAAAGGATGAGGAGTAAAGCGCAAGAGAGATGAAGCTCCTTAAAAAATAGCAATCTCCATTGAGACACTCGTATCATATGACTGGTATATCGAGCAGTTTTACCGCGGAATTTATGCTCGTTAAAAAATAGAAAAGCGAGATCCGAGCAGTTTTAGCACATAGTTCATGCTCGTTAAAAAATAAACATAAGATTGAGCAGTGTTTTGGCGCATTCAAGCTCGTTAAAAAATGAACCCATCCCGGTAAATAACCATTGAAGTATGTAACCTGATCAACCATAAAAGCCTTGGTCGTGTTTGTGTACCGTCACCTCCACTTTTCATTTGGCCGATCGTTTACCTCCATATGATTGTTTACACATTTTGAGGAACAGCTGCAAAGAGTGATTTCACCTAGCCATCCTTGTGACACTGCCGTGATTGGAAAATTCCAACCTGTACCTGGAATCAGCTGCTATCCCTATTCATCACTCGTTCCTTGAAAGATGAGTCTTCTTTAAGCTCTTTTCATTTGACTCGTAAAATATGAAAAGATTGCTGAGTTTTGGCCTTCCAGCTCGTTAAACGACCGGAAGAGCTATCCCTCCTCTAGATTTTAATCTTTTTGGACCTGAGGGATTATTGCACAAAAAGATCGAGTGCTTGTTTTGTTCGGCTCGTTAAAACTATCGAAAACTCATCCCTTCTGTATTGTTTTATACTTTTTCGGACTTAAGGGATTAGATGACGAAAAAGGAACTTTGGAGTTAACTTTATGTACCTTTTCAAACTCTCTAAAAATGAAAAGGGCCGATTTTTCCTTGTCATTAGACTCGTTAAAATCACTAAATAGCGAAAAACTTGTCTTTAGACGAGAACGAGTTTCCCTATCGCTAGGCTCGTTAAAACATAGCGATGGGCTTGCCCGAAGGGCCGGTTATAGAACAAGCATATGTTATCCTCCTCAAGCTTGACAAAAATAAAGAGGTACTGGTCAGCAATGACTGAGGAAAAATTGGGAAAAATCAAGAAGTCTTTTATGGTAGCAGGTCGCTCTTGAACATGACACTTTTCCTCCGTACCACATCGGGTTGGGTTGTTTCATTCACCGGTCACATCACCATGGTCTTTGCCACACCATCCATACTTGGGGTAATGCTACCAATCCATCGCATCAGTGTCGCCATATGTTCAAGAGAAGTCGTTCAGAAAGAGTCAACCAGGTCCCATCCACTGCCATACATTATCCTTCATCCATTTCATGACCGCCACCCTGAATCATATGTCACAGATCGTTTTCACCTCCATTAAAATCATTAGCTCCATTCCATGTCACTGATGTGGGATTCATTAAGGCCCTCCTTTGACGGATCGCTTCTTGTCGACATCAGCTCATTATCCAAGAAGTTGATCTAGGAACAACCCCTTCAGTACTTTGAAGCTTGCATGCCTCAATGGCAAGTTTCTCACTTCCGGCGACAGGTATACATCAATGACCTTCGACCAGAAGATTTTGCGTGGTGTTCGATGCCAAGTCCTTTATTCACACCACGTGAATTGCACTGCAGTACCTTGAGGGTCATTATCATTATCGGTGATTCCTCTCGCGCTTGTTAACGGTTTACATCATTGACCGTTAATCAAGCGATGTCTTTCCATGTTCGACTTCAGCGCAATTCTCACATGGATCGACTTGTACTTAGAGTGAAGATCGAACAAGATTGAAGACCCCGGATCTAGTTTCATCCATCCGGGCTGCGATATATATTCAGGAAATATAAAGACATTTGACATGTACATCATTGCAGCAGATGATCATCCTACTCAAAGGATGATAATTTCGCCAGAATTATCAGTCTACCATCAGACGATCGTCTGTTCTATGTACCAAAATGTATTTATAAAGCTGAGCATGGGAATGCCCGCCTCAGCTAGATCATGAAAGCTGTATGAATCATAATGTATTGTATTGTATCTTATTATAGGTCTCCTCCCAGCAAATGGATGAACTTCGGACTCCCCTGGATAAAGCATTTCACCCGATAAACGGCCTCATACTTTAGGGGGCAACTGTTATAGACATTTTTGTGCCTTACATCACTGAGCATGAAATCTCAATAATTAAGGGATCCAAAGTCCCTAAACATGTTGTTCCTACCCCTAGAGGAACAAAGCCAGCAAACCACAGCAATTCACAAAAGTTCTCCACCTGAAAACACTCAAAAACAGGCCATTTCTGGATCATGTCAACTGCTCTACTGAGCATCTGCGCTGAATGTCAACTGCTCCACTGTCTACCTGCGCTGAATGTCAACTGCAAAGAAGGCTACCTACGCTGAGCGTAACTGGACAAGTGGCAGATTCATTTCTCAAGGTGTCAATGCCCAGGAAGCTTCCAAAATGACACTTGGATCAGGGAATTCGACTGGTGATGAGTAAGAGGTTCCAAATCCCCAAGTGGAAGCAAGAACCTCCAAGTGGACTCAAGAACTGAAGTGGGAGAGGACACTAGTCAGCTCCATGCCAGCCTCAAGCTGACTCATCCTTTCTCCAAAACTCCTATATATAGATCTCTCTCAGGAGGTCATGGGAGGCTGGAATATTGTATTTGCAAAGAATTGTTGTTGGTTTGTGGTTAGATCATTGGGTGTTTATGCTTTGAAAGGGGCTGAAGAAGGAATTCCATTCTGCTGGGAAGGATATGCTGGGTTGGAACCCTTTGGGTTGTATCTCTTCCTGAACCTTGTTTATCAATCAATAAAGCTTCTTGGTTCTTTCCTATATGCTGGTGTTTATTGTATGATTTGCATTAGTGTATTTGATTTACTTCTAATCCTGAATCATTTATGAATATGTATATTTTCCTTTGTATTGTGTCCTTCTCTTGTTGCATGTAGCTGTTCTCTTATCACAGGTAGCTATTCTCTTGTGATCTCGTGCAAAAGCGAGGAGGCAAGTAGCTGTGGACACACAAAGAGGAGAGGATCTAGATCGAGGGACAACCGAAAGATAACGGTAAGTCTACCAATCTCCTCTCTTTCATATTTCATAAAGGAAGAAACCAAAGTAGCTGTATTCGTTTGTTGCTAAGGTACTGTCACACCTTAGGTGGATAGGATCGTCCTGCATAGGCATTTTTCCCCACAACACATCTTTGTTTAAAGATTGTATTACCGCGGTCCGAAAATGCCACAACTGCCAAATTTTTGATCGAAAGATGAGCGCTCCACCTACTCCTCTCCATCCTATAATTGTCGTTGGTCCTTTTGCCAAATGGGGTATCGATTTTATTACATGTAACCCTCACTCAGCTCGGGGACATGCGTATATCATCCTTGCGGTAGATTATTTTACCAAGTGGGCCAAGGTGATGCCTACATTTGAGGCAGACGGCAAGACAGCTGCAATTTTCATGTTCAATCATATAATTGCTAGGTTTGGTGTCCCACAAGCAATAATCACTAATCATGGTCATCATTTTCGAAACGTTATGATGACCGAACTTACAAGCCAGCTTGGTTTGCATCACGATAGTTCAACCCCTTATTATCCACAAGCTAATGGTCTGCTTGAATCCATCAACAAAGTTTTAGTCATCATGATCTAACGAATCATTGGGATTCATCGGTCGAATTGGCATAACATGTTATTTTCAGCGCTTTGGGCGTACCGAACTTCAGTAAAAACATCAACAGGGTTCACTCCTTTCCAACTAGTCTATGGTCTGGAAGCTGTGTTACCCATTGAATGCAAAACCCGTCACTGCAAATGACCATCGAGTTACTTCAAGCCACTTCCAAAGAGGAAAAGCGTTTGTTATACTTGGTGCAATTAGATGAGAATCGACGTGATGCTGCATTGGCGATCGAGACTCACGCAAAACGTATGAAAGCTCAGTATGATCGAAATGTGACCCCTCGAAATTTTTCGAAAGGAGATCTAGTCTTAGTTTACGATCAAGCTAATGATAAATTAGGCGTTGGAAAATTTGTTCCTATGTGGCATGGTCCCTATGTTGTCAAGCGAAAGCTAGCAAAAGGGGCCTATGAATTGGTGGACTTTGACGGGGACTCTTTAGGTAAACCCAGAAATGGTCTTTACCTGAAGAGGTATTATGCTTAAAAGATGGGTATGGAGATTTTTTAGTTAGGATAACTTTTCTTTCTAGCTGGTGTGTTTTAGTTTAAAAAGTGTGCTTAGCTTAGAGAGTGTTTTTCTGTCATTATTCCTGCTTATCTTGGTTTTACTCTTGATATTGCAGATGTCGATGCCTCTCCAAACATACATTAGTTTCGTTGATGGTGCTTGTCGTAATACACGGAACATTTCTTCTGCAGCTTGGGTTATCTATTCGCCCTCTGACAAGTTAGTATCTATGCATGGGGTAAGCCTCGGTCAAACAACGAACAACATTGCCGAGTATAGTGCAGTGATTGAGTTATTATCTGAATCTATTTCATTTGGGATTCGGAGTTTGATAGTGAGGTTAGATTCTAAACTCATTGTATTACAGCTCAATAGAGTGTATGCCATTAGAAATCCAGTGTTATTAAGATTATTTTTGAGAGTGCGTCTCTTGGAACATGAATTTGATTATATTGAATATCAGCATATTCCAAGATCTTTAAATACATTGGCAGATGGAATTACTTCTCGAATGTTAAGTAGACATTTGCAATAATCATACATGTAAATTTAAAACCATTCCATAACATGATTTACAATATAAGCCGGTAATAGTGATATATATATAGGAGTGTGTCAAAAATACATCGTCCTCGATCATAGGTTGAAAAACACCTTATGATCAGCAAAAATGATAAGTACAAAAAACAAAAATGTCATATGTGCCCACAATAGGCGATCATCCTATCACTAGTGATGATCTCGATAAGAAACTACTGCACGCGACACCTTGCAAAGGAACCTCCTAAAAGGACCTGGGACCCCAATCACATAGCGCTGAAGTCAATGAGGAATGTCATCTATAGTGGTCTCCGGAATATCTCCTGTCAAGCGCTCAAGATGACCCTCCAACTCGGAAAAAACCTCTGCTGATTTGTCTTGTGTGGCTAGCACGGCTGCAACTGGTTGTTTCCTCTTGTAAGGCCAGAGAGCAGCTGGTAGATGTGGACCCACATCTACATTTCAAACTTTTGCTATCAGTTTTGGACGATAGAAAAAAAAAATAAAAAAAAATAGGAAAAATGTTAAAAATGATTTTACCTGAGTCATCCCACTGCTCTCCTGGTGGAAGAGCCATGTCTCGGTCACCACGAAAATCTACCCCAGCGTAAGGGAAGTCCTGAATAGAAAAAACCTGGTTTTCCAACCATTGGAAATACTCAGGTTTGAATCGAGCAACCTCTGTCCTCTTGTCCGGATGACGGGCCATAACTGCAACCCATCGCATCAGTTTGGGCTCTTGAGGAAGCCCAGCTCCAACAGTAAGGTGCTGTGGGATCAACATGGGAACCCTCTCCAGACCAAAACTCACAACCAAAGCCCCATAACCAAAGGTCTTTAGTTGTCCGTTCTTGGCCCTGGTCAGTTGGCCTTTCACATTGGCCAACACAGCATCGCACCAGTTGAAGATGGTGCCTCGAAAGCAATCAACTGCCATACGCATCTGGGATCTAGTGGCAATATGTAATGTGGCACTCCCGCAAAGTCTGGTGACAGTAAACGTGATCACCATGAGTTCAGGAAGGGATATGGTTTTTATGTCTATCCCTTTGTCTCTAGCCTGGCTATTGCAAAACTCTAGCCGGAGGCTATCGACAGACTGGCCACCTGGCCTAGCCCCGAATAGAGTCAAGTCTTCGCCTCTCTTAGGCAAACCAATCAAGAAATATATGTCTGCCAGCTCGATTTCGAGCTGGTGGCCACCAATGAAGAAGCACTGGTCCTGTATGCTCCATCTGTCAACCAACCACTGTAAGAAATCCACCTGAGCCCTCATGTTAGGAATGGCCCACAATTTGTACAAGCCGCATGCCTTCAAAGCATCAAGCGAAGGTTGATGATTCCATGCGGCAGCATCCATGTCCTCATGCTCTCGTTCACGCCAATCTAGCATGATGTACTCTCTGCATCAAGTAAAAAGATAAATTAGGATGCTAGAAATTATTTTGTTTGGGCCAATTTTGAGAAATTTTGGGTTAAAAACCCTTGCGGCGGGGACCACACCCTCCGGGTTAGACACAGTGCGTGGGACCGCACCTTGTCTACATGGAAGGTGCGGACCCCTAACTTTTTCCCAATGGAGAAAAAGTCGAGGTCAACGGGCCAGCAGTGGTACACCTACGGGCCCCCGCGCACGGGTTTTAAGCCTAAAAACCCTCCAAAAAATGAAATGAAAGCCTAAAACAAGAAATGAAACGGTTAAAAATGAAGAGTAGGATGATGTGGATTACCTGGAGAAGATGACGTTCGATTCCGACGGTTGGATTTTCCGCAATCTTCACGGGATGTTTTCTGAACAAAAGCACTATTTTCTCACCCAAAACTCAAACGGTAAAAATGAATTGACGAAGGCCCTTTTTATAAGTTTTTTGAGTAAATAAATTGCAAATTTGTTTATGTTTCACTTTGGAAAGGTATTTTTGCAACATTTTTATCCATTTCAAACAGGTATGAGTAATGTTTGCGTTTTTGTTCAAGATCACGGATTATTCAGGCGAAATCTATCATTTTCGATGAAAAAACATTTAAAGTCACCTTTAAGCTCTTTTCTGACTCCTGAAACATGAAAAGATCACCGAGTTTTTCTTTTAAACTCGTTAAAACGGAATTAAAACATGGTCCACTTACAACTCTTTTTTGACCGTAAAAACATGAAAAGATTGCCGGATTTTTGTCCTTTCAAATTCGATATTGGTTATAAAACGACGTGTTGTTGATCACTTTTTTACTTTTTCAGATCAAGGGCACTAATTACGAAAAGTACTCCTTGGTCGTAAAGATCAAGCAGTTCTCTCAAGTATTATTTTATACTTTTTTGGGCTTGGGAGACACAAATTTACGAAAAAGGTCAACCTTGGAGTCTTCTTAAGTTTTTTCAGACTCTCTAAAATTGAAAAACGACGAGTTTCTCCTATACTGGACTCGTTAAAATTTCACAGTAAAGGACCTGTTCAATTACAAATAGGAACGGACCAGTCCTTCTTAGGGTTCGAATTTAAACTAAGTTGGACTCATCCGAAGGATGAACTTATAATCAAGCAAATGTTATCCTCCTCAATCTTGTCGAAAATAAAGAGGTACTTGCCAGAAATGGTGGGGGAAAGAGAGAAAAATGAGCCTGTTTTTCATACTTTGTAACTACTCTTGAACACGAAACTTTTATTCACCTGGGTTGGGAAATCCTTTGCCTAACAGTTGATCAAACCACATTGAAAGTCTTCAACCGGTTTCTGGGTATTAACATTGGGTCAATTGTCACCAAGCCATCTGTCGTGTCATTATGTGTTCAAGATGTCACTGCCAACAAGCCATTCATCTGCAAAATATCTGTCATCCATCTTGACCATCCCTGAGTCAGTCCTTGCAACTAAATTTCTTCAACTTGATCTATGATTTCATGTTGTGGGCTTGCCTGCGACGGATTGCTTTCTATCGAATTTAGCTCATTATCTAGAAAGATGATCTAGAAATCGTCAGTGCCTTGGGATCTGCATGCCTCAATGGCAGGTTTCTCGCCTTTGATGACAGGTTGCATCATTGACCTTCGATCAAAGGATTCCGTGACATGTTCAACATCAACACATTTATTCACATCTCATGGATTGTACTGGGTACTTTGAGAGCCATTGACATCACTGGTGGTTTCTCTCACACTTGTTAACAGTTTACATCATTGACTGGTAATCAAGTGGTTTCTACCATGTTCGACTTCAACACATTTATTCACATGGATAGAATCGTACAGTTTCGAGAAGTAGAAATGAAGACCCTGGATCTAGTTTCCATAATCCAGGCTGCGAGGAATTTTGTATTCATTATATAATGGGCTATTCATAAACAGATGGCTGCATCCATACTGTGTCCACATGAGTCTATACTTGTGATGTATTACAAGATCATTCCTGTATCAGAGCAGTAGTTAGTTTTCTAAGTCAGTTTTGATCTGAGTATGGGAATGCCTACCTCAGCGATGATATGATCTCATATATATATCTTGCATTGAATGTTTTTACAGGTTCCAACCGAGCTCTCCACAAAATGATCCTCGAAATGATAAAGTACTTCACTCTTCCTAAATGATAAATGAAATCCTCATCTACTACAGACTTCGCACTTTAGGGGGCAATCTGTTGCACAAAAATATCGTCACCATGATTATTTGTAGTCAGTATGGGTCTATCATCACTTGTACTGTCCTCCTAAGCAAGTCTCAGACCTCAGCTCTTCAAGTCAAGCTTTGAAAATGAGAGAAAGACATTGAAAATCAATGAAACTCTGGTTCTACACTTTCTCTCACTGTTACCTGTGGTCCCGCACCTTCTGTTTACAAAAACTGCGGGCCTGCCCGCTCTGTCCCTAAAGGTGTGGGTGCGGACCCCTGTGAAAGTCAAAAAGGCGCAAGTTTATTCTAAAAAACTCACTTTAGGTTAATCCTAGATGATTCTAGAAGGAATTTTGATGTGGATTTGCCGCTCTTAGGTGGTTCATGCATCCCAAAAGAGAAGGAGCTAATCCCGTGATGAGAGGAGCTATCCCTTTGAAGGAGGGCTTTATCCCTTTGAAGGAGGACCTAGTAACTTCCCTCCATTGCACTATAAATTCAGCCATTGGGCTGGTTGCTAGAGTGGTTAGAAGCTGAACATTTTTAAGGGCAAATGCTGGTGAAATTAAGACTTCCTAGTTGAGCTTAAGAGGAGAGATCACATATCTTTTTGGCTTCATTGGGAAGAGAGTGAAACTTGTCAAAGTAGAGGAGACTTCTTGCTGGACCCTGGGAGGAGCTTGTACAGCGTCAAGGCACAGGTTGTAAAGTTCTTCTTCTTTTGAATTAATACAATCAAACTCATTTTTCTCAACAAGTGTCTCATGTTATTTGTTTCATGAATTCGTTGACTTTCACGTTAAATATGTTTTATGATATTGGCTTTTCAGGTGCTATTTTATTTGTTTGCTTGTTTGTGTTTGCAGATTCGCGACAAAGGAGCTCATTTGGAATTGAAGGAGCGAAGGCTTCCACAAACTTGCGTTGGACCTAAGGTAGGCCCTAAAACACTTGTTTGCCTTTGTTTATAAAGGCATATTTAGAGAAAGATAGTGTCTGATTGGTTTGCTTGTCATTAGGTCTTCTTTAGATTCTAGGAAGGTCTATCTTGTCTGCAAGATCGACTTATTCCATGTGACAACCACTATAGGTAAATCCTGTAGAATGCCAAAAGGATGAAACCCACAGCCATCAAAGGCCTTCAGAATTTTCGGGGATTGATTTAGCGAAGGAGAACCAAGCGATCTCCAACACTGTATCGACATAATACACGTTAAGGCTCCCTCATCAATCACAGTCCTATAAATAGGTATGTCTTTTACTAACACTGGGATCTGGAAAGCCATTTTATGAGGTAGGCGTAGTGTATTATTTTCTATATCAAAAATTATAAGGTTCAAGTCCTGAATGTCAACAGATCCTATAGCCAACAATAGTAATTTACGTTGTGCCGGACATGATTGTAACACTTCCAAAGCCAACATTGCTGAAGGTGAAACAGCTAAATCTTCAACAATGTTATAGTTCTGAGCTGCTCTCGCATGTGGATTGAAAGCTGACTTTCGAAGTATACCCTTGGTGGATGGTTTGATTACTAAGTCTGGATTAGGTTTCTCGATCTGTAGCGGATCGGAACCGGGAGCTGAGGTTGATGGGTTAGAATGAGAAGATTCTGGTTCTTTACCATCAATAGGACTTTTACTACCATAATCATGCGATCCAGTCGCAATCCTAACATGGGACATCATAAGTATGGGTTCTTCATTGGAATTTGAGGAAGAACCTATCATCTTACTGTCTTGACTTGGAAAAGGATCCTTCGGAACAGCAGGCGTTTGGGAACCTTTCACAATCTTCGCAACCTCTGCACGATGAGGGCAGTCTCTTGTAAAATGTTCTTCGTCACAAATGAGACAAGAATAACAAGGTTTGCATTTCTCATCATTTAATTCTGCTTTTTCTGGTTTCTCTTTCGAATTTTTATCTGTTTTATTTTTCTTCTTCCCTTTCTTCTTACCATCGGATTTTGATTTGGCTGTAGATGACTCTACAAGATGAATATCGGCGGAAATTTCCACGGAAGAATCTCCTGTCAAGGAATCTGGCAAGGTTATGATAGGAGAAGAATTCTTGGAAGATTTCTTCTTACTTTTGGTACTAACCATACCAATCATACCATCAGCGGGATGAGACCCTGAAGGAGTTGCAGCGATTTGATTTTGCTTAGGAATATCGGGGATTTTCTCATGTAATGTACCTGACTGCGTATAAACTAAGTCAAGGTACTGTGCTTGAGCAATTACTTGCTCCTCAGTAACGACTCCGTCCTTAGCTACATCCTCAGTGATCTTTGACAATAAAGATTTTACAAACCATTCAGCTAAGATCTGATTCGGAATAAAAACCTTCACTAAACGTCGTCGACGTCTCCATTCATGAATGTGATCTGAAATGTAAGTGGACGTAGACTGCTTTAACGAAGTTAATAATTCCGTGCCATTGTCATATTTGACTGGCAACTGAAAATGAGTTAAAAGCGAAGTAACTAGCTGACTAAAGTTATAAAAAGTGGCTCGTTGTAACTCATTGTACCACTTGCCCGCAAGACCAATTAGAGTGCACTGGAAAAGCCTTAAACGGATTGAATCATCTGAAGTGGAATTAGACGCACACCAGAGGTGATAAGTCATCACATGGTTTGATGGGTCCTCTCCTGATTTGACTTCAAACTTAGGAATATCACTGGGCAACTTATTCAACATTGGCAGCCAAAATGGAAGATAGTTAATTGGATAGTTCATAAGGTGCGACAAGTCAGGCAAGTCCAAAGTTGCGATAAACGGTAGCTTACGATTAGGGTCCCTAAAACTCTGGGTCATGAGACCAGCCCCAGGAGGAGGATATCCAGGATAACCAGGAATTGGAATTGCATTTGAGATATTGTATCCTTCCGGAAAACCAGGATTAACCAGACCGTACTGGGGTTGTTGAGGTTGTTGATATGTATACCCAGGGTACGATTGATACTGATAGACTGGCTGCTACACAGTAGGACCAAATTGGTACTGTCCCTGGTACAGTTGATAAGTAAATTGAGGTTGACTTGTGACAACCGTACTTGAACCGGGTTGTCCTACAGGCATCTGAACCGAAGTTTGAATTGTGGATCCAGACTAAGGTAAAGATGTCTAAGGAGTTGATATAGGAACAGTAGAAACTGGAGCTGTCGATACTATAGAAGTAGGTGGGGTAGATTGAACAGATGTTGCAGTAGTTGTAGCAGTCGTTTGAGGTAGAGTACGAGGCATACTAGGCCTAGGCTGAGAAACTACAAAAGGTGTAGAAGTTTGAATAGTAGACTGGACAGGTTGCTGCAGTGAACTAGAAACTAACGGTTGTCCAGTTTGAGATGACAATTGTACATTCGGTTGCAATACCTATTGAGTTTGAGATGGATCCCACACTAAGTTCATTCTAGGGTACGGACCCATAACAGGTTGAGAATATTGAGGACCATAACCGGGTTGAGGGTAGGGTTGATAATTCAGAGGTACATTTCCAGTTCCTTGAACATATGATTGACCAGAAGGTGGTTGGAAACCTTTTTTCGAGTACTGACCTTGGGGTTGATAACCCTGAGGCATGTACTGATACTGGGGTTGACCTTGAGGTACATATTGATACTGGGGTTGACCTTGAGGTACATATTGAGTCTGGGGTTGACCTTGAGGAACGTACTGTCCCGTAGGTATGTACTGTCCTTGAGATTGCCCCCCAGGCGCAAATTGGGTACCTTGAGGTTGCCCCCCAGGTGATAATTGAGGATTTTGAGGCTGGCCCCCAGGCAGTAACTGGCCACCTTGAGGTTGAGGATTAGGAATAGTACCTGACATCATGAGAATATCTTCTACACTCAACGGCTTAGTACCATTGTTTCTAGTTAATAACCCTTGTTCAATGGGTTGAGGAGATGCTCCCGAAAAAGTACGAGTAAGTGACTGATACCCTGAGGGAACAGAAGGACCGCCGTATAAAAAGGATTCTGGAGATTGATAAAGCATGGACGACTGTCTTGACATATTTAACGGAGGATAGTAACCCCTAGGTGTTGGGTGATAAGGAATACGAGGTGGTAAAAAACTTAGTCCTGGGTTTTCCAAAAAACTGGCCAATGAAAGATACCAAGCACTGCTCCTAGGTGGACTGTAAAAGATTGATTCATGCTCCCTAAGTTCTATAACAGGTTGTTTTTCAGGGATAGGGATGCCTACTTCTTCTTCCGAAGTAGTAAGTTCTTCAATAGCTATAAGTCCAGAAGGAACCAGGACCACTAGAAGTTGGAGAGGTAAATCCCGATGTTGGAGTAGCAGCAAATTCACTTTCAGGTTAGATGAAAAGCTAGCAGTAAATTCGGAAACAGACACAGACTTTGGATTATAATCTGCTACTAGAGCTTGAAAATCAGGATGTATCACCAAAGAAGACTCTCCTTCTTCAGGTGACCCAACTCTACTGTCTCTAGGAGTAACGAGGGCTCTTAACCCTTTAGACTGGCGTGGTGAAAACTCAGGAGGTTGGCCCCGAAGTCTACGGGAATTCCTCAGTAATTCAGCCACAATTAAATATTTTAACTACTTCACACGCAAACAAAGTAAAATCTCAGTGAAAACCACCTAAAGCCTCTAAAGAACCAAACAAATTTGAATCACACGCCTAAAGCATCTAGGAGATCAAACCACACACAAACAATAACTTTCCGTACTAAAAACACTAGTTGGTGATGAAATCCAACGTCGCAGAGTTCAATATAGAAATGGTGGTTGGAACAGTTACCCCGACAACCTGCTTAACGAATAGACTGGCTCAAGTTCCTCCACTAAACTATCTCGAGTGAAGAGAACCCCCCAGAAAATCCAAGTGAGTCTAGCCGATGTCTACTCTAGGTACAGTGGGATCTTCCCTCCACCGTCACTTTAGGAAGAATCCTATAGAATATGGTCACTATGGTTACCAACGGAAACAAATATACCTGGGGAAATAGTCTACGATCCGATACGCATGCAAGGGCAGAGTAACAAGCTCAATCCCCTTGAAGGCTCCTTGACATAATCCAAGGTTTACCAACAAGTGACTCCAGGCTCCTCGACTATGGTTAATCTAAGGTTTACCATTTTTAATATGTGAATATCTAACGTCGTTCCCAATGAGGAAGGATTGATTCCCACACTGGTTCGGACATGATTTCATGCTTCTCCTTTAAGAGGAGCTTTCCTAGAGCATAGATGCAACAATTGGATTTTTCTCCTACTACAAGATACAACTACTTGTTTGTTTTACTGTCTTGGAGAGTTAATTACTCCCTACTCCAAGACACTATCGTAAGCTATGTTGGTGTAATAGAGCCCTAGAAATAAAAAGATTACTAGATAGATATTACTTTAAGCATTATTTTTATTGGTTTTTGTTTAAGTCAAGAGGTGCGGAGATGAAACTTGTGGTGTGAAGACTCGACTCGAAATCACTAAAAAATGCAGTTAAGATGATAAGCAATCTTTTCCCTTCAATGAATTTCTAGCTAGGAAAGAGTTTGAGAATTCAAATGCTTGTAAACACAAATTTTTCTTAACAAACAAATCAAAAGAAGAGCTTTTTGTCTTTTCCAATGCACTCAAAACAAGACAACTAGTTATTTTCACAAAAATTTCCCTTTTCTTTCAAACACTCAATACTACAAAAACAAACTTTTTCAAAAGAGATTTTTTTTATTTTTTATAAAACACTCAAAACTACGGAAATAACTAATCTTGAGATCTATAAACTATAAAAAACTATTCGAAGTCAAAGCTTACAAGATGTCTTTTTCAAGGATGTTTTACTTAGCTATAAGCAAACTAAGGACTAATTTGTCTAGAATCACAAATCAGTCAAAAAACAACCAATTTTTGTTTTCTTTTCTAAAAATGAAATCCAAACATTTAACACAAGCCTTTTTGGAGTTTCGCAAAGAGAAAACACAAGATGGGTTCCTCAACAAAGGTAGATTTTGCAAATGGTCAGACTCATAAGAAGGCCAGTAAAAACTAAGGTGATCTGAGGCTTCTACAGCTTCTAAGCTTTGAGCTACTACAAGACCAAAATGAAAACCAAGCCTGGCAACCAAAACTTCTAGGAATTTCATCTAAGGCCCTAACACCAATGGAATTAACCTAAGAAAAGATTCTGACAAGTCATATGCAGGTCTGGGCAGGGGATAATAACATCTAAACAAAAACTAAGCTGACTAAAAGAGAAAATCTTAAATTTTCCAAAATTTTTACAAGGTCCGCAAGCCCACAGTTCACATAGGTGTGGTACCGTTCTATGCGAAAAGCAAAAGTGCGGATAGGTCCGCACTGTGTTGTAAGCCGTGGGTGCGGTCCTCTCCCAAAGTTATGAAAAACAAAAAATAATCCTAGATCTACTAAATCCACCCAATTCCACACACAACAAGCCAAAAAAAGAAACAAAAACACAGTTTCTCAGGTCAAAGTAAAGAAAATAAAGAAATCAAGTCCTCAGTGGAGTCGCCATTTTGTCACACAGAATGAGTCAATCTTACGGACAAGATAGACCTCCCTAGTATCTAATGATATCTAGTGACAAGCAAGCCAATAAAAAACTATCTTTCTCTAAATATGCAATTTATAAACAAAGGAAAACAAGTGTTTTAGGCCTACCTTGGGTCCAATGTAAGTTTGTGGAAGCCTCACTCCTTTGATCCAAATGAGCTCCCTTATAGAAAATCTTCAAACAAAAACAAGCAAACAAATTAAATAGCACCTGAAAAGCTAATATCATAAAGCATACTTATCATGATGATCAGGGAATTCATGAAACAAATGACATAAGACAATTTGTTGAGAAAAATGAATCTGATTGTATTAATTCAAATCAAAGAAGAACTTTACAACCTGTGCCTTGATGCTGTACAAGCTCCTCCTAGGGTCCAACAAGAAGTCTCCTCTACTTTGACAAGTTTTCACTCTCTTCCCAATGAAGCCAAAAAGTATGTGATCTCTCCTCTCAAGCTTAACTAGGAAGTCTCAATTCCACCAGCATTTACCCTAAAAAATGTTCAGCTTCTAACCTCCCCAGCAACCAGACCAATGCCTTAATTTATAGTGCAATGGAGGGAAGTCACTAGGTCCTCCTTCAAAGGGATAAAGCCCTCCTTCAAAGGGATAGCTCCTCTCATCAAGGGATTAGCTCCTTCTCTTTTGGGATGCATGAACCACCTAAGAGCGAACAATCCACATCAAAATTCCTTCTAGAATCATCTAGAATTAACCCAAAGTGAGTTTTTCAGAATAAACTTGTGCCTTTTTGACTTTCACAGGGGTCCGCACCCACTCCTTTAGGGACAGAGCGGGCAGGTCCGCAGGTAATGTGAACAGGGGGTGCGGGACTGCAGGCAACAGTGAGAGAAAGTGCGGAACTAGAGCTTTGTTGATTTTTAATGTCTTTCTCTCATTTTCAAAGCATGACATGAAGAGCTGAGGTCTGAGACTTGCTTAGGAGGATAGTATAAGTGATGATAGACCCATATTGACTGCAAATAGTCATGGTGACGATATTTTTGTGTAACAGATGTAAATCTTGGAACAACAGACCAGCCCAAGCTTGCAAAGTTATCAAAAGCACTGTCTCCCAAATCAAAGTCTAAGTATGTTAAGTTCCTTTCTGAATTTTCTGATGTTTTTGCATGGGATTATTCAGATTTGAAAGTGTATGACAAGAACACCATTCAGCATACTATTCCTATCAAGCCGAATCAAAAACCTTTTAGACAAAATTTGAGGAGAATCAATCCAAAGCTGCTACCACCCATCGAGAAAGAGGTAAATATATTGTTTAAAGCTAGTATCATTGTTCCAATTAGATTTTCTGATTGGATTTAAAATTTGGTCCTGGTATGAAAGAAGACTGGAGAGATAAGGTTGTGCATTGATTTCTGGAACCTCAATAAAGTATCCTTGAAGGATAATTACCCTCTTCCTAAGATGTACCATATTATACAAAGAGTAGTTGGAGCATCACGGATGTCACTACTAGATGGCTACTTGAGTTATAATCAGATCTTGCTGTATGAAAAAGACCAAGACAAAACGGCTTTCACAACTCCATGGGGAACTTTTCAGTATGCCATGATGCCATTTGGGCTGAAGAATGTCCGAGCTACTTTTCAGTAGGCAATGGACATAGCTTTCACTAATGAGAAGGATGTCTTCTTGGTAGTCTATTTAGATGACTTGATAGTATTTTCTGGTTCTGATTATGAGCTTTTACAACACCTAAAGAATGTTTTTCAGAAATGCAGAAAGTTTGGGATTTCTTTAAATCTGAAGAAGAGTATTTTTGCCATGGAGGAAGGTAAACTCCTCGATCATATAATTTCCAAAGATGGTATTCACATTGATCCTTCAACGGTGGAGGCAGTCTAGCAAATAGACTTTCCGTGCAAGCTTTCAATGGTAAGCTGAACTTTTTATGCAAATTTATACCGAATTTGGCTAAGCATTTATGTGAGTTAACTAATATGTTGAAGAAGGACAACAATGTGAAATGGATAGGGGATGCCATGAAATCTTTCAACTTGGTAAAGCTTGCTTTGACCACAGCCCTAGTTTTGATCAATCTTGATTATACTCATGATTTTATTATATTCTCATTTCCATCTGAGCACACTTTGGCTGTAGTGTTGATGCAAAAGAAGGATCATTTGGAACAACCCATTGCTTTTTTCAGTCAGAATATTAGAGACACTTATTTGTACTACAATATCGTTGAGAAACAAGCTTTGGCTCTTATAAAGGCATTGAAGGATTTGCAAGTCTACATTATGCATTCACATACCATAGCATATGTTCCTAATGCAGCTGTCAAAGAGGTTCTCATGCAAACTAATCTGGAGGGAAGAAGAGGTAAGTGGATAGCAGCAATGTTAGATTACAATCTTGAGATTAAGCCTACCAAACTGATCAAAGGTCAAGGGTTGCAAAAACTGATGGCTGAGTCGAATATTCATGCTCTAGACATAAATCTCATTGCAACAATGTGAGATGATGAAGATGGTGGCACACTCATTCTGGTTAAGATATCTTTCAAAACTCACCTTGGTATTCTGATATAGTATATGTTCTTTAGCATCTTTCTCCTCCTCCCAGAATGTCAAGAAGTAAACGTAGATCACTAAAATTGAAGTCTACAAAATTCTGCATTTTAAATAGCACTCTCTATAGGAAAGATTCAGGAGGGTTTCTTCTTAATTGTTTGGTTGAAGATGAAGCTCAGTAGGTAATGAATGATTTCCATAGAGGAGATTGTGGCAGTCACTTGCTTTGGAAAACCACAACTAACAAAGTGTTGAGAGCAAGATATTATTGGCCATCTTTGTTTTCAGATTTATATAAGATAGGCATGAGTTGCCACGAATGTCAAGTTTTTCAGGGAAAGAGGAAGTTTCTTCCTCTTCCTTTGAAGCCAGTTGAAGTAAATGCACCTTTCTAGTAGTGGGGACTTGATTTCATAGGAGAAATTTATCCTACATTATCAGCACAACACAAATGGATTTTTACAGCGACCGATTACTTCAGCAAGCGGATTGAAGCCATTCCAACAAGGTAAGCTATGAACACGATAATTATTCAATTTCTAGAGCCTAATACCTTGTCTCGTTTTGGTTGCCCTCACAAGATTATTGCAGATGATGTAGCGGCATTTAACTCAAAGAGAATGGTCGAGTTTTGCAACAAGTACAATATCACATTGGGTCATTGCAAAACATACTACCCACAAGGAAATGGACTTGTTGAGTCATCAAATAAATCCTTGGTGAACATTATTAAGAAAATGTGGGAAGCAAAAAAAAGGAATTGGCTTCGAAAGCTTGTCAATGCCTTGTGCGCCGACAGAGTGAGCAACAAGAAATCACTAGGTATGTCACCTTTTGAGTTGGTTTATGGTACTGATATAGTGTTTCCCACATCATTTGTAGTCCGAGTCATGAGATTATTAAAGGAAGCCGGTAGTGAAGAGGACGATATTTAGCACAAGATTAATCAAATGATCCACCTTTAGCAAACACGGGAAGAGGTTTCTCAAAACACTTTCCAGCTGCAAGAGAAGATAAAGAATATTTACGACCAAAAAACCAAGACAGAAAAGTTTTAGCTAGAAGATGTAGTGCTGCGATAGGATGCACAAAATGAAGAAAAAGTAAAGCATGGTAAGTTTGACAATCTATGGAAAGGATTGTATAAAATCTCATCCTATCGAGGACAGAGTGCATTTTTTTTAGAGGAAATATATGGTCAAGAATGCTCAGGAGGACCAGTGAATGGTAGGCTGCTAAAACACTACTACTTCTGATCTTGTTCCCTGAAGTTGCTTCATCGTCATTGTATATATCGATTTGCTTTTCCTTGCAATATTTCAAGTACAATGTCATCTAAGCTTGGGGCCGGAAGAGAAGGCTATAAAGCTTAAATGATTTTTGTTGAGTTTAGTTGGTTATTTGAGTTAGTTGTGACTTAGTTTTTAGTTTGTATTGAGCCATCATTCTTCAAAATTGTAGAAAAGGGGTTTTCAGTCTTTTGTTTGTTTGACCGTACTGGCCCAATCAGCTAGGAACTTGGTCTACAGTGTTCTTGACACCTCCAAGAAGCTACCATCACCAATAAGGCCAATGTTAGTGTCAGTATCTGCATACTTCCATCAGGGATCAAATCTACTCTTTGCATTTTCATTTTAGGGGTCGCATATTGAAATTTTTTCATCATTTCATTAGGTCATGTCAAGCTAATTCACTGATGGTTGTCTTCTCCTCAGAAAACCAAGTTTTCCCTCATAAGGTACATTTGCTGACCCATCTCTATGTTGTATCCAGTCATGGTTTCAAGAGTCAAAAGTAGTCATGTTTCCATTAGGTCTTGGGGTTCATTTCCAAGGTCAAAAGCATGATTTCAAGTGTAAATAAAGGGCTGCAAGGGTATGAGGATGATAAATAAACCAAGAGTGATTGCTAGTAAGTCATGGTTACTCTACGAATATCTCTTTTCACTAATGTAATTTTCATCTCAAAAACATGTTTTTGAGATGAAGATAGAGTATTTTTAGTTAATTTATATTTTTTTAATGTAATTCAAGTCAATTTATGTAATAAATGATCCCAGCTGCACCAAGATTTCTCCTTGCTACAAGAAAATGAAAACACTGCAAACAATCAGTTCAAATTGAGCATCATCCACCTAAAAGGGGACAATGAAGAAAAGGCATTAAAACAGAGATTTGGGAAAAGGTCCAAAACAAAGAAGAAGATAAACATTGAAGGAGAAAGGAGAATTGGAGCTATATCTTGGCCAAGGAGAAGAGGCGCTGTGCCTAGGGAGATTGGCGTTGCGTAGAGGGCAGTTGGGGGTGGTGCTACGCATGGAGGCTGGAGTGTTGTGCCTAGGAAGGGAGCATTGCGCGTATGTTAGTTTCCCCCATTGAAAAACTAAATGGCATTGCCCCTAGAAAGAGGCATTGTGCACCTGTAGGTGGCACTACGCGTAGGGCCAGCAAGGGCCGAAACACCCTCCTGCCACCCAAAAACACCAAATTTTCTTTCTTTGGTCCTCAAGCAAGTAAGTGTTGCCCCTGAACTTCACCCTTGACATTCAATTAATTCATTTGAGGTTAATTTGCTATGCTAAATGTGAAACCCTAGAATTTCCTCTACTTATGCCTTAAAACCCTAACGCCTCCTACATATCCCTCCATATCCCTTATTCCTTCATCCCCAAAGCAATATCCTAAAACCTTGGTCCTTCTCTCTCACTTTCATGGTTCATACCGTCCCACTCATTTTCATGTTTATATAGTCCACCAAAATACCACATAAGATCATTTCCCCTTCCCTTATTCTTAATCACCCATACTCACTCCCACCATACCTTTTATAGGGGTATACAACCTCAAAACTTGGCAAACATGGGAAAAGAAGACAGAGATTATCAGGAGGAGGAAAACAGTGGCAGTGACAGTGACAGTTCAATAGGTAGACCTCAACATTAGAGAAAACCATATAAAGGGGACAGGATTATCAGGGAAGAACCATCAAACCTCAGAGATTTGCATGCCTCTCATTTAGCTATCACTTGTTTCAGGCACCTAGGGTGTTATGAGTTCTGTGAGCAGGTGGAGAGAGTTCAACACCATCCTGAGCTCACCAGTATTTTTGTAGCCAATCTCCGTGATAACAAGGTGACTCTTGCTAGGGTGACATTCATAGTTTCACCCTCCATCATTGCGGATGCAACCAGGATTCCAAATGTGGGAGAGAAATGGTATAAGGCACAGGACCTAGATGAACACTATGATGATCCCTACATCAACTCTAGGTACAGAAATGAAGCAAAGAGGATTTTTCCTTTCAAGTTCCTAGAAGACAAGTATGCCCCCATGATGAAGATGATCATGAAATATTTCACTTGTGAGGGTAGAGTTTCTAGATTGTACACCTATCATATCAATATTCATGCATTTTACAAGGGTGAGGATGTTGAACATCCCTTATTTCTTATTCAGGAACATTGGGAAGATGGCCTACTTTGTACAAAAAAATCCATACCCCCAGTAGATGAGTAATCTCTACCACTATTCCTTAATCAAGATGATTGTGCTACATCATCTTAACCTCCCCAACACCTCCTGGGAGACATTCATTTCCCATGACATCTTCAGGGGTCCTCAAACTCCTTCCCCCGTGTCTCAAGAATTGGGAGGACCTTCTAGCAATACATAGGTAAAGAAAGATGAGAAGGCCATAGAGAGTAGAGCCATTGAGGTGCCTGAAAACTACAAGACATACTAGAGGGGGAAAAGAATTTTTTTTGCAGTTGATAGGCAAGTGTTTGCTCCACTTGGTGTGGAAGGGACCTTAACTTCTTCATCAACTCATAGGCAAATGCTTGGTCCACAGGGTGTGGAAGGGGCTTTGCCTTCTTCATCAACACATCAAGTACAAGTGAAACAACTACATAAAGGGAAAGAAAAGGTGTTGGAGGAAAGTCTCGATGATGAGGAGGAGAGAGATTTTGATTTGATGGAGCATGATGAACTAGAAAAACATCATATTCATCATGGCATAGAGACAATTGACTTGGAGGCTCAAGATGAAGCAACAAAAGAAAACATCATCATACAGGAGAAAGAGGCTCAAATCCAAGAATTGATGGACAACTTGGTGAGAGCCAAGTATGTCATCACATATCTGAAACAAGAAAACAAGTAGCTGAGTGATAAACAGGTCCTCATGGAGCTGGAACTTCCCAAAGCGAAGAGACGAAGTGACAAGGGAAAATCAACAATGCAAAAGGAAGAAACATCTGTCACCTTGAATTCAATTGAGAAGGAAATTGAGGGGGATAGAGAAACTTTGCTAGAAAGGGTCAATTTTCACTTAGAGAAGCTTTTACAAAGGGCCAACAGGGACAACCAAATCATAAGGCACATGGCCTACCACTACAAGACCTGGAACAAAATTTGCAATATAAGGGTCAAACAAATGAAAGCAAGGCTGAGACGGGCACTCAAAGGAAAAAAAGAGGAGGATAGGCTTAAGTTGCTTGCTGAAGATTCTTTAGCTCATCAACATGCTTTATGATGATATTTCTCACCAATTTTGATCAAATTTCGAGGAATTTTTTCCTTTGGCAAATTTTGGAAATTTTAACACAGGAAACCTGGCTCTGTGTGTAGCACCACCGGCGCTGCGCTTTTCCTAGGGGAACCAAATGGACCAATGGCTTGCACTTTTGGATTCAAAGCAATGAGTACATGCACCCTAAGAATTTTCTAAGCTTTTGGAGAAGAACTGGTCTACCAAAAGGTCAAAAAATACTCCAAAAATGACCTTTCTGCCCCGTTTTCGACATACAAAAGCAGTTTTGGGATAATCAACGTTTGAGGGGGCAAATGAGCTTCAAATGAAGAAAATCAAGATTTTTTGGAAAGGAAACCTGAAGCACATTCCAATGCACTATAATGAGCTCAATTTGGATACCAGGAAGGCCTCCAAAAGGGACCTGAAAGAGGCACTGCACATAGGGCTAGTGGCGTTGCGCATAGGACAAATTATGCACAGGATTGCCATTTCACTGTGTTTTGACTGTGATATTGGATTTTCTCTCATGGAGGATGTTTTAAAAATGTAAATGATGACTTGGCTTGTAAATATGATGGATAAATAGTATTAGAGGGTAGATTCATTAGATTAAAAGTCATTTTGAGCACAAATGAATCAGTTTCCTCACTTTTAGAGGCAAGTTGTTACGATGCTTAGATTCCAGTTTCTTGTTTAGTGTTGGTCAGATTAGCTCCTCCTCTTAGGGATTCGACCCCTGAGGATGGGGGGAGGTTGAAAAAATGTCTATATCCTCATATTATTTCTCATTGTAAAGGGTTGGACTCAGTTGGATGCTTATGCTTTGATTGGACATCATTTTGTATCAGTTTAGCAGGAGATTAACGAAAAAATCCAGCTATTTCTTTGGGATCCATGTGGTATGATGTTTATTTAAGTTTCCTCTCTTGTGATCATATGTTAAAATTTTATGAGTACTTCATTAATCATTTCATTGCTTCTAAGTGGATTTTTTCAAGTTGATAGGCAGAACCCATAACATTAATGCCCTACTTTGGGAAAATATTCACAGTTTACGTTTTCTACAGTTTAGGAAGGATCCATGGTGATCACATGCTCTTCCTATCTTCTCACTAGTCTTGAATCACCTCACCCATCAAAGCCTAGAGTGTTGAGACTTGTGCCTACCTTGCCTCATCAAACACCCTGCAATTTTGACCTAATTTCCTTGCCCAAACTGTCTGGATCCTCCTGATCCAGCAAAACCCATTCAAAATCATATCAAACCTTCTGCTACTATACCTAGCCTAATATAATTTTCTTGATCTAGTCATTTTTGCTAAGATCCTTATGGATAGGGCCCTCTCCTGGCCTAGTAGGGCTAGCTACTTGGCTAAGCGTGGTTTGTGGTTACCCTGGCATTGCCTTCCTTCAGCCTGAGGTTCAATCCAGGGGATAACACCTCCTCCCACCACCTCCTTTCTTCCTCTTCCTTTCTTCATTCTAGCATCCCTAAGAGTAGTGGTGGACCAAGTCTCAAGCCAATCCAATTGACTTTGAGTCTTTTCATAGATTCCTTGTGCACGGGTATCTTGTTCAGTGCTTCTCTCATTCTTCGAGGAGAGTGGTACTCTCTTATCTTTAAACTGTATGGCAATGTGTTCCATATCCTCAGGAAAGCTTGCATGCTGTCATGCCCTAACAACCTTAAGATGTCCTCAGAATGTGAAATTTCTTGCTCTTGGATAGCAAGATACCTGGGTGCAAGCTGAGGATCATTTGCAATTAAATTATGTGTACTGATGAGAGTCATTGGATTGGACTACTTAGCTCTGATCATAAGAGGCTATGTTTGTTCTCTTGCCAATATATTCCTACTTTTCTGCAGCCCTTGCTTCCTCATGGTTCATCCATGATGCCAAAGCGATCAACTATAAATCTCCTAGCTTGGCATTAGGGTCCCATACATTCATGTATGTTAAGGCCATGTTATGCAAATGAAACTCAGACATCTTGACCCTATCTTCCAATCTACTTTGATCACAAAGATCAATGAACTATTTGTAATCTCGAAATGGCATAGTGCCTCTCTGTGCTAGGGTCTTGATTTGGAACTTCATCCACTATTCCTTAAGGTATAGGGCATAGGATTTAGCTAGCATCCTGCATTGGATGGCTTCCAAAGAGAGACTGGACATGCATGCCAATTGATTCTCTCTTTCTAGCAGTTGTCCTTTCAACCATGCATTTTCTATCTCTAACTGATTTTTCATTATGGCATCTCTGTCCCTCAAGCTAAGTATCTCTTTGCCCAACTCTTTGAGCTTCTCCTCCATGTGACCAATCTCCTCCACCCCCTTGGACTTGGGAATCTGCATCCACCTATGAGTTCTAGCTCTCTCCTTCTTAAGCTTGAAGAATAATGGAATAGAAATTTTTTGTGGAATGACCCTGCCCCCTTCAATAAATATGTAGTAGGATTCAAGGTTAGGTTGGGCACTAGGTTCCCTTAGCTATGGGTCTTCTTCTTTAGTTTCTTATTGTGGGCTTCCCTCCTTATCCAATTTTTGGGTCTCCTGTAGGTTTAGCAGAGTCTCCTGTAGGACTGCTTCTACTTCCTATAGCTCTTGTTGTGTATCCTGTAGGATTTCTTTTCCTTTGGATGAGGTGGATATAGTTATAGGCCTTCTCACATAGGTGATAAGAGACTTAGGAGGAGGCATTTTCTCCTGCTGTTTAGGTGAGTCCTCAATTACAATGGTAATTTTGGTTGGAGTTTGGTGTCTCTGCTGTCTTATCCTTGTGCTTTTACTTGTTCTGAAATATAAGGGGGGTCTACCTCTATCTTTTTCCTTTTTGTTTGATAGGGCTGCTAAGAGCAGTGAGGGCAGCTGTTGCTTCTCTCTCTCTCTGTGGGTTCTGGAGACACCCTAGGTGACACCTCCTTGTCATTTTCCCCCTCTTTTAAATTTCCCTTTTCCTCTATGTTTTTCCCCTCTTCTCCTCCTTCTAGATCCTCATCTTTTTTATCAGTCTCCTCCTTGACATCTTCCATTTTTTCTTCATCACCTTCCTTCTCTTTCTCCTCTTCTTCCTCCTCATCTATCTCATCTTCATCCCTCTTTGTTTCTTCTCCTTTTGTTTCAGTTTCTTCCTCATATTTTTCACTAATATTAGGACTAATGTCATACATGATGGCTTTGATATCCTCCTCTATCTACATGTCTCTGAAAATTTCCCATTGGATAGGAATTATGAGGTTATGGAGGGAATCTAGTATGATGATTCTGATTAATCCATGGTGGGAAAACTATTGGTGGTTTCCCTCCAACATATTTATGCTTTTATCTATCAGTGATTGCAGAAGGAAGTTTGGTATGCTAGGGCTGTGGTGAGGAGGTGTTTTTGCTCCAAACCTCAATTCTTCAAGAAGCCTAAAGTGATACCCATAAACCACACTATACCTACCCTCACATGATATGCATTTGATAAGGTGGTGGCTTACCTCATTCCAGGGGTATGGTAAGCTTTCTCTCCTTACTCTATTCTTATCCTCAATGGGCTCTTCTCCCTATAAAAGAACTTCTTCTTGGCAATTTGGCTATCTCCCTTGTCTTCCTTTATCCAAGGCACTCCTAGGGGAAGTGTGGTGATTCTGCTTATGAGTTCAGGGTTGAGATCTATGGAGAGGCCTCTCACCAAAACAGTGGCATGGTCTTTGGTCAATGAAATGAGGGAGAGAGAAAAATGTTGGCCCAATTCATCATCATACCCTCTTAATTTTTCAAAATACTCCATCCAATTATGCCTTGTGAAAATTTCTAATGCCTGAGGGTGTTGGTCGATTCTTACAGTGTTAATGGGCTCCCTTCTATTAAAGCCCTCTGTCATTTTGTTGGTGAATTTTGAGGAGCTAAGATGGTTGACACAATTTGTTAATGTAGAAGTACATAAATGAAAGAACCATGGAGATAATTCCCTTACACAGCTGCCAAATTCACTTAATACTAGGTGATTTCTTGTTTAATTCACTTTCAAAAGGGGAAGTAATTATAGGGCCTACCTCCTCATAGTGTTTGTTGTAGCCAACCCCCATGTTTTCCCCTCTGAAACTCCTCTCGGTCAATCCTGTAGATGGTATGTCTGTATCCTATAGGATTCCTATGTGATCCTATAGGATTTCCTATGTAATCCTGTAGGAAGTCCTCTGTAGGAGAAAGGTGGAATTTCCTCTTCTTTAGGTTGCCTGGGTATGAGAATTTGATAGAGTGAGCCTCAAGGAAATGAATGCATGAGTGCATGGGGATCAATGAGTATTTCCTCTTATGGCTAAGTTATGTGAGGTGGTGTGATGGCAATGGAGGTACGTTTTCTATTTTTTATCTTTGGTCCCCACTACCACTTCACCATTCCCCTGTCATCGTAATCAACTCCCAGTTCATGCCTCCGTAGTCTTAATTATTTTTGTCATTCTCTTCCCTTTTTTGACTTGACTGTTTCCACGTGTGGGAGGACCAAATGTTTTTTCTTCGTTGACTGAACAAAGGTGGTCAAGCTAACTAGCCACCTTTCACTTATAAACCAAATTACTCATAACCTTTACATATTTTGACTACATTATGAAAATGAGAGCGTGAAGGAAGATACTAACCTGTGGTGCTAATACCTTGCTGCAATTGTTGAAGACTTGAAGTGCTTGTTGTGTGTTGTCTGCATCATACTTTTCCTTAATTTTTTATTGCTCTCTAATGTTCCTTTGATGCGTAGGTACCTGTTGTTGAAGATGATGGTGTTGTTTCTTCTCTGGAGCTCCTTCTACCCTTCGATCTTCATGATGGAAGCTTGTTGCTACTCATGATTTATATTCTGTGAGATAGGCTGCTATAGGATTTCCTACAAAATGTCCTGTAGTTGCTTCTCCCTCAGAATTTCTAATCATTTCTTCTGCTGGGATTTTGAGGACAATGACATGGATTGAGAGGAAGACTAGGAGTGTGGAAAATGAGAAATACTTAGGTTCTAGTCCCTTCTTATCTCTTGTTTCATTTTTTTTCTCTATGGTTTCTCTTAAGAATTGTGAAATTTTTCTTTTTGAAACTGATTCTTTTATGGTGAATGTAGGGGTGATGAAAGTGAAGACAGGTATGGTAATGAAGTTGTGATGTAGGGATGTCATTATTTTGACATGGCAGGTCATTTTCTTGCCCTAGGATCACTTCCTGTAGGATTCTTGAGCCATATAAATTCCTAAAGTATCATCCTATAGGTTTTCAGGGGACCCTATAGGTTCACAGGGGATCTTGTAGAAAACAAATTCCCCTTGTAAATTGAAGCAAAGGAGTGAAAAAATGAAAGAAATGGTGGAGTGATGAATAATGATGAGTGGAAAAATAAAAATGTGAGTGAGATAGGTCCCTTTTTTATCCTCTTTTGTCCTCTGATCGTCCTCCTTGCTGACCTACAAATAAAGATTTTCATGATTTTTTTTTCTCTCTCTTCTTTTTTGAAAACAACTAGTCTGCCTCTAAGAGGTTTTCATCCTAGTTGTTTTCCCTGAGTGCCTCAAGAGAGGTTTTCACCCAAAGATCTTTTCATTTTATGTTGTTTTTTTCTCTCTTTTTTCTGACACCATTAGGACACCCCAAAAGGTTTTCAACCCACTAGTGGGACTCAGGCGACTCATGGAGGTTTTCACTTGAGTCCTTATTTTTCTTTTTTCTTTTCTCTCTAAGTGATTTGATGAGGCAGGAGTTGAAACCTGCTCCACCACCATCACTATTTTATTGATACCATCAAGGAACTCTTTCTTTGACAATGGTCCTTTGTAAACTTTCAATCTGTGTCCATTAACAAGTAAAGGAATGGTCTCTTCATCTATGGTTCTTATTTTCACTAAACCATTATCATGAAATCTTTCTATAACATAAGGTCCTAGCTATATTGTCCTTAACTTGCCCTAGAAGTCGTTATATCTGGAATCATATAACAAAGCCCAATCACCTTCTTGAAATTGATTATCCTTGATTTTGTTATCATGCCAGATCTTCCTCTAATGTTGGGTTACCTCTGTGTGTAAGAGGGTCTGCATTCTAAACTCATCTAAACCATTCAACTGCAACAATCTCTCCTTTCCTGCACTACTGAGACCTAGATCTAGTTGGGTTTCCATTGTTAATGTGTTATACTCAAACTCAATGGAGAACAGGGCCTTTTTCCCATAGACCAGCTCATAGGGTGTGAATCTAGTGGTGGTCTTCCAAGTGGTATTATAGGCCTAGGTGGCCTCAACTAGTCTATCTACCCAATCTTTCCTTCTATTGTTAACCACTTTGGTCAAGATGACCTCTAGCACTCTATTGGTCACCTCCACTTACCCATTATCTTGTGGGTGATAAGGAGTGGAGGTTCTATGCTTGATCTTGTGTTGGCTGAGCAAGTCTTCAATCAAGTCAGAGATAAACTGGCTACCTTGATAAGTGACTAGTTCTCTAGGGTACCAAATTTGTAAAATATATTCTCCCTTAAGAACTCAACCACCTTCTCCTATGTTACTGCCTTAATTGCCTTAGTTTCAACCCACATAGTCAGATAGTCAGTGCACACAATGATGTGCTCTTTTTTCTTGGAAGGAGGGGTCAATAGGTCCAATGGAGTCCATGCCCCACTTGTCAAATGGCTCAAAAGTCACATGAGGCTGCAGAGGCATTTCATCTATTGGAGTAAGCTTTCCCATCCTTTGGCACTGATCACACTAACTAGCATATCTTTTCACATCCTAATGAAGAGTGGGCCAATAATAGCCTACTTATAACACTTTGAATGTTGTCCTCTTTGTTGCAAAGTAACCTCCACAAGGCCCATCATGACATGTTAGAAGGATGTCAAAGAATTCCTCCTCCCTGACACACCTCATCAAGATTTGATCTAGGCCAAGTTTGAAGAGATTTCCCCCAATCCAAGTGAAGGGGGCGCTCTTCCTTATAATCTTGCTTTTCTCTTTGGTGGACAAGTTCAGTGGGAACTGTGCAGATACCAAATAGTTTTCTATGTCAGTAAACCATGGAGATAGAACTGAAATGGCGAATAAGTGCTCATCTGGTAACTGGTCATTAACCATTCCCTCCTCACATGCAGGCATAGTTAATCTGGAAAAATATTCAATAATAACATTTTCCTTGCTAGTCTTATCAACAATAGTTAGATCAAAATGTTGTAATAAAAGCAACCATCTTATAATATGAGCATTCACATCGGGTTTATTCATTAAATATTTGATTGTAGCATGGTCAGTATCGACAAATGTCTAATAGCCTGTAATATAATGCCTAAATTTTTTCAATGAATGCACAACAACCAGAAGCTCCTTTTCGGTGACTGTGTAGTTCAGCTTCACCTTTGACAGATTCTTACTAATAAAGTAAATGGCATAAGGCAATTTTTCATCTAGCTGACCTAGGGCTACTCCTATGGCTTTGCGTGAGGCATCAGCATGAATGCGAAAAGGAAGGGCCCAATTTGGGCCTCAGTGATCGAAGCAGTGGTTAAGTTGTTCTTCAACATGTCCAAGGCCTCTTGACAGCTTTTTGACCATATAAACTCAGATTCTTTGGCCAACAACCCAAATAAAGGTGAGGTCAACTTGCTGAAGTCCTTTATGGACCTTTGGTAATATCCAGCTAATCTTAGGAAACTTATGACATCTCTCTGCTTTTAAGGAGGTGGGACCCTTTGGATGATAACTATTTTGTTTGGGTCCACCTGTAGTCCTTTCTGAGATATTGAATGACCCAACACGATCCCTACAGTCATCAAGAATTCACATTTCTCGGGACTCAGAGATAGGTTCATTTCAATTCATTTGTGCAATACCTTACCTAAGTTGGACAAAGCCTCCTCGAAATCACCCCGATAAGGTGTGAAATCATCCATATAGATTTCTACCACATCATCGACTAACTCAGCAAAGATACTCAGGTCTGCTTTCTGAAAAGTGGCAGGAGCATTGCATAGGCCAAAAGGAAGGACCCTATAGAAAAAATTTACCCAAGGAAAAGTGAAGGTGTTTTTATTTGAGTTTTCCAGGCTAATCTGGATTTGATTGTACTCGTTGAATCCATCTGGGAAAGAGAAAAACTTTTTTCCTACCAGTTCATCTAGCACTTGGATGATGAAAGGTAGAGGGAAATGGTCCTTCTTTGTGGCTTTGTTCAATTCCCTGTAATCGAAAAAAATCCTGCACTTACCATTTTTATTGGGAACTAAAACTAATGGAGAGACCCACTCACTGTCGGAGATAGGATAAATGAATCCTGCATCTAGCAATTTTTGCGGTTCTTCTTTGACTATATCTTTAAGAACTAGATTCATCCTCCTTTGCGGTTACTGCACTATCTTGTAACCTTATTTGATGTAAATGTGGTGAGTACACACTAAGGGGTGTACTCCTTTCATTTCTTTGTAAATCCAAGCAAAGGCATCAAAATGTTCCTTTAGCATGTTGCACAACTTCTCCTCTTGGAGAACAGAAAGGGATGGATTGATTTTTAAAGTTCTCTTAGGGTCGAATTCTATGGTTTTGACACAAAGAGGGTTGGAATCGACCAATTATAGATCAACTGGATGGTTGTTATGAGTTTCCTTTACTACTTCTTCTAGGGACAATGTAGTGTGAGTTGGACTTTGGAGTAGGTGTTCAATCAAATCCTCTTCATCCTGTTGTCCTCCTCCCATGGTTATTTCTAAGGTATATAGTTGGGTAGAATAAACTTTATCTTCTTCCTCCTCTTCCAGCCATAAAGTTAAATCATGTTGTAGTGATGGTTGTGCAAGAGGGTATAGGACTAACTGCTTGGACATATGCCCATTCTTGATGGTCATATTCCCATCTCTACAACTTATGTAAGCATCTGCAATGGCCAACCAAGGATGAGAGGGTAACCAATAAACTTAGCCTTACGCTGGAGAACTAGGGAATCTGCAAGCTACTCCCAATAGTCAATGGAGGCCATCACATCCTCCACAATCCCCTAAGGGGTCACTGTGCAGTGGTCTACAAGTTGCAGGGCTGTTGTGGTCTTTCTCAATGAACCTTGGAGGTTGAGCTTGAGCATGGTGTCCTTGGTCATCACATTAATGGCAGCCCTAAGATCAATCAAGGTGTGTGGGACAATGATGCTATTGATGTGCACATCTACTACAGGGCTTCCAGGGTACAAATACTTTAGATAGATTACCTGCCCCAACATTAAGTCGGACGGTTGTCCAATGATATTAATGGTAGCGACATATCTTTTTCACCTCCCTGGATGCTTGAAGCACTTCTCCTTAATCAAATTTTTGTAAATAGGTACATCTTTAATGGCATGGAGAATTTGAATCTTGACACATAGGTTTTTCAATTCTCCTAGAATTTCAGTCTCTTCTCGGGTAAGCTCGAGTGGTTGAGTTAATCTCTTGGGAAAGGGTAGATTTACTTTAACAATGATTTCCTCTCTTTCTTCTTCCACCTCCCTAGGTGGAGGTGGAGGTTGGTTATCTGGGAGAACTCTCCCAGATATTAGGTTAATTTCCTAGATCTCCACAACATAAGCTAGGCATGATGTCTCTCCACTATATACTTGTTGTGCTATCTGTTTTTAAGGTTTGGATTTTGATGGGCATACATCTGGGGTTGTTTATGTGGAGCAGAGTGTAATAGTTGTGGTTGGGATGGTGGTGAAAGAAATAAAGTAGGGACATTCTTGTACTAGGGCCTCCACCCCTGGAGCGATGTATTCCACTGAGGTTGTGGTGGAGCATATGGTTGGAATGATTGGCTGGCGGGCTGGGAATGATATTGAGATGCAAAGGACCAAGGAGGAGGTGTAGACTAGGAAGGATGAGTAGTAGGTCCCCAAGAAGGTATGGATGTGGTCTGATTTGGGTTGTAATATACATTGGATTACCCTTGCATGCCCTACTGGTATGGCCTAGGCCCATGAGGTCTCCTTTGGTTTATGTAGCAAAGTTGCTCAGGGACCCCTTCAGCTCCTTGATATACAACTTTGAGTCCAAGCAAAGAAGGGTACTTGTTTATGGAGTGGTTTTCTTCACAAACTAAGAAAATTTCAATAGAATTCAATGGACATTCATTCCTAGGGTGTCTCCTGGTGCATCTAGGACAAAAAATGGCCAAGGCTCTCTTTGATTCCGCCTACTTTCTCCTAATGTGCATAGTGTCCATTTGTAAGGCAAGGGTTTGCAACATCTCACTCTTGAAATCTTCTAGTAGGTTTCCAATTTCACCCTTGATGGATGAATTGGAAGAGGATGTATTGACCATAGGTTGACTTCCCCTACCCTTTTTCCTAGCTTCCATAGAATTGTTTCTAAAGACAATCTTGATATCCTCATAGGGTAACTGGTATATATCTCCTCCTGCTAACAAGTGTAGGGTATCCAAAACATCTTCCCTTACTCCTCTAAGTAGGACCAACTTCAGTGACTTAAGGGCAAGTGTGCACCTATCCCTTTTGTAACTAAGCTGGAATATTTATTCATTATCCTCTAGGTATTCATCATTACCTAAGGTCATCATAAAAAATTCCTCTTTAGTATCTTTATACTTACAGCAGTCTCAATACTTGTTGAAGGCTTGCTGCATCTAAGCCCAAGTTTTGATGCTATACCTAAGTAAACCCATGAACCAACATAAAGTTGCATCCTTGAGGGTAGATGGAAATAGTTTCAACTTCTGCTCATCATTTATGTAGTCATAGGTTCAGCATATAACAAAAACCTCAAATAGGAAAGTGTCGAGATCTTCTATGGTCAAGCCATGGAAATGAGGAAGGGTAGAGGGGCTTATATTTTTCATCTTAGTGTCCCCATTGGTTTCCATGACGGGGAAGGTACCCTCCACTCTCTCTCTATTCCCTCTATCATTTATGTTTTCAGCCATTGGCTTGGTAGGAATGGGTTCTTCTTCTTCTTCTTCTTCCTCCCCTGTAGGTTCTTCAAGTATGTCTGTTTGCTCACCTACGGGTTCCTCATGTTCACAACCACTGAAGAATAGGGAAGGTTGGATATTTGATGTAGTGGGTGTATTTGGAAAAATTTTTTCTAAGTTATCCCTAATCCTACGAGGCATGAAAGGAAATGTTTTTGGTTTGGTTTTGTGATTTTTGCAAACTTTGAAAGTGATTGCAGAATTGAAATTGCAGACTGAATGAAAACTACTGATTGAATAAAAATATCAACTGCTTGATTGAAATATAACTTGCAGAATGCAAATTGCAGACTGAATGAAAACTACTGACTGAATAAAAAGATTAACTAGATTGAAATCTAACTTGCAGAATGGAAATTGCAGACTGAAAGAAAACTATTGAATGCTTGATTAAAATCTAACTTGTAGAATGGAAAGAAAAGAAAATAATGTAGAATGAAAAGGAAGAAAACTAAATTAGTCATGTAGAAATGAAACTAAAGGCAGAATATTAGAAACAAGAAATAGAAGAAAGAAAGTAGTAATCACATATTACTCAGACTCCTCCTTGGCAACGCTGCCAAAAAGTGATGAGCACTAGTATTGCAGCAACAATGCTGCAACTCATGGGCTACCATCTTTACTTTATCAACCTGGGGTTCACGCAAACCTAGAGGGGATAGTGTTGTATATGCAAGTAAAAGTGATGGTTCTACTTTTTGTCATTTTTCAGCTAGCGAGAGACCACTAGGGTTTTTAAGCCAGACTTCTATGGATTCAGAATAAGCTTGGTTCCTTCATAAAAGAAATAGAAATCTACTCTAAGAGAGAACTGATCTACTGTAATAATGAAAAAGTCAGAAATTCAATGCTAAGGCACACCATTTCCTAATTAACTACTAAAATCTATGCTTTGCAATAATTTTGAATTAACATGAACAAAATGCTACTATCCTAATCATGGAAGTTAACAACATCAAACATCATTATTATGCAAGTAAAGGACTGTAATAAACACGTTTTGTCTTTTTGTGATTTTCATGAAAAATCAAATGTCCAAACTAATATCTTTTGGTGATGTGGCAGGTGGACTAGGGATGTTGGTGGATGAATGGAAGGTTCAAGAAATTTTTGGGAGGTTTGAAAGACCCTTGGGTAACCTTTGGAGGCTTCCTATAGGTTTTCCCTCAATTCAACCTCAAAATACGCCACTACAGGAAAACATACAAGATGTACTAGAAACCTACAGGATTCCCTGTATTTCTATAGGGTACAGTTGAGAGAAAAATAATGGGTGTTGTATATGATAGAAGGCTTAGGGAAGGTGGTTGATGGGTGGAATGGAGTGAGAAAAGGCCTAGGATCACTCAGAACTGAAAACCAAGTTTAGGAGATGATTGGATTTGTGCAAAATGCTTGAGGAAATCTATGTGTAAAATAATGAAATTGGTGAAGGTTTTGATGAAAACGAGGGATTTCTATGGGTGGATGAAGTTGGAAGGTGGTTGATTGATATGAGACCTCTTTCTACTTCCGAAGCACCTGCTCTACATAAAACATGTCTAATTTCCAAAAAAGCCATGTAAACAAGAAGAATTAGAAAAGCAGAATTTAATGAACTAACTGTCTACCTTATGCATGAGAAAATTTCTGAATAAAATGGAATCATGGATGAGATCTACTACAAGAATGAAGATAGAAGAGATGGCAATGAAATCCTACACTTGCAAAAATGATCAAATGCTAGTTTAAGTACAACAAACTCTAAATCTTATGAAAGCAATGGAAATTTGTCTTTTTGCGGTTGCATAAGTGTCTTTTCCTCAAATCATGATCCCAAAAGGAAGAAGTGGGGCCAAGACACCTACTGACAGCTTTTTGGTGCTTCTTTTATCCCTTCTAAGCTCCTACAGAAGTAAGGCACAAATGGAAGAAAACTAAAAAACAATTAATCAAATCTACACTATTTGCAATGAAATAATTCTAAAGATAGTTTAACCATGAATCTGTGAAACTAAGATAAGCATAAAGAGACAAGAAGAGGAGCCTTGGCTGCTAGGGTTGGGTCCTAACCCAAGAGCTTCAGCCCTCTAAGTTAACTCAGTACTGAATCAAGAAAAAACTCATTCTTATTACCAAAATAGAAAATTACATCAAAGTCTTCCACGAGTCTACAGCTCGAAAATAACTAGAGGTTTTACAACAAAAATTTGAATCCTAATGAGGCTCTAGGCCTCTCTACTTATACAACTGAAATCCACAATGACTTCCTTAAGTTTAGGGAGGCTTGGATCCCAAAATTGAGATAAACTAACTCTTTGTCTATCACTTGCTTGACTGCCTTCTAATCTTCATGACTTGGTGGCTTGCACTCCAAGTTGGAGGGATTAATGGAGGAATATTCAAATGGTGGAGGAGTAAATGAGGGGGGTTTACCTCCTACAATCTCTCTCCCTTGTCCCATTCGAGTTTCAAATCTTAGTCTTCCCAAAATTCCTTCATTTTCTCTTCTAAACATGCATTCAATGCATATTTGTTCACTAGGCATAGTATCTCACTTTAACTCATCTCATTAAACAAAATATAATCAAAACATGTAATAAGTTGTGAGAAGAGTTGGTTTGACTAAGTTAGGAGGTGAATTAAAGCCTATATAATTTCCCAATGATGAGGTTCATCAGGTCCATTTCTTTAGACTTCTTATCTTGCCTCCTTAACGTAGAAGCCTCAGAGAAGTTTTTCTTCGCTTTCATGAAGGTTTCTTTCATGCACTCTAAATCAAATCCAACCTCCTTTTCTGGAGCTTTGTTGACTGACTCACTTTTTTCAAGCATCTTTCCCTTATCTTTGCTAATCGTCATGCCACTTTGCAACATGATATTCACATTAGGATCCTCTTCGCGGGGTTCAACCCTCATCATCTACAGGTTCTGGGTAGGTTGTTGAGGCTGCGTCTCCTTTTCCCACATCTTAGCTATTAATACAGGGCAGTATTCTATCACGTGGTCAAACTAAGTACAGTATCAGCACAATAGGCGCATCAGGTTCATACAGTCTTGCACATAATGTCCTGGCCCTCCACAATTGTAGAAAATAACTTTCCCTCGACCTCGTGCAGGTCCTCCCCCACCTTGGTCTCATTCGCACCCCTAATATCCTCTTCACACTCCCCCACGCCTTAATCTGGAGGGTGAGTTTCTGTCTACATTTGATACGTGAGCGTTCTCTCCATAATCAGCTCATAGCTATGACAGTTACGCTCATTGTAACTCATTGATTTGCAGAAGTTGTAGAAGATCTGTTGCGATGTCTGTACAAATTTCTGTAGCAAGTGACAATTGTCTATCACATGTTTTAGAGCTACTTAAAAGATAACACACCATAGCGCAAGCCCTGTACTTGGCCCTGCTTGAGCTTCTAGCCTCAGAGGCATCAACCCTCCTCCTGCAACATAATTTTTGAAGACAGGAAAGTGATCTTTATCATGCCCCTGGCTCTTAGATTTCAGACACCAAACTTCTTCACACATCTCTAGCCGAGCTGCTCTATCTTTCTTCAGACTTTGGAACTCTAGGCAAAGATTCTGCAAGTCTGCGTGAATCTTTTGAACTCCTCAGGAAACATCTTGAATTGGTATTTGTTGTTGGGAAAAGTATCCAATTCGGAATGCCCCTATCCCACTCTAAGAGGTGATAGTGCCTTAGCAACAAACAAGGAAACTTATTCGAGTATTCTTCTTTATGGAATGTAAATGAGAGAGCAGGATCTAACTAACCTGTGTCTTTCGCAAGCTTGTTGATCCAATCACTCCTCCCTTCAGTAGCTCCTAGCTCCCAGCTCTCTCACCGGCCCAGCTTCACAGAATTCCTGCAAGATTAGAAAAGAGGGAAACTACACGAAGATACAGATATACATTCATAAAAAGCTCAAGATCAGATTAAGCTAAACATGTGAGCATAACAAAACATCATTGGTATACAACATGCAGGAGAAACTCAAATAGTTTATTGATAGAGTAATAAAGTCCAAGAGGAGATACAACCAAGTGAGGCCCGATCCAGCATCTACCTCCCAACAAAGGAGTCCCTTCCTCTCCTCCAACAAAGCATAAATCACCCAATGTACTAATCTCAATCTCAAACCAACAACAATTCTCTGCAAATACCAAATTCCAGCCTCCTGAACCTCTGGCTGAGAGATCCATATATAGATGTGAGCAGAGAGGATGAGTCAGCTCATGTTTTGACTTGTGGCTTCTCTCTGTCAGTTCTTGCTTCCACTTGGAGGTTGAGAACCTCTTACTCATCACTTGGTCGAATTCATTGAGGCAAGTGTCATTGAGGAAGGTTCTGGAAGCTTCCAGGGTCTTTCCACCTCGTTGAATGAACTTGCCATTTGTCACCTCCCGCTCAGCGCACCTTGGTAGTGCTTCTACCTGCGTTTCAGTGCAACTGGCCAGTGTAACCTCTGCATTTCAACGCAGGAAGCTAGTGGAGCTACTGAATTGATCCTGATTTGACCATTTCTGAGTGATTTTTGGTGGAGAACTTCTGGGAGAAGCTGTCTTTGGTTGACCTTGTTCCTTTAGGGGCAGGAACAACTCATTTAGGGACTTTGGATCCCTTGAATTATGGACATTTCATGCTCAATGCTGTAAGGCACAAAAATGTCTATAACAGTTGCCCCCTAAAGTATGAGGTCGTTTATCGGGTGAAATGCTTTATTAGGAGGATCCGAAGTTTTTCCAATGCTGGGAGGAGACCTGTAATAAGATACAATACAATACATTATTTTTCATACTGCTTTTATGATCTAGCTGAGGCGGGCATTCCCATGCTCAGCTTTATAAATTCATTTTTCTATACATAGAACAGACAATCGTCTGATGGTAGACTGATGATTTTGATGAAATCATCATCCTTTTGGTAGGATGATTATCTGCTGCAATGTTGTACATGTCAATGTCTTTATTTTTCCTGAATATATATCGCAGCCCAGATGGATGAAACTAGATCTGGGGTCTTCAATCTCGTCCGATCTTCAATCTAAGTACAACTCGATCCATGTGAGAAATGTTATGAAGTCGAACATGAAAAGACATCGCTTGATTACCGGTCAATGATGTAAACCGTTAACAAGCACGAGAGGAATCATCGATAATGATAATTATCCTCAAGGTACTGCAGTACAATTCACGTGGTGTGAATAAAGGACTTGGCATCGAACACCACACAAAATCTTTCGGTCGAAGGTCATTGATGTATACCTGTCGCCGGAAGTGAGAAACTTGCCATTGAGGCATGCAAGCTTCAAAGTACTGAAGGGGTGTTCCTAGATCAACTTCTTGGATAATGAGCTGATGTCGACAAGAAGCGATCTGTCAAAGGAGGGCCTTAATGTATCCCACATCAGTGACACAGAATGGAGCAAATGATTTTGATGGAGGTGAAAACGATCTGATGATATATGGTTCAGGGAGGCAGTCATGAAAGGATGAAGGATAATGTATGGTAGTGGATGGGACACGGTTGACTTCTCTGGATGACTTCTCTTGAACATATCGGCGACACTTGTGTGATGGATTGGTAGCATTTACCCCAAAGATGGATGGTATGGTGAGACCATGGCGATGTGACCGGTGAATGAAACAACCCAACCCGACTCAGGCACGGAGTGGAAGTGTCATGTTCAAGAGCGACTTGCTACAAATAAAGTTCTTTGAGTTTCTTCCCAATTTTTCCCCAGTCATTGTTGACCAGTACCTCTTTATTTTTGTCAAGCTTGAGGAGGATAACATATGCTTGTTCTATAATTTTCCCTTCGGGCAAACCCATCGCTATGTTTTAACGAGCCTAGCGATAGTGAAACTCGCTCTTGTCTAAAGACAAGTTTGTCGCTATTTAATGTTTTTAACGAGTCTAACGACAAAGATAACTCGGTCCTTTTCATTTTTAGAGAGTCTGAAAAGGTACGTAAAGTCAACTCCGAAGTTCCTTTTTCGTCATCTAATCCCTTAAGCTCGAAAAAGTATAAAACAATACAGAAGGGATGGATTTTCGATAGTTTTAACGAGCCAAACAAAACAAGCGCTCGATCTTTTTGTGCAATAATCCCTCAGGTCCAAAAAGATTAAAATCTAGAGGAGGGATAGCACTTCCGGTCGCTTTAACGAGCTGGAAGGCCAAAACTCGGCAATCTTTTCATATTTTACGAGTCAGATGAAAAGAGCTTAAAGAAGACTCGTCTTTTGAGGAACGAGTGATAAAATGGGTAGCAGTTGATTCCAGGTAACGGTTGGAATGTTCCAATCACGGCAGTGTCACAAGGATGGCTAAGTGAGATCACTCTTCGCAGCTGTTCCTCAAAATGGGTAAACAATCAAATGGAGGTGAATGATCGGCCAATGAAAAGTGGAGGTGACGGTGCAAACACGACCAAGGCTTTAATGGCTGAATATTTACATTCGCAGTGGTTATTTACCGGGTAGTTCATTTTTTAACGAGCTTAAACACGGGTTGAAACACTTGCTCGATCTTATGTTTATTTTTTAACGAGCATGAACTATGTGCTAAAAATGCTCGATAACATGGTCTAATTTTGATTTTTTACCATAAATAGCTTCGTTCTTTTCAAAGATAGTACTGTACCCTCAATTGCTGCATCAAACTAGTTAGAAATGAATAACATTTGCTTGAAAATGAGATTAAAACACTAATATTTCACTTTGAACTACGTAAAAAGCTATTAAAAAGTGTTTTTACCTTTCATTTTACCATTTCATTTGAACTTGGTTTGTTGGAGCTTTGGAGGTGCCTCTTCCCCCTTGATTTTCATCAGCTGATTTCGGGAGATTCTGTGGATGATTCTCGGCGCCATCTGGACCAGGTAGGAGCTAAACCTGAGCTCTTTCTTTTCATGGTTTCCTTTCTGCATTCTGTGCTTGTTTTCCTGTTTTTCTGAGCCCCTGGGGTTTGATGGGGTCGCTCTGCCATCAGCGCACCTAGTGCATTCGAAACCTGCGTTGAATGTCAAGCAGCATGAAGGCAGTTTGACCTTCAACGCAGGTGGAACACTGGGCAGGTGCGTTGGGCGCAGAAAAAGAGTTTTGTTGCACAGTTTTTGATGAAAATTTTGCCAGTTTCTCATCAAATCCAGGATCTAACTCCTCTCATGTTTGTTTTTCAGAGATTATTGGAGCAAAATGACCCTTACATGGCGAGAACGAGAACATGAAGAAGAGGACATGATTGCCCTACATGATCCTGTCACGGTGAACGCGCTGCGGAACTGTGGTCTGCTGAAGTTCTTCCGTATCTCTAGTATGAGACAGCAGATCTCCCTACTGCAGTATATGCTCGACGCTTGGGATCCTATCAACCAAGTATTCCAGATTAGGGGAAAATCTATCCCCTTGACCACAGTAGACATTTACTTCTTGACTGGGTTGTCAAGGCGGGGTGCCCCCATTTCTTTGTCAGGTTCGGCCCGAGGGAGTGACTCCGTGAGAGATTATGTCCGCCAGTATTGCAGGGAAGGATCTTAGCCGAGTAAAGATGGCAAGATCGTTATCCGTGAGGTTGCTGACAGGTCTCTCAGGTCCATTCTGTATACTATTGGTAGGATGGCCGGTAGTGCATCTCTTCACGTTGCCAACAGATCTTATGTGCAGCATGCCTTGGAGTGTCTCCAACCGAAAATATTCAACTGGTGTGATGCAATACTTCTTCAGATGAAAAGTCAGTTGACCAAGGTAAAAGACGGGAAGTTGAAGAACTTTGGGTTTGGTTCCATTTTGACCGCCTTTGCTTTGGAGAAGATACCACTGATGCAGCCACAATACATTGCACTCGACTTGCCTTCTCCTACTGAACCACACATGCAGAGATGGGTTGATCACATGTCTAGGCATGCTGGTCAATCTCAGATTTCTTTCTCTGATACCTTCTTTAGGTGGTTCGAGCGTCAGGAGATGGTCTATTCCGAGTATCCATATGTTGGCATGGACTTCCGGGGTGATCCGGATTTGGTACTACCGGACGGCGAGCAGTGGGGCGCTATTGGTAAAATCTTCGACCATATCACTGTTTACTGCTTTTATTTATAATGTCCTTGTGATTTATTCTATCAAGACTTTTAATCAAACTCATGTGTGCATGCAGATGTTGGTCCTGTTCGTCCAGCAGTTCGCCCGAGAGCGCCAGCCGCTGCCCCAGCAGGGGAGACTGCCGGGAGGGTTATTCTTCGTGACCTTGATGTGGCCGAGACCCTTACAGCTTTGCAGGAGCAGGTTGAGAGCCTTACTCTCGGCATTCTGGATGTGAGGATCGACGAGTTACCTCTACAGTTGCAGCGACATACTACTGGTGTGCCTAGACGATGGACTCGTCTCTTACGCATGATCGCACAGGCCGTGATGTGCTATCATGAGCATCACTAGACTAGGGTGCCCCCTAGCATTTTTGAGTTTTTGGGTCATGCGACCGATTTTGTCTTGGTTACAGAACATTATATGTAAACCATAAACAGCTTATATATATATATATTTTGATTTTCGGGGTTTTATTCTGGTTGAGTTATATGATCCATATGTACAACATTGATGATGTGTTTGTTTTTATAAATGTCGCAAATGTCTATCTAACACATAGTTTGCTAATGAGTCGGTTAATGTGTTTAAGTTTCTAGAAATATGTTGGTATTGAATTAAATCAAATTGTCTTTCCGAAATCTTAACCCTTAGGAAAATGCGATAAATAGCTGGGTTGTGGATAGAATATATACCATTGAGTTGTAGTATTATGAGTTGTGAGTCTAGCCTAACGATTAGTCGGCGTATACCATTGGTGATGGCATCAGAGAGCAGTTCTATCAACGCGCTATATTCAGCGATGTTATTCGTTGATTGACCAATACATACACCTCTGAAACTTACTAACTCGCCGCTTGGATCAAAAATGGCCCAGGCTGTGGAGGATAGGTTCCGCGAACTACGACTCGATCCGTCGGCATATCCCACACATGTCTCCAAAAGGTTCGACATCTGCAATAAATTTAAAAAGGTGGATTACTCGACCAGAATGACCACTTTAGCGAAAACAAAATACAACAAAAGCACATTGGTTACTATTTAAGCATAGTAACGCTTAAGGTACAACCCATTGCGAGGTTGCGCCAGTGGAATTCCGTCATAATCCATTAACTTGTAGGCTTCTTTTGCTAACACTCGTTTAACAATATAGGGGCCCATCCATAAAGAATTAAATTTACCTTCTCCCAATTTATCGGATTCTTGGTCGTAAAGCAAGACCAAGTCACCTTCTGAGAAGACACGGGGTTTGACATTTTTGTCGAACTGCGCCTTGACTCGTTTCTTATGGGCTTCGTTAGCCAAAGCGGCATCACAACGGGTTTCATCCAATTGGATTAATTCCAAGAAACAGACCTCTTCTTCTGAAGTTCCGGGGAGGAGATCGATTGCGAGCTTAAGAGACGAAATTTCGCACTGGACTGGTAAGACTGCTTCCAGGCCATACACCAGTTGGAAAGGTGTGAACCCGGTCGCATTCCTTACTGACGTTCGGTAAGCCCACAAGGCTGAGTACAGAATTAGGTGCCACCTTCTTTTGTGAACTCTGATCATCCTTTGCAACATACGCTTCAGGACTTTGTTGATCGCTTCAACTTGTCAGTTGGCTTGCGGATAATACGGGGTAGAGATGTCATGAGATAGCCCTAGCTTGGCAGCTAATTCAACCATCATGTGATTGCGAAAATGTGATCCATGATCCGTAACTATAGCCTGTGGTATGCCGAATCTGGCGACTACATGATTGAAAAAGAAAAGGGCAGCTGTTTCACCAGTGTTATCCAATGTAGGCATCGCCTCGGCCCATTTGGTAAAATAGTCAACGGCGACTATAATATACCCATGCCCCCGGGTCGAGGTGGGGTTACATGTCATGAAATCGATGCCCCATTTGGCGAAAGGCCCAACAACAACTATCGGCTGTAAAGTTGCGGGTGGTCTTCTGGTTTTGCTATCAAAAATTTGGCAAGCATGGCAAATTCTGACTGCGGTTATGCAATCTTTGAACATGGTTGGCCAGAAGTATCCTGCTCGTAAGATTTTTTGTGTTGTTGCATATCCAGATTGATGCCCCCCACACGCGCCTGAATGACACTCATTTAGGGCTTTTTCGGCCTCCTCATGGGTGAGGCACCTTCTCAGAACTGTATCAATACCACGACGGTAAAGTGTATCACCGACGATCATGTAGTCTTTTGCTTGGTATCGTATACGTTTCTGTTCTGAGTGAGAGGTGTTAGGCATGAACTTTTGGGTTTGGAGATAAATTATTATATCTCCATACCACTCATTGCTTGTAGATATCAGAAACAAACTCTCGTCCACGATTGATTCTTCGGATGTTTCATCGTTGGACGACGATGGGAGATCGCACAATAATTCTGCGAAAACTAGAGCTTTCTTTGATTTGGATTTTACAAATTCCAGATCAAACTCTTGAAGGATCGCTATCCATTTTGAATATTTTCCCCCTAGCAACTGTCGCGATAATATATAAGTCATGGGGTTGCAATCTGACAGAATGGTAGTTTTCCGAAAGAGGACATAATGTCGAAACCTTTGCATCGCTTGAACAGCTGCAAGCGCTAGTTTTTCAACATAAGAATATTTACTTTCTGTATCATTTAAGTTTCTACTTAAATAATATATAGGATGTTCAATTCCATTGACTTCTTGAACTAAAACCATTGCGATGGTTGTATCTGCTGCAGCCAGATACAGGTTAAAATTTCTTTGATAATCGGGGGCGTACATTAATGATGCTTTTATTAAGGAATCCTTTAAAGCATCAAAGGAAGCTTGCGCAACCTGATCCCAAACGAAGGGCACCTCCTTTTTCAAAAGACATGTATAACCTTTAGCAAGTTCTACGTAATTTGGAATGAACCTCCTCAGAAAGTTTGCTTTCCCTTGGAGTTTTTGAATCTGAAGCAAATTCGAAGGTGGAGGCAAATTGATGATTGCCTGAACCTTGCAAGGGTCGAGACGAATCCCATCCTTGGAGACTACAAAGCCAAGTAAACGACCAGAACTGACGCAAAATACACATTTGTGCGGATTGAGTCTTATCTTGTAGTGTCGGCAACGTAGAAATATCGCTCTTAAATGCTGCGGATGATCAGTCCGCTTTCACGAATGAGCCGGAAGGTCGTTGAGGTATGGTTGAACGATGTTCTTGATGTCATGGAAGGCATAATTCATTGCCCTCTGAAACATTGCCCTTGCGTTCTTTAAACCAAAGGGTAATTTTTGATATGCGAATGTGCCCCACGGACAAATGAATGCAGTCTTTGACTGGTCCTGTGGGCGGATATTTATTTGATTATACCCGGAAAATCCATCCATGAATGAAAAGATTTCACATCCGGCGCATTCGTCAATTATCTGGTCAATGAAGGGTGTAGGGTGGTTGTCTTTTGGACAAGCTTGGTTTACATCCCTATAATCGACACACACTCTAATTGTCCCTTGTTTCTTCATAACAGGGACAATATTCGATACCCAATCGGTTAGAGGAACCGGGTAGATGAAACCAGCATGGAGAAGTTTTTCAACTTCTGCCTTAATGGCAACGACTTTTTTGGGTTGCACCTGCCTGAGCCGTTGTCGTACCGGTTTGACATTTGGATACATCTTAATTTCGTGTTCAACGATACTCGAGTCAATGCCCGGCATTTCATCATATGACCAAGCAAAGACATCTATGAACTCGTGAAAAAGAGCATTATATATTTCCAGTTCTGAAGGTGAACAACCTTTGCCGACATAAATATTCTCTACAACATTTGTTTTAGTCGAGATATTTATGGCTATAGTCTCTTCAATATTGGATAAGTTTCGCTCGGAATCCACCGTATTTACAGTATTTGATAGGAATTCAAATACTAAAGGGTGATAAAGGTCATCTTGAGTATCTTCTTCATAATCCGGAAGAAGGGAACGATGGTGGCAATCATTCCATGGTGCCCCCTCAATCAACATTGATTGTAGAATTCCTTCGTCGGTTCCATGCACTCTCGACCAAGGATCTAAAGGGGTACCATATTCTCTAGACCTATCTACCCAAACGCTTGATGAGCATTGATTTAGGTTCGCCTCCCATGCCAGAAACATTGATTGCTACAATATTTCTATTGGGCTTGGGGGAAAAACCATTGCATGATCCATGTTGATATCGTCTTCTGAGATCTTCGTGGAAGATATCATATTGCAGGTTCCTATCGACGCTACTTCTGCCAAACCAATTGTAGGTGGAAGAGCGAAAGTTCCCATTAATATAGGATCTTTCAGTAGGCCTACTCCGATATTCTGAAGCGAATGGGGGCTTCCATGGATCATGGGAATGCTTCCAGTAACTTGTGAACCATTGGGGAGGAAGTTTTGTTGGTCGACGATCGTAATCCCTCCTTGAAAAGGGAATGCGATCTTTCTGAAATATGTTGACACAACAGCTGCCATGGCATAGATCCATGGTCTTCCTAGTAGGATGTTGTAATCAAGATTCCTGTCGATGACTTCAACATCTATTTCTACTGTTTTTCCCTCTAGTTCAACCTTCAAGTTATTTAGGATACCATATGGGGTATATGTCCTTCCGTCGAATGCTTTTAATGTCATCGAAGATCGCGACAAGGTTGGAGATCCTAAAGTTTTCCAGCAACTCATTGACATAATACATGTAGATGCCCCATCATCAATAATTGTTCGATGAACAGTTTTGTTGAGGGCTTTCACTTGGATAAGGAAAGCTAGTTGAGCTGGTAACTGGGGATCGTATCCTTTGTGGTCAAAGGATACAAGATTGGAATCCTTAGGAACAACCCCACCAATGGCTGATAACAAAGCCTGCCTTTGGGATGGGCAATTCTGTAATACTTCAAGAGTCGACATAGCGGATGGCAATTGGGCCAAATCTTCCACTATGTTATAATGCTGCGTTGCTCTGGCGCGAGGATTAAATGTCGACTTGTGTACTACTCCCTTTGGCGGTTTTATTGTTAATTCAGGAATGATGGGTGGTACAACTTCTGTTGAAGTTGTCGTCGAACTACTTGGTTGATCTTTACCTTTGTCATTCGACAGCTGCGGATTCCCGTAATCTTTGTTCCTTGTCGAAATCAAAGCATCATTTTGTTGCTTGGAAATCGACAACATAAGCACTTGCGACGGGGAAGCATTTCCACTATCAACCAGATTTTGTCCTGGATTTGGAAACGGATCAGTCAACATAGCTGAGGTTTGCGAACTCTTAAAGAATCTTTTAAGCTCAGCTTTGTATGGACATTGTGAGGTCCAATGATCCTCATCACATATGTGACATCCCTTGGAGGGCGGTTTCCTATTTCCAGGAGGGTTTGAAGAAGTTTTTTCAGGAGATGACTCTCCTTGTTTCTTCTTCTTCCCTTTGCTTTGTTTCTTCTTGCTTCCTGGTTGTTTGGTTTCTTTGCCTTTATCTGCTGATACGGCATTTACTTCCGAAGCAAGAATTTCATCTTTTTCCTTTTGATCTGAAATCTTACGGGCTCTCTTTGACGAAGCCTTTGTCGATTTCGCGTTTGTCGTGCCAATCACGCCATTGCCGGCGTGAGAGACATTGTTTGATTTAGGAGGAGGAGGAATTGAGAATTCCGGTCTAGGGGCGTCAGGTATTTTGTCATAGAGCGTGCCAGATTGAGTATAGACCAAGTCTAGATATTGAGCCCGAGCGATAACTTTCTCTTCCGTTACGACTCCTCCCTTCGCCACATCTTCCGTTATGGTAGGAAGTAACGACTTGATAAACCATTCAGCTAATAGCTGATCGAGAATGTACTTTTTTACCATCCTACGACGACGTCGCCACTCATGTATATGATCAGATATGTGAGTGGCCGTTGTCTGTTTGAAGTTGGTTAAGATTTCCGTTCCCGTTTCATACCTTATCGGTAATTGAAAATGGGTTAAGAAAGTCGTGGCTAAGGTGCTGAAATTGTCGAACGAAGCTCTAGGTAATTCAATATACCATTTTTCTGCTAGACCCGTTAACGTCCTCTGAAAAAGGCGAAGCCTTATCGAATCATTGTTTAGGGTGTTTGATGAACACCACAGATGAAATGTCATCACGTGATTCGATGGGTCTTCACCTGGATTTCCATTAAATTTAGGAATGTTCGATGGAAGTTTGTGAGGAATCGCTGGCCACCAAGGGGCGTAAGCAATTGGATCATTTTCTAACCGGTGTAAATCGGGTAACTCTAAAGTTTCCACGAATGGTAACTGTTGATTCAGGTTAGGTGAAGCATACCCGGGGTACGATGGAATTGCCTGAGCAGTTGGCCTTTGCATACCAGCATAATTTAATTGATGCTGGTATGATTGATACGGTTGGTGGACTTGACCACTGTAAAGTGGTTGATTTTGACCGTTTTGAATGTACGGTTGTCCACTGTTCGCAAAGATCTGCTGCTCAGAACCTTGGTACACTTGTTGGAATTGTGGTTGTTGGTATTGCACCAGCCACGGTTGTGAAACCATGTTCTGTTGTGCTATACTCACCGTTGGACCAAGATGTGGGGTAATTGTACCCGTTTGGACCTGTGTCACCCCACCAGTTGGCGATTGTGTTTGAGTCACACGGTCAAGGGGCTGTTGCATTACAACCTGAGAAATCTGAGGTTGACATACAACAGGCATCATTTGAACTTGTGACACTGTTACAATAGCTGGTGTTGTCGGGATGTTCGACATAGGTACACATTGTTGCATAGAATACACAACTCTTGGTTGTTGGGGTAGCATAGGTACCCAACCACTTGTCGTAACTCCAGTATAACCTGAATACTGTTGAGAACTTCCGTATGGATATCCTCCCGGAGGGGGTAATGAAAGGGCATACTGCCCCCCATACGGTGGTAATCCGGAGCTCAAGGGGATTGTTTGCCCTTGGGGACTAGATGGCCCAAATTGACCTCCAAATGGATCAATTTGTCGAGTCTCAACATAAGAGTTGCCGGATATTATTCCGGAGGAACAAACAAGAACGGACCACACTGTCGAAATAGTCCCTGGATGGACTCCTTCTAGCGGTTGTGAGCTAGTCGGGACAGATGGTATGTCGGCAAACATTGTCGGAGTGACGGCAGGGAGTTCTGCTGTCGCTGTGTCATTCAACATAGTCCTAGATGTTGACGGTTGTTCAGACATTTTGAGTCTATCCAATAGATTGCCTAGCGATTCTACAGGAACTTCCACTGGTGGTAGACTAACTTCTGATGTCAAAGGAAATAGAGTGACCCCGACTCCAAAATGTGTTGGAGTACTTGCTTGCGAATCTTCTATAATTTCCTCTATCACAATCAAACCAGGTGGAAGGGGAAGACCGTCAGGTCCGTAAAATATTTCTGGTGCCGAAGAAGGGGTTGAATCGACAGCGACAGATGTTTGAGGAGCAAGACTCTCTGAACCGGTCGCAGATGGAACTGGTTCAGTAACGCAAGTATTCGCTCTCAGACTAGGATCAGTATCACTGTCCCTCTGTGGCTATTGAACTTCTTCTATAGAGGCAGGGTTTCCAGAAATGTTTGGAGTAACCAGAATCTCAGATGTCGTTGGAACACTTGTTCTAACTTTGATAGGAGATTTTGAACCGGTTAAACGAGTTCGCTTTGTCCGTACTGTTTTCAATTCCGGAGACAAAGACGGTTGACTAGTAAGCCTCCGCGAACGACGGGGTTTCAATTGAATTTCTTCCACGATTGCGGATTACTCGATCAACCAAAATACAAAAAGGGGAAAATGTGTTTCTGAATTAAATGAATTTTTAGACGCTTTAGACACAACTTGCTTTTTCACTTTTAAAGAGTCGAGAAAAAGCTAAAGATGACTCTAGTCTCCTTCGATGTTTTAACGAGCCCGAAGTGACAAATGCTCGGATGGACTTTTTCCGTTATAGAGTCTGGAAAAGGCCAAAAGGAACTGCTCTGGGGTTCTAGTTAGAGGGTGTGCCAAACTTTTCGCAAAACCGCAGAATACTTTTTAAGGTACGGGCGGTCAATCTTCCTGAATGTTGTGTTCAATGCATTGCGATCAGTAGGGCGGCCGACACGGCTTCCTAAGGATAAAGGTTTTATGCCTATAGGGGTCTCCCAATATATACTCGACGGTACATGGGAGCAAAATCCGTACTGGTGCTATCGTCCCTCAGGAGGAATCACCCACCATCAGCGAGATCGACAGTCACCAGGCTTTACGACGCCGGAACATGTCTCTAGCCTAGACCTCTATGTTGTGCATTAAGTTACAAAGCGTTGTTAAGTTCATTCAATTTATTTTAGGTTGATCTTTCTTAGAAGTTTGCCTTTTTCGATCACCACGAGATGTATGATACAATTCCTAAATGCAGTCTAAAGATGATAAGCAAGCTTTTATATCTTTTCAACAATGAAAATCCTAGCTACAAGGGGAAAAGAAAGACACCATCTTTTCTCAAAGAGCATAGAGCACACAGTAATGCACTTTTCTCTAAATCAACATACAAACTGTCAAAATGCAAATGCACATATGCATGTATTTGTTTTCGCTTTCTTAATATTGATGCCTAAAAAGAAAGCTGTTATATAAATTTGAATTCGATTCCAAGTGAAAATACAAACAAGTTCCTTTTTTGAAATCAAAAAGACGATTACGACACTTTATGATTTACTTGTTTCGACACTTGAAATGCATAAATTCAAACCAAAAGACAAAAGTAAAAGCTAAATCAACTGTGAACAGCAAACAAACTCACTCCTAAGATCAAAACGATACCTATGACAGGTCTAGATCTAGGGGCGACAGTATGACTAGTTTACTTTTGTAATGGGAAACTACAAATGATGTAACAAATACACAAAGAAAAAATACAGTTTCTTTATATAACTGAGGCGGAATTGAGGCAAAGAAAAGGGGTTTCAGATAGGTACACTAACTGATAACTGGCTGCAAAAACAGAGATGAAACTGAGCAAAAGGAAGCAGGGAACCATAGCTGCACAAGGCAAAGACTGATCAACGCACTCCCAACACAGAGGTTTTGACATTCAGCGCAGGTATCCTTCACGGGACCTGCGTTGAAATGTAGAACCTCTTCACAGAGTCTGCGCTGAAGCAGAAACGAGAGTTGTTTCTGGGTTCTGGGTTACGGTTTGCAGTTAAATCTACAGTTTTTGGCCGGATCAAAGCTATCAATTAGGTACAATTAGGAGGATGATTTATAGGAGGACTAAGATCTATCACAAAGGCCTGTTAGAGTACTTGTGGATTAGCTGTTTAGATCATAAACAAGCCCAGTGAGAGGACTAGAGTAGCTGATCTCTACTTTGCATTTGTAAATAGCAAATGCAGTTCGATTCGGCACTCTTGAGTTTATGAAATGAATAGCAATAGAAGCACAAATAAACTAACAATATACTCTCCCCAGCGGAGTCGCCAATTTGTTGTTGGGAAAAGTATCCAATTCGGAATGCCCCTATCCCACTCTAAGAGGTGATAGTGCCTTAGCAACAAACAAGGAAACTTATTCGAGTATTCTTCTTTATAGAATGTAAATGAGAGAGCAGGATCTAACTAACCTGTGTATTTCGCAAGTTTGTTGATCCAATCGCTCCTCCCTTCAGTAGCTCCTAGCTCCCAGCTCTCTCACCAGCCCAGCTTCATAGAATTCCTACAAGATCACAAGAGAGGGAAACTACAAGAAGATACAGATATACATTCATAAAAAGCTCAAGATCAGATTAAGCTAAACATGTGAGCATAACAAAACATCATTGGTATACAGCATGTAGGAGAAACTCAAATAGTTTATTGATAGAGTAATAAAGTCCAAGAGGAGATACAACCAAGAGAGGCCCGATCCAGCATCTACCTCCCAGCAAAGGAGTCCCTTCCTCTCCTCCAACAAAGCATAAATCACCCAATGTACTAATCTCAATCTCAAACCAACAGAAATTCTCTACAAATACCAAATTCCAGCTTCCTGAACCTCTGGGTGAGAGATCCATATATAGGTGTGAGCAGAGAGGATGAGTTAGCTCATGTTTTGACTTGTGGCTTCTCTCTGTCAGTTCTTGCTTCCACGTGGAGGTTGAGAACCTCTTACTCATCACTTGGTCGAATTCATTGAGGCAAGTGTCATTGAGGAAGGTTCTGGAAGCTTCCAGGGTCTTTCCACCTCTTTGAATGAACTTGCCATTTGTCACCTCCCGCTCAGCGCACCCTGGTAGTGCTTCTACCTGCGTTTTAGTGCAACTGGCCAGTGTAACCTCTACATTTCAACACAGGCAACTAGTGGAGCTACTGAATTGATCCTGATTTGACCATTTCTGAGTGATTTTTGGTGGAGAACTTCTGGGAGAAGCTGTCTTTGGTTGACCTTGTTCCTTTAGGGGTAGGAACAACTCATTTAGGGACTTTGTATCCCTTGAATTATGGACATTTCATGCTCAATGCTGTAAGGCACAAAAATGTCTATAATAGTATCTCATGTAGTTTCATCACAATCTCTAGGGTTTCCGTCTGGGTCCAAATATTTTGTTGTGATAAAGCAACCCTTAGGTGAGGCAAGAGTGAAGCTACAAACCATTTGCGGTGTTTCCCAATCGTAAGATTCATGTTAGCTTCATTGATCTTGCATTTCAATATCTGATCTAGTTCCTAGGGTCTCTCACTCAGCTTCATCATGATTTCCTTGAATCCAATGATTGATTGTGCTTCAGACTTGTGCCTACTAAACTCCTTATTCAGTGCAGTCTGAATGTATGCCAATGCAGTTGTCGAGTTATTGGTGCAGTACTTAATGTACCACGTTAGTGCGTGATCCTATAAAGTCGTAACCAGTGTCAATTTCTTCATCTCATCATCTGTAATGTTATGGGTTGTCCATATGACCTTTGCAATGAACCAAAACTTGTCTGAGTCCTCATTTCCCAAGCCCTTGAAAATGGGAAACTTCATTGCATTCACCATATTGAACGGTGGCAGAGGTGGTGGCAGTGTGGGCGAAGGTGTATGCTATGGAGGTGAAGATGGAGGTGGTGTGGGCATATCGGTTATTCGTAGGAACCCTTACCTTATTAACTAGACATTGCTCTATGGTGAAGCTTGTGCTTCTCCTTCATAATCACTCAGAAGAGGCTTAATTAGCATACTATATTTAGGGCTTGTTCTCCCTCTATACCTGAATAAATTTTCACTTTGCGTAGCTCCAAACATCAAGGTAATTGCATAACCCGCTTTTCACAAAAGAGAATCTTAATCCAAGTATTCAAATATCTTAAACACTTACCTCGTGGTCACTTGAAGAAGCGCCGCTCTACTTTGTTGTAGCTGACCAAGGTATTGACTGCGAATTTTGTCACAAATCCTCCTATGACACGATCAAGCCAGTGATCGATAGCGCACGTAATTTTATCTTCAGAGGCTTCCAATCTCTGCACTAACTCCGGTGTCCACACTATTGGACTGCCAAGCCTCCATCTTCCCTGACCATTTTCTAATTTAGCGATCCACTCGTATAGCTCAATCGAGAAGGAACATAGGAAAATTTCATGTGTACAGACACCTGTCCAACCACTTTTCTTTCATCAGTCGCGGATTCCTTCTTTCTTATGCCGCGAATTCATGGATCTTTCTATCCAACCAATACTCAATTTCTTTCTTTGTTGGATTCCAATGATGTGAAATCACACATCTCTCTATGCAGATCGCGGTCCCAGAAACATAACCATTTGTTGGCTTAGTGGGTCCTACCAAGGTTCAGAGTTAAGTTTGTCAAACAGATCACTACACTACTGGCCCTTTCGGCATCAACCCATGGAACGCGGACTGAAATCTCACCAGAAGCAATATGGGGGAATGTTGGAACCAAGTTTTCACACCCAAAGATTAGTGTAATGTCATTTTATTCCCTAAAGTTACATTTGCACAAATCGATAAGCCTTCTAAGGCTTATTGATATGCTTCTCTTACTCAACCTCCAGGCCTTCATGAAGGTTTACGACTGTCTTTTGTGGACCCTAAACAGGTGAATCCACTACTTACGTGCCTCTATGATTACTCTTACTTCTATATTTACCCATATCAGCCTAAGTATTTGATATCTTTAACATGCATTAACATATTCTTCGCGTAAACATATATTAGTACTTGCATTCATATAACAATGTAAACCATGTAGAATCGCACATTAATATAGTATTAAATAATAAACCCATCATTCATCATAACATAATAGCACATTCATTCATCACAGGAGAAAATAAACAAAACACAGATATTTCTAGAATAGTCTTCTTTACTGATATTTCAATTCTTCTTACAGACTGAACACTTCCCTACGCACTCAGTTGTAGGGGTCCGTGCACTCAGCTGTGGACTCTACTCTAGGCCTATGCACACTCAGCTGTAGAGCCTCTCTTCTACTCTAAGACCCTTCTCTCTTCGCTTCTACTGACCCATTACATTCATCTTCATCATTATTGTGAACTTATGAAATGCCTTAGACTCTTTAAGACTCTCCTTTTTATACAATCCCATGGTCTGCAGACCATGGGTAGATCTACTAAAGCTGACGCAACTTACATAAAAGAAGGTTAAAACCCTTTATGACACTTTCCTATCTATGAGATCCATGACCACATCTTGCGGAGACTTTACACTTTACATAACAAAAACTTGGGCTTTCTACCCTAAAACTTGGGCTTTTTCACCAAATTTGGCCCTAGGGGACCCTGTCGCAAAAAGAAGCATTATGACTAAATGCATCTTAGTAGAAAATGGCATCATATTAGAAGCATACGATTCAAAGAAGATATAATTAGAAAACCATGAAAGGATAACTAATATAGAAGTCTACATAATTGTAGCAGTCATCATAGAAAGGAAGTAGCTCTTGATAACCTCATTGAAAGCATTACTATTACTTATGGGAAAATAAAATTCATCTAGCATATCAATAATGCATCATGTATCATCATCATTAGAAAGGAGCATTTGTAGGATGGCAATAATCAAGATACTCTATGGGAATAACTTTTGGAAGGTTCACCTTTCTTGGAAGAAGCAATCATCTCGCTGAGAATTCTTTCCTATATGGGATTCATGGGATGATGGTATGATGACAAAGGAGTACAATAGGTCAAGATGGTTCAAGTACTTTTAATGAAAGAAGTTTCCAAATGAATTCTATATGAAAAAAAGAAGAAATGACTCTATGTATGCATGTATTTTGAGTCATGCCATCATATAGTTGCAGATAGCATGGATGAATTCTATACCTCATGAGCATGATCTAATAAAAGGGATATATTTCATTGGAACGATGCATGAAGGCATGGTTCACATATTGACAAAGATGAAATCAACATAATATGTCCTCATATGGAATATGATGTGGTTGACAAAGAAAAAGTAACTACAGATGGATGTTTTTAAGGAGAAATATGTGAAGAAAGAAAGAAGAGATCATGAAAGATGCAACTAAGGTCGAAAGGAATTAACATCCAATGAATTCGATGTGACATCTCCATGGGAAAGGTTTGAATAGCTTGATAAAGTTTTAAAGGGAAGAGAACCCTTGACACTGAAAGTCTTGGATATGTATTTATGAATATGTGAGATGTTGATGTTTGTAGTAGCACATGTCATGATGAAAGGCCATCACAAAAAGTAATTTTGATTTGATGTTAATTTTTGGTTTTTTAATAACATCTACATGGGTTAATTTAGGGTTACCAGAAAAACAGTTGTGGATGCCACCTACAACTAGCACTGATGTGGCATGATGGAAGATCCTGAAGGAAACATGATGTGGAAGAGGTAGTTGTATGAAGGAAAGCCACATGTGGACTAGAAAATAACTTTCTGATAAGGGGAAGGATGGCATGACTAACATGAGGAAAGTGATGGTTGGTTAATGGCATACAAGATGAAGGATCCATAATAATCAAGATAAAGTTCATGACATCAAAAGTAGGAGATCAACAAACAGCTAAAAGTCCCATGATCTCCACTAAATAAGAAATTTGTTATTGGAAACAATTCCTTTGTTAAGAGGGAGCTTGGAAGCAAGTCCTTTGTTAAGAGGGAGCTTAGAAGAAAGTACCTAATTAAGAGGGAGCTTGGTCAAGTTCCTAGATAAGAGGGAGGTTGGGTACATTATTTTTACAGGAATAGGTGCATTCCTTTATAAGAATGAGTATATCCTCCCTAGTTGAGAGGGAGAGATATACACATTATTCTTATCTTTACTTTGAGAAGAAAGAATGGAGGATTGGGTAAGCATCTGGAATCTAATACTCTTTGATGATATGGTAGGGAATCTAAGATAAGAGTAGTCGTAGAAGACCGATATTCTTTGAGGATTCAGAATCCAATGTAAGAATAATCCTGAAGGATATACCTTGTGAACACCCGGGTGGGGTATATTCCTTGAGATAGAATCATGATGATGCTTAAAAATCATTGGTCTTGCCAACATTGAGATGTGATCTTGTGGACATATAGATTTGTTATTAAAGGCCTTCTTATGTGAAAATTGTGGATGATATGACGATAAATAGATGGGTTACCAATCCATCTATTCTTATGAAAATTCTTCAGATTCAAAATGTCCAAGTACGTTGTATGAATTATGAATACATCCCTAGTTAGGAGGGAGTTTTGAAATATGTAGCTAGGTTTGGTCTTCATAATGACATATGTAATCATGAGTTTATATATTTAATGAAAATATAAAACTAACTTTATCTTGTTGTTCTTGAGGCATGGGTTTCATGCTCAAGGGAAATTAAATTTTAGCTCAAGCACCCATTTAGTGCTTCTAGGGATTTTTATTTAGTTTACAAGTCAATTAGGTCATTTTCATGTATTGAAGACCCATATGGGCATGTTACATATTGTAAAAAGAATTTATTTGAGTAAGAGTAGAGTCAAAAGATCCTATAGGAACTCATCATGGTGCAAAGATCAAGCTGGCCTACATGAAGGTACAAGTCAGCCTAAAGATAACAATTTGTACCCCACACAAGCCTATAAATAAGAAGGAACTCGACCTGATTTGGGGACTCACTCAAACAAGTTCGATATTGTCAAAATATAATATGGAAAAGAATGAAAACAAAGAAGAAGAACTAGAACGAAGTTTCTAGGCCTCTCTTTCTCTCATGTTAGGGTTTCCACATTTTCTAAGAAGAATTTGTTGGACAAAAGAATTTGACGAATTTACGAGACAAAATAATTTTTTGGGAAGAATAATTTGTTGGGTAGCTCAAATTTGTAGAAGAAATTGTTGGGCAGGTCAAAGTTACAGAAGAATTTGTTGCACAGGTCAAAGTTTCAGAAGAATCTTCTAGTTAAGTTGAAATTGCAGAAGTTGCAAGAATCATGGTTTGACTTGGTCTTGGAGGGTCTTGTACAAGGGTCATAGGTCTTAGAATTTGTCAATTGAATTTCTATAAGAAGAGAAGAATTATTGTGGGATTTCCTCTTAGCTGGAGAGATCTTGGCCTTGGTTGATCACCTATGTCTTGTGTCCTATTGTATCATTGATTTTATTGTTTGGTAGTTGTTTTATGATAAACAACACTAATAATAATCAAGTGAAAGAAGAAGATAATCATGTAAAGAAAGAATATATCACAAGAAGTTATCAAAGAAAGAGAAATCATTTGATCTATTTTTCCCTAGATTTCTCAATAATGTGCACATCGAAAGAATGTCTTTTGGATTTAACTTTAAAATTGTGATTTTACATAAGTCTCATGGCTAAAGAGGAAATTTGGCAGAGTCTGGCATACACAATTATCATCTCCTTCCTAAGTAACATTATAAAACACTCACGAGTGACATACAATTTTCTTTATTGTATCACAATGATTTCTCATCTCTCCCTTTCCATTAACTATGCCACACTCTCTTATTATTAAGGTGTAAATCCTTACATTCAGTCTCGTTGTGGGACATGAACCTTTCTATTAAATTCCATATAATTCCCATCTTAGGTTTCTTGTTATTCTACAACCTTCAATAATTTTAAATGATGCATTATGAGTTCATCCTGAGGAAGGACTTCAGGGGAAATGTCATGTCAAATGTGTTTTGCAAAAATAAAGTTTTCCTTTTGACATTAACAAATCTCATCTTTGTAAACAAAACAAGTAGTGTTCAAGAATTTAATAGTGTTGAGGAGGAAATTGTAGAAGGACAATTATGAAAAATAACTTGTGTCGAGTATTAGGCATACAAAAGAACAATTGTGGGAAATGGATGTGTGTGAAAGAAGTTTGCATAGACAAGAATGTGTGTGACCATGCAAAAGTACAAATTTACGTGGTAGACAAAGTGTTTTGAGGAACAAGGATGCAGGGAGTTTAGGGATGTGTAGGGTTAAGTGAACTATATAAGAAGGTAAAAGATGTGCACAGACAAAAGGGTAACTATCATTTGACTCTTGCTACAATTGTTGGACTGATGGGGCCTAACCCAAGTTCAGAGTTAATTAGCCAAACAAATCCCTACACTATTGGCCCTTTCAGCATTAGCCCATGGAGCACGGACTGAAGTCTCACCCAAAGGAGTATGGGGGGATGTTGGAACCAAGTTTCCGCACCCTTGAGATGTCTGAGGTGCCGATTTAGTCCAACTGTGCCTACCTTCATGCAGGTCACTTCGCGCACTCTACTATCCTGTGAGACCTTCGTGATCTATTACAATTGCCTTCGCGCAGCACTAACTAGGGGTTGAGGTGCTTTCATGTTACTATGGCAGTGATCTACGCTATTTCCCCAAACTATACCGTGGATCTTACTTATCTTCTTAAAGATCTTAGTTAACTTCACATAAACATATACTTTATCTCACATTCACTTAATTATCATAGTCACATATGTTCGTGCATCATATAAAGAGTAGAAATGCAATTCATACCCAATACATTCAATGCAAAAAATAGGAAATAAATACACAGGAATGATATAAAACTTCTCGTTATTAATGCTTCCAACTGTTATAGACTCGACTCGCCCTGTGCATTCAGTTACAGGGGTCTACACAATCAGCTGCGGACTACTAGGCCTCCACGCACACAACTACAGAGCGTTCTCCTACTCTACGACCGAAGGTCTTGACTTTACCCTTAGATCTCTCGATATGCTTCTATTCCATCCTTAGATTCTTAGATTCCATTATTAGATTAGATGTATTAACTACTTAGAGGCTCACTTTATTTATACAATCCCTTGGTTCGTGGAGCATGGGTAAATATCTATAGCTGACATTACATTACAAAATTAAGGGCAGACAACCTTATGACTCATTTATGAGCTACGCACTCCATGTCCACAAAATGTGGAGTCTTTACATCGAAGTTACAATTTGTGACCAAAATCTGGGCTCTAAGATCCAAAACTTTCCTCGGGGGATCTTGTGCCCAACGGGCCCCCAACACAAACATCGTGACTCGCCCTTGAGTCACTCTGTTGGTGCAGAGATCTTTGCGCGAGGACCTCCCAACTCTGCCTGGACTGCTGCAAGATCGGCAGCACACTGAGCAGCTGCCTGCTTTTCTTCCTGGACGCGCTGTTTAGAAATCGTTGTAGTTGAACTGCTTTCCTGAATCTGTTCCTGTGTTTCCTACATCTGTGTGAGATTTGCTTCAATAGAGGCTGTAATGACAAAAGTCTCATCAATCTGTGGCTGTACGTGCGCCTTCAAAATGACTTCCTTGTGTCTAGCAGCATCCACCTGCTCCTTGAGCACTTTCGCTTGTTGCATCTGCAAGAGCCTTTATGTAAGGGCAACCATTTGTGTGATCCATTTTACTTCATCATACTTCTGTTGTAACATGCATGCCTCTATTTCTAGGTGTTGTATGTTCAAGTCCTCTTGCAGAGTATTGAGAACCTTGAATGAGTCTTTGAATAGTTTGGTGTAGTATTTCATGGCATTGTTGACCTCTGCTATGGCTGCTATAATGGCGCTAGCACATTGTTCCTTAATCTCTGGCAGAGTTGAAAGCTATGCCTACAACTGCAGTTCGGTGATCTGAAGGTTCAGCTCCAGCTGAACCTTGGCCATCTCTTCCTCTACCTTGCACACTCCTGCTGCTAGTTTCTGGATGCATGCCTATGCTAGTTACTCTACTTGGATGGCCAGCTCCAGGACCATCGAGCAGGCTTCCTCGACCACCTGTACCAGCTATGTGTTCTCTGCCACTACCTCATCGCATTGCAGGCTCATCTATTCAATGTTAATGCACTGCTCGCTCATTACTTGGAGTGTGCGACCTTCCCTGGCTCACAATTCTGCAGTAACTCCATCCTGAAAAACATAGAGCATCTACCAAGGGAGCACAACCATATTTATTACGACCCTTTTTAGCCCGCTCACTATAGGCCTATCGGCCTCATTTTCTGTCATGGGTTCTCCCTCTGGCAGCACTATAGTGTTAGTCACCAGGGCGCGCAACATTTCCTCAGCCATCTCCGTGCCTAGTGTGAGGTTGGTTGACATAGTACTAGCCTGTGGAGTGCGCACCTACAACTCCTATATCTACACTTGGAGAGCCTCCATCACCATCTAGTATTCCTCCACAAACTGTTGGAGGGCCCTCGGGGTGACGTCCCTCACCCTCTCCCCAATCTCATGTAGATCCCCCTCTATGAGGGTGATCAGGTGGAAAGAAGTCTTTGAGGCCTTCAAATTCTTCTACAGCCCCACCTACTCTCTTGGGCACTGTCATTTCAATTGCGTGGACATTGTTTGTGGGTCTCCGCCACCTTCCTCCGAATCTGTTTCCTGTTCGGGTGAAGATGATTATTGGCCTTTTGTGCTCCTTCTCTGTTGCCTTCTACTGCTCTTCTGCTACCTACGCAACGTCACGAGCTGCCTGGGCCTTCGTTGCTACTTCATTCTGACGCTTCTCTTCCAACTATGCCATTCACAGTTTTGACTCCTCCTTCTACCTCTATGCAGCGAACTTATCTGCTTCCACCATGGAGCTGGCTGGAGCGTGCCACTCCAGCAGCCATGAGTCAAGCACGGTGAATATGACATGTGGTGGAAGTCTGCTTTGAACTCTACGAAGCTCCGCAGACTGTTGTAGATAGTGGGCGATAACCACAGCTTGTGATGAATCCCCATTTTGATTTTCATCTCCATGAACACCCAGAATACCTTGTTGTCCCTAATTCTCTATGCATCTGTAGTTGCCCACATCAAAGCGTACTTCACTGCCTCTAGAAGATCCTGTACAATTTTTGGGAACTGGTTGTCCTCAGGCAATTCCCGTGCCACTAGCACTATGGATAGTAGAAGCCATGCATAGTGGAAAGTCTTCCCCTACTCCTTTGCCTCGTGAAAGTTCTCCTGGAACTCTCTGTACAAGTAGTCTGCCTAGTTAAACTAGACCCCTTCTGCGCATTGTGTGGAAAGTGCAACTACTAGCGTGCGAAACTCATCCACACAACACTTCTACGTAACCTTTTTGGCCAATATCTATGTCACGACTTTGACTAGTGTTGTTAATTCTGGAAATCATGTACCCTCTCTTCTTCTTCTCTAGCTTGAACTTCTTGTTCATGGCCTCCACAATGGCCAAATCATCACGTTTACACTCCGAGATGCTCACTGGGTCCTCCCCTTTGCAAGGTAGCTGGGTAATTCTAAGAATCAAGTGGTCCATGATGGGAATGGTCTCCTCCAGCCACAAGAACCCATCATGCACCAGGCAGAGCAGCTAATTGATGACAAAAATAGTCACTCAGGCATGATGGTAATGTGGCACCCAAAGTAGGTTTAACAGACATGCCTTCTCCACACCTCTTATCCATTTGTGTGGCTCCAACTCTATAGATCCCAGTGGTATATTTTCCTTCTGGTGCATTAGTTGCACGGTTGCCAAATCTGGGAACTTCTCGTGGTCCGCAAGATCCCAGTCTTCAAATTTTAGCACAAGCACTCACCCTAAGTGTGTTCCATCAAAAATGATGTCATCAGGGAGCAACAGAGTCTGCAGAGAGCTTCTACTCTCATCTATATCTTTGAGCACCCTTGCTTTTCCCTTTTGTAGAGGAACATATGTGGGTAGCTTGGTCAGAAGGTCCACGCCTTGGGTTTTCACTTCCATTTCTACATCCTCCTCCTCCTCTACTAGGGTTTCTTCAAAGTCTTCCTCCTCATCGGCTTCCAAATTGATTTCCTTCCCATTCTCTTCCATGGTAAGCATAGTCCTTAATAGATTCCTAGGGGACATGCGCACCCATACCATAGGCTACTTGTCTTTCCTGAGTCTGAGCATGCGTGAAGATTTAGGGATTTCTACGACTATCCTCGCACTTTCTGGGGCTTCTCCTACCATCATGGCCTATGTGGCCTCCTCATCGGTCATTGCTCCAATATCCATGGCTTCCTCAGGTGCTACCGTACTGCTATTCCACAATTCTCTGAATGGCTCAGGTAAGTGCTCAAACAATGACTTCGACTTCAAAATATCAAACAAATATGGATTCATGAATCTCTGGGTGCGCCACAGTTCAATTCTCAAAATGCCCAAGTGTTGCTTGTTGGACAACCCTTTTCAATTTATAGTGCCTTTTGAATTCGAATTCAACTGTTACCCCCACATTTGGTCCATTAATGCTCACTTAGCGGCAAATTTTCAATAATCTGGTCCATAAAGTTTGCCTCAAATTCCTATCGCTTGCTCCATTTGGTCTCAAGCCAAGCATCACATCATGAATAGTGACTGTAACGGTCACTTTCTAGCCAATTTGGGCGGCAGTGCAACTACCCTCGCGTTGTCACGGACCCTGTGACACTTCGCTAATGCACGCAGTCCTGACATCGCATAGCTCCCAAGCAAAGTAGTTTATAGTACCACACCTCCTTTCAGCTACCTAGAGTGCTAAGACTGTGCTTCCTATGGCTAGCCAGATGGTCGGGCCACCTGTGTACGCCTTCAAACGACTGCCATTGACTTTTCTTGGGACGAGTTCTCCATTTAACTTTACCAACTACACTGCGCCACCATCTTTGATCTCCTTATTAACATATGGTCCCAACCAATGCATTCTGAGCTTCCCTGGGAATTGATCAAACTTACTATCATATAGCAACACCAAATCATTCACCTTAAAGGTGCACAACTTAATATTTCGATTGTGCCAGGTCTTTTTGCATTGCTTCTTTACTTGCTGGTGAAATCCAGCCAAAAATCATTCTTCTTCAAGCTCCTCCAACTACATGAGCCTCTCCTCCAAGGCTCTGCGGTCCATCATACCTGTGAGTGGCACTATATGCAGACTAGGCACGATGTACTCGATAGGCATTATAGCTTCCACTCCATAGACAAGCAGAAAAGGTGTTTGTCTTGTCAGTTTCTTGCATGCCATCCTATAAGCCCATAATAATGCAGGTATGCACAGATCCCAATCACTTCGCTACACATTGCATACCTTGGTTAGCACAATCTCTAGTACTTTGTTAAATGCCTCTACTGCCCCATTAGCTTTTGGGTGATATAGTGTGCTTTTCTGATGATAAACCTGAAACTCTTCTGTCATCGTGTTGATCATCTCGTTCAGGAAATGTGTACCGTAATCACTCATCAAGATCTTTGGACATCTGAATCGCATCAATAAATGTTCAAATAGAAAATTTTTGGCTAGACGTGCAATCTTTTACCAGTTGCGCTTCTACCCAATGAGTCATGTACTCTATCGTAGTGATAATATACCTCGTGCTTGTCTTTCCCTAAGGTTTGATAGGTCCTACAAAGTCAATTGCCGACTTTTCAAAGGGTTGCAACATCATTTTCTGATTCAAAGGCATCTCATCCCTCCGCGATGGTTTACATGTTCTTTGACATACATCATAGGCTTTGCAATGTGCCTTTGAATCCTGATGAAGGGTCAGCCACCACAACCCTGCACGGAGAATCTTCTGCATGGTCGGTCTCCCTACATAATTTCCTCCCACAGCGCCCCCATGAGTGTCTGCGAGGATATTGCTTCATTCAAATTCAGGTACATACCTTCATAGTATCTCATTATTCCCCATTTTGTATAGATGCCCCGTAATGGTAGAGAAATCTGTCACGTGCACCACTAGTTCCTTCTTCTGCTGGCAAAGTACCCTTTCGGTGCAGTTGCAGTTTTGAAAAAGTGAATTATATCTTCAAAATGTCCATCTGCTATTCGCACAACAAAGAGTTGCATGTCGGGTAATCCTTCCTCCAGACTAGTAGGTTCTTCTCTTGTCTTAATGCATGACAAGTGATCTGGTCCTGCATTCAATCATCTAGGCTTCACAACAACTTCAAAATCATATTCTTGAAACAATAAATTCCATTTTCATATACACCCCCCCAACATAGGCTTATTGACCAAGTACTTCAGTGTGAAATGATCTGTATACATCTTAAAGTGACCTCCTAGTAGGTAGTGTTGATACTTATAGAGTGCAAATACCATAACTAGTCCCTCGCGCTCAGTGGTGGAATAGTTATTTTCTTCTTTAGATAATTTGCAACTTGCGAACGTGATAGCATGATACAAGCCTTCTCCACCCTCCTGTGTTAGTACTACCCCTAACGCTATACTCGACGCATCAATATGGACATGAAAATCTTTCTTCTAGTTCGGGAAGACCAGAATCAGTGCAGTAACCATCTTTTCTTTCAATACATCCATTCTTTTGTTACAGTCATCATTCCAGCAGAACGTGACATCCCTTTTCAATAGCTTTTCGATTGGTGCGGTGATCTAGGCATAGCTTTTGATGAACTTCCTATAGTACCCCGTATGCCCCAGAGTAGCGTGCAATTGTTTTGCACTTCACAGTGCTTTCACATTTAGAATCACCGCGATTTTTGCGGGGTCTACCATAAGCCCTTGTCTACACACCACATGCCCCAACAGGTTCCCAAAAGGAACAAGAAACATACACTTCTTGAGGTTGGGTGTGAATTTTTATCTTTGGTATGTATCCAACATCAAGTGCAGGTTCGCTACATGGCACCTAACTAGCCCAAATACAGTCAGTCGTCAAAATAGACCTTCAAGAATTTATGAATATATTCCCTGAATGTCATAACAAATACACCTGAAAGGATAGCAGGGGAATTCTTCAATCCAAATGGCATGATAGTATATTGAAAGAAACCCCACTCAGTTGCGAAGGTTGTCTTGCTCCTATCCTCTAGTGCGATTTTGATCTGGTGGACCCTGAGAATCCATCAGTGAAAGAATATGCTTCCTAACCACCTACATTGTCCAACACCTCATCTATGAACGGAGTTGGGAATGGATCATGTACACACGGGTCGTTCAAACTTCTGAGATCCCCGCATATTCTTATTTCTTCCAACTTATTCTTCTCTTGTACCACCATTGAGCTTACCCAATTGGATTCCTCCACAGGCTCAATGATGCTTGTCATGAGCATATTGTCTAGTTCTATGCGGACCTTCTCCTTGTATTTTAGATTCAAGAGATACGGCCTCTGCTTAACTGGATTTGCGTCAGGTTTTAGCCTGATCTTCATTACCCCTAAATCTTCGATTATTCCCTTCAAATCTGTAAACTTGGTCAGGAATAAGTCCTGATATTCATGGAGTAATTTAGCAACCTTATCCACCATTGGGCCATCCCAATAGTCTCCAATCTTCATAATTTTAGATTCTGGTTCCATACCAATATTCACCTGCTTAGTCTTCACCGGCATGGTTATGCTAGGGTTCCCAATCTGTGGTCTAAACCTCGCAGTGGCCTTTCGTCCCTAGAATGTTAATTTTCCACAGATCATCTTCTTCTTCTTCAGTAATTACATTATAACATTCCAGCATGCAACTTCCCTAAGTAGCCCATTCAAGCTAAATCAATTCTACCGACTCCTGTGGTATCCTAAAGATGGCTGCCTTTACCTCTTGTAGTGCTTCATCAATATTGTCCCATTCATCCTCAAAATTGAAGGTCATCACGAACCCTTTGCTTAGAACATCCCATTCATTTGTCCCATGGCAAAACTCTATTTCTATATACCAGTTCATTGTTATAACATCCAAGGTATGATAGAATAGGTGTACCCACTCAGGCAATTACTTTTTCCCATAGGCCTGTGTCCATTTGGTCAGATGTGTTCATGGATGATCCTGCCCATTGTGCTTATATGTCAGTCACACCCTAGGCTTCCAAAATCGTAAGCACATCATTCTGCTACACTCACACCAGTCGTCAAAGCTCCCTTTATGCATACCCCACCACCTCATGAGCGTAGCGTACCCAATCCAAGGCCTAGAAGCATTGCCTTTCCAGCACCACCCTTTCAAATTTATTCAAGAAGGTATCTACCTCACTTAGGCCATCATAAGTAGGCAAGTCTCTTACTTTTGTCGATACGGAGTGCCGCAACCTTGTCATCATATTACAATTCAGTGTAGTTACCTCATGTAACTAATTCTTCCATCGCTCCGTCTCCTCATCTGAATCCAAAGTACAGGAGCTTTCACGCTCCCATGCAATCCACCCATCTACAATGGGATTCACCCAATCTTGGTTTTGTTTTGTTATCTTGTAGCTGCAATCCAAATCATCATCACTTTCATAGTTGTGCATCGGCTCCATATAGCGTGATCCTTCAGTAGGGTCCACGGGTATATACGTGTAGTGACTTCTTTTCAAAAATCATTTTCCACTTTTTCAAATTAATCACCCCATTCATGTCAGTGGCCCAATCAATTCCTAAAAGCACAGGGTAGGGACTGTTGTCATCAACAATCTCTATCACTTCAAAGTCTGCTAGCACGCTCGCTCCCTCAATGTCCACAGTTATTCCCTGCAATCGCTCCATGGGTATTATTTCCTGTTGGTTTTCTATTTGCAGTTCAATAGGAGACCATTGCAACGCAGGTCTCCCCATTCACTCCCATGTCTGCTTCAGCAGAAATTTCACATCTGATCCTAAATCTGGAATTACTTGGTCCATTTCATATTATCCAATCTGCGCGGTTAACCTTATTTCTCTTCCCTTCCTCGTGTTGTGTTTTTCGATCTTCCTGACTACGTGGGTTTCTCCTGGCCCAGTCCTAGCACATCTGTTAATGAGTTCCTGTAACCCTTTTACCACCTTATTGTCGTTTAGTAGATTCATACATTTCTCTAGGAACGTTGTGAGCATAGATGGGTCCATCTCCAACTCCAATTTATCTTTGCTTCCTAAAGTGGAGGCCTCAACGAAGCTCTTCTTAGCTTCCATGAAGGTTTCCCGAGTGTGCTCCAAATAAAACTCTACTTCTTTTGCTAGAGGTTTGCGAACCCAAGTACTATCCTCTAGTTGTTTGCCTTTGTTGTTTGCCCCTGAAAACTTGTTTGCACCATTCCTGCTTTCTGGTCTAGGGGCCACGTTTCGGCTTGCACTCTGTAGGTGGGAGTTCTATCCATCATCAACTCAAAGCTTCTACAAGTGCACTCATCATGTCCCACCAACCTACAAAAGTGACGAAACAACTGTTGCAAATTTTGAATATACTTCTGTAACAAATGGCAGTTGTTTGTAGCATGTTTTCCAGCTATTTCACAAATCACGCACCACAAAGAAGGCACCACACTAGGTCTTGCTTGCATCTCTAGCCTTAAGGGGATCGGTCCTCCTCCCATGACGTAATTTTTGAGCACTAGGCAGTGGTCCCTGTCATGACCCTAACCCTTGCATTTCACGCACCACACCTCTTTGCACACTTCTGGTCGAGCTGTCATGTCCTGTTTCAGACTCTGCATCTGAAGGCATAAATTCTTAAACTATGCATGGATTTGTTGAACTCACAAGTTAGGATCCTGCATCAAGGTCTCATGTAGCCACATCGTGATCCCTAAGGCCTCTACTTGAGTCATTAATTTCTATTGCGACAACATACTCCTCAGATGTGGCGTTAGTGACACTACAAACCATTCGCGATGTTATCCATCTATTAGATTCATATTAGCTTCACGAATGATACATTTCAGCCTCTGATCCAACTCCCAAGTAGTCTTGCTTAGTAGCATTGTGATCTCTTTGAATCCAATGATTTATTGTGCTTCAAACTTTGGCCTGCTAAATTCTTTGTTTAGCGCTCCTTAGATATCCGTGATTGCCACATTTGGATTATCAATGGAGTGCTTAATATACCAGGTCAGCGCGCAGTCCTACAGGGTGCTAACCAGTGTCACTTTCTTTATATTATCATCTGTAACTCCTTGTGCTTTCCATACATCCCTTACCACGAACTAGAAATGGTTCGGATCCTCATTTCCCAAACCCTTGAACATAGGAAACTTCACTATACTTGCCATATTGAATTGCGGTGGTGGCGGAGGTGGTATGGGTGAAGATGGAGGTGATGGTGGTGAAGCTTGTAGTGGTGTGGGTGGTGGTGGTATTCACGTAAATATTTTCCTTATCATATGGATTTTACATCACGACAAGACCTTCACGAGCTATTCCTCGTCCCCTCGAGGAGGTGAAATTAAGGGACTAGTTTCAGGTCCCTTACTTCCTTAGTTCCTGTAAGATTTTCCACTTCGCATAGACCTAAAAATCAAGGTAACTACATAACCCTCTTTTCACATAATAGCACTTTAATCCAAGTATTCAAAGACTTTATGTACTTACCTCATGGTCCTTTAAGAGAGCGTCGCTCTGCCTCGCTATAGCTAATTGAGGTGTCAACCATGAACTCAATAATGAATCCTCCTATAATTAGATCGAGCTAATGATCAACGGAGCGCATGATCTTATCCTCTGATGTTTCTAATCTTTAGACTAACTCTGGAGTCCGCACAATAGGATTGTTGAGTTTCCACCTTTCTTGGCTATCTGCTAGCTTCGCGATCTACTCATACAACTCAGTAGGGAAAGATGCGAAGAAGATTTTGTGGATTTCTATGTATAGGTAGTAGTCTATTCACTCTTTGTTTGTCAGTCACGAGTTCCTATTCTCTTGCATCATGAACTTGTGAATTCTTCTATCCAATCAGCCTTCAATTTCCTTCTTAGTTGGATTCCAATGATATGACATTAGACATCTCTATGTAGATTCTGCTCTTGGCAATGGAACCATTTTTCGCTTGATGGGGCTTGACCCAAGTTTGAAGTTAATTATCCAAACAAATCCCTACACTATAGGCCCTTTTGATATCAGCTCACGAAGACTGAAGTCTCACTTGAATCTGTATGGGGGGATGTTGGAACCAAGTTTCCACACCTTTGAGATGTCTAAGGAGCCGATTTAGTCCAACTATGCCTACCTTTGTGCAGATCACTTCGCACACTGTGCTATCCTGCAAGACCTTCATGATCTGTTATAAGCACCTTCACACAACCCTAACTAGGGTTTGAGGTGATTTCATGCTACTATGGCAGCGATCTATGCTATTTCCCCAAACTATAACGTGGATCTTACTTATCTTCTTAAATATCTTAGTTAACTTCGCATAAACAGATAATTTATCTCTCATTCACTTAATTATCATAGTCACATATGTTCACGCATCATATAAACAATAGAAATTCAATTCATACCCAATACATTCAATGCAGAAAACAAGAAATAAATACACAAGATTGATATAAAACTTCTCTTTATTAATTCTTCGAACTATTACAAACTTGACTCGCCCTGTGCACTCAGCTGCAGGGTTCCGTGCACTCAGCTGCGGACTAATATGCCTCTACACACTCAACTATAGAGCCTTATCCTACTCTACGACCCAAAGAGTTGACTTTACCCTTAGATCTTCCACTATGCTTCTATTCTGTCCTTAGATTCTTAGATTCCATTATTAGATTATATGTCTTAACTACTTAGAGCCTCACTCTATTTATACAATCCCATGGTTCGCGGACCATGGGTAGATATCTACAGCCGACATTACATTACAAAATTAAGGGCAGACAACCCTATGACTTATTTACAAGCTACACGCAGAGATGGGGAGTCTTTACATCAATGTTACAATTTGTGACCAAAATCTAGGCTCTAAGCCCCAAAAATTTCCTTGGGGGATCCTGCGCCTAACAACAATATTACAGAAGCATGACGTTAGAATATTTTATGTTTTACTTCAATGCATGGAAGACAAACATAGAAGAAGAAATAATAAATTATTATTTTTAAACTCACATAAATTATTTAATTAGAATAATACAGTAAATTTATTACACTCCACTCATAAATATTTCTAACAGTATTTATGTAAAAATCAAGCTTAAAGTTAGTAATAACAACTATTGTATCTAGGTATTTTTTATATGTCTTCTTGCTTCGAAAAACGTACTAACTCTAAAACTGGTAGAAGTAAGGGATCTACAAAATAAGGATGTGGACTTGAAGCATGTGTGGAGGTAGAATGTTAAAATTGGTAACTAGGGCCAAACTCCATGTGGGTCTTCTTATTCATGAAAATTGATATTTTTCTTGGATTCCTCTTGTCGAGAGGTGTAGGATTGATCTAAATATCTTCTGATTTCGACATATATTCATGGAGATATGAATTTATTTGTGTTATGTGACAATTTGTCAATGTCAGCTAGAAACCAAATTACCCCCACTTGTACTCCATGTTTTTTATAAAGAGAGGTGACCTTCAAGTAATTTAGACACACTCACACTCTTATTATCACTCCCTTCATTTTTTTTGGGGTTTTGATGAAGGAGAGATCTAGAGGGAGTGCCCTAGGTTTTATGTTGCACTAATGAAGAAGCCCTAACGTAGTCATGGAGGAGTCTTACAAGAAGCCATTAAAGGGTCTAATACCCTGGCCTAATGATGCCCTAATCCGCAATAAAGGGAAGTCTAATACACAGTCATGAAGGAGAGATCTTAACGCTGCCAAGGAGAGATCCTAACACTACGATGGAGATCCCTAAGGATAGTTAGGGAGAAGCCCTAGGCATGGAGGAGAAATGGTATTCTAGGAGTGCCTACACTGCCCTAAATTATAGTCAGTGAACATAGCCCTATAGACATAGTCATGGAGGACAAGAGAGAGGCGCCTATGCTGTCCTAAAGGAGGCTCCTATGCAATCCTAGGAGAGGCTTTATTGTAGGTAAGGAGATGCCCTAGGTGTATTTCAGTTGGCTCCCTATCCACTGTCATAATGTTCCCTAGCCGCAAGCTTATGAAGAATACTTATGCTGCATAAATAAGGTCTAAATGATAGCAAGGGAGACCTAATATATACGCTACTAAAGTATACTTATCTGCAATCATGTAGGAGACTAGATCATAGTCATGGAGGATGAAGAAGCTCCTCCTTAATGCTATCATGTCACAATAAGGAATGAGCCCTAGCCACTATTAGTGCAACACTCATTCCACAGCAAAGAAACCCTATACATGGCAAAGGAAAAGATTCCTTATCCGCAACAAAGAAACCCTATACACGGCAAAGGAAAAGATTCCTTATCTGCAGCAAAAGATGGAACTTATTCACAATATTAGGAGGCCTGAAAGGACAGCGTGAAATTGGTGGCAGTGTAGTAAAAGAAATATGATGACAACACTGTGTTAGAAGGTTGTTCTTAGGACTATTTACATGGTTGATAGATCACATTGCTGAAATCAAAGTCAAGCCCTTCTAAATATATTGTTTATTGCTTAACTTGTTGTTGGGCTAGGCCGTAGGCCATAGCCAACAGTTTAGGCTATTGCATCTGTCTTGATAGCATGGAAAAGGTGGTGTCTCACCTTGATTCATTTTAGTCTTAGAAAGGCCTACATGGTTGTCTGAATAAAAAATGAGTTGATGAAACAGTGACTGCTAGTACTGTAGAAGGAGGACAACATTCTAGAATATGTTGCATGGTTGGATGCAACATGATGATTGGATCTAGCATGGTTGGATGCAGCATGATGATTGGATGTAGCATGGTGATCGAATCACCTTTGAGAATGAGTTGAAGAAGTATGCCTTCACCTGAGTTCAGAACTGCAGTCCAAGTCATTAGATCTATAACCTCATTATGTTATCTTCATGGTAAAGATTTGTGCTCTTATTTTGACAAGTCAAAGTGTTGAGTTATGATGTATATGTACTATCTCTCCCTCTACTGAGCTATTTAAGAATATAAGAAGAATTGATCAAGGGTTTCCCCGCATTGGGGTTTGTCCTTGGCTGGTGCCACATCTTGTGTCCTCTTGTCTTGGCTTGTATTCTATGATTTATTTTTATGTTCTACATGCATTTTACAATCATGCTAAATGTGATTGCTAATCTAGAATTGATATTGAGCTAATCCAGAAAATTGAAGTAAATTTTCTCTAAGCATAGAACATACCTAAAATGAACATAGAAGGGAATGTTTAACTTGTACTCCACACAATGTGGGATAAATTCCAAATATTTAATTTATAATAATGTTAACAAAGAGACCAAGCTATTTAGATATGACTTTAGATATTAATAATAAGCTTGTGATAAATAAATTAAGAACATGTAATGTAAATGCTAGAATTTATACCCGAAGTCCATCTTTGCATAATCCTTTAACAATTATGCATAAAATAACTTTAACAGGAAACTTAAAATCCAAGTCCACTCAGTATATATTAACACAATCAAACAAAATAACTGATAGAGCCACATAAGCAAGAACTAAATTGATATTTAAAAATAATACTATACATGGAACACACATTTGATACTCAAAAACCTTATGGAATGTTTATATTCATATTGATCAACAAAAAAACATTAGATATAGTATACAAGCTAAGGAAGCAGGGAAGAGATTATGGCTTTCTTTGGAGGATCAATACATTTTTTGTGGAGTATTCTTGTGTTATTTTAGAATTGCAGGAGACACTAGGGTATGGATGGAGTGTAGTGATAATATACTATTTTTATGAATGAACACATGACTAGATTTCTTTTCTAGACTCATAAACAATATTTTCAGAATATTTCCTTGTTACAAACTTTAAGAAGGGATGACTTGATGGGTTTCTTTAAAGGATCAACAATTTTTTTATGGATTATTTTGGTGTTGTATTTATGTTGTTGTTCTGGAGGTGGTATGGATATATACTTCTAGTTTTGATGTATCTTGGATTTCAGAGCAACACTACATTTAATGTTATAGTTTTTGACACTATGACTATCTTCTTGGCTAGAGCCATCTACATGTCACTATTTTTGCTAGGTATTTTTTCTTGCATATGATCTTCTTTAGTGAAGTGATAAGTTGATTTTAGCTATGTATGGTACTATTTTAGGAAAGCTTCTTATTTCAGACTAATGCTGTGTTTTTGGAAGTTAAGTATCTAGGGATTATAAGTATTCATCTTTACACATAAATCCAATATTTACTCTTTCCCTCTCTTGGTGGTTGGGTATCATGAATGTGCATTGACAATGGGAACGAGGTGTTGAATCTAGTCACTGTCTCTCTTCTGCACAATTTTTCTATTAGCATTTCCCTTGGTGTGATGATCCATGAGATGAATTATATTGGTTCATGATTGTTACATGTTTCTTCCTATGATGTGGAGGGATGGTTTTGGTCTGTAGGTCTTTTGATTTTCTAAATTTCTTGTGGGAGGCATTGAAGGGCGGTTTTTTTTTAATTTTCTCCCATTTTTCCAACCAGTGGTATTGTGACTATTCCACTATGTTGGGTGTGTGTTGTACTCTTTCCATACATTGTGGGCTCTAATGGGAAGCCCCAATAATAGTTGAGTGTAACCAAGGATGGGGAGAAAAACCAAAGATGGTGGGCATACCTACCCATGGTTTTTGCATGGTTTTTTGGCATGGTGGTTTTTGCCCATGGTATTTGTAGATCTTATGAAGGGAACTAAAATAATGTTCTAATCCATGGTTAGTGGATTGGGGTTTATGAATGCTTCAACATGTATATATGTACTGTAACATTGAAAGTAATATAATGAAAAATCAATCTTTTATTCCCTATTTTGGGATCTAGGGGAAAATGTTTGTGTATATTTAGTTTATAGTGTCACCATTATATATTTTTTTGTTTTAAGAATTTGTTTACATGTAATTTCTGTATAAGCTTGAAACCCACATTTGGTATCAGAGTTGTTTCAACTTCAAGGAGACATCTTTTCTACTGAGGGGTTTTCTCGGGCCTACAGTAGACCTTGTTATAGTGGGATCTCTACGAGATCGATTCGTGCATTGAAAGAAGATGGAAAACAATGGAAAGATAGATATTGAGAAATTTAATGGACAAAGTTTTGAGTTGTGGAAGCTCAAGATGGAAGTTATATTGGTGCATAGAAATCAAAGGATCATTGCAGATCCAGCTATGTCACCAACATGAATATCGGTAGAAGACTAGGTGAAGTTAGATCGGGAGGCAAAGAGAACAATATGGTTGTGTCTCTCAAATTCAGTATTGTTGAATGTATTAGGGCGAAGCTATGATGAAGGTTTCATGGGACAAGTTAGGGACTTCATATTAATCTCAGTATTTGGTGAACAAATTGTTCATGTGGAAAAAGTGTTATAACTTGGGATGAAGGACAGAGACGTGATGACAGACCATCTAAGCTCCTTCAATATTGTGATAAGTCAATCTTTATCTATTGATATTAAAATTTCAGATGAAGATAAGTGCATCAGTCTGTTGTGTTCTCCAATACACTCATGGGATAATCTGGTAGTTGCAATAGGTAGCAATACAAATACCTTGAAGTTTGATGAAATATTCTCATCGTTGTTGTCAGAGAATATGAGACAGACAGATATGGAGAGCCAAAATGAAGATGTCTTGTCTATGAGAGGAAAGTCCCATAACATAAACAAAAATATGTTCTCAAGTGGGAGATGTAAATCTAGAGGGAGATATAAATATTTAGGAAAATATATAAAGGTATGTTGGAAATGCAGAAAAGGAGGGCACTAAAAATAGGAATATAGATCTAAAATCCCTAAGAAAGGAAAGAGATATGATGATTCTCCTTTTTTAGAGGAAGAAACCACCTCATATTAAGGTGGGGATGTGTAATTGGTTTATTCTTCATGTACACACGTAGATCATGAGGCATGGTTCATTAAATCAGGTGGATCATTTTACTTCACCCCCCATAGGGAGTCGTTCTGTGAGTATGAGAAATATGATGGTGGTTATTTCTTCCTAGGGGATGATAGGAAGGTTATAATAATATGAAGTGGAAAATTCAAGTTGAAGCTGCAATGTGGAAGGATTAGAACACTTCCTGGTGTTTTGCACATTCAGAGATTGGCCAAAAATCCGATTTCTGTAAGCAATATGGATGATGCAAGTGTAAAAATAGTGTTTGAGAAAGAAAATTGTAAGTTGGTTTGGGGAGCACTAGTATTGATGCAGGGAGTTCATAACATAACTTTATACAAGCTTCCGGGTAGCATTGTTATTGATGGGTGCAACAATTTTGTGGTTCTTGAAGGTGGAGTAGAAAATCTAGTGATCTTTGGAGAAAAGACTATGTTATGGCATCAAATACTGGGACATATTGGAGAGAAGGGTCTTCAATACTACATCATAGTTGTATGGTAGAAGGTATGTCTAATTGCTCTCTGGATTTTGATTTATGTGAACATTGTGTATATGTGAAGCATAATCGGGTGAGCTTCCCCTGTGGTGCTAAGAGGGAAAAAGGAACATTAGAGCTTGTACATAGTGATGTGTTTGGACTTGTGTCAGTTCCATCACTGGGTAAGTTTATGTACCATGTCTCCTTTTTGGATGACTTCTTAGCACTCTTGATTTTTTTTTATTTCATGTAGACCCAATAATAGTTGGGCTGACCTAAGGATGGGTGATGATCCAATGATGATGGGCGGACCTACCCATAGTTTTTCACATGGTTTTCATGCATGGTTTTTTGGAATGATGGTTTTTCCCCATGGTATTTGTAGATCTGGTCAAGGGAACTATGGTTATGTTCTAATCAAGGGTTAGTGGATCGGGGTTTATGAATGCTTCGACATGTATATATATGTATTGTGACATTAAAAGGAATATAATGAAAAATTAATCTAGTATTCATTGTTTGTGGGTATAAGGGAAGATCTTTGTGTATATTTGTTTTATGTTCTCGTCATTGTATATTTTTTTGATTTAAGAATTAGTTCATAGGAAAGTTATGTACAAGGTTAAAACCTAAAATCTCATTTTGACTAGTAGCACAAATGGGGTATTTTTAAACTTTGATGTTCTTTGCATATTTATGAATTGGAATACATCCATTTTCCTTAGCTAATTAAGTTCGTTTAGTGGGATGATTGTGGTTATGATATGTTGTACAATTTTGGGTGGTGAAAATCAATGAAAAGTACCCTCCCACTATTTTTGTACTTTGAGGTTTGGGTTGCTATTATTATGAGGTTGCCATATTTTTCTTGTAGCCATTTTTAATCTTCCCATCTCTAAACATGTATCATATGGGTCTGTCTCTTGATACTCGAGACATAATAATTTGGGTCATGTTTAGTTGTGGGATGTGATCTATGTGGTGGTGGCTTAAATTGGATTGACACACTTGTGTCATTCCCTTTTTGAGCCACTCTAGAGGATTTTATGATATTTATTATCTGTACTGGCAGTGGAATATCTGTACCCCATACATTCAATTTCCATTCACTTTCTATTCTTGCATTCCCATTTCTCTGGTGGTGGTAGCTAGACTGGGACTTGGATGGTCTTGATCTTGTGATTTTTCCTTTCCTTACTATATTGAATTCTCTAGCTTATACTACATTTTTGGTGTATTTTTGATGCAATGCCACATATCCCAAGAATTCAAGGAGCTTATATGGGTGAAAATGGAGGCAGAGGCCAACTACATGAAAACACAAAAACTAACATATTCCCATCTCGATGTTAAAGGGTATAAGGTTGTATCATCTATCAAAAAGTAAAAGGAGCTTGGTGATTACCATAATTCATGTAGACATGTTCTAGGATATCGAAACACACATATTGGATGCCATAGACAACAAAATCCTACTCGCGTCTCTAAAGAAGCTAAGAAAATGATTTCTGGCCATCATATATACTGGGATCAAGCCATAGGGCTCCAATAGTGCACACTAATTGGTCATTGAGAATCTAGTAGTATAGATAGAGAATCCATGAAGAAAAGGTGGAGGCCCAATGGTTTATGATTCTCAATTACAAGCCTAAGGATAATGTTATGTTAAATATATGGTTTAGGTTCGACTTCTTAAATCAAACATACATTGATAAAATTATTCTCTCCCCATCGGTTTGTGGTTGGAACACCTTAGACATGTGACATTGATTTATTAGGTTTAGTCATGTTTTGAAGGTACCAGGTCGAAGACTACAATGGGTTAAGATCCCAGGCCTTCCCTTGGAACTCTAGTCCAAGAAGGCAGTTATAGAGTTTGGTAACCCTATCAGCAAATTTTTTTACGCAGGGGACTCTTAATTTGGTAGTTTAGAAAAACGAGTGGCTTGGCTTCTAGTGGAGTCAAATTTTAATGGCGGGTTACCTTATGAGATTGATGTTGTATGGGGAAAGTCACACATCTGTTAACGTGTCGATTTTTTAGGAATTACCTTCAAATACCTTGCATGCCACTAGATAGAACAATTGGTTGCTAAATTTCCATGCAGGTTCATAGATGCCCATTATCCATATCATCATAGAAATCCTCACACTCATGATCAATTTTCCTTTGACATGTGATCTGATGGACTAGAATTGGTTGCAGATAACTCATTAACAATGCAAGCTTCACCAAGTACTTTACATGAGCACAATTCCCTTGTTCTTCCTATTTATTCTATGAATAATGTTCCTAATAATCATGGTTTGGTTAAAAAAGTTGATTACTCGATGACACCGACACATCCGCCCCCCGCCCATTTTCCAATCCTTGGATCTGAAATGGGGCTTACTTATTTTTGACACTCCATAAGTCCCTTCCTTTATTTGGAGTAAATCATTTGATTCTGTCTCTTTTAGATCAGGTTATTCCCAGGAGACTCCGTCGCCCCCCTCCATGCCTCCCTTAACTATTTTTTCCCCATCTATCCAAATCAAGACCTTTCTACTCCTATCTCCCCTACCAATTCGATTGGTAGTGGATTAGAATTTGTGTTCCAATCCCAAACTTTGGAGATGTTGTTGCTAGCCATACATTCTTCTTCTTTGTCCCTGAATAACATTAGGATCAATCCTAATTTATCTAAAAACGTGACCATACATAAAAAATAACATGGACACTCCAATCAATCCTCGTCTAAAGGTGAAACTAGGTATGATATCCCAAATTATCTATTACAAAATCTTGAAATCCACGAGGTATTCATGCTTCCTAATAATGAACCTCAGGCCCTTAGAGAACGATTTTCCATTTCTTTCCCTCCTCCATTTATATTCTATTTCTTAATATTAGGGGACTAGGAGATGTCAACAAAAGCATTCCCTATGATGTATTTTATTATCTACTCAAATTGCAGTTAATCTAATTCAAGAGATGATGGTTTCTCAAGAATGGGCTAGTGCTTTTTTTCTTAATATCTTCCCTCAGTGGAATTTTGTTTCCATTGATTCTACATGTCTATTGGGTGGTTTAGCTGATTTATGGAATTTGTTGATGCTTAGCCTACAAGCATTCAATATATTTATAGGCATCCTCCTTACTTGATACATTAAAGGTTCTTTGTATCATTTTCACATATTAAATATATACTCCCCTTATAATTATAGATCTTATTTTTGGAGGAGGATGGATGAGTGTTGACTTTTAAATATTGTATCTCTCGTATTATCTGGGGACCTAAATCTTACTATCTCTAGTAATGAGATTTGGGGACCATGTCGAAAACTGCATTCTATGGGACAATATTTTTAGCATTTATTTGGCAAAAATATTCTTATCGATATATGTCATTACCGTATTTCCCTAACATGGTGGAATGGTAGGTTTTGGGTGAAATGCATCACGAAAAGACTTGATTATTTTATAGTCCAAGAAAAGCTATTAGAAAGTTTTGGTTTTCTAAAATCATGGGTACCCCCCACTTGCATATCATATCATTCCCTAATTATACTCCAAGGGAAAGGGGAATATATTATTTTCATTTAAATTTAATCACTCCTGGCTCTTGGATCCATATTTTAATGTTTTGGTTCAACAAACTTGATATTTAAGTGTGTGTATTCTGAAGGAATTTCATTGATGGCATTCATGGAAGAAAAATTGAGGGTATTAAAGAAAGTGGTTCATGGTTGGGAAAAGGTTAAGGAGTGACAATTGTGCAAGGAATTAGCTAATATTGAGCAAGAGATGACCTTACTAAATGATATGATATACATAGGTTTCTTATTTGAGGATAACCACACAACACTTCAGACTCTTGAGGCTCAAAATAGACAAATATTGCATTTGCAGGAGGAGTCATGGTGTTTAAAAATTTGTGTGACTTGGATTGAAACTAGGGATCAAAATACAAAATTTTTCAATAAATAAACCTTCAAGAGAGGACATGATAACACAATTTTGGAACTTCATGTGTAGGACAAAGGAAAAAATTCTAATTTAAATGACTTACATATGGAAGTGGAGCAACATTTTGGGGGCTTTTTTTGTGAGAGGGTTATTGTAAATTTTGAAAACAGATTGAATATATCAATACATACACTCATATGTTCTCAGAGGGTGATGATAATATGGTGGAAGTCTCAATTCTTAAGGAGAAAATTAATTTTGTCATGAAATATTTTTCCCAAGATAAATCCCCAAGGATGGACGGTTGGATTGTAGAACTATTTTTACACTTCCTAGATATTATGGGGCATGACCTAGTGATGATGGCAAAAGATTCACGATTTGGTCAATATATATCTATGTCTTTAAACTCAACTTTCATTTCCAACATTCTTAAGACATCTAATGCATCCACTTTCATGGATTTCCATCCAATATCACTTTGTAACATATATTATAAGATGATATCAAAAATAATTGCCACCCACATCAAGGAAATTATTTCCCTTCATTTTTCTAAGGAACAATTTGGTTTTATAAAATATAGGTAGATATATGATACAATGGCTATTTCCCAAGAATGTATATATTCCATTAAAACATGCAAACAAGAGGCTCTTAACTTAAAGCTAGATTTAGTCCTACGATTGCATTCATTAGTCTTTTCTTAGGCTAATTTTTCAGAAAATCAAATTGTTTGTTAACTTTGTGGAGTGGATCATGGGATGTGTTAATTTGGTCAATTACATCGTGTTGATCAATGGTCTTCCCTCACCCTTTTTTGGGCATCTCGTGAACTTTTCAAGGTATTTTGGTCGTGGATGGACAAAGCAGGAATATAACTAAAGCTAAAAGCTTGGGATTTTTTTCTGGTATCAAGATAACAAATAAAATTTTTATCACACATTTACTCTTTCTTAATGATGTTTTAATACTTGGTATGGTTTCATTGGCTCAATGGGATCATCTAGAGTTTATTATAGTAAAAAAACTAGGGATGTATCTAAATAGTATATGAATACAAACAAATTGTAACTCATCAGGATTTAGATGTTCATGTGTTAGTTAACTAAATTACTCTTTTCCTCTTTGTTGGCACTACAGACTTGTAGATGGTATTGAAATAATTGGGTTTCAATCTAAAACAAAAAAATTGCTGGCCAATTGAAATTATCTGATTATATCATTTGGTATCTCACCATTGATGTCAATGGACTAGCATTGAGGTAGAGATATCATATTTCAGGTAATAGATGGGATGAAATCCTAGACCATACCTTCCCCACTAGAAATTTCTATGAAAGAGATTTCCAACAGTATGTGGAAGTCTAGAAATGGCCATCAAGATCAAAAGTTATTAATAACCGAAGTAAAAGAGGTAGGAGTCCTTTGAAGTAGGTCAAATATTGGGAGTTGAATTTCGGAAGGCTGAATATCGGAAGCAAGCAGCCATCATGACCTCGATAGTATATTTAAAATAAAAATTAGAAGCATTTTATCATTTAAAAAAATTTAAAGCTTAAGTGGAGAATGAGAAAGATTTAAAGATCCAAAGACTTGGTGTCTAGACTAGGAGTGAATTTTTTGGCAGTTCAAGTTTTTCAAATCGTGCTCTATTATCTTAGATTGAGCTGAAAAATCTCAGCAAATCAAGTGAGGATAAGATCTGGAAGAAAGCTATGAATGAATAACTTGACCAAATAGAGAAGAATGACACTTGGGAACTTGTTCCAAGAACCCAAGAGAAAAATTTCATAGGTACAAAATGGGTCTTCAAAAATAAGCTAAATGACCTGGGTCAAGTAATTAGGAAGAAGGCTCAATTAGTTTGAAAAGGGTATTCCTAGAGAGAAGGAATAGATTTCAAGGAAACCTTTGCACCAGAATCAATATCAGAAGATATCAAAATGTTTATTGCCTTTGCTAGTCATACAAATATCAAGGTATATCAAATGGATGTGAAGTTTTCCTTTCTCAATGGAGATTTGGAAGAAGAGGTTTATATTGACCAACTAGAAGGATTCATGCTCACCAAAGATAAAGAGTTTGTGTGAAAACTAAGAAAGGCCTTATATGGACTCAAACCGGCTCTTAGAGCTTGGTATACAAGAATAGATTGACACCTTCACCAACAAGGCTTGAAGAAGGGTATTATAGACAATAATTTATACATAAATTCTGAAGGCAACCATCTACTTATTGTATTAGTATATGTGGATGACATAATCTTTGGCAGTGACATGGAACAATTGGGACATCAATTCACAAACTGTATCATACAAAGTTCGAGATGTACCTGATTAGAGATTTTTCTTTCTTCTTGGGTCTACAATTTTCTCAGTCACAAAATGGGGTGTTTATCTCTGAATCCAAGTACCTACGAGAAACTCTATATAAGTTTGGGCTAGAAGATTACAAACTAGTTAGAACACCTATGGTTACAGGCTTCAAATTGTGCAATGAATATGAGAAACCATTGGTAAATCAAACTAAGTACACTGCAAATTGTGTAAAGAAGATGAGACACCATTGGTAAATTAGAGTATGTACAAATTAATGATAGTAAGCTTGGTCTATCTCACAGCTTTTAGACTAGACATCATGCAAGAAGTGGGTCTTATAGCCATATTTCAAGCTTATCCTCATTAAATTCATGTCATCACTATCAAACGGATTTAAAATATCCTCAAGGAACAACCAATTGTGGACTTTTGTATGCCAAAAGTAGATAATTTAAGTTGACTCACTATATTGATGTTGATTGTGCGGGAAGTATTAATGATACGAAGAGCACCTCAGGTGCGACATTCTTTTTGGGATACTGCTTAATGTCCTAGGTCAGCAAGAAACAAGCCTCCAATTCTTTATGAACTGTTGAAGCAGAGGATGTTACAGTTGCCATTTGTTGCTCACAAATTCTATGGATGAAGTAGAACTTGAAGGAAATTAAAGTAAAGTTGACTAATCCTATTCCAATCATGTGTGATAATACTAGTGCCATCAGTATCTCATTAGGGGATTTTTTAGGTCTAAAATGGGCCTCCTAAGTAAATTATAAAATAATGGTGGTACTAATAAAATAAGATTAGATTGCATCATCAAATTTTAGAGGGAAAAAAGAAAAAATTAATTTTTCAACTCATATTTTTAACTTATATCACTATGGGTTTACTTAAATTTCGAGTGAAAACACTCATTGGATGCATTATTTGATTCTGCATCCAAGGAGTATGCATGTTGCATACTTTCAAAGGACTCTGCTACACGAAAAATGAGAAATAAATGAAAAACGTGGTTGTAAACACGTTTTTTCATGTATTTCTCATTTTTCATGTAGCAGGGTCCATCAAAAGTATAAAACATGGGTAATTTGTGGATGAGGAATAAAATTTTGTGTCCAATGAATACTCCTGCTCAAAATTTGAGTAAAACCTTAGGGAGATATGTTGAAAATACGACTTGAAAGATTTATTTTATTATTTTATTATTTTTTAATCTTTTTACTTTTTTACACCAAAAATGCTGAATCACCTCCCATGGTTGAAATCATGATCTTGAATCCTATTGGTTCTTATAAATTTTATTTTGGTTGTACATTTTTCTTAGGAGGCCCATTTAGACCTCAAAATTCCCCTAATGCTAAGAATCCTATCATGCATTCAAAGACCAAGAACATCCCTATTAAGTTCCATATCTTAAGAGGATAGGTAGCAACCAATGTTGTTCGACTTGAATATGTGGCCACTAAAGCCCAACTTGTAGATATATTTACTAAGACACTAACTAGAGAGCCCTTTCGATATCTCAAGAAGAAGATAGGATTTGTGACTTGTCCTTCCAAATGACACAATTTTTGTGTGCATTGGCAGCTACTTAGCATGTGGGATCAATGGAAGAGTAGGTTGTACTAGTTTAGGCGGAGTATTCAAGGGCATCCATTTCCATTGATGCCAAAGGCGGAGAATATTATTGGAGCAACTAAGAAGAAAAATAGTAAAGAATACCATGCCTAGTTTTAGGGGGAGCTTATGTTGTTGCCATTAATGCCAAAGGGGGAGATTGTTGGCCAATTAAAATTGTCTAATTAATGCATTTGGTAGGTTGGAATTGATGTCAACTAGACTAGCATTGAGGCAGAGAAATTTACAGGCATGTTTCAGGTAACAAATGGAATCCAAGCCTACATCAGGAATTTTCCAATGGAAAGTTATCTGAAAGAGATTTCCAATGGTATGCAGAAGTCCAGAAATGGCCATCAGGATCAAAAGTTATTGATAGCCAAAGTAAATGAACTTGGCATCCTTTGAAGCAGGTAAAATATTGGGAGCCAAATTTTGAAAGGCCTAATATGGGAAGCAGGGAGCCATCGAGGCCTTAACACTCTATTTAAAAGAAACCTGAAAGGAGAAGTTGAATATCAGAGCTGATTTTCTGAGGTTTGGAACCTCGAGAGAATAAATATTTGAAAACCCGAAATAATAGAGAAGGACATATATTGGAGGTCCGAGTCCCTTATAATTCTTTTTAAGAAAAATTTATGATATGACATCAGAGGACAGAGCACATCAGGTCTGGACATTAGAACCTCAAAGTATAGGGCATATCAAAATATCAAAAGGTCGAGGCCATCAAAACTACGAAACCTCATAAGCCCTTATAAATTACAATTATGTGAAAGTGTCAATGTTTGTGAAGGAGAAGAAATAGAAATGAAATCATTGAAAAACCAAGGACTGATGGACCTTTTCTCTCTCCTCTATTTGGACACATGGTAGTAAATGATTGGTTCTGAGGAGCTGACATGGCAGATGACGTCAGCATAACATAGTTGTATTGTGGAAACATGGTGGTTTGATTAGGAATTTTGAGTTGGACTAATGGGGCAAAATCCAGATGAAAATTTTCACCACTAAGGAGGCACGACATCGAGTGATGATGATAACATGAAATCATCTCGGATGTCAGTATATTAGATGTTTGAGTTTCATAACTCCTGTGTAATTGTTTTATAAGAAAATATCTGATCCAATCAAGGAGCGTCGATTTCGACTGGTGCTTGATCATGGGAGACAGAATGGACCAAGTGCGCAGAGCGGTGTGAGCACCCAAGTGCTATTTGATTCCATGTGGGAATTATTTCAAAGGTCATAATTTTGGAACTCCTCAGTAAGTGAAATTTTAGAAACGTTATGAAATGAGTACCTTCCAATGTATTTCTGCTTGGACGAGAAACTAAAGGAACTAAGGTCGAAAGAGAAAATACACAGGGAGAAAGTCCCTCGGCGAAAGCCTGAAGGCCTTAGCACCTAAATGTTATGCCTCTGGTCATAGAACCCAATCCTATGAAGGAAATGAATCAAAGGGCTACGCAGAAGGTGCTAAACAACAATTGGGATTTTTCAATTTCATAAGGGATTTTCAATAAAAGTTACCATATGTAGGGGATCTAATATAACAATATAGTGATATATGAGGCCGTTGGTCACAAATCCTGGTCCCATGGTGGAATAAAAAGAGGATATAAGCATGTAAGGGATAACAACATCAAAATGGTGTGAATTCATATGTTCTTTTTGTAGAATTCCTGCAGAAGCTCTGATAGATCTAGAATTCTAGTTAAATTAAACACAAGTAATTCGCTGATATTCAGGAGAGGAGAGAAATAATTTTCTCCATAAAATCAACGTATTAAATTAATTAACAATAGTAATACATGAGCAACCAAAACCTCTAATCCAAAAGGGATGTGGTTATATAGAAATTTTTGAATCTAGAAGACTAGGAAAAAACTAGTAAAAAACTAGAAAAGGCTAAGAAAAGATAAAGGGAGGCCTAAAATAGAAAGAATGACTCAAGACAACGTATGCCAACTATCAGACACAAGGAAGGAATGGGGAGGGGTGCAATTACCAAAGAAGGCAACTTTAAAACATGCTAAAATGGTACGGGGGACCAAATCCCTTGATTTAAGGGGGAATCTTCATGTGGGGCACCAATCCTCAAATAACTCAAGTTGATGAGGTGTGGTTAGGTGTGAACATGCACTTAGATGTCTAAATGGTTTAGGAAAGTGGTTGGACCAATATTTCCATAATATTAAGCCTTTAAAGGCAAAAAATAAGGGAAAGTTGGTCCATCGATCTAGTTTACCAAAAACCAAGTGTGAACATGATTTTTAGTGTATGTGGCTAAGTCAAGGATACTTAGGCTAAAAAATAAATGCATATGTTAGTATTATATTCCAATTCCCCCCCCCCTTCATCCTAACTCACTTATCTAAACTGAGTCCCGGCCAAGATGCCATGTTAGGTACTCAAGTATAATAAATAAAAGATCGTCATAAAATGAAGAAAGAGGGAAAACCTCGTGGGAAAAAACCCCACCAAAAGAGGAAAAAAGGGCTAAGTGGTCAGAAGGGCCTACTCAACTTCCTCCACCACTCCAAGCATAGCTCTCAATTCTGAATTTTTTTTTTTGAGTGAAAGACTTGGTGAAGATGTCTGCAACCTGCTGCTCAGTGAGGCAGTACTGCAGTGATATGACTCAGTCACAGATCAGCTCGTGGATGTAATGCATGTGAATTTATATGTGCTTGGTACTCTACCTCTGAACTGGATTAATCAATATCTGAATGGACCACTGATTGTCACAAAATATGACATTTAGAAATGGATATTGAATACCAAAATCGAAGAGAAGCCCCTGCAACCAAACAACCTATGTAGTTGCATTCATTGCACCTTATACTCTGCCTCGGATGTAGATAAAGAAATCGTGGATTGCTTCTTGCTAGACTAGCAAAAAGGCCCTAAAAAAAAGCTAAAAATATAACTAGAGGTGAACTTGTGGTCTATACCATCACCAGCCCAATCAAAATATGTGTACCCAATCAGTGAAAGTGGGCAATTTGCAGCATAAAAGATACCAAAACTAGAAGTACCTTTCACATATCTAAGGATTCTATTTGTAGCTTTCCAGTGAAGCTCATGGGGCTCCTGCATATATTTGGAACAATCTCCTTCTACAAAATATATATAAGTTTGGGTGTGAGTAAGATACAACAAACTCCCAACTAACTATTGATACAGTGTACTGTCCACCAAAGGTGTAGTACCTGCATCCTCACATCTAATCCCTGAAAGAAAGGGAGATGTTGTTGGGTTGCATTTCGTCATCCAAAAGTGGACAAGTAGATCTGATGCATACTTTGACTATGCCATCTTGATCCCTAATGTAGACTGAGAAACTTCAAGGCCAAGAAAGTAGTGCAATAGTCCCAAATCTGTCATGGAAAATTGATCGTGCAATGTTGATTTTGCCGAATCAATAGCTAAGGTAAGGTTCCATGTCATCAGTAAATCATCTACATAAAGTAATATCAATAAAAGGGAATCATCATGTTGTAGAAAATAAACATTCGGATCACATTTTCAATGAATGAATCCAATGGAAAGCAGGAAAGAATCCATCTTTGCATACTAGGCTCTAGGAGCCTCTTTTAGGCCATACAAAGATTTCTTTAATATGCAAACGAGGGAAAAGTTCTAAATGTATCTTGTGGCTACTCCATATATATCTCCTCTTGAGATCTCCATGAAGAAATGTGCTCTTCACATCCATGTGATGAACTTTCCATCGGCGAGGATCAGCAATGGCTAAAACTAGTGGAATGGAGTCCATTTTTGCAACAGGTGCAAATGTCTTTGTGTAGTCTATGCCATGTACCTACAAGTATCCTTTTCCAACAAGTTGAGATTTGTACTTGCTAATCTCACCATCTGTATCAATATTTGTTTGATATATTAATCGGCATCAAACAAACTTTCTTCCTTTTGGAAGTGGAACAAAGTCCCATGTGTTGTTTTCCGTGAGAGCAGAGTACTCTTCATCCATGGCAGCCTCCCAAAGTAGGTTTCTAGTAGCCTCAGAGTGTGACTATGGATCTGAAACAAGTGTCATATAGAAATATATGGGAAGCAATGTTTTGGTGGAAGCCAGGGCTTGAGAAGCCCCAAAAAATTGTGATCTAGTCCTTCTCGCACCCGCAAGATCGCCAACTAGTTCACCCGCATCTTGCAGGGTTTTCTTTGGAAAAGTTGGCCGCTAAGTTGGAGCAGCCATGACTTACTCCTCATCCTCTGAATTAGACCCAAGAACCTTCTCTGATGGTAGATTTGAAGGCTCGAGGAAGTTTCAGACTCCTCCTCATCAGTGGCAACAAGCAGTTCCTCAACAGGGTTTGCTGAAAAATCATGGAGTGATTCTTCTTCAAACTTCACACTTCGAGCTACAAGGAACTTTTCAATGTGAGAGTCCATAAAAATATATCCTTTGTGATTTTCAAGATATCCAACAAATATACATTCAACACTTTGAGGCTCCAAAGCCTTCCTCTTATTTGTTGGAATGTGAGCCCATGCTCGTGAACCAAAAATGCGAAAGTGCGACAATTTCGGTTTCTTACCGGTCCAACATTCAAATGGAGTGGTTCCTTTCAGTGATTTGTGAGGAATGTGGTTCTGAATGTATGCTACACAATTAATAGTTTCAGCCAATAGCTTAGGATATGATGATTTGGACTATAGGATACAGTTGGCCATCCCTTTTAATGACCGGTTTTTCCTCTCCATGACACCATTCTGCTGTGGTGTATATGAAAGTGTGTGTTGTAGCTGTATACTTGCATCAATACAAAGTTGCTGCACATATTTTTTGACATAATCCCCCCCATTATCACTACCAAGTATCTTAATCTTACACCCAGACTCATTCTCAGCAAGTGCTTTAAATTCTACAAGGCATTCAAATACTTCTGATTTTAATTTCAGAAAAAATACCCAAGTAAAGCGAGAGAAATCATTTATGAAGGTGAGTACATATCGAGCCTTACTGATTGAAGGCTGCAGGAATGGGACCATGATGTCACTTTGAATCAACCCAAGAGGTGAAGAAGCTCTCTGTGCCTTCCCTTTATCAAACTTTTGCTCTGGATGCTTGCCAAGAATGCATGCTTGACATACACTGCTTGTGAATTTAATAGCGGGCAATCCTTCTACCATGTTTTCCTTACTGAGTTGATGCAAGTAATTATAGTTTAGATGGCCAAATATTTCATTCCATAACCTGTGATATCATTAGATTGTGATAGAAATACAATGCTAATAGATTTGGGAACAAAGTGGGAGAATAAATACAAACAACAACTGTGATTTGCAATTCCATGTGCAAGTTGTGAGCCCGTGGAAATGTTGGTAATCATTGCAGAGTCTCGAGTGAACTCCACCTTCCTTCTAGAGCTGGAATGACTGATCTAATATATCAAGAGAAGATTTATGGATAGTGAGGGAACATGAATCACATTTTTGAAGCAGTTCCCTTCAAGGTCTACAATTCCTTCTCCGCACACCTTTGCAGGTGTGGCATCTCCCAAGTAAATTGGGGATCTGGTGCTTTCTTGAATGGAGGAAAATTCATGTTTTGATGCAACCATATGGTTCAATGCACCTGAATCAAGGATCCAAGCTAATGGAGTGGATGTGACATCCATTAAAGCATGATCATCTTGTGCTCTCCCTCTCCCATCTTTCCTTCTTTTATCATCCTTCCTCTTTGCATTCTTGGGCACGGTGAGATTGTGGTGCTGCAATTGCTTAGCCATCTCATCAATTGTTTTCCTCATGAAATTTTCTTTGGGATGAAAAAATTTGGAATAATAGCTAAAAAGTTTTCTTTCCTTCTTCTTCTTACCCTCACGTAAAGAATATCTCTCTGAAGATTGTATGGGTCTATCCTTCTTCGATTCATTAAATTTACCCTTCCTTTTTTGTTTGTCTCTTCCACTACTCTTTGGAGATTCAATAGCCACAAGTGATTCGTTTGTTGAATGCTTGATGGCACCGATTTGGACTAACTTAGCTTGCTCTTGAGTCAATGCTACAATGAAATCATTCAATGGAGGCATTTTCCATTTTTCCTAAGTCAATTTAGATTCTTGAAAAGACGATACAAATACAGAATATTCAGGGCCTAATTTCGAGAGAATTGAAAGGATGAGTTGATCTTCCTCTTTCTTGAATCCACATGCATAAAGTTCAACAAGGAGGGATTTAAAATTGGTGAAGTATTCTTGCAAGTTGGTGAAATGAGTTGGATTGAGGGATATGAGTTCATTCTCTAGTTGATGCACTCTCATTTCATCCTGCTTGCCAAATAGTCCTTCCAATGTGGTCCAGATTGCATCGGGAGTAGTGTCTCCGTTGACGTGAAAGAGGAGTTCTATGGAAATTGATAGGGATATCATCCTGATTGCTTCATCTAATTTATTGAAATACTTGATCTTCTCTTGTGTAGAAATCAGTTCAGCCTCTGTTCCCATTGTTACCCTGTAAATCCCATTGCTTCAGAGCAACAGAGTGATCTCTGTCTTCCATTCACAGTAATTGAAAGGATTTAGAACGAGTTTTGTGGGCTGAGAGAGATGATCCATTTCTTCTTTCTGCACCTCTTGATGATCTATACCTATAAATGAAACCTTGTACAATCCACTAGATTCGAACTAGCTCTGATACCATGTAGAATTCTTGCAGAAACTCCGATAGATCTGAAATTCTAGTTAAATTACACACAAGTAATTTGTTGATATTCAAGAGAGGAGAGAAAGAATTTTCTCCATAAAATCAATGTATTAAATTAATTAAAAATAGTAATACATGAGCAACCAAAACCTCTAATCCCAAAGGGAGGTGGTTATATAGAAAATGTTGAATCTAGAAAACTAGGAAAAACCTAGTAAAAAACTAGAAAAGGCTAAGAAAAGCTAAATGGAGGCCTAAAATAGCAACAATGACTAAATACAACCTATGCGAACTATCAACCATGAGCAAAGCATGAGGAAGGGTGTATTTCCCAAGGAAGGCAACTTTAAAACATGCTAAAATGGTCTGGGGGACAAAATCCCTTGATTCAAGGGGGCATCTTCATGTGGGGCACCAATCCTCAAATAACTCAAGTTGATGAGGTGTGGTTAGGTGTGAACATGCACTTAGATGTCTAAATGGTTTAGGAAAGTGGTTGGACCAATATTTCCATAATTTTAAGCCTTTAAAGTCAAGAAACAAGGGAAAGTTGGTCCACCGAGCTAGTTTACCGAAAACTAAGTGTGAACATTGTTTTTAGTGCATGTGGCTAAGTCAAGGATACTTAGGCTAAAAAATAAATGTAGATGTTAGGATTATATTCCAACACTCTTTATATAAGTTACGATGTGTTATAGCTCTAATATTGTATTACATGATGTTAGAGGATGAATGGGTCGACAACCAAAGAGTAAATGCAAGATAAAGGAGTTAGCTATTGGAGTTAATGGCATCTAGAGAGATCACTGGGTCAAGGAAATGAGTACAATAATTCTCAAAGTAGTATTATTGGGTTTGTTATGATTTTAGAAGAAATCCATATTTGATCTCCCATGCACGCATTATAAACATAAATAAGGAACACAGAAACCATGTTGTGGTATAGTCAAACTGTACAAGACATTAACAACCATGGGGAATCTCTTTGGAGTGCGCAAGTGGAATGAGATTAAATTCTCAACATGAAGAATCAGACGAAGAGTTGGTGAAGTTCTTAAGAGCCCATTCTCATGTTTAATATAGTGGCATAATTCTAGCATCAAACACATCAACAACATGGAAGAGCCACACAAAGGTACACTTGGAAAGTGTGAAATAGGTAGGAGAGGCAACATTGTGAAAAGTGCAGCAGAGGATCAAAACAAGTGATTTCCATTGAGAAAAGTGGGGAAGAGAATTGTGTTGCATGTGATGAAGAGTGTAGAGAATAGTGTGTGAGGTTCAAGCAATTGACCCAAGTGTTGAGATGGAGCAGAGTGTTATAGAGAGCTTGTGGAAAAGAAGCCAGAGTGTAGAGGATATGGTGTTGTTGTGTGAGGCCGAGATCTCATGTGGAATAATAGAGGGCAAACAGTAGAAGTTTATTTTGCAGTAAACCAGATTGGTATTTTTCTGTATTTGTATTTGCCTTTGTTTTCAATTTGAAAATTGTATGAAAGGTTGAATAGTGTCCAGAGCATGTGGTGGCCTACATTCATAAGAAGTTGGCACATGTTTGAAAGTAGGTTCTTACTATCCTAAGGGTTTTTTGCCTCCTTTGAGTGGGTGCTCACAAAAAAAATATGTAATTAAGTAGGTGCGTAATTTACATCAGAACAAGAAATAGACTAGTGGTTTTCTCCCTTTAGGTTTCAACGTAAAAATATTGGTGACAATATGTGTATGTTGCTCATGTGATGGATTGTATGTACATGTGAATGTCTTATCTTGTTATTTATTTTTATTATGTATGAATTCTCTCATAAGGAACTAGTAGACGAAAGAACTAAATACATATTATTAAAAAAATTTAAGAACATCACTATTATTGATCCACCCCTCCCCTCAATAATTCCTTATTTCAAAAAACTTGTTAAATATTGGAAATGGATCATTCATAAATTTTAGGATTGCTTTTTAATTTGGAAACATATATGGCTATCTATTGGAGGGAAATTAACTCTTTTGTGCTTCAAAACATCTCGGTATATGGGACGCACCTATTCCTCCTTCCTAGGAAGATTATAAAAAAAATCAATGATATCCTTTATCATTTCACATGGTACAGTGTCTGGGGATAGGATAAGATGCATTAGGCTTGTTTAGAGATTAGTACCCACATGAAAGAGGAGAGAAGTTGGGGTTTGAAAGACCTGAAGTGTTTATGTTGGTCATTGATAATTAAAATTTTCTGGAGGGACTTATTTAGTTTAGCAATAAGGAAAAAACTTATGAATGAAAAATATCTCAAAGGAATGGTAATTAAGAATTGGATCACGAACAATGCCACTTTGAAGAAATGTGGTTCCAAGATTTGGAAGAATTTTATTAAAATGAAATTTTGACTTCTTGGGAATCCCAGTTGGGAAATTTTATTTGGAACTAAAGTAGAGGTTGGATTAGATCAAATGCAAGGACTACATGGTGATAATACTTTGTCAATGGATATATTCCAACATTTACATGCTAGAGGATGTCATGGTTTTATTTCCTATTTGTCTTCAATTTTGTGACCCTAGTCTCAAAGGTCCTTTAGCTTTATGCTGGGACACATATGTTAAATATATTTCATGTGTGGGCCTCATGTTCAATACTGGGCTCGACACCATGATTTGGAATGGGAAGGAACTTTGAAAAGAAATATTTGTTGAATAAATATACTAACATATAACTCCCTCACATACATTAACTCCAAATATTGGATGGTTGAGGAAAATATGGAAAACAAATTTGCCTCCAAAACTTAAAGTTTTCAGTTGGCTTGTGGGGCATAATAATATCCTCACCTGGGAGAACATTCCTAAAAGAGGTTTTAGGGGTCAGGATTTTGTTATTTGTGTATGGTGAACTATTAGGATCACACTCACCTTTTTCTTCAATGTCTTGTTGCTATGGATATTTGGATTGGAGTACTCCATCACTTATACATTATGGTAGGGTTGTGTCAATCATCCATAAATGGATGCATATTGGAATGATGTTCAAATAATAAGGAATAAAAACCACTCACTTTCTTCATCTTTTGGGGCATCTAGAAATGTAGGAATGCTTTCATCTTTGACAATTGTCATTTTTATGTCTCTCGGATTTGAAACAATATTTGTGTATTTTACAGGGAATATAGAGTGGTGACTAAACACAAGATCAAAAAAATCATCCAATCAGTAGACTCTTGGCAATGATTTCTGATCGCATTCTTCGATGGGGACACACAAAATATGTGTTGGCATTATGAGACAAGTGTTTTCCTTGATGGCAAATCACACAGATGACAGATCATAGTGCAACAGGTCAGCAACAAGGAATTGATGATCAGACTACAAGAATGAAGAGAAAATATATATACACAGTTCATCGTGATCGAGCTACGTATACACGCAGGTTAGTCGTTGAAAAGACGCGTATGCGTATACACACACTCTCACACAAGGAAAAGCCCATACATGTTGGAGAACTTATGTTTGGTCCATGGTATCTAGTCCTTGGTATTTGAACCTATGGTTTTGGACCATGGTATCTCGTCAGAAGTGTTGATCCCAAGTATTGGGTCCATGGTATTGGTTTGTTATGGTTTTGGACCATGGTATTGAGTAAGGCCTAAGACTATAAAAGGAGAAGAAGATCATTAGGCAAGGAGTAGGAGAAAGTCTTGAATATATGATGAAGTATGAGATCCAGAATGCAGGTTATTGGTTGATGATGCATTTCTTGATCTGAGCTAAGGAGGGATCTCACCGGTTGATGGAGAACAAGATCTAAGGATAGATTGGGATCAAATGGTTTGAAATGAACTATCTCTATATGGTTGATTATGCTTATTCTAGATCTGTATACTGACGCTTGTAATGTTCTGACCTGGGTATAACTTAAGTTTGAAATAGCTGCAAGTCATGATTGAATATTTATAGATCTGTACGTGGGTTGGCTTTGGTGAAAGCGCGTATGTACGCGGGTTTGGTTCATCGTAGTAGCGTATACATTATGAAGTATGATATTTGATGTTGTAGTTGTGTCTGATTGTTATTGTAGAGTTCTGTTGTCTGCTCTGTGTTCTGCGACTGTGTTGTTAACAGGGTTTCAGTGTTTCAGTGATTCAGAAATTGATGATGCTAGTATTGACTATTTTGTGCTTCAATGATATTGATGGGTCTAGTATGAAAATTGGATGAAACGTGGCCTTCAGATTATAGTGTTGAGCTTCAGGAGTATCCAGTCTGAAAATGTATGAAATGTGGTCCCGGGAGGATGAAAGGAGATTGTAGGCCAGCGCCTCCGTACTAGTACATCAGCTAGTACAAGAGCAAAAGGGGTGGTAGCTCCCTTCCAGTAACAACTAGAGAACGAGTGAATATTGGAGCATTCAGTAGGCAAGCACCTACGTCCTAGTAAATGGAACAACTAGTACAAGAGCTAAGGGGGTTGTAGCTCCCATCTAGGAGAGTCTAGAAAACGAGAGAGGGTTGTAGCCCTCTGCAGGTAGAAGCCTACATACTGGTATAAGACTGCACCAGTACAGAACTATTGTAAAATCAAGTTTCTTCTTAAAAGAAGATAGAGACGACTTGCAACAGGTGGTTTTCACCCACATTGGGTTTCCACCTTATATCATGGTGTTCATGTGTGCTTCTTGTGTGTGATGATCTGTTATGTTTTACTGCACCTACTTACTATACATATGGTTAATGATGTTCTGATGCACTAACTAAAGATCAACATTTAATGGATTAACTAAATCATAAGTCTTTTGCATAGACGTTGGTTGCATTAGATAGAGTTGCGTATACACGCGGGTTCCCTTAATTGAAGTAACGTATATGTATCTAAGTATGGAAATGAAAAAGTTTTATTGATTTGATAATACTGATTCACCCCCCCCCCCCTCTCAGTATTATTTCCAACAATTGGTATCAGAGCAGGTCCTTTGGTAGAAGCTTGATCGCTTGAAGGAGATCTGTGGAACTATGGGAAAGAAGCTTAAGAAGAAAGCACCTAAGAAGAAGAAGGAATCTCAGAAGAACTATGATAGTGGGTGTATTTATTGGGGAATATGTGGAAGGAGCACATCAGATTCAGAATCACTTCAGAATGAAGATGAACAAGATCTATTAGGTATGAATTTGTTATCCTCTGGTGATACATCTATTTATCCTCTTAAAGATGATGAATGTGATAGCGAAACAACTGAATTTGCACTTATGGGTGAGAAAGAAAGATATCAAATAGAGGTAGAATTTAAAAGGCTTACAAATAAAATTAGAGATCAACAAGATCTATTGAACAAAAGGGAATGTGCTTTGAAAGAAGTAGCTACCAAACTAAAGGCTCAACTAGAGGAAGGAAAAAAGGTAAGGAAGTTATTCAAGAACAAGGAAGACCAATGTCAAAAGTTGCAGGATGAAGTGACATCATTAAGAAATGAAGTCGATGAAAGGAGCTCAATCATCAAGAAACTCAGAGATAGATCCAATTATTATGAAAGGCTGAAGCTATGATCCGCTCACTAAAGGAAGATCTTGAAGAATCAAAGAAGTAGAATAAAGATCTACTCCAAAAACAAGAAAACAAAGTTCTTCAATTGAGGCATCAGTTGGAAGAAGGAAGGAAAGCTGAAGAAGACATGAAGAAGCACTATCGTGAAAAGGAAGAGCATTTTCAGGTTGAAGTAAATATTCTAAATGATAAATTAGAAGAAAAGATAAGATCTTACGATTTCACGATAGTACTAAGATCTTGGATGATATTCTTAGTAATCAAAGGTCTCCTGCTATCAAAACTGGTCTTATTTTTATGAATCCACTAAAAGTAAATCTAGCTCACAAGTAGAGGCAAGAAACTGTAATGAGAAATCTGAAATGCACAACGAAGAGATCAGAAGAAAACCCCATCAACAGTGAAGGAAATAAATTCTTCGAAGGAAATCTTTTACTCCTCCAACGCATAATGTTGAATGTTATATATGTCATAATCTTCGACATGTTGTAGCTAGATTTAGAAGAAGAATGGTTCAAGATCATCACACAGAAAAATCATCACATTCCAGGTACTTTCAGGGATATTGTTTTTCTTGCAATATGTTTGGTGACAAAGCTGTTGATTGCTATAGAAGGAATATGAAACATGTAAGATGCTATGCATGTAACAAGCTTGGACATAGAGAAAAGGAATGTAGGAACAAAGTATAGATACCATACCAAAAGGAGAAAACATCATCACGCTTGAAGATATGGAAGAAGAAGGAAGTACAGTTAGAAAGATGTGGCACAACACAATATACTCAGACACAGCACAACGCAGACATAACAGACTCAGGGGGAGCTAAAAGTGTAAAACTTCAGTGTCCTAAATATCATACACAAGTTTCATAAAGGGAAGTCACGTATATATGCGAGTTAGACACTGCACAATCGTGTATATGTCAGTCTGAGGAAAAGCAGTGGGGACAAGCTCAGAAAAAGGGTCTGATATGATTCAGTCCATTATTTGGTCTATTTGTTAATAGTTACAGTCTGCTGAGGATGTGTGGAAATGTCTTGATACTTGTAAGATGTTTAGAAGTGTTTTGATCCTAATTTGATGATGATGATGTCTTGATGCTTATTATTGATTTATGCATGATCAGATCTAACAGTAAACAGATGGCACAGGTTGAGGGGGAGCATATGCCTTTAATAATGCATTGTTGGAATTATGGTTAATAGTCCTTGGTGATGATGCTTATATGGCTAAATGATATATCTTGCTATGATGTGGTTATGAGTTTTCCATGATAAAATCTCATATGATTCTTGGGGTTACATAATAGATGTTCAGATCATATTTGTGGATTGATTCTTAGATGGTGCATATATGATGCTTAAATGGTGATCTTCGTAAGGATAAGGAGAAGTACAAAACTTGAATACAAAACTTGATGATGAGTCTCTCATATGCTGCCATCGTCATATGCATAAAGATCATGATGCAGGATTCCTATAGTCCTTGGTGCTCACGTGGATGAGGATTGTTGAAGTTGATGATATAAATAAGCCTTCACAAAAGATCTTGAGCTCAAGATACATAGCGCTGGACACATGAATGATTAATCAAAGTTGCATTGTTGGGACATGATGATGATGAGTTCTTACCTATATGTTGATAGGTTGATACTTACATATGTTGATTGATGCAGATATTCCCATGTGATGATACATGGATGATCTTGTTGATAAGATGGCTATGGTGTTTTACACATATGATATAATGTGAATGATTTTATGATGATGAGTTGACTTCTATATGCAGACATACCTTGTCATAGGACATTTACAGGTTGCTGATCTGGAAATGGTTGTCCACGAGTTTCATAAGGAGTATCCGCGTATATGCGCCTGTTTCTGTGGATACAATTGCGTATATGTTAATTTAAAGGAAATCAGTGGGCCAAACTAAGAATGAGAAGAGTCTGATATGGGCCTGACAAAAACCATCTGGCACAGATGGAATAGGTATAGAGGGAGAATATGATTGCTCGTCTAGATGTTGTTGAAAGATGCTTAGGGAGCAGATCATACATTATGTATGATAGTTGCTAATGACTATGATGGTCTTATTTAGATGTTTGGTCTCATGTAAAGGTCATATCAAGACTCATGATGTAATAGTGTGTCTCTATCTATTGTAGTCATTTGATGAAATATCTTCTGGTCACATGATGTAATTTGTAACCCCTCTATGGATAAGAAGGATGATGAATTATTTCAGTCATGTATCAAGGTCATGTAACGGCCTATGTTGGTTTCCCCACTATGCCTGGGATGAATGATGTAATGTACTTGGTTTTCATTTTCTAGTATATCCCCACTTGGTTGGGAGATGGATGTATGTATGAGTCTTTGGTACTAGGAAGGTCACTTATGATGTATAAAGTCATGTTCTTGTAGAACACCTTTTTGCAGACCTTGCTTACAGACAAAGGGAGCATGAAAAGCACAATTCAGCAAGAGCAGAGCTTTCAGCATGTAGCATGGACAGATTGGTACACCTTGTCATATACAAAGGGGGAGCTCATTCAGAGATTTCAGCAGGAACTCATGGGGAGTATGGACAGCGGAATGTTTATCTAGGAAAGAGAATATCTTGGTTTGCCCTTTGCCCTTGATGTCAAAGGGGGAGAGTGATTTGGTGTTTTTGCCATCGAGTCCAAAGGGGGAGATTGTTGGCATTATGATGCATGTGTTGTACTTGATGGCAACCCTCTCGTAGAAGAACAACTCTCTTACATATAACTAGATGAATCTATAGAAGAGATATCAAATGGAGGACAACTCAAAGGAATCATATGATAGTTCTAAGTGTGAAAAGTTAGCTTTGCCATCAAGTCCAAAGGGGGAGATTGTTGGCATTATGAGACAAGTGTTGTCCTTAATGGAAAATCACACAGATGACAGATCATAGTGCAGCAGGTCAGCAGCAAGGAATTGATGATCAGACTACAAGAATGAAGAGAAAATATATATACGCATGTTCATCGTGACCGAGCCGCGTATACACACGGGTTAGTCATTGAAAGACGCGTATGTGTATACACGCACTCTCACGCAAGGAAAAGCGCATACATGTTGGAGAACTTATGTTTGGTCCATGGTATCTAGTCCTTGGTATTTGAACCTATGGTTTTGGATCACGGTATCTCATCAGAAGTGTTGATCCCAAGTATTGGGTCCATGGTATTGGTTTGTTATGGTTTTGGACCATGGTCTTGAGCAAGGCCTAAGACTATAAAAGGAGAAGAAGATCATTAGGCAAGAAGTAGGAGAAAGTCTTGAATATCTGATGAAGTATGAGATCCAGTATGCAGGTTATGGGTTGATGATGCATTGCTTGATCTGAGCTAAGGAGGGATCTCACCGGTTGATGGAGAACAAGATCTAAGGATAGATCGGGATCAAATGGTTTGAAATGAACTATCTCTATATGGTTGATTATTCTTATTCTATATCTGTATACTGATGCTTGTAATGTTCTGACCTGGGTATAACTTAAGTTTGAAATAGCTGCAAGTCATGATTGAATATTTATAGATCTGTATGCGTGTTGGCTTTGGTGAAAGCACGTACGCGGGTTTCGTTCATCGTAGTAGCGTATACATTATGAAGTATGATATTTGAAGTTGCAGTTGGGTCTGATTGTTATTGCAGAGTTCTGTTGTCTGCTCTGTGTTTTGGCGAATGTATTGTTGACATGGTTTCAGTGTTTCAGTGATTTAGAAATTGATGATGCTAGTATAGATTGTTTTGTGCTTCAATGATATTGATGGGTCCAGTATGAAAATTGGATGAAACGTGGCCTTCAGATTACAGTGTTGAGCTTCAGGAGTATCCAGTCTAAAAATGTATGAAATGTGGTCCCTGGAGGATGAAAGGAGATTGTAGGCCGGTGCCTACGTACTAGTACATCAGCTAGTACAAGAGCAAAGGGGGTGGTAGCTCCCTTCTAGTAGCAGCTAGAGAACGAGTGAAGATTGGAGCATTCAGTAGGCAAGCATCTACGTACTAGTAAATGGATCAGCTAGTACAAGAGCTAAGGGGGTTGTAACTCCCATCTAGGAGAGTCTGGAAAACGAGAGAGGGTTGTAACCCTCTACAGGTAGAAGCTTGCATACTGGTATAAGACTGCACCAGTACAGAACTATTGTAAAATCAAGTTTCTTATTAAAAGAAGATAGAGACGACTTGCAGTAGGTGGTTTTCACCCACATTGGGTTTCCACCTTATATCATGGTGTTCATGTGTGCTTCTTGTGTGTGATGATCTGTTATGTTTTACTGCACCTGCTTACTATACATATGGTTAATGATGTTCTGATGCACTAACTAAAGACCAAAATTTAATGGATTAACTGAATCATAAGTATTCTGGATAGACGCAAGTTGCATTAGACACAGTTGCGTATACACGCGGGTTCCCTTAATTGAAGTAGCGTATATGTATCTAAGTATGGAAATGAAAACGTTTTATTGATCTGATAATACTGATTCACCACCCCCCCCCCCAGTATTATTTCCAACAATATGATCTATGGATGTGGAGTGACAATTATGATCAACTAGGACCTAATTTACTTATCCAACTGGAATAACAAACCAGGGAAAAAATCCTGTTCAGAAATTACGACATTATGGGTTTTTTATATGTTGATTGATGGTTAACACTAGATAAGTTATACATTTTCAGGGACTCCAAAGTCACCATTGATTGATAAATAATGGTAACAAGTTTTCCTCTCTACTCTTAACTAACTGGGTCAGGTGAATTTTGGATTTGGTTATACTCTTCATCGACATAAAGATCACTCATATCCGCTATCCAAATAATTCTAATTTTGATTCCTAGTCTGAAGTGGGTCTATCTCTCTGGATGCATTTTATCACATTGCACACATTTTTATAGAGTGCCACATTGATGGTGGATAACTTTCTATTTACTAACTTTTCTTCTGTTGGGATATTTTTCCGTCTCTAAGTTATGGACTCATGTTTTCTTATGTTGCAACCTATATTTTTAGTCTTGGTTTAGAAAAAACATGCTTGATGTATTTTTTTTTTTTTTTACAATCAATCGTTTTGAGTTGTTTTGTCATATTACACGACACTTTTCCAATCTTATATTTCCATATTTAGAACATGTTGCCTAGATTGTAAACAATATATACTTGATGAATTTTCTGTGGATATGAGGTAAACAAAACTATAGGCCATGTATACATATTTTATCTAATATAAAATCATTTTTCTTTTCTTTCCCTAAAAAAATACAAGCTGCGAGTATTTATTCAAAAACTCATGTTCAATTAATACTTTTAGTAACTATCATAGGATTCAGAGCCGTACAAAATTTCATACAAAATGTTATCTCTGAATCCTTCATCATATTACTGAGTAGACTTAGGATATACAGAATCGACCAGATTATACTGCAAAAGACTAATCAAGGATGTCAAATCTTGTTTATGTCTACAATGATATTGGCCATTGAAATTGTAAAGGTTCCTATCATTGAGAATCCACGTAATAGGGAAATAGTCTATAAAATGTTTCGTTTGTATTCTACAAAGGATATTTGTGGATGTTTCAAGAAGAACTCTTGAAGAAGGTCGTTTGGAAGGGTGCAATCTAGATTTCCATCTGCATCCTTTATTGTACATTGCAAATTGTGTTCATAATAAAATAACATTTTTCCACCATAATTTATGCAATAATTCATGTTATCTACTAGAAACTCCATCATTCTAATAAGTTGTTTACATTCGATGTAGAATAACTTGTATGGTGGGGAAAACATATCAGTTGGATCAAGTATAATAGTAATATGCAATAGTTTTTTGGTTGATATACATGCATTTTTGTTAAATTTATGATAGATAAAGAATATAAGAAAAGAAAAAAGAGTAGAGGGAGGACCAAATAATTGAAAAAAAAATAATAGAAGAATGGTTATAAAAAGTTAAAATGCAATTGAAAAATTTTGAGGACATTTGTTTTTCCAAGAGTTTGTAAATGCGATTTAAGCTCATAAAAGTCAAGATGCAATTAAATTTTTTCGAAGACATTTGTTTTTATGAGATTGGTTAAATAACATTTTGTTCATTCATCATTAAGTGGATCAAAGAAACTCAATTGACATTCACATATGCTATGTGATCCTCTTGGGCCACTTCGAACCATGTTTTTGAATAGAAGCATGATTTTCTTTTGGCTTGCTATATCTTTTGCAATTAAATAAGTCTTGTCTATATTGTTGACCCAATTGCACCTATTAAAAATTACAGTGAGAAATTCAATTATTTTCAACAAAAATAGCATGAAAATATGAATTATTGTAGCAATAGGAGAAAAAAAGTAAGAATGGAAAAACTAATAGGAAGAAAGCAAAGGATAACAAGGCACGAAGACTCTACATTATATTGTGGCATTGTCATTGTTCATTTCACCATCTTTTACATATATTTGAAAGTACTTATTATTTTGTTGGCATCCTATAACAAGTGTTGCAAAGCTTCCAATTGAATAATTTGTATTTACTTATAAAAGCATAAGAATTTCAGTATCTAGAGTAATACAACATTTGGACTAGAGCATTGGTATTGTCTCAACAATAGACACTATAGTCAATGAGATGCAACAAATAGCATGACCCTTTTAATATTTTTTTTTTTAATGATGTTGAATCCCGTTATAAAAACATTTCTCCTAGTAGAGTACTAGGACAAGGATTGATAAATTAGCTTATCACTTATATTGGTATTTCTTTTAAGTTGTCTACGTACATCAAAAATATTAGTGTGTACGACTTGAGATTTTGGTGGTGAGAAAGATGTTGTAATAGACACAGGGCCATATAAAACTAATACACCTCCTTTAAAAATATGTGTTGGGTTTCCAATGCAAATGTCAATTTTGGATGATGCAACTAATTTAATTTTCTTGGTTGTAAAAAAAAAAAAAAACATTTCTCTTAGTGTTTTGTATATTTGTTTCTATTTTAAAAACACTAAAATTGCAAAAAAGATTGCAAAAAATAACTAATGTGAAAATGCAAAGATTTTTCTTTGTTCTTGATTTTGGAAGAAGAAAGAGCAAACCATTTTTCTTTCTTTGTTCAGAGGTGATTTAGCCAAGAAAATCCCAGTACTACTGGCCCTTTCGGCAACAGTCTATGAAGTGCGGACTGAGGTCTAACCCAAATAGTATGGGAGGATGCTAGAACTAGGTTGTTGCACCCTGGGGATGTCTGATCAACTTCTGGAGGTCTGTGGTTTGACCTTGCATGCACATTGCTACACGCACTTGTTATTCCTTTGCAACCTATAATGTTTCTTCTACGTAGCCCTACTCGGGGCACAACCCGTATTGTACCCAAGCTCCTTGCTATTTAATATATTATTACCCAATTACTTAAGTTATTTGTGTAAGACTAGTGATTATTACAACATATCCAACAATCATATCAATGTGTGTGATAAATAAAATAGTATAAATGTAAAGAAGGAAATGCACAAGCAGATATACAGAAATAGGAATTAACTTCTCTTTATTATTCTTCGATCAAGATTACAAACTCGCCACCATCTTGCACACTTAGCTGCAGGGGTCTGCACACTTAGCTGCAGACTCTACTAGGCCTTTGCACACTCAGCTGTAGAGCCTCTTCTTACTACTACGACCCAATACACTTAGACTCTTACTCTATGCTTGAACCATGCATATTCCTCTCTGCTATTCCTTCCTCATTACAACTTAAAGCCTCACTCTACTTATACAATCCCATCATCCACGGACCATGGGTAGGCCGACATGACTTTCATTACATTACAATACTTTTGGGTGGAAAGCCCTATGACCTAGCCTATACTTCACGCTCCGCGCCCACAATTCGTAGAGTCTTATAATACATTTGACCAAAACTTGGGCTTTGAGCCCCAAAACATGCTATGGGGGGATTCCATTCCCAATAGGCCCGCAACATAATCATCGTGACTTGTCCCAAGTCAATCTGTTGGTGTGGAGATCTTCGCATGGAGCCCCTCCAACTAGTCTCGTACTACTCGGAGGCCATGCACGGGCACAACCCTTGTGATATGATGATTCTGGGCGCACCCCCCCATTGTACAGCTCCCAAACAAACTATTTTATAGTCCCGCGCTCTCTTTCAACTACCTGGAGCACTGAGACTGTGCTCCCTATGGCTAGTTAGGTGGTTGTACCACCTGTGCGAGATTTCAACTCGCCTTTCAGTATAGTCTGCATAAACTCCTCAATTGCCTTCGCGATAGCTAGCGTCATGCATTCTACTGTACGTAGTGCACTCCCTTGGTTAATGCATTTGGTGAGGTGCAATCGTAGCCATGGTAGAAGAGTCATACATTCCCAACGACAATCTTCAAATCCAGCGGTATGATCATCCGCACCTTGTCTTGTTATCCTTGGTTGCTCAACGAGACCTGCTTACTTGATCTCGTTTTCCAGACTTTTGATCTTAGCATCCATCAAAATGCTTTTCTTCTGTAGTCGTACTTAGTCCTTTTTGAGTTTGCGAAGTCTAAGGTTCCCTCGCTAAATGGCTTCCTAAATTTCTATGTGTTCAACCTCGTATAGCCGTGTGATTTCTTCATCATGGTCTTTGCATACTATCACAACTGCAGGAGCTATTACATGCAGATCCCTGTTTGTAATCTCTTCATAAATTATGGTCCCTACTCTGTTTCGCACCTTCAAAATATTTTTCACATTCAGGTTTTGCACATGGTCCTATAGGCCCATCGAACCACTCGTACGCGCAGTTCCCAATCGGTGCATCTTGCCTGGTGAACCTTGTTCAGTACTCCACACACCCTATCAAATGCTTCATCGTGGAAAATTGGTAGCATGTGTCACCTTTCCTACTGCTGCAGTTTGTTTTGATTCTCTATTCTAGGGGTGGTGTGCGCTTTTGTGGCTGTATAGCATATGTTTGTACCCATCGAGAAAGGTGGGCGCGTAAGTTGTTTTGCCCCTACTAACTAGCTCTCGTTCGGAGCTTGGGTTTTCCAAAACGTAGGCGCATCATCCTTCAACATCTGCTCTAGTCCTAAAAAATTTCTTGATGCCTACCCCACCATCGTACAGATGTTGCGTGCAATGCCCATTTTAGAGCATAGAATCGCTAATGTTCTGGTACTACGCTTTCAAATTTTCTCAGAAATTCATCCAACTGTTGTTAAACCATCATATGTCGGTAGCTCCCTTGCCTCTTTTGTCATGTAATGCAGTGATCTAATCATCATGTTGCAATTAAGCGTTGTTACTTTGTGCAGCTGATTCTGCCATTGTTCTACTTCTTCATCTGAATCTGAAGTGCACGAGTTTTCATGCTCCCACGAAATTCTTCCATATACATTTGGATTTACCCAATCTATTCTCACATAGTTATCTTGTAAACACAATCGAGATAATCATCACTATCATCGTCATGCACCAGTTTAGTGTATCGCGCTCCTTTGTCTGGATCTAGTAGTACTATTATGTGTGGTGACTTTTTCTCAAAGACCATTTTGCGCTTCTTCACATTTATGACTTTGTTCATATCGGTGGCCTTGTCTATTCCTAGTAGTGAGGAATAGGAATTACTATCATCAACAATCTCTATCACTTCAAAATCGCTTGCACACTTGCACCTTCAATGTCTACTGTTACCCCTTGCAATCTTCCCCTGGGAAAAATCTTCTGTTGGTTCACCATTTGTAACTGGATAGGAGACCACTGTAACGTGGGTCTACCCATGCATTCCCATGTTTGATTTAGCAATACATTCATGTTCGATCTAAGATCCAAGATTAGCTGATCCATTTCATACTCGTTGATTTGTGCAGTCAACCTCATTTCCCTTCCTCTGCACAATGCATGCTTTCCAAGCTTCCAAACCACGCGTGGTTCTCCTAACCCTGTGCACCTAGTGTTAAGTTCCTGTAGTCCTTTGACTGCCTTTCTGTCACGTAGTAGTTTCATGCATGTCTCCAGAAAGGTAGTGAGTAATGAAGGTTCCATCCTTGGTTCTAGGTGATCCTTACTACCTGAAGTGGAGGCCTCCATGAAGCTCTTCTTAGCTTCCATGAATGTCTCCTTCGCGTTTTCTAAATCAAATTCAGGTTCCTTTGTAGGAGCCTTGTGAACCCATGCACTTTCTTCTGGCTATTTCCCTCTATCATCACCGATGGTCATACCACTCCTAAGCATCATGTTTACATTTAGGTCTTCTTCGCGTGGCTCAAACCTCATCATCTGCAAATTCTGAGTCAGAGGGGGCTAGAGTACCCCTTTTTTGCGCATCCTCACTATCAACGAAGAGTAGTCTTCTGCCTCATCATCAAACTGAGTACAGTACCAACATGATGTCCTTATCAGGTTTGTAAAATTGCGGGTATAGTGCCCTGGCCCTCCGCAATTGTAACAAAATAGTTGTCCACAACCCCTTCCTAGTCCCATTCCTCCTCGACCTCGACTGCGCCCCTGAAATCTAGTGTGCACCATCCCTACATTTGGGTTGAGGTCTCGCATTTTGGTCTACACCCTGTAGGTAGGAGTCTGATCCATCATTAGTTCATAGCTTTGGCAGGTGCATTCATCATGGCATATCGACCTGAAAAAATTACAAAACAATTTCTAGGACGTCTACATATACTTCTGCAATAGATGATAATTATTTGTAGTGTGTTTTCCTCATATCTGAAAAATCGCACACCATAATGCAGGCACCGCGCTTGGCCCTACTTGTGCCTCAGGTCTTAATGGCATTGGCCCTTCTCTTGCCAAGTAGTTCGTGAACACTGGGCAGTGGTCCTTTTTGTGCCCTTGGACTTTGCATTTTATGCACCATACCTCCTCATGCCTTCAGTCGAGGTGTCCTGTCATGTTTCAAACTTTGCATTTCTAGACACAGATTTGCAATTGAACGTGGATTTGTTGGACTCCTAGACTAGGGTCTTGTATAGGGGTCTCATGCAATCTCATCGCCATTTCTAAAGCTTCGGTTTGGGTGGAATGTTTTTGCTGTCATAGTGTCATCCTTAAGTCTGGTGTTAGTGATGCTACAAACCATGCATGATGTTGTCCATTTGTCAACTTCATATTGGTTTTGTGAATCATACTCTTCAGCCTTTGGTCTAGATCCCAAGGGGTCTCGCCTGGGAGCATCACGATCTCCTTAAACACGATGATTGATTGTGTCTCTGACATTGGCCTACTAAATTCCCCCTTCAGCGCAGCTTGGATTTTTGCGATTCTTGCATTTGCATGGTCATTAGAATGCTTGATATACCATGTTAATGCACAATCTTACAGCATGCTTACCAGCGTAGCCTTCTTAATATTTTCATCCACGATGCCTTGTGCTTCCTATACTGCTCTTACCATGAACCAGAATTTGTATAGATCTTCATTCCTCACTCCTCTGAATACTAGTAGTTTGATCACACTTTCCATACTGAACTATGGTGGTGGTGAAGGTGGGGTGGGTGGAGATGGAGGTGAGGAGCGTGAGACAAGTGGTGGTGTGGGTGGAGGTGGTAAATGTAGAATTCGGTAGAAGCTTTCACAAGCTCTTCCTCGCTTTCCCACAACGGTGAAACTAAGGGACTGGTTTCTAATTCTTCTCTACCTCCACTTTTGTAGATCTTCCCACTTCGCTTAGCTCCAAACATTAATTTATTCGCATAACCTGCTTTTCACACAATAACATCTTAATCCAAGTGTTTAAAGATTTAATATACTTACCTTGCGGTCCCTTGAGGAAACATCGCTCTGCCATATTGTAGCTGATGGTCATGTCTACTGCAAACTCTATGCTAAATCCTCCTATTATTCGTTCGATCCAATGGTCCACATCTCACGCGATCTTATCTCCCAACACTTCTAGTCTACGCACTAATTCCGGAGTCCACACAATTGGTTTGTTGAGCCTACACCTTCCTTGGTTGTCTGCTAACTTCTTGATCCACTCATATAGCTCAAAAGGAAATGATGCAAAGAAAATTTTCTGGATTTCCATATACAAGTAGTGCTCCAACCACTGTTCCTTAGATACTTGCGGATTTCTGTTTTCCTACGCTGCGAACTCATGAATCTTCTTGTCCAACCACTCTTCAATTTATTTCTTTGTTGGATTCCAATGGCACGACATCAGACATCCCTTATGCAGATCTTGGTCCCAGCAACAGAACCATTTGTTGGCTTGTATGGGCCAGAACGAGGTTCAGAGGTGATTTAACCAAGAAAATCTCAGTACTATTGGCCCTTTCAGCAATAGTTCATGCAATGCAGACTAAGGTCTTACCCAAAGTATATGGGAGGGTACTAGAACTAGGTTTTCTCACCCTAGGGATGTTTGATAAGCTTCTGGAGGTCCGCGGTTTGAACCTGTGTACACGTCGCTACACGCACTTGTTATTTGTTCGCAACATGTGATGCTGCTTCCACGCAGCCCTACTCGGGGCACAACCCGTATTATACCCAAGTTCCTTGCTATTTAATCTGTTATTACCCAATTACTTAACTTATTTTTGTAAGACTAGTGATTATTACAACATATCCAACAATCATATCAGTGCGCGCGATAAATAAAATAGTATAAATGTAAAGAAGGCAATGCACAAGAAGATACACAGAAATAGGAATCAACTTCTCTTTATTATTCTTCGATCAAGATTACAGACTCGACACCGTCCTGCACACTTAGCTGCAGGGGTCCACGCAATTAGCTGTGAACTCTACTAGGCCTTGCGCACTCAGCTGCAAAGCCTCTTCTTATTACTACGACCTAGTACGCTTAGACTCTTACTCTATTCTCAAACCATGTGTATTCCTCTCTCCTATTCCTTCCTCTTTACAACTTAGAGCCTCGATCTATTTATACAATCCCATAGTCTGCGGACCATGGGTAGGCCAACATGACTTTACATTACATTACAATACTTTAGGGTGGACAACCCTATGACTTAACCTATACTTTGCACTCCACGTCCATAATTTGCAGAGTCTTACAATACATTTGACCAAAAATTGGGCTTTGAGCCCCAAAACATGTCGTGGGGGGATTCCATGTCCAACAACAAGATTATTGGACCAGATATTAAAACATGGCTTTTGTCAATGATTTGTTTCAAAAATACAAATTGAAAGATTGAACTTTGTATTTCAAATAACTATAATTCCAACATTTGACTGACCTTTGATTCAAATTTTATGCAAACAATTTATTTTGTTAGCATTTCCTAAATTGAATCATAGTAATTAAAGTCTTAAACTATTGCAAATCTCAAAGAAGACTGAGGCATATAAGTGAACTAGTTGAAGGAGATTGCAAATTACTAGCAATAGTAGGTGTACAATGCAATAACTATTGCTATACGATTTTTAAAGCGTAAACATTGTTCAAGTTAACATATGTCTTCTAGTGTTCCTACCACAACTAGTTAAATTCATGTTACAAAGTTTAATTTTGGTACTATTACATATGATAAAATATCAAGTCCCAAAAACAAAAAAAAATAATGAGAGAAAAAAATACCTGGAACAAGGCGAGTGATGTTTTTTTGCTATCTTTATTTTTATTTTTAATTTTTCATTCAAAGAAGAAACAAAACATGTATATGATTGCAACCACGTGTTGCAAAGTTCAATTTAGGCACAAGATATCATGAATTGCATCATGATCACTCCAATATGCATCCGACAAGATGACTTGACAAAAACCAAGGTTGAGAGGTGTCCAAGAATGGTTTATTTTGAGGTTCTCAGTTTGGATTATAATTGTGTGTCAATTCATGCAACTAAATCAATTATATATATTCAATTTGTTTCTTTGTTCTTTAGCTACTTTAATGTATGTCAACATTGAAATCACAAATAATAATCAAGATACAATCGCCATGAAGAATGTGTAATTCAACAACTGATATTGTTTCAATGATTCTAAGAAAGGATTGAAAGGAGAAGCATATAGGATCATAATGAAAATTGGCCATATTACATAGATTTGTGACATCACACGCACAATTTTTGCATTGTAATAGTTTTTTGTTTCAAATATGTCATTTTTTTTTTTTATTTTTTTTTATTTTTTTTTTAATGAAAGAACACCATGGACAAAGTATGATGAATTCAAATTGATGTGAAGAAACTTATGTTCTTTAGGCAATGTTCATTTGTTTGTTTCAAGAAAATAACCATATTGTTCATCATGTCTTCATCTACTTTAAAATCATCAATATGCACACGAAAGCTACACATGTTCAGGGATACCAATGTTAGTACATTAGTATCTTCAAAATAGTTATGAACAATATCAAAGTTCCATGATGCATTTTCAGTCAAGCATTTCATTTATGTGTTTATTTTTTTTCTAACATGGAAGTTTTCATGTGTTAATTTTTTAATCAAGAACAACGAATCCGTGGTTTTCACTCATGAAAGAGACATGTACACTAAACCATGTCTTTTAATGTTATTTGGGTAAAATACAAGTTGTTATAAATTCAACCCTTGTGCTCTATGTATTGTCCTAGCACAAGCTAGTTGTATTGGAAATTGTCTTTGTATTTTGCAATTACTTTTGCCTTTAGGTGATTTTAATAGCTTTTCAACACAAAACATTGGTGTCCACATTCTTTCAATAGTTGAACCATACAATTTTTTTTTTTTTTCCTTTGTAATTTTTTGACAAATGAATCAAAATTTTCTATCCAAACTACATCCTGTCCATTTTCTCCATTTCAAGAATAATCTTTCAATATTCCATAAGCACCATGAACAATTCCATATTTGATTTCGTAGTTTCCAAAATATAATTCAATGAACACATTTCGTTCTTTAGTATTTTTGTTCTGAGTATCACTATTGTTTTGTAAGATTAAAAGTTTGTTTGAATTCTTTCAACTTTTGCAAGGGCTTAAAGGACTATTAACTCAGTATCCACATGTGACAACATTTTTTCATTTTCTTTGCACAACTTTATTTCTATAAAATAGATATAGAAAAAGTGGATCAATTGGTGATGCACTATAATAATGATGATTGGTAAATTCCGTGTCAACATATCACTGGGAATTTAATCTCATTTTTTTAAAAATTGAAATAAAATCTATATCTTTTTGATGCATTGGAATATGGAAAACATAAAATTTTACTTTTTCTTGCAAAAAAAACATATGGAACTCTCAAATCGTTCAACATTGAGTGTTCAAAGATCAAGAATGCTTTGACCAGATGGACCTAATACAAAGTGCCACACAATTTCAAATAGACATTTCCAAAGTATTTAGTAGGGGTATGTTTTATTCCATGCAATCATTTATCAATATGGAATGAAAGTGTATAACCAAAAAGAGAAACCTCATCAATAATCACACCACAAAGATGTTTAAAGTGTTTGGAAAATGTATCCATATGTTCATTACTTAAAGACAAGTATTCATATTTGTTAAAAGACATTGAAAAGGTAGAATGCAATGTGACACCACCAGCATTTTTCTTTTTTTCCTATGACTCCCTTTAATGTAAGTGGATTGTATTCAGTTCTATTATTGTACATGAAAACAAGAGATTGGAATATTTATGTTGCAATAGATGTGTTTTCAGTCCCTACATCTCTAGTCAAAGAAACATATATTGGTTTTAAGGGATCCCATTTCATATTAATCAAGATATCTTTTACTATTTATTCTTGTTATTATTTCAATTGTCTTCTTATGCTATATAATTCTTCCTCCTCTCACATATGTGGTTGTTTTACAATAGGATGACCTTATTCAATTGATGTTTTTATGTGTTTCATTCTATCACAATAGTGGAGGTTAGTATCAATATTGTACTCCTCATATTATTTACTTTCGATAAAGAAGATGCCATGGGAAATTGAATTTCTTTCTTAGATCACATATATATTTAAATATCCACTATCATATAGTCAAAAAATGTTTGATGTGTCATCAATGTCACCCCACGCTCTAGGAACTATATAATTGCATGCTTGTTCATTTTGTCTTATAGTTTCTTTTGGGCTCAAATAGGCATTCATCCAACTAGAATACATATGATTCAAAATATATTCATTGAGCCTATATGGAACATATGGCATCAAAATTTATTGATAAAAGATGTCTAGGTCATTATGTTCACTATATCTCATTAATATTATGAAAAATGACAAATCACCATGCTTTCATTTCTTTTCATTTTTTGTATAGCTTGATGCAAACTATGCTAATCAAATGTGTTCAATAGTTGAAGATTGTTGCAAACAACAATCAATAATTGAAGCACATAGAACCTCCTCTGAATCATATGGTTCTTACTACAATTTTTTTTGTTTTTGGATGATATACACCCTTTAACCATTGGTAGAATTTTTAAAGCTTGGTATACAGGCATTTGTTGCAAGTGCAACAAAAAGTTTCCAAGCCAAGCAATTGTTTGCACAATATTAAGGTTTGTTTTATGATATTCTTCTCGAATATGTTTAAAATTTGTTGTCATGGTATTATCAATTTTTTTCATGTAAGATCTATAGTATTGGGTTGTTGCATAAGAATCTTGTTGGGTGTGGAGCCTGATTATCTTCTTTATTTAGAGATATCACCACATTGGACCCCATTTCTTAATTTGGCGGCAATGCCACCCATTTATGCGCACCACCAGGGGGCAAGATGGTGATTCTTTAGAGCACCCCCACCAAGAAGGGGATCGAGGGCAGTGCCCCCAAAGCTAAAAATAGATGTCAAATTGCCTTGTAAAGTGTTGTAATTTTGTAGTCAATCTAGGCCATTCATCAGGCAGAAATCTGACAGTAGAAGTTATGTTTAATTTAGGTTTTTTTCCCTCGAAAGAAACCCTTCACTATATATGAGGAAATTATATTGCGACTATGTAGATGTGTATTCTGAGTGAGAAAGAGAGAGTATATTGTGCGAGAGCGAAGAGGGAATTATAGCGGATCTGATGTAGGTTGTATCTCTTCATTTTACTGGATAATATAAAAGGAAGGACTGGTTGTTTCTTTGTGGACATAGCCCAAATTGGTTGAACCACGTATATCTATGTATCTATTGTTTTATGCATTTTATATGTTTATATTTCTACAATATTTTATGTGTTCCATTGCTCTGTAATATATAATTTTCTAAAAATTCATATCAGAGCCGAAGGTCGACTTGGCTGATAAACTTGTAGGAGAGAAGGGTTCTTGGTTCAAGTGGGAGCAATGGTGGAAGATGGTAGGTTTAGGGTTGAAAAATTTAACGGCCCATACTACTGGTTGTGTAAGATGCATATGGAATATTAGCTGTATCAGAAATATCTGTACCTACCATTGAGTGGAAGTAAAAAGAAGCTGACAAGTATGGTAGATAGTGAATGAGATATTCTTGATAGAAAGGAACTTGGAACAATACAGTTGTGCCTAGAGATGTCAGTAGCCTTTAATATTTCAAAGGAAACGAAAACAGAGGGTTTAATGGCAGCATTGGCCAAATTATATGAAAAACCCTCGGCCTTAAATAAGGTATTTCTTATGAAGTGTTTATTTAATATGAAGATGTGAAAAGGTGGATCTATTGATGATTATTTAAATGAATTTAAGACAATTACTAGTCAGTTAAGTTCTGTAGGGGTAACTATTATTTGTATGCTCATTGCCAAAAATTTGGAATGGTTTAGTTATGGCTATTAGTAACTATATATCTAGATCTAGTACTTTAAAGTTTGATGATGTTGTTGGTGCAATCCTTAGAGAGGAAATGCGATGAAAAGGCTCCAGTGAGACATCAGGTAATGCTTTGAATGCAGAGACTAGGGGAAGAAAATGGAAAGAGGAAAGATCCCAGGATATTGTAGTAAGTCAAGGAAAGGCAGATCCAAGTCCAAATAGGGGATAGTATGCTAGAAATGCGGGAAGAAAGGATACGTGAAGAAATAATGCAAGTCTCAAAAGGGAAAAGAAGGAGACGCACAACAAGAAAATAATCATGAAGGGAATGTGACAAGTGATTTGTTGCAATATGCTTTGATTCTTTCATTAGAAAATATTATTGATGCTTGGGTGGTAGATTTAGGGGCCTCATTCCATGCCACACCAGATAGGAAACATTTTATTGATTATGTTCAAGGAGATTTTGGACAGGTTCAATTGGGTGATGATAAACCATCTAAAATCATTGGAATGGGTATAGTTTTCATAAAAAAATAGAATGAAAATAAATGGCTATTGATGGAGGTAAGGCATGTTCGAGATCTAAATAAAAATTTAATTGCTAGCTGGGAGGTGAAGGCTGTGTAACTACTTTTACGAATAAAACCTGGAAGGTCACTAAAGGAGCCCTAGTAATAGCTAAAGGAGAAAAGTTTGGCACATTGAATTTATGCAATTGTATCTCAAATTATGTTAATGCTTTATCCTCTACAGGAGGAGATACAACATTGTGGTATTATAGGCTCGGGCACATGAGTGAGAATAGGATGCAGATTTTTCAGTCAAGAAGTTTGGTTCCAAGTTTGAATCCTATTGATTTGGAATTATATGAGAATTGTGTTTATGGAAAATAGAAGAGAGTCATATTCCTCAAAGTTGGGAAAGAAAAGAACAAAGAAAACTAGATCTTGTGCATATAGATGTATGGGGAAATTCGCAGGTACCATCTCTCGATGGCTTTTGTTATTATGTTACTTTTATTGATGATGAAAAAAAAAAAGAACTGGATTTAATGTATTCGAAATAAATTTGATGTATTTGATACTTTCAAGAAATGAAAACTTTAGTTGAAAATGAGACAGGAAAAATGTTAAAGTGTCTCAGATCAGACAATGGAGGTAAATATTACAGCAAAGATTTTGATAGGTATTGTTTAGAGAATGGAATTCATAGAGAGAAGATAGTTCCAGGAACACCACAAGAAAATGGTGTGTCAGAAAGGATGAACATGACAACCATGGAGGGTGCAAGATGCATGAGATTGCATGCAGGATTGCTTTTAGAATTTTGGGTAGATGTTGTACATAGTGTTGTTTATCTAATAAATATAGGGCCTTTAAGTTCCTTGGATGGTGGTATTCCAGAGGAGGCATGGACAGGTAAAAGGGTAAACTACTCATTTTTAAAGACTTTTGATTGTGAAGCCTTTGCCTACATTAATAAATAAAATAGAACAAATCTTGAGGCAAAATCAAAGAGATGTACCTTTATTAGATATGTTGTTAATGATTTTGGTTATGACTTTTATGATTATGAAAAACAAAAAATAATTAGGAGCAGAGATGTCATATTCAATGAAAATGTTTTGTATAAGGATCAGATGCAAGAAAAGAAATAGGAAAAATAAAATATAGAATACACAGTGCTTGATGAGATCACAAAAAAGGTGAAGGTGTCAAAAAATCATAATGATCAATAGCCAAAACAACAACAACAAACACAACAACAACAAGCACCTCAAACACCTAAAAGTGGTGTTACAAGATCTACAGGATAAGTAGACCACCTGAATGATACTCTCCTTCATTATATTAAGCATTGTTGACTGATTTTGGTGAACCAAAATGTTATGAAGAAGCAGTGCAGGTATAAACCATGAAGAAGTGGGAGAAACCCCTCAAAGAAGAGATGGACTCCTTAACACATAACCAGACTTGGGACTTAGTCAATTTTCCTATAGGTAAAGTAGGATAGCAAAATAAATGGGTTTACAGGTTGAAGGAGGAAGATGGAGGCAGAAAAAGGTATTAAGGTAGACTTGTGGTGAAGGGGTTTGCACAGGAAAAGGGTTTAGGCTTTGATGACATATTTTCTCATGTTCTTAAAATGACCTCAATCAGAGCTATTTTAAGTCTAGTAGCAGCTGAACATTTGCATCTTGAGCAGTTAGATTAAAGACAACTTTTCTCCATGGGGATTTGGAGGAAGAGATATATATGCAACAACCATAAGGATATGAGGTAAAAGGGAAGGAGAAAGTGGTGTGCAGGTTGAATAAGAACTTGTATGGCTTAAAACACTCCAAGGCAGTGGTATCTAAAGTTTGACAAGTTTATGACTGAACAAGGTTCTACTAGATGTCACTCTAATCATTGTGTTTATGTCAAAAGGAAAAAATATGGCAGTTATATTATATTGTTATTGTATGTAGATGGCATGCTTTTTGCAGGTTCTAACATTAAGGAAATAAATGTGCTCAAAAGAAAATTGGCAAACTCATTTGAAATGAAGGATTTGGGTGCTGCAGAACAAATCCGTGGTATGAAAATATTTAGAGACATGAAGAATCGAAAATTAACATTGTCTCAAAGTGAGTACATAGAAAAGGTGTTGAAAAGATTTAATATGCAAAATGAAAAACCAGTTACTATACCTTTGGCTAGCCATTTCAAACTAACTAAGGAGGTGTGTCCCAAGACTTAGGAAGAAATGGCTTATATGTCTAAAGTTCCATATGCATGAGTAGTTGGAAGATTAATATATGCAATGGTTTGCACAAGGCCTGATATTCCACATGCAGTGGTAGTTGTAAGCAGGTACATGAATAATCCAGGAAAAGAACGTTAGATGGCAGTGAAGTGGATTCTCAGGAATTTGAGAGGTACCATAAATCAAGCATTACGATTTTGTTGTTTGAACATTGCTCTACATGGATATGTTGATGCAGATATGGTGAATGATAGAGATAGTAGGAGGAGCGCCATAGGGTATGTGTTTACTGTTGGTGAAACAACTATTGGTTGGGTTTGTAAACTGCAAAGTGTTGTTGGAATCCCAACGATGGAAGTAGAGTATGTTGTTGCTACAAAGGCTAGTAAGGAAATAATTTTGTTACAGAGGTTTCTGGATGAATTAGGTAGAAACAAGATTTGGGAAGGTTATATAGTGACAGCCAGAGTGCCATATGTCTTGCAAGGAACTTTGCATTTAATCCAAGACTAAACATATACAGCTCAAGTACCATTTAATACGGTCAATGTTTGAAGATTGACAGTTGAAGTTGGAAAAGATACACACTAGCTAGAATCCTATAGATATGTTAATAAAAGTTGCAACGAGGGAGAAATTGTGATTCCGCTCGATTTCAATTGGTCTTCAAGTATGATGATGAAGATGAGAAACAACTAGGGCCAAAATGGAGTCATTTTCCAACAAATGAAGCAGTGGTGGAGTTGCTATAATCAGTTCCATCTGGGAGATTGTTGGGTGTGGAGCCTTATTTTCTTCTTTACTCAGAGGTATCACCGCATTGGACCCCATTTCTTAATGTGGTGGCAATGCCTCCTTTTTTTGCATGTCACTAGGGGGTTCTAGGGGGTGTGACGATGATACTTTAGACCCCACCCTTGGTGGGGGATTGGGGGTAGTGCCCCTGAAGCCAAAACTAGATGTAAAATTGCATTGTAAAATGTTGTAATTTCATAGAAATCTGGGCCGTTCATTAGGCACAAATATGACGGTAGAAGTTATGTTTAATTTATGGTTTTTTTTCGTTATAAGGAAACCCCTCACTATATATGATGGAATTGTATTGCAACTATGTAGATGTGTATTCCGAGTGAGAAAGAGAGATGCGATTATATTAGAGTGAAGAGGGAAGTACAATGGATCTGCTATAGGTTTTACCTCTTCATTTTGTTGGATAATATAAAAGGAAGGATGTAGCCCAAATTGGGTGAACCATGTATATTTGGGTCTCTCTTGTTTTATGCATTTTCTATTTTTATATTTCTACAATATTTTATGTGTTCCATTGCACTGTAATATATAATCTTCTATCGAATCAGGCATAAATTGAGCATATTTTTTTACATTACACATTTTTTAATATGATGAAAAACACTATTTTTCCATATATCAGTTGGTCTTCATTCTAGTAAAATTGTTGTTTTTTTCAAACTACATTTTATTACATCAATGTATTCATTCTTGGACAAACCCACATATCTCAAAAAGTTGTCAAACAGATATGTTTCATTGTATGTGGCATGTTCTAGTGTTTCGACATAGTTTTGGCACTTTTTTTCATTTTTTCATTTGTGAACTCAGTTGGTTTAAGTATAGTTGTTTTCCTTATTGATGAATGGAAAAATTGAACCTACAATGAACATTTTTTTCCTATGGGACTTTGTATGATGATGATGTTGAATTCTTTTAAGATTATTTATAAGAATCCATGAATCAAAAGACAAATATCTATCTACAAAATGCTCTATCTCAACATTTATATTTCTAGCATAGACCCATCCATCCTTTGTCTATAGAAATGCATAGTCATGTTAGCTTCCTCTATCTTCAAATTCATTTACAAAAGAGCATTCTTGAAATTCACCGTGTAACAACCCTCCCCACATTTACCCGCTTTTACAAGCTTTCCATGGTAAACATGAGATGAGAGTTACTATGCATGACCTGAAAACCAATTTCCAGTTATAAACTAGGGCCTACTATATTAAAAATTCACTACAACCTCTCAGGGACACCTGATCACCCAGATGTCAAAAAACACCCACTGGTGATCTTTCTTTGAGTTGGAAATCTATTTTTGCCTAACCTTGCAACCTAGTAGTATGCATTACAAGCCCTCCATGGGGCCAGAAGTCTCCTTACTCACACACAAGAAATCCTCCAAGTGGCTACAACTAAAAATACCTAGTTATGTGCCTGATGTCACAGATTTAGTGCTTGAATTTCAGGGCTAGTCCACTACCCAGAAAGTTCTAGAATCAATTCTAAGATAATTAAAAGTATGCTTAACCTATACTTGGGCTTAGTTCTTCAAAAACATGCCAAGCACATGATATACATTTAGAAAAGAACATAATAAACATAGTAGCTACATGTCATGAATGCATATCTAGTCAATCTCTCATAGTTTCACCAGAGAATCATTAAGAAGGTTCTCTTCCCTCTCAAGCTAGATGAATAAAACACTTGTTAACTCATATATTCATATAACCTTTCACTAACTTATCGAATCATGAAAAAGATGCATAAAAAGATGATATCATTTAGCCATGCCTATAACCAAGATTTAACCATAATGAAGCCATGACAAACTAGTCGTGAAATCAACACAATATCCAATCAACATGCTCATTGATCTCAATAATAAATAACACATAATAAAATATGCATAAATCCAACCAAGTCATAGACTTCCATGTACCACTCGACCATACATTGGGCTAAACCAAACCTCTCTTTAAACCAATCACCCTTGTGCCATATTCCAAGCATGAATGTTTGATCTCATTGGATAAACCAAAAAAAAACCAACTAGGGAATCCAAAGGCTAAACCACCTCAACCCTCCACCATATTGATTTCACCTAAACAAGTGTAGGAATCACCAAAAAAAAAGCTTGGATTCCTTAGAATTTTTTCACCATACCCACAAGAATTTTCCTCTATCCACCCAACTATTAAGGGATTCATATAGAAAACCATATCAAACCCCAACCCTTGGTATTTTCCTAAGACCACTTCAACCAAATCCAAAATCTTCTAGCAATCCAAAGCTCAAACAAGAATGAATCCCATCACATGATAACTATCCATGAAATGGAAAGGACATTTTGTAACCATTGTTAGTCTAGGAAAATACCATGCCTATGACAATAAAGTAATCATGTAAAAAAAATGCATGCACCATGCATTCAAATCCCAGCAAAGAAATCACACATGTAGCCTGTTACTTGCAAAATCTTCTCATTGTAGTTTCTCTCTAGACCTTCTCCTTGTGTTCCATTTCTTTCCTTTGATTTTCCTTTCCTTGCTTACTTTCTTGCTTCCCTGTGTGTAGGTTCTCTCCCTCTCCCCTTGGATTTTGATTTCCTCCTCAGCAAAACTAAAGTTGAAACTGATCAAAAGTCGATCAAAAGTTGTTATCTATTTCTCAAATGACTTTTTATCATTGATTTTTATTGTCTCTTCCTTTTATTTTCCTCTTTTCTTTCATTTTCCTTCATTTTCTCTTTATTTTCCCTTGCATTCATATTCTTGTCTCTTCATCTTCCTTTTCTCCTATTTTCATTTATTTCTTAAATTAATTGCTACTTATTTCCCTTTTGCCAATGCCAATGATGATTTCTGTAGCCATTAATTAACCATAATTAATAACCACTTTAATGTTTTTCCCTATTTCATCTTGGAATACGTGTCCCATGACCTTGGTATTATTCTTTCCTTTATAGTATCCCTCCATTTACATGGAAAATCAGCCTAGGGATATTACACCAAGATACTTCTTATCATGGGAAACTAGTTGTCATAGGAAACCTTTCCTATTATTATAAAAATGTACACATGTTACTGGATCATTTCTTAATAAGTTTTGTTGGTGGTTATTTCCCTCAATCATGTACAAAAATGATTAAATAATGATTTGTTAGATGGTAATATGCAATATGTCGATTAGTATAAAAACAAGGTTATATCCATGAATCATAAGATAATAAAGATGCACAATTACTCATATGAAGTAAATAGAAAAAGATGTCATCATACAAATGCAACCCAATGGAAGGACAAGAAATAATTATAGTGCTCATAGAATCTACTGTAAGTTCACATCATCGTGTAAAAGGATACTAGGGGAGAAACACAATCTCTCCTGAGGGATGGGCCTTGTCTCTCTCTCTTTCTTTGTCAATCCTATTTCCTTATGTGTAAAAATGGCAACACAAATTTTCTCTAAATGTATCCTCTTTTCCATGGATTGGATCCTCTTTTTATAGGCCTAGGTGGACAATATTTTTAGAAAAAAATCCATGATCACTAACAGGTCCTTGTAGTGGAAAACACTGAGCTAGGGTCAATGTTTCCTCGACCATAATGTGGCAATCTTCACATGACAGAAAAAAACATTGTCAAATCCAGTAACTCAGTAGATTTAAGTGCAAAAACATATGTCATGTGAGCATTTCACTAGAATCCATGTGATCCTGCGATTTTATTGAAGAACATATGAATGGCGTTGTGCAATAAGTCATAAATTTGTGTGATGGATAAGACTCCAGTTTATTTTTTTCCATATTCATATCTTAGGAAGTTGTTGCACAAATAAATGATTTTATTGATGTTTGAACTTATTTATGACATGCTACTATCCTATTATAATTTGTACAAGAGGTGTATGAAATGTTGGGATATCAAGGTTTCATCCATGTTTTCTATTATCTTATTATTAGTAGAACGGTTTCCTTTTTCCTTGATAACTTGTATCACATTAAGTAGTGGTTTCCAATGATGATCCACACAAATGAAGGAAAACAAATATGGTTGACCTAACTATTGTATCATTGCATAAGAATTCCTACGTAAACTAAGAAAGTAATCTGGGGATGTGCAGATTGTTCATATATCCATGTAACCAACTTCTCATTTAAGAATACAATCTAGATTTGTCTTTGACTTAATAAGTTTTTCTAATACTTGTCTTCGATTTAGTTTTAATTGATGTATTCTTACCCAATAAAAATCGAGAACTTGTCTAAGAATAATGTATACTTCACTGTAAAACGAATTGTGATACAGTATGCAAAGTCATGGTGCTTGTGCAATATTTCCTATTGTGAAAATTTTTTATATATAAATTTTCTTGTAATATCATCTGCATGTTTTATCCATATAAAAGTGTAAGGAAGCTCATTTCCTAAGAATATATGTCATGGAAAATCCTAAATGGCAGATAGCCCTCACCAGGGGAAATGTTTAACCGATAGCTTTGAAGATCATAAATACTATGTGATTTTGTTAACTCATGCAACCACATTTTTATGTTTGGATCTTTGTCATTGTCATTGATACCAATGTCTATTTAAATATGTGTCTTAACTGCTAGTGTATTTGTTGCCTCCATAAAAGTTTCCTTCCAATTGTCATTTATGAAAACCCTTTCCATAAGCATGGTTTTTCATAAGTGATACATTACTTTCATGACCATATGCAGTTGAAAGTGACCATAAGAATAAGCACTTTTGTAGCAATCTTCTCTTTATCTCCACAAATTTTTTATCAATTTGTTTTATGTCACAAGGAAGAGTATGTGGAATCCAATATGTTTTAGTGGAAACATTGATTATACCTCCATTTAGGTCCATTGTTGACCTTTACATTTTTCTCTTAGTTCTTGAATTCATATGAATGTTAAGCACATTGATACTAGTCATTCTTCTAAATAAGCCGGTTTACATATGATGCAAATATGTTTATTTTATCTAATATTTTGAGGGAATGAAAATATGGGAATCTCACCATGATCCAAGGATTTTTGACAATACTTGCAAGTGCATTCATCTTCTAGTTCCATGTCCCTAGTTTCAACGTGTTTTTTTTTTTTAAATAATTTTTTATTTGTTATAACCTCCTTTCCAATGAAAATTCAACAACAACATGAGAAATCAGAGATCGGCATGTCAACAATTTTGTTTCAAACATTCATTTAGAAAGTGTGACAACATTCTTTGATTTATACTTTCCCTTCCTATCATGAACTGTAACTACTTTTGATTTTCTATTAATGTTTTTATTGTTTGCCTCAGTCTTCTTTCTAAGAAAGTTTTTTATTATTCTAAGGGGATTATTTTTATGTTCCATACAATTTCTACATTTTGAAATCATTGATGTACTATTCATAGATATATTGCATCTATGTTCCAATGGTTAAAAATAACATTGTTCCATATTTTTTGGTTATTGAATAACATTAAACGTGACTATGTTGGCCCTGTCCAAGTTGTATTGAGTCAAAATATCTACTCTTTCTAGACACCACACACAAATGTCTAACCATGAAACATAAGACAAATGTGAAAAGACAAAAATACCACCTTCTATATCTCCTTCTTCATATGGGAGTTCTGAAAGAAAAAAATAATGCTTGGAATAACATATTCAGGTTTTGTTAATTTGTATCTTAACTTTGACATACTCGTATATACATTTTAACACAAAATGATCACCTTGTAAAACTGTGTTTGAGAAATTTTTGGCCATAATGTAATGAAAATAACCGACATCATATTCATGTTATTCTAAATGAAAAATGCATTGAAATGTGGATTCACCCTAGCCACCCTCGAAATTTGGCATTCATTGGTTTCCTTCTGATAGCATATTGGCTTCTATTTGTGTACATTTTTGTTTGATTAATGCATGCCACAAAGCATCAGAATTGCCTTTAAATCCATAGATATCTCCATTTTATTTTTTGAACAAGATTGGCTCAAAATTTCTAGTGAGGGGATTCTCATCATGAAATAATATTTCACATATGTGCATGCTTACAGATGAATTGAAAATTTAATTTTCCCCACTTCACTTTCTAGACATTTTTCTTAGTTTTTATACATCTTAAACTTATCTTATATTCAAATTTAATAAATATAAAAAATATTAAAACAAGTGAAAAATATGATAATTGATGACAATTGCCTTTAAAGTCTTAAACAATATTAGTCAAAACAAATCCTTAGATTATTAGAAAATATAATGTGAGGGTTAGTCAATTTGTAGTCCTTCATGAGGCCCATGTGCCTTTCACTGCTTAGTCTCAAATGTAGGGCTTGGACAAATCCCCTTCCCACTAACTACTTCGGTTAGTTTATCATTTTTTTCATTTGAGTTATGTGGTTCTCTATACATAGAGAAAATGAAACAAAATGTTGGTTGTGGCTTCAGATTCTCTTTGTTTTGTAAGTCTTTGTTAGAAAAACACCTAGAGAATGGGTTGTCGTCTCCTACAGTGGTTACTTCAAAAAACCCAGCTAACAAAGCATCCACATAGTGTATTCAACCTCTTGAAACTAAATGATACATTACATAGCCTTTGGTGATTCTTTGTATTCAATTTTTTTTTGATTACAAGTTATTTTTGGTGGTTTTCATTAGTGATATTTCATAAACCACCTAGTTTGACCACTTGACTCAAAGTGTGAATCCAGTTCATAGGAGATCAGTTGGAGAGAAGTAATGTTTACCTAGCATAAATATGTTCTTCCTAACCATTTTTAGATACACAAATAACTATATTTGTTTTTTAATATTTTGATTATGACCTATGAAATACTTTGTTGTGTCTTTGACTGATGCATGGCTACATATATTTATTAACTAGTAACATTAATGACTACGGAGATTTCTAAGAGCAATCAACTAGAAAGAATTTACAGTGGTCAATAAAATTTATCTTTACATATTTGATACATCCACACATTTCTTTCGCTAGTTTTATACCTATCAATATTTATGAACCAAGAAGACTTATGGCTCTAGCTAAAGTCTGTGTGGAACAAAGGTAAATGTGGGAGTACACAAATATAAGGTTAAGTTTCACTGCTGCACAAAAATTGCACCCAAAAAGGAATATTAATTGTATAACCATGTTGGGAATCATACCATATAATTATACTGGAGTACAATGATGTATCTAGCCATAAAATTTTGTCTTTCATTAAGTGGAGTGAAATGAAGCTACTTTGATGAATGGAAGACAAATATAAACCCCGAAGTAGCTACACTTTGTTGTAAATTATAAATAATAAAGTGTAGTAAGTAAATAACAACATCTCACAAATGATTACTTATATTTTTTATAAGTAATAAAATAATGCAATTATGGAAAAAAAGGTAATAGTTTTAGACAATAGTTTCAATTTACTGTGATTTTGCATTTGAACATTTTTTTCCAGTCATCTCAGGAGCCATATTAAATTCCATGAAATCTATAATTCTTCTATATGATTTATAGATATTCAAAAAATCATGAAAACACATTTGATGTCAAGAACTATTCTACTTTTTCCCAGTTTCGCTTCCACTGCTAACAACATATTTTCATGTAAGTAATTTTATGCATTTCAAATTTATTTATTTTTTCATTTATATGAATTCTATTATATCTATGACATAAGTCACTAAATTTTTTTTCATAATTCATGCAACTTGATTTTTAATCCAATCAAATTAATGTAACTCAAAACCCACAAATAAAGAAATGCATATTATTAAGCCAACCAAACGCATGTAGCTTAAAACATACAAAATAAGAGAGAAAATATGACTGTACTTGAAAATAGAGAGAAAAAAATCACCAAAAAACTAGGAAAATATGATTGTACTTGAAACATATTGAAAATAAATGGTTTGGAAAAAAAAAAACAAAGAACAGAAGGCATAAAAATAGGATGTACTTCCTGGTTTGACGACTTAGTATTTTTCTATTTTTCTCATGATCTCATAGACTTTAATCTCTCTATTTTTTTTCAATGTTTCTAATACTCTACTTCATAACAAGTTCTGAAGCTCTTGGTATGATGTTAAACGACTAATGATTTTTACAATTGTTTGCAACATGTAACTTGAAACACAAGAACTACAAATGCATCTAAACAGACCAATAATAGAACACATAAAAGCTAGAAAAATATGATAGAAATAAAATAATGGGAAACAAGTTAATAATTCATACAATAGTTTCAAGCTACTATCAATTTGCAGCTAAATACTTTTCCTTAGCCATATGAAGAAGAAAAGTTAAATTTGTTTTGGACTTAGTCTTAGACTTAATCACTCTAGGTAAACTTTGTTCACACCTAATATTTGCATGAAAGAAAGGAGATAAAAGTGTAGGTTCCATTGCTACGCATAAGGTGGCCCCAAAACAAAATACTTATTTTATAATTTCCTTGGGAAAGTCCCCTATATATTTAAACTTGTGGGTAATTATTTTTCTAGTTGTAGAATTCGTTTTTTCATTACCTAGAGAGAAAAGCAGCTACTTCCATGCGTGGAAGACCAATATAAAGCCGACAGCTACACTTGGCTATAAATAAGAAAATATAAAGATGTTGTGAACAAATTAATAACATATACTAGATAATTATTTATATTCTTTAAACTCAATAAAATAATGCAATGATACAAAAAGGTTATTAATTTCAAATAATAGTTTTAAGTTACTGCCATTTTGCATTTGAATAATCATGCACAAATATTTTATTTTTGCTATTTTTTTTTTTATATTTACAACTTGATGGCAACCCAATAATGAAGACCTATTCTACATTTTTGGCCTCTTCACTCCACTTGGTGCAAATACCTACACACATGCTTGCACCAATTTTATATCTAGTACGATTACAGTTATCACTCTAGCTAGACTATATGTGTAGCTAAAGTCTGTAAGGAACATATACATGAGAAACTAAAATTTGTGTCAAAGAAACACATCTAAAACTAAAGTCTACGTGCAAGTGTGAAGATAAAATGGTAAGATCCAATGTTTTGCATAAGGTGAGGCAAAAAGGAAATATTAAATATATAATTGTAATGAAAAAATAAACTAGATATCTAGACTTAGGTCTGATGAATTATCTAGTCATAGCATTCATTTTCTGTGTTACGCGGAGAGAAATAAAGCTAATTTGATACATGGAAGACAAGTATAGAGTGAAAAGTAGCCACATTTGGATGTAATTGAAAAATAATAAAGTCACCGTGCATAGATTAAAAACCAATAAATGATTATCTTCTTTGCAATATCAGAACAATTCACAATTTTGCAGGCCTAATCTTCATCGTTGCATTTTTTTATTGGAAGAATTAACTCTTTATATTTATCCATTATTTTATTTCTTAACATTATTATCATGAATATATTACTGAATGTTTTTTATTTACATCAATCAGTGTCAATTTATACATGGAAGTTCCCTAGGGTGCCACCTCATGCAAATGTGGATTTTGAGACCACATCACTATAGGAATCATTCCCCACCAGGAACTCATACCACATTCCTTAAACTTCTTGAGGGTTATAGACTAAAGAGCGTCGCAAGCTATGGATATGTATCATTAAAAAAAAGTATTCATGTCCCACCATGTGAATGCATGTGAGAACTTACACCTTTACAGTAACACAATCTATCGTGGTTAATGGGAAGTAAGAGATATAAAAGTGTTATTATACACAATGAAAAATTTGACGTTGTTCTACAAAAAATTTATGAAGTGTGTATCCCACTTCAAAACATCTTACCCATTCTAACATAATTATATAAGAATTCTTGAATCTCAGTATACAAGATTAGAATTTATCACTCTAGATAAACTTTGTGTGCAATTAAAATGTGTACCAAACAAAGATGTGTGGAAATGAAATCTATGTGAAACAAGGACATGTACAAAACTAAAGTGTGTGTAGAAGAGCGAACATAAAAGAGGAAGTTCCTCTTCTTTGTGCAAGGTGAGACCAAAATGAAATATTGAATAAACAATCATATTGGAAAACATGTCCTATATATATAGACTTGGGTGTAATTATTTCTCTAGTCATAGAATTCATTTTTTCATTATGTGGGGAGAAATGAAGATGACCTTCACCTAGTAAATTGGAGAGTTAAGAACAAGGGCATGTGCAGAAGTAAAATATGTATGAAACAAACACGTGTAGAACTAAAGTTTGTGTGTAAGTGCAGAGATAAAACGGTAAGCTCCACTGATCTAGACAAGGTTAGCCCAAAAGAAAATATTGAATATATAATTGATTTGCAAAAAAAACCCAGATATTTAGACTTAGGTTTACTTATTTCTCTTGTTGCAGAATTCCTTTATTGAATTACATGGAGATAAATAAAGCTACTTTGATATATGGAAGACAAATATATAGCCCAAAGTAGAGACACTTGGCTACAATTAAAAAATATTAAAGTAATCACAAATAGTTTAAAAACAACAAATAAATTATTATCTTCTTTGCAATAACAAAATAATTCATAATTTTTTCATGCCTAATCTTCATCCTTACATTTTTTAGAGCAACACTTTACATTAATCCATTTTTTCCTTTATTTACATTAGTATCATGACTATATTACTAAATGTGGTTCATATACATCAATAACTATCAATTGACACATGGCAGTGCCCAAGGGTGCCACCTGGTGCCAACATGGACATTGAGACTACATCATTGTGGAACTAATTCCCCTCCAAGAACTCATAGTACATTATTTAAAATTGTCGAAAGCCATAGAATAACAAGAGTTGTGAGCCATATATTTCTATGTCATTTAATAGAAATATTAATGTCCTAGTGCGCAAAGGCATGTAAGCACTTATTCTTTACAATAAGACAGTGGGTCATGATTAATGAGAAGCGAGATAAGTGAAAGTATTATGATACATAATGGAAAATCTGAGTCACGAGCTAGTATTTTTATGAATTGTGTTCCTCAGAATCATGGCCTAGGTCTCCAGCTTCGACAAATCTTATACATAATGGAAAATTTGATGTCACAGGGTAATATTGTTATGAATTGTGTTCCTCATAATCATTGCCTAGGTCTCCTGCTTCAGAAAATCTTACCAAGTCTAACACAATTATCTAAGAATTCATGAGTCTCTAGCATACGACATTACACCTTATTACTCTAGCTAAACTTTGTGCACTGTTAAAGTCTGTACATAACAAAGACTTGCATAATTCAAATTTGTGTGGAACAAAGACGTGAGAAAGTGAAGACGTAAAAGGGTAAGTTCCACTACTCTGCACAAGGTTATGCCAAAATAAAATATTGAATCTATAATAATCATATTGGAAAAGGTATCCTAGATATCTAGACTTGGTTGTAATGATTACTATAGTCATACAATTAACTTTTACGTTACATGGAGATAAATGAGCATGAAATTCACCTAGTAAATTACGGAGTTAAAACACTTATAAAAGTGGTAAATAAAAGTGATAATTGAGATTTAGATTCTAGCCTATTAGTTATCAATTAGTAGCCTCGATACCTAGTAATTTTAATACTAAAAGGGGGACAAAGGATTAAAACATTTCAAAAAATATTACGATGTCTAAAATGGCTACCTAAGAATGAATTATGTTTTAACATACAATTATAAGATAGACAAATAAGGACAAAGCATAATACCTACAATAATAATGTAATTATGAAAAAAAGTTAATAATTTCAAATATTAGTTTCAAGTAACTATCATTTGTGCATTTCAATTCTATTTATCTTTCATTTGTCTAAAATAATTCAATAATTGGTATCATCACATTAGTTGAACGTCATATGGTTGCTATATTTATATACGTACATACAACACATAGCTTAGGGATTTATCTCAATCCATTTTTCTACCCTTGGTAGGGTTACTTGAAGGTGATTAGGTCACTGTCACCTACTTGATGGCCATGTCCACAACCAAAAACATAAACATAAAAAATAAAATTGAAAGAGATGAAAGGATTTTATTTCTTGAAGCCACACATACCTTTCACTCAAGCCAGACATAGTTAACCAAAAGTGAAATATAGGATAATCATAATAAATTATGGAAGATTTCATGATGCGCCACTAAATTTTTATAAAGTTTGTCTCGATTCAAAAAATATTACCAACCCTAACACAATCACATATGAAGACATGAATTTCTAATGTACATCAATCACAAGACACACATATCAAAACAAAGTATAAGATCTACTACTAAAACTGGGATTATATTGTATTAATGTTAACTAAATTGTTGCTTCATATTTTATACTACAATATTACTATTAGCTCAATTGTTGTTTCATAGGCCATGCAAGTAGATTATTAAGCCCACCAAATACATGTAACTTGAAACAAACAAACATGTCAGATTTTGTAGCTTGGGAAGGTGTTCTAGTTTTGAGACTTGTCACTAAGGCTAATAACATGGAGGAATCAATTATCTCGATGCCCAAGTAATTTTTTCCTAAGTTTCGGCTAGGGAAAATATCTTAATTATGTCAATTAGTGATTTTTATTATTATTTCCTAAATCTAACTTCAGGAAAGTGAATAATTAATTGGCATTAGTTGGGATAAGATATTTTTTCTCTAGAAGCTTGTAGAAAGTTGTTAAGTTGATATTAGCCATAGATTGGATCAACTGAACTTCTGATTATGGCTATTCATTTGTGAATGAGAGATTATAAATTTAATCAATGGGAAACATTGGAGATATATCAAATCATAGAGATCAATTTGAGTGGGTGATTTTCATAAGACATTAGAGGGTTTTCAAAACAATGAATGAGGAGATATATTTTTGGGGTTATTCTCCATCAGATAGATTACCAATTTCTAAGTTCTAGAGGTAATTTCCCAGGGCTTAATTATTTATTTAGGAGGAGGTTCAATTTGGAAGTGCAAGTTTTCCATTTTACTAGAGTGAGTTTCCATAGGTCTAGATTGAGTTGGTACTTGCAAATGTGAATTGTTAGAGGTAGTGCAAGTGGCATGTGCAAGTTTCCTGAGGTAGTATAACATGTTAAATCGATTACCTAGAGGCGGTTAGAATTGCTAAGGAGCATAGTGTGAGTTCCCAATTAGATGGCATGATTTCTAGAAAGGAGTGTGAATTATAGGAAACAACCAACTTAATCTGCGGAGGGAGATAGTGAAGTTTTGTAGTTAAATTTGTTCATGGATGGAGATAAAAATAGTGTCAGTGATTTTGTAGTTAGTCAAGAAGTTCTAATTTCTCAAGATTTTTTTTTTTTTCTAAAGATATTAATAAAATCCTTAATATATGAAAATTGGTTTTCCCCACAATGGGGTTTTTTCTAGGGATGTTTTGTCCAAAACTATTGGTGTAAAATATATTATTGGTTTCTTGTATATTTCGTATATTTTTATTTTGTGATTGGTGTTTTTTATTTTGTTATTCCTTACATCCCTCGGAAGAATTAATTTGTCATGAATAAGTAATATGAAATAATTAAATAGGGTATTAACACCTTATGGGTAGCTATAAATTTGGCATGGTAATAGAGGAGTGAAGCACAAATGTTATTGGAGATTTGAGTACAAACATTTTGAAGGAGAAATAAAATATTTTCACACAGACATATATCTTCATTTTTATTGGTGTTTACTGTTCGAGGGTTTTATAAATGGCTTCAATTAGTTTGAGGGATCATGACAGACTTGATGGTGCATCAAACTCTAGTATCTACAAATATAGAATTTTATTATTATTAGAGGAGCATGGACTGAAGAAATATGCTACAATAGTTGGTTCCATAATGAAATATTTGACACAATTAATGACCTACCACAAGAAGAATGCTAAGGATAGTCATATTATCGAAGATAGGGATAAATACCACATTTTCCCCATATCGTAGAATTTAATATAGCCAAGAAGATGTGTGATATCATCATGAATTTGTTTGAGAATGCTAGTATAAACACAAAGTTGATTGTGAGAGAGAAGCTAATAAAAACCATAATGAACAAGGGATAAGTCTTAGTCAATACCTCACTAGTATTATACTTGTCAAGGATGAGTTAGTAGTTTTCAGAGATAAGATAAATGACTATGAGCTCATGAGAGTTATGATAAATGGGTTCTCAAAGTAGTGGGACACGTTTGTCCAAGTGATCAATGGAAAATAGATCCTACCTAATTAGGATCATTTTTGGAGTGATTTCACTCAAGAGGAGCTTAGTTTGAGCCTTCTTAATGACAAAAATAGTAAAAGAAAAAAATTGAGGATGATGAGAATGCTTCTCTTGCAATAAAGGGAAAAACCAAGAAGGGTTCAAGAAAAGAGTCTAACTGCAAGGGAGAGAAGAAATAGACAAACATGAGTAAAATCAAGTGTTTTTGACGTAGTCAACATGGACACTACGTCATTCAATATATGAACAAGAAGAAGGGTAACAAGAAGAATAAGAAACAAACAAAATATTCAATGGATACTCATGAACTGTCTTCAACACTAGAAAATGAGTTCACTCTCATAGCTTTCTTATCTAGCTCAACCACCACAGGAGTCTAGTATATTGATAGTGGAGCATCATGTCACATGGAAAGGGTTAGAGAGAATTTCTACAGCTACAAAGAAGTGGAGATAGGATTTCAGATTCAAATGGCATACAAGTCCAAGTGTACTCTAATTAGAAGAGGGATAGTGACATTTTAGAGGGAGCCGGGAAAGAGTATTCATGTTACAAATGTGTTGCACACTGTAGGTTTGGAAATGAACCTAATATTAGTTTCTACTCTTTAGGATGATGGGTATGACATACACTTTTGAGGACATAAGTTGTACATAAAATTCCATGATTGGAATTCAGTAAAGGAGATTAGGGGGAGAAGCAATAACCTGTATAGGTTGTATTTGGATGCTCCAAAGGACCTCGTCAGCAACAATAACAATAGAGATATGAGAGAGTAATGGCATAGTAGGATGGGTCATATCCATCATGGAGTACTTAAGTTTCTTAGAGAGATTTTTATTGGTGTTCTAGAGGTGAGTACCAAACATGATGACATGCGTAGAGGGTGCATACTTGGGGTTTTTAGAAAGGTAGAATTTCCAAGGAGTGAAAATAGAGCTAAGGGTGTTCTATACATGACACATTCTAATATTTGTGGTCCAATTTCCAAAAAATCTCTCAGAGGTTATGTGTTTTTCATGGCCTTTATTGATGAATTCTCTAATAAGACATGGATTACTTATTGAAGACACAAGAGAGAGTATTCAGTCACTACCAATAGTTTAAGGCTATTGTGGATAATTCAATAGGAAATAATATTAAGGATCTTAATACAGATAATGGAGATGATTATATCAAGAAATCTTTCAAGGATTTCTATGCAAAGGAAGTAGTCAAGAGGTAATGGAAAGCTCCATACAAACTACTGCAAAAAGGGGTTGTAGAACGAACGCACAAAATCATAGATGGAGCAACAAAGGCCATAATATATCACTAGGGCATGCCTAAATATCTTTGGGTAGAGGCATGTGGCATATATATTTACATTCAGGGAAGAATTGAGAAGTTAGGAAATTCAAGATTTTGGGTAGTATCATATACTGTCACATTCTAGATGAGAAATGCACGAAGATAGTTTCAACTATATAGAAGGGGTATTTTATTGGTTACATCTAAACCTCCAAGAAATACATGATCTATATTCTTGGGAGTAGGAGAATCATTGTGATATGGGAAATAAAGTTCCAAGAGGATAAAGCCCTCAGGAGATCTTGTGAGTTGGTAGCAGTTAATCAAATTCACCAAGAAAAAAGGATTGAATATGAATCTTAGGCTCAAGGCACTAGCATGACTACAATTACTAGTATGGGAACATGTATAGGTGCAGAGGAATTGTTGGCTTGTTTGGGCCTAACCTAGGTTCAGAAGATTTATTTAGCCAAACAAATCCCACAGCTACCAGCCCTTTCGGCAACAACTCGTGGAGCGATGACTGAGGTCTCCCTCGAGGTAGCAGGGGAGGGTGCTGGAACCAAGATTCCACACCCTAGGGATGTCAATATTTGTACTAGAGGGTTCGAGCACTAGTCTATAACTCCGTGCTACTTGGCCTTCCCGCTAATCTAGGGTGATTATAATTTTCTTGTTCATGTGCTATTATACTTTAAGGAAGTAGTTATGATTCAAAACTATTCAACATGGTATTTAAGCAAACATTTAACCAACATAATTTATTTGCACACAAAATGAATGCAACTTCACATACATTCATCACATTTGCATTAACTAGATATAGAAAGGTAAACCATAAAGACAGAAGCACGATAATATACAATTACAGAAGAAAACTTATCTTTATTATTATTCTTCACCAATACATCTAGATCTGCCCTATGCACTCAGCTGCAGTGGTCTGCGCACATAGCTGTGGTGTAGGAATTTACAGGGTAAGTTCCTCAGACAGAACACCAAAGGACACCGCTCACAAACAGATCACAGATCAATACACCAGTATTTTTGAGATGGTTAAAACCCTCAAAGAGGGAAATAGTTCACGGCCTTAGCCAACACGGCCACTTCAGGAAATTTATTAATAAAAGAATGAAAATTTACATAAGCTTCTCTCATGGATGGTTACCCTACAAATGACCCTCCATGCTCTTTAAATAGAGATCATGGACCAATCGAGTGTTAAGCCATGGATCAAGTGTCGATAATACCGATGAGAGAATGAACCGTCGGATCACTACACATCATGACCATTGGATTGCAAGTTACAAAAGTACATAGTAAAGAAACACACTTTACCTAACTCTACACTAGACCAAGTTATACTTAACTGTTTCCTATGTGTCAGAATATCCTAACATCCCCCCTTAAGAATAACTTGGGTTAGGATTGAAGGATTTACAAATATGACACAATAGGAGAAGGAAGGAGGCACTAGAGCCTATCCCCCCTTAGTGACAACTTCCTGAACTCCAACCATAAATCAAATTTTAGTAAACTTCGCCTCTATGAGAGCCTTTGTAAAGATGTCTGCAACTTGATCATTTGTTGAACAATATTGCACTTTAAGAACATGGTCATGAATGAGCTTTTTGATGAAGTGCATGTGCAGTTCAATGTGTTTGCTATGCTGATGTTGGATTGGATCTTTGCATAGTTGAATGGCACTTTGATTATCACACCAAGGTACAGTTGGATGCTGCTGCTGAAAGCCAAACTCTGATAGGATCTGACGAAGCCACAAGGCTTCCTTACTAGCTTCTATGGCACCACGATACTTTGCTTCTACTGAAGAAAGAGAAATGGCACCTTGTTTCTTGCAAGCCCATGTAATAGGTCTTGAACCAAGAGTGAACACATAACCTGCAGTAGACTTCTGATCATCAGGGTCACCAGCCCAATTGGAATCAGTGAAACCAACCAATAGAGGAGATGCTTCGGCACTGTAATGAATCCCAAACTAAACTGTACCTCAAACATAATGAAGTATTCTTTTAGTTTCTTTCCAATGACTTTCATGTGGGTTTTTCATAAACCGAGCAACAAGGCCAATAACAAAGGAAAGGTCAGGATGAGTATGGGTTAGATACAAGAGTTTTCCTATAAGTTGATGGTATAAGGTAGTATCAACTTCAGGGGAAGTATAAGTGACTGAAAGTTTGACTCCAGATTGAAAGGGAGGAGGGGCTAGCTTATAGTCTTCCATGTGAAAATGGCGTAGAAGATCACAGGCATACTTGGATTGGGAAAGGGAAATACCTTCCTTGGATTGCAAGACTTGAAAACCAAGAAAATAATGCAAGTGTCCTAAGTCTGTCATTTCAAACTTCTTTTTAAGGCTGGACTTCACATGGTTGATAAGGTTGGGATCACTACCAGTGAGGATAAGATCATCAACATAAAGAACAAGAATGATAAGAGACTTGCCCACTTTCTTGGTGTAGATAGTATTGTCAGAATGACACCTAGAAAAGCCAGATTCTAAAAGAAAGTTATCCATTTTGGCATGCCAAGCCCCAAGAGCTTGCTTGGGACCATAAAGGGATTTCTTAAGCCTACATACAAGGTTGGATATTGTTTGTATAAAGCCAATAGGTTGTTCCATATAGATTTCTTCATGCAAGTACCCATGCAAGAAGTCAGATTTAACATCCATCTGATGGACTTCCCATTTGAAAGAGGCAGCAAGGGAAAGAAAAAGGCAGATAGAGTTCATTTTGGAAACAAGGGAGAAGGTTTTATCATAGTCAATGCGTTCAACTTGTGAAAAACCCTTAGCAACAAGATGAGCTTTATGTTTATCAACGTTCCCATCTGGTCCATACTTGGTTCTCTAAACTCATTTGCATCTAACAAGTTTTCATCCCTTTGGTAGAGGAACAAGATCGCATGTATCATTTGCCAATGATGAACGATATTCTTCATTCATAGCTATGTCCCAATCTGGATGGCATGAAGCTTCTGCAAAGGTGTCGGGATCATAATTTGCTGAAGCTTGAGCCAGTAAAGAAGAGGCTCTATCGAACTGAGAACGTGTATGTCGCTCATCTGTAGGATCACTGGCAAGATCACCTGCTACATCCTGAGTAGCACGGACCGATTTTGGGAGCTGAGGAGCTGAAGGAGGATCCTGAGAAGGTGGGGAGGATTTTCATCCTCGCTTTCATCATCTGAAGAAGAAATATTTTCAAAAGTAGAAGAGATAGGGAGAGGTGGCACATTTGCCGAACTAGGCTCATAGGCCGATATATTTTCAACAAACTTTACATCTCTTCTAATGATAACATTCTTGGACTTAAGTGGAATAATTCTATATCCTTTGACATCTTCAGAATATCCAGCAAAAATAATTTTTTCACTCTTAGCTTCTAAAGCTTTATGTTTCTCATCTGGAATATGGGCCCATGCTTCACTTCCAAAAACACGAAAGTGACTTACATCTGGTTTAATTGAGCTCCATGCTTCTTCTGGAGTGATATTCTTTAAAACCCTAGTAGGAGTGCGATTTATTATGTAATTTGCACAGTTAATTGCTTCTGCCCAAAAATTAAGACCAAGTCCTTTAGATTGAAGCATACAATTAGCCATTTCCTTTAAGGTGCGATTCTTCCTTTCAGCTACACCATTTTGTTGTGGAGTATATGGAAAAGTATGTTGCATTTGAATTCCATTCGCAGTGCAAAAGTTGATGAATTTGTTGTTAACATATTCTCCGCCATTATCAGATCTTAGCTTAAGAATTTGATGTCTAGATTGTTTTTCAATAAAGGCCTTAAAGGCCAAGAACATGTTAAAAACTTCACTCTTGAGTTTTAAGAAGTATACCCAAGTGCATTTGGAGAAATCATCAATGAAAGTTAAGAAATACTTATAGCCATAGAATGAAACAACTGGAAGTGGACCACATAAATCACTATGCACAAGCTGTAAAGGGGCTGAGGCGTGCCAAGAGGCATGTTTTTCAAAACTATCCCAATGATGTTTTATGAGTACACATCCAGATCAAACACCATCTCTGCAAGATACCATTGGAAGACCTATCACCATATTTTCTTTACATAGATTCTGAAGGGAGCGATAGATTAAGTGACCAAATCGCTTATGCCAAATTTTGTTGACTTCATCATTATGAGTAACAAATACCGAGGGAAGATTTGATGACCCATATTTGTGAAACTTATACAACCTTGTAGAATCATCAGCAATGCCAGTAGCTAAAATCTGTCTAGGATCTCTTAGGTCCTTAATTACAACATCGTGAGGTGAAAATTGAACGATTTTACCTTCACCTGAATGAGTTATCTGATATACAGATAGAAGGTTGCAAGATAAGGTTGGAACACATAATACATCATTAAATTGATCATTGTCTATATGAACAATTCCAGTCCCTACAACACTAAGAGATCTATCATCACCAACATATATATTTTTGGTGTTACAATCATTTAAAGAAGAAAACATGGCTTTGGTTTTGGCCATGCGATAAGAAGCTCCAGAATCAATGAGCCACTCATGAGAATGAGAAGAAGAAGATACATTTAGTGCATAGCCAGACCAAGATGCTTGAAAACCACGTGTAGAAAGTGCTATTCCTGAAGATGAAGTTGAAGTTGAAGAGTGCTCCAAATGGATGTTATGCTTCTTCATTGCTGCTTCCAAGGCTTCCATCTTCTTAAAGCATTTGGATTCTAAGTGGCCATATCGATTACAAAAGTTTCAATGTCTATCAGTCTTCTTCCCTTTGTTTTTATTTGTCTTATCATTTTGTTGAAATGATTTTTCATTTTGAGGCTAAAATTGCTTAGGACCCTTGTTTGGTTTTTGACCATTCCTTTTGGGATACAACTTCTTAGGATTCTTTGAATTTGGTTGCTGATGGGTAGCTAACGCTTTCTTACAAGAGTTTCCAATATTAAGAAGACCAAGGTGTAAGAGTTTTTCTTGTTCTCTTATTGAAGAATCACAAAAGGAATCAAAGGAAGGGGACTTGTAGGCTTGTCCTTGAGAAAAATAGGCTTGTCTTGTAGAATGGAAGGTGGAAACAAACACAGAGTAGGCTAGTCCCAACTTAGTAAGAATAGAATAGATAAGGTTACTATCTTCTTTCTTAACCTTAACACCTTCCAAGAGAAGTCTAAGGGTCTTGAACTTGGACAAAAAATCTTCAATGCAAGAAAAAGTATTGGGGTCCAATGTAAGCAACTCATTTTCGAGTTGATGGGCTTTAATTTCATTTTTAATTCCAAAAACTTTAGTAATCTGTTTCATTGCTTCATCGGGAGTATCAAGTTCTACAATATGGAATCTAAGATCTCGAGAAATGGACATCTATATCAACCCTCGTACTTGATCTTGCCTATTTTCCCATTTAGCTGCCTTATTTTCATCTTTCGGTTTGGTTTCTTGGCCTGAGGCTATTCTGTAGAGACCTTTACTTCTAAGTAAATCCACAATGTAGAACCACCATTGGAAGTAGTTGGTGCTGTCAAGAATAACTTGGCATGGAATTTCCATTTTAATAGAAACTAAAGCTATATATGCTGAAACTAAGTGTTCCAATGGAAAGATCTCAAAAAATTAGGCTGGTTCAAAAAAAAGGCTTCCGGATGAAGAAGTTATGTCTTTTTGAAGAAAAGTTGATGAAGATGCCGACAAAGTGCGTGAATGTGCGGAAATGAATGATAATGTTAAAAAAATACACCCCCTTTCCAAACTTAATCTAATTAGCTCAACAAAAAGAGGACTTGAATTCAAGACCTCTACTCTCATAAAGTAGCTTTGGACCAAGTGAGCTAGACTAAAAGTTTTGTAATTTTTGGAAAAGAGGAAGGGGTTTTTTTTTTTTTTGGAGCTTTGGGTTGCATGCTTAGTTGAGAAAGCTCTATTTCCCTACAAAACAAAAAACACAAAAACCCAACATGGACATACAAAAAAAACAAACCTTACGGCTCGAAGTTAGCTTTAGCAGGAAAGTAAATATTTTCCTCAATGTTTCTGATTTTTCGAGATCACACTAAGGCGTGGCGGAAAAGAGCATACGCATGAGAAAAATCCTTCCTTTCTGTTTCTGATTTGCCCAGATCATATAGAGTCATGGGGAAAAGTGCATATGCAAAAATGAAAGGTATAGATCCAGTAATAAAAAAACAAAAAGCTAAATAAACCGAAACCGAAATAAACAGAGAGAAAATAACTGTAAACTGCAAATAAACACTATATACCTGCAGATCTTAAAAATCACGTAGCTAGGGCTACCAGAAACCTTTTCGCGTGAGACGAAAGGGGTTGCTCACTGGAACAGATGCTTCTAACACAATAAAGCAGTCCTCTCGACCCAAAATAAGTCAGAAACAGTGGATCTAGGAAACGACAGTCAGATGCAGTTCTACCGGCTTCAGATTTGGATCACCAATGGACGTGGCCCTCAAATAGCTCTGATACCATGTAGGAATATACAGGGTAAGTTCCTCAGACAAAAAGCCAAAGGAGACCGCTCAAAAATAGATCACAGATCAATACACCAGTATTTTTGACGTGGTTAAAACCCTCAAAGAGGGAAACAGTCCACAGCCTGAGCCAACGCGGCCACTTCAGGCAATTTATTAATAAAAGAATGAAAATTTACATAAGATTCTCTCATGGACGGTTACCCTACAAATGACCCTCCATGATCTTTAAATAGAGATCATGGACCAATCGGGTGTTAAGCCACAGATCAAGTGTCGATAATACCGAGGAGACAATGAACTGTCCAATCACTACATATCGTGATCGTCGAATTGTAAGTTACAAAAATATATATTAAAGAAACACACTTTACCTAACTCTACACTAGGCCAAGTTATACTTAACTATTTCCTATGTGTCAGAATATCCTAACATGTGGACTTTCCAGGCCTTTGCGCACACAGCTGCAGAGCCTCTACCTACTACCTAACCCTCGACTTGGACTTACAGATGCTTTCAGACTATCTTCTTTAAGAACCCATTACATCTTATTTCCCATAAGAACTACCTTTCCCTCATAGAGTCGCGCTCTATTTATACCCTTTCCTGGCCTACAATCCCTACATGGGCCGACTCTATTTACATTACATTTTATTATTTTTTGGTAGACTACCCTTTGAGTTGATCTATTATACATCGCACTCCACATATTGCGGAATTTTTACAATATCTAAATCTTACGTCTTGGGCTTTCTGCCCCAAACACCTTACGCGGGACCTCCGCTACTCAACAGTCCCCTAACATAATCATGGTGACTCATCCTGAGTCACTCGTCAGCGCAGCTAGACGCTCTACCTTGGCTTCATGGTTTGCCTCCCTGTGAGTGACGGTTGTCATCCTGGTACTCCTTCCTTGTATCCTGCAGTGCCTCATTTGTCTCTTGCTTCAGTGTTTCTACCACGTCTCAAAACCAATGATGCTCATTCTTCTCTTCTTAGTTAACACAGAACACCCCCTTTGAGGATTTTAGTGTGAGCAAGGGAGTCGCCTACAGGACCGCCTAGTACCAACGCAACCATTTTTGACCTTCGTATCCTCCCTTCACATCATCTGCTGAAGCATGTGTTGCAATTTTGCAAGACCCTGGCTACTGTCCGCAAGATCCCAAACTTCGAGGGACATCAGAGACAACTTATTAAGTTCATATCTACCTATGGTCCCCGTTTTTCCAGCCTTTTGTTGTTCTGTTGTAGTGCACCGGCCTGCCCCTGGGCGAGGTGACAGCCTCTGGACCAATTCTGCTCTGTGTTCCCTCTTTCTTGATACATCTCCTACTGGTGATGCTGCAGTTGTCACCCCACTACTCCTTAGAGAGTCCTACCTCACCATCGGTTGATTACTACCTTCAAGCGCATGCCTTATGCATGGATAATGAATAACTCCATTGGTGTTTTCGAATTGTAGGTCACCGAGTGGAGTTCCCTTGGTAATTTATAAGCTATGTGAAATTCAAATGCAGTGATTGTTGCTTATTTCCGCATGTGAAACCGTCCCATGTGGAATCAGTGGTCGTTTCTTCCATATCTAGCTTGTATTGTGTCTCTTAATTTCCTTCCACCCACTCCATTTTGCCATGTTTCCGACATCTTGTCATAAATAGTGAGATCAATGGTCGTCATTACTATCGGAGCATCTGCGTGAGCCTCCTCGTGCCACCGTGACCCTTGTGTTTGGTCAAATGCTCGCGCACCATGGTACTTGCGCATTTGTCCCCTAGGCTGCTTTATCATTCCGCGCTCGCTTTCAATTGGTTGGACAGGTGAGACTATCTTCTCCTTGGCTAGTCAGGCGGTCGGCCCACCCGTGTAGAGCTTTAGGTGACTGCCATTCACTCTTCCTAGAAAAGGGTCTCCATTGAGTTTAGCTAGCTAAACCATGCTTCCAACAGTAACTTATTTGATGACATAGAATCCCAACTAGTGCATGCGGAGTTTTCCTGGGAATTTTTCAAACTTACTGTCATACAACAAGACTAGATCTCTCCTCGAAGGTGCACACCTTGATATGGCAATCATGCCATGCTTTCTCGCACTATTTATGTACCTGCTGATGGAATCTAGCCAGAAATCATTCCTCCTCCAATTCTTCTATTTGTGCAGGCCTCTCTTCCAATGCCCCACGGTCTTCCATACCTATGATTTCCGCAATCCACAAACTAGGCACAATATATTCCATAGGCATAATGGCCTCCTAGCCATAAACTAACCTAAATGGTGTTTGGCCTATCAGCTTCTTGCATTTGGTTCTATATGCCATAGCAAAGCAGGAATTCACAAATATCATTCATTTCATCATGCATTGCAAACTTTTGTCAATGCAGTTTCCAAAATTTTATTGAAGGAGTCAATGGTCCCATTCACTTGCTAATGGTAGGGCATACTCTGTTGGTGATAGATCTAGAATTCCTCAGTGAATGTGTTGATCGTTTCATTCAAAAAATGTGTTCCCCTATCGCTCATGAGAATTTTGGGGCAACCAAACCTAGTCAATACGTTTTCGAACAAGAATTTTGCCATTATCGTCGCCGTGCAATCTTTAACTGGCTGTGCCTTGGCCTGTCGAGTCAAATATTCAGTCACAATGATGATATAGCATGCGGTCATCTTTCCTTGCAATTCAATAGGCCCAACAAAGTCAATCACCCATTTCTCAAATGGCTATAGTGTCATCTGTGGCTAAAGTGGCATTTCATCCCTTCATGATGGCTTGCCCGTCTGTTAACATACATCGCAGGCTCGATATTATGCCTTCGAATGTTGATGTAGAGTGGGCCACCATAATCTAGTGCGAAGAATCTTCTGAGCTGTGGCGCGGCCCGCATGATGTCCGCCAGCAACCCCTCCATATGCTTTGGCTAGGATCTATCCGTGCTTGAATTTGGGTATGTATCTGTGCAATATTTCATCGTTTCCCATCTTGTAGAGGTGGCCTACAATTACGGTAAAATATACTATGCGTATCACCAATTCCTTCTTTTGCTGAACAGAGTACCCCTGTGTCACAATGCTCATAGTTAAAAATTGGATTATATATTCAAAGTGGCCATCTGCAATACACACAACATATAATTGAGCGTTCGGAAGTTCTTCTTCTAGATTTGTTGGTTCTTCACCGGTCTCAATTTGGGACAGATGATCTAGACCTGCATTCAGATGTCCCGAAATTACAAGAACCTCAAAATCATATTCTTGCAACAATAGCAACCATCGACAAATGTGCCCCCCCAACACAGGCTTATTCACTAGGTACTTGAGTGCAGAGTGATCCATGTACATCTTAAAATCTCCTTCGAGTAGATAGTGATGGAACTTCTGGAGTGTGTATACCATCGTTAATCCCTCTCACTCAGTAGTGGAGTAATTCTTCTCTATCTTAGATGACCTATGACTTGCGAATGCAATCAGATGGTCTAGTCCCTCCGCTCCTGGTTGAGTGAGTACCAATCCCAGTGTGATACAAGATGCATCCACATGCACATGAAACTCAATGTCCCATTTTGGAAAGGCCAATATAGGAGCAAAAGCCATTTTCTCCTTTAGCGTCTCTAGGCTTATGTTTCATTCCTCATTTCAACAATAAGTGGCATCCTTTTTCAGTAATTGCTCCATCGGAGCCGTAATCTGGGCATAGCTTTTGATGAACTTCCAATAGTAGCCCATGTGTCCTAATGTAGTGCGTAGCTGCTTTACAATGTGCGGTGCTTGCAAATTCAATATGACAATGATTTTTGCCAGATCCACCATCAGTCCTTGCTTACAAACCCATGGCCCAGCAAGTTCCCGAAAGGGACGGGAAAAGTACACTTTGTTAAGTTGAGTGCAGTTTGGTTTCATTGGCAGGTATCCAACATTAATCGTAAGCTCGTGACATGCTTCTTGACCAAGCCAAAGAAGTTCCAGTCATCCAGGTAGACTTCCAAGAACTTCTGGATAAACTCCTTGAATGCGGCTACCACAATACGGGAAAATATCATGGGCAAATTCTTCAATCCAAAGGGCATTACTGTATACTGAAAACAACCCCATTCGGTAGCAACTGTTGCCTTGCTCCAATCTCCGGGCGTAATCTTGATCTGATGGTACCCAAAGAACCTGTCTGTGAAGGAGTATGCCTCCTGCCCACCCACATTTTCTAGTACCTCATCTGTAAAGGGTGTTGGTAATGAATCGTTAACAAAAGCATCATTGAGCTTTCACAAATCCACACAGATGTGCATCTCCCCCTTCTATTTCTTCTCCTGTACTACCATAGGGCTTACCCAATTGGACTCCTCAACCGGTTCAATAATTCCTTCTGCTAACATCCTATCCAATTCCTTGTGGAATTTTTCTTTGTATTTTGGATTCAATCGATAGGGTCGCTGCTTCACTAGCTTCACATGTAGCTTCAAAGTTATCTTCATCATCCCTAGGTCTCCTAGAATCCATTTTAACTTCATCATATTTGTAGGAAATAAATCATGGTATTTGCGTAGTTTGATGACCCTTTCTACTGTGGCGTCATCCCAGCAGTCCCCAAGCGTGGCATACTTTGGCTCTTCCTCTATTCCAATATTTATTTTCCTTGTTTTCTACAATGCCATGATGTTTGGATCTTCTATCTCAGGGCCGCGCACCTCACGATTCCCTTCAGATTTTGGAATATTCATGTTATGCGGGTCATCCTCATCATCTTCTACTTGTACATTGTAACATGCTAAGGCCTAGTTCAACTATCATGACCAGTCTGATGGCCTGACTTCTTCTGGTTCCGGCAGTGTTCTGAATATGGTAGCCTTTACTAGCTGTAATGAATTGTCCATAGCATCCATCCATTCATCTTCAAACAGAAAAGTTGACAAAAACCCTTCATGCAGGATATCTCATTCGCCAGTGCCATGTCGGAGCTCTATTTCCATATACCAATTTCTTGGAATGACATCCAGGGTATGATAAAATAAGTGCACCCATTCTGGTTGAGGCTGCACACCATAAGCTCAAGCTTAATTGGTTAGGTGCATGCATTGATCATCTCGTCCATTGTATTTCACCGTTATTTGTAGCTTGGGCTTCTTAAATCTTATCTACATCATGTGCTTGCAACTTCACCAATCTTCAAAGGTTCCTACATGGATATCCCACCATCACACCAGTGTCGCGCGCAATGCACATTTTAGTGCATTGAACCGTTGGTACTCTGGTACCATACTTTTGAACTTATCCAGGAAGTCCTCTACTACTGCTAGTGCATCATACATCAGCAGTTCACAATTCTGAACTTTAACGCAATACAAGGATTTCGTCATCATATTACAGTGAAATGTGGTTGCCTCGTCCACCCTGTTTCATCATCGTTCGTCCTCCTCATCTAAATCACTAGTGTAACCCCATGAGAATCTCCGCTCCTCTATTGCAGCAAGTTTGTAGATACTATCTAATACATTGCCCCTCTCTTCGATACGCGCCAATTCTGTGTAGTGTGGTCTATCTGTTGGGTCGAGCAGAACAACGACCTGGAGCAAATTCTTCTCGAATATCATCTTCCTCTATTTGAGGTTAATAACCCCATTCATATCAATGGCATAGCCTATCCCTACCAACGTACGATATGGATTATGTTCATCCATAATTCCAATAACTTCAAAATCCGTCTGGGTACTTACACCATCAATGTCTACTATAACCCCTTGCAGCCTTCCCATGGGCAAGATCTTCTGTTGGTTGGCCAACTTCAATTGGATAGGAGACCAGTATAGTTTAGGCTTACGCATTCACTCCCAAGTCTGTTTAGGTAATACGTTTGCATCAGAACCCAGGTCTAGAATGACCTAATCCATCTCATAGTCGCTAATTTGCATTATTAGTCGCATTTCCCGACCTGTCCACAATGCATGTCTTCCTATTTTCTGAACTACACAAGGCTTAGCCCACCCTACACATCTATTAATCACTTCCTATAACCCTCTAACTGCCCGGTTGTCGCAAAGTAGCTTTAGGCATGTCTCTAAGTAGGTAATCATCATCGAGGAATCCCAAGTTGGCTCAGATGGATCCCTACTACCTTGAGTAGAGACGTCCATGAAGCTTTCCCTAGATTCCATATTAGTCTTCCCATTGACCTTTCCTATAGCTACGCCATGTCGCAGTATCCTATTGATCGTGCGTTCATAGTCACGGGGTTCAAATCTCATCATCTACATGTTTTGCATTGTTGTAGGAGGCACTGCCTTCTTTTCATGAATCTGTGCTATTAGCATGGGGAAATCTAGCAACTCATGATCAAATTTCTCACAATGCGAACATGATATTCAGGTTGGATTAGTACAATCTCGTGCATAATGTCTTGGTCCTCCATGGTTGTAACAGATTAGTTGCCCGCAAACCCTTCCTAGTCCCATTCCACCCCATCCTCGACCCTGCCTTGGGAACCCACTGCGCCCAATCGCTGCGGCTAGATCCTGACCTTGCTCCTCAGTCTGTATTCTGTAGGCAGGTGCCTCATCCATCAACATTTGATAACTACGACAATCTGTTTCCTTGTGATCCATTGATCTACAAAAGTTGCAAAAGAGCTGCTAGGGGGTCTGGTTGTATTTTGGTAATAGATGACAGTTATCTGTGTTGTGCTTTCCTCCTACCTGACAGATTGTGCACTAGAGCAGGGTGACTGTGCTCAGCCCTATTTGTGCCTCTGGTCGCAATGGTGTCGGTCCCCCTGTGACCAAAAAATTCACTGACACTGGACAATGATCCTTATCGTGTCCCTGGCCTCTGCACTTGATGCACCATTTTTCCTCCTGGATTTCTAAACATGGAGTTTGGTCATGTTTTAACTTTTGTATCTCAAAACACAAATTTTGGACCCATTCTTGGATTTTTTGAACTCCCAACACTGGGTCCTGTATCGGGTTTCGTGCAGCCGCATCGTTGCTTCTAACGCTTCTGCTTGGGTTGAGATCTTTTGTTGTGACAAAGTTGTCTTTAGATATGGCGTTAATGATGCAACGAACCAAGCGCAGTGTTGTGCATCCGTCAGGGTCATGTTGGCGTCATGAATGGTTCTTTTCAACCTCTGATCCAGATCCCATGGAGTATCGCTAGGCATCATCGTGATCTCTTTGAATCCTACAACTTACTGTGCTTTTGTCTTTGGCCAGCTAAACTCCTTTTTCAATTCAGTATGGATATCTGCTATCCCTACCATTGGGTTGGTGCTTGAATACTTCATGTACCATGTTAGCACCCAGTCCTATAGTGCGCTAACTAAGATGGCTTTCTTGATGTTATCATCTGCGACTTGCTACACATTCCATATTGATGTTAACACAAACCAAAATTCTTCTGGGTCTTCACCTCCAGCTCCCTTAAATACAGATAACTAAATTGCATTTTCCATGGCTACTCTTAATATATTACCATCCATGGTCATCTCAAATTTTTCAATGTTCTTTCTCTATTGGGTCCCCGTGTTCCACACCTAAACACCATTTAGGTAGATCCTAGTCCCGGCAACGAAACCATTTGTTGGCTTGTTTGGGCCTAACCCAGGTTTGGAAGAGTTATTTAGCTAAACAAATCCTGCAGCTACCAGCCCTTTCGGCAATAGCCCAAGGAGCGTAGATTGAGGTCTCACCCGAGGTAGTAGGGGAGGGTGCGAAAACTAGGTTTTTGCACCCTAGGGATGTCTAGATGTGTACTAAAGGGTTCGTGCACTGGTCTATAACTCCATTGGTTGGTCTTTGTTCTGATCCAGGATGATTACAATTTTCTTGTTCATGTGCTATTCTACTTGAAGGAAGCAGTTATGATTCAGAACTATTCAACAGGGTCTCTAAGCAAACATTTAACCAACATAATTTATTTGCGCACAAAATGAACCTAGATTTGTATACATTCATCACATTTGCATTAACTAGATATACAAAGGTAAACCATAAAGACATATGTGTGATAATACAGAATTACAGAAGAAAACTTATCTTTATTATTATTCTTCACCAATGCATCCAGATCTGCCCTGCACACTCTGCTACAGGGGTCCACACACACAGCTGCGAACTTTCCAAGCCTTAGCTGCAGAGCCTCTACCTACTACCTAACCCTCAACTTGGACTTACAGACGCTTTCAGACTATCTTCTTTAAGAACCCATTACATATTATTTCCCAAAAGAACTATCTTTCCCTTATAAAGTCACGCTCTATTTATACCCTTTCCTGGCCCACGATCCCTACGCGGGCCAACTCTATTTACATTACTTTTTATTATTTTGGGTGGACTACCCTTTGACTCAATCTATTATATTTCACGCTCCGCATATTGCAGAATTTTTAAAATATCTAAATCTTACTTATTGGGCTTTCTGCCCCAAAACCCTTACGTGAGACCTCCGCTACCCAACAATAATGTTCACAACCTGTGGAATAGTAGCAGTAGGATGAGAAGCTTGAATTTCCTCCCACCATAAGTGGCAAAAGGAATTGTGAGGTGCATCAGAGATTGAGAGATGTATAGTAGTTTGTGGGAGCCCCTAGATTGAGCACCAAGGATAGGAGACTTCTAGAGAGCTATTCAAGGTACAAGGCGTTGATGAGTGATCTCATTAGTAGTGATCCTTCTAGCTATTAGGAGGCTACACATCAATAGGTGTGGAAATATGTGATGGTGGAGGAGTACAACTCCATCATGCAAAATAATGTTTTGGAGGTGATGCATAGACCATTGGATAGGGCAATGGATGTTCCTATTGGATCTATAAGATCAATTACACTATGCATGGTAGCGTAGAAAAATTCAAGGAAATGTTCATGGCCAAGGGGTTCTGTCATAAGGAGGGAACTGATTATGAGGAGAGGTTTTCTTCAGTGGATAGGTATACTTCCATTGGGGACATGATCTCACTTGTAGAATAGATGGGATGGGAAATCCATCATATGCATGTCAAGATGTTGTTCCTAACTGGTTTCATAAAAGAGGAGGTGTACATCTAATAACCAAAGGGTTTTGAGATGCATGGGAAGGAGACCCATGTTTGTAAGTTGAAGAGATAAATATATCAAATCAAGTGAACTTCTAGAGCATGGTATTGTTACATTTATAGCCACTTATAGGAAATGGGCTTCGTGAAGAGTGAGGTTGATTCAAATGTCTACTATCTCATGGTTGGAGGTGAACCAGTCATGCTTGTGTTATATGTGGATGATCTATTTTTGGCTTTGTCACCAGGGCTAATAGAGGACTACAAGAGGGACTTAGTAGCAATGTTCAAGATGAAGGATTTGGGGATGATTCATTATTTTCTAGGTCTAGAGGTGTGGAATATAGGCAAGGAGATATTCCTTGGTCAAGGGAGACATGCTATGGAGATCTTGAATAAATTCAGTATGTTGGACTATAGATCCATGTATATGCCTATGATAACTAAATGGAAGAATATTTATGTGTCTAACAAGGAGGCAGTTGACCCCACCTTGTGTAGACATGGCCCTTGTCACTTAGTTAGCTTAGTAAATTTGAGTTAGTGGCCTAAGAGTTCTATCGTGCATGTGTGATTGCTAAATTTTAGCAATCTAGTTCAACTAGTTTAGTTTTACTTAGTTAATTGACCTCTAGCTATTGATAGAGTCAGTAGAAGGTTAGTTGAGCAGTGGGACACCTGTCTAGATAAGAGAAATATTTCAGTTAACAGATCAATCAGCCCAAAATAGCTCACATAGGCATGAAATTCAAATTGATCAGTTGGAGTAGAGGAGACAAGGCTACTATAACATGAGTTGTATACTAGTTGAGTGTACAATTGTTGCATGTAGTCTAGAGATCAATTCCTTGGGAATTATGCAAGGAAATAGGGACTTCCTATTATTTAGGATCTAAAATTTGCTCAAATTTTCACAAGTAAATAGGAGGTTGGAGGAAGCGGAAATTGGCTAAATGTTGGCCGTTGGTTCTCATTGACTAGAGAGAAAACATTTTCTTTTACAAGTTGTTCTAAGAGCTTGAGAAGGAAATCGTAATAGTTTTTGTATTCAACTGATTAATGGAAAGAGGCTTGAGGGGTTTTTCCTAGTTGGGTTCCCCTAGAAATCATTGTATACTTGTGGGGTTGCCTCTTGCATGTCTATGCATGTTGATCTAAATTGTGATTTCCATTCTGCAGTTTACTAGAGTAGAATTCTTTTATCTTATTTTCAGTTTGAAATATTGAGAAGTTACAATTTCTATCAAATTTATACATAGTATCAAAGCCTGAGATCACATTAGAACTAGTATTATGAATTTGTCCCTCAACAATTTTTTACTTTGCAGCATGATTGTAGTAGTTTTTCTTTATATTTGGAAGAATGTATTTTAACGTACAAAGATTGGAGTATGTCTTGGAGGCTATCTCAAATTTCATAGCCTGGAAGGACCAAATGGAAGCAGTGCTTGATGATAATGGTGTGTTAGAATATGTTAAAACCAACATTGTGAAACTCCAGTAGTCTGATGCACAAAAATTATCCCAATGGAAGAAGGATGTTATAAAGGCTAGGAAAATTCTTCTGGAAGGTTTGATATATCATGTGGTCTCAAATATCCATAGCAAAGAAACACCATTTTCTATGTGGAAGACATTTATTGCACTATTCTAAAATAGCAGTGACCATAGAAAATATGCCTTGAAAGAAAAACTTCGAAACATTAGGATGTAGAAAATGATACCATTCCATAATATATCTCCAGATTCACTCAAGTTCAATATGATCTTGGAGGGGTTGGTTTGAATGTTGTAGAAGATGACCTAGTAAGTCTAGCTCTTCAAAGCTTTCCAAAATCCTGGCACAACATCCAAGACTCTGTGAATCAAAGGGAAACATTACCAAATTGGGAAAGTTTGTGATCCGATTTGGTTCAAGAATAGTTTAGGATAAATAACAGAGATGAAGTATCATGTAGAGTAGAGGATGATCTTTTTTCCCTTGGTTGGGAAGGAGAAGAAAGGAAAAGTAAAGAAGACCCAAAGAAAACCTAAATCCAACCAAAATAATGGCAAGAATAGAGACTTGAGTAAGATAAAAATCTTCCACTTATTTTATCACAAAATCTGACCCTGATAGGCTACTGATCAAGTAGACTCTGAGTAACTCTTTCAAACCAATCTTTTGATTGAGGCTTAACCTCCTCAACCTAAGAGGGCTCTCTCAATAGGTTTAAGATTTTTGATTAATGATTAGATGGCTAACTATACGAATCGAAATGGAAAAAAATGTATAATTGGTTGAATCAAAGATTAGCAAACATCTATTGGGCTATGGAGTCAAGATAGTCTTCATCAAAACATCATTATCAACAAAACATGGAAGTCAAGGCACTTGGAGTTTAGGTTTATAAGTAAAATAGTAACACAGTGAATCAACGCAGATTACAAGCATGTGAAGGAAGTTAGAGCATTTTCCAATGAATTCTAAGTATCACAGGCTCATACCACTGCAAATAAGTAATTGAAAAAGGCCATAGAAACAACAAACGTATAAACCCCTTGTGAATATTGAGTAGTAAAACTAATCTCTGTATTAATTTTGAAATAAAAACACAGTCTCTTACAATAACACAAATTTCTTTTGCTAATAAAATTACCATCCCTGAGGCACTCGATTCTCATGCTTTATATAGAGTTTTTACAACCTTGGATTCTATGATCCATCATTACGAGAATTCAAATTTCTAACATTGACACCTATCTATTCATAAAACATGCTTCAACAACCTTATCTATGACTTAAATACATTCTTTAATCAGCTGATAATCCATGTCTTTGAGCTTTATGATCTCTCTATAATTGTTGCAAACCCTACTGATTCATGACCTAACTGTCCTAAAAACAAGGACACAGAGTTCCTCCTTTTAAGCCCTTAATCCTTTATGCTTATCTTCGAGCGATTTTTCTGGCATTGATGATTGTTTAATATATGTGGCATGTGTTAGTAATCCATTAAAACTTCATTTTTCTACCTGTGCAAAAAAAAGGGAACCTCGAATAGATGGAAAAGAGGATGAGACATGACTGTGCTACGAAAATAGTCTATTTTCGTAGTGCAACTTTTACATCACTTGTGAAATACTTCTTTGGACCATTCTTTCTACATCACTGCCATCTGAAACTTCATCTACAATCTTCATATGTTTACCAGCAACATCAAAACTTGAAATTTATCAGAACTTACCTTCGAAATAAATCTATAAAGTGCTAAAAGTTCACCTTCAGCAGTTTTGTAGCGCGCTACAAAACTGCTGTGTATGCTCCTTTTTCAACACAGTTTTCAAAAATCTGCAGTTTGGGGATTTTCAAATTTTCATAAAGACTGATATGATCACCAAAAATCGAAACAACTTAACCTTATAAGATGTTCTTCTTCACAGAAGAGCTTCTTTTTAATACCGAAACTGTTTTAAGATATATCCTTTACTGCCCTTTTTCATCACCCTGTTTCATTATTGTTGTAGCCTTTCTTTAGATTTTGTTAGCTGTATTTCTAAGTGTTTAACTTGTCTCTTCAATCTCCTATTAGTAGCTCTCAACTGAGCATTCATCATCCTTACAAATCTGGCTTCTTTAATTGGAGGAACAATCCAAGTAAAGTACTCAGTTTCATTGCTAACTATTTCTGGTTTGGAAACTTTTTGAACTTCCCAAAGAGCCTTTATCCTTTTGAAATTTGTCTTCTCAGTAGCATGCCTTCTTGCTCTCATTCTTATTCTAGTAATTTCATTATTAGCTACTATTATTTCTTCCATTTCTTCATAACTAGTTTTTTTTTTTTAAGTGGAAGAAACTCTGTTTTTGTCATCTTCAGGTATTGGCGATGAAAGGTCTATCAACTCTTCCTAAATAGCGGAAGCTTCTTCTGTTTTCCCTAACTCAATCTTGGACTCGTACATCCTTTTAGATTGCCTGGTTAAGGGCTTTTTGGGCTTGAACACAAATGTTGTAACATCATCCTCAAATTCCAGTTTCTTAGAAGATTTCATCTTCTTCAACTCTCCTTCATCAAATTCTAAGACATCTGCCTGCACCAAAGGGGATTCTGCAATATTAATGGCTTTTAAAGTATCATTTAAATTACCCTTTAACCCTGGACTTTCTCCTGAGATCAATAATTTACCCTTCTCCTTTGCAATTTGACTTCTAGTCAATCTCCTTTGAACTTATTTGTTAGCTGACTATTCTTGTTTCATTTCTTTAACTTCAACTATATTTTCCTTTATGGATTGAGGAGTCTCAAGAATGACCACTGATGTTTTACTCACTTGCTCTTTCATCTGCTTTCTAGGTTTCAGCTTAACAAATCATTTTGACCTGGTTATTACAGGCTTACTGGTTTCTGCTGATGGAGTTTCTTTAGCGTTAGGGCTAATGCCTGTATCTTGATTTTCCACTCCAAAACCACATAAAAACAAAAATGAATACCATTCTCTGTTGATCCTTTTGAGTTCATGTAAAACTATCAGTTTAATTAGACCATGATGAAAAAGGGAAGTTTCATATTCTTGAGATTTCATTTGCACTTTATTTGCCATATTAGCTATACTTTGATATAGGAAGAAAGGAAAATCTAAAGAAACCATACCAGTAAAATGCAACATGAGTTTAAAATGATATGAATATACTTTATGATATCTTCCCTCATAGGTAAAATACCTCTGAATGTTGAAGAGAAAGTTGGCATAGATGTCTTCGATGTAGCTCCTTGGAATTGCCTTGGTTAAATCTATTTCTACAAACTCTGGCTTTAGAGACACTTTACATGGTTCCATGTCAAATCTGAAGTTTTTGAACCATCTATCTTGTCCCCTAGGAATCTCTGTCACCAAAGCTATGATCTCAGGAGTAATTAGCAAGTGTAGGATTCCAATTTTCGTGCCCGAGAAATTGAAATGTAGGGCAAACTCCTTTGTCACCTGAGTGTGTTCTCCCTGTAATTTTTCACAAAATTTCCAACATCCTATTTCCTTGAAGGCTTCCATTACAGATTTATCTCTAGCTAAAACCTAGGTGCTTTCAGGCTTTGTTCTTAAACAATGATTGGAACTGTGTTTCTTCCTTTCTTCTGTCATCTTTGCCTCTGAATTCCTGTAACAAATTAGCCTCGCTTGTTAATGGTAATCAACCTCGCATGTTAATGTTAATCAGCCTCACTTGAATTATAGATGAGAAAAGCTTTGGTAAGGGATTACCATAAGCTTATGAGTCGAAAACAATATGTTTGAAGGTTTGCATGCAAATTGCAATAAGAAACTAGCCAGCCCTTTCAAATTTGAATTACCTATCACGATGACCCCTAAATTTGAAATGATCGATTTGGATGGTTGCATGCTTAAGAACTGACTCCTGACTGACACCTAATAATGAAGGATTAATGGTTTTTGAACGAATCGACGTTTTCACAGGACTGCCTAAAAATCTGCATTTCCATAGTGTTCTTAGTGAAGAGTGCTACGGAAAGAGTAGAATTTTCGTAGTGCAAAACAAACCTTTTACACTGTCTGTGCTACGAAAACGTGGTTTCGGGGTTAATTCCATTTTTTTTTCAAAATAGTTAAAGGTATGGGTTCTAAACAACATGTGAGACTTTGAGGACATGGAATAAGGCTTATTTAACTTTATTTGGATATGAAAATGAGACTCTTAACCTATCACCTACCCATTAAAACATAAAATAACTTAACACTTATCTAAGACCATGATTAGGAACAATGTAAACTCTTATTTTGGTGATAACAACTTCCATGAATACGGGCACTATGCAAAAACAAATTTTATACATGAAGTCTAATAAGAAACCTTTAGGGGGAGCAGGAGGTGAATAAATTTCTCCACAATTCGAATTATAATTCACCCCAATAGCATGCATCACTAGCACTATTATGGGGAGTCTACAGTCCCTTGATTCTGATGCCTCATTCCATATGATAGGGTGCAAGGAATTTTTTAGTACCATGGAGGGGAAATATCTCTAGATGCATATTGAATTTGGGGATCATGGGAGGTACAATTCTACAAGAATTGGTACTGTCACATTTGAGAGGGAGAAATTCTCCCCGCTTCACCTTAAAGATGTTATGTTTGTACACGAGATGAAGAAGAACCTAATATTTGTAGTGGTATTATAGGATAGAGGATATGATGTTATTTTCATTAAAGGATTTTTGAGACACATAGCTACCAGGAAAGTGAAGAAAATTGGAGTTTGAGTGAAGAACCTATACAAACTTGAGGTGGGAAACTGCGTTGCATTAAGCAACAAAGTTGAAAAAGTGTAGAGTCAAGATTTTTGAGAATTCTAGCTCAGGAGATTGGGTATTCTACAAGATGTTTCCTTAAAAATCATGTAGAAAATTACCACTGGTCTTCCTAAAGGCTCCCATGACTAGCAGGATTTTTGTAAAGGTTTGACATTGGGTACATATGTCAAATCCACCTTCCATTGTCGAGATAGCAAAGCAGATGCAATCGTGGAGTCAGTCCACTCTGATGTTTATGGACCCTTTTCTATAGCCTCAACTACAAAACATAAGTACTATGTAATTTTAATTGATGATTTCTATCGAAAATGCTATATTTTCTTCATGATGAACAAATATGAAGTGTTTTTCAAATTTATACAAGTTAAGGGATTAGTTAAGAGGGAGACTGGGAAGAAGGTGAAGGCTCTCAAGAGTTATAATGGAGGTGAATTTGTTTCAAATGCATTCAAGTATTTTTGTGCCAATGAAGGTATTAACAGAGAACTAGTAGCACCCCATAACCTACAAGAGAATGGGGTAGATGAGAGGAGGAATAATAGCATAGTTGGAGTTACAAGAGCTATGCTACATGATCACTGGCTTCCATTGCATAAATAGGCAGAAGCATGTAACACAATATTCTACTTGTAGAACTATAGTCCTCATATAACACTTGGTATGATCACATTGGAGGAAGCTTTATCTAGGAAAAATCCAGATGTGTCTCATTTCATAATTTTTGGAGCTTCAGTGTATAAGCATGTCTTCAAGGATTCAAGGAAGAAACTTGAGCCTACAACAAAGTTGGGAGTTTTTGTACGATACACTAAAACTCCACAAAATTGCCAAGCGTATTTAACTTCATTGAGAATGAAATTTGTGAGGAGGAATGCCAATTTTGATGAGGAGAAGGATATGATATTATCTATGGAACGAGAGCTAAGTATCCCGCTAGAGAAACATACTCTAGCTCCAAAGGAGGAGCCTCAAGATGAGCTTCAGGAAGTTTTGGAGCAACCATAAATGGAGGACCAGAGAGGAGGATGATTGGAGACAACCACTCAACTAGAAACATACAAATAAGGGGGAAAAAGAACCATATAATATGATATATTGTTTTAGGATGATAGGGAGAATGTGGGAGTCCCTACATCAGTACGTAGGAAGAGGAGGTCACCTGAGAGGTACACTAGTTACATGAATCTCTTGATCAAGCTTATTGAGACAAAGCCTTCTTCATTTGAGGAAGAAACTTCTCAACTTGTTTGGATTGATGCCATGGTGGAAAAATATAAATCTAGAATGAAGAGAAGTGTATGGGAAGTGTTGTTGAAACCATGAGGGAAATTAGTGGTTGGTTCCATATGGATCTACAAAGTGGAGCTTGTAGTTAATGAGGGCATCGATAAGTACAAGTCTAGATTTACCAAAGTATTTTCTCAAGCATAGAGACTTGACTATGAGGAAGAATTTTTCCCTGTGGCAATGTACTCCTCCATGATATCAATTCTTCCATTAGTTGTGTAGATGAGGTGAAAGATCCACTAGATGGATGTGAAGACTACCTTTCTCAATGGTGTTGTTGAGGAGGAAATTTACATAGAGCTAGAAGTATTTGAGACATATGATTGGGAGTCACATGTGTGGAGACTCAAGAGAGAATTCTATGGACTCAAATAGGCTCCCTGAGCATGGTACACTCATATCGATAGTTATCTCAATGAATCAGGGTTCACCAAAAGTGAAGCGGATGAAAACCTCTATCACATTGTTGTAGATGGTAAGTTTCTTATTCTTGTTTTCTATGTTGATGTTTTAATATTGATAGGCGATAAGTAGTTGATCCTCTCTTGCAAAGAGGATTTTGCAAGGTAATTTGAGATGAAATACACGGCCTTAGTGAATTACTTCCTTAGGCTAGAACTGTAGCAAGGTGATGGTGAATTGTTCATGTCTTAGATGTATTGGAAGGCAACAAGAAATGTGTTATGGTACATCAGAGGCACTACTGAGTTTGGATTATGGTATGGGAGGAAAATGGGATTGAAGCTCCAAGGCTTCACTAGTGCATATTTGGCAGGGAATCCATTAGATAGGAAAATTACTTTCGGTGTTATCTTTAGTGTTGGGTCCATAGTTATTTCGTAATATAGTAGGAAGTAGAGGTTTGTGGCACTCAACTCAGCATAGGTTGAATACATGGTTACAAGTATGGTAGCATGTGAGGCCATATGGATGAGGAAAATACTTTTGGGTATTTTTAGTCAGGAGATGTATTTGACAATGATATATTGTGATAATTAGAGTTTCATTTTTCTCTCTAAGAATCTGGTAATTCATGATAGGTCCAAGCACATTGATATTTGGTATCATCATTTGTAGGACTGTGTACAAAGGATAATTATGTTTCTACAGTACATTCCAACTGAGGAGAAATATGTTTACATCTCGACAAAGGCATTGTACAAAGGTAAATTTGAATTCCACGGTTGTAGGTTAGGGGTAGTGAAAAATCCGTTTCTTGCTAAGAGGGTGTATTAGAAAATGTAGCAATAAAGGATCAATTTGACTTTAGCCTTTTCCCAATTGAGTAATTCAAATTTCCACATCATCAGGGAAAATGTGGAGGTCACTAAATAGTGTGACATGGCACTTTTCACTTAATTATCACAGTGAATTTTAGCTACTACGCTTGGGGTTTAGTCATGCATGTGTGATTGCTAAATTTTTAGCAATCTAGTTCAGTTATTTTTAGGTGTACTTAGTTAACTAATATGTAACTATTGATAAAGTTATTTTAAGGTCATTTTAGTAGCGGGACACCCTTCTAACTCAGAGATCTATCAGTTAGCTGATCAATCAACCCAAAATAGCTCATGCATGCATGGAATTCAAATTTCTCAGCTAGAGTGGAGAAGTCAAGGCTAGTGTAAGATGAGTTACATACTAGTTGAGTGTACAATTGTTGAATGTAGGTAGGAAATCAATTTCTTAGGAATTGTGCAAGGAAATAGCGACTTCCCTATTGTTTAGGAGCTCAAATTTTCTCATATTTACACAAGGAAATGAGAGGTTGGAGGAGGTATAAAATGGCTAAGTGTTCGCTAGAGATTCTCATTCAGTAGAGTGAAGAGCTTTTCTTTTGTAGCTTGTGCTCAGAGCTAGACAAAGTAGTTGTAATAGTTTCTCTATTCAACCGATTAATGTAAAGAGGCTTGAGGGGTTTTCCCATTTCGTTTCCCCTAGAAATCACTATGTACTTGTTGTTTTTCTTGTTGCATGTTTACTCATGTTGTTCTAAATTGTGAAGTCCATTCCACATATCAGTAGAGTAGAATTTGTGTCTCTTGTTTTCAGTTCAAAATCTCAAGCAGTTGCAATTTCTATCAAATTTCTACATGGATAGGAAAATCACTTTAGGGTGTTGCTTTAGCATGGGATTACGCGTTTTCTCTTGGTACAACAGGAAGTAGAATTTAGTTGTATTATTCTTTCTATAGGTAGAATACATGGCAATGAGCATGGTTATATGTGAGTCCATATCGATTTAGAATATTTTAGTGGCATTGTTTGGTTAGAGGATGGAGTCGGAAAGTATCTACTATGATTATCATACTTTCATCAAGTTATCTAAGAATCTAGTGCTTCATGATAGGTTGAAGCACATCGACATCATATACCATTCATCAAGGACTTTATACAACATGTATAAGTTGAACTATAGTATGTTCCCACATATCAGCAAGTTGAAAACATTCTGATGAAGGCCTCGAATAAAGGAAATTTTGTTTTATTCAAGGATAAGTTTGATGTTGTGGAGAACACCTTCCTCACTAAGAGGGAGTGTTATATTTTGTATCTCAGAAAATTGTTTGAGTCTTGAGAGGTGATATGAAGGCTAATAATATGGAGGAATCAATTATCTCCAAGATCATGTAATTTTTTTCTAAATTTCACTTAGGGAAAATATCTTAATTATGTTAATTAGAGATCTTTTAATTATTTCCTAAGTCCAAGTTAGAGAAAGTGAATAATTAATTAGCATTAGTTGGGACAAGAATGATTTTCATCTAGAAGCTTCTAGAATGTTTGTAAGTTGATCTTATCCATTGATTGGATCAAGTGAACTTATAATCATGGCCATTCATTTGTGAATGAGAGATTCTAAAGGGAATTAATGGGAAGAATTGGAGATAGATTAGATCATAGAGATCAATTCGAGTGGGTGATCTTTCGAAGACACCAGAGAGCTTCAAAAACAATGATTGAGGAGAGATATTTTTGCGGTTATTATTCGTCATATATATTTCTAATTTTTGAGTTCTAGAGGGATTTTATCTAGGCCAAATTATTTCTACCGAAGGAGTCTTAATTTGGAAATGCAATTTTCTAGTTTATAAGTGCGAGTTGTGAGATGTCCAAATCGAGTTGCTAGTGTGAATATTTGGAGGTATTGGTAGTGGCTTGTGCAAGTTGTTGGAGGAAGTATAACTTGTTATATCAATTTCCCATAGGTAGTGCGAATTACCAAGAAGGACATTGTGAGTTCCCAGTTAGCTAGTGCGATTATAGGAAGGAATTGTGAATTGTAGGAAAGGGTCAGGTTGATCTACAGAGGGAGATAGTGAAGTTTTCCAATTCAATGAATTGTTCAGAGGTGAAGATAAAAAAAAAAAAAAAAAATCATAGCTTTTCCAGTGGCAAGGAAGAAGTTGTAATTTCTCAATAGAACTTTTTGTTGAAGTTATTAAGAAAAATCCCTCAAATTTGAAAACAACTTTTCCCCACATTGGTGTTTCTCTAGGGATGTTTTGTCTAAAAATACTGGTGTAAATTGTGTGATTACTTTCATGTATTTTTCCCACATTTTTGTTTTTTTATTGGTATTGTTTATGTTATTATTTGTTTCTTCTTGTAGAAGAAATAATTTGTCATGAAAAAGTAACATGAAAAAGTTAATTGTGTTAATAACACCTTATTGGTAGTTAGGAGCTTCACAAAAGAAATGCACATTGTTAAGCCAACCAAATGCATGTAACTTGAAAACGAAAAACTAACAAATTCGTGTAAATAATACATAAATTGTGTACCATTTCAAAAAATATTACAAAACCTAATGCAATTATCTAAGAATACATGAATTTCTAACATACAACAATCACAAGACAAACATATCAAAATAAAGAATAACACCTACTAGAAAGGTCACATAGACTACAACTATATTGTATAAATTTCAACAGAATTCCTGCTTCATATTTTAAGCTCGCCAAATCCATGTAACTTGAACCACAAATAAACAAATGCACCTTTTGAAGTGAACTAAATACATGTAACTTGAAACAAAAGAACTAAATAACACATGTAAACAAAGGAAAAAGAATGCAAAAAATGAAAAGAAAAATATGATTCAACTTTAAACTCATTGAAAATAAATTCTTTCCAAACAAAGAAAAGATGTACTTACCAATTTCACTCTATATTTTTTTCCTTTTTTTTTGATGACCCAACATAATTTTATCTCTGTATTTTTCTTCTTTATGTTTTTCTACAACTCGACCTCCTATCAAGTTTCACATGTCTTTGCAAAATGCTACATGATCAATGGAATCTACAAATTCACCTCCACTTTTCAATAGTAAGTTTTATAGGATGAATGCAAAAATTTCCCCTCTGTAATCGATGAGATATATGGAATTTTCAAGGCGTTTTAACACTGCTACAAATTAGCAATGAGATTTATTCATTAATATTTTTAAATGCATAGAATACAAATTTAGCTAATTAAATTTTGATTTCACTCTTAGACCTCAAGTTAAATTCCACTTAGTTTTCTTTTAACTTACTATGGCAGAGGGATTTTATCATGAATGTTCTTCTTGAAAAAGTATGCCTATTAACAAGAACAATTATAATCTCAAATAAAGAAGTCATTGTGACATTATTTTATTTCTAATACTTACAAAACACAAGACACATGTCCTTCTCTTTATTATTATTTTCAAATACATTTTTCACATAAATACTCATGCACTTGTCAGAAGTGACTTGGATTTTATCTTTTGTATTTTTTTTTTACCCGTCACATCTCACCATGTAATTAGTCTTTTCAAATATTTCATCCAACCAAAAAATTGGAATTTCAATTCCGAAACATAAAAAATTATTTATTTTATTTATAATATTCTCATAACTATCATATTTTTACATCATATTATAATAAACTATAGAAAATTCAACAAAGTTCTCAATGTCCACTACCTTTATTGCAAGGGTTGAAAAAAAATCAATTTCTACACTCCCTGTTGTCCCTATTGTGATAGGGAGTATTAAATATGATAATTTGATATTATAGAAAATACATTTCATTTTTTTAATAATTAATTATAATAATGTATATAAGTGTCTTCCCTATATACTATGTTATACATTTACATTAGATACATGTTATACATTTACATTAGATACATTTATATCCTAGTATTGTCAATATTACAAAAAAATTGTTTGACAATATCTTCATCATATAACGATATAAATTATGTAATTGTTATAGTGTTTTTATAGTATAATAATTATAAATTAATTATGCTTAGGTTTTTAGGATGAAATTTGATTTTGAAATAATAATTAGTTTTTTAAAATTAAACATGATATTAAAAAAATAAAATCTAAGTACCTATCCAAAACATTTAAACAAATTCATAGTTGCAAGGTTGGAATAGTGAGAAGCTCCCACTGTATATGTTTGTTCTGGAATATAACACCTACCATTTATAATAATGGTGGAAAACAAGAATATATAAACCCTAAGTGGAGTGTAATTGTAAAGGGAGGTGGAGAGGTTGTTCATTAAGGGGATAAAAAGTTTGATAAAAGTGTTGATAGATGAACAAATTTCGGAGGGCATGAGATACCTAGTGGGAGAGTTGACGCGGGGATAAAATATAAAGAATTTTTTATGTTAGAGGAAGTTTGAAAAATTTGGGAATGCGCACGAAGAAGAGCATATTTTGTAGAGGTGTCACATAGATGAGATAACTATGCGTAATTGTAGTGAGCATGGTGAACTATGAAGTCATTTTGCGCATGGTTGTAGAGGAATGACATGATGGGAAAAAACTAGTTTGAATCAAAGAATGACTCAAAATGTTTGCTAGTAAAAAATGGTAAAATGTAGAATATCTATGGGTAACCTGTTTTCAATGGGAAAAAATATTATGTAATTATGATCCTGTAATGATGTATAAAATAGAGGGAGCTATTTTTACTAGAGTTCAACTTTAGGTTTTTCTTTGGACTACTATTATTTAGGTTTTCTAAGTCATCTATGGTTTTTAAGGCCTAGTGTTATAACTATGATTCCTGTAGGACGGTGAGCTATGAGAACATACAAAACTAGGTACTTTTGATGTAATCTTCCACCATGAGTTAATAAAAGAAAGCCTTGGGAAAATTATCCTTTTCTTTTGTTATCATATAGTTCATGTTTTCAATATTTCATTACTGTCATTATGGGTTTTATGTTGTCACTATTCCATTACTGTCATTTTTGTATTATCATGTCAGTGTGAATTGTGTGATTAACTGAGATGTTACATGCATGATATGTAGGTTTTGTTACAGTGATTGAGGGGGCCCTTTATTTTATGTTAGGCTTTTTCTATTGAATTTTGGTGTAAATAGGACACAATGTGTGGTATGAGAATGATAAACAAAGTGGTAAGTGTTAAGAGCCTAAATCTCATGATAAGTTCATGTCCATCAAAATCCCATTCCCTACTTAGTTGTAGAAACATGTTTCTTGCGCCCCCCCTTACGAGCCTCAAGTGAGACCTCGCCCATTTGACAGACATTGCTAAAAGGTCAGGTACCACTAGGAATTTTGTTCAACGTGACGCATGCAATAAACCTAGGTAGAACACACAACCAAAGTGAAAAAAAATGGTGGATTTAGAAGTAAAGAGGATGTGGAATACCACTAAGGAATAAACTGGTAGATTGTTTAAAACTAAATTGCATGAATTTTCTACAGGGGAAATTAGGAATTGTAAGATTAGTGTTGAAAGACGGTTGGAAAGATATATATTCGTTGAAGCTATATACATGATTTTACTCTATGAATTTCTTAAAGTGCTTGCAAGGTGGATTCAAAGGTTGAATAACTAAAACCCCCACTGGTGTTTGGACGAGAAAAATACTTGGACCCCTAAACAAGTTTGAAGACTCCAGTCAGTGGATAACCAAATCACAAGATCTCTCAACTTTTTGCTAGAGAGCATGATTAGAAGGCACCTCATAGAATTTTCCATTGAATCCATTATTTCCCACATAGACATTGAATGCTAGTTGTTGAGAGATCAAAGATGATGTCTTTTCCAAATGTTGCCAATATTCATGAAGATGTTATTATGTGACGAAGGCATATTGAAGATGGAGGTTTATGCTATTAGTGGCTAGTCCCATTGTGCACTCACGGCGAGATGGGAGATGACAAGGGAATTATTAAAAAAGGTAGGATCAAGATGCAAAAGGAAAATGGATAAAATAATTAAGGTGCTACAATAGATCCCTAAACGTGATGAGGAAATAGGTATGCCGATTCAACTTACTCAAGTTGTGTGGGGGAAGGAAGATGTGATGTAGTTAGGAGTGTTATGGAGCGGTAGGACATATCAAGGAGGTAGAATTAGAAGAGGAAGTTTGGCATTAGCGCCAGTTGTAAAGAAAAGGTTAGAAAAGAATAAAGTGAGGGGACATAGAATAAGAAGGAGTGTTGGAGTTTTGAGGAGCCTAATGAAAGCATGCATTGGCATACTTCACACAGAAGGAGAAGGGGAGTTGTTGTAGAATGAAATGAGACCTATGGATACCATGCATCCTAAGAATCCTAGTTAGATTATGTTCCATGTTGAACACACCACCTCATTCACATTTACTTCAATAGTGGTAAGTTTTCCTAGTAGCATATTTAATACAATAGTCAGTAGAGGAAGTGGACAAAGTTGGTCTAGTAGTTAGAGCCAGGTAGGAGGAAGTAGGTTGTAGAAGATAATAGTTACATCTAAGGGAACATCATTAGGAGGTGGTTGGTACATGAGAATGGTATATACCTTGAAGCTTCCAGTGTTTCATGATATAGGGAATGAGTACCCTGAACAACACATGTTTGTTTGTGACATAGTTTAGGATGCTAAAAATGTGCAGAATGAGAATGCCAATATTTTTTATCTTGGAATTACATTTAGGGATTGTGTGCTAGAGTGGTAAATGAAGTACAAGAATAATGCACCACCAACATAGCCAAGAACACTACAAGATATAAGGCAAGTGTTGCTGAAAGGGTTTTGTAGACCTAAGTCTTCCTATTAGTGCATGATTGAGATAAAATAGATTATGTAGAGACCAGATGAGTCTATATAGAACTATGACTATTGGTTTAAAATGTTGTTTGGGAAGTTAGGTTTTGAAATTCCCAATGAGAAACACAAAGAATGGTTCATTCTAGGAACTTTGCCACACTTTTACATATCACTGACCCATTAGCATGTCCACACCTAAAACAAATCCCTGGAGAGAGCACTGAAGTTAGAAGTGTCTCCATTAGTTGCAATGGTGGGATGTAACTATAGAATAGAAAAACTTTAGTCACACATGGTCGCGCTAACCACACAATTACTGGACTTGGAAAAGTGAAAGGCATAATGCACTAAAGTATCGTGCATAATTTGTCATGTAGAATGGAACCATAGGAATGAGTGCCCTATGTTTAATGAGTACATGGATACAGGTACTTCTAACCACATGGAAGAGGAAAGAGGCTTGTGGTCTGAGGTATATATAGTGTGGGGTCATATGCCCACAACGTGCCCTATGATGAAAACATATGAGTCTTCTCCAAGAACATAGTATTTTTATCCAGATTGGATCACTATATTGTTTTTTAACCATCTTTATGCTTTAAGAGTGTAAAAAGTGGAGGAATCAACTCTTAAGACCATTTTTATGAGGACCCACTTTTGCAAATTGGGGTCTGAAACCTTTCAAGAGATTCTTGAGGTATCAAATGATGGTTCTTGGGGTTACAAATTTGTAGCTTTAGAACCACACCATTTTTTTCTCATATTCTACACATAGGGGACTTTCCAACAATACAATAATCACGTCAATCAAAGTCTTCATACGAAGGTTACCCACTCAAAATTTGACCTTCCCATTGTAACCAAGATAATTTGTGAGGATGCCATATAAACCCCATTATTCATGAAAAAATGGGTAGCCACGTGATTGTTATGTAGAATAATCTAGAATAGTCAATATTCTAACTCTAGTTAAGAGTTGAGGTAGTAAAACCTAACCACTAGTAGGCTATTAGCTTGTGTTATAAACTTACCACAACGAGGAAAAGGGGTTCCATTCTTTCGAGTCCGTTTATTCCACATATGAGAGAAAATAACTAAGGGATAGGAGATATAACACAAAAATAGGATTTGTGCATTGTAGTAGTCCACGTGCCATAGGCCATACTTCTTTGTACTCACAATTATATTTCCATTCAGAGAAATGGAGCAAAGCGACCTCACCTTCCCGCTAGGTTTTTCTCTCAAGAGGGTTTCCCGGGTCATATTTTGTGTCAAATGTGTGTGTGAGTTTATTTTTTATTTTTTCTCTACTTTCTAAATAATGTTAATTCACATGCATGTATTATTAATAATATTCTAGAGATCTAGAAATCTAAAAAGAAATAAAAATTGTAATAGTGTAGAATTTTTCAGATTTTTAATAAAAATTTATTAGATTTGTTGTGACAAGATGTCTAGTGGATATTCACAACAATTTATGGGTCATATCAGTCAGAGTAGGTTTTTTTGGGTACATTGTGGATATTTACAAGGGATCTAAATCAGTTGGGCCAAAATTTGTAAAACCATAATCATTGCCAACAAATCTATTAACAACCCACATGATCTTACAGAGGAGAGGTTTTGTGTCTAGGAAAACAAGTTTTTGATATAAATCATAATGTAAATATCCTCATGGACACCCTGAGAAATAATATTGGGATATTTGGAGAACATGGGGGTTATAATGTACAGGACAAAGTAGAGGGGGGATTAGGATATCAGGAAGAAATAAATAACCAACCAAAGAAAGGACTCAAGAAAAGGTCAACCCAGTTTGTGAGTGATGAATCACTCACAGTGCCTTTTTAAAATAGAATCAAAGGTGAATATCAATTCATACCATGGTGAGATTGACTCTCTGAAGCTAAATCATTGGTTCTAGCAACTAGAAGTGTATTTCAATGTCCATCAAATTGAGGAATAATAGAAGATTTCATTTCTGTGGCTGAAATTATAGGGCCATGCCATAACTTGGTGGGAAGTCCACATGGAGACCTTGAAGTTAGAGGGAGACCCTCTAGGGTCTAAGTGGGAGGAATTTAAAACCTTCTTAAATTCATCATTCTACTCTATTGGGTATGAAGAGAATAAATGGATATACTAGCACTAGTTCATGCACAATCCAGGGTAAAGTGTGTAGGAGTTCACCATAGATTTTAGGAAGATGGAAATAATGTTGGGTGTCTTGCCAAAGAACCCATATTTACTCCTCAACTATTTAAGGGGTCTACATCACCATGTGTGGGAGTAAATTATGTTTTTCAAGCCCATATCAGTGGACAATGGTTTTGTACAGGTACAGTACCTAAAAAAATAGGCCCGAAGAAAGGAAAATCGAGTGGATTGAAGTAGGAGTAATAAAATGCTTCTAAGTAGGGAAATAAGAAGAAGAAAGGGGGAAAATATAAAGAGACTTTGTCTACAACACATCAGTGAAAATATCCTAGCAACACTGGAACCACTATAACATTGACATCCATACAGAGGAGAAGTGTTGGAAGCTACTTCCAGAGCTTAAACCAAAGAACAAAACGAAAGACAATAAGAAGAAGAATCTCATGGCCACTTATTCGAGAAACCAAGTTGAAATAAGCTCAAATGGGGATGAGGAGATCATCTATACATCAGTGCATAAGGAGGTGAATCTAAGTAGCCATCAACAATAGGAAGAGAATGAAATGACAAAACTATTCCATAAAAAGATATAGGTCAAGAAGACCAATATTGATGCTTAGTTTGACTAAGGACCACAATAAAATATCATTGTAGTAGGGTTGGTCAAGAAGTTGGGGTTTTATGTTTGTGACAATCTAAGTCCATATCCATTGGGATGGGTAAATAAGGATGTAGAGCTGAAAGTGACAGAATAGTGAAAATTAAATTTGTTGTTAGTTTTGATTTTATTGATGAGGTAGAACTAGATGTGGTTCCTCTTGATGCATGTGGATTCATGTTTAGGAGTCCCTAAATGCACACGCGAGATATAATATTCATGAGGAAATATAACCAGGATCGACTCATTAAGGATGGTAAAAATCATTCTACGTCAATGCACACAAAGGAAAGTAAAAATTTTCGCTAATAAGTTCCAACCAAGCCAAACAATTGATCAGTTCCAACAAGAAGTATTTTTTGTTACTTTTGTTATAAAATTAGTTTTTAGAAGAGTCAGTAAGAGGCAAGGCATCCATGGACAGGCTTACTAAAAAAAAAGAAATAACACCTAAAGGAGTTGATATAGGTATACCTAGATGCGTTTCAGGAGCCTAAAGGGTTACAACCTAAGAGGGAAGTGGAGCATCATATCTAGTTATTATCGAAATCCCCATTTTCAAACATTGGGTTGTACAAGTAGTCTATTATAGAAGAAAATGAGGATAATGAACAATGGAAACAAGTATTGGAATGGGGTGTCATTCAAATGAGTACATCACCATGTGGGTCACCCATCATCATTGTGCCAATTAAGGATAGGACTTGGTAGATGTGTATATATTACACTGCGTTGGAAAAAATCATGGTCAAGAATAGGTACCCGCTACCAAGGATACATGATCTGCTAGATCAATTACAACATGAAAAATACTTCACCAAGCTGGACTTAAAGTTTGAATATCACCAAGTTTGAGTTAGAGAAGAAGATACCTCGAAGAGGACCTTCAAAACTAGGAAAGGTTTATATGAGTGGTTAGTTATGCCATTTGGCATATGTAATGCACCAACTATGTTCATAATATTAATGAACGATATATTAAACACTTGTATAGATTCAATTGTTATTGTCTATTTGGATGATATACATGTATACCATTCTACTGAGGACAAGAACATATCACATTTCACTCAAGTGTTGGAGAAATTAAAGAACTACCAACTACTAGCAAATATTTTTGGAAATAATACTGAGAGGGGGGGGTGAATCAGTATTAATAGATCAATATAACTTTTCACTTTCCATATTAAGATTCATATGTGATGCAACAAGTATATATCCAGTAAACATACGATTTAGTTAGTTGATCTCTAATGAGTGCATCAGAACATTATTAACCATATGAGTAGTAAACTGGAGCAGTAAAATAGAACAGATCATCACACACAAGAAGCACACATGAACACCATGATGTAAGGTGGAAACCCAATGTGGGTGAAAACCACCTGCTGTAAGGCATTTCAATCTTCTTTAATAAGAAATACCTTTTACAATAGTTTTGTACTGGTGCAGACTTATACAAGTACACAAGCTTCTACCTGCAGAAGGCTACAACCTTCTCTCGTTCTCCAGACTCTCCTGGAAGGGAGCTACAACCCCCTTCGCTCTTGTACTAGCCGATCCATTTAATAGTACACAGGCTGCTACCTGCTGAAATGCTCGAACCTTTACTTGTTTTCCAGCTGCTACTAGAAGGGAGCTACCACCCCCTTGGCACTTTTACTAGCTGATGTACTAGTACGTAGGTGCCGACCTACCGAAGGCTACAACCTTCTCTTTCTTCCTCCAGGTACCACGTTTCATCAATTTTCAGACTGGATACACTGAAGCACAACATCATAATCTGAAAGGCCACGTTTCATACAATTTTCATACTGGACCCATTAATACAATTGAAGCTCATAATCAATCAATACTAACATCATCAATCTCTGAATTACCCAATACTTAATCAATGCTTTCACCAAAGCTAACCCACATACAGATCTGCAAATATTTCCTTATAAATTTGCAACTGTTCCATACATCAGACATACCCAAATCATACCATTCATAAAACATACGTCAATAATTCAGATCTAGTCTATCAAACCAGATAATGATAAACATTCCAATCCTTAAGATCTCGATCCATCAAGTATCAAATAGATCTGCAATCAACCAACTTCCTTGTGCATAAAATAAATTAATACTTTCTCAGCACACAGCAACAAGATATGAAATCAGAACCTTGAACACCGTAGTAATAGATAAAAACAGCTAAAACATATTTCAAGTAAAGTCCGCAACTTCACCAACAGAAACCTGCGTGCAGATCTATAAATTCATTCTTTCAAACATTCAGATATTAGTTAACCCAGATTATCAGATTTATAGATCAAGCATGCCCCACATATCACAGATCAAAATCATATAGAGGTACCACTATTCCAGCCTTAAGATTTTGACCCATCAATAGAACTTATCCTTCTCCTTGCATTCAGGTTCCTTCTTTATTCAAATCTAGATCTGCACCATAACCCAATCACCGTATTCCAGATCTAACTCTTTATCAGATATTCAATTATTCAGAAGATGCCTTGCCAAATGATCTTCTTCTTCTTTTATAGACCTAGGCCTTTCATAGTACCACGGACCAAAAACCATAACAATTCAATACCATGGACCCAATACTTGGGATCAACACTTTTGGATGCAATACCATGGACCAAAACCATAGGATCAAAAACTGTCGGAATAATACCATGAACCAACCATTAAAGTGCGTGAACTTTTCTCTACATGAAAGGAACTTTTCTCTGCATGAAAGTGCGTGAACTTTTCTCTACATGAAAGAAACTTTTCTCTGCATGAAAGTGCGTGCTTTTCTCTACATGAAAGAAAATTTTCTCTGCATGAAAGGGTGTGAACTTTTATCTACACGAAAGAAAATTTTCTCTGCATGAAAGTGCGTGAACTTTTCTCTACATGAAAGAAACTTTTCTCTGCATGAAAGTGCGTGAACTTGAAAATAACTTTGCTGCACTATAGTTATCATCTATGTGATTTGCCATCAAGGACAACACTTGTCTCATAATGCCAACAATCTCCCCCTTTGGACTTGATGGCAACAATACCAAATCACTCTCCCCCTTTGACATCAAGGGCAAAGGGCGGACCAAGATATTCTCTTCCTTTGCTGTCCATACTCCCCCTGATTGTCTGCTGAAATTTTTGAATGAGCTCCCCCTTTGTATATGCCAAGGTGTACCAATCTATCCATGCTCCCCTTGAGTACATGCTGAGTCTCTGCACTGGTGAAGTGTGCTATTCATGCTCCCCCTGACTGTAGGCAAGATCTACAAAAATATGTTCTACAAGAAGAACATGACTCTATCTTAAATGACCTTCCTATCACCAAAGACTCATACATACATACATCTCTCAACCAAGTGAGGATATACAAATATTGACTCATCCACCCATCCAAGTGGGCTTACACCAGAATTTTACTCATGATAAACAAGTACATTATATCATTCATCCCAAGCATAGTGGGGAAACCGAAAAAGGCCGTTACATGACCTTGATAACAAAAGACATATATGACATAGAGACGAAATATCTAGAGCAAGACTATGAAAGTTATCAATAATTAATATCAGCAGCATCTGTCAATCACTATTCATATCAGCAACCTGTAAATGTCTTGTAGCAAGGTATGTCTGTCTATAGATATCAACTCATCCTCTTGAAAGACATCATAGCCATCACATCAACATCATGATCTGCATGATCTTATATATCATCCATGTATCATCAATTGGGGACATCTGTATCAATCAACATATGTAAGTATCAATCTATCATTTTATCATCATCATATCTCCAACAATGCAATTTTGAGTAATCATTCATGTATCCAGCATACTGTATATAGTACTATGTATCTTTAGCTCAAGATCATCAACCGCAACAATCCTCATCCACATGAGAGCCAAGAATTATAGGAGACTTGCATCAACTATATTATATGATCTTTATGCATATGACGATAGCAGCATATGATAGACTCATCATCAAGTAATGAAGATGTGTATACAAGCTTTGTACTTTTCCTTATCCTTATAAAGATCACCATGTAAGCACTATATCAGAGAATCAACCACAAATCTAATATGATCATCAACTATGTAACACGAAACATCATATGAGATTTTTTCATGGACAACTCATAATCATATCATAGCAAGATGTATCCTAAGCATCATCATCAAGTACCACTAACCATAATGCCAACAATGCATTATTAAAAGTATCTTCTCCCCCTGAACCTGTGCCATCTGTTTATTGTCAAATCTGATCACGCATATATCAACAAGAAGTATCAAGACATCATCATCATCAAGTTAGGATCAAGACATTTCCACACATCATTAATAGATTGTAACCATTATCAAACATGTTAAATAATTTACTGAATCATATCAGACCCTCTTTCCTAAGCCTGTCCCTACTGCTTTTCCTCAAACAATCATATACGTGACTGTGTAGAGACCAACTCGCGAATATACGTGACTTTCCTTTATGAAACTTGCCTATGAAATTCAGGATACTGAAGTTTCAGACTTTCAGCTCCTTCTGAGTCTGTTGTGCCTGTACATTGTGTTGTGCCACATTTTTCTGACTATACTTCCTTTTTCTTCCATATCTTCAAGTGTGATGATGTTTTCTCCTTTTGGTGTGGTGCCCGTACCTTGTTCCTGCATTCCTTGGCTATATGTCCAAGCTTGTTGCATGCATAACATCTTACATGTTTCATATTCCTTCTGTAGCAATCAATAGCTTTGTGACCAAACATATTGCAAGAAAAAAAATATCCATTAAAATACCTGGAATGTGATGATCTTTTTGTGTGATGATCTTGAACCATTCTTCTTCTGCATCTAGCTGCAACATGTCCAAGATTATGACATTCATAACATTCAATATTATTCATCTGAGTAAATGGACGACTATTACTTCCATAGTTAGGAGTAAAAGATTTTCTTTGAAGAATCTCTTTCCTTGATTGTTGATGGGGTTGACCTCTCCTCTCCTTGTTGATCATTTTAGATTTCTCTTTAGAGTCCCTTGCCTCACCTTGTGAACTAGATTCACCTTCAACAGATTCATGAAATCCAAGACCAGTTTTGATAGCAGGAGACCTTTGACTACTAAGAATATCATCCAAGACTTTAGTACTATTTTGAAATCGTAACAGTTTATCCTTTTCTTCTTTTAAGATATTTACCTCAATTTGAAGTTGTTCTTCCTTTTCCAGACATTGCTTCTTCAAAATTTCTTCAGACTTTCTTCCTTCTTCCATTTGTTACCTTAGTTTGAGAATCTCCTTTTCTTGTTCTTCATTCATATCCTGTTGCATTTGACGAATTCTGAAGGCACATTCCAGCTGAGATTTTAAGCTGCTAACTTTGTTTTCCTGTTTTTCAATAGCTTGGAGTAGATCTTTATTCTGCTTCTTTGATTCTTCAATATCTTCTTTTAGTGAGAGGATCGTAACTTCAAGCCTTTCCTAATAACTGGATCTATCTCTGAGTTTCTTGATTGTTGTGCTATTTTCATTGACTTCATTTCTTAGTGATGTTACTTCATCCTGCAACTTTTGATATTTGTCCTTGAATAACTTCCTTACTTTGATTCCTTCCTCTTGTTGAGCCTTTAGTCTGGTAGCTACTTCTTTGAAGGCACCATCCTTTATGTTCAATAGATCTTCTTGATCTCTAATTTTGTCCGCCAGCCTCTTAAATTCTACCTCTATTTGATATCCTTCCTGCTCACCCATAAGAGCACATTCAGTTGTTTCGTTTTTTCTTACATCACCTTCAAATGGATAGATAGCTCGAACATCATAGGATAACAAATTCGTACCTGATAGTTCATCTTCATTCTGAAATGATTCTGAATCTGAAGTGCTTCTTCCACATAATCCCCAATCGATTCTCCCATTGTCATAGTTCTTCTTAGATGTCTTCTTCTGCTTAGGCGCTTTCTTCTTAAGATTCTTTCCCATTGTTCCACGGATCTCCTTCAAGTGATCAAGCTTCTACCAAAGGACCTGCCCTGATACCAATTGTTGGAAATAATACTGAGAGGGGGGGGGGGGTGAATCAGTATTATCAGATCAATATAACTTTTCACTTTCCATATTAAGATTCATATGTGATGCAACAAGTATATATCCAGTAAACATATGATTCAGTTAGCTGATCTCTAATGAGTGCATCAGAACATTATTAACCATATGAGCAGTAAAATAGAACATATCATCACACACAAGAAGCACACATGAACACCATCATGTAAGGTGGAAACCCAATGTAGGTGAAAACCACCTACTGCAAGTCATTTCAATCTTCTTTAATAAGAAATACCTTTTACAATAGATCTATACTGATGCAGACTTATACCAGTACACAGGCTTCTACCTGCCGAAGGCTACAACCTTCTCTTGTTCTCCAGACTCCCCTGGAAGGGAGCTACAACCCCCTTTTCTCTTGTACTAGCCGATCCATTTACTAGTACGCAGGCTGCTACCTGTTGAAATGCTCGAACCTTTACTTGTTCTCCAGCTACTACTAGAAGGGAGCTACCACCCCCTTGGCTCTTGTACTAGCTCATATACTAGTACATAGGTTCCGACCTACCGAAGGCTAAAACCTTCTCTTTCTTCCTCCAGGTACCACATTTCATCAATTTTCAGACTGGATACACTGAAACACAACATCATAATCTGAAAGGCCACGTTTCATCCAATTTTCATACTGGACCCATTAATATCATTGAAGATCATAATCAATCAATACTAGCATCATCAATCTCTGAATTACCCAATACCGAATTAATGCTTTCACCAAAGCCAACGCACATACAGATCTGAAAATATTTCCTTATAACTTTGCAGTTGTTCCATACATTAGACATACCCAGATCCTACCATTCATAAAACATACGTCAATAATTCAGATCTAGTCTATCAAACGAGATAATGATAAACATTCCAATCCTTAAGATCTCGATCCATCAAGTATCAAATAGATCTGCAATCAACCAACTTCCTTGTGCATAAACTAAATTAATATTTTTTCAGCACACAACAACCAGATATCAAATCAGAATCTTGAACACTGCAGTAATAGATGAAAACAGCTAAAACATATTTCAAGTAAAGTCTGCAACTTCACCAACAGAAACCGGCCTACAGATCTATAAATTCATTCTTCCAAACATTCAGATAATAGTTAACCCAAATTATCAGATTTATAGATCAAGCATGCCCCACATATCACAGATCAAAATCATATAGAGATACCACTATTCCAGCCTTAAGATTTTGACCCATCAATAGAACTTATCCTTCTCCTTGCATTCAGGTTCCTTCTTTATTCAGATCTAGATCTGCACCATAACCCAATCACCGTATTCCAAATCTAACACTTTATCAGATATTCAATTATTCAGAAGATGCCTTGCCAAATGATCTCCTTCCTCTTTTATAGCCTTAGGCCTTTCACAATACCACGGACCAAAAACCATAACAATTCAATACCATGGACCTAATACTTGGGATCAACACTTTTGGATGCAATACCATGGACCAAAACCATAGGATCAAAAAATGTTGGACTAATACCATGAACCAACCATTAAAGTGCGTGAACTTTTCTCTGCATGAAAGGAACTTTTCTCTGCATGAAAGTGCGTGAACATTTCTCTACATGAAAGAAAATTTTCTCTGCATGAAAGTGCGTGAACGTTTCTCTACATGAAAGAAACTTTTCTCTGCATGAAAGTGCATGAACTTTTCTCTACATGAAAGAAACTTTTCTCTGCATGAAAGTGTGTGAACTTAAAAATAACTTTGCTGCACTATAATTTATCATCTTTGTGATTTGCCATCAAGGACAACACTTTTCTCATAATGCGAACAAATATTAAGAAGTGTGAGTTTGCACAATAGCCTATGGTATATTTAGGGTATGTGATAGGAGGAGGATAGTTGAAGATAAATCCTACCACTATGGAGGTCACGATGAAATGTTTGATGCCTACTAATTTTTATGAAGTTAGGAGTTTCAATGGGGAAGCATAGTAACTGAGGAAATTCAAATTCTCATTTTCAATGGTAGCAACACCACTCCACACCATAACAACAACTGGCCATAGTTTCTAGTGGGAAAGGGTGAGCAAAGGGATTTGAAGGAGATAAATAAGAAGATCAGTCAACTGAAAAATTTGGCATTACAAAACTTGCAATAGCCCTTTAAAGTGGAAATGGATGTAAGTGGGTATGTTATTGGAGCATCCTTGATGTAGGGAGGAAGGTCTATATGCTACCATTTTGAATTATTTCATGGCACAATTCTTAACTACCCTACCTACGAAAAGGAACTTCATGCCCTAGTGTAAGATTTGAAGAAGTGGAAGAACTATTTGATGGGAAAGGAGATAGTAGTACACATAGATCACTAGTTGCTATGGTACCTATTGAACCAGAGTAAGCTATAATACATGAGAAATTACAAGTGGATTACAATAGTTTCATTTAGTGATAAAGTACAAGAAGGGAAGAACAAACAATTTGGCTAAAATGATTTCATGTCCACCCACACAAAATATCATAGCTTTGGGAACTCTTATGCACATGGATCCATTCACCCATGATGCACATAGAGAGGCATATTTACAGGATGAGGACTTTAATGAGGCGTTTCAGTAGTTGTAGATTCAAAGTCATATGCATGATGGGTGCAACACCATTGAATACCATAACTAGGATGGTTACTTTATAGGTTGGATAAGCTATGTTTTCCTATAGTTGAGTGATTTCAACTGATTAGAGAGGCTCACACCTACAAGGTTTTAGCATACTTTGGTGTAATGAAAACCATGGCCAACTTACAGAGGTATGTGTATTGGCCCAAGATGCAAGAACATGTATTGAGGTTCATAAGATGATGCATTATTTGTTGTACCAATAAGGCTAGAAACAATAAATATGGTATATATTATCCCTTAATTGCACCCACTCGTCCTTGGGAAGGAATTGACATGGACTTTGTGGGAGGTTTACCAACATCCAAGAAGGGACATGACTACCTATTCAAGATAGTTGATAGGTTCAGTGAGATGTGCCTTATGATGCCCTGTAAGAAGACAATTAGTGGGAAAGAAGTAGCAAAATTGATCTTTAGACAGGTCTAGGTGCACTTTGAGCTACGATGGAGCATCATTTAAAATAGGGACATAATATTTCTTAGTTCATTTTGGAATACATCGAGGTAGAATATGGACACGAAGTTGAAGAGATATACAAAATTCCATCCATAGATAGATGGGCAGATAGATGTAGTCAACAACAATTTGGTTCAAATTCTAAGGGCTTACAACCAGAAGCATCCAAATACCTAGGACGAAAATATAGTATATATAAAACATTCATAGAATAGAGCAGTCCATACTTCTACGGGAAAATCCCCATATGAACCCTGTTTTGGATATTTGTCGCCTTCCTGTTTGGACATTTCATATAGGCAGCGAAGAGGAGTGAGGGAATATCTTAGAGGAGACACCTTGAGGGCTGAAATATTTATAGAAATGATCAAGAAGATCCATATATAGGTAAAAGATTCACTCAAGAAGTCACAAGAGAAATATAAGGTTAGGCATGATCAACATAAAACAAAGATGTCATTCAAGGTGGGAGAAAGAGTATGGACACAGTTGAACAAGGAGAAGATATAGGGGTTTCATAAGAAAATCAATGCTTTTGAGGAAAATGTGGGTGATAATTCCTATCAACTCATTTTATCACCATATATGCACATTTACTTATTTGTGAATGTAGAGAATTTGAAAATCTATCAACCTTCGATGCTAGATGAGGAAGAGGAACATGTCCTACCTTAAATGGAGGATTTCTCGCCAGATGCTCATGTAGATTTGATAGAAGATACTATTTTTTAGAAGAGGTCAAGAACTAAAAGATATGGGTAGCATGACCTTTGGAATATTGGGTTGAAAGGTCAACTACCAAGCAAAGCTAAATGGTACAACAAAGAGAAGGTGGATCATTAATTTCTTCACCTCATTTAATATAGTATTTTTGGGAACAAAAGGATCCAAAATTGGGGAGGTGTGATCCATATTGGATCACTATATTATTTTTCATCCATCTCGATGCTTTCAGAATGGAGGAAGCGGAGGAATCAACTCTTAGGAACATTTCTACCGTAGGGACTAATTTTGTCAAATTCGGGTCTTAAACCTTAGAGCATTTTGAGGAATCAAATAATTTTTGTTTTGGGGTAAAACTTTGTTTCTTTAGTTTTTCACCATAATTTCCTATTCTACAAACAAATATATTTACAGTGGTTCCAGAATCGTGTCAATCAAAGTCTGTATGCAAAAGTTATGTTACTTAGAAGTTGATCTTCATGTTTTCACCACCATAATTCAAGAGGATGCCATGTCAGCCCCATTATTCAGGTAAAGGGGGATAACCACGTGATTATGATGTATAAAAATTTAGAATATTATATATTTTAACTATGTTTTAAGAGTTGGGGTAGTCAAACCAAACAACTAGTACATTATCGAGTTGTGTTATAACCAATCCACTAGGAGGAAAGGGGGTTCCATTCTTTCGAGTGCATATGTTCCATTGTTGAGAAAAAATATCCAAGAGGGATACAAGATAGAGAAAACAAAGAGTAATTATGCATTGTATTACCCCTCAGGCCATAGGCCATACTTCTTTGTACTTGTGACCATATTTCCATTTAGAGAAAGCAAGCAATGCAACCTCACCTTCCAACTTGGTTTTTCTCTCGAAAGAGTTTCCTATGCCATATGTGGTGTCAAATGTGTGTGTTAGATTTATTTTTTCATTTTTCTCTATTTTTTCATAATTTTAATTCGCATGCACTCACTATTAACAATGTTCTAGAGATCCAAAAATCTAAAAGGATATAAAAATTGTAATAATGTATAATTTTTATATTTTAAATAAAATTTTATCATATTTTTTGTGGTGAACTTTCCAATCGAATATCCATGGATATTTATGAGTCATTTTGTAAATTTTTCAAATTGGTTGGTCATGATACCCATGATTGCAATGTCTTGGATTTGATACATGATAGCAATATGGATGCACATAGAGTATAGGAGGGTCAAGATGGGTTGGAAAAAAACTACAGTCACCCTGAAAGAGGTTAAGGTACAATGGGGAGGGGACAAATAGGAGTTTTGGCACTTGGACAAGGACGAGGATATTCTGGATGTGGAAGAGGAACAATTGTTTGTTACAATTGATGCCAACATAAACACTTTGCAATATATTATCCTAATCCTTGCTTTACCTATAGATATTGTAGAACTCTTAACCATATAATGGAGAATTGTCCACATTTATTTTAAAAGATACAAGAGAACAATGGATAGCACCTATATGTGACAATAACATTGTGTAAAGATAAGTCCTAGGTAAATTTAGTGACACATGGAGGAACCAAGACTAGTGCAAACACAACATCTAATTGGGCTGGTACTATTCAATAATTGGTGTGCAAGATTAAAAACCCACCTCAAATATTTTATCCTCAGAGAGAGAAGAATACATTTAAATAGGCATGCAAGGATTTGATTACAAATACTAGGTTTCTCCTTAGAATACCTATTTATGATATGCCTCAAATTTTTGACAATTCAACTCAGAAGAGTCTAGAAGGTGGAGATAATTCACGCGTTTGTGCACACACTAGATACCATTCCCAGGAATTGATATGTCAAGTTGAAGGTGCATAGGCGCACTGCATAGTGGGATGAGATGAATACGACATTGAAGGCCACATTCAATTTCATGGATAACAATGGGGCACTAGACTACATGTTAAATCCATTAATGTAGGATATGTTCTCAATAGAATGGTGGATGTAGTAGTGGATAATGTCATTGTGCCATTCCAACCAACATTGGAAGAACATGTCAGATTTAATGGAGTGCTACAATGTCACAAAGGACATTGATGATGAGGACCCTAGGAATTTAAATGTTCCAGAGTTTTAAGGGGAGTGTAGAGTAACAAGACTAGAATTGGGAACAAAGGATTACTTTAATACCATCAGGGTGAAGAAGGTGAATATTGGGAGTGAGGACAACATAAATATGGCACTGATTGGGGACTATTGGGAGCATGAGACTATAGAAAGGGTCATGGATGTTGAGAAAATACTAGTACTTGTTCCTTAACACCTTTGATGAGATGAATGGTAACGTGGGGGAATTTGGAAAAAGGAAAATTCCTCTGAACCTATTGTTACATAGAAGAAATTCCTCTTGCGGGCAAGAGGGATCTCCCTAGATCCTTGACAGAAACTAGAAACAAGAAAGACAATTGAATTGACCCCTTCCCCAAGTTGAACTTGCTTGAATTATAAGAACTAAAGCTAATGGATGAGCCTCTTATCTATTTCACTATATCCTCGATGAATATCCCTTGTTGTGATTCGATGAAACTCTTCAATGCTTGATAAGACCTGCAAACATTGATCATAAAAGGATTAAAATCACATGCGATATAATAATCCAAACAACTTGAACTAATAATCAAGGATATTAGGAATTGAATTTTCCTTAATAAACATTATAGACAATTGTAAACCATTCATTATTCCAATAAGACAAATCAATTAGAGAAAGTGTTCATTTGTATTAATCAAAGATTAAGAGGAGCCTTTCCACCTTCACCTTGATGCCGTGAGGTCCCTCTCAAATGCTTTCAATCTCCTCCTTAGATAATAAGCTTCCCAATCTCAAACTAACAACACAAGTTTGTCTTCTCTGAGTTCTTACCTCCTCAATCCCTCTACCCTCTAGTCATTTTATAGGCTAAGAGGAAGAAGTTCTTATCCAAAAGAGGAGGACGAGACTCCTTAATTGGGGGATTAGGTTACCATGAGAAAAGGGATTAATATGCTTCATCTAAGGGTTATAGTTTGAATAGTCATCACCTAGAAGCTTTCAGTTGGGAAATATTTGACCAACTATGTTTCTAGAATGTAATTTTTATTTTTACTTTCTCGAATTCACCAACGCGGGTTTATAGTAGCAAACATAGTGCAGCTATCCACTGTTCTCAGAGTTAATTTTAGCGAATGTACATGAAACTATGGAAAAATTGCAAAACATGGAACTTAACAAGGTGTGATAGCTATTTTCCCCAAATTCCTCATCTACTTCAAGATATTTTGGGTTGTTTGACTTTTGAGGGAGTTGTTTCAAACATGTTCGTAGATGGTAAAAATACCCATAAACTGATGAGATGTCATGGCGACAAAATTACATGTAACAGATTGACCCGTAAATTGCGAAGTCTCTAAAATAAGTTTAAAATATTGCAGCTCATTGGAAACCTATAGGGAACATTCAAGAATTACAATGCAAATATATATCAAAAATCATCTTTCAGGTAGGCATTCCTATACTTAGAGTAAAGCGAACTCAATGAACAAGCATGGAACGACAAAATAATTTAGATGGTATGTTACACTAAAATTTGTCACCATGACTATTTGCAGTCAGTATGGCTCCATCAATAGTCATACTGTCCTCCTTGGCAAGTCTTATACCTCTGCTCCTCATGTCAAACTCCAAGAAAGAGAGAAAGTCCTTAAAAATATATATAACTCTGGTTACGCAGTTTCTCTCATCCTTACCTGCGTGTACGCACCTCAAGTTCATAACACCTGTGTACTTGTATGCTCTGTCTGTAAAGGGGTGGGTGCGTACTCCTGTAAAGGTCAAAAGGCGCAAGTTTTACTCCAAAAAAGTTACTTGTGGTCGATTCTAGAGCATTCTAGAAGATGGTTTGACGTGGATTGAGCGCCTCCAGATTGTTCATGCATCCCAATGAAAGAGGAACTTATCCCATGAAGAGGGGAGCTATCCCATTGAAAGAGGGGCTTATCCCATTCGTGGTGGACCTGATTAACTTCCTCCAAAGCACTATAAATACAGGCATTGGGCCAGAGGGAGGGGAAGTTGAAAGCTGAACATTCCTAAGGGTAGATGTTGCTGAAATTAGGACTCCCTTTTAGAGCTTGAGAGGAGAGATTCCAATCCTTTCTTAGCTTCATTTGGAAGTGGGTGAGCTGATCAAAGTAAAGGAGAACTCTTGCTGGACCCTGGGAGGGACCTGCACAACACCAAGGCACTGGTTGTAATGGTTTCTTTTGTTTCCAATTAATACAATTAAGTTCATTTTTCTCAACAAGTTGTTATATATAATTTGTTTCATAAACTCCTTGGTCTTTATGATGAATATGTTTTATTATATGAGTTATTCAGGCGCTATGTAATCATTTTCTTGTTAGTGAATGCAAGTTTCAAGGAGAAGGAGCTCATCTGGATCGAAGAGGCTTGGCTGCTACAAACAAGAGTGGGACTAGAGGTAAGCCTTAAACACCTGGTTGCTTTTATTTTAAATGCATATTTAGGGAAAGATAGTGCTTGATTGTTTTGTTTGTCACTAGAAAGCCTTAGCTTCTAGGGAGGTCGGTTTTTTCCGCAAAATTGACTCTTTCCGCATGACAAAATGGCGACTCCACTGGGGATACAATATCCCGAATGCGATTCCTATTCCTAGTTATCCTGGATATCCTCCTCTTGGGGCTGGTATAGTGACCCAGAGTTTTAGGGATCCTAATCGGCAGCTACCGTTTATTGCAACTTTGGATTTACCAGACTTGTCGCGCCTAACGAACGATCCAATTAATTATCTTCCGTTCTGGCCACCAATGCCTAATAAGTTGCCCAGTGACATTCCCAAGTTCGAGGGTAAGTCTGGAGAGGACCCGTCGAATCATGTGATGAATTACCACCTCTGGTGTGCCTCAAATTCCATCTCGGATGATTCGATCCACTTGCATCTTTTTCAGCGCACTCTCATTGGTCTCGCGGCCAAGTGGTACATTGAGTTACCACGGGCCTATTTTTATAATTTTAGCCAGTTAGCTACTTCGTTTTTAACTCATTTTCAGATGCTAGTCAGATATGATAATGGCACGGAGTTACTAACTTCATTAAAACAATTGACGTCCACTTATATTTCCGATCACATTCATGAATGGAGACGTCGAAGGCGGTTAATGAAAGTTTTTATCCCAGACCAGATCTTAGCTGAATGGTTTGTTAAATCATTGTTACCGAAGATTACTGAAGACGTAGCTAAGGCCAGAGTAGTTACTGAGGAGCAAGTGATTGCTCAAGCGCAGTACCTTGACTTAGTTTATACTCAGTCAGGTACGTTACACGAAAAGATCCCAGATCTTCCTAAGTCAAATCAAATCGCTGCTGCTCCATCAGGGTGTCATGCTGCTGATGGCATGATTGGTACGGTGAATACTAAAAGCAAGAAGAAGTTTTCCAAGAATTCTTCTCCTATTATAACCTTACCAGACTCCCGAACAGGAGATTCTTCTGCTGAACTCTCCGCCGATATTCACGCTGTAGAGTCATCTACGGCTAAATCAAAATCCGGTGGGAAGAAGAAAGGCAAGAAGAAGAATAAAGCAGAAAAAACTCCAAAGGAGAAAACTGAAAAGGCAGAAACCAATGATGAAAAGCGCAAGCCTCGTTATCCATGTCTTATTTGTGAAGAAGAACACTTTACAAGAGACTGCCCTCATCGAGCAGAGGTTGCGAAGATCGTCAAGGGTTCCCAAATTCCTGCTCTCTTGAAGGACCCATTTCCAAAAGATAACAAAATGATAGGTTCTTCCTCGAGTGCCACTGAAGAACCCATTTTGATGATGTCTCATGTAAGGATTGTGACTCGCTCGCAAGATTATGGTAGTAAAAGTCCTGTTGATGGCAAAGAAGCAGAATCTTCTAATTCTAATCCGTCAACCTCAGCTCCTAGTTCCGATCCACTACAGATCGAGAAGCCTAAGCCAGACTTAGTAATCAAATAGCCCGCCAAGGGTGTACTTCGAAGGTCTGCTTTCAATCCACATGCGAGAGCAGCCCAGAATTACAACATTGTTGAGGACTTAGCTGTTTCACCCTCAGCAATGTCGGCTTTGGAAGTGCTGCAATCGTGCCCAGCACAACGCAAATTACTTTTGTTGGCTATAGGAGCTGTTGATGTTCAGGACCCGAACCTAATAATATTTGATCTAGAAAATAGTACACCGCGTTTACCTCATCAAATGGCTTTCCAGATCCCAGTGACAGTAAAAAACAGGCCTATTCATCGGACTGTAATTGATGACGGAGCTTCCACGTGTATTATGTCGATGCAGTGTTGGAGATCGCTGGGTTCTCCTTCACTAAATCAATCCCCGACAATCCTTAAGGCCTTTGATGGCCGTGGGTTCCATACTTTTGGCATTCTACAGGATTTGCCTATAGGGGTTGAAGGAAAAACCGTTAGTCTAGATGTGGAGGTGGTTGATGCCCCTCTAGACTACAACCTTCTCTTGGGTCGAAGTTGGACTTACGCTATGATAGCGGTTGTTTCATCGGTCTTCCGAGTAATAAAGTTTCCACATAATGGAAAGATCGTAACAATAGACCAGCTGACTTAGTTTTCATCCGACCCAACCTCTTCAGAGAGTATCCAGCATGTCGGTAAAACGACTATCCCATATAAGGATGTTGGTGTAGGATTAGTTAAAGATGCCAGTTTACTGGGAACTTTTCCTTTTCATCCACTCAACGCATCATCTTCATTTGCAACCATTCATATGATTACATCAGATGCAATTTATTACGATGATCCTTGGATCGTTCCTTCTGAATCGAAAATAGACTCATTTGGTAATTCTATGTCGTTGAGTCCATATGAAATTGCCTATGAAGCCGTGCAGTCGTTTTCCAACCCGTGTTCAACCAAAGTTGACCAAATGAATGTGGTCCATAAGGAATCACTTTTCACATCAACCTCAGAGTTAATAGCATTTCCCGAAGTTGTGTCATCTGACGAACAACTTCGTGAAGTCCGGTGTATAGATGACTTACCATGGGACGATCTCCATCATAGATCTTCATTTTTACCTGAGGATGATCGTTTTGAAAATGATTTCTCATCAATTTTTACAGCTGAATATGTCAAGGAAGCTTAGAATCCCATGAAACATCCTAATTCAGAGTTGAATTTGGGAAATATCTCTCGAACTGTTCCCATTGACATTTTAGTTAAGCCTGGAATTGTTGAGAACATTCATATAGGTGCCTCATGTACAGATGATGAAATCCAGACATACAAGGCCCTATTTCAAGAATTCCGCGACGTGTTTGCCTGGTCCTACGAGGAAATGCCAGGAATCGATCCCGCAATTGTTGTTCATGAGATCAAGACTTACCCGGACGCTAAACCCGTCCGACAACGTTTGCGTCAGATTCACCACCGAAAAGCTGTTGCAATTAGAGCAGAAGTTGAAAAGTTGTTGAAAGCAGGTTTCATTTATCCGATCCCGTTAACGGATTGGGTATCGAATATTGTTCTGGTTAACAAAAAACAGGGAACAATAAGAATATGAATCGATTATATGGACATTAATCGAGCTTGTCCAAAGGACAACTACCCAATGCCCTATATTGATCAAATCATTGATGATTGTGCCGACAGTGAAATATTTTCCTTTATGGATGGTTTTTCCGGTTACAATCAAATCAATATTCTACCTGCCGATCAGCCAAAAACAGCTTTCATTTGTCCATGGGGGACATTTTCTTACTGCAAATTACCTTTTGGGCTTAAGAACACCGGAGCAACTTTTCAAAGGGCGATGTCTTATGCGTTTCATGACATCAAGCACATTGTGCAACCATATCTCGATGATTTGCCTGCTCATTCATTACATCGAGCTGATCACCTTGTCCATTTATGAGCAATCTTCATGAGGTGTAGGCATTATTGTATTCGGTTGAACCCACACAAATGTGTCTTCTGTATAGAAGTGGGACGATTGCTAGGATTTGTAGTTTCGAAAGCCGGCATTCGCGTCGATCCCTCGAAAGTAGAAGCTATCATCAAATTGCCTCCTCCTTCGAGTCTTCGCCAACTCCAAAGTTTGCAGGGGAAAGTAAATTTTTTACGACGATTCATTCCTAACTATGCCGAGGTTACAAAGGGTTTTACCCGGTTGTTGAAACAGAATGCTCAATTCTCTTGGGATGAGATAGCTCAGAAATCTTTTGATGCACTCAAACACGCATTGATCCATGCACCGTTGTTGCATCCTCCCAACTACAACCAGGATTACTTTTTGTACCTCGCCGCCTCCCATTCCACCATTGGAATGGTCTTATTTCAGGAAGATGAATTCGGAACGAAACATGTGACATATTACCTTAGCAGGACATTAAATCCCACTGAGCTAAAATACTCACATGTGGAGAAATTGGCATTGGCACCCATTCAAGCTGTCCAACGTTTTCGTCACTACATTTTACTCCGTAAAACTACAGTCATTTCGGATTGCAACCCTATGATTTACATTTTGACTAAACAATTGCTAGGGGGCAAGTATTCCAAATGGATTGTTATCCTGCAGGAGTTCGACTTAGATTTTGAGAAATCTAAGTCTAAGAAATCTTTAGTTTTTGCAGAGTTAATGTGTGACTTCTCGCGTGCTGGCACAGAAACTGTGGCAGAGGAGCCCATTGCGGACGAATCTTTGTTTGTAATCAACACTTTAGATCCGTGGTATGGGGATATCATCATCTATCTCCAAACCCAATCCTTTCGGCCCAAAGCTTCAAAGTCGGAACGTCGGAAAATACGATTCCAGTCCCAACAATACAAAATTATTGGAGATACTCTTTATCGACGTGGGGCAGACTCTATTTTTCGACGTTGCTGTTGTGGGGAAAAATGCCTATGCAGGACGATCCTATCCACCTAAGGTGTGACAGTGCCTTAGCAACAAACAGAGACAGCTATTCTAGTATTCTTACTTTATGAATTAAGAATGAAGAGAGATGGATGGACTAACCGATGTCTTCCGTTTGTCCCTCGATCCGATTTCTCTTCTTTTTGGGAGTTCTCAGCTACTTGTCTTCTCGCTCGCCCAGCTTCAACAGGTCTCTGCAAGATCACAAGAGAATAAAACTACACAAAGACATAGAATCATAATCATAACTAGTTCAGGATTAGAAGTAAACTAAACATACTAATGCAATCATACATCAAAGATACATCAGCATATAGGAGAAACCAAGATAGCTTTATTGATGAATAACAAGGTTTAGGAAGAGATACAACCCAGAGGGCTCCAATCCAGCATCTCCTTCCCAGCAAAATGGAATTCCTATCTTCACCTCCCTTCAAAGCATTAAGCACCCAATGATTCCAATCTCAAACCAACAACAATTCTTTGCAATAACAAAATTCCAGCCTCCAGATCTCATGGAGGAGAGATCCATATATAGATGTTTGGAGAGAGGATGAGTCAGCTTGAGATCTGATTAGTGTCCTATCCCTCCATCAGTTCTTGATTCCACTTGGAGGTTCTTGCTTCCACTTGGAGATTTGGAACCTCTTACTCATCATAGTCGAATTCCCTGAGGCAAGTGTCATTTTGGAAGCTTCCTAGGTTTTGACACCTTGTGGAATGAACTTGCCACATGTCCAATCTCGCTCAGCGTAGGTAGCCAGTGTTGGCTTTGACATTCAGCGCAGGTAGCCAGTGTTGGCTTTTACATTCAGCGCAGACAGCTAGTGGAGCCACTGAATTGACCCTGAATTGACTTGTTTTTGAGCAGTTTCTGGTGGAGAACTTCTGTGAATTGCTGTGGTTTGTTAGCCTTGTTCCTCTAGGGGTAGGAACAACATGTTTAGGGACTTTGGATCCCTTAGATTATGGACATTTCATGCTCAATGCTGTAAGGCACAAAAATGTCTATAACAGTTGCCCCCTAAAGTATGAGGTTGTTTATCGGGTGAAATGCTTTATCCAGGAGGGTCCGAAGTTCATCCAATGCTGGGAGGAGCCCTGTAATAAGATACAATACAATACATTATTTTTCATACTGCTTTCATGATCTAGCTGAGGCGGGCATTCCCATGCTCAGCTTTATAAATTCATTTTTCTGTACATAGAACAGACAATCGTCTAATGGTAGACTGATAATTTTGATGAAATTATCATCCTTTGGGTAGGATGATTATCTACTGCAATGATGTACAAGTCAATGTCTTTATCTTTCCTGAATATATATCGCAGCCCAGATGGATGAAACTAGATCCGGGGTCTTCAAACTCATTCAATCTTCACTCTGAGTACAAGTCGATCCATGTGAGAAATGTTCTGAAGTCGAACATGGAAAGACATCGCTTGATTACCGGTCAATGAGGTAAGCCGTTAACAAGCGCGAGAGGAATCACCGATAATGATAATGACCCTCAAGGTACTGCAGTACAATTCACGTGGTGTGAATAAAGGACTTGGCGTCGAACACCACGCAAAATCTTTTGGTCGAAGGTCATTGATGTATACCTGTCGCCGAAAGTGAGAAACTTGCCATTGAGGCATGCCAGCTTCAAAGTACTGAAGGGGTTGTTCCTAGATCAACTTCTTGGATAATGAGCTGATGTCGACAAGAAGCGATCCGTCAAAGGAGGGCCTTAATGAATCCCACATCAGTGACATGGAACGGAGCTAATGATTTTAATGGAGGTGAAAACGATCTGTGACATATGATTCAGGGTGGCGGTCATGAAAGGATGAATGATAATGTATGGCAGTGGATACGACACGGTTTACTTCTCTAAATGACTTCTCTTGAACATATGGCGACACTGATGCGATGGATCGGTAGCATTAACCCAAATATGGATGGTATGGCGAGACCATGGTGATGTGACTGGTGAATGAAACAACCCAACCCGATTGCGGTACGGAGGAAAAGTGTCATGTTCAAGAGCGACTTGCTACCATCAAAGTTTTCTTGAGTTTCTCCCAATTTTTCCCCAATCATTGCTGACCAATACCTCTTTATTTTTGTCAAGCTTGAGGAGGATAACATATGCTTGTTCTATAACCTGCCCTTCGGGTAAGCCCATCGCTATGTTTTAACGAGCCTAGCGATAGTGAAACTCGTTCTCGTCTAAAGACAAGTTTGTCGCTATTTAATGATTTTAACGAGTCTAACGACAAGGATAACTCGGTCCTTTTCATTTTTAGAGAGTCTGAAAAGGTACATAAAGTTAACTCCGAAAGTCCTTTTTCGTCATCTAATCCCTTAAGTCCGAAAAAGTATAAAACAATACATAAGGGATGAGTTTTCGATAGTTTTAGCGAGCCGAACAAAACAAGCGCTCGAGGAGGGATAGCACTTCCGGTCGCTTTAACGAGCTGGAAGGCCAAAACTCGACAATCTTTTCATATTTTACGAGTCAGATGAAAAGAGCTTAAAGAAGACTCGTCTTTTGAGGAACGAGTGATAAAAAGGGTTAGCATCTGATTCTAGGTACAGGTTGGAATTTTCCAATCACAGCAGTGTCACAAGGATGGCTAGTGTAATCACTCTTCGCAGTTGTTCCTCAAAATGGGTAAACAATCAAATGGAGGTGAATGATCGGCCAATGGAAAAGTGGAGGTGATGGTGCAAACATGACCAAGGCTTTAATGGCTGATAATTTACACTCGCAGTGGTTATTTACCGGGTAGTTCATTTTTTAACGAGCTTAAACGCGGATTGAAACATTTGCTCGATCTTATGTTTATTTTTTAACGAGCATGAACTATGCGCTAAAACTGCTCGGATCTTGCGTTTATTTTTTAACGAGCATGAACTGTGTGCTAAAACTGCTCGTTAATAATTTTGCATGCCCCCAGCATAATAACGCAAATCGAGGTGCATGCATATTGGTCACTATTTAAGCATAGTAACGCTTGAGGTACAACCCATTACGAGGTTGCGCCAGTGGAATTCCGTCATAATCCATTAACTCGTAGGCTCCTTTTGCTAACACTCGTTTAACAATATAGGGGCCCATCCATAAAGAATTAAATTTACCTGCTCCCAATTTGTCGGATTCTTGGTCGTAAAGCAAGACCAAGTCACCTTCTGAGAAGACACGGGGTTTGACATTTTTGTCAAACTGCGCCTTGACTCGTTTCTTATGGGCTTCGTTAGCCAAAGCGGCATCACGACGGGTTTCATCTAATTGGATTAATTCCAAGAAATGGGCCTCTTCTTCTGAAGTTCCGGGGAGGAGATCGATTGCGAGTTTGAGAGACGAAATTTCGCACTGGACTGGTAGGACTGCTTCCAGGCCATACACCAGTTGGAAAGGTGTGAACCCGGTCGCATTCCTTACTGATGTTCGGTAAGCCCACAAGGCTGAGTACAGGATTAGATGCCACCTTCTTTTGTGAACTCCGATCATCCTTTGCAACATACGCTTCAGGACCTTGTTGATCGCTTCAACTTGTCCGTTGGCTTGCGGATAATACGAGGTAGAGCTGTCGTGAGATAGCCCTAGCTTGGCAGCTAATTCAACCATCATGTGATTACGGAAATGCGATCCATGATCTGTAACTATAGCCTATGGTACGCCGAACCTGGCGACTACATGATTGAAAAAGAAAAGGGCAGCTGTTTCACCAGTGTTATCTAATGTAGGCATCGCCTCGGCCCATTTGGTAAAATAGTCAATGACGACTATAATATACCCATGCCCCCCGGTCGAGGTGGGGTTACGTGTCATGAAATCGATGCCCCATTTGGCGAAAGACCCAACATCAACTATTGGCTGTAAAGGTGTGGGTGGTCTTCTGGTTTTGCTATCAAAAATTTGACAAGCATGGCAACTTCTGACTGCGGTTATGCAATCTTTGAACATGGTTGGCCAGTAGTATCCTGCTCTTAAGATTTTTTGTGCTGTTGCATATCCAGATTGATGCCCCCCACACGCGCCTGAATGACACTCATTCAGGGCTTTTTCGGCCTCCTCATGGGTGAGGCACCTCCTCAGAACTGTATCGATACCACGACGATAAAGTGTATCACCGACGATCATGTACTCTTTTGCTTGGTATCGTATATGTTTCTGTTCAGAGTGAGAGGTGTTAGGCCTAAACTTTTGGGTTTGGAGATAAATTATTATATCTCCATACCACTCATTTCTTGTAGATATCAGAAACAAATTCTCGTCCACGATTGATTCTTCGGATGTTTCATCGTTGGACGACGATGGGAGATCGCACAATAATTCGGCGAAAACTAGAACTTTCTTTGATTTGGATTTTACAAATTCCAGATCAAACTCTTGAAGGATCGCTATCCATTTTGAATATTTGCCCCCCAGCAACTGTCACGACAGTATATAAGTCATGGGGTTGCAATCTAATAAAATGGTAGTTTTCCGAAAGAGGACATAATGTCGAAATCTTTGAATCGCTTGAACAGCTGCAAGCGCTAGTTTTTCAACATAAGAATATTTGCTTTCTGTATCATTCAAGTTTTTACTTAAATAATATATAGGATGTTCAATTCCATCGACCTCTTGAACTAAAACCATCGCAATGGTCGTATCTGCTGCAGCCAGATACAGGTTAAAATCTCTTTGATAGTCCGGGGCATACATTAATGATGCTTTTACTAGAGAATCTTTCAGAGCATCAAAGGAATCTTGCGTCACTTGATCCTAGACAAAAGGTACATCCTTTTTCAAAAGACGAGTATAACCTTTAGCGAGTTCTGCGTAATTTGGAATGAACCTCCTCAGAAAGTTTGCTTTCCCTTGGAGTTTCTGAATCTGAAGCAAATTTGAAGGTGGAGGCAAATTAATGATTGCCTGAACCTTGCAAGGGTCGAGACGAATCCCATCCTTAGAGACTACAAAGCCGAGTAAATGACCAGAACCGACGCAAAATACACATTTGTGTGGATTGAGTCTTATCTTGTAGTGTCGGCAACATAGAAATATCGCTCTTAAATGTTGCGGATGATCAGTCCGCTTTCGCGAATGAGCCAGAAGGTCATCGAGGTATGGTTGAACGATGTTCTTGATGTCATGGAAGGCATAATTCATTGCCCTCTGAAATGTCGCCCCTGCGTTCTTTAAACCAAAGGGTAATTTTCGATAAGCAAATGTGCCCCACGGACAAATGAATGCAGTCTTTGACTGGTCCTGTGGGCGGATATTTATTTGATTATACCCGGAAAATCCATCCATGAATGAAAAAATTTCACATCCGGCGCATTCATCAATTATCTGGTCGATGAAGGTTGTAGGGTAGTTGTCTTTCGGACAAGCTTGGTTTACATCCCTATAATCGACACACACTCTAATTGTCCCTTGTTTCTTCATAACAGGGACAATATTCGATACCCAATCGGTTAGAGGAACTGGGTAGATGAAACCAGCATGGAGAAGTTTTTCAACTTCTTCTTTAATGGCAGCGGCTTTCTTGGGGTGCACCTGCCGAAGCCGCTGTCTTACTGGTTTGACATCAGGATACATCTTAATTTCGTGTTCAACTATACTCGAGTCAATGCCTGGCATTTCATCATATGACCAAGCAAAGACATCTCTGAACTCATGAAAAAGAGCGTTATATATTTCCAGTTCTGAAGGAGAACATCCTTTGCCGACATAAATATTCTCTACAACATTTGTTTTAGTCGAGATATTTATGGCTATAGTCTCTTCAATATTGGATAAGTTTCGCTCGGAATCCACCGTATTTATAGTATTTGATAGGAATTCAAAAACTAAAGGGTGATAAAGGTCATGTTGAGTATCTTCTTCATAATCTGGAAGAAGGGAACGATGGTGGCAATCATTCCATGGTGCCCCCTCAATCAACATTGATTGTAGGATTCCTTCGTCAGTCCCATGCACTTTCGACCAAGGATCTAATGGGGTACCATATTCTCTAGACCTATCTACCCAAATGCTTGATGAGCGTTGATTTGGGTTCGCCTCCCATGCCTGAAACATTGATTGCTACAATATTTCTATTGGGCTTGGGGGCAAAACCATTGCATGATCCATGTTGATATCGTCTTCTGAGATCTTTGTGGAAGATATCATGTTGCAGGCTGCTACCAACGCTATTTCTCCTATATAGATTGGAGGTGGAAGTGAGAAAGTTCCCATTAATGTGGGGTCTTTCAGTAGGCCTACTTCGATATCTTGAAGCGAATGGTTGCTTCCATGGATCATGGGAATGCTTCCTGTAACTTGTGAACCATTAGGGAGGAAGTTTTGTTGGTTGACGATCATAATGCCTCCTTAAAAAGGGAATGCGATCTTCCTAAAATAAGTCGACACAATAGCTGCCATGGCATATATCCATGGTCTTCCCAGTAGGATGTTGTAATCAAGATTCCCATCGATGACTTCAACATCTATTTCTACGGTTTTTCCTTCTAGTTCAACCTTCAAGTTATTTAGGATATCGTACAGGGTGTACGTCCTTCCATCGAATGCTTTTAATGTCGTCGAAGATCGCGACAAGGTTGGAGATCCTAGAGTTTTCCAGCAACTTATCGATATAATACATGTAGATTCCCCCTCATCAATAATTGTTCGGTGAACAGTTTTGTTGAGGGCTTTCACTTGAATAAGGAAAGCTAGTTGAGTTGGTAACTAAGGATCGTATCCTTTGTGGTCGAAGGATACAAGATTGGAATCCTTAGGATCAACCCCACCAATAGCTGATAACAAAGACTGCCTTTGGGATGGACAATTTTGTAGTACTTCAAGAGTCGACATAGCGGATGGCGATTGGGCCAAATCTTCCACTATGTTATAATGCTGCGCCGCTCTGGCGTGAGGATTAAATGTCGACTTGTGTACTACTCCCTTTGGCGGTTTTATTGTTAATTCAGGAATGATGGGCGGTACAACTTCTGTCGAAGTTGTTGTCGAACTACTTGTTTGATCTTTACCTTTGTCGTTCGACAGCTGCGGATTCCCGTAATCTTTGTTCCTTGTCGAAATCAAAGCATCATTTTGTTGCTTGGAGATCGACAACATTAGCACTTGCGACGGGGAAGCATTTCCACTATCAACCAGATTTTGACCTGGATTGGGAAACGGATCAGTTAACACAGCTGAGGTTTGCGAACTTTTGAAGAATATTTTAAGCTTAGCTTTGTATGGACAATCAGCTGTCCAATGATCCTCGTCACATATCATGCATGGAATTTTTGGTTTCCCTTTCCGAGGAGGGTTTGAAGAAGTTTTTCCAGGAGATGACTCACCTTGTTTCTTCCTTTCCCTTTTTTTGTATTTTGGTTGATCGAGTAATCCGCAATCGTGGAAGAAAGTCAATTGAAACCCTGTCGTTCACGGAGGCTTACGAGTCAACCGTCTTTGTCTCCTAAATCGAAAACAGTACGGACAAATCGAACTCGTTTAACCGGTTCGAAATCTCCTATCAAAGTTAGAACAAGTGTTCCAACAACATTTGAGATTCCGGTTATTCCAAAAATGTTTGGAGTAACCAGAATCTCAGATGTCGTTGGAACACTTGTTCTAACTTTGATAGGAGATTTTGAACTGGTTAAACGAGTTCACTTTGTCCGTACTGTCTTCGATTCCAGAGACAAAGACGGTTGACTCGTAAGCCTCCGCGAACGACGGGGTTTCAATTGACTTTCTTCCACGATTGCGGATTACTCGATCAACCAAAATATAAAAAGGGGAAAGTGTGTTTCCAAATTGAATGAATTTTTTAGACGCTTTAGACACAACTCGCTTTTTCACTTTTAAAGAGTCGAGAAAAAGCTAAAGATGACTCTAGTCTCCTTCGATGTTTTAACGAGCCCGAAGTGACAAATGCTCGATGGACTTTTTCTGTTATAGGGTCTAAAAAAGGCCAAAAGAAACTGCTCTGGAGTTCTAGGCAGAGGGTGTGCCAAACTTTTCGCGAAAACGCAGAATACTTTTTAGGGTGCGGGTGGTCGATCTTCCTGAATGTTGTGTTCAATGCATCGCGATCAGTAGGGCAGCCGACATGGCTTCCTAAGGATAAAGGTTAAATTCCTATAGGGGTCTCCCAATATATATGCGACGGTACGTGGGAGCACAATCCGTACTGGCACTATCGTCCCTCAGGAGGAATCACCCACCTTCAATGAGATCGACAGTCATCAGGCTTTACGACGCCGGAACACGTCTCTAGCCTAGACCTCTATGTTGTGCGTTATGTTGCAAAGCGTTGTTAAGTTGATTCAGTTTATTTTAAGTTGATCTTTTTTAGAAGTTTGCCTTTCTGGATCACCACTAGATGTATGATATAATTCCTAAATGCAGTCTAAAGATGATAAGAAAGCTTTATATCTTTTCAACTTTGAAAATCCTAGCTACTAAGGGAAAAGAAAGACACCATCTTTTCTCAAAGAGCAATCAGCACACTCTAATGCACTTTTCCTAAATCAAACATGCAAACTATCAAAATGCAAATACACAATGCAGGTGTTTGTTTTCCGCTTTCTTAGTATTGATGCCTACAAAGAAAGCTTTTTGTACAACTTTGAATTTGCTTTTAAATGACAAGTACAAACAAGTTTACTTTTTCGAAATCAGAAAGGGTAGAAGAGAATACAACACTTTACGACTTTCGAAATGAACACTTGTTTCGACACTTAAAAGAGACAAACTCAAACCAATAAGCAAAAGCGAATGTATAATCAACTGTAAACAGCCAATGAACTCTCTCCTAAGATCACAATCAACAGATCTGAATCAAGGGCTACAGGATGATTATTTCACTCATGCAAAGGAAAACTGTAAATGACGCCACAAACACATAAAAACACTCATAGTCTTTTTGTACAAAAGGAGGCAGAATTTAAGCAGAGAAAAGGAGTTATCAGACTGGTACCTATGTTGGTTACAGGCTGCAAAAATTAGAGATCAAAACAGGGCAACACAGAGCAGAGAACCCTAGCTGCACAAGGCCAAACTAGATCAGCGCAACCTCAACACTGGGGTTTTGACATTCAGCGCAGGTGGCCTTCACGGGACCTGCGTTGAAATGCAGAATCCCTTCACAGGGGTGTTATAGACATTTTTGTGCCTTACAGCATTGAGCATGAAATTTCCATAATCTAAGGGATCCAAAGTCCCTAAACATGTTCTTCCTACCCCTAGAGGAACAAGGCCAACAAACCACAACAATTCACAAAAGTTCTCCACCTGAAAACACTCAAAAACAAGCCAATTCTGGATCATGTCAACTGCTCCACTGAGCATCTGCGCTGAATGTCAACTGCTCCACTGTCTACCTACATTGAATGTCAACTGCAACAAAGGCTACCTGCGCTGAGCGTAACTGGACAAGTGGCAGGCTCATTTCTCAATTTTTCAATGCCCGGGAAGCTTCCAAAATGACACTTGCATCAAGGAATTCAACTGGTGATGAGTAAGAGGTTCCAAATCTCCAAGTGGAAGCAAGAACCTCCAAGTGGACTCAAGAACTGAGAGAGGGAGAGGACACTAGTCAGTTTCATACCAGCCTCAAGCTGACTCATCTCCTCTCCAAAAGATCTATATATAGATCTCTCCTCCATGGGAAGAGGAGGCTGGAATTTTGTTATTGCAAAGAATTGTTGTTGGTTTGAGACTGGAATCATTGAGTGCTTAATGCTTTGAAGGGAGGTGAAGATAGGAATTCCATTCTGCTGGGAAGGAGATGCTGGATTGGAGCCCTCTGGGTTGTATGTCTTCCTGAACCTTGTTATTTATCAATAAAGCTATCTTGGTTTTCTCCTATATACTGATGTATCTTTGATGTATGATTGCATTAGTGTATTTGATTTATTTCTAATCCTGAATCATTTATGATTATGAATATCTGCCTTTGTGTTGTGTTCTTCTCTTGTCTCAAGTAGTTGTTCTCTTGTCGCAAGTAGCTGTTCTCTTGTGATCTTGCAGGAAAGCAAGTAGCTGTTCTCTTGTGGTTTTGCAAGGAGGCAAGTAGCTTTGAACACCCAAAGGAGAAGAGGATCTAGATCGAGGGACAAACGAAAGACACCGGTAAGTCCATTGATCTCTCTTCTTTCCCATTTCATAAAGGAAGAAACCAGAATAGTTGTCTCTGTTTGTTGCTAAGGCACTGTCACACCTTAGGTGGATAGGATCGTCCTGCCTAGGCATTTTTCCCCACAAAAAATTGGCGACTCCACTGGGGAAGCATTTTTTTTAGTCATTTTATTTGTGTTTACATCATTGTTTACCTCATAGACTTAACAACAACAATCAAACTGCTTCTGCAAAGTAGACTGTTGCTGCCTTGATCCTTCACTGGATTTTGTCTATGATCTGAAAAATGGACTCACAAATGACTTGATGATCCTTTGTGATAGATCTTAGTACCCTCTCAAAGCATCCCTCTGATTATACCTTGCTTTTGTTTCTGATTGGGCCTGAAACAGTTGATTTTTGAGCGTTTTGTGACCCAGAACCCAGAGGAAACGAGAGTTTCTTCTTCAGCGCAACTGCTGTGAAGGCAGTCTGCATTTCAACACCGGTCCCGTGAAGGATACATGCGCTGAATGTCAACTCCACAGTGTTGGACTTGCGCTGAACCAGTTTAGCCTTGTGCAGCTGGGGTTCTCTGCTGTCTGTTGCCCTGTTTTGATCTCTATTTTTTGCAGCCTTTAACCAGCATAGGTACCAGTCTAATAACTCCTTTTCTTTGCTTAGATTCCGCCTCCTTTTGTACAAAAGACTGTGAGTGTTTTTATGTGTTTTTACATCATTTATAGTTTTCCTTTACATGAGTGAAATAATCATCCTGTAGCCCTTGATTCAGATCTGATTGACTGTGATCTTAGGAGAGAGTTCATTGGCTGTTTACAGTTGATTATACATTTGCTTTTGCTTATTGGTTTGAGTTTGTCTCTTTTAAGTGTCGAAACAAGTATTCATTACGAAAGTCGCAAAGTGATTGTAATCTCTTCTACCCTTGTTTTTTTCGAAAAAGTAAACTTGTTTGTATCTGTCATTTAAAAGCAAATTCAAAGTTGTACAAAAAGATTTCTTTGTAGGCATCAATACTAAGAAAGCGGAAAACAAACACCTGCATTGTGCATTTGCATTTTGATAAGTTTGCATGCTTGATTTAGGAAGAGTGCATTAGAGTGTGCTGATTGCTCTTTGAGAAAAGATGGTGTATTTCTTTTCCCTTAGTAGCTAGGATTTTCAAAGTTGAAAAGATATAAAGCTTGCTTATCATCTTTAGACTGCATTTAGGAATTTGTATCATACATCTCGTGGTGAACCTTGAAAAGAAAACTTCTAAAAAGATCAACTTAAAATAAACTGAATGAACCTAACAACGCTTTGCAACATAACGCACAACATAGAGGTCTAGGCTAGAGACGTGTTCCGGCGTCATTAAGCCTGGTGACTGTCGATCTCGTAGAAGGTGGGTGATTCCTCCTGAGGGACGATAGCACTAGTACGGATTGTGCTCCCACGTACCGTTGTGTATATATTGGGAGACCCCTATAGGCATATATCCTTTATCCTTAGGAAGCCGTGTCGGCCGCCCTACTAATCGCAATGCAGTGAACACAGCATTCACGAAGATCAACTGCCCGTACCTTAAAAAGTATTCTGCAGTTTTGCGAAAAGTTTGGCACACCCTCTGCCTAGATCTCCAGAGTAGTTTCTTTTGGCCTTTTTCAGACTCTATAACAGAAAAAGTCCATCTGATCATTTGTCACTTCGGGCTCGTTAAAACATCGAAGGAGACTAGAGTCATCTTTAGCTTTTTCTCGACTCTTTAAAAGTGAAAAAGCAAGTTGTGTTTAAAGCGTCGTTAACAATTTATTTTAAATGGAACAATCACCCATTATTCCCGCGTTGATCTTTAGGTTGAAAAGATGGAGCACACCAACCAAGGAATTCCCCTTGGTGGAAATCCTAGTCCCTTCTCCTCTTGGGGAGATGTTGGTGCGCCCCACATGGCCACATTGTCGCTTCTAGGATTGACAATTGGCCTACCAGTCTGGCTCTTTTCAACCAATGTCGTTCAGAATACCACAATTCCTGAACAGTCGAGTCAACAGTTAGACCAGACAAGAGTTACCCACCAGCCTTCAACTTCATCTTCCTCTCCTCCTTCCTCTTCGCTTGACGGAACCGGTAAATCAAAAAACCGAGTTCCTAAGGAGAAGAAGGAGAAGAAAAAGAAAGAGAAGAAGAAGAAGGAGCTGAAGGCGTCTGGGGGCAAACAAGTGTCATCTGACAAGAATCCACACACAGCACTCGTAAGGCCTAAATCGCCATGCGTCATATGCAAGGGAGACCACTTCCACCGAGATTGTCCCTGTATCCCTCGGATACTAAGAGACTGGTCTCCCCGTTTGCACAATTCGGTAGCATCGACCTCTGATAACCATGTCGACTGCTCACCGTCAACTAGTGGGAGTGAAGCCCCAGGACAGAGTGGGAAAGCTAAATTTCCCTGCAGACTGTGTGAAGGCAATCACGCCATCCGCCATTGTCCCTTCTTAGACGAGGCAAAAAGAGTTCTGGAAGATCGCCCGATTTTACGAGCGCATCTTCCTCCTAGATATCAAAAACTCTTGCCAAGTCCCTCGCTAGTTGAGAACCCGGCTGACCCGCCCAGGTGGTCAGCCGAAGCACCTATCATTGAATATGAACCATCTGAATCAATACCTGATGAAAGTCTAAAGGTTGAAACGGCAGTTGACCCGGTTTTGCCTTCAGAGGCTCTGTCTTCGAATGACATCATCACAGAGGAGAATAAAGACGACACCGTCCAAATTCTCTTCATCAGCACTGACTCTGATGATCAAGGGGGCAATGCCACCATTCCTTTATCGCAGGAAGGAAGTTCATCAGAGCGCTATCCGGCCGTATACTCGGTCCCACCACCAAGCAACCTGGTTGTGTCCTTTGACTGGAACCAACTAGGCAGACCCCACTTGCCAGCTAGCATACCATTCAGAATTATCGTCCAAATATACAAAATGGTAATGGCTGGTACAGTTATTGATGAAGGGGCATCTGTGAGTATCCTTTCCTCTATTGCTTGGAAAGCACTTGGTTCGCCTACGCTTTTTCCTGAAATGAGAAATCTATCAGGCTTTGATAAGGGAACTAGTCGCCCTTTAGGGATTCTCCCCAATGTGCCCATAACATTGAAAGGGAAGACCGTTCAAATGAACGTGATGGTCGTTCAAGGACCCTTGGATTATAACCTACTCCTTGGATGAGACTACATATATTGCATGGGAGCCATCGTCTCATCACTCTTTAGAGTAATGTGTTTTCTGCATGAAGGAAGAACGGTCAAGCTCGTGGACCAACTTTCATTCCCCGGATCACACATCGCAAGTAGTCATATACCATCCCTAAATGGTCCATTCACGCAAGAAGTGTCTCAACCCACGGTCCGTCCTCCTGATGAGCGCGAGTAATCCGGGAAGATATGACTAGAACCCAGGGGGCATGCGTCTTGGCCTGCTTTGGCAGGGAAACTTTGGGTATAAGGTAGGTTTCCGCGGGAGAATATGACTAGTCCGTACACCATCCATCTAGGAAAGAGGGTTGTTCTAGAATAAGATTCTTTTGACAAAGTTATGTGAGGTGGCGGGGTTACGTCACTCACCTCCGTCTATTTCGGTAGACATTGTCGAAGAAGTGTTTTGTTTGAAAGATTAACGAGACAATCTTTGGGTAACCTGAAAGAGGTAAGCCTCTCTCGTTAAAACAAATGTTTTGGCGGAAGAGAAGTAGAGGTAACCTTGAAATTCTGTTTTATACCTGGGGGCATGTAAGCCTTTTGGAGTGTAAGCAAGGGGCGACTATTTATTTTTTAAATTTTTAGGTCCTCCCTTTAAACCTGTAGGTCTAGCCCTTTAAACTCGTAGGATTAGTCGTTTCTGAACTTGCATAAAGAAAGGATGCGGAGCAAAGCGTAGTGAGATGAAGCTCCATAAAAAATAGCGATCTCCAATGAGACACTCTTATCATATGACTGGTATATTCGAGCAGTTTTAACGCGGAATTTATGCTCGTTAAAAAATAGAAAAGCGATGTCGAGCAGTTTTAACGCGGAATTTATGCTCGTTAAAAAATAGAAAAGCGATGTCGAGCAGTTTTAACGTGGAATTTATGCTCGTTAAAAAATAGAAAAGCGATATTGAGCAGTGTTTTGACGCATTCAAGCTCGTTAAAAAATGAACCCATCTTGGTAAATAACCATTGAGTATGTAACCTGATCAACCATAAAAGCCTTGGTCGTGTTTTGTGCACCATCACCTCCACTTTTCATTTGGCCGATCGTTCACCTCCATCTGATTGTTTACCCATTTTGAGGAACAGCTGCGAAGAGTGATTTCACCTAGCCATCCTTGTGACACTGCCGTGATTGGAGAATTCCAACCTGTACCTGGAATCAGCTGCTAACCCTGTTTATCACTCGTTCCTCAAAAGACAAGTCTTCTTTAAGCTCTTTTCAACTGACTCATAAAATATGAAAAGATTGCCAAGTTTTGGCCTTCCAGCTCGTTAAAGCGACCGGAAAAGCTATCCCTCCTCTAGATTTTAATCTTTTTGGACCTGAGGGATTATTGCACAAAAAGATCGAGCGCTTGTTTTGTTTGGCTCGTTAAAACGATCGAAAGCTCATCCCTTCTATATTGTTTTATACTTTTTTGGACTTAAGGGATTAGATGACGAAAAAGGAATTTTGGAGTTAACTTTACGTACCTTTTCAGACTCTCTAAAAATGAAAAGGGACCGAGTTGTCTTTGTCGTTAGACTCATTAAACCTCTAAATAGCGACAAACTTGTCTTTAGACGAGAACGAGTTTCACTATCGCTAGGCTCGTTAAAACATAGCGATGGGCTTGCCCGAAGGGCAGGTTATAGAACAAGCATATGTTATCCTCCTCAAGCTTGACAAAAATAAAGAGGTACTGGTCAGCAATGACTGGGGAAAAATTGGGAGAAAACTAAAGAAAACTTTGATGGTAGCAAGTCGCTCTTGAACATGACACTTTTCCTTCGTACCATAATCGAGTTGGGTTGTTTCATTCATCGGTCACATCACCATGGCCTCACCATACCATCCATAATTGGGGTAATGCTACCGATCCATCGCATCAGTGTCGCCACATGTTCAAGAGAAGTTGTTCAGAAAGAGTCAACCGGGTCCCATCCACTGCCATACATTATCCTTCATCCATTCATGACCGCCACCCTGAATCATATGTCACAGATCATTTTCACCTCCATTAAAATCATTAGCTCCGTTCCGTGTCACTGATGTGGGATTCATTAAGGCCCTCCTTTGACGGATCACTTCTTGTCGACATCAGCTCATTATCCAAGAAGTTGAGCTAGGAACACCCCCTTCAGTACTTTGAAGCTTGCATGCCTCAATGGCAGGTTTCTCACTTCCGGCGTGTTAGCTACCTATATCAATAGGTTTCATATTTCATGATTGGTTATAAAAAGGCCAAATATGCTCTGCTTTGATGGTATAAAGCTCCCATATTTCTAAGAAGACAAGGAGTGTAAATAGTTTCATGTTATCTTAAAGCTTGATGGATGGTCCAACAGCGTAATCTGGATCATGCCATATTTTGAATTTTCTGTTGTAGAATAGAGAAGGAAGTCTGTCCAAACTGTTTAATCTTGGCAGACAAGTAGTGCAGGTAGAGAAGTAAGGTTCCCAACTGCTTAATCTGGGGCCTTGGAAGGAATAAGGGCAGTCTTAGATAGATGATCAAAAGAAAATCCCAATGAAAAGAAAAGGCAATTAAGGGTCTGCTAGCCTAAATGCACCCTCCAAGAAGAAACAAAAAATGCTAGGCAAAGTAGCTAGGTAAGTAGATGGGGTTGCAGAAGTAGTATTCATTTCAGATTCAATCTTGCTGATCCAGATAAGAAAAGCAAGGCAAAGGAGCATGTCTAACTCCCCAATTTCCCCTTCCACTTTTATTACTAACATCCCTTCATCCATGGAGATTGATGAGACAATTCTAAGGTTTTATGGTGGTTCTTATGACTTTAAAAGCCACATTTCCTATGTAAAAATCTTTTCATTTTGATCTACTCTCTAAACTAACTAAGTTTCAAATAAACTTAGTGATTTCCCCCTCATTCACTCTTTCATCCATATTAACTCTAACTCTACTATGTAAATCCCCTATATTACCTTTCCCCTAATATTATTAACACCATGGTGTATAAACCCCAAATTTTGTATAAATATCCCTCCCCTTGGCATTATAGCCAATAGGTCCTCTGTCAGGGATCAAATTGGCATCTGGTCACTTTGATGAACCTAAACCTTACCCCTCTCCCTTCTTTGAAGTCTTTACACTCATTAAACCATCACTTGCAAAGGAAAACCCTATAAAAACCCCTTCCTACCCATAACCCCTTTGAAATTATGAAAAAACCCAAAAAACCCACTTATGCCGCTTAACCAAAGTTGGCGCATATATGTGATTTTCCAAAATACATAGAAAACCTTACAAAAAACCCATATCCTAAGTTTTTCCGCCGGGCACTGCTTCCAACAACAAATAATAAATTATACCCGCCCGCATCTGTATCCATCGATCACATCGCTCTTCCGACAACCGTTGGATCGGACCCAAGTGATCTGATGGTCCTCATTGATATCGGAGCGGCCCCCATAACAGAGAATTAGCGCCCGAGAAAATGACGAAGGGTTACGTCATTGTGTGGCCACGCATCACCCGTTCAAGGCTCTCAGAGCGGCCTCTGACAAAATCAGGGCCGTATCGTAACCGCTCCGAGAAATCGTAACCGTTGGTGCTTAACCGTAACCGCTATGGCACTTACCGCCCGGTTTGCTGGTCCCACGTCATGCCCACGTCATCGCCGCCCTGCCATCGCATCAACACTTTTGTCCGCATCTGTGCCAACGTGCCTGCCACCGCATCATCCCCGTGGACCAATAGCAGCTCGCCACCTCACCCGATGACGTCATGCTGACGTCATCCGAGCTTGACCCCACCCTACGACGTCATGCTGACGTCATCAGAGAAAAGGTGCCAAATTTCCAAAAGGTCCATATTTTGGCCAAAAATCACGTTTTGCATACATTTTGCTCATTCGCCATCGTTTCCGCTGCATGGTCTTTTACGTCCAAAACTGCGCCACCCCACTGGAATCGACCTGGAGACCTCCAGAGCACCAATTCTGCCCACATTTACGACCACTGCTCGTTGTTTGCCAGGTATTTCTCGTCATTTATCCTCCATATGCCTAAATTGTCTGTAAATTACTCAGAAGGCTCAAAGGACACTAAAACTCATCATTTCATCGGCAAATTCCCTCTGCAAAGCCTCTATTTCCAACTACAAGCTCGAAAACCACTAGCTGAGCCTTGATCTCCCGAGTTTTTATCAAAAAACTGCAAACTGCTCGCGCAATCGTGAGACAGGTGGTCAATCCATTAAAAACCTGCCACAAGAGACAGAGTGAGACCAGACATTGGTCTTATTCATAATTCAAACAATATTTCAATTGCTGTGTGCCCACTTCACCCTCTGGTCCCTGAAATTCACACTTTCATTGCAAGTAATCACCTCTGTGTTGTTCTGCCTACTTCGACCAGTTCACCTGCAAGACAGAAGCTTAATAGACCATGGAAACTCCAATTGCACTGAACATCAAGCCTCTCAATGCCCCTCATAGGGAGTTAGAATGGAAAGCTCTGGGAGATATGGATTATCAAATGTTGGATTGGTTTCCATTAGGCTCCAAATACAATATTCAGTTGCTAAATGAGTTGAAAGCCCAGCACCTTAGTGGAGCTGATATCCTAGGGATTTGGGACTCAAACTTGCCCATCTACAACCTCCCCCAGGTAAATCCTATGCCAGAGTTGATCCACAGATGCCAGGAGTGCTATGATCCATGCCAAAGAGCTGTCCTCGGCCCCACAGGCTCAATTTTGTTCCATATCACCCCAGAGAGCATAAATGAGATGCTGCATTTCCACACTGCAAAACCATTGACCCCCCTCTACATGCAGGACTTGATAAAGAAGGGGAATAAGTTGTCAAATGACCAGATCATCAAAATCAACCAGCTGTTTGTACAACCAGGCTCTGAAGCCATCAGAACCCCTCCTATTGGATATGTATACTTAAATCAATTGGGCAGAATGCTAGTGGATTTGATCAGCTATGTCCTAGGGTTCAAGGGAGTGGAGGATGTGGATGATAGTATAATGGCAATGCTGTCTATATTCTCTCCCGGAAAGCCTCCAGCTGTACATTATGACTATGCCACATATATTGCAGATAGGATCCATGACCAGCTAATGAATTTGAAAAGGGAAAGATTGTTCAGATATACTTCGTACATATACCTTCTATTCTTGTTTTATCAGCCAGCCAGCTTCCCCATTCCCCTGAAGCAAGTCAATGCCCAGGGGAACCCAAGGTTACTTGTGTTTTGGACCTCTATTTTTCATCGTACCACTGTATCACCATACACATACTGTGAGTTCATAGACTTGTTCATTCATCCAGCCATGACAGTATTGTATGGTGTTGCTCCTCCAAGGTTAACTAATGACATGAGGAGAATTCTCCATCTAAACAAAACCTACAGCATTGGTAATTGGTACCTTTACCAAGACCATACAGTCATTAGAGTATATGGCTGTGAGTTGAAGCCTTATAGGCTGCGAAGGTATGTCCCTATGAGACTTTTTGCCTTCGAATATTTTAGGCAATTTGGGAATGCTGACTACCTCCACTTCCAAAGTAAGAAAAAGAAGGCACAGTTGAAAGTAAGGAGCCAGCTGGGCCCTATCCTATATAACAAAAAAGAGGAGGGATGGAAAGAGGCAGACAGTATCTTAGAGGGCCTCAAACTGCAAACTAGTTTTGAGTGGATACCCTATGACCCCAATCATTTTGTTTCCCTCAGGAGGATAAGATACAAATTGGGTACCTATTCACACATAAGGCTGCCTGAGATTGAGCAATATGCCAATGCATTGAGCTGGGAAAAGGGTGCCCTAGAAGAGGAAATTTCTAGTGAGGAGCTGCTAGAAAGAGAGGCTAGAAATATTCAAAAGGAAGCTGACTTAGAAACTTGTGGACAGGTCCCCCTCTCATATAAAAGACCACTTGGAGCAGCTGCCTCATCCTCAACAACACATCAGCAAGCTGTCATGAATCCTCCACAGACATCCAGCAAAGGTAAAGAAAGACAGGTGGAACAGCCACCTCCTATGACTGAAGAGCAGATGGAAACGTTAGTGCAGCAACAGGAAGAGATGGAGCAGCAGGGTGAAGTGCAGCAGCAAGAAGAACAGCAACAACAGGAAGAACAAAGGCAGGAACAACCTGTCCAGCAAAAGCAAACAGTGGAAGCCCCTAAATCCACTGAACAAACTGTGCCTCCAAGGCAAGAAACTTCAGCTGAGGCATCAATACTCCAAACTCCACAAAAGGAGGATACAAGCAGGAAAAGGGACAGAGAGACTCCTCTTACAACATCAGCAACTCATGGGGAGAAAAGACAAAGAATCAATCCCTTCTCAGAGGAAGAAATTCCAATAGGACAGTCTTTTGGTATGGTTCCACCCAGCAGGGAAGCATCAGCAAGTTCCTTTCAACAGGAACAGGATAGAGCAATGGGAGGAGAAGTGAGTTCCTCGAGGCAGCAAAGGGAAGGTGGACCCAGTATTAAACAGCAGTTCATCGAAATTAAGAGGAGAAATTAGCCCATCAAGAGACAGTTGTATAACCATCTGTTAAACATGGCCCCCACCAATCAGCAAAGACTCATGTCTGCATATGATGTGCAGGAAGGCAAAATGATCATGAGTCATTTGATGCCAACAGTAGTGCAGCCCCAATCTGCCTCTGACTACTTGAGGACTAACCTGGAAGTCCTTGCCAAGGATATCCACCCAATGGACAAGATAGAACTGCATAAGCAAACGAGTGAGATGGTCTATGCTTCCGTGGCAGACCAAACATTAGATAACTACAGGCTACAAAATAGCCTTAACAATACAGCCTCTCAGCTAGAGTTGGAGAGAGCATCATCCCAGGCAAAGGACAACAGAATAAGGTCCTTAGAGGACATCATCATAGAGATGGGGCATAATCCCAAAGATATCAAGGGCATACAAGAGATATTAAAATTGAGGGATGCAGACATGGCAGCCTTGAGGAGAAAGATCAAACTCCCAGCCACAATCCACCCTCAAACAGATGATGTGGCCCAGCAAAGACATGATCAAGAGGCCACAACCCTGTTGATATCTCTGTACAAGGAGCTAATCCAAACTCAAGACAAACTGGGAGAATCGGAGGCTGCAAAAGCAGCACTACAGGTAGCCTTGAAACAAAGAGAAGAAGGTCAAACCTCCCAGCCTCCTCCTGAAGTAATCAACCTTGAGGAAGCTGCTCCAACCACTGCTCCTCCTCCTCAGCAAACAGAACCTATAGCACCAACTACATCGACAGCTGCACCAACAACAGAGCAGACTCAGAGTCTGGACATGCAGAAGCTTCAAAATGAAATTCAAGTCCTGGAAGATCAAATGTTAGAGCTCAATCAAGCCAAAGAATCTTTGGCTAACGTAAATGAGAGATATGATAAGAACAAACAGAATGTAGCTGAGAAGGAAAGAGAAATAAAAGCTCTCAAGAAGAGAATAATTGAGCTGGAAAAAGAGCTCACACTAGATAAGGTGACAGCAGAGCTCAAAACAGTCCTATGGGCCAATATTGGCCAGTCCATTACTAATCAGTGGCAGTTCATTGAGACCATAGATGAACAGTCAGCACTCATTGCAAAGGAAAATAGGGAGATACACAGAGCAAGAGCAAGCCTTGGCAACATGCCTGATGCTGCCAATAGGATGATCAACATATTGAATAACAGGACAAGCTCTCAACTGACCTCCATGGGAATTGCTCACAGGACTGAGACAATCTCAATGATTAAAAGAGTCCTGACATTAAGAAACCTGGTTGGAACATTAGAAAGGAGAACTCAAGATATGCAGACCGAAATCAACAAGTTCATGGACAGGTTTCAGGCATTACAAAATAGAGGCCTCCCCAGCATACTAAGTAGTGTGGGAAGACTGCTTACCCATGAAAATTACACTAAAAGGGTCAATGCCTTTGCTGCAGGTCAAATTGCAGGACAGCCTAGCACTTCAGCAGAATCAGGGCCAGCATCAGGGCAGACTCTATATAATAGGGTGGAAAACCTGTTTTTCATCATGAACGAGATCAATCATCTGTTCGATGTGCCTCCAAATTTTTATAAATATACAGAAGCAGATGAAACCATAGAGGCAATTGTCAAGCACCAATTGCCCACACAGGAAGTCTGGAATAAATTGACACAGATGATATTATCAAGCCAGAACCTGTAATGTTATGTTTTGTCCAATTTATAAGTGATCATACACAGGGAAAATTTTGGTAGATAAGCCTACAGAGGAAAGATGAAAGCCTGAGCCAACTCAGCAGGGCCATTCGGTCACCACAGCAGCAAGCACAGTCACAGATGGCAGGGCCGAGAAAATACAGCGCTGCAAACATAAAGACACATTTTCCAGCATTAAAGCAAAGTGGTTCAACCAACTCACTGACCTCCAAAGGTCAAAATATCCTCTGACAGACTTAAAGAGCAGTTATGCTGCATTCAAAGCTGTAATAACTTCTTTTCTACCTTTCTGTACGCAGTAATGAAGATATTTTCTCTCTCAGATGACTCAATGCCTGAGATATTTTGTATAAACATTTCTATAAAGTCCCCTTCGCATGAGTTTGCAAGGGGTTGTTGTGAGTTTCATTTTTCTATACTACTGTTGCTGTACAACTTTCAGAGAAAATAATACAAAAGGCAGATGGAATTTCTAAAGCTCTGTGTTTCTTGATGCACTGTGGTGGCTGTCTGAATGTTACAGGATTCCTGCATGTTTCATAGCACAATAAGTCTTCTTTAAACCTCTGTGTTATATGTTTTCTAGTCTTTCATTTATTTCATGTTTCTGAGTCTTTACACTTAGCAGCAAAGTAAAAGAATAGTTCCAGGATTTAATCCCAGATTGCCCTGAACTCAATCTAAGCTGTTATAAATGTTTTCTTCAGATAGAGTAAATAAGGTGTAATTCTTAATTGCTACACTTTCCAAGCTATATCTCTCACTGTGATAAATGTTTCAGGAATTCAAGTTTGCTCCTGAGGCATCTATCTCATTCCCACACACCAGCTTAGTGGAAAACTCTTGAATGCTTTTCACTGGTTGTTCACATGTCACCATCATAATCTAATTTTGTTATATGAAGTATTTAAATGGCCCTGCAATTTAAGTAAATCATCTCAAGGTTTCTAAACACTTGTAGCCACAGACTCCATTGCCCAATGAAATAAACTCATCTGCAGATTGCACACTTCAAGTACAGAAAGATATCCTTCAACCAAAATAATAAACCAAAACCTGAGCATAATAACTAGCCTAAAACACCCTCAAAACAGAGACAAATTATAAAGAGAGAGCCCTCTCTGATTACAGTTTGGCTAGGAACTGTAATCCAAAGATTGGTTAGTGGTTACCCCGGCCGTATTCCTTTGGGAGTCATAGGGAACAACCTGGGTGTTAACACGGCGACAGGTATACATCAATGACCTTCGACCAGAAGATTTTGCGTGGTGTTCAATGCCAAGTCTTGTATTCACACCACGTGAATTGTACTGCAGTACCTTGAGGGTCATTATCATTGTCGGTGATTCCTCTCACGCTTGTTAACGGTTTACATCATTGACCGGTAATCAAGCGATGTCTTTCCACGTTCGACTTCAGCGCAATTCTCACATGGATCGACTTGTACTTAGAGTGAAGATCGAACGAGTTTGAAGACCCCGGATCTAGTTTCATCCATCCAGGCTGCGATATATATTCAGGAAAAATAAAGACATTTGACATGTACATCATTGCAACAGATGATCATCCTACTCAAAGGATGATAATTTCACCAAAATTATCAGTCTACCATCAGACAATTGTCTGTGATATGTACAAAAATGAATTTATAAAGTTGAGCATGGGAATGCCCGCCTCAGCCAGATCATGAAAGCAGTATGAATCATAATGTATTGTATTGTATCTTATTACAGGTCTCCTCCCAGCAAATGGATGAACTTCGGACCCTCCTCGATAAAGCATTTAACCCGATAAACGGCCTCATACTTTAGGGGGCAACTGTTATAGACATTTTTGTGCCTTACAGCATTGAGCATGAAATGTCCATAATCTAAGGGATCCAAAGTCCCTAAACATGTTGTTCCTACCCCTAGAGGAACAAGGCCAACAAACCACAGCAATTCACAGAAGTTCTCCACCTGAAAACACTCAAAAACAAGCCAATTCTGGATCATGTCAACTGCTCCACTGAGCATCTGCGCTGAATGTCAACTGCTCCATTGTCTACCTACGTTGAATGTCAACTGCAACAAAGGCTACCTGCGCTGAGAGTAACTGGACAAGTGGCAGGCTCATTTCTCAATGTGTCAATGCCCAGGAAGCTTCCAAAATGACACTTGCATCAAGGAATTCGACTGGTGATGAGTAAGAGGTTCCAAATCTGCAAGTGGAAGCAATAACCTCCAAGTGGACTCAAGAACTGAGAGAGGGAGAGGACACTAGTCAGTTTCATACCAGCCTCAAGCTGACTCATCCTCTCTCCAAAAGATCTATATATAGATCTCTCCTCCATGGGAAGAGGAGGCTGGAATTTTGTTATTGCAAAGAATTGCTGTTGGTTTGAGCCTGGAATCATTGGGTGCTTAATGCTTTGAAGGGAGGTGAAGATAGGAATTCCATTCTGCTGGGAAGGAGATGCTGGATTGGAGCCCTCTGGGTTGTATCTCTTCCTGAACCTTGTTATTTATCAATAAAGCTATCTTGGTTTTCTCCTATATACTGATGTATCTTTGATGTATGATTGCATTAGTGTATTTGATTTATTTCTAATCCTGAATCATTTATGAATATGAATATCTGCCTTTGTGTTGTGTTCTCTTGTCTCAAGTAGTTGTTCTCTTGTCGCAAGTAGTTGTTCTCTTGTGATCTTGTAGGAAGGCAAGTAGCTGCGAACTCCCAAAGGAGAAGAGGATCTAGATCGAGGGACAAACGGAAGACACCGGTAAGTCCATTGATCTCTCTTCTTTCCCATTTCATAAAGGAAGAAACCAGAATAGTTGTCTCTGTTTGTTGCTAAGGCACTGTGACACCTTAGGTGGATAGGATCGTCCTGCATAGGCATTTTTCCCCACAACAAGGGGTCGCGCTGAAGGAGAAACGAGAGTTTCTCACTGGGTTCTGGGTCACAGTTTACTGATTAATCAACGGTTTCAGGCCAAATAAAAGCAACAAGCAAGGTACAATCAAAGGGATGCTTTGAGGGGGTACTAAGATCTATCACAAAGGATCATAAAAGCATTTGTGAGTCCATTGTTCATCATTGACAAATCCAGTGATTGGATCAAAGCAGCAACTGTCTACTTTGCAACTGAGAATAGCAGATGCAGTTCGATCATTGTTGTTGAGTCTATGAAACAAATAATGATAGAGACACAAACAAAATGACTAAACAGATCTCCCCAGTGGAGTAGCCAATTTTTTGTGGGGAAAAATGCCTATGCAGGACGATCCTATCCACCTAAGGTGTGACAGTGCCTTAGCAATAAACAGAGACAGCTATTCTAGTATTCTTCCTTTATGAATTAAGAATGAAGAGAGATGGATGGACTAACCGATGTCTTCCGTTTGTCCCTCGATCTGATTTCTCTTCTTTTTGGGAGTTCTCAGCTACTTGTCTTCTCGCTCGCCCAGCTTCAATAGGTCTCTGCAAGATCACAAGAGAAGAACACTACAAAAACACATAGATTCATAATCATAACTAGTTTAGGATTAGAAGTAAACTAAACATACTAATGCAATCATACATCAAAGATACATCAGTATATAGGAGAAACCAAGATAGCTTTATTGATGAATAACAAGGTTCAGGAAGAGATACAACCCAGAGGGCTCCAATCCAGCATCTCCTTCCCAGCAAAATGGAATTCCTATCTTCACCTCCCTTCAAAGCATTAAGCACCCAATGATTCCAATCTCAAACCAACAACAATTCTTTGCAATAACAAAATTCCAGCCTCCAGATCTCATGGAGGAGAGATCCATATATAGATGTTTGGAGAGAGGATGAGTCAGCTTGAGATCTGATTAGTGTCCTCTCCCTCTGTCAGTTCTTGATTCCACTTGGAGGTTCTTGCTTCCACTTGGAGATTTGGAACCTCTTACTCATCATAGTCGAATTCCCTGAGGCAAGTGTCATTTTGGAAGCTTCCTGGGTTTTGACACCTTGTGGAATGAACTTGCCACATGTCCAATCTCGCTCAGCGCAGGTAGCCAGTGTTGGCTTTGACATTCAGCGCAGGTAGCCAGTGTTGGCTTTGACATTCAGCACAGACAGCTAGTGGAGCCACTGAATTGACCCTGAATTGACATGTTTTTGAGCAGTTTCTGGTGGAGAACTTCTGTGAATTGCTGTGGTTTGTTAGTCTTGTTCCTCTAGGGGTAGGAACAACATGTTTAGGGACTTTGGATCCCTTAGATTATGGACATTTCATGCTCAATGCTGTAAGACACAAAAATGTCTATAACAGTTGCTTAACTCACGAAGAGGCAGAAAGGGTTCTAAATGGTTGTCACTCTGGAGCGTGTGGCGGTCATATTTCTGGGTATGCCACAGCCCAAAATATATTGCGTGCTGGCTATTTCTGGCCATCCTCGTTTAAAGATTGTATTACTGCGGTCTGAAAATGCCACAACTATCAAGTGTTTGATCGAAAGATGCATGCTCCACCTGCTCCTCTCCACCCTATAATTTCCGTTGGTCCTTTTGCCAAATGGGGTATCGATTTTATTACATGTAACCCTCACTCGGCCTGGGGGCATGCGTATATCATCCTTGCGGTAGATTATTTTACTAAGTGGGCCGAGGCGATGCCTACATTCGAGGCAGATGGCAAGACAACTGCAATTTTCGTATTCAATCACATAATTGCTAGGTTTGGTGTCCCACAAGCGATAATCACTGACCATGGGCGCCATTTTCGAAATGTTATGATGACAAAACTTATAGGCCAGCTTGGTTTGTGTCACGATAGTTCAACTCCTTATTATCCACAAGCAAATGGTCTGGTTGAGTCCATCAACAAAGTTTTAGTTATCATGATCCGACGAATCATTGGTATTCATCGGTCGAATTGGCACAACATGTTATTTTCAGTGCTTTGGGCATACCGAACCTCAATGAAAACATCAACAGGGTTCACTCCTTTCCAACTAGTTTCTGGTTTGGAAGCTGTGCTACCCATTGAATGCGAAATCCCGTCACTGCAAATGGCCATCGAGTTGCTTCCAGCTACTTCCGAAGAGGAGAAGTGTTTATTATACTTAGCTCAATTAGATGAGAATCAACGTGATACTGCATTGGCAATCGAGACTCACGCAAAATGGATGAAAGCTCAGTATGATCGAAATGTGACCCCTCGAAATTTTTCGGAAGGAGACCTAGTGTTATTATATGATCAAGCTAATGATAAATTAGGTGCTGGAAAATTCGTTCCTATGTGGCATGGGCCCTATATTGTCAAGCGAAAGCTAGCAAAAGGGGCCTATGAGCTGGTAGACTTTGACGGGGACTCTTTGGGTAAACCCAGAAATGGAATTTACCTAAAGAGGTATTATGCTTAAAAGATGGGTATGGAGATTTTAGTTAGGTTAGGTTTTTCTTTCTAGCTGGTGTGTTTGTTAGTTTAGACAGTGTGCTTAGCTTAGAAAGTGTGTTTTCGTTGTTATTCTGGCTTATCTTGGTTTTACTCTTGATGATGCAGATGTCGATGCCTCTCCAAACATACATTGGTTTCACTGATGGTGCTTGTCGTAGTACACGGAATATCTCTTCCGCAGCTTGGGTCATCTATTCGCCCTCTGACGAGTTAGTTTCTATGCATGGGGTGAGCCTTGGTCAAACAACAAACAACATTGCAGAATACAGTGTAGTCATTGAGTTATTGTCTGATTCTATTTCATTTGGGATTCAGAGTTTGATAGTGAGGTTAGATTCTGAACTCGTTGTATTACAGCTTAATAGAGTGTATGCCATTAGAAATCCAATGTTATTAAGGTTATTTTTGAGAGTGCGTCTCTTGGAACGTGAGTTTGATTACATTGAATATCAACATATTCCAAGGTCTTTAAATACATTGGAAGATGCAATTGCTTCTCGAATGTTAAATAGACATTTGCAATAATCATACATGTAAATTTAAAACCATTCCATAACATGATTTACAAAATAAGCCGGTAATAATGATATATATAGATAGGAGTGTGTCAAAAAATACATCATCTTCGATCATAGGTTGAAAAACACCTTATGATCGGCAAAAATGATAAGTACAAAAAACCAAAATGTCACATGTGTCTACAAAAACAACCATCCAATCACTGTTGATGATCTCTATATGACACCACTGCGCGAGCTACCCTACACAAGAACCTCCTTAAAGGTCCTGGGACCTCGACTACAAAGCGCTAAAGCCTGATAGGAATATCATCTATGGTAGTCTCCAGTATGTCTGCTGTAAGACGCTCTAGGTCATGCTCCAACTCAGCTAAAGTCTCTGTGGCCTCGTCCTGTGGGGCCGGTGCTGCTACAACTGGTAGTCTCCTCTCGAAAGGCCGGAGATTGGCTGGTTGACGTGGGCCTACATCTGCATTTTGAAAATTGTTACTGTCAGTTTTGAGACGATATAAAAACAAAAAAATAGATAGTTTAAAAACTTGTAGAAAATGAAGTTACCTGTATCATCCCATTGTTCTCCCGGTGGAAGAATCATGTCCGGATCTCCACGAAAATGAACACCGACATAAGGAAAATCCTGTATAGAAAATACCTGGTCCTCTAACCAGTGAAAGTACTCCGCAGTAAATCGAACAACCTCCATTCCTCCATCAGGATGACGGGCCATAACCGCAACCCATCGCATCAATTTGGGCTCTCGAGGAAGCCCAACACCAACAGTGAGCTGCTGTGGGATCAGCATCGGAACCCTCTCTAAGCCAAAACTCACAACTAAAGGCCCATAACCAAAAGTCTTCAGCTGTCCATTTTTGGCTCGAGTCAGTTGGCCTTTTACATTGGCCAACACAGCATCACACCAGTTAAAAATGGTACCTCGATAACAATCAATCGCCATTCGCATCTGGGACCCAGTGGCAATGTGCAAAGCGGCAGCCCCGCAAAGTCTGGTAACTGTAAAGGCAATCACCATAAATTCAGGTCAGGATATAGTTTTCATCTCTATCCCCTTCTCCTGGTTCTGAGTCTTACACCTCTCTAGTCGGAGACTAGCGATGGACTGGCCACCCGGCCTAGTCCCGAACAGAGTCAAGTGTTCGTCTCTCTTGGGAAAACCAGTGACAAAGTAAATATCTGAGGTCTCTATCTTGAGCTGGTGCCCTCCAATATAAAAACACTGGTCCTGAACATTCCACCTTTCTACTAGCCACTCTAGAAATCTCACTTGGGCCCTCATGCCAGGTATGGCCCAGTATTTATAAAGGTCGCATGCCTTCAAAGCATCAATTGATGGTTGATGATTAATGGTGGCCAAATCAACATCTTCGTGCTCTCTCTCACGCCAATCAAGCATGGTGGGAAATCTACACACAAAAAAACATCTGTTAGATTCCATAAAATCAAAAAAATTTGGTCCATTTTGAAGAAATTGGGGTTTGAAAACTCGTTTTGCGGGGTACGCATCCCGCCTTTAGGAACAAAGCGTGGGTACGTGGGTTCTCTTAAGGCAAGGTGCGTACGCCCGGCATTTTCCCAACTGAGAAAATGTCGGGGTATGCGGGTCCCCAGTGGAGCACCTGCGTACCTCGAAAGACGGATCTTGAAACCCCAAAGCCTCCAAAAAATGAAACTAGGGCCTAAAAACGAATTCCAAACAGATGAAAATGAAGAGGAGGATGTTGTAGAATACTTGAAAGAGATGACGTTCGATTTCGACGGTCGGATTCTCCGCAATGTCCATGGGAAGTTTCTTGCCAAAAGCCCTTTTTTCTCTCCTCAACAGTAAAATGGTAAAAATGAATTGTTAAAAGCCCTTTTTATAGGTTTTTTGGGTAAATAAATGGTAAATTTGTTTATTTTTCACCATGAAAAGGTATTTTTCAAAGTATTTTTATCTATCGTTAACAGGTATGAGTAATGTGTTGGTTTTTGTGTAGGATAGAGGATTTTCAGGGAAAATTGTCATTTTTTACAAACAAAACATCAAAGTCATCTTTAAGCCCTTTTCTGACTCCTAAAACATGAAAAGATTGCCGAGTGTTTCTTTTACACTCGTTAAAACGGAATTAAAAGACGGTCCTCTTATAGCCCTTTTTTGACCGTAAAAACATGAAAAGATTGCCGGATTTTTGTCGTTTCAAATTCGATATTGGAAATAAAACGACGTGTCCTTGATCGCTTTTTACTTTCCAGTTCAAAGACACTAATCATGAAAGTACTCCTTGGTCGTAAAGATCAAGCAGTTCTCTCAAGTATTATTTTATACTTTTTCGGGCTTGGGAGACACAAACTTACAAAAAAGGTCAACCCTGGAGTCTTCTTAAGTTTTTCAGACTCTCTAAAATTGAAAAACACCGAGTTTCACCTATACTGGACTCGTTAAAATTTCACAGTAAAGGACCTGTTCGATTACAAACAGGAACGAACCACTCCTTCTTAGGGTTCAAATCTAAACTAAGTTAGACTCATCTGAAGGATGAGCTTATAATCAAGCAAATGTTATCCTCCTCAAGCTTGTAAAAAATAAAGAGGTACTTGCCAGAAATGGTGGGGGAAAAGAGAGAAAAATGAGCCTATTTGTTATCCTTTGTCTCAGAGAAACCTTATCGCCACTCTTGAACACGACACTTTTCATTCACCTGGGTTGGGAAATCCTTTGCCTCACAGTTGATCAAACCACATTGAAAGTCTTCAGCCGGGTTCCGGGTATTAACTTTGGGTCAATTGTCACCAAGCCATCTGTTGTGTCGTTATGTGTTCAAGAGGTCACTGCAAATAAACCATTCATCTGCAAAATACCTGTCATCCATCTTGACCATCCCTGAGTTAGTCCTTACAGCTACATTTCTTCAACTTGATCTATGATTTCGTGTTGTGGGCTTGCCTACGACGGATCGCTTTCTATCGACATTAGCACATTATCTAGAAAGATGATCTAGAAATCGTCATTACCTTGAAATCCGCATGCATCAATGGCAGGTTTCTCGCCTTCGACAACAGTTTACATCATTGACTTTCGATCGAAGGATTCTGTGACATGTTCGACATCAACACATTCATTCACATCTCATGGATTGTACTGGGTACTTTGAGAACCATTGACATCACCGGTGGTCTCTCTCACACTTGTTAACAGTTTACATCATTGACTGGTAATCAAGTGGTTTCTACCATGTTCGACATCAACTCATTTATTCGCATGGATAGAATCGTACTATTTCAGGAAGTAGAAATGAAGACCTTGGATCTAGTTTCCGCCATCCAAGCTGTGAGGATTTTTGTATTCATTATATAGTAGACTAATTATAAAAAGATGGCTGCGTCCATACTGTGTCTACATGAGTCTATGATTATGATGTACTGCGAAATCATTCCTATATCAGAGCAATAGTTAGTTTGTTAGTTAAAGTTTTTGATCTGAGTATGGGAATGCCTACCTCAGCGATGATATGATCTCATACATGTATTTTGTGTTGAATATTTGCACGTTCCGATTGGGCTCTCCATAAGATAATCCTTGAAATGATAAAGTACTTCACCCTTCCTAGATGATATAAAACCCTAATCTACTACAGGCTTCGCACTTTAGGGGGCAATTTGTTACACTAAAATTTGTCACCATGACTATTTGCAGTCAGTATGGCTCCATCAATAGTCATACTATCCTCCTTTGCAAGTCTTATACCTCTGCTCGTCATGTCAAACTCCAAGAAAGAGAGAAAGTCCTTAAAAATCTATATAACTCTGGTTACACAGTTTCTCTCATCCTTACCTGCGTGTACACACCTCAAGTTCATAACACCTGCGTACTTGTATGCTCTGTCTGTAAAGGGGTGGGTGCGTACTCCTATAAAGGTCAAAAGGCGCAAGTTTTACTCCAAAAATGTTACTTGTGGTCGATTCTAGAGCATTCTAGAAGATGGTTTGACGTGGATTGAGTGCCTCCAGATGGTTCATGCATCCCAATGAAAGAGGAACTTATCCCATGAAGAGGGGAGCTATCCCATTGAAAGAGGGGCTTATCCCATTCATGGTGGACCTGATTAACTTCCTCCAAAGCACTATAAATACAGGCATTGGGCCAGAGGGAGGGGAGGTTGAAAGCTGAAAATTCCTAAGGGTAGATGTTGCTGAAATTAGGACTCCCTTTTAGAGCTTGAGAGGAGAGATTCCAATCCTTTCTTAGCTTCATTTGGAAGTGGGTGAGCTGATCAAAGTAAAGGAGAACTCTTGCTGGACCCTGGGAGGGACCTGCACAACACCAAGGCACTGGTTGTAATGGTTTCTTTTGTTTCCAATTAATACAATTAAGTTCATTTTTCTCAACAAGTTGTTATATATAATTTGTTTCATAAACTCCTTGGTCTTTATGATGAATATGTTTTATTATATGAGTTATTCAGGTGCGATGTAATCGTTTGCTTGTTAGTGAATGCAGGTTTCAAGGAGAAGGAGCTCATCTGGATCGAAAAGGCTTGGCTGCTACAAACAAGCGTGGGACTAGAGGTAAGCCTTAAACACCTGGTTGCTTTTATTTTAAATGCATATTTAGGGAAAGATAGTGCTTGATTGTATTGTTTGTCACTAGAAAGCCTTACCTTCTAGGGAGGTCGGTTTTGTCCGCAAAATTGACTCTTTCCGCATGACATGGTAGACACAAGGATGCATCCATCTATCTACATAATCATGAATATAAAATCTCCTCTCCACCTGGACCGATGAAACTAGATCCAAGGTCTTGATTTCCATCTCTTGATTCACAGTATGAATCAGACCATTCGAGTGAATGTTTCAAAGTCAAACATGGAAGAAACCACTTGATTACCGGTCAATGATGTGAACCATTCACAAGCGTGAGAGAGACCACCAATAATGACAATGGTTCTCAAGGTACTTCTAGTACAATCTATGAAGTGTGAATAGGTGATTTGAAGTCGAACACTCGTAGAATTGTTCGATCAAAGGCCAATAATGAGAACCTGTCATCGAAAGTGAGAAACGTGCCATTAAGGTATGCATGCTTCAAGGTACTAAAGGTTTCTAAATCAACTTCCTAGATAATGATCTGAAGTTGATAGGAAGTGACCCGTCATAGGAAATCCTGTGACCCGAAACATAATGTCAAGTTTTGAAAATAGTTTGCAAGGACTGACTCAAGGACAGTCGATCCGATTGAAGGCATACAATTTGGAAAGGGGTTTTGAACTAAGGTTGAACTTCTCTTGAACACATAATGACACGAAAATGACTTGGCAACATTTGACTTAACGATGACATGAAAGGCCATGAAAAATTTCAATGAGGTTTGATTAACTATAAGACAAATGGATTTCCCAATCCAGACATTGTTGGCATTATGATGCATGTGTTGTACTTGATGGCAAACAACTCATAGAAGATCAACTCACTTATATATATCTAGATGAATCTATGGAAGAAATATCAGATGACAATTCTCAGTATGACAAGTCCAAAGGGGGAGATTGTTGGCATTATGAGACAAGTGTTGTCCTTGATGGAAAATCACAGAAATGATAAAATTATAGTGCAGCAAATTTATTTGATAAATTATAGTGCAACAAAGTTTCCTTCATGTAGAGAAAATTTCACGCACTTTTATCCAGAGAAAAGTTTATTCCATGTAGAGAAAAGTTCACGCACTTTTATGCAGAGAAATGTTTATTCCATGTAGAGAAAAGTTCACACACTTTTATGCAGAGAAAGGTTTATTCCATGTAGAGAAAAGTTCATGCACTTTTATGCAGAGAAAAGTTTATTTCATGTAGAGAAAAGTTCACGCACTTTTATGTAGAGGAGTTTATTTCATGTAGAGAAATGTTCGCGCACTTTTATGCAAAGAAAAGTTTATTTCATGTAGAGAAAAGTTTACGCACTTTCATGCAGAGAAAAGTTCCCTTCATGCAAGAGAAAAGTTCACGCACTTTCATGGTTGGTTCATGGTATTAGTCCGACAGTTTTTGATCCTATGGTTTTGGTCCGTGGTATTGCATCCAAAATTGTTGATCTCACACACTTTCATGGTTGGTTCATGGTATTAGTCCGACAGTTTTTGATCCTATGGTTTTGGTCTGTGGTATTGCATCCAAAAGTATTGATCTCACGCACTTTCATGGTTGGTTCATGGTATTAGTCCAACAGTTTTTTGATCCTATGGTTTTCGACCGTGGTATTGAGAAAGGACTAAGGCTATAAAAGAGGAAGGAGATCATTTGGCAAAGCATCTTCTGAATGATTGAATATCTGATAAAGTGCTAGATCTGGAATATTGTGATTGGGTTATGGTGCAGATCTGGATCTGAATGAAGAAGGAACCTGAGCGTAAGGAGAAGGATAAGTTCTATTGATGGGTCAAAATCTTAAGGCTGGAATAGTGGTATCTCTATATGATTTTGATCTGTGATATGTGGCACACGCTTGATCTACAAATCTAATAATCTGGGTTAACTAAATATTTGAAAGAATGAATTTAAAGATCTGAATTATTGATGCATGTTTTATTGTACACATGTTATGATCTGGGTATACTGCAAAGTTATAAGGAAATATCTGTAGATCTGTATACGGGTTGGATTTGGTGAAAGCATTGATTCAGTATTGGATAAATCAGAGATTGATGATGCAAGAGTAGTTGATGGGTTTTTGATGTTCTTGGATCCAGGCTGAAAATTAATGAAAAGTGGTCCTTGAAAGAAAAGAAGTAGGGGGTTGTAGCTCCCTTCCAGGAGAGACTGGAAAACGAGAGAGAGAGTTGTAGCTCTCTGCAGGTTGTAGCCTGTGTACTGGTAAAGGACTGCACCAGTACAAAGTCATTGTAAAAGGAGTTTCTTATTAAAAGAAGATAGAGACATATTGCAGTAGGTGTTTTCACCCACATTGGGTTTCCACCTTATATCTGGTGTTCTTTTGTGTGACTATTTGATTTTCTTGTTCCTGCTCATTATTTCATGATACTGACATACAAAGTAATGATCAATATTTGAAGAATTATTCAAAGTATAAATAAGGAAGATATATTGAAAAGAATTTGATAATACTGATTCACCCCCCCTCTCAGTATTATTTCCAACAATTGGTATCAGAGGAGGTCCTTCTGAAGAAGCTTGATCACTTGAAGGAAGATCTAACATCATGAGCAACTATGAGAGGGAAGCATCAATCAGGCCACCGATTTTTGATGGGACAAACTTCGTATATTGGAAGGTAAGAGTTACTGCCTATCTTCAATCTTTGGGTACAAAAGTATGGGAAATTATAGAAACAGGGTATACTTTTCCATCAACTACTCCTACAGATTCAGCTGAGAAGAAGAAATATGAAGCAAATGCAAAGGCAATTAATACTCTTCTAGGATGTCTATCTCAATCTGAATTCGTGAAGGTTATGCAATATAAATCCGCAAAAGAAATATGGGACAAGATTGTTTTGAGCTACGAAGGAGATGAACAGGAAAAACGTGCAAAACTTCAAACCCTCAGGATTCAGTATGAGAATCTCAGAATGTATAATGATGAAAGTGTGGTTAACTATTTCCTTCGGGTAGATGAGATTGTTAATTGGATGAAAAACTTGGGCGAAGAAATAAAAGAGGCTGTTGTGAAAGTGTCATGTTCAAGAGCGACTTGCTACCAATAAAGTTTCTTCAAGTTTTCTTCCCAACTTTTCCCCAGTCATTGCTGACCAATACCTCTTTATTTTTATCAAGATTGTGGAGGATAACATATGCTTGTTCTATAATTTTCCCTTCAGGAAAACCCATCGCTATGTTTTAATGAGCCTAGCGACAGTGAAACTCGTTCTTGTCTGAATGGACAAGTTTGTCGCTATTTTGTTTTAACGATTTTAACGACAAAGATAACTCGGTCCTTTTCAATTCTAGAGAGTTTGAAAGCAACGTAAAGGAAACTTCAATATTCCTTTTTCGTCATATAATCCCTTAAGTCCAAAAAAGTATAAAATAATATGAAAGGGATGAATTTTTGGTAATTTTAACACGCTGAACAAAACAAGCGCTCGATATTTTTGTGTAATAATCCCTCAGGTCCAAAAAGATTAAAATCTAGAGGAGGGATAGCACTTCCAGTTGCTTTAACGAGCTGGAGAGTCCAATTGCTCGGGAGTCTTTTCATATTTTACGAATCAGATGAAAAGAGCTTAAAGGAGACTCATCTTTTGAGGAACGAGTGATAATTTCAAGTAGCAGCTGATTCCAGGTAAGGTTTGGAATTTTCCAATCACGGTAGTGTCACAAGGATGGCTAACAGGATCACTCTTCGCAGCTGTTCCCCAAAAGGGGTAAACAATAAAATGGAGGTGAATGATTGGCTAAAACAGAGTGGAGGTGATGACAAGAACATGACCAGGGCTCAAAAGCTGATGATAATGCATTCACAATGGTTATTTACCATAAATTGGTTCATTTTTTAATGAGCTTAAACTTTGGGGGAAACATTTGCTCATTGCCAAGGTTTAATTTTTAACGAGCTTGAACTTCGAATAAAAACTACTCGTGCCAGTCGTATAATAAGGATGTCTTATCAATTGGTTCAATTTTTAAGGAGCTTGCACCGTTCGAAACTTTTCTCTGGATCCTTTCATTATGCAAGCTAAGAATGACCAATCCTATGAGTTTAAAGGGTTGAGAAACTAAAAACTAAGAAAATAAATGGTAGCTCTTTACATTCAGTCAAAAAGGTTTGCATGCCCCCAAGCATAGTGAAGTAGAGTTTCCAGGTTACCATAGGATTGCTCCCTCCGTGTTGCAGACAAAACACTTCCTTGGCGATTTCTACCGAAATAGACAAAGGTGAGTGGTGTGGTCGCCTCCACTCACATAACTTTGACGAAGGAATCTTTTTCCAGTCTGATCCCATTTTCCTAAATGTATGGGCGTGTCAGACTAGTCATATATCCTCCACGAAAAACTACCCTATACCCAAGGTTTTCTTGCTGAAACAAACCAGGGTGCATGCCCCTTGGGTTTCGGTCATGTTCTCCCGAATCACTCCCGCTCTTCAGGTGGATGGACTGGAGATTGATGAGGCATTTCTTATGTGAAAAGACCATTTAGGGATGGCATTTGACTATTAGCTATGTGTGAGCCGGGGAACAAAAGATGGTCTACGAGCTTGACCACTCGACCTTCATGTGGAAAACACATAACTCTAAAGAGTGAGGAGACAATGGCTCCCATGCTATAAATATAGTCGCGTCCAACGAGTAGATTATAATCTAGAGGTCCTTGGACTACCATTACCTTCATGTAAACGGCTTTCCTCCTCAACGTTATGGTCAAATTAGGAAGGATCCCTAACAGTCGACTGGTTCCTTTGTCGAAGCATGTCAGATTTATCATCTCAGGCAGAAGCGATGGCAAGCCAAGCACTTACCAAGCAATTGAGGAAAGGATAATCACAGAAGCCTCTTCATCTATGATGGTACCGACCATGATCATTTTATAAGCTTGTACAATGATTCAGAATGGTACATTAGCCGGTACCCGGGGTCTGCCTAGTAGATTCCAATCGAAGGAAACTACTAGGTTGCTTGGAGGGGGACCAAATAGACGGCCAGATATGACTCTGATGAACTTCCTTCCTGCGGTAAAGGAAAGGGTAGACTTCCCCCATGTTCATCGAAGTCTGTGTTTATGAAAAGAATTTGAACAGTGTCGTTCTCATTCTCTTCGGTGATTGTGTCATCTAAAGATGGACCTTCTGAAGACAAGACCGGGTCGACTGCCGCCTCAACCTTTTGACTTTCGTCTGGTATGGATTCAACGGGTTTATCTTCAATGAAATATGCTTGTACCAACCACAATGGCGTGTCGGTCAGATTTTCAACTAGTGATGGACTCGACAAGAGTTTCTTGTATCCAGAAGGAAGCTGTAGCAGTGAAGTAGGACGTTCATCCAAGACTCTTTTAGCTTCATCTAGGAAGGGACAATGGTGGATGACGTGATCACCTTCACACAGTTTACAACGAAATTTACATTTCCTTTTTTGTCCAAATGCTTCGCTTTCACTAGTTGATGGTGTACTTTCAACATGATCTTCAGAGGTTGATGGCACCAAATTGTGCAAACGAGGAGACCAGTCCCTTAAGATCCGAGGGATGCAAGGACAATCTCGATGATAGTCGTCTCCTTTGTAAATGACACATGGAGATTTAGGCTTGGATGGTGCAGTGTGTGGATTTTCACTAGACGATGCCCAGTTACCCCTTTTTGCCTTTGGCTCCTTCTTCTTTTCCGTCTTTTCCTTCTTCTCCTTCCCCTTATTCTCCTTCTTAGTTACTTGATTTTTGGCTTTACCAGCTTTATCAAGCGAAGAGGAAGGAGGAGAGGGAGAATCAGACGAAGTAGAAGGTTGGGGGGTAACTTTAGTATCATCAAGTTGTTGACTCGATTATTCAGGAATCACGGTGTTCTGAACGATGGAGGTCGAGAAGAGACATATTGGCAAGCCAATCGTCAATCCTGGAAGTGACAATGTGGCCATATGAGGTGCACCAACATCTCCGCAAGAGGAGAAAGGACTAGGATTTCCTCCAAGGGGACATCCTTGGTTGGTGGACTCCATTTCTCTCAACCTAAGACCAACATGGGAATGGTGATATTATTCCGATTAAAATAAATTTTAGACACTTTGACACAACTCATTTTTTTAATTTTTAAGAGTCGAGAAAAAAAAAGATGATTCATTCTAGTCGCCTTTGATTTTTAATGAGCCTAAAGTGACAAGTGCTCAGATGGACCTTTTCCTTTAAGGAGTCTTAAAAGGAATGAAAGAGACTACTCTAGAAATCTAGATAGAGGGATTACAAAACCAATCACAAAACTGCAGAACACTTTTTACGGTATGCAGTCAATCTTCCCGAATGTTGTGTTCAGTGCATTGCGATTGATAGGGCGGCAGACACAGCTTCCTATGGATAAAGGATATAGCCTATTGTGGTCTCCCAATATATACTCGACGGTACATGGGAGCACAAGTCCGTACTGGCACTTGTCGTCTCAAAGAGGAGGAATCACCCAACCAAAAGTGAAAGCGATAGTTACCAAGCTTTCGTCTCTAGCCTAGACTTCTAGATGTTGTGCGCTAAGTTCCAAAGAGTTTTTAGGTTCATTAAATTTATTTCACAGTTGATCTTTCTTAAGAAATTTTCCTTTCAGGTTCACCACGTGATGTAGATATACAATTCCTAAAATGCAATCTAAGATGATAAACAATCGTTTAATCTTCTTTTTGCAATGAATATCCTAGCTACTAAAGAAATAGAGATGACATTCTTTCAACATAGAGCAGAGAGCACACACTAGATGCACTGTCCTAAATCAAATCAACAAGAAGTCTAAATGCAAATTCACATGCATGTATTTGTTTTCAGCTTTCTTAATGTGTGAATGACAAGAAGAATGCTAAGTACAAATCTGAATTATCTTTTCAAAGCAACAGTGCTAACAAATTTCTCTTCAAAAACGAAAGGAAGATAATGACGACACTTTGCTATTTTGAATTAAAAGCTGATTTCGACACTTGAAAAAATACTAATTCAAATCAAATACAAAAGTAACTGTATAATCGACCATCAAGAACAATATAATTCTTCTCTTTGATTGAAAATGACACTTGCGACACTTCCAAATCAAAAGACGACAGTTTGATTATGCTGCTTTTTTGTAAAAGAGAATTGTAAATGGCGCACAATACATAAAAACATTCACAATTCTTTGTACTATGGAGGCAGAATCATGCAAAAGAAGGGATTTTCTACAGTGTTATACTGATCATAGAAAACAAAACTCCTAAATAAAGCTGAAGAAAGTGAACACAGAAACCAAAATCTGAGGGCAGAAGAGGTCTTGTCTGATTAGCACACCTGCAACATAGGGAAGGTGCGATGCAGTGCACCTACTGCACACGGGAGGTGTGATGCATCTAGATTCCCAAGAGGAGAAGGTGTGATCGTCTAGGGACGAGACTTCAACTTGGTTTCGGGTCACACTTTACAGCTCAGTTCAGGGATTTAGGCCAAGCAAGTGATGTTCAGTAAATATAAATCACGGGGGTTGATCTAATGAGGTTACTAGAGCCACAAATAGGGCAATTAGAAGTTTTGCAAATTGATTGTTCAGTTTATAAACAAAACCCAGAGATAGACTGAAGCAGCATTGATCTGCTTTGCACTTGCATAGCAAATGCAGTTCGAAGGCTAGCTGGCTTGACTTGAGGCTCCATCTGTAAGTTTATAAAACAAACAAATATAGACAAGCAAACAATCTATTCGTTCTCCAGTGGAGTCACCATTTTGTTATCAAGAAATCTAGTGTCCACTTGGAGCTTCTAGTCCCATTAAGACTGGTAGCTATCTTAGAAACAAACAAACTAAAACTAATTTCGATTTCCTTTATTAGAAGTAGATAAGAGAGGAACAAAGGACACCAACCTCAATCTTGCACTTAGTTCCTTGCTTGGTTCATCTCCCTTCTGACAGATCCTTGTCATTTTTCCTTCATCTACATAGCTTCAAAGAGCACTTGTGGAATCAAAGTAGCATAATACTATCGAAGAACATAGATCTACAATCATAAACAATATAGGACCAGATATATATTGACCACACAAATGCATATATCATCAAACGTACAAGAATGTGGAGGAAAACATGAATAGATTTATTGATATCAAGAATAAAAAAGAGGATTACAACCAATTGTTCTGACCCAATGTCATCCTCCTAGCATGAAAGCCCTTCTTCACCTCATGAAAAGTTTAGAGCACCCAACACTATGATATTCCACCAAGAAACCAACAACACTTCCTTACAAGATACAAAATCCCAGCCTCTGGATCTCTGGGATGAGGGATCCATATATAGATGATTGCAGGGGGGTGAGTCAACTTCTGGGATTTTGATTAGTGTCCTCCCTCTGATAGTTCTTGATTCCACTTGGAGATTGATGATCTCTTACTCATCCCTGGGCGAATTCAGAGAGGCAAGTGTCACAGGAGAAGTTTCTGGAAGATTCCATGATGATCCACCTTGCAAACTATCTCTGCCATTTATCTACTCTCGCCCATCACACCCTATACAAGGGCTTTCCAGTATGCATCGCACCCTTTTCACTGGGCAGGTGAGATGCATCACACCCTCTGCACTAGGTAGTCTGTATGGTCCATCTTTGACCAGTTCTGAGCAGTTTTCTGTGGAGAACTTCTGGGAGATGATGTAATCAGCTGACCTTGTTATTTTAGGGTGTGAAGCAACACTTTTAGGGACATAGGAGCCCTTGGTTTATGGACATGTTTGATTGGGGTTTCAGTGCCCAAAAATGTCTATAACAGACTCATTTTCAACCAATTCTTTGAAGGCTTTGAACTTTTCGAATGCTTCATCTTTATGCTTTAGAAGTTCTATCCAACACATTCTGGGAAAATAATAAATGAACAATATAAAGTATTCTTCTCCACGAGGTGACTTTTTCGTTGATGGTTCACATAAATCAGTGTGAACAAGTTCAAGAGGCTTACTAGCTAATCCTTCCTTTTCAAGAAAGTGTGATCTAGTTTTCTTACCAAATTGACATGATTTTCATATTGTATTTTCTAGAATGCTGATATCAGGAAGATCATAAATCACCTAGAATCTCCATGCTTTTCTTATTTGAGAAAAAATTATATGCCCCAATCTTCTGTGCCATACGGTTTCTCTTGTATGAAGCTCACAAACAACACATCCATTTGATCGAAACACTACTTCATTTCCTTGGCCACACATTTGACTCACACTCAACAGATTGTGCTTTAAGCTATCAACATACATAACATTCCCATATTTAACCTTTTTCTTTCAAGAAAGCAGAGCCTTTACCTTTTATGACAGCGGGAGTGTCGTTTCCAAATGAGACGCTCTTTTCCTTTTCTAAGGCATTACATGAGTGTAGTTTTTCTCTGTCACCTGTCATGTGTTTTGAGCATCCACTGTCAATGTACCACTGGTTTTCTTATCCTTCTGCATACAAGGCTATATCACATCTTTTTGTTTGTGATTCTTTCTTTCTCCATATTTTGGGATTTAATGGAGTTTGCTCCTTTTGAGCTATTTGCCGAAATTTACTCCTGCATTCAGATTATTCATGGCCAAAGTTGTTACAGATTGAGCATTCCATTTCATTTTCAAGAAGAAAAAATCTATTATAGGAACTTTTGTTGATTCCTATCACATTTCTTTGATTTTGTGCTTCTCTAGTCATGATAGTTTTGTAAGCAACACATTGAGTAGATTTTTGTCCAAAATTATGACATGAGAAACATTGACCATTAAAGAAGTTCATGCTATTATTGGATCTACTGACCTGATGATTCTAGTTGAAGTTACTTCTACTGACCTATTGATTGATATTATTTGAAGCAAATTGAGTGTGGTTTTCTTGAGTTTGATTGTGGCCTCTGTTCATTCTTGAAGTAAATTGAGCATGATTCGCCTGGTGATCTGCTTTATGCCTTTGTTGACGATTTTTGAACTGTTCACTGCTCTTTGCTACATCACGATAGATTTTAGTGGAGGTTGATGGCTTTTTTGATTGAGATGTTTCTCCAGAGTATCCAAGACCTGTCTTTATCAGAGGAAAGCACTGCACTTTGATAATTTTACTTAAGGTATCTCATCCTTTAGAAAATCTAAGATCGAGAGCTTTTGTTTTCTCAAGATCCTTTCTCAACAAAGTTTGCTTCTTCTTATCCTTCTGAAATATGTCCTGACTGATTAAGTTCTTCTTTTCCTTAAGCTTTAAATGCGACTTCTCTCATACTTGGACCTCCTTTTCTCATCTCAAAAGCATTTAAGATCCCGTGCAGTTGTGTCATAGTAATCTTTTGAAGATCTTTCTTTTCTTCTATGGTAGATACTTTTGATTCAAACTTAGCAGACAAGGATCTTAAAAAATTTTCAACTAAAGTAACTTCTTTTATCTCTTCACCCAAATTCTTCATGCAATTAACAATCTCATCTATACGTAAGAAGTAACTAGCTATACTTTCATCATTTTGCATTTTGAGAGTTTCATATTGAATTCTGAGAGTTTGCAATTTTGCACGTTTTACCTGAGTGTATCCTTCATAGCATAGAACGATTTTGTCCCATATTTCTTTGGCGGATTTGAGCTACATAACTTTGACAAATTCTAATTGTGATAGACTTCCCAATAATGTATTGACAGCCTCGGCATTGGTTTCATATTGCTTTTTACCTGCCGCATTTGAAGGAATTTCTTATGGAAATGTATATCCTCCTTCCACGATTTCCCAGACATCTGCTCCAAGAGATTGAAGATAGGTTGTGGTTCTTACCTTCCAATAAACGAGGTTGCTTCCATCGAATATTGGAGGTCTGATGGATCCCTCTCTTTCTTGATTACTCATGATGATGGATCTTCCTTCAAGCGATCAAGCTTCTTCTGAAGGACCTACTTTGATACTAATTGTTGGAAATAATACTTGCGGGAGGGGGGGTGAATCAGTATTAGCAAGTCAATAATTTTTCATTTCCATAATCAAATTTATATACGTTACCTCATTTAATGGAACTAGCATGTATACGCAACTATGGTTAAGGCAACTAGCGTATATACTGCAAACTTAAGATTCAGTTAATTCATCATATGTTGATATTTAATCAGTGCATCAAAACCATATAAACAGTAACCAGGTGCAATAAAACAGAAAAGAAAATCACACACATGAACACAATATATAAGATGGAAACCCAATGTGGGTGAAAACCACCTGCTGCAATCGTCTCTATCTTCTTTTTAATAATAAGAAACTTATTTTTACACTTTTTGTACTGGTGCAGACTTATACCAGTATGCAGGCTTCTACCTGGAGAAGGCTACAACCTTCTCTCATTCTCCAGCTTCTCCTGGAAGGGAGCTACAACCCCTTAGCTGTTGTACTAGCTTATATGTTTACTAGTACGTAGGTGTCGGCCTACAGAAGGCTACAACCTTCTATTTTCTTCCCAGAACCACATTTCATAAATTTTTAGAATGGATCCATCAATAATACCATTCAATCATCAAATATATCTGGATCAACCAATCTCCTTTTCACAACTGAACCAATCAACCACTTTGACAACCCTTCAATATGATCTTTGAGAATGTTGTAACCAAAATATAGTAACCAAAACCCAAGCTAGAACCTAGAACACTGCAACAGCAAATAGAAGTAGCTAAAACATATTTTACAAGTTATACACTACTTCCCTATGTCGAACCTGCATGCATATGCATCTTCCTCAAGGCAAGCCTACATACAGATCTGCAAATCAAACTTAAGATGTATAAGTTGTTTTGATATGCACAACCAGCATGTATACACGCATTTTGTAAAGTGAACCTATGTACAGATCTATAAATGATGATTTTAAATATTACAATAATTCAAGACTTCAGTTATACCCAGATCATCATATTTACAGATTACAACATGCACCAGTTATTCAAATAAATGATCAAACCACATAAAGATCCTTCACTTCAAGCCTTAAGGTCTTGACCCATCATTTCATCTTATCCTTCATCAAGCGCTAAGGTTCATCCTTGGTTCAGATCCAACTATGCACCATAACCCGATAACCTATGCACTAGATCTTTCTCATCATCAGATATTCAATGCTTGAGTACATTGGCCCAATGATCTTCTTCTCCTTATATAGTGTTAGGCGTTTCTCAATACCATGGTCCAAAACCACTTAAGACCAATAGCTTGGACTAAATACCTATGATCAATACTTCAGACTAGATACTTTAAACCAATACCATGGATCAAAATACCGTGGACCAAATACCACAGACCAAAACTTAGATTTCCAACATGTACGCACCTTTCCTTCTATGAAATTGCATGTGTACGATATACGCACCTTTTGGTCTGTTAACCTATGTTTACACGCTACTTTGTCAAGGTGAACTTGCGTATACTTCTCTTTCCTCATTCTGTGAAGTACCACAGACCAAAACTTAGATTTCCAACATGTACAGTCCTCTCCTTCTGTGAAACCGTGTGTGTATGATATACGCAAATTTTGGTCTGTTAACCCATGTGTATATGCTACTTTGTTAAGGTGAACCTGCATATACTTCTATTTTCTCATTTTGTGAAGTCTGATCTATAACTCTGAGCTGTTAACCTGTTGAACTATGATCTGTCATCTGAGTGAGTTTCCATCAAGGACAACACCTGTGTCAATTTTGAGTCATAATGCCAACATCTAGTTCTTGTCCATCTATTGATCCAAATAGATACATATTAGGAAACATATCCATGGGAGCTTCTATTTGGACGTATCAATCTTGCACAAACTCATATTTATCAGATGTTTTGTATTTTTTAATCATTTCAAAAGTAGAAGTAAAAGTTGTTATTGATACTACCATTTGAGTTGAATAAATTTTCTTTTTCTTAAGTGATGATTGTAATATTTCATTTGGCTTTGGGCCAACCAATTCTGCAAATAACAAAAAAACAATATTTGCATGAATCAAAATGAAATTATAATTTCAAATATTGTCACATAATGTTCTTTTAAATATTGAAAAACCACCTAATCTAATTGTTTATAAGAGAGTGTACATAAAACATAAAACCACCATACCAGTTGAAGGAGGCATTGTTTGTATATCACTTGTTTTTTGTTTCTTCTTCACTACTTTACTTCAAATTTCAGGCACACTAGATTCCACAGTTTCTAGAAAAAAAATTATGGAATACATGAAATACCAAATATTATTAAACAACCTTATAATACATGATTTCCATTTACATGCACAATAATAAATGAGTACATATGTTATGCAAGTTTACTATATGACACCAAAAGTTATCACCTGGGTAAAATTGGTAGGAAAAGAAACCACCTAATCCAACCATTTCTAAACGAGTACATAAAATATAAAACCACCATACCAGTTGAAGGAGGCATCATTTATATATCACTTGTTTTTCCTTTTCTCTTCACTAATTTACTTCAAATTTCACGCACACCAGATCCCACAGTTTCTAGAAAAAAATAAATATGGAAGACATGAAATACCAAATATTATTAAACAACCTTATAATACATGATTTCCATTTACACGCACAATAATAAATGAGTACATATGTTATGCAAGTTTAATATATGACACCAAAAGTTATCACCTAGCTAAAATTGCTTGAAAAATAAATTACCCACGTTAGTATGGGTTTTCCTCATTAAAACCCCACTCCTAAGGCTATTTCCATGGGTTTTATTAATAAAGAACCAATTATTAACATAATATCTAACGATTGTAACAAAGTATAAACTAATTTTAAAATTGTCATGCCATTTAAAGAATTTAGTGTTGTGTGTCTTGAACTTCATTTTTCCTTGGATGCTTCCTTTGAATTCTCGCTAGCTTCATAGTCCATGGATTTTGAGAATAAAGTAAAAAATTATTACCATAGTTTCAAATTATTGAAGAAAATATGAATTTATAAATACTATAACTACTCGCATAATTATATGTGTAACAAAATGAAAAAGAACGATAACAAGTGTAGAACTCACAATAATAGCTAATCAAGGTTAGAAAAACGGAACCCCCAAATGATTTATTATGTTCTTTTAATCATGAATATAGGAAAGAAAAACATCTACTAGGTTTCCTTCTAGCATGAGCATAAGTACATTTCCAAAAGACATTACATTGTGAATAAATAAAAACAACTATATAGACTACAATAACATCATATATACACAAAATTTATCTCTTATAGTCATGTATATTCTTAGTTTTCTCTAGAAAAAATAAAAGAAAAACACAATTAAAGAACATTAACTATGGCGATCATTAGATTTTCTTCTAGATCTTTGTCTAGCACAAAGACAAACACACAGCAACTTTGCAAGGAGAAAGAAATATAAAATGTGATATAATGAATTCTAATAGGAACACAAGCATATTGCTAACAAGAATCTTGCAAAGCAAAAGAAATATTTGCATCCTATATTTATTTATATCACAAACGCATGGATATTGTCAATAAAAACATTGTAAGGTGAAAGAAATCTAGCATGTGCTAGAATTATTTTTAGCACGAACACTTTCGTATTTCCAAGAAAAACATTGCAAACCAAAAGAAATCTAGCAAAAGCTAGATTTCCTTCTAGCACAAACAGAAAGACATTGTCATTGAAAATATTGCAAGGCAAAGGAAATGTAACACATGCTAGACTCTATTCTATCACATACAAGAAGATTTCCAACAATAACATTGCATTGTAAAGAAAATCTAGTGCATGCTAAATTTCCTTCTATCACAAAAATAAACACAATGTCAATAAAAATATTGCAATAATAATATTTCCTGGGACATCTCCATGCTTATGAAATTTGACCTTGCCTTTGAGAGACAATTAGGTTTTAGTCTGTGCCTACATAGACTATTGTTAGAATATAAAAAATGTTAAACCCTAAAATGATTAGAAGGCCCTTCATATGGAATATGTGGTCTAAGAATGGGATATTGTACAAACATGAGCATGTTGCCAACAACAACATTGCACTGTGAAAAAAAAAACATTCTATGTTACCCTCTATCACAAACACAAACACAATGTCAATAAAAACATTGCAAAGTGAAATAAATATATCACATGTTAAATTTCATTTTAGCATAAAGATAAACACATAACAACATTGTAGGGTGAAATAAATCTAACATGTGCTAGAATTACTTGTAGCAAATACAAACATGTTTCCAATGACAATATTGCAAATAAAAGTAAATGTAGCACATGCTACATTTATTTCTAGTACAAACACAAGCACATTGCCAATAACAACATTGGAAGGGGAAATAAACTTAAGCATGCCACATTTCCTTCTGATTAAAAAAAGAAAAAAGAAAAAAGAACTCATATCAACATTGGTAGGTGAAAGAAATATAACATGTGATAGATTTAACTCTAGCACAAACACAAATATGTTGTCAACAAGAACATTACAACAGGGTAAAAGAAAATCTAGCACATGCTATATTTCATTATAGCACAAACATAAGTAAATAGCATTATTGTATGGCTAAAGAAACCTAATACATGTTGCATTTACTTCTAGTACAAACAATAACATATTAACAATAACATCATTGTAAGGCAAGAGGAATCTAGCACCCACAAGATTCTCTTCTAGCATAAACAAAAACATTTTGTAAATAATAACATTGTAAGGTGAAAGAAATCTAATGCATGCTATATATAATTCTATCACAAACACAAGAAGAAAACAACACTGTAAGGTGTCAGAAATCTAGTATGTGGTAGATTTACTTTTATCACAAACACAAGCATACTGTCAACAACAACACAACAAGGAAAAAAGAAATCTAGTGCATTCTAAATTTTCTTCTAGCATAGATAGAAGCACATTGAGAAATAAAAAAAATGCAAGGAATTTGATTTCCTTCTGGCAGAAATAATTATATTTTCAAAAATAATATCACATTGTGAAAAAAATATAACACATACTAGATTTCCTTCTGTTACAAATCCACAAGCATATTGCCAACAATGACATTACTAGACAAAACAAATCTAAAGCATGTTATATTTCCTCCTATCAAAAAAACAAGAACGTTGCAAATAACAACATTACAAGGTGGAACAAATATAATGCATAATATATTTCCTTCTAATGCAAACATAATCACATAACAACATTGTAAGGTGATAAAAACTTAGTCTGCGTTATATTTTTTTCAATTTTACTGAAGCAAGTGCCAACCCTTCTATTTCATTAAATCAAAAAAGAAAAATTACATATTGTACAAAAACCTAAAACTTTACAAGAAGGCAGGAAAAGGGCTCCTTTTCAATGTCAAATACCCCCCGCCCTACTACAGTGTGCACCCATCTTAAGAGAAGCTAATGTGGAAAGGCTACAAGAGCCCGCACCAACTAGAGAAATTCCATACAAATACCTACCCCGGAGCCAACCAATAGACACAAACATCCCCAATCATGTGAAAACCTCACCCCACAAAAGAGGGAAAAGACGCACCAAAAAACATGATGAATAAGGTCCCCCTAGCCCCACAAAACCAAACAAACAATCAATCCCTGCCGTTGATCCTGGCTGCTGGATCCAATGGCTAGGAATCATATTGCGTGTCCGAACATGTCTAAAAGATAATGTGCGATCAATGGTAGTATTCAAGTCAATCCCTCAGACACATGTAGCCCTCCCAATGGGATCGCTTCCAAAACTCAAAAACCACAAACCACTCATGAGATGAGTGATCATCGAAGAGCTAACCCAGATGTGGTTTCCAGACCTGAAAGCTCGAAGGAGGAGAATCCTAGCAGCCAAAAAACCAATTATGTTTATCTATCTATTCTTTCCATGGCACCTGTCCCCAATATTGAGATTGTTTGAGAGATGACACCGTAAACTGTCTACCAAGAACCTGAGGATCCCCTTCACCTGACTTCGGTAAAAGGTGAGACATAACCTGGCTTGTCTTTCTACCGTATGCATTCACATAGGTTGCGAAAAAACTTGTTGGATAAATCAATTCATACTTTCTATCTGGGTTCGATAACGAAAAATTTCCTTATCTTCTGTAGCTCATTCCTCACAAAGAGCCTTGAAACGGTTTTGAGGAATCTCGCACCACTTTTTCGCCATCCCACAACCTACATTGTTCACCCCTTGGTTGGCCAGAAGGTCCGCTAGTTTAATGGCCGAACGTTGAACATGGTTGAAACTCACCGTTTGAAGCCCTTGGAGGTGAACATGGATTCTTTCGTAAACCAGGATAAGTTTCCAGTGATTAGATACTTTCTCCGGCTGAGTACCACAATTAATTCTTTTCACAGAGTTAATAGTAATCTTCGAGTCTGCTTCAACAATGACGTTTGCACAATGGTTCTGGATCAAAAACTCTAGACATTGTTCTAGAGCCATTAATTCTGCCATATTATTTGTGGCTCTGCCAAGATGATAGTGGAAGATAAAAATAATTATGCCCTCTTCATCTCTTAAAACTCCTCCAAAACCAGCGTTCCTGGGTTGCCTCTTGAAGACCCATCAATATTGTATTTCAGATAACCTTTCGGTGGAGGTTTTGAAAACACATTCCCTCTATCCATTGCTGTGTCCTTTCTGATTAGACCTTGGGGAATAATCCTTTTCATTCCCAATTGTTTGAGAATTCTTAGCTCTGACAAAGAGGGGAGATTTTTTGGGAGATTGTGAACTGTGGTGCTAATTGTCTCCCGAAGCTGTTTCAGGATAAGATCAAAAAGACAGTGTGGAGTGGACTTTTCATTTTTCAAAATCCTTTTATTCCTTTCTTTCCAAACATTTTAGATAATGAAACTTGACATGAAGGCCCAGGCCAGATTAATGAACTCATTCTCTAAAATTTTTTCTCTCCAATTGTTTAGGGTATTAGTAATACTACTTCTGTCCCTATCTGACTGATGGAAAATGGAAGAGAAGGAATCCCATAACCAGGTAGTATAAGAGAAATTGTTAAGAATGTTCTTCATATTGTCCTCCTGCTCTTCACAAAGCTGGCATATGGAAGGCCCCATAGCACCCCTTTTCCTAATATTGTCCCAAGTTAAAATTTTCTTATGATGAACCAACCACATGAAAAGTTTGATTTTCATCCAACCTTGGTGCTTCCAAAGGAGCTACCATGTCTTGTCTCAAACCCTGTAATCAAGCCCAAGAAGAATACTTTTGGCTTCCTTATGATTAAAGTTACCTTTATTGTTATTGCCCCATCTCAATTGATCCTGCCCCTCTGTAACTAAAATCATCCTTTGTTTAAGAAAGCTCCCAAGAGCCTTTGCCTTAATTTTAATGGGGCTATCATCTTTGCAGTCAATTTTCCATCAACTTCTCCATTTTCTTGAGGTTTGAACAAGATCCCAGAAATCCTCTACTTTGTTTAGCCCTTGGTGGTTTGTTTCCTGCTTGAGAATGACAAAGTCCTCTGTTAACAGTGTTGGTTCTTGCTGCCACTTGTCTTCCAAAAAGAGTGCAAGATCTCCTGCTCTAATTTCCTAGAAGCTGTTACTTTGAACTAGGCTTCTATTATCCCAGGTTCTATTCCAGATGTGAGAACCTTTTACATTACCAAACATTCTTATGAGATCCTTAGTGTGCCAAGAGCTGGCATATTTTTATTTCCATATTCTTTCGCACTGTGCTTTTGGCTCTTGAACCCAGCACCACCAAAGTTTGGCTCCTAGAACTTTATTAATAATCTCCTGATCATCCAAGCTGAATCCCCCCTGTCTCTTGGGTTTACAGATTTTGTGCCAATAGTCTAGGGCCCATTTCTTCTTATTTTATTTCTTAACCTAGAGGAAATCTCTTTGAATGCTTCTGAATTGCTCTAAAATACCTTTGGGAGCTGGGAGGGTAGATAACATGAAAACAGGGATAGATTGTGGGGCCGTCTTTATCATAACCAACTTGCCTGCTAGGTTCAAGACCCATAAGGTCCAATTTTTTACTTTGTCTTGCAATTTATTAAGCACCGGTTCCCAGATACCTTTGTGCATTTTTCTGTTTATGAGAGGAATTCCCAAATACTTTGTGGGGAGGGAATCCCTATGGAAGCCCAAAATTCTTGAAATGTTTCTTTGAATAACAATGTTAGTGTTTAAGAAGAAGAGTTTTGACTTAGAAAGATTGACTTCCATACTTGTAGCCAAAGAAAATTCCTTTAGGATTTGATTGTAGGCTGAAGCTTCTTTAACTGTGGGGAGCCCTTGCAGCATGGTATCATCTACAAATTGTTGGTGAGTCAGAGCTTGACCATTCTCAGATAATTGAAGACCTTTGATTTTTCCCATTTCCTTCGCATGCTTAATAGATCTGCCAAGTCCCTCCATCATGAGAATGAAAAGAAAGGGAGAGAGTGGGTCTACCTGCCTGAGGCCCCTAGAAGGAATGAAGATCTCTGAGGGAGATCCATTCACCAAAATTTAAAAGCTGGAAGAGGTCACCAGATCCATGACCCATCGGACCCAGTTGTGGTCGAACACAAAAGCACTGAGAACCTTTTTGATGTAGATCCAATTCACTTTGTCATAGGTTTTGGCTATATCTAATTGCATGATCATCCCTGCCTGTTTTTTACTGGTAAGCGTGTGGACCAACTCATGGGCTTGAATAACGTTGTTTAAGATTTGTCTGCCCTCCACATAACCTGATTGTTCCTCTAAAACTAAAGAACTGGAGATTATCTTGTAAACCACATTGCATAAAGCTATGGGTCTGTATTTGTCTCCAGTTTGAGCTGATTCCTGTTTGGGGATCAGGGAGATGAAGGAGGTTTTGAGGGCTTTCGGGATCCTATTACTGGACCTGGAATCCTCCACCACTTCCAGAATATCCTGTTTAACAATATGCCAACAAGATTTAAAGAAATCCACATTGAAACCATCCAGAAATGGTGCTTTGCAGTTCTTCATGTCTTTGAGAACCTCGTTGACTTCCTCTTCAGTAACAGGTTTGTTGAGGTTGAAATTGTCCTCTCTAGACACCAACTTAGGGATATGCCTTGTAATTTCCTTGATGGAATGTTCCCTATCTGGGTTGTTTTCTCGGGTGATGTTTCAGAAATACTGAACAGGCGCGGCTTCAATATTCTTATGGGTGGTCTAGAGCTGTCCATTCTCTTCCTTTGTCATTAAGATCCTATTGTGTGCTCTGTTAGCCATAGTGGATCTATGGAAGAATATTGTGTTCCACTCTCCTTCCTTGAGCCATTGAACCCTAGACTTCTGCCTCCAAAATGTTTCCTCTTGTCTGCCGAAATTATCCCATTCTTGGTGATGCTTATCAGCCTTATCACTTTTGACTTTGTCAAAGCCATCTTTGATCAGATCCTGGTTGAGTTCCTATAACTTGATTTCAAATGATCTCTTGTTCACAAAAATATTACCAAAATCCTTCTTGTTCCACTCTTTTAGCCTGAACTTGACATGCTTTATTCTTTTATGAAGGAGGTACATTTTTGAGCCCTGGAATTGAAATTCCTCCTATCACCATTTTTCAATGTTGTTGATGAAATCCAGGTGAGAGAGCCAAATATTCTCAAATCTAAAGGGTTTGTTCCTGGGACAAATCAAACCCTTGATTTCCAGTTGAATTAGCCAGTGATCAGAACCTCCAAAGGGAAGGACTGTTGCTGTTATTTCTTTATCTATAAGCAGCAGCTCCTCTCATATCATGGACCTGTCCAATTTAGAGGCTACCTGTGCCTCCCCTCCTCTTTTGTTGTTCCAGGTAAAAAGGCCATTGCTTAGGTCTGAATCAACCAATTTCATCTCATCTGTGAAAGTTTGAAATGCTAAGGAGTCTTTGTTGAGCGCTATGGTGCCTCCTTTTTTTCCGAAAGAGATTTGATCATATTAAAGTCCCCTCCCATGATCCAAGGGATCCCCACCTATCTGTTCCTAAGATCAATTAAGGATTCTAAAAATTTGAGTTTGTTATATATTCTTTGAGGACCATAAACATTTGTGACCAGGAAGGTTTTTGAAACCCCCACTGGTTGAATGACCATTGATAGGTAGTTTCTAGATGCTTCTGCATCTATTATATTGATTTTCGTTGGATTCCAAAGAGTTAGAATACCACCCGCTGTGTTTTCAGCTTTGACCTCTAGGAACTCAAATCTATTGAGCCATTTGCTATGAATTTGTTTTATCTTCTGGATGGAACATTTCATTTCTTGGATGAAAATAACATCTGGCATTTCTTGTTTCATTCTATGACTGAGCATTCTTTGTTTTATTTTACTACCTAGACCTCTGATATTCCATGATGTGAACTTCATATTTAAAGATTTTTAAAGGAGTAACTGGTTAGGTCTTTCATCTTACTAAGTCTATCATCAACTTTCCACAGTCCATCAAGAGGTCTTTCTACTTCTTCCTGCCTCTCTTTTTCCCTGCATTCCTAATCGCTAATCCTGGAGTTGATTTCATTATTTTCACCTCTGTATTCCTATTTTTCAATTGTTTTTCCTTTATCTAATCCATTTTCCTGAGTTTTCCATAAGAATAGCTACTAAATTTTGTTGCACTATTCTTGGGGTAGTGAGTCTATCCCTCCCGTGGATCCCTGCATCAAGAACCCTTCCAGATCTAGATGTTCCTTATCTACAATTCCTGAAGTTCATGATCTTCCAGATCTGTTCCACTCTGGGTCATTTCCTGATCCATCTCTAGTTCTGTTTCACTCATTATAGTTTCTTTTTTATTATCCATCTCTTGTGTTGGGTAGCAGTCTTCTTTTGTTTATGTTTCCTTTTCATTAGGGCCATCCTCCATAGATTGGTCTTCATTTACCATTTCTACATTCTCTTCCAGTGCTTGAAACCTATTTTCGCTGACCTTTTGACTTTCATTATGAATTTACCTTGGTCCCTTTTTGCTGCCTTTTCCTCTAATTGTGACTTTTTGGAAGCTATCTGTGTCCTTCACTTCCTTAGGTTTGCCCTTGTTGTCTGCTTGACTAAGAGGGAAATCTCTGAACAAGTTTCCATGTTCATGGAATTTACGACATCTGAATGGGATATGCTCATAGTTTATTGTTTGCACCCATTCCTCATAAAAAACTTCCAGGATGACTTCATCCAGAAGAGCTCTTGATAGATCCATTTCTACACAGATCCTTGCATAGGAAGTGTATTTGCCTCTTCTTGTTGCTTCTGAAGCTTTGACAAAACGTCCTAGTTTGTTGCCTATGGCAGCAAGTGATTCATTTTGCTAATAATCAAGAGGAATAGAATAGAGCCTTACCTAGACTAGTATCGAAGTGAAAGTCTCCCGCTCTGGAACAAAGTTCATCTTCCAAGGTCGCATATAGAGGCCAGCTGCTGCATAAAAATAGGATCCTCCTTTGAATATTATGTCTTTTTCTTCGATGTTTGTGAACACCACAGTGAAAAAACCCTTTGACCCAAGATGCAGGTCTATACTTCCTTTGGGTTTCCAGTGATACTTGATCCATGGCTGTAAAGCCTTTTCCGTGGATCATAATCCCATAAACTTGTAGATTATAGTGTAGGTCCCCATATGTTCCTTGTGTGCCTGTAGTGCAAGGTCGTTTAGCGATACTCTAGTAGTAATCTCCATTTTGGGTCTGCACGGTCGCTTTTGTTTATTTTTCCTTGTGCCTTGGCTTTTGTCTTCTTCCTCCTTGTCTTTAGTGCTGACATTTTCCTTGTGCCTGTCCCCATCTATCCCCTTTTCATTATTGCTCTGTTCCTCTTCCACAAAATCTCTGACTTTGCCCAGAGGGGACTTGCCTCTACTGGCAACGACACTTTTGTAGGAGCGAGGGGAGCTCCCTCCTTTGCGATCCTCCATTAGGAGCAGGCGTTGCATTTCTTCGAAACCATGGATTCATGTTTTTTCACAGATCTCCAAAACCCTTAGTCTATGTTATATTTACTTCTAACACAAACATATAAATATTTCCAATGACAACATTACAAGACAAAAATTATCTAACACAAGCTAGATTTCCTTTTAGCCCAAATAAAAACATGTTAGTAATAACAACATTGCAATGTAAAAGAAAATCTAACATGTGTTAGATTTCCTTTTAGTGCAAACTCAAGCACATAGAAACATTGTAGAGTGAGAAATCTAGTAAGTGCTCGATTTATGTCTACCACAAATACAAGCACGCTGCCAAAAACAACATTGTAGAGTATAAGAAATCTATCTCGTCTTAAATTTTCTTCCAACAAAAACACAAGCTCATTTCAATTTGAAATAAATCTAACACATGCTATATTTCCTTCTAGCACAAAAACAAGAACATAACAACATTGCAGGACTAAATAAGTCTAATATGTGCTAGATTAACAACATTGCAATGTAAAAGAAAATATAACATGTGTTAGATTTCCTTTTAGTGCAAACTCAAGCACAAAGAAACATTGTAGAGTGAGAAATATAGCAAGCACTAGATTTATGTATATGAAAAATACAAGCACGATGCCAACAACAACATTGTAGAGTATAAGAATTCTAGATTGTGTTAATTTTTCTTCCAAGACAAACACAAGTGCATTTTAATTTGAAAGAAATCTAACACATGTCATATTTCCTTCAAGCACAAATACAAGAACATAACAACATTGTAGGACTAAATAAGTCTAAAGTGTGCTAGATTAACAACATTGCAATGTAAAAGAAAATCTAACATGTGTTATATTTTCTTTTAGCACAAAATCGAGCACATAGAAACATTGTAGAGTGAGAAATCTAGCAACTACTAGAATTATGTATACCACAAATACAAGCACATTCCAACAAAAGCATTGTATAGTATAAGAAATCTAGCTTGTGTTAAATTTTCTTCCAACACAAATACAAGCACATTTAAATTAGAAAGAAATCTAACACATGCTATATTTGCTTCTAGCACAAACACAAGAACATAACAACATTGTATGACTAAATAAGTCTAATGTGTGCCAGATTACCAACATTGCAATGTAAAAGAAAATCTAACATGTGTTAGATTTCCTTTTAGTGCAAACTCAAGCACATAGAAACATTGTAGAGTGAGAAATATAGACCACAAATACAAGCACGTTGCCAACAACAATGTTGTAGAGTATAACAAATCTAGCTTGTGTTAAATTTTATTCCAACACAAACACAAGAACATTTAAATTTAAAAGAAATCTAAAACATGCTATATTTCCTTCTGGCACAAACACAAGAACATAACAAGATTGTAGGACTAAATAAGTGTAATGTGTGCTAGATGAACAACATTACAATGTAAAAGAAAATCTAACATGTGTTAGATTTCCTTTTAGCACATAGAAACATTGTAGAGTGAGAAATATAGCAAAGTGCTAGATTTATGTCTACCACAAATACAAGCACATTGCCAACAACAACATTGTAGAGTATAAGAAATACGGCTTTTGTTAATTTTTCTTCCAACACAAACACAGACACATTTAAATTTGAAATAAATATAACACATGATATATTTCCTTCTAGCACAAACACAACAATATAACAACATTGTAGGACTAAATACGTCTAATGTGTGCTAGATTAACAACATTGAAATGTAAAACAAAATCTACCATGTGTTAGATTTCCTTTTAGAAAAAACTCAAGCACATAGAAACATTGTAGATTGAGAAATCTAGCAAGTGCTAGATTTATGTCTACCACATATACAAGAACGTTGCCAACAACAACATTGTAGAGTATAAGAAATCTGGCTTCTATTAAATTTTCTTGTAACACAAACACAAGCACATTTAAATTTGAAATAAATCTAACACATGTTATATTTCCTTCTAGCACAAACAAAAGAACATAACAAAATTTTAGGACTAAATAAGTCTAATGTGTGCTAAGTTAACAACATTGCAATGAAAAATAAAATCTAACATGTGTTAGATTTCCTTTTTGCACAAATTCAAGAACATAGAAACATTGTAGAGTGAGAAATATAGCAAGTGCTAGATTTATGTCTACCACAAATACAAACACGTTGCCAACAACAACATTGTAGAGAATAATAAATCTAGCTTGTGTTAAATTTTCTTCCAACATAAACACAAGCACATTTAAATTTGAAAGAAATCTAACACATGCTATATTTCCTTCTAGCACAAAATCAAGAACATAACAACATTGTATGACTAAATTAGTCTAATGTGTGCTAGATTAACAACATTGAAATGTAAAAGAAAATCTAACATGTCTTAGATTTCCTTTTAGCGCAAATTCAAGCACACAAAAACATTGTAGAGTGAGAAATATAGCAAGTGCTAGATTTATGTCTACCACAAATACAAACACTTTGTCAACAACAACATTGTAGAGTATAAGAAATCTAGCTTGTGTAACACAAGAACATTTAAATTTGAAAGAAATCTAACACGTGCTATATTTCCTTCTAGCACAAACACAAGAACATAACAACATTGTAGGACTAAATAAGTATAATGTGTGTTAGATTAATTTCTATCACAAACACAAGCACATTGCAAGGTAAACGAAACATGACACATGCTAGATTCCTTCTAGTACAAGAAACCATATTTCCAACAACAACATTGCATTGTGAAATAAATCTAGTGCATGCAAGATTTCTTTCTAGCCCAAAGATAAGCACATTTCCAATAACAACACTGCAAGGTGAAATAAATCTAATTTTTGTTAGACTTCCTTCTAGTATAAAGACAAACAGAAAAGAAAAAAAAATTATACGGTGAAAGAATTGTAGCACATGCTAGATTTACTTATAGCACAAACACAACCATGTTGACAAAAACAACATTGTTATATCTTATAGTTTTTTTATCCATATTGTAAATGAGAGTGTCTTTTGGATTAATCAAATCCTAATGATGTGATTAATCTGAAAGACACTCTCATTAACAACAACATTACAGGGCAAGGAAATCTAGTGCATGCTATATTTCCTTCTAACACAAACACAAGCACATTATAGGATGAAAGAAATCTAACTCGTGCTAGATTTCCTTCTAGCACAAACACAAGAACATAACAACATTGTAGGGTTAAAGAAATATAACACACACTAAATTTACTTCTAGCATAAACTGAAACATATTTCCGAAAATAATACTGCAATAAAACAAATCTAACATGTGCTAAATTTCCTTCTAACACAATCACATGCAAATTTCCAATAACAACATTGCAAGGTAAAAGAATTATAGCATATTTCCTTCTAGCAAAGACAACCAAATTTCCAACCACAACATTGCATTGTGAAAGAAATCTAGTGCATGCTAAAATTTCCTTCTAGCTCAAACACAAGCACATAAAAACAATGTAAGGTGAAAAAAATCTAGCATGTGTTATATTTAATTTTAGCAAAAACACAAGCCTATTGTCAACAACAACATTATCAAACAAAAGAAATCTAACACATGCTAGATTTCATTCTATCATAAATACAAGTGCATTGCTAATAACAACATTGCAAGATGAAATAAATCTAACGAGTGCTAGATTTCCTTTAGCACAAATAAGCACATAACAACATTATAGCTTCAAACAAATCTAGTGCTTGTTAGACTTACTTCTAACACAAACACAAGCATGTTTCCAACAACATTGCAGGGCAAAAGAAATCTAGAATGTGTTAAATTTTCTTCTAGCACAACCACAAGCACATAACAAAATTGTAGGATTAAAGAAATTCAACACATGTTAGATTTACTTTTAGCACAACCACAATTATATTGCCAACAACAACATTGCAAGGTAAAATAATTTTTTCACACGATAGATTTTCTTCTATCACAAATATAAACACCTTATCAAAAACAAAATTGCAAGGTACAATAAATCTAACGTGTGCTAGATTTCCTTATAGCACAAATACAAGAGCATAACAACATTGCATGCTAAAATAATTCTAGCACATGTTAGATTTACTTCTAGAACAAAAGCACGCATATTGTGAACAACAATATTATAGGCCAAAGGAAGTCTACCACATGCTTGATTTTCTTTTATCAAAAATAGAAAAGAAATTGCCAATAACAACATTTCATTGTGAAATAAATCTAACATATGCTATATTTGCTTTTGGAACAAACACAAACAAATTGCCAACAACAATATTGTAGATCAAAAAAATTCTAGTGCTCACTACATTTTATTTTATCACAAAAACAAACACATTGCCAACAATAACATTACAAGGTGAAGGAAATGTAATGCATGTTAATCAATTTCTGGTGTAAACAACCAAATTTCCAATAACAACATCACATTTTGGAAGAAATATAACACAAGCTAGGTTTCCTTTTAGCACAAACATATGCATTATCAATAAAAATATCACAAGGTGAAAAATTTAACAAGTGCTAGATTTTAGTCTAGCACGACATTACATCACAACATAAATCAAGCATGCGATAGATCTCTTTTTTGCACAAACACAAACACGTTGCTAAAAACACCATTGCAAGGTGAAGGGAATCTAACCCATGCTATATTTTCCTATATTAAAAACACAAGCACATAAAAACATGGTAGGGTGAAATAAATCTAGCTCATGTTAGATTTACTTTTAACACAAACACAAGTATAATTCCAACAACATTGGACCCACATTTTACAACTGATCTCACATTTTACGCTTCAATACTTTGTCATGGGGAAAAATATAAACACCTGTCAAATAAAAGTCTCTTGATATTTATTATACAAGGCCAATCAGAAAATTCAAAGGTGGCAATTCAACACCTTGGGTGTATTGCCTCAAAGCTCCGTAGAATGAAAAATAAATGCAAGTGGTAGCACTTTTAAGGTTTGGTATTTAGGTTTGGAAGGTTTTGTGGTCTGAAATTCATCGTCTTCTGATCTAATCGATGGCCACGCAATCCCCTAGAGATGACGTGTATTGTCTGGTTCAACCAAAGCAAATTTGGTCAGGAAGCAAACTGAACATGGAATAGGTAAAATATGGTTAAATCGTAAGAGGACATGTGGCTGCCACACGTGTCTAAGGAAGGTCTAAAAATCGAACAAGTGGAGACAAAGATCAGAGCAAAAGAAAAATCAGGGTCATTGGTTGTTGATGTTGACATAGGCTGAGGTATCGTAGGGTCGCCAACATTTATGTTATCGTAATTACTAATTTTTTTAATGGGAAATATTTTTTTAAATTAATAAATTATACATTATTTTGTTTTGGTAATATTTTGGGTCTTCTTGAATATGAATTCAAGCTCTTATGCTCTCAGGAATGGTTGGGGAGTAATGTGAATTGCTCTAAAATATTTGATGATAACACAGATTAGTTATAGTCTCTGAATTTTGATGTTTTTTCTGAGCAAGAATGGTCTCAAGCCAAGCAGTAAGCTCAATATCTCAAGTGAAATTTTAGCACACATAAGAGATGAAGTTAGGATCATCTCCTATGGTGTCTCCTCTTTCACCTGTACAAGATTGTTCATCTCCTGTTGTTACTGCAAGCTCCCCATCTTTCAACCATACTTTGGGGGATTTAGGAGATATGGCCTTGAAGTTTGTTACTGTTGAATGCAAAAATACCTTTTTCAATTACATTTGTTCATGTTGAATGCAAACATACCTTTTTAAATTAAGTTTGTTCATGTTTAATGAAAACATACCTTCTTTCAATTACATTTGTTCTAATTATACTGCAGTGGTGATATTATTGATGTGATTTTTGTACATGCAGGTTCAAAAGGAAAACAACCTCAGGCCAGTTCAATGTCAGAAGATGCTGGACAAGATGTGGCGGGCAATGAGTCTACAATAAATGGGAACAACTGCTTGTTTACAAGTTCAATGGGAGTGGGTACAGAATTGGCTGACCCAGAGCAAGCAACTGATGGAAATCAAGTCCAGACAGAGGGTAGCACTAGACAGAGGCTAGCACCATCCATCCAACATTATTCTCTATGATTCCCTCCATAGTAGTCTTCACAAGCACAATAAAAAATGTTTCTCTCGCACCCCCACAAATTCCTTAGATTATTGATAAACCTACTTTTCAAGACAACAATATTCCACACGTAGAATCCAGTAATGATAAATTGATAGAGAACGTTCCCAACACTTCATGGGTCATTGGGAAATGGAATCATGTTTGTAGATTGGGAGGGTTGTCAGCAACATTTGTGTTTGTTCTCTAGCTATCTCAACTTGGTTTCTTTGATGTATGTGTTGAGAAAGTTTGGTATTGGAATGTTTGTGCTTGACTTATTTGATGGTCTAGGGGTTCATAGGGAAAAAAATTGAGTTTGTTTAAGTATCTCTTCACACTCCTAGTATATCCTAATTTAGAGAGTTTACTATAAAGTGTTCCCTCTAGGAAACTCGTGGCTTTGTTTTTGGCTAATTATATTGGGGTATGTGGGTTCTAATGTTGGGGTATCCACTTCAATGGGGGTTGAGATGGTGATCCCTTCAAGCAGCTTGGTCTATTTGATGAGTCTAGGTGATGAATTTCTATGGTGGTGTCAAAGCCCTGAGGAAGTTGTGGTTGGTATATTCTCCTATTTCTTTACAGGTCGTGTAAGTTATAACAATTGCTATAGGTGTGACCCCTTTATTTCCTTCATGTTGCCCAGGAAACACATGTGTTGTAGGCGGAGTGGGGGAAACATCCTGAAAGGCCAGCGTAGAACGACACTTTTTACCCAAGATGATCATACTACGTGTTTCAATGTTGTGCCACCTGAGACAAGAAGAGAAATTTGCTAGCTTGAAACCCAAGATGGGGTGGAGAGGCAATGCACTCATATTCTAAAATTATGAATGAGGTATCTACTTGGATTTAGACCTTGGTCACACTAGGGGATGAAAGAAGAAGTATTTGAACTTAGTGGAAAATTGCATTGGAAGATGAAAACTTTGTTGATGTTGGTTTTTAAGGGAAAATAGTTTGAGAGGTATAATGTATTTACCTCCTTGGAAGACATTAAAACAATGTTGAGGAACCAACACTTCACCCTGGATAGGTTAGATGCAAGGCTTGCCCATGTGGAGGGACACTTATAATGCGACTCTAACACTATTGCACCTCTAGGATCGAGTGTCTGAGACCCAATTACCTTTTCATTTTCTGAGTCTGAATAATGGATAGCCCAATAATAAGGGATTTTGTAATCTATATCTAGTTACATAGCCCATTTTCAAAGCAAAATTTATTTAGTAAAGTTCTAGTCTTTTGGACCTTGGTCGCCTAATAAATACACAAATAAATACTTTGTTGGACATACGCTACAACCATGTATATATGAACATTTTTTAGTAATATAATATATTAATTTACAAAAAAAAGCACAACCTTAAGATATTCTATAATTAGTTAAAAAATTAATATAAAAACCATTAATAATGAGTCAAGGAATTGTTTCATATTTTAAAATAAATTTTAAGTAAATCATAATTTCATAATAATAATATAGTTGAATTTAGAAATCTTCTAAGAGAAAAAACAAATATTAGATGAATAAGAATTTTATATGAAAGACATGTGAATATCAAATAGAAATATTTGAAATAAATTTTAGAGTTTCATTAGATATCTCACACATTTCATATGTGGTGAGAAATTTTAAAGTTAGAAATAACATATTTTTTAAATTACAAGTTCAAATATTCGTGTAAGGTTTGACGGTTTTAACATAATTACATTTTTTTCCTTATTCTAAAATTGTATATTATAGTTTATTGTAATGCAGTCTCTCTCTCTCTCAATTTAAAAATACAATGAAAATAAAAAAATATTGAAAGAGATTTTAAAAACAAATTAAGGTTTTGTTGTTTTTTCATTCAAAACAACCAAAATGGTTATGCCAAAGTTAAATACAAAGTAACCAAATCAACAAATATGTGGGTAAATTTTTTTAAGCTAGCAAAAAAACCATTGTCATTTGGGAAGACACTTACCTTCATCTTGGGAAAACACTATCGATTGGGGAAGACACTTTTGAAGATCTTGAGGAGGTCATTGACAAATATGTGGACCCACTTGTGAGCAATCTGAAGGCAATCCTTGCTTACAGGAAATTTAGAAGGGGCACAAAAGCAAAGTTTGATAATGTGTTGCTGAAAGAAAAATTTGAAAATCCAACAAGAATTCCATATTATTTATCTATTTAACATGAACATCCTCGTGCATTTATTCTCTCTTATATCATGGGCACAAATCCGCACGATGAGTATGTGGGGTTATATCTTAAAAGTTTCAAATTCAGAAAAATGTTTTTTTGACAATTGACAAACTTATTGCTCATTTCCAGAAGCACATCAATGATCTTAATTAATTATATATTCTAAAATATTATATATAAATTACTATTATTTAAATTTATTTCAAATTGATAAATATATTATGTTTTTTTATTAAAAAGATGATTTATAATTATATTAAAAAATCAATTGAATAAATTTATTATTTTCAGTTAATTTTTTACTATTTATTATATCTCTTCCTACCAAACGGTTACTCTCAACATAAAAGCATATATACATATAAACATTATTTATAATAAAAACTAATTTAAATCCATGTTAAATTTAAATTTATTAATAAAAAGTTTTTTAAAAATATTAGAAAAACATTAACTCTTTAAAAAAACATGTAGAACAAATGAAAACTGAAGTGTGCTTGCAACCAATCCAAGCTGAAGTGTGCTTCTATAATTTCAACTCTAAAATCCATAGTAGCAGAAAAACTCTTAAGAGGATTCCATTGTTGCCCAATATTTTCATCACATATAACCTGCTTTAGAGGTTTCAGCTCTCTAACTGATTTAGGCAGCTTCCTCACTTGAGAACACTCTCTCATGTCAAGCTCCTCGAGTTTTTTCAGCTACGCTATTTCCTCCAGAAGTCCTTTGTGAAACGCTCACATAAAGAAATGTCCATATATTCCTGCTTCCCAAGTTTTCCAATAGATGCTAAAAGCTCTTTCAAACCTAGACTACTAGGTTCTTTCTACATCAACCAATTTGTAACATAAAAAATTTAATTTTAATAATTAAATTAAAGGAAAAAAGGAGAGTTGGGATGTTTCATTTTTAACATTGTTTTTTAGTTCAAGACACATTGCTTTTGATTAATTGAAGAGTCGAGGGTTTTCTCTTACTATCCCATCATTTCTTTTGTGGCCTCCTGATACACTTTTGAAACTTTGTAGGGGTTTTCATGTGTCTTAGAAAATATTTTTTTTCATCTTGCAGTTGAAGATTTCAGCAACCCAACCATTCAGAGGAAACATGCAAACTCCTATTCGAAGGGCACATGCAAACTCCTTTATGTTGAAATCTTTTACGGTAGGACGAAAAAAACATTGGCTGGAAACGCACTACACGTCTATTGAAGCTGCTTCAAACATGTATGAGGACGCTGCAAAAGAAAAGATGGAATCGTCAGAGAAAACCCCCGACTCAAATTGGGGACCGACACCGTAAACCTCCAACCTCTTCCTCCGTCTCTTTTCCCGTGTCTTCGCCTATGGAAGATAGCTTTCTAGCAAGGCTTATTACTCCCCTAGTTTGTAAGCCCTTAGTTTCCTATGCCAAGCCCATAAAAACTTGTAGTTGACTGAAACTTCATTACATTTTATATCATCATCTTGTACTTAAGAAAAAATCATTATTTTACCTTCAATCATATTTTGAAAAAGGAAAAATAGACTTATCTGAATTTCCAAATTCTCTACAGTATTTCAGGGTAAGATTAATTGTGCAAAACTCCAGATACATCGGCGCATTCAGATCTAGCAATCTCCTAACAAAAGAACCAACCTTAGCCGTGCTTGGAATTGATTTCTATCCAAAAGCCCAAACGCAGGAAAGGGAGAGAGCATCACCATCATAGAGCAATGTCAATTCATAAAGCTGAGGGACACAACATCACCATCATCCAACAATGGCAATTCATAAAGCTAAGAGACAGAGCATCACCATCATCTAGCAATGGCAATTCATAGCGCTGAGTAGAAGTCATTTTCGGAATGGTAGAACGATCTCGGGTTGTCACAAGTGTCTTATAACCTACACCTTCAAATAACAATTTTTCCAAATTTGCCAGAGACCAGACATCATCCAATATCACCAGAGTTGGCTTGGCTTGCCTTAGCAGTTGTTGTTGCAGCTCTCTATGTGCTTCCTCCACATTCTGAAATTCAGGTCTCTTCCTCAATCTTCTCCCACATGGTCTCTAAAATTACCTTCAGGTTTGGGGACTCTGACACAGTGATGAAAATGATATTGTTTTGGAAAACATCGTTGATGTCTTTATCCCAACGCCCCTTGCTGGGATGAAATGCATCCAAAAAATTCTGATTCTGGATGGGTGCACACACTATACATAGGTTTCCCTATATTGTCTATAAAACCATATGAACTAGTGAAATAAGTTCTTAATGGCTCTTTGAATTTCCTTTCACAAAAGGAAATGGTTGCATTCAATAAAACATTGGAGAAGACAAAGAATGAATGTAAATCCCTATGACAAAAGGGGACAAAATGCAAAACAATGTTGAGTTGGATGTTAAAAAATAGTTGCAGTATTTATATATTGATTCAAAATCACAAAATTTGTAATTTTTTTTTTTTTTTTTTCTATTGATTACATTGTGTCATAGTGTATGTTCTCGTGAGATCGTGCAGAATGTAGGAACCGTATTCGTTGCCAAAAAAAACTGAATAGAGGAGAGTGAAGAGTTGGCAGAGTATGCTCGCCAGGGTAGTTTTTCCGAGACCTCCCATACCATGTAAGCCAACAACGGTCACCTCACTCTGGAGCAGAGTTCGCTTCAAATTCCAAATATTTTTTTCCAACCCAACTGCAAAATTAAACATTCCCAACCCAACATAATTACAAGGAACCTCGACAAGAGCACCATCAAACATATTATCTACACCCATTTGTTGAAGTATCATTGCATTTTGTTGTGGATCATTTGTGAGGTTAGACACGTCCTTGAAGATTTTTTCATTCATCTTGCTCTCATCCATTGACTCCAACACGTACTGCTGGCGAAGGTTAGTTAGCTCTGCTATGAGATTCTGCAGTTCAAGAAAGATGTTGACCAGCATCTGGTACCGGAGGAAGTCGGAGATTCCCCCCCCCCAGCTGACGGATTTGAAATCCATATCTGAGGCTATGAAAAAATTTAAAACAGCTCGTACCCTCCCACTTTTTCAGTAATTCCACGCCTTTCATCAGCGTTTTCAGGAACTTCTCGTAATTAGGCTTCTGTTCATTTTTGGGCTTTGGTAAATTCGACAAACTCAATAGATGAAATTCCTTTATGAGTCCTGTGAGCACCGTATCCAATCTACTGCATGCGTTCTTACAATTAAAGCTATCCATGACAAGTTTCTGTAGTGGCCTCGCTAGTGAAGAAAGAGTCCCGACAATTCAAAGCCCGACCATTATTAGAAGAAATTCAAGTCCGCATGAGACAAAAGTGTAGTAATTTGGAGATTTCCAAACACCGGCCTAGGCTGGGAGAGGGTGAATTCTGTGGTGTTTTGAGTTGGGTTTTCATGTTTTAGGTTGCGGAAACAATCGATGTTCAGTGGTGTATACAATGAAAAGATTAATGTGCCGTGGAAGGATATCAGTAGAATGTGAAGCATAATAAATTGAGGCAGAAGAGCAATGGCGTTGAATATACAAATAATACTAATGCTTAGGGATACTTAGGGTCTGGGAATTCACTAGTAATAAATTCGAGGCCAAATCGGGCCATTGAAATCGAGTAAGAACAATTCAAAACTCGGGATAGACTGAAAGCGTTAACAAGTTCCTGTAGTGGCCTCGCTACTGAAGAAAGAGTCCTGACAACAGACTCGCAACCGATCACAAATTTTTCTGTGCATATGTATTGTTTGAGGATTAAACGAAGTCTGAGCAGATAATTAATGTATCATCAGCGATCAAACCAACGAATATCAACTAAGAAAGTTGCAAATACTTACAGCCCAAGATGGACAAATTGTGTGTAAAAGTACTTTTCATTTACAAAAAGAGAATATATTAAAAAGGCATGACAGAAACTATTTAAAAAAAGTGCACAAAGGTAATCATAATTACAATCAGAAGTAGGAAAAAACATGTATTTTGCATGAACTCTCAAACTTCGAGAAGAGAAAAATTTGAACCAAAAACTTGTGCTGATTGTAAATTTGAAGATTTGTTCTTGTGCAAATCAGACAAAATCGTACATGTAAATATCGTGATTGTGAATTTGTAAAATGATACAAATCAAAAATATGAAATTTTAAATAATTATGTATATTTTATATTTAAGGAAAAATTCGTATTTGAAATGGAATTGGAAGTAAAAGTTCTATATGCATGTAGTAAAAAATCTAACTTTCCATTTCTTTATTTATGTCAAATAAGGAATTTAGTAATTATTAAAAACAAAAAAAATAGAGATTTTTCTTTATTTCAAATAAAGAATTTAGTAATTATTAAAAAAATTATAAGTAGAGATTTTTCCTTATTTCAAATAAGGAATTTAGGAATTTATTAATTATTCGTTATCTCTATTCTTCTAGCAATATATACTTGTCTCATATAAAATCTCAAGAAATACCCTTGGTAACAACCTTGAAATAATATTCACTCTCATTTATTAAATATTTTGTAATTCCACTTTTCAACTTAAGTCACAAAGAAATAATAAATCTAGTTAACAATGAGTAAAATCCATCAAAAGTGCTACCTAAAGTCGTAGTTATTTGATCTATTAGAGATGATGAAACTATTTGTGAAATTAAAGATTTCAATATGTGACATAGTAATCAAGATCATTTATGGGAATTCTTACCTATAACTATTCATGTGATATATAACTTTGGTTCCATTACAAGAGATATTGAATAATCAGGCCATGTTCATTTTAGCAATGATATAAACAATAAGATGGGATCCTAGTTTCTTCTTTACAAATTCTCATTTTGGATAGTCTAAAAAAAGGTGTTTTATTTGACCTTTGGTATTATTTAATTTTATATTCTATCTTCTCTTGTATACATGTATTTGCTTCTTGTCAAACATGTGGTAGCCCTTTGCCCACACATCACTATTATAAAATATGCCCTATCAACTTCCACGGTAGCTTACCTAGTCAATTAATTCGGCTATTATATCCACTATCGGCCACTTCGGAAATATCACGATAGTTTAAAACTTTCTTACTCGGTCTTCACATAAACAAACAATGGGTCATCAATTAACACATTTACCTTTCCATCATCTACCTTATCCATCTGTCGAATCACTAAACCCCTATCCCCCTAGGACACTTAATGCTCTATACATACTTACTATCTCGATACTCGACACCTAACATACAGACAAGCTTGTAAATTGAAGCCCTAATGTCTCAATGCCCGATATCTTGAAAGGCCAATGGTCGGGCTATGAAGCCATCGGGCCCTTGGGAAGAGGCTAAAGAGTGTCATTGATACTAATTAATTGAAACCATAACATCCAAAAGCCCAACATCCACGTCCTCACTATATGGTTACCACCTAGACATCACCTTGGTGCCAAGTCAACCTTCCATTGCCATGTCAACATGTCACATCACTTTCCACATTGGTATGCCATGTCATCTAGATCCACATTGGTGCCACATTGTAATGAGATGTTAGCATGTCAAATCAACTTCCACTAACCACATCATTACTCTATCGATATCAAGGTTTCTTGTTCGTGAATAGTGTCCTACTTACAAATGTCTACTACCCAATATTATGACTTTTTGATAGGTCGATGTACCAACAAATAATATATTGCATTAGTGTTGGTTGACCTTGAGGTGTCCTTAATACAGTTAGCCAGACATTTGACCTCTCGATGGACTACAGTCCCCAACCATCAAGTGACAGTCCTTGAACCTTCTATCTCCATGAGTTAATGGATAATGTAGGATAATATGCTAATATCGAGGACTTTTTTGACATGGAATCTCGGTTAGTTGGGGCGTTTTGCACAATTAGGTGATGCGGAGCACTATTTTCCATCATTATAAACCAAAGGTATATAGACGTTGTATGGTTGTTAATGTGAGGATAATTTTTCCCCACAAGGATGGCTTTTGTTGGGGCCTTGGAAATCATCTAAGGAGAAACACCATTATCATCCTAGGGCCTATGAGTGGTTTTTAAGGCTCGGTAATAATACAGACTATGCACATGGTACAAAACCACCTCCCAATGCCTCTAAGGGGAATAGTTGGCCTAGTGGTGCTCGTGAAGACCATCTAAGGGATGGTTCTTAGGCCCTTGAACATTTTTCAAGGATGGAGGGCCCAAAAGAGGTGTAAGATAACATTCATAGTACATGTATAAGCTCCCAATCCACTTCAATGCAACACCTATGAAGCAAATATTTTCCCCCTGTATGTTGTATGGACAATGTTTATTTCCCTTTAGTGGTTAATTCCTATTGACTACTACTATAGATTTTGTAATATCTAGCATGGAAAAGTGTTTGAAATTTTTCATGTTATATGTTGATGCCTATTAGTACACTTTTTATCTTTCAATCTCTATTCTTTTAGCAATATATACCTTTCTCATATAAAACCTCAAGAAATGTGCTTGATAACACCCTTGAAATAATATTTACTCTCATTTATTAAATATTTTGTATTTCCACTTTTCAACTTCAGTCATAAAGAAATAATAAATCTAGTTAACAATGAGTAAAATCCATCAAAAGTGCTACCCAAAATCTTAGTTATTTGATCTATTAGAGATGATGAAACTATTTGTGAAATTAAGGAATTCAATATGTGACATAGTAATCAAAATCATTTATGGGAATTCTTACCCTATAACTATTCATGTTATACATAACTTTGGTTCCACTACAAGAGATATTGAATAATCAGGGCATGCTCATTGATATAAACAATAAGATGGGATCCTAGTTTCTTCTTTACAAATTCTCATTTTGGATAGTCTAAAAAAAGGTGTTTTGTTTGACCTTTGGTATTATTTAATTTTATATTGTAACTTATCTCCTATACATATTTATTTTCTTCTTGTCAAACACGTGGCAGCCCTGTGCCCATATGTCACCATTATAAAATGGCCTATCAACTTCCAAGAACATGGAATATTTTGTGTGGAGTATATAGACTCTTCTTAATTGATTCCCTTGCATTGAAAGACCTTGATAGGGGTATAGCGATTTTATCAATAGGACACATATGTTTGTATAGTTCTTTATTGTCCTAATCATATGACAAAAAATAGAGTACAAGAATATGGGTTTCAAAGCTTCTCAACTATATAGTTCTTGAGGCTCGATTGCAACTTGGAGAATGAGGAATATTTTGGGAAGAGTATATATATTCTTTTCAATCCATGTCCTTGCCTTGCAGAACCTTGAGAGGGGCATATAGATTCTTCTCAATGGAAAACAGTTTCCTTTTGTATTGTTCTTTATGATCTTGCCATATATTGACGTGTGTTTGTAATATGTGAAAAGTTGCAACCTCATTAAATGACACTTACATAGCTAGAATACACCAGTGCTACCTCTAAAGAGATAAAGTCAGCTGCAAGTTCATTTGTTTCCTCAATGCTCAAGATACTAGCCCATTGTATACACATAATCGAAGGGAATATCCTTCACTTTGACAAGTGAAATGGCCATTAAATTCAAGGAAACAATATCAAGATGAGTCCATATGTGCTACACTATTAGTTTGACTTGGTAAACCAATATCCTGTTTCCTATTCAGATTGTTGGGGCTACCTTTAGATTCTTTATTTTTTATTGTACAGAATTTAAACACATACCCAACCCATTTCCTTGTAAGCATTACTAAGCATAGGATGATAATATGGGGCATTTTCTTGGATCGGATTCTAGAGTGTTAATTCCTCTTCTTTTGGGCATATGGAAAGTTAAGTGCATTTTAAGGGAATTTGATTGCTTGTTTCTTTGTGTTAATATATTTGCAAATTTCCTTGATCACACTCTGACATCATGTAAGAGAAGTTGTTATAATCAAATGGATATTTATCCCAAGAGTTTATTCTTGTACATTCTCACACTTTTAAGGCTTGCATATGTGCCAGAAATCATAAACAAGTACCCAGACTTGGAAGAAAACTTAAAGTTTCTATTTAGCTACCTAACCCAATTCCAATTCAAGAGGTACATAACTCAATCAATAATAGTACTCAAAGGGTTATTGTTAATTCTAGGTATGTTCTATGCTTAGAACAAATTTACTTCAATTGTCCATATTAACTCAATATCAATTCTAGATTAGCAATCACATTTAACATGATAGTAAAATGCATATAGAACATAAACATAAATCACAGAAAATAGGCCAAGACAAGAGGACACTAGATGTGGTGCCATCCAGGGACAAACCCCAATGTGGGGAAACCCTTGATCAAATCTTCTTATGATCTTTAATAGTTCAACAAAGAGATAGTACAAATATACAAAAATGATATCTATGATACCAATAGAAAACCCTTGACGGGAGAAGTCAATGCTAGTCAAACTAGAAAGAACCTTCTTCTTAAGTTCATCCATATGTCACCAATAGGATGCTCATCAAAATGAGCCAAACATGGTCAACCCTTAACCCAATACAGCTCCCAATAACATTGATAACTGCTTGTTGCACTAGTTGTAACCACTTTATGAGATATGGCATCAACATTCAATCATCTTCCTTCACACAATTACAAATGCATGACTTTGAGGTGTAGCTCCACCATTGTCACGCTTTCAATTCAATACCTTTGTTGCTGGCTATGGTCTGTGGCCTAGACCAACAGCAAGTCTGGGCTCTGATCTTCACTCAAAAAATAATATCAATGCAGTCGTATAAGCCCTACAAGGACTTGACTAAATCTGAGTGTGTTGATCTGAACTTTGGTCTAGGACAGATTTCATTAATATAATATGGTTGTAGGTTACCAACCTTATAAACAATCGTCATCATCATGTTGCCACTAAAATACTATGCTGATCCTTCAAGTCTCGACGTGTTGTTAGGGCTTCTTCCCATCAATGGTTTGGGGTCTTTCATTGTTGAAGCTTAGGACCTTGTTGGGCAGCGGATCCCCCACGTAACGATTTTGGGGCTTAAAGCCCACAATTTTCGGTAATGGTATTGTAAAGGCTTCATGAAGTGCGCGGAGCATGAATTGTAATGAGTTAAGTCAAAGGGTTGTCTGCCCTCAAATATTGTAATTTAATATAGAGTGGGTTCACCTACCCATGGTCTGCAGACCATGGTAATGTATAAATAGAGCGAGGCTCTAAGGGTAGAAGTAAGCTTTGGGTGAAGTATTGATCTCAAGTGATATGGTTTTTGAATATTTAGTCTGAGTCTATAAGTTCGAGTCTTGGGTTTTAGGAGTAGGAAGAGGCTCTGCAGCTATGTGCGCAAAGGCCTTGTAGAGTCCGCAGCTATGTGCGCGGACCCCTACAGCTGAGTGTGCAGGGTGGAATTGGATTGTACTAGAACAGAAGGTTAATAAAAGATAATTTGATTTGGAATATTGTGCACCTGATCTGTGTGTTTATGTTTCAGTTATTTCCTTGCATCTCCTTACAGTTTATGCTTGTGCACACTGGTTATAAATTTTAAATGAGTAAATAAGAATATGAGGCCCACAAAATTAAGTCAAATCTATAATAATAACACCGTAAGGGCAAAGGATCTAGGCAGCGCCTCTTCGTGCTATGTATAGAGCTACGCAAAGGTCAAACCGTCGCCCGAATCAGCGCAAGCGTGCAGGATTGGTTCATGACCTTTCCAGACCTCATCAAGACATCCCTAGGGTTTGGAAACCTGGTTCTAGCACCCTCCCATACTACCTCGAGTGAGACCTCAGTTCGCGCTCCGTGGACTGTTGCCGAAAGGGCCGGTAGTTTTGTGAGTTGTTTGGCTAAAACACTTCTGAACCTGGGTCAGGCCCCAATAAGCTAATAGACCTCAACATAACTATGAAGCCTTCCATTATAGTGGTTTATAGTTCCTCTTTCCAGTGTAGTAGAGCCCTCCTTAACTGCTAGTTAGAACCTCTTTTGACAGCATATAGGTCCTCATCATAAGACAGCTATAGAGACTTCTCCCTTCAATGTGGTTGGGCTTCAAGACTATGGATAAGAAGTTCTAGGTCTCCTTACTTGAACAACACCTAAAACACATCCTTTAGGACTATGTATTGAGTCTCTTTCTTATTGTGGAGTAGGGGTTCATTTAGGTTCCCTTTGACCGTGTCTTAGCTGTGAATAGAAGATTGTGGTTAGGGCTCTTTTGGATCTTCCTTTGACAAGGAATGGAAGCCTCCTTGTTGTGATGAAGAGCCTTCTTTTGGGATAGCGAAGGAGCCTCTCTTAATTGTGTTTTATCCCTTTAAGACAACATATAAGGTTTGCATTTAGGGCTTGTTTTACAACAACTACAGCTTCTCCAAGGCTGCAGCTATGACTCTTCCTTTAAGATTGCATTTAGGGCAACATTAGCCCTCTATTAATAGCAGATTAATGCACAACTGAACAAGAACCTCAACTCCTAGTTTGGACAGTGGTTAGGGCATCATATCTCTATTAGGACAACATATAGAATCCTTCTTGACTGCAACTAGACTATCTCAAATCCTCCTACATCTAGGGCTTCATCATATAGATCTCTCTTGCCACCAAAACCCTAAACAAGTGGACAGAGAACAAAAGTGAAGTGTGTGTACAAAATGACTTGAAAACCTCTTTTATTTATAACAAAACGTTGAGGATAGATGGGGGTAATTTGGTTGCTGGTTGACCTTGACGAATTGTCACATAACACAAATAAATTCATATCTCCACAAATAGACATTAGAATCGGATGATATTTAGATCAATCCTACACCTCTTGATGAGAGGAATCCAAGAAAAATATCAGCTGCCATAAATAAGAAGACCCACATGGAGTTTGACCCTAGTTTCCAATTTTAACACTCCCTCTCAACTAGGGAGAACTCCATCTGCTAATTCATCTGCCAGTCTATATTATCTCTACCATCAATGTAATGCCCTGCATTGTTCTACTCTACTCTATTGAGCCATGAAGAAGAATAAGTGATCGAGAATGTATCATACCATCCTCTACTGACACGAAGTCAGTCCCATATAAAGAGAGTGTCTCATACCACTCTTACTGATCTGAAATCAGTTCCAAATAAAGAGAGTGTCTCATACCACTATTACTGATCTGAAATCAATTCCAAATAAAGATAGTGTCTCATACCATTCTTACTCATCTGAAATCAATTCCAAATAAAGAGAGTGTCACATACCACTCTTATTGATCTCAAATCAGTTCCAAATAAAGAGAGTGTCTCATACTACTCTTACTAATCCGAAATCAATTCCAATTGGTCCCAGATCAATATCATCCTAGCATAGGGAGTACGGTACTACTTGATGTGTCCACCAGTAGTATTATGGTCCCTATCCTCATTTCCCTGCTCATTGGCTAGATGAGAGGTACTTCCCATGAGTCCCAGACTGCATGGGTAGGATGGCTCACTAGGAGAAGGATGAACCATTCATCCTCCCAACATGTCACCATGAGCTATCTCAGGGGAAGGATGAACCACTCACCTTGTACACAACAAATCACTATGGGAAGTTTAAACCACTCACCCTATGACTATGTCTCAGCAGGAGAATGATCAACCACTCATCCTCCATACATAGAAAACCACTAGGGGAAGGCTGAACCACTCACCCTATTGTTTCTCATCGCTCCAAGAAGTACCCCCAAGCCCCCCAGAGCTCCTAGAGCTCAATGTCCATATCATACAGGACCCTCTGGAGAGGGTCTCTCAACGACTCCTAGTCATTCTCAAAAAGTCAAGAATTCAACCTTTCCTAGGTGATTCATTTAAAAAGCAGTGACCTGGACATTAGTCCCTCAGTGATGGATCCTTCTTGCTCCCCATTGTACCATATCCTAGATAAAGTGGTACATGATGTCTATCTGCTTGGAGGGATCATAGAACAAATGATTCCTCAACAATCGAATCCCACTATAGTTGTTACAAAATATCACAATGGTATCCAGCACATGTCCAAAAAGCTCACTGAAGAGCTTCCTCAACCAGACATCTTCACACGAGACCATACTCGCAGCTATGTATCTGTCCTCAGTGGTGCTCAAAGGAATCGACTTCTGCTTCCTGGTCATCCAAGATATCAAAGTAGAACCCAAAGAAACCCACCCAGCACCTGGAAGTGCGCTTGTGATCCTCCACACTACTTGTCCAATCATCATTGGAATAATAATGCAACCTCATAGCTCCAGCAATATACCTCAGTCCATGAGTGATTGCGCCCCAAAGATATCTTAAAAGATTATTGGCACCAATCCAATGAGGCTCAACATGCTAACTGCAAAATATCTATCTAGATGGGAGTTCACTACGAACATCAATGCTACTATGAGTTGACCAAACTCAGAGGCATTTCTCAAATAAAGTCCTGCAGCACTACCGCATAACTTATTTAAGTTAAGCTCCATCGGGGTAGTCACGGGCTTGCAGTCCACCATTCCAAATTTGGAATCCAAGCCCCTCTTACTCTTGCAAATGAGAGGGTTTATACGTACATGAAATAGGTCATCCTCACAGGGTACCAGTATGAGAGGTCTATCATCCACAACCTTCAAGAAAAGGTTTGGATCGACTTCACTCCTGGTGAATCTCAACTTCATGAGATAGCTATCAATCCTCTCATACCAAGCCCGAGGTGTTTTATTCAAAATATAGAGAGCTTTCTTCAACCTGCATACATGAGATTCTCGATCATGAATCTCAAACCCCTTAGGTTGTTCCACATCTGTGGTCTTGCGCTTGTAAGATTTCCCTTATTACATCTCAGAAATGTACCTTCATGCTCTTCTTTGGTTTCAGGCATCCCTGTCGCTAATCTCTTTTTATGAGGAAGAAAAAACATGGCAAATGTTTAGTTAGGTAGGAATACAAATTATCAATTTGGTCTAGCTTGAGTGATTAAAAGAGAAGGTTGTTAGGCTCTCCACCATTTCATGGATCGATATAGTGATGAGACAAAAGAGGCTCTCTCTTGAAACTTGACTAGGTAATTTGTAACAGTTGTGGTGTTGGTGTATTAACTTAGCCAGAAAATGCCAAAATGTTATTGATGCATAAAATTTATTATTGAATATGACATGCATGGTTGTACCAAGGAGGCCCTAAACTTTTGAAAAAGGAAACTTTACATTGGTATGGCCAACCTACATGGGGAGAAACAAAACATTTTTTAATAAGATGCACCACTATCAATCAACCAATTTCCCAAGGTATCTAGAGGAGTGGCAGCAGAGAGGTCAAATAGAAGATAAAATTGTTTTTGTTTGTTATCTACAACATTAGATTCACCGTACCTGGAGTTTCTTGATCTTTTGGGAGGTCAACGATTTCCATGTTGATTAGCGGGAGCATTATTTTTTCCTTTGTTACTGAACCTGTCATTCCTTTGATTGTTGTCACCCCTGAAATTGTTGTGGTAGTTGTTGTCATCATCTCTAAGTGTATCCCTTCTATTATGACACTCCCTTTCATGTTGGCCAAAATTGTTACAAATGAAGCATGTTCCCTTCCTTCCTTCTTTGAATCCTAATCTTCCTTGGCATTTATTCTTTGAACCTGCATTGTCTACAAGATCTCCAAATTTTCCTCACATTCAATTTCGATCATTACATAAATATGAAATACAACAAAAAATATTGCTTGCAGAAAACATGCAAAATAGATTCTTTGCTCAATGTCTCTTCTAGATGACCTACTCCAATCCATATGTTAACATCTCCAAAGGGTTTCCCATAATTATTAAGTTCAATCTATTTTTATCACATGCCTTTTCTATCTATTAACAATAGTCAAATTTACTCATTATTAATACATAGCTGCAAATATTAAATTGTTATTATATTTTTTAATTACTTTATGTTAACATTGTCTATCATCTAAAACATGACGTATGTACTCACAAATATCAGAACTATATAGTTACTTCAAAGAAATAGAGGAATCAATAATTACATTACACAATATAGAAACAAGATTTCTACCAGTTCCAAATCCAAATATACCGCTATACTGCCTTCAACCAACTATACAATTATTACTAGGCTTAAAATCTATTCTGAAACATATAATCCACATTTATGAATGCGACAAAATGAGAAAATATGAGCAGATTGGCAATTAATAAATATGCATCTTCCATTGCACATAAATCTTCAATGGTGTTTGATATGCCATCACTTCTCTTGCATTTTCGACTAGAACTATTGAAATTCCATGAAAAAGGTAAGTTCAATTTCATTCACTCCAATTTCATTATAACACAATTCGCATGAAAACTCATTATAGTCAATTTTAACAATTAATTTCCATATTTAAAATAATAATAATTCTTCTATATATTTTGAACAAAATATTTCTTTTGTAGGTTGCTTATTGTTTCTTTAACTCTTTGTTGTCTTCAACACGATATTGTGCAAATTTAAATGTGGAAGGATAACCATCATGTTGTTCATGATTTATTTATTTATTTTCAAGAGGCAATGTATGTTAGAAACATTACACATTCTATAAATTTCACATAATATAAATCATTTACCTTCATCTTCTACCTTTGCATGGAATCTTGTTTACTAAATCTTAGCTTCAATGATAATTTACATGTCACAATTCTTCTTCAATTTATGCCTTACAATGTTTCCTTTGCAACATCTGGTGAAATTTCTAGTGGAATCAAATGAGAGAGGTACTCCTAGTTGTCATTCAATTTTATAACTATAATGTGATCAATGGTTTTTTGATTGGAGTCCAAATTGTAGTTTTAATGTGAGTTGTAACTCACTTATTGAAGCCCTACAGGGACATAATGAGAATTTTGTTTAGGGGCATAAAATCCAAACCGAGCAGCATAATTGTTTTGTAGGCTGCTGCAAGTGTGTTTGGCCAAGGACCACATGAGCATGATACCCACAATTTCTGGAATTATTGTCTTGTAAAATAGAATGTTTTGGAAAAAATTACATTGTCTCTCATTGAACAAAACCCTAGTTCTTCATATCATCGAATAAAACATTTTTTATCAAATGAGAGAGGTTTTCCCTAGCTCTAATGAGATTATATTTTTATCAATGAATTTATCCATGGCGGTCTTTAGAAATTTATTATTTAAATGATGTTAGGGCACCTTATATATAGACATGAGCCTTAGGATTAGGACATCTAGCAAACATTATTATCATGAGGTTTTGGGGCTTCTTCATCAAGAACAAGGATGTCATATAGTTGAGGCTTCTTCATCAAGAACAAGGATGTTCAGAACATATCCATCAAGCTATCGGCACCCTGTTATTCATGTATGCACCAAAGTCAGCTAATCATACTGCTTCTTAAGTAACAAGATTCATCAGACATCATATTATAACATCACATCTCCCTTTGAATATTTGAAAGGTAAGCTTACTTAAAACATAACCATTGATCTATATGCAACCTGCTTTTAATCCTACGGTCCATGTGCTGGAATTATCCAATCATAATCATGCAACTTATATCAAATTTAGTTATCAATACATTCCTTTCATCAGGAATCATTAGACAAGAATAGACATCGAAGATTTTATGGCTCCCTCTTAAGCCTTTCTTTAAGTCAGATGAGGCAACAACTTTAGAAAATGTCTGAGTCATCATAGTGCTAGTTGTCTCATCCTTCATTGTATCAAATTACCCAGTTCATGATGGGAAGAAGGATTTCTCATTAGGAATTCATATATGTAGAACCATTCTTCACAAAATCCTGATTTAATGCAATCAAGATATCAAGCTCTTTTTCTTATTGTGCTTGTATACTTGCTTCTATTTTTCACAAGGATTGATAGAGAACTAGTCAGAGTGCTATGTATTTCTTCTAGACGATCTTCAGGAATGAAGGATTTAGGTGAGGTGTACTTCTTATCAAAAGTGTTTCAATTTCCTTAACTGACAGATCCTTGAGAGGTTGGATTTTGGCCTAGAATTGTTGTTCCTTTGTTGTCTCTTGTTTCGACTTGTAGCTGCAAGCTCATAGTAATTAATGAATTTTAGTCTTCACCAGGATGTCATGTCATTCATGCTTCATGCTACAAGATTAATGTAAGGCAAATCAATGTAGGATCATAACCAAGTTAAATCATAGGTCAAAATTTTAGAAGGCCACTTCCTTTATTACAAAAATTGTCACTGTCTTATTTGTTCACATAATCATTGGATAGATACATCCAGGATTTTTGATTGAATGGCAAAGTATTTTGTTCAACCCGAACAGAATTCGGAGCGAGGATAGAGCAAAATGGCCATAATTAAGACGCTTGTTGTATGCTCTGAATTTGATGCATTTCCATTGTAGTTTCTGAATAGAGACTGAGATATCCTGAAGGTCTTTGATTTACTGACAGAACGTGATTTAAACAAAATCATTGTATTTAGGTGATTGAAAGAACCCTTAACTTTTTCCTGTTGATTATGGGAATTGTGAAGATCCATACGAGATTTATTTTAGCTCAAGGTAGGCCAAATAACTCTACTGCTCAAATAATATAATAATGATGTTGATGATCGCAAGGGCTAAGACTGAACACAAATTAAGAATGTCTTTGATACAATGAATAGGAGCCTGAAACTAAAGCAGAATCAAATGAGATCGAAACATAGCTTAACCATTGTAGTGTCGAAAACATAGTTAAATCACAGTGGGTGGAGGGTCGGGCCTTCTCTTTTAATATTTATGCCTTACCAGGAATTTTCAACTATATTAGAGGGTTGAAATGTTACAGATGGAGTATAACCCTTGTCTACTTCAACGTCTAGAATTTATGACATATGGAGAACCACCTGCAAATGAGCTCAACCATTAAAAGAATAAAATAAGCTATAAGCCCATAAGCCCTTTGAAAGTTTTTTGGCTTGCCAAATCTTTTAAAGTTCCTTAAGGCCATACTTGATTTCATAGAGAACAATGAATTATTCTTTTGGTGTTGACTATTAATGCCAATATTGGTCGGTCTACTAAAGATATATATGCTAAGCAGAATTGTACTAATAGAAGGATCCACAAAGAATAGAGCTTGGCTTCAAATGGTCCTTCTTGCACCTGATACTTGCTCTTCTTCAATTAGTTGTCATCAAAAGTTCATAAAAAATATACAAAGTACAAAATCTCATCAATCAAGCTTCCTAGATGTGAATCAGGCTTTTTCACAACTTTGTTTCTGAACAAGACTACTGCATAACACTGTCTCGGTCAAATGAGTTGTATCATAGCTTTCATCATTCGTTTAGGATTTTAACTATATATATTTGACAAGTATCCAAACTTATATATACATAATTACAAGTGCGGTTAGACTATATGCAATGCTAACTAATCAAAGACTAAACATAACAGTGATGACACCTTCGAAAAGGTCTTTGAGTTTCCATACCATCATGATAACTTATTTGCTAAGATGCCAATGTGCTGAAGTATGAATATCAATACTTTAGTTCAGGATTACAATGATGCCACTGTCCTAAATAGAAATCCAAACCAACATATACGGTGACAAAAATATTCTGAAGAAACCAAACAGTGGATATGGAGAATCCATACATCAAATAATTTCAAATGCAGGGATGACAAATCATAGTATCAAAATCACTATTGTAAAGTAGAGAATACCCAAAATGCATGGTAGAGAGACATTGCAATTATAGATCCTTGTGGTAGGAAAAATAAGTAGTAGATGGAAGTCTGGTCCATAGAGCTTTAGTCTATCATCTACAATAAGAATGATTCCAATGAATCTCTTCAAACTTGATAGAATATCCAATGTGATTTTTGTTGATCTAGAAGACTAATAATAACCACAAAAAGTTGTTTCTCATTCAAAAATTGAACACAAAGTCAAGAGAATTAGAAATATGGAACCTGATTGTTTTATAGTGGTCCACTATAAGTAATGTGTTAGAGTATGTTTATGAAATATAATGCCCAGAAATTGATATACAAACACAACACAACACTTTATAACGGTACTTGTATCACCATCAAACCCTAAACGCCATAAGATGAGTGGTCAGAGCAGCCAAATATTGTTTATGACTATGTTGAGAAAATGTCCTCTTGCTGATTTCAAGATCATTCTAACCTATATCATCGATCATTCTAGAGTGCACCCTTTCAAGGCCCCAAAATTGTCCCTCTATGTTGACTTCATGTCGATTTGTTAGAGGTTCATTGTCTATATTTCCTTTCAAAAATCTAGTGTATGAATGATTGTCCACCTATTCATGCAGAAGAGAACATATTTGCATTTCATGTGGTCCAAAGAGAAATTTTTTATTTGGTCAAGCCTGTATTCTTCATCAATTATTTTCTTGACAGCATTTTCATTCTCAGCACTCTAGTTGTATATGTCATCGAGGGTTTCATTAGAGGTTTAATCAATCTTCTGGGGCTATCCAACTTTGTTATTGTAAACAATAGAGCTATGGATAGGTGGAAATATATTTTTATGACTGAAAGCTTCAATAATTGTGTTTATAACATACCCTTTGTTTCTCTACCAATGAATATCCATCACATATGTCAATAACTTTGTCTTCCAGATAAATATTGACAGTAAAAGGAAGAGACTTCACTATCCCATCTGGCTTGAGGAATAAATTCAGATCGTAGGCATGAAAAATAGCAGGACTTTCGGATTCTGTGATATAGGATCTTTTGGGATTGAACTATAAAATTAATTGTTTCTTCACTCATATAATCATAATTGTCACATTATTGCTTTGCTAGATTTCAAAAAATTTTATTGACCTAAAAATCTAGGAAACCATGATTACTTCCATTTATTTGTTACACGATCATGATTAACATCAAAGTGCAACATGGGGGTTACATTACTCCTACTCAAACTCACAATGAAATGTTGAGGTGTCAAGTGTATTACCATGAAAGTCTATAGCTCCCTTAATTTCAGTGTCTGTGAAAATAGGATTAGTTTATTGAATTGTATTTTTGTGACCTCAAAATTGTTTTCAAGATATAAATTATCAACAAGGAAAGCATGAGATTCATCATACTTTTCATATGGTTGATATTTTGGGGTAGAAATATGGTTTCTACCTACCTAGAACTGCATATGGGTTGTATCATTGGTGGAATTATTCCAAAAATAGGTATTTCCTTTGTTTATAATTTTTTCATGCAGGAAAATAGAGTACAAGAATATGGGTTAGTATGCCTGGTAACTGTATAGTTGCTGAGTCTCAATTGTGATTACGTGATATTGGAAGGTTTTGAGAGTATATAAACTCTTCTCGAAGTATGTCCTTTCCTTGCAAGACATGGAGAGGGGGATATAGAAACTTCTTATTGGAATGTAGAGGTTGTTTAACTTTTTATAGTTGCTTATTATCTAATCATCCGAAGAAAAACATAGTTACAAGAATACAAGTTTAAATGTACAGTTGTTGAGGCTCAACTGCAACTCTGAGAACATGGAATATTTTGTATGGAGTATATAGACTCTTCTCAATCGAAGATATTGATAGGGGTATACAGATTTTATCAATAGGACACATATGTTTGTATAGTTCATTATTGTCCTAATCATATGATCAAAACCAGAGTACATTAATATGGGTTTCAATTCTTCACAACTGTATAGTTCTTGAGGCTCGATTACGACTTGGAGAACTAGGAATATTTTGAGAAGAGTATATATATTATTTTCAATCCATGTCCTCACCTTGAGGGACTTGAGAGGGGTATATAGATTCTTCTCAATGGAAAGAAGTTGTCATTTGCATGGTTGTTTATGATGTAATCATCTGCAGAACATGAGAGTAAAAGGACTTTTATGGGACCTATATTCAAAAGAATGATTTAATAGAATCTCCACTATCAAATCAACCAAGGGTAGGATTACTTAAAATATGAAATTGAAAATCATTTCTCTTCTTAATCCTCCGTACAAAATAATTTTTAATTTCAAAGACTAAGCACAAAGAATATTGTGTGACTAGTCTTTGACCTTGGGTAAGCTAACTGCCATGACTCTCATGCCATATGTGTTTTTCCAATTTGACCTAGGCACACATGGCATGAGAGTCATGGAATATTATCCTTTGACCATCTTAGTCTCTTTTATGTTAAGTGATTGGGAGTATTAAGACTCCTCCATTCATTATTTAAATCATGGAAATGATACTAGTAGATTTGAGTGAGATTCTGGGTGAGGTTCTGTAAATTGGACCTGCTTATCCAGCTGACTGTGCTATTATTTATTCTCAAGCACCTGAGGATGTGATTCCTAATGGATAGAAATAACACCTTGTGAATTTATTAAAATACGTCTCCTAGATAGGCCTTCTTCTGCTTATGTTTAGGAGAACACATATCATCTAATTGTTCTAAACATCATAACCCAATAGCCAAACTCATTCCTATACCTCTTCAATATTTCTCCTTTCCAAATAGGTTGAACAATCCTAAATTCAGAGGCAAAGTACCAGCCTTCTCTTCATGCAATCTCAAAACAACTCTGAGGGCCAAACCACCTTCACTGGATGAACGGAAGGTATTAGAACATTTATTTAGGGTGCATCCTTATATGCATTTGTGGCTTCTTCAGCACAAGTGTACACCACAATGATGATTCGGTTTTGTGCTTGTGCTGATGTGAGAAATGTCATTTTATGATCAATGTTGCTAAGTGTTCCTTGAACAGAGTTTAGATTGTTATAATCCTTGTTGGCATGTGAAGGTTGTCAGACATTGTATATTCTCATGATGTAGATGTATTGATTAAGTTCGTGATACTGACACCTCCCTCTTGACATATTTTCATTACCAAATTGCCAAATTCTATAAAACAAAAGGTTGAGAAAGTTTGCAATGAGTGAACTCCAGTGTTTTTGTTGATGCAGAAGCCATGCTTCTTTAAAGTCAAATTTCTAGTGCTACATTTCTCAAGGTACTTCAGGACTTATGCTCTCTTTATTCCTCACTTAACGAGGGAAAGGATTATTAGGTACCAACTTATAGATATCATGATGAAAGTGTTATTATAATCATGTGTCTAAATTTAGTTGTTGAACTTCTACGGAAACAACTCGGTCTCTACATCAGTAAGATAAAAAACTGGTCATCTTCATTGTCTACTGCACCTTGTGTCAGATTTGAGTGAGATTCTTGGTGAGGTTTTGTAGATTATACCTGCTTATCCAGCTGACTATGCTATTATTTATTCTCAAGCACCTGAGGATTTGATTCCTAATGGATAGAAATAATACCTTGTGAATTTATTAAAATCAGTCTCCCAGATAGGCCTTCTTCTACTTATGTTTCGGAGAAAACATATCACCTGATCGTTCTAAACATCAAAACCCAATAGCCAAACTCATTCCTATACCTCTTGAATATTTCTCCTTTCCAAATAGGCTGAATGACCCTAAATTCAGAGGCAAACTACCAACATTTTCTTCATGCAATCTCAAAAAAACTTTGAGCGCCAACCCACCTTCATTGGATGAATGGAAGGTATTAGCACATCTATTTAGGGTGCTCTTTATGTGCATTTGTGGCTTCTTTAGCACAATAATACACCACAGTGATAGCTCTTTTTTGTGCTTGTGCTGAGGTGAGAAATGGCATTTTATGAACAATGTTGCTCAGTGTTCCTTGGTCAGAGTTTAGATTGTTATAATCTGTATTGGCATGTTAAGGTTAGTCAGACCTTGTATATTCACATGATATAGATGTATTGATTAAGTTAATGAAACTGGAACCTCTATGTTGACATATTTTCATTACCAAATTTCCAAATGCTATAAAAAAAAGGTGGAGCAAGGTGGCAATGAGTGAAATCTAGTGTTTTTGCTGAGGCACAAGCCATGGTTTTCTCAAGTCAAATTTCTAGTGCTACATTTCTCAGGGTACTTCAGGACTTGTGCTCTCTTTCTTCCTCACTTAACGAGGGAAAGGATGATTAGGTACCAACTTACAGATATCATGTTCAAAGTGTTATTATAATCACAAGTCTAAATTTAGCTGTTGAACTTCTGTGGCAAGAACTGGGTCTCTGCATCAATCAGATAGAAAAACTGGTCATGCTCATTGTCTACTATATGTTCTGTGAGATTTGAGTAAGATTCTGGGTGAGGTTCTGTAAATTAGACCTACTTATCCAGCTGACTGTGCTATTATTTATTCTCAAGCACCTGAGGATGTGATTCCTAATGGATAGAAATAATACCTTGTGAATTTATTAAAATTAGTCTCCTAAACAAGCCTTCTTCTACTTATGTTTTGGAGAACACATATCACTTGATCCTTCTAAACATCAAAACCCAATAGCTAAACTCATTTCTATAAATCTACAATATTTATCCTTTCCAAATAGGCTGAATGATCCTAAATTTAGAGGCAAAATACCAGCCTTCTCTTCTTGCAATATCAAAACAATTCTGAGGGCCAACCCACCTTCATTGGATGAACAGAAGGTATTCACACATCTATTTAGGGTGTAGTTTTATGTGCATTTGCGGCTTCTTCAGCACAAGCATACACCACAGTGATGATTTGGTTTTGTGCCTGTGTTGAGGTGAGAAATAGCATTTTATGAACAATGTTTCTCAGTGTTCGTTGAGAAGAGTCTAGATTGTTATAATCCTTGTTGGCATGTGAAGGTTTGTTAGACCTTGTATATTCTCATGATGTGGATGTATTGATTAAGTTAGTGAAACTGGACCCTCCCTATTGACATAACAAATTGCCAAATGCTATAAAATAAAGGTTGAGCAAGGTTGTAGTGAGTGAACTCTATTGTTTTTCTAAGGTAGAAGCCATGCTTCTTTCAAGTCAATTTTCTAGTGCTACATTTCTAAGGGTACTTCAGGATTTTTGCTCTCTTTCTTCCTCACTTAACAAGGGAAAGTATAATTAGCTACCAACTTATAGATATCATGATGAAAGTGTTATTATAATCACGATTCTAAATTTAGCTATTAAACTTCTATGGCAACAACTAGGTCTCTGCATCAGTAAGATAGAAAAATTGGTCATCTTCATTGTCTATTGTACCTTGTGTGAGATTTGAGTGAAATTCTTGGTGAGGTTCTGTAAATTAGACCTGCTTATCCAACTGATTGTGCTATTATTTATTCTCAAGCACTTGATGATGTGATTCCTAGTGGATAGAAATAATACCTTGTGAATTTATTAAAATTAGTCTCCGAGATAGGCCTTCTTCTATCTATGTTTTAGAGAACACAATTCATATGATAGTTCTAAACATCAAAACCCAATTTCCAAACTCATTCCTATACCTCTTCAATATTTCTCCTTTCCAAATAGGCTGAATGATCCTAAATTCAGAGGCAAAGTACCAACCTTCTCTTCATGCAATCTCAAAACAACTATGAGCACCAACCCACCTTCATTGGATGAATGAAAGATATTAGCACATCTATTACGGTGCTCTTTATGTGCATTTATGGCTTCTTCAGCACAAGCGTACGCCACAATGATGATTAGGTTTTGTGCTTGTGCTGAGGTGAGAAATGTCATTTTATGAAAAATGTTGCTTAGTGTTCCTTGAATAGAGTTTAGATTGTTATAATCCTTGTTGACATGTGAAGTTTTGTAAGACCTTGTATATTCTCATGATGTAGATGTATTGATTAAGTTAGTGAAACTGAACCTCCCAGTTGACATGTTTTAATTCTAAAATTTCCAAACGCTATAAAAAAGGTTGAACAAGGTTACAATGAGTGAACTCCAGTGTTTTTGCTGAGGCAGAAGTCATGCTTCTTTCAAGCCAAATTTCTAGTGCTACATATCTCAGGGTATTTCATTACTTCTGCTCTCTTTCTTCCTCACTTAACAAGGGAAAGTATAATTAGGTACAAACTTATAGATATCATGATGAAACTGTTATTATAATCACAAGTATAAATTTATTTGTTGAACTTCTATGACAACCACTGGGGCTATGCATCAGTAAGATAGAAAAATTGGTCATCTTCATTGCTATTGTACCTTGTGTGAGATCTGAGTGAGATTCTGGGTGAGGTTCTGTAAATTAGACCTACTTATCCAGTTGATTGTGCTATTAATTATTCTCAAACACCTGAGGATGTGATTCCTAATGGATAGAAATAATACCTTGTGAACTTATTGAAATCAACATCCCATACAAGCCTTCTTCTACTTATGTTTTGGAGAACACATATCATTTGATTGTTCAAAACATCAAAACCCAATAACCAAACTCATTCCTATACCTCTTCAATATTTCTCCTTTCCTAATAGGCTAAATGATCCTAAATTCAGAGGCAAAGTACCGGCCTTCTCTTCATGCAATCTCAAAACAACTCTAAGGGCCAACCCACCTTCATTGGATGAACCAAAGGTATTAGCACATCTATTTAGGGAGCTCTTTATGTACAATTGTGGCTTCTTCAGCACAAGCATACACCACAGTGATGATTCGGTTTTGTGCTTGTGTTGAGGTGAGAAATGGAATTTTATGAAAAATGTTTCTCAGTGTTCCTTGAACAGAGTTTAGATTGTTATAATCCTTGTTGGCATGTGAAGGTTTGTTAGATATTTAGATGTATTGATTAAGTTAGTGAAACTGTCACCTCCCTATTGACATATTTTCATTACCACATTGCCAAATACTATAAAAAAAAGGTTGAGCAAGGTTGCAGTCAATGAACTCCAGTGTTTTTGCTGAGGCAAAAGCCATGCTTCTTTCAATTCAAATTTCTAGTGCTACATTTCTCAGGGCACTTCAGGACTTTTTCTCTCTTTCTTCCTCAGTTAACAAGGGAAAGGATTATTAGGTACCAACTTATAGATATCATGATGAAAGTGTTATTATAATCATGAGTCTAAATTTAGCTATTGAACTTCTATGGCAACAACTAGGTCTTTGCATCAATAAGATAGAAAAACTGGTCATCTTCATTGGCTACTGTACCTTGTGCCTTCTGATGCTAATGAATTTTTACTCCCTCTACCACCAATCACATGGAATATCTTGTTGTATATTGATGTATTTTTTTAATATGTGAAAATTTGCAACCTCATTAAATGACACTTAGACGACAATAATACACCAGTGCTACCTCTAGAGACATAAAATCAGTCACAAGTTCATCTAATTCCTTAGTGCTTAAGATACTAGCCCATTGTAACAGATACCTCAATGAGTTAAAACTCAATCCACAGACTGTTGTTGGGAAAAGTATCCAATACGGAATGACCCTATCCCACTCTAAGGGTGATAGTTCCTTAGCAACAATCAAAGCAAAGCTATCTGAGATTACTTCTTTATGAGATGTAAAAGAGGGGAGAAAGAGATCCACTAACCGATGTCTTCCGCTAATGATTGATCCAATCTTCTCTCCTTGCTCTTTCACTGGCCCAGCTACACCAAGATCCTGCAAAATGGCAAGAGAGGGAAACTACAAGAAGCATACATTCATAATTGATTCAAGGATTAGAATAAATCAAATACACAAGTATAACAATACACCATTGAGACACATGCATATAGAAGAACCTCAAATGCTTTATTAATGGAAGAAGTAAGGTTCAGGAAGTGATACAACCATAAAAGGCCTAATCCAGCATCACCTTCCCAGTAGAAATAAATCTCCTCTTCACCTCCTTCAAAGCAAATCACCCAATAGTTCTAAACTCAAACCAACAACAATTCTTTACATTCACAATATTCCAGCCTCCTTAGACCTCATGAGAGAGATCTATATATAGGAGTTTTGGAGAAAGGATGAGTCAGCTTGAGGCTGGCATGAAGCTGACTAGTGCCCTCTCTCACTTCAGTTATTCTTCAGTTCTTGAGTCCACTTGGAGGTTCTTGCTTCCACTTGGAGATCTAGAACCTCTTACTCATCACCAGTCGAATTCCCTGATCCAAGTGTCATTTTGGAAGCTTCCTGGGCATTGACACCTTGAGGAATGACTGTGCCACATGTCCAAACTCGCCCACCACAGGTAGCCTTCTTTGCAGTTGACATTCAACGCGGGTAGACAGTGGAGCAGTTGACATTCAGCGCAGATGCTCAGTGGAGCAGTTGACATGATCCAGAATTGCCTTGTTTTTTAGTGTTTTCCGGTGGAGAACTTTTATTCAGTGTTGTGGTTTGCTGACCTTGTTCCTCTAGGGGTAGGAACAACATGTTTAGGGACTTTGGATCCCTTAGATTATGGACATTTCATGCTTTATGCTGATGAGGCACAAAAATGTCTATAACAGTTGCCCCCTAAAGTATGAGGTCGTTTATCGGGTGAAATGCTTTATCAGGAGGATCTGAAGTTCATTCAATCGCTGAGAGGTGACTTGTAATAAAATACAATACAATACATTATTTTTCATACTTCTTTCATGATCTAGCTGAGGTGGGAATTCCCATGCTCAGCTTTATAAATTCATTTTGGTACATAGAACAGACGATCGTCTGATGGTAGACTGATAATTTTGGTGAAAATTATCATCCTTTGAGTAGGATGATCATTTGCTGCAATGATGTACATGTCAAGTGTCTTTATATTTCCTGAATATATATCGCAGCCCGGATGGATGAAACTAGATCCGGGGTCTTCAAACTCGTTCGATCTTCACTCTAAGTACAAGTCGATCCATGTGAGAATTGCGCTGAAGTCGAACATGGAAAGACATCGCTTGATTACCGGTCAATGATGTAAACCGTTAACAAGTGCGAGAGGAATCACTGATAATGATAATGACCCTCAAGGTATTGCAGTACAATCTACGTGGTGTGAATAAAGTACTTGGCGTCGAACACCATGCAGAATCGTTCGGTCGAAGGTCATTGATGTATACCTGTCACCGGAAGTGAGAAACTTGCCATTGAGGCATGCAAGCTTCAAAGTACTGAGGGGGTTGTTCCTAGATCAATTTCTTGGATAATGAGTTGAAGTTGACGAGAAGCGATCCGTCAGAGGGCCTAAATGAATCCCACATCAGTGACACGGAACGGAGCTGATGATTTTAATGGAGGTGAAAACAATCTGTGACATATGATTCAGGGTGGCGGTCATGAATGGATGAAGGATAATGTATGGCAGTGGATGGGACACGGTTGACTCTTTCTGAACAACATCTCTTGAACATATAACGACACTGATGCGATGGATCGGTAGCATTACCCCAAATGTGGATGGTTTGGCGAGACCATGGTGATGAGACCGGTGAATGAAACAACCCAACCCGATGTGGTACGGAGGAAAAGTGTCATGTTCAAGAGCGACTTGCTACCATTAAAGCTTTGAGGTTCTCCTAATTTTTCCCCAGTCATTTCTGACCAGTACCTCTTTATTTTTGTCAAGCTTGAGGAGGATAACATATGCTTGTTCTATAACCTACCCTTCAGGCAAGCCCATCGCTATGTTTTAATGAGCCTAGTGATAGGGAAACTCGTTCTCGTCTAAAGACAAGTTTGTCGCTATTTAATCATTTTAACGAGTCTAACGACAAGGAAAACTCGGTCCTTTTCATTTTTAGAGAGTCTGAAAAGATACATAAAGTTAACTCCAAAATTCCTTTTTCGTCATCTAATCCCTTAAGTCCGAAAAAGTATAAAACAATACCAAAGGGATGAATTTTCGATAACTTTAACGAGCCGAATAAAACAAGCGCTCGACCTTTTTGTGCAATAATCCCTCAGGTCCAAAAAGATTAAAATCTAGAGGAGGGATAGCTCTTCCGGTCCTTTAACGAGCTGGAAGGCCAAAACTCGGAAATCTTTTAATATTTTACGAGTCAGATGAAAAGAGCTCAAAGAAGACTCGTCTTTTGAGGGACGAGTGATAAACAGGGATAGCAACTGATTCCAGGTACAGGTTGGAATTTTCCAATCACGGCAGTGTCACAAGGATGGCTAGGTGAAATCACTCTTCGCAGCTGTTCCTAAAAATGGGTAAACAATCATATGGAGGTGAACGATCGGCCAAATGAAAGTGGAGGTGGCAGGTGCAAACACGACCAAGGCTTTTATGGCTCATAAATTTACAATCACAGTGGTTATTTACCGGGATAGGTTCATTTTTTATTTAAAAATGAGCTTAAACTCTGGAGGAAACATTGCTCACTGCTTATATTTATTTTTTAACGAGCATGAAGACCGCGTTAAAACTGCTCGGATCTTGCGTTTATTTTTTAACGAGCACGAACTTTATGCTAAAATTGCTCGATTGTGCGTTTATTTTTTAACAAGCATGAAATTTGCTAAAACTGCTCGTTGATAAGTTTGCATGCCCCCAGCATAATAATGCAAATCGAGGTGCATGCCCCCCAAGCTTCATTGCATTCAACTTGGTGGTTGGAATGAAGGTTTACCTTTGAGCTTTGAAAAGGGGATTTGTTTCATTTTTTAATGAGGTTGACACAGTAAAAGAACTATCCTCATGACTCCTTGTTTCATTTTTTAACGAGGTTGACACAAGATAAGAACCGTCCTCGGAGCCCACTGTATTTACAATATTTCTATTAGGGCGATGATCCATGCTGAAAAAATATTTAGGAATCTTCCGAATCCATTAGATACAGAAGATTTCATTTTGTAGGTTTCCACCGTGGCCACTCCCGCCAGATTACTTGGAGGCGGTAGGGCGAAAGTACCCATTAAGGCAGGGTCTTTTAGGAGGCCTACCCCAATATTTTGAAGCGAATGATCACTTACATGGATCATTGGAATGCTTCCCGTAACTTGTGAACTGTCGAGGAGGAAAGTTTGTTGGTCGACGACTGTAATTCTTCCTTGAAAGGGAAATGCAATCTTCCTGAAGTAGGTCGACACGACTGCGGCCATGGCATATATCTAGGGCCTTCCCAGTAGGATGTTGTAATCGAGGCTTCCATCAATTACTTCAACATTAATTCCTACTGTTTTTCCCCCCAGTTCAACTTGCAAGTTACTTAAAATCCCGTATGGAGTGTATGATCGTCCATCAAATGCTTTTAACGTAGTTGATGATTTCGACAAGGGTTGTGAGCCTAAATTTTTCCAGCAACTCATCGACATAAGACATGTAGATGCCCCCTCATCAATAATTGTTCGATGAACAGTTTTGTTGAGGGATTTCACTTGAATAACGAAAGCTAGTTGAGCTGGTAACTGAGGGTCATATCCTTTATGATCAAAGGCCACAAGATTGGAATCCATTGGGCCAATCCCACCTATTGCTGATAATAAAGCTTGCTCTTGGGAGGGGAAATTTTGCGGTACCTCAAGTGTCGACATAGCGGACAATGATTGAGCCAGGTCCTCTATTATATTATAATTCTGTGCTATTTTGGCACGAGGATTAAATGTCGATTTGTGTACTACTCCCTTTGGCGACTTTATCATTGGTTCAGGAATGTTGGGTGGCACAACTTTGGTTAAAGTTGTCGTCGAACTACTAGGTTGTTCATTAGCCTTGTTACTCGACAGCCGTGGATTCCCGTAATCTTTATTCCTTGTCAAAGCATCATTTTGCTGCTTCGAGACAGACAACATAAGCACTTGGGATCGGGAAGCATTTTGATTAGCAACCAGATTTTGACATGGGTTGGGAAACGGATCAGTCAATACTGCTGGGGTTTTTGAACTCTTAAAGAGTTTTTTAACTTCAGCTATATGTGGACAATCTTTCGTCCAATGATCCTCATTGCATATATGATACCCTGCCGGGGGTTTCCTTTTTCTCCCTTTCTTTTTCTTCTTGCCCCCTGGTTGCTTCAGTTGTTTGCCCTTGTCGGTCGACATGACATTTACTTCTGAGGCAAGAAGTTCTTCATTTGCATTTTGACTAGAAATTTTGTGTTTTCTAATCACGCCATCGCCGACGTGAGAGTCATTGTTTGATTTAGGAGGAGGAGGAATTGAGAATTCCGGTCCAGGGGCGTCAGGTATTTTGTCGTAGAGCGTGCCGGACTGAGTATAGACTAAGTCCGGATATTGCACACGAGCAATAACCTGCTCTTCCGTTACGACTCCCCCCTTTGCCACATCTTCCGTGATGGCAGGAAGTAATGACTTGATAAACCATTCAGCTAATAGCTGATCGGGAACGTACGTTTTTACCATCCTACGACGACACCGCCACTCATGTATATGATCAGATATGTGGGTGGCAGTCGTCTGTTTGAAGTTGGTAAGGAGTTCTGTTCCCGTTTCATACCTTATTGGTAATTGAAAATGGGTTAAAAAGGTTGTGGCTAAGGTACTGAAGTTGTCGAACGAAGCTCTAGCCAATTCAATGTACCATTTTGCCGCTGGACCCGTTAACGTCCTCTGAAAGAGGCGAAGTCTTATCGAATCATCATTCAGGGTGTTCGATGAACACCATAGATGGAATTTCATCACATGATTCGACAGGTCTTCACCCGGATTTCCATTAAATTTAGGAATATCTGACGGAAGTTTATGTGGAATCGCTGGCCACCAAGGGGCATAAGCAATTGGATCATTCGTCAGCTGGTTTAGATCTGGTAATTCTAGAGTTGCTACAAAGGGCAACTGTTGATTCAGGTTAGGCGAAGCATACCCAGGATAAGATGGGATCGCCTGAGCAATGGGTCTTTGCAAACCAGCATAATGCTGGAAACTTTGACAAGGTTGATGGGCATAACCATTATAGTATGGTTGCCCATTACTTACAAAGACTTGTCGCTCAGGTCCTTGATATTATTGTTGGAATGGCGGTTGTTGAGATTGAACCAACTCTGGTTGTTGGACCATTTGCTGTTGACCAATACTGGATGATTGACCAGGATGAGGAGTCACAATACTTGTTTGAGCCTGAGTCGCTCCAGATAAGGAGGCACTATCCTGAGATTGTGATTGAGTCGTTGAGACAAGAGGTTGTTGTATTTCAACCTGAGAAACTTGGGGTTGACATACAACAGGTGGAGCTTGTACTTGCGACACATTCACTATAGCAGGTATGGTGGGAATATTCGACACAGGGTGTACTGGTTGCATTGAATATACAACCCCTGGTTGTTGAGGCAGTATTGGTACCCAACCGCTGGATGTAATTCCAGTTTGACCTGAACTTTGTTGTAAACTCCCATATGGTTGTTCTCTGGGAGGGAACAATGAAAGAGCATACTGCCCTCCATATGGTGGAAATCCAGTACTTAAAGGGTAAATTGGCCTTTGAAGACACATTGGATCAATTTTTTGAGTTTCAACATAAGAAATACCAGATGATAATCCGGATGAAGAAATAGGAACTAACCATGTCGTCGTCCCTGATTGGACTCTAGCTTGTTGTTGACAATTTGCCGGGACAGATGGTATACCAGCGAACATCGTTGGAGTAGCAGCAGGAGGCTATGCTGTCGCTGTGTCGGAGGACACAGTCCTAGATGTCGATGGTTGTTCAGACATATCTAGTCTATCCAAAAGATTTCTTAGCGATTCTACAAGAACTTACGATGCCAAAAGACTAACTTCGAAGATCAACGAGGGAATGGTGATGATTATCCCGTTTAAAATAAATTTTAACGACGCTTAGACACAACTTGCTTTTCTCACTTTTAAAGAGTCTAGAAAAAGCTAAAGATGACTCTAGTCTCCTTCGATGTTTTAACGAGCCCGAAGTGACAAATGCTCGGATGGACTTTTTCTGTTATAGAGTCTGAAAAAGGCCAAAAGAAGCTCCTCTGGAGTTCTAGGCAGAGGGTGTGCCAAACTTTTCGCAAAACCATAGAATACGTTTTACGGTACGGGTGGTCGATCTTCGTGAATGCTGTGTTCACTGCATTGCGATCAGTAGGGCGGCTGACACGGCTTCCTATGGATAAAGGCTTTATTCCTATAGGGGTCTCCCAATATATACGCGACGGTACGTGGGAGCACAAGTCCGTATTGATACTTATCACTTCACCGTGGAGGAATCACCCAACCACTCAACGGTAAGATATCACGTTTAACGACGCCGGAACACGTCTCTAGCTTAGACCTCTATGTGTTTGCGTTATGTTTCAAAGCGTTGTTATGTAAATTCAATTTATTTTAGGTTGATCTTGTTTAGTAGTTTGCCTTTATGGATCACCACGAGATGTATGGTACAACTCCTAAATGCAGTCTAAAGATGAGAAGCAAGATTTTTCAATCTTTTCAACTTATGAAAATCTTAACTACTGAGGGAAAAGAAAGACATCATCTTTTCACACAGATCATAGAGCACACACTAATGCACTTTTTCCTAAATCAACATGCAAGCTGTCAAAATGCATATGCACAATGCAGGTATTTCTTTTCTCTTTCTTAATGTTGATGTACTACAAAAAGAAAGTTGTTGTATAACTTTGAATTCAATTTCAAGTGAAAGCAAGCAAGCTTTTGTCCAAAATCAAAAGACACCTTAAGATTTACTTGTTTCAACACTAGAAATACATAAATTCAAACCATATGATGAAAGCAAAAGCTCAATCAGCTATGAACAACAAACAAACTAACTCTTAAGATCAGAATGACACTTATCACAGGTCTAGATCTAAGAGGCCATAGCAAGACTAGTTCACTTTCGTTATGGGAAACTGCAAATGATGTAAGAAATACACAAAGAACAAATACAGTTTCTTTATACAACCGAGGCGGAATAGTGGCAAAGAAAGGTGGTTTCAGATAGGTACATTGACTGATAGCAGGCTGCAAAAACAGGGATGAAAACAGGGCAACAGAAAGCAGAGAACCCCAGTTGCACAAGGCCACACTGGTTCAGCGCAGGAACAACACTGTCAGTTTGACATTCAACGCAGGTAGCCCCTTCGGGACCTGCGATGAAATGCAGACTACCTTCACAGTGCCTGCAATGAAGGAGAAACTCTCGTTTCTCTTTGGTTCTGGGTCACAGATTGCTCAAAAATCAACAGTTTTTGGCCAAATCAAAGCTACCAATCAAGTACACACTAAAGGATGATTCAAAGGAGGATGAAAAGCTATCACTAAGAGCTGTTCAGAGTCCTCGTGGATCAGCTCTTCAAATCATAAACATGCCCAGAAACTGAGCTAGAGTCGCTGCCCTCTACTTTGCATTTGAAAGATCCAAATGCAGTTCGATTCGGTACTCCTTGTGTTTAGGAAATGAATAGCAAAAAAACAAACAACCAACAAGATATGATCCCCAACGGAGTCGCCAATTTGTTGTTGGGAAAAGTATCCAATACAGAATGACCCTATCCCACTCTAAGGGTGATAGTTCCTTAGCAACAATCAAAGCAAAGCTATCTGAGATTACTTCTTTATGAGATGTAAAAGAGGGGAGAACGAGATCCACTAACCGATGTCTTCCGCTAATGATTGATCCAATCTTCTCTCCTTGCTGCTTGCCCCCATCTCCTTGCTCTTTCACTGGCCCAGCTACACCAAGATCCTGCAAAATGGCAAGAGAGGGAAACTACAATAAGCATACATTCATAATTGATTCAAGGATTAGAATAAATCAAATACACAAGTATAACAATACACCATTGAGACACATGCATATAGAAGAACCTCAAATGCTTTATTAATGGAAGAAGTAAGGTTCAGGAAGTGATACAACCATAAAAGGCCCAATCCAGCATCACCTTCCCAGCAGAAAGAAATCTCCTCTTCACCTCCTTCAAAGCAAATCACCCAATAGTTCTAAACTCAAACCAACAGCAATTCCTTACATTCACAAGATTCCAGCCTCCTTAGACCTCATGAGAGAGATCTATATATAGGAGTTTTGGAGAAAGGATGACTCAACTTGAGGCTGGCATGAAGCTGACTAGTGTCCTCTCTCACTTCAGTTATTCTTCAGTTCTTGAGTCCACTTGGAGGTTCTTGCTTCCACTTGGAGATCTAGAACCTCTTACTCATCACCAGTCGAATTCCCTGATCCAAGTGTCATTTTGGAAGCTTCTTGGGCATTGACACCTTGAGGAATGACTGTGCCACATGTCCAAACTCGCCCACCGCAGGTAGCCTTCTTTGCAGTTGACATTCAACGTAGGTAGACAGTGGAGCAGTTGACATTCAGCGCAGATGCTCAGTGGAGCAGTTGACATGATCCAGAATTGCCTTGTTTTTGAGTGTTTTCAGGTGGAGAACTTTTATTCAGTGCTGTGGTTTGCTGACCTTGTTCCTCTAGGGGTAGGAACAACATGTTTAGGGACTTTGGATCCCTTAGATTATGGACATTTCATGCTTTATGCTGATGAGGCACAAAAATGTCTATAACACGGACCATTGAAGAGTTATATCTAGCATTCAGTATTGTAATGAGAATATATGAAATACACCAATCTTATCTATGCATTCATAAGCAACATCTGACAAACACCTTTGGCAACTAGCCTTTAGTTTTTACTAGAGATGAATGAGAATATATGAAATACACCAATCTTATCTATGCATTCATAAAAAACATCTGACAAACACATTTTGTAGAAACTCCCACCTATAGATCACCTGATAATGCAATATACTAAAGCAAAATACTTGATCTACTTCTACAAACAACTTAGCAGAAGCTTAATCGAACATGAGCAACATCAATAAGAACACATATAATTAATAAGAAGGAATCAATCACGCATAACACAGAAGAATTTACTTGGGGAAAGCCTCAGCCTAAAACCCCAACTCTGTAGTATCATACAAGTGGAAATATAGCTAGTATTACAAAAGGAATCAGCTCAAAAGCTATCCTACTCTCTCTGCGATACCTCTGCTACTCATAGATAGTCAAAGGCCTCTATATAACCTCTAGTCTGCCCTCCAAGCCTCCTATTTCTTTGCACAATTCTAATTGGGGTCCAGTGCAGTGACTTGTGTGAATTGGCCTCTTCACACACTCACTAACCTCTGATCCAACTACACAGTCCTGAAGGAGATAAATCCTCATCTTGGATGAGCTTCCTTTATAGCAAAAATATTCATCCAACTGATAGTACACTGTCCCTTCTCTGATCTCAACTGAGACTCTATCTGAACTGACATGCATGAGTTATCCATGAGCGAATACTCAGTTATCTGAAATACAATAGTTACATGCATGCAAGCATTAACTAACTGAACTCTCATTAATTTAACAAACTGTTAAATTAATCTAACTGGACTTAACTCAGTTAACCGAGCCAACTAATTTCAACTCAATATTACAACTCATCCTTATCTCTTTAATTGATGGATAAATTCCTCAATTAATAGATAAACTGTTGCATGTCCTCACATAGACTTCAAGTTTGATTTTCCTTAACTAATTAACTCAAGATGAATTAATTAATTATTTTACAAACTGCTATTAATATCAAAATCGAATTTTACTTCCTACTTTTAGTCTAGGGACACACTAAAATAGGAATCCATCCTGAACTGCTAAAAATAGAATGCTATTTTAAGCACTTCCATTTTTCATTCCCTATTTCCTAATCCAGCACTAGTACTCAAACTGATATTTTTAGCAATGCTATTTTTAAAACTTCTATTTTTAGCATTTCTTGTTGCCATTTTCAACACTCCCTCTCAAAAAGAAAGGCTTCCTGTCAAACCCGATCCTATACCTTCGGAATGTTCTGCATGCAACACTTCTACAAAGTGTGGTTGCTCCAACAACTCTCGGGAAAAAAAAAACTCCCAACTAACCTCTCTATTGGGCTAGAAACATACTCTGATGTTGAAGATCTACCTGCTGCTGACAAGTTCTTCCTCTTTGACCTCTACGCTACTGCAACATCTCCATGCATCTCGCACCACTGCACACCTCTCTGTGCCATCCTACATTGGTGTAACACACTTGTTCCTCTCGCATTGCTATAGCTTGCTAGCTCTACACTGTCTTGGGATTCCTGTACTGTAGCTCTCTCTACCACTCCATCCACATCTCTCTCTACCCAATCAGTCAGTCCTGCTACTTCTCATCAGGGCTCCTGTAGCAAAATCCAATCAAAGAGGTTGGGTACCTCAAGGATCCTACCCCTCCTCCTTGGGACGATCACTCCACATTGCCCCACCTCCTACCTGGAGGTACGGTTGCATGTGATCCCTCAACCCACCTGGCTTGAAGTTTCCTCCTACTAGAGGTCTCTGTATGAGTAGATGTCTCTACTCGATCTCCTCTCAACTTCTCTAGTTGTGGCTGTTGGAAATAATACTGAGAGGAGGGGGCTAAATCAGTATTATCTAATCAATATAACTTTTTCATTTCCAAATTCAGTTTCATATATGCTACTTCAGTTAAGGAAAACTACGTGTATACGGAACTGTGTGAAATGCAACAAGCATATATCTAGTAAACTTATAATTCAGTTAGTTGCTTCTTAATGAGTGAATCAAAACATTATTAACCATATGAACAGGAGCAGTAAAGCAGAGCAAATCACGACACACATGAACACCAGGATGTAAGGTGTAAACCCAATGTGGGTGAAAACCACTTGCTGTAATTCTTCTCTATCTTCTTTTAGTTAGAAACTACTTTTTACAATGATTCTATACTAGAGCAGTCCTATACTAGTACACAGGCAACTACCTGCAAAAGGCTACAACCTTCTCTCATTCTCTAGCTTCTCCTGGAAGGGAGCTGCAACCCCCTTAGCTCTTGTACTAGTTGAGGTACTAGTACATAGGTGCTGACCTACAGAAGGCTACAACCTTCTCTTTTCTTCCAGGGACCACATTTCATAAATTTTCAGACTGGATCCATGAATAAAAACAATCAAACATCAATTATATCTGCATCAACTAATCTCTTTTGCACGAAATAAACTGAATCAAATAATCACTTCTCTGAATGTTGTACCTAGAAAGCAGTAACACTAACCAAACATCAATTCTGAACCCATAACCCTACAGCAATAAATGGAAGTAGCTAAAACATATTTCAAGAGATGTACGCTACTTCAATGTGTGCAACCTACGTGCATATGCTTCTGAATTAAGGCCAACTAGCGTATACGCTGTTTTTACTTACTGAACCAGCGTGTATATGCGCTTCTGATGTGCCAAACCTGCATAAAAATCTATAAAGGATAGTTCACTCTTTCAAATATTCAGACATCAGTTATACCTATATTATTAGATTTATAGATCTAGTCATGTGCCAAATATAACAGATAAAAAACACACAAATATACTACTATTCAAGTCTTGAGTTTTGACCCATCAATAGAACTTATCCATCTTCTTGTGCTCAGGTTCCTCCTTGATTCAGATTCAGCTATGCACCATAAACCAATCACAAGTATTCCAGATCTTGCTCTTCATAAGATATTCAATGCTTCAATCAATGCCTTTGCCAAATGATCTCCTCCTTTTTATAGTCTTAGGCCTTACTCAAACCATGGTCCAAAACCATAGAGAACCAATACTAGGGACCCAAAACCTGGGTTCAATACTTCGAACACAATACCAAGGTCCAAAACCATAGGTCCAAATACCATGGTCCTAAAAATAAGCTTTCCCACATGTACACACTTTTCCGTGCATGAAAGTGCACGCATACGCATACGCGACTTTTGATCGGAAACCCCGTGTGTACACGCGACTTTGTCAAAGGAAACCTGCGTATACCTCTTTTTCTTTCATTATGAGAGCTTGAACAGTGATCTGCCATCTGAGTGAGTTGCCATCAAGGACAACACCTATGCCATAGTGCCAAACCTGTGTCATAATGCCAACAATCTCCCCCTTTGGACTTGATGGCAACCCCAAATCATTCAAAGTCATTCTCCCCCTTTGACATCAAGGCAAAGGGTTATGCTCCCCCTGAATACATGCTGAAATCTCTGCTCTCTTGTGCTATCCATGCTCCCCCTGACTGTAGGCAAGGTCTACAAAAAATTATCTATAAGAAAGACCATGACTCTATACATCATAAGCGACCTTCATATCACCAAAGACTCATACATACATACATCTCCCAACCAAGTGGGGATATACCAATATTGACTCATTGACCCAACCAAGTGAGGATACACCAAGAGTTTACACAAGATAAAACAATAACATTACATCAACCATCCCAGGCATAGTGGGGAAATCAAAGAAGGCCGTTACATGACCTTGATAAGAAAATAAATACATGACATAGAGTCGAAATATCTATAGCCAGACTATGATAGTTATCAACAACTATCATCAGCAACATCTATCAATCATCATTCAGACCAACAACCATGTTCTCCTTCTACACTTGTTCCCCCTGAAACCAAAACACTGTGATCTTGAACCAAGATCTTCTTGGATAATTCCAACAATGCATTATTAGAAGAATATATATGCTCCCCCTGAACCTGTGCCAGATGGTATCTGTCAGACCCATATCAAACTCTTTTCATCCTGAGCCTAGCCCACTATTTGTCTTGAAACCAACATATGCACGATTGTACCCACATAAACCGGTGTATGTATGCGGATCCCCCTCATGAAACTCACGTACACCCACTTTTCTCTGAGACAGACAAGTTTCAACAACAAGTTGATGCATCGAATACTCCCAGCTTCTGTCTGAGGTATTCAAATGTTTCCCGAGGCAGTGGTTTGGTGAGTATATCAGCAACTTGTTCCTTGGAGGGAACATACTCTAATTTGACCTTTTGTTCAGGCACTTGTTCCCAGAGAAAATGATATTTGATAGGTATGTGCTTGGTCTTTGAATGCATGACGAGATTCTTTGAAATATTGATTGCACTTGCATTATCACAAAAAATGGACATGGGTGGAGTACAAGTGATTTGCATATCTTGTAATGTTTGCATCATCCAAAGGAGTTGTGTGCAGCAAGATGCAGTAGCTACATATTCTGCTTCAGTTGTAGATAATGCAATTGAACTTTGTTTCTTGCTTAACCAAGATACTAATCTAGGACCCATGAAGAATGTACCACCACTAGTGCTTTTTCTATCATCCACGCTTCCTGCCCAATATGCATCTGTATATTCATGAAGTGTGAGATCTATACTTCTAGGATACCATAAGCCATAGTTTTGAGTACCTTGAAGATACTTAAAAATTCTCTTAACTGCCTGAAGATGAGTTTCCTTTGGATTTGCCTAAAACCTTCCAACTATTCCCACTGCATGCATAATGTCTGCTTGGGTACCTGTTAGATAGAGTAGATTACCAATCATGGATCTATAGGTTGGTTGATGCACTGCTATTGATTCATCATTTGCTCTGAGGCTGCATCCTGTTACCATAGGGGTACATACTGGTTTCGAATCCTCCATCCCATATTTCTTCAAGATCTGCTTGAGATACTTGGTTTGTGATAGAAAAATACCATCTTTGTTTTGTTGGACTCGTAAACCAAGAAAATGTGTGAGCTCACCAAGCAGGGACATTTCAAATTATTTTTGCATCACCAAGGAAAAGTTTTGACTCATGTCTTCTTCATTGCTACCAAAGATAATATCATCAACATATACAAGAAGTATAAGCAACTTATCATTGTCAATTTTGATATATAGATTTCTGTCTGTTAATCCTTTTGTAAAACCTTGTTGATGAAGATACTTATCCAAACGATAATACCAAGCCCTTGGAGCCTGTTTAAGGCCATAGAGATCCTTTTTGCATCTACATACAAGTTTTGGATCATCTCCAAGGATAAACCCATCTGGTTTCTCAATATACACTTCTTCATCCAAGCCTCCATTTAGAAAAGTAGAATTCACATCCATTTGAAATACTTTGAACTTCTGAAAGCTAGAAAGAGAAAGGAACATTCTTATGGCCTCAAGTCTAGCAATTGGTGCAAAATTTTCTTCAAGGTATATACCTTCTTGTTGAACATATCCTTTACAAACAAGTCTTGCCTTGTTTATAATAACATCTCCATTTTCATTCTGTTTGTTTTTGAATATCCATTTTGTGCATATTATATTTTTATCGTTTGGTCTAGGAACCAACTCCCAAGTGTTATTCTTTTCAACCTAATCTAGTTCTTCATTCATGCCCTTAACATACCATTCATCTTTTCATGCCTCACTTACATTTTGTGGTTCAATGGAGGAGAGCAATGCTAGGTAGCTTGAAGCTTCTGAAATAGTTCTTCTTGTTTGTACACCTGCCCCTTTCTGCCCCAAAATTTGAGTTTCTGGATGATTCTTCTTAACGTACCTGGATGGAGTCTTTTCTTCTATCCTTATCTATTCTTCTAGTGCCTCATGGGTTTCTTCTTCATCATGAGTCTGATTTATTATTGAAGGATAGTCCTCATCATCTTCGAAATCTTCATATTTTACTTGCCTTGGAATGTTTCCTTCTTCATCAACCACTACATCAATACTTTCAACAATTTTTCCAAGTCTTTTATTGTAACACTTATATGCTTTGCTGTGGGGAGAGTAACCAAGAAGAATGCCTTCATCTGCTCTAGGTTCAAACTTACCAAGGTTTTCATCAGTCTTTTTTATGTAACATTTGCTTCCAAAAATTTTGAAATATTTTACTGTGGGAGTCTTACCATACCAAAGTTCATGAGGAGTTTGAGTGCTGTTCACCCAGATGTTTGTCTTATTGAGAATAGTGATGGAAAAAAATGCACCTTCACCCCAGAAGGTTGCAGGATTCCCAGATTCATCAAGCATTGCTCGATCCATTTGTTGAACTATTCTATTCATCCTTTCTACTACTCCATTTTGCTGAGGAGTCCTAGCAGTAGAGAATTCCCTTCTTATTCCATGTTATTCACAAAAATTGAAAAATTCATTTGAGGTAAATTCCCCACCTCTATCAGACCTGAGGCATTTGATTCTGCGATCTGATTCATTTTCAACCAAGGCTTTGAATTCTTTGAACTTTTCGAAATCTTCTTCTTTATGCTTCATAAGTCCTATCCAACACATCTTGGAAAAGTCATCAATGAACAGTATAAAGTATTCTTCTCCTTGAGGTGACATTTTCCTAGATGGACCACATACATCAATATGGACAAGTTCAAGTGGCCTACTAGCTGATCCTTCCTTCTTAGGGTAATTAGTTCTGGTTTGCTTCCCAAATTGACATGATTTTCATATTTTGTTGTCTGGAATTCTGATGTTAGGGAGATCACGAACTGCCTGATATTTACATGCTTTCCTTATCTAAGAGAAGCTTAGATGCCCCAATCTTCTGTGCCATAACCAGTGTTCATCATTCTTGCTAAGATAGCATTGCTATTGTCCTCCCTTGAGTATGTATAAATTATTTTGAGCTCTTATGCCTTTAACCACGGTTTATCCTGTATCAAGCTCACGAACAATACATCCATTTGATCGAAATATTACCTCATTTCCTTGATCACACATCTGACTGACACTTAATAGATTATGCTTTAAGCCATCAACATACATAACATTCGTAGCTTTGACCTTTTCTTTCAAAAGAATAGAACCTTTACCTTTTATGAATGCAGGGGTGTCATTTCCGAATGAGACCTTCTTTTCCTTTTCTAAGGCACTATATTATTGAAGTTTTTCTTTCTCACCTGTCATATGTTTCGAGCATCCACTGTGGATGTACCATTTATTTTCCTGCCCTTCCGCATATAAGGTTATGCCACATATTTCTGGTTGTGGTTCTTTCTTCCTCCATGTTTTGGGGCTTAATGAAGCTTGCTCCTTCTGAGTTGTTTGTCGAAACCTACTCTTGCATTCAGAATCTTCATGACCAAAATTGTTACAGATAGAACATTCTATTTCATTTTCAAGACTAGAAAATTTATTGTAGGTCCTTTTCATGATTCTAGTCACACTCCTTTGATTTCATGCTTCTCTGGTCATGATGGTCTTGTAGGCAACACATTGAGTTGCTTTATGTTCAAAGTTGTGACAAGAAAAACATTAGCCATTGAAGAAATTCCTGCGTTCATCAAACCTTCCATTGTAATAACCATTCATTCTTGAGGTAAATTGAGAATGATTTACTCGTGGTTGGTTGTAGCTTCTGTTCATCCTTGAAGTAGATTTCCCTCGATTCACTTGGTGATTTCTATTCATTCTTGAAGTAAATTGTCCCTAATTTACCTGGTGATCTTCATTGTTCCTTTGCTATCGATTGTCAACCTGTTCATTTCTCCTTGCAGCTTCAAGATAACTTTTGGAGGTAGATGGCTTCTGTGCTTGAGATTTTTATTTAGTATACCTAAGACCTGTCTTGATTAGAGGAGAATGATGCACTTTGATAATCTCATGTAAAGTTTCAGATCCTTTAGCAAATCTAACATTAAGAGCTTTTTGTTTTCTCAATGTCGTTTCTAAGTCCCACAATTTCACATCCTAACTTTTCATTATGTTTCTCCATTTCAGCAAGTTGGAATGTCAGAGTATCGATAATCATATTCTTTTCTTCTAGGAAAATTTTGAGTTTAGAAATTTCTTCATAAAGACCTTCTTCATCTATAGCATCCAAGAAATCATCATCTTCAAAAGCCATCAAAAGTCTATAATCATTACCTTGTTCATCTTCATCACTATTTGAAAATCCATCATTGTCTTCATGTGTGTAATAGCTTTTCTTACTTACATTTTGTCTTTTGTTCCATCTAACTGATTCCTTACCTTTGTCAATCTTATCTTTATGAGGACACTTGGTAGCATAGTGACCGACTCTTCCACAAGAAAAACATTTGAAAGGTAGCTTACCTCTGAATCTTCCAAAACCCCGTTGAAGGTTCTTGACAAAATTTGATTCGTCCTCTTCTTCCGACATATGTCCCGAGTCATTGTATTCTCCTTTTCTTGAGGCTTTGAATGCGGCTTCTCTCTTGTCTGATGGTCCCCCTTTTCTCGTTTCGTAAGCGGTTAGGATTCCGTGTAGCTGTGACATGGTAAGGCTCTGTAGTTTCTGTTTTTCTTCTATGGTAGAAACTTTTGATTCAAACTTAGAAGACAAAGATCTTAGAACCTTTTCAACCAAAACAACTTCTTTTATTTCTTCACCCAAATTTTTCATACAATTAACAATCATCTATACATAGGAAATAGTTAGCCACAATTTCATCATTGTACATTCTGAGATTTTCATATTGAATTCTGAGAGTTTGTAGTTTTGCTCGTTTTACCTGATCATCTCCTTCATAGCTTAGAACGATCTTGTCCCATATTTATTTTGCGGTTTTGAGCTGCATAACCTTGACGAATTCTGATTCAGATAGACTCCCTAATATAGTATTAACAGCCTTTGCATTTGTTTCATACTGCTTCTTACCAGCTGTATCTACAGGAGTTGCTGATGGAAATGTGTGTCCTGTTTCCAAGATATCCCAGACTTCTGTACCAAGAGATTGAAGATATGTTGTGATTCTTACCTTCCAATAGACGAAGTTGCTCCCATCAAAAATTGGTGGCCTGATTGATGCTTCTTTCTCATAATTGCTCATGATGATAGATCTTCCTTCAAGCGATCAAGCTTCTTCTGAAGGACCTACTTTGATACCAATTGTCAGAAATAATACTGAGAAGGAGGGGGGTTAATCAGTATTATCTAATCAATATAACTTTTTCATTTCCAAATTCAGTTTCATATACGCTACTTCAGTTAAGGAAAATCGCATGTATACGGAACTGTGTGAAATGCAACAAGCATATATCTAGTAAAATTATAATTCAGTTACTTGCTTCTTAATGAGTGCATCAGAACATTATTAACCATATGAACAGGAGTAGTAAATCAGAGCAAATCACAACACACATGAACACTGGGATGTAAGGTGGAAACCCAATGTGGGTGAAAATCACTTGCTGCAATTTGTCTCTATCTTCTTTTAATTAGAAACTACTTTTTACAATGATTTTGTACTGGAGCAGTCTTATACCAGTATGTAGGCAACTACCTGCAGAAGGCTACAACCTTCTCTTATTCTCCAGCTTCTCCTGGAAGGGAGCTACAAACCCCTTAGCTCTTGTACTAGCTGAGGTACTAGTACGTAGGTGCTGACCTATAGAAGGCTACAACCTTCTCTTTTCTTCCAGGGACCACGTTTCATAAATTTTCAGACTGGATCCATGAATAACAACAATCAAACATTAAATATATCTGCATCAACCAATTTCTTTTGCACCAAATAAACTGAATCAGATAATCATTTCTCTGAATGTTGTACCCAAAAAGCAGTAACAGTAACCAAACACTAATTTTGAGCCCAGAACCCTGCAGCAATAAACATAAGTAGCTAAAACATATTTCAAGAGACATATGCTACTTAAATGTGTGCAACCTACATGCATATGCTTTTGAATTAAGGCTAACTAGTGTATACGCTATTTTTGCTTACTGAACCAGCGTGTATACACACCTCTGATGTGTCGTACCTGCGTACAGATCTATAAAAGATAGTTCACTCTTTCAAATATTCAGACATCAGTTATACCCAGATTATCAGATTTATAAATCTAGTCATGTCCCAAATATAACAGATCAAAAACACACAAAGATACTACTATTCAAGTCTTGAGTTTTGACCCATCAATAGAACTTATCCATCCTCTTGCGCTCAGGTTCCTCCTTGCTTCAGATTCAGCTATGCACCATAAAACAATCACCAGTATTCCAGATCTTTCTCTTCATAAGATATTCAATGCTTCAGTCAATGCCTTTGCCAAACGATCTCCTCCTTTTTATAGTCTTACGCCTTACTCAAACCATGGTCCAAAACCATAGAGAACCAATACTAGGACCCAAAACTTGGGTTCAATACTTCAGACACAATACCAAGGTCCAAAACCATAGGTCCAAATACCATGGTCCTAAAAGTAAGCTTTCCCACATGTAGACACTTTTCCGTGCATGAAAGTGCATGCATACGCATACGCAACTTTTCATCGATAATCCCACATGTATATTCAACTTCGTCAAAGGAAACCTACATATACCTCTTTTTCTTTCATTCTAAGAGCCTGGACAATGATCTTCCATCTGAGTGGATTGCCATCAGGGACAACACCTATGCCATAGTGTCAAACCTATGTCATAATGCCAACAGTGGCTGCTCCACAACCTCCTGAAGCTGCTGCACCAATCGTGACTCCTCCACAATCATCTAAAACTTCTTCTAGTGCTGCATCTTGAGAGGTAATTTACTCTCCCTCTCAACGTCCAAGTATCTAACCTTTTCCTTGCTTCTCAAGGTTTTTCATGCATCTTGTACCTCAAGTGAATACAGGTTCTTGGCTAGCAGACCAATCTGTTTCCGCTTTCTCGTCGTCATGAAATTTTCTAGAAAAAGAGTTGATTTTAAATCAATGATATCTCCCTCATCCAAACTCCGATTTAGCAGATTTTTTTTTCAATTTGCGTATTTTTCCACAAGGAATCTAAATATGATATTTGTTTCTAAAAATTTTCTACAAAAATTTTCAGATCTACTCTACAAACTCTTGGCCCAAAACTCAAAACTTTGAAATCTCCTCTCAGTATATTGTTCTCTTCTTTGATCACCTTTGCTTTGATACCATGTAGAAATTCCCACCTATAGATCACCTAATAATGCAATATACTAAAGCAAAATACTTGATCTACTTCTACAACCAATTTAGTGGAAGCTTAATCGAACAAGAGCAACATCAATAAGAACACATATAACTAACAAGAAGGAATCAATCACACATAACACAGAAGAATTTACTCAAGGAAAGCCTCATCCTAAAACCCCAACTCTGTATTATCATACAAGCGGAAATATAGCTAGTATTACAAAAAGAATCAGCTCAAAAGCTATCTTGCTCTCTCTGCAATACCTCTGCTACTCATAGATAGTCAAAGGCCTCTATCTAACCTCTGGTCTGCCCTCCAAGCCTCCTATTTCTTTGCGCAATTATGATTAGGGTCCAATGCATCCACTTGTGTGAATTGGCCTCTTCACACACTCACTAAACTCTGATCCAATTACGCAGTCCTGAAGGAGATAAATCCTCATCATGGATGAGCTTATTTTATAGGAAAAATATTCATCCAATTGATAGTACACTCTCCATTCTCTGATCTCAACTGGGTCTCTGTCTGAACTGACATGTATGAGTTATCCATGAGTGAATACTCGGTTATCTGAAATACAATAGTTACATGCATGCAAGCATTAACAAACTGAACTCTAATTAATTTAAAAAACTATTAAATTAATCTAACTGGACTTGACTCAGTTAACCGAGCTAACCAATTACAACTCATCCTTATCTCTTTAACTAATAGATAAATTCCTCAATTAATAGATAAATTGTTGTGTTATGAAACCAACTCAAGAAAAGATAGAAAAGACAAATCAACGCCTTAGAATTTAGCCTCTTCGAGGGGGCAACCTCCTTTACATTACATAAATGAACAATCCTTGGATGATACAAATGAAAAGACCTCCTTTCTATATATAGAAGTCCAAGGGGTCATAACATAATCAGGGCCGACATAACAATAATAATGTAAGGGCACAATTATAACAATAGTGGGTTTCTATGGGGCACAATAGTAACAATATGGGCACTACATGGGTACATCAATATAATAAGTGGGTTGTACTAATAACAATAAGGGGTTACACTAGTAGAATAGGGGCCTAACATGTTGCATGTCCTCACATAGACTTCAAGTTTGATTTTCCTTAACTAATTAACTCAAGATGAATTAATTAATTAATTTACAAACTATTGTTAATATCAAATTCGAATTTTACTTCCTATTTTTAGTCCAAGGACTGACTAAAATAGGAATCCATCATGAACTGCTAAAAATAGAATACTATTTTTAGCACTTCCATTTTTCATTCCCTGTTTCCCAATCCAACACTGTACTCAAACTGCTATTTTTAGCAGTGTTATTTTTAGCACTACTATTTTTAACATTTCTTGTTGCCATTTTCAACACATTTGGCATCTGGCCTTTAGTTTTTACTAGAGATGAATGAAGCATTATATAAACACAATGCAATCTTTTGAGAAGTCCATTCAAATGTGGAACATTACTATGGAAGCCAAGTTAAGCATTGATTTTATACCTTGCATGCACATTTCGTGGATCGTTGTAGTAGTGACAAAAAAATGGACTAGGCCAGTTATATCATATATATCAAAGATAGTTTAACTCAAAGTATGAAACTACCATTTAAGCTATAAACCTGACTAAATGGTCCAAACCTAAAACTGTGACCCTTCCTTGAAAATTGCATGTGCTACCAATTAATCATAGTTAAATGGTTTTAGATTCAATATGGGAGTAATCTTATGGAGGAGCTATTGGGTTTGGAAAGTCACCACAGAACAAAGGCCACTGGGTTAATCTCCTAAAACAAGGTGTTAACATAGTTTGCCGAGAGGTACATTTTGCATTAGGATAAACCATTGACCGGTATCTTTTTATGAGGAAGCAAAAACATGGCAAATGTTTGGTTAGGTAGGAATACGGCTTGTTAATTTTGTTTTGCTTGAGCGATTAAAGAGAAGGTTGTTAGGCTCTCCACCATTTCATGGATTGATATAGTGATGAGAGAAAAGAGGCTCTCTCTTGAGACTTGACTAGGTAATTCATAACAGTTGTGGTGTTGGTGCCTTAACTTAGCCAAAAAATGCAAAAACTCTATTAATGCACAAAATTTATTACTAAATCTACCTCAGAGTATGACATAGTCACTGAATATGACATGCATGGTTTTACCAAGGAGGCCCTAAAATTTTGAAAAATGAAACTTTACATTGGTATGGTCAACCTACATGGGGAAAAATGAAACATTTTTTAATAAGATGCCAACAAAACCTGGACACTGCTGTGTGGTATTATTGCTTAGTACCTACAAATTGCACAATGAACTCTGTTGGTTGAGCCAGAAGGAATTGATCTCTTCAGGTCGATCTTCCTGATAAAAATATTCCTTGTAAGACCTTGATAGGGGTATATAGATTCTTGTCACTAGAATGCATATTTTTCTGTATAATTGTTTATTACGTAATCATCTAAAGGAAAAATGATTACATGAATATGGGTTAGACAGCCTCATAACTGTGTAGTTGCTGAGCCTCAATTGTGATTACGTGATCTTGGAATATTTTGAGAGTATATAAACTCTTAATGTATTATGATTTCTCTATAAATGTTCTCAAGGAAACTGTTCCAAAAATAACAAAAAATTATCTTTTTTCATTAAATAGAGATTGTATTCCTTTAGAAACAGAGATAGATTGTCTTTACAATACCGTCTTTTGTTTGTGGCATGTAAGGAGATCTTGAGAGTAATCTCGAATAAGAAAACTAGTTGGTTAGCTTGTGATAAAGGTGAGGAACTACTTGGACACTAACTTTTAAGCCTGCCACATTCTTCTAAGAACATTGGATCTAGAAATCTTGAAGGCTTCAACTACACTGATTATGTCATAGAAGTTGGAAGAACCATAGATGTCATGGATGTGTAACTATTAACATTATGAAGATTGTAGCATGTGTGTCTTTCAAGGTACATTACCAATCATAGTGCAAACAACAAATATTACCACTAATATAGTTCATCAGGCATGGATATTAATCAGGCATAGTTAGCCTTACTTTCTTGGTAGGGAGACGAGGCTTCATGTTTTCCACCCTGCTTTCCCCAAAGAAATTTATTCTTCGTAGGATAAAGGGAAAGGTGAATAGGTATCCTAGGAGTAGCTGCATTGGTCTTATTAGCATTACGCCACATTTCATATGGATCTTCACAACAAAGAATCACCATTAAACTTTGTTGATTTGTGTTAAAAAGAAACATAACACGCAATAGATTTTTTTTGGCATGCAATGTTGTTGTTGGTAGTATGCTTTTATTTGTGCCACATGTAAAGCTAACATGCGTTAAATTTCTTTCACCTTGCAATATTTTTATTGGAAATGTGCTTATGTTTGGGCTAGAAACTATGATACATTTATTTTGCTTTCCAATATTGTTGTTTTCAATTTGGTTTTTTATGATAAAAGGAAATCAAGCAAGTGTTAGATTTCCTTCACCTTGGCAATGTTATTGGAAATGTTATGCTTGTGTTTGGCTAGAAGTTGTGCTAGATTTCTTTTGCTATGCAAGATTGTTGTTTCAAATTTGGTTGTTTATTATAGCAGGAAATATAACATGTGTTAGATTTCCTTCACATTGGTAATGTGATTTTGTTTGTGTTAGAAGGAAATATAACATGAACTAGATTTCTTCTGGCATGAAATGTTTTTTTGGGTAGTATGCTTGTATTTAGGCTACATGTAAAGCTAGCATGTGTTAAATTTAGTTTACCTTGAGATGTTGTTATTCGAAATGTGACTGTGTTTGTGACAGAATTTTTTGGATTTTGTTGGATTTTGTTTGCCCTACAATGTTATTGTTCACAATGTGCTTTTGTTTGTGTTAGAAGTAAATCAAGCGTATGCTAGATATCTTCCACCCTACAATGTTATTTTTCGCAATGTGATTGTCCTTGTACTATAATAAACTCTAGAATGTGTAATATTTATTTTACTTTAAAATGTTTTTGTGGGTAATATGATTCTATTTACGTTAGAAGGAAATTTATCATGTGGTGGATTTCCTTCGCCTTAGAATATTGTTATTGGTAATGTGCTTGTGTTTGTGCTAGAAGGAAATCTAGCATGTACTAGATTTATTTGACCATGTAATGTTGCTTCTAGTAATATGCTTATGTTTCTAGTAGAAGGAATGATATTGATTGTTAACTTTCATTTAAGGAAACAATGTTTCATTACATATAATATGACTACCATACTATTTTAATTTTTGCATCTATATTACTTTTTCATAAGTTGTGTGTTTTTGCGAAAATATAAAGTCACACTTTACACGGTTCAACCTTTTAATTGCAAGTTATGATTTAATTGTTGTTACAGAATTGATACAAGCTACAATGGAAAATATAACTTTTGCAAAAGGGGACTATGTTAATGTCCTTATTAATGATCAAGTCATTGGGCTAGGAAGGGTCAAATACGCAGAGTTTGGAACTTATTATGTTGTAGAAAGGGTTAATGTTGGTTATGTTACAATTTTGATCATTAATGTCACTCAACCACATTTGATTGATGAGGATGTTAATGAAGGGGACATACATCCATGGAAGATCATGGACTTGAAACACAACATAGGTAAATCAAAATATTGAAGCATGTATTATATATTATTGATAATATAATAAATGTTTTCTTTTTAAGTAAATACTAACCTTATTTACATTCATTTATAGGTGCAATTGTTTCTTCCACATTTTCTATTAGAGATAAGGTAAATCTTCTGCAACATGGAGTGAAGGTGGGTGAGGCCTCAATATTCAATATAGAGCTTGTGCATAAAGTGCATGGAAAGATGGTAAAGAATGGATGCATAGTGGTTAAAATTGAGAAGGTGTTAAAACATAATGCTCCTCTACCACATCTGACAAGATTTTTGAGCATACACTTGGGGGTGCATTAGAATCTTAAGGGATTTGGCCAAAATTAGATTTGGAGCCTAACTGTCATGATCGTGCAATAAATATTCCCCAAGATAGGGTTAGATTCATATGTACAAAGGTTTCTCTTACACTAGGAACAAGCATGTGCATTGCCAAAGGAATTCTAGTTAATGTTCATGAGGATGACATTGTTGAGGGTGAAACACTAGGTGAAATGGAATTTGTTGTTTTTCTGGAAGAGATAGATGGAAATTGTGAGCTATATAGAATTGGGGATAGGTATATACATTGTTTGGTTAGATGGCCAATAAAGAGGTTGGTGGACAATAAAGGTGTGACATTAAGGGTCAAGGAAAAGTTCAAGGAGCCACCCAAGGAAATGCTGATATGGGATGTTATAGAGGACATAAATCCCTTTAACAAATGGGATGGGTACCTTTGTAATGAAAACTATAGAAACTTAATTGATATGCATGTAAAAAGGCCATATAGAAGGATTAAACGAGTTATGGCTACAAAAAGTTTTCCAAATTAAAAAAAAAAAAAAAAGATGAAGAGAAAGAAATTCGACTTTTGGCAACAAATGTATGTTGTAGAAAAGATTATCATAAACATGTGGATAGGAAGGCCATTGTAGATGCTAGAAGGGGCATGAGACAAATAAATAAAAATGGTATTAGAGATTTTGTCTTGAATTCACTCATGTCAAACACAGTCATGTCAAAGGGCCATGACCATGGCCATGGCCTCCCACCTATTGCTAGAAATTTAAAGGACATGAGATTTAATGGGAATATTATTCATAAGAAAGCATGGTATAATATAGATAAAATTACTCAAAGCTCGTTCTATAACTACTAGCATTATTTCCAACATGGACAGATCAAAGCTATTCATGGGAACACCAAGACATGCAAAGCATGAGCTCACACAGTGGCAGCCATCGAAATATTGCACAAAATTGTAATGGATAAGTCAGATTTTTCACCAAACCAAACACATCAAGTTGAAGAATATGGAACATATTCTCCTTTAAGATTGTTTCCTTCGACTTAAACACAAAATTATTTGTTAAAAGAGATTAATGAGGCTCTTCAAAAGCTCAATTATCCATCAATATCAGAGTCAACAATGAGCAAGATCTGGAATACTAACTTTTGAGATGTGGAATTTTCAAAGAACACCAACTTCAGTAAATGCAATGAATGTATTTTGTTGAAAGCAGAAATGAAGTCATCAACTATGAAAGAGTTGGAAGAAAAGACATAAGGTAGGCTGAAGAAACATAACAAGATTGTTATGCGTGGAAGATATTACTACTTCCTATAGAATTATGTCAGAGCAGTTTCCAAAGGAGTATTTGAGCATTATCCATCATAAGATGGACAAAACAAAGACTTCAATCCCAAGACTACATGTCAAATCAAAATCTATTGTAGGAACAAATTTCAGTTTTCCATTGATAGGTATGCTTACACATGGGCATAAGGTAGGAGGTTTTCGTCATTTCTCCCTACCATCTGTCCATATGGGATCATAATTTACTATTATATTCCTTGAAAAATTCTTAAGGGACCTTGAAGACCCACAAATGGATATGTATAGTGATCTACTTTATGAAAGTGGAATTTCACGAAACCCACTTACAAACGCTTTACTTGACACCTCTATTTACTAAAAATGTCAAGGGTACAAGGATGATTTTATATCTCATGGAAATTAAAAAACTCAAAATGTTGATTTTAAACCTCTTCCTCCACATTTGTTGTTACAGTTGGATAATGCAACAAGTGATAATAAGAATAACTATATTTTCATGTTTCTATCACTTTTAACTGTACTTGGTGTCTTCATCACTATTGAGGTTGGGTTCTTGCCTATGGGGCACACCCATGAAGACATAGATAGAACAGATGAAAGAATGTCTTCCAACCTAAAAAGTAAAGATATTTATTATTTACCTGAAATGATGGATACATATTGCATAATTGAAGAAAATCGAGTGTTTCCACCTACACTTATTGACAAGGTCTATGACTTCAAAAGTTTCCTTAATGGATACATCAAGGAGGGGAAAAATGCACTATTTGGACATCTTAATGTACAATAACTCCAATTTCTTGTACTCAATTGTGTTCTAGTACTAAGGTACAAAGAATCAATTATAGATATTGAGTGGTTAGAACTAGTTGATTTATGGAATATAGATGATGAAGGTCGACCTACAATTTCCATAGGGAAGACATCTTTCTTAGTTTCCAAACACCGTGATGTCTATTTAAAAGAACTAAAGGAAGGGATAACATCATACATAAAAAATATGGAAAGACACTATTGGGAATGAGGATTCACCAATTGTTACAAAGGAATGGAAAAATAAAGTAGTGTATTGGGAAAAGGTTCTCGATAAATTAGATGGAATCTATAATGATTATAAAATAATAGATGGAAGTGATTCATCTTCTGAGGATTTCTGGGCCAAGACAGGGCACATTATTGATGTTGATCGTAATGAACTCAAAGTAATCTCAATTATTATGGATGGAGATTTTGATAATGCAATAGATGAACCAGTATATGTTGGACCCATATGCAACAAGCCAAAGCCAACATTCAATCTGATGATTGATGTTGACAAAGGAAAGATGTTGCTAGTTAGATCAACAAATGAGGATGCAGGAGAGATGATTTGGATGGGAAAATCCATCTCAGATATATTTACGGATAATGAAAGTGAGAATCATCATGTAAATGTTGATTGGTGGAAGCCTATGTCATGGAAATACAATGGAAATTTTTTAGAGAAATATTGGGTACCAAATCCTGATGACACAGAACTTGGCTCTATTCCAATTAATACCATAGTGTGGGCATGATGCCAAAGAAAGAACATTGCAAGAAGAGGAAGATAAATAAATATTGTGTAGGTTTATATGATTCATGAATGTGATTTTTTTTTAAAGATCTATTAATATACATTCATACAGACTTTTCCATATTTTTTGCATATCAAATATTTTCTTCATATTCCTTTTGGAGGAGTTTTATATTATTTAATATTCTAATGTAATCATATATTATACAAATTACATGACAATACCATAAAATATTTAAGTTTTCAAAGCTTTATTTGACCAACATGACTTCTCAGCTTATCAAATATGCGTAATCAAATTCAATAATGCACTTAAAAAACATCTTATAAACTTGGTATATTAAAACAATAGTGGAGTACCTAATTAATATTCTATTTAAAATAAATCATTTAAATACTTAATGAATAAATGTTAGAGACTTGATATAATGTTTGAGGTGAGTTTTCCTTAATTTTCCTTATTATAATTGATATAAATCAAATTTGCTATTTTGTTGCACTCTAATTTATAATAAAAATTATTTTGATCATTGAACAACATGATTAGGATTATAGAATATTTCCTTATATAGATTTTGAAGTGGTGCCAACATTGTACTAGTATAATTAATTTGTATTCAACATAGGAAAAGTAGTTAGCGTCAATTTAAAATAGGTAATAATAGTAAGAAAATCAATATTAATATATTGTTAAATAACTTTATAGCTAAGATTTTTTTACAAGATCTATTATTCACGAGCCAAGTTTAATACATAAATATAAATGATAATGATAATAGAAATAATGTAAGGAATCTAAGTTTTAGATGAATGTTAACACGTTCTTTTTAATATGATATCCTTAAACACTACAGGAATAAAAACTAAAAATTTGTAATAAATATCTTAGTCAATTTTCTCTCTTTCCTATTGTATTTGAAAATAACCAAATTGTACTACTTTGTTACTATTCTAATTCATGATTGATTTTGATCATTAAAATGATTAGTAATTGAGATGAGTGGCTCATTTTACAACCCAATATGAGGGGATGTGTAAGTTTGTTTGTCTGTCTATGCCCCTTAAAATAAAAATTATGTTCTAAATAGAAAAATAAAAAAAATAATATGTTGTAAAGTAATTAGAAGTAAAAAAAATGTGTGAATTAGATGTTTAAATCTTATACTTTTCAAAAAATATTCAGCTAGAGATACAAAGAAACAATTTGAAGATTTATGTTAACTAATTTATGTCTATATCAACTTCATATATATCTATATAAAAATAAATAAATAAATTTATGGTTAAAATTTTTATTTGGTCGTATATATACTCTATTTAGCATTCAAAAATACAGTTTCAACAATGAAAAATAACACATTGTATCTTTCTCTCTAAAAATGTTTGAACGTGAAGAAATTTGATCCCTACATCTGCACTTAAGATGAATCTATGATGGTATTTATTGGATACATTACTATGATCATTTGTCATTAAATAACTTTATACTCAATATATAGCTTGCATATTAATCTATTATTCATTAAGGAAGCCTCAACCAGCTTCGTTTTTAACATAAAAGTACAAATAATAAATAAAATAAATTATGCTACTACTCACACTCAACATTTAATTTGATCGTAAAAAAAAATTCTCCTCAACTCTAAAATGGTGCAAACTTCCTACAATAGAATGTAATGATGATGGTGATAATGATGGTTATCATCCACTAAGACCAAATATGGTATATAAAAAGGTAAAAATATATCCCTAAAAGTTATTTCGAATTTTATTGTTATGCTCAAAAAGAATTAAAAGAACTTTTTCAAGATCATCATAATTTTGTTTAGTTAAATAATCAATAAGGTTGGTAGCATCACAAATACTTTGAAATTGAATTCCAATATGAGTATAAACTCGATGATCTATGACAGTTTTTAATCTTCAACCATATTACTAGTGTTGCAAGGGTGATAGACTTTTAAATTGTCCTAATACTCTCTTAGAAATAATCATAACTTAAAAAATACACGATATTTACTATATCAAATTATATTAAATGGATGAATAATAGTAACATACACATCATTATTTCCATAAAATAACCTTAACAAACTTATCTCTTAAAATAAACCATAGAAAATATTAAAATAGATAATGTAAGGAATCTAGATTAAGACGTGAAAGATTTGCTTTTGCAAGTTTATATAAATTTGTTTTCTAAATTTTATCATGATAATTTTTACACAAAAATTGGTGAATATCTACATTAAAATCAGTGAACTTAGTGACTTTCTAATTCCTCATTTTGAAAAAACTTAATCTAGTTAATGTTCTAAATAATGGTATATATTGGACACATTACTAAGATCATTTGTCATTAAATAAGTTTATACTTAATATATATCTTTCATATTAATCAATTACTCATTAAGTAAGCCTCAATCAACTTCATTTTTAACACAGAAGTACAAATAATAAATAAAAATAAACTATGCTACTACTTGCATTCAGCATTTAATTTGATCCTAAAAAAATATTTTCTCCTCAACTCTAAAATGGTGCAAATTTCCTACAATAGTATGTAATGATGATGGTGATAACGATGATTATCATCGACTAAGACCAAATATGGTATATAAGAAGGTAAAAAGATATTACTAAAAGTTATTTTGAATTTTATTATTATGCTCAAAAAGCATTAAAAGAAGTGTTTCGAGATCATCATAATTTTGTTTAGTTAAACAATCAAGAAGGTTGGTAGCATCACAAATATTTTGAAATTTAATTCCAATATGAGTATAAAATGGATGAACTATGAAAGTTTTTTGATCTTAAACCATATTACTAGTGTTGCAAAGGTGATAGAATTTTAAATTGTGTCAACATTGTCTTAGTAATAATTGTAACTCAACATAAACATGATATTTAATATATCAGATTATAATTAAATGGGTTAATAATAGTAACATACACATCATTATTTTCATAAAATAACCTTAACAAACTTATCTTTTACTATAAACCACAAAAAATATTGAAATAGATAATGTAAGGAATCCATAATTAAGATGTGAAAGATTTTATTTTGAAAGTTTATATAAATTTGTTTTATAAAGTTTATCATGATAATTTTTACACTATCTACATGAAAATTAGTAAACTAAGTGACTTTCTAATTCCTCATTTGGAAAAAAATTAATCTAGTTAAAGTTCTAAATTCTATATTCACTGACTACTTCCAAATTTAATGAAATATGTGTTATTTACAGTCGACCCACTTCCTACTCGAGAGAATGAGTCATTCACACACTAAAGGCAGAAGCAACAGGGAACCAGCTAAACAGCCAGAAGGATGCACAATGACAGAGACATGTCTTGATTAGAGACCTTCATAGGAACCACAAAGGACCTCGTCCTCCATATTACTCCTATTTCTTATTATTTTCCATGGCTTCTTATTTCCAAGAAATGGAGAAGATCCTGTGTTACAACAGTAATTTGTCACTGCCTTCACCCCAGTCCTTCTACTGTGTCATGTGTCCAGTAAAACATGCTCATATTGAAAAAATGCTCTCTTATGTTGCCAATTGACCCTCTTTTCCTAAGTTTTCAGCCTCGTTGCGATAATACACTTAATATACGCAACGAACTGTTATCTGGAAAACTAGTTTCCATTCAGAGCTACTAGTCCCACTAAGACGGGTAGCTATATTAGAAACAAAAAGATTAAATTGACTTCTGTTTTCCTTTATGAGAGATAGATGAGAGAGAAGTAGATAGCACCAACCTCAGTCTTTCGCCAGTCTCCTTGCTTGTTCCCTCTCTCCTTTGATGAAGCTTTCGCCACTCCTTTCTTGCTTGTCCCACTTCAAAGAACACCTGTAGAGTCAAGGCAGCAAAATACCATCAAAGCATAGAGATATATAACCATAAATAATGTAGGATCAGATGTACATTAACCATATAAATGCATACACAAATAAGATTCAGAGATATACAAGCATATGGAGGAAAGCTCAAATAGCTTTATTGACAGAAGTAGTAGAAGAGAGGATTACAACCAGGTTGTTTGATCCAACATCATCCTCCCTACATGAAAGCCCTCTTCACCTCATACAAAGGAAGATCACCCAACAATGCCTTAAAAGAGAAACCAATAGCACTTCCTTGCAAATTACAAAATTCCAGCCCCTTTGGATCTCTTGGATGAGGGATCCATATATAGATGTTTATAGGAGAGTGAGTCAACTTCTGGGATTTTGATTAGTGTCATGTCACTAATAGTTCTTGGTTCCACTTGGAGGTTTCAGATCTCTTACTCATCCCTGGGTGAATTAAGAGAGGCAAGTGTCATATGAGTAGTTTCTAGAAGATTCTTTGGGTTTCCACCTACAACACTACTTCTTCCATTTGTCTGCTCTTACTCATCGCACCCTACAGAAGGGCTTTTTGGTATGCATCGCACCCCCCATGTGTAGTAGGTGAGATGCATCGCACCATATGCATGGAGCAGTCTGTATGGTCCAGTTTTGACCAGTCTTAAGTAGTTTTTCATGGATAACTTTTGGGAGATGATGTAATTAGCTGACCTTGTTCTTTTAGGGTACATGAAACAACACTTTTAGGGGCTTAGAAGCCCTTGCTTTATGGACATACCTGATTTGGGTTGCAGTGCCCAAATATGTCAATAACAGTTGCCCCCTAAAGCATGAGGACTTAAATCTTTTGATGTCGGGTGAAATGCTTTATAATGAGGATCCGAGGTTTTTTGAACTAGGAGGTGACCTGTAGTAAGATACAATACAATACATTATCTTCATAACATTTTCATGATCTAGCTGAGGTGGGCATTTCCATGCTCAACTTTATAAATTCATATTCATGTACATAAGACAAACAATCATCTGTGTGGCATACTGATGATTCTGGTAGAGCCATCATCCTTTAGTTTGGATGATTATCTATGCATATGTCATGTACATTTGATGTATTTATTTTCCTGAATATATCGCAGCCCAGATGGATGAAACTAGATTCAGGGTCTTCAAACTCGCTCAATCTTAGCCCGAAGTACCAGTCGATCCATGTGAAAAGATGTTCTAATGTCGAACATGGAAAGAAATCGCCTGATTACCAGCCAATGATGTAAGTTATTAATAGGCATGAGAGGAATCACCGATAATGATGATGACCCTCAAGGTACTGCAGTACAATTCATGTGGTGTGAATACATGAGTTGATGTCAAACACCACGCAAAATCTTTCAGTCGAAGGCCATTGATGTAGACCTATTGTCGGAAGTGAGAAACTTGCCATTGAGGCATGCAAGATTCAAAGTACTGAAAGGGTTATCCCTAAGTCAACTTCTTGGATAATGAGCTGATATTGACAAGAAGTAACCCATCGTAGGAGGGCCTTAATGAATCCCACATCTATGACACGCAATGGAGCAAATGATTTTGTGGGGGTGAAAATGATCTGATGATACAAGTTTCACAGTGGCAGTCATGAAAAATGGAGAGTGAAAGTATTGCAGCGGATGAGGCATTAGCTAGGTTGGTGAATTCTCTAAGCAACTTCTCTTGAACATACCAGTGACACTCAAATGGATTGGTAGCGTTAACCCCAAGGTGGATGGTACAGTGGACCAATGGTGATATGACCGGTGAACGTAATAACCCAACCCGACTCAATCATGGTGATGGAGTGAAAGTGTCATGTTCAAGAGTGACTGCTACCAATGAAGCTATTCAAGTTTTCTTCCTTTTTTCCCCAGTCATTGCTGACCAGTACCTCTTTATTTTTGTCAAGCTTGAGGAGCATAACATATGCTTGTTCTATAATTTTCCCTTCGGGCAAACCTGTCGCTATGTTTTGACGAGCCTAGTGACAGTGAAACTCGCTCTTGTCTGCATGGACAAGTTTGTCGCTATTGTTTTAACGAGTTTAATGACAAAGATAACTTAGTCCCTTTCAATTTTAGAGAGTCTAAAAAGGGATGGAAAGGCAATTCCAGTGGTCCTTTTTCATAATGTAATCCCTCAAGTTTGAAAAAGTGTAAAATAATATGAAAGGGATGACTTTTCTATTGTTTTAACGAGCTGAACAAGACAGGCGCTCGATCTTTTTGTGTAATAATCCACAAGGTCCAAAAAGATTAAAATATAGAGGAGGGATGGCACTTCCGATTGCTTTAACGAGCTGGAGAGGCCAATTGCTCAACAATCTTTTCATATTTTACAAGTGAGATGAAAAGAGCTTAAAGGAGACTTGTTTCTTGAGGAATGAGTGATGTTTTTGGATAGCAACTGGTTCCAGGTAAGGTTTGGAACTTTTCAATCACGACAGTGTAAAGAAGGTGGCTAATAGAATCACTCATTGCATCTATTCCCCAAAAGGGTAAAAAATCAAATGGAGGCATATGATTGGCCAAAAAAGAGTGGAGGTGATGGTAAGAACACGACCAAGGTTCAAAAGCTGATAATTATGTGATCGCAAAGATTATTTACTGAAGGTGGGGTTCATTTTTTAATGAGCTTAAACTCTATGGGAACACTTGCTCATTGCTAGGTTTATTTTTTAACGAGCTTGAACTTTGCGTAAAACTTCTCGTGCCAGTTGTATAATAAGGATGTCTTATCGATAGGTTCATTTTTTAGGGAGCTTTCCCCATTTGAAATTGTTCCCCTGAGCCTTTCGTATGCAATCTAGGAACGACCAACCAACGATTTTAAAGGGTTAACAGCCTACAAACTAAGAAAATAAATGGTCACTTTTCTCTTGCATGTAAAAAGGTTTGCATGCCCCCAGGTATAAAGTAGAGTTTCCGGGTCACCATATGGAAATTCTCGCATTAGAAAGATTGTTCCATCCACGTTGCACACAAAACACTTGCTTGGCAATGTCCATCGAAATGGACAAAGGTGACTGTTGTCAGTGCCACTCACATAACCTTTGACGAGGGAATCCTTTTCCAGTCTGATCCATTTTGCTAAACGGATAGGATTGTCAAACCAGTCATATTCCTACGCGGAAACCTACCTTACATCTGGGTTTTTCCTGCCAGAGCAGACTAGGGCTCATGCCTCTTGGGTTTCAGTCACAATCACCGAATCACTCACGACCATCAAGTGGATGGACTGGAGATTGATGAGACATTCCTTGTGTAAAAAGACCAGTTAGGGATGGAATTTGACTAATAGTTGTGTTTGAACAAGGGAACGAAAGTTGGTCTATGAGCTAGACCACTCTGCCTTCATGTGGAAAACACATCACTCAAAAGAGTGAATAAACGATAGCTCCCCTGCTATAAATGTAGTCACTCCGAAGGAGTAGATTGTAATCTAGAGGTCCTTGGACTACCATCATGTTTAGATGAACGGTTTTCCTTCTCAAAGTTACAGGAAAATTTGGAAGGATCCCTAATGGTCGACTGGTTCCTTTGTTGAAGCATGTCAGGTTTCGAATCTTAGGCAGAAGCGTTGGCGAACCAAGTGCTTTCCAAGTAGTTGAGGAAAGTATACTCACAGAAGCCCCTTCATCTATAATAGTACCAACCGTGATAATTTTGTAAGCTTGTGCTATGATTCGGAATGGTACATTACATGCTAGGTGGGGTCTGCCTAGTAGATTCCAATCGAAGGAGATGACTAGATTTCTCGGAGGTGGGACTGAATAAATGGCCGAGTAAAACTCTGATGAACTTCCTGTGGTAAAGGAATGGATAGATTACCCCCATGTTCATCGGAGTTTGTGTTTACGAAGAGAATTTTAACAGTGTCGTTCTCATTCTCTTTGGTGATAGTATCATTTGAAGGTGGGCCCTCTGAAGACAAGATTCGGTCGACTTCCATCTCGACGTATTGACTTTGGTCTGGTGTGGAGTTAGAGGGTTTATCTTCAATGATAGGTGCTTCAACTGACAACAATGGTGTGTCAGTCATATTTTCAACTAGCGATGGACTTGGCAAGAGTTTCTTCTATCCAGGAGGAAGTCGTTGCGGTGATGCAGGACGGTTATCCAAAACTCTTTTAGCTTCATCTAGGAAGGGACAATGGTGGAGGGCATGATCACCTTCACACAGTCTACAAGGAAATTTGGATCTTCCTTTTTGTCCATTGACTTCATTTTCACTAGTTGATGGTGTGCTTTCAACATGATTGTCAGCGGTTGAAGACACTGGATTGTGTAAGCGGGGAGACTAGTCCCTCAAGATCCATGGGATGCAGGGACAATCTCGATGATAGTGGTATCCCTTGCAAATGACACATGGAGATTTAGGTTTGGAAGGTGCAATGTGTGGATTTTTTCTAGATGATGCACAACTGCCCCCTTTTGTTATTGGATTCTTCTTCTTCTTCTCCTTCCCTTTCTTCTTCTTCTTAGTTACTTGGTTATTAGTGTTGCTAGCTTCACCAAGTGAAGAAGAAGAAGGAGAGGGAGAAACAAATGATGTAGAAGGTTGGGGAGCAAATTCATTTGGTTGTTGATTGGATTTCTAAGGAATTGCGGTTTTTTGAATGACAGAGGTCAAGAAAATACATACTGGCAGGCCAGTTGTGAGTCCTGGAAGGGACAATGTAGCCATGCGTGGAGCACCAACATCCCCCCAAGAGGAGAAGGGACTAGGATTCCGCCCAAGGGGAAATCCTTGATTTGTAGACTCCATTTCTAAACCTAAAGACCAACGAGGGAATAGTGACGTTATTCCGATTAAAATAAATTTTATGACGCTTTGACACAACTTGCTTTTTCAATTTTTAAGAGTCCAGAAAAAGCTAAAGATGACTCTAGTCGCCTTCAATTTTTAATGAGCTCGATGTGACAAGTGTTCATATGGACCTTTTCTTTTAAGGAGTCTGAAAAGGAACAAAAGTGACTACTCTAGAAATCTAGATAGAAGGATTACCAAACCAATCACAAAACTGCAGAATACTTTTTACGGTATGGTAGTCAATCTTCCCTAATGTTGTGTTTAGTGCATTGCGATCGATAGGGCGGCAGACATGGCTTCCTAAGGATAAAGTATGTAGCCTATTGTGGTCTCCCAATATATACTCGATGATACATGGGAGCACAAGTCTATACTGGCACTTTTCATCTTAAAGAGGAGGAATTGCCCAACCTACGATGAAAGCGATAGTTACCAGGCTTTACGATGCCGAAATACATCTCTATCCTAGACTTCTAAATGTTGTGCATTAGGTTCCAAAGTGTTTTTATGTTCATTTAAGTTTATTTTATAGTTTATCTTTCTTAAGAAGTTTTCCTTTAAAGTTCACCATGTGATGTAGATATACAATTCCTAAATATGCAATCTAAGATGATAAATAGTCGTTTACTTTCTTTTTGCAATGAAAATCCTAGCTACTAAGGAAAGAGAAATGGAATTCTTTCAACATAGAGCAGAGAGCACACACTAGATGCACTTTTCCTAAATCAACCTCAGCATGCAGTCTTAATGCAAATGCACATGCATGTATTGTTTTTCAGTTTCCTTAATGTGAGAATGACAAAAAGAAAACTAAGTATAGATTTGAAATATCTTCTTTCAAAGTGATAGTACTAACAATTTTCTTTTCAAAAAAATGAAAGTAAGGCCAAGACGACAATTTGTGATTTTGAATTTAAACTACTTTCGACACTTGAAATACTATTAATTCAAATCAAATATAATGGAAAAAGTGTAATAGACTATGTAAAAGAGGAATTCTTTGTGAAACTCTTTTTCTTGATTGAAACGACACTTGCGACACTTTCAAATCAAAAGAAGACAGTTCAATTAAGCTACTATTTGCAAAAGAGAATTGTAAATGATGAAAAAATAAATAAAGAACATTCACAATTCCTTATGAGGGAGGCTAACTAATGCAATGGAAGATGGTTTCAATAGAGATATATTGATCATAGACAGCAAACTATTGAATAAAGCTGAAGACAATGAAGAAAAAACCAAAATCTGGAGACAAAAGCAGTCTCATTCAATCATCACACCTGTAACATAGGGAAACAGGGATGCATCTCACTTGCAACACACGGGAGGTGCGATGCATCCAGGTTGCCAAGAGGAGACAGTGCAATGGACCAGGGATGAGACTAATTTTGGTTTTCACTCACAATTTGCAGCTAAGTTCGGGGATTTAGGCTGAGCTAATGATTGTCAGTAAACACAAAGTATAGGGGCTGATATAATGAGGTTATTTGAGCTACCAGAAGGGCACTTAGGATGTTTGCAATCTAGATGTTCAGTTCATAAACCAACCCGGAGATTGACTGAAGCAACATTGATCTACTTTGCAGTTGCATAGAAAAAGTAGTTCGAAGGCTAGCTGGCTTAACTTCAAGCTCTATATGTGGTTTATAAAGCAAACAACAGTAACAAAACAAACAAACTCTTCGTTCCCTAGTGGACGTGCCATTTTTTTATTGGGAAAACTAGTGTCCATTCAGAGCTTCTAGTCCCACTAAGACGGGTAGCTATCTTAGAAACAAATAGATTAAAGTTACTTGTGTTTTCCTTTATGAGAGATAGATGAGAGAGAAGTAGAGAGAACCAACCTCAGTCTTTCACTAGTCTCCTTGCTTGCCTCCTCTCTCCTTTGATGAAGCTTTCGCCACTCCTTTCTTGCTTGTCCCGCTTCAAAGAACACCTGTAGAGTCAAGGCAAAAAAATACCATCAAAGCATAAAGATCTATAACCATAAATAACGTAGGATCATATGTACATTAACCATATAAATGCATATAGAAACAAGATTCAGAGATATACAAGCATATGGAGGAAAACTCAAATAGTTTTATTGATAGAAGTAGTAGAAGAGAGGATTACAACTAGGCTGTCTGATCCATCATCATCCTCCCTATTATCGGGAAATCTAGTGTCCACTCAGAGCTACTAGTCCCACTAAGACTGGTAGCTATCTCAGAAACAAACAAACTAAAAATAATTTCGCTTTCCTTTATGAGAAGTAGATAAGAGGAGAACAAAGGTCACCAACCTTAGTGTTGCACTTAGTTCCTTGCTTGGTTCCTCTCCCTTCTAACAGATCTTTGCCGCTTTGCCTTCATCTACCCAGCTTCAAAGAGCACCTGTGGAATCAAAGCAACATAATAGTATCGAAGAACACGGATCTACAATCATAAACAATATAGGACCAGATATACATTGACCACACAAATGCATATATCATCAAACATACAAGTATGTGGAAGAAAACTTGAATAGCTTTATTAATATCAAGAATAACAAAGAGGATTACAACCAATTGTTATTACCCAGCATCATCCTCCCAGCATGAGAGCACTTCTTCACTTCATGAAAAGCTTAGATCACCCAACACTATGATATTCCAGCAAGAAACCAACAGCACTTCCTTACAAGATACAAAATTCCAGCCTCTGGATCTCTGGGATGAGGGATCCATATATAGATGATTGTAGGGGGTTGAGTCAGCTTTTGGGATTTTGATTAGTGTCCTCTCTCTGATAGTTCTTGATTCCACTTGGAGATTGATCATCTCTTGCTGATCCCTAGGCGAATTCAGAGAGGCAAGTGTCACAGGAGATGTTTTTGGAAGATTCCATGACGATCCACCTTGCAAACTGTCTCTGCCATTTGTGTACTCTTGTCCATCGCACCCTACAGAAGGGATTTCCAATATGCATCACACCTTTTACACTGAGTAGGTGGGATGCATCGCACCCTCTGCACTGGACAGTCTGTATGGTCCTGCTTTGACCAATTCTGAGCAGTTTTCTGTGGAGAACTTTTGGGAGATGATGTAATCAGCTAACCTTGTTCCTTTAGGGTGTGAGGCAACACTTTTAGGTACTTAGGAGCCCTTGTTTTATGGACATGTATGATTGGGGTTGCGGTGCCCAAAAATGTCTATAACAGTTGCCCCCTAAAGCATGAGGTCATTAATCTCTTGATGTCGGTGAAATGCTTTATCATGAGGATCCGAAGTTTTTTCGTGCTGGAAGGTGACCTGTAATAAGATACAATACAATACATTATCTTCATAATACTTTTCATGATCTAGCTGAGGCGGGCATTCCCATGCTTAGCTTTATAAATTTATTTTCATGTACATAAGACATACAACCATCTTTGTGGCAGACTGATGATTCTGATAGAGTCATCATCCTTTGATTTGGATGTTCATCTGTGCAGCAATGATGTACATTTGATGTCTTTATTTTCCTGAATATATCGCAGCCCGGATGGATGAAACTAGATCTGGGGTCTTCAAACTCATCCAATCTTCATTCAGAGTACAAGTCGATCCATGTGAAAGATGTTCTGGAGTCAAACATGGAAAGACATTGCCTGATTACCAGCTAATGATGTAAGTTGTTAACAAGCGCGAGAGGAATCACTGATAATGATGATGACCCTCAAGGTACTACAATACAATTCGCGTGGTGTGAAAAGGGACTTGGCATCGAACACCATGCAAAATCTTTCAATCAAAGGCCATTAATGTAACCTATCGCTGGAAGTGAGAAACTTGCCATTGAGGCATGCAAGCTTCAAAGTACTGAAAGGGTTGTCCCTAAATGGACTTCTTGGATAATGAGCTGACATCGACAAGAAGCGACCCATTGTAGGAGGGCCTTAATGAATCCCACATCTATGACACGGAATGGAGTAAATTATTTTGGGAGGTGAAAACGATCTGATGGTACAGGGTTCAGGGTCGCAGTCATCAAAGAATGGAGCGTGAATGTATTGCAGCAGGTGAGACACAGGTGAATTCTCTGAGCGACTTCTCTTGAACATACTGGTGACACTGACATGGATTGGTAGCGTTAACCCCAAATATGGATGGTGTGATGGACCAATGGTGATATGACTGGTGAACGGAATAACCCAACCCGACTTGGATGTGGAGGGAAAGTGTCATGTTCAAGAGCAACTTGCTACCAATAAAGTTTCTTCAAGTTTTCTTCCCAATTTTTCCCTAGTCATTGTTGACAAGTACCTCTTTATTTTTATCAAGCTTGAGGAGGATAACATATTCTTGTTCTATAATTTGCCCTTCGAGCAAACCCGTCGCTATGTTTTAACAAGCCTAGCGACAGTGAAACTCGTTCTTGTCTGTATGGACAAGTTTGTCGCTATTTGGTTTTAACGAGTTTAACGACAAAGATAACTCGGTCCTTTTCAATTTTAGAGAGTCTAAAATGGACATAAAGGAAACTCCAATAATCCTTCTTCGTCATATAATCCCTTAAGTCCGAAAAAGTATAAAATAATACGAGAGGGATGAATTTTTGGTAATTCTAACGAGCCAAACGAAACAAGCGCTCGATCTTTTTGTGTAATAATCCCTCAGGTCCAAAAATATTAAAATCTAGAGGATGGATAGCACTCCCGGTAGCTTTAACGAGCTGGAGAGGCCAATTGCTTGGAAAGCTTTTCATATTTTATGGGTCAGGTGAAAAGAGCTTAAAGGAGACTCGTCTTTTGAGGAACGAGTGATAATTTCAGGTGGCAGCTAATTCCAGGTAAGGTTTGGAATTTTCCAATCACGACAATGTCACAAGGATGGCTAATAGGATCACTCTTCGCAGCTGCTTGTCAAAAAGGGTAAAAAATCAAATGGAGGTTAATGATTGGCTAAAACAGAGTGGAGGTGATGGTAAGAACACGACCAGAGCTCAAAAGCTGATGATAATGCATTCACAATGGCTATTTACCAGAGATGGGTTCATTTTTTAATGAGCTTAAACTCTGGGGGAACATTTGCTCATTGCTTAGGTTTAATTTTTAACGAACTTGAACTTCATATAAAAACTGCTCATGCCAGTCATATAATAAGGACGTCCCATTTATAGGTTCAATTTTTAGGGAGCTTGCACCATTCGAAACTTTGCTCCGGATCCTTTCATTATGAAAGTTAGGAATGACCAATCCTATGAGTTTAAAGGGTTGAGAAACTACAAACTAAGAAAATAAATGGTTGCTCTTTACTTTTAGGCAAAAAAGTTTGCATGCCCCCAGGCATACCGAAGTAGAGCTTCCAGGTTACCAGATTAAAGCTCTCGCATTTGCAATATTACTCCATCCGTGTTGCAGACAAAACACTTCCTTGGTGATGTCTATCAAAATAAAAAAAGGTGAGTGGTGCGGTCGCTTCCACTCACATAACTTTGACGAGGGAATCTTATTCCAGTCTAATCCCATTTTCCTAAACGGACGGGTGTGTCAGACTAGCCATATATCCTCCACGGAAACCTACCCTATACCCAAGGTTTTCTTGCTGAAACAGACCAGGGTGCATGCCCCCTGGGTTTCAGTCATGTCCCCTCGAATCACTCGCGCTCTTCAGGTGGACGGATCGGAGATTGATGAGACATTCCTTGTGTGAAAAGACCATTTAGAGATGGAATTTGACTATTAGCTATGTGTGAGCTAGGGAACGAAAGCTGGTCTATGAGATGGACTACTCGGCCTTCATGCAGAAAACAAATTACTCTAAAGAGTGAGGAGACAATGGCTCCCATGCTATAAATATAGTCATGCCCAAGGAGTAGATTATAATCCAAAGGTCCTTGGACTACCATTACATTCGTATAAATGGTTTTCCTTCTCAGAATTATGGGTACATTGGGAAGGATCCCTAACAGTCGACTGGTTCCTTTGTTGAAGCCTGTCAGATTTCTCATGTCAGGTAGAAGCGATGGTGAACCAAGCGCTTCCCAAGCAGTTAAGGAAAGGATTCTCATAGAAGCCCCTTCATCTATGAAGGTATCGACCATGATCATTTTGTAAGCTTGTACAATGATTCAGAATGGTACATTAGCCAGTAAACGGGGTCTGCCTAGTAGATTCCAATCGAATGAAACGATTAGGTTGCTTGGAGGTGGGACCGAATAGATGGTCGGATATGACTCTAATGAACTTCCTTCATGTGGTAAAGGAACGGGTAGATTTCCCCCATGTTAATCAGAGTCTGTGTTTATGAAGAGAGTTTGAACGGTGTCATTCTCATTCTCTTCGGTGATTGCATCATCTGAAGATAGACCTTCCGAAGACAAGACCGGGTTGATTGCCACCTCAACCTTTTGAATTTCATCTAGTATGGATTCAGCAGGTTTATGCTCAATGACAGATGCTTCAACCAACCACAATGGCATGTTGGTCAAATTTTCAGCTAGCGATGGACTCGACAAGAGTTTCTTGTATCCAGGAGGGAGCCGTAGTGGTGAAGCAGGACGGTTATCCAAGACTCTTTTAGCTTTGTCTAGGAAGGGACAACGGTGGACGACGTGATTTCCTTCACACAGTTTACAAGGAAATTTACATTTCCTTTTCTGTCCAAACGCTTCGCTTTCACTAGTTGATGGTGTACTTTAAACATGATCTTCAGAGGTTGATGACACCAAATTGTGAAAACGAGGAGACCAGTCCCTTAAGATCAGAGGGATGCAAGGAAAATCTCAATGATAGTGGTCTCCTTTGCAAATGACACATGGAGATTTAGGCTTGGACGGTGCAGCATGTGGATTTTAACTAGACGATGCCTGGTTATCCCTTTTCGCCTTTGGCTTCTTCTTCTTCTTCTCTTTCTTCTCCTTCCCCTTCTTCTCCTTCTTAGTTACTTTACTTTTGGCTTTACCAGCTTTGTTAAGCGAAGAGGAAGGAGGAGAGGGAGAATCAGACCAAGGATAATTTTAGGGGCGAATGTTCGCCCTTTGGCGAAATTAAGGGGTTTTAAATTTTTAGTGGGCGAATATTTTGTATCATAGTACATTTTTACAAATCACCTCAAATAGCCCACCTTATTTTAAGCGAGAGGGTAAAAAAGGTAAATTTAGCCGTTGAAATTAGGACTCACAACCTTTCATTCGCCCATTTTAAATAATAGGTTTTATTTAAGTGAATCCATTCGCCCATTTTCAAGAATAGGTTTTATTTAAGTGAATCCTATGGGCCAAATACCATATTTATAAAAGAGGTATGGTAAATTAATAAAAATATAAATAAATGAGAGGTATGGTAAATAAATAAAACATTTTTTATATTTACTCCATAAGTCACCTTATATACATGTAAGGGTGTAAACAAATAAAAATATAAGTAAAGTGGAGGTATGGTAAATAAATAAAATGTCTTTTTATACTTACTCAAAAGGTATGGTAAATAAATAAAAATATAAATAAACTAGACGTATCGTAAATAAATAAAACCTCTTTTTATATTTAGTCCATAACCCTCGTTCTATTTATGAAGGCTCAAGAAAGAGGTTTTATTTAAGTGAATATTATGGGCCAAATACCATATTTGTAAATGAGGTATGGTAAATTAATAAAAATATAAATAAACGAGAGGTATGGTAAACAAATAAAATATTTTTTTATATTTACTCCATAAGTCACCTTATATTTATAAACACTCAAAAAATGGGTTATATTTAGGTGAAACCTATGGCCAAAATACTATGGGACAAATACCATGGACTAGATTGTTATTAATACCATGCAAAAAACCATTATTAACCCTAATATTAGAATTAATAAAAATAAATATGGAACATGGTATTGACCCATGGTATTCACCAAAATGGCACATGGTATTGACCCATGGTATTCACCTGGAATGTAGCCTATTTAAATGGGGGAATTAAACCAGCATGTAGCCTATGCTAAGATTCACTAGGACTTTACAAAGTTTTATTATTTAGTGAAAGACTCGCCAAGATCTTACAAGATTTTATAATTGAGTAAAATATTCGCCATGCCTGGTGAGAGATTCGCCAAAAAATTATATATACATATTATATTATTGATAAAATCGCCTTCCATTTTTCCTATATACCATGGAGATTCACCCATTTATTATATTTATAAATTTAGGGGGGGTTCTTAAAATTTTCCCTGAATCAGACGAAGTATAAGGTTGGGGCATAACTTTAGTATCATCCAGTTGCTGACTCGATTGTTCAGGAATCACGGTGTTTTGAACGACGGAGGTCGAGAAGAGCCATATTGGCAAGCCAATCGTCAATCCTGGAAGAGACAATGTGGCCATATGAGGTGCACCAACATATCCCCAAGAGGAAAAAGGACTAGGATTTCCTCCAAGGGGAAATCCTTGGTTGGTGGACTCCATTTTCCTCAACCTAAGACCAATGCGGGAATGGTGATATTATTCCGATTAAAATAAATTTTAGATGCTTTAACACAACTTGTTTTTTCAATTTTTAAGAGTCGAGAAAAAACAAAATATGACTCTAGTTGCCTTCGATTTTTAATGAGCCTGAAGTGACAAGTGCTCAGATGGACCTTTTCCTTTAAGGAGTCTGAAAAGGAATGAAAGAGACTACTCTAAAAATCTAGACAAAGGGATTACCAAAGCAATCACAAAACTACAGAATACTTTTTACGGTACAACAGTTAATCTTCCCGAATGTTGTGTTCAGTGCATTGCGATCGATAGGGCAGCAGACACGGCTTCCTATGAATAAAGGATATAGCCTATTGTGGTCTCCCAATATATACTCGATGGTACATGGGAGCACAAGTCCGTACTGGCACTTGTCGTCTCAAAGAGGAGGAATCACCCAAACAATAATGAAAGTGACAATTACCAGGCTTTACGACACTGGAATATGTCTCTAGCCTAGACTTCTAGATGTTGTGCATTAGGTTCCAAAGCGTTTTTATGTTCATTAAATTTATTTTACAGTTGATCTTTCTTAAGAAATTTTCCTTTTAGGTTCACCGCGTGATGTAGATATACAATTCCTAAAATGCAATCTAAGATGATAAACAATCATTTAATCTTCTTTTTGCAATGAAAATCCTAGCTACTAAAGAAAGAGAGATGATATTCTTTCAACATAGAGTAGAGAGCACACAATAGATGCACTGCCCTAAATCAAACCAACAAGCAGTCTAAATGAAAATTCACATGAATGTATTTTTTTTTAGCTTTCTTAATGTGTGAATGAAAAGAAGAATGCTAAGTACAAATCTGAATTATCTTTTCAAAGTGACAGTACTAACAAATTTCTCTTCAAAAACGAAAGGAAGATAATGACGACACTTTGCGATTTTGAATTGAAAACTACTTTCGACACTTGAAAAACTACTAATTCAAATCAAATACAAGAGTAACTGTATAATCGACCATCAAGAACAATATAATTCTTCTCTTTGACTGAAAATGACATGTGCGACACTTCCAAATCAAAAGACAATAGTTTGATTATGCTACTTTTTTGTAAAAGAGAACTGTAAATGGCACACAATACATAAAAGCATTCACAATTATTTGTACTATGGAGGCGGAATCATGTAAACGAAGGGAGTTTCCACAATGGTATACTGATCATAGGCAACAAAAATCCTAAATAAAGCTTAAGAGAGTGAACACAGAAACCAAAATCTGAGAGCAGAAGAGGTCTTGTCTGATCAGCGCACCTGCAACACAGGGAAAGTGTGATGCAGCGCACCTACTACACATGGGAGGTGTGATGCATCCAGATTCCCAAGAGGAGAAAATGCGATGGTCTAGGGACGAGACTTCAACTTGGTTCTGGGTCACATTTTGTAGCTTAGTTCAGGGATTTAGGCCGAGGTAATGATAGTCAGTAAAAAGAAATCACAGGGGTTGGTCTAATGAGGTTACTAGAGCCACCACTAGGGCAATTAGAAGGTTTGAAAATCAATTGTTAAGTTTATAAACAAAACCTAGAGATAGACTGAAGTAGCATTGATCTACTTTGCACTTGCATAGAAAATGCAGTTCGAAGGCTAGCTGGCTTGACTTCAGTCTCCATCTGTAAATTTATAAAACAAACAAATATAGACAAGTAAACAATCTATTCGTTCCCCAGTGGAGTCTCTATTTTGTTATCGGGAAATCTAGTGTCCACTCGGAGCTGCTATTCCCACTAAGGCTGGTAGCTATCTTAGAAACAAACAAACTAAAACTACATTCACTTTCCTTTATGAGAAGTAGATAAGAGGAGAACAAAGGAAACCAACCTCAGTCGTGCGCTTAGTTCCTTGCTTGGTTCCTCTCCCTCTCGACAGATCTATGCCACTTTGCCTTCATCTACCCAGCTTCAAAGAGCACCTGTGGAATCAAAGCAGCATAATAGTATCGAAGAACAGATATCTACAATCATAAACAATATAGGACCAGATATATATTGACCACACAAATGCATATATCATCAAACATACAAGAATGTGGAGGAAAACTTGAATAGCTTTATTAATATCAAGAATAGCAAAGAGGATTACAACCAATTGTTCTGACCCGGCGTCATCCTCACAGCATGAAAGCCCTTCTTCACCTCATGAAAAGCTTAGATCACCCAACACTATGATATTCCACCAAGAAACTAACAACACTTCCTTACAAGATACAAAATTCCAGCCTCTGGATCTTTGGGATGAGGGATCCATATATAGATGATTGCAGGGGGGTGAGTCAGCTTCTGGGATTTTGATTAGTGTCCTCTCTCTGATAGTTCTTGATTCCACTTGGAGATTGATGATCTCTTACTGATCCCTAGGAAAATTTAGAGAGGCAAGTGTCACAGGAGAAGTTTCTGGAAGATTCCATGACGATCCACCTTGCAAACTGTCCATGCCATTTGTCTACTCTCGCCCATCGCACCCTATAGAAGGGATTTCCAGTATGCATCACACCTTTTACATTGATCAGGTGGGATGCATCGCATCCTCTACACTGGGCAGTCTATATGGTCCTGCTTTGACCAGTTCTGAGCAGTTTTCTGTGGAGAACTTCTGGGAGATGATGTAATCAGCTGACCTTGTTCCTTTGGGGTGTGAAGCAACACTTTTAGGGACTTAGGAGCCCTTGGTTTATGGACATGTATGATTGGGGTTGTAGTGCCCAAAAATGTCTATAACACTCCTAGCATGAAAGCCCTCTTCACCTCATACAAAGCAAGATCACCCAACAATGTCTTCAAAGAGAAACCAACAACACTTCCTTGCAAATTACAAAATTCCAGCTCCTTTGGATCTCTTGGATGAGGGATCCATATGTAGATGTTTACAGGAGAGTGACTCAGCTTCTAGGATTTTGATTAGTGTCATTTCACTGATAGTTCTTGGTTCCACTTGGAGATTTCAAATCTCTTACTCATCCCTGGGCGAATTCAGAGAGGCAAATGTCATATGAGCAGTTTCTAGAAGATTCTATGGGTTTCCACCTAGCACACTACTTCTGACATTTTTCTTCTCTCGCTCATCACAAACTAAAGAAGTTCTTTCCACTATGCATCACACCCCCCATGTGTAATAGGTGAGATGCATCGCACCCTATGCATGGAGAAGTCTGTATGGTCCAGTTTTGACCAGTTCTGAGTAGTTTTTGATGGAGAACTTCTGGGAGATGATGTAAGCAGCTGACCTTGTTCCTTTAGGGTATGAAACAAAACTTTTAGTGGCTTAGAAGCCCTTGGTTTATGTACATACCTGATTGGGGTTGCAGCACCCAAATATGTCTATAACACAGACCCCTGTCATAAACAGTTTTGTCGCGACCCCGTCATGGGAGTACGCCTATTTCTAGCAACAGTCAAATTTCATGCCCCAGCATGAGGCTATTAGCTATCTTTAGCAATGATCAGTCTGCATACATTTCTTCCTAGCAATGTCAGCGCTAAAACTTAGTTAACGACCAGCAACGATCCGGATTGGGTGAATTCGTTCCAACAGTCAACCTTCTAGATGTCTCTAGACCTGGTTGTTGGGTTAGTTTGGGTTGCCCTTCCCCCTCTGGCATGGTAGGTTCGTATTTTGTGCTGCTTTTCCTGAGGATAAGCTCCCTCTCCCTCATTTCATGGAGACTCCTTCTCTTATAAAATCACTCACCATTGCTATCATCTACTAGTTCTTTTGGTTGTACAGTACTGCTACTGGTTTTGAGTTTGGTAGATAGTTTTTGTGTGAGTGTGACAAGTGTGGGATTTCTTTATAGTTTTTAAGAAGGTGTGGAGTGCCCTTAACCTTGTGTTAAAGCTTGTGAATAAGAGAGAGAGAGATATATTGCTATTTGGGAGACCCATCTTTGAGAGTGAATTCTTGAAGAAACACACTGGCTGGACCCTCTAAGAAGGCTTGCGATGTCAAGACTTGGTTGTAGGCTTTGGTCTTGGTTCATTATTAATACAATCAATGATGATTTCCTATGTCTTGTTTGAAATTTACTTGATAGCTCATGACTTCTTGACTTTGTGAGTAAATAGATCATTATTGTTCCTCGGTTACGTGCTCTGTTTTTTCTTTGTTGTGTTTCAGGTTGATCGCTCGTTAAGGAGAAGGAATCGGAAGCTAGAGCAGAAAAACGGAACTTCATCAACAACCAGTTTGAGGTAGGCATCCAATGATGACTATTTAAGGGAATTAGTTGTTGTTTTGTCCTTGCTGTGACTAGACCCACTCTAGGGCTAGAGGGGTTGCCTCTGTCCATAGAGGAAACACTTTCCTACATCACAAGTTGGCGACTCCACCGAGGATTCCTTTGCATGTTTCTTCTCTTGTTTGCTCTTGTTTTGGTTTTGATTTAGTGTCTCTTGAATTTTGGGGATAAACTATCAGTCTTTTGGGTTACCTGGGTCAATCTAGGAAATCCCTCTATTGTCTGTAGGATTGACTGGTTTTTGTTTGGGAGTTTCTTGTTCATCTATCATTTTTTTAAAGATCATCACTGAAAATAGTTTAACAGTCGTGCCGACGTCGCTTCATCTCTGTTGCAAAGTTCTGTGCATCACTGAATCCCATCGTACAGTCGCGACGACTCCTGAAATCGGCCCTTCGCAGAAGAGATGTGTACTCTCACGACGACATCACTCTGTTGCAATAGCTAGTGGCTACTAGTCCCTAGTTGCTGGTGATATGCCCGCAACAATTCTTTTAGAGTTTTTTTTTTCAGTTCTACCTCCTGAATTCACCAGTTCTGTTGATCCCCTGTTCTTTTTTTCTTTCCCATTAGCTTGTTTTTGATTACTTATGGTTAAGGTACTCTCTCCTTGGTTTTATTTTATGAATCTTTCATTTTTGGCTGTGTGACCTAGTTTGTTCTTTCAAGTTATTTAATTACTTGGCTTGGTTGCTTGTTTGCCCAAGGTTCATTTGCAACCTTCTTGTCGATTTTTTTGAGCCTTCTCCACTGCTTGTTTCTTTCTGGTTTATTTTTAGTGACAATTATTGGACCAATCTTTGGTATTGATTCAATTTCTTTTCACTACCGAACATAGATCACAATTGTTTGGATCAACCAGATTTCACACTTGTTTGTTTGTTTCTTTTAAATTCAAAATGATCAAAATCAAAAGACTGCATTCATTTAGTGTACGAAAGTTAAAGTATATTTTCATTTCAAGTATGCATACTGGAAAGCAAATGATAAAATCTATCATCAGTAGTATCCATGCACTGTAGGGTTGATGTGTTTATGCATTGTGTCTCTTTGCTTATCTTGGTTTTCTTGGTTTGGGAATGATCTTCGTACCCTCCCATAGGTAGGTGTTCATTGAAGTGAAAGATGTTTTATTCATTCTAGCTACATCCTTGGTTTTTGTATACATACTGTAAGGACTGGAAACTGAAACGTAATTCAAGATCAACTCTAAAATGAACTGAATAAACTTAAAAATGCATTGGAACATAACATACACTATTTAGAGGTCTAGGCTAGAGACATGCTCTGGCGTCGTTAAACCTAGTCACTATTGTTTTCACTCAAGGTTGGGTGATTCCTCCTTCTGTGACTTAATAGCAGTCTAGTACAGAATTGTGCTCCTAGTACCATCAAGTATATGTTGGGAGACCCCACTAGGTTATCATCCTATATCCCTAGGAAGCCGTGTCTTCCGCCTTGCAAACCATAAGGCACCTAACACAGCATTCGAGAAGATTGATTTCCATACGGAAATTCCTTGGTTTTCATATGATTGCTAAGGTGTATATGCAGTTTTACGGGATGTTTGGTAAACCTTTTGCCTAGTTTCTCCAAAGCAATCACTTTCATTCCTTTTCAGATTCCTTAAAATAAAAGGTCCATCTGAGCACTTGTCCTTTCAGGCTCATTAAATATTTGAAGGCGACTAGAGTCATCTTTTCATCCTTTTCTCAACTCTTTAAAGATGAAAAGGTCAAGTTCTGTTCCTATGTCTTAAAATTTATTCGGCCATGTTCACACCTACCCTATTATATCTTGTTGCATTTTAGTTTGTGTAGAGTCATTTCTCCTTACTCGATTAGTTATCCCTAGGGCTTATGAGTTAAATCATCCTAGCAGGATTGTTGATCCCGTCTCCCATTCCAAGCAACCAAGGATCCCCATCTTCTGTCATTGTTGAGGTACCAGTTGCTAGTGATACTCTTCCTATTATTCCGAGTATCCAACCGCTTAACTCTCGCACTCCGGAAGACGAGTCTTACAATATTCATTGGAACCTTGTTTGGGAGCCTTCTGAAGAAGACTTTCCCCTTACTCCTCCTGGTCTTTCAATCCCAATGTCTTCTTTTGACATGGATGAGACGAACCCCGTCACGAGTGAAGAGTCCTTTATGGTAAGTGGTGAAATTCCTATACCTAGGAAACTTCACCCTTCCATGTCACCTCTCTTGGTATCACACCGCCTCTATGCTATAATGCTCTGGCTGATATCATAGGTTCTAGGTCTCCCCTTACAAGTTCCATGTGGTCTCGTACTATCACTCCGACGTCGGGATATTTCACTCCTCAGATTCACAATGTAACTGTCACATCTGTCCTGACTATTCCAACCATTTGTGTGGCTTCCTTAGCCCCCATTGTTAGTGCCGTCACTGCATCTTTAGTTGTGACCACTGTTGCTAGACCTTTGGTAGGTCCTTCAAATAGTGGCCCCTCAAAACCCATATCTGGGGTTGTTGACCCTAGCCTTAGTGCCCCACCTTCTTCTGGTTCCATTCTAGTAAAGGGCATATGATGAACATCTCCAAGCTCTTCAGAATCCAGATCCACAAATCCGTTTAATTACTATGATTCTTGAGGAGCCCATATTTACCACCCTGCACCCATAGCATCTCAACCTGTGGTTGAGGTCTCAGTTCCGTTATCTGTCGCTTCGGGTACCACGGCTTATCATGGTGGCTAAGCGCGGTCTTCGAATTTTCAACGACCACCCTATCATGGTTAACCATCTTACGGACAACAGTCTTACAAATAGTCGTACTATGGGCAACCTTATTTAGGGAAAACTGTCGGCCCACAAGGACAACCTTCGGCCTTCAGTGGGTCTTCTTTTACATACTTTGGGCAACCTTTTGGTAACCCAAGACAACCTTACATTCAACAAGGCCAACCTGGTACCCAGCAAGGCCACCCTTCTAGACAAGTTGGTCAGCCTCAAATTCAACAAGGACAACCAATTGTTCAGCCTACTCAACCATCTGGTTAGTCTGGACAACCTTCGGTTGCACAAGGTCAACCTAAAACCCAGCAAGTTCAAACTTCTGGGCAGATGGGCCAACCTCAACCTCAACCAGGCAAACCTTCTAGCCAGATGGCTAAACCTCCATTTTCCCAAGGACATCCGTCTGGGCCTACTCAACCAGGCACTCAAATGCTCGTTGCTTCTCAAGCTTCACATGGTTTTCTGCCCCGGTCTGGGCTCCAGACCCAATCCAGTCTCCAAATTCAGGTTGGATCCCAAACCCAATCTACTTATCAAATGCAGTCTGGTCCCCAGGCTCAGTTTGGAGCCCAACCACCTTATGGTTTTCAACAGTCCCAAGGGAAAACCCAATTTTCCCCATACCAAAATTATCAATAGCTGTAGGTTAATCCTTATCATAATTTCCAGCAACCATATGTTTCTCCTGCAAGCCAAGTTGTTAATCAGTGGAATTCTGGGGGTCAAATCCAGGGTCAACTGTCCAGTTATAGTTATAATCCCTATGGAAAAAATCCCTACGGACAAAACCCTTATGGGCCAAATCCGTCTAGACAAAATCAATGGGGGCAACAAGCAACTGGGTGGAACTCTGGTGCTACTTCCTACCCATGGCCTCATATGTCCTTTAACCCTCAATTACCCTTTTTAGCAACGTTGGAATTACTAGATATGTCCAAACTGACAAATGATCCCATTCTTCATAATCCATACTGGCCACCAGTAACAACTAAAATTCCAGGTGATTGTCCCAAGTTTGATGGTAAAGCTCGAGAAGATCCTCAAGCTCATGTCATGACTTATCATCTATGGTTTTTTTCCAATTCATGGCTCGATTATTCAATCCGGCTCCACCTTTCTGAACGGACTCTCACTAGCTCTGCTGCAAAATGGTATATTGAGCTAGCTTATAGATATTTTTAGGACTTTAACTCGTTGGCTATGGAATTTTTAACCCATTTTCAGTTGCCGATTCGATATGAAACTTGCACACATCTCTGACATCCTTAAAATAGAACACAGCCACGCATATCTCCAATCATATCCATGAACGGAGGAGAAGTCATCATTTGATTAAGTTCTGGATCCCCGATCAGCTTCTGACTGACTGGTTCACAACCTCATTTTTCAGTCCAATAGCCCAGGACATTGCCATGGGGGCATGTGTAACTGAAGAGAAAGTTATCGTGCGTGCTTAGTACCTTGACTTGGTTTACTCCTTGTCTGGTACACTATATGATTATTTGCCTGATGCTTTGAGGCTCGGAACATCCAAAGCCCCGTCAACACCATCTGTTGATGGTGTCATCGGTTCTGTCAATACATCCTCTAAGAAATCTTCCATGAACCCTAGGAAGCAAAAGTCAAACGCTTCAAATGAAAATGCTTCTTAGGCCATATCCAATTCTGGTAACACTTCTGAGGTTAACATCATTCAGTCCACCATGGCAGACAAAGCTTTGAAAGGAAAGAAGAAGGGAAAAGGAAAGAATAAGGCTGATCAACCGAAGCAAGATTCCCCTAAACCTCCACCTGAGGAAGGCGCCAAACGCAAGCCTAAGTATCCTTGCCTTATTTGTGATGAGGATCACTATACTAAAGACTACCAGAGGCGGTCTAAAGTTAGTCGATTGTTAAAAGGTGCCTCTGGGACTCTTGCCATGCTTAAAGAGCCTTTTCCCTCAGAGAAAACTCAAATGGTGGCTGATCCATCTCAATCCTCCTCTCCTTTTGGTTCTCAGGTATTTATGGCTGGGATGATTCCTGTCCACATTAGTACTCAGTCAAAGGAGTATCCTTTGCTTGCTAGGAAGGAAACTGAGTTCGCCTCTAGTGCTCCTCCATCCAGCTCTGGTTCCCTCCATATCGAGTGGCCTAGTATTGAGACAGCCATCCGACATCCTCCTAAAGGGGTACTCCAGAAGTCTTCTTACATCCCCAATGCTCGTGTTGCTCAGCACTATAGCATTGTTGAGGACTTAGACTAGGTACCATCAGCTATGTTTGCATTAGAGGTCCTCTAGAGCTACCCCTCTCAGAGGAAGTCCTTGCTATCGGCCATCAGAGCTTCTACTTGCATTATGTTTATTGCTTGTTGGAAGGCTATCGGTTCTCTGACTCTGAGCCAGTCTCCCATGACCTTGGAAGCTTTTGATGGGAGAGAGTCTCATCCTTATGATATACTCTAGCACTTGGCTATCAATCTGGAGGGTAAGACGGTCGAAGTGGAGATCGAAGTTGTCGATGTCAGTTTAACTTACAACCTCCTTTTAGGATGAAGCTGGACATATGCCATGCGAGCCATGGCTTCATATCTATTTCATGTTATTCGTTTTCCTCATCAAGGGAAAATTGTCATGGTAGACTAGTTGTCCTTCTTCGCCTCTTCCTCCATCGATAGCAACATGCCTTTCGTGGAGCATACCTCCATTCCATGTGAGAGTGTAGGTGCTAGACTCTTTAAAGATCCTACCCTTATGGGTGTTTTTTCACTCCCACCTCCTAATATCACTCTCATTAATATGATTTCTATTTGCTCTGATCCTTGGGTTCTTCCTCCTATTGATCAAATAGAATCCTGGGGCAATGAGATGCTGTTGAGTCCTGTCGAGCTCAACTATGTTGAAATTGTTTCCGTATCGGCTTCATCCCCTGAACCTGCTCCTTCGAGCAGAGCTCTCGACTCGTACGTTCAATCCCCTTGGCTTGGAGATGGCACTTCTGCAGACCCTTTAAAGGAAATTCTTCCTTCTGATGAAGCAATTATTGAGACTATGTCTTTTGAGGAACCCCCTTGGTCTAATCATCACCATCGTTCCTCGTTTCTCCCTACCCATCAAGAAATGCTTAATTGTCTCGAGCATTTTGCTCCTTGTCTCCCCTCCCAACCCCTTTAGACACCCATCGAAATTCATAAAGTGTCTCCTGAAGTGAATATGGGGAACATTACGCAAACTCAACCAATGAACATCTCTGTTAAACCAGGGATTGTCGAGCACATTCATGTTGGAGTAATTTGTACTCCAGAGGAGATTCAGCTTTATACTAATCTCTTTTGCGAATTTTGTGATGTGTTCACTTGGTCTTAGGAATAGATGCCCGGCATTGATCCTAGCATCGTGGTACATGAAATACCTACATATCCAAGTGCTAAACTTGTTCGACAGCGTCTACACCCCGTGCACCCCTGAAAGACTTCAGCTATTAAAGCAGAAGTCGAAAAGCTTCTTAAGGCTAGCTTCATTTACCCTATCCCGCTCACAGATTGGGTTTCTAATATTGTCCCTATGACTAAAAAATAGGGCACTATTAGGGTATGTGTTGATTATCACAACATTGATTGTGATTGTCCCAAAGACAACTACCCTACACCTTTCATTGACCAGCTCATTGATGAGTGTGCCGGGAGAGAGATATATTCATACATGGATGGCTTTTCTGATTATAACCAAATTAATATCTCGCCTGCGGATCAACACAAGACCGCCTTTATCTATCCATGGGGCACTTTCTCTTATAAAAAGCTCCCATTCGGTTTGAAAAATGCTGGTGCTACCTTCCAATGCACAATATCTTACGTGTTTCATGATATTCGAAACATTGTGCAACCTTACCTGGATGACCTTCCGGCTCATTCAATGAAACACCAAGACCATCCAAACCACCTTTGTGAAATTTTTCTTCGCTGTCGACACTATTGTATCCGTCTTAATCCACATAAGTGTGTCTTCTACATGGAATCTGACAGACTTCTCAGGTTCATCGTCTCCCAGGAGGGTATCCATCTGGATCCCCTTAAAGTCGAAGCCATCCTGAATCTCCCTCCCCTTACTTCTTTGCAGCAATTGCAAATTTTTCAGGGTAAAGAAAATTTTCTACGATGATTCATTCTGAATTATGCTGAAGTGGTCAAAGACTATACATGGTTATTAAAGTAGGATATCCCTTTTCTTTGGGATACCGCTGCATAAGATTCATTCAAGCACCTCATGGCCCTCCTTGTTTCTACTCCGTTGTTACGTCTACCTGATTATCACCGTGACTATACTTTTTATTTAGCTGCTGCTAATACCACCATCAGCATGGTTCTAGTCCAAGATGATGATGATGGTACTAAGCATGTCATTTACTATCTCATCCACAATTTACTTGATACAGAAACTCGATATGCCTACGTCGAGAAGTTGGAATTGGTCACCATTTGCGTCGTCCAACATTTCTGCCACTATATATTATTGCACACCACGACGGTGATTTTTTATTACAAGCCAATGACGTACATATTGTCACGTCAGTTACTGGGGGGCAAATACTCAAAGTGGATTGTCATACTTCAAGAGTTCGACTTGGAGTTCACTATAGCCAAGTCTAAGAAGTCCCTCGTCCTCACTGATTTGCTTTGCTCCCTACCATCTATTACCGTGCCCTCTCAGTTAGAGGACCATATTCTGGATGAATCGTTGTTCTTGATTAGTACCCTCGATCCTTGGTATGGTGATATTATTATCTATCTTCAGACGTCCTCTTTTTGTCCATATTTTTCCAAGGATTCTCAGTGATGGATTCACCATCATTCTCAACCTTATCACATTATTGGGGACCGTCTCGGCGCTGACTCTATTCTCCGCTGATGTTTAACGTTCGAGGAAGCCGAACAAGTTCTAAATGACTGCCATTCCGGTGCTTGTGGCGGTCATATGTCTAGGTATGCTATTGCTCTGAATATCCTTCGTGCTGGTTATTTTTGGCCATCTATTTTTAAGGATTGCATCCTTGCCGTCCACTCTTGTCATGAGTGCCAAATCTACCAATAGAAGATGTGCGTGCCTCTTGTTCCTTTACACCCTGTTATTACCGTCGGCCCTTTTACCAAATGGGGCATTCATTATATGACCTGTAACCCTCGCTCAGCTGGGGGGCATGGGTATATCATCGTTTCTGTTGATTATTTCACGAAATGTGTTGAAGCAATGCCTACACTATCCGATGATGGTTAGACAACGGTGCAATTTTTATTCAATCATGTCATTTCATGATTCGGAGTCCCTCAGGCTGTCGTCACTGATCACGGCAAACATTTCCGTAATAATATGATGACTGAGTTAACAACCTAGCTGGGCTTGCGGCATGATAGCTCAACACTATACTATCCTTAGGCCAATGGCCAAGTGGAAGCTGTCAACAAAGTTTTGGTCACAATGCTTCAGTGCACCATCAGCATGCACAAGTCCAGCTGGCATTTGATGTTATTTTCCACCTTTTGGGCCTACCAAACTTCAATGAAGGATGCCACCGAGTTCACCCAATTCCAATTAGTTTACGGTCTAGAGGCTACCCTTCCAATTGAGTGTGAGATCCCTTCTCTTAAATTAGCCGTCGAATTACTCCCCAACACTACTCCGGTAGAAGAACATCTTCTTTACCTAGAGCAGTTAGACGAGACCCACTGAATAGCCTCTCTAGCCATTGAAGCGCAGAAGAAGAGAGTGAAAACTCACTTCGATAAAGCTGTCAATCCTCGTTCTTTCATTGAAGGAGACTTAGTCCTGATCTATGATCAAGCAAATGATAAGCTGGGGGCAGGAAAATTTGAGCCTACGTGGCATGGGCCTTACATTATGAAAGGAGTTTTACAAAAAGGGGGCTATGAGCTAATCGATTATGAAGGGAATCCTCTAGATAAGCCCCGAAATGGGCTTTATCTGAAAAAATATTATGCATGAATCTCATGCATTTGATTTATATACGTGTGTTTTCAATAGGTGTACTTTCAGTGTTTGTTTTCATGTTTGGTTTGGTGTGTAGGCATAATTGCCACTTATTGTGTCTTTTGCTTCTTGGGTAGATGTCTGGTACACCTTACGTTGGTTTTGCTAATGGTGCCTGCCGCAGTACCTGGAACCTTTCTTCTATGGCATGGGTGATCTACGATCCTCACGGTGAGTTAGTAGACCTTTAAGGTGTTTGTCTGGGTTGCACCACAAACAATGTCACTAAATATAGTGTTGTCATTGAATTACTAACCAAGGCTATCAACCTCGATATTCATGCATTGGTTGTGAATCTGGATTCTCAACTTGTTGTCCACCAGCTTAACGGGCATTATTCCATCAGAGATCATCGCATTTTAAGGTTGTATTTACGTGTTAAATTATTGGAAAGAAATTTTGATTTTATTACATATCAACACATTCCAAGAAGATTAAACACATTAACTGATGCATTAGCAAATCATGTATTAGACAAACATTTACACAACATGTAATCAAAATAGTATATAGAAGCATTCAAAACACAATAATGAACCATAGAAATATGTATATATATATATATCTTGTGTGGCACACCGAGGTGCTCAAAAAATAAGTGTATATGTCAAAATAGAGTCTGTGATCTCCATACATCCGAGACACATGTCTCTAAAAATATTAGTAGAAATTAAAACCTAGGCATCTACTATTGTGGGTTATGCTCTCTATAGCACACCAATGCTCATGTGACTCATCTTAAAAGTTTATGCACCCTAGGTATCACCCCTACTATATGTATCTGATACTCTATTGGAACCTCTTTGATCCCCCTATAATCTGGGATCCCCTCTGTCAGGCCCTCAAGATTATGGGCCACTGTCTCCACTGAACTGCCAGCTGGGGGAACCAAGGCCAGCTCTCTGATGCCTTGTGGATCCCTCTGTGCCTCCAAAGCTAGTCCCACAGGCCTCTCTAGTCCCACATCTACAAGTAACATAGGGTAGATCATTAAGACATATGCATGAAAAAATCCAAAAAAAACATCATAAAAGACAAAATACAAAAATAGTGTGATCAAGTGTTTTACCTCCATCATCCCACTGCTCACCAGCAGGCAGCTACATGTCAGGGTCTCCATGAAAATCCATACCTGTGTATGGCCAGTCCTTGACGAAGATCATCTGGCAATCCAGCCACTCTTGGAATAGTGTCCCTCATGACACTAGTCATCTGCCACCCCCTCATGGCATGAAATGTGCCCAACGAGTGATCCGAGTCTCCCATGGTCTGGATCTGTCTAAGTCCATGTCTTGCAACTGAAGTGATGACACTCGCTCCAGCATGAGCGGGATCAAAATAGACCCATATCCAAACTACTTCGACTCCCCACGACGGCATTTGGTGAGTTGCCTCTTCATGTTACTGGTCACTGCTTCAGGCCAGTTGTACATGGTTGGGTTAAGGCAATCAAGAGCCAACCGAAGGTGGGTCTTTGTTACCTCATGTTGGGCTTGGGAGCCCACTACCCTCGTCACCATAAATAGAACCGAGTGAAGAACCAGGTCTTCTACCATAGGAATTTCCAATTTCTCGCTAGAGCTTGATTTACATGGCCCTGGGCACACCCATGCTATCAATATGTCCATTGATTCGCCGCTGGTTCGTTGGCCCTCTAGAATCAGCCTCTCGCTGTGACAGGACAATCCAGTCAAGAAATATATATCCGTAGCATTGAACTCAATGTCTTTGTCTCGAATAACAAACTTTCTGTCTCTTGAGTTCGAAGCACGAATTAGCAACTCTAACAAGTCAGGTTAGGCTTGAAGATGTGGAGTGAGAAAAAAATTTAGTAATCCACAAGCCTGTAAATCATTTCAGCACCCAGGATCATTGAATGCTTCTTCATCATTGATATCATGCATTCTTTCTTGCCACACAAATTCCATGTTGCCTTCCATTGAAATAAAAATGAATTAGAACTCTTTTCATAAGTTTAAATCCATAAATTATAAAAAATTTCAACTTCCCAGCGTATTTGCGACCATTTTCCAAACAGCGGTGATGACATGAGCTCAATAGTTCATTTTTCTGGTGATCATCGTGAGAGTACATCTATCTCTCATGAAGATCATGGAGGTGGTGCATGTCACCACGCTCGGTCATCACTAACACAAGTTTCTTTTCCACGACGACTGAGAGGTGGACTCAGATTTCAAAATCCACCTAAAACCAGCTACCTAACACCAAATTGCATAAAAAACCACTCAAATGCAGCGCAAGGAAGAATGTACTTTCTTGGAGAAAGCTTCAGGCGGAACCATGGACAGATGATGCCAGAATTGACTTGGGAAGTTCACTCAGGTTGGTGCTCCAAAATGTGAAAGGTTAAAATGCACAATGGAAATGGTAAAAAATAAAAATTACCACACCCATTTTATAGTGTTTTTTTGAGAAATTAGGAATTACACTTTAGGGTGTGGGTTTTTTTTATTTATATCGCATTTTTAATTAGGTTCTTTTGGGTTTTTGGCCATATTTCCACATATATACTCTACTTATGTCGAACGGGTCTTATGTTTGACATGTTTTGTGTAGAGCTACAAGTGGCGGGATTATGTCATACTTTGTATACAGTTGGTCTGTATTTTCCGCAAAGTCCTCTTTAAGCTCTTTTTCGACTTAAAAGACGAAAAGATTGCTGAGTTATTCCTTTTGACTCATTAAACGAAATAAGGGGCAGTCCGCTTTGAGCTCTTTTCCAACTGTATAAGCATGAAAAGATTGTCGGACTTTTGTTGTTTCGGGTTCGATATTGGTTACGAAACAACATGTCCTCATTCGCTTTTCTAGTCTTTCAGATTGAGGTCACTAATGACGAAAAGTACTCCTTGATCATAATGGTCAATCGGTTCTCTCAAGTATTATTTTATAGTTTTTCAGGCTCGAGAGACACAAATCTATGAAAAAGGACCCCCCTAGAGTTTTCTTTTCCGTGTCTTTTTCAAAATCTCTAAAGATGAAAAAGACTCTAAGTTTTACCTATGTCGAACTCTTTAAACCTTGACGACATCAGACTCGTCACCATGACGAGACTCAAGCTTCTCCTCCCTAGGGCTCATTAAACTATTACTAGGTTGGATTCGACTGAAGGTCGAACTTATATTACAAGCATACGTTATCCCCTTCAAGCTTGTTTTCAAAAATAATTGGGGTACTCGCCAACAATGGTAGGGGAAAATTTGGAAGTTGTCATTGGTTACCTACGGCAGCTAGTCACTCTTAAACATCAACACTTTTGCTTCTTGTCGGGTTGGGATATCCATACATTGTCATTTGGCCTTCTGAGTTATTGGGTCACCATTTAGCCTCATTCCATCTGATCCATGCTGTCTCCATCAAGCCTCTAATCCCTTGGTACCTGAATGCTACCACCCTCCGGAGTCATGTCGCCGACATGTTCAAGAGTATAATCCTTCAGTAGTTCACATCCTTACTGTTATAGGAATTTTTGTGCCCTACAACGCCAAGCATGAAATGTCCATAAACCAAGGGCTCCTAAGTCCCTAAATGTGTTGTTCCAACCCCTAAAGGAACAAGGTCATCATATTATGGCTTCTCCCAGAAGTTCTCCATGAAAAACTACTCAGAATTGGTCAAAACATGATCATTGCAGCTGCTCCACTCGCTAGGTGCATTGCATCTCACCCAAATGCACTGTGAGGGTGCGTTGCATTTCAAAAGTCCCTTTTGTGGGGTGCGATGGGCGAGAAATGACAAATGGCAGTGTCATTCCGCGAGGTGGAGAGGCAATGGAAGTTTCCAGAATCTTCTCCTGTGACACTTGCCTCACTGAATTCGACCAAGGATGAGTAAGAGACCCTCAGTCTCCAAGTGGAAGCTAGAACTATCAGAGAGAAGACACTAATCAAATCACAAGTTGACTCATCCCCCTTACAGATATCTATATATGGATCCCTCATCCCAGACATCCAAAGGCTAGAATTGGCATATTGAAGGAATTGTTGTTGGTTTCTAGAGACAAAACATCAGATTGTTGGGTGATCTAAGCTTTTTTTGAGGTGAAGAGGGGCTTCTTTGCTGGGAGGTTGATGCTAGGTCAGAACAACCAGTTGTAACTCCTCCTGGATCTTTTCTTGTTTTATCAATAAAATCTATTTGAGTTTTCCTCCATGCTTTTGTATCATTGATGCTTGTTACATTTGTATGGTCAATTTACATCTGATCCTAGATTGTTTATGAATATAGATCCATGTCTTTGTATAGTTCTATGCTTCTGTGATCTTGCAGGTACTTTGTGAAGTTGGGCGTGCAAGGGAACAAGTAGCTGGGGACCATCAAAGAAGAGAGGGATCGAATCAAGGGATTATTGCAAGACAGAGGTTAGTCCTTCTATTCCTCTCTATCTATAACTCATAAAGGAAAAGCATAAGTAGCTTTTCTCTGTTTGTTTCTAAGGCAGGTGTCACACCTTAGTGGGATAGAGTAGTTCTATATAGACACTTTTCCCTGTAACAAAATGGCGACTCCGCTGGGGAGATAATTAGTTTGTTTGTTTATCATTCTTTGTTGTCTATTTCATAAACTTACAAGTAGCATTCGAACTGCATTTGCCATAACAAATGCAAAGTAGACAACTGCTACTTCAATCCATCTACTGGATCTGTTTATGATTTAAACAACTAATTTACAAACTATCTGATTTCCCTTGTGATAGCTCTTAGATCCTCCTTAGATCTACCCCTGATTGTTGAGTTACTGATTGCTTTTTACTTAGCCAAAAACCAAGAACTGAACTACAAACTGTGACCCGGAGACTGAACAGAGTCTCGCTTCTGGCCCAGCGTAGGTACTGTTTAGAGATTCTGAATTTCAGCGCACTTCCCGAGTGGGCAACCTGCGTTGCATTTCAGATTCTCTGTGTTACAGGTGCACTGATCAGACTGGGTTTGTGCAGTTCTGGTTTTTGTGGATCATTATTTCCAGTTCTATTCCTGAATTTTGCTGCCTGTGATCAGTATATGTCTGTTTGAAACCCCTTTTCCTTGTTGTTATTCCGCCTCCTTTGTACAAAAGAACTGTAGATGTTTTTGTGTGTTTTTTGAGTCGTTTACAGTTCTCCTTTGCAAAAGTAACATAGTCGTATTGTCGCCCTTTGATTTGAAACTGTCACAAGTGTCGATTTCAGTCCTAGGAAAGAGTTTGATTGCTGTTGATGGTCGATTATCCTGTTACTATTGCTTTTGGTCTGAATTTGTAATTTTCTAGTGTCAAGAACAAGTATTCATTTCAAAATCGTAAGGTGTCGTGATCATCTCCATTTTTGATTTCGAAAGGAAGCTTGTTTATATTTGTCGCTTGAAAAGAAATTCAGATTTGTGCAGCAGCTTTCTTTTTAGCATCCATATATTAAGAAAGTTGAAAAACAAATACATGCATGTGTGTTTACTTATAGACAGTCTGTTTGGCTTGATTTAGGAAAGTGCATTTACAGTGTGCTCTTTGCTCTTTGTGAAAAGATTCTATCTTTCTTTTCCCTAGTAGCTAGGATTTTCATTGCATAAAAGAGATAAAAAGTTTGTTTATCATCTTAGATTGCATTTTAGGAATTAGATCTACATCTCGTGGTGAACCCGAAAGGAAATCTTCATAAACAAGATCAACTTAAAATAAATTCAATGAATCTAACAATGCTTTGGAACTTAACGCACAACATTTAGAGGTCTAGGCTAGAGACGTATTCCGGTGTCGTAAAGCCTGGTAACTGTTGTTCTCACTGATGGTTGGGTGATTCCTCCACTTTGAGATGATAAGTTCCAGTACGGACTTGTGCTCCCACGTACCGTCGAGTATATTTTGGGAGACCCCTATAGGCTTAAATCCTTTATCCATAGGAAGCCGTGTCTGCCGCCCTATCGATCGTAATGCACTGAACACAGCATTCGGGAAGATTGACTGCTGTACCGTAAAAAGTATTCTGCATTTTTGCGATTGGTTTGGTACTCCCTCTACCTAGACTTCCAGAGTAGTCCCTTTCGTTCCTTTTCAGACTCCTTAACGAAAAAGGTCCATCTGAGCACTTGTCACTTCAGGCTCATTAAAAATCGAAGGCGACTAGAGTCATCTTTTGTTTTTTCTCGACTCTTAAAAACTGAAAAAACAAGTTGTGTCAAAGCATCTAAGATTCATTTAATTCGGAAACATACTTCCCCTTTATTTTAGTTGATCGATTAATCTGCAATCGTGGAAGAAAGTCAATTGAAACCCCGTCGTTCGCGGAGGCTTACGAGTCAAACATCTTTGTCTCTGGAATCGAAGCCAGTACGGACAAAGCGAACTTGTTTAACCAGTTCCAAATCTCCTATTAAAGTTAGAACAAGTGTTCCAACGACATCAGAGACTCCGGTTACTCCAAACATTTCTGGAATCCCTGCCTCTACAGAAGAAGTTCAACAGCCACAGAAGGACAGTGATACTGATCCTAGTCTGAGAGTAAACACTTGTGTTACCGAACTAGTTCCATCTACAACCAGTTTGGAGAGTATTTCTCTTCAAACATCTATTGCTGCCAATTCCATACCTTCTTCGGCACCAGAAATATTCTACGGACCTGACGGTCTTCCCATTCCACCTGGTTTGATTGCCATAGAAGAAATTGTAGAAGATCCTCAAACAAGTACTCCAACGCAATTTGGAGTTGGGATCACTCTATATCCTTCTTCGTCAGAAGTTAGTCTACCACCAGTTGAAGCTCCTGTAGAATCGCTAGGTAATCTTTTGGATAGACTACAAATGTCTGAACAACCGTCAATGTCTAGGACTGTGTCATCTGACACAGCGATGGCAGAACTCCCTGCTATCACTCCAACAATGTTCGCCGGTATACCATCTGTCCCGACTAGCTCTCAGCCGCCAGAAGGAGCCCACTCAAGGGCTATTTCTACAGTATGGTCTATTCCTGTTTGTTCATCCGGAATAATATCCGGAAACTCTTATGTTGAGTCTCAACAAATTGATCCATTTGGAGGTCAATTTGGGCAGTCTGGTCCACAAGGACAAACAATTCCCTTGAGTTCTGGATTTCCACCGTATGGGGGGCAGTATACCCTTTCATTATCCCCTCCGGGAGGATATCCATACGGGAGTTCGCAACAAAATTCAGGTTATACTGGAATTACCTCAAGCGGTTGGGTACCAATACTACCTCAACAACCAAGAGTTGTATATTCGATGCAACAATGCTTACCTATGTCAAATATCCCAACTACACCAGCTATTGTGATGGTATCGCAAGTTCAAGCGCTGCCTGTTGTATGCCAACCTCAGGTTTCTCAGGTTGTAATGCAACAGCCCCTTGACCCTGCGACTTAACCACAATCACCGACGGGTGGAATGACACAGGTTCAGACGGGTACAATGACCCCTCATCTTGGTCAAATTGTTAGTATCGGGCAACAACACATGGCTTCACAACCATGGCTGGTGCAATACCAACAACCGCAATTCCAACAAGTATACCAAAGTTCTGAGCAACAAATATTTTCTAATAGTGGGCAACCGTACATTCAAAACGGTCAAAATCAACCATTTTACAATGGTCATGCCCACCAACCTTACCAAACATACTAGCATCAAATGCATTATGCCGGTATGCAAAGACCAACTGCTCAGGCAATCCCATCTTATCCTGGGTATGCTTCACCTAACCTGAATCAACAGTTACCCTTTGTGGCAACCTTAGAGTTACCTAATTTAAATAGGTTAACAAATGATCCAATCGCTTACACCCCTTGGTGGCCGGCGATTCCGCATAAACTTCCATCAGATATTCCTAAATTTAATGGAAATCCGGGTGAAGATACATCGAATCACGTGATGACCTTTCATTTATGGTGTTCATCAAACACCCTAAATGATGATTCGATAATACTTCGCCTCTTTCAGAGGACGTTAACGGGTCCGGCGGAAAAATAGTACATTGAATTACCTAGAGCTTTGTTCGACAACTTCAGTACCTTAGCCACAACCTTTTTAACCCATTTTCAGTTACCAATAAGGTACGAAACGGGAACGAAACTTCTTACCAACTTCAAACAGAGAATGGCCACTCACATATCTGATCATATACATGAGTGGCGACGTCGTCGTAGAATGGTAAAGACATATGTCCCCGATCAGCTTTTAGCTGAATGGTTTATCAAGTCATTACTACCTTCCATCACGGAAGATGTGGCAAAGGGGGGAGTCATAACAGAAGAGCAAGTTATCGCTCGTGCGCAATATCTGGATTTGATTTACACTTAGTCCGACACGCTCTACGATAAAATACTTGATGCCCCTAGACCGAAATTCTCAAATCCTCCTCCTCCTAAATTGAAAAATGACTCTCATGCCGGCGATGGCATGATTGGCACAACAGACATGAAATCGACAAAGGCTACATCCAAAAAGGCCCGTAAGATTTCAAGTCAAAATGAAAAATATGAACTTCTTGCTTCGGAAGTAAATGCCATATCGAGAGATAAAGGCAAAGAAACCAAACAACCAGGAAGCAAGAAGAAAGGCAAAGGGAAGAAGAAGAAACAGGAGGAATCATCACCTGAAAAATCTTCCTCAAACCCTCCTGGAGATAGGAAACCAAAGAATCCATGCTTTATATGCGATGAGGATCATTGGACGGCGAATTGTCCACACAGAGCAGAGTTTAAAAAATTCTTCAAGAATTCAAAAACCTCCGCAGTGTTAACTGATCCGTTTCCAAATCCGGGAACAAATCTGGTTGAAAGTGAAAATGATTCCCCGTCTCAAGTGCTAATGTTGTTGGTTTCAAAACAGCAAAATGATGCTTTGATATCGACAAGGAACAAAGATTATGGGAATCCACAGCTGTCGAACAACAAGGATAAAGATCAACCCAGTAGTTCGACAACAACTTCGACAGAAGTTGCGCTGCCCATCATCCCTGAATTGACAATAAAACCGCCAAAGGGAGTAGTACACAAGTCGACGTTTAATCCCCGCGCTAGAGCGGCATAGTATTATAATATAGTGGATGATTTGTCCCAATCGCCATCCGCTATGTCAACTCCTGAAGTACTACAGAATTGCCCATCCCAAAGGCAGGCTTTATTATCGGCCATTGGTGGGATTGACCCAAAGGATTCAAATCTTGTATCTTTCGACCATAAAGGATACGATCCTCAATTACCAGCTCAACTAGCTTTCCTTGTTTAAGTGAAAGCCCTCAACAAAACTGTTCATCGAACAATTATTGATGAGGGAGCATCTACATGTATTATGTCGATGAGTTGCTGGAAAAATTTAGGATCTCCAACCTTATCGAGATCTTCTACAACATTAAAAGCATTCGACGGAAGGACATATACCCCATATGGTATACTAAGTAACTTGAAAGTTGAACTAGAAGGGAAAACGGTAGAAATAGATGTTGAAGTCATCGATGGAAATCTTGATTACAACATCCTACTAGGAAGACCATGGATATATGCTATGGCAGCTGTTGTGTCGAACTATTTTAGGAAGATTGCATTTCCTTTTCAAGGAGGGATTACAATCGTCGATCAACAAAAATTCCTCCCCAACGGTTCTCAAGTTACAGGAAGCATTCCCATGATCCATGGAAGCCCCCATTCGCTTCAGAATATCGGAGTAGGCCTACTAAAATATCCTATACTAATGGTAACTTTCGCCTTTCCACCTCCAATCAACTTGGCGGAAGTGGCGTCGATAGGAACCTGCAATATGATATCTTCTAAAAAGATCTCAGAAAACGATATCGACATGGATCATGCAATGGTTTTGCCCCCAATCCCAACGGAATTATTGTAGCAATCAATGTTCCTAGAATGGGAGGCAAACCCAAATAAACGCTCATCAAGCATTTGGATAGATAGGTCTAAAGAATATGGTACCCCTTCAGATCCTTGGTCATGAGTGCATGTCACCGATGAAGGAATTATCCAATCAATGGTAATTGAAGTAGCACCATGGAATGATTCCCACCATCGTTCCCTTCTTTCGGATTGTGGAGAAGATACTAAAGATGACCTTTATCATCCTTCAGTCTTTGATTTCCTATCAAATACTGTAAACACGGTGGATTCTGAGTGAAACTTGTCCAACATTGAAGAGACTATCTCCATAAATATCTCAACCAAAACAGATGTTGCAGAGAATATCTATGTCGACAAATGTTATTCTCCTTCACAATTGGAAATATATAACGCTCTTTTTCGCGAGTTAAGAGATGTCTTTGCTTGGTCATATAGTGAAATGCCAGGCATTGATTCGAGTATCATTGAACACAAAATAAAGATGTATCCAGATGTCACACCAGTACGAAAACGGCTAAGGCAGGTGCACCCCAAGAAGGCTGCTGCCATTAAGGCAGAAGTAGAAAAACTTCTCCATGCTGGTTTCATCTACCCGGTTCCTCTAACCGATTGGGTATCGAATATAGTCCCTGTGATGAAAAAACAAGGAACAATTAGAGTGTGTGTCGATTATAGGGATGTAAATCAAGCTTGTCCAAAAGACAACTACCCTACACCCTTCATCGACCAGATAATTGATGAATGCGCCGGATGCGAAATCTTTTCATTCATGGATGGATTCTCCGGGTATAATCAAATAAATATCCACCCACAAGACCAGTCAAAGACTGCATTTATTTGTTCGTGGGGCATGTTCGCATATCGAAAATTACCCTTTGGTTTGAAGAACGCAGGGGCGACATTTCAGAGGGCAATGAATTATGCCTTCCATGACATCAAGAACATCGTTCAACCATACCTCGATGACCTTCTGGCTCATTCGCGAAAGCGAACTGATCATTCACAACATTTAAGAGCGATATTTCTACATTTCCGACACTACAAGATACGACTCAATCCACACAAATGTGTATTTTGCGTCAGTTCTGGTCGTTTGCTTGGATTTGTAGTCTCGAAGGATGGGATTCGTCTCGACCCATGTAAGGTCCAGGCAATCATAAATTTACCTTCACCTTCGAATTTGCTTCAGATTCAGAAACTCCAAGGGAAAGCAAACTTTCTGAGGAGGTTCATTCCAAATTATGCCGAACTCGCTAAAGGTTATACACGTCTTTTGAAGAAGGAAGTACCCTTTTTCTGGGATCAGGTTGCACAAGCTTCCTTTGATGCTTTAAAGAATCACTAATGAAAGCATCATTAATGTACGCTCTTGATTATCAAAAAGATTTTAACCTGTATCTGGCTACAGCGGATACGACCATCGCAATGGTTTTAGTTCAAGAAGTCGATGGAATAGAACATCCCATATATTATTTAAGTAAAAACTTAAATGATATAGAAAGAAAATATTCTTACGTTGAAAAGCTAGCACTCGCAGCTGTTCAAGCGATACAAAGATTTCGACACTATGTCCTCTTTCAGAAAACTACCATTCTGTCAGATTGCAACCCCATGATTTATATATTGTCGCGACAGTTGCTGGGGGGCAAATATTCAAAATGGATAGCAATCCTACAAGAGTTTGATCTGGAATTTGTAAAATCCAAGTCAAAGAAAGCTCTAGTTTTCGCAGAATTATTATGCGATCTCCCATCGTCGTCCAACGATGACACATCCGAGGAAACAATCGTGGACGAAAACTTGTTTCTGATATCTGCAAGCAATGAGTGGTATGCAGATATAATCATTTATCTCCAAACCCAAAAATACAAGCCAAACACCTCACACTCCGAACAAAAACGTATTCGATACCAAGCAAAAGACTACATGATCGTTGGTGACACGCTTTACCGTCGTGGTATCTATACAGTTCTGAGAAGGTGCCTCACCCATGAGGAGGCCGAAAAAGTCCTGAATGATTTTCATTCAGGCGCGTGTGGGGGGCATCAGTCTGGATATGCTACAGTGCAAAAAAATATTACGAGCATGATACTTCTGGCCAACAATGTTCAAAGATTGCATAACCGCAGTCAGAAGTTGCCATGCTTGTCAAATTTTCGATAGCAAAACTAGAAGACCACCTATGCCTCTGCAACCAATAGTTGCTGTTGGGCCATTCGCCAAATGGGGCATCGACTTCATGACATGTAACCCCACCTCGACTGGGGGACATAGGTATATCACAGTCGCAGTTGACTATTTTACCAAATGGGCCGAGGCGATGCCTACATTAGATAATACTGGTGAAACAGCTGCCCTCTTCTTTTTCAATCATGTAGTCACCAGATTCGGCGTACCACAGGCTATAGTCACAGATCATGGATCGCATTTTCGCAATCACATGATGGTCGAATTAGCTACCAAAGTAGGGTTGTCTCACGACAGCTCCACTGCATATTATCCGCAAGCCAACAGACAAGTTGAAGCAATCAACGAGGTCCTAAAGCGCATGCTGCAAAGGATGATTGGAGTTCACAAGAGAAAATGGCACCTAATCTTGTACTCAGCTTTGTGGTCTTACCGAACATCGGTAAGGAATGCAACCGGGTTTACACCTTTCCAACTGGTATATGGCTTGGAAGCAGTCTTACCAATCCAGTGTGAAATCTCATCTCTCAAACTTGCAATTGATCTCCTCCCCTGAACTTCAGAAGAAGAAGCTCGTTTCTTGGAATTAATCCAATTGGATGAAACCCGTCGTGATGCCGCTTTGGCTAACGAAGCCCATAAGAAACGAGTCAAGGCACAGTTCGACAAAAATGTCAAACCCCGTGTCTTCTCAGAAGGTGACTTGGTCTTGCTTTACGACCAAGAATCCGATAAATTGGGAGTAGGTAAATTTAAGTCTTTATGGATGGGCCCCTATAATGTTAAACGAGTGTTAGCAAAAGGAGCTTACGAGTTAATGGATTATGACGGAATTCCACTGGCGCAACCTCGTAATGGGTTGTACCTGAAGCATTACTATGCGTAATAGTAACCTGTATGCTTTTGTTATGTTTTTGTTTTCGCTAAAGTGTTTATTTTGGTCAAGTAATCCAATTTTTACATTTATTGCAGATGTCAAACCTATTGGAGTCATGTGTTGGATATGCCGATGGAGCGAGTCGTAGTTTGCGGAACCTATCTTCCGCAGCCTGGGCTATTTTTGATCCAAGCGGCAAGTTAGTAAGTTTCAGAGGGGTATGTATTGGTCGATCAACAAACAACATCATTGAATATAGCGCGTTGATAGAACTTCTCTCTGATGCCATCAGACGTGGTATATGCTGACTAATTGTCAGGCTAGACTCATAGCTCGTAATACTACAACTCAATGGTATATATTTCGTCCGAAACCCAGCCATTTATCGCATGTTCCTAAGAGTTAAGATTTTGGAAAGACAATTTGATTTTATTCAATATCAACATATTTCCAAAAACTTAAACACATTAACCAACTCATTACCAAATTATGTGTTATATAGACATTTGCAACATTTATAAAAAGAAACATACCATCAATGTTTGCATTTGGATCATGTAACTTAACCAAAGTAAAACTACGAAAATCAAAAATATATATAACTGTTATGGTTTACACATAATGTTCTGTAACCAAGACAAAATCAGTCAAACGACCCAAAAACTCAAAATTCTAGGGGGCACCCTAGTCTAATGATGCTCGTGATAGCAAGTCACAGCCTGTGCGATCATGCGTAAGAGACGAGTCCATCGTCTGGGCACACTAGTAGTATGCCGATGTAACCTCAAAGGTAGCTCGTTAGTCCTCACATCTAGAATACCAAGAGAGAGGCCCTCAACCTGCTCCTGTAATGCTGTGAGAGTCTCAGCCACGTCGAGGTCGCGAAGGATAGCCCTTTCGACGGCCTCTCCTGCTGGGGCAGCAGCTGGTACTCTCAGGTGAACTAATGGACGAACAGGACCGACATCTGCATGAACACATGAGTTTGATTAAAGTCTTGATAGAATAAAGCACAAGGACATTATAAACAAAAAACGATAAACAGGGATATGGTCAAAGATTTTACCAGTGGCGCCCCACTGCTCGCCATCCGGCAGTACTAAATCTGGGTCACCCTGGAAGTCCATGCCAGCGTATGGATACTCAGAATTAACCATATCCTGACGATGAAACCACCTGAAGAAGGTATCAGAAAATGAAATCTGAGACTGGCCAGCATGCCTAGACATATGGTCAACCCATCTCTGCATACGTGGTTCAGTAGGAGAAGGTAATTCGAGTGCAATGTACTGCGGCTGCATCAGTGGTATCTTCTCCAAGGCAAAGGTGGTCAAAATAGAACCATACCCAAAGTTCTTCAACCTCCCGCTCTTTATCTTGGTCAATTGTTCTTTCATTACAAGAAGTACTACGTCGCAGCAGTTGAACACCTTCAGTTGGAGGCATTCCAAGGCATGCTGCATATAAGATCGGTTGGCTACATGAAGAGCCACACCACCGGCCATCCTACCAAAAGTAAGCAGAATAGTCCTGAGGGACCTGTCAGTGACATCACGACATGATGATCTTGCCATATTTACTCGGCTGAGATCCTTCTCTGTAGTACCGATGAACATAATCTCTCACAGAGTCACCTCCTCGGGCCGAACCTGACAAGGAGATGGGGGCACCCTGCCTCGACAAGCCAGTCAAGAAATAGATGTCTACTACAGTCAAGGGGATAGATTTGCCCCTGATCTGGAAAACCTGATTGGTAGGATCCCAAGCATCGAGAAAATACTGCAGTAAGTTGATCTGCTATCTCATGCTAGAAATGCAGAAGAACTTCAGCAAGCCACAGTTCCGCAGTGCGTTCACTGTAATCGGATCATGTAGGGCAAGCATGTCCTCTTCTTCATGGTCATGTTCTCGCCATGTAATGGTCATCTTACTCCAAAGATCTCTGAAAAACAAACAAGAGAAGAGTTAGATCCTGATTTTGGTAAGAAACATGCAAAATTTCCATCAAAAATTGTGCATCAAATTCCCTTTTTGCGCCCAACGCACCTGCAGCAGTTTTCTAGGTGCATTGAATGTCAGATAGCCTTTAGACAGACAACCATTCAACGCATTTTTTGATACACAGAGGGTGCGTTGAAGGCAGAAGGAGTTCTTCAAACCCTAGGGGCTTAGAAAAGCTAGGAATCAAGCTCAAAATGCAAAATGGAAACCATGAAATGGAAGAGCTTAGGTTTAGCTCCTACCTAGTCCACACAGTGCTGAGAATCGTCCATAGAATCTCCCAAAATCAGCTAGTGAAACTCAAGGGGGAAAAGCACCTCCAAAGCTACAACAAACCAAAGTTCAAATGAAATGGTAAAATGAGAGGTAAAAACACTTTTTCATTACTTTTTACATAGTTCAAAGTAAAATATTTGTGTTCTAACTCATTTTCAAGCATATGTTGTTCATTGCTGACTAGTTTGATGAAGCAGTCAAAGATACAGTACAATCTTTGAAAGAACAGAGCTATTTATGGTAAAATCAAAAAGGGACCATTTAATCGAGTAGTTTTAGCACATAGTTCAAGCTCGTTAAAAAATAAACACAAGACATGAGCAAATGTTTCCACCTGCGTTTAAGCTCGTTAAAAAATGAACTATTCCCCGGTAAATAACCATTGTGAATGTAGTACTTCAGCCGTTAAAGCCTTGGTCATGTTTGCACCATCACCTCCACTTTTTCATTGGCCAATCATTCACCTCCATTTGATTGTTTACCCATTTTGAGGAACAGCTGCAAAGAGTGATTTCACTAGCCATCCTTGTGACACTTCCATGATTGGAAAATTCCAAACCTTACCTGGAATCAGCTGCTACCCCTTTTATCACTCGTTCCTCAAAGATGAGTCTCCTTTAAGCTCTTTTCAATTGACTCGTAAAATATGAAAAGGTTGTCGAGCCATTGGCCTCTCCAGCTCGTTAAAGGGACAGGAAGTGCTATCCCTCCTCTAGATTTTAATCTTTTTGAACCTGAGGGATTATTACAGAAAAAGATCGAGCGCTTGTTTTGTTCGGCTCGTTAAAGTATCGAAAAACCATCCCTTCTGTATTGTTTTATACTTTTTCAGACTTAAGGGATTAGATGATGAAAAAGGAATTTTGGAGTTACCTTTACGTTCCTTTTCAGACTCTCTAAAATTGAAAAGGACCGAGTTGTCTTTGTCGTTAAACTCGTTAAAAAGATTAATAGCGACAAACTTGTCTATAGACGAGAACGAGTTTCATTATCGCTAGGCTCGTTAAAACATAGCGATGGGTTTGCCCGAAGGGAAAATTATAGAACAAGCATATGTTATCCTCCTCAAGCTTGACAAAAATAAAGAGGTACTGGTCAGAAATGACTGGGGAAAAATTGGGAAGAAAACTCAAAGAAACTTTGTTGGTAGCAAGTTGCTCTTGAACATGACACTTCTGCTCCGTGTCCGAGTCGGGTTGGGTTGTTTCATTCACCAGTCACATCACCATGGTCATGCCATACCATCCGCATTTGGGGTTAATGCTACCAATCCATCACATCAGTGTCGCCGATATGTTCAAGAGAAATCATTCAGAGAATTCACCTGTGTCTCACCCACTACCATACATTATACTCCATTCTTTCATGACCACCACCCTGAACCTTATATCACGAGATCATCCTCACCTCCATTAAAATCATTTGCTCCGTTCCGTGTCATTGATGTGGGATTTATTAAGGCCCTCCTGTGACGGATCACTTCTTATTGACATCAGCTCATTATCCAAGAAGTCGATCTAGGAACACCCCATTCAGTACTTTGAAGCTTGCATGCCTCAATGGCAAGTTTCTCACTTTCGGTGACAGGTTTACATCAATGGCCTTCCACCGAAAGATTTTGCGTGGTGTTTGACGCCAAGTCCTTTATTCACACCACGTGAATTGTACTGCAATACCTTGAGGGTCATTATCATTATCGGTGATTCCTCTCGTGCTTGTTTACAGTTTACATCATTGACTGGTAATCAAGTGATGTCTTTCTGTGTTCGACTTTAGAACGTTTCTCACATGGATCGACTTGTACTTCGACTGAAGATCAGACGAGATTGAAGACCCCGGATCTAGTTTCATCCATCCAGGCTGTGATATATATTCAGGGAAATAAAGACATTAAATGTACATCATTGTAGCACAGATAATCATCCTACCAAAAGGATGATGGCTCTACCAGAATCATCAGTCTACACTCAGACGATTGTCTGTCCTATGTACATGAAAATGAATTTATAAAGTTGAGAATGGGAATGCCTGCCTCAGCTAGATCATGAAAATATTATGAAGATAATGTATTGTATTGTATCTTATTACAAGTCTCCTCCCAGCATTGAAAGAACTTCGGATCCTCATAATAAAGCATTTCACTCAACACCAAAAGGTTAACGGCCTCATACTTTAGGGGGCAACTGTTTTAGACATTTTTGTGCCATACAACCCCAAGCATGAAATGTCCATAAACCAAGGGCTCCTAAGTCCCTAAATGTGTTGTTCTAACCCCTAAAGGAACAAGGTCATCAGATTACAACGTCTCCCAGATGTTCTCCATGAAAAACTACTCAGAATTGGTCAAAACAGGATCATTGCAGCTGCTCCACTGGCTAGGTGCGCTGCATATCACCCAAATGCACTGTGAGGGTGCATTTCATTTCAAAAGTCCCTTCTGTGGGGTGCGATGGGCGAGAAATGACAAATGGCAGTGTCATTCTGCGAGGTGGAGAGGAAATGGAAGCTTCCAAAATCTTCTCCTGTGACATTTGCCTCACTGAATTCGACCAAGGATGAGTAAGAGACCCTCAGTCTCTAAGTGGAAGCCAGAACTGTCAGAGAGAAGACACTAATCAAATCAATAGCTGATTCATCCCCCTTACAGATATCTATATATGGATCCCTCATCCCAGAGATCCAGAGGCTGGAATTGGCATATTGTAAGGAATTGTTGTTGGTTTCTAGAGACAAAACATTAGATTGTTGGGTGATCTAAGCTTTGTTTGAGGTGAAGAGGGGTTTCTTTGCTGGGAGGTTGATGCTGGGTTAGAACAATCGGTTGTAACTCCTCCTGGATCTTTTCTTGTTTTATCAATAAAAACTATTTGAGTTTTCCTCCATGCTTTTGTATCATTGATGCTTGTTACATTTGTATGGTCAAATTACATCTGATCCTAGATTGTTTATGAATATAGATCCATGTCTTTGTATAGTGCTATGCTTCTGTGATCTTGCAGGTACTTTGTGAAGCTAGGCGTGCAAGGGAACAAGTAGCTGGGGACCATCAGAGAAGAGAGGGATCGAATCAAGGGATTAGCGCAAGACAGAGGTTAGTCCTTCTATTCCTCTCTATCTATAACTCATAAAGGAAAAACATAAGTAGCTTTTCTTTGTTTGTTTCTAAGGCAGCTGTCACACCTTAGTGGGATAGAGCAGTTCTATATAGACACTTTTCCCTGTAACGCTTACCTCCTCCTTTGATACTTTGCTTCACCATATACCACTTGTTCCTTATCTCATGTCATTGATGGGGGAAACATTATGACCCTCCTCCGACGGATCATCTCTTGTCGACGTCAACTCATTATCCAGGACACTGATGTAGAGATCCCCTTTGGTACCTTGGAGCTTGCATGCCTCAATGGCAAGTTCTTCGCACCTGACGATAGACTTTCATCATTGATCGTCGATTGGTGATTCCACGAGTGTTCGACTTCAGCTCATTCTTCACACTTTATGGATTGTACTAGATAGTACCTTGAGAGTCATTGGCATTATTGGTGGTTTCTCTCACGCTTGTTAATGGATTTCATCATTGACCGGTAATCAGGCGACTTTCTATCATGCTCGACCTCAGCACATCTGTTCGCATGTTAGAATTTGTACTATGATCGGTTGGGTTTCAAGACCCCGAACTACAATTACACATGTTCAGGCTACATGGATTGGTTCATGATCACATACATGACTCTTTGATGGATGGCTACGACCATACCCGAGTCTTCATGGATGGTTGTGACCATACCTTTGTCATTATCATGGTCTTCCTAGCTGGGTGGCTACGTCCATACCACAGACCAAGTTCGTATGTCTTTCAAATGGCTGCGGCCATGCCTAGACTACATGTATTTCACTATCATACATATCAGTTGTACTTGCACCTGCAGGTTCTTCTAGGTGTTGTTCCAGTTCAGACAGTTTCGTAAAGCATTTCACCCCTCCCACTCTCTCAGGCTTCAAACTTTAGGGGGAATCTGTTACATAGTAATTTGTCACTGCCTTCACCCTAGTCCTTCTACTATATCATGTGTCCAGTAAAACATGCTCATATTGAACAAATGCTCTCTTATGTTGCCAATTGACCCTCTTTTCCTAAGTTTTCGGCCTCATCACAATAATACACTTAATATACACGACGGACCCCTGTCATAAACATTTCTGTCGCGACCTCGTCCTAAGAGTACACCTGTTTCTAGTGATGCTCAGATTTTATGCCCCGACACGAGGCTATTAGCTATCTTTAGCGATGATCGGTCTGCATACATTTCTTCCTAACGATGGCAGCGCTAAAGCTTAGTTAACGACCAGTGACGATCGGGATTGGGCAAATTCATTCCAACATTTGGCCTTTTAGATGTCTCTAGACCTGGTTGTTGGGTCAGTTTGGGTCACCCTTCCCCCTCTAGCATGGTAGTTCCATCTTTTGTGTTGCTTACCCTGAGGATAATCTCCCTCTCCCTCATTTCATGGAGACTCTTTCTCCTATAAAATCACTCACCATTGCTATCATCTGCTAGTTCTTTTGGTTGTACAATACTACTAGTGCTTTTGAGTTTGGTAGATAGTTTTGGTGTGAGTGTGAAAAGTGTGGGATTGCTTTATAGTTTGCAAGAAGGTGTGGAATTCCCTTAACCTTGTGTTAAAGCTTGTGAATAAGAGAGATAGATATATTTCTATTTGGGAGATCCATATTTGAGAGTGAATGTTTGAAGAAACACACTGGTTGGACCCTCTGAGAAGGCTTGCGACGTCAAGACTTGGTTGTAAGCTTTTCTCTTGGTTTATTATTAATACAATCAATGATGATTTCCCATGTCTTGTATGCAATTTACTTGATAGCTCATGACTTCTTGGCTTTGTGAGTAAATAGATCATTATTGTTCCTCAGTTACGTTCTCTGTTGTTTCTTTGTGGTGTTTCAGGTTGATCACTTGTTAAGGAGAAGGAAACGGAAGCTAGAGTAGCACAACAAAACTTCATCAACCACCAGTTTGAGGTAGGCCTCCAACGATGACTATTTAAGGGAATTAATTGTTGTTTTGTCCTTGTTGTGACTAGACCCACTCTAGGGCTAGAGGGGTTCCCTCTTTTCGCAGAGGGAACACTTTCCTACATCACATCCTGATTCTAATCTTTCGGCAACAAAGCATTACACTAGCCGACACAACTATTCTAGTAGACAACGAGAGCTCAGGCCAAGATATTTGTTTTAACTGTAACCCAATCTCTTCCCCTGTTCTTATAAATAAGGGAAATAAACATTATACAAAGGTTCTATAATTTCTCACCAGATGGGTCTAAACTTTGTAATACCAATTTGGCTCATAAATATGTAAGAGAATGACTTCTATTTCAGACTGTATTACTTTACACATGAATATCTTTCAGGCTAAGAAAATAATGGTGTCTACTCCTGCTTCTAAGTATTACAATATGTTATCCTCCTGTTTAATTCCATTATGTTCATATTCTTCCCTTCATTCATGCTATAATTGCTATTAGAAATGATTTCATGCTTCCTTGCAAATTAGTGTGTGTTGATTTGTTAATGCATATGCTTGAATGAAGTGCTGAAATTATATCTTTAAACTGCTCTATATGAATCATAGCACCCATCCTCTCTTCATGCCATTATCTCTGCTTGTAACTCAAACAAGTGTAGAATTTCCCATTGCTTGTAGCTCTATCTATTCACTATAGAATTCTAGATGTTTTGGGCTCTATATGATGAGTTATGATTTCTCGTAATCCTCTCTCATTTAATCAACAAAGCCTATTAAGTTGTAATCCCCTTTGAAGTAATCGGCCTCCATTGTTCTATGTGATAGTTCTGGGAATTGTGTGTGAGGAAGTCCCTAAAATACATAACTCATACCTTTGGAGGAATGAACTAAACCCCCTTATTATCTTTCATTACGTGACAATTGGAGAGTTGCAAACCCCTCACATATAACCTTTTGTGCACTCCTGTAATTAAGATGTCCTAGGAACTTGTCTACTATCAACCCAGGGGTTATCTCAAGGGGGCTTTCTATCTCTCCTACAGTACTTGTGTTGCTAGTGCGATCTAAAGCAACGACACATTTAACCAATAAACCCTAGGTAAAAAAACATGTTAAAATAAATAAAATGAATGTTCCTTCTAATATAATATATTTAAGAGATATTGCTAGTAAATATTTAATGTCAGACATTATAATATTTCTAAAGAAATTTCTCAATCTGATTACTCATGGTAATATTCATACCTTGGAAAGCAACAAATCAAGCAAATGTTAAGTGAAACATGAATTAGTCAAGTCAGATTCGTAAAATACCAATTGAACTAGAACATTCAAAATTCAACTAAAATAAAATATATAAACAAGAAGGTGCACATAAATAAATAAAATAAAATAAAATTATTTATTAAAAATTGTACCACTTTACATCATAAACTCCTCATTGATCTAGCTTATGCATCAAGTGTAGGCAGGCTTTTCCCAAGCGTGAGTCTTTTTTCCCAAAGCCTCTTTCCTAAATTATTGAATACAGATCACTCACCAACGGAGAATTAGGGTTTTCTATACAGAAATGTTTGATAACAAAAACACAGCTACTCGTATAATTAAAATAATAACAAAAATAATTTCTAGAATCAGTTCTATAAGGTCTTGCTTACTAACTCTCTTCATATCCTTTACTTTATTTTATTTCCTCAAATTGTTCACGTCAAAATGTCTTTAAAATAGTTTTCTTGCATTAGAGAGAAAAAAAATAAATTATTTTTCAAATGATAAACATAATTTAAGTTTAAACTCACCATTCTCCCTAAAAAATCATTTCCCGTAGCTTTATAAAATGAATTTGATTTTGCCTCGATAGAATATAGTGAAATTTTTCTAACCATAAAGAAACATTAGTTTAAAAATATATTTAATATATAAATTAACTTACCGGCACATCCAATATGAAAATAATTTCAAATTATTAAAAAAGATATAGACTTCTTTTAACTCTCTTCCATGTGAAATTTATACTTGCATATTCTCTATCCAACCATTAGAAACAAAATATTGAATATATATATATATATATATATATATATATATATATATATATATATATATATATATATATGTATTAAAATTTTAATCCAAATTTCTATTTTGATGTAAAATCAAATATATCACAAATAATATCTAAAGTTATCATAATTTATAGATGATATAATTATAATAATGTATAGATGATATACTATATATTAACCATCAAAATTTTAATGGGATATTGATCGGGTAGGTTTCAGACGTAAAAATGATGGAGGATTAATTTCCATCGATGGCTGATGGTATGCACTTATTAGCACCAGATACTGATGGTATTCACTTATCAGATATGTCTTCCTCTTAGGAAATGCCCATTTCTACCCAGAGGCTTTCGTCTAGCCTTGCATTATGCAATTCTGAGGGGCTGTCACTGCTAGCCCAAAAAATTGTGCAATGCAGTCACTGAGCCTACAACCATTGCCAACTGAGCTAGCCCATTGTGCAATCCTAGTAGTCAGCAGTCAGACTGGATTGTGCATTGTATAGTTCCAATAGTCAATCAGCCTCCCAGCAGCCCAGACTGTGCCTAACATAGTCTTGGCAGTCAGTCTCGCGACCTCCAGGTAGAAATTGCACAACCTTCATGATAAATCACATAGGTATGTTGCAAGTAACTTCTCAAGTTCATTTTGGTTTTTGATTGATAAATTGCTTGCCATGAGTGTTACCATGCCTCCAAGTATCGCAGGTGTTCATCTTCCTCTCAGCAGCATAGGTACAATGGTTTCTAGGAGAGAAGAGACGAAGACATCATTCAAGGCACACTTGGGGATCCAAGTGATCAAGTGTCTATGAACTTGCCTACCCATGAAGACATCACGTTGTTCGTAGACAAGCGCATCAAGATATGATGACAGCACCATCACAACAAGTAGCACCATGAACAGTAGCTGAAGGCATCATATCGAATGCAATGAATGCAAGAGGAAGGTTGTTGACATCACAGAAGCAGAACAAAATTGCAAGCTCAAGCAGATCCACTTGTGGTGAAAGAAACTTTGGAGACTCATGCTATGAGGTGATGATGCGAGGTGAAGATCACGCAAAGGAAGAGAACAGAGTAGAGAAGTAGTTGCATATGCTCAAGCAGCAACTTAAGGAATAACAGGAACTACATAGAAAATAGAATGATTTGCAACAAGAATAGGTACAACAGTGGGTGCAACATGCACCAACGGGTGAAACTACAACCGTACAAGTTAAAGATCCATCCTAATAGATGGCACAGAGTAGACATGGTGAGCAGTGTTGTCGACCGCATGCAAGGGAATTCAGCAGCATCCATGTCATCATGTTCATGCATCCGATCCCACCCATTCAGCACACTCACCAAGGCAAAGACAAGAAGCAATTCCAACTAGAGTTGAAAATGTAGTTGACATTTGATGTGCATGACCACCAACGCATAACGGAAGATCACCACAGACACTATGCATTAGTGTGTTGCTAGTTTTGCCACACCCAAGAAGACCATGTGCATGTTAGTAGACAATTTGGATGGAGGAGCCACACTAATGCACCTAGATGCAATAGACAAAAGAGTTTGATTCAACAAGATGTCACCATGGAGTGCATGCACACCCTCACAAACGACCAAGCTTGGCATCAACTCACCGCCTTCACCATCACAAGATTGTCAAAGAGTTTGTCTCACCACAATAGACCAAGTGTCAGTGATGTCTTGCATGGCTTTCTCATGCCATTTTGTGTCACATGGGAACATGTGCATTGTAATGTAACATCTTGTCAAGTGGAAGTTCAAGTGTCGATAGATAGATGTAACAACCATAAAGTAGATGAAGAGTCATGAGGGTAGATGAACTATTACAAAGGGGAATATCAAGGGTCACCCCACCCTTTGCTATAAATACAACCTCATAACTCATTGAAAAGGCTTTTGGTCATCCAAGCTTCTAATAGGACTATCTTAGAGAAAGCTTGGACAGTATTGTAATGAGCCTTGGCTTCTACACTGCGCAGAACTACTACATCTCTTTGGAGGAGGAGGCGGTTGTGGCTATAAAATTTTGTTGTCAGAACTAGTGGTCAGACATGGATGTATTGTATGACTGGAACTTACACTTCTTAATATAACAGAGCCAACACGTTTCATGCATCTGTTGTATTTGTATTCTATGCTATCTAGTTTACTCTAAATGATATATGTATTTGTTTGCTTACGCATGCACGTATGAACTATTCTATATAAGTATGTATGAATATTTATGAAATGTGTTGTTTTTTCAACCAACACTTTGGATTGCTTGCTAACTTTCTTTCCAACTTGTGATGCATCTTTGCTTGTGTGTTTCCTTGCAAGCCACATACTATTACAAGCTTCCAAGGGGTGCACTCACTTCACCCTCAGTGTGTTAGAACCTCTCATGCACCTTCCTTGACTTACTGTAGCTGTCACACCCTTGCTACCAACAAGGACATCTTACCTGCCTCTGTGTGAAATTTCAGTTAGGGCATTACCATACGACCCACTATTGGGACTCCTACACCAAATGGTATGTGCTATAATTGGGACTTCTTACCAAAGAGATCCCCTTACATGTTGGCATGTCCAACACCATCAACATTTTTTCATTAGAAGGTGATCTAGATGACAAGTTGAGTCTTCACATATGTTTTGAATCTCTACATATCTATTGTTACTAATTACCAAATTTCTCTTCCAGAGTGTATGTCTCATAGAAACGATTTCATCATCTCGGGAAAGCTCTCGGATAACTTATCTCATAAAACATATGACGGTGGAGGCCATGAAACCTCAGTTAGGCATGTGGTCGACATTGTAGGATCATGCAAAAGACATGGAAGCTTTGAATAATACATGACCTATGCTCTATTCGTCTACACGCTTTGAGGGCACCCAATGCACTAGTGTGCCACGTTGCCCGAAAAATCTATTCATTCTCTTACTCATCTGGTGGTAAAGATGGACCATGATTTCAATCACTTTAACTATAAATCAGTCGACAAATAAATTCTAGAGTTATGAAAAGCACCCGATGAATCCATTGAATAGTCTTACATACACTTTTGTAATCATGCATACCGATTCCCTGAAGATGATATCTATTGGGAATTTCTCGCTGGAATATTTTAGTATTTTATTCACATATCCAAACCCCATTCATCACACTACGGTGATGGAGTTGCACAATCACAGGTAGGCAAAAATTTTGTCACAAGTGACTGTTCACCTTCACTTCATTAAATAGCTCCACCACCCAGGAGTGATATGGGAGATCATGCACACACATTTGTTGAGCTGTCACATCCTTCCACCCCACCTGCTCTTGATATATGCACAGATTTGGCTCGCAAGCTTGTTGGTTGTCACGTGGATTCGTTCCCTCAACCTTTGTCCCCGTGTTGTATTGATCTTCTAGATTGTATTGTCTTGTGTTCTCCCTTTCCGAACTCTACACCTGCTCTGAATGAGGATCAAGTTTTTGATGGAGATGGTGTTTTGTAGGCAACTTGCACCATCATTCATGATGAGTGTGTGTTGGAATCTAAAGAAGAACCCGTAGTGAAGGATTACTCCCTTCTAGCCACACCTCATTCGCTTCATCCTGACTTCCCTTGTGATTCTGCCACTACTAATTTCCCCTATGAACACCCATTTCTAGATGTTTCTACTTCCGATCATTCACAGGACACATTGGATGTTATTTTGTCATCATAGTGCGAAAAGGACACACCTTCCTCCAAAAATTTGTCCAATCCGTCATCTGTCATTTCTGGAAATGAAGAGGGTCTTTGCTTCTCATCCATCCCTCTGCTCAATTCAACAAACCATGAGGATGCCGACAATCATCCTGAATTTTCTAATCTTGGTTGTCGTGATCTCTCTACTTCATCCGATCATGATGTTGATTCAATCATTGTTAATTTGTCTAAGACACTAGTATACGATGATATATTTGTCAACAAAGTCGAAACCCACTAGACTATCGAGGCACTTTAGCCGGAGTTGATGGTTATGTCAGGCCCTCACTATCATGAGGTTGGTTTCACTTCTGGTTAGGAAATTGTTGGAACACTAAAGGCTCCTCATCACTCTCTACTTTGCATTGAAGATCAACAAAACACCTAGATTTGGCTTCCTCCACTCGAACTACACGATCCCATTGCTCAGGCGTTGAAGGAATCTTACACAGCAAGAACACATGAACAGCATAAGTGGTCTACCTTTCTCACATTTGTTTTCTTGTCACAGTCAAGAGAATGCATACACTTGACATTTGCACATAGTGTAGCAAAACACCATGGCAAGTCCATAGAGTGCATGTCATGCACTTTCACTCATTTTTTTTTCTATGGACACTTTTAAGCTCGAAGTGTGTTTGTCTTCACTATTACATCTTTCTTATTTTCTCGTTTGCATAGCTGTCTTGTTCGCGAACCTTGCCTTCACAACCATGGGTCAACCAATGCACTAGTGGCTAGATTGGAAGTATCACTTCACATCAGATGGCCCATGCACCGTTAGCTTAGGAGTAGGAGTAGTTTTTTATTTTAGTCTCTTTCCTTTCATGCTTGTTTGCTTACTTTCTTTGTTGGTTTGTTTGTTTGCTTTCTTGTTTGCTGACTCACTTCTATTTTTCTTTTGCTTCTACTTCTGCTTTGCTTTGTGGTTTGTTTGCTTATTCTGTCCGTATGTTAGTTTTACATGAAACCATGTATGGTTCTTGAAACAAGCTGGGTAAAGTACAAGAGGACTTATACAACTATCAACATTTGGTTATCTGTTATCCACTCTCTTAAGTAAGAACTTGTTTTCTTCATTCCATGATACATCAATGGAAAATATGTATTATTTGAAGTAAACCTTGGTGAAAACACGACACTTGCACACTAACTAGTATCACCTACTCTATTCGGTTGTTTTTGGGCTAACCCTTGTCATCCCAATCAAGTCACAGTCAAGTAGAGTAAGGTGAGGGGGAAAACCTTAATAGGTTTGTCAGAGGTATAATAAACAACTTCTCTACAGGAACAACCTCCTCTTCTCTCAATAAGTCAGGATACTTCTTCTGCCCCTGAAATGAATAAGTGCTATGCATAGTTACGAAGATGAAAAATGAAAAAATGAAAAAGCGAAAAAGTTTGAAAAAATGAAAATAAATAAGGCGAAAGAAGAGACAGGCTTCCTGTGTAGAGAAGTGATGCAAGTAACTCGGTTAGGGTACTGACCAGGATCACTAGCAGAAGAGACATGCTTGTGTTCCTATGTGACTTTGTCGGTGTCCTGTCCAGGCCTGCTCATAGTAGAGTAACACCAAAGATGAAACTCAGACTCTGATGACTATACTACTTGTGCACCAATATACCCCTCGACCCCAATTGAAAAAAATATATTGACTTGGCTTGGAATGTTTATCAATCGACCAAGATCTTGGCAGATGCTACACCTTACAATCAAGCAAGTGTGGAAACCAAGATGAACTGAGAACTGAACAATAATTCTGGAGGTGTTAGATTTTATTTTCGAGAACAAGGTCCATTCAGAGAGCTGGAGTTCTACCAGTGTGTCTCCAAGTGTTGTAGTGGCTACAAGAACCCTCCAAAATTTTACCTTAGCTTCGTTTTGGAGCCTCCCTAGCAACCTTTCATAGCAGCATGTCTTGCTTCATCAAGTACCCAAGTTTCAGTGTTTTTCTTGCAAAAAGGAAACATGTTTATTAGATCTTAATGCATCCCCCTCATAGGTTGTGTTATCATTGAAAAAATTTAAAAAAAAATTTGGACAACCTACATGGTTCCTAAGTTTCTGTGTTAGACATGGTCAAGTCATTTTTATGTTTTTAGAGTCTAAGTCATAGGGTTAGAATCTCATTATTATCATCAAATAAAGATAACCAACCTTGTTTTTCCCCTTATGGATCCCATATCATGTTTTAAGTTTCATGTGTCTGGTCATTTCAAAAAATTGAATGCGCTACAAAACTGTCTAGGTGTTTTTGTAGCGCAAAGTCCTAAAATTACACTACATTTGCTACGAAATCGGGGATTCATAGTTAGGTATTTTCGTAGCACAAAACCCTAAATTTACACTAGATGCACTACGAAATCAGGGATTCATGATCAATCGTGTATAGCTATCAAATCCACCAAAATCCGTTAAATTTTCACCATCAGGTGTCAGTCCACAAACCTTTCCTCTCACATGCAACCATTCATATCCATCATTAGATTTGTTAGGGGTCATTTGTCCGTAGTCATTTCAAATTTCAAAAAAAAGGTTAATTGATCTTGGTCATATTCATGTTTATCTTGGTCATATTCATGCAAGAGGCACTTGGTGTTGTTCTTAGTTCGAGTAAACAAGCCCACGGTGAGCAGAAACCAGAGTTCTTCCACAGGGTTCAAGCGAGGTAGCTCTTCATCAAATTCAAGTGAGGCGTTTCCTCAGTTAAGCAAGGCAGTTTTCCTCCAAGTTTTCTATCCTCGAGGATTCCAAAGGAGAAATGTCAGAAGAAAGAAGAAATCACAGGTCAGGTCGATGTCTAAGAACTGAACCTGAAGGCTTAGATGTTCTCACGAAGGACAAAATAGTTGAAGAAGCCTTCAAAAAAGTAGGTTGCTAGAGGTTTTGTGAAAAACTACAGGGAGGACATAACCAAGTGACCAAGGAATTTTCTCTAAATTTCACAGGTTTACATACAATGATTGGAGTTTTAGAATTGCCAATTTCTCTTGAAGTTATATCTTTAGTGACAGAAATTACTAGAGGTGAAGAAAGGTGGTTTAAGAATTTCAAGTTTGAAATGGCACCATGCAAGATATTCTTGAAGATAGAATTTGTAGACACAGATTTAACTAAAGCAGTGCTAAGGGGTTATGTCAAAGATACATATGCCAACCTACTCTCATGCATATAAAGGTACTTCACCTGTGAAGGAAGATGCCACAAGGTGCATTTGTATCATTTCAAACTCCTATTGCATTTCACTGGGATAATCTCCCTAGATCTACCTTTATTTCTGTTTCAAAGTTCAGGCAAGATGTTTTGATAAAATACAATTGAGGAAAGAGGCATGTGAAACATCATTCTTCCATCATGGCTTAGTTAAATTAATTGTCTTGCATGAACTTCAGGAGGTAGATAGAGAGTGGTCTTCATTTCTCTTTATGTCTAGTTTTAGGGCTGAAACAAGAATTATCCCTAGGGCTAAGGAAATATCATCACTAGTGACTAGTCACTATGCAGAAAAAGGGTCAAGAAGGTTTGCTAAACTGAAGGCCAAAAAACAAGTTAAGGAGCCAGTGACTAGAACATCATTGGCTATTCCAGATACTCCTAAGCATTCATAAAAGTAGAAAGTTCAAATTAAGGAAGAATCACAAGAGTAGTTCATTGGTGAAACATTCCAGAGAAGGGTAAATAGAAGTCAAATAGCCAAAGGAAAGGATAAACACTGGTCACTGATGAAAGCCCAGTCTCAAAGGGCAGTTTGAATGTTCTTCTTCAGGCTATTGACATTGAAGAGTCCCCTCTGGTCCAAGTAGACTTCATTGAATTAGGTGAGGGCAAGTAAAAAAATATGAAATCCTCTAAAAAATTACTGTTTGATGATCGGGTTTCAGAATTTGTCTTCAAGCCTAGAAAGCCTGTAACTAGGCAGCCACAAAGGTTACAAGAGGTAGAGTTGGAGATAGATGAAACAGGGGAGATATCAGGTTTTTGTGAAGAGCCCATAATGCTAGTAGTCCCACCATCACCCATGCACGAAGATGACAGAAACATAGCAGTCAATACTCAAGAAGAAGAAAATAATATGAGGAAGTCAAGAAGAAATTGAAACTTGCCAATCTTGAGATTGCCAAACTTAAGAAAAGGGCAAAGAAACATGCAGTTGAGAAAGCCAATTTCAATACAATGAAGGCTCTGTGGGAAGATGAGAAAGCTTCAAAACCTAAAGTATTTAGCATAAAGGCTCAATACTTCAGCTGGAATGTCCCTGCAATCAAGGAAGCAAGGTATGTTAGATGGATCAATGGCAGACTAAGAACTAATATCAGGAGGATGAAAAGAGAAATTGAAGACCTTGAAATTCAGTTGAGCAAGTCTGGAGGTCACCCTCAGCACAAATGAACAAGAAAGTAAGTTATGAAACCCTAATAACAATTTTGGTTGAAACAAAGACATTACTTTTTGAAGATGTTTCATGGACGGGTGATGTTAGGTATATGTGGCATAAGTACATAATGAAACAGTTGTGAAGAATCCTTAGAAGGAAAGTTTTTGAAAAAAATTGTGTAAATTGATTCACATAGCAGTTTCATAGCATGCTACAAAACTACTATAGGTGACATGCACAGCAGTTTCGTAGCATGCTACGAAACTGCTGTAGGTGTAGTTTTGGTGTTTTGATCAATTCTCAAAGGAAAGAAGTGATTTTTTGGAGAATGATGCTACTGGAGAGTGTCAGGAGGTCACTTGTGAAAGTTTAAAGCTCAAGCAAGGGAAAAACTCAAAAAACAAAAGATATAGGTGAAAGCAAAGTTTTGCGCTATAAAAACAATAATTAATTTCGTAGCACATCTAGATCGACCTTCTTCATGCACCTTCAAGGAGTTTAATCTTTGCACAGGTGAAAGAGCAGGGTTATATGGCTAACATAACATATGTTACATGATTAAAGGGGCCAGTTTTGTCATCAAGAGATTCGAGGAACATCAGTGAAGACCAAGGCTATAGTGCAGGGGACATTTTCCTAGTTTTTAGGACAGATAAAGGAGAAATTATTAAAGTCCAGCAGGAGGGTTATGGACACTACCAAGGTCGAAGTTAAGGAGGAGTAGCTGTCAAGTTCGATTTTAATTCCTAGATTAGGTTGTTACTATCATAATAAGGAGTTGTACTCCTAATTGTATTAGGACTCTAAGACAGTGAGTTAACTGTTACTTGTAATTAATAGTCTGTTTTAGCTATGAATGGGTGTCAAGCTAGGAAATTCGAAATCCCCTCATGTTGGATCAGGGAATCCAAGATCGTAATGATAACTCTATAAAATACAAGAGGTGGAATGCCTCAGGGTTGGCAATTTTCAAAAGAAAAAAGCACACTCTATTATTGTAGCAGACTGTATGTTTTCATGTTAATACAGAGATATTGGCTTCCCTACTCAGTATTCAGAGAGGCTTTTAATGTTTGATTTTCTCATGGCTTTCTTGATTTACTTACTTGTAGTGCTATAAACACATGTTACTTAGAATTCACTGATAATTCTCTAACTTCCTTCATGTTTTATAAACCGTGTTCCTTGCATTATGTCTTTGTTTTGATGATATATCAAGACCCTTTATGCCCTGACTTCGATGTTAAGTTGATCTTGATTTGTATTGAAACATACTTTAACTCCATAGCCCAATAGATGTTTGTTGATTGGTATTTCAACCATTTATACATTTTTCGTTTGAATTTCCATAGAGTTAGCCATCTAATCTTCCAATTAAAATCTTTAACCTAGTGAGAGAGCCCTCTTAGGTTAAGGAGGCTAAGCCTCAGCTAAAAGATTGATTTGAAATAGTTACTTAAAGTCTTCCTGATCAGCAGCCCATCAGGGTCTAGTTTTGTGATAATAGATTGTTTGTCCGAACTTGGTCCAGCTATAGGCTAAGAAACTCCCTTAAGAAATTGTGCAATTATGGAGGGAAACCAGCCTTCCCTCTAGAAATTGCGCAATTCTCCCTAGTAGCCTACTGGTCTTCATAATTGCGCGATTCTTCCAGTCATGCTTCATCTATAAAATTGCACAATTCTTCCCAACAAGGCTGCTTAGCCCATTAATTGCGCAATCCTAGGCAGCAGTGATCTTCTCTGCCCAAAAATTGTGCAAATCTCTTGGGCAGCTAGCCTAGCTGCCTTCTAGAAATGCGCATTTTCTCAGAGTAGTTGAGCAGCCTTTTGCATGTGTAATTGTGTTGACTGGTTCCCTTCGGGACCGAGAAGAACCAATATTCATGCATGGGTTGCTTCTCCCAAGGCAGCATGAAAATGCATCCTTTGATTCAAGGATCTACTTTTAGTAGTTGAAGGTTACATGCAAGGATCATCTTAGAAACCTCCTACCAAGTGTTGCTCTTCCTGGATTTGTGGCATTCATGTCACATCTTTGATTTTATCAAAGCTCATCAGCCGGATGCTGCAAATCTCTTTCCTAACATCAACCTTGTATCTCTAACATCCCACATCGTATCTAGGACCCGTCGGCACACTAATATCAACTATTTTTGGGTAAGCTTTATTTTCATGTGTTGTGTTACATTTATTACACTTTTTGTGTTTCGCTTCATATGAATGTTGTCTGCTGGATTTCAGTGAGCGCTTGATTTCATTTTGATACATACTAACTTTTACTAGCATCATTTCAATTTTTGTTAACGTCTCACTATTGTCGCATGCATGAGTTTGTTTTTCATGAACAATCACCAATTAGGTGACTCACCTCACCCACATGCATGTTGTTCCATTTTTTGAATCTGTCATTAAATTTTTGCATGCATGATGATTCACTTATGCTTCCACTTAGTATCACCATGCATTCACATTCACATTCACTTTTAGTTGCCCTTCGGCAAGTCTGGGTAGCCTTGGCCCAGACTCGGCCTCACCAAGACAGAATTGTGCAATCCTGAGAGGGAAGGCTCTGTCTTCCTCTCAGCAAATCCACATTTCTACCCAGTGATTGTCCTCTAGTCTTGCATTGCACAATTCTAAGGGGCAATGACTGCTGACCCAAAAAATTTTGCAATGCAGTCACTGAGCTTGCAACCATTGCCAAATAAGATTACACATTGTGCAGTTCCAACAGTTAGCAACCATCCTAGACTATCCATTGCACAGTTCTAGTATTCAATTATCCTCCCAGTATCCAAGACTAAGCCTTACGCAGTATTGGTAGTTATCCTCCCGACCTCCTGACAGAAATTGCGCAACCTTCATGCTCAGTCACACAAGTATGTTGCAAGTCACTTCTCAAGTTCATTTTGGTTTTCAACTGACAAATTTCTTGTCCTCAGTGTTGCCATGTCTCCAAGTATCACAGGTGTACACTTGCCTCTCAGTAGCATAGGTACAATGGTTCTTGGAGAGCATAGACAAAGACACCATTCATAGCACACTTGGGGATGCAATCAATCAATTGTCTGTGAACTTGCCTACCCATGAAGACATCAAGTTGTTCATAGACAAGGACATCAATATATGATGACAGCAACATCACAATAAGCAGCACCATTAATAGCAGCTGAAGACAGCATACTAGATGCAACGAATTCAAGAGGAAGGTTGTTGACAACACAGAGGCAGAAAAAAGTTGCAGGCTCAAGCAGATCCACTTGTGGTGAAAGAAACTTTAGAGACTCAAGCTATGAGGTCACAACATGACATGAATATCATGTGATGGTAGATAATGGAACAAAGAAGGAGTTTCAAGTGCTCAATCAGCAACTGAAGGAAGAATAAGAGCGGCATAGACAAGAGAATGAGTTGCAACAAGAACAAGTACAATAGTCGGCACAACATGCACTCATAGATGAAACTATGCCCATACAAGCTAAATATCCATCCCAATAGCTGGAATGGAGTTGACATGGTGAGAAGTGTTGTTGATCGCATGTAAGGGAATTTAGCAGCATGCATGTCATCATGCGCATTCATGCGATCCCACCCATTTAGCACACTCACTGAGGCAAAGACAAGAATCAAGCCCAACTGGAGCTGAACATGTAGTTGCCAGTTGATGCGCGTGACCACTAGCACACACTAGAAGATCAACACGGACACTATGCATCAGCATGTTGCTAGTTTTTCCATACCCAAGAAGGCCATGTGCATGTTAGCAGATGAGTTGGATGGAGAAGCCACGCCAATGCACCCGGATGCAACGTAGGCAAGAGTTTGCTTCAACAAGATGTCACCATGGAGCACATGAAAACCATCACGGACGACCAATCTTGGCATCAACTCACAACCTTCATCATCACAAGCATGTCAAAGACGTGGTCTCACCATAATGGATCGAGTGTCAATGATGTCTTGCATGGCTTGCTCAAGCCATTTTGTCTCATATGGGCACATGTGCATTGTAATGTAATGTCTTGTCAAGTGGAAGTTCAAGTGTCGATAGCTAGATGTTACAGGCATAGAGTAGATGAAGAGTCATGAGGGTAGATGAACTGTCACAAAGGGGAATGTCAAGGGTCACCCCACCCTTTGCTATAAATAAAACCTCATAACTCATTGAAAAATATTTTGATGAGCCAAGCTTCCGATAGGACTATCTTAGAGAAAGCTTGGACAACATTGTAATGAGCCTTGGCTTCTCCACTGTGTAAAGCTAGTACATCTCTTTGGAGGAGCATTCGATTGAGGCTATAATGTTCCGCTGTCAGAAATGGTGGTTGGACATGGATGTATTGTATGATTTAAACTTACACTTCTTAATACAATAGAGTCAACGCGTTTCATGCATATGTTGTATTGTATTCTATTCTATCTGGTTTACTCTAAATGATATATGTATTTGTTTGATTACACATGCATGTATGGACTATTCTGTATAAGTATGTATGAATATTTCTGAAATGTGTTATTGGTTTAACCATCACTTTGGTTTTCCTACTAAATTTCTTTACAGCTTGTGATGCATCTTCGCTCGTGTGTTCCCTTCCAAGTTGCGTACTATTACAGGCTTCCAAGGGGCACACTCACTTCACCCTCAGTGTGTTAGAACCTCTCATGCACCTTCCTTGACTTATTACAGTTTTCACACCCTTGCTACCAACAGGGACATCTTACTTGCCTTTGTACAAAATCGCGGTCAAGGCATTACCGTATGACCCATTATTGGGACTCCTACACAAAACAGTCTGAGGTCTATTTGGGACTTCTTACTAGGGAGATCCCCTTACATGTTCGCAGATCTAGCACTGTCAACACAAAGATAAAGGCAAAACTGATGGGTCCCATCAATAGGTATATTTTGAGGCCCATTGTGTTATCCCCCAACCCTTAAACTCTCTTTTGCTCACATTAATTTGTAGTTTTATCCATAATATGCCTAGTATGGATATTAAAGGGTGATTGTCATAATTCATGGCCTAATCTAATTAATATGCAGGCAAAATATGCATTTTTGGAGATATTTACTATGCAAGGCCTTCTCTGGGGTATCTAGAGAGAATATAGGAGGCTAGGTCACTATATTAACTCTCCAACTCGACTTGAGACCAAATATTCCTCACCAACAGCTCAAAGTCCACTGGCAATGGAGGAACTCAAGTGCGTGTGAAGATCCAAGGGAACCAGATCCACCAATTTCAAGATTTTGCAAGGAAGCAACCCTCCATTCAAGGGAGCTCACCCTCAGCCACCTTTTGTATAAATAAACAAGACTAAGGGCTCATTAGGATTTGAAATTTTGTTGGAGATAGGAATACCTATTAAGATCCAAGAGCTTGAAACTATTATTGTCATGTTTGATATGATGCATGTGACTCGTATTTTCTGTTAATGGAAAGGTTATTGCTGGCCTACATCTGAGTTAGATTTGGAGGATATAAACACTTGGGTTTGGACCCAACCTAAGGGATTTATACCCTCTCTTGTATTATTTTCTTGTTCTTGTTCAAGTCCTTTTATTTCCTTCCTTTTTTAAGTAGGGATTACATTGCAAAATTGTATTTGTAGGTTGGACTACGACCTCTCTTGTGGGAAGTGTGTTTGAAGGGTCTCCAACAACAAGCTCAAAATCTGTGTTTATGATCTCTCAAAAATTACTGAATTCTGGATTGAAATTCTCTTGTATGCCTAGTTTTTGTACCTTAGAGGGTAGAAAATTTGATTTTGAAATTACATTAGATGCATGTTGTAGAATAGAGTAAGTCTTGAAGAAATAAAATTCAACTCATCTTTTCCACCTTGATTTATCTTGTTGCAATATTGATGAGTAGATGCATGTCTGATTATTAGTTCGTGGGGTATACCAAGTGACTTGCAGGGGCTGCACACTCATACACATCCACTTAGGCATTTTCACCCTCCTCCTAGACATCTCACCCTGCGCTTAAGCTTTGTCACCGAAATCACCCTTTCAGTGCCAATGATCGACACCATGGGCATGAATTTTTGTGCAAGATAGGAATATGAGGGGTTTTAGGCTTGGAAAAATGCCTCACTCATCCTCCATTCACCTTCACCCACCTTTCTCCACCTTCAGGACACCATCCTTGCCCTGAGAAATCTCTCAAATGCACTCCTGTAGTAAAACAGGGCTTCTTGTAGCACTCTTGTAGCATTATCTAAATCCAACCATATTTTCCCTAGGACCTTGAATCTTGCATTTTGCAGTTGACTAATGACCCCATCCTTTGATTTCATGATTAAAAAGAGTCCAAGGCTACCCCAACCCTATCCTTCCTCCACTGCAAACACAAAACTACAAGTATATTAGACTTAGTTTTTTTGAATTTCATAGTTATGTATTGTGGATTGAATTCCTTTTCTCAAGAAATTTGCAAATAGATTGATGGTCCATGCAAGTAGAAAATTGAATTGATTATGGTGCAAGTAGAGTAGCACAATTTATTTTGGCAACTAGTAAAATTTATTACTTTCATGCAATTGCAACTAGTTTTTACATTTAATGAATGATATTTTCATTCCATCGGTTAGAATCATGTTCATTCCCTTACAACCATGTTATTATTTCATGGAAATTATCTTTGTAATTAGCTGGAGGAATCATCTTTGTGTTCCCTTATATAATCTATTGAATCAGGGTGACATAAGTATAACTTAACCTACTGTAGATATAGCACTACCACCTCTAAGTTTGTATGAACCCCAAATTGATAATTTAATTTGAGAAGCCTTGGGAGTTGCAACATCCTTGATTCAATACCAGGATTCATCACTTTTTTGCATCATTATTGGGGAGGGGGTCCAAGTGGCTATTGTTTCTACTTAAAATTTTATTTTTATTTTTCTATTTTGCATAAGTATTATTAGTTTGAAATATTAAAAAAAAAGAGTAAGAAAAAGAAAAAAAAATCGAAAAATAGAGCTAGTTTTTTCATGTCTCATAAGAGTAGGGATAGCCAATGAAAATTTCTACCAAAAAACCCCACCCCTTCAACAAAAAAACATTCATTCTTCTTGGGTGAATTTGAGCTTCCCTCTCTATTAGGGGAAAACCCTCTAGGTGAGGAACCTGAAAGTTTTGAGGAACCCATACGAGAAGAAGAATCTGCCTTACCTACCCACACCATGGACGAAAATAGACAAAATGACATTTTTTCTATCAGATAAACTAATGGGGAGGCCAGAATGAATAGTATAAGTCTTGTTTCCCTTCCCCATTTCCATGAACTAACCTCTAAAGAACCTGACACCTTCATGTTTGAATTTGTTGTTGTCTATAGGACCTATGACTATACCTCTCATGAGTAGAAACAACAAAACCTCCTATTTTAATTCCTGCACCTCAACGTCAGCCATATCTCCCTCACCATAAACCACCTAAGATACCTTAACTTCCTAGTCAACTTAATCTGAACTCAAACACTAAGCATACACAATAGGTGTATAGTGCGAAGACATCCTATCCTTCCTATGTTGTTGAAATCCAAGAGATCAACCTTCGGTCTATGAAGGTAGTTATATATGTTCACCCACCTTCTCCACCAAAAGGAATTGAAGGAGAGAAGGGTAAGATTTCCCCTCAAGAAAATGCACTCCCTTACCTTGAGAGGTTGATATAACCTAAACAACGCACACCAGAAGAAGGAAAAATTCTAGGAGAATTGAAAAACTTGTGTTTCAAAATACCCCTTATCTAAGACATCAAAGGTGTCCCCATTTACAAAATTCGTATCAAGGAAGAGTGTTTCAAAAGGCTTGGGAGAAGAAGAAGGGATACCCCCATTATCAATGTTGTTGGGGAATTCTCTGATCTAATGCTTAGGAGTGTAATCTCCGTAAAGTACTTGCACCCTAGTAGCCAGGTGGCGTATGTTCACATTGATGAAATTATGGTCCCTAATACATTGATTGACCTTGGGTTTCAATCTATGTGATGACCAAGGAAACCATGCTCGAGCTCAATATCCAAGGGGCCTTGAGGAAGACCACTATAGTATTGCAGCTTGTAGAGAGATCCACATTAGTTTTTGAGGGAATAATTGAGGATGTAATAGTATCCATTTACTCCTAAGAGTACCCTACTGATTTCCTTGTCCTCTATCCCGAAACTAAGTTTAATGGATATCCTCTCATCCTAGGAAGGACTTGGATAGCCACTATTGATTCCTACATTAGCTACATGGCTAGGAACATGCCCATTAAAAATGTGCATCTATCAAAACAACTGGCATTTTACCCTCCTGCTCAACCTTCTAATGAGCATGACTTTCCCTTATGGTTAAAGGATGGGGAAGAGTAAGAATTTTACCAATCATCCCTCTATTGATTCTGCACATTAGAATCTGCTATATGGGGGAGATAAATTGATGAAGATGACCTTATTGACCATATCTTACAGAATCATCCTCCCACTACCATGTTAGTTGATGAATTGATAAAGGAATATGAGAGTAACGTTGAGACTGATTTGTGTTGTTTTGACCCTAACATAGAACATGCCAAGTTGGTAGATATTAGCCCATACAGAACTCTAAAGATTAGTCCCTCCCTCTCATTTGAGCAAGAGGGACAACTATGTGGTGTTCTAAGGCAACAACTGGAAGTTTTTTTCTTGAGACCATAAGGAGATGAAAGGTGTGCATTCCTCAGTTTGTACTCATCATATCTACATCAAAGAGGGATGGAATCCTATGTGCTAACCTCAAATAAAGATGAATCCAGCTCTTAAGGACATGTTGAGAGATGATTTACAAAAGCTACTATATGTAGGTTTCATATACCATATTTTAGATAGTGAGTGGGTTTCCCCCTTTGTCATAGACCCCAAGAAAACTGGGAAGTGGAGGATCCAATAGGGGATTAGTGAGGTCTAAAATGTGCCTCCTAAGGAAATTATAAATTAATAGTGTAAATAATAAAATAAGATTAGCTTACATCATCAAATTTTATAGGGAAAAAATAAATAAATAAAAAAATATTTTTTCAACTCCTATTTTCAACTTATGTCCCTATGAGTTTACACAAATTTCAAGCAAAAACACTCATTGGATGTAGAATTTGATTCCTCATCCAAGGAATACCCATGTTGCAAACTTTCTATGGATTCTTGTACATGAAAAATGAGAAATACATGAAAAGTGTGATTGCAGTCACGATTTTTCATGTATTTCTCATTTTTCAGGTAGCAGGGTCCATCAAAAGTATGCAAAATGTGTACTCCTTGGATGAGGAATTAAAATTTTCATCCAACGAGTATTGTCACTCAAATTTGGAGTAAAAACATAGCGATATAAGTTGAAAATACGAGTTGAAAAAGTAGTTTTATTATTTTAATATTTTTTAATCCTTTTACTTTTTTACTCCAAAAATGGTGAATCATCCCCCATGGTTGACACCATCATCTTGAATCCTATTGGTTCTTATAAATTTTATTTTTCTTTTACATTTTTCTTAGGAGGCCCATTTTAGACCTCAAAATTACCCTAATGTGTGTTGATTATAGAGAACTTAACAAGGATACATAGAAGGAACACTTCCCTTTTCTTTTATTGACTAGGTCCTCATTGGCCTTACAGGAAAGAGGTTATTTTCCTTTCTATATCGGTTTAGTGGGTACAACAAGCTATAGATCAGCCCCGAGGACCAATAAAATACCACATTCACATGTCCTTTGGGTACCTTTCCCTATAGGGTCCTTCCATTTGGTTTGTGTAAAGCACCTGCTACCTTCCAGAGGGAAAGTTTGAGCATAGTTGCTGAACTTTTTCATGACATTGTTTAGATATAGATGGATTGTTGAAATATGGAAACAAGAATATTCCAATTTAATTTGTCCTTGAATTAAATTGTGAATTAAAATAAAATTTATTCTTAACAAATACTTGGAAATAATTAATTAATTTATTTTGAATTAATTAGTTGGAGAAAATCAAGTTAGAAGTCTTTCTGAAGTCATGCAAGAGTTATCACTTAAATTAAGGAGATAAGATTGAGTTATATTTGAGTTGTAATTAGTTAACTCAGTTTACTGAGTCAAGTCCAATTAAATTAGTTCCAAATTGTTTGAAGAACTAATGGTGAGTTAACAGTCAGTTGATGCATGCATGCACTCAACTAGAGCTACTCCAGTTAACTGAAGATTCCCTCATTAGAAACTCATGCATGTCTATTCTGAGAAAGACCCAGTTGAGATTAAAGGCAAGGATAGTGTACTATCATTTTCATGTGTTTTCTCAAAGAGAAAACTCATGCATTCTGTCAAGGATTTATCCTTGAGGATTGTGCAGTTTTGAAGTGTGTGAAATTAGAGTTTTCCACTTAGTTGAAGGAGATCATCCACAAGGAACAACACAAGGAAATAGGAGCTTGGAGGGCAGAGAGGAAGGATGGAGAGAAGCCAAGATTGCCTATGAACATTAGTGAGGATTGTACTGAGAGCTAGCTAGCTGTGAGAGCTAAGGCTTTGTATAATTCCTATGTATTTCCACCTTGTATGATAATACATATAGTGGGTTTTCTAGCTGAGGCTTTCCCCAAAGTATTCTCATGTGTATTGTGCCATTGATTCTTCTTCTTCTAGTTATATTTGTTCAGCTCAATCTTTAAGCTTCAGTAAATTGATAGTAGAAGTAGGTTATAACATTCTGCTTTGATTTATATTGCATTATCGGGTTAACCTATCATCCGATTTTCTACATGGTATCAGGGATGGATTTGTAGAAGTTTTCTACATGGTATCAGAGTTGTAAATAGTATAGTGAGAAGAGAATTTGAAGTTTGAAGTTTGGGGTCGCAGGTCCAAATCCAATTCATATCATACTTCAAGGTTGGCCAATGGCATTCTATAGCTTGAGACTCGAGTATGCCTTGGAAGGTAGCTCGAATTACAAAGCATGGAAAGATAGAATGGAGGCTATATTAGAAGACAATGGCTTGAAGGAATTCATTTATCAAGAAATACCAAAGCCAGCTTCAACTAATGCACAAGAGTTGGCTGAGTGGAAGAAGTGTGTGGTGAAGGTGAGACAGATCATCCTTCAGGGAGTTCGAGACCATATTGTATCGAGTCTCCATAGGAAGGATACTCCATTTTCAATGTGGAAGACATTGAAGGACCTCTACCAAAACAGTAGCAACCAGAGGAAATTGGCGTTCAAGGATAAGCTTCAAAGAATCAAGATGGAGAAGGGTGATACTATTTCCACATATCTGAACAAGCTCACCACCTATAGAGATGAGCTTGGAAGTGTGGGAATAAATATTGCCGATGATGATATGGTCAGCCTCACTCTCCTTGGCCTTCCAAAGAGTCGGAATAGCAACCAACACTCTATGAATGGAAGGGAGAAACTATCAGATTGGGAACGACTGTGGTCAGATCTTATTTAGGAGGAGATTAGGAGGAGAACACGAGATGGTTCTTCATCCAAGAATGATGATGAAGAAAATCTGGCCTTAACATGTAAGGCAAGGAAAGGGAAGGGGAAGGCTTCCCATTTCAAATTGAATTCTTCTCATGGAGGGAAGAAGGGTGACATGTCTAAAGTAGGATGCTTTATTTGTCACAAGATGGGACATTATGTGACTAATTTCCTATCAAATAATTCCAAGAAGGGATCCTCAAAAGGATCGGAAGGTGAGGCATTAGCCTCTCAGTTCGAAATGGACTTTACCCTCATTACATGCATGGTGTCATCGATGATGGGTTGTGTCTGGTATCTTAACAGTGGAGCCTCATTTGACATGACCAGTGAAATGAATTTATTCAGTGTCTTGGAGGAGAAAGACCACAAGATGTGCATAGAGATGGGTGATGACAGAAGGTATAGTTTTTTAGGAGTGGGCACAGTTGCTTTTCAAAGTGATCATGGAGCTCCTCTCCCCTTAATAGATGTGATGTATGTGCCTAGACTGAAGAAGAACTTGTTATTTGTTGCGATGTTGGAGGAAAAAGGCTACGATGTTGTCTTTAGTGAAGGAAAGGTGTTATAGACATTTTTGTGCCTGGCATCACTGAGCATGAAATGTCAATAATGAAGGGATCCAAAGTCCCTAAACATGTTGTTCCTACCCCTAGAGGAACAAGGCCAAGTAACCACAGCAATTCACAAAAGTTCTCCACCTGAAAACACTCAAAACAAGGCAATTCTGGATCATGTCAACTGCTCCACTGAGCATCTGCACTGAATGTCAACTGCTCCACTGTCTACCTGCGTTGAATGTCAACTGCAAAGAAGGCTACCTGCGCTGAGCGAGTTTGGACAAGTGGCAGAGTCATTCCTCAAGGTGTCAATGCCCAGGAAGCTTCCAAAATGACACTTGGATCAGGGAATTCGACTGGTGATGAGTAAGAGGTTCCAAATCTCCAAGTGGAAGCAAGAACCTCCAGGTGGACTCAAGAACTGAAGTGGGAGAGGACACTAGTCAGTCTCAGACCAGTCTCAAGCTGACTCATCCTCTCTCGAATATCCCTATATATAGATCTCTCTCCATGAGGTCAAGGGAGGCTAGAATTTTGTATTTGCAAAGAATTGTTGTTGGTTTGTGGCTAGAAACATTGGGTGTGTTATGCTTTGAAAGGAGCTGAAGAAGGAATTCCATTCTGCTGGGAAGGAGATGCTGGGTTGGAGCCCTATGGGTTGTATCTCTTCCTGAATCTTGTTACTTTCAATAAAGTTATCTTGATTCTTTCCTATATGCTGGTGTATTTTGTATGATTGCATTATTATATTTGATTTACTTCTAATCCTGAATCATTTATGAATATGTATATTTGCCTTTGTATTGTGTTCTTCTATTTTCGCAAGTAGTTGTTCTCTTGTCACAGGTAGCTGTTCTCTTGTGATCTCGTGGGATTCAAGTAGCTGTTCTCTTGATCAAGCGAGGAGGCAAGTAGCTGTGGATACACAAAGAGAAGAGGATCTAGTTCGAGGGACAACCACAAGACAATGGTGAGTCTGCCGATCTCCTCTCTTTCATATTTCATAAAGGAAGAAATCATGATAGCTGTATTCGTTTGTTGCTAAGGCGCTGTCACACCTTAGGTGGATAGGATCGTCCTAAATAGGAATTTTTCCCCACAACAAATTGGCGACTCCACTGGGGAAGAACTTGTTTATTCATTCATTTTTGTTTCCGTCATTTGTTTATTTCATAGATTTGACAGCAATTCTTGAACTGCATCCTTCCCGGATGCAAAGTAAAAGTTGTTGCTTTGGTCCAGTATGTTGGACTTGTCTATGATCTAAACTAGATCCACAAATGATTTGATTGATCCTTGTGATAGTCTTTAGTACCCTATCAAAGCATCCCTCTATTTATACCTTGCTTGTGTTTCTGATTTGGCCTGAAATAGTTGATTTTTGAGCATTTTGTGACCCAGAAACCAAGAGAAACGAGATTTTCTCTCTTCAGCGCAGGCACTGTGAAGGCAGTCTGCATTTCAACGCAGGTCTCGAAGGGGCTACCTGTGCTGAATGTCAAACTGACAGTGTTGGACCTGCGCTGAACCAGTGTAGCCTTGAGCAGCTGGGGTTCTTTGTCCTTTGTTGCCCTGTTTTGATCTCTGTTTTTTGTAGCCTTTAACCAGCATAGGTACTAGCCTGATAACCCTTTTCTTTGCCTGAATTCCGCCCCATTTTTGTACAAAAAGATTGTGAATGTTTTTATGTGTTTGTGGCATCATTTATAGTCTTCCTTTGCATGAGTAAAGTAGTCTTTTTGTAGCCTTTGATTCAGATCTGATTGACAGTGATCTTAGAAGAGAGTTCTTTGGCTGTTTGTTCAGATTGATTATAGTTTTACTTTTGCTTATTGGTTTGAATTTGTCTCTTTCAAAGTATCAAAACAAGTCTTTATTTCGAAAATCGCAAAGTGATTGTAATCTCTTCCACCCTTGTTGATTTCGAAGAAAGTGAACTTGTTTATTTTGATCATTGTAAAAGCAAATTCAAAGTTGTGCAAAAAGCTTTCTTTGTAGGCATTTATACTAAGAAAGTGAAAACAAACACCTGCATTGTGCATTTTGCATTTTATAGTTTGCATGTTGGATTTAGGGAAAGTGCATTAGAGTGTGCTGATTGCTCTTTGAGAAAAGATAGTCGCTCTCTTTTCCCTTAGTAGCTAGGATTTTCAAAGTTGAAAGATTGTAAAGCTTGCTTATCATCTTAGACTGCATTTAGGAATTTGTATCATACATCTCGTGGTGAACCTTGAAAGGCAAACTTTAAAAATATCAACCTAAAATAAACTGAATGAACCTAACAACGCTTTGTAACATAACGCACAACATAGAGGTCTAGGCTAGAGACGTGTTCGGGCGTCGTTAAGCCTAGTGACTGTCGATCTCTAAGAAGGTGGGTGATTCCTCCTGAGAGACGGTAGCACTAGTACGGATTTGTGCTCCCACGTACCATCGCGTATATATTGGGAGACCCCTATAGGCATATATCTTTTATCCTTAGGAAACCGTCTCGGCCGCCCTACTGATCACAATGCAGTGAACACAGCATTTACGAAGATCGACCACCCGTACCGTAAAACGTATTCTGTGGTTTTGCGAAAAGTTTGGCAGACCCTCTGCCTAGATCTCCAGAGCAGTTTCTTTTGGCCTTTTTCAGACTCTATAACAGAAAAATTCCATCCGAGCATTTGTCACTTCGGGCTCGTTAAAACATCGAAGGAGACTAGAGTCATCTTTAGCTTTTTCTTGACTCTTTAAAACTGAAAAAGCAAGTTGTGTCTAAAAAGCCTCGTTAACAATTTATTTTAAACGGAACAATCACCCTTTAATCCTGCTTTGATCTTTAGGTTGAAAAGATGGAGCACACCAACCAAGGAGTTCCCTTGGGTGGAAATCCTAGTCCCTTCTCCTCTTGGGGAGATGTTGGTGCGCCCCACATGGCCACATTGTCGCTTCCAGGACTGACAATTGGCCTACCAGTTTGGCTCTTTTCGACCAATGTCATTCAGAATACCACCACTCCTGAACAGTCGAGTCAACAGTTAGATCAGACAAGAGTTGCCTCCCAGCCTTCCACTTCATCTTCCTCCCCTCCTTCCTCTTCGCTTGACGGAACTGGTCGATCAAAAAATCGGGTTCCTAAGGAGAAGAAGGAGAAGAAGAAGAAAGAAAAGAAGAAGAAGGAGCCTAAGGCAACTGGGGGCAAACAAGTGTCATCTAACAAAAATCCACACACCGCACTCATAAGGCCTAAATCGCCATGCGTCATATGCAGGGGAGACCATTTCCATAGAGATTGTCCCTGTATCCCATGGATACTAAGAGACTGGTCCCCCCGTTTGCACAATTCGGGAGCATCAACCTCTGATAGCCATGTCGACTGCTCACCGTCAACTAGTGGGAGTGAAGCTCCAGGACAGAATGGGAGAGTTAAATTTCCCTGCAGACTGTGTGAAGGCGATCACGCCATCCACCGTTGTCCCTTCTTAGACGAGGCAAAAAGAGTTCTGGAAGATCGCCCGATTTTACGAGCGAATCTTCCTCCTGGATATCAAAGACTCCTGCCAAGTCCCTCGTTAGTTGAGAATCCGGTCGAGCCACTTAGATGGTCAGCCGAAGCACCTGTCATTGAAGAAGAACCATCTGGATCCATGCCTGACGAAAGTCAAAAGGTTGATACGGCAGTTGACCCGGTTTTGCCTTCAGAGGCTCCATCTTCGAATGACACCATCACAGAGGAGAATACAGACGACACCGTCCAGGTTCTCTTCATCAGCACTGACTCTGATGATCAAGGGGGCAATGCCACCATTCCTTTGTCACAGGAAGGAAGTTCATCAGAGCGCTATCCGGCCGTATATTCGGTCCCACCACCAAGCAACCTGGTTGTGTCCTTTGATTGGAACCAACTAGGCAGACCCCGGTTGCCAGCCAGTGTACCATTCAGAATTATTTGTCAAATATACAGAATGGTAATGGCTGGCACTATCATTGATGAGGGGGCATCTGTGAGTATCCTTTCCTCTATTGCTTGGAAAGCGCTTGGTTCGCCGGTGCTTTTACCTGAGATAAGAAGTCTATCAGGTTTTGATAAAGGAACTAGTCGACCTTTAGGGATCCTCCCCAATGTGCCCATAACATTGAAAGGGAAGACCATTCAAATGAACGTGATGGTCGTTCAAGGACCCTTGGATTATAACCTACTCCTTGGACGAGACTATATATATTGCATGGGAGCTGTAGTCTCCTCACTCTTTAGAGTAATGTGTTTTCCGCAAGAAGGAAGAATGGTCAAGCTCGTGGACCAACTTTCGTTTCCCGGATCACACATCGCAAATAGTCATGTGCCATCCCTAAATGGTCTATTCATGCAAGAAGTGTCTCAACCCACGGTCCGTCCTCCTGATGAGCGTGAGTAATCCGGGAGGATATGACTGGAACCCAGGGGGCATGCATCCTGGCCTACTTTGGCAGGGAAACTTTGGGTATAGGGTAGGTTTCCGCGAAAGAATATGACTAGTCCGTACCCCGTCCGTGGATGGAAGAGGGGTTGTTCTAGAATAAGATTCTTTTGTCAAAGTTACGTGTTTGGCACCAGTCATTCACCCTTGTCTGCTTCGGTAGACATTGCCGAGGAAGTGTTTTGTTTGAAAGATTAACGAGACAATCTTTGGGTAACCTGAAAGAGGTAAGCCTCTCTCGATTTAAAACAAATGTTTTGGCAGAGGGTAAGTAGAGGTAAACTTGAAACTCTGTTTTATACCTGGAGGCATGCAAACCTTTTGGAGTGCAAGCAAGGGGCGACTATTTATTTTTTAAATTTTTAGGTCCTCCCTTTAAACCTGTAGGTCTAACCCTTTAAACTCGTAGGATTAGCCGTTTCCGAACTTGCATAAAGAAAGGAGAGTGAGCATAGCTTTGGTAAGGCGCAAGCTCTATAAAAAATGGGATCTGTCATGAGACACTCTTATCTTATGACTGGGTAATCGAGCAGTTTTAGCATAAAGTTCATGCTCGTTAAAAAATAAACGCAAGATCCAAGCAGTTTTAACGCGGTCTTCATGCTCGTTAAAAAATAAATATAAGCAGTGAGCAATGTTTCCTCCAGAGTTTAAGCTCATTTTTATCTAAAAAATGAACCTATCCCGGTAAATAACCACTGTGATCGTAAATTTATCAGCCATAAAAACCTTGGTCATGTTTGCACCTGCCACCTCCATCTTTCATTTGGCCGATTGTTCACCCCCATATGATTGTTTACCCATTTTGAGGAACAGCTGCAAAGAGTGATTTCACCTAGCCATCCTTGTGACATTGCCGTGATTGGAAAATTCCAACCTGTACCTGGAATCAGTTGCTATCCCTGTTTATCACTCGTTCCTCAAAAGACGAGTCTTCTTTAAGCTCTTTTCAACTGACTCGTAAAATATGAAAAGATTCCCAAGTTTTGGCCTTCCAGCTCGTTAAAGGACAGGAAGAGCTATCCCTCCTCTAGATTTTAATCTTTCTGGACCTGAGGGATTATTGCACAAAAAGGTCGAGCGCTTGTTTTATTCGGCGCGTTAAAGTTATCGAAAACTCATCCCTTCTGTATTGTTTTATACTTTTTCGGACTTAAGGGATTAGATGACGAAAAAGGAATTTTGGAGTTAACTTTATGTACCTTTTCAGACTCTCTAAAAATGAAAAGGACCGAGTTATCCTTGTCGTTAGACTCGTTAAAATTATTAAATAGCGACAAACTTGTCTTTAGACGAGAACGAGTTTCCCTATCGCTAGGCTCGTTAAAACATAACGATGGGCTTGCCCGAAGGGCAGGTTATAGAACAAGCATATGTTATCCTCCTCAAGCTTGACAAAAATAAAGAGGTATTGGTCAGCAATGACTGGGGAAAAATTGGGAAAAATCAAGAAAACTTTGATGGTAGCAGGTCGCTCTTGAACATGACACTTTTCCTCCGTACCACAATCGGGTTGGGTTGTTTCATTCACTGGTCACATCACCATGGTCTAGCCATACCATCCATATTTGGGGTAATGCTACCAATCCAACGCATCAGTGTCGCCATATGTTCAAGAGAAGTCATTTAGAAAGAGTCAACCGGGTCCCATCCACTGCCATACATTATCCTTCATCCATTCATGACCGCCACCCTGAATCATATGTCACAGATTGTTTTCACCTCCATTAAAATCATTAGCTCCGTTCCATGTCACTGATGTGGGATTCATTAAGGCCCTCCTTTGATGGATCGCTCCTTGTCGACATCAGCTCATTATCCAAGGAAGTTGATCTAGGAACAACCCCTTCAGTACTTTGAAGCTTGCATGCCTCAATGGCAAGTTTCTCACTTCCGGCGACAGGTATACATCAATGACCTTCGACCAGAAGATTTTGCGTGGTGTTCGACGCGAAGTCCTTTATTCACACCACATGAATTGTACTGCAGTACCTTGACGGTCATTATCATTATTGGTGATTCCTCTCGCGCTTGTTAACGGTTTACATCATTGACCGGTAATCAAGCGATGTCTTTCCATGTTCGACTTCAGCGCAATTCTCACATGGATCGACTTGTACTTAGAGTGAAGATCAAACGAGTTTGAAGACCCCAGATCTAGTTTCATCCATCCGGGCTGCGATATATATTCAGGAAAAATAAAGACATTTGACATGTACATCATTGCAGCAGATGATCATCCTACTCAAAGGATGATAATTTTCACCAAAATTATCAGTCTACCATCAGACGATCATCTGTTCTATGTACAAAAATGAATTTATAAAGCTGAGCATGGGAATGCCCGCCTCAGCTAGATCATGAAAGCAGTATGAATCATAATGTATTGTATTTTATTTATTACAGGTCTCCTCCCAGCAGATGGATGAACTTTGGACCCTCCTGGATAAAGCATTTCACCCGATAAACGGCCTCATACTTTAGGGGCCAACTGTTATAGACATTTTTGTGCCTGGCATAACTGAGCATGAAATGTCAATAATCAAGGGATCCAAAGTCCCTAAACATGTTGTTCCTACCCCTAGAGGAACAAGGCCAAGTAACCACAGCAATTCACAAAAGTTCTCCACTTGAAAACACTCAAAACAAGGCAATTCTGGATCATGTCAACTGCTCCACTGAGCATCTGCACTGAATGTCAACTGCTCCACTGTCTACATGCGTTGAATGTCAACTGCAAAGAAGGCTACCTGCGCTGAGCGAGTTTGGACAAGTGGCAGAGTCATTCCTCAAGGTGTCAATGCCCAAGAAGCTTCCAAAATGACACTTGGATTAGGGAATTCGACTGGTGATGAGTAAGAGGTTCCAAATCTCCAAGTGGAAGCAAGAACCTCCAAGTGGACTCAAGAACTGAAGTGGGAGAGGACACTAGTCAGTCTCAGACCAATCTCAAGCTGACTCATCCTCTCTCCAATATCCCTATATATAGATCTATCTCCATGAGGTCAAGGGAGGCTGGAATTTGGTATTTGCAAAGAATTGTTGTTGGTTTGTGGCTAGAAACATTGGGTGTGTTATGCTTTGAAAGGAGCTGAAGAAGGAATTCCATTCTGCTGGGAAGGAGATGCTGCGTTGGAGCCCTATGGGTTGTATCTCTTCCTGAATCCTGTTACTTTCAATAAAGCTATCTTGATTCTTTCCTATATGCTGGTGTATTTTGTATGATTGCATTAGTATATTTGATTTACTTCTAATCCTGAATCATTTATGAATATGTATATTTGCCTTTGTATTGTGTTCTTCTCTTGTCGCAAGTAGTTGTTCTCTTGTCACAGGTAGATGTTCTCTTGTGATCTCGTGGGATTCAAGTAGCTGTTCTCTTGATCAAGCGAGGAGGCAAGTAGCTGTGGATACACAAAGAGAAGAGGATCTAGTTCGAGGGACAACCGCAAGACAACGGTGAGTCTGTCGATCTCCTCTCTTTCATATTTCATAAAGGAAGAAATCATGATAGCTGTATTCGTTTGTTGCTAAGGCGCTGTCACACCTTAGGTGGATAGGATCGTCCTAAATAGGCATTTTTCCCCACAACAAAAGGTGGTCCTAGGCCACATAGCCACGGGTCAGACCAAGAGGATAGGGATTCAGGTGAGGAATCTCTATAAACTAGAGGTAGATGGTTCTGCAGCATTGAGTACAAAAGTAGAATTGGTGCAAAGCCAAGACATTAGCGAGTTGTTGTTACAGGGAAAAGTGTCTATATAGAACTGCTCTATCCCACTAAGGTGTGACAGTTGCCTTAGAAACAAATAGATAAAAGCTACTTATGTTTTTCCTTTATGAGTTATAGATAGAGAGGAATAGAAGGACTAACCTCTGTCTTGCGCTAATCCCTTGATTCGATCCCTCTCTTCTTTGATGATCCCCAGCTACTTGTTCCCTTGCACGCCCAGCTTCACAAAGTACCTGCAAGATCACAGAAGCATAGCACTATACAAAGACATGGATCTATATTCATAAACAATCTAGGATCAGATGTAAATTGACCATACAAATGTAACAAGCATCAATGATACAAAAGCATGGAGGAAAACTCAAATAGCTTTTATTGATAAAACAAGAAAAGATCCAGGAGGAGTTACAACTGGTTGTTCTGACCCAGTATCAACCTCCCAGAAAAGAAGCCCCTCTTCACCTCAAACAAAGCTTAGATCACCCAACAATCTGATGTTTTGTCTCTAGAAACCAACAACAATTCCTTACAATATGCAAATTCCAGCCCCTGGATCTCTGGGATGAGGGATCCATATATACATATCTGTAAGGGGGATGAGTCAGCTTGTGATTTGATTAGTGTCTTCTCTCTGACAGTTCTGGCTTCCACTTGGAGACTAAGGGTCTCTTACTCATCCTTGGTCGAATTCAGTGAGGCAAGTGTCACAGGAGAAGATTCTGGAAGCTTCCATTGCCTCTCCACCTCGCAGAATGACACTGCCATTTGTCATTTCTCTCCCATCGCACCCCACACAAGGGACTTTTGAAATGCAGCACACCCTCATAGTGCATTTGGGTGAGATGCAATGCACCTAGCCAGTGGAGCAGCTGCAATGATCCTGTTTTGACCAATTATGAGTAGTTTTTCATGGAGAACTTCTGGGAGAAGCTGTAATCTGTTGACCTTGTTCCTTTAGGGGTTAGAAAAACACATTTAGGGACTTAGGAGCCCTTGGTTTATGGACATTTCATGCTTGGGGTTGTAGGGCACAAAAATGTCTATAACAGTTGCCCCCTAAAGTATGAGGCCGTTAACCTTTTGGTGTCGGGTGAAATGCTTTATTATGTGGATCCGAAGTTCTTTCAATGCTGGGAGCAGACCTGTAATAAGATACAATACAATACATTATGTTCATAATATTTTCATGATCTAGCTGAGGCGGGCATTCCCATGCTCAGCTTTATAAATTCATTTTCATGTACATAGGATAGACAATTGTCTGAGTGTAGACTGATGATTCTGGTAGAGCCATCATCCTTTTGGTAGGATGATTATCTGTGTTGCAATGATGTAAATTTAATGTCTTTATTTCCCTGAATATATATCGCAGCCCGGATGGATGAAACTAGATCTGGGGTCTTCAATATCGTCTGATCTTCACTCGAAGTACAAGTCGATCCATGTGAGAAATGTTCTGAAGTCGAACATGGAAAGACATCGCTTGATTACCAGTCAATGATGTAAACTGTTAACAAGCGCGAGAGGAATCACCGATAATTATAATGACCCTCAAGGTACTGCAGTACAATTCACGTGGTGTGAATAAAGGACTTGGCATTGAACACCACGCAAAATATTTCGGTCGAAGGTCATTGATGTAAGCCTGTCGCTGGAAGTGAGAAAATTGCCATTGAGGCGTGCAAGCTTCAAAGTACTGAATGGGGTGTTCCTAGATCAACTTCTTGGATAATGAGCTGATGTCGACAAGAAGTGATCCGTCACAGGAGGGCCTTAATGAATCCCACATCAATGAAATGGACCAGAGCAAATGCTTTTAATGGAGGTGAGGATGATCTGGTGATATAAGGTTCAGGGTGGCAGTCATGAAAGAATGGAGTATAATGTATGGTAGTGGGTGAGACACAGGTGAATTCTCTGAATGACTTCTCTTGAACATATCGGCGACACTGATGTGATGGATTGGTAGCATTAACCCCAAATGCGGATGGTATGGCGTGACCATGGTGATGTGACCAGTGAATGAAACAACCCAACCCGACTCGGACACAGAGCGGAAGTGTCATGTTCAAGAGCGACTTGCTACCAAGAAAGTTTCTTTGAGTTTTCTTCCCAATTTTTCCCCAGTCATTGTTGACCAGTACCTCTTTATTTTTTTCAAGCTTGAGGAGGATAACATATGCTTGTTCTATAATTTTCCCTTCAGGAAAACCCATCGCTATGTTTTAACGAGCCTAGAGATAGTGAAACTCGTTCTCGTCTATAGACAAGTTTGTCGCTATTAATCTTTTTAACGAGTTTAATGACAAAGATAACTCGGTCCTTTTCAATTTTAGAGAGTCTGAAAAGGAATGTAAAGGTAACTCAAAAATTCCTTTTTCGTCATCTAATCCCTTAAGTCCGAAAAAGTATAAAACAATACAAAAGGGATGGATTTTCGATACTTTAACTAGCCGAACAAAACAAGTGCTCGATATTTTTGTGTAATAATCCCTCAGGTCCAAAAAGATTAAAATCTAGAGGAAGGATAGCACTTCCTGTCCCTTTGACGAGCTGGAGAGGCCAATGGCTCGGAAATCTTTTCATATTTTACGAGTCAGTTGAAAATAGCTTAAAGGAGACTTGTCTTTTGGGGAACGAGTGATAAAACGAGTAGCAGCTAATTCCAGGTAAGGTTTGGAATTTTCCAATCATGGCAGTGTCACAAGGATGGCTAGTGAAACCACTCTTCGCAGATGTTCCTCAAAATGGGTAAACAATCAAATGGAGGTGAATGATCGGCCAATGAGAAAGTGGAGGTGACGGTGCAAACACGACCAAGGCTTTAATGGCTAAAGTGATACATTCACAATGGTTATTTACTGGGGAATAGTTCATTTTTTAGCGAGCTTAAATGCGGGTGGAAACATTTGCTCATGTCTTATGTTTATTTTTTAACGAGCTTGAACTATGTGCTAAAACTGCTCGATCAATCTAGTCGTGTGATAAGAATGTCTCACATAAAAACGACAACTTTTAGAGTTTTTCCCCACATCCTTTCTTTATGCAAGTTAGGAGATGACCAATCCTATGAGTTTAAAGGGTTAGAGGTCCTAAAAATTTAAAAAAATAAATAGTTGCTCTTCGCTTGCATGCCAAAAGGCTTGCATGCCCCCAGGTATAAAACAGAGTTTCAAGGTTACCCCTTCTTTAGTCCGTTAAAACATTTGTTTTACCGAGAGAGGCCTACCTCTTACAGGTTACCAAAGATTGTTCTATTTACGGCGTAAACAAAACACTTCTTCGGCGATGTCTACCGAGATAAACAAAGGTGAGCGGCGATGCCCGCCAACTCACATAACTTTGACAAGAGAATCTTGTTCTAGAATAACCCCCTCTTCCAATCACAGACGGGGGTACATACTAGTCATATTCTCTCGTGGAAACCTACCCTATACACGAAGTTTTCCTACCGAAGCAGGCCAGGGTGCATGCCCCCTGGGAGTCAGTCATGTCCCCCTGAATCACTTGCACTCATCGGGCGGACGAACTAGGGATTGAGACATTTCTTGTGTGAAAAGACCATTTAGGGATGGTGTATGACTATTTGCTCTGTATGATCTGGGAAATGAAAGCTGGTCTACGAGCTTGACCACTCTTCCTTCGTGCGGAAAACACATTACTCTAAAGAGTGAGGAGACAATTGCTCCCATGCAATAAATATAGTCTCGTCCAAGGAGTATATTGTAATCCAGGGGTCCTTGAACTACCATCACGTTCATGTGAACGGTTTTCCCTCTCAACATTATGGGCACATTGGGAAGGATCCCTAACGGTCGACTGGTTCCTTTGTCAAAACCTGTTAGATTTCTCATCTCAGGTAAAAGTGATGGCGAACCAAGCGCTTTCCAAGCAGTTGAGGAAAGGATACTCACAGAAGCCCCCTCATCTATGATGGTACCAGCCATAACCATTCTATATATTTGAACAATAATCCGGAATGGTATACTGGCCGGTAAACGGGGTCTACCTAGTTGATTCCAGTCGAAGGAGACAACTAGGTTTCTTGGGGGTGGGACCGAATAGACGGCCGGGTACGACTCTGACAAACTTCCTTCCTGCAGTAAAGGATCAGGTAAATTGCCCCCATGTTCGTTGGAGTCTGTGCTTATGAAAAGAATTTGGACGATGTAATCCTTGTTCTCTTCAGTGACTGTATCATCTAAAGATGGAACCTCTGAAGGCAAGACCGGGTCAACTGCCGCCTCGACCTTTTTACTTTCCTCTGGTATGGATTCAAATGGTTTATCTTCAATGATAGGTGCTTCGGCTGACCACCTGGGCGGGCCAGCCAGATTTTCAACTAGTGACAGACTCGGCAAGAGTTTTTTATATGCAGGAGGAAGTCGTAACGGTGAAACCAGACGATCGTCCAAAACTCTTTTAGCTTCTTCTAAGAAGGGACAACGATGGACGGCATGATCACCTTCGCACAGTTTACAAGGAAATCTATATTTTCCTTTTTGTCTTGGGGCTTCACTTTCACTAGTTGATGGTGTGTTTTCAACATGATCATCAGAGGTTGACGACACCAGGTTGTGCAAACGAGGAGACCAGTCCCTTAAGATCCGAGGGATGCAAGGACAATCTCTGTGATAGTGGTCTCCTTTGCAAATGACACATGGCGATTTAGGCCTCGTCGGTGCAGTGTGTGGATTTTCGCTAGATGACACTCGTTTGACCCCATTCACTTTTGGCTCCTTCTTCTTCTTCTCTTTCTTCTTCTTTTCCTTCTTCTCCTTAGGTACCTAACTTTTGGCTTTACCAGCCCCATCAAGCAAAGAGGAAGGAGGAGAGGAAGAATTAGAGGAAGTAGAAGGTTGGTGGGTAACTCTGGACTCGTCTAATTGCTGATTCGATTGTTCAGGAATTGTTGTGTTCTGAACGACAGAGGTTGAGAAGAGCCATACGGGTAAACCAATTGTCAATCCTGGAAGCAAAAATGTGGCCATATGGGGTGCACCAACATCTCCCCAAGAGGAGAAGGGACTAGGATTTCCTCCAAGGGGAATTCCTTGGTTGGTGGATTCCATTTTCTCAACCCAAGATGAACATAGGAAAGGGGTAATGAATATTCCATTTAAAATAAATTTTAGACGCTTTGACACAACTTTTTTTTTCAGTTTTTAAGAGTCGAGAAAAAACAAAAGATGACTCTAGTCGCCTTCAATTTTTAATGAGCCTGAAGTCACAAGTGCTCAGATGGACCTTTTCTGTTAAGGAGTCTGAAAAGGAACGAAAGGGAGTACTCTCGAAGTCTAGGTAGAGGGAGTACCAAACCAATCGCAAAAATGCAGAATACTTTTTACGATACGGCAGTCAATCTTCCCGAATGCTGTGTTCAGTGCATTGCGATCGATAGGGTGGTAGACACGGCTTCCTATGGATAAAGGATTTAAGCCTATAGGGGTCTCCCAAAATATACTCGATGGTACATGGGAGCACAAGTACGTACTGGCACTTATCGTTCAAAGTGGAGGAATCACCCAACCATCAGTGAGAACAACAGTTACCAGGCTTTACGACACCGAAATACGTCTCTAGCCTAGACCTCTAAATGTTGTGTGTTAAGTTCCAAAGGGTTGTTAGATTCATTGAATTTATTTTAAGTTGATATTGTTTATGAAGTTTGCCTTTCAGGTTCACCATGAGATGTAGATGTAATTCCTAAAATACAATCTAAGATGATAAACAAACTTTTTATCTCTTTTATGAAATGAAAATCCTAGCGACTAGGGAAAAGAAAGACAGAATCTTTTCACAAAGAGCAAAGAGCACACTGTAAATGCACTTTTCCTAAATCAAGCCAAACAGACTGTCTATATGCAAATGCACATGCATGTATTTGTTTTTCGACTTTCTTAATATATGGATGCTAAAAAGAAAGCCGATGCACAAATCTAAATTTCTTTTCAAGCGACAAATATAAACAAGCTTCTTTTCGAAATCAACAATGGAGATGATTACGACACCTTACGATTTTGAAATGAATACTCGTTCTTGACACTAGAAAATTAAAAATTCAGACCAAAAGCAATAGTAACAGGATAATCGACCATCAAAAACAATCAAACTCTTTCCTAGGACTGAAATCGACACTTGCGACAGTTTCAAATCAAAGGGTGACAGTACAACTATGTTACTTTTGCAAAGGAGAACCGTAAACGACTCAACAAACACACAAAAACATCTACAGTTCTTTTGTACAAAGGAGGTGGAATAACAGCAAGGAAAAGGGGTTTCAAACAGACATATACTGATCACAGGCCGCAAAATTTAGGAATAGAACTGGAAAGAATGATCGACAGAAACCACAAATAAACAGAGCTAGTCTGATCAGCGCACCTGTAACATAGAGAATCTGAAATGCAATGCAGGTTCCCACTCGGGAAGTGCACTGAAATTCAGAATCTCTGAACAGTACCTGCACTGGGCCAGAAACGAGACTCTATTCGGTCTCAGAGTCATGGTTTGCAGTATAGTTCTTGTTTTTTGGCCGAGTAAAAAGCAATCAGTAACTCAACAATCAAGATAGATCTAAGGAGGATCTAAGAGCTATCACAAGGGAAATCAGATAGTTTGTAAATCAGTTGTTTAAATCATAAAGAGATCTAGTAGATGGATTGAAGTAGTAGTTGTCTACTTTGCATTTGTTATGGCAAATGCAGTTCGAATGCTACTTGTAAGTTTATGAAATAGACAATAAAGAATGATAGACAAACAAACTAATTATCTCCCCAGCGGAGTCGCCATTTTGTTACAGGGAAAATTGTCTATATAGAACTACTCTATCCCACTAAGGTGTGACAACTGCCTTAGAAACAAACAGAGAAAAGCTACTTATGTTTTTCCTTTATGAGTTATAGATAGAGAGGAATAGAAGGACTAACCTCTGTCTTGCGGTAATCCCTTGATTCGATCCCTCTCTTCTTTGATGATCCCCAGCTACTTGTTCCCTTGCACGCCCAGCTTCACAAAGTACCTGCAAGATCACAGAAGCATAGCACTCTACAAAGACATGGATCTATATTCATAAACAATCTAGGATCAGATGTAAATTGACCATACAAATGTAACAAGCGTCAATGATACAAAAGCATGGAGGAAAACTCAAATAGATTTTATTGATAAAACAAGAAAAGATCCAGGAGGAGTTACAACCGGTTGTTCTGACCCAGCATCAACCTCCCAGCAAAGAAGCCCCTCTTCACCTCAAACAAAGCTTAGATCACCCAACAATCTGATGTTTTGTCTCTAGAAACCAACAACAATTCCTTACAATATGCAAATTCCAGCCCCTGGATCTCTGGGACGAGGGATCCATATATAGATATCTGTAAGGGGGATGAGTCAGCTTGTGATTTGATTAGTGTCTTCTCTCTGACAGTTCTGGCTTCCACTTGGAGACTGAGGGTCTCTTACTCATCCTTGGTCGAATTCAGTGAGGCAAGTGTCACAGGAGAAGATTCTGGAAGCTTCCATTGCCTCTCCACCTCACGGAATGACACTGCCATTTGTCATTTCTCGCCCATCGCACCCCACAGAAGGGACTTTTGAAATGCAACGCACCCTCACAGTGCATTTGGGTGAGATGCAATGCACCTAGCCAGTGGAGCAGCTGCAATGATCCTGTTTTGACCAATTCTGAGTAGTTTTTCATGGAGAACTTCTGGAAGAAGCTGTAATCTGCTGACCTTGTTTGTTTAGGGGTTAGAAAAACACATTTAGGGACTTAGGAGCCCTTGGTTTATGTACATTTCATGCTTGGGGTTGTAGGGCACAAAAATGTCTATAACAGTTGTGGCATAGGTGGTTGGGCCATTTGCATCATGGGGCTTTGAAGAGAATGCAACATATATCTATAGGATTTCCCAAAGGTAAACTTGAGCAGGTTGACCCATGCAAATGTTGTACCTTGGGAAAGTACACCAAGTCTTCCATTCATGATCAAGACAGTCAAGCAGAGGCTATATTAGAGCGAGTTCATACTTATTTGTGTGGACCATTCTCGACGAAATCCACAACAAATAAAAGGTCTTATGTGATTTTCATTGATGACTATTCTAGCAAATGTTGGATTTATTTCATGCAGAAGAAAGATCAAACTTTCAAAAAGTTTTGTGAGTTCAAAGCTTTGGTTGAGAAAGAGTCAGGGAAGAATATCAAGGCATTGAGAAGCGACAACGGTGGAGAATATGTCTCTCAAGAGTTTAAAGACTTTTGTTCAACGAAAGGAATTAAACAAGAAATGATGACACCTCATAACCCACAGCAGAATGGGGTGGCTGAGAGAAGAATATAACTATTGCAGGGTCAGCACGGGCAATGCTACATGACCAAGGCCTACCACTTCACTTGTGGGTTGAGGCATGCAACACAGTGGTCTATTTGCAAAATAGAAGCCCACATCGCATACTTGGGAAGAAGAAACTAGAGGAAGATTTCTCCAGTAAGAGACCAGATGTGCATCACTTCAGGATCTTTGGCTCATCGATATATTGCCATGTGACAAAGGATACACGAAAGAAGCTTGAGTCGACAGCAGAGTTGGGGATATTTGTGCAGTACATTGATACACCTCACAACTATCAAGTGTACTTGCCTACCAGTCGGAGGGCAGTGGTTCACAGAGATCTCAAGTTTGATGAGCAGAAGTCCATGCAAGTTTCCCTTGAGAGGGAGCTCACACTACAGGCTATGGAGGAACTATTGGTTCCTAAGGAGGAGGAGCCTCAGACTGATGCAGAGCAACCGCATGCAGAGGTTCTAGGAGTGGAGACATCCACTCAAGCAGAGTCTTCCAGAGATGGATGGAAGAACACAAGAGAACCTGACAGATTGTTGGAGGATGCGAGAGAGAATGTGGGAGCACCATCTTCTCAGCACAAACAGAGGAGGTCACCTAATAGGTACAGTGATACATGGCCCTTGCTGGGGAATGTGTTGAGTTCAAACCATATTCCTTCGAGGAAGCAGTGTAGTAGCTGATTTGGGTTGATGTTATGGTGGAGAAGTATGACTCCATAGTTCGTAATAGTGTTTGGGACGTGGTTCCAAGACAAGAGAACAAGTCAATTGTGAGTTCCCATTGTCTTTACAAGGTAAATCAAGCTGCTGATGGTAGTGTGTATCATCATCTCAGAGACTGTGTAGCGAGGAGCATCACGTTGCTGTAGTATATTTTGATAGAGGAGTAATATGCTGACATTTTGACAAAGGCATTGTCAAAGTGTAAATTCGAGTTCCATAGAGACAGGATTCGGGTGGCAGATAATCCATTTCTTGTTGAGAGAGAGTGTTCAAAGATGGCAACAAGAATATTCCAATTTAATTTGTCCTTGAATTAAATTGTGAATTAAAATCAAATTTAGTCTTAATAGCTACTTGGAAATAATTAATTAATTAATTTTGAATTAAGTAATTGGAGAAATTCAAGTTAGAAGTCTTTCTGAAGTCATGCAAGAGTTATCCCTTAAAAAAAGAAGATAAGATTGAGTTATATTTGAGTTGTAATTAGTTAACTTATTTTACTTAGTTAAGTCTAGTTAAATTAGTTCCAAATTGTTTGAGGAACTAATGGTGAGTTAATAGTTAGTTGATGCATGTATGCACTCAACTAGTGCTACTCCAGTTAACTAAAGATTCGCTCATCAGATACTCATACATGTCTATTATGAGAAATACACAGTTGAGATTAAAGTCAAGGACAATGTATTATTAGTTGCATGTGTTTTCACAAAGAGAAAACTCATGCATGCAGCCAAGGATTTATCCTTGAGGATTGCACAGTTTTGAAGTGTGTGAGATCAGATTTTTCCAGTTGGTTCAAGGACATCATCCCCAAGGAACAACGCAAGGAAATAGGAGCTTGGAGGGCAGAGAGTAAGGCTGGAGAGAAGGCAAGATTACCTATGAGCATCTGTGAGGATTGTACTAAGAGCTGGCTAGCTGTGAGAGATAAGGTTTCGTATAATTCCTATGTATTTCCACCTTGTATACAGATAGTGTGGTTTTTAGTTGAGGCTTTCCCCAAAGTATTTTCATGTGTATTGTGTCATTGATTCTTCTTATTCTGGTTATATTGTTCAGCTCTATCTTTAAGCTTCCGCAAATTGATAGTAGAAGTAGGTTATTGTCAGGCGGAAAGAGTCGATTGTGCAGACACAAACAACCTCCCTAGGAGCCTAAGACTCTCTAGTGACAAACAAGACAAACAAGAGCAATCCTTCTCTAAACATGCATTTACTATACGGGAAATCAAGTGTTTAGATCCTACCTGTAATCCAACGCTGTTGTAGCAGTCCAGCTCCGCTGATCCGGATGAGCTCCTCCTTCACTTTGAAACCTGCATACACTAACAATCAAACGATTAAATAGCACTTGATAATCTCATATAATAAAACATATTTAACACATAGACCAATGAGTACATGAAACAACTCATAAATAACAAGTTATTGAGAAGAATGGACTCATTTGCATTAATAGGTAACAAAAGGAACAAATACAACCTGAGCCTTGGTGTTGTGCAAGTCCCTCCCAGGGTCCATCAAGAGTTCTCCTTTACTTTGACAAAGCTCACCCACTTCCAAATAGAACAAGCAAAGATGGCAATCTCTCCTCACAAGCTTCTAAATGGGAGTCCTAATTCTTGCAGCATTTACCCTTAGAAATGTATAGCTTTCAACCTCCTCTCCTTCTGGCCCAATGCCTGTATTTATAGTGCTCAAGAGGAAGTTAATCAGGTCCACCATCAATGGGATAATCCCCTCTTTGGATGGGATAGCTCCCTTATTGATGGGATAAGTTCCTCTTTGGTAGGAGTGCATGAACCATCTGGAGGCACTCAATACACGTCGAACAACCTTCTAGAATGCTCTAGAAATGACCACAAGTGACTTTTTAAAGATGAAACTTCCGCATTTTAACCTTTACAGGGGGACGCACCTGCCCCTTTACATACAGAGCGTCCAAAGACGCAGATTTTGTGAACATTGGGTGCGTCCCCGCAGGTAAGGTTGAGAGAACCCGCGTCCCCAGAGATAAATACATTTATAAAAGACTTTGTCTCTTTTGGAGTTTCACATGGAGAGCAGAGGCATAAGACTTGCCTAAGAGGATAGCATGACTATTGATTGAGCCATACTAACTGTAAATAGGCATGGTGACATTTTTTAGTGTAACAGTTATAGTATTCTGCTTTGATTTATATTGCATTATCGGATTAACCTACCATCATATTTTCTACATGGATGAATTCACTCCTTATTATTGTGACTTCCACGAAGCTCTTTCTAAGCTGTGAAAAGTCTTGAAGAAATGCATTGATATGAATATCTAATTAATTCCTAAAAACTGTTATCTTTTGATGAATGCACATAATTTCCTTAGCTATTCCGTATCCAAGGAAGGGATATTGATTGATCCCAAAAAAAATTCCATCATTTAAATGGTCCCTATCCATCAAAATAAAAGAGTTGTTGGGAGCTTTCTTAGATTTGTTGGGTATTATAGAAGGTTCATTAAAAACTTGAGTAAATTGGCTTCACCCTTGTTTGGGCTACTGACTGAATATTCATACTTTTGTTGGATAGATAAATGGCAAGAGGCCTTTGAAGTGCTAAAAGAAAAGTTGACAACTGCACCCATCCTTAGAGGTCCCAATTGGGCATTTCCTTTCCATATACACATAGACGCATAAGATAAAGTTGTACGCGTAGCCTTAGAACAAGTGGAAGACAAATTTAATTATGTTATTTATTTCATTAGTAAGAACCTTTCAAAAGTTGAGCTAAATTATGAGGCATCTGAGGAAAACTCTAGGGTTGAAAACCTCTATGAGGCAACCCAAGAGAAAAGATATATATATATATATATATAAGGAGAATAAAAATTAAATGAAAAGATCCCCAGGAGAAAACCTCCTCTGAGGCACTTAGGGTAGGCATGAAGGTTGAAAACCTCTCTAAAGGTAGTCTCCATGTCTCCAAAAAAAAAAAATAAGAAAAATATAAGACATAAGGAGGAGTCCTTGCATCAATTTTTCTAAAATTTATCTTTTGTAGGACTCCATATTGTCAAAGTGATAGTTGTTGTAGAACAGGGTCCACATTCCATTTCTTTATTTTCCAAGTCAACCACTACATTTTCATCATCATTAATCTACCTCCCTACCTCTTTCCATCATTTAAAAAGAAACTGAACCACATTTTTCCTCATTCCTACAATGCTACAAGACTATCCTGAACTACTACATGATTGTCCTAAACTACTACACGAACAACTAAAAACTCTACCGAATGGAGATCCACTTGGAAGAAGGGGCCAAAAGGTAATTTTGTTTCCTAGGGAAATGTTGGGAGATGTCCACCCAAATTCCTTAACCTCTCATCCACTTCATTTAGCCCATTTTACCCTCAAAATTCCACCTTTGACCATATAAAAAACATAGAAAAAGGAACCTTCCTTCACCTTTTTCTTTGTCACAAACTTTCATCACCTTTTGAACATTTTTTTCTTGTAGCTAGGCCCACTATGATAGTATGAGGCTTTGAGAGGGAACACAGTGACTCCTACAAGAAGGAGATCAATCCTATAGCATCCTACACATATCCATCAAGACCGTATATCAATGATCCTTGTAGATCCATAATGAAGATTTGGACACCTTGAGGGATCAAGAGGCCATTCCTGAGGTTTAGAGAACTCACATCATTCTCGAGGAGCATTTGTAATGTCACCTATCCACTACAACAACAGCAGATCAAACACTAGAAGGGGACCTACACGGAAGAAGGATCTCATTAGTTGACTACATCATCATGTGGTGAAGACCTGTTCATAAGATAAACAAATAAGGTCAATGCCTCCAGAGGAAAGTTGATCGATCATTAGCTCAACAACATGCATGAACCTCAAGTAATTTGACATCATGAGTAGGTTTAGGTATGGCACACCTCACCTCTTCCCTATGTCTAGAATGGTTAAAAAATGTGTTTAATGAATGAGAATCGAGTTTTCATTGGCTAGAGGTGGCCAGTAAACTTGGCCACCTTTGATTAGTAAAATAAATATTACTCTGCCACCCATGTAATGTGGAAAAATCAAAATAGGGCGAGTGATAATTATGAGGAGTGGGGACAAAGGTTAAAAGAGGAAAATCATGCAAGGTCCAAGTCACCAAAGTGCTATGAGCCCATTACCACAAAAGGGAATAAAATTACAAGGCTCAATTCCACTTGCACAATTTCTCTTTCCAAAGAACCGGTTGGAAAGGCCCATCAAGGTACCAAAGGACGAGCTAGATGTTATTAGATCCCGCCTAGGGTGTCACAAATCTATTACAGGCTAAGTTTTCAGAAATATATATGACTGGATACCACTACTACAGGAGCACTTGATTTGCTACAGGAACGCAAAAGAGGTGCTACAGGGTTGAATGAAGAGGAGAGAGGGAGCCCAAACCATCAATAATTTTACTCAAACTCCCCAATAACATCGAGAAGTCATCCTAAAAAGGGTAAGTATCCTCCTTCCTCCTCATTTTCCATGCAATTTCGTAAAAAACGGAATTTTCTATTGCTATAGCAATCATGTGGAAAACCCTTGTGCAAGTAATTTCCCTTGAAGATTTGTTTCATCACATGAGAGGAAAATATAGGAGTAGAGGAAAATTTTTTACCATAATCAAGGGTACCATCATTCTCCTTCTCTGACACAAAAATAAAAACATTAGCCACCCTATCTCTACCTTCATACCCGAGATTGCTCAAAGGTAAACATTGAAAATTCCCTTCAAATAACTTAAGGAGGGAGGAGTAGGAGCCATGGGGGAAGATTTGAATCAAAGAGAACCCACAAACACCAAGAATCCATTACCATCCTCCTCTTAGGGATATTTTCCTCAGACACTAATGGATGGGGTTCTTTGAGCAATTGAATGGGTATGATGATGAGGTAACCCATGAATTTTCCATGGCCCTCAATTCTCAGGGAGAAGATAGTGCCACTACTATTGTTAGAGGACATTCCATCAATTTGAATTTAGAACTCATCAAAAAAGTAACCTCCATAGCATTAGGAGTTCGATGGGACAAGGATGATAAGATAGTAAATGTTACAACCAAGAAAAATTTCTTCATCCATAAAGAGAGATTTGTTGAAGACAAAAATGGAGTAAGAAGAGAGAGCCTCCCTTACCCTTGGGATGAAGTAGTCTATCACATCCTCAAATACATATTCAGTGAGGGTAGGTTGAGAATTTTGTATGCCTGTCTGCTTAGGTTACTCTATGAGCTAAGGTTCTAGGAAGAGTTACCATTTCTAAACAAGTTTAGTGTTCCACATTTCCTCTTACAATCCATTATTGAAATGAGCCAGAAAGTGAGGGAAGGGAAGCACCAACACATTTCCCATCATGGCCTCATTAATCTCATTGTCATGGATACTATAAGCCACCTAAAGAACATTGTGTTTTGGGTTGAATTTGTGGACATGGATAGGGAGGCCTTCTTTGAAATACAAACCCTTACCTCCACACAACAAGAAGAGACAACAACATCTAGTACTATGGGTAGATGATAATAGATAAAGGAGGAAGAGAAAGAAAAAATACAGGAATAAGAGAAACAAAAAAGAAAAAAATAGGAACAAGAACAGATAGTAGAGGTAGACAACCCTGAGGTTCCTTTCAAATCTCCAAGGACAAGGAGTCAAGGGAAGTAAATAAGCCTCTTGCCAGAAAACATAGAATAAGTGGTGGCTGCTACCTTGTCCACACAGTACACCTGTCAAGCTGTTGGCTTAGTGGGGCCTGACCAAGGTTCAGAAGTGATTTAGCCAAGCAAATCTCGGTACTACTGGACCTTTTGGCAACAGTTCGCGGAGCGCGGACTAAGGTCTCACCCGAAATACTATGTGAGGGTGCTAGAACTAGGTTTCCGCACCCTGGGGATGTCTGATATGAGGTGATTGGTACATGGTCCAACCTTCACACTTACTGCGCTATGCACATCAGTGGGTACCCGATGCCCCGTGATACAATATTTGCGTAGTTCTAGCTGCAGCGTGACCCTTGTTATTTACCCAAGTCTTTCCTAATTAGGCTTTGTTAGCTGATTACTTAGAGTATTTTTATATATAAGCATTCATACAAGTATTTACCAATTGCACGTAGTAAATAAACGGAGTAAAAGTAATTCATAACATCAAAAGACTGATTCAAAAATAGATGCATAGAATAACCTTCTCTTTATCAACTTTCAATCCCAAGTATAGACTTGACTCCGCCTTGCACACTCAGTTGCAAGGGTCTACGCACTCAGCTGCAGACTCTAATAGGCCTCTCTGCACTCAGCTACAGAGCCTCTTCCTACTACGATGACCCAATACACTTTAGATTCAACTCTAACCTCGAACCATGCCCTTCACTATTCTATCTATCCTTCACTTCCTTTACACTTAGAGCCTTGTTAAATTACAATATTTTAGGGTGGATAATCGTATGACTCATCCTAAACCTCGCACTTCGCACCCGCAATTCTCAGTTTCTTACAATATAATTGACCAAACTTGGGATTTGAGCCCCAAAAACATGCTGTGAGGGATCCCATGCCCAACATGCCCCCAACAAAATCATCGTGACTCATCTCGAGTCACTCTACTGGTGTGGAGATCTTGGCACAGAGCCCCTCCAATTATTCCTATGCACCGCGAAAGTCCACAGTTCACTATTCTGCCATCTATTGGATCTCCTCCATTCCCACTTCTGAATCGTCCACGTCTAACTCATGTCTCTTCTTTGGTACTCTTGGATCTCCTCCATTCCATGCGAAAGGTGTGGAAATCAAACACATCTCTCTACGTGAACTCAAAGTTATAGCTTTCACGGTTACCAGAATTTGCGGCGCAGCCGCTTTACATATTGCTTCCGGGTCCCAAATGCGGATGGCGATTGACTGTTACCAAGGCACCATTTTCAACTGGTGTGATGCTGTGTTGGCTAATATGAAGAGCCAACTGACTAGGGCAAAGAACGGACGACTGAAAACCTTTGGATATGGGCCTCTAGTCGTGAGCTTTTCCTTAGAGAGAGTTCCGATGCTGATCCCTCAGCAACTCACTGTTGATATCTTGGGTCCTCGGGAGCCAAAGCTGATACGATGGGTTACGGTGATGGCCCGGCATCCTGACGAGGGCGCAGCGATTGTTCGATTCTCTGATAGTTATTTTCACTGGTTAGAGGACTAGGTTTTTTCGATCCAGGACTTTCCGTATGCCGGAGTAGATTTTCGACATGATCCGGACATGGTTCTTCCACGGGGAGAACAATGGGATGACAGAGGTACTTTATTTTTCACAAGTTTTCAAATTATGTATTTTTTTGTTTTTTATATATATCGTCTCAAAACTGACAGTAATTTTTTTTTAAAATGCAGATGTTGGTCCACAGCGCCCAGCCAACCTCCGGCCTTTTGAGAGGAGACATCCAGTTGCACCGGTACCGGCCCCACAGGACGCGGCTGCAGAGACACTAGCTGAGTTGGAGCATGATCTAGAGCGTCTGACGACGGATATGCCTGAGACTACCATGGATGATATTCCTATCAGACTTCAGCGCTATGTAGTCGCAGTCCCTGGACCGTTTAGGAGGTTTTTGTGTAAGGTAGCCCGTGCAGTGGTGTCGTATAGGGAGCACCACCAGTGATTGACTAGTCACTTTTGTAAACACATATGACATTTTTGGCTTTTTGTACTTATCATTTTGCTGATCATAAGGTTTTTTTTAACCTATGATCGAAGACGATGTATATTCTTTGACACACTCCTATCTATATATATATCACTATTACCGGCTTATCTTGTTTAACATATGTGATGAAATGTTTTTAAATTTACTTGCATGATTTATCGTAAATGTCTGTCCAACATTCGAGAAGCAATTGCATCTGCTAATGTATTTAAAGACCTTGGAATATGCTGATATTCAATGTAATCAAATTCACGTTCCAAGAGACGCACTCTCAAAAACAACCTTAATAACATAGGATTTCTAATGGCATATACTCTATTAAGCTGTAATACAACAAGTTCAGAATCTAACCTCACTATCAAACGTCGAATTCCAAATTAAATAGATTCGGATAATAATTCAACCACTGCACTGTATTCTGCAATGTTGTTCGTTGTTTGACCGAGGCTTACCCCATGCATAGAAACTAACTCGTCAGAGGGAGAATAGATAACCCAAGCTGCGGAAGAGATATTCCGTGTACTACGACAAGCACCATCAGCAAATCCAATGTATGTTTGGAGAGGCGTCGACATCTGCAATATCAAGAGTAAAACCAAGATAAGCCAGAATAACGATGAAAAACACACTCTCTAATCTAAGCACACTCACTAACTAACAAACATACTAGCTAGAAAGAAAACCTAATCTAACTAAAAATTCTCCATACCCACCATTTAAGCATAATACCTCTTTAGGTAAAGTCCATTTCTGGGTTTACCCAAAGAGTCCCCATCAAAATCAACCAGCTCATAAGCCCCTTTTGCTAGCTTTCGCTTTACAATGTAGGGTCCATGCCACATAGGAACGAATTTTCCAGCACCTAGCTTATCATTAGCTTGATCATATAATAGCACTAGGTCTCCCTCCGAAAAACTTCGAGGGGTCACATTTCTATCATACTGAGCTTTCATTCACTTCGCGTGAGTCTCGATTGCCAATGTAGCGTCACGTCGAGTCTCATCTAATTTAGCTAAGTACAATAAACGTTTCTCCTCTTCGGAAGTAGCTGGAAGTAATTCGACAGCCATTTGAAGTGTTACCCATTTCAATGGGTAACACAGCTTCCAAGCCATAAACTAGCTGGAAAGGAGTGAACCCTGTTGAAGTTTTCACTGAGGTTCGGTATGCCCATAGCGCTGAAAATAACATGTTGTGCCAATTCGACCGATGAATACCAATGGTTCGTCGGATCATGATAACTAGAACTTTTTTGATAGACTCAACCAAACCGTTGGCTTGCGGATAATAAGGAGTAGAGCTATCGTGGCGCAAACCAAGCTGGCTTGTAAGCTCAGTCATCATGATGTTTCGAAAATGGCTCCCATGGTCAGTAATGATTGCTTGTGGGACACCAAACCTAGTTATAATATGATTGAATACGAAAACTGTAGCTGTTTTGCCGCTTGCGTCAAATGTAGGCATCGCCTCGGCCCATTTAGTAAAATAATCAACCGCGAGGATGATATACGCATGGCCCCCGGCCGAGTGAGGGTTACAAGTAATAAAGTCGATACCCCATTTGGCGAATGGACCAACGGCAATTATAGGGTGGAGAGGAGTAGGTGGTGCACGCATCTTGCAATCAAACACTTGATGGTTGTGGCACTTCCGGACTGCAATGATACAGTCTTTAAACATAGACGGCCAGAAATAGCCAGCGCACAACACCTTCTGAGCTGTGGCATACCCAGACATATGACCGCCACATGCTCCAGAGTGACAATCATTCAAAACCTTCTCAGCCTCTTCATGAGTTAAACAACGTCGAAAAACTAAGTCTGCCCCCCGGCGATAAAGTGTATCTCCAATAATTTTGTATTGCTGGGATTGAAACCGAATTTTTCGACGTTCTGCTTTGGAAGCTTCAGGCCGAAAGGTTTGGGTTTGGAGATAGATGATTATATCTCCGTACCACGGATCTACAGTACTGATAAGAAACAAAGATTTGTCTGTAATGGACTCCTCTGCCACAGTCTCTGTGTCAGCACATGGGAAATCACACATCAATTCCGCAAAAACTAAGGATTTCTTAGACTTGGAATTCTCGAACTCCAAGTCGAACTCTTGGAGGATAACGATCCATTTAGAGTACTTGCCCCCTAGCAGTTGTTTTATTAAAATATAAATCATAGGGTTGCAATCCGAAATAACTATAGTTTTACGGAGAAGAATGTAGTGACGAAAACGCTGGATAGCTTGAACGGCTGCCAGGGCCAGTTTCTCCACATGCGAATATTTTAACTCAGTGGGATTTAAGGTCCTACTAAGATAATATATCACATGTTCCGCTCCGAATTCATCTTCTTGAACTAACACCATTCCAATGGTGGAATGCGAAGCTGCGAGGTATAAGAAGTAGTCTTGGTTGTAGATGGGAGGATGCAACAACGGTGCATGGGTCAACGCGTGTTTTAGTGCATCAAAAGATTGTTGGGCAATCTCGTCCCAAAAGAATTGTGCGTTCTGTTTCAACAACCGTGTAAAACCTTTAGTGACCTCGGCGTAGTTTGGGATGAATTGGCGTAAAAAGTTCGCTTTCCCTTGCAAACTTTGGAGTTGGCGCAAACTCGAAGGAGGAGGCAATTTGATGATAGCTTCGACCTTCGAGGGATCGACGCAAATGCTAGCTCTTGAAACAACAAATCCCAGCAATCGACCTGTTTCTATACAGAAAACACACTTGTGGGGATTCAACCGAATTCGATAATGCCTACACCTCATAAAGATTGCTCATAGGTGGACAAGGTGATCAGCTCGATGTAAAGAATGAGCAGGCAAATCATCGAGGTATGGTTGCACAATGTGCTTGATGTCATGAAATGCGTAAGACATCGCCTGTTGAAAGGTGGCCCAGGCATTCTTAAGCCCAAAACGTAATTTGCAATAAGCAAATGTCCCCCATGGACAAATGAATGTCGTTTTTGGTTGGTCGGCAGGTAGAATATTGATTTGATTATAGCCCGAAAAACCATCCATAAAGGAAAACATTTCACTTCCGGCACAATCATCAATAATTTGATCGATATAAGGCGTAGGATAGTTGTCTTTTGGACAAGCTCGATTTATGTCCCTATAGTCGATACAGATTCTTATTGTTCCTTGTTTCTTGTTGACTGGAACAATATTCGATACCCAATCCGTTAACGGGATCGGATATATGAAACCTGCTTTCAACAGCTTTTCAACTTCTGCTTTAATCGTAGCCGCTTTTCGAGGGTGAATCTGACGCAACCATTGCTGGACGGGTTTAGCATCTGGGTAGGTCTTTATTTCATGAACAACAATGGCAGGATCGATTCTTGGCATTTCCTCGTAAGACTAGGCAAACACATCGCGAAATTCTTGGAATAGGGCCTTGTAAGTTTGGATTTCATCTTCTGTACATGCGGCACCTATATGAATGTTTTCCTCAATTCCGGGCTTCACTGAAATATCAATGGGAATAGTACGAGAAATATTCCCTAAATTCAACTCTGAATCAGAATGTTTCGTTGGATCCTGAGCGTCTTTGACATATTCAGCGGTAAAGATAGATGAAAAATCATTTTCAAAAGCATCATCCTTAGGTAAAAACGAAGATCTGTGATGGAGATCTTCCCATGGTAGATCGTCTACACTTAGGATTTCGCGAAGTTGCTCGTCAGATGACATGACTTCGGGAAACGCTATCCGTTCTAAGGTTGAGGTGAAAAGTGATTCTTCACTGACCACATTCATTTGGTCGATTTCGGTTGAACGCGAGTCGGTAAAAGACATGACAGCTTCATAAGCAATTTCATATGGACTCAAAGGCATAGCATCACCGAATGAGTCTATCTCAGATTCAGATGGGACAATCCAAGGATCATCATAAATAATGTTTTCTGATGTAATCATATGAATTGTTGCAAATGAAGGATCTACGCTGAGTGGAGGGAGAGGAAAAGTTCCCAGTAAACCGGAATCTTTAACTAAACCTACGCCAACGTCCCTATAAGGGATTGTCCTCTTACCGACATGCTGGATACTCTCTGAAGAGGCTAGGTCAGATGAAAAGTATGTCAGCTGATCAATAGTCACGATCTTACCGTTATGTGGAAACTTAATTACTCTGAAGACCGATGAAACGACCGTTGTCATAGCATATGACCAACTTCGACCCAAAAGAAGGTTGTAGTCTAGAGGGGCATCAACCACCTCCACATCCAGACTAACGGTTTTACCTTCTACCCCTATAGGCAATTCCTGTAGAATACCAAACGGACGGAACCCACGGCCATCAAAGGCCTTAAGGATGGTGGGGGATTGGTTCAACGAAGGAGAACCAAGAGATCTCCAACATTGAATCGACATAATACACGTAGAGGTTCCCTCATCAATCACAGTCCGATGAATAGGCCTGTTTTTTACTATCACTGGAATTTCGAAAGCCATTTGATGGGGGAGACGTGGTGTACTATTTTCTAGATCGAAGATTATCAGGTTCGGGTCCTGAACATCAACAGCTCCGATAGCCGACAAAAGTAATTTTCGTTGTGCTGGGCATGATTGCAGCACTTCTAACGCCGACATTGCTGAGGGTGAAACAGCTAAGTCCTCAACAATGTTGTAATTCTGGGCTGCTCTCGTATGTGGATTGAAAGCAGACCTTCGAAGTACACCCTTGGCGGGCGGTTTAATTACTAAGTCCGGGTTAGATTTTTCGATCTGTAGTGGATCGGAACCAGGAGCTGAGGTTGATGGGTTAGAGTGAGAAGATTCTGCTTCCTTACCATCAACAGGAGCCTTACTACCATAATCTTGCGATCGAGTCGCAATCCTCACATGAGACATCATCAAAATGGGTTCTTCACTGGCATTCGAGGAAGAACCTATCATCTTATTCTCCTGCTCCGGGAATGGATTTTTTAACACAGCAGGAGTGGGAGAACCTTTGACTATTTTCACAACCTTGGCCCGATGAGGGCAATCTCTCGTAAAATGATCCTCTTCACAAATAAGACAAGGATATCGAGGTTTGCGCTTTTCGTCATTGGTTTCCAACTTTTCCGTTTTCTCCTTCGGAGCCTTGTCTGCCTTAGCCTTCTTCTTTCCTTTCTTCTTTCTGCCATTTTTTGATTTGGCCGTAGATGACTCTACAGCGTGAATATCGGCGGTAAGTTCAGGAGAAGACTCTCCTGTCAGGGAATCAGGCAAAGTGATAATAGGAGTAGTGGAAGCCTTGGAAGACTTCTTCTTGCTCTTTGTATTCACGATACCAATCATACCGTCAGCGGCATGAGATCCCGAAGGAGCAGCAGCGATTTGATTCGACTTTGGAAGATCCAGAATCTTCTCGTGTAACGTACCCGACTTAGTGTAAACTAAGTCAAGGTATTGCGCCTGAGCAATGACTTGCTCCTCAGTGACTACTCCGGCCTTAGCTACATCTTCAGTAATCTTCGGTAATAATGATTTAACAAACCATTCAGCTAAGATTTGGTCCGGGATAAAAACTTTCACTAGCCTTCTTCGACATCTCCACTCATGAATGTGATTAGAAATATACGTGGACGTTGATTGTTTTAGTGAAGTTAATAACTCCGTGCCGTTATCGTATCTGACTGGCAACTGAAAATGAGTTAAGAACGAGGTAGCTAACTAGCTAAAATTGTAAAAAGAGGCCCGTGGTAACTCAATGTACCACTTGGCCGCGAGACCAATGAGTGTACGCTGGAAAAGACGTAAGCGGATCGAATCATCCGAGATAGAATTTGAAGCACACCAGAGGTGGTAAGTCATCACGTGATTGGACGGATCCTCTCCAGACTTACCTTCGAACTTGGGTATATCACTGGGCAACTTATTTGGCATTGGCGGCCAGAAGTGAAGATATTGAATTGGATCGTTCGTTAGGCGCATCAAGTCTGGTAAATCCAAAGTTGCAATAAACGGTAACTGCCGGTTAGGATCTCTAAAACTCTGGGTCACAATACTAGCCCCAGGAGGAGGATATCCAGGATAACTAGGAACAGGAGTCGCATTTGGGATATTATATCCTCCTCGAAAACCAGGATTAACCGGACCGTACTGGGGTTGTTGAGGTTGTTGATAAGTGTACCCAGGATACGGTTGATACTGGTAAACCGGCTGTTGGACAGCTTGCCCATGTTGGTACTGTCCCTGGTACGGAGGTTGAACAAATTGAGGTTGAGTAGTGACAACCGTACTTATACCAGGCTGACCTACAGGCATCTGGACCGTGGTTTGAATCGTAGATCCAGACAACGGTAAAGATGTCTGAGGAGTGGTCACAGGGACAGTAGAAACTGGAGCCGTCGATACTCCAGAAGTAAGTATGGTAGATGTGGCGGTAGTTGCAGCAGCCGTTTGAGATGGAGTACTAGGTGCAATTGGTGGCTGAGTAACTACTGAAGTTACAGAAGTTTGAACATTTGACTGGACAGGTTGCGGTTGCTAGGGTGGACCAGAAACTACGGGTTGTCCAGCTTGAGGTACCAACGGTATACTTGGCTGCAACACCTGTTGACCCTGTGATGGATCCCACACTAACATTCCAGGGTATTGACCCGTAACAGGTTGAGGATACTGAGATCCATAACTGGATTGAGGATAGGATTGATAATTGTAAGGTGCAGTTCCTATACTTGGAACATATGACTGACCTTGAGGCGGTTGATAACCTTGACTCGAGTATTGACCTTGAGGTTGATAACCTTGAGGTAAATATTGATACTGGGGTTGACCTTGACCTTGAGGTTGGTACCCTTGAGGTTGATACCCTTGGGGCTGATACCCTTGAGGTTGCCATCCTTGAGGTTGATATTGATACTGAGGTTGACCCTGGGGTACATATTGAGGCTGGGGTTGACCTTGAGGCATCTATTGCACCATAGGCGTGTACTGACCTTGAGGTTACCCCCCAGACACAAATGATGTACCTTGAGGTTGCCCCCCAGGTGTTAACTGAGGCTGCCCCCAGGCGGTAATTGGCCACCTTGAGGTTGGGAAATGGGAACTGAACCTGACATCATGTAAATGTCTCCTACACCCAATGGTATATTACCACTGTTTCCAACTAATAACCCATGATCAACGGGTTGAGGAGATGCCCCCGCAAAGGTACCAGAAAGAGATTGATACCCAGTGGGAACAGAAGGACCGCTGTGTAAGAAAGATTTAGGACTTTGAGTAAACACGAACGACTGACCAGACATATTTGCAGGAGTATAAATACCTCCAGGTGGAAAAGGAGTACGAGGTGTAGAAAAACCTACCCCTGAGTTGTCTAAATAATTGGTTAATGAAAGGTACCAAGTAGTACTTCTAGGAGGACTGTAAAAGATGGATTCACGCTCCCTTAGATCAATAGTAAGTTGACCTTCAAGGTTAGAGACACCTATTTCTTCCTCTGGAGCAAGTTCTTCTATAGCAATCAAACCAGTAGGAAGATTTTCGGTGATAATTCTTTCTATTCTCGTTGAATCTGGAACACTAGAAGTCGGAGTAACAGGTTCAGATATTCCTGGTTCTTCGCCTGTATCACTACCAGACGAAAAACTTCCAACAAGCTCAGAAACTGTAACAGTTTCGGGATTATAACCTGTCTCTAAGCCTTGGTAGTCTGAATGGACTACCAAGGAAGATTCTCCTTCTTCAGGTGAACCTACTCTAATGCCACTAGGAGGAGTTACAAGGACCTTTAAACCTTCTAGATTACCCGGGTCGTCTCGAGGAGGTGATCCCCTAAGCCTACGGGATCTTCTCAACAATTCGGCCACAGAAACAACTTCAGGAGACTGGCCCCGAAGTCTACGGGACTGTCTCGATAATTCCGCCACAGCTAAAAACTTTTAACTACTACACACGAAAACAAAATAAAATTTCAAATCAAACCACCTAAAGTCTCTAAAGAACCAAACAAATTTGAATCACACGCCTAAAGAATCTAGGGTGTCAAACCAAGCACAAACAGTAGCCTTCCAGACCGAAAGCGCTAGTTGGTGATGAAGCCCAACATCGCTGGATTCAGTATAGAAGTGGCGGGTGGAACAGTTACCCCGGCAACCTGCTTAATGAATAGACTGGACCAAGTTCCTCCACTTTAACCGTCTCGAGTGAAGTGAACCCCCCAGGAAATCCAAGTGAGTCTAGCCGACGTCTGCTCCAGGTACAGTGGGACATTCCCTCCACCGTCACCTCGGTAGAATCCTAAAGATAATGGTCACTAAGGTTACCAACCACAACAAATGCACTTGGGGGAACAGTCTAAACTCCGACAGCACGCAAGGGCAGAGTATCAAGCTCAATCCCCTTGCCGGCTCCTTCACAATAATCCAACGTTTACCGACAAGTGACCCCTGGCTCCTCGACAATGGTTAATCCGAGGTTTACCGTTTGTAATACGTGCGTGTCTGGCGTCGTTCCCAACGAGGGGGGATTGATCCCCTCACTGGTTCGGACACGAGCTCGCGCTTCTCCTTTAAGAGGAGCTTCCCAGAGTACAAATGAGACAATTGGATTTATTCTATCACAAGATAAGCTACTTGTTTGGTTTTGTTGTCTTGGAGAGTTAATTACTCACCTACTCCAAGACACTAGCCTGATCTAAATTGGTGTTTCAGAGCCCTAGTAAATAAAAATTACTATGTCGATTTTACTTTAAGCGTTAATTTTATGGTTTTTCTTAAAGACAAAAGGTAGCGGAAGTGAAACCAATGGTGTGTAGACTCGACTCAAACCACTACAAAGATGCACCTAAGATGATTTACGCTACTTTTCCTTTTTCCAATGAAATTCTTAACTAAGAGAGTTGAGAGAATGCAAATTTTAGAGAAAACAACTTTCTTAATAAAGACAATCAAAGAAACAATTCTCTTATCTTTTCAAGCATACAAACATGACCACTCTTTACGTGCACGAAAAACTCTTTTTCTTTCAAAACTTTTCAAAGCTACTTGAAACAAAACTTTTCAAAGGAGATGTTTTTGTATTTTCTCTTTTTAATAAAGCATATAAATCTATTGTAACGAAAATCAATCTTAAAAGTTATAAAAACTATGAAAACTTGACTCACAAGCAAATCAAAAAGGAAATTACTCTAAGCAAACCTAACAAGGCAAAAGCTCACAAAGATGATTCTAGGTTGTTTTACTTGACCAAAATCAAATCAAGGACCAGCTAATGCAGAATCAAAAGACTAGTCAAAACAAAACTCAAATCTTTTTGTTCTTTTTGTAAAATGGAATTCAAGACTTAATCAACAAGCACTTCGAAATTTGCCAAAGAGACAACTCAATGGTAAGTTTCTCACACAGGTAGACTTTATGACAGGTCTGACTTCTAAGAATGTTGACAAAACCAGAGAGATCTAAGGCTTGACAACTTCTACCGCCAAAGTCACTACAAGACCTACTCAAAAATCAAACCCTAGGGCTTAAACGTCTATGAAATCCACTAAAACACTCAATGCTATCGAAACAAGTTCAGGTGAAGATCTTTGACAAGAGACTAATGAATCTGGGCAGTAAAAACTAAGAAAAAGCAAAATCTAAGAGAAAACATGCAAAAAATGGAATTTTCTCAAATTTTAGCAGGGGACGCAGGCAACCCGTTAGAACAGGTGCGGGCCCACTCTGTGTACACAGTGACAGTGCGTCCAGGGACGCACTGTGCAATGCTCAGAGGGTGCGTCCTACTGGAAAATTCAAGAAAAACTAAAAGGAATCTAACTCTAAGCTAACCCACCCAAAAACAAAGCCACAGAGCCAAAAACCAAAAAAATAAACCAATTTTCTCAGAGCAAAGTTCATACAAAGGAAAAGACTTTCACATTAATGGATTCCCCAGTGGAGTCGCCAATTTGTCAGGTGGAAAGAGTCGATTGTGCGGACACAACCAACCCCCCTAGGAGCCTAAGACTCTCTAGTGACAAACAAGACAAACAAGAGCAATCCTTCTCTAAACATGCATTTACTATATGGGAAATCAAGTGTTTAGATCCTACCTGTAATCCAACGCTGTTGTAGCAGTCCAGCTCCGCTGATCCGGATGAGCTCCTCCTTCACTTTGAAACCTGCATACACTAACAATCAAATGATTAAATAGCACTTGATAATCTCATAGAATAAAACATATTTAACACATAGACCAAGGAGTACATGAAACAACTCATAAATAACAAGTTATTAAGAAGAATGGACTCATTTGCATTAATAGGTAACAAAAGGAACAAATACAACCTGAGCCTTGGTGTTGTGAAAGTCCCTCCGAGGGTCCATCAAGAGTTCTCCTTTACTTTGACAAAGCTCACCCACTTCCAAATAGAACAAGCAAAGATGGCAATCTCTCCTCACAAGCTTCTAAATGGGAGTCCTAATTCCTGCAGCATTTACCCTTAGAAATGTATAGCTTTCAACCTCGTCTCCTTCTGGCCCAATGCCTGTATTTATAGTGCTCAAGAGGAAGTTAATCAGGTCCACCATCAATGGGATAATCCCCTCTTTGGATGGGATAGCTCCCTTATTGATGGGATAAGTTCCTCTTTGGTAGGAGTGCATGAACCATCTGGAGGAGCTCAATACACGTCGAACAACCTTCTAGAATGCTCTAGAAATGACCACAAGTGACTTTTTAAAGATGAAACTTGCGTATTTTAACCTTTACAAGGGGACGCACCTGCCCCTTTACATACAGAGCGTCCAAAGACGCAGATTTTGTGAACATTGGGTGCGTCCCCGCAGGTAAGGTTGAGAGAACCCGCGTCCCCAGAGATAAATACATTTATAAAAGACTTTCTCTCTTTCGGAGTTTCACATGGAGAGCAAAGGCATAAGACTTGCCTAAGAGGATAGCATGACTATTGATTGAGCCATACTAACTGTAAATAGTCATGGTGACATTTTTTAGTGTAACAGTTATAGTATTCTACTTTGATTTATATTGCATTATCGGATTAACCTACCATCATATTTTCTGCATGGATGAATTCACTCCTTATTATTGTGACTTCCACGAGGCTCTTTCTAAGCTATGAAAAGTCTTGAAGAAATGCATTGAGATGAATATTTAATTAATTCCTAAAAACTGTTATCTTTTGATGAATGCACATAATTTCCTTAGCTATTCCGTATCCAAGGAAGGGATATTGATTGATCCCAAAAAAATTTCCATCATTTAAATGGTCCCTATCCATCAAAATAAAAGAGTTTTTGGCAGCTTCCTTAGATTTGTTGGGTATTATAGAAGGTTCATTAAAAACTTGAGTAAATTGGCTTCACCCTTGTTTGGGCTACTGACTGAATATTCATACTTTTGTTGGATAGATAAATGGCAAGAGGCCTTTGAAGTGCTAAAAGAAAAGTTGACAATTGCACCCATTCTTAGAGGTCCCAATTGGGCATTTCCTTTCCATATACACATAGACGCATAAGATAAAGTTGTACGCGTAGCCTTAGAACAAGTGGAAGACAAATTTACTTATGTTATTTATTTCATTAGTAAGAACCTTTGTAAAGTTGAGCTAAATTATGAGGCATCTGAGGAAAACTCTAGGGTTGAAAACCTCTATAAGGCAACCCAAGAGAAAAGATATATATATATATATATATATATATATATATATATATATATATATATAGATATATATATATATATAAGGAGAATAAAAATTAATTGAAAAGATCGCCAGGAGAAAACCTCCTCTGAGGCACTTAGGGTAGGCATGAAGGTTGAAAACCTCTCTAAAGGTAGTCTCCATGTTTCCAAAAAAAAAAAAAAAAAAAAATATAAGACATAAGGAGGAGTCCTTGCATCAATTTTTCTAAAATTTATCTTTTGTAGGACTCCATATTGTCAAAGTGATAGTTGTTGTAGAACAGGGTCCACATTTCATTTCTTTATTTTCCAAGTCAACCACTACATTTTCATCATCATTAATCTACCTCCCTACCTCTTTCCATCATTTAAAAAGAAACTGAACCACATTTTTCCTCATTCCTGCAATGCTACAAGACTATCCTGAACTACTACATGATTGTCCTAAACTACTACACGAACAACTAAAAACTCTACCGGATGGAGATCCACTTGGAAGAAGGGGCCAAAAGGTAATTTTGTTTCCTAGGGAAATGTTGGGAGATGTCCACCCAAATTCCTTAACCTCTCATCCACTTCATTTAGCCCATTTTACCCTCAAAATTCCACCTTTGACCATATAAAAAACATAGAAAAAGGAATCTTCCTTCACCTTTTTCTTTGTCACAAACTTTCATCACCTTTTGAACATTTTTTTCTTGTAGCTAGGCCCACTATGATAGTATGAGGCTTTGAGAGGGAACACAGTGACTCCTACAGGAAGGAGATCAATCCTATAGCATCCTACACATATCCATCAAGACCGTATATCAATGATCCTTGTAGATCCATAATGAAGATTTGGACACCTTGAGGGATCAAGAGGCCATTCCTGAGGTTTAGAGAACTCACATCATTCTCGAGGAGCATTTGTAATGTCACCTATCCACTACAACAACAGCAGATCAAAGACTGGAAGGGGACCTACACGGAAGAAGGATCTCATTAGTTGACTACATCATCATGTGGTGAAGACCTGTACATAAGATAAACAAATAAGGTCAATGCCTCCAGAGGAAAGTTGATCGATCATTAGCTCAACAACATGCATGAACCTCAAGTAATTTGACATCATGAGTAGGTTTAGGTATGGCACACCTCACCTCTTCCCTATGTCTAGAATGGTAAAAAAATGTGTTTAATGAATGAGAATCGAGTTTTTATTGGCTAGAGGTGGCCAGTAAACTTGGCCACCTTTGATTAGTAAAATAAATATTACTCTGCCACCCATGTAATGTGGAAAAATCAAAATAGGGCGAGTGATAATTATGAGGAGTGGGGACAAAGGTTAAAAGAGGAAAATCATGCAAGGTCAAAGTCACCAAAGTGCTATGAGCCCATTACCACAAAAGGGAATAAAATTACAAGGCTCAATTCCACTTGCAAAATTTCTCTTTCCAAAGAACCGGTTGGAAAGGCCCATCAAGGTACCAAAGGACGAGCTAGATGTTATTAGATCCCGCCTAGGGTGCCACAAATCTATTATAGGCTAAGTTTTCAGAAATATATATGACTGGATACCACTACTACAGGAGCACTTGATTTGCTACAGGAACGCAAAAGAGGTGCTACAGGGTTGAATGAAGAGGAGAGAGGGAGCCCAAACCATCAATAATTTTACTCAAACTCCCCAATAACATCGAGAAGTCATCCTAAAAAGGGTAAGTATCCTCCTTCCTCCTCATTTTCCATGCAATTTCGTAAAAAAGGGAATTTTCTATTGCTATAGAAATCATGTGGAAAACCCTTGTGCAAATAATTTCCCTTGAAGATTTGTTTCATCACATGAGAGGAAAATATAGGAGTAGAGGAAATTTTTTTTACCATAATCAAGGGTACCATCATTCTCCTTCTCTGACACAAAAATAAAAACATTAGCCACCCTATCTCTACCTTCACACCCGAGATTGCTCAAAGGTAAACATTGAAAATTCCCTTCAAATAACTTAAGGAGGGAGGAGTAGGAGCCATGGGGGAAGATTTGAATCAAAGAGAACCCACAAACACCAAGAATCCATTACCATCCTCCTCTTAGGGATATTTTCCTCAGACACTAATGGATGGGGTTCTTTGAGCAATTGAATGGGTATGATGATGAGGTAACCCATGAATTTTCCATGGCCCTCAATTCTCAGGGAGAAGATAGTGCCACTACTATTGTTAGAGGACATTCCATCAATTTGAATTTAGAACTCATCAAAAAAGTAACCTCCATAGCATTAGGAGTTCGATGCGACAAGGATGATAAGATAGTAAATGTTACAACCAAGAAAAATTTCTTCATCCATAAAGAGAGATTTGTTGAAGACAAAAATGGAGTAAGAAGAGAGAGCCTCCCTTACCCTTGGGATGAAGTAGTCTATCACATCCTCAAATACATATCCAGTGAGGGTAGGTTGAGAATTTTGTATGCCTGTCTGCTTAGGTTACTCTATGAGCTAAGGTTCTAGGAAGAGTTACCATTTCTAAACAAGTTTAGTGTTCCACATTTCCTCTTACAATCCATTATTGAAATGAGCCAGAAAGTGAGGGAAGGGAAGCACCAACACATTTCCCATCATGGCCTCATTAATCTCATTGTCATGGATACTATAAGCCACCTAAAGAACATTGTGTTTTGGGTTAAATTTGTGGACATGGATAGGGAGGCCTTCTTTGAAATACAAACCCTTACCTCCACACAACAAGAAGAGACAACAACATCTAGTACTATGGGTAGATGATAATAGATAAAGGAGGAAGAGAAAGAAAAAATACAGGAATAAGAGAAACAAAAAAGAAAAAAATAGGAACAAGAACAGATAGTAGAGGTAGACAACCCTGAGGTTCCTTTCAAATCTCCAAGGACAAGGAGTCAAGGGAAGTAAATAAGCCTCTTGCCAGAAAACATAGAATAAGTGGTGGCTGCTACCTTGTCCACACAGTACACCTGTCAAGCTGTTGGCTTAGTGGGGCCTGACCAAGGTTCAGAAGTGATTTAGCCAAGCGAATCTCGGTACTACTGGACCTTTTGGCAACAGTTCGCGGAGCGCGGACTAAGGTCTCACCCGAAATAGTATGTGAGGGTGCTAGAACTAGGTTTCCGCACCCTGGGGATGTCTGATATGAGGTGATTGGTACACGGTCCAACCTTCACACTTACTGCGCTATGCACATCAGTGGGTACCCGATGCCCCGTGATACAATCTTTGCGTAGTTCTAGCTGCAGCGTGACCCTTGTTATTTACCCAAGTCTTTCCTAATTAGGCTTTGTTAGCTGATTACTTAGAGTATTTTTATATATAAGCATTCATACAAATATTTACCAATTGCACGTAGTAAATAAACAGAGTAAAAGTAATTCATAACATCAAAAGACTGATTCAAAAATAGATGCATAGAATAACCTTCTCTTTATCAACTTTCAATCCCAAGTATAGACTTGACTTCGCCTTTCACACTCAGTTGCAAGGGTCTACGCACTCAACTGCAGACTCTAATAGGCCTCTCTGCACTCAGCTACAGAGCCTCTTCCTACTACGATGACCCAATACACTTCAGATTCAACTCTAACCTCGAACCATGCCCTTCACTATTCTATCTATCCTTCGCTTCCTTTACACTTAGAGCCTTGTTAAATTACAATATTTTAGGGTGGATAATCGTATGACTCATCCTAAACCTCGCACTTCGCACCCGCAATTCTCAGTTTCTTACAATATACTTGACCAAACTTGGGATTTGAGCCCCAAAAACATGCTGTGAGGGATCCCATGCCCAACATGCCCCCAACAAAATCATCGTGACTCATCTCGAGTCACTCTACTGGTGTGGAGATCTTGGCACAGAGCCCCTCCAATTATTCCTATGCACCGCGAAAGTCCACAGTTCACTATTCTGCCATCTATTGGATCTCCTCCATTCCCACTTCTGAATCGTCCACGTCTGACTCATGTCTCTTCTTTGGTACTAGCTTCTGGTGATTCTGTTTATAGTCCCGCACCCTTGTCCGGCTCCTTGGGCCGTGAAGACTGTGCTTCAGCTGATTAGTCAGAGAGTTGGCCCACCTGTGTATGGTTTCAAGTGGTTGCCGTTGACCTTGCCTAGGAAGGGTTCTCCATTTAGTTTGACTAGTTGGACTGCGCCTCCATCCGTGACTGCTTTTACCACATATGGTCCCAACCAATGCATTTTCAATTTGCCTGGAAATTTTTCAAACTTGGTATCATATAATGGTACTAAGTCGTTTACCTTAAAGGTGTGCAACTTGATATACGATCATGCCATGCCTTTTCACGCTATTTTTGTACCTGCTGATGAAATCCTGCCAGAAATCTTTCTTCCTCGAGCTCTTCTAATTGTGCAAGCCTTTCCTCCAAAGCTTCATGATCCATCATGCCAATGAGTGCTGCTATTTGCAGACTAGTGAGGATGTATTCCATCGGCATGATTGCTCCCGTACCATAGAACAACCAAAATGGTATCTGTCCCGTCAATTTCTTGCATGTTGTCCTGTACACCAATAAGACAATGGGTACGCGTAGGTCACAGTCATCCCACTATGCATTACATACTTTGGTTAATGTAGTCGCTAGTATTTTATTGAATGCTTCTACTATTCCATTGGCCTATGGGTGGTATGGTGTAATTTTTTGGTGATAGACCTGGAACTCTTCTGTAAGTGTGCTCATGGTTTCATTCAAGAAATATGTCCTACGATCGCCCATTAAGATTTTCGGACAACCAAATTGTGTCAACACATTTTTGAACAAAAACTTTGCAGTCGTAGTGCCCGTGCAGTCCTTGACTAGTTGTGCTTCTTCCCATCGTGTCAGGTACTCTGTGACAGTGATGATGTAGCTCACACCCATTTTTCATGAGGTTTGATTGGGCCCACAAAATTGATTGCCCACTTCTCGAAGGGCTACAGTGTCATTTGGGGATTTAGTGGCATCTCATCCCTTTATGATGGTTTTCTTGTCCTTTGACATATGTCGCAGGCCTTACAATGTGCTTTCAAATCCTAGTGTGGGTTCAGCCACCATAGCTCTACGCAAAGAATCTTTTGTGCAGTTTCACATCTAGCATAGTGTCCTCCTGTAGCACCCCCATGTGCTTCCATGAGGATCTGACCTCATTCAAATTCAGGTACGTATCTCCACAATATCTCATCGTTTCCCATCTTGTAGAGGTGCCCCGTGATGATAGAAAATTTCATCATGTGCACCACCAATTCCTTCTTCTGTTGGATTGAGTACTCCTTTGGCACAATTCCTATTGTTAGAAAATGTATTATATCTTCAAAGTGTTTATCTGCAATGCGTACTACAAAGAGCTATGCATCAGGTAGATCCTCCTCCAAATTTGTTGGTTCCTCACCCGTCTCAATTCATGACAAGTGGTGTGGTCCTACATTAAAGCATATTGGCTTGAGTATGACCTCAAAATCATATTCTTGAAACAGCAAAAGCCATATGCATATGCGCCCCCCTAACACAGGTTTGTTCACCAGGTATTTCAACATGGAATGGTCGATATACATCTTGAAATGTCCTCCCAGTAAATAGTGTCAGTATTTTTGGAGCGCATACACCATTGCCAACCCCTCGCGTTGGGTGGTAGAGTAGTTCTTTTATGCTTTGGACAGTCTTCGACTTGCGAAAGTGATTGGGTGATCTAAACCATATGCACCCTCCTGTGTGTAGCGTGCAGTTGTTTAACACTTCACGGTGCTTCCAAATTGAGGATAATGGTAATCTTTGCAAGGTCCATCATCAGTCCTTGTTTGTAGACCACATGTCCCAGTAGGTTTCCAAATGGAACGAGGAATGTGCACTTGTTCAGGTTTAGCACAATCTGGTGTTGGAGACAAGTATCCAACATCAAATATGAGCTTGCTACATGGTGCTTAACTAATCCAAAAATAGTCCAATCATCCAGATAGACCTCCAAAAATTTGTGGATGTATTCTTTGAATGTGGCTATCACGATGCGCAAAAATATAGCCAACACATTCTTCAGTCGAAACGGCATTACGGTAGATTGAAAGCATCCCCATTCTGTTGTAAAGGTCATCTTGCTCCTATCTTCTGGCGTAATCTCGATCTAATGGTATCCCAAGAACCCATCCGTGAAGGAGTATGCTTCCTAGCCACCAAAATTATCTAGTACTTCATCTGTGAATGGTGTTGGGAATGGATTGTGTACGTAGGCCTCATTTAGCTTCCTGAAGTCTATGCATATTTTGATTTCACCCTTTTATTTTTTCTCATGTACTACCATAGGACTCACCCAATTGGATTCTTCCACTAGTTCAATAATTCTAGCTGTGAGCATTTTGTCTAGTTCATCGCGGACCTTTTCTTTATACTTTGGGTTCAAGCAGGAAGGCCACTACTTAACTAGTTTCGCATCTAGTTTCACAGTGATCTTCAACATCCCTAAGTCGCCAATGATCCCTTTTAAGTCTATTATTTTGGTTGGGAATAAGTCTTGATATTCATGGAGTAACTCAGCGACCTTATCTACTATAGCATCATCCCAATAATCCCCAAGCATCGCATACTTCAGCTCCGCTTCTGTGCCAATGTTTACCTGCTTTTTTTTAGTGGCACTATGATGTCAGGATACTCAATTGATCATCCTCAAACCTCGTTACAGGCTTTGGTTTCTAGAATATTAACATTTTGAGGGTCATCCTAATCCTCCTCTACCTGCACGTTATAATATTCTAGGGCATTGCTTAACTGTGTTGCCCATACTGGTTGAAACATTTCCAATGGCTATTGTGGTATTTTGAAGATGGAAGATTTTACTACTTGTAGTGCATCGCCAAGAGTATCTGACCACTGGTCTTCAAATGTGAATGTTAACAGAAATTCCTCACACAAGGCATCCCATTTTCCCATACCATGTTAGGGTTCTTTCTTGGTATACCAATTCATGGGTATGACATCCAGGGTATGGTAAAATAAGTGTACCCATTTGGGTTTTGGTTCTTCCCCATCGACCTTGGTCCATTTCGCGAGGTGCGCACATAAATCATCAAATCCATCATATTTTTCTTCTAACCATAGTTGCAGTTTCCCAAACCATAGGCACGTCATCCTTCTGCATCTGTTCCAATCCCTAAAATTTCCTTGATGTGTACTCCACCACCGTGCGGGTGTTGCGCGCAATGCCCACTTCAATGCATTGAATCACTGATGTTATAGTACTGTGATTTCAAATTTTCTCAGGAATTCATCCACCACTGTCAATCCATCATATGTCAGTAGCTTCCTTGCCTCCATTGTCATGCAACGCAATGATCTAACCATCATGTTGTAATTCAACGTTGTCACTACGTGCAACCAATTCTACCATTGTTCTACTTCTTCGTTTGAATCCAAACTGCAAGAGCTCTCGTGCTCCCAGGAGATCCTCCCATCTGTCGTAGGATTCACCCAATCCTGGTCTCGCGTAGTTATCTTGTAAATACAATCGAGATCATCATGACTATCATCGTCACGCAGTGGTTTAGTGTAGCACACTCCTTCAGTTGGGTCTAGTGTGACTACTATGCATAGTGACTTCTTCTCAAAGATCATTTTGTGCTTCTTCAGGTTGATGACTCCATTCATATCGGTGGCCTAGTCTATTCCTAATATCATAGGATAGGGATTGCTATCATTGACAATCTCTATTACTTCAAAATCTGCCTGTGCACTCATGCCTTCAATATCAACTGTTACCCCTTGCAACCTCCCCATGGGAAAAATATTATGTTGGTTTTCCATTCATAATTGAATAGGTGACCATTGTAACATGAGCGTGCCCATGTGTTCCCATGTTTGCTTCGGTAATACATTCGCGTCCAAACCCAAATCTAGGATTACCTGATCCATTTCATACTCACCAATATGTGTAGTCAAGCTCATTTCCCTTCCAGTGCGCAATGCATGCTTCCCCAATTTTCGGACTACGGGCATTCTCCTGACCCCGCGCACCTAGTGATTAGCTTTTCTAGTCCTTTAACTTCCTTTCTGTCACGTAGCAGTTCCATGCATGTCTCTAGAAAGGTAGTGAGCATTGAAGGATCCATTCCTGGCTCTAGTTGATCCTTACTCCCTGAAGTGGAGGGCTCTCTGAAGCTCTTCTTGGCTTCCATGAATGTCTCCTTTGCACATTCTAAGTCAAACTCGAGTTCCTTTATAGGAACCTTGTGAACCCATGTACTTTCCTCTGGCTACTTCTCTATATCCTCTCCCATGGTCGTACCACTTCTGAGTATCATGTTTACATTCGGGTCCTCTTCGCGTGGCTCAGACCTCATCATTTGTATATTCTGAGTCAGGGGAGGCTGGAATACCCCTTTTTCACACATCCTTGTGATCAATGTAGGGAAGTCTATCATTTCATGATCGAACTGAGTACAATACAAACAAGATATCCTTGTCAGGTTGGTACAATCATGAGCATAGTACCCTGGTCCTCCGCAATTATAACAAATTAATTGTTCGCGGCCCATTTTTGGTCCCATTCCACCTCGTCCTCAACCTTGCCCCTGAAATCCAGTGCGCGCCATCCCCACATCTAGGTAAAGGGCTCGTGTTTTGGTTTGCATCCTGGAGGCAGGGGTCCAATCCATCATTAAATCATAATTGCAGTAAGTGCGCTCATCGTGGCCTACCGACATGAAGAAATTACAAAACAATTGCTAAGGTGTATGTGTATATTTATGCAACAAATGACAATTATCGATCATGTGTTTCCCTCCTATCTGACATATCACACACCATAAAGCAGGTGTCACACTTGGCCCTACCTGTGCCTCTAATCTCAATGGCATTGGCCCTCCCCCTACCAAGTAGTTTGCAAACACTGGATAGTGATCCTTGTCATGGCCCTGGCCTTTGCATTTTATGCACCATACTTCCTCGCGCACCTCTAGCCGCAGTGCCCTATATTGCTTCAAACTTTGCATTTCCAAACACAGATTTTGTAGTTGCACATGGATTTCTTGAACTCCCAACCCAAGGTCTTGTATCAGAGTCTCACATAATCTCATTTCCATTTCCAACGCTTCTGCCTAGGTGGAAATTTTTTGTTGTGATAGCGTCATCCTCAAGTGTAGTGTCAGAGATGCTACAAACCATGCACAATGTTGTCCATCTGTCAACATCATATTGGCTTTGTGGATTGTACTTTTCAGCCGTTGATCTAGATGCCAGGGAGTCTCGCCCAAGAGCATCACAATTTCTTTAAACCCGATGATTGATTGTGTTTCTGACTTTGGCCTGCTAAATTCCCTATTTAGCGCACTCTGGATCTCTGATATCCCTACGTTTGGGTAGTCATTAGAGTGCTTGATATACCATGTTAATGCATGATCCTGCAGCGTGCTCACCAATGTAGCCTTCTTAATATTGTCGTCTGTGACACCTTGTGCTTCCCATACTACTCTTACCATGAACCAGAATTGGTCCGGATCTTCATTCCCTACTCCTCTAAATACTAATAGTTTGATCACACTCGCCATACTGCACTGTGGAGGTGGTGGAGGTGAAGTGGGCAGAGTTGGAGGTGAGGGAGGTGAAGCGGGTCGGGGTGTGGGTGGAAGTGGTAACTGCTGAATGTGATGCCTTATCAAACTGACCATGCTTCTTAGAGAGACATCAGCGAACTCTTCCTTGCTCTCCCACGAGGGCGACATTAGGGGACTGTTTTCTAATTCTTTGCTACTTTTGTAGATCTTTTCGCTCCGCATAGTCCCAAACGTTAATATATTCACATGACCATTTTTTCACACAATAGCATCTTAATCCAAGTATTCAAAGATTTAATATACTTACCTCACGGTCCTTTGAGAAAGTGTCATTTTGCCTCATTATAGCTCACAGTCGTGTCTACTGCAAACTCGATGATAAATCCCCCTATTATCCAGTCGGGCCAATGGTCCACATCTCGTGTGATATTATCTTTTGATGCTTCTAGTCTGTGCACTAATTCTGAAGTCCACACTATTGGTTCGTTGAGCCCACACCTTCCCTGGCTGTTGACTAACTTCACGATCCACTCATACAACTCATAAGGAAGGATGCAAAGAAAATATCGTGGATTTCTGTATACGCGTAGCGTTCCAACCACATTTCCTTAAATACTTGTGGATTTCTATTTTCCTCTATCACAAACTCATGAAGCTTCTTGTCCAAACACTCTTCAATTTCCTCCTTTGTTGGGTTCTAGTGGCATGACAGCGGACATCCCTTATGCAGATTCTAGTCCCGGTAATAGAACCATTTTTTGGCTTAGTGGGGCATGACCCAGGTTCAAAAGTGATTTAGCCAAGAAAATCCCGGTACTACTGTCCCTTTCACAACAGTCCATGGAGCGCAGACTGAGGTCTCACCCAAAGTAGTATCAGAGGGTGCTAGAACCAGGTTTCTACACACTAGGGATGTCTGATATGAAGTGATTGGTACGTGGTCCAAGCTTCGTACCTACTATGCTACGCGCACTAGCAGGACCATGCGCCCCATGATACAGTCTTTGCTTAGTTCTAGCCACAGCGCGACCTGTGTTATTTACCCAAGTCTTCCTTAATTAGGCTCTGTTAGCTGATTACTTAGAGTATTTTCATATATAAGCATTCATAGAAGTATTTACCAATTGTGTGTAGTAAATAAACATAGTAAAAGTAATGCATAACATCAAAATATGGATTGAAGAAGAAATGCACAGAATAACATTCTCTTTATCAACTTTCAATCCCAAGTATAGACCCAACTCTGCCCTGTGTACTCAGCTACAGGGATCCGCGCACTTAGCTGCGGTCTCTACTAGGCCTCTACGCACTCAGCTGTAGATCCTCTTCCTACTACTATGATCAAGTACACTTCAGATTCAACTCTAACCTCGAATCATGCCCTTCATTATTCTATCTATCCTTCACTTCCTTTACACTTAGAGCCTCGCTCTATTTATACAATCCCATTGACACAACTTTACATTAAATTACAATATTTTATGGTGGACAGACCTATGACTCGTCCTAGACCTCACACTCTGCACTCGCAATTCACAGAGTCTTACAATATACTTGACCAAACTTGGGCTTTGAGCCCCAAAAACATGCTGCGGGGGATCCCATGCCAAACACAAGCCTAAGAGAATGAAACCTAGGAAAGGCGTTGTTATAGACATTTTTGTGCCTTACAGCTATAAGCATGGAATGTCCATAATTCAAGGGATCCAAAGTCCCTAAAGATGTTGTTACAGCTCCTAAAGGAACAAGGTCAACCAATGACAGCTTCTCCCAGAAGTTCTCCACCAAAAACCACTCAGAAATAGTCAATTCAGGATCAATTCAGAGGCGCCACTAGCTGCCTGCGTTGAAATGCAGAGACTACACTAGCTAGGTGCACTGCAACGCAAGTGGAAGCATTACCAGGGTGCGCTGAGCAGGAAATGACAAATGGAAAGCTCATTCAACGAGGTGGAAAGACCCTGGAAGCTTCCAGAATCTTCTCCAATGACACTTGCCTCAATGAATTCGACTAGTGATGAGTAAGAGGTTCTCAACCTCCAAGTGGAAGCAAGGACTGACACAGAGAAGCCACAAGTCAAAACATAAGCTGACTCATCCTCTCTGCTTACATCTATATATGGATCTCTCACCCAGAGGTTCAAGAGGCTGGAATTTTGTACTTTGCAGAGAATTTCTGTTGGTTTGAGATTGAGATTAGTACATTGGGTGATTTATGCTTTGTTGGAGGAGAGGAAGGGATTCCTTTGCTGGGAGGTAGATGCTGGATCGGAACTCACTTGGTTGTATCTCCTCTTGGACTTTATTATCATATCAATAAACTATTTGAGTTTCTCCTACATGCTGTGTACCAATGATGTTTTGTTATGCTTACATGTTTAGCTTAATCTGATCTTGAGCTTTTTATGAATATATATCTGTATCTTCGTGTAGTTTCTCTCTCTTGTGATCTTGCAGGAATTCGGTGAAGCTGGGCCGGTGAAGGAACAGGAAGATGGGAGCTACTGAAGAGAGGAGCAATTTGGATCGACAAACTATCGGAAGACACAGGTTAGTTAGATCCTTCTTCCTCATTTACATTTCATAAAGAAGAATACTCAATTATTTTACCTCGTTTGTTGCTAAGGCACTATCACACCTTAGAGTGGGATAGGGGCATTCCGAATTGGATACTTTTCCCAACAGCAAATTGGCGACTCCGCTGGGGAGAGTATCTTGTTAGTTTATTTGTGTTTCTATTTTTGTTCTTCTCATAAACTCAGGAGTGTCGAATCGAAATGCATTTTCCATTTTCAAATGCAAAGTAGAGATCTGCCACTCTAGTCCACTCACTGGGCCTGTTTTTCTGATCTGAACAAACTGATCCACAAGTGCTCTAATAGCCCTTTGTGATAGATCTTAGTCCTCCTTTAAATCATCCTCCTAATTGTACCTAATTGATAGCTTTGATCCGGCCAAAAACTGTAGATTTAACTGCAAACCGTGACCCAGAACCCAGAAACAACTCTCGTTTCTGCTTCAGCGCAGACTCTATGAAGAGGTTCTGCATTTCAACGCAGGTCTCGTGAAGGATACCTGCGCTGAAGTTCAGTTTCTCTGTGCTGAGGGTGCGCTGATCAGCCTTTGCCTTCTGCAGTTGTGGTTCCCTGCTTCCTTTTGCTCAGTTTTATCTCTGTTTTTTGCAGCCTATTATCAGTCAATGTACCTATTTGAAACCCCTTTTCTTTGCCTCAATTCCACCTTGGTTGTATAAAGAAACTGTATTTGTTCTTTGTGTATTTGTTACATCATTTTCAGTTTCCCATTACAAAAGTAAGCTAGTCATACTGTCGCCCTTAGATCTAGACCTGTCGTAAGTGTCGTTTTGATCTTAGGAGTGAGTTTGTTTGCTGTTCACAGTTGATTGAGCTTTTACTTTTGTCGTTTGGTTTGAATTTATGCATTTCTAGTGTCGAAACAAGTAAATCATAAAGTGTCGTAATCGTCTTTTTGATTTTGAAAAAGGAACTTGTTTATGTTTTCACTCGAAATCGAATTCAAATTTGTACAACAACTTTCCTTTTAGGCATCAATATTAAGAAAGCGAAAACAAATACATGCATATGTGCATTTGCATTTTGATAGTTTGCATGCTTTGATTTAGGAAAAGTGCATTTACAGTGTGCTCTATGCTCTTTGAGAAACGATTGTGTCTTTCTTTTCCCCTTGTAGCTAGGATTTTCATTGTTGAAAAGATATGAAATCTTGCTTATCATCTTTAGACTGCATTTAGGAATTGTATCATACATCTCGTGGTGATCCAAAAAGGCAAACTTCTAAGAAAGATCAACCTAAAATAAATTGAATGAACTTAACAACGCTTTGTAACTTAACACAAAACATAGAGGTCTAGGCTAGAGACGTGTTCCGGCGTTGTAAAACCTGGTGACTGTCGATCTTGATGAAAGTTGGGTGATTCCTCCTGAGGGACGATAGCGCCAGTACAGATTGTGCTCCCACGTACCGTCGAGTATATATTGGGAGACCCCTATAGCCATAAAACATTTATCCTTAGGAAGCCATGTCGGCTGCCCTACTGATCGCAATGCACTGAACACAACATTCGGGAAGATTGACCGCCCGTACCTTAAAAAGTATTCTGCAGTTTTGTGAAAAGTTTGGCACACCCTCTACCTAGAACTCCAGAGCAGTTCCTTTTGGCCTTTTTCAGAATCTATAACGGAAAAAGTCCTTCCGAGCATTTATCACTTCGGGCTCGTTAAAACATCGAAGGAGACTAGAGTCATCTTTAGCTTTTTCTCGACTCTTTAAAACTGAAAAAGCAAGTTGTGTCTAAAGCGTCGTTAAAATTTATTTTAAACGGAACAATCACCCCTTTTTTCCTGCGTTGATCTTTAGGTTGAGAAAATGGAACCCACCAACCAAGGAATTCCCCTTGGTGGAAATCCTAGTCCCTTCTCCTGTTGGGGAGATGTTCGTGTGCCCCATATGGCCACATTGTCACTTCCAGGACTGACAATTGGCTTGCCGGTCTGGCTCTTCTCAACCAATGTCGTTCAGAACACCACTATTCCTGAACAGTCGAATCAACAGTTAGACCAATCCAAAGTTGCCCACCAGCCTTCTACTTCCTCTAATTCTTCCTCTCCTCCTTCCTCTTCGTTTGACGGAACTGGTAAAACAAAAAACCAAGTTCCTAAGGAGAAGAAGGAAAAGAAGAAGAAAGAGAAGAAGAAGAAGGATCCAAAAGCGACTGGGGGAAAACAAGTGTCGTCTGACAAAAACCCACACACAACACTGACTAGGCCTAAATCGCCATGTGTCATATGCAAGGGAGACCACTTCCACAGAGATTGTCCCTGCATCCCTCGGATACTAAGGGACTGGTCTCCCCGTTTGCACAATCCGGTGGCATCAACCTCTGATAGCCATGTTGAATGCATACCGTCAACTAGCGAAAGTGAAGTCTTTGGACAAAAAGGGAGAGCTAGATCTCCCTGTAGACTGTGCGAAGGTGATCACGCCATCCACCGTTGTCCCTTCTTAGACGAAGCGAAAAGAGTTTTGGATGATCGTCCGGTTTCACCGTTACGACTTCCTCCTGGATATATAAAACTCTTGCCGAGTCCTTCATTAGTTGAAAATCCAGCTGGCCCGCTCAAGTGGTCAGCTGAAGCGTCGGTCATTGAAGATGAACCACCTGAATCCATACTCGACGAAAGTCAAAAGGTCAAGGCGGCAGTTGACCCGGTCTTGCCTTCAGAGGATTTATCTTCGAATGATACAGTCACTGAAGAGGATAAAGATGACACCATCCAAATTCTCTTCATCAACATAGACTCCGACGAGCACGGGGGCACTCCCCCATTCCTTTATCGCAGGAAGGAAGTTCGTCAGAGCGATACCCGGCCGTTTCCTCGGTCCCATCACCAAGCAACCTAGTTGTCTCCTTCGACTAGAACCAACTAGGCAGACGCCATTTGCCAGCAAGCATACCATTCAGAATTATCATCCAAATATACAGAATGGTCATGGCTAGCACCATCATTGATGAAGGGGCATCTATGAGTATCCTTTCCTCCACTGCTTGGAAAGCGCTTGGTTCGCTAGCGCTTTTGCCTGAAATGAGAAATCTGACAGGCTTTGATAAAGGAACCAGTCGACCTTTAGGGATCCTCCCCAATGTGCCTATCACATTGATAGGGAAGACCGTTCAAATGAAAGTGATGGTCGTTCAAGGACCCTTGGATTATAACCTACTCCTTGGACGAGACTATATATATTGCATGGGAGCCATCGTCTCCTCGCTCTTTCGAGTAATGTGTTTTCCGCACGAAGGAAGAGTGGTCAAGCTCGTGGACCAGCTTTCATTTCCCGGATCACGCATCGCAAATAGTCATATACCATCCCTAAATGGTATCTTCACGCAAGAAATGTCTCAACCCATGGTCCGTCCTCCCGATGAGCGCGAGTAATTCGAAGGGATATGACTGGAACCCAGGCGACATGCGTCCTGGCCTGCTTCGGCAGGAAAACTTTGGGTATAGGGTAGGTTTCCGCAGGAGAATATGACTAGTCTGTACCCCGTCCGTCTTGGAAGAGAGGTTATTCTAGAATAATATTATTTTGTCAACGTTATGTGTTTGGCGCTCGTTTTCACTCACCTTTGTCTATCTCAGTAGACATCACCGAAGAAATGTTTTGTTTGCTGTGCAAGTGAGATAATCTTTGGTAACCTGAAAGAGGTAGGCCTCTCCCAGTAAAACAAATGTTTTATTGGACTAAGAAGGGGTAACTTTGAAACCATACTTTATACCTGCGGGCATGCAAACCTTTTGGAGTGCAAGCAAGGGGCGGCTATTTATTTTTTTAAATTTTTAGGTCCTCCCTTTAAACCTGTAGGTCTAACCCTTTAAACTTGTAGGATTAGTCGTTTCCGAACTTGCATAACGAAAGGATGCGGGGCATAGCTTTGTAAGGCGCAAGCTCCATAAAAAATGGCATCTTACATGAGACATTCTTATCATATGACTGGATAATCGAGTGTTTTAGCACATAGTTCATGCTCGTTAAAAAATAAACATAAGATCGAGCAGTTTTAGCACATAGTTCATGCTCGTTAAAAAATAAACATAAGACCGAGCAGTGTTTTTTCGCGTTTAAGCTCGTTAAAAAATGAACTATCCTCTGGTAAATAACAACAGTGAATGTAACATTATCAGCCATTAAAGCCTTGGTCGTGTTTGCACTGTCACCTCCACTTTTCCATTGGCCGATCGTTCACTTCCATATTGATTGTTTACTCATTTTGAGGAACAGCTGCGAAGAGTGATTTCACTAGCCATCCTTGTGACACTGCCGTGATTGGAAAATTCCAACCCTTACCTAGAATCAGCTGCTAACCCGTTTTATCACTCGTTCCTCAAAAGATGAGTCTTCTTTAAGCTCTTTTCATCTGACTCGTAAAATATGAAAATATTGCCGAGTTTTCGCCTTCCAGCTCGTTAAAGCGACCGAAAGTGCTATCCGTCCTCTAGATTTTAATCTTTTTGGACCTGAGGGATTATTGCACAAAACGATCGAGCACTTGTTTTGTTCGGCTCGTTAAAACTATCGAAAATTCATCCCTTCTGTATTGTTTTATACTTTTTCAGACTTAAGGGATTAGATGACGAAAAAGGACTTTCGGAGTTATCTTTACGTACCTTTTTAGACTCTCTAAAAATGAAAAGGGACCGAGTTATCTTTGTCGTTAAACTCGTTAAAAACATTAATAGCGACAAACTTGTCTTTAGACGAGAACGAGTTTCACTATCGCTAGGCTCGTTAAAATATAGCGATGGGTTTGCCCGAAGGGAAAATTATAGAACAAGAATATGTTATCCTCCTCAAGCTTGACAAAAATTAAGAGTTACTGGTCAGCAATGACTAGGGAAAAATTGGGAAGAGACTCAAAGAACTTTATTGGTAGCAAGTCGCTCTTGAACATGAAACTTCCACTCCGTGCCTGAGTCAGGTTGGGTTGTTTCATTCACCGGTCACATCACCATGGTCTCGCCATACCATCCACCTTTGGGGTAAATGCTACCAATCCATCACATAAGTGTCGCTGATATGTTCAAGAGAAGTCATCTAGAGAAGTCAACCGTGTCCCATCCACTACCATACATTATCCTTCATTCTTTCATGACCGCCACCCTGAACCATATATCATCAGATCGTTTTCACCTCCATCAAAATCATTTGCTCCGTTCCGTGTCACTGATGTGGGATACATTAAGGCCCTCCTTTGATGGATCGCTTCTTGTCGACATCAGCTCATTATCCAAGAAGTTGATCTAGGGACACCCCCTTCAGTACTTTGAAGCTTGCATGCCTCAATGGAAAGTTTCTCACTTCTGGCGACAGGTATACATCAATGACCTTCGACCGAAATATTTTGCGTGGTGTTCGATGCCAAGTCCTTTTATTCACACCACGTGAATTGTATTGCAGTACCTTGAGGGTCATTATCATTATCGGTGATTCCTCTCGCGCTTGTTAACGGTTTACCTCATTGACTGGTAATCAAGCGATGTCTTTCCATGTTCGACTTCAGAACATTTCTCACATGGATCGACTTGTATTTAGAGTGAAGATTGAATGAGTTTGAAGACCCCGGATCTAGTTTCATCCATCTGGGCTACAATATATATTCAGGAAAAATAAAGACATTGACATGTACAACATTGCAGCACAGACAATCATCCTACCAAAGGATGATGATTTCAGCAGGATCATCAGTCTATCATCAAACAACTGTCTGTCCTATGTACATAAAAATGAATTTATAAAGCTGAGCATGGGAATGCCCGCCTCAGCTAGATCATGAAAATAGTATGAAAAATAATTTATTGTATTGTATCTTATTATTGGTCTCCTCCCAGCATTGAATGAACTTCGGATCCTCCTAATAAAGCATTTCACCTGATAAACGGCCTCATACTTTAGGGGGCAACTATTATAGACATTTTTGTGCCTTACAGCTATAAGCATGGAATGTCCATAATTCAAGGGATCCAAAGTCCCTGAAGATGTTGTTACAGCTCCTAAAGGAACAAGGTCAACCAATGACAGCTTCTCCCAGAAGTTCTCCACCAAAAACCACTCAGAAATAGTCAATTCAGGATCAATTCAGAGGCTCCACTAGTTGCCTGCGTTGAAATGCAGAGACTACACTGGCTAGGTGCACTGCAACACAGGTGGAAGCACTAACAGGGTGCGCTGAGCGGGAAATGACAAATGGCAAGCTCATTCAACGAGGTGGAAAGACCCTGGAAGCTTCCAGAATCTTCTCCAATGACACTTGCCTCAATGAATTCGACTAGTGATGAGTAAGAGGTTCTCAACCTCAAAGTGGAAGCAAGGACTGACTGAGAGAAGCCACAAGTCAAAACATAAGCTGACTCATCCTCTCTGCTTACATCTATATATGGATCTCTCACCCAGAGGTTCAAGAGGCTGAAATTTTGTACTTTGCAGATAATTGTTGTTGGTTTGAGATTGAGATTAGTACATTGGGTGATTTATGCTTTGTTGGAGGAGAGGAAGGGATTCCTTTGCTGGGAGGTAGATGCTGGATTGGAACTCACTTGATTGTATCTCCTCTTGGACTTTATTATCATATCAATAAACTATTTGAGTTTCTCCTACATGCTGTGTACCAATGATGTTTTTTTATGCTTACATGTTTAGCTTAATCTGATCTTGAGCTTTTTATGAATGTATATCTGTATCTTCGTGTATTTTCTCTCTCTTGTGATCTTGCAGGAATTCGGTGAAGCTGGGCCGGTGAAGGAGCAGGAAGCTGGGAGCTACTGAAGAGAGGAGCGATTTGGATCGACAAACTAGCGGAAGACACAGGTTAGTTAGATCCTTCTTCCTCATTTACATTTCATAAAGAAGAATACTCAATTAGTTTACCTCGTTTGTTGCTAGGGCACTATCACACCTTAGAGTGGGATAGGGGCATTCCGAATTGGATACTTTTCCCAACAATAGGCCCCTTATACTTTAAGAAGATAAAGAGCACCAGAATAAAGCAAGGGAAGCTTCATCCTCCTTCAATAGTCCCTATCAGCATTGATGAGTCATCCAACCAAAGAGAAGAAGTGGGACCCGTGAAGGAAAAAGTGAGGTGACCTCCTCTAAATCCAAGGGTAAATAGCCTTTTCCACCCATAGGGAGGCCCACCACTAGATAAGTCACATCTAAGAGGCTCAAAAAACAAGATAGCCTGCAACAAGAGAAAACATAGGAGCTACAAATAAAAATAGGGTTACTACAGGGAGAAAAATAACTATTACAGGGAAAAAGGGATTGTTATAAGAGAAATAAGAAATTCTATAGGAATGGGAAGCCACATCAAATGGGGAAGAAGAAGGTATCCAAGAACTCTAGGAGCTTGATCCACAAATTGACCTTGGATCCTACTACACATTTTTTGAGGTAGGTAGGATTATAACCGAGAAATTTGCAATACCACTCTTCTTTGAGTTGGAAAGGGAAAGAGGCAGAAATCATAGATGGATTCCAATTGCAAGATCCGAGAAGGTAGAATATGTGGGCCTCATGGAGGAAAAGGTGTATGAAATGAGAAAGGAATTGAATAAATTAAGGCTAAGGGAGTCAGTCATGAAGGAACAACTACAGTAAGAAAACAAGAAGCTAAGGGAGTAGCTGCAGGAAAAGGAGGAAGAATTTTCCACCATGGAAGGCATACAATGCAGATAGCCATGCAAGTCCTATGCCATATTCATCAAGGAGAAATGACTACAATTCCAGATAAAAACATTATCACCTTATGTCTCTCTAACTTTTCAAGGCTACATGAATTTCATCGATTTTTGTTAGAAGGTAATTATTGAGGACAAAGCCAAAATGGTTGAGTTTTATATGCATACTATGATCGTCACAGACATGAGATTTTGGGACCCCATTTCAACATTGAGGGACATGCAACTAATGGAACTAGCCTCCTAGTTAACACATGAAGAAACAAGAGCTGAAGAAGTAAAGAGGGTGATGACCAAAGAAGAGAAGGAGCCTTTATATGTTAGAGTAGAGTTAGTGAGCCCCAGTGCTATCATCATTAACCACAACATCATCTCCATCGATCCCATTTCGGCCCCTCGGTACATCGCAACATAGGAACACATTATCCTCCACTTCGATGACACCTTTATGTTGTGTTGTAGTGGTTACAACCACCCTCCAAAAAATTTCCTAAGCTTTGTTTTGGAGCCTCTCTACTAAATTATTAGTAGCTTCTCTCGCACTGAATAGTACTTATTCTTTCATTAAGTTTTATCTTTTAATTTACAAGTTGTGTTTTCTTACTTGCTTTACTTTCAAACCATAAGTTGACATCTTCACTTTGTTGTAATCTGATTCTAGCACTACCTTAATGATCTGCGCAATCCTAGAGGGCAACCAGCCTTTCTCTTGGGAAATGTGCAATTCAACCTAGTAGTGATCTTCAGCTCCAAAATTGTAGAGACCTAGTTGGAAGCTTGTTTTTAGCTAGGAAATTGCATAGAGCATGAGAGGCATCTAGAGCCACTCAACCCAAGAATTGCCCAGAAGCATTCCCTTACCAGCTGATCGATGCATGTGCCAGTGAGTTGCCCAGTTTTCCCTAGAACTGCCCAATTTCTTTGTGCATGCATGGAAGCTTTTCCTGAAAAAGAAAAAGCAAAAATCAAAAAATAATCCCTAAAAAATAGGGTTCTCTTTTTAGCAGTCAAAGTTACACTTGAGTTATTTTTGCAAAATGCCATGATGTGTCACCTTTTCCTCGATTTTTGACTTTCACATCAGAAACCCTAAATTGATAAAATCTATTTAATGGACACTACCAGAGCTCATTCTCACACTTGATATTAGAGATTTGGCATTCCCAAGGAGATCTAGGAACTTTCGACACAATCAGTGCAACTTTTCTAGGTAAGTCTTGATTTTCTAGTCTTTTGTTTCTTTTTCTGTCACCTTTATTTCCTTGGCTTGTGAGAGTGTTGTTTTACCCATTTTATTGAATGAATTCTGGTGTTTTGATTTTTTGTAGCTTGTAGAAATGTTGTTTTCAGTTTTTCATTTTCTTTCGTAAGTGTTGCATGCACAACCTATTTTTTTCACTAACAGTCACCGTTGTGGAAATTCTCTCCATAAGCTTCATTGTTCTTCTATTTGACAGATTCCTACACTTGTTGTGATTGCATGCACCACCATTCACTCATATATGCACCAACCATCACTCACACATTCAGATCTGCTCATTTTCATGTTTCCATTAGAAAGATTTGGGCTTCCTTGGCGTGGATCTAACTCTTCCTGGAATGCACAGTGAATTTGTGGATCTCAAGGCTTTTCCTTGGCTCTAGGAATTATAAAGAGGTTGCCAAGACGTGGCTCTAACTAAACACTATGCAGTTCTAGGAGGTAGTCCTAGAGGCTTGGCCAGTGGGATTATGCAATGTGCAGTCTTAGTCAGCATCAAAGCCAGACTAAATTGTGCATTGCATAGTTTCAGTCATTAGTAAGCCACATTGGACTATGCATTGTGAAGTTCCAGTTATCCTCGCCTCCTCACTTGGAGTGGGGACTGTGTAATGCATAGATCCAACTGATAGTCCCTCACCTTTGAAGCATATAATTGGGTAATCTTACCCAACAATTTCCCAATTCATTGCTTAGTATGTCTTGAAGTGATTTTGATTTCAATCTAACATTTGCATGCCATGAGTATCCTCTTTGTCTCCAGGTAAAACAATTGTTGAGAAGCTTTCAGCAGTACAAGTAACATGGCTTCTAAGAGAGCTGGATCAAAGAATATTGTCAAAAGCATAAATGGGGATGTAGTTGAGCAGGTGTCAATGAACTTTTCAACCTATGCAGACACACAGTTGTTCAAAGAGAAGGAAATAAAGATAACATGGTTGGAAATTAAGGATATCTTCGTAGGCCTACGTCAGCATCCACAAGTCAAGATTTTATAAGGTTGCATGCAAGTACCCCACCTTCCCATGCACGAATATCATTCACTAGATTGTCTCACATATCAATCCCAAAAAGATGACATTGAGCAGTGCTAGTGGAAAACAACTTACAACCTTCACGATGGAAATCTATCATTAGATGTATCACTTACCACAGTCAATGAATCGCATGGATACACTTTTATATACACCCAACGGCAATGTGAACACTAGAGACATCATGAAGCATTGCATGAAAATAGCATTGAATTTTAGGTCGACACCCAATCAGGTCTACAAGACTAAGTCTCTCAGAAAGGCCTACCAATTCTTGATCATCTTTTCATGCTACTTGTATGGTCAAGAGAGCATAGAGACCTTTCTGTAGAATTGGTAGGTTGTGTTGGGTCAATTGGAAAATTAAGGCAAGCCATTTAACTAGTCATATATGTTGTCTCTTCAGTGGAAAGTGCATGTGACTAACGTCTAAAATCCTCTGAAGGATGAGAAAACCATATTATATATGTCCACATACCTACTTCATGCAATATATGCCCAACAACAATTTCCTAGCATGGGTTGGACATAGACACCATCAGAGAATTCTGTGAACATTTATTGCAAGTTTCTTTCTAAGTACAACTACTGAGGAGTTATGGCAAGGCTATCTATCCATTTCACCGTTGCAGTTTAAAATATGATCTTTGAGCAGAATCCACCTTGCATGTCCCAAGAAGTGATGTATGCATTACTCAACATCACATATTGGTATACCTCACTCAGTGGCACCTTCATTAGGATGTTTGGTAGAGAGAAGCCTTTGCATGTGCCACCAATTTTTTCCATAGATAAGTTGGTCATGAAAGAGGTTGCATATCCCATCTCCACATGGTTATCAGTAGGACTCCACAGGAGGAAGAAGGCACCATGGCCTACTCTTCCTTTTCGGATTGGATTGTACGAGATTTGGATCTTAAAGGATGCAAATTCCGAGGCCAAGGACTTAGAAAAGTTTGAGTTTTGAAACAAGGAATACAATCTGTATGATTCCCACTAAATATGATAGAACCACTATGAGAAGGTGTATTACCCATGGATCCACAGGACATTTCATTGGGTAGAGGAAGATACTTGGAGGTATTGTTACAACTCCTCTAAGCTTAATGAACCAGCTAGCATGGCTATGTAATGGAAATCTGCTTTGTAGGCAGAAGCAACACATTAAGAAATAAAAATAGCATCAGTGAGCAGGAAACCGACATAGGACAAAAGTAAGAGGAATACTTTCAAGAACCCAGAGGCTGAGGAAAGATAGAAGTTCAGATAAGTTCCTCGCGTTAAGAGAGTAGCTTTGGAAAAAGAGGAAAAGTGGAAACAATGAATAAATAGAGTAGAACACAGGAAGAGAGAGAAGAAAGGTCAAGGGTCACCTCACCCTTTGTTATATATGGAACCTCATAACTCATAATATAGGATTTTGGGAGCCAAGCGCTTGGCTAGGCACTGCTTAGAGAAGGCTTGGAGAGTATTTTGATGAGCCTTGGCTTCTCCACAAGGTAGAGAGAGTGAACTTCTATGGAGGAGCAGGCAGCATTGACTGTAATGTTCCACTATTAGGGCTACTAGTTGTCAATGGTGTACGTATGGATGGAAATTTCACTTAATAATATAAGTGAGCCAACACGTTTTCATGCATAAGTTGTCATTGTAGTTCAACTATTATGGTTTATTTATAAAAGTATGTTGTTTAACTTACACATTTGTGTATGAAATATTTTGTATGAATTTTTATGAATATTGTTGAAGATGTGTTGTTGAATTAACCTGTCACTTTGGTTTGTGGACTATTCCGCTTCCATCTTGTGATGTCATTCTGGTCGTGTGTTCCTTTAAGGCTGCATAATATTACATGCTTCTAAGGGACACACTTGCTTTTACACTATGTGTGTTAGAACCCCCATGCATCTCACTTGACTCACTACAAGGTCAGATGCTTTCTTCCGAACAAGGCTATCATACTTACCTCTGCATCTTACCACGGTCAAGGCACTACATTACCACCCACTTCTGGGACTCCCACTACAAATGGTTTGAGGTCTATTTGGGACTTCGTACCGGGGAGATCCCCCTGACATGTTGGCAGGTCCAACACCATAAAAATTTATGGTGCTAGAAGGAGGTCTAGATGACAAGCTAAACCCTCAAAGTCTATATTGAATCTATGCACATCATTCATGACTCACATCACAATCTCATCTCCTACATGTTTTTCTCATGCACATGATTTCAAAGTGTCGGAGGATGTCATCAATGAATTTTCAGTGCTAGGATATAATGGTCAAGGCATAATAGCCTAGTTAAGACATGAATTTTCCTTCTTAGGCTTCTATCAGAGGAATGAAGTACCCTTAGATGACATCTCCTGTGAGCTTTTCAGTTACATGTTTTTATGACGCATTCAACAATGGTGTCTCACATTTCCCACAACCTCTGTTCACTCTTTTAATCACATGATCAGAGAGTTAGGTAATTATTTCTTCTATTATGATCGTAAAGAACTTAATAAAATAATTTTGGAGTTATAGAAAGCACCTGCTGAATATATTGTGTCATTTTGGGACCACTTCTGTAATTTTTCTTTTCAATTCCCTAAAGATGAAGTTGATTGGAAGTTTCTGAAAGAAAGATTTTAGTATCTTCTTCATGTATCTGAAAATCCACATGATTTAGAATAATTTGAACCCATCCTAGCATACCTCGGTCTTAGAGCTTCCAAATATAAGATGGACAAGTTTGTTGTCATGAGTGACTCTCTATCTTCTTCTCATCAAATAGCTCTAGCTCTACAGGACAAGGTGGGAGAAGTTATGAACCAACTTTTTGAACTGTGACCTCCTCCCACCCCACCTACTCTAGATATCAGAATAGATTTGGACCGCAAGTCTCATGGTTATCATGTGATCTTGTTCTCTCAACCTTTGTCCTCTGGTTCCTTTGATCCTGTTGGGATGGGGACCCCTAGGTCAATTTTTATCTATATTTTGAGTCAATTTTTAGTAAGATTGTAAAGTATCTGCATCTTGTGGAGGAGAGTGCCCATATTCAAAGGGCCTTTAAGGAAGGTCAATGCCCCCTATTTTGTAAAGGGATGGGCAGTTTTGAGTAAATAATGAGCTTCGCCCATGGTTCGCGAACCATGGTATTGTAATGTAAAAGATATAAAAAGGACTCATCTATAAGTCATTACTACATTAGTAAGTTTTATGAAGTGCATGAATAAGATTTTTGAGTCTATAATTACGTATTCTAGTGAAGGGGAATGCTCCTATAGCTGAGTGCATGAAGACTTTCATAAGTCTACAGTTAAGTGCACGGGGCCCTGTAGTTGTGTGCGCGGGGTCAAAAGAAGTCTATTGATTGAATATCTGAAGTAATAAAGTATATTTAAAGCAATTTTGTGTAATGCTCTATATATTTATATGTTTCTATGTTTAATTCTTAGTTATGATTCAACTCTATGTGATATTTATTTAATTACATCGTGAAGGTTCAGATCTAATTTTGTGTGTTAACTTATGTAGGTTAGAACATTTAGGTGAAGCTCATAGATCTAATTAAGTAGAAAATTCTTTAAGCCTGTGATTCTAAAGATAAGGTTTTGTGAAGGTCAGATTAGGCCCTAGATAAAATAAACGCCTTGCTACAACATCACATAGCCTTCTAGATGCAGAAACCTGGTTGTAGCATCCCCCAATACTGCCTCGAGTGAGACTATAGTCTATGTTAAGCGGACTATTGCTGAAAGGGCCGGTAGTGTAGGGTTTTGTTGGTTAGCACAACTAACTATGAACCTGGGTCTAAGACCCCTCAAGCCAACAAATGGCTCCATTTTTAGGACCGAGATCTATTTGAGTGATGTGTGATGTGGCATCTGTGGATACCAACTACAAAAGAAATCGAGAAGTGGGTAGATCGGAAGTTGCACAAGTTTGCAGGTCAGCAAAATCAGAATTTGTGCTAGTCAAAAGAGAGGTGGCTACACAGATATATATATATATATATCTATATACATAAGAGCATGACATATTTTTCACATTGTTCCCTAACGAACTGCACAAGTGGATTTCAAAGTTAGCGGGCAATGAACCTACTTGGAAACACGATGATCCTATTGTGTGGACTCCTGAACTAATCAACTATCTTGAAGAGTTTGATTATAAGGTTTCAAGGGTTTTCGACTAAAGATCGATAGTATTTTGGGTGGTTTCATCACTGAATTTGCAATTGACATGTCTGTATCTTATAGCAAAGATGAACACCGATTATTTACTGGTCTTAGAGGTAAGTACCTGAGATCGCTAAAACTTGGATTAAAATTATTTTGTATGAAAAGGGTGTTATTCCTTTGAATTGATGTTTAAAATAGGATAGACTGAATCTATACAAAGTGGAAAATGATTTAGATCCAATTGGTACAAATACACTTAAGGCATGTACAGTGAGACAATGAAGAAGAAAGGACTAGCCCAAACACAACTAGAGGTGCACCGGAGATAGAATGTCAAGGCACTTCTGGGATTCCGCATCCATCCACCCCATCTCCACCTTCATCACCACCTCATACACCTATGCCTCCACCTCCACCTCCACCACCACCTTCATTCTTCATTATGGCAAATATAGTGAAAATTATTCTATTCGAGGGTTAGGGATTAGAAGATCCTGATCAGTTATGGTTCGTAGCCAAAGCTATGTGGAAGGTGCAGCAGATTAATGATAATGACATGAAGAAAGAGAAACTAGTTAAAATGCTTCAATATAGAGTGCTTACATGGTATATCAAATATAGTACAACCAATTCGAATGCTACATTGGATGAGACAAAGATTGCGTTGAACAAGGAATTTAGAAAGTTGAAATGAGAAGCTTAGTGTGTTACTTAAATAAAGAAGATCAAGCAGATGGTTAACCGTGTCTACGTGGGATATAGACCAGAGGTTGAATTTATTACTGAGATAAGCTAATCTTCAAATTTCAGATGAGCAACATAAGGAATGGTACATAGCTTCACTATTGCCCCACTTAATATTACCTTTGTCTCAACAAAATATTGGATCTCATGCCAAAGCATTAGAGATCACGATGAAGTTGGAGGCTTCACTAATCTAGGATAGGACTATAGGAGTCTAATAGATCCAGTCACAGTTAGTAAGCCTGCATATGGAGTTGCAGGATCTGAAGATGGGAAACGAGGTTCAGTCAGGACTCTACCTTGAAATTAGGTAATTCAACCTCTGTTCACTATTTTAATCACATGATAAAATATTTAGGTAACTCTTTCTTCTGTTCTGATCCTAAAGCACTTATTAAAATAATTATGGGGTTACAGAACACACCTGATGAATCTATTGTGTAATTTTGGGACCTCTTCTGTAATTTTTCTTTTCAATTCCTTTAAGATGAAGTTGATTGGAAATTTCTCAAAAGAAAGATTTCAATATCTTCTTCACGTATCTATGAATCCACATGAGTTAGAATCATTTGAACCCATCCTAACATACGTCAATGTTAGATCTTCCAAATCTAAAATGGTGTTGGCTTGTATGGGCCTGACCCAGGCTCATAGGTGATTTAGTTAAGAAAATCCCAGTACTATTGGCCCTTTCGGCAATAGTCCATGGAGCATGGACTGAGGTCTCACCCGAGGTAGTATGGGAGGGTGCTAAAACTAGGTTTCCGCACCCTGGGGATGTCTGATGAGCTTCTGGCGGTCCACGGTTTGACCCTCCATGCATGTCGCTACGCGCACCTATTAGTCCCTCGCAACTTATGATGCTACCTCCGTGCAACCTTACTTAAGGTGTGATCCATATTATACCCACGTTCCTTACTATTTAACCTGTTATTACCCTATTACTTAACGTATTTGTGTAAGACTACTAATAATTAATAGTATATCCAACAATCATATAAGTGTGTGTGATTAAAAAAAGAGTATAAATGTAAAGAAGTCAATATACAAGCAGATGCACCGAATTTGGAATCAACTTCCATTTATTATTCTTTATTCAAGATTACAGACTCGACACTGCCCTATGCACTCAGTTGCAGGGGTCCGAGCACTCAGCTGCGGACTCTACTAGGCCTCTGCACACTCAGCTACAGAGCCTCTTCCTACTACTATGACCCAATACACTTAGACTCTTACTCTATGCTCGAACCATTCGTATTCATCTATTCCTCTCATTCGCTATCTTTACAACTTAGAGCCTCACTCTATTTATACAATCCCATGGTTTGCGGACCATGGGTAGGCTGACATTACATTACATTACATTACAATACTTAGGGCGGACAACCCTATGACTTAACCTATACTTTACTCTCTAGGCCCGTAATTTGGGGAGTATTACAATACATTTGACCATAAATTGGGCTTTGAGCCCCAAACCATGTTGTGGGGGGATTCCATGCCCAAAAGACAGACAAGGTTGCTGCCACGAGTGACTATTTGTCTTCTTCTCATCAAACAACTATAGCTTCATAGGACAAGGTGGGAGAAGTTGTGAACCGACTTGTTGAACTGTAACCTCCTCCCACCCCACCTCCTTTGGATATGGGCACATATTTGTAATGAAACTTTGATGGTTGTCATGTGATCTCATTCTCTCAACCTCTATCCTCTAGTTCCTTTGATCCTGTTGGGATGGGGCCCATAGGTCAATTTTTGTCTACATTTTGAGTCAATTTTGATGTAAGATTGTAAAGTCTCTACATTTTGAGGAGCAGAGTGTTGTTAAGGTAAATCCTCTCTACGAATAGAGATGTTCCCTCTAGCCTAATGAGTAGGTCTATCAACTAAAGTGACAATCAACTAAACATCTTCCTAGGTTACAATTGAAAATAAGAACAAAGGAGATGGCCTACCTCATTCTGATGCTATTCCAATCTCCTTTGTTGAAAACCATGAACCACTTGTGTCATGGGCTTGTTCCTGCTTCTCTCAGTGTTTATGAAACTACACAAGTGAGAAAGGCACAACAAGGCATGCCAAAACAAGTAGAAAATATAATATCAACCTACTTAACTCATCAAGGAATGTCAAGATAGATGAGATATGAACATATACATTTCGGGAAGATGAACCAGTAGTTGTGTATGTTTAGAAAACAAAGGGAAGCTTACAACCAAAGCCTTGATGTTTTGATAGGTTCTCCTTGAGTGGTAATCCAAGTCCAAGCTAAGAAATCTCCAAGAACTCCTTCTCCAAGTCAAATGAATAGCCTCTAGGCACAATCTTAACATAAGGGTGAAAATAGACATAGACCAACCCAACCTCTAACCATTTGGGAATGGGAGAAGATGAATATATAGGTAAGGAAAGGGAGTTACGATCTCTCCAAAGATAGGAGTAGGCTCATCTCAAGGAGGCAGGTCATCAGGATAAGACCAAGAGGCCAATTTGGGATAATTTGACCTCATCTATGCCAAACAACCTCCAGCTCGCCACCTTAGAAGCTTCTATATCATGAAGCTTCTCATCCTCTTTGGGAAAATTGCCTATTTTGGGATCATCAAGGGTATACAAGGGAGCATGGTGCTACAATGGTGGTTTAAGAATGATTCAACAAGCGGCCATCATGGTTTTTACCCTCATAATAGCGATGAACCTCAAAATTAGGGTTTTAGAGCTATTTCTTCACAGGAAATCTCAAGACATTTTCCAATCAATGTTCTCGGGAGGATATGAGAAGAATATATGAATAAGTACACTACATGATGGTCATGTTTTGGGCACCTCAGGGTAGGAGGTGTGAAAAAATATTGTGTAACAGATGCCCCCTAAGGAATGAAGGTAGAATGGCGAGTGATGGTTGAGATGCTTCACAAGCTTTTGCAAGGACGAGGACACACACTGTCAAGAGAACTACAAATCAAGGACGCATATACATATACATATATGAGAGTAAGACTTGAATCTATGGCATGGGTGTAGCCATATGGATAATAAGGACAATATGAAAGGATCCATGGCATGGGTGCAACCATCCAAATAAGAAGGATCATCATCATACATATAAAATCACACGGTATGGTCACAACCATCCATATAAAAGAAACATGTGTACAATCATTAATAACATATAACTCAATGCAGCCTCATTCATATCATACAAGACTCAACGTCTTGCATTCCATTATGACCCAATCAAAGTATGAATTATAACATGCGAATGAATGTGTCGCACTGGAACATGCTAGAAAACCACTTGATTACTGGCCACTGATGTAGACTGTTAACAGGCACGAGAGGAACCACCCATAATGACAATGGCTCTCAAGGTACGACAGTACAATCTATGATTGTGATAAGGAAGCTGAACTCAAACACTCATGGAATCATCTGATCAAAGGCCGATGATGAAAACCCATTTTCGGATGCAAAGAACTTGCTATTAAGGCATGTAAGGTATAAGGTAGTGAAAAGGAGTTTCTAATTCATCTTCCTGGATAATGAGATGAAGTCGATAGGATGTGACCCATCGAAGGAGGGTCATAATGATTGCCCCATCACTAACAAAAAACAAGGAATAAAGTGGAATAAATTTCAAGACCGTAAGAATGACTCAAATGGTGTATAGGTAAATAACTGTAGATTGGACTTCTCTTGAACATATTGGCGACACAACTCTAGAGTGTGGAAACATTAGACTTAACATAGGACCAAAGGTCATAATGACTAGGTGGAATAGTCAAAGGAGAGGCAAATTGGATCACCCAAACCTAGAAGGACAAGTGACTGAGTGAGGATATCCTAAACCTGGCACGAGAAACAGATGAATGTCATGTTCAAAAGCGACATGATACCAATACAAAGGATGTTTCATCTTCATCTTTCCCCCACTATTTCTAGTGAGTACCTCTTTATTTTTACACAAGCTTGAAGAGGATACCATATGATTGTTGTATAATTCCATCCTTCGGATGGATCCATCTTAGTAAGGTTTATGAATCCTAGGAAGGACAAACTCGGGCTCGTCATGGTGACAATTCTTTCGTCGTTTAATTTTTAATGAGTCTGATGGAATACTAACGTGGTGTATTTTTCATATATTAGAGAGTTTGAAAAAGAGATGGAAAAAGAAAACTCCATCAGGTCCCTTTTCGTAATCTGTCTCTCGAGCCTGAAAATGTAGAAAACAATATTCGAGAGAACCTCTTGACCATGTCAACCAAGGTGTACCATTTTCGTAAATAGTCAATCTCAGCTAGAAGAAGGGGTAAACGTATAGGGAGGTGACATCGATTCATTTAATTTAACGATATTGAAAGGACAAGTACTCGTAAATCTTTTCAATTTTTGAGAGTCAGAAAAGAGCTTAAAGATGACTCCACCTAGAGGAATGAGTGGTAAGAAAGGATAACAATTGGTTGTAGTGATGATGGAACTACTCAAAACATGTAAGGGTCAAGAATTTTGCTAATAATATGACTCATCGCAAATTTTCCTTAGGAAAGGGTAAAAAATCCAAGCGAAAGTGAATGACCGGCCAAAGATATGGTGGTGATGGAATGGATAAGCGAAGGCTCATCTGGAAAATATTGGTTGATAAAAATAACAATCACGAGATTTAAAGTGGGAATTCTTTCTTTTTTACAAAATATTGAAACATGAGAAACTATGCTTGTGTATACTTGAGGATGGTTTCATTTTTTCACAAGCTTGAAACATGAGAAAAAACTTATGCTTGGATTTGGTTTCATTTTTACACAAGCTCGAAACAAATATAAACTATGCTTGAGATAAGTTTGCATGCCCCCAGTATAATCACTCAATTCGAGGTACATGCCCCCCAAGCTTCATTTGATTCAACTAAATAGACTATTGGTTACTAACAGGTGGATGGAATGAAGGTTTACTTACGAGATCAAGTGAAAGACTTGACTGGAATTTTACGAAATCTAGTCAAAGACTCGAAATGGAAGGGGTTGTGTTTCATTTTTTAATGAGCTTGACACAGGAAAAGAACAATGCTCATAACCTATTTAGTTTTTTAACGAGTTTGAAATATTAAAAGAACTATCCTCATGGGAACCTATTTCATTTTTTAACGAGGTTGACATGGCAAAAGAACTATCCTCATATCCTTTGTTTCATTTTTTAAGGAGCTTGACACAAGGCAAGGAACTCTGCTCCATTTCCCTTGTTTCATTTTTTAAGGAGCTTGACACAGGATAGGGAACTCTGATCCAAGGATACCTATGTCATTTTTTAATGAGGTTGAAATAGTAAAAGAACTATCCTCATGGTCCTTGTTTCATTTCTTAACGAGCTTGACACAAGACAAGGAAATCTTCTCCATTTCCCTTGTTTCATTTTTTAAGGAGCTTGACACAAGACAAGGAACTCTGCTCCATATCCCTTAATCACAAACCAAAAGAGGCCATGGCTTCCAAGAGGTTCTCATCAGATGGGAGAACAAAACTCTGTAAGGGATACATGTCTAGGGATCCAAATGAACAATCGAGTTCCAATGCCCCCAGAACATGGTGTACTGCATCACCTACGAGATCATCAGTAGATGTGGGCATGGAACAGGTGGCCACATAATTAACCTGTGGTGGGGGTGATACCACTTGCACATAAGAACCCTTTAGGGATGATGCTGCATTGGGAGTTGACTAAGGACCAATGAATATAAGCTAATCAATGATCACAATGCTTCCTTCATGTGGGAAACACATCACTCAAAAGAGGGAAGAGACAAGAGCTCCTATGACATAAACATAGTCATGACCAAGGAGTAGATTAAAATATAAAGGACCTTGGATAACCGTCACGTCTATATAGATAGTCTTTCATCCCAAAGTAATAGGTAACTTAGGAAGGATCCCTAATAGTTGACTGGTTCCTCTATTAAAATCTAACAGATTCTGGATGATGGGGGCAAGTTGAGGAGAACCTAAAGTTTGCCAGGTAGTTGGGGAAAGGATGCTAACAAATGTGCCCTCATCTATGACTATGCTAGGTACCGCCATATCGTAAGCCTGTATTGTAATCTAGAAAGTCACATAAGATGGAAGGAGATATCATGCTAGTCGACTCCAATCAAAAGAAGTGACCACACTACTCGGAGGGGGTGTCGTAGGAATGTGAGAGCCGACTTCTTGCTTGATGGGAATAGGAGAAATTATCTCATGTACCTTAGGAATAGAAGGGCTTACCTCAATTTCATTCGAAACTGAAGAAACCAACTAAATCTGAGTACTATGGCATTCACTCTATACCAGAAATGTACGGTTAACTGATGGCAGAACCAAGTCTACCATTTTATCAACCAATGGTTGGTCGAGAACAGACTCACGAGACTCACTTTTAGAGAGAGCGGGGTTGACCAAAGATGGCTTTTGATCAATCACTGGATGAACAAGTGAAGGATGAGGGGAAATATTTTGATAACCAGCCAGAAGATGAGACTGGGAAGTAGTAATTTTTTCCAACTCTTTGGAAGCTTCATCCATTAAATTACAAAGGAGAATGGGATGACTACCCTCACACAACTTACAAGTAAATTTGACTTTTGCCTTTTTCCCATGAGATTTACTCTCACTAGTTGAGGGTTTATCACTAGCATGATCACCATAAGTTGATGAGAAAGGTCTATGTGAACCTGTGGACCAGACTTCTAAGACCTTGGGAATACAAGGACAATTTTGAAGAAGGTGGTCACCCTTACATAACATGCAAGGGAATTTTACTTTCTAAGGCTAGTTGGAAGATTTTTCTACATGAACTGCATCCGTAGCAATGACTTCCTAGTTTCCCCGTTGTTTATTTTTCTTCTTCTTCTTCATCCTCTTATTATTCTTATTCACCCTCTTCTTCTTCTTCTTAGCTTCTTGGTTACTAGAATCTAGACTTTCACTAGGCGAAGATGAAGAATGAGGTGAAGAAATAGGTGAAGAAGGGAAGAGGAAAACTTTAGGATAAACATGAGGTTGATGTTGTTTAGGTGGATTTTAATTCCAAATTAAAACTGATACAAAGAAAACTTCAGGCCATCCTCTTTTTGTAACTTCTTAGAAAATTTCAATATGAAGGTTAGAATGAAAGTTATGACGATTTTCCCTAGGTCACCTGTTTGAGATATAATTCGGGATCTTGCAAAAACCCTAACTTCCAAGATCATATGTATGAAACTATAGTGATAAAAGATCGGAAATTAGGAACTGAGGTTTAGAGATATTTTTACTCAAATGAGTTTTGTGTTTAGCTTCTAAAATGTCGCAAAAAAATAGTTATAGTGAAAATGCCACGATGAACTGTTTGGAGCATTGAAACCCTAGAATCCAAATCTCTGATACCAAATATTAGGGTCCAACCCTAACCCCTTTATTTATGTATTAAACCGAATAGGGTTGAGTCATAGTTATAGTTAGTTAAAGATTCAATAAAGCCCGTATTAATAATTGTAAGCGTTTGACCCGCATTTAATAAAGGGACCACAGTTAGTTTCACATTGGCCATAATTAATAAATAAAGTGGTTAACCCATGTTATGCAAAGGACCACTAGTCGTTAGGTTTTTGAATGTAATTTAGCTATAAATAGTCGTAGTTAGAAGGGAAAGATCATCAAGTCTTATTTTGTAATCAAGCTCTGCTCTACTGGAGGTTGCCTCCTCAAACAGGCAAGTGAACATTGCTTTTATCTATGAATAATAAAATACTTGCTATTTTTCTCATTTCATGATGTGTTCTGGGTTGTATTTCTTCACATATTTGGTATTTTTGAATTTATCGAATTTCAAGAGCATAACAAGTGGTATCAGAGGCACTTTCTAGGGCCAGTGGTACCTCCATTTTCATCAGAAAGGTTTTTAGGCTAGAGAAGTGCTTCAACATCTTTAAACCATGGGATTTGTCATTGAGCGCATAAACCTGCATATTTGGGTAGGCATACATGTAGGAAATAAAAGAGGTGGTCATGCTAGTTGGACTCCCTTGTAACCCCTGTGGGTACCCCTTCGAGTAGTAGCACATTAAACATAACCACACATGGACTGCCTTCCACGTACCCTTCAGGTATATCGGAAGCCCCCTAGGCTCACCTGAAACCTCGCCTTAGATATGTTGTCAGTGATCTTACTACTACAGTACACTGATAACAACACTTGGGGAGATTACTCACATGTACGAAAGGGTAGTCGGGTAGTATGACTAAGGGTATGGTTGATCCTCCTTAGTTAGTGCTCTGAAAGATTGGGCTAAGTACTATTGTTGGACCCTTATGTATATTGCGATCTACAATGCCTAACACTCCTTTGTGACCATAGTTCCCTTGACTCTCTAAAGATCACCCATTATCTTATCTGCAATGTCAGATCCACCAATTGTGGTTCTACTACCGTAGTATGATTCAGATCTAGCATTTGGGGTCTGTTGTCGCTGCAACAATTAGATCCACCAGTTAGGGTTCTACCACTGTAGTACAATTCAGATCTAGCAGTTGGGGTTCTGTCGCCACCGCAACAATAAAATCCAATACTTGGGGTTTTGCCGTTGCAGTCCAACTCACATTCAGCCATTGGGGTTTCACAGGAAGATCTGACCCTTTGTGCAGTGAGGCTTGTGGCTATAGTCCGATCACAATTTTCACAGGACATTGGGCAGGATCAGCTTTTCTGGAATTGGCCACTGCAGTATTGATCAGTGGGGAGTAAAACACTATTCGGAGTAAAAAAAAACGAGTCTAAGGCCTTCTCGGAACGCTTACAAGAGACTTAGCCCATAATATTCAGGACGACCAACTGATTGCAGTGGTACCATTCACTTATCAGCTTCAATTTTTTTGCGGTCCCAAATTTTTTTGAAGTGATGTCAAGTGACCGAAATCTATGTATGGTAGAAACTAAAGCTGAAGTCATGACCAACAAGAATATCGAGCACCTTAAAAAAAGGTTGGATACTTTCTAGGAAGATCTACAGAAAATTACACAATTCATTGCACAAGCCACTATGAGCATGCTAGGGTCACATCAGGAGGCACCTAGTATTGATGAACAGCTTGAAGGAGAATCTAGCCATCATATTCACTTTCATGGAAATCACCAACATTCTCACCCTCGACCACCCACGTTAGACATGTATAAATTTGATAGCTCTAATCCAACAATATGGGTAGAAAAAATGGAACAATATTTGATTCTCAATGACATACGAGATGATCCAACTAAACTACATGTTGGCACCATTCACTTGGACCAAGAGAGATGGAAATGGTGGCAATGGCATCAGAAATGCTATCCCAGGAACATAACTTGGTAGGTGTTCTCAAAATCCCTTTATGACCGCTTTGACAGAGAATCTAATTTTTTGGGCCATGTTACTAAGCTCCGACAGACAGGAACAATAAAAGACTACATTGTAGCCTTTGAGACATTGGCCATCTAAACAAAAGGTCTAGGAGATGAATTCTACTTGGAATGTTTCATAAGTGGTATCAAAGAAGCCATCCAAGAACATGTCTGGATGCACCACCCACCTACATGGATAGATGCTTGCAGAAAGGCTGTTGAAGTGGAAGTTGCTTTAGCTGCTTAGTCCACTTGTCCAAATTTCATAGACAAGAGATGCCTCACCTAGAATTAGGGCCCTACCCAAACACTTAAGGTTCAAAAGGTGTCTCCATAAAAAATGGTTGAAAGAAGAAAACAAGGATTTTTCTACTACTATGATGACAAATACTCCCCGGGGCATAAATGCAAGGAACCAAAATTCTTTCAAATTTATGTTACTCATCACAGCTCATCTTAGGAAGCCCCACCCCTTGGGGGACCAGAGGATGAAGTTGAGGAAACCCAACAGGATAATGAGATGACAGCTACACCTGAGGAACCAGTTATCTCGCTACATTCTTTGGCAAGCATTTATGCGCCCAAAACTTTCAAAATTAGAGGCTTTCTTAAACATCACCCTGTAGTAGTATTGATTGATATTTTAAGCACTCATAACTTTATCCATAAGTGAGTCATCGAAGTCGTTCATTGTTTTGTAAGGGCAGTCTATGATTTACAAGTTCTTATTGTTGATGAGGGGACAATGAAATGTGAAGGCTGCTACAAAAATATTAAACTTCAGATGGGATACTACCACCTAAAGGCCCACATGTTTGCGATTAACATGGGTGGTTGTGACATTTTCTTGGGTGTTGAATCACTTTTCTCACTAGGCCCAATCACAATGGATTTCCAGGAGTGATATATGAGATTTAAACAGAACGACCACATGCATACACTCTGTGGACTCCAGGCAGGTGCTCCTTCTATCATCAACTCACATCGAATGGAAAATTTGTCGAAAAATGGCCATCATGGAGTCATCGCCCATTTTAATTCCATCTAGGCCATAGAATCCACTACTGTTCATATTCATCCTGAGATGCAACAGGTCCAAAACTACCACCAATAGGTATTTGACAAACCTAAAGAGATTCCACCATCTAGATGGGAACATGATCATAGCATCACTTTGGTCCTAGGGGCACAACCACCAAATGTGCACCCATATCAATATCCTTTCACCAAAAGAGTTAAATTGAAAAAATAATCAAGGAACTCCTTTAAGCCGGTGTTATTCATCCTAGCATCAGTCCTTATTCATCACCAGTGGTCACGATGTTCAAGAAAGATGGGGAATGGTGCATGTGTCCATAATTTTGAGCCCTCAACAAGCTCAGTGTCAAAGACAAATTCTCTATTCGGGTTGTTGATGATCTCATTGATGAACTACATGGTGCTCAATTCTTTACTAAGCTAGATCTTTGCTCTAGCTATCACCAAATACGCATGAAAGAAGTAGACATTCCCAAGACTACTTTCCAAACTCATGAAGGCCACTATGAATTCTTGGTGATGCCGTTTGGTCTCTGTAATTCCCCCTCTACTTTTCAAAGCCTCATGAATCACTTGCTAAAACCATATCTCTGAAAATTTGTCCTCATTTTCTTTGATGACATTCTCATCTATAGCCTAACCTCAGAAGAACATCTTCAGCATGTAGACCTGATCTTGCAACTACTCCAAAAAAGATACAGGTAATCCAAAAAAGATACAGGTAATGCAATATTGGCCCCAACCAAAAACCTTGAAGAGTTTGAGGGGATTCTTGGGTCTCACCGGCTACTATCGCAAATTTGTCCGCAATTATGGTATCATTTCTAGAACCCTCACTAACCTTCTCAAGAAAAATTCTTTCCTATGGACTGATGTAACACAACAGGCATTTGTGGCTCTCAAATAGGCCATGTGTTCCACTCCAATATTGGCCCTACCAAACTTCACCAAATATTTTGTGAGTGAATGTGATGCTTCAGGGACTGGTATTGGTGTTGTCGTAATGTAGGAAGGTCGACCCTTGGCTTTCAATAGCCAAAAACTGAGTGGGAAACATCTAGGACAATCTACCTATGAGAAAGATATGATGGCCATCTTACATGCAGTAGATACCTGGTAACCATACTTATTGGGGTGGCATTTCCAAATCCGCACAGACAATCAAATCCTCAAATATTTTTTGGAGCAATGTCTATCCTCGCCACAGCAAAAGAAATGGTTGGTCAAAATGTTGGGGTATGATTATGAGATAATTTACAAGAAAGGGCATGACAATGTAGTTGTAGATGCTTTATCACACCAATTTGAGGATGAAAATACCCTGATATAAATCTAAATTCCCATACCAAATTAGATTGAAGAAGCCCACAAGGAATGGTTTTCACACCCCTCTCTCTCCCAAGTCATTAATAACTTGAGAGAAGATCCTAATTCCTCATTTGGCTACTCTTGGAAGGATGAGATTCTTCGTCACAAGGATCAAGTAGTTATATCACCGATATCCACCCTCAAAGTGTGCATTTTGGAAAAGTTGCACTCATCTCCCACTGCAGGGCATGCTGGATTTCAAAAGGGTTATGCTCGCACTCATCATTTTTTATTTTGGAAGGGCATGAAGATTGACATTCTTACTTTTGTTGTTGAATGTGATGTGTGTCAATGCCACAAAGGAGAAACACTCAAGTTACCATGAACCTTACAACCATTGCCAATCCCTACCTCCACCTGGATGGATATTTGTATGGATGTCATTACTAGTCTCCCGAAGTGAGGCAACAAATCAATCATCATGGTGTCTGTGGAAATACTTTCTAAATATGCTCATTTTTTTTCTCTACCCCACCCATTTACCCTCACTTTTATGGCTCAATCTTTCATGGACGCGATCTTCAAACTACATGGCATGCCCACTTCCATTGTGTCTGATCGTGACCCGAATTTCACCAGTAACTTTTGGCAAGAAATTTTCAAACTACAAGGCACCCAACTCCAACAAAGTACTTCCTATCATCCCCAAACTGATGGTCAAACTGAAGCAGTCAACAAATGTTTGGAGACATACCTAAGGTTCTTCACTTCAGAAAAGAAGCATCAATGGATACAGTGGCTACCTTTAGCTGAATGGTGGTATAATACTAACTATCATGTAGCCACCGTGATGACTTCATATGAAGCAATGTATGGCCAACTCCCACCTTCACCTATTTTGTATATCCCTGGATGCTCTAAGGTGGAAGCAGTTGATAAAATCCTACAGAATTGTGCATCCATGCTAGCTTGTCTCAATGATAATTTCCATTAAGCTTAGAATCGAGTGAAGCAACAGGTAGACCAACATTTTTCAGAGCACACATTTCCAGAAGGGGATCAGGTATTCTTGCGGTTGCAACAATATAAGAAAACATGCTCAAAGAAAATGGTTGTAGAAATTAGCTCCAAAATTCTACAGACCTTATCAAATACTTCAGCGCATTGGAGAAGTAGCCTACAAACTGGCCGTACCACCAACTTCAAAAATCCATCCATTCTTCCATGTATCATGCCTTAAGAAAGTCATGGGGAACAATTGCAAAATTCAAACTAGTCTACCTGAATTGGATGAAGAAGGTTCAATCTAGCTCCAACCTGAATAGGTCCTTGATACTCATCAAAGACATTTGCGTGGCCACACCATCAAGGAAGTCCTCGTCAAGTGGAAAAACACCTCTCTATAAGATGCTACCTAGGAACCAACCACTATTCTTCAGCAGTTTCCGCAGCTTCAACCTTGAGTACAAGGTTGCTTTTGATGGGGGAAGGCATGTTAGGGTCCAACCCGAACCCCTTTATTTATTTAATAAACCCAGTAGGGTTGAGTCATAGTTATATTTAGTTAAAGAGTCAATAAAGCCCGTATTAATAATTGTAAGTGGTTGACTTGCATTTAAGAAAGGGACCATAATTAGTTGTGGGCCATAATTAATAAATAAATTGGTTAAGCCATGTTATGAAAAGAACCACTAGTCATTAGTTTATTGAAGGTAATTTAGCTATAAATGGTCGTAGTTAGAATGGAAAGATCATTGAGTCTTATTTTGTAATCGAGCTCTGCTCTGCTAGAGGTTTCCCCCTCAAAAAGGCAAGTGAACATTGCTTTTATCTCTGAATAATAAAATAATTGTTGTTTTTGTCATTTCATTCTATGTTTTGGGTTGTATTTCTTCGCATATTTGGTATTCTAGAATTTCTCGTAGGTCAAGAGAATAACACCAAATGTTATGAAACTAGCACACAAAAAGATAGAAAAGATAGATGAACAACTTCAAAATATTTTGCTTCTCGGGGGAAACCTCCTTTACATTATACAAATAAACATACAAATGACAAGACCTCCTTTCTATATATAGGAGTCTAAGGGGTCATAATATAATTAGAGCCAAGCTAACAACAAATAATGTAAGGGCATAATAATAAAAATAGTGGGCTTCTATGGGGCACAATAATAACACTATGGGGACTACATGGGCACAACAATATAATAAGGGGGTTGAGAAAAATAAAGAAAAAAATAAAAAATCTTCAAGATCAGACAAAAATCAATGTTCTCAAGAAATCACCAAGAAGTGAAAATAGTTACAAGAAAACAAGCAAGCTATAAAACTGATGGTTTGTGAAAATCATCACAAAAGCAAGATGAAGGAATGAATGGAAAGGATCATAACTTCCCAGTGGATTCACCATTTTTTTTCTAGGTAAATCCTCTATGAGGACAGAGACGATCCCTTTAGCCCAATCAATGGGTCTAGAAACTAAAGTGACAATCAACTAGACATCTTCCTAGGTTACAACTGAAAACAAGAATGAAGGAAATGGTCTACCTCATTCTGATGCTATTATGATCTTCTTTGTTGAAGACCCTAAACTTCTTGTGTCACGGGCTTGTTCCTACTTCTCTCAACATTTATGCACCTACGCATGTGATCAATACACAACAAGGCATGCCAAAACAAGTATCAAATCCAATAGCAACCTACTTAAGTGATCAAGGAATGTCAAGATAAATGATACATGAACCTATACATTGTGGGAAGATGAACGAGTAGTTGTGTATTATTAGAAAATAAAGGGAGGCTTACAACCAAAGCCTTGATGTTGATACTACCCTTGAGTGGTAATCAAATTCCAAGCCAAGAATTCTCCAAGCACTCCTTCTCCAAGTCAAATGAATAGCCTCTAGGCACAATCTTAGCATAAGGGTGCAAATAGACATAGACCAACCCAGCCTCTAACCATTTTGGAATGGGAGAAGATGAATATACAGGCAAGGAAAGGGGGTTAGGATATCTCCAAAGATAGGTGTAGGTCTTCATCTCAAGGAGGTAGGTCATAGGGATAAGACCAAGAGGCCAAGTTGGGAGACTTCGACCTCATCTATGCCAAACAACCTCCAGCTCGCCGCTCTAGAAGATTCTAGATCACAAAGCTTCTCATCCTCTTTGGGAAAATTTCCATTTTGGTGATCATTGTGGGTATAAAAGGGAATAGAGTGATGCCATCACAGGTCAAGCATGATGAAACGAGTGACCATCACGGTTTTTAACCTCGTAAGAGCAATCAGTCTCAAAATTAGGGTTTTAGAGCTATTTCTTCAGGGGAAAGCTCAAGCCATTTTCTAATCAATGTTCTAGGGAGGATATGAGTTGCATATATGAACAGGTACACTATAGGATGGTCATGTTTCAGGCACTTTAGGGTAGGAGGTGGGACAAAACAATATGTAAAATGGAGTGCACATGACGTTAAGAGTTAAAGGGTATTTGAGGAAGGTCAGATCCCTTTATTTTGAGTAAAAAATGACCTCCACCCATGGTTCATGGACCATGGTCATGTAATGTAAAAAATATAAAAGGGAGTGATCTAGGAGTCATTATTAAGTTTTATGAAGTTCATGAATAAGATTTTTGAGTCTGTAATTATGTATTCTAGTGAAGGGGAATGCTCTTGTAGCTAAGTCCATGGAGAATGCTCTTGCAGCTAAGTCTGTGGAGACCTTGGTAAGTCCACAATTGAGTGCACAAGGCCCTGCAACTGGGTGCGGAGGGTTAGAAGAAGTGTATTCATTGAATATTTGATGTAATAAAGTATACTTGAAGAAATTCTATGCAATTCTCTCTATATTTATATGTTTCTATGTTTTATGCTCAATTATGATTCAACTTTATGATATATTTTTAATTGCATCGCGAAGGTTCAGATCTACTTTTGTATGTTAACTTATGCAAGTTAGAAAATTTAGGAAAATCTCATAGATATAATTAAGTAGAAAACGCTTTAAGCTTGTGATTCTGAAGATAGGGGCTTATGAAGGTTGGATGGGGCCCTAGATAAAAGAAACACCTCGCTACTACATCACATAGCCTTCTAGATGTAGAAATCTAGTTCTAGCATCCCCCAATACTGCTTCGGGTGAGACTACAATCTGCGCTAAGCAGACTATTGCCAAAAGGGCCGATAGTGTAGGGTTTTGTTGCTTAGCACAACTAACTATGAACCTAGGTCCAAGCCCCCCTCAAGCCAAGAAATGGCTTCATTTCTGGGAATGAGATCTATTTGAGGGATGTGTGATGTGGCGTGTGTGGATACCAACTAAAGAAGAAATCAGGAAGTGGATAGATCAGAAGTTGCACAAGTTTGCAGCTCAGGAAAATTGGAATCCACATTGGTAAAAAAATAGGTGGTTACAGAGATATCTCTATCCGGAAGAGAACAAGATATTTTTTACATCATTCCCTAACAAACTGCACGAGTGGCTTTCAAAGTTAGCAGACAATGGACCTACTTGGAAACACGACGATTCTATTGTGTGGACTCCTGAACTAATCAAGCATCTTGAAAAGTATGATTATAAAGTTACAAGGGCTGTCAACTATTGGATCGATAGTATTTTGGGTGGTTTCATCACTGAATTTGCAATTGACATGTCTGTATCTTATAGCGAAGATGAACGTTAAGTATTTAAGGGTTTGAGAGGTAAGTACCTAAGATTGCTAAAACTTGGATTAAAATGTTGTTGTGTGAAAAGGGTGTTATGCCTATGAATTGATGTTTAGAAGAGGATAGACAAAATCAACACGAAGTGGAAAAATATTTAGATCCAATTGGGACAAATACACTGAAGGTGTGTACAGTCCATTATCAAGTAAATCAGACATTGAAGAAGAAAGGACCAACGCTAACACACCTAGAGGTTTGCCACAGACAGAAGTTCAGGTAACTTCTGGGATTCTGTATCCACCCACCTCATCTCCACCTTCATCACCACCGCATACACCTACGCTTCCACCTCCATCTTCATTCTTGAGTACAGAGAATACAATGAAAATGCTTGTATTCAAGGGTCAGGGATCAGAGTATCCTGATCAGTTTTGGTTCATATCAGAAGCTATGTGGAAGGCACAACAGATTAATGATGATGACATGAAGAAAGGGTAACTAGTTACAGTGCCACACTATAGAGTGCTTACATGGTATATCAAATATAGTACAACCAATTTGAATGCTACATTGGCTGGGACAAAGACTGCACTAAACGCACAATTTAGAAAGTTGAAATGAGAATCTCGGTTTGTTACTGAAATAAAGGAGATCAAGAAGATGGCTAATTAGTTTTCCTAGGATATAGAACAGAGGTTGAAGTTGTTACTGAGACAAGATAATCTTCAAATTTCAGACAAACAACATAAGTAATGGTACACAGCTTTGTTATTGCCCCACTTAATCTTAGCTTTGTCTTAAGAGAAGATTAGATCTTAGGCCGAAGCATAGAGATCGTGATGAAGTTGGAGGCTTCGTTAATCTAGGATATGAATATAGGAATCCAACAGATCCAATCACAGTTAGCAAGCTTGAATATGGAGTTGCAGGATTTGAAGAAGGGAAAGGGGGTTTAGTTAAGAATACGCGCTAAAGCTTGATGCACAAAGTGCAAGGCTGTAGGCCACTATAAGGATCAGCACCCTATGTACCAAGACTATATAGCTATAGAAGGTCCCAACCCATTGAAGCTAGAGTTTCTTGCTAGATCAAGCACTGGTTCAAGCAGTTGGTGTAGTATCTGCCAAGTATCAAGAATCCATACGACATACAACTATTTTCTGTTACAAAATTTTGTGCAGTGACCAAAGTAACTATTTTGCAAATTTTGTAAATCAATTGGCCATCATGAAAGAGATTGTCAAAGCTATGACTTGATGATATATAGAACCCCAATGTATAAGATGCAGGTTGAAACCTGCGCAGAGAATGATGAAGGTTCATCGGCGGCTCGCGGAGGATTCCAAGGACGAGGAAGAGGACGAGGAGGAGGTGTTGGAAGAGGTTGGGGAAAAATAATCTTCTATAACTATGGAGAAGAAAGACATTTTTCGCGCGATTGTCTGAATCCAACTCATCCTTCTTGTCAATACTATAAAAAATTTGATCATGTTATCGAAGAGTGTCCCGTATTAATAGAAAATATTCAGGAAAAGAAGAACCAATAGCCCATGCAGAACATTCATATGATGAGATCCAAATCATGTGAAGACAATCCTAGTGTCAATATCATCACGCGAAGTGGTATAGCCACAGGTGGAGACAAGATAGAAGTAAAATCAGATACATGGGTTCTCAGGGTTGCCGAGAAGAGTATTGCATTTGAATTACAAAGAGAAAATGGGACGATTATGGAGGCAAGAAATTTTTTTATGGATCCAGGTGCTTTTACGTCTGAAACTCAAATACCAATAGGGAATATGAAGGAAGTACTGTGATGGAGAAATCTGATCCCATGGTGTTGAAGTCATTTCTGCAGACATGCATGATTCTGTTGAGGGATCAAAAGGCAGTTGAAGGACTAAAGAACTATTAGATAATTGTGCTAACAAGGATAAGTTGTTACCAGAATAATGTGCAGTAAATAAAGTGAACCTAAGCAAGAAGATGACTAGTAGAGAAATGTGTTGACAACACAAACTGGTTATTTTGATATGGACCAGATAATCCTACACTTAGGATCTAACGCTAATGTACTACAAAGCAGAGTTGGGAACGTATGGGGAAACCTCAGTTTTTGTGGTCTCCAATCCATCTATGTATTCCAAACCAAAAAAATATAATTCTTATGGGTCGCCTACATGGAGTGGATGTAGATATTGAAGGAGCCAGTGTGCTCACAGATTTTGAAGTTATTTAAATAGTAGATGGCGGTAATTTGTACCCAGCATTGCTCAGGATTGATTGGAATTTCGAAATGAATGCTATTATTAATTTGAAGAAGTGAAACATGGTGTTTGAAAAGAATGGCCTTAAAGTGGTTGTTCCATTGCATGCAGCTGAAGGTGTGCAATACGTAGAGCCAATCTGCAATGACTATGATGACAGAGACCTTGATCACATCTATAAGCTCACTACGTGAGACAAAGACTAGATTAATCCCACTGAAGATGGATGTATCAGTTGGGAGAATGATAGTTCATGACAATCTGACTTAGATGAAGAATTAGAAAATTAGTAGAATTAGTTATATGAGGTCTCTACACTACGATACGGTAGGATTACAAAGTATATGCACTGTATATAAATTGATGTATGTAAATTACCTTATTATGATTAGCTAGATGATGTCAATATTTTTCTTAACCATTTTGAAAGAGACGTAGCATAGGAGCATAGGTTCAAGGGTTTATATTTGGCTTTAAGAGCTACACCTTCCAGATGGTGGGGAACCAACAAGGATAATATTGTGTATTGGAAGGAATATCACAGATTGATGAGGTTAATATTTGGACTCACAACACTACGGCTCAGTGAAAAGTAGATAGGAAAGGACAACCCACGCAAACATCCGGCTCGATGGACTGAGGCTTATGGTGAGATACCTCAATTAGAGTGGGTACATATCTTTATTCATACCTTAGACATTATACCAATGAACCAGTATTTGGAGGTGGAGCTGCAACATGGGACTATTGACTGGAATGAGATGAAGGAGATTTTCCTGTTGACATTCAACTTTGAAGATGGGTTCGAATGCATTTATGGGGCACTTCAAGCGATTAAGGAAGCGATCTTCCGAACACCAATAAAACCTATAACTTGGATGCAACCTGACTGGAGTGTGCATCTACAACATGATTTGGAATGCTACAATGTTACTACAGAAGAAGGCGATGAGGATCTAGGAAATATCAATATTCTAGAGGCAGAGGGACTGCGTGAGGTTGTATGACCTGATGTAAGGATCCATGATATATCACAACTAGTAAAGACAAAACAAGTAAATATTGGCCTAGAAGAAGAACCAAAGTTCGCGCATATTGGTAACTATTGGGATGAAGACACGATAGGCAAGGTTGATAAATTACTCCATGAATATCAGGACTTATTTCCAACCAATTTCTCTGAATTGAAGGGTATAGTAGGTGATTTGGTTGTGATGAATATCAATTTAAAACTAGATATGAAGCCGCTTAATAAATGCTTATATCAATTGAACCTCAACTACAAAGAAAATGTAAGAGAAGAGATGGATAAGATTCTCGCAGAAGGTATCATTGAGCTAGTACAAGAATCATAATGGGTCAGTCCAATGGTGGTCCAACAAAAGAAAATAAAGGGTGATATAAGGATCTATGTAGATTTGTAGAAGTTAAATGATACATGCGTACATGACCCCTTTCCTACACGTTTTATAGATGAAGTTCTATAAAATGTTGGTGGACAAGAAGCTTATTCATTCATAGATGGATTTTCGAGATATCACCAAATTAAGATTATGTCAAAGGATAGAAGCAAGACTACCTTCGCTATAGAATGGGGGTCATTCCAATATATTGTTATGCCCTTCAAACTAAAAAATGCTCTTGCAATATATTCAAGGGTGGTACTCGAAACCTTCAAGGAATTTATTCAAAATTTATCGTAGGTCTACTTCAACAAGTGGACAATGTTTGGGCTAGTTAAGATACATGTTTCTAGTCTACACCTAATGTTGGATACATATAGGAAGTATCAGATTTCCTTGAATTTAAAGAAATCCATTCTCTGTGTACCTTATGGAATATTGTTGGGACATGTCGTATGCAAGCATGGATTGATGGTAGACCCTACCAAAATCATTGTAATTATTAATTTCGATCCACCCAGGATGTTAAGGTAGCTACGTACAACTTTGGGTCATACATGGTATTACAGGAAGTTTACAAAGGCGTATGCATAGATCACTAGACCAATGGAGAGTTTGTTGAAAAAAGATGCTATGTTTTGTTGGGATGACAACTGTTAGAAGAGCTTGCATGTTCTTAAGGAGAAGATGATCACTTTTCCAATCCTAGTATTCCCAAACTGGAATAACGAATTCAATGTGCACATGGATGCATCTTGTATAGCATTGGGAGTTGTTTTAACTCAATGAATTGAAGGAGATATTGACCATATTATTGTGTTTTCAAGTAGGAAAATATATAACAAAGAGAAACTATTCAACCACCGAACAAGAAGGATTGGCTATGGTATATTCGCTGCAAAAATTCAGGCATTATTTTCTAGGTGGGCACTTTAAAATGTATACGGATCATTCTCCATTGAAATTCCTGGTCAAATGTTGAGGGGGGGGGGAGATCTATAGATGGTTGCTTCTCTTCTAGGAGTATGATTTTGAAGTGAAACTTAAGCTAGGGAGGTTAAATGTTAGATCTCATCACCTCTCTAGGATTGAGAATGGTGAACAACTGAATAATATTGTTGAGGGGTTACCTGATGCATAGCTCTTTGCTGCCAGAGTTGTTGATGAGCATTTTGTGGAAATTATTTATTTTCTTTCTACTGGCATAGCTCCTAAAGGATACACAACACAAAAAAAGAAGGAACTAGTGGTAAGGGATGTAGAATTTTCCATGATTACAGGACACTTATATAAGATGGGACTAGATGAAGTTTTGCACAGATATGTACTTGAGTATGAACAACACAGTATTATGGCTGAAGCACATCATGCTATCATAGGTGGACACTATGCAGGTAAGGAAATTGAGAAGAAGATTCTATTAGTAGGATTATTGTGTCCTACTCTACATAAAGATTATTAGGAGTACCATAGCGCATGTGATGTGTGTCAAAGGACTTGAAGACCATTGTGAAGGGATGAATTTCCCTTAAATCTATAGGTCACGCTACAAGAATTTGATAAATGGAAATTTGACTTCGTTCGACCAATTAATCCACCAGGGAAGAAGATGGGTGAATGTTATATTATCACTGTGATAGGCTACTTGACTAGATGGGCCGAGGCATAGCTCATGAAGGTTTGTAGCATGGAAACTACGGTGAAGTCTATACTCGATTATATTCTGTCATGGTTTGGATTCCTAAAGATCCTGATGAGTGACTGAGGTTCAAACTTCTTGAATGAAACAATTAAGGAATTGACAAGAGAGTTCCAAATGCACCGTCATAAGAGTACATGATATCATCCTCAGGAAAATGAAACTATTGAAGCTTTTAACAAAATATTGGAGCATGCCTTAATGAAGATATGAAATGTTAATAGGAATGAATGGGATGTGTGCATACCAATGGTTCTATGGGCATATATGATGACTTGTAAGAAATTCACTAGGCAAACATCGTTTAGACTTGTATATGAACAAGAAGCCACAAAGCCAATGGAGTATATAGTGCCCATCTTAAGGATCGCAACAATAACTAAGATGGCTGATCATGACTTCATGGAGGAATGTTTAGCATAGCTACTTGTGTTGGAGCAAGAATTTTTGGTTGGTTTTCATTAGCAGGTGCAAAAAGCTAGGGAAAAGGTGTGGCATGATCACCACGTTAAGAAACACATTTTTAAGAATGGAGATTTGGTCCTAATGTATGACAACAAGTTAACAATTTTTCTAGGAATGTTTCAAATGCATTGGCTAGGACCCTATGTGATCAAGGATATTTCGGATGGCAGCAAAGTTTAGCTTGCAAAGTTGAATGGGTATTTGTTTCCTAGAAGTATTAATGGAATAAAAATGAAGGTCTATAGGGACGATCCCTCCCCTGCAACAATCTAATGACTATATGACAATAGGAAAGTCTTAGTGCTTGAGGTTGCTGAAAGGAAGCACAGGGCTATAAACTACTCTTCCGAGAAATGTTTCTGTCAAATAAGGAGAGTTGCACAATGTTTAGGGAAATGACATAGGTGGAGAAAGTTTTGACAATGTAGCTACGCTATAAGTGGGGGCCAAATAGAGATTTCCCAAAATATGACCGTTCGAAAGGCTACGGTCGATTTGACCATGATTGTTCTATTAAAGGGAGTGGGGGAAGTGTATTTAAGTAACATATCTATGAAAAGTTTCCACCAAATTCACGTTTATGAGGAACATCTGGAAGCATTCAAGGTGTTCTAATTTGAATTTGGCTATAAATATTGCCTCCTGCTCTACATTCAAACACTTTTCCTATTGAAAAAATCTTGTGAGCTTTTGCACCTAAGTTTGAGCTGAGAGAAGTGTTGCATGTCTGGTGAGGATTGGCAAGATGCTTACTTGGAATTTATTCACAAGGATTAATAAGAATCATGACTGCTACTCCTCTTATGCACACCACAACTCCTAGATCACTGAGACCGAAGCCCACAGTTGCAGGAGAGGCAAAAACAATGGTATAACTAGTGCAAGCAACAACAGTGAAGAAGCAGAAAAATGCAGAAAGCACTGATAAGGTAGCCTCTTAGGAAGGTGTCGGATGAGAAGAGGAGAAAGGAATATATCGACAATGAGAAAAAGAAGAAAATAATGGAGATGTTTTACTTAAAGGAGGAAGAAGTTGAGACAATAATTGAGGACATAACTGTCGATGAAGTCGAGCCAATTTCATAGTTACCTTCATATATGTCACCGAGAACGTCGACTACTAAGGTGACCAAGGACCTTGATGCAGTAAAATTTTCCATTTGCACACCTTTGTTTCTAGAAGATGTGCCCTTTGAAGGAGCATTACTGGTGCAAGTACCACAACTATGCATGGAAGATTGGGATTTGGTAGACATGGCCAAAATTCTTCATGTTGTGATGAAAGAAGACCTAAAGATGGTATACTATGAGGAGTCCGGGGTAACGTGAGTAGAACCAATGATGTGGGAAACTAGGAGTCAGCATGTCAGTTTGTTAAATATGTTGACTATGCCTCATTTTGCATGTAGCAACATCAATACAATATGTGTGCACTAGTTGGTGATGTTGGTGCACGACGGAGCCTTATGGCTTGGGGAGTGGATCCCAATTGACACTACGTTGATCCGGAGGGTCACCGCACTACAATGTGTAGGAGAAGATCTTGCCAACACTTTTGTTCACAAGTCTCAAGAAAAGAAGCTCATAGACTAGGTGAAGAAGGATTTCAATGTCGTCAAGAAGTCACAAGGTGAAACTGTTAGCTCGATTTCTAGTAAGGTTGTTTTTTTTTCCGCATCCATTGTCGCTAGTAAAATTATGAGAAAGTGTAGGGAAGACGAGCTGCTAGCCCTAGTAATTCAGTTGGATGTGCAGCGAAGCCAAGGGGTGCAGTTTAATTGGGCAGTATAACTCTTCCAAGATTTTCTAGATGATTTTCGCAAGGCCCAAGAAGATGGGAAATCGTTCCACTATGCATGGTTGTTGCTATTGATTTCTTTGATAGTCTGGAGAACCCCCGATGAGTTGCAATTCCCTAGTGTAGACCTAGACTTGTGCGAAGCTACAAGGTACGCTTCGATTTTGCCATCCAAAGATCCTAGTTAGGTGGTGAAGAATAAGTTATTTTGGGTGTTGTTTGAGATGGATCTACACACTGTGGTCAGCTAAAAGACACGACTATCACCGATGTTACTTACCCAATATCATGGAGTTGCAAACTTCAAAGAATATTTCCATAATGTATCCATACAGGCAATGAGAGATGCAGAGGGCATATGGTCTAAGTTTCCCTATTTGGTCAAAAAATTGGATATTTTTTCAGTTATCTCTAACTTGTCAAGCATGTGGCTGGACCCCAGCAAGGAGGCTGAAGGAGACCAGGAGGTACTAGCAAAAAGAAAGGTACATTAATGGAAGACCCCAATAAGGTGCCTTAAACGGTCACTATGAAGCTTGGGAAGAATATCGCACAGGAGCCAGTGTGCGTAGGTGAAGACGATCCGAACATAGAGGAACCAAAGAAGGGTGGAGTAGAACCTTCTAAGGATACATAAGATATTGAGTCTCCCTTCACCCTAAAGAAGAGGAAGAAACCCACTACTAGAGGTGCGTGAAAGAATAAAAAGTTTGACAACATCTCCATCATTCAATTGATGGTCCTCATTGAGGGGGCATCAAAGATATTTGTGACATTATGTGCTTTGTCATCGAGGACATGTGGGGAAAGATAGAGGATCAGTACAAGTCAGTACTGATGTAGGTTGAATAGGCCCTCAAAGAGCTACAAGTGCAAGTAATCACGATTCAAGCGAGCATGGTTCAGGCGAGAAAGAATCATGCGAGTGTAGCAACGACAAGTGTCAAAACCAGCATTACCTTCAACATTGGTGGTAATAACAAAGATATGTATAGTCCCAATTGCAGGAGGGTCATTTCTCATTACTACCACGGACAATTAGGAAGCAGATCCATATGATAGGAGCTTAGAGCCAAACTTAGCAGCACTGCCCACTCAAGCATTACATGAACTCCACCAAGGAGTATTTGCCAAATTGAAAATATGGGAAGAGCGGGCACTCTTCGTGATCAAGGACATCAAGAGCCACAATGAGTAGTTAGCTGATGAATCTTCTAGGGCCATCAAGGATAGGGACGCAGTCATTTTGCACAGGAAGGAGCTGGAGGACTTCATCACTCAGACTTGCATTGAGCTGCCAAAGCTCCTCATACAAACTGAAACAACTTCCAAAGAGAAGCTCCACAATCTAGCAGCCACACTCAAGGAGTTCAAAGTGGAGGTTGAATGAGTAAAATTTGAAATGCAAATGTAGGTCGTAGAGCTACAGATGAAGCTACAACCAAAAACACCTCCAAAAGTTTAGGAGTAGTGCGAGGCTGCTATTAAGGCTGACATGGAAGTCCTAGAAGCTGCAGTTAAGTATTGCAACCAGATTTTTGAGAACACCATGGAGATGTGGGCCTCGCTATAGGAGGACCCACATGTACAGAAAATTGAAGCGGACATCAGGGAAAATTAAATGCAGTTTCATGAAATTAGGGCTGCAGCACAATGTTAGCACCTGTGCAATGGTTCACCAAAGTCCAAGAAGGGAAGACTATTCTGAATCAGATAGACGAGCTGCAATGAAAAGCCTCAATAATTTTAGCAAGAACATGACCTTAGGCCGACAAAGCTAGTTAACTCTTTCAGTTTGTCCAGAGTAAAGTGAAATGAATGCAACAGATGTAGAGGACCATTGGCTTAGTAGTAGAGGGGCCAACTACTGAGAAGTTTTTCGAAGAGGTTCGACAGGCTGCCATTCAATGCACAACAGAGCTTCAAGCATTGAAGGTAGAGTTTAGTAGTCTTAAATCATACATCGAGGATGTACCAGCATAGTGACTTGGGGCGAGTCAAGTCTTTGTGTAGGGGGCCTGTTGGGATGGGGAACCCGAGTCAATTTTTGTCTACATTTTGAGTCAATTTTGATGTAATATTGTAAATTCTCTGCAATTTGAGGAGTGGAGCATGCAGAATATTAAGAGTCAAAGGGGCTTTGAGGAAGGTCAAAGCCACTTATTTTGTAAAGGGATGGGTTGTTTTGAGTAAACAATGAGCCCCACCTATGGTTTGCGAACCATGGTAATGTAATGTAAAATATATAAAAGGGAGTCATCTATCAGTCATTAGTAAGTTTTATGAAGTGCATGAATAAGATTTTGAGTCAGGGTCAGAAGAAGTGTATTCATTGAATATCTAAAGTAATAAAGCATATTTGAAGAAATTCTATGAAATTCTCTATATATTTATATGTTTCTGTGTTTTATGCTCAGGTATGATTCGACTCTCTATGATATTCTTTAATTTAATTGTGAAGGTTCAGATCTACTTTTGTATGTTAAATTAGCTCGAGGGACTTTAACTCGAGCTGATGGTTATGTCAAGTTCTCACAGCCCTGAGGCCAGTTCCACCTCCAATCAAAATATGTTGAATCAACCAAGCCTCCTCGTCACTTTCTTGTTACCATTGAAAACAAATCTAGTCTATAGATATCACGTCCTCCACCAGAATCGCACGATCCTATTTCCCATGCATTGGAGGAGTCACATGTAGCAAGTCATGTTCCAAAATGAAATTTTTCTTCTTTATGCATGTTTTCTTGTTTGTCAAGGTCAAAAGAGTGTGCATGCTTTTCTTATGCACAAAATGTGATACAACACCATGATACGTCTACAAAGTGCCTTTCATGTGCTTTTACTCTTTTATTTCCTATGGACGCATTCAAACTTTGAGCATGTTAGTTTTCATTACTTTATCTTTCTTCCTTGCTGGTTTTTCTAAATATATTTCTTGTCAACCATGCCTTCACCTACATGGGCCAACCAATGCATTAGTGGCTACAATGGAAATATCACTTCATGTGAATATGCCCATGCACTATTTATCTTAGGAGTAGGAGTAGTGTTTTCTTTCATGTTTTTCTTTCGTTTACTTGTGTTTCCTTTCATTCTACTTCTTTCCTTTGTTTGTTTGTTTTTTTATATACCTGTATGATTAGCCTCCCTTGAAATCGTGTTTTGCTTCTTGAGACAAGCAGGGTGAAATACAAGAGGACTTATACAACTATCAACATTTCGTTATCTATCTATTCCATCTCCTTATGAAGATCCTGCATTCTTTTAGTCGATGATACCCTGACGGAAAATATGTTCCTTTCAGAGTGAGTCTTGGTGAAGTCACAACGCTTTCACTTTTAACTAGTACCACCTACTCTAATCGGTTTTTTGTTTTCGATTAACCCTTGTCAACTCAGTCAAGTAGAGTAAGGTGAGGGGGGAAACCTTAACAAGCATGTCAGAGGTATATACAAACATCCTTCTTTGAAGGGACAACCTCTTCTGCTTTCAATAAGTTGATATCCCTCAACTGCCTCATGAAATACATAAGTGCATATGCACAATTCTTTGAAAAATGAAAAATGAAAAAAAAATAAAGGTGAAAGAGAGAAAGGCTTCCTGTGCATAAAGGTGAAGCAAGTAACTCCATCGGGGTATTTTACAGGCTTGTTGGTAGCGAGCCGATGCTTGTGTTCTTGAAGTGCCTCCGCGAGGATACTGTCCAAGCCTACTCGCAGCGGAACAAGACTAGAGATGAAACTTAGACTCTAACACTATATATTACTTGTGCATCGATATACCACTCATCCCCAACTGAAACAGCTCAGATGACTTGGCTTGGTATGTGTGCTACTAATCAAGAGAATGGTAGGCAGTATATTTTTAACACAACCTAGTGAATTAGCCATGATTACCAAAGAATTGAACAATACTTTTGGAAGAGTTAGACTCACCTTACATGAGACAAGGTCCATACAGAGAGCTGGAGTTGTACATGTGTGTTGTGAATGTTTTGTGGCTACAACCACCCTCCACAATTTTCCCTAACCTTTGTTTTCGAGCCTCCATACTAAAATCTCAGCAGGTTATCTCACACTGACTGGGTACTTGTGCTTTCATGGAATTTTATATTTTTATGTACAACTTCTTTTTACTTACTTTCATTACTCTCTAACCACTAGCCGAGCTCTTCACTTGGTTGCAATCTAGTTCTAGCACTACCTTGACGATCTGCGCAATCCTATAGGGCAACCAGCATTACTCTCAAGAAATTTGCAGTTCAACCCAGCAGTGAGCTTCGGCTACAGAATTGTACAGACCTAGCTGGAAACTTGTCTTCAACTGCGAAATTATGTAGATCATGAGAGGCATCAAGAGCCACTTATCCTAGGAATTGTGGAGAAGCATTCCCTAAGTAGGTGCTCGATGCATGTGCCATAGAGTTGCCCAGTTATCCCCGGAACTGCACAATTACTTTGTGCATGCAAGGTAGCCTTTCTTGAAAAGGAAAAAAAGCATCCCTAAAAATAGGGATCTATTTTTAGCAGTCTAAGTTACACTTGAGCTATTTTGGAAACTACCGCCATGTGTCACTTTTTCCTATATTTTTTTCCTTCACATCATAAACCCTAAATCGATCAAATCTATTTAATGGACACCACCAGAGCTCATTTTCACACTCGATCTTGGAGCTCTGGAATTCCTGAGGAGATGTAGGAACCTTCGGGCAGTTGGTGCAACTTTTCCAGGTAAGTCTTACTTTTCCAGTCTTTTGATGCTTTCTCTGTCACTTTTGTTTCCTTGGCATATGCAAGTGGTTTTTTACCCGTTTTAATCAAGGACCGCTAGTGTTTTGAATTTTTTTAGCTTGTAAAAGTTTTGTTTTAGGTTTTTCATTGCCTTTCCTAAGTGTCACATGTATAACCTAGTTTTTTCACTAACAATCATCGTTGCAGTGACTCTCTCCATAAGCTTTGTTGTTATTTTGTTTGACTGATTCCTGCATTTGTTCTAATTGCATGAACCACCATTCACTTAGATATGCACCAACCATCACTTACACATTCAGATATGCTCATTTTCATGTTGCCCTTGGAAAGATCTAAGCTTCCTTTCCACAGATCTAGCTCATCCTGACATGCACTCCGAATTTCTCAAGGCTCTGCCTTAGTTCTAAGAATTGCATAGAGGTTGCCAAGACCTAGCTCCAACTACACACTACATAGTTCTAGGAGCCAGTCCTGAAGTCTTTTCCACTAGGATTAAGCAATGCACAAACCTAACCAGCATCAAAACCAGATTGAACTACGCATTGCACAATTCCAGCGATTAGTAAGAAACACTGGACTATGCATTGCACAATTCCAGTTAGCCCCATATCCTCACTAGCAGTTGGAACTACATAATGTGAAAATCTAGCTGACAGTCCCTCACCTATGAAGCACAGAATTGTGAAATATTGCCCAACAATTGCGCAGTTTATTTCTTGGTCTGTCTTCAATTTGTTTCGATTTCAAGCGAACATTTGCATGCCATGAGTGTCATCCTATCTCCAGGTACAACAGTTATTGAGCAACATTCAGCAGTACAGGTAACATTTCTTCCAAGAGAGTTATATCAAAGGAAACTGTCGAGAGCATCACTCAGGATGTAGTTGAACATATGTCAATGAACTTGCCAGTCTATACAGACACAAAATTATTCATAGAGAATGACATGAAGATAACATGGGAGGAAATTAAGGATATCTTCGCAGACAACTTCAAGGAAGATCTAGAGGATTGACAAGTCTATGTTAACATCCACAAGTCAGGATTTTATAAGGTTTCATATAGGTACCCCCTCTTCCCATATCCAGACATCATTCACTAGATTGTCTCACATACCGATCCAAAGATGATGACATTGAGCAATGCCAGTGGAACACAACTTGCTACCTTTAGGATGGAAATATATCATCATATGTATCACTTACCGTAGTCGGTGAACCGCATGGATGTACTTTTCAATACTCCCAACAACAATATAAACACTAGAGACATGATGAAGTGTTGGGTGAAAGTGTTATCAAAGTTTAGGTTGATAGCCAATCAGGTCTACAAGACTAATTCATTCAGAAATTTCTACCAACTCTTGATCATCTTTGCATGTCACTTGTATAGTCAAGAGAGCATAAATACCTTTCCACAGAATTGGATGGTTGTGTTGGATCAATTGGAAAATGAAGGGAGGCCATTCAACTGGTTGGATTTGTTGGATCTTTAACTAAAATTCCATGTGACTAATGCCCAAAATCCTCCCAGGGGTGAGCAAGTGAGATTCTATATGTCCGCATACCTGTGCCTAGCATCAACTTCCTAGCATGGGTTGGATATTCACACCATCGGAGAATTTTGTGAGCATTTATTGCAATTTTTTTTCTGAGTGCAGCTACCGAGGAGTCATGGTGAGGCTATCTAACCATTTCATCATCCAAGTTTACAAGATGATCTTTGACCAGGATCCACCTTGCATGTCCCAAGAAGCAATGCAAGCATTTCTTAACATTGTAGATTGGTATGCCTCACCCGGTGGCACCATCATTAGGATGTTTGGTAGAGAGAAGCCTTTGCATGTTCTACCAAGGTTTTCAATAGATAAATTCATCATGCAAGAGATTTCATATCACATCTCAATAGGTTTATCAACAGGACTTCACAGAAGGAAGAAGACACCATTTTCTTCTCTTCCTTTGCGGATTGGATTGTACGAGATCCAGAGCTTGAAGGATACGGATGCTGAAGCCAAGGACTTAGAAAAATTTTAGTTCAACACCAAGGACTACAATCCGTATGATCCTCAGTACATATGTAAGAACCATTGTTTGAGGTGTATTACCCATGGATCCATGGGACATTTCATTAGGCAGAGGAAGATCCTTGGAGGTACTGTTACAACTCCTCTAAGCTTAATGAATTGGTCAACATGGCTATAGAATGGAAAGTTACTATGTAGGTAGAAAAACGACATGAAGTAGCAACAATAGAAGGAGTGAGTAGCAAACCAACATAGGACAAAGGAAAGGGGAAGATTTTTGAGAACCCAGAGGTTGAGAAAAGCTACAAGTTCAGAGAAGATTCTCTCATTGAGGGAGTAGCTTTGGAAATAGAGGAAAATAGGAAACAACACATAAAGAGAGTAAAATTGAGGAAGAGAGAGAAGAAAAGATTGGATTATGCAGAGAGGAAGTTGTAGGAAACAGAGAATAGGAAAGAGGAAAGAAGAGTAGGAGCATAAATAGGAAGAGTAAGAAAGGCAAGGCACGATGATAGAACAAACTACACCTATACAAGTTGAGGAGCCAAAGTAGCTAGTAGATGAAGAAGAGGGTGAGCAGGTGTGTGTTTGGGAACTTCCTCAATAGATTGAGCAAATGGTTGAAGAAACATATATTGAGTTGGAACAGGATCCACAGGACCAAGATACCAAACTCATGCTGAGAAAATATGAGGTCACCCTTAGTCACCACCACCTCCATAATCAGAACCAGTCCTGAGCAAGTAAGGAGAGGTTGTTCTCCTTGATGATGATCTGGTGATTGATGTGTACAATCTGCCATTTTATGAGTTGCATCAAAGGACTGTATAGGTGCGAAGGCATCATCTCCCAGATTACCATGCATCGCCTGCACATATGGAGGAAAGGGTGATTGTGTGAGATGTTAGAATACATCTAACAGCCATGGTCAATGCCTCTAAGGCTTATGTAGAAGCCATGATCTCAACTGTCAAGTTCTTGTTAGCAGAGAATGATCAGATTGCAAAGGACGTGCAAGAGGTCATGCAGAGAAAAAACCAATTCACAGGATCCGCTATGGAAGAGATGAGAAAAATGATACTTGCTGAAGTATCGACTCTTGAGACCACCATGCAGAAACTGTATGACATATTTGTCACCACACACAAGGTGGTTGTCCATCTATATGGTTTTCAGCAGCAATGCATGAAGATTGCCCAAACTCTCAAAGGCACCCATTGTTTTTTCTCATGTACATGAATGGACAATGAGGTATAAGTGAGCCCTTCTTTACTTGTAGAAGACAATGAAACTGCGAGAAGAGCTAGTCAAAACATAGATTCAGATGTTGATCCGGAACTATGAGCAGCTCCCTCCACTCATCACTATCATTGAGGCTTCCTATGTGTAGTTGTTCAAGAGTTTCTATGTCATAGTGAGGACACACATGATCCCTTCAATCAGATCCTCACTCAAGCCATTAAGAAGAACCAGGTCCTGCTAGAGGTCGATAGGTGCATGGAGTAGTTGATGAAGGAGGCCACCAGCGATGAATTGGAGTTGAGTGCAAAAAACATGCATAAGTACATCAGTGGTCTAGCCACACTCAAGAAAATGTTGCTCATGCTTCAAGATGAGTTGGACAAAGGTTCCATAACCATATACCCGAAAGCCATGGAGGCAAGATTCTGTTTGCATAAATACATCACCAAATAGTACAGGGACATAATAGTGTAGTACCAGGCTTGGTATCAGTTTGTGATCGAAGACCATCAAGAGGATGTTGCTGAGTTGGTATTTCCCCAAGCTTCCAAGTGATAGTGTTTGTCTTGTTAGGCTAACTTAGGCCTATTTTGTTCCACATGGGTATATGTGGAATTTCTATTATTATTTGTAAATATATTGTAAGTGAAATTCCAAGTATCATTAGTGGAATGCAAAAAGTCACTATGTAATGTAAAGATTTATTTGTAAAGGAGTTCAAGAATCATGAGGGTAGTCAAAGAGTCAAAGGGAAATGTCAAGTGTCACCCCACCTTTTGTTATATATAGAAACCCATAACTCATAGTAGAGGCTTTTGGGAGCTAATCTTTTGGATAGTCATTACTTAGAGAAGGCTTGGAGAGTATTGTGATGAGCCTTGCCTTCTCCAAAACATATAGCAGAGGAGCACGTGGTGTTGACTATGGTGTTCCACTATTGGGGCTAGTGGTTGTCAATGGTGTATGTATGGATGGAACTTTCACTTAATAATATAACTGAGCCAACATTTTTTCATGCATATGTTGTTATTATAGTGGGATACTTTCGTTGCTTCAGCAATGCATGTTGTTTAACTTACGCATTTTTGTATGAACTATTTTGTATGAAATTGTTGAAGACATGCTGTTGGATTAACCCGTCACTTTGGTTTTTGGACTATTCCCCTTCCATCTTGTGATTTCATTTCACTGGTGTGTTCCTTTCAGCTTGCATACAATTACAGGTTTCTAAGGGACACACCTCCTTTTCCCCTCTATGTGTTAGAACCCCCATGCATCTCACTTGACTTACTCCAAGGTCACACACTTGCTTCTAAACAATGCTATCATACTTACCTCTATGCATTACCGCGGTCAAGGCACTACATTACCACCCACTGCTGGGACTCCTACTCCAAATGATCTTGTTAGGTAAACTTGAATTGGGATAGAGTCAAAGTTGACCAGGTAAACAATGATGGTTTTGGGGCACATGGTACTGTTCACCCATGGTTTTTTGTCCATGCTATTGCATGTAATGGAGCCTATAAAATGTTGGGAATACTTCACTGTAATATAGGCCTCGAGGTGAGCGGTGAAGGCTCACTTGGCCGGATTGGCCAGGATTTTGGCCAATTTTTATGAGATCTAATTGGGTTGGGTTTTTTCCTAGATTTAGTGTTTTCCTGGATAAAATTGTGTGTTTATGTGTTTATATGTTTGTTGCTGGTTATTCTTATTTGTTAAATATGGGTAATACTTTTATCTCTCCACAGTAAATTCTTAACAATTGGTATCAAAGCAAATTTGGCTTAAGAAGGAAATATTTTGCTGCCAAGGGATTCTATTGACCTGAAAAATGAAGGGATATGATTTTTTGCACTGATGCATTGGATATGGATCAAGAACGAAATGATTTTGTTGTTTTTATGGTTTCACTGTTGTGATTGTGTAAGTGTAATTCTGGACAAATGTACATATGAAGGCACTAGATCAATATAGATCTAGTTAGATCTACATGTGAAGAAGGTATATCTCAGTCGGATCTCATATAGAAAAAAAATATGGAAGAATTGTTGGATTGAAGATTTGAGCATGGAAGAATTACGTGTAGACTAAGAGTTACATTGGTGAAGCAAAAGTGCATAAGAAAAGTTGATTTCCTGGTGGATGCTCCAAGGGTTGATAGACTTGGTGGTATCGATCTATTAGTCAAGCTTGAATAGATGGAGAATGACGAGAAATTGATGACCCACAGAGAGTTTGAAAATGAGATTAAAAATGGCATGGTACTTTCACATGATGATAATAGCAGGGAATATTCATTCTCAACGGGAGCAGGAATCTTGCCAATGTGACCCTACAGAATCTGGATGCTCCTAGATAAACACTCACCTTGCATAGACGCTTCAAGATATTATCCCTGTCTAGGGAATTTCTACCCATGCCTTTGTCCACCAGGGCTACAGGCCTCCCAATCTATCTCGCCCGCGGACAAGGACAAATCATGGGAGGAAATATTGTGGGCGCCCTAGTGGAAACTAGCCCTGTCTTGGTCATGGTTTTTACATACCCCATACAAACGACTACCCCTTGATGATGACAGTGGGATGACAACGATACATCTTCATCTCCCAAGATGACTCCCCCATTCATCTGCCCTCACAATGGCTCAGCAGTAGTAGATTCATGATTCCTCTACCATGATGATCTATAATGTTCTACCCAATCTGCTCAACAACAACCAACTACCTCATCACATCTTCGCCTCGGCAAAGTATGCCCATCCTCCATTTTTAGAACAAGGTAACTGAGATTTGGGTTGGGTGTTGACATTGGTCCTAGTCATAATGGCTATGCTCAAAGAAAATGATAACGTTGTTGGATCTGTCAGTAAAGTGATGAAGGATGGTGTTGTTGGATCTAAATTTTGATTTCTTCACATAGATGGCAAATGGCATAATGGTCAAAGTGATTGAAATGGGGTTTGGAGGCATGCAAAACTTGAGTCAAGGGATGATGACAATGTGAGTGGTAGAACAATGTGGAAAACGAGTTTATTTGGGCATAGACAAGCTGTGGGGAAAGAGCTTGAATATGTATAAAAGGCTATGCTATGGTGATTGATAATCAGGAATGGATAGAATTTTCTTTGATTGGTTTGAAGTAGTCATTGCAGTCTCGAAGAGAAACTTGATGCCAAATGGAAATGGGGTACAAAACCGTCTAAATGAGGAAAAACAAATTTCAGAAGATTGAGAGGTCATTGGTGCATTTTTTGTGGCATTCAATGGATGAGAAGGATATGTGTGTGTGAATTATTTAAATTGATGAACCATGTATCTGAAGATAAATCCTAGAGGACTTGAGGTTACAGTGCCTAGTGACTCATGTAATCTGATAGCTGGGTTATTTTTATATGGATGTTTATGTCATAGGTACAAAGAAGACAACAAAGGAAAATAAGATATTATGGAACCAATTTTTATTACATGTAAATGGGCATATTGTTGTAAGACCTAGTATGGCATGTGTACCCATTGGTAATAACTGGTAAATTTGGGTTAGACCTAGGTGATAGGTAGTATGTCGGGTTAAAAATACCACAGGTAAAAAACAATTGAGGGGGACTAAGGGCTAGAGTGAGCAGGGTTGTCTCACCTAGCAGGTTTGGGTGGAGTTAGTCATGGAACCCCAAGTCAAGTTTAAAGGGGGAATTGTTAGGTAAACTTGACTCAAGATAGAATCAAGGTTGACTAGGTAAATAATGATGGTTTTGAAGCACATGGTATTGTGCACGCATGGTTTTCTGTCTGTGGTAATGCATGTAATGGAGCCTATAAAAGGTTGTTAATACTTCATTGTAATGTAGGCCTGGAGGTGAGCGGTAAAGGCTCACTTGGCCGGATTGGCCAGGGTTTTTCCCAATGCTAATGAGATCTCATTGGGTTGGGTTTTTCCTCATATTTGCAGTTTTCCCAAATAAACTTGTGTGTTTATGTGTTTACAATTTTTTTGCTCGTTATTATTATTCGTTAAATTTGGGTAATAATTTATCTCTATACAGTAAATTATTAACATATCTAAGGTCTAGTAGCGACGTCTTACTAGGTAGATTCCCTTCACATGTTGGTGGGTATAGAAACATCAACAAGTTGTTGGGGATTGAAAGCTTGTAGGGTTTCTAAAGGAGATGGCATGATCTACCTCACAATTTGCAAATAAGGGAGTATCACTATCATGAAAGATTATGGAATTCCTGTTGGGATTTTGGCACAGGTGTGGCCCTATGGTACAGGTGTTGTCCTTGATGGCAACTCACTTTGGTGTCAGACCTCAGTTCAAGTGCTCAGAATGAAGGAAATCTTGTATACGCAGGTTCACCTTGCCGAAGACGCGTATACACGCGGGTTATACGTTCAGAAGTCGCGTATGCGTATACACGCACTTTTATGCACAGAAAAATGCGTACATGGTGGGAAACTTATTTTTGTTCCATGGTTGTTAGTCCTTGGAATTTGAACCTATGGTTTTGGACCAAGGTATCTCGTCAGAAGTGTTGACCCCAGGTTTTGGGCCCTTGGTATTGGTTTATTATGGTTTTGGACCGTGGTATTGTGGAAGGCCTAAAACTATAAAAGAGGAAGGAGATCATGTGACAATGAATCATCTGAATTATTATTGAATATCTGATAATGTACGAGATCTGAAATATTGGTGATTAGCATTGTGGAGCAGATCTGGATCTGAATGAAGGAGGAACCTTAGCGAAAAGAAGGATAAGTTCTATTGATGGGTCATAATTTCTTGGCTTGAATGATAATATCTTTGCATGATTTTGATCTGTTATATCTGGCACATGCGTGATCTATAAATCTGATAATTTGGGTTAATCAGTGCCTGAACACTTGAAAGAGTGAATTATGTATGTAGATCTGTACGCAAGTTCAATTCAGCTAAGGCGCATATATATGCATGTTCAGTGAAGGAAAACAGCGTATACGCAGGTTGTTCCATACGCAGAAGCGTATGCACGCAGGTTTCAGGCCATTAAAGTAGCGTATACATTTTGAGTTGTGTTTTTGCTGCTTCTGTTTATTGCTGTAGTGTTCTGGGTTCAGTTTTGGTGTGTGGTACTATTACTGTGATCTGGGTACAATCGTCAGAGAGGTGTTTATGTTGATTTAGTTTTGGTGAAAAGGTGATTGGTTGATGCAGAAATTCTTGATGGTTGATTGATGTTATTTTTGGATCCAGTCTGAAAATTTATGAAACGTGGTCCTTGAAAGAAAGAGAAGGTTGTAGCCTTCTGTAGGCCAGCACCTACGTACTAGTATCTTGGCTAGTGCAAGAGCTAAGGGGGTTGTAGCTCCCTTCTAGGAGAAGCTGGAAAACGAGAGAGAGTTGTAGCTCTCTGCAGGTTGCAGCCTGCATACTGGTAAAAGGACTGCACCAGTACATTTGTAAAAAGAAGTTTCTAATTAAAGAAAAGATAGAGATGAATTGCAGCAGGTGGTTTTCACCCACATTGGGTTTCCACCTTATATCTTGTGTTCTTGTGTGCGATTGTCTTTCTGCTCTGCTTTACTGTTTCTGGTTACTGGTTATTTGCTTCTGAATCATAGATTAATAACTGACATCTGAAAGATAAATCAAATTATAAGTCTGCTTTGTATACGCGGGTTTCTTTATCTATAGTTGCGTATATACGCGGTTTTTATTAAGAGAAGTAGCGTATATCATCTGGAATTTGAAAAGGAAATATTTGACTAGATAATACTCATTCACCCCCCCCCTCTTAGTATTATTTCCAACAATTGGTATCAGAGCAGGTCCTTCTGAAGAAGCTTGATCGCTTGAAGGAAGATCCTTCATCATGAGCAACTACAAGAGGGAAGCATCAATCAGGCCACCAGTTTTTGATGGGACAAACTTCGTATATTGGAAGGTAAGAGTTACTGCCTATCTTCAATCGTTGGGTACAAAGTCTGGGATATCATAGATACAGGATATACTTTTCCAGCAACAACTCCTACAGATCCGGCTGAGAAGAAGAAATATGAAACAAATGCAAAGGCGGTCAATACTCTATTGGGATGTCTATCTCAATCAGAATTCGTGAAAGTTATGCAGTTAAAATCAGCAAAAGAAATATGGGACAAGATTGTCCTAAGCTATGAAGGAGATGATCAGGTAAAACGAGCAAAACTTCAAACCCTCAGGATTCAGTATGAAAATCTCAAGATGTATAATGATGAAAGTGTGGCTAACTATTTTCTTCGTGTAGATGAGATTGTTAATTGTATGAAAATTTGGGTGAAGAAATAAAAGAGGTTGTTGTGGTTGAAAAAGTTCTAAGATCTTTGTCCCCTAGGTTTTAATCTAAAGTTTCTGCAATAGAAGAAAAGGAGAATCTACAAAGCCTTAAAATGTCACAGCTGCACGGTATTCTAACTGCTTATGAAATGAGGAAAAGAGGACCATCAGACAGGAGAGAAGCTGCCTTCAAGGCTTCAGGCAAAGGCGAGTACTATGAGCCAGGACGCGTGTCAGAAGAAGAAGAAGAATCAAATTTTGTCAGAAATCTTCAACGGGGTACTGGACGGTTCCGAGGTAAGTTACCTTTCAAATGCTTTGCTTGTGGAAGAGTCGGTCACTATGCTGCCAAATGTCCTCACAAGGATAAGATTGACAAAGGGAAGGAACCTGTTAGATGGAACAAGAAACAAAATGCAAATAAGAAAAGCTATTACACTCATGAAGATAGTGATGGACTTTCAAATAGTGACGAAGATGAACGAGGTAATAAATATAAACTTTTAATGGCTTTTGAAGATGATGACTACGTGGATGCTATAGATGTAGAAGGTTTTTCTGAAGAGATGACTAATCTCAAAATCTCCTTAGAAGAGAAAAGTGCAATTATTGAGTCTCTACAATATCAACTGGCTGAAAGGGAAAAACATCTTGAAAAATTGGAATGTGAAATTGTTTGTCTTAGAAAGGAGATTGAGAAAAAAAAGCTATTAATCTTAAATTTGTTAAAGGATCTGAAACTCTGGATGAGATTATCAATGTGCAGCGTTCTCCACTAATCAAGACAGGTCTGGGATATAATGGAGAAACATCTCAAGCTTCTACCTCCAAAAGTTATTTGATGCAGCAAAGAAGAGCGAGCAAAGGCCTAATAGAAATCATCAGGTAAATCAGGGACAGTTTACCTCAAGAACGAATAAAGACTATCAAGAAAATCGGGGACAAGCTACCTTAAGGACAAACAGAAGCTACAATCAGCCACAGGTAAAATCTTCCCAATTTGCCTCAAGAATGGATGTCAGTAGAAACTACAATCGATTGGATGATAGATTTGATAATCGTAGGAGTTTCTTCGATGGCCAATGTTTCTCTTGCCATAATTTTGGTCACAAAGCAGCTCAATGTGTTGCCTATAAGACAATCATGACTAGAGAAGCTCAAAAACAAAGGAATATGAATGGAATCACGAAAAGGACTTATAAAAAATTTTCGGCCCTTGAAAATGAAGTTGAATGTTCTATTTGTAATAACTTTGGTCATGAAGATTCTGAATGCAGGAGCAGGTTTTGGAAGACAACTCAGAAGGAACATATCTCAAGTGCCAGAACATGGAGAATGAAGGAACCACAACCAGAAAGATGTGGGATAGCCTTCTATGCAGAAGGACAAGAAAATATATGGTATATCGACAACGGATGTTCAAAGCATATGACAGGGGATAAAGAAAAACTTGAATCATATACTGCAGTAGAAAAGGGGAAGAAGGTGTCTTTTGGAAATGATACCCCTGCAACCATAAAAGGAAAAGGCACTGCTCAGTTGAAAGAACAGGTCAAAGTTGGAAATGTGTTGTATGTTGATGGCTTGAAGCATAATCTACTAAGTGTTAGTCAGATGTGCGATCAAGGAACCGAGGTAATATTTCGATCAAATGAATGTAGTGTTCGTGATCTTGATACAGGAGAAACAGTGATCAAAGCTAGAAGAACTCCAAATAATCTATACATATTTGAAGAAGGACAACAACAATGCTATTTAAGCAAGGATGATGAACACTGGTTATGGCACCGGAGGTTGGGGCATCTAAGCTTCTCACAAATAAGGAAAGCATGCAAATACCAGGCAGTTCGTGGTCTTCCAGATATCAAAATTCCAGACAACACCATATGCAAATCATGTCAGTTTGGTAAGCAAACCAGAACTAACTTTCCTAAGAAAGAAGGATCAGCTAGCAGGCCTCTTGAGCTAGTCCATACAGATGTATGTGGTCCATTTAGGACAAGGTCACCTCGAGGAGAAGAATACCTTATACTATTCATTGACGACTTCTCCAGGTTTGTTTGGTTAGGACTTATGAAGCACAAAGACGAAGCATTCGAAAAATTCAAATCCTTCAAAGCCTTGGCTGAAAATGAATCAGATTAGAAAATTAAGTGCCTTAGGTCCGACAGAGGTGGGGAATTTACCTCAAATGAATTTTTTGATTTCTGTGAAGAACATGGAATAAGAAGGGAATTCTCTACAGCTAGGACTCCTCAGCAAAATGGAGTGGCGGAAAGGATGAACAGAACAGTCCAACAAATGGCTCGTGCTATGCTTGATGAGTCTGGAACTCCTGCAACCTTTTGGGGTGAAGCTGCATACGCAGCGGTTGTTATTCTCAACAAAACAAATGTCCGAGTGAACAACACTCAAACTCCTCATGAGCTCTGGTATGGTGAAACTCCTTCGGTAAAGCATTTCAAAAATTTTGGGAGCAAATGCTATATTAAGAATACTGATGAGCAGCTTGGCAAACTTGAACCTAAAGTAGATGAAGAAATTCTCCTTGGTTATTCTCCCTACAGCAAAGCATATAAGTGTTACAATAAAAGGCTTGGAAGAATTGTTGACAGCATTGATGTAGTGGTTGATGAAAAAGGATACATCCCTAGGGAAGTTAATCATGAAAATATCAATGAGGATGAAGACTACTCTCTAAATCAGATAGATGATGAAGAAGAACCCCAAGAGGCACCAGAGGAACAGATAAGGATAGAAGAAAAGACTCCATCCAGGTACGTTCAGAAGAATCATCCAAAATCTCAAATTTTGGGGCAGAAAGAAGCAGGTATACAAACAAGAAGAACAATAGCAGAAGCTTCAAGCTATTTGGCATTGCTCTCTTCCACTGAACCAAAAATGTAAAAGAAGCATGCAAAGATGAGTGTTGGGTTAAGGCAATGGATGAAGAGCTTGAGCAGATCGAAAAGAATAACACTTGGGAGTTGGTTCCTAGACCAAAAGACAAAAATGTCATAGGAACAAAATGGATCTTCAAAAATAAGTTGAATGAGAATGGGGAAGTGATTAGAAACAAGGCCAGACTTGTTTGCAAAGGGTATGCTCAACAGGAAGGAATAGATTTTGAAGAAACTTTTGCTCCCGTTGCTAGACTTGAGGCCATCAGAATGTTCCTTGCTCTCTCTAGCTTCCAGAAGTTCAAAGTATTTCAAATGGACGTAAAATCAGCCTTTCTGAATGGAGACTTAGAAGAAGAAGTGTACATAGAGCAACCAGATGGCTTTATCCTTGGGAATGATCCAAATATTGTATGCAGACTTGAAAAGGCTCTCTATGGGCTTAAACAAGCTCCAAGGGCTTGGTACTATCGTTTGGATAAATATCTTCATCAACAAGGTTTTTCAAAAGGATCAGCAGATAGCAATCTCTATATAAAAATTGAAAATAACAAATTGCTAATACTTGTTGTGTATGTAGATGATATTATATTTGGAAGCAATGAAGAAGCAATGAGTCAAAGCTTTGCCTTGGTGATGCAGAAAGAATTCGAAATTTCCTTGCTTGGAGAACTGACATACTTTCTTGGATTGCAAATCCAACAAAATGAAGGCGGTATCTTCTTGTCTCAAACCAAGTACCTCAAGCAAATTCTGAAGAAGTATGGCATGGAAGATTCAAAACCAGTATGTACCCCCATGGTTACAGGATGCAGCCTCAGTGCAAATGATGAATCAACAGCAGTGCATCAACCAACCTATAGATCTATGATTGGAAGTCTTCTTTATTTGACAGGTACCCGACCAGACATCATGCATGCAGTAGGAATAGTTGGAAGATTTTAGGCAAATCCAAAGGAAACTCATCTTCAGGAAGTCAAGAGAATCTTCAAGTACCTTCAAGGAACTCAAAACTATGGCTTATGGTACCCTAGAGATACAGATCTCACACTTCATGCTTACACAGATGCAGATTGGGCCGGAAGCATAATTGATAGGAAGAGCACAAGTGGTGGTCCATTCTTTATGGGTTCCAGATTAGTATCTTGGTTCAGCAAGAAACAGAGTTCGATTGCTTTATCTACAGCTGAAGCGGAATATGTGGCTGCTGCATCTTGTTGCACTCAACTTCTTTGGATGATGCAAACCTTGCAGGATTTTCAAATCACCTGTACTCCACCTGTCTCCATCTTATGTGATAATACAAGTGCAATAAGCATTTCAAAGAATCCTGTCATGCATTCAAAGACCAAGCACATACCTATCAAATATCACTTTCTTCGGGAACAAGTGCTTGAGCAAAAAGTCAAGTTGGAGTATGTTCCTTCTAAGGAACAAATTGCCAATATGCTCACCAAACCACTACCCAAGGAAACTTTTGAATATCTCAGACAGAAGCTGGGAGTAGTTGATGCTTCATCCTGCTGTTGAAGCTTGTCTGTATCAAAGAAAATTTGGTGTATGTGAGTTGGATGAGGGGAATCCGCGTACATACGCCGATTTATGCAGGTGTAGTCGCATATCTAGAGAAAATCAGCAATGACAGACTCTGGTTGAAGAGAGTCTGATATGGGTCTGTCAGAGACCATCAGGCACGGGTTCAGGGGGAGCAAATAATCTTCTAATAATGCATTGTTGGCATTACCTTAGAAGCTCTTGGTTCTAGTAATCAAGCTGTTTTTGGTTCAGGTGGATCAGCTGCAGAAAGGAGATCAAAAGGAGAACATGGTTGCTGATATATACAGTGATTGTCAGAAGCTGCTGATAGTAGTTATTGATCATTTGCATAAGTCTTGATATTTCGTCTCTATGTCATGTATATTATTTTATCAAGGTCATGTAACGGCCTATTTTGGTTTCCCCACTATGCCTGGGATGATTGATGTGATTGGTTGTCATATGTAAAATTCTGATGTATCCCCACTTGGTTGGGTGATGGTTGTATGTATTGAGTCTTTTGGTGATAGGAAGGTCTTTTATGATGTATATGGTTCTTCTTGAAGAACATCCTTTTGCAGATCTTGCCTACAGTCAGGGGGAGCATGTTCAGTACAGCAGAGCAGATATATCAGCATGTACTCAGGAGGAGCACAACCCTTTGCCCTTGATGACAAAGGGGGAGAATGACTTTGAGGATCGTGGGGTTGCCATCAAGTCCAAAGGGGGAGATTGTTGGCATTTTGGCACAGGTGTGGCCCTATGGTACAGGTGTTGTCCTTGATGGCAACTCACTTTGGTGTCAGACCTCAGTTCAAGTGCTCAGAATGAAGGAAATCTTGTATACGCAGGTTCACCTTGCCGAAGACGCGTATACACGCGGGTTATACGTTCAGAAGTCATGTATGCGTGTACACGCACTTTTATGCACAGAAAAGCGCGTACATGGTGGGAAACTTATTTTTGGTCCATGGTTGTTATTCCTTGGAATTTGAACCTATGGTTTTGGACCAAGGTATCTCGTCAGAAGTGTTGACCCCAGGTTTTGGGCCCTTGGTATTGGTTTATTATGGTTTTGGACCGTGGTATTGTGGAAGGCCTAAAACTATAAAAGAGGAAGGAGATCATGTGACAAGGAATCATCTGAATTATTATTGAATATCTGATAATGTACGAGATCTGAAATATTGGTGATTAGCATTGTGGAGCAGATCTGGATCTAAATGAAGGAGGAACCTTAGCGAAAAGAAGGATAAGTTCTATTGGTGGGCCATAATCTCTTGGCTTGAATGATAATATCTTTGCATGATTTTGATCTGTTATATCTGGCACATGCGTGATCTATAAATCTGATAATCTGGGTTAATCAGTGCATGAATACTTGAAAGAGTGAATTATGTTTGTAGATTTGTACACAGGTTCAGTTCAGCTAAGGCGCGTATATACTCATGTTCAGTGAAGGAAAACATCGTATACGCAGGTTGTTCCATACGCAGAAGTGTATGCATGTAGGTTTCAAGCCATTAAAGTAGCGTATACATTTTGAGTTGTGATTTTGCTGTTTCTGTTTATTGCTGCAGTGTTCTAGGTTCAGTTTTGGTTTGTGGTACTGTTACTGTGATCTGGGTACAGTCGTCAGAGAGGTGTTTATGTTGATTTAGTTTTGGTGAAAAGGTGATTGGTTGATGCAGAAATTCTTGATGGTTGATTGATGTTATTTGTGGATCCAGTCTGAAAATTTATGAAACGTGGTCCTTGAAAGAAAGAGAAGGTTGTAGCCTTCTGTAGGCCAGCACCTACGTACTAGTATCTTGGCTAGTGCAAGAGCTAAGGGGGTTGTAGCTCCCTTCCAGGAGAAGCTGGAAAATGAGAGAGAGTTGTAGCTCTCTGCAGGTTGCAGCCTACGTACTGGTAAAAGGACTGCACCAGTACATTTGTAAAAAGAAGTTTCTAATTAAAGAAAAGATAGAGACGAATTGCAGCAGGTGGTTTTCACCCACATTGGGTTTCCACCTTATATCTTGTGTTCTTATGTGCGATTGTCTTTCTGCTCTGCTTTACTGTTTCTGGTTACTGGTTATTTGCTTCTAAATCATAGATTAATAACTGACATCTAAAATATAAATCAAATTATAAGTCTGCTTTGTATACATGGGTTTCTTTATCTATAGTTGCGTATATACGCGGTTTTTATTAAGAGAAGTAGTGTATATCATCTGGAATTTGAAAAGGAAATATTTGACTAGATAATACTGATTCACCCCCCCCCCCCCCCTCTCAGTATTATTTCCAAAAATTCCCTCAATAGAACCCCACTCTACAAAAGGATCATGAAAATTTTAAATATCAATTGGATAGGGATCAAACTCAGTTCTCCCTTACTATTGGGCCTACAAGAGAGAAGATGCTAGGTAGAAGAAAAAAATGAACGGGCAAACATAGAAGAAAATGCAGGGTTCTATCCATAGCAAGGCACACCATCTGATATTCCTTAGGATGTCAAAGAGGCCACCATTTCCATGAATGAAATTCAAATCACTGATTGAGTTTTTGAGAGGGTGAGAAACACCTTCAGCAGGAGGTGATGCTGGGTCCCAATAATAGGTATATTTTTAGGCCTGTTGTGCTATCCTCCAGCCCTTAAACTCTCTTTATCTCACATTAATTTGCATTTTTAGCCATAACATGCTTAGTAGGGAGATTAAAGGGTGCTCATCATATTTCATGGCCTAATGCTGTTAATATGTAAGCAAAAGAAGCATTTTTGGAGATATTTACTATGCAGGGGCTCGTTCGAGGCTTCTAGAGAGAATATAAGAGGCTTGTCCACTACATTAACTCTCCAAATCGACTTGAGACCAAATATTCCTCACCAACATCTCAAATTCCATTGGTATCCAAGGAACTAAAGTGAATGTGAAGATCTAAGGGAAGCACATCCACCAATTTTGAGATATTGGAGGGAAGTAATCTTCCTTTCAAGGGAGCTCACCCTCATCCAATTTTTTGTATAAATAAATAAGCCTAAGGGCTCATTAGGATTCTAACTTTGTTGGCGATAGCAATAAATATTGAGATCCAAGAGCTTGACATTTTTATTTTCATCTTTGATATAATGTATGTGACTCTTATTTTCTGTTAATGGAAAGCTTATTGTTGGCCTTCATTTGAGTTAACTTTGGAGAGTTGAAACCCTTGGGCTTGGGTCCAACCCAAAGGATTTAGTCCCTCTCCTATATTATTTTATTTTTCTTGTTCAAGTATTTTTATTTCCTTCCTTGTTTAAGTAGGGATTACGTTGCAAAATTGTAGTTGCAAGTTGGACTACCACCTCTCTTGTGGGAAGTGTGGTTGAAGGGTTTGTAACAACAAGACAAAAATATGTGTTTATGATTTCTTGGAAATTACTAATTTCTATATTGAAATTCTCTTTCATGCTTGGTTTCTGTAACTTGGTAGTACTATAGATTAGGAAATTATATTAGATGCATGTTGTTGGATAGAGTAAATCTTGAAGAAATAAAGTTTAGCTCATTTTTTCCACCTTGATTTATCTTACTACAATATTGATTAATAGATTCATGTTTGATTATTGGTTTTCAATGGCTATCAAGTGACTTGCATGGCCTGAACACTCATCCAGATCCATAGGCATTTCCACCCTCCTTCTGGACATCTCACCATGATCTCAAGATTTGTCACTGAGATCACCTTTTCAGGGCCAATGAAGGGCACCGTGGGCATGAAATTTTGTGGAATATAGGCCTCTGATGGGTGCTAGGATTCACAAAAGGTCTCCACATCCTTAATTCACCTTCATCCACCTTTAGGACACCATCATTTCCCTAAGAAATCTCTTGGACCCACTCATGTAGCAAAAAAGGGCACTCATGTAGCAAAACAGAGCTTCATGTAGTATCTTGTAGCACTATCTAAATCCAACCATATTTTCCCTACAACCTTGACTCTTGCATTTTACAGTTGACTAATGACACAATCTTTTTATTTCATTATTAAGAAGACTTCAAGACCACTCCAACCCTATCCTTCCTCCACTGCAAACATAAAAGCACAAGTAGATTAGACTCGGTTTTTTTTAATTTCATATTTATTTATTTTGTTTTGAAATACTTTTCTCAAAAAAAATTCAATTAGATTAATGGTTCATGCAAGTAGAACAGTGAATTGATTAGGGTGAAAATATAGTAGCATAATTTATTTCTACAACTAGTATATTTTTTTACATTGATGCAATTGCAACTAGTCTTTACATTTAATGAATGGCATTTTCATTCTGGCAGTTAGAATCATGTTCATTCCTTTGCAACCACGATATGATTTCATAGAAATTATCTTTATAGTTAGCTGGAGGAGTGGTCTCCATGTTCCTTGATTTGATATAATGATTGAGGGTGACACGAGTAGAACTTAAACTACTGTGCCTATAACAATGTCACCTCTAAGTTTGTACGAACCCTAGATTGATAATTTAAGTTGAAAATCCTTGGGAGTTGTAACATCCTTGATGGGATACTAGGATTCATCACAAAGAAAGTCAAAAAAGGTTGTAAAATTGAAATCACGAATGGATATAAATTTTTCACCAACTCAACCACACAATCCTAAAATACAAGATCCAAAGATGGGGTCAATAGCCCCAGTGAGAGCACTCAAAACCCTCAATAGAAATTTGAAGGATCTAAGCCAAAAATTGACTAAAACAAGTCAAATAAAATGGATTAAGATTAGAATTATACAACAAATGATAATGGAAGTAACAATAGATCTAAGAAACAAGAATCCCACCAGAGGGAAAAGGAGAATTTGAGGAAAGTTCAGACTAAGAGTGGCCTCCTAAGGAAAAATAATAAAATAATAGGAAAATAATAAATAAGAGTTAATAATTTTGGAAGGAAAAGAAGAAAACCAAATTTTTTTATTGTATTTTTCACTTATCTCCTTATAGGTTTACTCAAATTTGAAATGTGGATAGTCCTTGAATGAAAAATTAGATTCCACATCCAACGAGTACCCATTGTGTATACTTGTGAGAAGACCCACATTGATAAAAGTTGAAGATGCATTAAAAAATGTGTTGAACACACTTTTTAATGTATCTTCAATTTGTATCAACGTGGTTATTCTAAAATGTGTGCATAATGGGTACTCATTGGATGTGGAATTTAATTCATCTTCTAATGAGTGTCTACACTTAAAATTTGAGTAAACCTACAAGTAGATAAGCCTAAAATACAATTAAAAAAATCAGTTCTTTTATTTTCCCTCTGAAATATTTACATGTACCTCTTTTTAAATTTAAAGAATTTTGATTAGTTTAAATATTATGTACATGAAAATTTCATGGGAACTTTTAGGCTAAAATTTCCTCTATTGAAATCGAAAGGAAACAATGAAATAAGAGACCCCATCGAAAATTAACACCCAAATCCAATTCAAACAAACCAACAAGGATTAGATCTATAAAAGATATGGACTGCAGATAGGGGCTAAAACATATCAGACATGGAAGAACAAATCATGTAGTGTCTCCTAGGATTTCTGGACTTACAGGCTAGCCGCACATATGAGTATCAGATCAAAGTGGCTACAACTGCACAAAAAAGAGGGTAAGCATGCATCCAAAGAATTCTAGTTGCATTGTAATAAAACATGTGGGTGTGACCGAGGAAGGAATTCGACTAGATAACTTCAATCGAACATAAAATCCTCATAGAATGTCTATTTTCAGTTATTATTATTTGTTTTTCTTTTGGAAAATTTTTTGAGAGGAATCCAAATATGAGGTTAATTCAATCAAATTTTCTATTTAAAAGTGGAAAATTTGATTTTAATTCCCAGATCTATTATTCTCTCATATAAAAAAGAAAAGAAAATTTTAGATCTAAGATCGGCTCAGATTTGAAGAAAATCAAACCATTAGAGATCAAATCAACCCATACAACCAGTGATAATTCAATGGAATACCACAAAAACCATATCCAAAGAAAAATAGAAGAGCTCTAAAAACAAAGAGGGAAAAAGAGAAAAACTCTCATTGCAAGCACTAGTTCTATTGTGGAAAATTTCACACACAAGGAGCTATTGCTCTGTAACCCTATGACCCTAGCATGGTTACCATAAAATAAAATAAATGATCAATTCAAATACAGATATAAATCATGATCTATATTCTCAATTAGTCAATTATACATGTAGTCCCTACGCTAAGGGTTTTATCTCAGCATTCCTCATAGATTGGTGAAAGGTGTTGGGTTCAATGCATAAATCCTATGATCCAACCAAGAGATCTTGCCTTCTACAATATATCTACTACATGAAGATATGAATCACCAAAAAAAGACTACAAATAGCCTTCTGTAGAAGACTATTAGCTCAAACAAACATTAACATGTATAATCAACCATAAACATAGATTTATAGTAAATGGAATGTGTAATTTCATTAATCATAAACAAAATGGTACAATTATAACTCAAACAAATGAGATCCTCTCCCGAACCTTACAATATGGTCTCCTTCTCCCAATATATCAAAGATCTCACGCTATATTTTGGATAGTAGATCTTACCCCCTTTCCTCTTGGTGAGATTATATAGGTTCATTCTATCCTCTGGGAGAATGTATCTAGACACCTAGGGACATGAGAAGCTAGAAAACGTATGCAATAATGGACCCATAGCCAACTCATACGCAAGTGGGTCATGTTGATCTCCATGGGAATGACAAAATCTAGAAAGCTTTTTCACAATTGTCTCAATTATGAAATAATTATTATCTCATGAATATAATATTTTTGCAAAATAATTATGGGAAATAACTCAACCATGTAATTCCACCCTTTTATCATGGAATAAATCTCACATAAGTAGAATAAAAGGTGAAAGGTGTAGATTTTTATTGTAGATTCAAATTGCTTATGTGATATGCTAAAACAAAAGACATGAATCTACTCTACTCATTAGCGGAAACAAAATTGATTGATGAAATCATGAAGCAGAAAAGGAAGAATTTCAATCACACATATCACAATACTTTTCTGGGGAAAGAAACTCCTCAAAACCCTAACTATCTATATTGCAATAACCATGAGAACTGAGAAGAAAATACAATGCTTGTTCAACCTGAACAATATCTGCACAAGTACAAACTATCTCACTGCTTCACAAATCATCTCAAGCCAACACTTAGCCAAATATGTTGCCTGCCAAGCCCCTACTTCCTTGCACAATCCCTAAGGGAATTAGCCCAAATTTAATTGGAAAAATCCCTCACCACAACTGCACAATCCATCATAGGCCTTCTACTGATTGCATGCACCATTTGTAAAACACAGAAAATTATACAACTCGTAGTACACTATCCTTGAACTCTAATACCAACTGGGTCTTCCTCTAAACTGGCCTGCATCATTTACTTTTGAGTGAATTATCAGTTATTTGATTGATCACTGCATCTAAATTAAATCCAATTTAACTCACTTGAACTCTCACTAGTTCCTCCATTAGTTAGAAATATTTTAACTGAATTTAACCTAGTTAAATTGAATTAAATAATTGCAACTCAATAAGAACTCATCCCAGACCCCTAAAATCGAGGGATCACTCTACATGACTCCAGATAGACTTGCAACTCAATTTTACTAAGCCAACTAATTCAACTTAACTTAGTTAACTGCTATGAGAATATAATTACAACTTAATTCCTAATTTAATTCAAGAATAAATTAAATTCGACTTTTTATAGATGTTATTTTTAACATTTCTTGTTGTAATTTTCAACACTCCCTCTCTACAACAAAGGAATTAAACTTTATCCTAATCTGGTACCTTTGGGATGTTCTACATGCAACACTTGTCTCTTTTTTTGTTTCTACTCCAACATATGCAACCAAAAAACATCCAAAAATAAACTCAATCAACTCTGTTTGCAACTATCTACTGGGAAAATTGTGCTACTGTTGACTCTGCTCCTAAGCCTCTGCTCTGTTGTCAGCACTTCTCTACACTCCTTAGTATCTAACTAACACTAATCCCCCTATTACAAAATACTGTGGAGCCCTGTATCAAGGTAATGATCCATGACAAAAACACCTCAATGGATCCTGCCCAATTTCTGAAACTCTTGGACTAAGTTTTGATATCATCCCACCTCTCACCTGGAGCTATGGCTACATGTGCTCCCTCTAGCCACTTGGCCTAAAATTCCCCTTACTAGAGGTCTCTTCTTGAGTGGATGTCTCCACTCAGTCTCCTCTCTTACTTCTCCAATTTTGGATACTCCATAACTTACTAAGGTTGGTTCTGAGGCTACACGTTGAGAGGTAATTCATCCTCCCTCTCAACCACCAAGTGTCTAAACTTTTTCTTGCTCCTCAAGGATTTTCATGCATATTGTACCTTAAGTGCATACATGTTCTTGACTCACACACTGATTTGTTTCACCTGTCCCGTGGTGATGTGTCTAAGGAAAACCTTTCCATTGCAAAAAGTCACATTGTATCCACGGTCTTCCAATACCCTGATGGAAACAAGATTCTTATTTAGTCCTAGAACATAATTAACATATCTGAGTCTAATATGGGATCTAGATTCCCTCTGAAAGGTAACAGTACCATTGGCATTCATGCTATACCTCCCCTCACCTACAAACTCAATGTTTTTCTTGAGGTATTTCTTCTCCAACTCAATAAAGAGATATTTATTCCCCATCATATGGAACGAGGCACTACTGTCGAGATACCACATGATTCCCATTATGGTGCTTTCCATGCATGAAATGAGAGCGAAATCAAGTTCGAATTGTGAAGGTAGAGATTCACCTAATATTGCTACTGTAGTCTCCTTCTTGCTTGCTTTCTTCTTTGGGAATTTCGTGGCATAGTGCTCGAACTCGTGACAGTGAAAACAATTGATGTTCGATAACTCCTTCTTTCCACTCTTATCGCCTTGGGACTTATTTCCATGGATTTATTTTCTTTGCTGATAAATTCAAATTCATCTTCCACTTCTTTGTATGAGGTCCCATCTTAAGTGTTCCACCGAATCTCTTCTTATACCAAGTTGGACCACAACCTCTCCCACTCTGGTAGCTTCTCCCTCCCATTAACTAAGTCTTGTTAGTTGTGCCAACTCTTAGGAAATCCTAGAAGGCTCACCAGATCATATTTTGTAATAGTAGCTCCGACACTTCCAAGCACATCATGACATTGGGTGGAACTTAGTCAAATACGTCAGAATTGAGTTGCCCTTCTCCATCTTGATCTTTCTGATCTTGTCCTTTAGTGCTATTTTCCTGTGGTCACTTCTATTTCGAAATAGGTTCGTCAGTTCCTCCCACATTACAAATGGAGTTTCCTTACAATGGATATTTGAGACAATATGATCTCAAATTCCTTCTAGGATAATCCTTCTCACCTTTTCCACACACTTTCTCCATTCAACCTGTTAGGTAGCAGAAGCCCCGTGCAATGGGTATGGGGCACGAAGCCCGCAATTTTGGGTAAGAGGAGGGTAAAGAATCCGCGAGATGTGTTGAGCGTGATGTGTAATAAGTCAAATTCAAAAGGGTAGTCTGCCCAAAAATAATGTAAAGAAATGTAAATTGAGTTGGCCCACCTATGGATCATGGTCCATGGAAAGGTATAAAGAGAGCGAGGCTCTATGGGTAGAGTATCTAAGTTTTTGGTATGATTTTGGAGATTTGAAATGTAATGGGGTTTTGAGAAGAGCATTCTAAGGGCATCTGTAAGTTTGAGTCGACGGTTAGGTAGAGGATAGAGGCTCTACAACTGTGTGTGCAAAGGCCTGGAAGAGTCCACAGCTGTGTGTGCGGACCCCTGCAGCTGAGTGCACAGGGCAGATCTGGATGTAAGGGTGATAAGTGGAAATAAAGATAAGTTACTTCTGAATTCTATGTTAATTATGAACTATCGTAACTATATTCTTCTATGGTCAATGAAACTGTGTTAATCCACGCACATATGCTTATTAAGTACTTATGAATCAGGTTTAATCTTAATTTGCGAACTAAATGAAGGTAATAAATGTTTGCTTAAAGACCTCTCTAAGTAGATCTAGGTTATAATACTTAATCGGACAAATTAGATCTGTAATCAGTGCGATAAGAGAAAGCTAATATTGTCGAGATCTGTGCGGATCTAGCACAACATGAAGCTACAGGACGACACTTGAACCTCTCAGACCACATCTAGACATCCCAAGGATGTAGAAACCTGGTTTGAGCACCCTCCCCTGCTATCTCGGGCGAGATGTCAGTCCGCGCTTCAGGGCATGTTGCTGAAAGGGCCAGTAGTAGCGAGATTTTCTTGGCTAAATAATTATTTCAAACCTAGGTTAGGCCCATATAAGCCAACAAATGGTTCCATTATCGGGACCGGGATCTGCCTAAGGGGTGTCTGGTGTGAAACATGGAGAGAAAAATGTTGAAGGATCGAAGGGATCAGGGACGGTAGTAGATCAAGAGTAACTATGGCAAGCGCGATTCAATTGTTGGTATTCAAGGGAGTAGGAGGCGAAGACCCGGAGCAATTCTAGTTTGGGCTAACATCAGTATGGAATGTGCAGCAAATTGTGGATTATAATATCAGGAAAGCTACCTTAGTCAACGCACTGCAAGATCAAGCGCTAACATGGTACATGAAGTATTCGAGTAGTAACCAACAACTGGGGTAGCAGAAATCCAGACCGAGCTAAAAAAGGAATTTAGCCAGACAAAGTCAGGAAAACAGTCAGTCGTTGGGTTCAAAGAGATTGTAATGATGCTAGGTGAAACTCCGTGGGATCTGGATCAGAGGTTGGAAAGAACTATATGCGAGGCAAACATGACACTAACAGATGAGCAGCACTACGCTTGGTTTGTCACATCATTAATGCCATATCTGAAGTTAGCTTTGTTACAACAAAAGATCTCAACCCAAGCTGAAGCGTTGGAGGTAGCAATACGGCTGCACGAAACCCCGATACCAGACCCAGGGTTGGGAGTTTAGAAAATTCAAGCGCAGGTCCAAAACTTATGCTTGGAAATGCAGAAGTTAAAACAAGAACAAACACCATGCTCAGAAGTCTGGGAGGAAGTATGGTGTGTAAGGTGTAAAAGCCAGGGACACGATAAATATCACTATCCGGTCTCAATGAATTTTGTGATAATAGGGGGACCAACACCATTGCAACCAGAGGAACAGGTAGGATCGAGCAAAACCACCCCACTCTGGTGAGCAATCTATTAGGTGGGAGGAAAGCATAACACCGATAACTATCATCTATTACCAAAATACAACCAAACCCCCTAGCAGCTCTTTTGCAACTTTTGTGGATCAGTGGGCCATGAAGAAAAGGATTGTCGTAGCTATCAAATTTTGATGGATCAGTCATCTGCCTATAGAATGCAGATGGAGGCACGAAATCAGGATCCAACCACGGCGATTGCGCATGGTGGGTTCCAAGGGCGCGACCGAGGATGGGGTGGAATGGAACCAGGAAGGTGTTGTGGGCAGTTAATCTGCTACAACTGTGGAGGACCAGGACATTATGCGTGAGATTGTACCAACCCAACTAGAATTTTGTATAGCTATTGTGAGTAATTTGATCATGAGCTACTAGACTATCCTTCGTTGATAGCACAAATTTGGGAAAAGAGGTAAGCGCAACCACCAATGACCCAGAATGTGTAGATGATGAGGTCCGAACCCTGTGAGGAAGATCCCAAGGTCAACATGGTGCTGAAGAGTAGCACAGCCACTAGAGCGGATGGACAGAACCTAGGAGGCGATAAGGGGACATATCGGGAAGCTCGAGGAGTTTTGTGGAGGTCTCTACCCCAGGTAATAGGGGTCTGCCCAAGATGGACAAGGATCCCTCAATGATAACTACCTTTTAAGATACATGTATAAAATTGCTTCGTGACAACAGGGCGATTAAAGGCTTACAGGAGTTGATAAATAGGTGCGCAGGGTGGAGTGAGACTCACATCATTCAAAAATTTGGAATACATGCATCACGGACTGGAAGGGAAATGCAGTTAACATCACAGATCAGCGATTATGAGATGGAGCAGGTCATTTTGAATCTGGGCTCAGATGCCAACGTATTGAAGAAATAGACATGGGAGTGCATGGGTAGGCCTACACTATAATGGTCCCCTATCCAATTGCAGATGGAAAATCAATAGAAAGTGCTGCCCATGGGAAGGCTGCAAGGGGTTATGGTAGACCTTGATGGCGCAAGTACCTGCACAGATTTTGAATTTATCGAGCACATGGATGAAAATACGACCTATCCTACATTGTTAGGAATAGATTGGGCCACCAACATGAATGGAGTTATTAATCTAAAAAAGAGGACAATGATATTTGAAACAAAGGCGCTCCACATTGTTATTCCGCTAGATCTGACTGAAGGATTGTGCTACATTGAACCAGTGCAAAACGATGATGAAGAAGATTGTAGTTACAGAATGACTGCCGAGGAGCGAGGATGGGCCAACACATTGGAGGATAGAAGAATATCACGAGGGGATGGAGAATCCTGCACTAATGATTCAGATGAGGAAGACGAGCAGTGGTGCAACTAGTTGAATGGAGTAACCATGCTACATTGCAACATGGTGACGAAATCATTGTACTGCGTAAAGGCCCAGGATCGCGAATTGCCAAAATATGATGGGTTAACAATGGTAGATCAAATTCTGACCAATTTTGAAATCGCAGTACTGGAGCACCAACAGTTTGACATGATGAAATGGGGACTGCACACAACGCCTGTGTGATGGTGGGGCACACATGAAGGAATGTTCAAAGATTGGCGCGCTTGCAAGCGTATGATGAATATCAGATTTCGGAAACCAGAAATACGCATAATAGAGAAATACGATGGACGTGATGATGGGAAAATGCACCTTACCAGACAGACCAAAGCCTACAGAGAGGAACCTAAGCCAGAATAGGTGCACTTATTCTATCACACCCTGGATGTCATTCCCAGAAATTGGTATACTGAAGCAGAGCTCCAGCACGATGCAAGCGAGTGGGTATTTTGCGCGAAGGGTTCTTAGCGACATTACTCTTTGAAGATCAATGGATGGACCCTGTAGATGAAGCGGTCTAGCTAGTAAAGGCAGCCATTTTCAAAACGCCAATAGAACCAGAAGAACCTGCGCAGCCCGACTGATTGCAGCAGCTAAGCTAGGCCCTTTCATGCTATAATGTATAGGTAGAAGATGATGAGGATGATCCGCGAAACATCAATATTCCAAAATTAGAGGGAAGTTGTGAGGTGCATGGACCTGAAATCAAAAATCTTGATATGATGGCGCCGTTGAAAACAAAACTAGTCAATATAGGAACCGAAGAAAAGCCGAAGTATGCAATGCTCGGGGACTATTGTGATGACGCTACAGTAGAAAAGGACATCGAATTGCTCCATGAGTATTCAAACTTATTTCTGACAAAGATCAAGGATCCTAGGGGACTTGGAAGTGATGAAGATAACATTGAAGCCGGATGCGAAACTAGTTAAGCAGCAACCCTACCGATTGAATCCAAAATATAAAGCAGAGGTTCGTGAAGAACTGGAGAAGATGCTGGCAACAGGAATCATTGAGCCTGTCGAAGAGTCCGATTGGGTAAGTCCAATGGTGGTGTAGGAAAAGAAACAGAAGGGTGAGATTCAAATCTATGTGGATCTCAGGAAACTCAATGATACCTGCATGAACCACCCACTTCCAACACCATTTACAGATGAGGTACTGGAAAATGTGGGGGGACAGGAAGCCTACTCATTCACGGATGGGTTCTTAGGATACCACCAAATTAAGATCGCACCAGAAGATAGGAGTAAAATGATGTTCGCCACCGAATGGGGTTGCTTTCAGTACATGGTGATGCCCTTTGGTCTGAAGAACGCGTTGGTGATATTTTCACAAATAGTGGTAGTAGCATTCAAAGAATTCATACACAATTTTTTAGAGGTCTATCTGGACAACTGGACTGTGTTTGGACTAGTCAAGAAGCATGTAGTGAGCTTATGGTTAATGTTAGATACTTGTCGTTGACACTAGATTGCACTGAATCTCAAGAAGTGTACTTTCCTTGTCCTGTTCGAGAACCTACTAGGCCATGTGGTTTGTAAGGAGAAAGCGTCACGGAGTGTTAAATAATTACACACCACTCTGGGTCACATGGCTACTATAAGAAGTTCATCAAAAGTTACACCCAGATCACGGCTCTGATGGAACAATTGCTGAAGAAGGATGCTACTTATTGCTAGAATGAGGAATGCAACAAAAACCTAGAGACGCTTAAGGAGAAAATGGCTTCAACCCCTATATTGGTCTTTCTGAAATGGGACATCGAGTTTCATGTTCATGTTGACGCATCATGTATCGCACTGGGGGTGGTACTTACTCAACCAGAAGTGTAGAGACTGGACCATCTGATTGCGTTCGCAAATTACCGGTTGTCAAAAGCTGAAAAGAATTACTCCACCACTGAGCATGAGGGATTAGCGATGGTATACACACTTCAAAAACTCCACCATTACCTAATGGGAGGTCACTTTAAGATGTATACTAATCAGTCGGTGTTAAAATACCTAGTGAATAAACCTGTGTTGGGGGGGCGTATCTGTCGCTGGCTAATGTTATTCCACAAATATGACTTTGAGGTTGTCGTCAAGCCAAGATATCTAAATGCAGGCCGAGATCACCTGTCCCGAATTGAGACCGGCGAAGAACCCACAAATATAGAAGACGGACTTCCAGATGCTCAACTCTATGCCATGCGCATAGGGGATGGTCATTTTGAAGATATAATCCATTTCTTAACTACAAGGACTGCACTGCTAGGATAGTTCATTCAGTAGAAGAAGGAATTGGTGATACACACAACAGACTTTACCATGATTGCAGGACACCTCTATAAAATGGGCAACGATGAGATCTCACATCGGTATGTCCCGGAGTTCGAGTGAGGACAAATCCTGGCTGAAGCCCATGGGGGGCTTGCCAGCGGACAATATGCAAGTCGCACCATAGCCCATAAGATACTTTGCATAGGATTATGGTGGCCCACTTTGCATCAGGATTTGAAAGCTCACTGTCGAGCCTGCGACGTTTGTCAACAAACAGGGAGACCATCACAGAGAGATGAAATGCCGCTGTGATCGCGGATGACGCTACAACCATTCAAGAAGTGGGCAATCAACTTCATAGGACCTATTGAGCTGCAAGGAAAAACAGGCGCATGATATATCATCACCGCAACAAATTATTTAACCCGATGGGCCGAGGCACAACCGGTTAAATATTGCACGACTGCAACAACTACGAAGTTTTTGTTCGATAATGTAATGACAAGGTTTGGTTGTCCCAAAATTCTCATGAGTGACGGGGAATGCATTTTCTGAATGAAACCATAAGTGCACTCACTGAGGAATTCCAAATATATCATCAATAGAGTATCCATACCACTCGCATGCAAAAGGGACCGTGGAGGCATTCAACAAAATCTTGGAGATTGCATTGACCAAGGTCTGTAATGCGTGACGAAGTGACTAGGACTTGCACATCCCTGTTGTGCTATGGGCATATCGAACTACATGTAAGAAATTGGCGAGCTAGACACCTTTCTGGTTAGTATTTGGCAAGGACGTCATTATGCCTATGGAATACATTGTACCTAGTCTGCAGATCGCGTCAATCACAGGTATGGCAGACCATGGGGCTTTGGAGGAAAGGCTCACGCAACTCAAAGGAATGGAGGAGGAAATATTTTTGGCTGGATTCCATCAGCAAGTGCAGAAACAGCGAGAAAAAGTATGGCATGATCGCCATATCAAGGTGCACGCCTTCAAGGAGAATGATCTAGTATTACTATATGATAGTAAATTTCAGAAGTTCCCTAGCAAACTCTGAATGCATTTTTTGGGACCCTGCAACATCAAAGAAGTTACCGATGGGGGTGCGGTTCAGTTGGCTAAGCTTAATGGAGACCCCTTCCCGAGCCAAGTGAATGGCAGTTGCCTGAAGCTCTACGCGGGCAGGTTGGCTGCCTGACTAACCGTTTGAGGAACAATCTCACCGCTCCAACCAGTTGAAAGAGAGTGCAAGATGGTAAAGCAGTCTAGAGGAAGGTGCGAGTACCAGGCCATGCGTCAAGCTAGATTAGTGATACGTTCGTGGTCGCACAATCAGAAGTGCATCGCTGCGTGGCTACGAAGAAAGGTGACCATTTCTATCATTGTTCATGACATGATGTCTACATTATGGCAAAAGGGAGTGGGTAGCAGGCAATTAAGAATGAAAGTACAAGTCAGATATCGCATGAGCTGCAACAGATTCTACACGAAGATGCTAGAACAGGTAGGAATTAGTGAATTGGAAATTCGCATGACTTATAAATCACCGAGGGGCATCCACCGGGTGACACACACTCCTAGAAAACATATACTGGGTATCGATATGGGGCTATTCATTCTCTCTGCATAAGGAGTATGCTCAAGGGTGGTGATCTAGCTGTTGAAGAAGAGGGACTCTCTCAGACGTATGGTGGTGACAGCTGCGGGCATCCCGCAAATGGCAGCATCAATGGTGGGGGATGTACTGGAAAAAGGGAGACACAAAGCAGAATTGGTCCAAATGCTGTCACTCTGCTCGACGGTTGGCCAGCTAACTACAATAGCAAAGCGAAAGGATCGATAGACGAAGACCACGGATAGATATGCTGATACTAAGTCGGCTCTGCTGTCTCTTTAAAATTGGGATCTTACGGACAATAGCAAGGGTCTTGCAAAATTGAAACATAGGCTGCAGCAAACAGTGTTAAGAAAAGATACAAAGGTTAGAAGTGACTATGGTGGTACCAAGAAGTCCCGTAGGTGGCTTCCTTGCTCATGCTAAAATCCTATCAGGGCGTGTTCTGTGTTAACCGAGCAGAGCAGAATGAGCATTATCGGTTGTAGGAAGTGGGAGAAACAGCGAAGCCGGAGCCAGACGAAGCATTGCAGGAGACAACAAAGGAGTAGTAGGATGATGAGCGTCACTCAAAGGGAGGTGAACTACAAAGCGAAGAGCATCTCACCACACCGGCGAGTGACTCGGGACGAGTCACGATGATTGTGTTGGGGGACTATTGGGTAGCGGAAGCCTCGTGCAATGGGTATGGGGTGTGAAACCCGCAATTTTGGGTAAGAGTAGGGTAAAGACTCCGTGAGATGCACAGAGCGCGATGTGTAATAAGTGAAAGTCAAAAGGGTAGTCCACCAAAAAATAATGTAAAGAAATGTAAGTTGAGTCGGCCCACGTATGGATTGTGGTCCATGGAAAGGTATAAATAGAGCGAGGCTCTATGGGTAGAGTAGCTAGGTTTTTGGTATAATTTTTGAGATCTCAAATGTAATGGGGTTTTGAGAAGAGAATTCTAAGAGTGTCTGTAAGTACGAGTCGGGGGTTTAGGTAGAGGATAGAGGCTCTATAGTTGTGTGTGCAGAGGCCTAGAACAGTCCGCAGCTATGTGCGTGGACCCCTGTAGCTGAGTGCACAAGGCAGATCTGGATGTAAGAGTGATAAGTTGAAATAAAGATAAGTTTCTTCTAAATTCTGTGCTAATTCTGAACTATCACAACTCTGTTATTTTATGGTTAATGAAACTGTGTTGATTTGCATGCATATGCTTATCAAGTACTTATGAATTGGGTTTAATCTTAATATGCGAAATAAATGAAGGTAATAAATGTTTTCTTAAATACCTCTCTAAGTAGATCTGGGTTATAATACTTAATCGTACAAATTAGATCTGTAATCAGCACAGTAAGAGAAAGCTAAGATTATCTAGATCTGCCGAGATCTAGCGCAGTGTGAAGCTGCAGGATGGCACGTGAACCTCTCAGACCACATCTAGACATCCCAAGGGTGCGAAAACCTGGTTCGAGTACCCTCCTCTGCTACCTTGGGTGAGACCTCAGTCCACACTTTGTAGGCTATTGTCGAAAGGGCCGGTAGTTGTGGGATTTGCTTGGGTAAATAATTTTTCCGAACCTGGGTCAGGCCCATATAAGCCAACAGAACCATATCTTTAGTATTAGATATTGGAGGCTTTAGGATATCATGATCTATGAATTCCTTCAACCCGTTGTCTTCCAACACTGCCTCCATCCTATCCTTCCAAGCTATGTAATTCAAGTCGCCCTTCAGGGAATACTCAAGTCTCAAGCCGTATAATAGCATCCTATTGACTCTGAAGTATGAAACTGCAAATTCGATTTCACCTGCACAACAAACTCGTATTCTTCTCTTCTATAGTGACTTTAGCTCTGATACCATGTATATTTTTACTATAGATTAAAATGTATGATGTGATATTCTAAAAAAAAGACATGAATCTACTCTTCTAATCAGTGGAAATGAAAATTGATCGATAAAATCAAAAAGAACAAAAGGAAGAATTTAAATCGCACATAACACAATATTTTTCTAGGGAAAGAAACTACTCCAAACCCCGACTATCTATATTACATTAACCTGAAGAACTGAGAAGAAAATACAATGCTTGTTCAACATGAACAATCTATGCACAAGTACAAACTATCTCATAGATTCACAAGCCAGATCAAGACAACACTTAGCCAAATCTGGTGCCTTCCAAGCCCCTACTTCCTTGCAAAATCCCTAAGGGAATTAATCGATATTTAATTGGGAAAATACCTCAACACAACTATGCAATTCATCATAGGCCTTCTACTAATTGCATTCCCCATCTGTACAACTCAAAAAATTATACAATTAATAGTACATTGTCCCAGAACTCTAATCCCAACTAGGTCTTCCTCTCAACTGACATGCATGAGTTATTTTTGAATGAATTGTCAGTTATGAGATTGCTCATTTCATGTGAATTAAATCCAATTTAATTCGTTTGACCTCTCACTAATTCCTCCATCAGTTATAACTAGTTCAACTAAATTAAATAATTACAACTCAATAAGAACTCAACCTAAGCCCCTAAAATTTAGGGATCACTCTACATGACTCTAGATAGACTCTCAACACGTATTTACTAAGCCAACTAAGTCAAATTAACTTATTTAATTGCTACAAGCTACTATGAGAATATAATTAAAATTTAATTCCTAATTTAATTCAAGGACACATTAAATTAGGATTTTTCTAGATGTGATTTTTAACATTTCTTGTTGCAATTTTCAACAAAAGGTGATGTATTACAGACAACAACTGAGGTAAGTTGAAATTGGATCTCCCTCACTATGGTAGAGTGAAAAATAGGGTTATAGAAAGTATTTTTAATTCACTTTAACTTTCAATTTCAACTTCAGAATTTTGTACGCTAATTTAATTTAGATAACTCGTGTGTGTACGTGCCTTCTTTGAATTAAAACCACGTATATCCATATTACTTAATTTTCATGACTTCCATTTGATGTGTAACTTAATCATTGCCTAATTATTCCATTAGCCATTTAGTATGAAATAAGGAATACATAAATCACAACACATAATCAACACAAAAACACATAAGAACACCAAAGTTTTAGGTGGCGATCAATGTGGGAGAAAACCACTATTGCTATCGTATTTGTCTTATTCTCTTATTATAATAAAAGAGAATTGCATCATGGTCTTGTACTAGTGTAGATTCTTGCCACCACGCATGCACCTACCCGCAGGAGGGTACAACCTCCACTTGTTCTCCAGAACCCACTAGAAGGGAGCTATAACTGCCTCACTAAAGGATACAACCCTTAGCACCTTATGGACCACGTTTTAGAATATTTCATACTGGATTCACCTATCTCAATCAACCATCTAAAACTACAGTCCAACTTTCTTCAAATTTTCAAACTAGACCAGCCAACCAATCAATGATACTAATTAACCAATCACATTGTCATCAATACAAATCTAATATGCATTCATTACAAAAATTTATCTCAGAATATATATGCAACTGTTTTGAATCATATCCACGTATATATGTGCTTCCAGTGCATAAAACCTGTGTACAAATCTCAAATCATTGAATACTAAAACATTGTCAAACTAAACCACTATATCAAACACTAAATTACTAAACACCCAATCACAATTTTGCAACATCATCATTGATCAATATACCAAGCCATAAATCAATCCAATCAACATTTCCAGACACATACAATCTTGATCAAGACATCATTGAAAAACACTAAAAAATAGAACATACATATTAAATTTTGATCACCAAGCAGCAAGTACAAAGCCTAGAACGTATGTTCTACTTTCATTAAACAGATCTTCATATATGTGCGCTTTCCATATATAAAAATTGTGTACACATTTCAATATACTAAATAAACACATAAAACCCTAATCATCAAAATGCATACATGGCTAATCTTAATCATATCTACATATGTATGCAATATTCTTGAAGGAAACTTGCGTACAAATCTTAAATTATTGAATCAAATCATTATTGTTGTTATCACCAAAAAATAATCACCTAGCCATTTCTAGCTAGGTGGATTGAAATACACAATGTAGATTTAATTTTACCATAGTAAAATATCTTTCACTGTGGAAAATAATTTAGTAAACCACTTTTAATAAATTATTTTTTGATTTAAATAAGAAAACCCCATGACAATAATTAGATAAATCATTATTTATTTAATTTTCTCTACAAATAATTATTAAATCATTATTTAATAACTATTCCTTGTCACATTTGACTAAATCCCTTAGGAATATTTAAATAAATCACTATTTATTTAATTTTCCTTATTTCTGTTATTAGAATAATTATTAAATCACTATTTAATAATTATTTTATTTCACACCATTCTTAATTCTCATGACATAATTAATAAATCATTTTATTTTTTAATTATTTATAAATAAAGATATTTAACTATTTTAAATATCTTTGTCCTCTCCAATAAATATAATAAATTATTCCAAGTGGTTAGATCTTGATTTGGTTAATATTATTTTATGATTCTCCATTTTTTAGATTAACTCAATACTTTGTTATAAATAGGAGGGTTTTTCATTCATCCTTAACCATGATCATAATTATCGTCTCTTTTATTTGAGCTCCCATTTTAACTTCTCCACATTTTGTCTCGGTTTTTAACATATTGAGAGAGAGAATAATTTTTTGAAGCATCAAGGACATCAAAGGACCCATCCCATGTAGGGGTACTTGTAGACCCATCTATATATTTCCTTCACTAGGTGTTATTAATAAAAGATTTATTCATTCAAAGTCTTTCCAATTGGGTTATTGCATTGGATATTTTATATTGTTTCTTTCTATTTTGGATCGCCTCTACTTTTGTTGCAAGTTTTATATTTTCGTTGCATATCTAAATCTCTAGCAAACATCAACTTGTTGTTAGGGTCACTTGTCATCTAGTGACTTAAGTGAAATTTTTTTAGTACACCTTCCAAGAAATTTCACACTAATAGTTGCAAACACAACCCATTTCAAATATAGATCTTTGCACACATACTATCAAAAGCTACAAATCGTCATCAAATATATATTTAGATCATAGTTCCACCTACATTGTTAGCCACTTAAAAAAATCAAGCAAGAACATATTTCAACATAGCTTCAGACCTTTCATATCTGATCCTTCTCCTTGTTCCCTGGTGCACTCCTATTCCAGATCAGATCACACATGAAATAATCATTTCCATTACACACAATTCTATTTGATATCCATCTCTTTATATAGCTTTTTCTTTTGCCAATACCTCAGAAAAATCCCTTGGTATTTTTATTAGTATTCATTTGATAGGATCAAATACACGTTGTTGACACAATACTCTGACCAATTATCATGGAAATGGCCCGTGGTATCTAGTTTTCCATGGTTGAAATTATGTACGTGACATTTTTCACAGAACTTGCATATGTATGTGACTCTTCTTCACAAGGGCCTCATATACTTTTCAAACTTCCCATTTTTCATTAGTATTATACCTAAGCTGCCAATTCTATTTCATATCTTCTATAATATCTATACCATCAAACATGTCATCTATAATAGTACCATAATCATCATATTTTAAGAAAGTTGACATCAGGAACATCTTTTTCAGGTAGGTTTCTATCAAGGACAACACATTACCCACAATGCCAACATTTCTCAATAAATGTTGGTTACATGCATGGTATATTCCTCATTTATGATGTGCTCTTGTTATGGATCCATTCCATGGTTTGATAGGATCTTGGTATATATATTTGAATGCATGAGCTAACATGTGCTTTTAATAACTAGGAAGGGAGTGCAATGAGACTTCTTGATAATCCTCCTATGACAATGAGTAAGTCAACATATATGCATTGATGAGCTATAGGTACCTTGTCTACAAAGTGTTTGTACAAATTATTATCATGTATTTGATAGGTTTGAGTAGTAACAAAGTGAAAAATAGTGGATGAAGACTTGTGTAGGTCAATAGAAGAGTTCTCAAAGGGTATGGGCAATTGGATGTTTGTTAGCTTAAGTTTATAGAGCCAAAATTTGAAACTAGGAATCGTCTTCCAAAGCCAAACTGAAGTTGGGTCATCCATGTGACTGCAACCAATTGGAAGCTTGTAGCCACACTAATTTCCTTTTGTGCATGCGACTGAATAGTGAGCGAGGTCAAGTAGTGGCCTAGACCCAGGGAAAATATCACCAGTGGAATCAAGTTGTTAAGGTATGCTCAGGTGCTCCTGAGTGTTACAGTAAGTGTTAGACAAGTTTGGCAAGTCAGGCCCCATTTCCATAACATCATATTGGAATTTGGGTCATGCATAGTCACTCTCATCTCATGTTTACCCTAGTGAGCTTGCAAGAGTGGGTAAATGTGGGGTTGGGTGTTACACATACTAAGGTATCTATGATAGAGTGCCCTTTTGATGGTGGAAACTTGCATTTTCTTTATATTTGTCCATTATTGTTTATTTTCTATCAGCTATTTTATTTCTTGTATACCTTGTTAACACTCAGTAATTTTCTAAGATTGCAGACGAAAATCACGAAGGTAACCACAAACCAACTTTGGAAGCTGGGATCTAGCCCTGCCAGCTTCATAGAGGAATCTCTTTATAATATATAACTTTCTTTGATTGGATATTAGGTTAGTTATTATGTTTGGGGATTTGATTTTTATTTAGGTGGTTTCTTGATAACTTAGATTTCCATTGGGCTATGGAGTCTGTTACATAAAATACATATTAACTATAGTATCTAGGGATAGATCTCATAAGGAAAGGTAGCCAAACCGACTCGATTCTTTAAAGTTTGTTAAATGGAGAAGAAGAACAAAATAACGTTCAATTTAAAATATAGAGCATTTTTAACTGAATTCTATATTCAAATATCAGAAGAAAACATAGAAATTATTCGTAGCCAGGTGCAGAGTGTAGATTTCAACAAAATTTTCCCTTTATTTATCTATTTAATAATTTAGATTTTAGGAAATGATCATGTGTTATAAAAATAGAGATATAAACACATATAACATATAGATGTAATTCACCACCAATTTGACACATGAATCCTGTGAAAGTGCTTATGTATTACTTTGGAAAATTAGTTAATGCTTCAGAAAAAAGATACAATAGTGTTTCTTTGTACAAAAACTAATCTCTACTACTTCAACAATTGAAGTATTTATAACTAATTTACAAAAATTATCCTGTCACGCTGACAAGTTATTCTATCACTGTCTATCTTGGCGAAACCGCCCATCATAGCCATAGTGGACCACTTCCCATTGAGACGTATTTTCATAACAAGGAAATGAGGAAAATTGAACTATCTGAACTGGTGGCACCGAAATTAAGGAATCGCTGGCTCTCTGGTGCTAAAAAATTTGTTGTGTTATAACACTGATCTGTGCTGTTGAGTGATTATTTATTCTAGTAATTCACAGAGCTTATCCCAATGTTTTTTGCTTCGGATATTCATTTTCATTAATTTCTTGTATACTTCATCAACTTCAATATACCTGGCAAATGTCGGCCTAGTGATGACAAAGTTTCGAATTGCATACTAGATGTCAAGATCAAATGATAGTGCTTCCAAGAATGCCTTCCCTATGATGCTGAGGCTTCTGGCTATAACTTTCAAGCTATCTCTCATCTTTTTCATAATTTGTGCACTGTAATCTGGCCATGTACTAAGCTTGTAATATTTTTCAAGTTGTCTCATTAGGTTCCTTTTAGTCAACACTTTCCTGACTTCCAGAATTGTTTCCGTCCTGTCTTCAGTTTCTAATTCTTCTAATTCTTGATTGTTTTGGGAATTTATAAATGTAATCATCTCAGTGGCTTCATTTGGTTTATCTCCTAGTTGATTTCTAACCTGCTCAATGGCTTCAGTTGACCTTTCAAAAAGTTCCTTCTGTTCAAAAATGATTTGGATTGAAGGCCAAATTTCTTCCATGTCTACGTTAATCATTTTCCAGACATTTTCCTTCACCTTTGCCAATTTTTTCCCATGGCATGGTCTTCTTCCATTTTCTACACTCCTTGGGATAATGTCTAGGTCTTCTATGTTTCTGTTAAATAGGCATTTTCAAATATGAGACTTTTCTCCTGTAAAACCTTTATCTCCAACTTTAATTTCTTTAACTCTTCTTCCTGTATAGTCATGTTTTACATAGACTGAGCTAATTCCATTGATTCATCCACAACTGATGTGGGAAGCACTATTGAGGATGATGTTCCTGTTGTAGTTGTTGTTGTAGGAGCTCATGTCTATAGCAGAGATGCATTTGGAACTGCATCAAGAGGAACAACATCAAGTTGTGAATTCTTCTCCTTCTCCTTGATTAGATTATCCATTTCTTCTTCTGTAGCTTTAATCTGGGCACCTTTCTCTACTAGTAGCTTTAACATCTCTTCCTTTTGTAGCTTTGTCTCTCCAAGTTCTTTAGCCTGGGGATCTTCTATTGTCGGAAACTTCAATTTCTTATTTAATGATGCAATATCAGAATTCTTCTTTTAGATTATTTCTTCTATATCTTTTTCATTTTATGGAGCAAGGCCTGCTTTGACTATGAGTTCCTCCAAGTATTTGATTCTGGTATCTTTGGGAAATGAGGAGAATTTCTCCAATTTGAGTTGGGACTACACATTATTTAGAATAAGTTGTAGTTTTGAGTTAGTGATAGTAGTTTGAGTGAAAGTTGAATATACCATCTCTCTTTCTCGCCTGTGCATATCTATTTGATCCAAAGGATGGACATCCTTTGCCTCAAATTCAAAAGTGGTCTATTTAAAATATGTTGTTGACTTTGGTTGGGAGACCTGGGCCTACAAGAATGCCATATGAACTCTTCATTTTTCTGTATCATATGCTAAGATGTGTCTGTGCTGAATGGAGGAGGACTAATTTCTAAACTAAGCTTATATGTTTTCATGGATGGCCTCATTCCTTCGCTTCATTTCCTTGTATCTCTGAAAAATGTCCAACTGTTTCTGCTCTATAGAAGTTTCAAGTATTTGAGGGATAATAGTTGGAATATCTTTTGTAACTAAGGAAGATGATGGAGATTATGTAGTTCAACTGTCCAACTTGAAATTCTTCAAACCTGAGAGCACAATAGTGCCTTGAGTGTCCTCCAGTGATGGAAATTCTATCTTAGAATCGGAGGCAACTTTAATTTTCTTTCTATATATTTCAAATTCCTTAGATGACACTTTGATGACTGGAGAATCATCATCCCTTGCTCTCTTCTCTATTTTCTCTTTGGGTATTGGAGTCCTTGAAGATGTCCTTGAAACTACCTGCTCCTTGGTCTCCTATAACATGTTTTCCACCCAAGTCTGCTAGTTCATATACTTTTCAATTTTAGGCGTCTGTATGTGCACATATGGTGTAGTTTTTTGTTCTACTCTCAACTTGGAAATTACCCCAAAGGGGTTATAACACCAAGTGAAGCTGAGAGGAAAGTTCATTTGTTTCAACAGGAGGTATACTTCCTCTCCTACTTCTCTACTATTGCAAATAAGTGGTCCAACTTGTGTCTTAATCCTCAACTGGGCTTTCTTCTTGGCTGCCACAAAATGAGTATTTGTGAGAATGAATTATCTACCTGATATATTCCATGGAAAATATCCTCATGGGCACATATTTGGGAAGTTTGTGTGGTGGTAGCTCCGAACCATACATTCTTATCTCTGTGAATGATTGGTAAAGATACCAATCCCCTTGCTTTAACCTGTTCATTAAGCTGCAAAACCTTCTGAATTTCTTCACTGATCCTTGGAACCTGCTGACCACTTAACACACAATGGTTGGATATACAAATTGATATATAAACTATGAAAATTTATATTCCTGTGATTGTTTTCTTACTAAGGATGTCCAGAAAACAACTAACTATGGCTCTCCTAGCTGATATAATTTCTGGATTGAGAATGAAAACTTATCTGCTTGGAAAAATAAAACATATATATATGTGAATGGATGAATATCTGAACATTCCTTCAGTTAAAAACTGAAGTAATTGCTTATGAATTATATTTGATAAGAAGTGACCATAGTTAAAGGTGATTGATGGTCCTTCTTTTGAAGATAGAGTGGATAGAAAGCATAGAATAGGCTCATCTACCCACTCATCTAATCAGTAACCAAGAATGGAAGACCAAATAGAAATAATATGTCTTGTCCTCTGAGGGAACATAGAAGAGGGATATAGGGGATTTTTCTTAGGGAGTTGAGAATATTCAGGGAGGAAAATTTCAAAGATGGTAGCTCTCTAGGGGAAATTAAACTTCTGGTAGATCTCTCTGAGAGCTTCAATGGAGAAAGGGGAGAGGGAATCATAGTGGGGAACCTGCATCATTTGATTAATGATGTTAGCTCTAATGGTGAAGAGAATTTCAGCATTTGGGGAGATAATTTCCCTCTTGTTTCAAAGCTAAGAGGCTTGGCATCTTAGGAAAAATTTAGGAAAATGATAGGATTGGGGAATAACAAATAGAGGGATTCTGGATTGCTAGAGATTTATTTCATTAGATTGATCAAGGAAATTGTCTTGGAACCAATACGAAATTTGAACAAGTCGAATTCGCACTGTGTTTCAGTGATTTTATAATCTCAGTCTTCCCATGGTGGGGGGATTAAGCATCGGATTGATCATAGAGGCAATTTTAGGTGCCATGGTGGTTTGCAGGATGAGAATCGAAGACTAGAATAGTAAGAAATCATTGTGTGTATAGTAACTTCGGAAATTTAGAGTGGCATACCACTGGCGATTAATGAATGATATGTAGTAGGAATGCTGCGGAAATAATTACAGTACAAAGAGGAGGGAATTCTATTTAAGAATCAATGAAAAGAAAGTGTGATCAAAGTGTGAAATTCTATATTTACCTGCAGTGAAACTAGCCTTAACCATTGAACTAACAGTATCTTTAGTCATTAAACTCCTATAATGGCGTGGGAAATGGATTGGAGATTAATAACGTTGGGATGGTTGTAGACATGGAAACAGGGGGTTGGGGGATAAGTGGAGCGAGACTGTTGGCGTGAATGATAGGGCATGGGGTAAGGTGGCGTGATGGGAGTGGCGGCCATGATAGGGTGTGGATACAATCATTGGTGGAAAGGTGCATTAGGTGGGAAGGAAATACTGCTTTCGAAGGGGCGTGTGGTGGCATCTGGTTTAAGGAAGGGAGGGTACGAACTCACCTGGTGGTACCAATTTGGGGGTTAGTAAAATACTTTTTAGACCCCACCCTAGTATCATTAAACATTATTGCTTCAGGGGGGTCCACAATCCTCTATGGGCCATCGGATGCATGCAGGGAATGATTGGGTGGTGGTGAAATGTGGGGATGTTAACACCAGAGGGCCCCACCACATCTTTTTGGTGCATAAAACATAACCCAAAGTGCGACACTTTGGATAATGAAGTACTTGAGACATATTACATAGAATCATCATTTGCCTATCCTAATGCTATAAAAGAGAATGTGGGTGCATTTAAGTATGAAAAACCCATTTAATTTTTATTCTAAGAGATAAACACTACTTATTTCAAGCCTATACTAATATAATTAACTCAACTAATCGATATTAAACAATTGGATTAACATTATCCACTTATTTCTACCTATCTATTATTAACCAATATTAAACTATTTGATTAAGCTATTCACTATCACCTAATTGACATAAATTGAAAACAACTTGAGCATGATTAAACTGTATGCCTTAAGAAGAAAGGGATTGTGGAATTTTAGTCAAGTTGCACAAAATTTCATCTATTTATTTTTTCACAAAGCCAGAAGGCTAGTAGTGGCACTTAAACTAGCATCACTTTCAGGTTTATTCATTTTTTTGTGGGGTTCATTTATAATTTTTTTTATTTTTCTTTTCTTTTATTTTTGTATTTATACCCTCTTTTCACTTTTTATTTTCACTTTTCTGTCTTTTTTTTTTTGGAAATCATTTGCAGAAAGCTATATTATTTACAATCTAAAATACTATAAGAAAATACTCAATGATCATTGATCACATAAATTAAAGGACCCTAACAGTGGCTCCAGCTGGGGATGGAACTTCCTCACGAAGTGTCAAGAACACCATAGACCAATAGACTTGAGTCCTTATCATTAGTATTTATTGCATCTAATTTTTCTGTTTCCTATAGTTATGGTGGCAAAATGTCTCAAAGCTCAGGGCCTTCTCCACAGGCTTCAACTTTGAGATATAAGCTACCCACTCATGACAATAAAAAAGTAAATGGTATTAACAATGATTATGATAAAACACTTTGCTAATATTGAAAAACATAATGTTTGAGGATCCTGCCATTGACAAGTCCTCTAGGTATTTCTATCCCATCTTTTTTCTTCAGAAAAAAGGCATTGTTACCTCTGTAAGAATCAATAATGTAATGTCCCATCCAAAAGTTGTTGAACTTACCATTCTTTTCCTTTTTCTTCCCTTCTGGAATACCATTTTAGAACATGATTATAAATCTGAAAGTCATCAACTTTTTTCCTTCGATCAAATGTTTTCTTGATGTTATCTTGGATCAACTGAGTTTTGTTATGAATTGCTACTATGGTCTGATGCAAATGGATGGTCTGGTTTATTCTCCTCTGTAAATAATTCGGTTCCACATCCAATTCTTGCATCATTTTTAAAACAGGAATTCCTAGTGAGGTTGGAAAATCAACATCTATCCCATACACTAGCTGATATGGAGACATGCCTATTGACTTTTTGGTAGTAAGCCTCTCTGCCCATAATGCATTAACCAGCTTGACGTTCCATGATTTTTTATTTTTCTCCAACAACTTTTTGATAATGTTAACCAAGCTTTTATTGGAGGATTCTTCTGGTCCATTTCCCTGGGGGTAACAGGCTATAGAATGTCCCAATTTTCTCTGATATTTTTTGCAGATATCTATCATTCTGTTTGACCTAAAAGTTGTAGCATTTTTAGTAATAATCTTCCTAGCAAAACCAAATCCAACAAGGATATTATTTTCTAGGAACTTAATGATGACTACATCATAAGATTGTCTGGTACATATGCCTTCTATCCATTTTGTAAAGTAATCAGTGGATTTCAGAATCCACTTATGTTGGGCAGATGAGGCAGGGTGGATTTCTCCTATGAAGTCAAGGCCCCATTGTTGGAAAGGAGTTTCAGCAAATATGGGCCTTAAGGGTAAGGGAAAAAGATTCTTCTTACCTTCGAATATTTGACACTTGTGGCGTGAAGCAACTTTCTTTTAGATATCAGAAAATAGGCTGGGCCAGTAGTTTTCCAATACAGGTGTCCACCGGAGTCTCCTTCATGGAACCCTTGCATGACTTTATCTGCTTCATTTTCCAATAAACATTTTAGTAAAACATCACCAGAATCTTTCCACTAGATATTTTCATTCAAAATACAAAACTAAATAGATTGAAGTTTCATAAATATAGCCTTCATTTTAGTTAAACTAGGAGGAGCTTGTAAACTATGTAGAACATAAATAATGCATGCATACTAGGGAGAGGTAGCAAAATGTTCTGCTACCATTGGAATCACCAGCTCATCTATTTCATTAAATATTTATGATAGATTTTTCGGCGAAAATCACATGAGAAACCATCCCGGTGGATGATATCATTTGTGACATAGAATTTTGGATCAGAGGTTTACCTGATAGGATCAAAGATACTATTAGGCAAGACTGTGCGGTTGTCTTAAGAAAGGCTAAGCCCCCTAAGAACAACCTTAGCAAGGAAGAATGAGCAGCCCTCAGATCCTTAAACCAAAACAAAGATATCATTGTTCTTAAGGCAGACAAGGGTGGTGTTGTTGTCATCCTTAACATGGTTGATTACCGCCGCAAAATGTTGGATCATCTTCATAATAGTGGTAGCTACAAAAAGCTTCCCAAGAATCCTTTAAAGAAGGTTGCTAGGAATGTGGCTCTTGCCATTAAATCTATTAGTTCAGTGAGTTCCCTTCACCATAAACTCAATGAAAGCAACCCTATCACTCCAAGAATCTATGGTCTCCCCAAAATTCATAAGGAAGGAGCTCCCTTAAGGCCCATCGTCAACACCATTGGAGGTCCTACCTACCTTCTTGCTAAGTATCTTGCGTCAAAACTTAAGCCCTTAGTTGGCCGTACGGAGTCCTTCGTTAAAGACTCTGCTTCCTTTATTGATGAACTCAAGGACATTAAGCTTGACCCTGGGGACATTCTTGTGAGATTTGATGTAGTGTCCCTGTTTACTTGCATTCCTATTATGAAGGCCTTGGAAGTGATCAACTACTTAACTGACCCTGACACTGCCAGGTTAGTTGAGATTTGCCTCACTTCCACCTTTTTCTGTTTCGAGGGGGAGTTCTTCGAGCAAACCTATGGTGTCGCCATGGGTTCCCCTCTGTCCCCTGTTGTTGCTAATCTTTTTAGGGAAGATTTTGAGTCCAAGGCTCTGAATTCTTCCCGTCTCTTGCCTAAGCTCTGGAAAAGGTATGTGGATGACACTAATGTCATTTGGTCTCATGGCCAAAAGGAATTAGATCTTTTCTTCGAGAATCTCAACAATCAATCCTCTGCCATTAAGCTCACTATGGAGCAGGAAGTTGATGGGTGCCTCCCATTCCTTGATATTCTTATTTCGAAGAATAGTGATGGTTCCCTCACCCATCGGGTTTTTCGGAAGAAAACGCATACTGAGCAGTATCTTCATGCCAGTTCCCACCATTTCCCGACTCAAAAGATGGGTGTTCTCAATACCCTTGCTACTCGAGCCCTAAGGATCTCGGATAAGAAGAGTTTTGAGAAAGAAAAATCCCATCTCCTTGATGTCTTTGTTGAGAATGGTTATAGTAGATTCTTGGGTCAGAAGGCTTTCCGTAAAGCCGCCAAGAATTCTCTGACCAAAAGGGAACCGAAGGAACGGATTCCAGGTGTCCATCTTCCGTATGTTTAGGGGACCACTGAGGTTGCTAGGATTCTCAAGATGCATAGTGTCCCAGTGACCTTTAGGCCACTTAACACCATTCGTTCGTCCCTCAGATCAGTAAAGGATCCTATTGACCCCAAAGATATGAAAGGGGTTTATATTATCCCTTGCTCCTGTGGGACCCCCTATATTGGTGAGACTGGTCGCTCCATTAATCAAAGGATAAGTGAGCATGCTGCTGACCTTAAGCATAGAAGAGCTAAGTCTTCCGCTTTAGCTGAGCATGTAGAAAAAACCAATCATCATGTTTGCATTGAGGAGGCTAGTGTTATTGCTAAGGTTTCGCATTTCCATCATCGGAAATTTAGGGAAGCTCTTGAGATTGAAAAGAGACCAAGCAATCTCAATAGAGATGATGGTTGGAAAATTAGTAGGTGTTGGGTCCCAGCACTCTCTTCTTAGTCGTTTTTCTTGTCTCTTATTTTATTACTATTTTTATGTTTATTATATATATATATATATATATATATATATATATACATAATTTATTTCTTTTATTTATTTTTATTTATTTATTGATTTTTTATCAAATAATTTTTATTTATTTTTTTATTTATTTATTTTTTTACTTAATTTTTATTTCACGTTCTAGTTTATTTATCAATTCTAACTTTCTTTCATCTTAATAACCCATTAATATATTATAAGGTATGGTCCTTTATTAGTATACCTTTCATCTAACTAATAATACCTGTTTTAATTATTTTTATATATTTTTAGTTTGTTGGTATTTTTATTTTTATTTTTATTATTATTTTTTTTTTAATTTACTGGAATTTATTTATTCATTTATTTTATTTATTTATTTATTTTTCATATTTTTCATATTTTTCTATTTAATTAATCAATTATTATTATTATTATTATTAATTTTTTTTTTTTTTTTTTTTTTGTTGTTTATTATTTATTTATTTGATTATTTGTTTTATTTATTTACTAACTGGATTTGTTTCCTCTTGTTCTAAATAATTTATTTATTAATACTAACTAAATAACCCGTTAATATTTTACATAACCCATTAATATATTTACAATATAAGGGATGGTAAGATATATAACTTCTTTGGTTTTAAGTAATAAATAATGATACCAATTATAATTATTTTATTCGTTTTTATTTATTTATTTTTTTTATCTTTACTATTTATTTATTTGATTTTTTCTAACTAAATATCCCTTTAATATATTTTCATAACCCTTAATATATTTATAATATAAGGGTTGGTCCGTTAGTTAACTACTTTCCTTTTAGTTTTAATTATTAAATAAAAATAAAAATAACAATTATAATTATTTTATATATATATATATATATATATATATATATTTACACCTAATATAACTAAATTTGACCGTCGTCCTATGTCAATTTTTTGGCCCAGCTAACCGTTGGTGGCTCTGCTCTAACTATTTAACATGCGAAGCTGGATCTGTTTTTTCAACTTGTCCTGACGATGAACCACACTGGTTGGTTCGAAACGCGTCGACAAATGGTTTCTCATGTGATTTTCGCCAAAAAATCTATCATAAACTTGTTATGGATCACAGAAGCCTCAACTCTACAATTGAATCATTAAATATTGCCAGAAAATTTATGTTTAAAGCATGCAAGTTAGATTTTGCCATTAATTTTTCTAACCATTGGCCTTTGATGAGTTTAGTGGGTCAGATTTCAATGTCATACTCTAATATAACAACAATCCACTTACCCTTTTTCCCATTTGGATCATTTTGAGTCAGTATATCTTTAATTACTACACTTGGGAAAAAAGCGATGATGTGTGAATGGAGAATATACAATCTGAATTATTTTATGCCCTTTACCAGGGGAAAGGCTTGTTTTTCCATAATTTCATACTTCAAGGCCACATCTCTCAAAGATTTTTTGAAGAAATCAATGGGTTGTTCATGGCCCTGATCATTCTTCCCTAGGAGAACTACAACAATGGTGTGCTTTGAAGCAAATGAAAAAATTAGGAAATCTTTAGTAAAATATGGACTAATTAACACAAGTGCCTAAGTTAAAACTTTATTTACACTGTTAAATGATTGTCTAGCTTCCATGTTCCATTCCACCTCAGTATCCCTCTTTAGCATATGGGTAATATTATTTAAAAGTTCATCTAAATTTGGAATGAATCTCCTTAAAAAATTTATCTGTCCAATAAAATATTGAACTTCTTTTATATTCTTGGGAGGATTAATTTTTAGTATAGCTTCTATTCTACTGGGGTCTATCTTGATTCCTTCTTTCAAAATTATGTGTCGCAACTGTTTTCCTTCTTGCAAACTGAATAATTTTTTCTTAGGGTTGAGGGAAATGCCAAATGTTCGACATTTCTCAAAAGCTCTTCTCAGGTGATTTAACTGTTCCTCATCTGTTTTCAAAAAAACAGTGGTGTCATCTAGATTTATAACTACGAAATGACCCATTTCATCAGCAAAAGTGAAATCCATGGCCTTCTGAAATGTTTCTCCAACATTCATTAGATCAAAATGCATTTTCAGATGCATAAAAACACCCCAAGGTGTAGTAAATATTGTTTTCTCTTGATCATCTGGGTGTACTAAGACCTAGTTATAACCCAAAAAGCCATCCAACAAGGAAATCCTACTGGATCCAACTACCTTTTGTAGGATGTGGTCCATCTTAGGCAGATGGTAATTTCCTTTTAGAGAGGCTTTATTTAAGTTCTGGAAATCAATGCAGAGTCTGATTTCACCTGTCTTTTTCCTAGTGTGAACCAGATTGGACACCCATTTGGAATATCTCAGAGGTACTGTGATTTTTACATCATACATTCTCTTTACCTCTTTTTCAACCAGAGGTGTAAGCATTAAATTAATCCTCCTTAATTTTTGTTTAAAGGGTTTATGATATTATTTCAATGGGATTTTATGTTGTATGATACTGGTGTCATAGGATTTCAAGTCCTCGTAACTCTAGGCAGAACATCACTGTATTGTTTGAAAATTTTAATGTACTTCAGATTTTTAGCTTAAGGTAAGGATTTAGACAGTTTAATCATTTTGGGTTGAAGTTCAGTCCCAATGTTATGTTCCTCAACACCAGCTCCAATGGGTTCAATTTTAGGCTTCTTCGCTACATCATTGAAATCAAATAAATCTTCTAAAGGAACAAGCCCTCTAGGCAGGATGTTTTATTTCAGTTGTAAAATATATGTTTCTTGTTTTTCTTCATTTATTCCATGCAACTCTAATTTATTTACCCTAGCATGTAAAATATCTTCTATATCAAATTCTATATTTATATTAGTATATTCAAATTCGTGTTTAGAATGCAAAAAGCTTTTGATCTAAGCATCATCTCTAAAAACCTACCAGTATCTAATGTTATCAGGCACAATAGGTCTATTCTTCACTTCGACTGTATATGGATGAGTAGGAAAAAATGGTAATTTACAAGTACTTTCCAAAGTAGCAAGACCATCATGCAATATATTTTTATCTCTTGAAACTGTAGACAAACTATATTCAGTGAAAGAATCAAGAAAGTCTAACACAACGTTTCTATAGGCTCTCATCCTATGATGTTTTGTAGAGTATTATCCCTTGATTTATTTTATCACTAACACAGAATCTCCATGAATGGAAATTTGTTAGCACCAAGTTTCTTCAAAAGTTGTAAACCTAAGAGTAAGGTTTCATACTCTGAAACTGTTGAGTTACGAAATGGGTATGTATTTACTCTTAATTTCATCACCTTTTTCCTCTTTTCTTATCTTTTTCATATCTTAATGCGCTAATATATTGATGGACCATGATAAGAAATGGATGAACTACTCACAGTTAAGATTTAGCCATTGTAGATAAATTTTACTCCTCTTTATGCAGAAAAACGACGAAAGGAACAATTGTTGTTCCCTTACTATGGAACAACATAAACCAACAAACAAAGGATGGAACGCGTCAGTTGCAGACAAGGCAGAGGATGAATCAAGAGGATTAATGTGAAATAGGAAAGGTGTCTAAAGATAGCAATCAGTTGTGAATCCCTCAAGACCAGGAGATCCTAAGGGATCACATTTATCTTTTACCTCTTTCTCACTATAAAAGCAAACAATTGTAGGAAGAAAGGGGATCGATCTCTGTTATTTCAAATTGTAATTTTAATTTACAGACTCGTGCTATTAGAGAAGGCGATCATATTGTAATGCTACTGAAGTTCAATGATTAATATATAATTGACGTTGTTGTTCATTCATATTCTCCAAAGTAGCTTAGCAGTATTTGCTAGTGGCTAAGGGCCCGGCCTCTGGTGGATTAAACTGCTTTCTTGTGTTATATATTTTTGATTCTAACAAGTTTGATTGATTTTTTAATTTTCCCATTTTCTGTGAGTTTATCCTATTCGCTATTTACCGCTTTCCTGTATTGAAGTAGTACATTTTCTTTACATGTTTTACAACACTATCATTTGATTTGATTTCCAATTCAATTCTTTAAATAGTGAATCGTATTGATTTAATCAACTTTAAGCATTTGGTTATTGATATTGAACTCTCAGGTTGATATCATTTCCATTTGGATTGCTTTGTAGAGATTGAGTATGATTTAGATTGAATCAGCTAAGAAGAGATGAGTTATTGCTACTGTGCTCTTGGCTGATGCTATTGTTAATCGAATTTCTTGTGTGAGATTTGATTATGATTTTAGTAGGGGATTGAGTCTTGAAGCTTATATGTCACATTTCCTTTCATGATTGCAATTTGAGTTTATTAGATGCATCCATTTACTCTTGTATCAAAGCTCTATACTTCATTTTAAGAAACATTACTCTCTGGATTTATAGCATGCACATATTGTGTACACTCTTGGAATAAAGGGACTTTCTCGGGTTGATGATTAATGTGGGGTAATTAGGAGTTTTAGAAGACAACTTTTATCAGCCAACATTTTGGCGCCATTGGTAGGGAGAGCACCGCCATTTTACAAAGAGTGATGTATATCTGATAATTGTTGTTGGGAAATAATTGGGTATTGAAAACGGAAGGTAAGAACCTATGTAACGAGCAAGTAAAGTGCTTACTCCTCTGCCCGCTTTTCAACACAATTACAGAAAATTAAAGTAGGTGTTTGATGTTTGTTTGTTGAGAGAAAACTGGGTATTAAAAATGGAAGGTAAGAACCTACGTACGGAGCAAGTAAAATGCCTTCTCCCCCACCCACTTTCTAGCAGAATTGCTAGGAACTTAAGGTAGAAATAAACATTTCAATTTTTGCATGAATTACTAAGAAGAAAAGACAAGAAAACAATACAATTCCACATCCCAAACCTGAAAAATCTAAGGGACCGGTGACCCTTGGAAAATCAACGTTTATCAACAACATCTTAAGAAAAGCTAAATCTCAGCCATTAGTAGGTCCCAAAATTGTTGCTTCTAGAGAACCTATTATCTCCCTTTGGGCCACATGCTCACCATCTATAGCCTACCCTGAGGTCCACAGTAAAACTGAAGGGACTAAGCAGAGTTTTCAAGACATTGAAAATTCGCGACTAATTCCCTCACAAGAAGGGAATTCTTGCAACATTCGTGAATGAGGAGGAGAAATAGGGGAAACAGAGGAACCAAGAACCCCTCATGTAGTAATTGAGCAGAGTACACCAGTGTCCTAGATCAACGGAGTGCTATTAGGATCATTCCTACCTTTTCTAGACATCCCAAGGATAACTCTCTAGCTCTAGAAATCCCAGAAGGGTACTGGCATATATTTGATCAAATTGCCAATAATCCACAAGCACCCCAGATCTCTACATTATAGTATCCTATTTTTGACACAACTGTCAACGCCCCCATGAAAGCTATCCCTCTACAAAATATTCCCACCTTTCATGGACTCACTTTAGAAGATCTGGATGCATTCCTGTTTGAATTTGACATCCTATGTCGAGGTTATGATTACACCACTGATCCTGAGAAATTGAAGTTGTTTCCATCCACTTTAAAGGGAGTAGCCCTGCATTGGTTTATGGGACTGGGTGGGGGCACCATAAGTGATTGGGACCAAATGAAAACTACTTTCCTTCAAAAATATCAGGATTATTGCAGATATAGAGAACTAAAAGATGAGATATTCCAAATGGTAGCAAGACCTAGTGAAACTTTGGAAGAATATGTGGAGCGTTTCCAATATAACCTCCAAAGGTCTCCCTACGCAAATCTGCCTATGACTAATAATGTGTTAGAAACCACGTTGATTAAGGGGATGAAAGACCAGTGGATAGAGACATTAAATATTATGGGTAAATGTGATATCTATAAAGAAGAATATGCTAACATTATTAATTTGTGTATCAGATGCTCCAGGGGTAGTACAAGACTAAAACCAGCTAAACGCGATATGATCACCAGGGACAAAAAAATCTTTAGCAGAAGCATTACTCGTACTGAAATCGACAACCTACTGGAAGATTTCAAAATAGATATCCTGGGAACCTTGATAACAAAATTAGACATCATGCAAGCCAAGCAAAAGCAGGCCGAAGCAGAATAGAACCTAGTTATTTTTTTTCCCTCGATGCAGGAAGAAACATAGTCATAAAGAATGTCCACTGGATATGCTACAAACCCGTGCCATATGCACTAAAGGACATGCCACAAAAAATTGCCCATTGCTCCTGGGATTAAAAGCAGTCTTCAAGGAAGTAGAGGAAGAAACGAAACCAGTCTACTTGTTAAATCAGCATCGCCAATGGCAAGCACGACAAACAGGTATGCCTACCAACCCATCTTCATTCTTTCATCCCTCACAATATAATTCTTAGCAATATACAGGAACTACATGGAAGAACCAGCCACCTTTTCCTAATTGGTCACCAAAAGAATTTTCTATGCCACCTTGGTCCAATCAATCAAGTCCAAACAATATTTTGCCAAATTCCTCTTACTTTCCACCATTCTGGTAGAACAATCCTTATCCATCTCAATGGCCCCCCTCCACTTCGCGAAACCAAAACTAGTGATCAATCTAGCAAATACCTACAAACCAGCCAGCAGGAACAATCCCCCTGCCTCAACCTATGCTACCAGCACCTTACATGTTGCAACAGAATCCTCAACCCAATTTATGACCATAACTCCAAGCCCAATCCAACCTGAATCCCAACAATAGACCAGTCTAGTTGGTACAAATTATTGAAGGGTTGGATCCAGAAACTGAGTTGAGAGAGTGTAATGAGCTCAAATTGAGGTCTGGATGGATAATCAAGTCATAGGGTGATAAAAATATACAATTATAAGAACCAATGCCTGTAAAACAAATACCTCAAATGGAGAATACAGTTAAATAGAAAAGCCACAATCAAACTATTACCCCTTCTCCACCATTCCCAGAAATATTGATTATACCTCGCCCAATCGAATATCTCGATTTCAATCTCCTGGGAGAATTAAAAATATTTGTGTAAAAATACCCCCCCCCTCCTCCAGGACATTCCAATCTATGCAAAAACCATTAAGGAATTGTGTACCAAAAATCCTATGAGGAAAATAAAAGAAACACCAACTATCCATGTAGTCAGAACTTTGTCTGATTTATTATCAGGCAGAGAAACACCGGTGAAATATGAGGACCCAGGAAACCCTATAGTCACAGTACAAATAAATGGATGTTCCTTTCCCAATGCATTAGTCAATCTAGGGGCAGCCATTAATATTCTCACAACAACAACATGTCAGAGACTTGGCATTACAGCGTTAGATCCAACTACGACCTTGCTAGAACTTGCTGACCGATCAGTTGTCAAACCAGAAGGGTCATTACAAGATGTAATGGTGTCTGTAGATTCTTGGGAATACATATTTGGTCAATTTAGTGTGTCTTAAATTGCTATATAAATTGTCAATCTGGAAGTCGTAAACTGTTGAAGTGAAGTGCATTGTATATGCAAGATAACCGATTTCCTAATTCTTTGTCGTTTGTGATTTTTTTAGGTTTGTTTTGGGTCTATCTTTCGTTGATTCCCTAATGTGAGATGACAAAATAAAAATCCAAATATGGATGCATTGGTGACCGCTACAATGATTTCCAAACTTCAAAGTTCTCAAAAACGTTTCAAAACTTGCAACGATGAAATCAATTACCAAGAGAAAATAAAATTGTACCAAACAGTGAGCTAGTGACAATGAAGCCCAGTATCCTTGCTGCTATATAAAAAGAGAAAAAAAACTAAACTTAAAGCAATTCAAAAACTGTAAGTAAAGTAAACTAGATCATACTACTTCAACTCATATTCTGACCCCTCACTAGTAGTCTCGCTCTGGCTATAAGAGGTAATCATAAACAAATTGAGTAATCTGATATCTAAATTGCATAAAATGAAACTAAGATCAAACTACGCATTCATACTTAAATACCTCACCAGTAGTCTCGCTCTAGCTATAGGAGGTAACTGAAAATGACATGAGTAATCTAATCACTAACTTGCAAAAAAGTAAACTAAATCATATCACTTCAACTCATATTCTGACCCCTCACCAGTAGTCTCACTCTGGCTATAGGAAGTAATCATAAACAAATTGGGTAATCTGATTTCTAACTTGCATAAAAGTAAATGAACAAAACAAAACTGAAAGAAATAAAAATGTTGGAATTAGAGCTTAGAAAATAAATCAGCAGAAGGACAAGATGATTTCATGTCATTAGTCATTCAAAAGCTATGTAAAATTGCCCGGGCTGTCTACAAGAACCTGAAAGAAAAACACTGATCAGCTAACAATCATGAGAAAGCATGAAAGAAAGTATGGACAGCAGTTAACATGAATATCAGAAATAGTGTAATATATATAAGCAAATGATTATGGAAACAACAACATAATGGAGAAAAGCAAGAAACTATACAGTAGTTACAGAGCCTTGGTGTACAGGGGCCCTCTGCAACCTCGGCCAATCAGCAATCAGTCACAAAATGGAACTTAAGAACACTGTCTTCTCATATATTAAAATGCAGTCATAAGATAAAGATAGAGCACAGCACAGTGGGCTCGTAAAACAGTCAAAATTACATAGATCAAGCTAACTAACAAGCGTATGATAATGCGTTATTTATAACTAAGGATCCTATAACTACTTCCTAAATTCTGTGCTGCTAAACAGACACGTGAATAACCACGTCTGGAGATCTAGCAATATGGTAGCCATGACAATTAAATCCAAGGAGTGGTGGTTGTTGGATTTGGGTTCACGGAACAGTCCAGAGGTGTTAGCACACCACCTAAGATTGAGGAATTTTCCACGCAAGTCTTCACATGGTGAAAAACAGAGTCCTGCAACTGCAAAACTCTTAGCTTGACCACCGCTTTGACTATCCTTGACCATGGCCTTTTGTGAGTGATTCGGCTGATCCAAGGGGACACGTTCCATGTACACATCATTTGCAGTTTGCCCATGTGGCTGGATTCTCTAGTAGACACCTGCAAGATAGACTTCAACAAATGGCTGCGGAAAGTTGAGCTGGCTACGGAAACTGACAAGATTCCACAGCTACTGAGAAAAAATCTAAATCAAATAGCAGTCACAAGACATAGTTAGGAAACCATTTTATAAGCTCTTTTTAAACTAGTATGCAATGATTTGACAGCTTGGTGGTTCAAGTAACTAGAAAAGACGGCTAGAAAGGTGTATAGGGAAGATACAGGTTTGGGACTCAACATACCCCCACTGTGAAAGTGTTGCATGTCCTCATGCAACCAAAATTTTAGTCATTCCCCTTTAGTCCATATGTTCTGAAGCCTCTGCTAGTACATCCAGTCCTCTTCTTTTATTTCTTGGTGCTACCACCATCCTAGGTTTCCTTATCAAACATCTGAATTTGAGATTGATTAATTCCTTGCTCAACATTCTGCACTTTTTCTTTAGTTTCTTGTTCTTCTTCTGCCATAGACCCAAATGTAGCATAGTATTATCATGAATGATTTTGTCCATTTTGATCTACTCCTTTAGTGCTTCATTTTCTTGTTTAATATGCTTGTTTAGAACCTCTAACTCAAACACTTCTTGTTTTAAGGATTGGACTTGTGCATCTTGTGTCATATGAGGCAAAGTGGACGATGTACTCGGGCCTGTAGCTGTCTCTTCTAAAGATTCGGGGTAATCATACACCTCCTGCTGACTTAGATCTATTTCGGGTGTTTTTCTTGTACTGACTTCAAAGTCTCGTTGAGGAGGAAGAATGCTTTCTAATTCCGGCCGAGAGGGACTTACATCAACATCTAGAGGACTAGTTTCAATATTTGGCTGAGAATGAGGTGGACTACGGCCAGCTGGAGGTTTCTCGGGTGTTTCCCCACCCAAGTCGATGAAGTGGGGTCTTTTTACTTGTGTTTTTCCCCCTTTTCCTCTAAGCCTGCTGCTTCTTCTTAAATACTGTGGGCTAGTACTCCCTTCTTCCATGCTCTGTTTTCCTTTTTCCTTCTTCTTGGCTGTAGCAGTTTGTTTTTGAAGATGCACTAGTCTCTCAGACAATGTTTGATAGTCTTCCTCTATAGATGGCTTTGGTGATTGGTAGACTTCTTCTATGTTTCTTTTTCCTTTCAATTTTCTATGTTTTCTGTCCTTAGTTCTTTCCTCCTTTTCTTTTTGACCAACTTCTTTAGTTTTAATAATAGGAGAGTCTTGGATTATGGCACTCTTTTCTTTTCTCCTACTCCTTCTCGGTGCCTTTCATGTACTGCTTTCAGGTGCCTTAGATGGCTCTTGAAAGTAATTTCTTACTAAGAACCGTTCCCAGGTATCTCTGTTCTTCTTCAGTTGGTCTTCAATGAGAATCCTTACAAGTCCATGATGATATAAATGAGGTTCTATATTTTCTATGTTCTTTTGGACTGTGGTACTCATCTTTTTCAAACTCAGCAGTAAGAAATAAGGCAGATTAAGAGTTTGCCTCTCTAAGAAGTCATCAATAACCTAGCATGATACATGTACATTGCTCCAAAGCGTCCTTCACAAGTGATAAACTTTTGGATGATTAACAGTAAGCTGGCCTATTCTTCTTTCAATGCATGAGCAGGAATTCCTTTTGTAAATATAGTAACATCCATACCTGGGTTACGTAACATGATTCTCCATGCCTGCTCGTCCACTTTTTTGTTTTTAAACCAACGCTCACCTTCCTGGGTCAAGTCTGTGGCAGTTGCTACTGATGCTTCAGTGACCGTGAGCTTTAAGTCTCCAATTTCCACCATCTGGCTGTCGAAAGACCGTGCAAAGGCTTTCATTACCTCCTTACTATGGCCCTTAAATTTTTGAATGAAGCGTAGCCATTTTGCTTCCTTCAACAAATCTTTTACTTGGGGGTAACCTTCTATATACTTAGGTCCTTCCGGTTCTACCCTTAGTAACCATCCCATCCTTTCCTCTATTTTGAAATTCAACTGAAATTCAACTGCGTGTGAGGGTTTAGCAGAGGTAAGATGGCTAGGTTGCAGGGTTTATGGCAAAACGCAGTGGCTGCAATTGGAAAATGGATAACATGGAATCGAAGTGTTCACGAACTGTAAGCAGAAATAGAGGATGAGCAGCTGAAGTGAGTTCACAAAATGAAGTGTAGACGTATGTGAATGAGGTGGCTTTAACAGAATGGCAGAGTAGTGGAGTGAAATCGGAATTTTGAATTGAACGGCTGCGTACGAGAGGTTACACGTTTATGGAATGGCTGCAAAAAATGCGGTGGAGAGGAGCCGTAATGAGATAGGTCACATCTCATGATTACAAGTGGAGTATGAAAGTGCAGTCATCTACGAGTTAAACCCAAAATTTAATCATGAGACCGTTAGGGAATAAATGCATGGTTTATGGAATAATGTCGTGGAATGGTAATGGGTAATGGAGCTATCGTGATAATCATTGCACATAGTTGAGCTTTAAGGTTTAATAACTATGTAGAATTGTGCCTTTAATTGCTATTTGAAAGAAATTTTTGCACATACCTTGGAATCCTTGTCATTTGTTGTCCATTAGCCTTTACTCAACTGTTCCTTATTGGTGTCTGTAGATGCTCCATGTCTTCATAGCATATGCTCAGTCACACCTGCATTTTTATGATTATTGTACTAACATTTTGACTGTAAATTTGAAAAACAGAGTGGTGGCTGCGGAAACTGCTTCTGGTTGCGGAAACTGATTCCAGCTGTGGAAACTGACACAACACCCACTTGGCTGAACAAAGATAGTTAGACAATAACTAACTGAATGGAAATGGTCATGAAAGAGACATTTATTGATGAAATGGATGAGATGGAGTGAGATGAAGTGGAGTGGAGTGAAATGAAAATGAAATGGAAATGGAGTGGAATGGTAATGAAGTGAAGTGAAGATGGAAAAAGAAGGAGAGATTTTTTTTGGAAAATATAGAGTGTCAGGTGTCCCTGATTTTCACTCTACATTTTCTGTATAAGACTGCCAATTAGTGATTGGTTTTCAGGCTTATACAATTTTTTTTTTTTTTCTTCAAGAACAGAAAGGAACAAAAGCTAGACTGGTGGGGAAGAAGGATTCTTCTTCACCAGCCTTATTGCAGAATTTTCTTGAAACATTTTGACAAATTCCTCTTTGAGAGTGGCTTATGATAAATTTTCAATCTGTGGCCATTCATAATAAGAGGATTCTGAAATTCATCAATGGTCTTGATTCTTACTGCTCCATTGCTAAAGACTTTGTCAATCTCATATGGCCTAAGCCAATGGGTTTGAAATTTACCTTTGAAGTCTTTAAACTTGGAATCAAATAGTAATTCCCAATCTCCCTCTTGAAACTTTTTCTCTTTGATGTATCTGTCATGCCACTTAGCTCTTTGATGTTGAACTAGATCAGTTCTTAGGATTGCTTCTTGTCTGATCTCATCTAGCTCATTCAGCTGCTCCATTCTGTGCTTTTGGGCTTCCGATAGATCCATCCCCAACTAAACTGGCATCTTGGAAGTTTTTACTTGAAACTCAATGGGGAGTAGCACTTCTTTCCCATAAACAAGTTCATAGGGAGAATGCCCTGTTGTGTTCCTCCATGTAGTTTTGTAGGCCCATAAGGCTTCAGGAAGCCTTTCTGCCCAATCTCTTTTGTGTAGATGAACAATTTTGGTGATGATGCTCTTAATAACTTTTTTTGTAGACTCCACTTGGCCATTTTCTTACGGATGGTAAGGAGTAGATTTTCTGTGCTTGATTTTGTATTCCTCCATCAGCTTCTCCATCATGTTGGATGTAAATTGACTTATGTGATCTGTCACAATTTCTCTTGGGACACCAAAGCGAGTAAAAATATCCTCATAAAGAAAAGTAACAACTGAATTTTTAGTAGCAGAAAGTAATGATTTGGCTTCTACCCATTTAGTGACATAATCAGTGCATACCAATATATATTTCTTATGTTTAGATGGTGGATTAATGGGTCCAATGAAATCTAAAGCCCATTTTTCAAAGGGTTCGATGAGTACCTATGGTTGTAATGGCATTTCATTTGAAAGAGTCAGTTTCCCTACTCTTTGGCAGCTGTCACACCTTCTAACATATTCTTTTGTATCATTGAAGAGGGAAGGCCAATAATATACTAAAGAAAGGATTTTATAGGCCGTCCTTTTGTCAGCAAAATGTCCACCGCATGGTTCATCAGGACATGCCTTAAGGATGTCAGGAATTTCATCCTCCCGAGCACATCTTCTAATCACATAATCTGGCCCCGTTTTAAACAATTCTTTAGAGATCCATGAATATTTTGAACTCTCCTGAATAATTCTTCTTTTTTCACTAGGAAATAGATGTGGAGGTAGCTTCCCTGTAACCAAATAGTTAGCAATATCTGCATACCAAGGAGTCTTAGTAGTTACTACAAATAAATATTCATCTGGAAACTTATCCCCTACAGGAGAATCTTCATTAGTATTTTGGATCCTAGACAAGAAATCAGCTACTGTATTTTTTTTCCCTGGTCTATCCAACAAAATAATATTGAATTCTTGTAAAAGTAAGATCCATCTTGTAACTCTGCCAATAGTAACAGGTTTGTTCATTAGATATCTAATTGCAGAATGATCAGTATGGACAAAAGTTTCATAGCCTGTTATATAATGTCTAAACTTATTGATTGCATGAACAACAGCTAAGAACTCTTTTTCAGTCACAGTATAGTTCAACTCAGTGGGAGTCAATTTTTTACTGGTATAGTAAATGGCATAAGGAACTAAATCCTTTTGACCCAACACAGCTCCTAGAGCGGTATCTGAAGCATTTGTAGAAATATGGAAAGGAAGTTTCCAATTTGGTCCTCTCAAAATGGGTGCTTTAGATATTCTTGCTTTCAAAGTTTCAAATGTTGATTGACAATCAGGATCCCATTTGAATTCACAGTCTTTTGTAAGTAATTTGAAGAGTGGAGATGCTATTTTGGTGAAGTTTTCTATAAATCTTCTATAGTACCCTGTAAATCCCAGAAAACTTCTAACATCTTTTTGACAATTTGGAATAGGCAACTTGGAGATGACTTCAAATTTTTATCTATCAACTTTAATCCCATCCCCTGAAATATGATGTCCCAAAATAATACCTTCAGTAAACATCATAAAGAATTTTTCATGACTCAATACAAGGTTTGTTTCTTTACACCTTATAAGGACCTTTTCCAAATTCTCTAATGCGTCTTCAAATGAATCACCATAAACTGTAAAATCATCCATATAAACCTCTACATAATCATGGATTAGATCAGAGAAGATTCCTAGTACTGCCCTTTGAAATGTTGTGGGTGCATTACATAATCCAAAAGGAAGCACTCGGTAAGCAAAAGTTCCCCATGGACAGGTAAATGTGGTCTTATCTTGATCTTTAGGTGCTACCTGAATTTGATTATAGCCACTAAAGCCATCCAAAAAGGAAAAGTACTTTTTTCCTGCTAGAGTATCTAATACCTGATCAATTAAGGGTAAAGGAAAGTGATCTTTCAAAGTTGCTTTATTCAATTCCCTGTAATCAATGGATACCATCCACTTACCATTCTTTTTAGGTACTATAACCAAAGGAGAAACCCATCGGCTATCTGAAATTTGATAAATGAAGTTTACATTGAGTAGTTTTTGGAGCTCTTCTTTCACTATCTCCCTAAGATTTGGATTCATCCTTCTCTGAGGTTGTCTGATTGGTCTACTGTTTCCCTCAATGTATATGTGATGAATGCAAGTCTTAGGGTCAATACCTTTCATATCAATACACTCTCATGCAAATGCAGTAGAATGTTTTTGCAAAATTTTGGTTAACTCTCCCTGTTGTGATTTTTCGAAGTTTCTATTGATATTCAATGTTTTACCTGGAAAGATCTCAATGGCGGAACTACCAAAATCTTCCATAGAGTAAAGAGACATTTGTCTAGATGATAAATACTTAATGTTAGAATCTAACTGAAATTGTGTGTGGTCATATTCTGAAGATGTTTCAAAATTTTCTAATGTGTTCAGAATTTGACTATCTTCACTGATTTCAGAAATGGTAAAGACAGGTTGTATAGTGTCCTCATCATCGACCCATTCATTATCTCCTACTTCTGTAATTTCTTTCGCTGGAGGATACAAATTGAATTTCTTTGTCGAATTACCATCAGAAATATACATATCCCCAAATCTACAAATGATAAAAGCATTAGCTGTGGCTAGCCAAGGTCTTCCTAATATGAGTGGGTGCCCTCCTATATTACTCTTGAGAGTTAAAATCATGAAATCTAGTGGATATTCCCAAGAATCTAAGGAGACCGAAATGTCTTCTAATACACCATCTAGTTTGATAATTGATCGATCTGCAAGTTGCAGTAAAGTAGGTGTAAAAACAAGATTAGGAAGTTTTAGCTGTTCCATAGTCTGTCTACTCATAATGTTAATAGCAGCCCCTAAATCAATCAAAGTATTTGGAATTTCTACCCCATTGATATGTGTTTTGATAATTGGACTACCGGGATCTACATACTTCTGCATGGTAATTTTTCCCATCATGATATCTGCAATTTTTCCTACCAGGTGCATTCTTCTTGTATCTCTTGGTTTCCTTCCTGGTCTTTTGAGACTCAATTCCTTTATTGTTTTTGCTAGAATAGGAATTCCTCTAATGGCTTGTAACAAGGGAATCTTGATACAGACATTCTTTAATTCATTTAGAAAATCATAGTCAGGCAACAAGATTTGCTTTTCCACCCCTTTGTCAATTTGTAATCTTTCAGGAAAAGGAGGTGTAGATGAAGATGCAGGTTGCTCAACTATAGGAGTTGTGGGGGTTGACTCTTTTTATTTTTCTTTTTGAGTGCTTGGGTTTTGAAGAGATGCTTCAGAACCTTTATTGGCTTCAAGAGAATCTTCCTCAGAAATGCTTTGCTTTTGAGCATCTATAGAAGGCTTGTCTAAAACTCTACCAGATCTGAGTTGTACATCATTGAGAGGAACAATCATATAGGTAGGAAATTGTTGTCCTTCTACCATGTAAGCATTTTGAGGGTTTTTATTATTGGGGTTTGGCAATGGCTGGGAAGGTAGTTGATTTGTCTTTTGTTGGAATGGAAGCAAGAGTTGGGAATTTGGATTTTGGATTGTGTTGAGAAGGTTGTTGTTGTTGTGAAAATTGCAATGAAAGTTGTGGATTTTGATTTGGAAGTTGTGGAGCTTGTTGATTTTGAAAATATGGAGGATATTGTTAAAATTGAGCAAATCTCCCATAAGGATTTTTCATACCTTGTACCCATGATTGAAATGGATTTTTAGGTTGGCACCAAGGTTGTTGCCAAGGATTCCAATTTGGTGGGGTTTGAAAGTTCATAGGGTTGTTAAACCCTTGATTTTGTTGCCCCTGCCAAGGTCTCCTTGAAACAAAACAGAGAGACTCAATTGAATTTGGATATTCTTGAAAGATAGCTTTGAGCCCAGGAATTGAAGGACAATCCTTGGTCTCATGGTTTTCTGAAAAAATCACACATGTTTCTACAACTTTCGCATCCAAGGGACATTCCCTTAGAGCATGTTTCTTCCTACACTTTGGGCAAAAGATGGCAAAAGCTTCAGCTTCTACTTTCTGCTTGTTTTGTATCTTGAGGGTGTCTAGTTGCTCACTAAGACCTCGTAAAATATCAGTTCTGAACTCATCAAGCATGTTGCCAATCTTAGCCCTACTTACTAATCCAATTGCAGATTTGTTTGCTTTAATGAGAGAAGGATCTCTAAGCCCTTTCCCAGTTTTAGATTTCCCCCTTGAGAGATGGACACATAGCTCTGCTATATCATGAAGTGGAAGTTGAGATATATCTCCTTTTCCCATCATGTTCAAAATATCTGTCCATTCATCTCTAATGGCTTTTAATAGAAGGGCTTTCAAGGTTTCCTCATCTAAGTTATTCATTTTTTCTCTTTTCAAATTGTATTGAAATATTTCAAGTAAATCCTCCAAGTTTTCATCTTCTTTTTGCACCATTTTGAATACCTCATCCTTGTGGTTGGTGGGCATACAATAGTCCACGTATCTATCCAAAAATGTTTGTTTCATATCATTCCAAGTCCTAGTAGATTGAGTGACTAATCCCATGAACCATTTTAAAGTAGCTCCCTTCAATGTTGAAGGAAACAATTTGAGTTTTTGAGAGTCTTCAAATACAAATGTTTCAGGATCCTCACTTCGCAACCCATGAAAGTTTGGGAGGATAGAAGGTGAGATGTTTTTCATTGTTGTTCGAGATTCCTCATCAACTATACGAAATCCAAATGAGTTATCTCCATCCCTATTTCCCCCATTGTTACCTCTACCTCCTCCATTGTTTCCTCCTCCTCCTCTACCTCTACCTCTACCTCCTCCAAATCCGTTTACTACTTCCTCTGTCATGATAGTTTCCTCAAAGACTTCAGAATCCTCTGGTTCTTCTACTAATGGTGAATGAGGAGGAATTTCTCCCTCTTCCTCTTCAGGTGATTCTACTTCCTCAATTACAATGTGTTTTCCTGTAGAAGTAAAGAAAGGGTCTTTTCCTAACTCAGATTCGGTGGATAGTGTGGGAGAGTCTCCTAATTCAACTGCTGCCTCTTGAATTCTAGGAATCCTAAGGCTAGGAGTGTGAGTTGGAGATGATGGAGGTGTTTCTTGTCTATTCCTTGAAGTAGATGGAGTTGTTAAAAGTGAACTCTTGGCCCTAGCTAAAAACCTTCCCCTAGAATCTCTTACTCTATGCATGTCATTTTCTTTATTTTTCTTCAAGTCGGGCTAATAATTCTCTTTCTGATCTTCCAGGTCACTCTAGGTGCAAGAAGAGAGCATACATAAGAAATTACTGAACCAATAACTCTCTTTTCTAGTCCTCCAGATCACACTAGGCGCAAGAGGAGAGCATACTTTGAGAAGTTATCAATTTTTACCTTCCTTGAAATTTTCTTGTTTTTTTCTTCAAGAAATTGGCTACCTAGCTTCACTTCCCCAGCAATGGCACCAAAATGTTTGGTCAATTTAGTGTGTCCTAAATTGCTATATAAATTGTCAATCCAGGAGTCGTAAAGTGCTGAAGTGAAGTGCATTGTATATGCAAGATAACCGATTTCCTAATTCTTTGTCATTTGTGATTTTTTTAGGTTTGTTTTGGGTTTATCTTTTGTTGATTCTTTAATGTGAGATGACAAAATAAAAATTCAAATATGGATGCAGTGGTGACCGCTACAATGATTTCCAAACTTCAAAGTTCTCAAAAAGGTTTCAAAACTTGCAATGATGAAATCAATTACTAAGAGAAAATAAAAATGTACCAAACAGTGAGCTAGTGACAATGAAGCCTAGTATCCTTGCTGCTGTATAAAAAGAGAAAACAACTGAACTTAAAGAAATTCAAAAATTGTAAGTAAAGTAAACTAGATCATACTACTTCAACTCATATTCTGACCCCTCACCAGTAGTCTCGCTTTGGCTATAGGAGGTAACTGAAAATGACATGAGTAATCTAATCACCAACTTGCAGAAAAATAAACTAAATCATATCACTTTAGCTCATGTTCCGACCCCTCACCAGTAGTCTCACTCTGGCTATAGGAGGTAATCATAAACAAATTGAGTAATTTGATTTCTAACTTGAATAAAATTAAATGAACAAAACAAAACTAAAAGAAATAACAATGCTGGAATTAGAGCTCAGAAAATAAATCAACAGAAGGACAAGATGATTTCATTTCATTAGTCATTCAAAAGCTATGTAAAATTGCCCGTGCTGTCTACAAGAACCTAAAAGAAAAACAATGATCAGCTAACAATCATGAGAAAGCATAAAAGAAAGTATGGACAACAGTTAACATGAATATTAGAAATAGTGTAATATATACAAGCAAACGATTATGGAAACAACAACATAATGGAGAAAAGCAAGAAACTATACAGTAGTTATGGAGCCTTGGTGTACAGGGGCCCTCTGTAACCTCAGCCAATTAGCAATCAGTCACAAAATGGAACTTAAGAACACTGTCTTCTCATATATTAAAATGAAGCCATAAGATAAAGATAGAGCACGGCACAGTGGGCTCGTAAAAGAGTCAAAATTACATATATCAAGCTAACTAACAAGCGTATGATAACGTGTTATTTATAACTGAGGATGCTATAACTACTTTCTAAATTCTGCGCTGCTAAACAGACACGTGAATAACCACATCCGGAGATCTAGCAATATGGTAGTCGTGACAATTAAATCCAAGGAGTGGTGGCTGTTGGATTTGGGTTCACGGAACAGTCCATAGGTGTTAGCACACCTCCTAAGATTGAGGAATTTTCCACGCAAGTCTTCACGTGGTGAAAAAAAGAGTCTTGCCACCACAAAACTCTTAGCTTAACCACCGCTTTCACTATCCTTGACCATGGCCTTTTGTGAGTGATTCGGCTAATCCAAGGGGACACGTTCCATGTACACATCATTTGTAGCTTGCCCATGTGGCCAGATTCTCCAGTAGACACCTGTAACATAGAATTCAACAAAATGGCTACGAAAAGTTGAGCTGGCTGTGGAAACTGACAAGATTCCGCAGCTGACTGAGCAAAAATCTAAATCAAACAGCAGTCGCAAGACATAGTTAGGAAACCATTTTATAAGCTCTTTTTAAACTAGTATGCAATGATTTGATAGCTTGGTGGTTCAAGTAACTGGAAAAGAAGGCTAAAAAGGTGTATAGGGAAGATGCAGGTTTTGGACTCAACAATACCCAGTAGATTTCTTGATTATTAATCCTAGAAACCGGCTAGATTGACATCCTCTAATATTAGGAAGACCTTGTCTAGCGACCACAGACGCTTATATAAGCTTTCAAACAAGCAGTATGACTACAACAAGAGGAAGTAATGTGAAGAACCTAGCTTTATATCCTCCAGCTCAGCCAAGCCTAACTATAATAAAAACTAGGAAACAACCTATAACATATTTAACCGAAAATATTCGATCACCGCTAGCTGTAGCAGATGCTCTTCAATTTAAGAATCAAACAAAAGATGACATTATTAACACTTACATTAACCACCTAGCTCTTGTATCTAATATAAATTGTCACATGATTGAAGCAACACTGGATAACGAAATTGAAAAAGATCCCTTTAAAGATATCAATGACCAAACAATACCAACAAGAATTGTTTATAACAGCAAACCCATAGAAATTGAGCCAGGGAAAGTCCTAAACATTAACAAAAAATTGACTGATGACTAGCAACAGAGGCTTATCCAACTCCTTAGAAAATATAAAGAGGCTTTCGCTTGGGATTACCTAGATATGAAAGGGATTGACCCCCAATTATGTATGCACCACATCTATACTGAGAAAGATGTGAGACCAATTTGACAACCTTAATGAAGATTAAACCCTCACCTAAAGGATGTTGTTAAAGACGAAATACAGAAACTATTAGATGTAAATTTCATCTATCATATACCTAATATCAAATGGGTTTCTCCATTAGTTATGGTTCCTATAAAGAATGGGAAGTGGCGTATATGTTTTGATTACAGGGAGCTTAATCAAGCAACGTAAAAAGATCATTTTCCCCTCTTGTTCATCGACTAGGTTCTAGACACATTGGCAGGTAAAAAATTATTCTCTTTCCTAAACAACTTCAATGGCTACAACCAAATCCAAATTGCCCCTGAAGACCAAGATAAGACTACCTTCACCTACCCCTGGGGGACGTTTTCTTATAGGGTATTACCTTTCGGACTGTGCAATGCACCTGCCACATTCCAGAGAGCCATACTTAGTATTTTTGCAGACTTGATAAATGAGGTACTCAAGGTGTACACGGACAATTTTACACCCTATGGAGATGACTTTGAGCCAGCTTTACAGACACTGGAGAAAGTCCTGCAAAGATGCATTGGTACTAGGCTCTACTTAAGCCACGAGAAATGCCACATGATGATGACCGAAGGCCTCATCCTGGGTCATTACATCTCAGTAGTTGGAATTTAGGTGGATCTAGCAAAAATTTAGATAATCCTCTTAATACCTACCCCCTGCATTCAAACTGAGGTACGTAGTTTTTTGGGATTTTCTGGATATTATCGAAGATTTATATAGAACTTCTCCCAAATTGTTGCACCATTATACGCTTTGACAGGAAATATCGATTTTATATGGACTGATAAATGTGACATTTCCTTTGAAGAATTAAAATGGCTAGTATCAGTAGCCCCAGTATTACGAGGCCCGAACTGGGATTTACCATTCCAGATTTCATCTGATGCATCAGATACGGGCATTGGAGCAGTTCTCGGCCAAGAGGAAGATAAGAAGCCTTATCTGTTATACTACATCGACAAAATTTTAACTCCTGCTGAGTTGAATTACATCGTGACCGAGAAAGAGTTTCTAGCTATAATCTATGATATTAACAAATTTAGAAACTATATAATAGGATACCCTGTGGTTTTGTATAGCGATCACTTTGCTATCAAATATTTAGCTAATAAGCCTATTACAAATGGAAGAGTGACACGATGGTTAATCCTTTTGTAGGAATTTGACATAACGATCAAGGATCGACCAGGAAAGGAAAATCTGGTGGCAGTCTTCCTCTCACATGTGCCAAAAACAGACGACGCAGTGGCAGTAAAAGACCAGTTCCCTGATGAGCACCTATTTGTTGTGACCGTGAAAACATCGTGGTACGCGAATGTCACGAGTTACCTAGCAGTGCGAAAAATTATCCAAGCTCCTGACCCCAGAGAAAGAAAATTAATAGTGCAATGCAGCACTCAGTTCTCCTGGATCAGAGGATACCTCTTTCACACAAGAGCCAATATGCATATCCATAGGTGTGTTAGAGAAGACGAAATATACAATATCCTAAAAGCCTGCCATGATGGACATTGCAGTGGACAGTTTGCAGACTGTAGCACTGGACATAAAGTCTTACAAATGGGCTATTATTGGCCCACCATTTTTAAGGACGCCAAGAAATTTTTCCAGGCATGTGATAGTTGCCAAACAATGGGTCGCCCTGGCCAGTCTAATGAGATGCCCCTATATCCACAGTTAGTCATCGAACCTTTTAAATGCTAGGCATTAGATTTTATTGGCCCAATAAACCCATCATTTAATCAAAAGACATATATATTGGTTGCAATGAAATATGTGACTAAATGGGTGGAGGCGGAAGCATTACCAAGGGAAATAGAGGACACAGTAATCCATTTTCTTTTCCAAATTTTCGTGTGGTATGGCTTGCCCAGAGAAATAATTATGGATGGAGGGCCACAATTTGTAGGCCATAAGATTGCCGCCACACTAAAAATCATCACATTTTGTACATAATCACATCTCCATACCACCCACAGGGAAACGGCTAGGTAGAAAGTACCAACAAAGTAATCGAGGCCATTCTAACAAACATAGTCACCTCGCATAGACATGACTGGGCTACCCAATTTCCAGAAGCCCTCTGGGAAAATCGCACAACTTGGAGGAATACCACAGGATACTCCCCATATCAGCTAGTTTTTGGCAAAGAACCTATCTTCCCAATAGAATTTGAAATTCAAACATTGAGTATAGCCCAAGAAGTAGCGCTAGATTTGAATGAAGTACAGGTTAATAGACTACATCAAATCCATGAATTGGATGAAATCTAGCTATCATCTCTTTAGCGTACTACACTGATTCAACAACAAAGAGAAAAAATGGAATGATGCACTCATCAAGAAAAATATATTCCATGAAGGTGACTGGGCACTTCTATACGATTCTAGGTTCCAGGATTTCCCGAGCAAACTCCAGACTAGATGGTTAGGCCCCTATGAGATACAAGAGGTGCACGATAATGGTTCCCTTACATTAGCCACCATTGATGGGTCTGGCTACTCTTTTAAAGAAAATGGACATTGAGTACGCCTCTACCATAAACCACTTACAAGGGAATCCTTTTGCTAACAGATACGTGAAGATTCTACAATACAAATTCTCACTGAAGAGGCCAATTCTTTGAAAGCACCAGTCTAGTGAAGAAGTTATTTTTTGAAACCCTACATAAAATTTCTTTTTTGTTTTCTTTCTATTTGATTGGATTTGCTTAGAATAGTAGAGATGATTGTTTATTAGTTTTTTTCCTATTTTCCTTTGTTGTTCCCTACAGGGAACAACACTTTTTGTATGCATTTTCCTTTGTTGTTCCCTACAAGGAACACTTGTTGTTCCCTATAGGGAACAACTGCTGCTCCCTATAGGGAACAACTGCTGCTCCCTATTGGGAACAACATTTTTTCATGTATATTTTCCTTTGTTGTTTCCTACAAGGAACAGCTATGTTCCCTATAGGGAACAACACTTTTCGTGACCATTTTCCTTTGCTTTTCGCTACAGAAAACAACTGTTGTTCCGTATAGGGAACAACACTTTTCATGTGTATTTTGCTTTTCTTTTCCCTACAGAGAACAACTATTGTTCCCTATAGGGACCAACACTTTTTGCGTGCATTTTTCTTTGTTGTTCCCTATAGGGAACAATTGTTGTTCCCTATAAGGAACAACAATTTTCATGTGTATTCTCTTTGTTATTCCTTATAGGGAACAACACCCTTTTGCGTGTTTTTTCTTTGCTATTCCCTATAAGGAACAACACTTTCCTACATGTATTTTGGTTTTTTATTTCCTACAGGGAATCGCTGTTGGTCCCTAGAAGGAACAACACCTTTTTTTTTGCGTGTTTTTCTTTGTTGTTCCCTATAGGGAACAACTAATGTTCCCTCTAGGGAACAACACTTTTTGTATGGGTTTTCTTTTGCTATTCCCTTTAAGGAACAACACCTTGTGAGTATTTTTGAGAACAACCTTTCTCTCTTTTGCATGATCATCCCTAGACCATCCTAGTTCACTCTTTATGATCCTCTTTATGGTATAAAAGTATAATACATATTTAAGGACAAAAAGTATGGAGTTTACTGGAACAGGAAAATGTCTTGAATATTATCTTCTTTAACAATATTTCTTTGTATTGATCGAAAAGGAAATGCCACAATTATCTATATCACTTCACTATCCTCATTTCCACTATAAATCAAACTGATTGATTATCTTTACCATGATGGTTCTCCCCTCTCTCGTTTAACTTCTCTATTTATTATCAACAAGATTATGGGCATATTTATTACTATTGATATGTTCAAGCTTCTTCTGCCATCCCTACTCTTAAGGAGTGCTGAGCCACCCTCTATATATAAATGGGAAGTGTTAATATATATATATATATATATATGTGTGTGTGTGTGTGTGTATATATATATATATATATATATATATATATATATATATATATATATATATATATATATATATATATATATATATATATATATATATATATATATATATATATATATCTCTCTCTATATATATATTATTTTTTAATTTTAGAGTGGTTCACGAACACCTTGGTCAGTGAGTGGTCGCTACATCCATGCAAAAATCTGGGCTAATTGCCCTTCGTCCTACTGGCAAGACCTAACCCCAAGGGCTTTGGGCAGAATCAACCCTGTGACCTCCCAATGGCGAGGCATGGTTTTTGACCAACTGAGCTAACCCTTGGGGCTATATACATACATATATATATATATATATATATATATATATATATATATATATATATATATATATATATTCACTAACAATTGTATCTTTTTTTTCCACAGATGGAGGATAGGGGGTCTCATCACGAGCTGGCCTGACCACTTTTTGCTACTTCCTAGTGAATGGCAATGCGTTCATCTAGTTACCATGCCAGCACATTGGTCTCTATTGTGGATATAATAATGCACTTCCCCAGTTATACATAGAGGATAATGGTTCCCAAGGGTTAGAAAGCAACTCTGTTGAGGCTATAGATGCCTACAGGCAACAAAAGCTTTGTTGATGGTATTGAAGTTTTATTTTACATCAATAATTATTATAATTCCCTCTTCCTATGTTTTCATCTTTCTACAAAGAGAATATGCCCCTAATTTACTGTGAACCTTTATGCGTGAGTTAATATTTTTAAAACAATCACAACAATTTTAAGTGTAATAACAACGATAAAGTATTATTTCCTGCGTATGCTATCCTTTTTCTTTATCACATTGCCTCACAACATCTTATCACTTATTGGTAATTCTCGTTACATGCCTTGTTTTCATCACTCCAATATTCTTTATGATCCTTTCATTAATATGCGTACCTTTCCACTTTCATTACCCAATCCATCACCCTTGTACATCGCTGCCAGCGCATTATCCTTTCATTCATTTGGTCGTAGGTGACCTATTATTTCGAAGGGGGATGAGGACCTCCAGTATACTTACGGATGCGCTGTCATCTTTTCATTTGATTTTGTAGAAAAATATGACATCCCATGATCATAGAGGATGTGGCATTATAACAGTCCTCGATAATGGTATTTATGTTTATAAAGTATCACCTGATAGAGACATTAAAACCATTTTTTGTTCCATCACTCGACTCTATTTGTTGTTGTGCTTTCTCCGCTACACTAATCGTTTGCATAATTCAAGCATCATGGGAGGAAGAACAGTGCATCGAGAACCTTTAACACTGGCCGTCTCTAATGAAACCAGGGAAATTCTAGCTCGCGTAGGATGGATAGCATATTTTACAAGATTTCAACCCCCCAATGAGGAAATCGCCATCAAATTTTTACGAAATCTACAAAATGGACAATTTGTGGTAAGAGGCAGACAAATCACTATATTAGACATGGTGATAGTAGAAGTGTCTGGATTGCCAGTAAAAGGACCAGTATGGGCTAGCAAGTCATTAAAGCTGCATGACGCTATAAATGAAGGACAGGAGCTAGTCAAGAAGGGCAAAGGCATTTTACTATCTTCTCTTCGACAACAATGGGGAGAATTAGCACCAATCATCCAAAACTATACTACCTGCAATGGGCATAAAGACATGTTAAAGCCACGAAAACTCAAGCTTTTAGCAGTTTTAAAACAAAAATTCTTTGTTAATTTACCTGCACTGTTGAATTCATTACTGCATGACACTGTCAAGAGGCTGAGATGGTCCCAACACATAGAAACAGTAGTTAGCCACCATTGTCTGATCAGGTTAATAGTTAGCTATAACCTTGCCCAGCAACAATCAACCTAGGATGATCTAATATTGACCCTCGAAAGAGGTGTAGCCCTACCAACACCTAACCCTGTTCCAAAAAGAAAGAGGACTACTTTTCAGGAAGCATACCTCACAAACGCAGATGATCCACAAGGTTGAGGTCAAAACAGGGAGTGTCTGAAAATCCTCAAGGCAGCGCTAGTTAACCCATAGAATTATCTAGCCTAGTAAGTGAACAATACTTGTAGCTAGAGTTAGAAGGAAAAGATAACCCTAAAGCAGAACCTAAGGAAGGAACAGGGAATTCTGGAGATGAACAAAGAAACGAATTGGGACTTCCCTCAACAGCAAACATGAGTCCCCAAGGCAATCTATTGCACAATTTCATGATGGCCCATGTCCTGAGCAACATGAATGTATACATGCAGCCTGAAGGACTACTCAATCTTAACTTACGAGAAACCCAATCTCTTGGAATTATAGCAACCAGAATTCTATCTCCCTCAAAAGATGCAAGCCACAAAGAGGAAGCAAATGCAAAGGCCATTCAGGAAGTAGAGAACCAATCTAGTGACACACTCCCAATGGAAAACAACCAGGTAGGCCTAAACACAAAAAACATAGGCGAAGAAGAAGAAGTGGAGACAAGGATTATATGAGAAGTTGATAATCAATCTGGAGACATAGTCTTATTAAAATAGAGCCAGGGTGAACAACCAGACCCTTTAGAAGCAGAAGCTATTAACGAGACTGTCAGCAGAACAGTTACTCATCCGAAAAGGTATAGAGCCAAATTGAAGAAGCTAAGAAAAGAACAGCAAAAGCTTCACAAAACGGTCAAAAGGCTCAAAAGAAAAATAAAAGAAATCACAATGGGAAAGGTTTCAAACAATACCCCAGAGATAGTAAATGTGGCCGCACAAATAGAGTTATATGAAGGTAGGGCTACAGGAACTCAAACTGAGCCCATATCTACTCAACCAGTCATCACTCAAGAGGAACAGCATATAATTTTAGTAGAAGTAGCCACCTAGATAGAGGATGTACCCTCTTATAGCATAGCTACTCAAATGGAGGTTTGGACCTCCCATAACAAATAAATTCAGATAGAAAACATTCTTTATCATAGCATCAAAACTCAGATAGGCATACAAGCCAAGGACATGATGACACACAATAACCCCATTGTACTGAATCTTTAGGAAGAATTGGCACAAGCTCAGATCATGATGGAGTGACTTGAACAAGAAACCATTTCCCAGCAAAAATATCATAAACTTTAGAGATAGCTTAGAGAAATGAATGCAACAGAGAGCGAGACTTTTGATAGATGCAGAAAGGCAGAAGAGAAAATAGAGAAGATCAAGCTCATGCTAGATGGGGTCATAGGTTAGATAGAAACCATCTACTCACTATATACAGATGTCTTGGCATGCAGGTCTCCCGCCACCAATTATGCCTTGTTTTTTTTAGAACAATACCTGTTGTTGAAAATTAAAGTTGTGAGAGCTAGAAAACCAATTGAATTAAGAACAACTAAAGATTTTATAAATTGCTGCAAACAACATGGTGTAAAGGTTCAAAGGCTTCTTTGTGAATTTTACCTGCACAATTTTGTATTAGATAATAAGGTGGAAAAGAACCCTAACCCTTTTGTGGGAGATGTTCAATTCCATGCCTTTATCTCGTTTGCAGTTAACCAACTTAAATGGTTTAAAGCTCATAATGCATTCCAAGGACAGGAACATCTATTGGATCTTTAGGTAAGAAGTGAACCCAAGAACACTTTACAAATGCTTACCAACCATAAGAGTCTAATGACAAGGGAAGGGGTGATTAAAATTTTGGGGCCCATTCATAGGGAGATTGTACAGAACAGGGTATCATATTTTCTCTCCATTCAAGAAATCTCTCTAGCTACATCCAATCTTAGGTGGATGGTCTCCACTAGTAGTGTGCAAGATAGGGAGCCATTTAATTACAGAAATTTTAAAGCAGTTGTGGCCCATTCTGTCACCTATAGCCACCTTATTTTGAGAGAAGGAACTTATTGGTTAGGATGTTGGTTTCATAACCCCATCATTTGGTATCCTCCTGAAGGTTATCAAGCTATCTACGAATTGCCTGAAGGAAAGGAAGGGCCCACCTTTGTGCTCCTGGCTCAACATCATGGTTTTAGACTAATTTTTGTTGCTCCTTCTCCGGCCTACTCTTTAACTGCACTGCATAAGAATTACTTAGTTTTCGTGAGGACATGAAACAAGGTAAGCAGGGGAGTATGTTGAGTTACGAAATGGGTATGTATTTACTCTTAATTTCATCACATTTTTCCTCTTTTCTTATCTTTTTCATATCTTAATATGCTAATATATTGATGGATCATGATAAGAAATGGGCGAACTACTGGCAATTAAGATTTATCCATTGTAGCTAAATTTTACTCCTCTTTATGCTTAAAAACAATGAAAGGAACAGTTGATGTTCCCTAATGATGGAACAGCATAAACCAACAAACGAAGGATGCAACACGTTGGTTGTAGACAGGGCAAAGGATGAATCAAGAGGATTAGCGCGAAATAGGAAAGGTGTCTGAAGATAGAAATCACTTTTGAATCCCTCGGGATAGGGAGATCGTGAGGGATCACATTTATCTTTTACCTCTTTCTGACTATAAAAGAAAATGATTTTAGGAAGAAAGGGGATTGATCTTTGTTATTTCAAATTGTAATTTTAACTTACAGACTCGTGCTATTGGAGAAGGCGATCATATTGTAATGCTACTGAAGTTCAATGATTAATATATAATTGAAGTTGTTGTTCATTCGTATTCTTTGAAGTAGCTCAGTAGTATTCACTGTTGGCTAAGGGCCCGGCCTCTAGTGGATTAAATTGCTTCCTTGTGTTATAAATTTCTGATTCTCACAAGTTTGATTGATTTGTTAAATTTCTTGTTTTCTGTGAGTTTATCCTATTATTTACCGCTTTCCTGTATTGAAGTAGTACATTTTCTTTACATGTTTTACAACACTACCATTCGATTCAATTTACGATTCAATTCTTTAAATAGTGAATCACATTGATTTAATCAACTGTAAGCATTTGGTTATTGCTATCGAACTCTCAGATTGATATCATTTCCATTTGGATAGCTTTGTAGAGATTAAGTATGATTTAGATTGAATCAGGTAAGAAGAGATGAGTTATTGCTACTGTGCTCTCAGTTGATGCTATTGTTAATCAAATTTCTTGTGTGATATTTTATTACGATTTCAATAGGGGATTGAGTCTTGAAGCTTAGATGTCACGTTTCCTTCCATGATTGCAAATTGAGTTTATTCGATGCATCCGTTTACTCTTGTATCAAAGGTCTATACTTCATTTTAAGAAACATTACTCTCTGGAATTATAGCTGTTAGAGCCTAGATTTACCTCAGGCTAAGAAAGGTAGGATCCAGGGCCAACATCAAACCACTCTTAACCTGGTAACTAGCCCTACCAGGTTGGGAGAGGGCTCTCTCCTGGTCAATCTCAGCAAAATATAATCGCTAAAGGCTTGCGATGACTGATATAACTACTAATCTTAGGCTAGGTATGTGTGTAAGGGATTTTTCTTGAATATAATGATGTTTTTGTTGGCTCAAATGGAAAAGCAGATTTTGGGTGTGGGGAATGATGCTCAACTTTGCAGAAATCTCAATGGGGCAAGGTAGGAAACTGATTTTGGCACTTGAAATCGAATGAGGTGGAGGGATTAAATAGGTGAGGAGTTGAAGAGGGTAAGAGAAGTCATGGATCCTCTCCAAACAGCTAAAAACATCAAGAAACTAAAGTAAACCTCAAGTAGAGCACTGCAATTTCAATGGATTCTACTTTCACTCTTGTTCGATTTAGTTAGGAAGAAACAAGATAGATAATGTCATACATAACACATAGATAAATACAGAAGAAATCAATGTACCAAAACAAAATGCCAAAGGGATCGCAAAGAGTGCTACAAACCCTGATCTCAATTCCTTAGCCAAAATGCTGATATGAGTGTACAATGAAGCTCCTTGCTTTCTCAAGAGTCCAACCATGCTAATGACTGAAAAAAACATAATATAGACAAACCATAACGCATCCTAGCCTCTAGGGGTCGATCTCACATTTTTAGGAGCTGTTTCAACTAATTCGAAATTGAGAACTAGAAATCAGGCAATGTAACAACATGCCTCTAGAAATAAGGGAACTGATTCATTTAGTTTCAAACAACTTTTTAACAGATGAATCTACCTCAATAAGTGAAAATTTGACATATTTACATCATTATCAATCAATTTATATTAAATTACATCACAAATTTGACACTAAGCAGGTGAAAAAGTCAAACTGGCAAAAGCTAGGCGTAAAACAGAGCATTCTTGGTCAAACTGGTCCAAATTTCCTCTATGCACCGCGCCAAATTCTATATGCATAGCGCCTGTTTGGAGCCACGTTTGGAGGTCTTCCCAACGTGAAAATTCACTCTAAGTGTGCTTGTTGAAAAGGTTTTCCTGTCTACCTTCCAACACAAGTGTAATTTTTCAATTTGGCCTCCATTTGCCCATCCAAAATGCAGTTCTCCCAACACTGCTTCCTATGTGTGAAAATAGGGGCAGTGAGGTCATTTTTTCAATGTTTTTGACCTTTTTGAGGGCTCAAAACCTGTCCAATTTTCTTGGCCATTGGTAGGAAAGAATATTTTTTCATGCCAAATCCAAAAATGCTAAGTTTTTTTCATTTGGAGGCTCCTATCAAAAGCGAGCGCCAGGTGGCACGGTGCATAGAGCAGAAAATCCTATTTTTTGTGCCAAAAATTCCAAAAATGCAAAAATTTACCCAAATTTTTTGAAATTTGGGCTGAGTTTCCTTCATCAAGCATTGTGTTGGGCCAAGGAAGCCTCAGCCAATATCTGAAGTCCTTCATGCGCCTTTTTCCTCCTTGATGCTCTCTTCAATTTTGCCTTCAAGCTCTTGATTCTAGCTTGGCACACCATATTCCTTTGACAAATAATGATATGTCATGTTTCTCAACATATTCTTCTCATTGATGGATTTTTCTAACCTCCTCTCTAAGTGGATATTGGCTCTTTCAATCCATGACTCCCGATCGACATTAACCTCCTGCTCAAGTGAAGTGAACTCCACCCTCCTCCTTTGGGCATTTTGGCGATTCTCCCGAATGTTTTACAACTCCATAATCACTTGCTAATCTTCAAGCTACTCATTTCTTTGCTCCAGGTACTGTATTTTCCATTTAGCTCTCTCCAAGTTGTGGGACAAGGCATTGATGTTCGCCTACTGCTCTTGAATGACTTCTTTGAGATTTGTGCTTTGCGGGCCCATATCAGTATCATCACCCTCAATGAGAATGAAATCAGTCTCACGCTCACTTGATGGTCCTTCATCCTGTAATAGCCTCTTGCCTTTGTCCTAAACCTGTTGTGCTGATGACAGAAGCGAGACCCCTTCCACCCTGGGTGGAGATAATACTCGCTTGGCTGCTGCGAACAACCGTCTAGTGCCCTTCTGATATGTGATAAACACTAGCATACTAGCGGATTGTGTCTCATGACCCTCATGCTGATATGAAGGTCCACCTGTCTCATGTATAGTCTCTAAAGGTCCCTGAGGAGTTGTGAAAAACTCATGAGAAATGAAGTTCCCCAAGTGATGCCCTGTAAGCCAAGCTGATGGATGACTACAATTTTAATGAGAGAAAAATGATATGTACTTTTGAACTGCTACTGAGGAGTCTTGTGTTGCACTAGGGTGATCATCTTCTCAATGTTTTGGCACATGAAGTAGGGGAGATTCATCATCCTCAACCTAGTAAAATGCATCAGTAGCTTGATATGATAAGCATATAAATGGGAAAACTGGCCCTTACAACTGAAATACTTCATTATCAATTTCATCAAAGGAGCATAAGAATCTTTGACATACCGGAAAGGAAACACTATGCTATGTTGTCTTAAATAATTGGGCTTGATGTATGGTTCGTAATGCTTCCTGTCAATTTGCTAGCTCTTGTTCCATTGCTCTCCAATGTTAGGAATACTGGTTGCTAGTGAAATAGATTCTGGTGTTAATGTGAATGTGACACCATCTAGAGTGGCTTGGCCATCATATAAATGAAGCACAAACAAATGAGCCAACTCATATGAAACTAAATTCTAGCAACCATCTCACAAAATTCATAGTAGGACTAGTGTTGGAAACAAGTGATGGCAAGAGGGCAGGCCTGTAACTCAGCAAGAGTGGTTGGTTCTTCTCGAATATGCTTGCCACCTCTATGAGGCCTCCTAGGTCCATGTACTTCTATAGGTGAGTCACTGTGTGTCTCCACTTCATAAGAATATGAGGGATTAGATTCCATGTTTGCTAGGTGGATGAGCTGTCTTGATGAGAAGTAGGAGCTTTATGATGTTTTCTTGACTTTTGCCACCAAGGGAAAAGTGATATAAGGGACTGTATAGGGAGGGAAAAAATGAGGGATTTTAGGGACTGTTGGGATAGGGTTTAGTTAGGGAAATAGGGGATTAGTGAATAATTTAGGAGGTTTGGGTATAGCACTAGGGTTTGGGAATTATATTTGGGACTTTGGGAAAAATAGGATTGGGGATAGGGATATATGATTTTGTTTTGGGAATATGGGAATTAGGTAATAGGGGAATACACTAGGAAAATAAGTGAGGGAGTGGAAAAATGAGGGAATCACTTGGCAGCCAAAACAACAGTAGAAATCATAGGCACTGTTTCCTTTGAAAGATGCAAGAGGTAGGGTTTGGATTTTTGTTCACACAACCAACATAAGACAAGCACCATAAAACAACCACAAAAAATTGGATGAAAAGCAGTGATAGAGGCTCAACCTACTGATGAGCCCCAAAAATGGATAATTATTTGGGCTCATTCAACCTCCTAATTTGACTTAATCCACCATTCTCATTAGTTTATTGCATGTTTTTGATTATATTTATGCTAATAGAGTGAATTTGGTTAGTCATTATGCCAACAAGTCTAATGGGTGCTTTGTGTAGCCCTTTTGGTCAATTTGGAGACAAAATTGAAGGTCTTAATGAGCACTTGGCAGCCAAATTCGTGGGAGAACAAGGGAGAGGATTTGTAGGAAGGTGTCCCCTTCATTTATGGGCCCTCACCTCGAATTCTCCACCATCAGCTCGGAGTTCAAAGGCCACCAAATCAATTAGCACAAGGGCAGCCAAGCAAGTCAAGTAGGACTACTGTTAACTACAAGTTTTGGGCAGCCGAGTCCCTAAATTTTAGGAGGACTGTTGCGGTCCTCAATTTGTATAAATAAGAAGGCTTAGGGCCTCATTTTGGTTAGCTAGTGGTTAGTCACTTCTGTAGCTGGTAGTTAGTCATTTCATAGTCTTGTTGTAGTCATTTTGTAGTTCGATTGCTAGGCAATAGATTAGTTTTGCTGTCAGCTCATTTTCAAGTTCTCCTTCTGGACAATTTTGATGTAACTCTTCATTTCTTGATCAATAAAGATGAATCCAGCTTTGAACCAGCTCTAAATCTCTCTTAGGAGGTTGTAGCTCTTGGGGTTGGGCCCATCTCAAGTGCCCAATACCTCCTTTGATTATCTTTATGTGTTTTTGCTGCATTCTTATAATAAAATCTGCTATTTAGATCTAACTCTTGTTTTGTTATTTAGTTTGTTTTTTTATGTGTAAAGTAGCTTTTCATGCTCAGATTTAGTTGATAGGTTGTTAACAGAAAAATCTTCAAGAAAAGGGCCAACAAACATCTGTGGTTTCACCTATCCCTTAGTGGGATCAGGAACTGTGACTAGGATGACTTTGCTGCCCACAAAAGCACTGACTTTGCTTTGCCATGCAATCATTACTGTTTGGCTTTCAGTTGCAGAATTTGGTTACATGTTCAGATCTTTGAATGCTTCATTGCACAGTTAATATACATGGTTTCCTTGCAAATAAAGTTGTTGTCCATTCTTGTTACTGTTAGCTAGATCATATTAGGGTAGCATAACTAGATCTTTGTTTTCTTGCATGTCTTTGTTGGTTCAGTTGGAAACGCAAATTGCAGAGCACCTATGCCACTTCTCTATTTGCCTAGACTCCCTCAAACCCATCCTCTCCATCTCCTAACTTGGTTTCTTGCCTCACGTTGCCACATTGCCCTCATAACCCTACCTTTTGTGCAACATTATTCCAGCCTTCTTGGAACAAGTCCACCCATCTACACCTTCTCCTCAACTCCATCCTCCAAGTCTTGGACTCTTCACACCCCTATTTCACCTCCATACTCATTCCTCCATCTTTTTCCCTCCATCCATGCTCCAAAATCCCATTTCGAAACATCCTGTAGAAGAATTACAGAACATCCTGTAGAAATCCTGAACATCCTGTAGAACCCCTGCAGACTTCCTGTAGAAGCTCATAAACACGGTTCCTTGGCAGCCAAACTTTGTGAGACTCTCTGGAAGGGTGTTAGGGACCCTTTAGACCCTCTCTGAACCTTCCCAACCTTTCCCAAGCGCTTCTCCTCCTTGATCCACCTCTGCACAATGAAAAGCTAGTTAAAAGCACATGCATGATAATTCTAATAACTTAATAAAAAATACAAAAATATGTTTTCTTCAGATAGTGATAACTTAGACACATGCATTTTACCTTCCTAGAAGTAATGGCATCTCTTTCAGTAGTTTGCATGCTCTCCTTTGCGTCAGTAGGACTATCTGGTAGAATTAGGGTTTTCTAGGGTTTGCGTTCCTTTTTGGCTTTCATTTTCTTTTCGCAATTAGATTAGCTTCCTTCGAGTTAGCTTTCATCCATCAATTAAAAAGATTCTTCTAAGAGCTCATAGAAGTTGGCTTAAGCTCCTAGCAGACTTGTGCCAGCTGACCAAGTGACAGCTGCGGTAAGAGCTAGTACTTGTGCATACAGCACCGTCGCTTCCAAGTTTGTTACGAACTACCGGGTTGATAAAATTAAAGAAGGGAGTTCCAGGAGTTGTAGCATTATTCCTACAATACTGGAGCCCATCATCTTTTTTGCGCCGTTGCTGGGGAAGCGTCAGAGTATTGGTGATTGCTGCTTTTCTTCTATTTTCCACTACAATCTTCTGCTAAGTAGTTTATTTCATTTCCATTATGCAATTTCGTTTATGCAAAAGTAGATTAGCATTTCATGCTTTCATAGATTAGCATTTCTCGCTTTCATAGATTAGCATTTCAATTCTGCAATTTCATTTCTACAAGCGTAGATTAGCATTTCAATTCTGCAAGCGTAGCCTAGCATTTCATTCCTGCAATTTCATTTGAGCAAAATAGATTAGTCATTTCCTAATTCTATTTCAATTCCACATTTTCATTTCAGCAAGATAGTTAGTTGCAGTTCAATCTATTTTAGTTTTGCAGGTACAAGAAGAAAAATACAAAAATCAATCAAAAATATTTCCTTTCATGCCTTGTAGGAGTAGAGATAAGTTAGAAAAATGATTTCACAACACCCCTCATTGCTTCACACGGCCAACCTTCTCTCTTCTTCGATGGATGTGACTAAGAAGAACCCTTGGATGGACATCAAGGCATATTTAAAGGACCTCTAGGAGAGAAGAAGAAGAAAACATTCCTCTGGACCAAATGGCTACAAGTAGAAATGTTGGGAGCAACACCTTGTCCAAGAATGAGTTTGCAACTCAAATGGAAGATTTCAAGAGTGATATGAGGCAGTTTCTTGCCATGCAACTGGATACCTTATAGATCCAAAGGAAGCAAGAGGGAGCCAAGAGTGCTTTGGTCATCTTTTGTCCTAGGTGCACTAGAAAGCATCCTAGGAATGAATGTTCAATACACTCCCTAGAAGTGTGTTTCATCTGTGAAGAATACCATCCTACAAATCAGTGCCATTCCTTGCCTGGACTTAAAGTTGCATATCAGAGAGCCAAAGGAGCCACTGAACCACTCCATTATATGAACCAAAGGAGGCCACATGGACCTAGATCTTACCAGCAGGAACTGCAAGGGACATCCGAGACCTATTATGACCCCTATCAAGCCACTTTCATGCCTTCTTGGGGTCCCCCTGCTCATCCTTCTTGGTTCACACCTCCTCCTTGTTCCTTCCCAGATCCATATTATGCCCAACCAGTTGCTCATTCATTTCACTCTTATGCTCAGCCATAGCCTCAGTGGAATGCATCTCATCAGGGGTGGAGGCCCCAATACAACACTCCTCCTGCTTCTTTTCCTCCACCACCTGTTCATCCACAACCATCACCTCCTACTCCACCAAGGCAACCCCAAATTCCTGCCCAACCATAACCCCATCCACATCCATCTCAAATCTACGCCCCCACTCAGCTACCCATACCACCATTTCCAAACCTGTCCATTGGAGTAGCTCAACAAAATTGCAATGCTGAGACACAACACGTCCAAGTGACTCCTCTTGAGCTCGATGATCTTCACCATAGCTCAGGAAGAGTGTTGCAAAGCAGAGATTATCTTGAAAGCATTGAAGGACCACATCCAGCAAAAGAAGATTCAAAAGAGGAGATCAAAGAACCATGGGCTGCACTTGATGAAGAGAAGAGATCAGAATCAGAGATCGAGAGAGTTCCCTCGTGGTTACCATCAAATCCTCCATGTACTCAAGAGAAAGATCAGCAAAAAGAGGAAGATGAGAAGGTCATGATAGAAGGTGACATGAAGAATGATCCAGATCAGCAAAAGGACCATGGATATCAAAGCTATATTGAGATATGGTTTCTGAAGGTCACTAAGTTGCAGCGGTACTCTCTTCCTCAGCTATGCTTGATCCCTTCAAAGTTAGATCATTTGGTCTCTAAAGTCCGAATAGTTGTCCAAGCATGCATTTCGAGCCTTCACATCATTTCTTCTCTAATCTCGATGTGCACATGGCTCCGTCGGAATTATTCTTATACTTGAAAATGATTTTGTTTTTCAAGTAGGGTAGGGTAGAAAAAAAGGAAAAAAAAGAAAAAAAAATGAAAATAAGAAGAAAAATAAAAATCTAAGGTGAAAACCTCCTCGAAGGCGCCTTAGATTGGCTCATTGATTGAAAACCTCCATGAGGCGGTCAATGGGTTGGGAAAAAAGAGAAAAGAGAATAAGATCTCTGGGTGAAAACCTCCCTTGGAGGTGCCCAGGGCAGGCAATTAGGGTGAAAACCTCCATGAGGCACCCTAGTTGTTTTTCAAAAAAGAAGAGAAAAAGAAAAATAAAAATAAATCTAATCTCCATTGAATAATTTCATGTTGCAGCAATGACATTGCAGGTCAGGAGGATCACTCAAAACAAAGATAAAGGAGTTTTTGGGCCTTCTAGAGGGAGTTCTATATTTCTACAGGAAACATCCTGTAGAACCTTCAAGCGGGCCAGATTCGATTTTCGAAGGGGATCTAAAGCTTGGAATCCATTGGTTATGCCTGCAAGCATCCATGTTCCCATTCCTCACCCTTTTCCATCATCTTTTCCACCTCGTTGTGCTTCTTCATTGTGCTTCTACAGGAAGTTCCTGTAGAAATTGTAGGAAGCTAGAAATGGATTTCAAAAAGGTGGTTTGGCGAACATGGTAGCTTCCCCAAGGGTTTAGAAGTCCTCCTGCAATCTTCAAACTCCTCCTCCATCATCTCCAAACCTTCATCACAGCCCAAGTTCATTTTTCATACCAAGCAACAAAATTGCAAAATGCCTTGAAGCAAAAATACCTAGAACAAAATTTTCTTTTGCCATAACTTGAAAACCATGTATCCATTTGGAAAACCGTTTTATGGGGAATTGTACAAGGGTGATGGAAACATGCTTGAGCAGTTTCAGCCAATTCCGGTGCACGGTTTCCGAGAAATTAGCCTCCATCTCCTTCAGCCATTTTTGCATTTTCTCCATATCCGTGCATCCGTTTTAAAACCTGTTTCATGGAGAGATGCATATGGGTGATAATAACCTACCCCAGCAGTTTCAGCCGATTCCGATGCATGGTTTCCGAGAAATTGATCTCTGAAATCTTCAGCCATTTTCCATTTTTCTCGAAATCCGTGCATCCATTGATCATGATTTTGCTATGAGAGGTGCATCATGATGATAGGAACGTGCTCAGCAAGTTTCAGATCGATCTGGTTTACCGTTTGGGAGCAATGGTGAAAATAAGTTCTGGTCTGGTGAAAATTCAGCAGCAGCAGCTTCAAGGTGCAGATCTGAGCGTGGAAATAGACTCCTGCAGCATGCATCTGGCTAGAGGACACCTGCACAAGGAAAACAACAAAAAATTAGCAGCCAAGCCACATGCAATCAGAAAAACCAATGCATGTAGCAAATGACAGGCCATAGCAGCCATTTGACTTTAGGTACGTGACTAAAACTTGTTCCTCTGTTGCATGAATCTAATTGAAGAAATGCTTAAACAAATGGAATGGTGGAATTAAGGCATGAATATGGAAACATTGAGCCAATAGTTCCTTTTCCAATTCTCTAGCAATCAGCCAGGAATCATGTAGCGTACGTGTTAGTCAACTTATGTGAAAATTAAAAATAAAAATAAAAATAGACAGTGGTAGAGGCTTTAACTCCAGTGTAACTGATTAACAAGAAGAGGACATGCAGCTCATCACAGCACTACGTCTACATGTGTCCACGTACACTTGGCCACTTCACTCTCTCACGCAAATCACGCAGCAATTAAAGGCGGCTCAGCTAAAACTTATGAATTGTTGTTCATCTACACTTTCCACATCCTGAACTGAAGTGTGCACAATCGGTTAATTGGTTCTCTATCATCAACTCATTGATGGTTGTTTTATTTCTCTCCGAAATGGTTGCAATGATCATGATGCGAACATTGAACCGTGGAAGTTTAATGACAGCTATGCTGTTATTATGGGTGTTTATGGGTTTCTTTGCAGGGTATGCATTGTCACGTCTATATCAGATGTTCAAGGGCACAGAACAGAGGAGGAACACGCTGAAGACAACATTCTTGTTTCCAGGCATTTCCTTTTGCATTTTCTTTATTCTCAATGTACTGCTATGGGGAAAAAAATCAGCTGGTGTAGTTCCTTTCGAGACTATGTTTGCCTCGGTCCTTTTATGGTTTGGAATTTCTGTGCCATTGGTCTTTGTGGGCAGTTACTTTGGCTACAAGGAACCTACGATTGAAGATCCAACAAAGACCAATCAAATTCTGAGGAAGATTCTAGAGCAAGCTTGGTATATGCAGCCCATTTTCTCAATACCAATTGGAGGCATTTTACCTTTTGGAGCTATATCCATTACACTGTTCTTCAGATTAACTTCAATATGGCTGCATCAGTTCTACTATATATTTGGGTTCCTGTTCATTGTCTTTGTGATCCTCATTGTTACATGTGCAGAGATCACCATTGTCTTGTGCCACTTTGAATTGTGCAGTGAAGATTACAACTGGTGGTGGAGATCTTATTTGACTGTTTCTATGCATGCCTTTGGTTTTTGCGGACAATATACTTATCAGTGAAGATTGACTGAGGCTCTGCACTCTGTCTGTGGGAGCTTAATTCCCTTTTGACAGTCGAGTTTGGGCAGCGAAAGCATTATAACTAGGGAATTAGTATAGCAATATATATGTCTCTGATAGAAATCTGTCCTTTTTTTATGCGCCCACCTAATACATTTTATCCTTTGCATCGGTGATAAAAGCACCATTCTGATTTAAACTATGGATGTATTCCTACCATTCTGTTCCCCAACTACTTGTTAGCCCCAAATCCTTTACAGTTTGCCATACTCATGTACCCAGATTGATGTTTAGACTGACACACCTGAGAAATCCTATCCTGAGGATCAAAAGAGGAAGACATAAAACAACAGTCCCTTTCTGCTCGAAGCATTGAAACAGGGCACTCTCACCAAACCAGACCAACCAGCTTACATCCTTTTTGGAGCAAGTTGAGTGTGGCACAAAATTGAAGAAAGGAAACACGCGGAGGCAAGAGAGAAAGGCAGTGGTAAGAAGACCCAGGATACGCCATCACAGGAAAAGCCACAAGAACAACAAAAGGAAAAGCAAGAAAAAGGGCCAAATTGTTGAGGCCAAAACTGTGGGAGGAATGAAGGCACAAACAGAAAGGGAGAAATGGTTTCAAACACGGGCAGAGTCAAAACAAGTAGGGACACACCCAAGGCAACCACAGCACAGGTCAAGGAGAAGGCATCTTCAGTCAAGCAGGCAAAGACATTGAAGACTGTTTCTACAGGAAGCCAGAACTCAGCTACAAGACTTTCTACAGGAAGTTGGGAAAAAGGGCAGCAAAATGAGAAATCGGCCAAGATTTTAGCTAAGGAGGTAGCACCTGTGTTGGCCACCCTAAGCACATCCATCCCCTCCATGAACACTCATTCTTTTCAGGGTTCGGACACAATTTATTCATGGTTCAACTTTCTACAGGAAGTTCTGTATTTTTACCAGAAACATCCTGTACAAGCCTTTGGGTAGGCTAGAATCAATTATGGAGAGGGATTTGAAGCTTGAAGACTGTTGAGGAGACATGCAACCACTCTTTTCTTCCATCTTCACTGGTTTCATCTCCTTTCGCCACCATTGTTGCCATCAGATTGAATATACTTGAACACTCATACCAAGGCTGAGAATTCACTAGGAAAAGGAACAGGCAGTGGGAAGAAGCAAAGAAGCATGGTTTCATGATAGAAAAGAGGACATCACTTCAAAATCTTGGCATGACAAGGAGGCCACCAGGGCCATCAAAGATGAGGAGAGAGATTGGTTGCTCAGAGGATGAGCAACACTTTCAGTAGGGGGGTGATGATGAGCCCCAAAAATGGATAATTATTTAGGCTCATTGAACCTCCTAATTTGACTTAATCCACCATTATCATTAGTTTATCGCATGTTTTTAATTATATTTATGCTAATAGAGTGAATTTGGTTACTCATTATGCCAACAAGTCTAATGGGTGCTTTGTGTAGCCTTTTTGGTCAATTTGGAGACAAAATTGAAGGTCTTAATGAGCACTTGGCAGCCAAATTCGTGGGAGAACAAGGGCGAGGATTTGTAGGAAGGTGTCCCCTTCATTTATGGGCCCTCACCTCGAATTCTCCACCATCAGTTCGGAGTTCAAAGGCCACCAAATCAATTAGCACAAGGGCAGCCAAGCAAGTCAAGTAGGACTACTGTTAACTACAAGTTTTGGGCAGCCGAGTCCCTAAATTTTAGGAGGACTGTTGGGGTCCTCAATTTGTATAAATAAGAAGGCTTAGGGCCTCATTTTGGTTAGCTAGTGGTTAGTCACTTCTGTAGCTGGTAGTTAGTCATTTCATAGTCTTGTTGTAGTCATTTTGTAGTTCGATTGCTAGGCAATAGATTAGTTTTGTTGTCAGCTCATTTTCAAGTTCTCCTTGTGGACAGTTTTGATGTAACTCTTCATTTCTTGATCAATAAAGATGAATCCAGCTTTGCACCAGCTCTAAATCTCTCTCAGGAGGCTATAGCTCTTGGGGTTGGGCCCATCTCAAGTGCCCAATACCTCCTTTGATTATCTTTATGTGTTTTTGCTGCATTCTTAGAATAAAATCTGCTATTTAGATCTAACTCTTGTTTTGTTATTTAGTTTGTTTTTTTATGTGTAAAGTAGCTTTTCATGCTCAGATTTAGTTGATAGGTTGTTAACAGAAAAATCTTCAGGAAAAGGGCCAACAAACATCTGTGGTTTCACCTCTCCCTTAGTGGGATCAGGAACTGTGACTAGGATGACTTTGCTGCCCACAAAAGCACTGACTTTGCTTTGCCATGCAATCATTAGTGTTTGGTTTTCATTTGCAGAAGTTGGTTACATGTTCAGATCTTTGAATGCTTCATTTCACAGTTAATATACATGGTTTCCTTGCAAATAAAGATGTTTTCCATTCTTGTTACTGTTAGCTAGATCATATTAGGGTAGCATAACTAGATCTTTGTTTTCTTGCATGTCTTTGTTGGTTCAGTTGGAAACACAAATTGCAGAGCACCTATACCACTTCTCTATTTGCCCAAACTCCCTCAAACCCATCCTCTCCATCTCCTAACTTGGTTTCTTGCCTCACGTTACCACATTGCCCTCATAACCCTACGTTTTGTGTAACATTATTCCAGCCTTCTTGGAACAAGTCCAGCCATCTACACCTTCTCCTCAACTCCATCCTCCAAGTCTTGGACTCTTCACACCCCTATTTCACCTCCATACTCATTCCTCCATCTTTTTCCCTCCATCCATGCTCCAAAATCCCATTTCGAAACATCTTGTAGAAGTATTATAGAACATCCTGTAGAAATCCTGAACATCCTGTAGAACCCTTGCAGACTTCCTGTAGAAGCTCATAAACATGGTTCCTTGGCAGCCAAACTTTGTGAGACTCTCTGGAAGGGTGTTAGGGACCCTTTAGACCCTCTCTGAACCTTCCCAACCTTTCCCAAGCGCTTCTCCTCCTTGATCCACCTCTGCACAATGAAAAGCTAGTTAAAAGCACATGCATGATAATTCTAATAACTTAATCAAAAATACAAAAAGATGTTTTCTTCAGATAGTGATAACCTAGACACATGCATTTTACCTTCCTAGAAGTAATGGCATCTCTTTCAGTAGTTTGCATGCTCTCCTTTGCGTCAGTAGGACTAGCTGGTAGAATTAGGGTTTGCTAGGGTTTGCGTTCCTTTTTGGCTTTCATTTTCTTTTCGCAATTAGATTAGCTTCCTTCGAGTTAGCTTTCATCCATCAATTAAAAAGCTTCTTCTAAGAGCTCATAGAAGTTGGCTCAAGCTCCTAGTGGACTTGTGCCAGCTGACCAAGTGAAAGCTGCGGTAAGAGCTAGTACTTGTGCATACAGCACCATCGCTTCCAAGTTTGTTACGAACTACCGGGTTGATAAAATTAAAGAAGGGAGTTCCAAGAGTTGTAGCATTATTGCTACAATACTGGAGCCCACCGCCTACTTGCACATAAGAAGATCCGAGTGTTTTGGATGATTTGGAGTGAGTTGTTGCAGAATTTGGGCCTGGCAGCTCTATGTGCCACGTATCAAACGCAATGCGCCATGCCTTGTGTGTGCGTCGCGCCTGTGTAAATTTGAACTGGAAATCGGGGCCCTATCCGCCGTGCATGCTATATGCACCGCACCACTTGCCTAGTGCTTCGCGCCTCTGATTTTGGGTAGATTTCTCCAAATTTGTCTTGCTCACAAACACGAATTTTCTTTGCTCAACTTCGTCTTTGAAATGCAAATGGACCTTTCAATGGAAGAAATAACTTATATACAAGCAGCTTTTAATTTTTTGGTTTATAAAACCCACTTTACAATGTTTGGGAAAATGACTTTATTTTTCAAACTCTATTTTTGAGCTTTTTCACTTTCTTTGAGCTTGTGATGAACTGAATGACATGTGTCTTGTTTGCTTTGCAGGGGGTTGGAGCTACTGAGGCTAGGAAAAGTGACCAAGGTTGCAGGTGAAGTAATTTACATATGAAGGGAATACAATTACATGAATTTGTACAATAAAATCTAAAAATACCTTGTTTTTCCTCAAAACAGAGTTTTGAGGAAAAACACATCTCTGAACACTTGATTATGAAATTTATTGATACTGGAACCTCCTCATGTGCCTGCTAGTTATTATTGGACTTTTTGAAACCCTTTTTGATGAAACCCTAATGAAACCCTAGACCTAAATGACAATAAAACCCTAGAAAAGACTTCTGCAATCTTTAAGACAAAAAGGTGACTGTATACAATTTTTGATGAATAAACATGAGCCAGTAGGTAAATGACATGAGGGAGACTGTAGGAGAAGCCACTACTGTCAGATGATCCATGTGCCTAATGTAATGCAGTTGACTGGGCGGGACACCTAATATGCAATGCAACAAGAGGATTTGATATCTAATGTAGGGATGGAGATACCAACACTAACACTGGCTCCAATGGGGATGGTATCTCCTTGGAGGTGCTGAGAACTATAGATCTTTGGGAAAATAGGAAGTGCCTTCATCTATTGGGCTATGGAGTCAATAACCTCGACAAATAAAAACCAAAATCCTAACTTAATTTCAGGACTGAAATGTGACTCATACTGACTCAATTTCAAGACTGAAATCGACTGAAAGAACTGACTCTAACAAACCAAACCAAAACTAAAATCAAACCTCAGCTTTATAGCCTTCAACTCAGGCCCCAAATTGAGGAATGAAAATAGTACACACTTGCAATGGAATTTAAATGAACTGGTATATAAAATGATGAGTAGGACAACAAGAAAAAATTTCACAAATAATACCGTTTGAGGAGCCGACTGTTGACCGGCCTGCCATGATAGTCTTCAGCATTCATTTCTTGAAGCATTCTGGCCCCAATATGCAACAATCTTGTACGGTCCTTTCCAAAGATTTTCAAATTTGCCATGTTTACCTTTCTCCTCATTCCTTGCATCCCATTTCAGCACTATGTCTCCTATTTCAAACCTGTCTGCCTTTGCTTTTTGGTCATATATCCTCTTGATTCTCTCCTGCAGCTTGAAAGTGTTCTGAAATACCTCCTCTCTAGTTTGTTGCAAATGAATCATTTGATTGATCCTCTGGTGCAAAATATCATCTTCACTGCTGGCTTCTTGTAGAACTTTGACCACCGGGACTGCCAGAGAGGCCAGGAAGACTGTGTCCACACTGTACGCAAGCTCAAAAGGAGACATGCCTATGGATTTCTTTTGACTTACCTTATCTGCCCAAAGTGCATTGACTAGCTTTTTGTGCCAACTTTTCTTGTTAGTTTCCAACAGTTTTTTGATAATGTTGACAAGAGATTTATTTTAGGATTCTGCCAATCCATTGCCTTGTGGGTAATAGGCAGTCGAGTGCCCTAAAGTGATTTGATACTTATGATAGAATTCAATCATTCTTTTCGATTTAAAGGCTATTGCATTGTCAGTGATCAGCTTATTTGGACAGCCAAAACAAGACAAAATGTTGTTTTCAAGAAATGAGATAATTACCAAATCAGTAGCCTGCCTCATAGGAATCGCCTCAATCCATTTGGTGAAATAATCCATCGCTGTGAGGATCCACTTATGTTGTGCTGAAGAAGAAGGATGGATCTCACCAATGAAATCCAAACCCCACTGCTGAAATGGAGCACTTACTTCAATGGGCTTGAGTGGTAAAGGCTGCAACTTCCTCTTACCTTGAAAAATCTGACATTCGTGGCAGCTGGCCACTGTTTTGTACACATCAGAAAAAAGAGTTGGCCAATAATACCCCGCTCTCAAGATTTTATTGGTTATTGTCTTCTAGAAAAGATGGCCTCCGCAATCTCCCTTGTGAAAGTCTTCCTATCACACGGAATGAGTCGTTCTTGCGGACAAGACCGACCTCCCTAGTGTTTAACGATATCTAGTGACAAGCAAGCTAATCAAATTCTATCTTTCTCTAAATATGCAATTTATAAACAAAGGAAAACAAGTGTTTTAGGCCTACCTTGGGTCCAATGCAAGTTTGCGGAAGCCTCGCTTCGTTGATCCAAATGAGCTCCCTTGTAGCGATTTGCAAACAAAAACAAGCACAAAAATTAAATAGCACCTGAAAAGCCAATATAATAAAGCATACTTATCATGATGATCAAGGAATTCATGAAACAAATCACATAAGAAAATTTGTTGAGAAAAATGAATCTGATTGTATTAATTTAGATCAAAGAAGAACTTTACAACCTGTGCCTTGATGTTGTACAAGCTCCTCCCAGGGTCCAACAAGAAGTCTCCTCTACTTTGACAAGTTTCACTCTCTTCCCAATCAAGCCAAAAGGTATGTGATCTCTCCTCTCAAGCTTAACTAGGAAGTCTCAATTCCACCAGCATTTACCCTCAAAAATGTTAGCTTCTAACCACCCTAGCAACCAACCCAATGCCTTAACATATAGTGCAATGGAGGGAAGTTACTAGGTCCGCCTTCAAAGGGATAAAGCCCTCCTTCAAAGGGATAGCTCCTCTCATCAAGGGATTAGCTCCTTCACTTTTGGGATGCATGAACCACCTAGGAGTGAACCATCCACGTCAGAATTCCTTCTAGAATCATCTAGAATTAACCCAAAGTGAGTTTTTAAGAATAAACTTGTGCCTTTTTGACTTTCATAGGGGTCCACACCCACTCCTTTAGAGACAGAGCGGGCATGTCCGCAGGTAACATAAACAGGGGGTGCAAGACCGCAGGCAATAGTGAGAGAAAGTGCAGAACTAGAGGTTTATTGATTTTTAAGGTCTTTCTCTCATTTTCAAAGCTTGACATGAAGAGCTGAGGTTTAAGACTTGCTTAGGAGGACAATATGAATGATGATAGACCCGTACTGACTGCAAATAGTCATGGTGACAATATTTTGTGTAACAGATTACCCCCTAAAGTGCGAAGTTTGTAGTAGATGGGGATTTCATTTATCATCTAGGAAGAGTGAAGTACTTTATCATTTTGAGGATCATCTTGTGGAGAGCCCGGTTGGAACTTGCAAATAAGCCATTCATCTGCAAAATATCTGTCATCCATCTTAACCATCCCTGAGTACGTCCTTGCAGCTAGATTTCTTGCAACTTGATCTATGATTTTGTGTTGTGGGCTTGCCTACGACGGATCGCTTTCTATCGACTTTAGCTCATTATCTAGAAAGATGATCTAGAAATCGTCAGTACCTTGGGATCTACATGCCTCAATGGCAGGTTTCTCATCCTCGACGATAGGTTGCATCATTGACCTTCGATCAAAGGATTCTGTGACATGTTCAACATCAACACATCTATTCACATCTCATGGATTGTACTGAGTACTTTGAGAGTCATTGACATTACTGGTGGTTTCTCTCACACTTGTTAATAGTTTACATCATTGACTGGTAACCAAGTGGTTTCTACCATGTTCGACTCGCCATTTTGTCACACGGAATGAGTCGTTATTGCAGACAAGACCGACCTCCCTAGTATCTAATGATATCTAGTGACAAGAAAGCCAATCAAATTCTATCTTTCTCCAAATATGCAATTTATAAACAAAGGCAAACAAGTGTTTTAGGCCTACCTTGGGTCCAATGCAAGTTTGTGGAAGCCTCGCTCCGTTGATCCAAATGAGCTACCTTGTAGCGAATCTACAAACACAAACAAGCACACAAATTAAATAGCACCTGAAAAGCCAATATAATAAAGCATACTTATCATGATGATCAAGGAATTCATGAAACAAATCACATAAGACAATTTGTTGAGAAAAATGAATCTGATTGTATCAATTTAGATCAAAGAAGAACTTTACAACCTGTGCCTTGATGCTGTACAAGCTCCTCCCAGGGTCTAACAAGAAGTTTCCTCTACTTTGATAAGTTTCACTCTCTTCCCAATGAAGCCAAAAGGTATGTGATCTCTCCTCTCAAGCTTAACTAGGAAGTCTCAATTCCACCAGCATTTACCCTAAAAAATGTTCAGCTTCTAACCTCCCTAGCAACCAGCCCAATGCCTTAATTTATAGTGCAATGGAGGGAAGTTACTAGGTCCACCTTCAAAGGGATAAAGCCCTCCTTCAAAGGGATAGCTCCTCTCATCAATGGATTAGCTCCTTCACTTTTGGGATGCATGAACCGCCTAGGAGCAAACCATCCACGTCAAAATTCCTTCTAGAATCATCTAGAATTAACCCAAAGTGAGTTTTTAAGAATAAACTTGCGCCTTTTTTACTTTCACAGGGTCGGAACCCACTCCTTTAGAGACAGAGTGGGCAGGTCCATAGGTAACATGAACAGGGGGTGCGCGACCGCAGGAAATAGTGAGAGAAAGTGTGGAACCAGAGGTTTATTGATTTTTAAGGTCTTTCTCTCATTTTCAAAGCTTGACATGGAGAGTTGAGGTTTGAGACTTGCTTAGGAGGACAGTATGAATGATGATAGACCCATACTAACTGGAAATAGTTATGGTAACAATATTTTGTGTAACAGATTGCCCTCTAAAGTGCGAAGTCTGTAGTAGATGAGGATTTCATTTATCATCTAGGAAGAGTGAAGTACTTTATCATTTCAAGGATCATCTTGTGGAGATCCCGGTTGGAACCTGCAAATAAGCCATTTATCTACGAAATATCTATCATCCATCTTGACCATCCCTAAGTCAATCTTTGCAACTAAATTTATTCAAACTTGATCTATGATTTCATGTTGTGGGCTTGCCTACGACGGATCAATTTCTATCCACTTCAGCTCATTATCTGGAAAGATGATCTAGAAATCGTTAGTACCTTGGGATCTACATGCCTTAATGGTAGGTTTCTCGCCTTCAAAGATAGGTTGCATCATTGACCTTCGATCAAAGGATTCTGTGACATGTTCAACATCAACACATATATTCACATCTCATGGATTGTACTGAGTACTTTGAGAGCCATTGACATTACTGGTGGTTTCTCTCACACTTGTTAACAATTTACATCATTGAATGGTAATCAAGTGGTTTCTGCCATGTTCGACTCGCCATTTTGTCCCACGGAATGAGTCATTCTTGCGGACAAGACTGACCTCCCTAGTATCTAATGATATCTAGTGACAAGCAAGCCAATCAAATTCTATCTTTCTCTAAATATGCAATTTATAAACAAAGGCAAACAAGTGTTTTAGGCCTACCTTGGGTCCAATGCAAGTTTGTGGAAGCCTCACTCCGTTGATCCAAATGAGCTCCCTTGTAGCGAATCTGCAAACACAAACAAGCACACAAATTAAATAGCACCTGAAAAGCCAATATAATAAAGCATACTTATCATGATGATCAAGGAATTCCTGAAACAAATCACATAAGACAATTTGTTGAGAAAAATGAATCTGATTGTATTAATTTAGATCAAAGAAGAACTTTACAACCTATGCCTTGATGCTGTACAAGCTCCTCCCAGGGTCCAACAAGAAGTCTCCTCTACTTTGACAAGTTTCACTCTCTTCCCAATGAAGCCAAAAGGTATGTGATCTCTCCTCTCAAGCTTAACTAGGAAGTCTCAATTCCACCAGCATTTACCCTAAAAAATGTTCAGCTTCTAACCTCCCTAACAACTAGCCCAATGCCTTAATTTATAGTGCAATGGAGGGAAGTTACTAGGTCCACCTTCAAAGGGATAAATACCTCCTTCAAAGGGATAACTCCTCTCATCAAGGGATTAGCTCCTTCACTTTTGGGATGCATGAACCACCTAGGAGCGAACCGTCCATGCCAAAGTTCCTTCTAGAATCATCTAGAATTAACCCAAAGTGAGTTTTTAAGAATAAACTTGCGCCTTTTTGACTTTCACAGGGGTCCACACCCACTCCTTTAGAGACAGAGCGGGCAGGTCCACAGGTGACATGAACAGGGGGTACGGGACCACAGTAAATAGTGAGAGAAAGTGTGGAACCAGAGGTTTATTGATTTTTAAGGTCTTTCTCTCATTTGCAAAGCTTGACATGAAGAGTTGAGGTTTGAGACTTGCTTAGGAGGACAGTATGAATGATGATAGACCCATACTGCCTGCAAATACTCATGGTGACAATATTTTGTGTAACACTTCCATAACCTGTGTTGCCTCCTCTTCTACTAAACAATTCAGCAAGACACCACTGGGGTCTTTCCAATAGAGTGCACCATTCATAATACAAAATTTTGCAGCCTTCAATTTCAATGTCCTACTTTTGTTATTAGCCATTCCAGGTGGTGATGACATATTTTGGAGTACATAAACAATGTTTGAATACCAAGGAGAGAGAAGGAAAATTTCTGATACCTGAGAGGGCAGATTCTCTTCATCTTCCTCAGACATAGTAGCAATTAAATTAATGTCCAAGATATGCAAATTTGACTCACCCATTAGTTTAGCCAGCCCCTGTCCTTTAATGAGCTTTGTCGGTTTGATTTCCATGTCATACTCCAGCAAGGCAGCAATCCATTTGCCTCTTCTCCCTTCCGGATCTATTTGCACTAAGACATCCTTAACAACAGCATTAGGGACATAAGCGAGGATGTGAGAATGCAAAATATAAACCCAAAAATATTTCAATGCTTTTACCAAAGCAAGGGCCTATTTTTCAATCATATTGTACTTCAATGTCGCATCCGTTATGGTTCTGCTGAAAAATGAAATTCGTTTCTCAAGCTGGTCTCTTTTCTGCATCAAGACCACTGCCATAGTATGATTTGAGGCAAATGTAAACAAAATAAAATCCTGAGTATAGTCCGAGCTAATCAAAACCGGAGCTAAAGAAAGAGATAATTTCACCAAATTGAAAGACTTAACTACTTCCTCAATCCACCTTACTGCACTATCTTTTTTGAGCATGTTTGTGATTTCTCTTAAATGTTCTGCAGGATTGGGCACAAAGCGATGTAAGAAATTTATCTTACCATTGAAGGATTGGATTTCTTTCTTACTTCGTGAGAAATCAATCTTTTGAATAGCCTCCACCCAATCTGGATCGATGTGGATGCCCTCCTTTGAGATAATATGCCCGAGAAGCTTGCCTTCATCCATGGCAAACAAACTTTTCTTTGGATTGAGAGAGATGCCATACTTCCTACACTGCTGAAACATAATCTTCAAATGATAAAGGTGATCTTCATCTGAATTAGAGAAAATTGTTAAGTCGTCAAGATAAATAACTAGAAAGACATATTTTTCATTAGCAAATTCTATATCCATCGCCTACTGAAAGGTTGCACCAACATTTTTGACCCAAAAGGAATCTTTGCATAATCAAAAGTTCCCCATAGATTGGTGAATGTTGTTTTGTCTCTATCATCCTCATGGACCAGAATTTGGTTGTATTCCAAATAACTGTCGAGTAGCGACATGCGGGATGTTCCAACTACTCTCTAAAGTATGTGATCCATCTTAGGCAATGGATAGTTGTCTTTCAAGGATACTTTGTTCAGATTTCTAAAATCAATGCATAACCGGATCTCACCTGTTTTCTTGCGGACGGGAACCAAGTTTGAAATCCAATCTAAAAATCTTATGGGGACTATGATACCAGCTTTATACAACTGATTCACTTCCTTCTCGATTGAGGGCCGCAGCTTCGGATTTATTCTTCTTAGCTTCTGATGAAAAGGATTTTGATTTGGCTTGATCGGGATGACACGCTGAATTATGCTTGTGTCATATGCCTTCAAATCTGAATAATCCCAAGCAAATAAATCAGTAAAAGAGGATAACAAACTGATATACTTTGCTTTTACCTGTGGAGGCAACGACTTTTATAATTTTACCATCTTAGGATTTTCAGCTCATCCAATGTTCACATCCTCTACTCCTTTCTCGGTTGGCAGCAAGTTGGGTTTCCGGGCCATATCATCCTGATGAAACAGCTCCTCTAAAGGTATTAGACCTTTAGGAATGATGTTGTCTTTGAGCTGCAAAACTTCCATTTGATTGAATTCTATATCCGCTTCACCACCATCGTACTCCACATCAATAGAAGTGTCTTTGAACTTATGTTTATTTTGCAGAAATTCATTGATCTCATCATCATCTTGAAACACTTGCTAATACCTTTGATTGCCATGGATAGCTAGGTGATTCTTCACGGGAATCTCAAACTTATTGTTTGAATTCATCGGAATTTTAAAATTACTTGCTGCTATTGCAAGTGAATCTGCAATGACATTCTGAGCTTGGGGGACACATGTTAAAGTATAATCAGAAAATACTTTCAAGATATCCAACACCACATTGCGATAGGCTAGCATTCGAGGATGCTTAGCTTGGTATTCCCCTTTCACCTGCTTAATAACTAACTCTGAGTCGCCATACACTAAAATCCTTTTAGCATTCAATTTTCTAAGAACTTTCAAACCAACAATTAAAGCTTCATATTCAGCCTCATTATTTGAAAATTCAAAAGCTAGTTTATAATAATAGACCCTTACATTTCTTGGCACTTTGTTTGGGGCAAAAACAGGGCTGCGTATCCAAATACCAATTCCATCACCTTCCCTTCCTACCACGTCATCGAAATCCATGCTCCACAGGACTGCTTCATCCTCTTCCAAAAGCTGAAATTCTGTTTGTTCTGTTTCTCTTCCTTGCTTTCCATTAATATGTTGCTGCTGTCAGAAGGTTGATTGCTCAATGGTACTATCAAGTCTTTTCCTTTCTTGTTTTAAGACATCTCTGAAATTTTCAGTGATCTCGGGAATGTCTTCTACTTCAACTACTTGGCTATTTACATCATTAAAGCTATTTGAATATAAAACAAATGATTCTAAATTAGTATGTACATAGTTTATTTGATGACTTACCGGCTTCTCCTTGCTAGTGATCATGTACTTCATTTTTTGTTCCCGGTATAGTTTCCTCATCTGACCGAACACGAGAATGGTAGCATAGGAGAAATCAAGCTGCATTGTCCCTTTAATCTTTTCTCCCCGAGATCTGGAAAGAAGCATGCCAAATCTAGGAGGTATATCCACCACCACCACGTCCATCAAAACATTTTTAGCCAGAATATGATCCAAACTGACCACTAAATCCTTGATAAGACCAATGCACCTTACTCTACCAGAATCGAAAGAGTAAAGATCATGATATTTTCTAGTGATATCCAAACCAAATTCCTCCATGATGGCCTTAGGCATGAGATTATGAGAGGCTCCAGAATGAAACATAGCATTATGTAACACAAACTCATGCACCCTGAGAATGATATAGAAAGGAGCGACATCACTATCTTTAGACTGACCTTCCAATGTTGGCCCAAAGATCAGCTCGAGACTATCATCCTCCACGTTTACCATGTCGGATGGTGGATATAAATTCAAGATTTTAGACACTTGACCTTTATAATTGCTGTTCTTCATCAACTCAGTCAAAGGAATGGATATTTTAACTTAGCAATTTCATTTTCTAAGTTAAAAACTGAGACTTTCACTACCTCTTTTGCTGAAACATCCTTCTTTTCCTTTTTCTCCTTTGACACATTTGGATGATTGGGTCTCTCACTTGCTGATGGCGTTTTGTTGGTGTTAGGATCAGCTATCTCCTTTCCGTTTTTCTGCACATTGGGAGGATCATTCTTTGATGCTTCTGCCTCCTTCCTTTTCTGAATTGGATTTACGGGCACATCTCTAATTCAGAGTGAATATTGTCACTACTGAGCTGACAAAGAATTCATGTATCCTCTTTGGTATTCATCAGACTCTTCCTCAAGAACTTTTTCATTTGCCAAAATAAAATTTTCATCCCTTTGTTTAGCTGAATTCTCAGAGTACTCTTCATCTTCAGTGATGAAAATTGGCATATTATCAGGCGCAAAGAAATGATTCTCTTCTCCGATTACATTCTCCTCCTCATCTGATTCCGGACCATGTACAAAATTCTGCTGCAAGGGTGTCTTCACCTACTGTTGTGCTGCTTAGTCTTGTGTCCACTGCTCTCTTTGTTTTATCCTAAATTGTGGCTGTTGCTGGTCACGGAAGTTAAGACTTCTGACTTGTTGTTCAGATTTGTCAATTGTCAGTTTGTCAAACATCTTCTCCATCTTTCGAAGCACTTGATCTAAAGTGGAAACCTCTTCCTTCATTGTCACCTTCTTTTCAGCCTTTGCTCTAGCTCTCTTGCCAAGGCGATTAGCTTCAACGCCCACTACAATTTTCTGCATGTCTTCCAAAGTTGCCGGATCTCTCTCTCTTAATTGATAGGCCATATCAGTATCAAAACCGTCCAGAAACTTAATCAAGGCCAGCCCCATAGGTGGCTTTATATGATCAGGAATTACATTGTAAACTGAATTGAATCTAATACAATAATCTTGAACAAACTCACCAACATTCCACTTGATGTTCTCATATTTGGAAAGGATTTGAAGAGGATTTTTCTTCACTTCCCAGTGATCCAAGAACTGTCTTTGCAGATTAGCCATTGTAGTGATAATTGCAGCCAGCAAAGCTCTGAACCATTTCCTCACTTCACCACCAAAGGTTTGTACAAAAAGTCTCATGGTCACATTTTCTACATCAATCTCATGGAGGTCAAAGAAATCTGTCATCCTATCCACATGTTGCTGAGGTGTAACACTGTGAGGACTCGGGAGTGCCGTCAAATAATGGAATTTTACTTTGATAATCAGCGGGCATATCATCCAAATTTTGAGGTAGCACAAGGGGTGCAAAACGAGCAGCCATTTCTCTTGGCGGATTTGCAATCGGTCTTGGGGATGTTGGAGGAGTGGGTGCAGCTGATGTATGGGCAATATGAGGAGGTGTGTGTGGAGGGGAAAAAAATTTGGATGCTTGAGGAGTAGAAGGAGTAGACAGAGGTGATACTACTGCAGACTTTTGATCAGAGATAGTAGGCTGCACAGGGATGGTGCGAATGAAAGGTGGTTTGGTGGGAATTTTTGAGCTAGATGCAATTAGGATGACCCAAGGGTGGCAGATGCAATCTCTAAGAAATCAACAATATTAGAAGCCACAATTGAAGTCTGGAGTTGATTCAAGATATAATCGTCAATGGATTTATTGCCCCTTTCAGTTTCAAGATTTATAACAAACTCAGGATTTAAGGAAGTTGAAGCAACAATGCTTTCAGATTTGGTTTCAACAAAGACAACTCGAACTATTCATCAAAATCAATATCTTCAAGATACTCAAAACCAATAGGACATGAATGAGATTTGAACACGGGAATCACAAAACTTTCTTAGGGAAGGATTCTCAGCATAAGATTGGGATTTCCATACACAGGAGGAGGATTTGGATCTAGATTAGCTCTGGTATATCTTCTAGAAGCCAGTATGCTATTATTTCCAAGAAATCAAATGGACATTAACAACTTGTTCAGCCTATCAAAATCTAAACTTCTCATCCAAAAGCTTAGAATTATCAGATGTACTGGGGTGATTTGCAAGTTAGATATTTCGTTTATAAGACTAAACCGGAGATTGACTGAAGTAGCTTTTATCTACTTGCGCTAATGCAAATAAAAAGCGTTTCGAAGGCTACCTGGATAATATTCAGATTTCGTCTGTAGTTTATAAAACAAAGAACACTGAAAAACAAACAATTTCTTCCCCAGTGTAGTCACCACTATGTTAGAGCCTAGATTTACCTCAGGCTGAGAAAGGTAGGATCCAAGGCCAACATCAAACCACGCTTAACCTAGTAGCTAGCCCTACCAGGTTGGGAGAGGGCTCTCTCCGGGTCAATCTTAGCAAAATATAATTGTTAAAGGCTTGATATAACTACTGATCTTAGGCTAGGTATGTGTGCAAGAGAGTTTCATTGAATAAAATGATGATTTTGCTGGTTCAAATGGAAAAGCAGATTTTGGGTGTGGGGAATGAGGCTCAACTTTGTAGAAATCTCAATGGGGCAAGGTAGGCAACTGATTTTGGCACTTGAAATCGAATGAGGTGGAGGGATTAGATATGTGAGGAGTTGAAGAGGGCAAGAGAAGTCATGGATCCTCTCCAAACAGCTAAAATCATCAAGAAACTAAAGCACACCTCAAGTAGAGCACTGCAATTTCAATGGATTCTACTTTCACTCTTGTTTGATTTAGTTAGGAAGAAAAAAGATAGATAATGTCAAAAATAACACATAAAAAAATATAGAAGAAAGAACTATACCAAAATAAAATTCCATACGGATCCCAAAGAGTGATACAAACCCTGATCTCAATTCCTTAGCCAAAATGCTGATATGAGTGTACAATGAATCTCCTTGCTTTCTCAAGAGTCCAACCATGCTAATGTCTCAAAAACAACATAATATAGATGAACCGTAGCTCATCCTAGCCTCTAGGGGTTGAGCTCACATGTTTAGGAGCTGTTTCAACTAATTCTAAACTGAGAACTAGAAATCAGGCAATGGAACAACATGCCTCTAGAAACAAGGGAACTTCATTTAGTTTCAAACAACTTTTTAACAAATGAATCAACCTCCATAAGTGAAAATTTGACATATTTACATCATGATCCATCAATGTATATTAAATTACATCACAAATTTGACACTACGGAAGTGAAAAAGTCAAACTGGCAAAATCTAGGTGAAAAACAAAGCATTCCTGGTCAAACGGGTCCAAATTTCCTCTATGCGCCACGCCAAATTCTCTATGCGTAACACCTGTTTAGAGCCAGTTTTGGAGGTATTCCTGGTGTAAAACTTTTCTCCAAGTGTGATTTTTGGAAAGGTATGCCTGTCTACTTTCCAACCCAAGTGGAATTTTTCAATTTGGCCTCCCTTTGCCACTCCAAAATTCAGTTCTCCCAACACTGCTTCCTATGTGTCAAAATAGAGGCAGTGAGGTCATTTTTTGAGTGTTTTTGACCTTTTTGAGGGCTCAAACCTGTCCAAATTTCTTGACCATTGGTAGGATCGCATTTTTTTCATGCCAAATCCAAAAATGCTGAGTTTTTTTCATTTTAAGGCTCCTATCAAAAGCGAGCGCCAGGTGGCGCGGCGCATAGAGCAAAAAGCCCTATTTTTTGTGCCAAAAATCCCAAAAATGCAAAAGTGCTCAATTTTTTTTGAAATTTGGCTGAGTTTTCTTAATCAAGCATTGTGTTGGGCCAAGGAAGCCTCAACCAATATCTAAAGTCCTTCATGCTCCTTTTGCCTCCTTGATGCTCTCTTCAATTTTGCCTTCAAGCTCTTGATTCTAGCTTGGCACACCATATTCCTTGACAAATAATGATATGCCATGTTTCTCAACATATTCTTCTCATTGATGGCCTTTTCTAACCTCCTCTCCAAGTGGATATTGGCTCTTTCAAGCCATGACTCCCGATCGGCATTGACCTCCTGCTCAAGTGAAGTGAACTCCACCCTCCTCCTTTGGGTAGCTTGGCGATTCTCTCGAATGTTTTGCAACTCCATAATCACTTGCTGATATTCAAGCTACTTATTTCTTTGCTCTAGGTATTGTATTTTGCATTTATCTCTCTCCAGGCTAAGGTATAAGGCATTGATGTCCGCCTACTTCTCTTGAATGACTTTTTTTAGATTTGTGCTTTGTGGGCCCATATCAGTATCATCACCCCCAATGAGAATGAAATCAGTCTCACTCTCACCTGATGGTCCTTAATCCTGTAATGGCCTCTTGCCTTTGTCCTAAACCTATTGTGCTAATGATGGAAGCGAGACCCCTTCCACCCCGGGTGGAGATAATACTCACTTGGCTGCTGCAAACAACTGTCTAATACCCTTCTGATAAGTGATAAACACCGGCATACTAGCAGTCTGTGTCTCATGACCTTCATGCTAATATGAAGGTCCACTTGTCTCATGTACAGTCTCTGAAGGTCCCTGAGGAGCTGTGAAAAACTCACGAGAAATGAAGCCCTCCCAAGTGATGCCATGTAAGCCAAGCTGATGGATGACTACAATTTTAATGAGAGCAAAATGATATATACTATTGAACTGCTGCTGAGGAGTCTTGTGCTATACTAGGGTGGTCATCTTCTCAATGTTTCAGGACATGAAGTAGGGGAGGTTCATCATCCTCACCTTAGTAAAATTCATCAACAGCCTGATATGATAAGCATATAAACGGGAAAACTAGCCCTCACAGCTGAAATACTTCATTATCAATTTCATCAAAGGAGCATAAGAATCTTTGAGGTACCAGAAAGGAAACACTCTGCTGAGTTGTCTTAAATAACCGGGCTTGATGTATGGTTCATAATGCTACCTGTCAATTTGCTACCTCTTGTTCCATTGCTCTCCAATGTTAGGAATACCGGTTGCTAGTGAAATAGATTCTGGTGTTAATGTGAATGTGAGACCAGCTAAAGTGGCTTGGCCATCATGTAAATGAAGCACAAACAAACAAGCCAACTCATGATGAAACTAAATTCTAGCAACCATCTCACAAAATTCATAGCAAGACTAGTGTTGGAAACAAGTGATGGCAAGAGTGGTTGGTTCTTCTCGAATATGCTTGCCACCTCTATGAGGCCTGCTGGGTGCATGTACTTATGTAGGTGAGTCACTGTGTGTCTCCTCTTCATAAGCATATGAGGGATCAGATTCCATCTCTGCTAGGTGGATGAGCTGTCTTGATGAGAAGTAGGTGCTTTATGATGTTTTTTTTACGTCTGCCACCAAGGGAAAAATGATATAAGGGACTGTATAAGGAGGGAAAAAATGACGCATTTTAGGGACTGTTGGGATAGGGTTTAGTTAGGGAAACAAGGGATTAGGGAATAATTTAGGAGTTTTGGGTATACCACTAGGGTTTGGGAATTATATTTGGGACTTTGGGAAGAATAGGATTGGGGATAGGGATATATGATTTTGTTTTGGGAATATGGGAATTAGGTAATAGGGGAATACACTAGGAAAATAAGTGAGGGAGTGGAAAAATGAGGGAATGACTTGGCAGCCAAAACAATAGTACAAACCCTAGGCACTATTTCCTTTGAAAGATGTAAGAGGTAGGGTTTTGTTTTTTGTTCACACAACCACCATAAGACAACCACCATAAAACAACCACCAAAAATTGGAGGAAAAGCAGTGATAGAGGCTCAACCTACTTGCACAAAAGAAGATCCAAGTGTTTTGGATGACTTGGAGCGAGTTATTGCAGAATTTGGGCCTGGCAGCTCTATGCACCACACATCAAACCGAATGTGTCATGCCCTGTGTCTGTGTCGTGCCCATGTAAATTTGAACTGGCAATCGCGGCCCTATGTGCCGCGCCACTTGCCCATTGTGCTGCGCCTCTGATTTTGGGCAGATTTCTCCAAATTTGTCTTACTTTCTCGCAAACATGACTTTGCTTTGCCCAACTTTGACTTTGAAATGCAAATGGACCTTTCGATGGAAGAAGTAACTTGTATAGAAGGAGCTTTTAATTTTTTTGTTTATAAAAAACACTTTACAATGTTTGGGAAAATGACTTTATTTTTCAAACTCTGTTTTTGAGCTTTTTCAATTTCTTTGAGCTTGTGATGAACTGAATGACATGTGTCTTGTTTGCTTTGTAGAGGGTTGGAGCTATTGAGGCTAGGAAAAGTGACCAAGGTTGTAGGTGAAGTAATTTGCATATGAAGGGAATACAATTACATGAATTTGTACAATAAAATCTAAAAATACCCTGTTTTTCCTCGAAACAGAGTTTTGAGGAAAAACACATCTCTGAACACTTTATTATGAAATTTATTGATATTGGAACCTCCTCATGTGCATGCTGGTTATTATTGGACATTTTGAAACCCTTTTTGATGAAACCCTAATGAAACCATAGACCTAAATGATGATAAAACCATAGAAAAGACTTCTACAATATTTAAGACAAAAAGGTGACTGTATACAATTTTTGATGAATAAACATGAGCCAGTAGGTAAATGACATGAGGGAGACTGTAGGAGAAGCCACTAGCGTCATATGATCCATGCACCTAATGGAATATAACTGACTGGGCGGGACACCTAATATGCAATGCAACAAGAGGATTTGATCTCTGACGGAGGGATGAAGATACCGACACTAACAATAGCATGCACATATTGTGTACAATCCTGGAATAAAAGGACTTTCCCGGGTTGATGATTAATGTGGCGTAATTAGGAGTTTTAGAAGACACCTTTTATCAGCCAACAACAACATTATTGGAATACTGAAAATTTAATTTGTATGAGTGACCTTCTGAATGATGAGTATATGAATTAAAAACCCATACACCAACACCAACTCCATCTTTACTCACTAACCCATCAAAATCCAAATTCCATAAGACTTTATCTGAATTATCCTGGTCAAGGATTAATGTTTGACCATCAGCATTGAGACAAAAATCAGTACCATGGTTTTCAATTTTTTTCTTGTGTGCTTACATCATTGTAAAGAATAAATGAGTCCAAAACTGGAATGAACAAAATATATAGGATAATTGTTAGGCCTATCTTGAGTGGTGACCATAAATTTCATGATTGTTTCACTATAGAGTCTTTTTTTTTACCAAAGACAAGGATTTTTGAATAATACATATCCATCTGTAACATTCCTTGGAGTTTGGTTCCCCATCAACAAGAAAGTAGCATCCCATATTTGGGTGGGATACCTGCAACAACTATATCCTTAAGTACACTTTTAGTAGGGATCTGGACTAAATTTACACATAAATCTTTTATAAGTTCAAGGCACTTAACTTGACTAGAATCAAATGAATACAGGTTTTTATTCCTTCTAGGGATATTTAATCCCATCTTCTCCATAATTACATTTGGCATAAGGTTGTGGGAGGCTCCTAAGTCAAGCATAGCATTGTGTAAGATTTTGTCATGAATAGTTAGACTAACATAAAATGGAGGAACATCTCCCTCTTGAAGTTTTCCATCAACTTCAGGGCCAAACAGTAATTCAAGTTGATCATCTGATACATTAAATGTATTAGTGCCTTCTGCTATTCTCAATTATTTCATTACCTGGGATCTATAAGGAGTTTTACTCATCAATTCTATCGAAGGAATAGGGATTTTGAGTTTTGCCAATTCTTTTTCTATATTAAAGGATGTTTGTGTTTTGTTTTAATTGACGACTTCTAATTTGTCAGCCACATCTCTTTGGGTGTATCTCGTGTTTGTCTGGTAGAGGGATCATTTGTTTGAATTGTTTTGGATGTATTATCAAGATTTTTCTGGATTATAACATCAAGATTCTTTCTAGTAAGGATCTCAACGTTCTTTTTGGCAGGTGTTTCAGTTGCTTTATTTGGAGAAGTATCAAGTAATTTTCTACTCTTGAGGTTGTATTGTTTATGAACTTCCATAATAGCATTCTCAAAGCCTATCTTGTAATCCTTTATTTCTTCAAGTTATATTTCATTTTGGGACAACAGGAAAAGGTCTTGATCTTCCTCAGTAAGAAAAATATAATCATTATCATTTACTCCTAATAGATTTATTTGATTATTCTTTATATCATCAGCTACTTTAACCTCCTGGAAAGGAGGTATTACCTGCTAGTTTGAACCCTTTTGGTCTCTTTGTTTATTCAAGGTTGTTTTCCTCAATAGTTTGGATTTCTTATTTTCCCAATTGATTTTCTCTTTGAGGATTCCTATCAGCTATATTGATTTTGTCCATCATTTTTTCTATTGTTCTTAGTAGACTGTCTAATTTATAATCAGTAGAAACAGAAGATGAAGGTTCCTCTTTTATCATTACTCTTTTTTAAGCCTTTAACTTATCTTTCTTGGCTAATAAATTAGCCTCTAATTTAAGTGTGTTTGCTTGCATCTCCTATGAGGTAGAGGGGCCTCTTTCTCTCCTTTGATAAGCCATATCAACATTGAATCCTTCCAAGAAATGTATTAGGGCCAAGCCCAAGGGTGGTTTAATGGCAATGGGAATTGCATTGTAAACCCTATTAAATCTATCGCAGTAGTCTTCTACCATTTATTTTGGACTCCTCTTAAGTTTTTTATAATCATTAAGGATCTACAAAGGACTCTTTTTAATTTCCCACCTTGTTAGGAAAGATTGGTGAAAAATAGTTAGGTCAGTTATACTACTTGTTGTCAGGTCTTTCAACCACTTTCTGAATTCTCCACCTAAGCTCTAGAAAAAAGCCTCAATTTTACGTCATTCTCATCTACTTCATGAAGATCAAAGAAGTCATTCATCCTATCAATGTGTTGTTGTGCATTAACAAGATTAGTACCATCAAACTGGGGTATCCTAGCCTGATAGTCCTGGGGCATATTATGTAACTGTGTAGGTAGAACAAGAGGTGCATAGTGAGCAGCGATGATATTTGGTCTTAAGGGAGGATCAGATATAAGATTTGTGGGAATTAATTGAGTGACTACTTGAGATACTATTGGATGAGTAGTCGAAATTACATAAGAGGAAGGGCTAACTAATGTTCAATGAAATGATTGGGAGGATGAAGTAGATGTAGCAATAGTAAGAGCAGAGGGCTCAACAGACTATTGTATATAAGATTGATGAACAGCCTGATCAAGGGCTGAAGTAATATCTTACAGCTTATCAAACTCCTGAAGTGCTTTCTGATCTTAATCAGGTTCAACAAATGGTCTCATTTGTTTATATGGTTGAGGAATGGCTTCATCAACCACTATCTGATCCACAAAATATTTAGACTTAGTGCTGAAAAGACTATATTTGAAAGGTAGGTCAAACTGAATATCATGAATGGTATCAAGATTATGAGGAAGATAATTGGCCCTTGAAATAGGGCTATTACTTCCTTATATTTTAGTTAAAATTATCCTTCTCAGTATTCTTTCAGGATTATCTAGAATTTCAGGTGGGTCTAGATCATGATTGGCTTGACTATAAACTCTTTTGGAGAATTTTTTTTTTGTTTTTAAAAGTAAAACAACCTCTAATCCTTTATTTACAATGTCTTAATCATTAAATTGAAATAAGGATATAGAAAGTAGGGAAATAATCTTATGATGGTGGAATAAAGGATTATTTTAAAGTTCCCCAGTACGGTCACTGGAATGTTAGCACTCAGTAACTTTCAGGGGTTGTTGATGAGCCTCGGTATTATAGCAAGAATGTTGGAACTCCCAAGGCTACCGACATTTAATTATAAACTCGAGGTTTGTACAAACTTAATAGGTATCGACACTATATGTGAAACATACAATGTGTTCTTTATTTGTTGTCATGAGAGAAATGAAATGTTGCCTATTTGCAAGAATGAAAGATTGAATTAAAATATGCTTGTAAAGTAACATGAAATCCTTCATCTACTTATTAACACACTTTTCTTGCAAAAGAACCATATTTTAACCCTATTTGTCACATGTGGTGTTTTAACTAATCTAAGCATGAAATGTGATCTATAGAGTACTAGCTGTTGTGTGCATGTGTAAATATAAAAGAACTCATTTTTTTAAATTATTTTTTTCTTTATAAATGCAAATGCTAATCTTTCCTTGATCTTTCACAGGGAAGACAAGTCTGGAGGAAGAGGGGTACAATGATTTTGATGGCTTGGAGGTCAAGTAGGGGCCTAATCCCAGCTTCAATGATTATTTTTCTCAATTTCGGCTCAAAACATGCCACTATAGGATTTCCTATAGGATGTACTAGTTCTCCTACAGGATCCCCTGTTTTACTACAGGATGTTACAGGTTTACAATACGAAATTATAATTCATCAAATGACCAAGAAAATAAAATAAAAGTTGGATGGGAAAAAATTTGTTATTGACTAGGTTTTCTTAGGTCTCCACTCCAAGTGGAATCAGTCAAAAATACCTCTCTTAACCCATGCTAAAAAATAGCAGGAAATTACTAGTCGAAAGTCTAGAAATTTGAGAACTAGTGAGCTAGTAAATCTATAAAATACCTAATATAATAAAGTTAAAATGAAATCGGGTAATTTTTTTTATGAACTAATTTTTTTTGATCTAATGCAAGTGAAACCAACTTGATTGAAGAACGTTAGAATGCTCTAAAAAATAGAAAAAATTTACTGTTCTTTGCCACAAAGGAGTTCCAGAAATCTAGATTTTGGAATAAGAAAGCTAATCCAAGTAGCTCAATAATTACTATGACCTTCCAAAGCTTTTCAAAGGATGAAATGATGCTTCTTATCCTGCAAAATAACTTACATCAACCATTTAAGCTAATCCTACAACAAGAAATCATTAATACTAAATGCAGAAATGGAAAGAAATAACAACAAGAGATGCATGTGAATAAGAAGTGAAAAGAAGAAAAGAAAATGATATAAAAGGGCTATGAGGCTCCTAGGATGGCCAAGCCCAAGGGACTCAGAGATCTATGAAGGAGAACAAGATTTAGAAGCTGAACATGAGACCAATCTTCATTATTTTCATCAATACAATTACACCTCTGTAAGAAAATACAATGGAGCTACATAAATACGAGTTCTGTCCACAAGAAAACTTATGAAAATCTATCCCTAGAGGAAAATTCGACTTGGTACTTACAAAAAATTATTAGGAACCATTCCCCATGAATGGAGGAATATTTCCCCACCAAAATCCCTTGCTTAGTGGATTTGGTTCCCAACACAACGAATCTGCATTAAATGGGAGGGAACACATTCCCAAATTTTCTCAATCATTGGAGTTCCACATTCTATGCCATAATTCCATAATATCTTGTTGATTTATTATTTAATAGTGATCCTCCTGTAGTAGAGAGAAAGTCCCTAAATTATCTCCTCCAAATCTTCACAATCTTCCACAAAATAAATAATATTAGGCACAAATATGCAATTATTCATAAACATTCCTAATGAATATATTAAAGTTAAAAAATACATTATCTAATGTGAAAGAGAGGTTTAATGTGCTAAAGGATGGTCATAGACATTAATTTGTGTTTAATTTAGATGCATGGGCCTTAATTTATGTCTAATTTAGAGGCCCATCAGTTGTAGAAGAAAATCACCAAGGTAACCACAGACCAATCTTTGGATGTTGGGATCTAGCCTTGCCAGCTTCAAAGAGGGATCTCTTTGTAAGATTTAACATTGTTTGATTGAATATTAGACTAGTTATGAAGTTTGGGGGTTTGATTTGTATTTGGGTTGTTGGTTGATAACTTAAATTTCCATTGGGCTATGGAATCTGTTACATAAAATACACATTAATTAGAGTATATATAGATAGATATCACAAGGCAAGGTAGCCAAACCATGGATTACTTAAATTATATGAAATGGAGAAGAAGAACAGAAGAAGGTTCACTTTAAAATATAGATCATTGTTACCTGAATTCTATATTCAAAGATCAAAAGAAAACATAGAAACTTTTCGTATCTAGGTGTAGGGTGTAGATTTAAACTAATTCTTCCCTTTACTTATCTATTGAATAATTCATATTTTCACAAACAATCATGTAATATAAACAGAGATATAAATTCATATAACAGATAGATGTACTTCACCACCAATTTGACACATGAATCCTGTGAAAGAGATTCTGTATTAATTTGGAAAATTAGCTGATGCTTCAGCAAAAGATATACAATAGTGTTTCTTCTTACAAAAACCAACCTCTACTACTTCAACAATTGAAGTATTTATAACCAGTTTACAAAAATTATCCTTTCAGGATGGCGAGGATGTATCTACAGAATGATACAACTAAAATTAAGCTAACTTATTACAATGAAATGAGGAAAATTGAAATGTTTGGAGTGGTGGCACCGAAAAGAAGGAATTGTTGGATGTCTGGTGCTAAAAAACTGGATGTGTTGTAACACTGAGCTGTGTTGTTGAATGACTATTTACTCTAGTAATTCACATAATTTATCCCAACGTTGTTCCCTTGGGATATTCATATTCATTAATTCTGTATACTTCATCAACTTCAGTATACTTGGAAAATGTCAGCCTGGTGATGAACAAGTTTGAAACTGCATACTAGTTGTCAAGATCAAATGATAGTGCTTCCAGGAATGCCTTCCCTATCATGTTGATTCTTCTGGCTATAGCTTTTGAGTTGTCTCTTACCTTGTTCATAATCTGTGCACTGTAATCTAGCCATGTACTAAGCTTTTCATTGATTACCAATAGGTTTGGAAGTACTTTCTTCTAGAGAGTCTCTAGTTTGGCAAAGAATCTATGTATTCCTATGTTCATGTTTTGACCCTTCTCTTCAAGTTGTCTTATTAGGTTCGTTTTATTCAACACTTCCTTGACCTCCAGAATTGTTTCAGTCTTGTCTTCAATTTCTAATTCTTCCAATTCTTTGCTATTTTTTGAATTTAGAAATTTAATCAGCTCAGTGGCTTCATTCAGTTATTTTCCTAACTACTTTCTAACCTGGTAAATGGCTTCAGTTGACCTTTCAAAAAGTTCCTTCTGTTAAAAAATGATTTGGATTGAAGGCCAAATCTCTTCTATGTCTGCATTAATCATTTTCCAAACATTTTCCTTCACCTATTCCAAAGTTTTTCCCATGGCATAGTATTCGTCCATTTTCTGCACTCTTTGGGACAAGGTCTAGGTATTTTGTGCTTTTGTTAAATATGCATTTTCAAATCTAAGACTTTCCTCCTGTAAAACCTTTATCTCCAACTTTATTTTCTTTAGCTCTTCTTCTCGTATAGTCATGTTTTGCATAGATTGAGCTAGTTTCACTACATCTTCCACAATTGATGTGAGAAGCACTGTTGAGGATGATTTTCCTACTGTAGTAGTTATTGTAGGAGCTCCTGTCTATAGCAGAGATGCAGTTGGAACTGCATCAAGAGGAACGACAAGAAGTTGTGAATTCTGCTCCTTCTTGTTACACAATATTTTTTCATGCCTCTTGCACTTCCCTGTGACATACCATGAAGTTCCCAAAAAATGATCATTATATAGGATACTCATCCATGTATACAATTTAGATCCCTCCTTTAACTTTTCTTGGAACATATCTCGAAATGTTCTTGAAGAAATAGCTCTTAAAACCCTAAAATCAAGGCCATCGCCCTTATGAAGTTCAAAACCGCGATGATCACCTATTGCACCATGTTAGGCCCGTGATGGAATCACTCTGTTCCCCTGCATACCCACAATAGTCTTAAAAAGGAAGTATTCCCAAAGAGGATGAGAAGATTCGTGATCTAGAACCTTCTAGAATGGCAAGCTGGAGGTGGTTTCACATAGATGAGGTCGAATCCTCCTAATTTGACCTCTTGGTCTCATTCCTATAAGCTACCTCCTTGATATGTGGGCCTAATCCTATATTTGGAGAAGTCATAAATCCCTCTCATAGTCTATAGATTCCTCCTCTCCCATTCCCAAATGGTTGGTCTATGTCCATTTGCACCCCTATGTTGAGCTTGTGTTTAGATGTTATTCATTAGACTTGGAGAAGGAGTGTTTGGAGAGTTTCTTGACTTGGACTTGGATTAACACTTAAGGAGAGCCTTTCAACATCAAGGCTATGGTTATAAGATTCACTTTATTCTTTAAATAATATACAACTATTGGTTCATCTTCCCAAAATATATATGTTCATGTATATGTTAGCTTGGCATTTCTTGATCAACTAAGTAGGTTATTATTGGATTTGCTATTGGTTTTGGTATGCTTTGTTGTCTCTTGATCACTTGTGTAGGTACATAAGAACTGAGAGAAGAAGGAACAAGTTCATGAAACAAGAAATTCGAGGCTCTCAACAAAGGAAATCAGAATAACATCAGAACAAGGTAGGTTATCTCTCTCATTCTACTTTTCAATTGTAATCTAGGAGGATGTCTAGTTGATTGTCACTTCAGTCGCTAGACCCACTCATTGGGATAGAAGGATTGTGTATGTCCATAGAGAGGATTAACCTTGTCAACAAAATGGAAACTCCATTGGGGAGCCTATGACCCTTCCCTTTCTTCACCTTGTCTTTTGATGAGTTTGATCAACCATTCATTTTTCGACTTCAGTGTTTATATGTGATCAGTGTCATTTTCTGGTAGATACTTGAAGGTCTTTGATTTGAGTTGTTCTTGACTATTTTGAGTTTATTTTTGTTTTTCTCAACCATCATGGATTTCACCCTAACAGTCGTGATGACATCGCAATTTTGTTGATTACAATAGCGATGATCACTACTTTACTCCTGACAGGTGCAATGATTGCAGAAAATTAAAAAATTAGGGTTTCTTTTCTTATTTTCAACTCCATTTTCCCTCTCCTAGTGAATTGCCAGTGTGATATTGGTTGAACTTCTTGTTGTCTGATTACAATTACCTTTTAAATTTGTTTGGGAGTGTTTGGAGTTTGATTAGCCTTTTACGGTTTCTAGGTCTTCTAGGTCAACCTTTGTCCACTCATTGGTCTTTTCATCAGTTATCAGAGATCAATTCCTCGTGTTAAAGAGTCTTTGTGTGTTCAGACATACTTTGCGAATCGCTTTTGGTTCTTGTGTCTTAAGTTTTTTTCATTAGTAGATATTGCGGAAGTTACTTAGGTTGTCTTTGACAAATGATAGATTACAAATCGATTGTGTCATTGGAATCAAAAGGAAGTGTTTTCTTTGCATTTTGTGTTTCAAAAAGTGAAAGTGGAAGTGTTATTCTTTTCATAGTTTTCGAAGAACTTTTGAGTTGCATTCAAATCATTGATTTGAAAGAGATTTTCATATTTTTTGGCTTCCTTGCACTTTGTTTTACTTTTTCAATATATTATGATAGTTTCATTTTGAAAAAGAGAAAAAATCATCATTATATCTTAAGAACATTTTGCTTTAAGGTTTGTTTAGGAATTGAATTTTCTTATCATATGAAAGATTAGATTTCATATTTTTCATATAGTGTTTGAAGATTTTCATGGATGCACTTTTTCATTTGTTTTGATGGATGATTTGGGTGATCTTCTTCCCTACATAGATAACTTTCATCGAATTGAAAGATTTCCTTTTTTCATATAGGTTTCATTTGAGGAACAGGTAACATCATTAAGGCCTTGAAATTGAAACATAATTCCAAGATCAAATTTAAAACATATTAGTTAATCTAAGGAGCATTTGAAAAATTAATGGTCGTATTTAGTGTTCTAGGTTAGAGACATGTTCCGACATCTTTAAAACTTAGCAGTTGTCATTCGCCTTGGCATTAGACAACACCAGCACATACTTATGCTCCCTATACCCTCGCGTATATAAAGGGATACCCCCATAGTTTGCAAACCTTTAACCATAGGAAGTCGAGTCTTCCACCCTCTGAACATGATACACTGAACACAAAATTCAGGGATATTTGCTACATGTACATCAAGTCCTTGGCAAATTTATTTGCTGAGGTGTATATTGCAGTTCACAGTTACTTGGCACTCCTTTTACCTAGATTCACCTGACTAGTCATTTCGATATTTTCTTTCTCTTTAAATTTGAAAAGATCATCGAGAAACTTGTCCTTTCAAGCTCAAAAAACTATCGAAAGCAACTAGAGTCACCTTTTCGCCCTTTTCTTGACTCTTAAAAGATGAAAAGGAAATGTTTTGTTTCTAAAAGACAGTTTCCCATACTAAACATGTCGAAACCAAGTAGTTGTTTCTTGGACCAATATTGAGTAATTCCCTGTTAATTTCAAGATTGTTAAAGCCCTAAGTGAATTTCCTTTCATTTTTTGCTGTTGAGGGGAAGTCATCATGGTTGAACCATTGAGTCCATCTCATAGTTCCCCTTCATTATCTAATACTGAAGGGTCCTCCCAAGGAGTCCATCTGGAACTTCCTCAGTCTCTTGACGATCAAGGTTTTGAACTTGGAATTATACCGAGCATCCAACCTTTATCTTCTCATCCACCCCCATCAAATTCTTGGTCACCTCAAGAATTTGATCCAGATTCCTCTGATAATCCTATTCAGATCCCTGAGAATTCACAAACTCTTGAAAGTCTATAGAGGCTTTTTGTCTCTTCGTCAAATCCCTTGTTCAATCCTGTTGTGATATCTTCTCAACGTCCTTAAAGTATGTATGATCGACCTAGTATTCCTTCGGAATTTTCTCCTAGTTCATCCCAGGTTCCTCGCCACCAATTGTTTTCATCTATGGAGTCAGAAGGTGAAATTCCAGTCTCCTCTCCATGTCATTTGAAAGTTTCCACTACCCATAATCCTCACATGGATGATGAGTAGGGATATCAATTCCCTCTAGAAGGCTTTCCTTATACAGGAAGAGTCTCCTCTCTCACCTATCCTAAAACTAGTGGACCCATGTTGCCACATGGTTATACCACTTTAGCTCAGTCAGCCTCGGGTACGCTTAGTGCCTCTTCATTGTATCAAAAGCCCATTTGATCTTCTAATTCTATGCCTACATCAAGTCCGTTCATTTCAATCACGACCTCTCAAACTACTATACAAACTAATGTCACATTAGCTCCTACTCAACCTACCATTTCGTCACAACCTGTCTCGTCATTTCAACTGACTCTTTGGGTTCAACTGACTGGCTCAGGTCAGGTCTCGGTAAGTTTTTCTACCCCTCCATGAAGTGGACAGAATGTGCCACCACCTGGGGGGAATATTTGAATATTCCTCTTGTGTCAGGCAAAACCAATGTGAGTGGATTACAAAATCTCATGGTTGGAATGAATCAAACTTTTTATGACACTATTCCTAACCCTGTTGGTCCATTCGGGTTAGGTAACGTCCAATATCAACAATCGTATATGGCTTAGGTCCCATTCCAACAGGCTTATGTCCAATATGGTTCACAAGCCTTGGTTAATCCACCTTACATTCCTCAAGCTAGAGCTTATGTCCAGCCTAGTCAATATCTTATTCTAGGTGGATATGGCTAGATTCAATTCAGGAAATATCAAAACCCTCAAGGTATAACCCAAGGAATTGTCCAGCCACCCTTGCAACAACATTACACAACCTTTGTAGTAGTAAGGGCAAGCTTCACAGTAGTAAGGGAAACCTTCACAGTAGCAAGGGCAACCTTTGTAGTAGTAAGGGCAAGCATTGCAGCAGAAACAAAAATTGTTACAGTAGTAGGGGCAACCTTTGTCGTAGTCGCAACATCCGTTGCAGCCGCAGACTCAGTTTTTTCAGTAGTGCTCCCAACCTTTGTCCTTGCAAGGCCAACCATTGCAACAACAAAGTCAACATTTACATCAGTAAAGTTAGCCTTTGCAACAACAAGATTTATATGTGTATCAACAAGGTTACGTCCTGGTTCAATAGGTTCAGGAACCTTATAATCCATATGCTGCTGACAATGCTTATCAATGGCCTATGGTAGGACAATATCAAGCCTACCCTAGACCAAATCCACCTTACGGTCAATTGAGCCCTCAGTATGGACAAAATCCTCCAATGTTGGGGAAAAGCCCTTACTAGTAAGGTTGAAATCCGTAGTTTGGGTCTCCTCGAAGTCCCTATATGTTGTTTAACATGCAATTCCCTTTCTTGGCTACATTGGAGTTTCCCGATGTCTCGAGGCTCACGAATGATCCCATTCTTCATTCACCCTACTAGTCTCCAGTTCCAATGGACATTCTGAGCAATTGCCCCAAATTCGATGGAAAATCTAAGGAGGATCCACAATGCCACATGATGACATATCACCTCTGGTGCTCGTCCAATTCCTATGTTGATGATTCTATTCATCTTCGACTCTTCTAGAGAACTCTCACAGGTGTTGCCACTAAATGGTACAGCGAATTGCCTCGAGGTACCTATGGTGACTTCAACTCTCTCACTATGGATTTTCTCACTCATTTCCAATTGTCAGTTCGATATGAAACTAGCACTCATTTGCTTACGTCCCTTATGAAAGACACCGTGACCGACGTTTCCAATCTTATCCATGAATGGAGACATCAAAGTTGCCTCATCAAGTTTGAGATTACTGATGAGTTGTTGACGAAATGGTTCACAAAATCATTCGTCAGCAAAATTTCTAAGGACATAGCTATGGGTGGATGTATTATTGAAGAACAAGCTATTGCCTGTGCCCAATATTTATACTTGGTATATTCACAATATGGCACATTGTACGAGATGTTACCTGATGCTCCAAGACCATCATCAGATCTAACAACATCAAAGTCTCTAGATACACCACCTATTGATGATGTGATTGGTTCCGTGTCTCAGACTTCTGTGAAGGCTTTTTTGAAGCAGAAATTTATATCAAACACTGGTTCCAATAATCCCTCCAAAAATTCATCCAGTCTTGGTAAAACCTCTAAGGTACATGATTTTCAGTATAATGAAGTAGATAAGGCCTCTAGAAGGGAAAAGGTAAGGCCAAAGTTGATGCCCCTAAACCTGATCTTCCTAAATCATCTGCTAATGATGCTTCTCGAAGAAAGCTAAAGTATCCTTGCCTCACCTTTGAGGAGGATCATTACACTAAAGATTGTCCCCAATGATATGAAGTTAGTCGCTTGCTGAAAGGGACTCTAACTTTCTTAAAACAACCCTTTCGATCAAAGAAGATGCAGTTGGTAGACCAACCTCAGTCCTCTGCATCCTCAGGTTTTCAAGTGTTCATGATGCAAGGTTCATCACCTATCTCGATCGCTACTTGAACTAAGGACTATCAAACCACATCCAAGTAGATGATGGAGAAAGAATTTACTGATTCTTCTTCTACTTCTACTCCATCCAGTTCTGGTCCACTCCATATTGAGTGCCCTAACTGTGAGTCTGTCATTAGATCAACTCCCAATGGTGTTCTTTGAAAGTCACCTTTTAATCTGAATGCTAGAGCTATGAACCATTACAATATTGTTGAGGATTTATCTCAGGCACCTTTGGTGATGTCTACCTTGGATGTTCTCCAATCTTTCCCAATGCAGTGGAAGTCATTTTTGTCTACCATAGGTGTTATTGATCCTTCTGATTCGAGTCTAATTAGTTTCTATCTAGAGAACCACGTGCCTCCTCTTCTGCATCAAATTACATTTCTGATACAGGTTCTTATCAAAGGAAAGATGATTCATCGTACGGTTATTGATGAAGGTGCCTCTACATGCATCATGTTAGTTTTGTGTTGGAAAGCCATTGTCTCTCCTTCTCTTAACCAGTCTCCTAACACCTTGCAAGCCTTTGATGGCAAAGGTTCATGTTCATACGATATCTTCATGAATTTGCCGATTACATTAGAAGGAAATACTATTGAATTAGAAGTAGAAGTTGTAGATTCCAATCTCAACTACATTCTTATTCTTGGGCAAAGTTGGACTCATGCAATGTTTTATGTGGTGTTTTCTTTGTCCCGCATAATTTGTTTGCCTCATGAAGGAAAAATTGTCACAGTTTATCAATTGTCCTTCTTTTCGTTTGGTTCATTGAACGACAACATTCCTTACATGGGAAATACTAAGATTCCTTACGAGAGTGTGGAGGCAGGTCTCCTCAAAGATTCTGCTTTAATGGGTACTTTTACTCTTCCACCTCCAAATTTTCATTCAGTCAATGTGATCTCAGTCTCTACAGATCCTTGGATTATCCCTACCGCAGATCGAATTGATTCCTTTGGAGATGATATGCCTTTAAGTCCATTGGAGCTTAATTATCAAGAAATTGTCTTGGATTCTATGGCTGCTTCATATAGTTGTTCTATTTTCAATATGAATCTAGAAACTTACGTTCCTTCTACCAGGCTTGGTTCTTGGGATTCTCCGGATCCTTTGAATGAGACATTCCCCACTGAAGAGAGTATTGTTGAGGTCATGTCTCTGGATGAAACTCCATGGAATGGTCTACATCATCATTCTATTTTTATTCATGGCCTCGATGAGATGCCTTCCTCCCTTGAAGCATCTATTTCTCATTATCCTACGCCTCCACTTCAGACACCTGTCCTGGTGCATGAAGTCTTATCAGAAGGTAATATGGGAAACATCACTGCTACTATGCCTCTCGACATTTCTATTAAACATGGAATTGTTGAGAACATTAATATTGGGGCTTTTTATTCTCCATATGAGATCGGGATATATACTCATCTTTTTAAAGAATTCTGAGACGTTTTCGACTGGTCATACAAGGAAATGCCTGGTATCAATCCAACGATAGTGGTGCATGAGATTCTGACTTATCCTTGTGATAATCTTGTTCAAAAATGGCTTCGTCTTGTGCACCCTTGAAAGGTTGTTGCTATCAAGGCAAAAGTGGAGAAGCTTTTAAAAGCAGGTTTCATTTTATCCTATTCCATTGACGCATTGGGTATCCAATATCGTCCCTGTTGCCAAAAATGATGGTGTAATACATGTTTGTGTTGATTACTGTGATATTAATGGTGCATGTCCTAAGGAAAATTATCCCACTCCATTTATCGACCAAATCATTGATGAATGCGTTGGGAGTGAGATCTTTTCGTTCATGGATGGTTTTTCTAACTATAACCATATTAACATTTCACCCACTGATCAACATAAAATAGCCTTTATCTATCCCTAGGGTACTTTTTCTTACCAAAAGCTTCCTTTCAGTTTGAAGAATGTTGGAACTACCTTCCAACGAGAGATGTCTTATGCATTTCATGACATTCATCACATTGTTCAGCCATACTTCGACGAATTACCAGCTCATTCTGCTAAGCATCATGAGCATCTAGATCACTTAAGATACATGTTTTTACGATGTCGACATTACAATATCTATCACAATCAACACAAGTGTGTTTTTTGCATCGAGTCTGCCTAGTTCTTAGGTTTTGTGGTGTCTCATGAAGGTATCTGGATTGATCCTTTGAAAGTTGAGGCCATTTTCAATTTACACCCCTTACATCATTACTGCAACTCTAATTTTCTCTATCAATTCGTTCTGAATTATGCCAAACTTGCTAAGGGTTTTACTTGCATACTTAAGAAGGGGATCCCCTTCATTTGGGATGAATTTTCCCATAAATACTTCGATTCTTTGAAGGACACACTTACTTATTATTTAGTGCTCCTTTACTACATCCCGCAGACTATCGGCACGATTACTTCCTCTACTTCACTACAACCGATACCACTATTGTTATGGTGTTAGTTCAGGATGATGACAATGGAAATGAGAACATGTTTTATTATTTGAGTCGAAATCTTCTTGATTTTGAGTCTCGATATGCTCATGTCGAGAAGATTTCCTGGGAAACAGTTCATGCCGTCTAAAGATTTCGACGCTGTATCATTTTGTGAAAACCATCGTGATTTCTGATTGCAACCCCATGACATATATACTGACTCATCAGTTATTAGGGGGGAAATACTCCAAATGGATTGTTATCCTGTAGGAGTTGGATTTGGAATTTAGTGCTTCCAAATCAAAGAAATCGCTTATCTTTGCTGAGTTAATATTTGATCTTCCATCTGTAACCACCTCGACCGATGTTACTGAGAAGATACTTGATGAAACTCTATTTCTGATCAACACTCTTGACTCATGGTATGGAGATATTATTTTTTATCTCCAAACCGAGACTTTCTGATCTGGGTTATCGTGATATGACCGACGCCACATTCAACATTAGTCCCAACCCTATCGAATCCTCAGTGATACATTGTATCGGGTCAGTGTGGACTCTGTCCTTCATAGGCAACTCACCCTAGAAGAGGCTTAGTGGGACTTAAATGATTTCCACTCTGGTACCTGTGGTCGTCATATGTCTAGATATGCCACTTGTTAGAAAATACTCCACACAGGTTATTTATGGCCTTCTATATTTAAAGATTGCATTCTAGTTGTCCAAATATTCCATGAGTGCCAGATTTTCAACCTTAAGTAGCACGCCCCACACGCACCCCTACACCCAGTAATTACCATTAGCCCATTTTCCAAATGGGGCATTGATTTCATGACATGTAACCCTTGATTGGCTGGGGGGCATGGTTATATTATTGTTGCAGTAAATTATTTTACTAAATGGGTCGAGGCGATGCCTACATACAATGTTGATGGTACTATTGCTACTTAGTTCCTTTTTAACCATGTCATAGCATGTTTTGGTGTCCCTCAAGCTATTGTGACTAACCATGGATCACATTTTCGTCAACACATGATGGCAGAGCTGACTACTCGGTTGGGCCTTCGACATGATAGCTCAACTCCTTATTATCCATAGGTTAATGGCCAAGTTGAAGCAGTTAATAAAGTTTTGATTACTATGCTTCAATGTACCATTGGGAAGCACTGAAAGGATTGGCATTTATATTTATTCTTAGCTCTTTGCGCTTACAGAACTTCTTCTAAGACAACCACCGGATTCACTTCATTCTATGGTTTAGAAGAAACTCTTCCAATCGAATGTGAAATCCCTTCACTTAAGCTAGCTATCGAACTTATTTCAAATACCTCACCTGAAGAGGAGCGACTACTATATCTTGAAAATCTTGAAAAGACTCGTCGCATTGTTGCGATGCTAATCAAAGCTCAAAAGAAATGAGTCAAGTCTCATTTTGACCAAACCCTTTCTCCTTGCACATTTGCTGAAGGCAACTTGGTACTTATTTACGATCAATCCAATGATAAATTGGGAGCAGGAAAGTTCGAACCCATGTGGCATGGGCCCTACATCGTTAAACATGTTTTACAAAACGGTGCCTATGAGCTATGTGATTATTTGGGAAATGCATTGTCACAGCCCCATAATGGGTTGTATCTCAAGAAGTATTATGCATGAAATTCATGTAATAATTTTTGTACATTAATGTGTTAATTCATTAGTGTGTGTTTTGATTTTTGGTGTGTTTGTTTGCTTTGAAGACATGTGTTTTTCTTCTTACCCTATGTTCCACTCGGTTTTTAGATGTCACGAGCTATTATGTTGGTTTTGCTGATGGCGCTTGTCATAGCACACGAAATATGTCTTCCGCAGCATGGGTACTCTATGACCCTAATGGTAAATTGATTAACTTACAAGGTATTTGCCTTGGTCAAATAACCAATAATATCGTTGAATATAGTGCAGTTATTGAACTCTTTTTAGAACCAGTTACTCTTATCATTAGGGATTTAGTTGTCAAGTTGGATTCACAACTCGTTGTGTTACAATTAAACAATCATTACTCAGTAAGAAATCCACAAATATTGCGTATGTATATACGTGTTAGTTTGCTAGAAATAAATTTTGATTTCATTACATATCAACATATTCCACATAATTTAAATAGATTAACAAATTCATTAACAAATTTTGTTCTTGATAAGCATTTGCATAATTTATAAAACTGATCATGATTATGGGCACATAAGTAGAAATAAAACATGCATCTCTCTCTCTCTCTCTCTCTCTCTCTCTCTCTCTCTCTCTCTCTCTCTCTCTCTCTCTCTTTATATATCTATATATATATATATATATATATATATATATATATATATATATATATATATATATATATATATATTACTTTTGTCAGAGTGTTTACATCAAAAATATCAAAAAATAGAGTGTTCTAAGACACTTGGCTTTCAAAGCCTACAAAATGTGTAAAAGACCTAAGTAAACTATCAAACAGCATGGTGCTCATCATAGAATGAGACTGCCCTGATCACTTAGCCTAGCAACTGATGCAGTCTCGTAGAGAATCCCACTATATGTCTCTACCAACATAGTGGAACATCATCAGTAGTGGCATAATCTAGAACTCCTCAAGTTATTGCCTCCAGATTGCATTCCATCTCAGCTAAGGGGTCAGCCCCTTCTTCGTAGTCTGCACCCACAATTGGATGAGTAGCTCGCTGTGTTATTGGTGACATGCCTGGTGGTCTCTCTAGTCCCACATCTGCACATTTATCATAAATTGAGTGTCATTTTACACTTTTATAAAAATCAGAAAACTTGAAAAAATCCAAAAAACAAGTTTTTAACTGCATCGGTCCACTGTTCTCCTAGTGGCAAACATAGATGTGGATCCCACCTAAAATCTATGCTAGCATAAGCATAGTCATATACCACAATAATTTTTCATTCTAGCCAAGTGAAGAACTATGGTGGATAATGCATATGTTGACCCATGCCTCCTCACAGAATGAGCTGGCTCCATCTCATGAGTCTCGGGTCTCAGGGGGAAGGATGTGGAACTGCTACCCACTGATACCAAAATAGGGGCACTCGCTCCAAAAATAAGGTCGCTAATATAGAACCAAGTAGAAATTTCTTCAGGTGTCCATGCTTCCCCTTGGTCAGTCGTCGTATCATGTTTTCCAAAAGGTCTCCACACCAGTTTCAGATGGTGGGGGTCAAACATGCGATAACATATTGGAACTAGGATTTTGAAGCCTCATGCAAGGCTTGCATTCTAGATACACATGCCATAGCGAACAAAATCATTCTTAGAATTAGGTTGTTGGTGATTGTCACTATCTTCACCTTACCTCCATTGGTTATTTTGGCACTAGGACAATTCCTCTAGACTAAACCCCTGGTACTCTCACCTCCTTGGCGGATCGAAAGAGTTGAATTGATTCCCCTCAATGGGGCAATCCTATGATGAAGTAGATTTCCATCTCCTCCAGTTCTAGTTCTTGGCCTTTTATGATGAATATCTCTCTATCTACATCCTAGAGGCTGATTAGATAGGGCAGCAATTCCATCTCAGCCCTTAACCCTGTGGTCCTAAATAATTTTAACAACCCATAATTCCTCAAAGCGTTTATGCATTTAGGATCTTGAGCTTCTTGATGATCTTCAGCCTCATGGACTCTTTCTTTCCACTCCAAGACAATATTCTCCTGCAAAACAACATTTAGCACTTGTTAATGCCTTTTTCATGGGTCAAAATCATCAAATTTTTCTTGAAAGAGAGTTTCATTTCTCAAAAAACTGTACTTGGCGCCATCACGCCTGTTTTTACAAATGGTACGATGGCATCACGCAAGCCTTTAGGCTCAAGTGCGACCATCACGGGTCCAATGACCATACCCGCAATGGTTGCTAGTGCCCTAAATTTTTTAAATCCTCCTTTCTAGCATCAAAATTACCATTTAAAATGCATAAAAAAGTGATAAAATGCAAGAGCAAGGATGAGTCTCTTACCAGTCACAAATGGTTCGTGAAACAGTACCCTGGATCTCCTACAACAACCACTAGAAAATCAAGAGAATTAGTGCACAAAATTCACTTTCAGAGCTCTATTTGGTAAAATGGTAAAAAATGAAATTACTTTTGCCTATTTATAAGTTTTTAAAAGTAATTATGTCAATATTTTCATAATATTTTAATATTTTTTCTCCATATCGGTGATGGGTGTGTTCCTTATGAAATTATAGGTACCTTCAAAGTGAACAATGATCATTATTGAATGATTCTTGTGAGTTTTATTTTATCTCTTTTCCGGACTCATTAAATAAATGAAAAAGGAACACCCTTGGAGTCATCTTTCAACTCTTTTTTGACTCTCGAAAATTGAAAAGATTGTTGAGTACGTGTCATTTTGAACTCATTAAAGTAAATGAATCGACAACACCTCAGTATATGTCTACCCCTTTTTCGGGCGGAGATTGACTATTTACGTAAAAGGTACACCTTGGTCGACATGGTCAAGATGTTCCCTCAAATATTGTTTCCTACCTTTACGGTTCGAGGGAGAAATTACAAAAAGGGAAATGATGGAGTTTTCTTTATTGTTTCTTTTTCCAACTCTCTAAACATGAAAAATGTACTGAGTTATTCTTACATCAGACTCATTAAAACTTTATGATGAAGGACTCGTCACCATGATGAGATCAATCTTATCCTTCCGAAGGCTCATAAAACTTACTAGGATGGATTAATTCGAAGAATGAACTTACATGACAAGCATATGCTACCCCTTCATGCTTGTGATAAAAATAATTGGGATACTCACTAGAGATAGTGGGGGAAATGAGGATGAGACATCCTTTATATAAGCAACATGTCGCTCTTGAACATGACACTCTTCTGCTCTCATGTCAAGTTTGGGATATCCTCGCTCAGTCACTTTTCCTCCCAGGTTTGGGTAATCCATTTTACCTCTCATTTGACTATTCCATTATATCATCATGAACTTTAGTCCTATGTCGAGTCAAATGCTACCACACTTCGGAGTCCTTTCACCAGTGTTCAAGAGAAGTCCCCCTATAGTTATTTGTTTGAGTCATTTCTACAGTCTTGAATAATATTCCACTTTATTCCTTGTTTCATGTCAATGGTTGGGGATTCATCATTGCCCTCCTTCGACAAGTCTTCGTTATTGGCTTTTGATCGAGTGATTCCATTAGTCTTCGACCTCAGATTCATTATCACATTCATGAATTATATTGTTGTACCTTGAGAGCCATTGTCATTATTAGTGGTTTCTCTCGTACCTGTTAATGGCCCACATCATTGGCAAGTAGTCAGGTGGTTTTCTAGCATGTTCGACTTCAACACGTTTATTCGCATGTTAGGATTTGTAGATTGATCGAATCGAGATGGAGTGCAAGACCCTGAGTCTTGTCTATTATGACTTAGGCTACATGGAGTTATATGTCATTCATGATTATACTTATGTTTCTACAATACGAATGGCAGTGACCATACCATGAGACTTTTTATTTATGGTGATCATTGTTATTTGGATGACTGCACCCATACCATGGATCTTTTCATATAGTTTTCATCATCTAGATGGCTACGTCCATGCAATGGATTCATGTGTTGATCTCATATATATATATATATATATATATATATATATATATATATATATATATATATATATATATATATATATATATATATATATATATATAGATATATATTCATCCTTAAGTTGTAGGTCTCCTGACAGTGCGTGTCCTCGTCCTTCCCAAAAGCTCATAAAGCATCGCAGCCACCACTCCTCGTTATGCCTTCATGCTTTAGGGGGAATCCGTTACACAGTATTTTGTCACGCCTCCCACACTTCTCTATGATGTGCCCTAAAGTGCCTAAAACATGATCATTATACATTATACTCATCCATGTATACAAGTTAGATCCATCCTTTAACTTTTCTTGGAAAATATTTGGAGATTTCCCTGAATAAATAGCTCTTAAAACCCTAAAATGAAGGTCTTCACCCTTATCAAGCTCAAAACCACGATGATCGCCCATTGCACTATGTTAGGCCAGTGATGGCATTGCTTTGTCCCCTTGCACATCCGTGATGGTCTCAAAAAGGAAGTTTTCCCAAAGAGGATGAGAAGCTTCATGACCTTGAAGCTTCTAGAGCAACGAGCTGGAGGTGGTTTCGCATAGATGAGGTCGAATCATCCTAATTTGACCTCTTGGTCTCATTCCTATGAGCTACCTCCTTGATCTGTGGGTTGAATCCTATCTTTGGAGAAGTCCTAACTCCCTCTCCCAGTCTATAAATTCCTCCTCTACCATTCCCAAATGGTTGGTCTATGTCCATTTTCACCCCTATGCTGAGCTTGTGCTTAGAGGCAATTCATTAGACATGGAGAAGGAATTTTTAGAGAGTTTCTTGACTTGGACTTGGATTACCACTCAAGGAGAGCCTTTCAACATCAAGGCTATGGTTGTAATATTCCCTTTATTCTTTAAATAATATACAACTGTTAGTTCATCTTCCCAAAATATATATGTTCATGTATATGTTAGCTTGGCATTCATTGATCAATTAAGTAGGCTATTATTGCATTTTCTATTGATTTTGGTATGCTTTGTTGTCTCTTGATCAATTTTGCAGGTACATAATTGCTTAGAGAAGAAGGAACAAGTTCGTGACACAAGCGGTTTGAGGCTCTCAACAAAGGAAATCGGAATAACATCAGAACGAGGTAGGTTATCTCTCTCATTCGAATTTTCAATTGTAATCTAGGAAGATGTCTAGTTGATTGTCACTTCAGTTTCTAGACCCACTCATTGGGCTAGATGGATCTTCTCTGTCCACAGAGAGAATTAACCTTTTTAACACTTCTCCTTGATTAGCTTATCCATTTTTGCTTCCATAACTTTAATCCAGGCACCTTGCTCTACTTGTAGCTTTAGCATCTCTTCCTTTTGTAGCTATGTCTCTCCAAGTTATTTAGTCTGGGTGTGTTCTACTGTTGGCAACTTCAACTGCTTATTTAATGCTGCAATATCAACATTCTTTTTTCTGATTATTTCATCTGTATCTTTTGCATTTTCTAGATCAAGGCCTCCTTTCACTACCAGTTCCTCCAAGTATTTGATTCTGGCATCTTTGGCCAATGAGGCGACTTTCTCCAATTTAATGGCAGAAGTGTCCTCAGACACGTAATTTTATTAATCAAAAAAATAATTACATAATTTGATTTTGCAAGAGTTTACACCCAAACAGCACAAACACTCTTGCAATGATCTATTTATAAGCTCCATGTCCTAACTACCTCTAATTATGGATCATTTATTAAATAACAAGTGTCCATTTACAATAAATGCTATTCAAACCAACTAGATAACTAATCTCCTAAAATAGAGCCTAAGATACGACACATTTGGAGAGTCATATCTAGTTACAACAATATGCTAATTCTAAAAGTCTCCATTAAATAATTAAACATTCTAGAATAATAATTATTAATTTAATATCTTAAATTAATAATTATTTTATTCTAATTTTATAACCTATGATAAAATTGTATTTTTGGATCATCTAACATTCCCCCCTATGATCCAAAGATACATTACAACAGATACCAAGTTCATCCCTGAACTTAGTAAATTTTATTCTGCCAAGCGGTTTCGTGAAAATGTAGGAGATCTGATCTTCGGAAGGACAATAAACTGGTTTGAGGACATCTTTGGCAATGAGAGACCTGATATGATGATACTTGGTGTCCACATGCTTTGTCTTTGAATGAAAAACTGGGTTTTTGGCAAGTTTGATGGCTGACTGGCTGTCAATGAATAATGATGTAGCTTCTGCCTGAGAAATGCCAAAGTCCTACGAAATTCGGTGCAACCAAACAATTTCACATGCTGCTTCCCATGCTGAAATGTACTCTGCTTCTGCTAAAGAAGTGGCCACTGTAGCTTGTTTCTTACCACTCCAAGGTACTGCTGTTAACCCCATATTCATTAAATAACCTGATGTTGATGCTCGATCATCAATACTCCCAGCAAAGTCGGCATCAGAATATCCACCAAGTACAAAATTTTTAGTCTTTGTGTAAAGAAGACCAAAATCTTTTGTTCCTTGGATATATCGAAGAACTCTTTTGGCTGCATTCCAGTGGCTGTCTCGTGGTTCCTGCATAAAACGTGAAAGAATACTCACTGCATAAGATAGATCAGGACGAGTATTTGTCAAATAAATCAAGTTGCCAATCAACTGTCTGTAAGTTGTACTATCCACCTTTTCCCCCCCTTCAAATTTTGAAAGTTTCAAGTTTTGCTCCATGGGGGTAAGAACGGGCTTGCAATCCTACATGCCAAATCGCTGAAGAACCTCTACTACATACTTACTCTTAGAAATGAAAATATGATGTGGACGTTGGAAGACTTCAACTCCAAGATAGTAGTGAAGTAATCCCAAATCTGTCATCTTAAAACCTGCTTGTAACTCCTTTTTCACCTGTGCAATATGATCATCATGGTTGCCAGTAATGATCAAATCATCTACATACATAACAAGAATTACCAGATATTTTCCCTGTTGTCGCACATACAAAGTATCATCATATTCACTTCGTTGAAAACCAACTTGCTTAAGGTAGTCATCCATCTTTGCATACCAAGCTCGGGGAGCTTGTTTTAATCCATATAAAGCCTTAATCAATTTGCAGACTTTATGTTCTTGTCCTTCAATTTCAAAAACTGGCGGTTGGGTCATATACACTTCCTCCTGTAAATCCCCGTTGAGAAAATCACTTTCAACATCCATTTGATGAACTTTCCATCCTTTCTGAGCGGCCAATGCAAGTGTTAATCAGATGGTGTTCCATTTAGCTGTAGGAGCAAAAGTTTCCTCATAATCAGTGCCTTCCTGCTGCACAAAACCTTTTGCGACAAGTTGAGATTTATACTTTTCAAGTTCTCCCTTTTGATTATACTTAATTCTGTAAACCCATTTGCATCCTATGGGTTTAATATTTGCTGGACAATCAACAAGTTTCCAAGTTTTGTTATCAATTACTGCTTGATATTCTTCAACCATAGCCTGTTGCCATTCTTTATGTTTTACTGCTTCTTTGTATGTGGAAGGTTCAGTAAAATCATTTTCTATCAAGGCAAAATCTCCTTCACTTTTATGTGCCCTTCTGGTGCCAGTTTTATTCTATTCATCAGGATTTACATCTTTCAAAAGTTGAACTGCCCATTTCGGAAGTTGGTGCTCACTTGTTTGCGCTTCTGTAAAGTCCCCATCATTGTAAAGAGGATTAATATAAACTGATCTCCGTCGTTTAGGTGAAGAATGTGGAGAATCACTGTCAGAAGAACTGTTGTTGCTTGGAGATGCGGATGACCTGCTAGAAGACCCATATGATGTTGTTGATGTAGATGGACTGGATGACTCATCTTCAGAGGAAGGAAAATCAAGTTCATACCAATTTGGTGAAGTTGGTTGACTTTGTATTTTTCCATTTCTTTTACTTCCTTTAGTTTCTAACTTGTGAAGAAGATTTTCAATTTATTCAGCACTCTTACTCTCTGTTTCATCAAAAATGACATCCCTGCTCACAATGAATTTTCCATTGGTCAAAAGACGATACCCTTTCTTCTCATCAGAATAGCCAATCATTGTGCATTTTAAGCTTCTTGAGTCAAGCTTAGTTCATTTTTCTTTCGGAACTAAGGCATAACACATTGACCCAAAAACTCTAAGATGTTTAACTCGAGGTTTGAAACCAAACCAAGCTTCATAAGGTGTGATTCCGTCTAAAGAAGCAGTTTGAGATCTGTTTCTTAAGTAGACAGCTGTATGGATTGCTTCTGCCCAATATGTTTGACTTAACCTTTTGAAAGTTAACCTGGATCTCGCCATGCCTAACAAAGTGCGATTCATTCTTTCGACTACTCCATTTTGTTGTGGAGTGTAAAAATTAGTAAGATGTCGTCTGATGCTATTTTCACTGCAATAAGTTTTGAATTCATTTGAAGTGAATTATCCCCCAATATCTGTCCTGAGAGTACCTATCTTTTCTTTGACTTCATTTTCAACAAGTTGGCGAAAAATTTTAAACTTATCAAATGCTTCTGACTTGTTCTTCAAGAAGTAAACCCAAGTCATTCTGCTGAAATCATCAATGAATAGTAAGAAATATTTGCAACCACCAAATGAAGTTTGTAGTGGACCACAAACATCACTGTGAACTAGTTGTAGCCACCTGTTTTCACACCATGAACTTGTTGGAAAACTTTCTCGACTTTGTTTTCCATAAATGCAAGCTTCACATTTTGCATTTTACCTTTTGAATGTGGGAAGTCCTTTAACCATTCCTTGTTTCTGCAATTGAGAAAGACTCTCAAAATTCAAATGTCCATATCTTACATGCCATAGTCTTATAGGTGAAATACCTGTAGTCACTGCCCCTGGAAAATCAGAATGCCTTGGAATAACTGTCGCTTTCATCCGTAACAGTTTTCCATCTTCATAACCTGTCATGACTGTTTTCAAGTTTTGTTTGATTGAATTAATCTTGACTAAACCATCTTCCATAATCACGTGATGTCCTGCTTGTTGAATCGTGACTAAAGAGAGCAAATTTTTCTTAAAACTCGGTACATACCATACATTGGAAATCATTTTTCCTCCAATGCCAGGGAGAAAAACTTTTACTACTCCTTTTCCATAAGGAGTATGTTTTGTATCATCGGCAAGAAAAATGAAATTAATTTGGCATTCTTGAAAATTCTAGAAAAAATCACGTCGACAAGTCATGTGCTGAGTTGCCCCGGAATCCAAGATCCAGGCATCTTCATAGTCACTTTTAAGATTGGATGAAATTTGTGATGCTGGTGAGGAAGTAAAAACATATTCTGAGTTATTTTCATCTTGATCATTTGCAAATTGTGCTGAATGCTGCTGAAACTTGGGAATTTTATTAAGTGATGTTCGACAATCTTCAGCATAATGGCCAACTTTGTTACATCTTCGACACACAATTTGACTTAAGTCTCTTCCTCTTCCTGTAGATTGTCCTCTGCCTCTGCTTTGACTTATATTTTGAGAGTGTCCTCTACCTTGATTATTATATCCTTGTCCTTGAAAATTGCCTCTTCCTTGGTTGTTTCCTCTACCTTGAAAATTATTTCTTCCTCCTCTGTTAAAATTGTTTCCTCTGCTTTGGCTTCGACCTCAATTATGTGCTGCTTGATTCTGATTCCATCTACCTCTTCCTCGAGAACTATCTGCTGATGACTTACTAGTGCTAGCCTCTGTGAGAAAAACATCTTCACCAACTTTCTTCTTCTTCCCAAAAGTTTTATCATGTTGAGTTAACATTTCACAGAGTTCATCAAACTTTAATTTCTCTAATTTCCCAGTTACTTGTAGAGTCTCCAAAAAATGCATATAGGAAGAAGGAAGCCCAACAATTACAATTGTGACCCTAAAGCTATCATCAATTGCGGGAAAACCAACATTAATAATTTCTTGCCTAATATTCTTAAGTCTTGATATATATTCAAGAACATCACCGCCTTCCATTAATTTTTGTTGCAACAATTTTAATTGTAGATCAACTTTCTTTGATTCAGTCTGAGTATCAAAGAGGTATTTAAAAGTTTTCAAGGCATACCATGCATCTGTAGCATTTTCTATATGGACGTACATTTCATCATTCACAAAAGATTTAATAAGAGCTAAGGCTTTAACATTCTTGATTTCCCATTTTGCTAGTGCAACTGCATCTGTGGGTTTATTTGGCTTAACATCTCCATCACATATTCCCTGCCATAATTCATTGTAAATGAGTGTGCTTTCGATGAGATGATGCCATGTTTTATAAGATTTGGTGCCTTCAAGTTTGTCGGAATCAGAAAACAAATTAATCAACTTAGACATTGTAGCGTTAAGACTTCACACCACGAATCAAGCTCCAAAAAAATCAAGATGCGCAACACAATAGAAACACACGACGCAAAAAACACGATCTATCAGGGCTTGGCCTTGACCCTCGAATAGTTGTCAAAACAGGAGAAAATTGACTGAGCTTTGCACTTGGCTCTAGTCAATATCTCAAATTTTTACAAGGCAACTTTCAAAATTTGACTTTTACAATGGTGCTTTTGCACAATCTGGTAAAAAAAAATTACCCCCCTCAAAGTAAAATTACTTTGAGTTACAAAGTCATACTTATTTCTCCAGAAACAAATTACAAAGAAAAAAAAAACTCCTTATTACTCCCAAAATTACAAATTTCAGTAGCACTTTAATTTCTTTTAAATCCCATTTAAAAGAATTCATCAAATCCCTATTTAACAAAGTGAATTTCAATCTACTTTTGAAAGGCACACTTTAAACCATTCATAAGGGGCACATCGTGTCAATGGACTGAGAAATATAATTCAATGAAATTCTTGCACCATTTTACAAAACGGCTTGCTTATGGTTGTCCATGTGAACACTAAAACTGGCCATATCTCAGTCCCGCCCAAAAATAAATAAAATAAAGAACTTTTTTATTCTGCTGGAAACTGGCAAACCGTCAAAAAAATGCAGGTTGGGAATGCTGGCTTTGTTGGCTGGCAGGCAACGCTGACTGGCTTCGGTAAGTCTTTATCACAAGAATCCTCCGTGGCTGGAATTTATTTTGTTTAATGACATATACAAAAAAACATCAGAAGACGTTCATCTAAAACACAAACACCAGAATCATAAATTGATTCAAGTACGGAATCATTTCAACTCATCAAATTGTTAAATCCAGTAGAACGCGACTCAACAAGCAGTTCAACGCAGTTGAAGCTACCTCTACCTGTTTTAAAAATTGTACAAAAATCATTTATTTTGTAAATGAGTACCATAAAAACCCGTAACACTCTAGCTACTGCTATTGTGTACGATATAGTTGTTGCTACAATCGAAACTACAACAATAAAGGTTCCGTGGTGCTGCTGAAATAGAGGTTCCATGAGGAAGAAAATCAACTGCGTCTAGAAAATTAATTACGTAAAAAGCAACTTGTCCACATATCCAATCCTTTGAAGACAATAAATATAGTTATGAATATGGTATTTTTTTTTTTTCATAAGACATCATTTTAACAATTCTCCCGACAGCAAAATAAGGACTTTTTACATGTTGCAACTCCAAATAAAACTTCTCGTGCCATAATCTGAATAAAGGACTCTTGCCAGAAATGAATTATATTAGAGAAAATACCAATGCCTGATTCTTTCTTGACAAATCGTAATACATAAGGCAAGAGTACGTCTAAAGTAAATTCAAAAACCATGGGGCAAAATGACCATCATCAAATGCGATAACAGTCTAAATCCAATATGCAATGAGATCAAAATAAAGATTTTGAGGAATTGATGTCAGCAATATTACTGTTAAGGATTGCAGAAAATGGCCCAAATAGATCTCACCCATAAATGTGGCCCATTTTGGAGCGCTTTGAATATTACATTCAATAAAAAATAATATCCAACTTTGCATCAAATTTTAGCATGGGCGTATGTTCCAGCATCCAAGAATTAACCAAATCAATTTGCAGATTAGTAATCTAATTTTCTTTTTTGTTTGTTAGTATACACGTTTCTAGACTATTGGAAAAATTTTCCAAGTTGATTCTAGGTGATGATCCCAATTAAAATGCCTACAACACTTGATGTGCCCAGTTTATCTTATTCAAATGACTGTAATCGAGGTGCATCAGGTAGAATGTAGTAAAGGTACCCCGACTAAGTGTAAATGAGCTCAAAATGTTGAGATTTGCTAATAGCATTTTCTTTTGTTTGTGGCATGGTTGTGGGAACATCTTTTGCTATTACTGGCACAAGAGATTTTAGAAAAAAATCGAGGTAGAGGTCCTTTGTTACATTAACGTTACATAGGCTATGGCACTTTCACCACTCATGGATATGGTTTGAAATATGTGTGGAGGTTGTTTGTTGAAAGTGGGTGAGTAACTCTAACCCAGTGTTATGGCGAACTGGTAGCTGAAAAAATGTGAGGAATGAGTGAGCAAGGGATTCAAGCATGCAATGAGAACCAACTATCTTGCTCATAAACCACTTCGTGGTATGGATGTTTAGGGTGCATTTAAATAGGCTTAGAAAAACTGAGTCCTCAAAGATGTTGTTGGAAGAACACCATAAGTGAAAGGTGATGATGTGGTTGGTAAGGTCTTCTCCCTACTTACCTTCAAACTTTGGAATACCTGAAGGTAGTTTGGTTGGCATGGGAGGCCAATTTTAATTATGGTAGATTGGGTCATTTGTGAGCTTGGTTAGATCTAGTAGGTTTAAAGAAGCTACAATTGGAATTCAGTTGGTATTCGCCATCATAAAAGGATTTTGAAATGCGGTGTGCAAAGGGGTCACTTGTGGGGAAGTATGGGTAGTACCTGGGGGGAGTGGTGTGTGGAATCCCCTAAGGGGTAGTAAAAGGGCTACCTTAAGGGGGAGGGGTCCGAATAAAGGTTTATCCAATGAAATATGAATCAATCATAGTGGTTGTATGGTGTCTTCTACGCAAAAATGGCAAGACACTCGACACACCTCCTAGCAATGGGGGGAGGTTTTAAAAATGCGTAGAGTGACAGAGTACCATGGGGTCCCCTACGGTGTTTGATGGAGTGTGTGAAATTGATTGTGGTTAGAGGGGAATTTTACCAAGGCAAATGAATCACATACATAAAACAAATCGAAAAATAAAAGGTTAATTCTCCCTTTAACTTTATGTTATGTGATCAGTCAAACACGAAAAAGGTTTTGTTTCTTTGCGTATGATAAAAATCATAAAAGACCTATGTGTCCTTTCCACTCAAAATTAATTGGGCCTTGCAATGACATATTTTTGGCAGGTACTGGGGCCATGCCCTGAAAGTACTAGTGATGTTTCCAGTAGCCAAGAATCAACCAAGGTATCGAGAGGTCTTAATGCTTCCCACAGCTCAACCTATAGGGAAATATGCCCTAAAATATTGGCCACTAAGGTTATCTTCATCCCACGGGGGCAATCGAGTCTTGAGCTTCTTAGTAGCCAATCAACAATGTGGAGCCCTAAATAAGTTGGGTAGCCTTGTAAAGAACCTCACACACTCAGACCTAAGCCAAACACCCTTTGAATCAAGTTTTGGCATGCACAAGTATTATTTTTTGTGGGATGATAAAGGATTTTAAGCACCCTATAATACAACTTCTATGTTTCAAAGATGTACATGACCATGGTAGCTTATGGGATACTTACTCCAAATGGTTTAAGCGTGAACTATAAATTCTTTTGTGGCCCCTATGGGGAATTTGATGTGTTCAAGTTAGGCTTGAATTTAAAGAGTCTTTATTCACTTAGGGTGTGAAAATTTAAGCTAGAATAAACTAAGTAAAAAAACTCCAAAAAGTGGATACCCTTTTGTACAAAATTTAGAATAGCTTAGTGTCTGTAGTGCAAGTGTGTGCAAGTGGAATAGTGAGCATACAAAGTGTGGAGTGATCTGGATATGTGGTGACCCTAAATTTTCACTTAGGGTGTGAAAATTTAAGCTAGAATAAACTAAGTAAAAAAACTCCAAAAAGTGGATACCCTTTTGTACAAAATTTAGAATAGCTTAGTGTCTGTAGTGCAAGTGTGTGCAAGTGGAATAGTGAGCATACAAAGTGTGGAGTGATCTGGATATGTGGTGATCCTTTACAAACTTCCCTAATTGCACTATGTTATGCGTGTTCCTTGCAAGCAAATAAATAATGTGTGGATTATGGGCCACTTACTTCCTTCCTAATTTCACTATGTGAGCATCTATGGAGATGGAAACCGAGTTCTTTGAGAAAGCTTTCAAATGCAACCATAGGATCATCACAAGAATGCAAGGGAAGCAGGGGCTAATCTCTTTCTTTAAAAGAACCTAATTTTGGTCCTACTAATAATTTGATATAAACTAAAATCTTTGGTTAGTAAAAAAAAATGTGGATTTAATGCCACTTGCTTTTCTCCTAGTTAAGCTATGTGATTTGAGTTCTAAAATGAGAAAAACATGTTGAAAAGATCTGTGGATTAGGGTTATACTTTCATCCTAATTAAGCTATGTTGAAATGATAAAAATAAGTTGAAAATATATCAAGATTATGGCCACTTAGTTTCCTCCTAATTAAGCTACTCTAATTGTAAATTTTGAAAGTAAAAATAAATAAAAAATTGCCCTACTAATAATTGTTAGTAAAGAAACTAATAAGCCTATCTAAGCTATAAAAATATATAGGACTGCAAGAATTTTACTAAAGGCTACCAAAACACCCAGGAAAGAGAAAGTATAATGAATTTTTGAGCTTTATGTGTATCGCATGGGTTATGTTCTACACAAACAAGCGACTCATGCGTCTGTCTATGGTAAAGGTTGCACGACCAACTCGAACAATTAATTGGAGGTTATTCTCTGGTCGAGAACAAGTCCTGGGAGGCTTGAAATATTTCAAAAAAATTACAGACGCAAAATGAAGTAAAAATGCAAAGAGAAAGGTTGTACAATACAACCAATTAGATCAAAGAAAGAAAACAAATGGAGTCGCTAGTTTGTATTGGTGTGTTTATTGACTATGGGTCACAAAAGAACCTTATTTGTAGTTGGTTGTTACCTACAAGAAGAATACAAACAATTGGATGATGTTAGTGCTTAAACAAGAACCAACAAAGCATTGAAAGTAATGAAAACAATGCACAAACAAAACTGAATTAAAAATACACTAGATAACCAACAATTAAAATTTATGAAGCAGAACAAAATAATAAAGGTATAGAAAAATGATCCTCTTTATTGATTTCTAGTGGAGGAAGAGTTACAATAGAAGTATGAAATACACTTGAAGAGAGTTGTTTAAGCAATGTTTCTCAAAATATCTAAACAAGGATTTCCCTTCCCCAATCTCTTTTGCAAGCTATTTCTCTCTTAAAGAAACATAAAAGACTCTCTACAATGATGAGATTCTCCTCAGAATGGTATATTGTATTTCTTGGGAGAAATTTCGGCAACATAACAATGCACTACTTCTTCTTGTTTTTGGCTCTCCTTGAATTTGTATTTATATATTTTTTGGACACACCTTCCCTCCTTTGGCTAATGATTATCGTTATTTGCCTCATAGACGAGATGTGAGCTACCATCTTCTTGCCTTTAAGGCTTCTTGCGGCTCAAGGCTTGAAATGTCAACCTATCATGTCAAGATTTGGAGTGTTTCGTAAGAATGTTTAAGGCCCAAGGTGATGACTAGGTTTTTCGTGAATCATGTGGTTATCGAAGAAAAAACCACACAGTCATTAATTTCTAACAGTGGTGCACCTACACGTGTTAATTTTTTAATTGAATCTTAGGAAAGCTTTTGGTTTTTTGGTCTTCATGATGTTTTCAACTAAAATTGTAATCGATTTGTGTGTTGATCACTGACTCTGAATGCCTTTTTGCACATACATATGAGTGTGTTATTTTCTCATGATAACAACATTCACATTCAATAGCAAAGAAATAAAAATATCAACTACATATCGGTCATCATGAAATCCACATAGAATGTCATCATCAAAATGTAAATAATAAAGGTTCTTACATTAGTTTGTTCTAAAATAATCACCATGTACATTATCCTATTAATAACATGAATTCATCAATATCATCCATAATAATACCAATAACAATATCAAGAATAGCAACCAAAATAACCAACAATTGACAAAAACTTAGCAACCTAACAACAACACTTTATAGTACCTACAAGAGTATATTTATACATTTTTGTTCTATCATTATTTCTTACCATTTCAAAATCATAATTATATAGGTAATATATTCAACAACAATAATGTATTCCATCATATACTAATACAAGCTACATGTCATAAGTTCCAAACTAGGGATTTTATTTTTCCTTTTCAATTTGTTTTGCACTCAATTAATATCTATCATTTATTGTTCATGGCGTAATTGTAATTTTCCAAGTTTAGCATTGAGGTTTTTCTGCCATGCTATGGTACTCCAAAATGAAGGGGCAAACATCTACTATTGATACGAAGTGATCCTTTTAAAAGTATTGAGAACTTTCTCGCGCTATAAGGATTAATGACCCTTCGTCATATATATTCTCACTTTAGCAATAGGTCATATAGAGATACTCTTCTATTACTAAATGGGATAGTTGTTTGTTCTACATTTATATTCTTACATTAGTAATAGATGACTCAAAATGTCCTTTTAATCACTATTATCATATACACAAGAAAGGAATAAATAACACTTTTTGAACTATAACCAAAAAGTTATTTAGAAGAACTATTAATCAACCCTTCTAAAATGAATTCAACAATTTCCACTATTAGAAATGATAGTAACCCTTCTCTATTAACACTTTGTAATATACACAACTATATTAGTCTTACTAAGATGATCAACTAATACTTGGTAAAAATCATTCACAAACTTCTTCTTCTACTACGACAACTAACCCTCCTACATACATATTATCACTTCAATAATAGTCTTCCAACATTTCTTTCTAAACCATCATAAATATATATGATATTTCAATTCAGTAATAATGTCTTCCAACATTTATTTATAAACCATCATAAACATCTATGATATTTCACTTCAATAATAATGTCTTCCATCATTTCTTTCTAAACCATCATAAACACCTATATTGAGAATGATTGTTGGATCCTTTCTAAAATATTTTATAAAGTTCTATTGCTTTAGAGAATGGCAAACCCTTCCACATTTATTTTCTCACTTCAGTAACAACAACCTTTGAATATATCTCGTTTGATCATCATTCTCATTTATATAATAAAGTTTTAACTAACACTTTCTGAAAGATAATCTTCAATTTCTCTAACACGTGTCAATGGACCTTGCTGAAAGGAATTCACGTATTTATGTGAATTGAAAAATGATTTAAAATTATACATAATATTCTCATGTGGTTACTACTACTACATAGTATATAATATCATATTAATCCTACAATAATATATAATATCATACTAATCCTTTCTAATCCTATCAAAAAGGTATTCCTAGAAGGATTATCAATCTTTATTCACATATATACTCACTTTAGTGGCATCTTACAGATAGAGATACTCTTCTATAACTACGAGGTATCATTAACCATTTTACATATCTATTCTCACCTAAGTAGTAAAATCCTTTTGAGATATTTTGTTTGGATCGTTAATATCTTTTATATGAGGAAGAGTGAAATAATTCTTAGGAAATATCCACAAATAACTCCAATAGGAATGCTCCACAAACCTTCTCGAAAGGATTCAGCAATTTATACTACTTCAATAGGAATGCTCCACAAACCTTCTCGAAAGGATTCAGCAATTTATACTACTTGAAGTGGTAGTTGGCCTTTCTATATTAATATTCTTATTTTGTTTCTAATAATTCATAATATCAAATGTATCCTATCATAGAGTTGAAAAACCTTTTGTAAACATTACATAAATTTAAACTACTAGAAGGAATGGTCAACCATTATATATATAGTAATAGAATCCTTTAAGGATTTATTTTTTATCATAATTATCATTTGTATAAAGGTTAGAAAATATATCATAAACGCTTTCAAAATTATATTAATGGATGGAATTACAACCCTTTTTACGTATATCTTCTCATTTTAGCACTTGCAACCTTCCAAGGTATCTTGTTTCATCTTCATTGCCATTTGTCTAATGAAGGTTTGACCAATACTTTTTAAAATATAGTCTCATATTGTCTAGTGATATGTTCTATTAACCCTTATAAAAATCACTCATAAATATCTGCTACTATAATGAATAATGAATAATCACACATAATACTAAAATAATCCCGAAAGAGAGATCCCACTATGAGGATGACTGAGTCACTCTTATTCACGTATATGTTCACCCTCCTAGTATATTTCACATAGATTTACTCTTATATTACAATAAGAGACAAATAACCCTTATACATGTAAGTCTCTATGGTAAATGAGTTGTTTAACCCTTTGAAAAATCACTCAAAAATTAGAACTAAATGAAAGAATGGTCTACCATTCTACAAACATACTCTCACTTTAGTGATAGCATCCTTATAATATATCCTATATAATCATCACATTTATCCATATGATAAATAGTTTAATGACACTTCTCCGAAGTTAATCTCAAAATCACTTTAATAGAGGGGTCACTTGACCCTTCTAAAAATCATTGAAATTTTTTACCACTTCAAGGAGTGACCAATCCTTTCACTTCAATACTAGCACTTTATAATATATAATCCACACATTTCATTAAATTTAGTCTTATTGGTTAGAATCCATACAAAGGTGTGAACATTGGATTCAAAAAATGAGAATATTCGGTTTTCTATGTGCTAATATTAAATTCCGAAAGTCTGAATATTAAATTCCCAAGACAAAATTGGATTATGAAAATCTGAATATCAAATTTGCAAAGTGCAAATATTGGATGCTAAAAGTGTGAATATATTATATCTAAAAGTGAGAATATATCATATATGAAAGTGTGAAAATTGAAAGGTCAAGGCGTCCGAGGGAGTAAATTCCAATTCTAAAAATTTCAAAAAATAGCAATTTCAATTACAATAGTGTAAACTTTTGATGAATATGGAACCATATATCATAACAAATGATATAATGTTCTAAAATATTAGAATATGTAAATTATTTTTTCTTATATTTTATATGAGTTAATTACTATTTTTGCTTGAAGTTATGAACTAACTAAAATGAGAAATTGAAAAAATGGGAATATGAATTTATTGTCTACAAAAATGAACACAAAATTTATTATGAGAAACCCAATATAAGAGGAAAAAACCATTTAGAAGTTGAGTATATTAGTTTATTTTTTTTCTTCAATTATAAACATGTACATATAATGGAATTGAAACTCACTATGGAGTTACTTTTGATATTATGCTTTGAATGACCGATATAAATTCCTCCTCCTCTATCACACTCTCAAAATACTACTCTTAGATATATTTTCTTAGAAATTGAATGAGTATAATGTTAAATAACGAAACCCCTTTTCCTTATAGTGGCATGATATTTAACATAGTTTGATAGTCATCTAGGGTTAGGGTTTTGACTTTCTCAACCCTCAATTAATGATAAAATTTTAAACCTTCTAAAATATTCTTGAAATTCCACATGTGTCTAGCCCCACATATCTAGGTAATGGAGGTTGTTGTGGAATTCACTCATACCATGGTAGTCAACAAGTTAGTTCAACTTGTGGAAGGCATAACATTCACATATGCACACTAATTAAGGTCTTTTTTGCAATGTTCAAAAGTCTTAGAGTGTAGAATATTGAGGGTGTATGTGCTAATATTACAAAATTTTGAACCCACAAAATGCGAATTGATGCATCAAAATGGCTCTAGAAGGTTTTACACCCCAATTTTCCAAATTAGGACTTGCTAATAAACTGCCCCTTGCAAATCAATTCCTATAATTTTTAAACCCAAGAAGTACCAAGATACATGACAAAGTGTATGATGTTCCAGTCTATAACAGCTTCAAATCTAAAATTGTTTTTTTCCATTATATAATTGTGAATTTTATTTCTAAAAGTGTCAATATTAAATTCTAATACTAATGTAAAACATATTATTTGTGTGTGTGTACCTGCCACTATAACATACATTAGTAAATATTTCATGATTAATGACAATACAATTGTTTTCGTTACATGGAAGAGTTATGAAATTTTATAAATATTTGAATAAACATATAATCAGGATGAATATACATAAAATGAAGACAATGAGTCAATTTCTGATATATTTTGAAATTAATATAACTTTATTACAATGAATATGTTCAAAAAGCCCACATTTTGAACTAGGAAGGAAGATAACAACTAAACTTCAATACTTTTATTGAAGCAAAGATAAATAATTCACATTTTATTAGAAAATGACAATTATGGCATATATTATTTTCTAGTAAAGTGTCATTCATCAAGATCACTCTCAATTTGTATATTATGGTCCATCTGTCTTACTAATTCCTCAAGTACTACAAATTCAATCACATTTACTTGTACCTTTAGTCCTACATATCCCACCTTCTGTGATTATTCCCATATCATTATTTTAAGATCAATGAAAATCACTTCTTATTTTCCAACCAGACTCGTTTCAACTTTATATCAACATTTTTTTGTACAAATATTTCTTTTCCATCATTATTCCATTGGGCTCCACTATAAAACCTCTATTGTGTATGTTTAAGAAGTATCATTTGAATCTTATTGAACATTTTCCTTTTCCCTACCCAACAAGATTGTAGAATGTGGGATTATGACTATAATATGAGTAATTTTCCTGCAACAAAATCATCATTTGTAGATAATTTATCGATATCCTTGTTACATAGAGGTTCAACATATCAATTATTAAAACTAACACGTAGCCTTGAGATTTTAAAGTGTTTACAAGACCTTTTTGTCACTTCTACTCCCAAGAACATAATTCTTTGACAATCATTTTCTTTTGATGTAATACCTTCTATTTTTTATATTATTTTCACCTTCAACATTTAAACTATTTTCCCATCCATCACTTTATCCATTTTCCAAGGAAATTTGACTTTGAATGGCATCAAAGGACAAGAAATCACCATAATTTAATATTTGTCTTTCACTAGCACACACTTGTATCCTTTATTAGCGTGGGGCTCATCGACGTTTGTGGTAAGACATAATTTAATATATCCTCCTTACTTTAAGGATATACATAACATTTAGGGTTCCTTTGAAATCAATTCGACTCTATTTTATAGATATGTATAAACCAAAGTCTATTTATTACCAATATTGGTTGAGGATCATATTAGATTATTACTTTTAATACCATTGATCTACTACCCATTTTGAATTCATAGCATATTCATGTTTGAACATTATCACCATATGGTTGGTCAAAAGAGGATATTTAGAAGCAAAAAGGAAGATGGAAAGATCAAACGTGAACCTTAGAACTTAATAAGTATAACTAGATATTGCATATTCGACTCAATATACGCTCACAAATTGCATTTCATTCAAATCATGGACATGGTGGTTTCTAAAGATGTCATTACAAAATTAAAAGATGGAAGACATAATGTGTATTCATCAGATTACATTCATCAAACATTTCTACATCTTTCTACATATTCATTTACAACATAAACTCAGACATTTATATTTGACTAACTAATTAATTTCCCATAAACTAGGATTGATCTAGTAAAACTTATCACTCAAGGTCATCTCAATTGATTAATCTACCACATTGTTTACACCAACAGAGCATAGTCAATTAGTTAACTATTCAATCCATGTCTATTCTATCTCAATAAACCTAGTCAAGATAACTCAATCAATAATCTAACTGATACACTTGAATATTACACATTTCAACATCTACCATTAATGTAACTTGGACTATTAAGAAATAGAAATATCACTATACCTCATTGTAATAACAACTTTCCAGATCCCAAGAGTATAAATTAAAAAAAAAAACATTTTATTAATGGCTTTGTAAAAATATCAATAATTTGATCCTGCGACAATCCAGAAATATTTCATTTTGCTATACTAATTGTTGAAGTTAGAAGTTAGAGGGCGTGAAAATCAACATCTTTAATCTTATTATATGCAACTAAGTTATCGACTAATTGTATTCCACTTTAATTATCACATGATAATGCAAAGGATTCATTGTGAGGAAATTTAAACTTATCCCTGTTGTTTGCCTATACAATATCATCACATATTATTCAATGAATCGCTATGATCAACCTTAGCGGTGATAATCAAACTACTTAATACTATTTACATGAATGAATAATTAGATACATGTGTGGAAGTTTACTTTGGTCATTTCCAAACCATCCTAGTATAAATTTCTTTATCTAACCACTCGAGTTAAATGTCTTTTCACATACTTCATGGAAATTTGGTATGTGTCTCTAAGATATTGGATAATCCTCGTTGTCGCCTATAGATGGATCACCATCACATGTTGCATGAACTTGTAATGCACACTGACATCAGTTTAGTAAAGATTGTGTGTAATATGACTTGTGAAAAGAAAACTACCAACAAGTTATACGTACATAGTAGCATATATTTTGAAGAATTGTAGTTTTAAGTCAATTTCACTCCTGAGTAATATGGAATAGAACACGACTTATAATATTCCATCCTAAATATCTTCAAGAGATCCAATGCATACATAGTTAAGGTTTGAATATATCATCATCAAGTTAAATAATTTTAATTCCAATAAGTAAATTCATAGACCTAATTCACTCATTTGAAATTTAATCTTGAACCTTTCCTTTAAAGTACGAATAGACTCAAAATTATTCCTATACTAAATAAGTCATAAACATTTAAAACAATTAAAAAAAAAATCTTTTATTTTATATGCATAAACTATACATTTAAATTCATAATGTTTGTAATAACAAGAAGGAAATAATCCATTAATCCTACCATACCATGCTTAATGTGCATATTCCAACACTTACAATGATTTCTTCAATGTAAATACAAGAACTTTCATTATGCACAAACACACGGTGTTGATCCATTTAGACGCATGTCGAAAAGTAACATTTACAACCATATAATATACCTCAAAGCTAAACTAAAATTTGTAATAAAGAATAAACCACTTACACAAAATTCATCTAATTACAACACAAAGATATTGCTATAATTAATTTTCTTTCTATTGAAAAAAACCATGTAGTTTATTTCCATCCCATTGAAAAATACCAATCACTACCAGATGATCTTTAGATCTCTTAATAATAAAATTCAAAAATTATTTTATTTTTATAAACTCATTTTCATTTAAATACATTATTTCTAGTGATTGGGAAACCAATTCTTAAGTGTAACTATTTAATAAGGAATGCTATGTTTTAATATTTTTTTTGATATAGAATATTTTTTTGATAGCAAAAAGGATTACATTAAGTACATATAGTTAACATTGGATCAAAAGAATTGACCTGGGAGATCATGCCTCCAACTATGTATGACATACTAATCACCTTTTCTACCTGTATACATATGTGTAAAGATCCCTTCTAAGATCAGACACTAGAGGTGTGCAATGATTTTTCCTTTTTCCCCTTTTTCCTACGAACATGTACCCATCCTACAGAATTATGAGTTATAATTGAGGATAATGCCATATCCTCATTTTTAGGGAAAGATCCATCGCTACCATCTCCTCATAATGCGAGATATCCTTATCAATATCTAAATGATTGGAATCGTCAGGTTTTTTGTGGCCACTGGTTGTTGCCACGATTCATGCTATTGAATTTTCATTCTCCGTAGAAACAAAAGTTTTCTCCACTGTGGGTGGAGGTGTATCAACTATGGGCTACATGGGATCTTGCAAAGTCAAAGAATATAGAAATTTCATTTCCTACTGAGGGTTTTCCTTATTATTAATTCTCGTGTTCTTAACGCTTGAAGCTACCTTTTGATCATGCCATCCACAGTTTGGTTTTCGCAACTCCAAGGATCATGACCCCTATTTAGAGGAATGACATGCAGTGTGAAGATGCCTAAGTTCTTGACAAGATCTACATCTAAAAGTTGTGTTTTCATAGTCTAGAGGTTGATGGTGTTCCTTACCAATTCATTTTAGGATGATTTTATCTAAGACATGTGCACTTAAATGCAATTCAACACATGTACATACAAATGAGATGAGCTTGTTAGTACTTTCTATTTTGACAAAGTTTCCAATATAATTTCCAATAGCTTCAAGGAAATCGTGTTGAATCCACTAGAGGGGTAAGTTTTGGAGCCTTACCCAAATAGGAGTGGCCAGAGTCTTCATGGAGAGTAGGTTGAACTCTAGAAACCATAGTTGAATTGAGAGTCTTGTATGACCCCAATACCAAGGTCCCTAGTCAAAAACCCTCTTTCGGTCTTCAAGATCCTTGAACACAACAAAAGAATAACCTTTGGAACAAAATAACACATCTAAGTTCTTCATCTAATTTTGAAAAGCCCAATCCCCAAGGGTAGAATCTGAGGGCCTGAATCCATTAAAATGACAGATGACCACATGCTCAACATATAAATGAATCTTTAACTGCGGTGAAAAGTGCATTCATCTGGAGTGTTAGAGCTCCCAATAAATGTTCAACCAAATGCCTAACTCACAAGAGGATTCGAGGATTGGAAGCTAGATCCTGAATTGAGAGCTTCTTTAAATGAGAGGGTTTTTGAGGCAGAGGATGCCCCATTTACCTTAGCATCTCCTTGCAGTCTGGTTATGAGGAAAATAGAGGCATCCTTCTTAATTCCGTAATCACTCAGAGCATTTTCCAAATTTAAGTGCATCCCCTCATAAAGGATACCCATAATCCCCTGTGGAATACCTATCAACTTATAAATTATGTTTGCAAGTGAAGCTAATGCCTCCCATTCACAAAATACGAGGTACAAAGATTTTCTAGGTAGGTTTTTAACAAATATTAGGAATTTGTGGACCTCGAAAACACCATTACCATCCAATGACATAATGACATGATGATGTTGAATGAAATGAACAATGTTGGGAACCAAGCATGATAGAATTTTTTGTGAACCCTGTTGCACCATAATCCGTGGAAACATCCCCAAAACCCTCACCACCATACTCGGGCTCCTCCCTAGTTCTATCTCGGGGGCTAGTGGGAAGAACCAACATTTCCTCTGTAGGAAACCCTTTTTTCACTTTAAAACCCTTGGTCCTCCCAACGAGCCTCCTCAACTACAACTTCTCCAGGCTCAAACTTTGGCTCTTTTTCTTCTTAGGTTCAGTCCTAACTGACTCTATGAGGGAGGGAAAATTATCCTCGTCCCTCTTGGACTCAATGACAGTGAGGTGTTACTCAGCTTCCTCCTCCTCCATGTTGGCTACCCATGCCTCCACACCACTACTCCACGCCTTTGCCTATGTAGCTCTTCCTTTCATCTAAAAGGCCCATTTTCTAAAGCTTAATTGTATTCCTTTAATCATTAAAGTCTCCCTTTCTAGTTTGTAATGTGCATCATGATGTTCGGGTTCACATATTTCTAAGACACAACATATTAGTGCAATATTTCAATTTTTTTCTAACCTTAAATTTTCTTTGAATATCATATCATGTGCATGAACTTTGATAGCTTCAATCACTTTAGTTATCCACTTAAAATAAAAATACCCCTTGGAAAAGGCAACCTTGTCATATTTCTAAAGTATTTATCATTAATATCTTTATGTTTTTTTTCTCAATTGTGGTTCACTTTCACTGAGTGGTTGCCACATCCATGAGCAATAATCCAGGAAGATACACCTGAAGAGATCTACCCACCAACCTAATATGTCAGGCCTAACCCCAAGGGAATTGAAGAGATTTAACCCCATGACCTCCCAATTGGTGAAATACTTAGCAACAAGAACTCAACCAACTAAATTATCCCTTGAGATTATTAATATCTTTATGTTATAAATAACAATAGTGAAAATATCCTAATATTATAAATAATTATGATGTGATAGTAATGATAAATCATAATATACATTTCCCTAATAAAGAAATTTTCAATTTTTTTTAAATTATCACTGAAATAAATATATATATATATATATATATATATATATATATATATAAAATAAAATTGTTATTCATATTATATGTTATTAATGAACTTATTATTAATAGTTATGGGTGGGATATCTATTATTATTAGTTTATGTGTTAATAATGTTTATATATTATATATTATTAATATGAATTAAAAATTAGTAATAACAACTATATTCTTTAGTATTATTTTGTGACATACTAATAATGGTATTGAATTATTTTTAGGTAATGAATTATTAAGTATTATTATTAAAGTATTTAATAATAATGTTTATATTTATAATATTACTCATTTATGTAATAATATTAATATTGTGTTATGTTTATAGCTTATGTTATTAGTAATGTGCTAATTTTTTATGATTATAAATGGGCATAATTTAATTAATAGAGGAAATTGTTTTTTGGTTGAATCTGGCAATACAATTTCTAGCAAAATTGTTATTTTATGTTTTAAAATTATAGGTTTGAATGCATAAACAGATTCAACACCTTCAAAAATCCTTTGAGGAACTTGATATTTGCAAATTAAATAAATTAAACGTATTATTTTTAAAAATATGTAACGGATTTTGAACAAAATTCACCAAGAAAAAAAGCTAAGAAAAAGGATCATATCGTATATTAGTTAGACTACACATTATAAATGTTGTTATAACAAACCTAGATACATACTAAGATTAGATCTGTCAAGAAATGAGAGGGATCAAATCCCTTAAGGTGAAATCTTCTTTTTTGAGTGCAAAAATTGAGGAAAGGTTTGCACCTCGAGAGATTTGATCCCTCATGGTGCTTGATAGATTCAAAGTTAAGATGGATCTAGGTTATATATATAGATATGTATAGCCTAGAGAGTCTTTACAATTAAATTGAATCATTATAAAAATGAAGACAAGAGTGTCTTTATCATCATATTGAATCTTTAGAAAAATGATGAGAAGAAAGAGAAAACCAATTTAAACTAGAATTATCTACAATGCTTGACAACAACCACAAATTGTTAGAAAATAAAATAATAGAACTCGAGATTGAACTCCAATGAATGAAAGCTAGGATACATGAAAAGAAACAGGAAACAATCAATTATTGAAGAAAATGACACCTTAAGGGAGGAGATTAAAAATCTAAAATAATAACTAAATAATAACTTAGCCCTAATTAGCATAGTGAATAAATTAGATATCAAACCCATTAAAGGGGAAATTAACAAACTAATTGAACTCGGCCATAAGCATCATAAAAGATCCTTGAACCTTATAATTGTTTGAATATAAGTGAAAAATGTTTGGTGTGGAGACTTATTATCTTCTTGATTGTTCATAGGTTTTTGTTTCAGCTGTGGTTGGATTCCAGTCCCTAATGTGGGGTGTGGGATGGGGGTTTTCCCCCACTATTTCTTCTAGGGGGTTCGAGGGGGGAGTGACTTTAGTGCTCCTGAAGCAAAATTAGATGAAAGTTTCCTTGTAAAATCTTGTAATTTTTGTTGGACACCTAATCCTTTATGGGTTGGTGTGGAATGTGAACACCCACCAGAGTCCAAAAGATGTTGGAAGATGAATCCAATAGTCGTGTACAATGTATTATAAATGAACATCTTGTGAAGAATATATGAAATCTAATGCTTATCTTCTACATTCGTTGTTTTCATTCCATGTGAGTTTAACATGGTATCAGAGCTGCAGGCGTATTCCTACCCTACTTAAATTTGAGCCATTCATTTTTGTGGTCTTTCTTTACCTATCAATTTTGGTGCATTTCTGGTCATCTTGATACCCTGCCTATTTTATTTTTGCGTGACTCTGGCATTATATCCATCAATTTTATGCTATTAGTTCTACACTTTCAAATGTCATCTCAGCTAAACTCAAGCTGAATTCTCCACGCACATTGGTATCAGTCTGACACACTCCCCCAAATAAAAAAATTGTGTGTTCCTCCTCCAAGAATTTTCGATTGCAGAAACATTGAAGTCTAACCATTGAGTTATTTGCAACATTCATAGCATTAAGTCTGTAGGTCTAAGTTTCCTATGATCTCGATTTATCAGAGGTATCTTAAAATCCTTTGCATAACGTATCTGTGCTGGTCTGACTTATTGTCTTCATCCCATGTGTTAAACAACAACTTGTACTTCTTCAATTCAAAAAATTTGAACACTTTGTCATTGATATTGTGAATTATGCCCCTATAATTTTAGATATCAAATTCCCAATGAGATATGCCGATCTATCCTAGAAATAGCCTTTTAGATTTTCTAAATCGTAGAGCTTTTATTGCTGAAATTTTTATGCTTCTAATCTCTCGAAATTGATTCTCGAACTCCTCCATTACGGTTATCAAGGAATCATTGTTGTTGTTGTAACATGCATACTCGATTTTCTTCTAATAGGCTATTAGTGTTGGCCATCCAAGCTCCATTAGAGCAGGTTTGATTTCTCCATCTCCTCTAATGTATGGAAAAATCTCTGAATCGCTACCTCTAATGAATAGATGATTCCTCCAATCGTTACTGAAGACTAATAGTAACTCACCGACTAATACCACTTCGTTGATATGAGCGGATGATCGATATTATTGATGGCTTGCACATGATAATTATCCTGGAAAATAAAAGGAAAATCCCCGGTCATCTTTAAGCCTATTTCTCTGTGGAACAAGATGTCGAAATAATTAGCGGATGATGAAAATATCTGTATCCGCTTTCCTGAATATCCAACCAACTGGTGGACTCAACATTCTCAATTTTCATCTATTTTCTCCAAGGGTCGACAATCTCCTAGGCCAAATCCTTGACATCCAAAGGAACTACACCACTGTCATCGTCACCAAAAATTGCGAAAAGGGATTGCAAAAGAAAAATGCAAGCCTTTATATTGGGAGAAAATGGGTGCCTCTTCTTCTCTTTGAGAATCGTGCCACTTTCTGAGAAATCATAGCCCTCTAGAGCATTCATCACCAGCTTCTCCACATTCGAGACTTTAAGGGGAACCTTAGACAATTCGTTTCGAAGGGTTTCGACCTCTTTCAGGTTGCGATATCCCTTCTTATCAAGATCGTTCCATCTTGTATCTTAGTGCTTTAAATTAAAATAATTCTAGATTTATAGCGATATAACATTTGGAGGAATTGCAGCAAACCCCTCTTCAACATCCTTACCCTAGGTGTACGCAGGTTTTATGGTGAGAGTCAGATTTTATTCTTTATTTTCTTTCTTTTGACCATAATGGCAAGGCGAAAGTGAAATGCTCGTGGCAAAATTTGTAGAAGAAGGCGTAGAGTTTTATGTAAATGATGGAGGTATCATGAATAGTTCATGTTCTGCCTCGGTCCCATCCTTTGATAACTTGGCCTTGGCCAAGCTTGAAAGTAAAGGGCTCTCCTCTGTCTCTTGAAGATACAAGGACTATGGTGAAGAGGAACCTGTGCTTCCATTTCTTGGGCAGCTTACATCATAAACAAAGGCTGAGGTTCCATTCTGGGGATTGATAATTGCATATGTACTCATTTGTGTTGGCTTGTGTTATATTCTTTCCATGACTATCTGATTGTGCAACGGGGGGTCACAGGGGGTTTTGAGGGGGGTGAGTAGCCCCCCCTACAGGGTATGGGGCAGTGCCCTGGGAAATTTTCTTTTGGACCCTATATTAGGTTGGGTGGACCTACCTTTGGTTTTGTGCATGGTTTTTGCACATGGTTTTGGACGTGATGGTTTGCAGTCCATGGTTTTGGATGTGATGGTTTTTGGTCCATGGTATTGGATGCTTCGGCATGTATAAATATGTATTGTAACATTGAAAGGAACATAATGAAAAATCAAGCTAGTAGTCTCGGCTTTAGGATATAGGGGAAAATCTCTGTGTATATGTGTTTTATGTGTTATTCTCTCGCATTGTTTATTTTATGTGTTTTAGAATTCGTATGCAGGTAATTTCTATACAGGGTTAAACCCTACATGGCTATCATTTAATTATCAGGTTCTATTTTCCAATATGCTTGTTGTACAGTTATGTTTTTCAGTGAGAAATATTCATTCTGTAGGAGCGGTCACTTAATGTCTATTGCATTTAATTTCTGAGGTTGTTGTAGAAAAATACAAGTTTATTTGGAGACTGTGAGTGCATGTGGAAGCCTTAAAAGCATTGTACTATGAATAAACTTATGAAAATCACCCATAGTGAAGAACATTGTGGAAAAAAACATTTGCATATTAGGGTTTATCTATTGAGACAATCGCCAAACATGAAGATGCATTAAAGTTATTGAATATCCTAGTACATTCCACTATAGATGGGATGGTAAACATTAGCAAGGGAAGTCTTTCCGACATTAAAATATGTGTGCAAAATGTAAAGGAAAAAAATGATTTTTTGCAACTAGAGTATCAATTCCAATGAGATGAGATTCAACAGAAGAGTTGTCATTCTGAACCATTTTCTATCCAAAACAATCCTTTGTTCAAGATTGAGACAGACTCTCATCAATAATAAGAAACCACTGATGCAATACCCATTCCAAGAGTAGATGTGCATGCAAATGCAAAAGGTTAATTTTCACTTCCCAAGCCCATCATCAGAACTTGGGAAGAGGTTATCAACAAAAGAAACAAAATTGGTCTTGGATATGACAATTATGTGTCCTTTCATATTCCAAACTATTCCAAGCCCATCAAATTTCAAAGTGTTAGGTTTCATCATGAAGGTTCATCTTCGCCTGTTCTAGATTATGTTCCTCCACATTCACAGCCAAAAGTTGTTAAATTCCAACACTATGACCAAGTTGGCCACATGAAAGATCACTATTTTGATCTTCATCCATGCAAGAATTGTGGTCAGCGTACCCATCCTTCACACAAATGCTTCAAAAACAAACCTCCTGCAAGAACAAAGATTCATCTTGGATAAATCACTTCTTGGAAATGGGCTTCAACAACCAAGAAGATATTTTTCTCATACAACAGGATTTGTTCTCGAATATTGAAAAGTCTTGCAGTTGAGAACTATTAATCTTCTCACCTTGTATTTGAAAAGGGGGAAAGTGATGGTCATATAAAAGCTTCAAAGCCACATCAATTGAGCCTGAGCCACAACTTGTCATACCAGATTCAAAATTGTAGCCAGAGACAAAGATGCCCCTGAGCATGCCTTCAATTGATGGCCATCCTTAAACCATCACAAGTTGAGACCTCCCTTTTTAGCTTGAGGTTCTCCCTTTGATGTGGGGTGAGACCTCCCTTTCATGGTTGAAGGTTTCCCTCTTGAAAACATCAAGGGCACTTCCTCTAGCAGAAGACTTGAGATTCATGCCAGACTTGGAAGAGTTCTAGGAACTGCAGTAAGTGTTCCAGTGTTGGTGGTCATCCTTAAACCACCCCCCTTATACCAACATTTCAGAGAGCACATTCAACCTAGTGCTGCCATGAATTTTTGCACATTTTGTATTACAGCTCTCTTCTTGGACTCATACATACCCCTTCAGATTAATGGGGGGAATATTGAACACCTAATTGTCTATGGGTTGGTTTGGGATGTGAACAACCACCAGAGTCTAAGAGACGTTGGAAGATGAATCCAATAGTCATGTACAATGTATTATAAACGAACATCTTGTGAATAATATATGAAATCTAATGCTTATCTCCTACATTTGTTGTTTGAATTCCATGTGAGTTTAAAAATTTCATAGTCAATCTAGCTAATTCATTAGGCAGAAGATATGACATTGGAAGTTATGTTAATTTAGGGTTTTTTTCCCTAGAAGGCAACGCTAAATTTATATGAGGGAATTGTATTGCAACTGTGTATTATTATTCTATGTGAGAAAAAGATAGGAAATTGTGTGAGAGAAAAGAGGAAACTACAATGGATTTGTTGTGGGTTGTATCTCTTCATTTTGCTGGATAATATAAGAGGAAGCATTAGTTATTTCTCCATGGACGTAACCAAAATTGGGTGAACCATATATGTCTATGTCTCTCTTGTTTTATGATTTTTTGTGTTTGCGTTTCCACAATATTTTATGCGTTCCATTGCTGCCTTGTTTAGTTTCTAAAAAAAACAATGAGGACACATTAGAAATAGTAAAATAAAAATTGAATATAAATTCTCAAATTCAAACAACTTATCTCACAAAATCTACAAGGGTGGGAAACATACTTGAGCATAAACATAGACTAATCCATGTTAAGGTAAATTGTAAAGACCATCAATTAGATATACTTAGGAAATTCCCAAGCCTAAAAGGAACAAGCATCTTTATAAATGAGGATCTTATTGCAGAAGAACAAGTTGAACTAGAGAAAGATGTCCAAAAGGTCAAGGAGGCAATGAAAGAAGGGAGATGGGCAATCATTAGGAATATGAAATTTAGTATCAAAGATAGAGTCCAAAATAAGGGTGATAAATATGGATTAGGATCACTCTGAATCATCTTCTAAATCATCATGGTTTCCATGGTGTAAAGTTCCTATGTTAAGTTTGATCATGAGTGATATTGATCTTATCATTTTAGTTGAAACTTGGCAGCATTATGAATCTAGGGTCTGTCACCTTAACAGATTCATTCTCTTGTCAGCTTGGAATAGGAAATACTGTCGTAGAGTTTTTGGTGGTATATCTTTTTATATTAAGAACACTATTTCTTCTCACAATCAACTTCATAAAATCGGTCACTTCAATTAGTACATTTGGATTGATATCCATGATTGTACAACTAATAATATTTTTCTTGCGATCCATTACTTCACTCCTATAAACTCTACCTCCTATAAGTAAAATAACTTAGATATGGATTGTCCTTTCAATACCTTAGAAAAAGATATCCAAAACCTAAGGAATTAAGGTAATATCTATTTTATTTGGGACTTCAATGGTAGAATTAATACTAACCAAGTTATTATATTAAGTAATGACTCTAAGCCTAACCCCTTATGCCTTGATGAAGATGGTGAATTAGCTAATGGATTCAAAAGAAACTCTGAAGACATAACCAAGAACATATTCAATATCGAGCTTCTCAAGCTTTGTAGTCCCGAAGGCCTGATAATTTGTAATGGAATTAACAAGTGGCCTACGTACGACTAGATGATTTGTATCCATGGCTAGGCGATAGTGTTTTGGATTATATGATATTTGACTCCCATATTCTCAACCGCATTGCAAAGTTTGAGTTTCTTAATTATTATGAACCCGAATCTGACCAAAGGCCTCTATCCTTCGCTCTCAGTTTGGTCATGCGTACTACTGACATGCAAGAGAACTATGAGATTCAAATGCACACTCGTTTTAATAGGAGTAATATAGACCTCATCCTAAATGGTTTAAAGAGGTATTTATGCTTCCTAACATATAAAAATAACATTTAAAAAAACCATTACAATTTTACTATTACCCTTTCAGCTACCATTAATAAATTTTCAACCAAGGTATCATATAAAAATAATAACAATACTTGCAAACCTTCGTATGATAAGGAATGCAAAATTTCTAGGAAATCGATTAGATATTCTCCTAATGAAATCGTAAATATCAGAAATATAAGCATATATCAAGCTCTTATCAAAATGAAGAAGAGGTCATATATTAATAAGAGACAAGAGCATCTTCTTCACCTTTCTAAAGTTGCATCTAGAAAGTATTGGTGGAGTGTAACTATTCATAAAACAAAAGATAATCATTTGACCCCCTCAGATAATTTAGACATCTATCTTAAGAAGTTGTATGACTCCCTGGAAACTTTGGGCATCATATTAAACACTCCTATAAAGGAGGATATAAATGTGGAGCTTGGGATTAAGAAGCTTGTTAATTTGAAAGATAAAGACATTGAAGGATACCAAGCTGAAATCTTCAAAATGTGAAGCCCTATCCTAATCTCCCATATCCACAAGATTCTTAATTTGGCGGTAAAGCATGGGTTCCCTAAGCTTTGGATGCAAATCCTCATTGTGCCTATCTTTAAAAGTGGGGACAAAAATGTTCCCTCCAACTACAACACCATTATGATTAGCCACATTTTATCCAAACTATATTGTCTCATTTTGGGAAATAAGATTAACCTTTGGATTGAAATACATGGTAATAGAGCTAAAGGGAAAGTTAGCTTTAGGTGAAATCACTTAAATACTAACCATCTTATCACTCTTGAGGTCATTTCCAAGGAGTTTCACAATTGTAAAACTGATCCCTTTTGTTGTTTTGTTGACTTTAGAAAATATTTCGACATTATTCTTTGGGATAAGATATGGAAAATACTTGAAGAGATAATGGCCCCCCCTGCGTTGATGATTGTTATGATTAGTTTGTACAAGAATGTTCTTTCCAAGCTTAATGCCAATGGAATGTGTTCTAAATAAATTAAATGCAATATAAATGTTAAGCAAGGGTGTCCCCTATCCCCTACCCTATTTACCATTTGCATTGGTAAGCTCGAAGTGTTTGGAAATTATGGGTTGCAATGGCCCCGAACTTCCTAGTATAGTCATTACTATTCTCCTCTATGTTGAAAATATTGTTATTCTATCCTAAAGCCATGATGATCTCGGCAACTAGCTTAAGACTCTGCATGATTATTGCTTCAACATGGGTATGACAATTAATACTGACAAGTCTAAAATCATGATAATTAAATCCAAAAAGATCAACCATGGTAATTTCATCTATCATAACAATTATTTGAAGAACGTTTCTTCATATAAATATTTAGGTAATTATGTTCATCATCAACATAACTGGAATTATAACATTGAGAAAAGGATTAGTGGAGGTTGGAAAGCCTATTATGAGCTTGAAAACAATTGTAAGTTAGCTAATATTTTGATTTTGAGTTAAGAAAGGTTCCTCTTTGATACTCTCATCACCCCTGTTATATAATATGGATGTGAGGTCCAGGGTCCCAAGATATCTATAAATTCATGGAGAAAGACCAACATGATTCAAAAGAAAATTATAACCTATAACCTCAAGATTAAAAGAAATACTCCCTACCTTATCCTCTTGATCAACACTGGCCTTTACCTCATTGAAATCATGGATATGTTTAGGTATTTGAAGTATAAGAAGAAGCTTTACAACATGGAACTGAAGAGGCTTCCCAACATTTCTTCTAACTCTAGCCAAACCCCCCACGTCCATGTCAAGTGTGGATGGCATAAGGATTCCTAATCTTTGCTTGGCCATTGGGGGATAAAGGAAGAGATCATTATGGGTGATAAGAACAATATCAGAAATATTATTACTTACAAACTTAAGGATAAAGTGTGGGATGATAAGGAGTTGGAGGGAACAAGGAAGCTAAGGTATTATAAGGAGGTGATCAACCTCACCCTTTCTAACCAAAATTATCTCTTTGTCTTGGCTAAGACTAAGAAAAAAATGAATATTGCAAGGATAAGAACTAATTCTCATGAGCTTCAAAGTGAAATCGGGTGATGGCCTACTAGCAAAACTCCTTGGGATGAAAGCATTTTTCACCTTTGCAATACTAAGAGGGTGGGATAAGAAAAACAATTTCTCTTAGATTGCTCAACTCTTACTCACATCCACTCCCATTTCCAAAACATTGTCCACACTTCCAATCTTCTTAACTTATTAAGTCTGCCTAACTATAGTGATCTTGGAGTGCTTCTTTCCCTTCTTTTTGATCATAGAAATAAAATTTTAAAGAGTTGTAATTAATTTCTTAGTTTCTTAAGTTTCGATAGACCACATTGGTCTTAGTGGACATTAATCATCATCATATATATGTGTGCGCGTGTGTGTGTATGTAGTCTAACTTATAGATAAAATATCCATTTTTAGTGGAATCGGTGATGCAACTTCAAGTAAGAATGCAATTTTTTTATTTTTAAAATACATTTTTGAATGCATAAATAGATTTTGCACCTTAAAAAACCTCAGGGCTTAAACTCAAGTTTTTAAAAATCCTTTTCATATTTTTTTATTACAATTAACGAGAAAAAATATCAGGAAAATGTCATTTTGTTTATAAGTTGGACTATATATATACCATTGGAAAAACCATGGTTTGTCAAAACAAAAAGACCAAAAACTACAAATGAAAAATTTTGATTTCATTTTAAATAATTTAACTTTTAATTTTTTTAATTTTAATTTTATTTTTATTTGATAAAATCAAAATGTTTACATAACATAACATAGCGGGACATTGCAACATCCCTTCTATGTTTGGTTGGAGAGTGTCTCTATCACAATCATATTTAGAATGTATTAATATTGTCAATAACAACTATGAATGGTAGAATAGTTGAGAGGTTATAGTTAAGGGATAATAATTATAATATTAATATTGTAGTATTATTATTATTAATAAGATATTTAATTTTGTAATATAAGTGTCAGAATGTTGATAATATGTAAATATAGATCATGAAAAAGGTCATTTATTCTATAAGTTAGACCTCACACACACACACACACACACACACACACATATGTATACTATATTAAATAAGAACACCATTGGAAAAACCATGGGTTTTCAAAAACCGAAGACCAAAAACTACAAACGATAAATTTTAATTTTATTTTAAATAATTTGACTTTGAAATTTTTTAATTTTAATTTTAGTTTTATTTGAAAAAGTCAAAATGGTTACATAACATATCAAAGAAAGACATTGCAACATCCCTTCTATGTTGGGATGGGCTGTGTCTCTCAGCACAATCATATTTAGAATGTATTAATATCATCAATAACGATTGTGACTCGCAGAATAGTTGAGAAGTTATAGTTAAGGGATAATAATTACAATATTAATATTATAGTATTAATACTAATAAGACATTTGATTTTGTAACGTAAGTGTTAGAATGTTGATAGAAAGGTTGGACAAGATATTAATCCTATACATAGTTGCATCTGAATTTTCTTCAAAAATGTTGATAATATATAAAGCTATTATTATTGCTACAAAAAAATATTATTATTATATAGAACTAATAAAAGTACCTATTTATTATAACTAACAAGGGGAGCTCTGAAGCAGTCAGTCCTTGCCAATGTCCTAGAAACAAATAAAAAACATGGTAATGAACCATAAGACAAAAATTAAGTAAATAATAAAATCTCACAAATAAAACCCTAAGTGAAATCATAAGGGTTTTGACCATTCATAGATGAATTTTTCACTAGAGGAAGCCTTCTATTACCAGTGATTATTGTAGATTGGTAGAGTGAAGGCTACAAGCAACAATGAGCGAGAACAATATGGCTAATTTTAATGCCTTCAGTTCCAAAACCTGTTCAAATCAAATGGGCTTAAAACTCAGCACACATTATGAGAACTCATGTCAGCTACAAATTTGTTAAAAAGGACAAGGTAAATGTCTCCATGCGAACTCATATCTCAACGTTATTTTTATCAGAGGGTACATGGAAAGTATGGAATTGATTGTCATCGACTTGAAAAGAAAAGGTTCCTCCAGAATCAAAAGGTTTGCTAGTAGCATAGGCTGTAGCATGGAATTTTCATGGACTTGATATGAAAATAAATGAAAGGAAAATGAGTTATTGAGAAATTCATAAAAGAATTGTTTTATTACTTGGGCTAAATATTTGTTAAACCATAGATGGGAGAAAAGCAGTCAAAGTGGAACCCAAACAAAAATATGTGTGTGGACATTGAAAAAAATTCTTCCATTTTATAAGTAATGTAGTGCAACATCAAAAGGAATATACATAATCACTATATATACCTCACTCAAACAATGCTTCCCAATATATACCCAAGCCCAAAAGCCCACAGGGTTCCAAGATGAATGGCAATATTGTTAGTGATCATAGTATTGGTCAAAAGTAAAAAAAAAAAAACTTTTCCTAAACACAATGGTCTTGTTGATTGGACTCTTGAAAAAAATTGTAAACACAAAAAATAATGCACATTATGATTCTGGTGATTTCATTGTCAACACATGCCTTCTATTTCCCATCAAATCCATAAAATCTCAACCATGATACCATGCACCTATGAAATATCTAGATATATTTCATACCGTGGGTTAAAGTTGCAGTATATAACAAAACCACAATATACAGCTCAGTTGCAAATTAAATTTTAAATTATAAAACCATAGACATTTACAATTTTTCAAATTCTGACCCATCCATGGATACCACATAGCACTCTGACTCTCTATTCCAAACTTGAAAAACATATGGTTCAATTATGCAATATGAGTCCTTGTGATCTAAGAGATTCAAAGTTGAAACTTGCATCCTAAGTCTACAATATCATTTAGATCCTAGAAAAGATGATGCAATAAAGCTAGTTTCAGTAGAGCAAGTTCCTAATAGAGATGTTAATTGTACAAACAAAACGACAAAATGATTTCTAAGCTAAAATTATGCATGACATGATGCCCATGTTTCAACTGGGATAGTGAGGGAAAATTATGGTGTTGGGAAGATTTTGCTTAGTGGGAAATATTGTTATGTGACATAAGTCATTATTGAAGGTGAGGAGTGCACTCTAAGAGGAAGGAATAGTGCAAAACGATAACTCTTGTTCATAAAAAATAATTGTAGGTAGTACATAATAGGTCAATCTTTTTTTGGTTCAAGTTTTAAAGTTTGTTTCTTGGAGTTTCTTTACTTGAAAGATTAAAAATCCTGCAAAATATAATAGTGTAGAAACATCAAAATTTCTTTGGTCCAATAATCTGTAAATTGCTGTGGATATTCCAATGGATAGTTCGTCACAAAAGATCTAATAATATTATATTAAAACTCTTAAAATTCTACACTTTTATAGTTTATTAAACTTTAAGATCTGTGGATTTAACAATAATTAATGCATGCATCCAAATGGAAATTATGCATAAAAGTAGAGAATGAAAAAATAAACACACACACATATAAGACACGAGATATGCTTACTAGGAAACCCTTTTGAAAGAAAACCCAATTGGAAGGTGAGACCACTTTGCTATTTTTCTTTGTCTAGAAATATGGTTACAGATACAAAGAAGTAATCACTGTCACCCATGGGCTACTACAGTGCACAGATCCTTTTTGTGGCTCTACCTCCTATCTTTCCTAGCTATCTTTGCTCAGCTATGGAACAAAATTCTCTCAAAAGAATGGAATGCCTCTTCCTCCTAGTGGCCTAGATATAACACAACCCGATAGCCTACTAGTGGTTAAGTTTGACTACATCAACTCTTAACTAGAGTTACAAAATAGACTCTTCTACATTATTTTACATCACAAACATGTGGCTATCCCCTTATCCATGAATAATGGTGGTTGATGCGGCATCCTCCTGAACTATAGTTGTGAAGACATGAAGGTCAACTCCTGAGTGGCATAACTTTTGCATACAGACTCTGATTGATGCACGTGTTGAGTCATTGGAAAGGTATATGTGTGTAAAATAACATGAAAATTTGTTGCGCTCAAGTGTAAAATTTTTATCCCCAAAAAACGTCTTTTGATTCCTCAAAATGCTCCCAGAAGGTTTCAGACCTCATTTCACCAAACTGGGTCTTGCCGATAAAAACAGTCTCGTAAGCTGATTCCTCCACGTTTTCCATTCCAAATGCATTGAGATGGATGAAAAACAATACAATGATCCAATTCGGATCACACCTCCCCATTTTGGGAGGCTTTTTGTCCCCAAAATATTTTATTGAATGACGTGAGGAAATGTTTCCTCCACCTTCTCTCTAGTTTACCATTTAGCTTTGCCTTGAAGTTGTCCCTTCAACCTAATATGCCAAAGGCCATGCTTCCCCTCTCTTGTAGTTCTTGACCTCTTCTACAAAATCGTATCTTTTGTCAACTCTACCTAAGAATTTGGTTCAAAATCCTCCACTGAAGGTAAGACCTATTCCTCTTCTTGATCTAGCATGGAAGGCTCATAGAGTTTCAAATTCTCTACATTCACAACCGAGTAAATGTGCATATATGGTGGTAAACTAAGTTGATATGCATTATCAACCACCTTTTCTAGTATCTCAGAGCGACCATACCTTAGAGCTTTGATTTTCTTACCAGGCCCCTACAGCCTCTCCTTGCTCAACTGTAGCCATACTCTCTCTCCCACATTGAATCATTTCTCTGTTCTTTGTTGATCATGCATGGCCTTATACTTCTCCTATGACCTCTGTAATGTTTCCTCTACCTATAGATGGATCTTCCTGATCTTCTCTATACATTTTTCAGCCCTCAGAGCATTTCCTGTAACATCTTCCCTTATCCTTGCTAACAATACAGAATATCCTAAGGTGAAGGTGGAAAATATCCAAAACAATTCTCGAATGGGGACTTTCTTGTATAAGTGTGGACTACTTTGTTATGAAAATGTTGTATATATACCATATATTCATCCTGTGTCTTCTAATGCTTTTGTTCCTATCCCCTCAAAAGCTGTACCAAAGTCCTATTGACTACATTTGTCTGTCCATATGTCTGTGGATGGAACGTTGTAGATCTCTTCAACTTTGTTTCCAATTTTTCACACAATGTAATCCATAATGCACTAAGAAATATTATGTCCCTGTCTAAAATTATGCTCCTTGGTATCCCAAAGTGCACCCAGACCTCTCCAAATAAGAATTTTGTTGCTTATTGTTCACTAATCATCTTTTTATAGGACATCAGAACACACATCTTGTTGAACCTGTCAACTACCATGAATAGGTAGTCATGTCCCTTCTTGGTTTTCATTAAACCTCCCACAAAGTCCATGGAAATACTTTCCCAAGGATGAGTAGGTACAGGTAAGGGATGATACAGACCTTGTTTCCTATTGCTAGGCTTGTTGGTACAACAAAGTATGCATCCTCTTATGAACCTAGCTACCTACTCTTGCATCTTGGGCCAATACACATACCTCTACAAGTTATCCATGGTCTTACCTACACCAAATTTCCCTGCAACCTTTGAGGTTTGAGACTCTCGAATCATCTACAAATGCTCACCTTTAGGAACACATAGCTTATCCAGCCTGTAGAGTAACCTATCTTGGAGATAGTAGTCAACAATTTTGTCACCATTGTGCACATGACTCTGACTCTGCAACTACTGATACACCTCCTTAAAGTTCTCATCTTCTAAATATGCCTCTCTCTATGCATCATGGGTGAATGGCTCCATGTGCATAAGAGTTCCCAAAGTTGTAATCTTTGATGTGGGTGGCCTTGAAAGCATATCAACCAACTTGTGTGTGCTTCCATTGTTATACTTGATCACCAAATGAAATTGTTATTAAAATCCCATCCACTTGTAATGCTTAGTCTGTTATACTTTACTTTGGGCCTACAAGTACTTTAATTGCTTGTGATCCGTGTGGATTACTGTCTCCTTTCCCATCAGATAATGCTTCTAATTCTTCACATATTTCACCATGGCATAGAGCTCGTTATCGTAGGTAGGGTAGTTAAGAACCACCCAATGGAATACTTCAGAATGGTAACAAACGGGCCTTCCTCCTTGCATTAAGAGAGTTCCCATTGCATACCCACTCACATCTATCTCCACTTCAAAGGGCCACTGTAAGTTTGGTAACACAAACACTGGTGCTTGATTGATCTTTTGCTTTAGCTCCTTGAAAGGCTTCTGCTAACATTTTCCCCACTAGAAACTCTTGCCACTTGTTTTTATGGCATGGAGCAGTGTTGCTACCTCTGAAAATGAGGCTATGAATTTCCTTAGGTACTTTGCGGCCCCAATGAAACTATTGACCTCAGAAACATTAATAGGAATCGATAATTTCATGATGGCATCCATCTTGGAAAGATCTATTTTCAACTCTCCTCCACTGATCACATACCCCAGATATGCCAAATATTTCTACACAAAATCACACCTCTTGAGATTTTCTAGCAGCTGGTGCTTCTTCAATTTTTCTAGTGCTCCTTCCAAGTAGCACTATATACTAGTATATCATCCAGATAGACAATAAAAAATGAATCTATAAAAGGGTGCATCATATCATTCATTAATATCGTAAAAGTATCTAGTGCATTACATAGGCCAAATGGTATAACTAACCACTCATACAAACCTTGCGTTATTTTGAATGTGGTCTTCCATGTATCTTCTTCCTTGAATCGAACCTGGTGATATCCAGGCTTCAAGTCTACATTGGTGAAATAATTTTCTTGTTGCAAATGATCTAGTAGATCATCTATCCTAGGCAGGGGGTATCTGTTCTTCAGTGTGATTTTATTCAACACCCTATAATCTATACACATTCGTCAAGTACCATCCTTCTTTGGCATAATGATGATGGGTGACCCACATGGTGATGTACTCGTTCAAATGACACCCTGTTCTAGCAGTTACTGCAACTATTTCTTCACATCACTTTCTTCTCTAATAGACTACCTGTATAGGCTAATATATGGAAATGGGAAGTTTGCAAATAGCTAGATCTCGTGCTCCACTTCTCTCTAAGGTGGTAACCCTTTAGGTTCTTGGAACACATCCTTGTATTCCTATAATAACTCCTCCAATTTTTTTTTTGTTTCTTAGTACACCCCTCCAAGGATGCATTGCCTTTTATTGACTACTCTTTAGACTGGTTTTCTATTAAAAACAATAAAACATACTTATTATTGGAACTGATCAATTTCCTAGCCTGGTTGGAACTTATCAATGAAAACTTTGACTTTTTTTTGTGCGAGTTTATGATGAATGATTTTCCATCCTTTATGAGTTGGTATTGGTTAGCTCTCCTAATGAATATTGCATCACACATGTACATGTATGGACTCCCAAACATGACTCCACATACATAAAGTAGAACCACATCTAGATCTACTTCATCAATAAAATCAACACTAATAGAAAATCTAATTTTGAACTCTTTGTTACCTTCAACTCTGCATCCTTATTTACCCATCCTAGCGGATATGGATTTGGATGATCATGAACTTCCTGCACCAATTTCTTGACAAGCTCTACTGGAATGAGATTCGCCTATGATCCTGAGTGAAAGAGAGCATCAATATTTGTCTTCTTGACCTGTATCTTTATATGGAAGAACTTGGCCATTTCTTTCTCTTCCTGTTGTTGAAGGCTACTCAGATTCACCTCCTCTTGCATTGGTCTATAAATAGTCTTCTCATCCACATCCGAGCTTCTTTCAACTTGGTTTCTTGAATCATTGGCCATGCGATTCTTCTTCTTATTATCTTTCTCCTTGTTCTTTGGGTTTAGCTCTGGATGCAACTTCCAACACGTCTCCTTTATATGACCATGAATGTTGTAGTGGTTACAGTGGTTGTAGGATCTTTGTACTGGTGTGTTCTCGCTCTCGTCTTTTTATCTTTTCCCCCTTTTTTCTTCTTCTTCCCCTCCTTAGAAGCTTCTTGTTTCTTCTTCTGCTTCGATACACTTGATTGCACTCTTTTCAAGCCTATGTTCTCCATGTACTGTGCTTGTACACAAGTCTCGTCCACCAATTTTGGCTTAAACAACATCACTTGCTCACACATATGGCAATGCAAACCATCCAAATAATTCAAGAGTACATCTAGGTTCTTTGGAGAGATACCCAACAATATATCCATCTTTTTTAATTTTTTGGTGTACTCCTGCATGCTTTGTCACGGATTTTGCCTAAAATATTTCCATTGGATCCACTGGTCCTCCACGTACCCAATGGGATAAAAATGTGACTTAATGAGGGTTTTCTAATCCTCCCACTTAGTCACTGGGGTTTGTCCCTATTAGCTCTGCTGTAACTATGGTTTTGAAGGCTAAATCTAAGCTTGGCCATATTGTTTATGCTTGAAAAGAAGCTCATGGCAGTCATCTTCCTTCTTCTCCTTTACTCCACTTACTCTTTCATCCCCGCTACCTCCGTTTTTCCTCCAAAACCCAACATAAATGCCCGTTTCCTCAGGCTCCAAGCGCAAAGCGTAAACCATCATAAAACCATGTCCACATGAGCTCGTGCTTCCATAATCCCATCATCACCTTTAAATCATAGCCGTTCACTCTTCCCACTGATCCAATGGCTCCTGTCACATCAAATAAAGTAACCCACGCGATCAAAACCCCACCATCCGATCATCTTCACCACGATCGAATGGCATTCACTCTCCTGGAGTCCACAAAATGTCGGGATGATAACGTGTGATGGAGAGTGGTTTCCTCTCTCCTCCGCCACCATGCGTCACACTCTGAATGGGATCGCGCGGCATTGTCCTTTTATCACCCAACGTCCTATGGTAGCGTGATCAATACTGTTTACCGCCCGGTCCTCCGTCCTTGCCCGATAACCACCATGTGCTTCTGCCGCCCGACGACCTTTTGATCTATCCACTCGAGATCCAACAGCCCATGTTAACTTCACCCCCGCTTTTCCCGATAGCCCCCGCCAAGCCATCTTCACCATCTATCCACCCGATCCGACGGCCAATCTTACTCCTTCATCCAACTCGTCCATCGGCTATGCAGTCCACATCCCTTGATTGTTCTACGAACCCGAAGGATGAAGGTGACAGTACTATTTGTAGTTGCTCCTCAACCACCATATTTAACAAACAGTATGGCCGAGGAGGAAAAGGATGGAGCATGATCAAATGGTTTCATTTAACAGTTATGGGGCCTCATTGATATAAGCACTCCAGCTGCCCGAGAGGACAGTAAAGCACAGGAAAAGATCAGATTCATCCACAAAAACAAGCAAATGCAGTCTGAAGCTTCATCAGGCAACCAAATGCGGTTGTTGGTCAATTATGACCAATCCATACCTAGAATGGCCAAGTGCCTTTGTATTGAAACTCTATATATACCCAAAAACAAGATGTAATCAAGGTGGATGGTTGATGTTTTGATGTAAGGTTCAACCTCTGGAGACTGTAACTATTTTTACACTTGCAGTGTCTCGTCTTCATTTTCAGCTAATACAAGATTATTTTGCTGTTAATTTCTCACTTTCCATTTCTCCTATGTTCTAAGTCGTGCTTGGTATGTTGTATGCGTGAACTCTTGATTTTTTGCAATAGAGTAGTTGTCATCCTATCTCTATGTTAAGGACTTGCATGTATCATCGCATAAGTTATTCAGGTTTCTATTCATCTAGTGCCAGAGAGCTGTCATCCTATCTATGTATTAGGAGATTAGATTTGCAGACTTGTTTACTGGTTGTAGCTGGCCATGACATGGTCTTATGCATCTGCTGGTGTGGTTAGTATTCTCCATAATCACCCAATCCTTAAACTGTGAGTAGTTGGTGGTCTAAAGCCTTGTAGTCTGGGGGTGTTCACGCATGTCTGGAGTGAAATAGAATAGAAGTGGTTAGCTGGCTTGGACAAGCATCATTCCTTCCATTCATCCATTTGCAACAAAAAGTTGAATTTATATGTTATCAGGCATCTCTGAGCTACAACCTGGGAGAGTTTCTTGGAATCCTAACATAATTGGCGCCATTGCCGGGGAGAGGAGATTGAAGCCCAGCTTCCCCGGGAGAATGAAACAGTTCCAGCTTTGATGATAGACAAAGTTTGGACACATTTTTGGTTGTAATCATCTATCCAGCGACTCTACTGGAGGACCAACTTAGTGGCGACTCCACTTTACAGTTCTGCCTCAGTTTGTAAGACATACTCAGAGAAATCCTCAGAAATCACCAGCTGACTCAGTGCCTGACCCTGAGAATATTGTCAAGCAGAGTAAAACATCATAGAAAGGAGCATCAGGATCAGGTAAGCCTAAAAAATCTTATGTATCTCTACAAGAGAAGATTATAGTTGAGAATGTACAGTTCGAAGATATAGAGCCTAGCATTGTCAGTGGAGAAATACCCTCAGAGATTCATAAAGCTCCTTGTTCATTTAGTTCCCCTTTGGATCTTAGTCCAAAGAAAGCCTCCCATACAGTCCATCATATTCCTTTGTCTTTGAAATTTATTTCACTGCTCCCTACTGTCCAAACTGCTAATATCCATCCACCTACACCAGTTATGGTAGGCCAACAAGCACCCACGAAGATGGAAAGGATCATAGCTGCTAGGTATGGGCCCCTGGTCTTGCCTATTCCTTTAAATGCCATGCCTGTAGGAGAGTATCAGAAATACATGCCTAAGTTCACTGGTACAGAGGAAGTAACAGCTGAAGAACACCTTGAATATTTTTATAGCTATGCTAATAACCTTGATATCAGTGAGGATGATGTGTGGATGAGAGTTTTTGTCCAGAGCCTTGATGGAGAGGCTAGAAAGTGGTTTAGAGAGTTGACCCCTAGGTTAATAGCAAACATTGAAGCATTAGATGATGTGTTTTTGAAGCATTGGGGAGATAAAAAAGACCTGCTATACTACCATACTGAGTTTGGAAACCTCAAGAGAGAAAATGGGGAATCACTGTCTGATTTTAATAAAAGGTTTAATCGTATGTATGGAAAGATACCAGCTGAGGTAAAGCCTACCCCCACCTCTACAAAACTCACCTATGCTAATGCATTTGACTTTGACTTTTTCCTGTTGTTGAGAGAAAGAAGATGTGCCACGTTGGCCGAAATGAAAGATGCAGCCCTAGAGGTAGAATCTAATATCATGGCTACAGAAAAACTCAAGGGTCATGCTGATAGAAGAAGGCAGAGAGGTGAGGCTTCTTCTTCCTCTGCTTCATCTTCAGAGCCTAAGTTAGACAAAATGACTAGAATGATAGAGTCATTAGCTGCTGAAATATCCAAGCTGAAGGTTGAGCAAAGCTCTGGAAAGGCAAGGCTTCCAAACACATTTTCTCCAAGAAATTCAAATCCATTCAGAAGAGCAAATGAACAATTACAGATCATTCAGAGGGGTAAAGAAGTAGGTGAAGAACAAAAGGTTAAAGCTCCCTTCTAGAACATAGTCATGGAGGAGGAGCAGTTTGAAGAAGAAGATGAGATTCATTGCATGGAAGATAAGGGCAGTGCTGCCTTTTTGACATTGGCTGCCTATGAAGAATCATTACTCTAGGACCAAACCAATCAAGAGTGGGACAGAGAAGCTATTCTATAGACCGATGAACAACAATGGTATAATTTGAGGTCAAGAACGAACAATGTCAAGGAGAGTCCTGCTCAAAGAGCTGCTATTCCCATAGAGCAGCAGGCCAGTAAGTAGAAAAAGCCAGCAGCTGAACTAGTCATCCCTAAAGCTCCAACTCAAGAGGTAAGAGGTCCTGATAAGTTCCCTTCCCCTTTCAGTTTTGAATCAGAAGTCTAGAAGTTAAAAATATTTGTGCCTCTGATAGAACTTGCAAAGAGTGAGGTATTTAGAAAGCCTATCCTTGATGCCCTTGAGCTAAAGGCCTCACAAGCCTCCCATGACTATGTAAATTTGCAAGATGATAAGCCTGCAGTTGTGCTTAGCCCAATGACTGAACCTTCTGATAATAGCTCCCCATCATTCTATGTCTCCTTGACCATCCATGACAAAACCCTCCATAACTACCTGCTGGACATCGGTGCCAGCCATAACCTGATGCCCAAAGCTGTCATGGAAGAGTTAGGCCTTGATATCACCAGACCATATCATGATTTATTCTCATTTGATTCAAGAAAGGTAAAATGCTTAGGATTAATCAAAGACCTGGCCATTACCCTAACTCAGCTGCCCATGAAGAGCATGATGATGGACATCGTGGTAGCAGATGTCCCTCCTAAGTTTGGCATGCTGTTGTCCAGAGGATGGATTAAGAGGCTGGGTGGAACATTGCAGAATGATTTATCTTATGCCACTATCCCAGTTTTTGGAGGGGAGAGCAGGAGATTGTACAGAGAAGCACAGCTGGCCTACATCATCAGTGATGAGAAGAATCCTTCTAATCATCCCATCTATGCTGTGGATATTGATTTTGGAGCATGTATTCTCTGAACTGAAGAATCCCAGAAGGCCTCATTGCAGCTCAAGGAACCAGTAGCCCAGGCTGAGGGAAGGCAAGGAAGTCAGGTCTCGGGGATGTTCTTTGATGGAGAATGTTCAAGGGAAACTGCAGGAAGGGGTGGTGTTGATATCTCCAAAACAAGAAAGCTCCTACTTTGATTAGTCCAGACTATAGCAAGGAGTTCCATATATTCTCATTTTCCTCAGATGACACCCTTGCAACAGTTCTGTTGTAGAAAGATGATGAAGGTTCAGAACATCCCATGGCATTCTTCAGCAAAACCTTAAGGGATGCCAAACTAAGGTACGATATTATAGAAAAATATGCCTATGATCTTATCAAATCCTTGAAAGCTTTCAGGATATACATTCTGCACTCCAAGGTAATTTCATATTTTCCCTCTACTTCAGTTAAAGATGTCCTATCGCATCCAAACTTTGATGGAAGAAGGCTGAATGGATAGCAAAGCTGATTGAATTCAACAGCGAGATGAAGCCCACCAAACTGGTCAGAGGTGAGGGCCTAGCCAAATTGATGGCTGAAGAAAACTACGGGATGCTGGACATAAATCTCATAAGCACAGTCTCAAAAGATGGACAGACAGAAGAAACAGCTGAATCGGGGCAAAGCCAATCAGTGGCAAAAAATCTAGCTTCTTATGAATGGTATTCCACAATAGTTCAATTTTTGATGAAGCTAGAAGTCCCTTCAGGCCTAAGTTCAAGCCAAGCTCGAACCATCAAGCTCAAGGCAACCAAGTACTGCATCCATGAAGACTTGATCTATTGGAGGGACCCATCTGGAATCCTTCTAAGGTGTCTAGACAAAGAACAATCCATAGAGGTTATGCAACAGTTTCATTCTAGCTTATGTGGAGGGCATCACTATTGGAAAACTACAACTCACAAGATCCTCAAGGCTGGTTATTATTGGCCAACCTTGTTTGCCAATTTCCTTTCGTTTGTTAAATCTTGTGACAGGTGCCAAAGGTTTGAAGGAAAACAGTAGTTGAAGTCCCTGCCCTTAAAGCCAATACATGTTAGTGGCCCATTTTAGCAGTGGGGTTTGGATTTCATAGGAGAAATCAATCCACATTCTAGTGGCTAGCATAGATGGATCTTAGTAGCCACTGATTACTTCACTAAATGGATTGAGGCCATCCCTACCAGAAAGGTTGATCATCATGTGGTCATCAAGTTATTGAATGAAAATATTTTCACTAGGTTTGGCTATCCATATAAACTGGTTACAGACAATGTAGCAACCTTCAGGGCAAAAGAATCGGTGGACATGTGTGACTCAATGAGCATTAAGCTAATTCATTCCACCTCATACTACCCTCAAGGCAATGGTCTAGCAGAATCCTCCAAGAAGAGCCTGACAAGCATAATTAAAAAACTGTTGGAGGATAACAAAAAGAATTGGGATTCTAAGCTCAAGTATGCATTGTGGGCTGATAGAGCAGCCACCAAGAAATCCACAGGGAATTCTCCATTCAGGCTGGTATATGGCACTAAGGCTGTATTCCCAATCCAATTAACCCTCCATGTGGCAAAGTTATTGGAAGAAGAGCATAATGAGGAAGAGGACATGGCAAAAAGGATCATTGATTTAGCAAAAGTACATCAAATCAGAGAGTAGTTGGTGGAGAAGTCTGCAGCACATCAGGGAAGAATCAAGGAAGCATTTGACAGGGAGGCAAAAGTAGATAACTTTCAGGTTGGAGACTTGGTTCTTAAGTGGGATGCACTAAAGGATAATAAAGGCAACCATGGGAAGTTTTGATGCAGGAGCATCTGGACACCTCAATGAAAGCAAAATAGAGAAAGAGGACAGGTGGACAACCACATGGACAGCCAAGCCAAGATTCGGTTAATGAACTAATTTTAGTTTAAAATCAGTTAAAAAAACTGAATGTAGGGATAATAAGAACTGAGAGAAAAAGAGAAAAAGGAGGAGGAAAAACTGGTGCCTACAAGAGAGGAGAAAAATGTAGTCGCTTGAGGAATTATGGATTAAGGCTGAGATGCCTTATATTGTAACCTGACTTTGTAAATTATAAAAAATGTGTTTGTGTGAATTTATATGGAACTGTTTCATTGTGAACTTATGTCTGTATTTCTTGTTTTGAATGGTTGGCCATCGGTTTTCTGAAGCCATGGCGTGTTTTTTTCAAGTCAGCCGGTGATGTGGAGAACCGGTTTTGCAAAATGCTGTTCCGTTCATTTAGGCGTTTAGAGTGTTTTTAGTTTCAGGTATTTTTGTTGCAGTGTCATGTTGTGGAACGAGTTCTCATTTCGGAGAAGACAGCAAAGCAAACGAGGAGGCAGACGGCGGGAATCGAAACCCCGACCTTGGAGAATGGGAGTGCAGTGAAAAGGCAGAAGTCCGAAGGGAAGGAGAGCGCCACCGTTAAAGAAAATGGCAACACGTTGAAAGAAAATGGCAACACCGTGAAAGAAAATGGCGGAACTGTGAAAGCAAATGGCAACTGAGCATATTCTGCCGAATTCAGGCCACCCACGGGCTGCCGATGCACCGGAGACTGACGACAATGTGTTGATTGATGCCAATGAGTTTCTGGATGATGAGCAAAAGAACGAAGCTGTTGCTTAAGGTTAGAATGGTACGCAGCCGCAGCGTAAAACAGCATGGAGGCAACTTGCAGGCAAGGCATGAGTGGGACAGAAAGGTGCGATTATATGATGCAAGCGCAAATCCGTTAAAGGGTCAATTCATACACGGAGGTCCGGTTTTAGATTGCTGTTTTCACAACGACGCATCGGGTTTCAGTGGAAGTGCTGACAGCACTGTGAGAAGGATGATTTCAGCGCCAGAAAGGAGGATATATTGGGAAGGCATGAAGCCCCTGTTCGCTGTGTTGATTATTCATGTGCATCAGAGCAAGAATGCGCAGAGGAAGCGTGGGCGGATGGAGAACTCGTGGTAGTCAAGAGCGTGGGCAGATGAAGAACGATGACAATGACATCATGCGTTCTCGACTGGTCTGTTCCGAGTTTGTCCTGACGTGGGCCTTAAGCAGAGAAATCAGAGTGCAGCTGTGGATAGGCCTTTGTTTTTGGGCCCATAACCCACAGGTCCCAGGATCAAGCTTGTGGAAATACTGAAAATGGAGACACCCCGGACTCCGTTTTCATCAAGTGGTATTAGAGCGGGAAAGATTTCCTGCGGAGAGGAGTTTTTGCATGTGAAGAAAGGAGGTACGAAGAAGAAAGAGGTACAGTTTGTTGAAGATTTGTAAGCTTGTAGTTTTTTAATTTATTTTGTGAAGGTGAGAAGATTGTAGCAAACCTGGAGCAGGAGTGCTCAATTGGTTCGAGAGGAGAGAACCACGGAGATGCCGAGAGGACTAAGCTCAACAGAGAAGCTTGGTAGGGCATCTGGTAGCAAGGAGGACTTGCTATGGCAGAGGTTTGGTTGCAGCTCACAGAAGGCAGTTCCACTGAAGAAGAGAAACAGTAGGTAGAATTGCGAAGGGAACGCATATGACCAGGAGGTCATAATTTTGTACCTCGGGAGCATATGACCAGGAGGTCATAATTTTTGTACCTCGGGAGTCTGATGCAGGAGCATCTGGACACCTCAATGAAAGCAAAATAGAGAAAGAGGACAGGTGGACAACCACATGGACAGCCAAGCCAAGATTCGGTTAATGAACTAATTTTAGTTAAAAATCAGTTAAAAACTGAATGTAGGGATAATAAGAACTGAGAGAAAGAGAGAAAAAGGAGGAGGAAAAACCTGTGCCTACAAGAGAGGAGAAAAATGTAGTTGCCTGAGAAATTCTGGATTAAGGCTGAGATGCCTTAAATTGTAACCTGACTTTGTAAATTATAAAAAATGTGTTTGTGTGAATTTATATGGAACTGTTTCATTGTGAACTTATGTCTGTATTTCTTGTTTTGAATGGTTGGCCATCGGTTTTCTGAAGCCATGGCATGTTTTTTTCAAGTCAGCCGGTGATGTGGAGAACTGGTTTTGCAAAATCCTGTTCCGTTCATTTAGGCGTTTAGAGTGTTTTTAGTTTCAGGTATTTTTGTTGCAGTGTCATGTTGTGGAACGAGTTCTCATTTCGGAGAAGACAGCAAAGCGAACGAGGAGGCAGATGGCGGGAATCGAAACCCCAACCTTGGAGAATGGGAGTGCAGTGAAAAGGCACAAGTCCGAAGGGAAGGAGAGTGCCACCGTTAAAGAAAATGGCAACACGTTGGAAGAAAATGGCAACACCGTGAAATAAAATGGCAGAACTGTGAAAGCAAATGGCAACTGAGCATATTCCGCCGAATTCAGGCCACCCACGGGCTGCCGATGCACCGGAGACTGACGACAATGTGTTGATTGATGCCAATGAGTTTCTGGATGATGAGCAAAAGAACAAAGTTGTTGCTGAAGGTTAGAATGGAATGCAGCCGCAGCGTAAAACAGCATGGAGGCAACTTGCAGGCAAGGCACGAGTGGGACAGAAAGGTGCGATAATATGATGCAAGTGCAAATCCGTTAAAGGTTCAATTCATACACGGAGGTCCGGTTTTAGATTGCTGTTCTCACAACGATGCATCGGGTTTCAGTGGAAGTGCCGACAGCACTGTGAAAAGGATGATTTCAGTGCCAGAAAGGAGGATATATTGGGAAGGCATGAAGCCCCTGTTCGCTGTGTTGATTATTCATGTGCATCAGAGCAAGAATGCGCAGAGGAAGCGTGGGCGGATGGAGAACTTGTGGTAGTCAAGAGCGTGGGCAGATGAAGAACGATGACAATGACATCATGCGTTCTCGACTAGTCTGTTCCGAGTTTGTCCTGACGTGGGCCTTAAGCAGAGAAATCAGAGTGCAGCTGCGGATAGGCCTTTGTTTTTGGGCCCATAACCCACAGGTCCCAGGATCGAGCTTGTGGAAATACTGAAAATGGAGACACCCCGGACTCCGTTTTCATCAAGTTTGATGATCTATGGACTGGACCTTTTTTCATCACTCAAATCCAAGGGAACAATACTTTCATGCTGTAGAGCATGGAAGATAAAACGGTTCTTGATGGACCAGTTAATAGGAAATTTTTGAAAATTTATGTTGTTTAAGGCTTTCAGGCCTTAAAAATTGTAAATATGTTGTTTTATCAAGTTTAGTGTAGGCTCAATTAGACTCCATGCCCAATGGAAGACAAGGAAATTTTGCTAATCTGGTTTTCACAGGATAGGTAATGATTTGCAGTTCTTGAGACCTCACAGGGAGGATCTCATCCCCAGAAGGAGCCAGTGTTAGCTCTGCTGTAGCTATGGTTTTGAAGGCCAAATCTAAGCTTGGCCATATTGTTTATACTCGAAAAGAAGCTCATGGCAGTCATCTTCCTTCTTCTCCTTTACTCCACTTACTCATTCATCCCCGTTGCCTCCGTTTTTCCTCCAAAACCCAACATAAATCCCTGTTTCCTAAAGCTCCGAACACAAAGCCTAAACCCTCATAAAGCCATGTCCAAATGACCCCGTGCTTCCATAATCCCATCATCACCTTTAAATAATAGCCATTCACTCTTCCCACTGATCCAACGGCTCCTGTCACATCAAATAAAGTAACCCACGCAATCAAAACCCCATCGTCCGATCATCTCTGCCACGATCGGACGACGTTTGCTCTCCTCAAGTCCACAAAGTGATGGGATGATAACGCGCGATGGAGAGTGGTTTTCTCTCTCCTCCGCCACCATGTGTCACACTCTGAATGGGATCGCACGGTGTTGTCCTTTTACCACCCAACGTCCTACAACAGTGCGATCAATACTGCTTACCACCCAGTCCTCCGTCCTCGCCCGATCACCATCGTGCGCTTCCGCCGCCTGACGATCGTTGGATCTATCCACTCGAGATCCAACGGCCCATGTTCACTTCACCCCCGCTTTTCTCGATAGCCCCCGCCAAGCCATCTTCGTTGTCTATCTGCCCGATTCAACAACCAATCTTACTCCTTCATCCGACTCATCCACCCGCTATGCAGTCCGTGTCCCTTAACTGTTTCGTGCACTCAAAGGATGAAGGTGACCAGTATTCCAGTACTGTTTGCATTTGCTCCTCAACCACCATATTTAACAAACAGTATGGCTGAGGAGGAAAAGGACGGAGCACGATCAAATGGCTGCATTTAACAGTTATGGGGCCTCATTGATACAAGCACTCCAGCTGCCCGAGAGGACAACAGAGCACAGGAAAATATCAGATTCATCCACGAAAGTAAGCAAATGCACTCCAAAGCTCCATCAGGCAACTAAATGCGGTTGGTGGTCAATTATGACCCCTCCATACCTAGAATGGCCAAGTGCCTTTGTATTGAAACTCTATATATACCTAGAAACAAGATGTAATCAAGGTGGATGGTTGATGTTTTGATGTAAGGTTCAACCTCAAGAGACTGTAACTATTTTGACACTTGCAGTGCCTCGTCTTCATTTTCAGCTAATACAAGCTTCTTTTGTTGTTAATTTCTCACTTTCCATTTCTCCTCTGTTCTAAGTCGTGCTTGATATGCTGTATGCTTGAACTCTTGATTTTTAGCATTAGAGTAGCTGTCATCCTATCTCTGTGTTAAATACTTGCATGTATCATCACATAATTTATTTAGGATTCTATTCATCTACTGCCACAGAGCTGTAATCCTGTCTATGTATTAGGAGATTAGATTTGCAGACTTCTTTACTAGTTGTAGCTAGCCATGACATGGTCTTGTGCATCTACTGGTGTGATCAGTATTCTCCATAATCACCCGATCCTTAAACTACGAGTAGTTGGTGGTCTAAAGCCTTGTAGTCTAGGGGTGTTCACGCATGTCTGGAGTGAAATAGAATAGAAGTGGTTATCTGGCTTGGACAAGCATCATTCCTTCCATTCATCCATTTGCAAAAACAAGTTGAATTTATATGTTACCAGGCATCTCCGAGCTACAACGTAGGAGAGTTTCTTGGAATCCTAATAGTGCCTACAACCTCAGGGTTTCCATGTGGCTCTCCCACCAAGTCAGTTCCTGGTCCTCTAATTTTATTCGTTCGAATGAGATCATTTTCCCTTCCTCAATCTGATGGACACTAAAATAAACTCCTAGTTGCTACAACCAATGGTTTAACTTCAAAGAGACGATATTACTGTGGTATGGCTTGATATCAACTTTTGATTGCACTTTGAACAAGGATTGATTTATGACACTCAAACTAGGTTGATATTTTCTAGGTTCTTTCTTTGACTCATTCTCTATGTCTTCCTGATCACTCGATACCCCTTCTGATTTGTCCTCTACATTTGAACCCCCATCTTCTCCAAATATCCCTAACTTATTCCTTATGGCCACGATGAGGAGGTTTTCATTGAGGTTTATCTCTGCGACTTATTTTTTGATCCACGAAAACCTCACCTTAGTAGGATCACAAGGTTAGTTTACAGATTCATCGCCCATGATTAGGATTTTATGATTTTCGGCCGGGCCGTCAATCTAAATCCATGCAATCTCCACAAAATACCGAAAAAAAACCCACTCTAATACTAAATGATCTATTAATTACCATGGATATTCCACTTGATAGTTCATCACAGTAGATCTAATAATATTATATTAAAAACTCTAAAAAATCTACACTATTACAGTTTATTAAACTTTAAGATCTGTGGATTTGATTCTAATTAGTGCTTGCATGCGAATGGAAATTATGCAGAAAAGTATAGAATGAAAAAGTAAACACACACACACAAAACACAAGATATGCTCTTTATGAAACCCTTTTGGGAGAAAGCCCAGCTAGAAGGTGAGGTCGTTTTTCTTTCTTTCTTTGTCTGGAAATATGGCTGCAGGTACAAAGAAGTAATGCCTATGGCCTGTGGGCTGCTACAGTGCATAGATCCTCTATGTGTGCTTTACCTCCTATCTCTCCTAGCTATATTTTCTTATCTATGGAACAAAATTCTCTTGAAAGAATGGAATGCCTCTTCCTCCTAGCGGCCCGGTTATAACACAACTTGATAGCCTGCTAGTGGTTAAGTTTGACTACATAAACTCTTAAATAGAGTTAAAAAAGTAGACTCTTATAGATTATTTTACATCAAAAATATGTGGTTATCCCCTTTACCATGAATAATGGGGACTGACGCAGCATCCTCCTGAACTATAGGTGTGAAAATAGGAAGGTCAACTTCTAAGTGGCATAGCTTTTGCATACGGACTCTGATTGACATGCTTCTTACGCCAAACTAGGTCTCGTCGGTAAAAATTGTCCTGTGAGTTGATTCCTCCACTTTTTCCAATCCAAATGCATTGAGATGGATATAAAAAAAATATAAGTATCCAAATCATATCATCCAAGGAGGCATATGTATGTTCCTTGGATTGATGTGGTCAATTAGTGTTGGCTTGAGGAAGAAAATGTAAGGCCATAAGAAAGAAATAAATCTGGGAGGAATGGAAGAAAGAAAGATAAGGTTGCTTTGATGTAGATATCACTACTCAAAGAACTCTCCCATGTAATCTGTCCTCCTCACTGATGTCTTTTATAGCTTCAAAATTCAAAATTTGTCTGTCTTAGCCCTGAATTAATTCTAACTTCTATTACCCCCCAACACATAATTGAAAGAGTTAGTTGTACCAAGTACATGTCAACCAGTAAATTAAATTGTTGTCTAGTATAGAAATTAAATACACAAACAACTGTTAGGGTGAATTTCTATGCATAGAAAAGCTAGTAAGAGGGTATAAACCTGTAATCTTCAATATACTTAAATCCTTAGTGACTATGTTCTAATATGTATTAAGTTAAATTTTATCCATTAGCAGGCATTTAAGGAAGCTCATTTTTCCCAGAAGGTATAGGTTGATATAGAATTTTATAAAACTAACACACCACTAAAGTATGAGGATTTCAAACTTTTCTATGAAATGAAATTGAAAAATGTTAAACCCAATAAGGTAACCATTTTGAGTATTCTTTCAACATGTACTAACCTAGTGGCTCTATAACTAGAAAAGGACATTCATAACTATGGGGTAAAAAATTCATTGGAAACAAATATCCCTACCTCATATTTTGGTGATGACACCAATAGACTCATACATATGCATGGCAGGTGCCTTAGTGTAGGTAAGAGCGCTCCCTGGAGGTCGAACCCTATCTTTGAAGCCATCCCCGAATCTCGTCTTTTGCGGATGACACAAAAAAGCTCAGACATATGTTCGGTAGGTGCCCTAGTGTAGGTAAGAGTGATCCCTCTACAAAACTAGCATGTCTTGTAAGGTCCTATAGCCCCTAGTGTAGTTCAATTCTTGTGTCCTAGGAGTAGGTAGACCAGTTCTATTACCGTAGGAGTAGGTGGAATGAGCCAACTTGTTAGGTTTCTTCCTGGGAGTCCTAACTGTTCCTTACACATACTCGTACTGTGCGGACAAGTCTTGGCGATAGTTCTCGAGTAAAGGAGGAAGAAAAATTAAAGAGAGAAGGCAACATGTAGAGGGAAAGTAGAGAGAGATAAATTTTAAGAAAGTGATCAATTTTCTTGTCTCACATGTTATGTGACTCTTTCTAGCACCACCACTAGACATTAAAGAACTGTGATTTTCCTCCCAACCATGCTGTCAAGTTTCCTACTTTCCTTTGTTCGGTCATTTTTGTTTTCTTTGTGGGTGAGTTTTGGCATCAATCCATGGGGACTTTTGTTGAGCGTCAATCACCCACAACCTATTGTGGTGTTCCACGTACTATTTCATGAAAAAAATAATTTACTTTTTTTATTGGACCTGGAACTGGTAGCTTAGTTCTTGTAGGCCTTTACACCCAAATCCAGATCCTATTGATCGAGCATAAACATGGGCATAGGTTCCTTCAGCAGTAACAGATATAAAGGTAGCTATAGTACCACCCACAAGGAGGACAACATAAAATCCATTAGCAAAGGCACCACAAAAACTAAACCGATGCAAGGTCGAGCAATTTTTTATGGGGCCTAGATCATTCCATTCCAAGTACTGAACAAGGGAGGATCAAACCAGTAACAAAATTGGGAAATTCAAACCCCATAAGAAAATTCATTTGGCACAACTGTCTATTCAACACAGTTGTTAGTATCAACACATAACATTCAAGTAGTCGTGTGTAATTAGGGAGCCAAGAGCACCAACAACATGCACAATCAAACATTTAATTTTAACTAAATAATATTAACATTAGGATTACTCAATCACACCATAAATTCTCATCAATATGCAATTTAACACTAAGTTTTCACCCTCTTCTCCTTGGGAAGAGTCCAAATAAAACCTCAAAATGTTTGATTCGTTAACAAAAAACCTTTGCAATGTTTAATAGGATGAGGAAAACGTGAATTAAATCAGATACACCAAGATTTTGGTTTAAGCATTTGTTTTCTATACACCAACTCATATTCCAAGGAAAACTAATTATGATAGTCCATGCTTCCTTGTCGTAGGGAGTAATAAAATAGAGGGAGAAATAATAAAGGCTATTGTGAGCTAAGTCATTAATAATGTATTGCTAGGACATGTTAGTTATCAATAAGTTGTTGAGTGATGGTATAGTTATAATTGGTTGGTATGACCATGTATTTATATTAATTTAATAAGATTCATTTTAAATTATAATTACAAGGATCAATGATTAAAAATTATTCAAAACGAAAAGTTGGGGAGAAGGGTAATGGATGGTGAAGATTTGGAATATATGTAAATGACTTTAGAGATGGTAAAATTCGCATAATAGATTCAAAGAAAGGCTGGGGACAACCATAATAAATTTAAATAAGAAACAAAACAAGGAAGGGAGGAAATCAAAACGAGATGGGAGAGTGGGGCAATTAGCTTAAGGAATTAGAATTTTTTGTGAATAGAAGAGAAATAATGGATAAAAAGTTTTAAAGAGTGACTTAGTTTTATGCTTTCTTCACAATTGAAATTGGTAGGGTATTTTTCAATTTCCAAGGTTTCCTTGATGATGCGTTAGTTGTACAAAGGGGAAGAAGATATGATTTTGAAATCATATATGTTAGTCAAGTGTTCCATATTTTGGGAGTGTTTGGAAATGACAAATTTGGAGATTCTGTTGAGATAGGTGTTTTTTATGTTCTCTTTCACATGAGCTTTAAAGGATCTTCCTATTGGACCAATATAGGTTTTCCTGCAGGAACAAAGAATTGGATAAACCTTTGGGAAAAGAATGGGATCAAAGTGATCCTTAGCAGTCATGAATAATTGATGAAGGATTGTGTGAGACTTGAAGAGAGTCTTAATGTCCTTTTTGAAAAGGATTTTTGAGCGGTGATCGATGATTCCTTGGATGAAGGGAAGAGTCACTTTGGCAATGGAGATCCGTAAGGGTTTGGATGGTTTTGGGTTAATATTAGATTAAAAGGATTTATTTATTTGAGAGAGGGTTTAACCATTAAGTAAGATGGCTTTAGTCAAATGAGAATTTTTTATTTCAAAGAAAATTGGGCTAGAATTTCGCATAGCCCTGGTTGCTAAGGTGTTAAGAATGAAAATTTTTGTGTTGGGTGATGGTGAGAGTTACTATGAAGATATCTATTACTATAGGTATTTCTTAGGTACACTTGGTGACTTGAGGAGCCACCAATTTGTCAAGAGACAAGGACGTCAAGAAAGCGAAGTGAGTTAGATTATTGAATTTCCATCGTGAACTAGACTTTAGGAGAAATGATATTTAAGTGGTTCAGAAAGGAGTTAAGGGTATTGAGGTTGGGGGGCCAAACTACAAAGGTATCCTCAATAAAATTGAACTAGAAATTTGGTTTAAAATGGAAATTATTAAGGGATTTGGATTCGAACTGTTCCATGTAAATGGTTATGACTGCTGGGCATAAGCAGGAGCCCATGATAGTGCCTTCAGTTTGCTTATAACCCATTTCTTTGTAGGAGAAGAATGTGGAGGAAAGATGGAGGTTAAGGGTCACACGGTTGACTAAATAAATAATAAGTCTAATGGCATTGAGATTAGGGATTTTGGTGAAAAGGGATACAACATCAAAACTAACTATGATGTCATGATAATGAAGGTGAGAAGCCTATTTTTTGGATAAAGTCGGAGGAGTCTTCGATAAAGGAGGAGGTCAGGCCACTGGAGGGTCTGAGTTTAAGGGATAAAAATTTAAAAGAGCATAGGTAGGCAAGCTAATGTCACTCAGAATGGGCTCAAGGGAATATCGTTTTTTATGATTCTTGGTTTTCTCATAGATTCTAGGAGTGTGGGGATTTTGTGGCATTAGCTATTTTTGAATGGTTGGGGGAAGGGAAGAGGATTTAATAGTGTTGGACACCCAAGAGGTAATGGTGTTAAGAATGTTTCTAGTATGGAGCATATAGGAGGAAGAGGAGAGAAGGTTGAGCATGTTAATATCATAGTCGAAATAATTCATTACAACAGTGACATTTCCCTTATTAGGGTTTAAATGATGATGTCATGATTTTTGTTTAGGTTCAAATAGGAGTTTCTTCTCTTAACTTTTTCATTTTTATTAAATTTACCTTCACTCACTTTCCATCCTTTTCACCGAGGAAATTACCTATCTTTTTTTTTATATTATTTTCTATTGCAAATTATTTGCCTCTTATTTTTCATTACATAATTATAAAAATAGATTAGACATGTTATTTTGAACTACATATTTTGAACTTTTTGAAAATATTTCTTTTAAATGCACAATCTAATTATTGAAAGTTCCATTTTTCTAGTTAGAATTTCGCTAATTCTTGGAAAGATTGTAATTTTGGCTATTTAAATTGTGCTTTTGAATGCTTAATGGATTTAGCATCTTAAAAATCTCTTGGAACATTTTAAATGAGTAAATTATTTAAGTACAACTTATAGGCATTGTCTAAACATTAAAGGTTTTGGAGTTCTTGGCTAGAATAGGGTGAAAAAATTTATGGTGAAATTTCGATCTTTATTGTTTAAAATTGGTTTTTGACTCTATATAGATTCATCACTATCAAAACCCTTGGGTCATTAAGATTGTGGAGAGTTCACAACTTAAACTTGTGATTCTAACAAATTCATGTTAGATTGTGGGCATATTAGACCAAAAAATATGTTGGAAAAACTTCTAAAATGTATAATAGATAGACTACAACGAACTTATACTCATGAAGTGTAAATTAGTTGGTTTGTGTGGGATTTAATTTCCACTTAATTTCATGTTCAAACTTAATGGAAGAGATTGACAATGAAAATTACATCTAAAAAATTAAATTATCCAAAAAAAAATCTAAAACTCAACCAAACTTCTCATAATTTTACTGATAATATCTCACTTATAGATAAATTATTCTTCTATCTAACATTCAAAGTCACTCTCAGCTAGAGTCAAACTAATTATGAAAAACACACACTAAAACTAGGGATTTAAAGAATCTCAATCAAAATTTTAACAAATATATAGGAAAACATCGCAATGTTAGACTGCACGCTTTTGAAAACATACTTCATAATTTTATTAATGCTTGACAAAGGAAACTCTCGACCGATGACACCTTTGATTGCCATCGGTACTCATTTGGTTGCCGAATTCTGGAAAAGCGTTTGATGAGCAGTGGTACCTCTAATAGTTACCCCACCCCACTTCCAGATGTCGACGAACGTCTCCTTTGCCATCATATCTGCCCGGTTTTTCCATTTCCTGGATATTAAAATCCAACCTGATCTTCTTTTGCTCGTCTTTTGTCCTCAAATTTCTTTGTTTTATTTTTAGTCTTTCGACATTATGTCTTTATCCATTCTTTCTTTTTCTTTTATTTCTATTATCTTTTTCTTTACTTAATTTATGTTGCTAAAGTGGTTAACGGGTGGACCATCAACCCTAAAGAAATCGATCAATCAAATTGATCCATAATTTAACATAAAGAAACCACTCTGATATCATTTAAAATAAATATGACGGGACACTTCTAAAATCATTCACGAAGAAATCGCTTGTATGACTCCTACTAAAATATATGTTTATTAATATAATACATTATTTTATATCTACTACATTTTAATCACTGTAACTGTTGCAATTATAAATAATAATAATTTAATTATTACATAACTGGGTAATATTATAAATATAACCATTATTAGGAAATACTCTCATAATAATACTTAATAATTCAATAGTATTGTTATTATTATGTGACATAATAATACTATATAATATAGTTGTGATTATCTATTCATATTAATAAATATATAAACATTTTCAACACACAATTTAATAATAATAACAGATATCACATTAATAACAATAATTATATTATTAATAATAATAACAAGTTAATTAATAATATAATATGAATAACAATTTTATTTTTTGTATTTAGTCTTTTGTTAATATTTAGATGAGAATTTTTTTTCGAAAAATCACATTGATTTTTTAGAACCGAGGTTTCGAACCTTACCTTACTCTGGTTCATTATCATGATAAATCACAATAAAAAGTAAATCATGAACTCCAAAAATACTCATATAATGTCTAAAAAAATTCTCAACAATTTTATTATTAATATTATAATAACATGATAACAATTATATACATTTTAATAACACTAACCATTAAAATTATAATTATTAATACATAATAATATTTAAATTATATATTCATTTTAATTTTAATTTATAAAACAAAACAATCTAATTTTTTATGTTTTTTTTATTTATTATTCATCTTATTTTATTTTTATTTCAAAAATTTCCAATCATCTTTCGAGTGAAATGTTTGGGTTATTTTTTTAATATAATTCTCTTTCTAATACGTTGGGTCGTTTGGGTTATTTTTTTAATATAATTCTAACAGTAATTTTTTCACTCCTTGGATTCATTCTTTCGCATTCTTCCCCTTCTCTGAAAGTCTACACTGTCGAAATATGAATATAAATTCAATCTGTGAAAGCTTACACTTTCAAAGTGAGAAAGTGTTAAAGTAATTTAGAAACATTTTGTATATTTTTAAAAAGTATAATAAAATGTGAAATTGTGATGTTTAAATATGGTTGAATTTTATTATTATATTTGTATTTGAGTTTAAATTGCTTTAGATTTAAAAGTCTCAATATAAAAGTCAAGGAAGATAAACAATCATACCATTTCTAAAATTAGATTTGTGTACATTTCTAAGTTAAATGAATATAAAAATATCGTATATCACTAGGATAATATAAATGAATAATTAATATATTAAAATGGAAATTTATTTTAAATTATATAATTTAAGATGATATAGCATTTTAAATTTATTTTTTATAATTTATTTAATGAAAGTGAAGAAAATAGGAGAACAATCTGTAATAGAAAATAATATGAAGAAAAAGGTAAAGCAATTCCATCGGTGGAAAGGAAAAGAAAAATCGGACAAATATTAATGATATTCGCAAATATCTAAAATATATAATTAATGATATTCGCAAATATCTAAAATATATAACTAAAAGTGAAGTTTTGAAGTTCAGAAAAAGCCAACTTATTATCATTGTATTGATATTTGAGTTTAAATTATTTTGGATTAAAAAAAATGTATTTGAAAGTTAAAAAATAAAAAATATTAATAATGATATTATAAATGAATAACAAAAATATTATCTAGGAGATTTAGTATATCATTTTATTAGGGTATCAAGTTGTAAAATTATTTAATGTGTGATATGCAAGATTTAATATATTTAATGGATGAATTAATTATAGCAAGAGTTTTGAAATTTTTATTTTTTATTGAGTTACGAGGTTTATCTTATATTTTAGTATGAGGGAGATGTGTGATTCTATAGATAGTTAATTTGGAGTTGACACATGTCTTTTTGAAAACAAAAATAAAATATTCTCTAAATAAAAAACAATGATGGGTATAATAATAATAGAAATGAATGTACATATTTGGTTAGTTTTAATTAAAAGCATTATAAAACATCAATAATCCTATTTTCATTATGTTTGTTAATAGAAATGAATACACATATTTGGTTAGTTCTAATAAAAAACATTTAAAACATCAATAATTTCATTCTCATTGTTCTTTCTTGGTTCATTGGTTCATTATTGTGAGAGGTTCTCTACACACGTAGTTTAACTAATAGATGAAATGACGTTTGACATTTTTCTGGTTTTTTTTTGTTTCTTTTTTTTTCCAACTGATCTGTGTTTTATCCAGGCTTGACCTATGGCTTGAGAAGTTGTGACCGAGGGGCATCTAAGTCATCAAAATCACCTACGTATCACACTTGGCCTGGGCCACACTAGCCCTAAGCTCACTGGATTTCAGTGTCTCCTCCCCCTAGCACTGGTGCAACAACCTCTGCGAGGTTTGATTATGGGTTACCTTGCCGAGGAGGCCCATCCTCAACTAGTTTTGCTAGTGGGACCTGAAACTTTTCTAGTTAATTTTGACTAAAACCTTTTTTTTTTTTGAAAACATGAGTTTAATTTGTTTAATGTATAGAATTGGAGTGACATAGGGGATTTATGTGGTGCTGAATCTATTTATGCACTCAAAAATATATTTTTAAACAACAACAAAAAATCATAATCTTTCTTGAAAAGCGAAGAGTTCCTCTATTTGTTGAATTGAAGTCATAAACAAGCATGTCAGCATCCTCCAATTTTAAGAGGTATGTGCGAAAATGATTTACATTTTTACTCTTTCTTATTCTCTTTCCACCAATTTTTTTTTATCAACTACCATCTCTGGCTTGTACACACCATTGAATGGGTGTGTATTTGTGGCATACTTATGTACATCAACACCTACAACATATTCATTTTTTGTAATTAACTTTATAAAATTGGAAACCTAGAATGGATAGCCATTGGAATCTCCATCTGCTAACAATGCGATCATGCAACCCTCCTTAATATCTTGTACTACACCCCTGTAAGGGTCTTCCATGGTTTCATGTTGTGTACGAGATATTTTGGAACCAATATAAATTTCTCTTTCCTCTACGTACGAAGAATTAATAATACCTTGATATTGTTTCTATTCAACAATGTTTCTCTCCTCATGTTCATTTGACACATTTTGTGGCCAAATAAATGGAGTCTTCAAAAGTATATCTTCATTTGTTGATCTTGACATGATATCACTCTGATTATTGAAAAATTACTCCCACTAAACGGAATCAATAATATCAAATTAATCTTATGTATATATAATACATTTTTAATTTTCTTCCAGGAAATCAGAATAATTTATATCTCTCTTCTGCCTACATGAACTATGAACTTCAACAACTGATTGTAATAACAATAGAACTCCAACAACTGATTGTAATAACAATATATTTGATGCAAATATTGGATGATCTAGAATGAAATTCAAAAATGCCAAACCTGATGACGATGCCCATTCTACAGTAGTTGAATACTTCTTTCCCCATATTAGTGTATTCCCATCATTTTTTTTTATACAAAATTGATGTTGGAAGCTAATGTCATTAAGTTGTTCAATGCATGTCTCCTCACCATGCGATCCAAAAATAAACCTTCACATGTCAGCAGTTTCTTCCAACACATGAAAAATTGGCTCTATCATGTATAATTGCTTAATACATTCAATTAATTATGGAAAGCTCCCAATATCCCTCCTCCTCAATGTGACTGAAAAATGACTGAACATCTGATCAATATGGTCATGAGTGTGACCAACAAGAAGGAAACCAACCTTTACCTTCTGAAAAATTCTCAATTGAGCAAGCATGTTTAGATATACAAAGACAATCTAAATTTTCTTCTCATAACAAGTGTTGTCCAATTGAAGATACAAAACTTCAGGAAGATTACAAGACCAATGAGAACACATCATGAATTATGGTTATTTTCATATTTGCATCATTATGAATATTTGGAGTGATGAAGTAAGCCCTTGGAAACATTTTCCCATTGAAGACCATACAACTAACCAAGTGAAACTCAATAAAACTTTTCTCCTGTAAACTTTTGGGTGTGTAAACAAAACATGGTAGAAGTATTTTATTCTCGTCCATACCATCAATTATCAAACCCAAATATTTATTTGGATTATCAAAACACTTCTTTGGATGCTTGTACCACTTTTTGTTTGAAATTGTTTTTTGTTCACAATTCTCTTGAAGTGCTTTGACAATGGAATCTACACATAATAGGAAAGAAAAATATTAATAAATAAATTTTCATAGTTGATGACTATACAATTTAAAAAAATAATGTTATGAATGATTACCTTTTTCTGCCCCTTGAGATTTATCCCTTTTTTATTTAAGAGAAATACATGTATTGCAAACCCAATCCTTGTCTCTTTAGGAATATAGACATTATTGAATTCTTTCTTCCATATCTGCACAAAATATTGATATCTAATAAAACGACCATTTCCTTCAACACTTTCTGCATATTATTTGTATAAGTTGTAGATTTCTCATCTTGAGAAATTATCTAGAATATGTATTGGGTCTCTATTTGGCATACACTCTCCATGCTTTGAAAATAATTATTCCATCATGACATTGCAACTTTTGATAGTGGCCCAAACTCTCATTTATGACATACTTTTGAATAAAATGTAGGATCTTTTTTCAAATTTTCTTGGATTCTTGACATACGAAAATTATCAATTGAATGAAACATTTTGAAAGCCTTTATACAAATAAATAAAGACCCAATATGAAAATCATAACCTCACAATGTAGACTGCATGCACCCCACTAAATATGATTTTTTTCATGCTTTTATTCATTGAAAAATATCTCTTCTTTTTATCCAATGCAAACCTGAAATCAATATGTTTCAAGTAATCGTTTTCACAACATTCACTTGAAATGAGATCACTGATAGAAATTCTTATCGTGAGTTATTCTACTCTACCCCTTGTATAACTAGAACATCTTGGATTGATACGAAAAGGTCTACTCTTACTCCTTGATACAATATTTTTTGGCAACGCCTCCATCATTTCATCATCATCTATATACACATTTTCATTATCATTAGGAGGAATATTATCCTCACTATGATCATTTTGAACATAGCCAGGAAATTCATCACCATCATTGTTTGAAAAATTTTCATTACCATCCTCAATTACAGGAAAATTTTCACTACCATCATCTATGCTTTTGAAATACTAACCTAGAGTATATTCTTCATCATCTTCATCTTTCCCTTCTTCAATGATACCATCATATTCCTTAGAATTAGGATTAAATGGAAAATTTGACTCTCTATTTACTGGATATTCTTCATCTCATACTTTGTTAGTGTTGCTCTCATAGTCCTTAGGATTAGTACTACTTGGAAAATGTGACTCTTTATTTACTGGAAATTCTTCATCCCACCCTTTGTTACTATTTCTCTAATATTCCTCAGGATTAGGACTAAGTGGAAAATGTGACTCTCTATTTACTGAAAATTCTTCATCCTACCCTTCGTTAATGTCACTTTCCTAGTCGTTAGGATTAGGACTAAGTGCAAAATGTGACTCTGTATTTAATGGAAATTTGTCATCCTACACTTCATCAGTACTGCTCTCATAATCCCTAGGATTAGGACTAAGTGGAAAATGTGACTCTCAATCTACTGGAAATCCTTCATCCTGGCCTTCATCATTCTTTCTCTCATAGTCCATAGGATTAGGAATAAGTGGAAACTGAGACTCTCTATTTATTTGAAATTCTTCATTATTCCTTTCACCAATTATGCTCTCATAGTCCTTAAGATTTGGACTAAGTGGAAGATTTGACTCTCTATTCATAGTGAAAGAATTTTGGTTATATTCATCAATAAGAATAGAGTTCTTATGTGACAAAGATGTTGATGCTTCAAAAAGTGGAACTTCACTATCAAAAGAATCCATGGCTTTCAAACAGAAGAGGTTGAATGATACAAATCCGCTCTCTCCTAATTATAATATATAGCTTAAAGAATGGAAATTTCCCTCCAAAAAATTTCACTGAAAATTTTCCCTCCAAAAATTATGTTTGAAGTATTTCCTTCCAAAGAATTCTTCTACAATTTACTAAAAATTTTCTACTAAAATTTTCTCTTGAAAATTTTCTCTAATTTCCATTCAAATTTTCAAAAAAAAAATTGTTTAATACATTCCTTCAAAATTAAAATAATTCTTTTACTTAAATTATATAATATTTGCTAGACAATTGAACTTTTTTTAATTTTAAATATATTTTTTATCCCACATGTAACATAAATTACAGTATCATCATATAATTAACTATATATTAAGTTTTTATAATAAAATGTTTAATACCATATTCAAGAAGCGATAAAAGAATTCCATAATTTCCATTATATAATAAATTTTGTTATCACTATTAATCACATCACATCAAGTCTTCTTGAGGTTTCGTTATATAGATTGGAGCAATTTTGTGGATCAGTTACATCGTCATAGACAACATATTCAAGGAAAGTTTATCGCATTTAAAAGGTTAGTTTCCCTTTACTTCGACCATTTAATGGGGAATTCCGGGAAAATAGTTTGTTATATGCCGAAAAACCATTTCTTTTTAAATCTATCATCTTTGTCTTGGAGATCAACTCAATTTATTAATTTAAATATAGGAAATTTTGAAACTAGGTAGACTTGAGTTCAAATCCCACTGAGTGCAGGTCTTAAACTCCCATAGGTTTACTAGTAATCATGTGTCATCTCCGTTTTTATGCTCATGCAAGATCCTAGACCAAAAAACCATTCCATCAAAAGTGAAATTAACATTTAGTTAACGAAATATAGATTCTTAAAAAAAAAAAAATCACATGGGCTAAGCTTACCCGATGACTCCCTGGCGGGGAGGGGGTTGTTATGTCGTTAGTTTGTGAAACATGACTAGTTGTGGATATGCGAGCTCGCAACATAGTGGGCTTGCTGAGCACGACTGTTATGTTGTGGGTGGGCATTCCCACAGCTATGTGTGCCCATCCACAAGAATAGTGCTTATGGGCGAGTGCGCCCAGCAATAGGCATGCCTGCCCATGGCACAATGGGTGTGCAAGCTGCATGTCTACTGTCCCATGGGCTAACACACCCATGGCTGGGCATGCTCACCCATAGGCACAGTTCCTATGCCTGTGCTTGTGGGGAGGCACACCCAACCGTGGGCATGTCTACCTGCGACATAGGGGGCATGCAGGCTGTATGACTACTGTGAGGCACAGGCACAGTGGGTGGGTGTTCCAGGCCATGGGCGTGTGTTCTTGTGGGATAGAGGGTGCGCACATGCATAGTTCTTATGCCTGTGCTTATGGGAAGGTGTTCCTGATCGTGCGCATGCTCAACTATGACAAAAGGGGTGTGTAGGTTGTACGCCCACTATGAAGCACAGGCATAGTGGGTGGGCATGCTAGGCCATGGGTGTGCCATCCTATGGCACAACGGGTACAAAGGTGCATGTTGTGTTGCATTGGAGCTCAGTGACCCCATGGTAGGTAGCAGGTTGATTCTAAAAATTGACCCCTTCATGCCGTGGGAACGACTCTAAGAATCAGCCCCTTGTAGGCTAGGGGATGATTCTCAGAATCCACCCCATGGCTACTAGGGGGTCGTTGTGTCGTGCATGGGCACACCCTCCTAGAACACAACAACCTCGTGGAAAGTAGGAGGTCGATTATGAGAATTGGAGTGTTATGCCTTGGGAAGCTGCATGCCTGTGGCACACCCATGGTTGGGTGCGCCCTCTCATAGACACATGCACAGTTGCACGCATGCATGCCCATGACCGAGTGCGCCTAACTAGGGAACAACGACCCCTTAGGAGGTAGGGGAGCACTATGTCTTAGGTGGACACGCCGACTCGTGACAAAGTGGTTGCCTAGTAGGTATGGGGCACCACAGGTGGGCATACCTAGCCATGGGCATGCCCACCCATAACACAGTGGGCATGCAAGTTGCATGCCCACTATGCTGTGTGCGAGCACGCCAATGACCCGACATACCTGCCCAAGGCAAACACATTGTGCTTGTGCCTTGGGTAGATACGCTCGACTGTGGACATGCCCACCCATGGTACAACGAGCATGTAGGCATCAACGACACAATGGGCGTGCCAGCCTGGATGCCTGCTTGGGTCAAAACGGCACCCCGGTAGGCAGGGGGCACTGTGCTGTTAGTGGGCATTCCATCCTGGGGCACATCGACCTCCTAGAAGGTAGGGGGCCAATTCTGAGAATTAGCTTGCTGCCTGACAAGTGGACAATTTTCAGAATTGGTCCCCTGGTCTATCGGGGGACAAATGTAAACAATTTTTTTTAAGGAATGTTTTTTTTTGTACCCTGGATAAACCTAACAAACCACTTGTCATGGGGTCCAATGTGCATGTTTCTAGTCTTTTTATGTTTTGTTTCTTTTGTTTACTTAAGACATATATATATATATATATATATATATATATATTGTAAGAAGAAGACATTAAGGAAGGTTTATGTGAATCTTCCGGGATTAAAGAAAATAGTTACAACATCTAAAGCTAGAGGTAGATCCTAAAAAAATATTGTTGAATGATCTTGACCTAAGATGATAACTAAAAATCTAGCAAGTGGCTCCTCAAAGGAAAACAAGTTGGTTTGTTACTGAAAGAAATCACAAGAAGTGAAGCGTACAAAATTTGCATGGTTTGTGAAAGATTGTTATGAAACCAGCTTTAGAAAAGATAGAAACGATAGATCAACGCCTTAGAATTCAGCCTCTTCGAGGGGGCAACCTCCTTTACATTACATAAATGAACAATTCTTGGATGATACAAATGAAAAAACCTCGTTTCTATATATAGGAGTCTAAGGAGTCACAATGTAATCCAGCCGACCTAACAATAATAATATAAAGCCACAAAAATAACAATAGAGGGATTCTATGGGGCTCAGAAATAACAATATGGGGGTAATAGGGGCACAACAATATAAATAAGGGGTATAACTACAATAGTAATGGGGTAATCATTAGTATTATAGGGACCCAACATGCCCCTCTCCTTCAAAAAAGTGTTTCCTCAACGCTTGAGCAGTTCTGGATACTTCTGCATAAAATTCTCATCCTCCTATGTGGAATCTTCAGCGGATAAGTTCTTCCACTTGATAAGATACTCTGAAATTGATCGATTTCGTAGCTGTCGAGTTCTTGTTTCTGTGACTGCTTCCGGTTCTAATATAATTTTTCCTTATTTGTCAAGTTCTGGCAATATTGTTTGAACTGGGAGCTTGTCGCCTATAACCTTCTTTAAACATGAAACATGGAAAACTGGGTGCAATCGAGAAGCTGCAGGAAGCTCCAATTTGTATGCCATAGTACCAATCTTTTCCAACACCTTGTACGGACCATAATACTTTGGTGATAATTTATTATCCTTCTTAGCTTGCTTTAGGGACATTTGCTTATATGGTTGTAGCCGTAGGAATACCCAATCACCTACATCAAAACTTCTTTCACTGCGATGTTGATCTGCCTGTTGTTTCATTCTATTTTGTGCCAACACGAGGTTATCCTTTAAGAGTTGGAGGACTTGTTGTTGATGTTCGATGTGATGTTCCACTGCCTGAACCTTAGAATTTTCTCTTAAATATGATGTGATTGATGGTGGTTGGTACCCATAAAGTGCCATAAATGGGGTCATTTTTGTTGCTGTATGGAAGGAAGTGTTATACCACCATTCAGCCAGAGGCAACCATTTGACCCATTGTGTCTGTTTATCAGATACAAAGCAACGAAGATATCCTTCCAAACATTTGTTTACTATCTCAGTTTTCCCATCAGATTGAGGATGATAAGATGAGCTATGAGCTAACTGAGTACCAAGACAAGAAAATAATTTTGTCCAAAAATTTCCAGTGAAAATGGGATCTCTGTCACTTACAATAATCTTTGGGTTTCCATGTAGCTTTTGAACTGTTTCCATAAATGCAGTAGAAACTGTACTGGCTTTAAATGGATGTGATAATGCACAAAAGTGTGCATACTTGGTAAGTCTGTCAACTACCACCATGATGACACTCTTTCCCTCAGACTTGGGTAAACCTGTGATAAAATCCATTGAAACCTCCTCCCAACGTTGGCTTGGAATGGATAAAGGTTGTAATAGACCCGGTGTCTTAATTGTTTCAACTTTATTTTGTTGGCAAACCAAACATTCCGCCACAAACTTTTGAATATCTGATTTAAGGCCATCCCAAAAAAATTCCTTCTTAACCCTGTGGTAAGTTTTTAAAAATCCTGAGTGCCCTCCTAAGGGAGAAGTGTGCAATTCCATAAGAATCTTTTGTTTTAGCTGGGAATTCTTACAGAGGTATAAGCGATCTTTGTACCATAACGAATCATTTTGCCAGCTAAATGTATCAGAAGTACTGGAATCTTGTTGTAGCTTTCGAATAAGTGCCCACACTTCTTCGTCATTCTTCCATTCCTCCTTTGCTTCGTTTATCCAATCTGGTTGGATAATAGAAATGGCACACAACAATGCTTCCACATCCTCATCCTTTCTTGAGAGTGCATCTGCCACCACATTTTGCTTCCCTTTTTTGTAGATGATTTCAAAGTCATAACCCAACATCTTTGTGACCCACTTTTGTTGCTCTTCAGAGGATAATCTTTGTTCTAAAAAGTATTTAAGGCTATCATGATCCGTTTTTACCTTGAAGTGTCTTCCCATTAGGTAGGGTCGCCATTTCTTAAGTGCATGGAGTATTGCCAACATTTCCTTCTCATAAATAGCTTTGCTTAAAAACTTTCCCTTGATTGGACGACTTTCAAAAGCAATGGGTCTTTCATCTTGCATTAGAACAACACCAATTCCATTTCCTGAAGCATCACATTCCACAATAAAGGTTTTTGTGAAGTCCGGTGTAGCTAAGACCGGTGCTTGGCACATTGCCTCTTTAAGATGTTTAAAGGCCTTTGTTGCTTCTGGAGTCCATGAAAATGAATCTTTCTTCAATAATGTTGTTAGAGGTGCTGCTATTCTCCCATAATTCTTAACAAACTTGCGATAATACCCTGTCAACCCAAGAAATCCTCGCAGATGCTTTATGGATGTGGGGATTTTCCATTCCTTAATGGCTTTAATTTTGCTAGGGTCTACCTTAACTCCTTCATGAGATACAATATGACCCAAATATTCCACCTCCTGGACTCCAAAGAAACATTTGGATCTTTTTGCATATAATTGTTTCTCCTCCAATAGTTGTAGCACCTTGTCAACATGTTCAACATGATCCTTCCAAGACTTGTTGTAGATTAGTATATCATCAAAAAATACTAACACAAATTTTCTAAGGAATGGTTTGAAAATTGAATTCATCAAACCTTGAAATGTTGAAGGTGCATTGGTAAGGCCAAAAGGCATGACCAAAAATTCATAATGACCCTCATGAGTTCTAAATGCCGTTTTCGGAATGTCTTCAATCTTCATTCTGATTTGATGATATCTCGAACGAAGATCCAACTTGGTGAAGTAAATTGATCCATGCAATTCATCCAGTAATTCATCAATGACAGGAATGGGGAACTTATCTTTAATAGTGAGCTTGTTGAGCTCCCTATAATCTGGACACATGCGCCATGATCCATCCTTCTTGTGCACCAATACTACTGGAGCTGAGAAAGAACTTTGACTCGGTTGAATTATACCAGCCTCTAGCATTTCTGCAACCATACGTTCAATTTCACTTTTTTGGACATATGGATATCTGTACGGCCTGATGTTTGGAGGAACACTTCCTGGAATCAGATGAATAGCATGATCATGATCACGCATAGGTGGGAGACCTTTGGGAGTCTCAAATACCTTGGAATGATTGTCCAGGACTTTTTGGAGATCTGGAGAAATAGATGATTCCAATGTGGAAACATCTAGCGAACATAATTGTGCAATTACACCTCTTTGCTCCTTTTTTAGAAGCTTTGTCATGCCATTAGAGCTGATTATCTTTCCTGGTTTCCCTGCAATACCCCTTAATTCAACTTCCTTTCCTTCCACAGAAAATTTCATGAAAATTTCTTGAAAATTAAAAGCTATTGTACCCAAGGATTGTAGCCATTGGACTCCTAGTACAACATCAGCACCTCCCATTGGAATGGAAAGCATTGGGCTAGTCAATACATATTCTCCCATGGATAGCTTGATATTATGGCACTTTCCAGAACAATTTATTGTTCCTCCATTTGCAATCATCACTTGACACTCTGGTGCTGGATATAGGAAGCAATTCAATTCTTTTGCTACCCTACAATGAATAAAATTGTGGGTGCTTCCTGAATCAATCAACACTATTACCTTTTTCTTCTTGATTTGTCCTTCTATCTTGATGGTTTGAGGAGTGGTAATTCCCGCCAATGCATTACAAGATATGGTCGGATTTATTTGTTCTTCATCTAGGCTTTGTTCCTGGAATATATCCTCTTCTTTTGACCTTTCTTGCTCCTTTTCTTCTTCCTCTTCACAATCTATGTAGAATAATTTCTTCTCAGCACACTTATGACCTTTTGTGTATTTTCTATCACAATTGTAACAAAGCCCTTTTGCTCTTTTTTCTTCCAATTGTTGTGGTGTCAACCTTGTAGGTTGTGGAAGACTATGGGCAACAACACTTCCATCTTTATAGTTGTGAATGGTATGCTTCCTAGTTGCCATAATTTTGCTTTCCATTTTTCTTGCTAACCTGAATGCCTTCTCTAATGAATCAGGTTCCCAAAGGCGCACATCATGTTGGATATTATCCTTTAAAGACCCTATGAACACATCAATCCTATGCTCCTCTGGAATATCTTTTACCCTTATGTTCAATTTTTGGAACTCCTCAATGTGCTCCATTATTGAACCCTTTTGTTTGAGACTTATCAATTGGCTAAAAAAAGTGTTGCTTTTTGTATCCTCATAATGTGCTATAAATTGTTTATGAGAACAAAGCCATTGATACCATACAAACTGATTTGGTTCCAAATATAAAGTTGCCATACGTACCTTTTGTGTGTTTTGCACATTATTGAGATCGAAGAATTGCTCCATCTGTAATATCCATGTGGCGGGATCCTTGCCATCAAACTTCCTCATATCGATTTTTGGAACATGGTGAGTCTTCGATCCAACATTAGAGTCTATGGAATCATGATTAACATTTCTTTTGTTCTCATCATGAGTTTCCTTTACTACCTTTTCACCATTAGTGACCCTTTCTTGTAGCAAGTTCTTCAATTCTTCCATGTCTGTCTTCAAATCTATCTTCAAATTTACCATCGAATCCTCCATCTTAGCTTCCATTCCCTTTATCTTAGATTCCACGCCATTTATCTTAGATTCCACGCCACTTATCTTAGCTTCTGTTAGCTTTTGTGAGCGTGACATTTGTTGCACTTGTTCTTGTAATTTTGATATATCATGTAGCATTTCTTCCTCTTCTTCATGAGTCATGCTAGAGCTTTCAGGTTCCTTACTAGGTGTTTGCATTTTCTTTCTTCGGGGCATCAGTTACCGATAATAATGCTTTACTATGCCCTTTGAATTCCATTAAACCAAGCTTACATAAAAATTAAAAAAAAAACAACACACCTTTTTTCACTTTATAGAAGCCTGATATTGAATCTGATCTATCTCTGTAGTTTCGTATCATCTAGTTCTAAAATTTCTACCTGTAGTAGCCTTCTGCGTCCTCTTTCCAATGCCACAAGTATAAGCCAAATTGGATTCTCCAAAGAAGAGTTATGTGAAATCGCCCACAGTGACTTGCTTTTAGACTGGTTCAGTAGAGAGAACTTGTACGACGTGCCACGAGTCACTGTTTCAACCTTTGAATCTGAAACACACATACAAGAAACTACAGTCAGTCCTATTTCTGTACCTTCTTACGAAATTTCAATCCGATCCTCAGAGAGAAGGTTATGACGATTTTCCCCAGGTCACCGGTTTTGAATGTAATTAAGGAGTCTGCAAAAAGACCAACTTCCTCAGAGCATATCTCCACAAATATCACACGAAAATACCTGAAATTCGGACCCAAGATTCAGCACGATTTATTATCAAATGGGTTTTTTTCACGACTTCTGAAACGTCACAGAAACAAAGTTATAGCGAAAATTCCACGATGACCTGTTTGGAGCAGCGAAACCCTAGAATCCAAAGCTCTGATACCAAATGTTATGAAACCAGCTCAAGAAAAGATAGAAAAGATAGATCAACGCCTCAGAATTCAGCCTCTTCGAGGGGGCGACCTCCTTTACATTACATAAATGAACAATTCTTGGATGATACAAATGACAAAACCTCCTTTCTATATATAAGAGTCTAAGGAGTCACAATATAATCCAACCGACCTAACAATAATAATATAAAGCCACAAAAATAACAATAGAGGGATTCTATGGGGCACAGAAATAACAATATGGGGGTAATAGGGGCACAACAATATAAATAAGGGGTATAACTACAATATTAATGGGGTAATCACTAGTATTATAGGGACCCAACAAAGATAGGGAAGGTGAAGAAGATCTGCAGATATATCTATATGCTGGTATGATTTACGATGGTGGAATTTATGACATGCTGGGAAAAGTACTAGACATATGCTTGATACTGGATACAAAAGTTCTTTGTGTGCTTACAAAACCACCCAAGTTACATGACACAATTAGATATTAGTTTACATTTTCGATGTATGACATGGCGGATCATTCTACAAGGATATGTAAAAAATACTAAATGAAATTGCACTAGATAACGTAAGTATTTTTATTTTTATTTATGTGTTTTTCATTATTGTAATTGCATCGTTATTTTTTTATAACTTAGTTTTTATCGACATATTATATTTTGTTCGAAATTTTTTTTATTGAATGTCTTTCAATTATGTTGAGAGGAATTTATTTTATAGAATGAGATATTATGAATGTTGTTGCCAGTTTCTACTCAGGGTCAGAGAAGACATGACAAACAAAAAAAAAAGTATTTCATTTTGCTACAAGACTACATCCAAGGGATCAACAAAGATTGCCTATAGTGGATAAATCTAGCAAATCTAGACGTGTTACTTTTGAAGATGAGGAAGATGAAACTAAAGATAAAGTTGAAGAATATGTTTCCATTATTAAGGATGATATTAGAATTGATGTTAGAAAGGAGAAGAACCATAAAATACTAAAAGAAAAATTCCCAAGAATGTCTCCCTTCTAGTTGATGATGAGGAGATTACATATGTAAAATAAAATATGATAACTGAGAGGAGGAAGAAATTAAGAGTTGATCATTATTAGAAAATCATGTCCAATAGTGAAAACTCAAAAGGAATCATGGAAATCATTACACCAGGAGTTTATTTAGAGGATGGCATTATTAGAAAAAAAAAATTCCATTCGACATCAGTTGATGAAGACAAACTTAACTAAGGGTGGTTGTACATTTCAACTTAATGTCAGCCAAATCTATAATCCAAATGAAGGGGAATTTAAATATGAAATTAGAAATCCACACCACCTACATGTTCACAACTTGAAGACATTGATGATGTACAATCTGTATAATCATGCTTGATTATGTTCTTCTTGTTGATCCAATTCAAGTACCCAACAAAGAAGCATTTGATAGGTCAAAATGTTTTGACTATAAATATTATGTACTTTGGTGGAACCATTTTGTAGAACCTCAAAGGAAATTGAGGAATATTCCAATAGCTCGTGTTTTGAAACAATGAAATGTATCATTTATGCTCGTTTAATAGATATAGAAGAAAAGTTAGTGCCATGAGATCATAATACAGATAATGAGTATAGGATTTATGTGACTTTTATCCAAAGGGTTAGATTTATTCATAATGAATTTGAAGAAAAATGTGGTGGGGATAAGACAAAGGTTAGTCTACCCTTTCAGAAGGAATGTTGTATGGAAATATGTTATCAAATTGAGGGAAAAATCAATTTAAAAGGTGGAAAAGTAAATTATGATATATTGAGAGGCATGTATAACATTTTCTAGTTGGAATTTAGAACTAGAGAGATATGGGAATTGATTAATGAGAATTTTGACATTTGGGAGAACATTGGCATTAAAAACTAGAAAGTCAAAAAGTATAAACCATTGATATGTAGTAGTAGTAAATCAGGTACTGAAATAAAGCTACTTTCAGAAGATATCACTATCACAACTTGGAGATAATTGCAAGGAGTGAAGGATGAAAATCTTGTCAAAAAAATATTATCTCATGTGAAGTCAGGGGAATGATCATTGGACAAAATGTGTGAGGAATTTCAAAATCAAGTTTGTTGAATTATTTTTACTTATTTCTAGATTATAGTTTTCTTTTAAATATAACATATTTTTTTTGGTAGTATTTGGTATACCTATCATTAGATTAACCTTTTCTAATTTATTTATTTAGTCACAATGTTTACATGAGAATACAAGAACAAATGGTTAAATTGTTGAATGAAGATAATTGAGATGGTGTTATACACAACTACTCAGATTCAAGTTCTACATGAATACTAAATTATTTTTATCTTGCATTTAAAAAGGTATGTTGATTTATACATTAATTTTTATTCATGTGTATATTATTTTTATTTTATAATTTATACATACACTTTTTTATTTCATTAAAGATGAAGAATGATGCAAATGGAGCACTGGATAGTTTCAGAAGATTTATTGAAAAATGAAGATGGAAAGATTGAGAAAGAAACATCTAAGTAATGTTGAACTTGATCTTAGCCTTACTCATTTCATTTGGAATGGGATCAAGACTATGCAATATCAAATAATACAAGGCGATTGTGAAGACATTACAAAACTCATACCTAAGAGGGATTATTCCATAGTTATTGCAGATATTCCTCATGGTTTCAATATCCCAAACATTGAGTATGATAGTGACCCTTATACTTATCAAGCTCTTAAAAAAGTGGTCTGTTATGAAACTAGCTCACAAAAGATAGAAAACATAGATCAATGCCTTAGAATTCATCCTCTTCGAGGGGGCAACCTCCTTTAAATTACATAAATGAACAATTCTTCGATGATACAAATGAAAAGACCTCCTTTCTATATATAGGAGTCTAAGGGGTCTTAATATAATTAGAGCCGACATAACAATAATAATGTAAGGGCACAATAATAATAACAGTGGGCTTCTATGGGGAAAAATAGTAACAATATGGGCACTACATGGGTACATGAATATAATAAGGGGGTTGTACTAATAACAATGAGGGGTTATACTAGTAGTATAGGGGCATAACATGCCCCTCTCCTTCAAAATGGGTTGTCCTCAACGCTTGAGTAGTTCTTGATGCTTTTGTATAAATTCTTGTCCTCCCATGTGGAATCTTCAGCGGGTAAGTTTTTCCACTTGATGAGATACTCTAAAATTAATTGATTTTGTAGCTGTTGGGTTCTTGATTCTGTTACTGCTCCAGGTTCCAATATCATTTTTCCTTCCTCTTCAATTTTTGGCAATATTTTTTGATTTGGGATCTTTTGCAACTTTTGAATAAGTGGCCATACTTCGTTGTCCTTTTTCCATTCATCCCTTGCTTCGTTTATCCAATCTGGTTGGATAATAGAAATAGCACAAAACAATGCTTCCACATACTCATCCTTTCTTGAGAGTGCATCTGCAACAAAATTTTTCTTCCATTTTCTATAGATGATCTTAAAGTCATGACCCAACATATTTGTGACACATTTTTTCTGTTCTTCTAAAGATAATAGTTGTTCTAAAAAGTATTTAAGACTATCATGATCCATTTTTACCTTGAAGTGTGTTCCCATTCGGTAAGGTCGCCATTTTTCAAGTGCATGTAGTATTGCCAACATTTCCTTCTCATAGATAGCTTGCTTGAGATGTAGTAGTAAAAACACCCAATCACCTACATCAAAACATTTTTCACTACAATGTTGATCTACCTGTTGTTTCATTCGATTTTGCACCAGAGTGGCATTATCCTTTAAAAGTTGGAGAACTTGTTGTTGTTGCTCGATGTGATCTTTCACTGCTTGAACCTTTTTCCTCTTGATATGTCCTTCTATCTTTAGAGTTTGAGGAGTCGTAATTTCTTCCAATCATTTACAAGATATGGTCGGATTCATTTCTTGATGCTCGATGTGATCTTTCACTTCTTGAACATTTTTCTTCTTGATATGTCCTTTTATCTTGATAGTTTGAGGAGTGGTAATTCTGACTAATGAATTACAAGATATGGTTGGATTCATTTCTTCTTTCTCGATGTGATCTTTCACTTTTTGCACCTTTTTCTTCTTGATATTTCCTTCTATCTTGAGATTTTGAGGAGTGGTACTTCTTGCCAATGCTTTAAAAGATATGGTTTGATTCATTTCTTCTTTCTCTGGGGTTGGGTCCTGGCATATATCCTCTTCTTTTGATGTTTCTTGATCCTTTTCTTCCTCCTCTTCATACTCTGTAAAATAATTTCTTCTCAACACACTTATTACCTTTAGTGTATTTCCTATCACAATTGTAACAAATCCCTTTTCCTCTTTTTTCTTCTAATTATTGTAATGTAACCCTTGTAGGTTATTGAAGGCTAGGAGAAACAACACTCCCATATTTATAGTTGTGAGGTGTAGACTTACTTGTTTCCATAATTTTACTTTCTAGTATGTAACAAATCCCTTTTACTCTTTCCAATTGTTATGGTGTTTCTCTAAAGAAGTTGTTGCTCTTTGTATCCTCATAATGTGTTATCATTTCCTCTGTGAAAATTGACCATGTAACAAGTCTTTTATGAGAACAAAGCCCTTTATACCATAAAAGTTGATTCGGTTATAAATACGAAGATGCAATACATACCTTTTGTAACAGTGGTACACCATGTAGATCAAAATATTGCTCCATCTGAAGTATCCAATTTACCGGATCCTTGCCATCAAACTTCCTCATCTTGCTTTTTCTTGATTTTAGGAGCTCGACCTTGAAACGACTGTAACTCTATACTTTCAGATATTTAAGTTTTCAAATTGCAACCTATAGTAGCCCTCTGTATCCTCTTTCCAATGCCACCAGTCTGATCCAAATTGGATTCTCCAAGGAAGAGTTATGCCAAATCTCCCACAGTGACCTGATTATAGACTAGTTTAGTTGAGCGAACTTGTACGACATGCCACATGTCACTGTTTCAATCTTCGGCTCTGAAAAGTATATATAAGAAACTACAGTCCATCCTTTTTCTATACCTTCTCATGAAATTTGAATTTTATGCTCAGAGAGAAAGTTATGACGATTTTCCCCAGATAACCTCTTTGGAATGTAATTCAGGAGTCTGCGAAAAGACAAACTTCCTCAGATCATATCTCCCGAAATATAGCGCTAAAATCTCTGAAATTTGAACCCGAGGTTCAGCGTGATTTTTTCTCAAATGAGTTTCTTTCTCTTCTGAAACGTCGCAGAAAAATGGTTATAGAAAAAATGCCATGATGACCTATTTAGAGTAGTAAAACCCTATAGTCCAAAGCTCTGATACAAAATGTTATGAAACCAGCTCACAAAAAGATAGAAAAGATATACCAATGCCTTATAATTCAGCCTCTTCAAGGGGGCAACCTCCTTTACTTTACATAAATGAAAAATTCTTCGATGATACAAATGAAAAGACCTCCTTTCTATATATAGGAGTCTAAGGGGTCATAATATAATCAGAGCCGACATAACAATAATAATGTAAGGGCACACTAATAATAATAATAGTGGGCTTCTATGGGGCACAATAGTAACAATATGGGCACTACATGGGTACATCAATATAATAAGGGGGTTTGTACTAATAACAATAAGGGGTTACACTAGTAGTATAGGGGCCTAACATGGTTGCACTATTTGTAGAAGTCACAACATCACCATTATGGATATTGGTGACATTTCATTCAAACACAGAATTTGCAATGTTATTGACAAGCTTCAAGTGAAAGGAAAACTCAAGGATGCAACTTACATGGTAAGAAGGTTAAATTATATGCTTGATTAGTGTATAAAAATCATTTATGTACAAGTTAGTTGAAATTTTACTATTTCATGTTACAAACAAAAGTCCAATATTATTAACCGTGGAGATCAACCAATTATAAGTGATTGTGAGTTCATCCATGTTGAAAGTTGGAAAAAATATGATAGTTATAAGCCTATGCTTCTCAATTGGTTAGATGGAAATAGTCATTGCCAAGTATTGGTTTCTGATGTTGTTGTAAAAAAACTAACATTTGAAGATAAAGAAGAAAAAGGAGAGATAGTTAACATTTATCAAAAACCACAATCATTGATTAACTATCTTACAGATTTATGTTCAAATGAAGGAGATTGGGTTTTGGATTTATTCTCAGGCTTAGGTAAGTTTTATTATATAAAATTGAATTTAAATATCTTCTTTTTTCATTTTTATGTGATTATACTAATTTACTTCATTATTTCTTTTGTACTTGATGATTAGGTACAACACTATCATGTTACCTACGAAAGAAAGAAATTGCATTTCCATTGAAAAAGACCCAGTACATTGCAAATTTATTCAGCAAAGAATTAATGCTCTTCAATTTCTTCTAGATGCAATGCAAGAATTTGGTTTTAGGAAATAGAGTTTTAATGAATCACATGTGGGAAAAAAATGAAAGGAACCTCCACCACTATTAGATGGAATGATTGGAAAGACATACACTGGGAGATGCGTACACATGAGCTATCCATGAGAAGAGGAAAATGAGAAAACTAAAGCAAAAAATATTATGGAAGAAGACAATGGTGAAACTGTGGAAGATGAAGAGTATGGATTATGTGATATTATTGATTAAATTTAAGTTAAGCTTGGAAATCAAGCTCTTTTTTTGTAACTATTAATTATTTATACTTGTAATGTTTTGACTTTGACATTTTATGAGAAGAATAAGTATTGAGTTGTTGTTGTCATATGTTTAATATTTGTATTATGTGATTTTCAATTTATTTTTTATGTGAATCATTATTTTTTGAACAAAACTGTGATTATTATTATTTTTGAAATGAAATTCATAAAAAAATGTTATTATTTAACCATTTTTTGTTAATCTTTTCCTATAAAAATTGTTTATTTGAAATGTCATTTTTAGCAAAAAAAAGTCTCAAGATGTGTAATTTTTTTGTTATATTTATATTCAAAATGTGCATTTGTATCTCAACTGTTAAAAGTTATTATTTTTTTGGAGACAATCATTTGATGTGCAATGAAATATTAATTAACCATATATAAATATATAGAAGATCAAAACTTTAAAATATCAACCTTTTTTTTAACAGTGCAAAAAAATAAAGATCTCACTACAAAAAAAGAAAAGAAAAACAAGAAAATATGAAGAAGATGACGACTTCAAAAATTGTTAAATTTACAAAATAATTATTCACATTTAATACATTAGAAAATTTAAAGTCAAAAAATAAGTCTTCTAAAAAAAGGGCTTAACACTCCATCAACACTTTTTAAAATCAGCATCAAAATCACTAACATTTTAAAATTAATGTACATAAGAAAATTTAAAGTGAAAAACTACGCTAAAAATATATGTATGTTTGTGTGTGTGTGTGTATTTTGAATCAACAATTTTAAAAATCAGTTGATTTTTTTCCTACCTCAAAAAGAGGGTAATCGTATCACTTCCCATTTCAAAGTTTACATTGTTATAAGGATATGTATGAAAAACAAAAGATATACAATATCCTAGTTTGAGTCTAGTTAATTTTAATTCAAGTTCTACTTCTATATAATAATATTTTGAAAGGGACATAGGGAGCTCAAAAGACTCAAGTTGATGAACCAATAGAGTAGTTTGTATATCTATTCCCTTACAAAGAAGTTTCAAGGCTTTAGGGGGTAGATTAGATAAATCATGAGGTATTATGATGTATTCTGATTGTTCAAGTTGTGAAATTGATTTTGGAGGAAAATAAGAATAATAAGTAGCTTCAAGTCTACTTATAAGTCAAGAAATTCATATAAGTCTCTCTAGATCTGATAATGGTACAAGCAATCAGGATTAGAATGAGATCTAGTATACCTACATGAATCTAGATTTAAAAACTATGAAGTCACTAGGTGAAACATTTTAGCCTACTAGCCTCTTATTCACCATTAAGAGGAAAGTCGATTCATTATCCCAGGGAAAAATTGCTTCGAAATTCATTCCCTGGCAATAATTCCTATCTGATGTTGGATCTTTCTAGATAATCCTCAGCCAAAGAACTATGCCAAAGCATATATTGTGAGGGGTTTTGATTAAAATGGATAACCCAAAGATGCATATACTTGTCTATGCATATAACTATTAATCCTTTAGATTAATCAAAGTGTTGGTGTTCCATTATGACAACATACAATGTTTATAAGCTCTTTGAAGGAAGAATGAAGAAGAACATAGAAGGCTAAATATCCTTCTCAAACATCTAAGCATCTGAGCTGAGAGGAAATGTATAGATATATCTCTATAGTGAACAAATATTTTTAATTATAGCAAAGAAGCAATAATATATTAATATATGAGTATCCAATTAAACAAATTGTTTAATTATAACACAATATAGAAAATAACCTCGCTAAGATTGTCAGGGGTACTAATATTGAGCCCTTCCCTTCCCAATGTCCTACACTATCTCAAAAATATGTAGAAATATATTACGAAAATCATTATAAAACACTCAAACGTAGACAAATGTTTCTTTGGAAACCAACATCCTTTGGTTATCTTCTATATGGAAATATTATAATATTATCCCTTCAAAAATATGCTCCATGTATCAACCCTTCTTACATCAAATTACAAAGTGCATATAGATTTTTTTTTTCAAAATTATCTAACCTATTACAACTTTTTCATGAAAAAAAAATGTTTATCCAATACAATTTGGATAATCCTAATAAAAATAACTCAAAAGAAAGGTAATCAAACAAATGTTTTGGCTTTGGACACTATTCGAGGCTCTAGTTTCCAACTTCTTGCTCCAAATCCACATTTTGTTGATTACGTTCCTGAAGTCTTTGTCCTCTAATAAAATATTGATTGAAAACTTGCTTCTTGTTCAATTAATAAGTTCAATGAACTTATCCCATTGATCATCATCTAGACATGAAAACTTTATCGCCTTTTTTTAGGCCTCATATACCTTGGTATACTTTTCAAAAGTCAGTTTACTCACAAAAAAGACAATGAATTTCATGTGAAATAAGAAAATCATTTGCTAATTACTGTAGTAAATTTTGACCACTAATAATTCCTTTAACTTTTTCAAATTTTGATTTGTCTGCTGCTATATCATGTAATCTTTTCTGATAGTCTTCATGTTGAATTAATTCACCATGAGAAACCCTCAATTATGAGAGTCCTTTTCGTTGAAGAACAAATAACTTTTTGTGAAATTTCTTGATCTGAACTTCTAAATTTTCACATTTGTTTTCCAGCTACAACATTAAATTCCTCTTAGTCAACACTTTCCTTACTTCAAGGACTGCATCTATCCTATCTTCAATTCCCATTTATTCTATTTCTTCCCTGGTTTTCAAATTTAGGATTTTGATGATTCTAGTTGCCTCCCAAGGTTTATGGTCCAACTCTTCTTTGATATGTTCAATGTCCCTTTAAGCTTTTTCCAATAGTTGTTCCTGTTAAAAAATGATTTTCTATGAAAGATCATACATTTGAAATTGCATCATTTATGCCTATCCAAATATGTTCCTTAGCTTCTGATAAATTTTGTTCACTAACTGATTCATCCAAATATTTCTCAAGATGCTTTATAAGCTTGAAATTCTTTTGCACTTCTGAAATGTGTGCATTGTTTGCTTTTATCTTATTTTCCTCTTCCTTTTGTAACGATTCCTTCAAATTCTAGACTTATACATTTCTCAATGATATATTAGCCATTATTTTTGTTAATTTATCTATTTAATCATGACTTGTTGATCCTATCTCCATTGCTGAATCTTATGCACTAACATTTTGTTATTTTTCCTTTAATAACGTTTCCATCTCAACCTCCATTTTTTGTATTTGCAGATTTTACTCCAAAATCGTACACAACATGCTTTTCTTTTATTTTTCAAGTTCTACCACCTCCTAAGATTAATGATACTCTGGTATTGGTAACTTTAATTTATTACACAATGCTTGGATATCTGCATTTCTATTTTTTATGATCTCTTATGCTGCCTCAACATCATTAGGATCTAATCCTGATTTGATGATAGTATCCTCTCAATTTTTTATCCTTGGCCAATGAAAAAATCCTTTCTAACTTCAACTGAGAGTGAATTTTATTCAAAGAAGTTTGCAATCTCGAAACAATCGTGGCAGAACTTGTCACATAAGAGTAAATCATTTCACCCATTTGCTTATGTAAATCTATCTAGTCTATAAGGTGAATTTGTTTTCTATCAAAAGAAAATAAGGAGGTTTTGTAGTCTTCTATAGTATTTGTGACTTGAACTTTTGGCTCAAGAATCATAAACTGAAATTGTCCTCTATCAGGATCTAGTGCATATAACAATTTGTTTTGGGTAGATGATGTTTGTTTCCAAAATTGAGTATACGTAGTAGACTTTATAAGTTCATTCTTTTTCTTCATTTCTCTGAATTTAACAAAAATTCTTTGACCACAAGAAGAATGAGAATCAGATTCGTCAATTTCAATTTCTTCAATATGTTGTAGAGTAAACACAAGCTTTCTTGACATCATCATTGTAGTTGAAACCTTTGTATCTCTGACTTCATATGATTCTTCTTTTTCTTCCCTATTTTTTTGTGTTTGAAAACTCTCAACTAAGTCATTTGTTTCCTTGACACAAAATGAACTTCATCTACATTCAAGCTCTTCCTTACAAACTCGAAACTAAAAAGTCTTATTGGAAGAAATATTGGTAACTAATAGGGTGACAAGTCACAAGCATAAACCCTGATCTTTTTGAAACTTTGATATAAATGTGAATCTTCTACCTTTGTTTGCTCACTTGAATGAAAAATTCTCTTAATTTTAGTTGAAGCCCCTGGGACAACATCACTACTAATAAGGAAAAGTGATAAATACAAAAAATGGTCCACAAATCACTCAATGAATACTCTTCTGAATTGTTTCCAACTAATGAGGTCTAGTGATAAACAAATTGTGGTTTCCCCTATGATCCAATTTCTACAATGGAATATCAAACATCTCCTATTGATGGTATAAGAATAAGTAAACTAGCACATATTGATGTTTGAAGGCTCTTTCAGCATTGAACTTTAATAATTGTTCATGAATGTTATCTGAGATAAAATGGCTAAAATGGGATAGGATGGAAGGATTTTGTCTAGATGAAAAGACAAATAGGAACCCTAGAATAACTTTATCAACCTATTCATCACTTGGTAACCTAAAATTCAACAATCCATGGAAATTCTTTACATAGGAATTTCGAGAAATATGGTTGAGGAATAAGGCAGATTATGGCATGGCAATTGAGATCCTTCTGGTAAAAATGACTCAAAACTATTAGCTCTCTCTTGAAATGTAAGATGTTTGTAAATTTCCATTAATGATTTTATTAGAAAGGAATGTAGGGAACTTGGAGGGTTTATTTTCGAAGCTTGAAGAATATACTTTGGTGTTATATGGAAAAAAATTTCACTATTTATGGGTGCTATTGCTCTCTAACACGGTAAATATCTATTTTTGCACCAGCAGACAAACTCAGGAAAATTATTAGTTTGAGGAAAGAAAAATTGAGGCAACATGAATTCCGAAAGACTCAACTCATCACTAGCATGTTCAAACATTTGAAAAATCCAAATTATGTAATCCGTATAAATCAAACTCACACTTGGTCTCTTCGGTCTTAAAATCTAAGTCTACTCATCATAACTCATCTAAATTTGAGACTACAAGAAGCATGGGGTTTTCAAATTTATACTTTCCTTTTTATTTCTGAGTACTCATTTTGAAAATTTAATAAAGAGTAAGGGAACTTGAATACCAAGTAAGAATTGAAGACGTTAATAGAATTTCATGTGTAGCTTTAGAACTCCTTTCTCGATGAATCACTGTGGGAACACTGTAAGTTTGAGAAAAATGGTTGAACGACTTAGAATAAACTTGAATTTTAGAGGAAATGAAATATATGTTGATAAATTTAATAACCTGAGTGTCTAGTGAATGTTTTAATGTTGGCAAGAACTAAATGTGAAGTTTGGCAATTATGCATTGCTAAATGGTGGAGGAAATAGCGAGAGATAATTTTGCAGAATAATGTCAAATGAGATAGCGAGGGGATAAGTTTAGCGGGGAAATGACTAATTGGGAAGGTGGTTTGTGTGAGAGTGTTAAGTTATTTTGAGTGGGGATGTGTGCAATGCAAGAGTGCGACACGTCACTTTCCATGGTTTGTCGAAACCATGGATTTCGATACCCCCTTCATTAAATATAGGGAGTATGGGGGGTTCCACAATGAATTTACTCTTTTGATCATTGCGAATGTAATCTCGGCCATTAGAAAACGTGTAGAGTTTACCAATCGCCTTTATTAGCAGAAGTTTCAAAAGAAATTACACTTATTTGCAAAATAAATATATTTTCATGTGACATTAATGACAATATGCCCAACCCTTACAAAATGCATAATATAAACCTTTTATTTTTTTTGAAAAAAATTATTTATAAGAAAAATTCATGGGTCAAAAAAGGTTACAAAAGATGGCATCTTTCAATTCTTACCCACGGAGAGTATAGTAATGTGGAAAGAAGAGACAAAGATAAAATATTGAGGACTTATTTTAGAAAGTACAAAAAGGATAAGTTGTTTCTCCTTCCTATCTATCCCACAAGCTCTTACTTATGTCATCAGAGTCTTCAATCTTGAGAATAAGTCTTTAGGGTCTAAAAATGGTTGTGATGTAGAGAATTAAGCTAATTCTTTCATTGATAGCCTCTCAACTCATCTTGCTTGCCAAATAATCCTTCAATTTTTGTTCAAACTTTTTATGTGTTAAGAATGACTCAACGTGAAAGAGTAGATTAATGGACATAGAAAAACAAAGTATCTCATAGGTTAGTCATCACATTGAAGTGTTTATATTTCTTAATAGTTGACATAATATTAATTTTAGTACCCATTGTTATCCTATAAATTTCCTTATTGTGCAACAATAGAAGGATCGTTGGCTTCTAGTCAAAGTGATTGAAAGGAGTGAAAGGAGTGAGCATTAATATGAGTTAGTCCATTCAGTCTGAGGTATTCTAATCTTGTCAAATATGCAATAAAATATTAGTATTATTCACAAACTCACTTATTCTTGAATCCCATGTTGGATTTTAAGCACAATCATAGGAGGTAAGTGTGAAAAAAATACTAGACTAGCTACTTACAAAACAAGAATGATAAGAGAATAAAACTACTAAGAAATTGACTAATGGACTAAGGAGACAATTTGAATTACTCATAAAATATGATGATGTATTATTTATGAACATGAATACAATATATATACTCTCTAAGAAACCAACTTATTTGAAGTAGGTTTGGGTTTTGTGTGTGGGCTTAATATAACTCAAAAAGTAAGCCAAAACTAGATTGCGAAACCCAAAATTAGAAAAATATCCCAAAATGGAGTGAAGTGGAAGCTATTGTAATTAGAAATCAATTAGGACCAACCAATATCTCTCACATACAAAAAAAAATGGTTAAAATTCAAACTAAAACTCAAAATAAACTAATAAGGGAAGGAGAGAGAAGAATTGTGGCTAACTGCTACAAAGTAGCGAAGAAGTGTGTATTCTCTCTGGGAATCCTATAGATAAAATAGTAAGATTTAATGGAGTGGAACTAGCAATATCATCCTCCAACCAATGTCTAATCAATCCCACATGTCATCCCAAATAACATCTTACTAAAAATAGACTTTCTAAAAACCATAAAAATAAAAAGTATGTCAAATAACAAAATCTAAATTAATAACTAAAAATAATTATATATAACCTTAATAATATACGAAGAGAGTCTAATAACTAAAGTGTAAACTCTAATAAAACAATGATAAACTAATAAATAATTAAAGTGTAAACCCTAATAAATACAATGTGCCCAAACATTATTAACATTATTAACTTATTTGCATCATATTTCTCAAACATATAATTATGTGAATTATTCATTATAATTTGATATAAACTATATCTAAACCTCTCAATAAATAAATAAATAAATAAATATTTCCTTCCATCCATATATAAATTTTCTCCCGTTCTACCATTACGTTTATATCATTATTTATTAATACTTGTCTGTATCTTATATATAATACATATATGGACATGTTAACATATGCATAGAAGTTTTCTAAATGACTTCTTCATACGAAATTTGTAATTGGCTAGCACGTGTACATTACCCTTGATTTAGTTATTATAAAAAATCCTCGTCATTGTGAAATAATTTCATGCTTTGACGAAATAATTTCATTCTTAGTCAAAACTTATTTTGACATTAATTTTTATATTTACTTGGTCTCCACTCTCAAATGACTTGTTTCCCTTTTTTTTTTTACAATATTGCTATATTTGAAAATACGCTTAAACAAACTTATAGTATAAAAATGGAAAAGCATTACACAAACCATTTTATTATTATTATTATTTAATTTTAATTTTTAAAAATATTTAAATTCTATTTTATTATTATTATTATTATTATTTAATTTTAATTTTTAAAAGTATCTAAATTCTAATATATATGAAAATGAATATTGTTGAGATAAAAATTAATTTTTGTGAATTTCACATCGAAATTGGGTATTTGTCTACTTCCAAAATTTAATGGAAAGAAAAAATTTTCATTATGGTTATCTGGAAATAATTCTCTCACTTTTGGTCAAGCATAGAAATAATATATTAAAAAAAAAATCATTAATTTCTTACCTTCTTAAGGTTTAATAGAACATATGGATCTTAATGTATGTTAATCACAATCAACACATATCATAATTTTTCTATTTTATTTTAATTTATAAAAAAAAAGAAAAAAGAAAAGATCAAATACTATAATATAGGAAAGTAGTACAGCTGTATGAATCAATTAGTTTATAAAATTTACTCCTTTCTTATTTATAGTTGAAAATGTGTTTAAGTGGAAGTATTAGGAGGCTAAATCACCACCTTAAATCCATCTTAAGTGTGAATCTACAAAGGGTCTTAACCGTGGATCCCTTGAGGTGCAAACATTTTTTAAAGTGAAGAGAGACTTGAGTCTTCTAGATGTATGGTAGATCCACATTTATTTTCCTTTAAATAATTCACGATAAGACAAATTAGAATATACAACATCTCTTGCATTTTGAATTGGAGAACACCTCTCAACACAATAAAACATTTAATATAATAATTGTTTTATATTTTTAATATTTATATTTATAATTATATCTTTAAAAAAAAGTTAAATTTCTAATTTCAAAAGATAGAATAAATATTGTGCCTTTAATTAGCTCTTACATTACATAAATCATAAAATTTAACCATAAATTCAAGAATATTATTAAATGAGTTGTTGTTTAAATAATATCAAACATCAAATTTAAAAGTATTTAAAAAAAAAATAATAATAATTAACATTTTTGAAGGTAGTCATATTTATGAGTGAGCTAGAAATTTAAAGATAAAAATTTAAATTATTAAAAACTTGAGTTTAAGTTGTTTTATTTGTAGAATTCAAGTAAAAAAACTATTTCATCTATAAATTCAATTATCCCTTTAAAATTTATAAACAAAATATAAATCACACTTCATCACAATTTATGAATATCCCAATCTCATTCAACATGTTATAAAACCTGAAATTTAAACGTCATTATGGAAATTTATTTATGTTAATACTCGATAGATAAAATTTCAAAATATGATTATGATGTTAAATTTTTTACTTGATTATCCCCACTCCAAACCTTGTGAAATGTGATTAGAATAGATCTAGAAGAGGGATCCAATCTCTTCATGTGCAATTTTTTTATGTGCTGAAATTATTTAAATGTTTTATACAGTGATTTTTTTTAGATTTTATAATTTTTTTATTTTGATAAAATTTCAACTTTGATGAAGGACGGACATCCTTGCACATCATACTGGGTGACACACCAATATAGATCCATCTTAAATACGGAACCAACATAAATCCATCTTAAATACCGATCTAATATGAGCGGAGGGATCCAATTTCTTTATAGAGGGATCCAATTTCTTCATATATAAATTTGTTTATGGACCGAGGTTATTTAAATGTCTTATATAATTATTTATTCATTTTTTTTTTATGTTAACCTCTCAACTCCTCGGAAAAAATAAAATACTTCCCATGAAATGAAGCCCTCATATGAAGCCCTAATTAGCCTTCATAGGCACAATACCACCCAGCGGCAGATTTTTCAATCCTCCTAAACTGCTGATGTGGATTGCAAGACTTGTCTCCTCAGCGTCGGCATACTTGTCAATCTTCATAAACTGTCGATGTGGATTGCAAGGCCTGTCTTCTCAGCGTCATCGTTTCGAACCACACTGTGGTCGTCTGGACTACTCGGGGACTCATCGTTTTCGAATTGAGTTTACTCCAGCTGCAGCACTTTGTATATGGTTCCACATTGGATTCCTCTCCTTGGCAATGTTTGGTATGGGATAAAATCCAATAAATGTGAAAACACCCCTAACTCCTCTTTAGCAGGGTTAGACTGGCTGTCCAAGTTATGGGCTGCCATAAATAAGATATATACAAAAGCTCACATTATGATGCGTTTAAATTACTTCTGCGCTACTATTCCCGAGACCAGTCTATGGAATTTATAAATAATGGATCATGTCAATATTGGATGTGTTTTGTAAGTCACATCGATGGTTCAATCTTTACCACTGCTTTGAAAAATGATTCTTGAAAAACTAATTTGAAAATGTTATAAATCAATGAGAATTTTTTATTTTAATTTGATTTAAATTCATTAATATTTTTATATGGAAAAAGATTTTTTTTTTTTTTTTAATGGTTAGGTTAAGCATTGTCTAATTTTTTCTATTTATTTGATATATGTCTCTATTGTTTTGATATGGGTTAACTGAAGAAAAAAAAAAAAATTACACATCTTATTCTAAAATTGACTACTTTGCTAAATAAAAATTTCTTATATATAAATGAATGTTATAAATAATGCGAAGGAACTTATCATGAAGGAACTTATTAGAATTGGAATAATTTCAAATCCCTAGGAAATTGGTGGGTGAGGAACCACTTTGCACGAATCTAATTCTTTTAATTTATTAAAAGTAATGGACGATTTTGTTAAATAAATTTGCTAAATTTGTTTATATATTGGGCAAGATCAAGACACCCATGTTGGTTTGGAGGTCCACATTAACCTTTTATGAATTCTTATCAATAAATATTATGTGGATGGTAAGGATTTAACCTCCATGAAATATTTTAGAATTTTCATAGTAATATACACAAATCAATGATTAAGATTTATCTCCAAAGTAGTTATGTCTTTTTTGTCGTTTTAATTAAATTAATTAATTAAAAAAAGGTTATATGAACAGGTGTCATATGAAATGATTTATGGTTTTTTGGACATGTATTATTGATAAGCCATAGTAATGGCTCATGATATTATAACAAACATATTTACAAATTAAGAATTTTCACAATAAAGTAGGGATAAATATGTTTAATTATTTTTTAATATCTAAATTAAAATTAAGTTAATCATCATTTAATTTTAAGATTATGGCTAAATTAGATATTAAATTGATATATGAAAATTTTTCATTTAAACTTTTTAATAGTATATATATATATATATCTTCTTTGAATTTGAACCTATAACATTTTACCAAAGAAACACATACTCTTAACCTTTGTTTTATATCTATATATCTATATATGTGTGTGTCTGTATTAAATTTCTCTCCTTTATATATATACTTTGTTAATATGAACTTGAGATTTATAATTTCTCCATTCCACATACAAACCACATATTTGTAAAATAATCAATTAAATAACGGGAAAATTTTTCAAACTATAAGTGCATATCATACACTTAGTAGGTACTCTTTCAAATCAAGAGTGGGGAATGTTTACTCATTGTTTCAAATTAAAAATGGGGTAAATGTTTACTCACTCATTATTAAAGAAAAGTAAAACATAATAACAAAATTATTAACAATGTTAATAATCAAGTGATGGGAAACCTATCATAACAATTAAATGACTCACTTTCATTTAAACTAAATATTTCCATTTAAAAAAATATATTATAACTATTTTATTTTTAAATATAATTACTTTTTAAGTTATTTATAAAAAGTTTCCAATGAATCAAATTCACTTTTAACTAACATTATTTTAGAAATTTTCACATTTAAATCTTTATATTAATAAAAAATTGATAACCTTACATTTTACAATTATATTACATATTTAAATTACTAAGAAATAAGAAACAGATATGCATCACTATAATATGACATTGAAAATAAAATATAAATAAGAAAACTCATGCAAGAGATCAAAGAGATCAATTACCGAATTCATAACAACTTTTAGAAGAAAAAAATCTTATTTTATTAAAATGTAATGAATTATCTTCACGTTGGAACTAGGAAAAGTGCAGGGGCTTTACATAGATTGATTAACGTCGAGTGGAATATTTATTTATATATCATAAATAAAAACTAAATATATCCATTTTTAGGATGTGGTTATGGAGCTTCATGTTCAAAATCCATGATGTAGTGGGGAACAAACACCTTAAATTAAATTTGATTTAAGCAATCCATTTTCGACATGGCCTTTTACGCTATTCTTGATGCTAGCATATTAATAAATATGAAAATATTTACACTAAACTATGTTCTTTTAAACATTTATTTTAGGTGTTTAACTGATTATTTTAGGTAGATGATATAAAATGTTTAATTGAAAAATTAAATGGGCTTAAGTTTGATTTTTTTCAACCAATTTACAGCTACATCATAACCTAACCAATTTTTTTATTTAGGAGAAAATATCTAAATTTTTGGTCAAGTTCGTATAGAAATTCAAGCTTTGGAGACTCTTAAGACAACTCCCACACAAAATTGCTTTAAATAATTATGATAAAGTCCCACCTTAAATCATAAATCATGTTCAACTTGAGATGTTATTGGGCATTTTCTTGTTTAGGAATGACCATCCTTGACATAAAGTCTTCCTTAGTACGATTAACTTACATGGTCACTCATTATTCTGGGACCGCGCAACCTGTTCAAAGGCAACCATAATTACTTATGGAAATATGAGAAAGAAAGAAAGAAAAATTTAACATCCACAAGGCTAAAGATAGCCTATCAGACCTCTTTTAGAGTTTAAAACTTGAAAAAATGGTATGCACCTCAAGAGATTTAATTCCTTTTGAAATGGATCTATATTGGTTCTATATACGGATATAGCATGTGTAACTTTTCATTTTTAATACTATACTTTTGAATGAATAAATGGATAAAATGCCTTGAAAGTTTATTTGGATATTTAGATTGTGTAAACTACACGACATAAATTTGCAATTCCAACAAATCTTTGCTAGACAAAATTTAGATTTAAAACTGGAATTAATGGCTCCAGGAAAATGACTCCAAAATAATTTAATTTTTTTAAAAGGAGATCGCTAAAATTCTAAAAATGACCCTGTTCTTTATGTTGAATACAGAATATCATGGAATCTGAAGGTCACTCCAGTGAAAGACTCTCTTTATTTAATCTCAATATCAACACACACTTGCTGTAGTCATTTCCTCTGTGCAATTACATTTTTGGTGCATCAGTGCCCACAAGGACCTATGGTAATGTTTCTCCTCATTACCTTGCATGTTATAGCTTAGATATAATATGTATATAATATTTTGACATAGTGGTATGAATGGAAAAAACTGAATTATCTAGGTGGTTCAAGAAACATCTATCAGACAGGCATCGACACAAGTGTGAGACTATTGAAAGTTTGAGCACATTTCCTCCCCTTCATCCTCCACACTTTAGGTTCTTATCTTTCCTTTACTGCAACATTTTTTCAATAAGATCATAAACATGTTCAATTCCTTCGATGTATCTTTTCAGGTTTAGGGGTAATTGCTAGTGGTATCTAATTAGTCCCTAGGCTAGCTTAATCCATGATGGTTGTGGAAATGAAGTATTATGTGTGAGGAGGTTATAGCTTCAAATCCCCTTGATTCACTTGTGTGTGCATAAGGGGAATACATAGGCATCTAGAAGTCATAGTGGTAGTGATTGGAATTGACCCTTAGACTCACTGAATTGCCAATTCATCTAGATACATGAAGGGTAAGAAGGCTAAGTTTATATGTTTTTGGAAAGGAGGGTTCACTCTATAAATTACATAGAGCCATTACTTATTCTCCACTAATTGTAATGATATAAATTACATAGTATTACAATGGATTCACATTAAGCTAAGCATTTTCATCAGCTGCATAAAATAATTAGTTGATTGAGATAATCCGATGAAGGTTCTCAATGGCTATGGGCATAAGTACAAATTCATGGTGTAAGGGAAGATTTGTGGTATAATATGAAGGCCACTTGATGATGATGGTGAGGGAATGCAGGGATGTCCAAGGGAGAGTGTTCATATAAGTCGAGCAATGGTAGAAAGTAGTAAGAGCTTCTTATCCTATCTAATCTATGAGGATATTTATCTTTTATTGTCCTCAACCTGAATTTCCATTCTTCATGTGAACCCCCATCCTTACATTCTAAAAGTTCCATTTGTGGTTTACTTTTAATATTCCCTTTGGCGAGGTATAAAATTGGTTATTGAGATTGAGAATTCTTCACACAAACAAATTTTAAATTTCACTAATTTATAGATTTTCCATTTTTCTTTTGTAAAAGGAATTCTAGTAAATTTACTTTTATGAAACTAACAATTGACTTAAAATGTATTAGAGATATCTGGGCTAGTTTGGTTTCAATATCAAGATCAAGTATCCTCCCAAATGTTCTTTTAGTTGGTACTTGGAATCATATTCTCTAGTATTCTTTCATAGAGCGTTAAAACTTAGAGGTCCAAATGTCAGCATAAAAAATGAGATTAAGAGGATAGCACATTCAACATTGCAAAATATGAAAAGGTATCATTTCATTCCTCGACCAAGTATTATCTCCCTTATGTATAGTACACTCTTGTTGTGTCACTTATGAAACATATATCGTCTAATTTGGTGTCAATATCAAGATTAAGTAGTGTCCCAAATGTTCTTTTAGATGGTACTTGGAATCATATTGTCTGGTCTTCACAATGTTAAACTTTATAGGTCTATGAGTGAGGATGAAAAATGAGATTAAGTACAGATTAAGTGGATAACAAATTCAACTTTGCAAAATATAAAAATATATCATTTCATCTATTGACCAAGTATTAACTCTCTTATGTATAACACACTCTTGTTGTCACTTTTGAAGATATAATGATAAATAAATACATCTAATCTTGAATACAAACTTAAAAGTAATTGTATAAATATGGTTGAGTTTCATGTAAATATGTATGGTGAGTAAACATCGTTATTATTAGAGAAACTCTCTTATGAATAGTTGAGTCCTCTCACTAATCTGACTAGGATAAATGATAGTCTAAGGCGTAAATTACAATATAGTTTCCTTTAGACCTAATTTATAAGTTTAATTTATGGTAGTGAGTGAGGAAAATAAGTCTTAGTTCTAACTAACAATTGTCCTCTCATATTCAAATTAATGTAGCTTTTTAATATGTTAAAGAATTAGGGGCTAAATTTTTCCCATGAGCTACTTTTCCATGTTTTTTCACAAAAAAAATTCACTAATTTCCATAGTTTGCAAAAGAATCTAACCTAAATTCTATATATAAAAAAAAATATTTTACTTTAAAAATTACAAAAATTTTACAGATGCTATATATGATCCTTACAAGTTTGAATAATTTTTAAAAACTATCACCCAATATTTTTTTAGTTGATATCCACTAGTAAAATTTCCCAAAGTTTCCGCACATTAAAATAAATACAGACTCATAAAATCTCGCCATCCTACATACATTCGAAGCTTATGAAGTAAATCGCTTACGCACATACAATATCATAAACCTCTTTGAACCAATTTTAGAAAAAAAAAATCTAATTTACAAATAGATCTAATATACTTTCTTAACAAAAAATAATATCTACCAGTGCTTAGTATGAAAAATCATAGACCATGTACATTAGAGGAAGATATAATACAAGTATATGTATTGGATGTAAAGATTCTTGTGAAATAGTGTTTGTTATATTAATATTGTTTCGACATCTTCGAGCTTCGAGCTTCAAGCTCCTTAGTCACCTCCTCAACCTTCTCTCACTTGGTGGAACTAGAAAGATTCACCTTTGTACATAAACAAGGATATGATGACATACCTTACGAAGGATGTCTCTTTCGCAAGTGTATATGGCCCCACACTCCACTCTCTTAAGATGGTAGTAGAAAACTCACTATAGTTACTTTCCAGGAGGATAAGGCTATAAAAAGTTTTGAATACCAAATGTCACCATGTAGCCTCTCTTTATAGGAGTAATGGAGGGGCTCCACCCTCTCGATATGGTAGCAAAAAACTCACTATGGCTACTTTCCAGTAGCATAAGGATATAATGGATTTTTAATACCAAATTCCCCATGTAGTTTATCATTATATGAGTGATATAGGAGGGAAAGAGATAGGTTATAGGCGTAAAACTTGGAAAAAATAGGCCATGTACTAGTGAGAGTACATCATGTATTCATACTTCACCAATCTCCTCATAACCCTTTTAATAAGGAAGGATGTAGTGGTGATTATGTGTTACATGAAGGTAAAAAGTGAAAGGATGTAGTGGTGATTATGTGTTACATGAAGGTAAAAAGTGATAAATTTCTCCTTGATAAATTTCTCCTTGCTAATATATAATGAATGACTAGTCACCTTTTTCCCTATTGAAAGGGTGACTAGGCTAAAAACTTATTCTTTTTTGGAAAAGCGTGTGCATATTGAAAAATGACATCAGTACATTGGTTATGATTCCAAGGGTGACAAGCTAAAGGACAAAAAATAACTCTTAATATATAAGGTTAGAACAAGAACTAATGATCAAATTACATTAACAAAGAAAATGGTAAGTGGAGTGGCATAAAGAAAGAGCTCATAGGTTAAGGAACTAAGTATATACAACAAATTATCAACCAAACCTATATATAAATCATTAAATTGAGGTGGGAATATCCAATTTCCATGCTCAAATATAGAATAAGGTAGAGCTACCAACACAACACATTACATATCAATGAAATGAAATGTAAGACCATGGCCATGAAAAATACATGGTGGATCCTTGTCATAAAAGAGATCATAGCCATTAGTAAATACAATGTGGATCTATGTCATAATATACATCAAAAGTACATTGAGTACCAATGAGAATACCAATGTGGTCGTTGAAGTACTTATAGAATAGTAATATACTCCTTTGCAACTTGGGAGAGGTAGAATGGGAAATTCCCTATAGGCCCAACATATGCAATCTAACTTCATCAATTGTATGATTCTGAATTATGTTAATAGATAAGTAGTTGTCAAGTATAGTGTCAATTATTTGATTACCCTTCATTAATGAATACTAGTGATAGATACTTGGAGATCTGAAAAAATGGAGATGTATTTGGAAAAATAAGGTATTCCACATAGGACAAACACTTTAGATAACCATTCACACAAACAAATCAAATATCATTAACACCAATATTTTATGTGATCAAAATACTCTAAGAGGGAAACAATCCATGACCCCAGAAAACATGGCCACTTGAAAGAATTTTATTAATGAAAATAATAATTTGTACATAAGAGAGTTTATCATGATCCATCATTAACAAATGACCCTCCATACTATTTAAATAAGTCATGGACCAATTGAACGTTAAGCCATTGATCAATAGTTATTGAAATCAAGGAAAATATGAGTTGTTGGATCACTCTATGTCTATAAAACATTATAACCCTTGAATTACAAAGTAATTAATACATACTAAATAAGCGCACTATGAAGCACACTTTTACCTAATGACACATTAGACAAATTTGATCTTAATTAAATATTATCTATCTAAATATTCAAACAAAATGAACTCAAAAGTACAAAGTAAAATCTAGCCAGTGTTAATAGAGTATTTGATGTCAAACATTCATAGAAATAATTAATTGGGATTTAATGAGGTGAAGTTAATGTTAATCATTAGTATTCCTACCACTAATGACAACAAGTTCCAATGTGCTAGTTGGTTTCTAGACCCTTTTTCTTGATAATAAATTGGTGTAAATAGGAAGAGACTTCTTGAAAGAGAGCCTTAAGTTATCTTGTATAAATCAAAGCAAAACAAGAAAACACCAAGAGATTTTTGTGAAGAGGTAGAATTGCCAAATAAAATTAACACAAGGATGGCCAATACAAAGGGTCAACAAGGATGCATAATGGTCAACTCAAAATTTACTTCCCTTGAGCATATAGCACACCACTGATAGATTGACAATATTAAGTCAAGGGGACCAATAATATAGTGTAACAATGCATAAGACACTTTTGATAGTGATTGGAAAAATAACTTTCGAGAAAAATAAATAATTATTATAATATTGTTTTCTACCCTACACCTCCTACAACTCACAAGAGGCCTACTAATATCACCAGATTAAAATTACATTTTTCCAATAATAAAAACATCGCCATTAAATATGACCATTACTTATTCCCATTTTACAACCAACAATTTTCTTTATAATCTAAATTTAAATATTTTTATAAAAATCAATTCAAATTAAACTCACCTTAATCCATCACAAACCTCGAAACTTGTTTATGAGTTTTTCTTCATTAAATTTCAAACCATTAAACTTATTCTCAAGCCTACTCTCCATAGAAAAGAAAAACAAAATTCAATAAGAAAATGCATCTAGAACTTATCATATTAGTTTGCTTCCAACGTATGGCTAAAAAGGCCCTTCATTCGTTCTATAAAATGATTAAAAAAAGATATCATTAAAATCATACAAAGAATTGAAAGGTAATTTTAGTGTGATGCCTCATTCTCTATGGAATTCATCGTTGTTAAAGCTTAGAGAGGTTAACAAGAAATATTAATAATTTATATTTTTTAAATATATGCGAGGATTTAGAATATGTGGGAAAAAAAATGTTTGTAAAACCATTTAATACTTGGTATTAAATTTCATAATAATATAGTTGCAATGAGAATATTTGTCTTTATATTTTCATTTAGAGGTTAGCTTGCTTGGTCAATATGAGGTATTTTATGAATAGCACTTGCACTATCATTCATAGAGTGTCCCCATACATTTAGGATTGTGAGGTGCTACTTATTAGTTTTTTTAGTTTATTTATTCGTGATATAAAGAGTGTTTTTGAATTATTGTTTTTAGAAAAAAAAAAAAACTTTAATTGTAATATGTATCTTTATTATTCATTTTTAATAATAATATTTAATTTCATTATTAATATTTATAGTGGTTTTGATTTTATTAGTTGTGATTATTATTTTTTAAATAAATTTAAATGAATATAATTAATGTATACAAGATAAGATTTATTTAGTATATGTAAATTATATTTTTATAAATATACAAGCTGCCATTACTTATGTGTAAGAATGGACAATGTGATACAAAGGAGCACTACTTGACTTAGTGAAGCAAATGAATCTACAGGAATAGCTGGAGGGAGCAAGAGTTTGGATGTTGATTTAGAACAAAAATCATTTTGTCTCATTTATTGGTAGAATCCAGCGCTCATATGTATGGTTGTTTAGTAGTTTGGATGTCCTTGTGAAAACACACAAGATCCCATTAGTTGATTTGCTCACCAAAGAAAAACCCAAGAACCAGGTCTGATAACAGATTGAAGAGTACTTGGAGAAGCTGAGACAAATTTCCACCAAGGAAAATTTGGATCTGATCAAATAGAACATGTAAAACTATATTGGTGGTCATGTCCAAATTAGAACAAATGTTGCTCATGCTTCAGAGGGAAGTTGAAACTGGTTCCAAGTCATTGTACCCAATTTCATGGAGGCCAAAGTCCACTTCCAGCTAGACACGACCATAGAGTTTGGGGATGTCTTCACACAGTATCAAACTTGGCACCAATATGTTATCACGAACCATCAAGTAAAATTTGTTGAATTAGAGCTCTCCCAAACTCAAGCATCATAGCTTTTTGTCTGGTTAGGATGTCAGCTTGTCTCTACCCTATTTTGTCTTATACGAGTACAAGTGTAAATTGTAATATTATTTTAAATTATCTTGTAAGTGAAATTCCAAGTGTAAATATTGGAATATGAAGAGTCGTGATGTAATGTAATGTGTCATTTTTTAAAGAAGTTGTAGAGTCATGAGGGTAGTCCAAAGGTCACAAAGGGGAGTTGAACAGTCACCCCCTCTTGTTATAAATAACCCTCATAACTCATGTAACAACCTTTTGGAAGCCAATATTTTAGCTAGGCTTAGCCTTAGGAAGAGCTTGGGATATTTTGAAGAGCCTTGGCTTCTCCATAGCGTAGAGCGAGTATACTTCTTTGGAGGATCAAGTGTTATTGAATTTAATTTTCCACTATTGGGACTAGTGGTTTCTCAATGGTGAACGTATGAACAAAAATTTCACTTATAATAAAATTCATAGCTGACACACTTTCATACATATGTTGTGAATGTAATAGGACCATTCTTTTCGTATTTTCAATGTATGTCATTTAGATTATGCTTATTCTTATGAACTGTTTCATTTGCATTTGTATGAATCTTGTTGAATGTGTGGTGTTGTATTAATTCATCACCTTAAACTATGGACTATTCTGCACATTAGCTCGTGATGTCATTTTCCTCATGTGTTCCTTTTAAGTTGTGTACTATTACAAGCTTCCAATGGGTGTACTTACTTTTCCCTCCTTGTGTTTGACTCTTCATGCATCGCACTTGACTATTCGCACGGTCACACTTACTCTCACTAAAGTTAACGTACTTTACTCTACGTGTTTTCATAGTAGAGGCATAAAATTACCATCCACTATATGGATTCCCACTCCAAATGGCATGAGGTCTAGATGGGACTTCATATCAAGGAGATCCCCTAAATGTTCATGGGTTTTGCTCCATCAAAAGTTGGTTACAAATCTATGGCATCAGCCTTCGGTTAATTTGTAAACTAAAGTAAATTATTTTAAATGAATTTGAATCTATATCTAATAGATGTGAGACATGCAATTAATTGGGTTAAAAGGCATCCTTGACGAGGTTATAGATGCCTATTGGAAGCAACGATCATTCATGTGCTATTAAATTTAATATTACACTATGATTTACTTGGTCGTCTTTGTCTTTCCTTGAACTCATTATCATATCTCTCTGAGAATGGATTTAAGATCCTACCAATAATGTGCTTTGGAGTTCTATCTCTCAGAAATAAAAAGGTTTTTCATGGATGTGGGACACCCAGTGCATGTGATTCACTTCACATGAACAAAAGGATCTTCAACTATATGTTGGATAATGGTAAAATGGTCACCCTAGGAAGGTGTAATTTGTTTATCTTTCTTTTTTTGTGTTTTCATCTATCTTTAATGGAATGGCTTTGAAATTATATCACTTTTATTTTTAATGAGGATATTGAGGTGAAGAAATACTGATTAGGGTTACTCCCAAGATACCCTATGGAAATTTTAATAGCTGGCTATCTTATTCAGAGATAACATTATTCTTGAAGTGACAAAATCGTTAGCATTCCTATGGTAGCCCTGGCATCATATTTTCTTTTGGATCAATCTTAGTGAATAAATAATCCAGTACAAAAACTAAACTAGCATAAATTCTCCTTTTAGAACAACCATATCTAGTGTTGACTTATATGGGCCTAACCCAGGTTCGGAAGAGTTATTTAGCCAAACAAATCCCGCAGCTACCAGACTTTTCTGTAGCTCGCAGAGCGCGGACTGAGGTCTCACCCAAGGTAGCAGGGGAGGGTGTTGGAACCAGGTTTTGCGCACCCTTGGGATGTCTTGATGTGGTCTGGAATGTTAGTGTGTCATTTTGTGGCCTCGTGCCACTCTGATTCCGCGTAGATCCGGACCAAGATAATTCTTTAATATTTATTATTACTGAGTTTGTTACAGATCAGATCCACTATTTATGGTCTTTAAGAAAACATTTCTTAGAGATAACCAGTTTGCGCACCCAAAAAAGATATGGATTTGCATAAACTCAATATATAAGCATAAGCACATTGATCAAATAGATATATCCACCATAAATTAACCAAATCCACAATAATTCAGAGTCAACATAGTATTTCAGAATCAACTTATCTTTATTCAATTCTTTCGCTACTACAACTAGATCTTCCCTGCGCACTTAGCTGTAGGATTCCGCGCACACAACTGCGGACTCTAACTGGCCTCTACGCACATAGCTGCAGAGCCTCTTATCTACCTTTCAACACCCTTGACTCAGACTTAATGCAAAAAATACTATCTTCACAAACCCATAGTACCAAGATCCATCCAAAAAGAAATCCCTTTTTCCCTTAGAGCCACGCTCTATTTATACATTCCCATGGTCCACGAACCAAGGGTAGGCCGACTTACTTCTTATTATTCTATACTATTTCTTGGGCGGACAACCCTTTGACTCGATCTATTACATTCCGTGCTCCACATAATTCGGAGATTTACAATATTGTTATCCTATTTTATAGGCTTTAAGCCCAAAAACTGTTACGCAGGACCTCCGCTACCCGATAGGCCCAAAACACAATCATCGTGACTCATCCTGAGTCACTCGTCGGTGCAACTATATGCACTGCTTAGCCTTCGCGGTTCACCTTCCTGTGGGTGATGTATTGTTCCCTCTTTGTCTCCTGCAACGCTTCTTCCAGCTCCTGCTCTAGTGTCGCTACCACTTCACACAACCGATACTGCTCATTTTGCTCTGCTCGGTTAACACAGAGCACCCACTCATAGAATTTTAGCTCTGTTGGGGTGCCGCATATGGGAATTCCTCATACCAACGCATCCATTTTCCAATTTCGTATCCTCTGTACGCACTTTCTGCTGCAGCTTTTGTTGCAATTTTGCAAGACCATTGTTGTTGTCCGCGGGATCCCAATCTTCAAGGTGCATCAAAGACAACATATTAACTGCAATTCCATCATTTCTTGGCTTATATGGCCCTGACCTAGGTTCGGAACAGTTATTTAGCCAAACAAATCCCGCAACTACCGGCCCTTTCGGCAATAGCCCGCGGAGCGCAGACTGAGGTCTCACCCAAGGTAGTAGGGGAGGGTGCTAGAACTAGGTTTTCGCACCCTTGGGATGTCTTGATGTGGTCTGGAAGGTTCGCACGCCGTTCTGTGGCCTTGCGCCACTCTGCTTCTGCATAGATCCGGACCAAGATAATTCTTTAATATTTATTATTACTGAGTTTGTTACAAATCAGATCTATTGTTTACGGTCTTTAAGAAAACATTTATCAGAGATAACCAGTTCGCGCACCCAGAAAAGATATAGATTTGCATAAACTCAATATATAAGCATAAGCACATAGATCAAATAGATATATCCACCATAAATTAACCAGATCTGCAATAATTCAGAGTCAACACAGTATTTCAGAATCAACTTATCTTTATTCAATTCTTTCACTACTACAACCAGATCTTCCCTGCCCACTCAGTTGCAGGAGTGCGAACACACAGCTACAAACTCTATCAGGCCTTTGCGCATACAACTGCAGAGCCTCTTATCTACCCACCAACACCCTCAACTCGGACTTACAGATGCAGAAAATACTATCTTCACAAACCCATGGTACCAAGATCCATCCAAAAAGAACTCCCCTTTTCCCTTAGAGCCACACTCTATTTATACATTCCCATGGTCCGCGGACCAAGGGCAGGCCGACTTACTTCCTATTATTCTATACTATTTCTTGGGTGGACAACCCTTTGACTCGATATATTACATTCCACGCTCCACATATTTCGAAGATTTACAATATTATTATCCTATTTTATAGGCTTTAAGCCTAAAAACTGTTACGCAGGACCTCTGCTACCCAACATCTAGTAGAGGAAGTTTTGTTCACACAGAGTCTTAGGAATATTATTGTAACTACAAGGGGACCTACAAATGTTTTAATCTTGTTAGTTTGCAAAGGAGTGATAATACAACAATTGATTCACTTGCATGAGGACATTCAATATGGTCAACATGGGAGGATATCAGGCCTTCATTTTGTTTAGATTTATACCACTTTTTTCTCTTTAATCCCTCGCGTATTTTTTATTTTTTTTAATGGTTATTATCGTTATTTTGTGCATTCTTGGGAATGATAAGACAAATATTCACCATTTAGCACATTTCCCTTGGTTCAATAAGATTTTTCTCTTTAATCCCTCGCGTATTTTTTATTTTTTTTAATGGTTATTATCATTATTTTGTGCATTCTTGGGAATGATAAGATAAATATTCACCATTTAGAACATTTCCCTTGGTTCAATAAGATTTAACATCAAAATAACTATTAATGATTATTTTTGTATATGCAGGTCTAAAACATGGTCAAATTTCCTTTATAGATATGTACTAATAGTTATTTCTAAGTGCACCAAACTTTGGCTAATGCCTACACTAATTTGGGAGTTTGACATCTCAGTGCACTTCCAAATGAAACTAGACATGGTTTTTGTTAAAATAATGTTTTAATGCTTCCACATGAGTCAAAATACACCTAGGTTGCACATGTGAGTTTTTATAAGGAAATTGATAAATCAACCCCAAAATTAGCACAATTTTCAAACTACCAAATTTATCCTCGATTTGCATGCATGAGGGAAAATCCCAGAATTACAAAAAACAGGTTTTGTTTAAAATATGGGAAATTAGGATCCCTTCAATTTATTTAAAAAAACTTGCATTAGTTTCAGAGATCCAAAGTGTTCTTCAATGGTGTTTTCTAAAAAAATGCAATTTTCTAGAATTTTAGGATCATACCCAGATTTGCAACATGATGTAAAATTAAATAACAAATCTATATTTCCTTGATTATAGCATGGTTTTAATAGGTATCAATCGATGGAAAATAGTTGGGATTTTATTTTTCACCTTATTTTAATGGATTGGTTGTCCTAAAGTACTACTTGTATTATGAAATGCATAAAAAATAGAGTTATGGAAGTAAGGAAAAAAAGGATCCATTCCATATTTGTATGTTGTTGGTTTAAGCTCAGAGGTAGTTCTTTTTTAGGTGTTGGTTCTTGAAAATTCAACTCACGATGTAAAAGGCTGATTTTATTTTAATAGAAGATTTCTAATTCTAGGTTTATCCTCTCATTTCTAATGTGTTTCATGGTTATCTTGACTCTGTAATTTGATTTATTTTAAGAGGCAACAATATGGTTGGGAGTCCCCCCCATCTTAGCTTGTTTTTCTCTCTCATCACCACTCCTATACATTATTTTTATTGGAGTTGATTGTTAACGTGCTAAGGTGTGTGTGATTCTCTTCTAAGGTGTGTTGATTGATAATATTTACTATATACTATAAAATTATTAAATATGCATAAATATCCATAAAATTTCTCAAAGGAAGGGGTGAGATTTTGAATATTCGAAACTAAATTCTTTAATTAGAAGTTTGAAAACCTATTAGAAAATGCGATCTTCAACTTTCAATTGCTTCAAATTTTCTATTTTCTCAAGGAAGAATAATACTCATGTCTTCACTACAAAAACATTTTTTAGATATTGGGGCGTATATGAATTTTGGTTCAAAGGATTTTAAAATTTAGAAAAGGGTCCCTCCAAATCTCTTCTTATTTCTAACACATCAGTAAGTAAGATGGAATTATTGTGTTATGCCAATTAATATGAAGGTGAAATAAGATTTTAATATTTACCCATTGATTAGTTCCCATGATTCTAGACTTGGAATAATTCTTACATTAGTAAATAGGTAGGATTGAGTTGTTGGTTGTTGGAGTTTTGTTGAGAGATTTTCTCAACAATATTCTCCTTGTTTGGAATTTGTTAGATCTCATGAACACTATTTATGTGGCTTGTAATTTGGCTTTGAAATGAACAATATACGAATTGTTTTGTGTGCACTATGTATATTCCTCATATTTCTTTATTCGTATCAGAGCTTGTATGGGCTTGAATCCCTTATGGGAGGGCCCAGCGAGATGGAAAACATGTGAGGATTGATACTATGTACATAAGTAAAATTAGATTAGATTATTGTGTGTTTATTGTTTAGTTGTAGCTATGAGTGACATTGTTGTGTGTTTTAAAAACTTTTAATGTCCAGTCGGAGTAGTAGCTAGAGAAAAAAAGGGTTTCCCTATCCAAAGATAGTGCGATGTAGTTATTAGCCTAGGTTGTGTGAAGTTGAAGCTGGAGCTTTTGAAAGGGAAGGGTGCATCAAGAGAGTTTGCATATTTTTGTGAACTCCTACGACATAGGAGAGAGTCATTTCCTGCATAGGGGATCAATGGACAGAGAGGCAAAATATGAATTGTTCAATAAAGTTGAGATCAGGTGCATTTGTGGTTCAAAACTTTGAAATTTTTTCATTCATATGAAACATGACCATTAGATCATAGAAATTAGTTGATTCCCCAACAACAGTTGAATGTTTCGAGGGTAGATGTGATATTCGTCCATCTGTGTTGTGGGATTTGAACAATTCTCCACCAATATGAAGTTGTTGTGATTTATAGTTTTAGGAACTGAGTTGAATATTTCGGTACCACTATTGAAGATGATTATAGTGGGGCATGATGATTCAACAAAAGCCCCAAGAAGTTCCACAAAAATTATGAGTGGAATTATTGGTTACATTGAACTTGAATATGAAAGTGGGTGCTTGTCAATATGTTGGATTTAAGGAGTTTTTTGTGGTCATGGAAGGAAGCCATCAAAGACACCACGTCTCCATGCTGAATTTCTAGTATGCACTTTGTTTAGTAGTAGACTTGTTATATTATTTGCATGTATTGGGAGTTGAATTAGATTATGTTGTATCGATTGCAACACCATCCAAAATTTTGGCTCTCATTCAATTTCGGAGCCTTCCTAGGATTTTTTGTTAATTTTTTCAAGCACTCGGGCTCATCGTGTGAGCTCTTGTTGAGTTTCTACACCCTCCTCGCTTGACCGTTCAACAGACAATTTTTTGCATGTTGGTTACAATGTCATGCTTGCAATCATGTTTTGGCCACACACAAGGTCCTGCTGCATGTGCACAAGTTGTATTCACCATGCAAACATATGTCGCACTAACACACCAAGTTGTACGCACTGTTGAGAAAGAATCGTCGTGATTGTGCAACAATCTATCACAAGCATTGCACTTGTCGCTCACACCATCGGTTAATAAAATTGAGTAAATGTTGTCTTGGTGGTTTGAGGTGTCTTATCGTCAAGTCATGTTGTGTGTGTGTTTGCAAGGTCTCTTATGTAAAAGTTCACTTGCTCACACACTTAGTCATTTTATTGAAGTTTTGATGACCAGATAACCCTCCAGTAGCTGGACCTTGACCCTAGAAACAGCTCAACCGACTGGTACTCAGAACAATGCAAAAGTGTCCGACAAGCCATGTCAATCTGCACTGCCCACAATCACATCAATGTCACCTCCTGATGAGAGTTTGACCTGGCAGTGACACTGTGACTCACTCCCCTAAACAACTGCACAAAAGATGTCATTCATGCTTGCTCTGCTGACTGAAGAAACTATGTAGACAGGTTGGGCAGACACCCAGTGTCTGTCACTATCTCCCTTAGAAATCACCTCTGATTGAAGGTGAACAAGCAAAAGAAGTATCATGTACTAATTTTTGGTCTTCTGGTCATACATTTCTATGTTCATGCTATATTGAAGATAATGAAAGTGATAGTGAAACAAAAAAAAAATCTCGTAGGTGAAAGTGAAAGAAATCTAATAGAGACAGAAGTTAAAAGACTCACAAATAAAATTAGAGATCAACAAGATCTCTTTGACAAAAGGGAGTGTATCTTCAAAGAAGAAGTTACAGGGTTAAAGGTTGAGTTGGAGGAAGGAAAGAAAGCAAGGAATCAATACAAGGAAAAAGAAGATCCATGTCAAAGGTTGTTGGATGAAGTGACATCATTGAGAAATGAAGTAAATGAAAAAGGATACACCAATCAAGAAACATAAATATAGATCTAGTTACCATGAAAGTTTTGAAGCTGAGGTCATCTCTCGAAGAGAAGATCTTGAAAATTAAAATAAGAATAATTAAGAACTACCTCAAGCACATGAAGAACAAGAAAATGAGATTCTCAAACTAAAACAACAAGTGAAAGAAGGAATAAAAGCTGAATAAATCATGAAGAAGCAGTATCAGCAAAAGGAAGAGCAATATCAGGTTGAGGTAAATATCCTAAAAGGTAAATTAGAAGAAAAGGATAAACTTTTATGATTTCAAGACAATACTAAGATTTTGGATAGTATTATTAGTGGTCAAAGGTCTCCTTCCATCAAATCTGGTCCTGGTTATCATGGAAGTGTTAAAGGTGAATCTAGCTCACAAACTGAGGCAAGGAACTCTAATGAAAAATATGAAATTCTCAATAAGGAGATAAGAGGTCAACCCCATCAACAAGCAAGGAAAGAAGGTCTTGAAATAAAACCATTTAATCCTAATTATGGAAGTGTTAATCAATTATTTCCTCTGATAAATAATGGTGAATGTTTTAGATGTCATAATTTTGGACATGTTGCAGCTAGATGTAGAAGTAGAATGTTTCAAGCTAATAACCATCTCACAGAAAGATCATCAGCTTCTAGGTAATTTAAGGGATATTTTTTTATTGCAATATTTTTGGTCACCAAGCCATTAATTTCTATAGAAGGAAAATGAAGCATATAAGATGTTACGCTTGTAACAAGTTTGGGAATATAGCAAAAGAATGAAGGGACAAGTCTATGGATCATCATAGACAATATGGTAAGCAATCAAATAAGAATATTTATATTAGAAATATGAAAATTATGAATCCATCGAGAATCAAGAAATGGAATATTAGATAAGGTGTGATCTTGCTCTCTGCTCATTCGAAGACAAAGATGCTAGTCAATGTGTTCATCACATCACTGGAGACAAGAGAAAATTGGATTCTCTGATAAATATTCATCATGATAATGATATTCTTGGAACTGATTCTTCAAGAAACATTCTAGGACCACGTACAGTCATAACAGACTCAGGAGGAACTAAAAATATGAAATTTGAGTGTTCTAATACTCATAAGAAAATATTATGAAGAAAAGTAGCATATATATTCTATTTTAAAATTGCACAGTCATGTATATGTTGGTTTGATGAAGAAGTAGTGGGACATAGTCGAAAAAAAGGTCTAATATAGTTCAGAAAATTTCAATTGTCTTTTCTAGTTTGATGTTTGATGACTACAGTCTGTGGATGTTATTTAGAAGTGATTTTGACCCTCATAATTTGTTGATGACTTCATGTATAACTAGTTGATTATGATGCCGTGATGATTCTTATTAATATTTGCAATGATCAGATCTGACAGTGAACAATTAGCATAGGTTCAGGGGGATAATATGCTATACTTCTAATGATGCATTGTTGGCATTATGTTTAGAAGTCTTTGGTATATAATGATTCTTATCAATGATGAGGATGATTATGTTGATAGAAATGTTTAAATGATACATCATGTTATGCTGCGGTCATGGGTTTCCTATGATGAAATCTCAGATGATACTTATATTTCTTAAGCCACATAGTTGTTATTGAGATCACAATTTTGGATGACTCTTTTGATGATGCATATAGTTATGTTTCTTACATGGTGATCCTCATAAGTTCAAGGAGGAGAAAAAATCTTGAATACACATCCTCATTATTTTATGATGTTAAGTGTCACTCATTTTTGTTATGTTGCTACCATCATGCCTTCAAAGATGCATAAATTTAATAGGGTGCAATTATGGATAAGAATTCCTATAGTTATTGGATCTCACATGGTATATTGGTTGAGGATTATTGATCTTAAGGATATCAAGAAAATTTGACTGTGAGTTCATAATTTTATTTTCTCGTTGATGAGAATCTAAATACACATTATGTTGGATACATGGATGATTACTTAAGTTGTATATTGGTAAATATTGTTGGTTGGCCAAGAGATTAGTGTTATTGCAGGTTTCATGAAGACATAGCTATTTGAAGACATGATACACTTAGTCACATAATCATGATTACTTCTTACTTTACGATGATAGGTTTGATACTTGCATATGTTGATTATCATGGTTGATGCTTATGAGGTGTGGGATGTTAGAAAAATCCCTAGTGAAGGTACATGGTTGATATATTGGGAGTTCTTATGTAAAGATCATGCAGTTCTGCTACGATGATAATGTTATTGTCATAGATGGTGACTATGGTAGTTTCACATGTATATGATATGATGTGAATGGTTTTGTATTACTGCTTGGATATATGACATATGCTTAGTTGATTCATGGAAGGCTATGTTAAGGATTTTTCTACTAAGGAAACAAAGCAAGTTGATCTTGATAAAGTCAAGAGGATAAGTTGCTATCTATATGCAGCATAATTTGTCATAGATTGATGATATTAAAGTTACATTGTCTTATCTTGTGAATTGATGATGGACATATACAAGTTGTTGTTCTTGATGTTGCTAACATATGTTTATGGTGCACATCATATATGGAGTATGATAGTTGTTGATAATTATCATGATCTTGTTTAGGTCTTTGGCATTTGTCATAAATGTCATGTATATCATTTGATGTAAAGGTTATGTAAAGACCTATGATGTAATAATTTTCATATTTAGTCATGTATGGACTTTTGAGATCATGTCAAATACGTAATCCCACTTGGTTGGGTGGTTGCATGAAATATATATCCCCGCTTGGCTGGGTGATTGATGTATGTATTAGTCATTGGTGATAGAAATTTCATACTCACATAGTTGAGTTATAGAGTCATGTTATTCTTGTGAAAATTATTTCTGCAGAATCTGCATGTGCTCAGGGGGAGCATGAATGGTATAATGCATCTCATCATGTACTAAGGGGGAGTTTGATTAGAGAATTGAGAATGTGCCTAGGGGGAACATGATCAATGTTCATATTCAGTAGTTCAGATATGAAAGTCGTCATTTAACATTTGTCAGCCCTTTTCCCTTTATGTCAAAGGGGGAGAGTAACCTGGTGTTTGGAGAGTAGTTTGATGTTTTGAAAAACTTAGTGCTTGTCTCGATGTTATTTATAGGTTGTGGTAACAAAACACCAAAGTGGTTGCCATCAAGTCCAAAGGGTGAGATTGTTGGCATTATGATGTATGTGTTGTCCTTGATGGAAACACACTTGTATATGGTAACTAGATGAATCTACAAGTCAGATCAGAGGTGATAGAATGATGGTGAAAGGTTATCACTCAAAATGAGAAGCTTGATATGGGAAATAGTTGGTATTATGAATTAGGTTTTGTCCTTGATGGCAACCTACCTGATGATTTTTCCTTGATGAAAAATTATTTGATGAATGGACTACTTGATAAAGGTATAAACAAGATGTGACAGAATGAATGGAAATTGTGTTTACATATGTGACAAAATGCGGGGCAGTTTAGAGGAATCAGTTTAGAAATGATAAAGTGATGGAAACTCACATTGTAGCAGGTCAATTAAGAGGCAACATAGTAATGACGTGGAATAACAGGATGACAGGACAAAGAATTGCAGATCAAAATCAAGAAATTGAAGAAAAATAATGATTTAAGTTGTATTAAGTTTTATACACGGGTTCACCTACTCCGAGTAGCGTATACAAGCGCGTTCACAGAACAAAAAGAGTATATAAGCATGCACACACTTTCAAAGAATGAAAAGCATGTATGGGATGGAAAATTAAGGTTAAAGAATATGAAGGGTCAATACCATGGTATTAGCCGACAATATTGAGCGGAACAACGGTTACTTGTTCCCGTCTAGGAATACCACAGGTTCTAAGTGTTGTTTTGGTCAGAGGTATTAAAAAAAGCTTTAATTATATAAGGAGGTGAAGATCAAAGAGTGAAGGGGTGCAAGTCATGAAAATCTAATGAAGAGTTAGATCAAAAGCAAATATGCATGTTATGGGTTATTGATGTTTGCTTGATCTGAAATAAGTATGACCTCATTGTTTGATGTTGGATGAGATCTAATGATGGATCATGATCATAAGACTTGAAATGACTTATCATTATATATGGATAGGCTAGAACTAAGTGCTAACAAATGTTTTGTCCTTTAAATGCTATGATATGGGTATATCTAAATTTTGGAATAGCTGCGAAGTTATAAGTTATTATTTGCAGACGTATATGCTGGTTTGCCTTGGTGAAAGTGCATACACGATGGCTCGACACTTCCAAGTAGCGTATGTATAAGAAAATATTACTATTCAGGGATGATTGATCTATCTGATTAGTGTTGTTGTTTTACTACTATTTGTCAATGATGCCTTCATTAGATCTTAAAGTAACAATGATTGTATAAGGAGATTGAGTTTGGTTGATTGATTGTTTGAGTAAGAAGGCTGATCATTGCTACTATCTATTTAGAACTCTGTAATATGACAATAGATCTTCAAAATGTCATTGGTTGGTACAATTTTTATTCAGAAGTTTCATGATTCAGTGTCTTTAGAGGTATATGCAGGTTGGGTTACAAAAATTAATGTATAGATGCAGGTTGGCTTCATTGAAGTAGTGTATGCATTCTGACATATGATTTTTGAGGTTGTAGTTGCTTCTAGTTGTTGATGCAGTGTTATGAGTTCAGTTATGTGTACTGGTTGTAGTGATCTAACTGTTCCATTTGATTGGTTGAATTTTGATTAAGTGTTGGTTGATTGAGTTTTGAGTGAATGGTTGATTCAATTATATCAGAGATTGATGATTGGGTTCCAGTGATTGTTAGATGTTGTTTTATTTGATGCTTGTATTGTAGTGGAGATTGATTTTGTGCTTCAATATTACTGATGGGTCCAATATGAAAATTTGTGAAACATGGCCTACATTTTATGTTGATGTGTACTAGGAGTATCCAGTCCGAAAATTTATGAAACGTGGTCCCTGGAGGAAAATTGAAGGTGGTAGCCTTTTGTATGCCAATGCCTACGTACTGGTAAAGATATCAGCAAGTAAAAGAGCTAGGGGGTTGTAGCTCCCTTCTAATAGAAGATGGAGAATGAGAGAAGGCTGTAGCCTTATGTAGGTGGGTTCCTAGGCACTGGTAAGAGTCTACACCAGTACACGATTGTAAACAACTTTTTCTAATACTAAAAATAAGACAGAGACAACAACAGTAGCTAGTTTTCTTCTGCATGGGGTTTCCACCTTAAATATTTGTGTTCATGTGTGTTTCTTATGTGTGATGGTTTATTTATTACAACACATGGCTATTATTTATCAAATGGTTAATAAAGTACTCATGCACTAGCTGAAGATAAACAAATGATGGATTAATTGAATTGTAAGTTCACTAGATATATGCTATTTGTCTTAAGAACAGTCACATGCACACGTAGGTTAGATTCAGTAAAGTCACATACAGAAATATGGAATTGAAATGTAAAATTTATTTATTTATAAATACTGATTCACCCTTCGCCCCTCTCAATACTTTTCCGACAAAGAAGAACATGACCTGTCTGTTGGATGCTCGGGAGTAAAGGACAATGTACATCTTTGTGATTCAGTTCAATATTAGCAAGGATGCAATAATGTAGTGGCATATTTTCAAAGATAGTATAGCCTCAGAAGCTAGAATGTTCCCATTAGAGCTCCACCACTGAAAAAAAAAACAGAACAACAAGCTTAACTGAGAAAAGAGATCTTGAAAAGACCAGAGGAGCCAAAGAAGGACAAACCAGAGGAGCCAAAGAAGAATAATATGAAGGAACCAAGGAAGGACACTAAAGATGCTAATAAAAAATCATCAATTTTGAATCTGGAGTCCAAATCAGTAAGTTAAAAGCTTCCTTTCCTTCTGCTAAGCTTTTAAGAAATGAACATTATAGGAAAATGATTTCTACTATGATTAAAAGTTCAGAAAATGGTCAACTCAATATAATCTCTCAAGACTCCTTGAACTTGGATGATGATGCCACAAAAATTGTATGTGGTCCACACATCATAAGTGTAAACGATATCGTGCCCCCATTTTATGTAAACCTAAATTTGTATGAATTGATCCTTCACAATTCCATGTTAGGTTTCAGAGCCTCACATAATATGTGTTGGCATTGTGATGCATGCATTGTACTTGATGGCAACCCACTCATAGAAGATCAACTCACTTATATATATAACTAGATGAATCTTCAGAAGAGATATCAGATGTGAATGAATGCATGGGATGCAGGATAGCTCAAGGAATCAGATGACAGTTCTCAGTATGACAAGTTAGCTTTGCCATCAAGTCCAAAGGGGGAGATTGTTGGCATTATGATACAAGTGTTGTCCTTGATGATAGATTATAGTGCAGCAGGTCAGTAGCAAAGAATTGATGATTAGACTACAAAGAATGAAGAAAGAAGAGTATATACACAGGTTCACTATATACCAAGTAGGATATACACGCAGGTTCACTATATACCAAGTCGCGTATACGCAGGTTCGCTATATACCAAGTAGGGTATACACGCAGTTTCATGCACGGAAAAGCGCGTACATTTCGGAAAGCTTATTTTTGGGTCCGTGGTATTTAGACCTATGGTTTTAGTCCGTGGTGTTGCACCGATAAGTGTTGATCCCAAGTATTGGGTCAATGGTATTGTTTTTATTATGGTTTGGTCCATGGTATTGAGCAAGGCCTAAGACTATAAAAGGAGAGGAAGATCATTAGGAAAATGCATTCAGAAAGTCTTGAATATCTAATGAATTATGAGATCCAGTATGCAGGTTATGGGTTGATGATGCATTGCTTGATCTGAGCTAAGGAGGGATCTCACCGGTTGATGGAGAACAAGATCTAAGGAGAGATCAGGATCAAATGGTTTGAAATGAACTATCTTTATATGGTTGATTATGCTTATTCTAGATCTGCATACTGATGCATGTAATATAAATGTTATGAGTATGACTGATGTCTGGTACAGCTGCAAAGTTATAAGAAAATATTTTTAGATCTGTACGCGGGTTGGCCTTGGAAAAAGCGCGTATGTACGTGGGTTTGATTCATCATAGTAGCGTATACCATTTGAGCTATGATGTCTGAAGTTACAGGTGGTTATGACTGTTGATGAGTTCTGATGACTGTTTAATGGTGTCAGTATTCTGCATATCTTGGTTGGATGATTGTGCATTGAAGGATGAGAACTAATATGGATCAAGATCATAATGACTCATATTTATGTGATCCGATGGACTAGATCTAGGTGCTAACACATATATTATCCTTGTATATGTAATGATTTGGTTATGTCTAAAGTCGGGAAGTGCAGAGAAGTTATGAATAAGTAGTTAATGACATATACGGTGGTTCACCTTGATGAAGTTGCGTATACACGCAGATTCAACACTTCCACGTAGTGTATGCACTATGATGCATGGTTTTGATGATACAGTTGGTTCTGATTGATTTTGCAGAGTTTTGTGACTGTGTTGATTGACAGGGTTTCAGTGTTTCAGTGATTCAGAGATTGATGATGCTAGTAGTGATTTTTTTGAGCTTCAATGATAGTTATGGGTCCAGTATGAAAATTTCATGAAACGTGGCCTTCAGATTATAGTGTTGTGCTTCAGGAATATCCAGTCTGAAAATGTATGAAACGTGGTACCTGGAGGAGAGAAGATTGCAGGCAGATGCCTACGTACTAGTATCTTAGCTAGTACAAGAGCAAAGGGGGTTGGAGCTCCCTTCCAGGAGAGCCTGGAGAACGAGAGAAGGTTGTAGCCTTCTGGAGGTTGTAGCCTGCGTGCTGGTAAAGGGCTGCACCAGTACATTGCAAAAGAAGTTTCTTAATAAAGGAAGATAGAAACGAATTGCAGCAGGTGGTTTTCACCCACATTGGGTTTCCACCTTATATCATGGTGTTCATGTGTGTTACTTATGTGTGTTGATCTATCTATTTTACTGCTACTATTAGCTGTTAATATGGCTAATAATGTTCTAATGCATCCATTGAAGATCACATAACTAAATCATTAGTTTAATGGTTATACGCTAGTTGCAATAGATATAGTCGCGTATATACGCGGGTATACTTAACTGACGTAGCGTATATGATTCTGAAGTATGAGAATGAAATTTTTTTATTGATTAGATAATACTGATTCACCCCCCCTCTCAGTATTATTTCCAACAATTGGTATCAGAGTAGGTCCTTTGGTAGAAGCTTGATCGCTTGAAGGAGATCTGTGGAACTATGGGAAAGAAGCTTAAGAAGAAAGCACCTAAGAAGAAGAAGACATCTCAGAAGAACTATGATAGTGGGAGAATCGATTGGGGATTAGGTGTAAGAAGCTCTTCAAATCCAAAATCAGATTCAAAATCATTTCAGAATGAAGATGAACTATCAGGTATGAATTTGCTATCCTCTGATGTTCTGGCCATCTATCCATGTGGAAAAGATGAAAGTGATAGCGAAACATCTGAATTTTCTCTTATGGGTGAACAAGAAAGATATCAAATAGAGGCAGAATTTAAAAGGCTTTCAAATAAAATCAGAGATCAACAAGATCTATTGAACAAAAGGGAATATGACTTCAAAGAAGAAGCTACCAAACTAAAGGCCCAACTAGAGGAAGGAAATAAGGTAAGGAAGTTATTCAAGGACAAATATCAAAAGTTACAGGATGAAGTAACATCATTGAGAGATGAAGTCAATGAAAGAAGCACAACCATCAAGAAACTCAGAGATAGATCCAGTTACTATGAAAATATTGAAGCAACGATCAGCTCGCTAAAGGAAGATCTTGAAGAATCAAAGAAGCAGAATAAATATCTACTCCAAGCTATTGAAAAATAGGTAAACGAAGTTATCAACTTAAAATCTCTGCTGGAATGTTCCTTCAGAATTCATCAAATGAAGCAAGATCTGATTGAAGAACAAGAAAATTAGATTCTCAAACTAAGGCAACAAATGGAAGAAGGAAGAAAGTCTGAAGAAATCTTGAAGAAGCAATGTCTGGAAAAGGAAGAACAACTTTAGACTGAGGTAAATATCTTAAAAGGTAAATTAGAAGAAAAGGATAAACTGTTGCGATTTCAAGATAGTACTAAAGCCTTCGATGATATTCTTAGTAGTCAAAGGTCTCCTGCTATCAAGACTGGTCTTGGTTTTCATGAATCTATTGAAGGTGAATCTAGTTCACAAGGTGAGGCAAGGAACTCTAAAGAGAAATCTAAAATGATCAACAATAAGATAAGAGAGATGAGAGGTCAACAATCAAGGAAAGAGATTCTTCAAAGAAAATCTTTTACTCTTATCTATGGAAGTAATAGTCGGCCATTTACTCAGATGAATAATAGTGAATGTTATGAATGTCATAATCTTGGACATGTTGCAGCTAGATGTAGAAGAAGAATGGTTCAAGATCATCACATAAAAAGATCATCACATTCCAGGTACTTTAATAGATATTTTTTTTCTTGAAATATGTTTGGTCACAAAGCTGCTGATTGCTACAGGAGGAATATGAAACATGTAAGATGTTATGCATGTAACAAGCTTGGACATATAGAAAAGGAATGCAGGAACAAAGGACAGACATCACACCAAATGGAGAAAACATCATCACACTTGAAGATATGGAAGAAGAAGGAAGTACAGTCAGAAAGATGTGGCACAGAACAATGTACTGAGACACAACACAACACAAACATAACAGACTCAGGGGGAGCTGAAAGTGTAAAACTTCAGTGTCCTGAATCTCATACGCAAGTTTCTTAAAGGGAAGTCGCGTATATATGTGAGTTATACACTGCAAAGTCGCGTATATGTCAGTCTGAAGAAAATCAGTGGGGACTAGCTCAGAAAAAGGATCTGATATGATTTAGTCCATTATTTGCTCTATTGGTTAATAGTTACAGTCTGCTGAGGATGTGTGGAAATGTTTTGATACCTGTAAGATATTTAGAAGTGTTTTGATCCTAACTTGATGATGATGATGTCTGGATGCTTATTGTTGATATATGCATTGTCGCGTGGAATGAGTCGATCTTGCGGACAAGATAGACCTTCCTAGAATCTAAACAAGACCTAACGACAAGCAAACCAACCAGACACTATCTTTCTCTAAATATGCTTCAATAAACAATAGCAAACAAGGGTTTTTAGGGACTACCTTTGGTCCAATGCAATCTTGTGGATTCCCTTGCTCTTTTGATCCAAATGAGCTCCTCTTCGTGAATCTGCAAACACAAACAAGGCAAACACATTAAATAGCGCCTGAAAAACCAATTGCATAAAACATATTTAACATGAAAGTCAAGGAGTCCATGAAAGAAATAACATAAGATACTTGTTGAGAAAAATGAGTTTGATTGTATTAATTCAAAAGAATAAGAACCTTACAACCTTTGCCTTGACGTTGTACAAGCTCCTCCCAGGGTCCAACAAGATGTCTCCTCTACTTTGACAAGTTTCACTGACTCTTCAATGGAACCAAGAGGTATGTGATCTTTCCTCTCAAGATCAACCAAAGAGTCTTAATTTCACCAGCATTTACCCTCAAAATGTTCAGCTTCCAACCTCCCTAGTCCTCACCCCAATGCCTATATTTATAGTGCAATGGAGGGAAGTTACTAGGTCCTCCTTCAAAGGGATAAAGCCCTCCTTCAAAGGGATAGCTCCTTTAGTCAAGGGATTAGCTCCTTATCTTTTGGGTTGCATGAACCACCTCAGAGTGAACAATCCACGTCAAAATTCCTTCTAGAAAACTCTAGAATTAACCCAAAGTGATTTTTTTAAGATAAAAATTGCGCCTTTTGACTTTCACAGGGGTCCGCACCTGCACCATTAGGAACAGAGCAGGTAGGTAGGAAGCTTTTGTACACAGAAGGTGCGGGACCGCAGGTGACCATGAGAGAAAGTGCGCAACCAGAGTTATATTGATTTTTAATGTCTTTCTCCCACTTCAAAAGCTTGATTTGAAGAGCTGAGGTCCTAGACTTGCTTAGGAGGACAATACAAGTGATGATAGACCCATACTGACTGCAAATAATCATGGTGACGATATTTTTGTGTAACAGATTGCCCCCTAAAGTGCGAAGTCTGTAGTAGATGAGGATTTCATTTATCATATAGGAAGAGTGAAGTACTTTATCATTTCGAGGATTATCTTGTGGAGAGCCTGGTCGGAACCTATAAAAACATTCAATGCAAGATATACATAAGAGATCATATCATCGATGAGGTAGGCATTCCCATACTTAGATCAAAACTAACTAGAAACCTATCTACTGCTCTGATATAGTAATGATTTTGTACAACATCATAAGTATAGACTCGTGCGAACACAGTATGGACGCAGCCATCTTTTATGAATAGTCCACAACATAATGAATACAAAATTCCTCGTAGCCTGGATGGTGGAAACTAGATCCAGGGTTTTCATTTCTACTTCCCGAAATAGTACGATTCTATCCATGCAAATAAATGTGTCGATTTCGAAAATGGTAGAAACCAGTTGATTACCAGTCAATGATGTAAACTGTTAACAAGTGTGAGAGAAACCACCAGTGATGTCAATGGTTCTCAAAGTACCCAGTACAATCCATGAGATGTGAGTAAATATATTGATGTCGAACATATCACGGAATCCTTCGATCAAAAGTCAATGATGTAAACTGTCGTCAAAGGCGAGAAACCTGCCATTGAGGCATGCAGATTTCAAGGTACTGACGATTTCTAGATCATCTTTCTAGGTAATGAGCTGATGTCGATAGAAAGAGATCCGTCATAGGAAAGCCCACAACACGAAATCATAGATCAAGTTGAAGAAATTTAGTTGTAAGGAATGACTCAGGGATGGTCAAGATGGATGACAGATATTTTCCAGATGAATGGCTTATTGGCAGTGAACTCTTGAACACATAACGACACGACAGATAGCTTGGTGACAATTGACCCAAAGTTAATACCCAAAAACTGGCTGAAGACTTTCAATGTGGTTTGATCAACTATTAGGCAAAGGATTTCCCAACCCAGGTGAATAAAAGTGTCCTATTCAAGAGTGGTTACAAAGTATGACAAACAGACTCATTTTCCTCTCTTTTCCCCCACCATTTCTGGCAAGTACCTCTTTATTTTTGACAAGCTTGAGGAGGATAACATTTGCTTGATTATAAGCTCATCCTTCGGATGAGTCAAACTTAGTTTAAATTCAAACCCTAAGAAGGAGTGGTTCGTTCCTGTTTGTAATTGAACAGGTCCTTTACTGTGAAATTTTAACGAGTCCAGTATAGAAGAAACTCGGCGTTTTTCAATTTTAGAGAGTCTGAAAAAACTTAAGAAGACTCCAGGGTTGACCTTTTTCGTAAATTTGTGTCTCTGAAGCCCGAAAAAGTATAAAATAATACTTGAGAGAACCGCTTGATCTTTTACGACCAAGGAGTACTTTTTGTTATTAGTGTCACTGACCCGAAAAAGTAAAACAGTGATCAACGACACGTCGTTTTATAACCAATATCAAATTTGAAACGACAAAAATCCGCCAATCTTTTCATGTTTTTACGGTCGGAAAAGAGCTGTAAGTAGACTGTCTTTTAATTCTGTTTTAACGAGTGTAAAAGAAACGCTCGACAATCTTTTCATGTTTTAGGAGTCAGAAAAGGGCTTAAAGATGACTCTACTTGTTTTTTCGTTGAAAATGATAGATTTCGCCTGAATAATCCTTTATTCTGCACAAAGACACAACCATTACTCATACCTGTTTGAAATGGATAAAAGCGTTGCAAAATACCTTTCCAAAGTGAAACATAAACAAATTTGCGATTTATTTACTCAAAAAACTTATAAAAAGGGCCTTTGTCAATTCATTTTTACCGTTCGAGTTTGGGTGAGAAAATAGTGCTTTTGCTTAGAAAACTTCCCGTGAAGATTGTGGAAAATCCAACCGTCGGAATCGAGCGTCGTCTTCTCCAGGTAATCCACATCATCCTACTCGTCATTTTGAACCATTTAGTTTTTTGATTTAGCCCCTCATTTTGTTTTTTGGGAGATTTTTTAGGCACAAAACCTGCACGCGGGGGTCTGCAGGTTTACCATTGTGGACCCGCGGACCCCGACTTTTTCTCCATTGGGAAAAACCTCGGGGTCCGCACCTTCTGTGTAGACAAAGTGTGGACCCACGCACTGTGTCTAACGTGGAGGGTGCGTACCCCGCAGCAAGGGTTTTGAACCTAAAATTCCTCAAAAATGGACCAATCAAAATGTTTTCTAACAATCTAATTAATCTTTATACTTGATGCAGAGAATATATCATGCTAGATTGGCGCGAATATATATTATACTTGAGGCAGAGAATATATCATGCTAGATTGGAATCATCAGCCTTCACTTGATGCTTTGAGGGCATGCAGACTATACAAATTTTAGACCATTCCTGGCATGAGGGCTAAGGTAGATTTCTTACAGTGGCTGGTTGATAGATGGAGCGTACAGGACCAGTGCTTTTTCATTGGTCGGCACTGGCTCGAAATCGAGCCGAAGGACATTTATTTCTTGACTGGTTTGCCTAAGAGAGGTGAGGACTTGACTCTATTCGGGACTAGGCCAGGTGGCCAGTCTGTCGATAGCCTCCGGCTAGAGTACTACAACAACCAGGCTAAAGACAAAGGGATAGACATAAAGACCATATCCCATCCTGAGCTCATGGTGATTGTGTTTACTGTCACCAGACTTTGCGGAGCTGCCACATTACATGTTGCCACCGGATCCCAGATGCGTATGGCAGTTGATTGCTTTCAAGGCACCATCTTCAACTGGTGCAATGTTGTCCTGGCCAATGTGAAAGGCCAACTAACTAGGGCGAAGAGCGGATGACTAAAGACCTTTGGTTATGGGGCTTTGGTCATGAGTTTTGGCCTGGAGAGGGTTCCTATGCTGATCCCACAGCACCTTACAATTGGAGCTGGGCTTCCTCGAGAGCCCAAACTGATGCGATGGGTCGCAGTCATGGCCCGTCACCCGGACGAGAGGACAGAGGTTGCTCGGTTCAAACCTGAGTATTTCCAATGGTTGGAAAACTAGGTCTTTTCCATTCAGGATTTCCCTTACACTGGGATAGATTTCCGTGGTGACCCAGACATGGCTCTTCCACCAGGAGAGTAGTGGGACGAGTCAGGTAAAATCCTTTTCAACTTTTCCTATTTAAATTTTTTTTTTATATTTTTCATCGTCTCAAAACTGATAGTAAAAATTTCAAATGCAGATGTGGGTCCACAGCGACCAGCTGCTCTCCGGCCTTTCGAGAGGAGGCAACCAGTTGCACCCGTGCCAGCCCCATAGGACAACTCAACAGAGGTTTTGGCCGAGTTGGAGAGTCATCTTGAGCGCTTGACAGGAGATATACCTGAGACCACTATCGACGACATCCCTCGTCGACTTCAGCGCTATGTGATTGGAGTCCTGGGACCTTTTAGGAGGTTCCTTTGCAAGGTGGCTTGGGCAGTGGTTTCTTATAGAGATCATCACCAGTGATAGGATGATCGCCTTTTGTGGGCACATGTGACATTTTGTTTTTTGTACTTATTATTTTTGCCAATCATAAGGTGTTTTTCAACCTATGATCGAAGACGATGTATTTTTTGACACACTCCTATATATATATATATCACTATTACCGGCTTATCTTGTAAATCATATTATGGAATGGTTTTAAATTTACATGTATGATTATTGCAAATGTCTATTTAACATTCGAGAAGAAATTGCATCTGCTAATGTATTTAAATACCTTGGAATATGCTGATATTCAATGTAATCAAACTCACTTTCCAAGAGACGCACTCTCAAAAATAATCTTAATAACACTGGATTTCTAATGGCATACACTCTATTAAGCTGTAATACAACGAGTTCAGAATCCAACCTCACTATCAAACTCCGAATCCCAAATGAAATAGATTCAGATAATAACTCAATCACTGCACTATACTCTGCAATGTTTTTTTTGTTTGAACGAGACTTACCCCATGCATAGAAACTAACTCGTCAGAGGGCGAATAGATAACCCAAGCTGCAGAAGAGATGTTCCGTGTATTACGACAAGCACCATCAGCAAATCCAATGTATGTTTGTAGAGGCATCGACATCTGCAATATCAAGAGTAAAACCAAGATAAGCAGGAATAATGACGAAAAAAACACTCTCTAAGCTAAGCACACTTTTGTTTTTAAACTAAAACACACCAGCTAGAAAGAAAAAACTATCCTAACTAAAAATCTCCATACCCCACTCTTTTAAGCATAGTACCTCTTCAAGTAAAGGCCATTTCTGGGTTTACCCAAAGAGTCCCCATCAAAGTCTACCAACTCATAGGCCTCTTTTGCTAGCTTTCGCTTAACAATATAGGGACCATGCCACATAGGAACAAATTTCTGAGCGCCTAATTTATCATTAGCTTGATCATACAATAACACTAGGTATCCTTCCGAAAAATTTCGAGGGGTCACATTCCGATCATACTAAGCTTTCATACATTTTGCGTGAGTATCGATCGCCAATGCAGCATCACGTCGATTCTCATCTAATTGAGCTAAGTATAACAAATTCTTTTCCTCTTCGGAAGTAGCTGGAAGTAACTCGATAGCCATTTGCAGTGACAGGATTTCGCACTCAATGGGTAACACAGCTTCCAAACCATAAACTAGTTGGAAAGGAGTGAACCGTGTTGATGTTTTTACTGAAGTTCGGTACGCCCAAAGCGCTGAAAATAGCATGTTGTACCAATTCGACCGATGAATCCCAATGATTCGTCGGATCATGATAACTAAAATTTTGTTGATGGATTCAACCAGACCATTTGCTTGTGGATAATAAGGGGTTGAACTATCGTGACGTAAACCAAGCTGGCCTGTAAGTTCAGTCATCATAACGTTTCGAAAATGACGCCCATGATCAGTGATTATCGCTTGTGGGACACCAAACCTAGCAATTATATGATTGAATGTGAAATTTGCAGCTGTCTTGCCATCTGCCTCGAATGTAGGCATTGCCTCGGCCCACTTAGTAAACTAATCTACCGCAAGGATGATATACGCATGCCCCCCGGCCGAGTGAGGGTTACATGTAATAAAATTGATACCCAATTTGGCAAAAGGACCAACGGAAATTATAGGGTGGAGAGGAGCAGGTGGAGCACACATCTTACAATAAAAAATATGGTAGTTGTGGCATTTTCGGACCGCCGTAATACAATCTTTAAACAAGGATGGCCAGAAATAGCCAGTGCGCAATATCTTTTGGGTTGTGGCATACCCAGACATATGACCTCCATATGCTCCAGAGTGACAGTCATTTAGAACTCTCTCAGCCTCTTCATGAGTTAAGCAACGTCGAAAAATAGAGTCCGCCCCATGGTGATAAAGAGTATCTCCAATAATTTTAAATTGTTGGGACTGGAAGCGAATTTTTCGACGTTCCGACCTTGAAATTTCTGGCCGAAAGGATTGGGTCTGGAGATAGACGATGATATCCCCATACCACGGATCTAATGTGCTGATTAGAAACAAAGATTCGTCCGCAATGGGCTCCTCTGCCACAGTTTCTGTGTCAGCACGCGGGAAGTCACACATAAACTTTGTAAAAACTAAAGATTTCTTAGACTTAGATTTCTCAAACTCCAAGTCGAACTCCTGCAGGATAACGATCCATTTAGAGTACTTGCCCCCTAGTAATTGTTTGGTCAAAATGTAGATCACAGGGTTGCAATCCGAAACGACCGTAGTTTTACGTAGTAAAATGTAGTGACGAAAGACAGCTTGAACGGCTGCCAATGCCAATTTCTCCACATGTGAGTATTTTAGCTCAGTTGGATTTAACGTTTGACTAAGGTAATATATCACATGCTCCATTCTGAATTCATCTTCCTAAACTAAGACCATTCCAATGGTGGAATGGGAGGCGGCGAGATACAAGAAGTAATCCTGGTTGTAGTTGGGAGGATGCAACAACGGTGCATGGGTCAACGCGTGTTTGCGTGCATCAAAAGATTTCTGAGCTATCTCATCCCAAGAAAATTGAGTATTTTGTTTCAACAACCGTGTAAAACCCTTTGTAACCTTGGCGTAGTTAGGAATGAATCGTCGTAAAAATTTTTCTTTCCCTTGCAAACTTTGGAGTTGGCGAAGACTCGAAGGAGGAGGCAAATTGATAATAGCTTCGACCTTCAAGGGATCAACGTGAATGTTGGCTTTCGAAACTACAAATCCCAACAATCGACCCATTTCTATACAAAAGACACATTTGTGTGGGTTCAACCGAATACGATAATGCCTACACCTCATAAAGATTGCTCGTAAGTGGACGAGGTGATCAGCTTGATGTAGTGAATGAGAAGGCAAGTCATCGAGATAGGGTTGCACAATGTGCTTGATGTCATGAAACACATAAGACATTGCCCTCTGAAAAGTTACTCAGGCATTCTTAAGCCCAAAAGGTAATTTGCAATATTAAAATGTCCCCCATGGACAAATAAAAACGTTTTTGGTTGATCGGCAGGTAGAATGTTGATTTGATTGTATCTGAAAAAACCGTCCATAAAGGAAAATATTTCGCTACCGGCACAATCATCAATGATTTGATCGATATAGGGAGTTGGGTAATTGTCCTTTGGACAGGCTCGATTAATGTCCCTATAATCGATGCATATTCTTATTGTCCCCTATTTTTTGTTAACTGGAACAATATTCGATACCCAATCCGTTAGCGAGATCGGATAAATGAAACCTGCTTTCAACAGTTTTTCAATTTCTGCTTTAACTGCAGCAGCGTTTCGTGGGTGAATCTAACGCAAATGTTGCCGGACGGGTTTAGCGTCCGGATAAGTTTTGATCTCATGAACAACAATTGCGAGATCAATTCCTAGCATTTCCTCATAGGACCAAGCAAACACGAATTCTTGAAATAGGGCCTTATGTAATTGAACTTCGTCATCTGTACACAAGGCACCTATATGAATGTTCTCAACAATTCCAAGCTTAGCCGAAATGTCAATGGGAATAGTTTGAGAGATGTTTCCCAAATTTAACTCTGAATCGGGATGTTTCATTGGATTCTGAGGTTCCTTGACATATTCGGTCGTAAATATTGATGAGAAATTATTTTCAAAACGATCATCCTCAGGTAAAAACGAAGATCTGTGATGGAGATCTTCCCATGGTAAATCATCTACACATAGGATTTCACAAATTTTCTCATCAGAGTGAACAAGTTCAGAAAACGTAGTTAAATCCGAGGTTGATCTGAAAAGTGATTCCTCACAGACCACATTCATTTAGCCTTTTTCGGTTGAACACGGGTTGGCAAAAGACTGCACAGCTTCATAGGCAATTTCATATGGACTCAAAGGCATGGAGTTACCAAATGAGTCTATTTCAGATTCAAAAGGAACGATCCAAGGATCGTCATAAAAAATAGTGTCTGATGTAATCATATGAATAGATGCAAATGAAGATGATGCGTTGATTGGAGGAAAAGAAAAATTTCCCAGTAAACCGACATCTTTAGCTAATCCTACGCCAACATCCTTATATGGGATAGTCATTTTACCGACGTGCTGAATACTCTCTGAAGAGGCTGGGTCGGATGAAAACTAAGCCAGATGGTCTATTGTTATGATCTTTCCATTATGTGGAAACTTTATGACTCTAAAGAACGATGAAACGACCGTTGTCATAGTGTAAGACCAACTTCGACCCAAGAGAAGGTTGTAGTCTAGAGGTGCATCAACCACTTCCACATCTAGACTAACGGTGTTTCCTTCAACCCCTATAGGCAAATCCTGTAGAATGCCAAAAGGATGAAACCCACGGCCATCAAAGGCCTTAAGAATTGTCGGGGATTGATTTAGTGAAGGAGAACCAAGCGATCTCCAACATTGTATCGACATAATACACGTTGAGGCTCCCTCATCAATTACAGTCCGATGAATAGGCCTCTTTTTGACTATCAATGGAATCTGGAAAGCCATTTGATGGGGCAAACGTGGTGTACTATTTTCTAGATTAAAGATTATTATGTTCGGGTCCTGAACATCAACAGCTCCTATAGCCGACAATAGTAATTTACGTTGTGCTGGGCATGATTGCAGCACTTCCAAAGCCGACATTTCTGAGGGTGAAACAGCTAAATCCTCAACAATGTTATAATTCTGAGCTGCCCTCGCATGTGGATTGAAAGCCGACCTTTGAAGTACACCCTTGGCTGGCGGTTTGATTACTAAGTCTAGATTAGGTTTCTCGATCTGTAGTGGATCGGAACGAGGAGCTGAGGTTGATGGATTAGAATGAGAAGATTCTACTTCTTTGCCATCAACAGGACTTTTACTTCCATAATCTTGTGATCGAGTCACAATCCTTACATGGGACATCATCAATATGGGTTCTTCATTGGCACTCGAGGAAGAACCTATCATCTTGCTATCTTGATTTGGAAATGGATCCTTCAAAACAGCAAGAGTTTGGGAACCTTTGACGATTTTTGCAACCTCTGCTCGATGAGGGCAGTCTCTTGTGAAATGTTCTTCGTCACAAATAAGACACGGATAATGAGGTTTGTGCCTTTCATCATTGGATTCCGCCTTTTCTGGTTTCTCCTTTGAACTTTTGTCCGTTTTATTCTTCTTCTTTCCTTTATTCTTCCCACCGGATTTTGATTTAGCTGTAGATGATTATACAACGTGAACATCGACGGAAAGCTCTGCAGAAGAATCTCCTGTCGGGGAATCAGGAAAGGTTATGATAGGAGAAGAATTCTTGGAAGATTTCTTCTTACTTTTAGTGTTAACCGTACCAATCATACCATCAGTGGCATGAGATCCCGAAGGAGTTGCAGTGATTTGATTTGACTTGGGAAGATCAGGGATCTTTTCATGTAACGTACCTGACTGAGTATAGACCAAGTCAAGGTACTGTGCTTGAGCAATCACTTTCTCCTCAGTAACAACTCTGGCTTTAGCAACATCTTTAGTGATCCTTGGCAACAAAGATTTTACAAACCACTCAGCCAAGATTTGATCTGAAATGAATACCTTCACTAAATGTCGTCGACGTCTCCACTCATGAATATGATCTGAAATATACGTGGATGTCGATTGTTTTAGCGAAGTTAACAATTCCGTGCCATTGTCATATCGAACTCGCAACTGGAAATGAGTTAAAAACGAGGTAGCTAACTGACTAAAATTATAAAAAGTGCCTCGCGGTAACTCAATGTACCACTTGGCCGCGAGACCAATTAGAGTGCACTGGAAAAGTCTAAGATGGATCGAATCATCTGTGATGGAGTTAGACACACACCAGAGGTGGTAAGTCATCACATGGTTTGACGAGTCCTCTCCAAATTTACCTTCGAACTTGGGAATGTCACTAGGCAACTTATTCGACATTGGCGGCCAAAACGGAAGATAATTAATCGGATCGTTCGTTAGGCGTGACAAGTATGGTAAGTCCAAAGTTGCAATAAATGGTAACTGCCGATTAGGATCCCTAAAACTCTGGGTCATGAGACCAGCCCCAGGAGGAGGATATCTAGGATAACTAGGAATAGGAAACGCGTTTGGGATATTGTATCCTCCCGGAAAACCAGGATTAACCAGACCGTACTGGAGTTGTTGAGGTTGTCGATAAGTGTACCTAGGATACGGTTGATACTGATAAATTGGCTGCTGGACAACAGGACCGAATTGGTACTGTCCCTGGTACGGTTGATAGGTGAATTGAGGTTGACTGGTGACAACTGTACATAAACCAGGTTGTCCTGTAGGCATCTGAACCTTAGTTTGAATGGTGGATCCAGACGGTGGTAAAGATGTCTGAGGAGTAGATACAGAAATAGTAGAAACCGGAGTTGTCGATACTCTAGAAGTAGGTGGGGTAGATTGAACAGATGTCGCAGGAGTTGCAGCAGTCGTTTGAGATGGAGTACGAGGCGCAGTAGGCCCAGACTGTGAAACTACCGAAGGTACAGAAGTTTGAATGTTAGACTGGACTGGTTGTTGGGGTGAACTAGAAACTAAGGGTTGTCCAGTTTGAGATGACAACTGTACACCTGGCTGCAACACCTGTTGAGTTTGCGATGGATCCCACACTATGTTCGTTCCGGGGTACTAACCCATAACAGGTTGAGAATATTGAGGACCATAACTAGGTTGAGGGTAGGTTTGATAGTTGAAAGGTACATTTCCCGTTCCTTGAACATAAGATTGACCTTGGGGTGGTTGGAAACCTTGGTTCGAGTACTGACCTTGGGGTAGATACCCCTGAGGCACGTACTGATACTGGGGTTGACCTTGAGGTATAAATTGATACTGGGGTTGACCTTGGAGTACATATTGAGTCTGGGGTTGACCTTGAGGAACGTATTGTACCGTAGGTACGTACTGTCCTTGAGGTTGCCCCCTAGATGCAAATTGTGTACCTTGGCGTTGCCCCCCAGATGCAAATTGTGTACCTTGGGGTTGCCCCCCAGGCGTTAATTGAGGCTGCCCCCCAGGCGATAACTGGCCACCTTGAGGTTGAGAATTGGGAATAGAACCTGACATCATAAGAATGTCTTCTACGCTCAACGGCTTTGCACCATTGCTTCCAGTGAATAGCCCTTGTTCAATGGGTTGAGGAGATGCTCCCGAAAAAGTACCAGAAAGTGACTGATACCCAGAGGGAACAGAAGGACCGCCGTATAAAAAAGATTCAGGCGATTGAGTAAACATGGACAACTGACCTGACATATTTACGGGAGCATAAAAACCCCTAGGATGATAAGGAGCATGAGGTGGTGAAAAACTTAATACTGAGTTTTCCAAATAATTAGTCAAAGAAAGATACCAAGCAATACTTCTAGGTGGACTGTAAAAAATTGATTCACGCCCCCTTAGATCAATAACAGGTTGATTTTCAGGGATAGGGATGCCTACCTCTTCTTCCGGAGCAAGTTCTTCAATAGCTATCAAACTAGAAGGAAGATTTTCGATGATTACTCTTTCTACCCTAGGTGAACCAAGACCACTAGAAGTTGGAGAGACAAACCCCGATGTTGGAGTAACAAGTTCAGATATCTCAGGTTCTTCACCTATATCACTAGTATATGAAAAGCTACCAGCAAGTTCGGAAACCGAAATAGATTCAGGATTATAACCTGTTTCTAGAGTTTGGTAATCAGGATGTACAACTAATGAAGACTCTCCTTCTTCAGGTGAACAAACTTTACTGCCACTAGGAGTTACGAGGACTTTGAAGCCTTCAAGATGGCTCGGGACTTCTTCAAGAGGTTGGCCCTGAAGTCTACAGGACTTCCTCAATAAATCAGCCACGGTTACAAACTCAGGAGACTGACCCCGAAGTCTACGGGACTGTCTTGGTAATTCAGCCACAGTTAAAAACTTTTAACTACTTCACACGCAAACAAAGTAAAATCTCAATGAAAAACACCTAAAGCCTCTAAAGAACCAAACAAATTTGAATCAGACGCCTAAAGAATCTAGAGATCAAACACACACAAACAGTAACTTTCCGGACCGAAAACACTAGTTGGTGATGAAATCCAACGTTGCATAATTTAGTACATAAATGGCGGTTGGAACAGTTACCCCGACAACCTGCTTAATGAATAGACTGTACCAAGTTCCTCCACTTAACCATCTCGAGTGAAGTGAACCCCCCAGAAAATCCAAGTGAGTCTAGCCGACGTCTGCTCCAGGTACAGTGGGATCTTCCCACCACTGTCACCTTAGGAAGAATCCTAAAGAATATGGCCACTAAGGTTACCAACTGAGACAAATACACCTGGGGGAACAGTCTACGATCCGATACGCATGCAAGGGCAGAATAGCAAGCTCAATCCCCTTGAAGGCTCCTTGATATAATCCAAGGTTTACCAACAAGTGACCCCAGGCTCCTCGACAATGGTTAATTCGAGGTTTACCGTTTTTAATACGTGAATATCTGGCGTCGTTCCTAATGAGGAAGGATTGATTCCCACACTAGTTCAGACACGATCTCGTGCTTCTCCTTTAAGAGGAACTTTCCCAGAGCATAATTGCAACAATTGGATTTCTTCCTACCACAAGATACAACTACTTGTTGGTTTTTACTGTCTTGGAGAGTTAATTACTCTCCTACTCCAAGACACTAGCCTAAGCTAAGTTGGTGTATCAGAGCCCTAGAAATAAAATGTTACTAGGTGGATTTTACTTTAAGCGTTAATTTTAGTGGTTGTTGTTTAAGTCAAGAGGTGGCGGAGATGAAACTCGTGGTGTAAATACTCGACTCGAAATCACTAAAAAGATGCACCTAGGATGATTTAAACAATCTTTTCTCTTCGATGAACTTCTAAACTAAGAAAGAGTTTGAGAATGCAAATACTTTGTAAACATAAATCTTTCTCAATTAAACAAATTAAAAGAAGAGCTTTTCTTTTCCAAATCACTCAAAACGAGACAACTAGCTATTTCACACAAATTTCCCTTTTCTTTTCAAAGCACTCAATCACTACAAAAGACAAAATTTTCCAAAAGAGATTTTGTTTTTTATATTTCGTAAATAAGACACTCAAAACTAATGAAAATGACTAACTTTGAGAGCTACAAACTATATAAAGCTACTTGAAGTCAAAGCCTACTAAAAGTCTTTTTGAGGATGTTTTACTTAGCTAAATGTGAGCTAAGGACTAATTTATGCAGAATCACAATTAGTCAGAAAACAACCAATCTTTCGTTTTCGTTTTTAAAAATGAAAATTCCAAACTTTCAACTATAAGCTTTTCAAAATTTTGAAATGAGAAAACTCAAAGCGAATTCCTCAACAAGGGGAGATTTCATAAATGGTCAGACTCACAAGAAGACCAGTAGGCACCAAAGTAATCTGAGGTCCCTAGGGCTTCTAAGCTCAGAGCCACTACACAACCAAAACGAAAAACAAACCCAACAAGAAAAATTCCTAGGAATTCCACCTAAAACCCTAATGCTAATGAAATTAAAGGAAGGAAAGTTTTTGACAGGGAACAAGTAGGTCTGGGCAATGGCTAAAACCTATAAACAAATTCTAAACTGATAAAAAGAGAAAAATTTAAAATTTTTCAAATTTTTGACAGGGTATGCAGGAAACCTATTTACACAGGTGCGTCTACGCTCTGTGCAAAAAGAAAAAGTGCATACAAGTATGCACTGTGCTTAACTCATAGGGTGCGTACATCTCTCAAAACTATGAAAAATGGAAACTAACTCAAAATTAACTAAATTCACCCAATCCCACAATCATCAAGTCAAAAACAGAAACAAAAAATACAGTTTCTCAGGTCAAAGTATAGAGAAAGAAAACAATCAAGTCCCCAGTGGAGTCGCCATTCTGTCGCGCGGAATGAGTTGATCTTGCGGACAAGATAGACCTTCCTAGAATCTAAAGAAGACCTAACGACAAGCAAACCAACCAGACACTATCTTTCTCTAAATATGCTTCAATAAACAATAGCAAACAAGGGTTTTTACGGACTACCTTTGGTCCAACGCAAGCTTGTGGATGCCCTCGCTCTTTTGATCCAAATGAGCTCCTCTTCATGAATTTGCAAACACAAACAAGGCAAACAAATTAAATAGCACCTGAAAAACCAATTGCATAAAACATATTTAACATGAAAGTCAAGGAGTCCATGAAACAAATAACATAAGATACTTGTTGAGAAAAATGAGTTTGATTGTATTAATTCAAAAGAAGAAGAACCTTACAACCTTTGCCTTGACGCTGTACAAGCTCCTCCCAGGGTCCAACAAGATGTCTCCTCTACTTTGACAAGTTTCACTGACTCTTCAATGGAACCAAGAGGTATGTGATCTTTCCTCTAAAGCTCAACCAAAGAGTCTTAATTTCACCAGCATTTACCCTCAAAATGTTCAGCTTCCAACCTCCCTAGTCCTCACCCCAATGCCTATATTTATAGTGCAATGGAGGGAAGTTACTAGGTCCTCCTTCAAAGGGATAAAGCCCTCCTTCAAAGAGATAGCTCCTTTAGTCAAGGGATTAGCTCCTTCTCTTTTGGGATGCATGAACCACCTCAGAGTGAACAATCCACGTCAAAATTCCTTCTAGAAAACTCTATAATTAACCCAAAGTGAGTTTTTTAAGATAAAAATTGTGCCTTTTGACTTTCACAGGGGTCTGCACCTGCACCGTTAGGAACAGAGCGGGTAGGTACGCAACTTTTGTACACAGAAGGTGCGGGACTGCAGGTGACCATGAGAGAAAGTGCGGAACCAGAGTTACATTGATTTTTAATGTCTTTCTCCCACTTCCAAAGCTTGATTTGAAGAGCCAAGGTCCTATACTTGCTTAGGAGGACAATACAAGTGATGATAAACCCATACTGACTGCAAATAATCGTGGTGACGATATTTTTGTGTAACATGCATGATCAGAACTAACAGATGGCACAGGTTGAGGGGGAGCATATGCCTTTAATAATGCATTGTTGGCATTATGGTTAATAGTCCTTGGTGATGATGCTTATATGGCTAAATGATATATCTTGCTATTATGTGGTTGTGAGTTGTCTATGATAAAATCTCATATGATTCTTGGGGTTACATAGTAGATGTTTAGATCAGATTTATGGTTGATTCTTTGATGATGCATATATGGTGCTTACATGGTGATCTTCATAAGGATAAATAGAAGTACAAAGCTTGAATACACATCTTCCTCACTTCATGATGAGTCACTCGTATGCTGCTATCATCATATGCATAAAGATCATACAGTTATGATGCAGGCACTCGTGGATAAGGATTGTTGTTGTTGATGATATCAAGAAGTTTTTTCAAATGAGCTTGAACTCAAGATACATAGTGCTGATACATGGATAACTACTCAAAGTCGCTTTGTTGGAGACATGGTGATGAGTTCTTATCTATATGATGATAGGTTGATACTTACATATGTTGATTGATGCAGATATTCCCAAGTAATGATACTTGGATCATGTAGATGATTGATGGCTATGGTGGTTTCACATATGATATAATGTGAATGATTTCATGATGATGTTTAAAAGGATGAGTTGACATCTATGTTCAGACATACCTTATTACAGGACATTTACAGGTTGTTGATATGGAAAAGGTTGTACGCGAGTTTCATAAGGACCATCTGCGTATATATGATTGTTTATGTGGATAGAGTCATGTATATGATAATTTGAAGGGAATCAGTGAGTCAGGGTTTGACAGATACCATCTAACATAGGTTCAGGGGGAGCAGATAAACTTCCAATGATGCATTGTTGGCATTATATTAGAAGCTTTTGGTTCTAGTTCACAGTTGTTGTTGGTTTCAGGTGGAACAAAGATAGAGGGAGAACAGAAGGATCTCTTGGTTGCTGATCTGAACGGTGATTGACAGATGCTGCCAATATCAGTTATTGGTGACTTTCATAAGTCTTGCTCTAGATATTTCGTCTCTATGTCATATATCTCTTTTGTGGTATCTCTTTCATGGTGTCAAGGTCATGTAACGACCTATATTGGTTTCCCCACTATGCCTAGGATGAACATGTAATGTTCTTGTTTTATCATGTGTAAACTTTTGATGTATCCCCACTTGGTTGGGTGGATGAGTCAATTCTAGTATATCCCCACTTGGTTGGGTGATGTATGTATGTATTGAGTCTTTTGGTGATAGGAAGGTCTTTTATGATGGTTCTTCTTGTAGAACATATTTTTGCAGACCTTGCTTACAGTCAGGGGGAGCATGAACATCACAATTCAGCAAGAGCAGAGCTTTCAGCATGTAGCATGGACAGATTCATACACCTTGGCATATACAAAGGGGGAGCTCTTTCAAAGATTTCAGCAGGTACTCAGGGGGAGTATGGACAACATAATGTTTATCAAGGAAAGAGAGTATCTTGGTCCGCCCTTTGCCCTTGATGTCAAAGCGGGGGAGTGATTTTGTGTTGTTGCCATCAAGTCCAAAGGGGGAGATTGTTGGCATTGTGATGCATGTGTTGCACTTGATGGAAACCCACTAATAGAAGATCAAATCACTTATATATATATATATATATATATATATATATATATATATAACTAGATGAATCTTCAAAAGAGATATCAGATGTGACTGAATGCATGGGATGCAGGATAGCTCAAAGGAATCAGATGACAGTTCTCAGTATGACAAGTTAGCTTTGCCATCAAGTCCAAAGGGGGAGATTGTTGGCATTATGATACAAGTGTTGTCCTTGATGACAGATTATAGTGCAGCAGGTCAGTAGCAAAGAATTGATGATCAGACTACAAAGAATGAAGAAAGAAGAGTATATACGCAGGTTCACTATATACCAAGTAGGGTATACACGCAAGTTCACTATATACCAAGTCGCGTATAGGCATGTTCGCTATATACCAAGAAGGGTATACACGTAGTTTCATGCACGGAAAAGCACGTACATGTCATAAAACTTATTTTTGGGTCCGTGATATTTAGACCTATGGTTTTGGTCCGTGGTATTGCACCCATAAGTGTTGATCCCAAGTATTGGGTCCATGGTATTGTTTTTATTATGGTTTTGGTCCGTGGTATTGAGCAATGCCTAAGACTATAAAAGGAGAGGAAGATCATTAGGCAAATGCATCCAGAAAGTCTAGAATATCTAATGAAGTATGAGATCAAGTATGCAGGTTATGGGTTGATGATGCATTGCTTGATTTGGGCTGAGGAGGGATCTCACCGGTTGATGGAGAACAAGATCTAAGGAGAGATCGGGATCAAATGGTTTGAAATGAAATATCTTTATATGGTTGATTATGCTTATTCTAGAGCTGCATATTGACGCATGTAATATAAATGTTATCAGTATGACTGATGTCTAGTACAGCTGCAAAGTTATAAGAAAATATTTTTAGATCTGTACGTGGGTTGACCTTGGAAAAAGCGCGTATGTACGCGGGTTTGATTCATCATAGTAGCGTATACCATTGGACCTATGATGTCTGAAGTTACAGGTGGTTCTGACTATTGATGAGTTCTGATGACTATTTAATGGTGTCAATATTCTGCATATCTTGGTTGGATGATTGTGCATTGAAGGATGAGAAGTAATATTGATCAAGATCATAATCACTCATATTTATGTGATCCAATGGACTAGATCTGGGTGCTAACACATATATTATCCTTGTATATGTAATGATATGGTTATGTCTGAAGTAGGGAAGTGCAGAGAAGTTATGAATAAGTATTTAATGACATATACGCTGGTTCACCTTGATGAAGTTGCGTATACACGCAGATTCAGCACTTCCAAGTAGCATATGCACTCTGATGCATGCTTTTGATGATACAGTTGGTTCTGATTGATTTTGCAGAGTTCTGTGACTGTGTTGATTGACAGGGTTTCAGTGTTTCAGTGATTCAGAGATTGATGTTGCTAGTAGTGATTGTTTTGAGCTTCAATGATAGTTATGGGTCCAGTATGAAAATTTGATGAAACGTGGCCTTTGTATTATAGTGTTGTGCTTCAGCAGTATCTAGTCTGAAAATGTATGAAACGTGGTACCCGGAGGAGAGAAGATTGTAGTCAGGCGCCTACGTACTAGTATCTTAGCTAGTACAAGAGCAAAGGGGGTTGGAGCTCCCTTCCAGGAGAGTCTGGAGAATGAGAGAATGTTGTAGCCTATGTGCTAGTAAAGGACTGCACCAGTACATTGTAAAAGAAGTTTCTTAATAAAGGAAGATAGAAACGAATTGCAGCAGGTGGTTTTCACCCACATTGGGTTTCCACCTTATATCATGGTGTTCCTGTGTGTTGCTTATGTGTGTTGATCTATCTGTTTTACTGCTACTATTGACTGTTAATATGGCTAATAATGTTCTGATGCATCCATTGAATATCACATAACTAAATCATGAGTTTAATGGTTATAGGCTAGTTGCAATAGACACAGTCGCGTATATACGTGGGTATACTTAACTGAAGTAGCGTATATGATTTTGAAGTATGAAAATGAAAAATTTTTATTGATTAGATAATACTGATTCACCCCCCCTTTCATTATTATTTCCAACAATCTCTTGCCCAAATCAATCATGGACCATCTAGGACTCCAAATTACTAGGGCCTATAAGGATTTGTTATCTTTTGATTTAGGAAAATTAAAATTCTTAGGGATGATTAAAGATTTAGTTGTTACTATAGCTCAAATTCCCGCCAAAAGTGTTTTGATGGATATAGTAGTAACTGACATCCTTGCCAAATATGGCATGTTGTTGTCTCGGTCTTGGGTAGCAAGATTGGGAGGAACTTTACAGATGGACATGTCCTACGCTTCTATACCATTGTTTGGTAAAGTGAAAAGACTATATCATGAAGTTCGAATGGCTTATATGGTGAGTAGAAAAATGCAGTCAAAAAACCATGCAATATATGTCGTAGATATAAAGATAGGGTCACAAATATTTTTCAATGATGACTATTTTGAAGGTGAAACGTCGGCAACAAAAGAAACTAAGTCTGAGTAAGAACATTCTTAGACTTTTTCCAAATAAATATGGAAGTTGTATTTTGATGGGTCCACAACTAAGAAGGGTACAGGAGCAAGTGTATGTACTATGCCACCTAATTGTGTAGCTCAATTTCATTCCTTTAAAATTACATTTGATTGAACAAACAATATAGCGGAGCATGAGGCTCTTATTACTAGATCAAATTTATTACGAGAGTAGAAAGAACATAAAATTCACATCTTTGGAGATTCAAAACTAGTTGTGAATCATGTTAATTTTGTTTTTCAAACTAAACATTCAGGGATGAAAGCTTATAGAAATGAAGTATGGAATTTGTTTTCAAATTTCTTTTATGAGCATGAAATTTCATTAATTTCAAGGGAGAAGAATGGGATTGTAGATGCCCTAGCTAAAGCTACCAGCACTTTTAGAGTTCTGTTATATTCAAAGGAAAAGTATGAAATAAATGTCAAATACCGCCCTTCAATTCCTGGTAATATAAAGCATTTGAAGATTTTTGAAGATGATCAACAAATTAGAATATTTCTGGAGTGAATGGATGAATTTCTCAGCACCCCAATAGAAAAACATGGAGAGGAAATTGCATAAATTATTATGAAACAACAAGTTTTTTGAATGTTGTAGCAGGACAGTAGATCATTTAGCCTTCAAATAATTTGATCTCTAGAGCTATGTACCTTTAGAAAGGTTGTTCGATTCTAAGGATGTTGTTGTGAAGCGATTAATTCTGCCAGAAGGAGAGATGGAGGATTCCAACACTTTGAAGAAAGAACAAAAATCACTGTATGGAGATTTATTAAAGGAATTTACTGATATATTCACTAGGAGGTATGGAGATTTGAAAATTTATTACCATTCCATCATCCAGAATACCATACGTTTGAAGGAAAATGAAAAACCTTTCAAATGAAAGCTAAGGAGGATAAATCTTAAGTTGTTTCCCCTCATTGAGAAAGAAGTAAAAAGGTTGTTGGATGCAAATATCATCATTCTACTTATGTTTTCTAATTGGGTAGCTAATCTAGTGTCAGTAAGGAAGAAAAGAGGGGAAATTCACCTTTGTCTAAATTTCCAAAATTTAAACAAGGTTTCACTAAAAGACAACTACCCTTTGCCAAAAGTTGATCACATTCTATAGAAGGTAGTGGGTGTAGAACGAATTTCTATGCTAGATGGGTTTTCAGGATATAATCAAATCTTGGTAGACCCAAAGGATCAGGATAAGACCACATTCACTACACCGTGGGGAACATTCGTGTATTGTAAGATGCCATTTGGTCTCATGAACATGAGAGCTACTTTTTAGCATGCCATGGACATCACCTTTACTGATGAAAGAGATAAATTTGTAGTGATTTATCTAAATGATATTACAGTATTTTCAAAGTCTGAAGAAGTCCACCTAAAACACCTTAGGATAGTTTTCAACAAATGCCGAAAGTTTGGAGTTTCTCCCAAATCCAAAGAAATATAATTTTGCCATGATAGAGGGAAAACTATTGGGACATATAGTTTCAAAGGACTGTATAAAAATATACCCCAGCAAAGTGACAAAAATTCAAAAAATTAAGTAGCCAAGGACCAAGAAGTAGGTCCAATCTTTCTTAGGTAGAGTGAATTTCTTGCATCGTTTCATTCTGAATTTTGTAGAAATTTTAAAGCTAATAATATGGATGCTTAAGAAAGGTAGAGAAATAAAATGGATTGAGAAAGCAAAAGCTTCTTTCGATGACATCAAGTTAGAAATAAGTCAAGCACCTGTACTCAGCAATCTGAATTTTTCAAAAGATTTCATGATCTTTTATTTTTCCTCTGAACACACTATTTCTGGTGTATTACCTCAAAAGAATGAAGCGGATCAAGAACAACATATCTCCTTTTTTAGCAGCACATTGAGGGATGATGAACTAAAATACAACATTCTAGACAAACAAGCATATGCTTTGATCAAAGCTCTTAAAAATTTTAGAGTTTTTATTTTACATTCTCATCTCATTGCATATGTCCCAGATGCAGTAGTTAAAATTATTTTAGTACAACTTGATAGTGATGGACAAAGAGGAACGTGGATTAGCAAAACGTTGGAGTTTGACTTGGAAATTAGACCAACCAAGTTGATTAAGGGACAAGGTCTTGCTAAGCTTATGACCAAAACAAACGTTGATGTTGTTGGTATAAATTATGTTTTTGAATTATCAGATCTGTCATATATAGAGCCAATAATTAGAGCTGAAGATGGTTTAAAAGAAATCCCATGGTATGCTAAATTTTTTTATAATTTATAGAATTTACAAGTACCACCAGTGATAGATAAAACATATATGCTAGGTATTTAATATTAAATTTAGTCAAATATTACCTTTTATATGGTTATCTATATTGCAAAGATCCTCAAGGGATTTTTCTGAAATGCATGTTAGAAGAGATAGATAAAAAAAACAAGCGAGTTTCATGAAGAGGCATGTGGGGGACATCATTATGGGACAAAGTAGGTTGGAATTTAATGGCCTACTTTGTTTTCTAACACTAGGAAAGAGGTACATTCTTGTCACAAATTCTAGTTGTTCGAGGGAAAATCAAAACTAATGTCATTACGCTTGAAACCAATCTCTGTGAAGTCACCATTTCAGCAATGGGGTCTTCATTTCATAAGTGATATCCATCTAACATCATCATTACATCATAAATGGATCCTGACAGGGATTGATTATTTCAAAAAATTGATTGAGGCACTTCTAAGAAGGAAATCTACTGACTTTGTAGTGATTCAATTCTTAGAAAATATCTTGTCTATATTTGGTTGTCCAAGAAGAATAACATTTGATAATGCACAATGTTTCAAGTCTCAAAAATTGGTGAAATTCTATCAATATTTTCATATTACACTCAGCCATTCCACAATCTATTATCCCCAAGGTAATGGACATGTAGATTCTTCTAATAAGAGTCTAGTCGGAATCATTAAGAAATTATTACAAGACAACAAAAAGGCATGGCACACAAAACTTAAGTTCGCCTTGTGGGCAGACAGAGTGAGTACCAAAAAGTCAATCAATACTTCTTGTTTTCAGTTAGTATATGGTATTGATGCTTTGTTTCTGGTTTCAATTGGGATACCTGCCATGAAATATTTGCAAGAGATGGGAGAAGAAACCAATCAGTTGTAGAAAAGAATAAATGAGCTAATTGAAGTACAAGAGGTCAGAGAGAGGGTGTATGAAAAGTCTAAGCAAGTGCAAGATCAGGTCAATAAAGTTTTTGATAGAATCATGAAAGAAGATGATTTCAAATGTCAGGACCTGGTTCTAAAATGGGATGCATGCATTGAGGATAAAGGCAAGCATGAAAATTTTGATAAACTTTGGAAGGGACCATAGAAAATCACAACATTCTGGGGTAAAAATAGTTTCAACTTGGAAGGCCCACAAGGCAAGGATTTACCTAGAGGTCTAGTAAATAGACGGTTTCTAAAACATTATATTTCTTGAAATCTGAGTCATTTTAAATTTTCATTGTAAATATCCATATGTTTTCAAAGTATCTTGTAAGTGTGGGTGAATTTTCTTGAAGGACTTGAAGACCGAAGTGAAGGCCTTGAGGTCCTACTGGTATTCATCACAAATAAAGTTTTCGTTTTAGAAAAATAGTAGTATTTGTTTTCAAGTTCAACGTTTGTAAAATCATCTATTCAAGATGAGGTATTTTTCTCCAAATATTTGATTTTAAGTTAAATTTTGCAATGAATGAGGAAACTGATCTATGGGGAAGTTCTTGCTACCATCATTGATCGACAACATCCCCGTGGAGCAAGCTGTTATCATAAAAAAATTCATTTTTGTAATTTTTATAAAATGTTGAGAGCTACGTTGTCAACATTTAAGGTTGTAATAAATAGGTTAATACTCCTAGTAGTGTTTCAGGACCCAATCTAGTTGGAAAGCAAACATCCCTGAAAATGAGGATAACATTGTTTTCTCATTTTCTAGACAAGTTAATTGACAATGATTAAGTTATTTTAAATATTTAAAGTGCTAACTGTGTTGACTATGTCAGCGTCGATATTTTGAGCGCAAGTGTCTCTATTATGATAGAAAGGGTAAAGTATGAATTTTATCGCAATTACCTTATGTAATGATTAAAGGTGCTATGTAACCAATTTTATGTAATTATTGATAATGATTCACACTTGTGATAAAACGTGGTGTTAATTTTAACTTGACGTATGTGGTTTCACAGTACCTTACACCACATATCATGTAAGTAGTTATATTAGTAATTTATCCAAGTTCTCCACTTGGCAATTGAAGTTATTTCCACTCTGGTGACACAACATCGAATCTGGTGGATAGTACCAGCCAGAATGGGAAAGGGAGGCATGCTAGACTAGACTAAACCTAAAGAGTCAGAGTTATTGAATGTCTATCATGATCTCGTACATTTGTTCCAGTAGGCAGGGCAGAGTCGGTTCTTCTATTGGTGTTCTGATTACCATGATTTGGTATTTCAATCATCTGTAGCAAGTTTCGATGGGAGCCATGTAGAATTCAATAGTCTAACATTTGAAGTCATAGAGAACACAGTTGTCAAAGCCACAACTTTGCCCATGGATGGTAACAGGGATTTTCCCAGCCATATTCTAGTAGGCATAGACATTCCATATTTCCCCAAGGAAGAGCATAGTGCATAAAATTGGAAGGTTGGGGTTCGAAAAGACTGGGTACAAGACAAATGGTATGATCCACTGTAGCTTTGCCATAGTATTTTACTTTTGAAGTTTGTTATAATAGGATCAATTTGTATCAATTTTACTTATTAGCACATTTAGATGAGCAGATTAGGATCAATCCATGCTTCTACTTTCTAGAAAGCCTCAAGAACATGGATGCTAGGTATAGGGATAGGGTTAACCCTTCTCCACATTTTGTTTATCACAAGGCATTGATTTTTTTATTTATCAAAATATAGTTGATTAATCTTAGGAGGACCTAGAACCATTTTCTTTTCTAGGGAGGGTTTCAGCCTCAACTTGCCAAAAGGAAAAGAGGCGGACCCCAAAATATCAGGAGGATGAATAAGACTCATACTCAAGTTCCTGTTTAGACTCCAATCAGGTATGAAAACATAGAAGCCCCATTTGCCTCATCTGGCCCAAAAAATCCCAAGTTCTATCAAAGGAAGAGTGCTTGGCTTCACAAGAAAGAGCCTACATCATTGAGAAGCCCAAAAGCTGACATTGGCTCCACTAATTTTTTAACTTTACCCTGAGATAACACCCCTACAGACACAACTATTCCTGAAGATTTAAAGGGAGAGAAGCCGATAACAGAATAGAGGAAACCAATACCCGAGATTCTCAGACTGGGTAATAGGCACACGAGGCCAACAAATAAAATCAAGCTTAGAAGTAACCTAGAGTTATCTAAACATGTCATTGACATAGATGATGTGCCTCTAAAAGACTTAATCGTCAATGAGAAACCTACAAAGTCTAAGAAAATGATCTGAAATGGGGATCTAAAGGCTTCTTGTCAACCTACAAGAACATCTCCCACTCCAAAGCTTATATATTACCAAGATCTAGGCTTATATTGAAAATTTGCGGAATTAAAAGAACTGGAAATAGATGTATGCTTTGTTTTCCTTTAACTTTTCAAGTTCTTGAGTTCATTTACTTAAACTAATATTTAAACATATGACAGTAAATACGATGCAACAAATAAGAAAACACATAAGACAATAATATAACATGGAGTTCACCCTGATATGTTGGGCTACATCTCCTTGAGCTCTAATCAATTCGACTAGGCTCTTTAGGATTATGGCTTGAGTTCTTTTACAAGTCTTTGACTCAACTCTATAGGTTTACAACTGAACCAATGGGCTTAGAATTCCATCTTACCCCTGGCTATCCTTTAGCTACAGACAGATCTAGGCTTGTATGGACTAATTCTTTCATTCAGTGCTCTGAGCTTCTTGAGCTTTTAGCTTCTCTGACTCCCTAAGAATTCTGCATTGTCTTTGGAATTCCTTCTTCTATCTTTTGGACAACAGACACTAGCAACAACATGATCCTTCAATCTCTTTGCTGTTGGATACTTCACTGAAGAATTTAGGTGCTACCTCCAACCTCTGGTGGCTTCACTCTGTTAAGCGCTCTGACTCTGCCTCCCAACCTCTGGTGGCTATCCCCTGTTCTGAGCATATTTTGGTTCATCGTGTTTTATAACATGTTCTATTACAACAATTTCTTAATGTGTGAACTGATTATTCATTAAAGGAATCAATTTACAAATGAAAGGAATTTTGGGCATCAGCAACTCGACCCTTCGACCTTCCTCCGGCATAAATCCCAAAACAGAACCAAATAATGGAATACACGGGAAAACTTCATGGAAACCCAACTATGAGCCTAAAGCTAGAACTCAAATAAAATATAACCACATCGATAAACCTCTCGGGTCCGTTCCTTTATCGCAATATCGCAATCACATTGCATAATGCTTAAAACCCATGAACTAACCAATACATGGAAAAAAACACAGAAATCTAATGTTTGAATGAAAATCCAAATTTCAAATGGGATTCAATCACGTCCATAATCCTATCGGGTCCACGTCTTTGTCGCATATCGCAATCATAACAAGCAGGAGCCCTAGTTCATGAACTTAAGAACATAGCGATGTGATATTCTGCCTTTAATCCTACACCATTCGATCAAGCTCATGATCCAATAGTCAATATACGATCACCTCATCGCTTATCACACTATTGCAAGTCATCACCTCATCACACACTGTCACTTGAGACCTCCGAAATGCGATTAGCGATCAATTCTTGACGTCGATCTAGCTCTCAATCTGACAGTCCATAATCCGTCGCAATCATAAGTCACAACGGCCCGAGGCCTATACAACATCCCATGGACTGCTCCGATGTGATATATATATATATATATATATATATATATATATATATATATATATATATATATATATATATATATATATCACCGATCCGCCGACCTGCTTCATCGCAATCACAATATCAGCATATCGCAAATCGGCTCACCTGGGGTTCCAATATTGCATGGAGGCCTTCCTCCGATGCGATATGTCAGAGATCGCAAATTGGGGAGTCTTCAGCCTTTGGTTTAAGTCCTCCCTTTGGAACCTTTCCGATGCAATATTTCCTTAAGGAACACATATTTTCCCTTAAGTCCCATTTAATAAGAAATGCCTCCTTTTCTAAGGACATTGGGCAATTTTCTTTTTACAATAACTCCTTCATCTAGAGTCCATTTTGGTCCATTCAAATTGCATTAGATTCAGAATGAAGAGATCTATGCAATGAGACTATTTCCAAGAGTATCCTTTGACTTTCATTTTTGAGCATTAAAAAGTCATCAAGGATCATTTTCTGATCACGCCTCCCCATTGGAAATCTTTTGGACCCCAAAAGACTGATATACTGATCTGAACAGTAGATGAGAGTAACAACACCCTCTTCTTTCAGCCTCCATACACTTGCCTTGCATAGCTAGTGCCTCTGAGCAAAAACTCGAAGATAGTCAACACTTTCCTTCCTGGATGTGCTTGTCCTTTGGTTAAGAACTGTCTTCCTCCTTGACTTCATGCAAAACTCCTGTTGAGAAGGTTATAGAAGGTAGGTTGAGCTTCTTTTCCTTTCTCATTGATCCAAGGTGGCTCAAAGAAATGTGAAGTTACATCTTCTTCACAAAAATTTACATTTGTACCTGTTTGACATACTGTCAACAACAACAGAATTACAGACAACAATTGGATGGCCTAAACTCTTGCTCCAACAAAAGGAACATATTTCACATCTTGTGAATTACCTCCATGTATTTACATCTACATACAAATGATTGACTAGATAATAAGCCCACAAAAACTTACATGCATGTTTAAAACAAAGTAATCAACCCTTCAAGTTAATCACACATACATGTTCAAATACAAGGAAGACATCAACATCCCTGTGTTCATGCACATCATTCTTATGCATTCATTTCATCCTTCAAATTTCACTTAAGTACACTGTACTTTCAAAGATGAAATGAAAATGATTTAGCTACAATAAAGTAAGTCTGCACACTCAAATTTTCCATCCACCTTCTTGGTAAAACCCTGCACCCTGCATTCTATTAGCTAATAGATGCATTATATCAATATACATGCAACCTTTAATTGGATAAGAACTCTATCTATTTCTTACCAATCCATTTCAAAGGTGTTTCCTTTTTCTACACATCCTCATCAACATGTGAATCATCCTAAAACACATCAATTATGGAAACTTCTTTTCCATTCTTGCCATTTTCTCTTTGCACCTTCTTCAAGTTTCATGGAAGCATCGTTGGATTCAAAGTCCAACACCTTTCAGCAATGTGTCCTTGCTTATGGCAATAAGTGCAATGCATGTGCATCTTCTCAACAACATGATTTTCCTTGTCCAATGTGTCGGCCGGATAAATCTTTCTTGCGGACAAGACCGATCTCCCTAGTATCAACATATGTCTAGCGACATGCGAAACAAGCAAATCTAACTTTCTCTAAATATTGTGATTTATAAATAAAAACCAAGAGGTGTTTTAGACCCTACCTTAAGTCCAACGCTAGTTTGTGGTAGCCACGCTTCGACCATCCAAATGAGTTTCCTTTTAAGAACTTGCAAACACAAACAAGCACACATCAAATAACACCTACATAGCCAACATAATAAATCATATTCATCATGGTGATCAAGGAATCCATGAAATAAACCATAAGAGACAGCTTATTGAGAAAAATAAACTTGATTGTATTAACTTTAAACAAAGAAGAACTTTACAACCTTGGTGCCTTGATGTTGTACAAGCTCCTCCTAGGGTCCAAGGAAGAATCTCCTCTACTTTGACAAGCTTCACACTCTTCTCAATGAGATCAAAAGGTATGTAATCTCTCCTCTCAAGCTCAATTAGGAAGTCCAAATTCCAACAACATTTACCCTAAAAAATATTCAGCTTTCAAGCTCCTCAGTAACCAGCCCAATGCCTCATTTTATAGTGTAGAGGGAGGAAGTTACAAGTCCACCTATGAAGGGATAGAGTCCTTCTTCAAAGGGATAAGCTCCTCACATCAAGGGGTTAGCTCCTTTAGTTATGGGATGCATGAACATCAAAGGAGCGAACTTGCCACCTCAAGAGTCCCTCTAGAAGCTTCCAAAAATAACCCAAAGTGAGTTTTTAATAATGTACTTGCACCTTTTTGACTTTTACAGGGGTCTGTAACCTTTTACACAGAAACAAAGCAGGCAGGTCCATAGGGGACATGACCAGGGGGTGCAGGACTGCAGGTAATGCTAAGAGAAAGTGCGGAACCAGAGTTTTAGAGATTTTCAAGGACTTTCTCTCATTTTTTAAGGCTTGAAATGAAGAGTTGCGGTTTGAGACTTGCATAGGAGGAAAGTATGAGTGGTGATAGACTCACACTGACTGCAGAATGTCATGGTGACAATATTTTGTGTAATAGATTGCCCCCTAAAGTGCAAAGTCTATAATAGATGAGGACAGTATTTGTCATCTAAGAAGAGTGAAGTACTTTATCATTTCGACGATCATCCTATGGAGAGCCTGGTTGGAACCTGTAAAAACATTCAATACAAAATATATATATATATGTGATCATATCATCGTTGAGGTAGGCATTCCCAGATCAAAAACTGACTAGAAAACTAACTAAACTGCTCTGATATAGGAATGATCTTGTAATACATCACAAGTATAGAAATATGTAAACACATTATGGGTGCAACCATTTGTTTATGAATACTCCATTGTATAATGAATAAAAAAATTCCTCGCAACCTAGATGGTGGAAACTAGATCCTGGGTCTTGGTTTCTACTTCTTGAAATAGTACGATTCTATTCATGTGAATGAATGTGTTGAAGACGAACATCGTAGAAACCACTTGATTACCAGTGAATGATGTAAACTGTTAACAAGTGTGAGAGAAACCACCAGTAATGTAAATGGCTCTCAAAGTACTCAGTACAATCCATGAAATTTGAATAGATGAGTTGATGTCGAACATGTCACAGAAACCTTTGATCGAAGGTCAATGATGCAACTTGTCGTCGAAGGCGAGAAACCTGCCATTGAGGCATGCAGATTCCAAGGTACTGATGATTTCTAGATCATCTTTCTAGATAATGAGCTGAAGTCAATAGAAAGTGATCCATCGAAGGCAAGCCCACAATACGAAATCATAGATCAAGTTTGAAGAAATATGTTTGCAAGGACTAACTCAGGGATGGTCAAGATGGATGACAGATATTTTTCAGATGAATGGTTTATTTTCACTGACCTCTTGAACACATAACGACACTGCAGATGATTTGGTGACAATTGACCCAAAGCTAATACCCAGAAACCGGCTGAAGACTTTCAATATGGTTTGATTAACTATTAGGCAAAGGAATTCCCAACCCAGGTGAAATGACAAAATCTCGGCAATATTTTCATGTTTATACGGTCAAAAAAGAGCTATAAGTGGACCATATTTTTAATTCCGTTTTAATGAACTTAAAAAGAAAAACTCAGCAATCATTTTATTTTTTACGAGTCAGAAAAGAGCTTAAAGAGGACTCAAATGTTTTTTGATGAAAATGATCAATTTTGCTTGAAAAATCAGATATTCTGCACAGAAACTCAAACATTACTCATACCTGTTTAAAATAAATAAAAATGCATCAAAAAGTTACCTTTTTAAAGTAAAAAGTAAAAAAATTAAAAATTCATTTATTCAAAAAAACTTATAAAAAGGGCTTTTGTAAATTCATTTTTACCGTTTGACTTCAGAGTGAGAAAAGAGAGCTTTTCGGGTAAGAAACTTCCTGTGAAGATTGCGGAAAATCCGTCCGTTGGAATCAAAAACCGTCACCTCTAGGTAATCCACATCACTTTAGTCTTGCATTTCAACCATTTGAATTTTGTTTTTAGGCTTCTATTTTGATTTTTATGAAAAGTTTAGTTTGAAAGACCGCTCGCGGGGGTCCGCAAGTGCAGCATGCGAAACCTGCGGACCTCGACGTTTTCCTACAAAGGAAAGAGCCAGGGGCCCGCACCTATTGCTTGCGCAGAGTGTGGACCTACGCACTGTCCCTAACTGGAGAGTGTGAACCCCACGACATAGGTTTTACAGCAAAATTTTCCAATTTCCGCCCAAAAAATTTGAATTAAAATGTTCTAATCCACCTTTTCTTTCAATGTAGGATATACACAATGCTCAATTGGCGGGAACGGGAGCACAAACATGTGGACCTTGCTGCAATTAATCATCAACCTTCAATAGATGAATTGAAGGCATGCGGGCTATTTAAATTCTGGGCCATACCTGGCATGAGGACCCAAGTAGAATTTTTGCAGTGGCTGGTGGACAGGTGGAATATAAGGACTAGTGTTTCATTATTGGTGGCCACCAGCTCCAAATGGAGCCAGAGGAGATTTACTTCTTGACTAGTTTTCCTAAGAGAGGTGAACAATTGACTCTATTCGGGACTAGGCTAGGTGGTCAGTCTGTTGATAGTCTCCGGCTAGAGTTTTGTAATGACCAAACAAAGGACAAAGGGATTCATATTAAAACCATCTCCAATCCTGAACTTAAAGTGATGGCATTTACTGTCACCAGACTCTGCAGAAGTGCAGCACTGCATGTAGCCACCGGATCCCAAATGCGAATGGCAATATATTGTTATCGAGGCACCATCTTTAACTGGTGTGAAGCTGTGTTGGCTAATGTAAAAGGCCAACTAACTAGAGCAAAGAACGAACAACTAAAAAACTTTGGATATGGTTTCTTAGTTGTGAGCTTTTTTCTAGGGAGGGTCCCGATGTTGGTCCCACAACATCATTCCGTTGGAGCTAGACTTCCCCGAGAGCCCAAGCTGATGCGTTGGGTTGTAGTTATGGCTCGTCATCCTGACGAGGGTTCAGAGGTTTTTCGATTTCCTCCTGAGTATTTTCATTGGTTGGAGAACCAAGTTTTCATGATTCAGGATTTTCCTTATGCTGGGATCGATTATCATGGTGACCCAGACATGGCTCTTCCACCAGGAGAGCAATGGGATGAATCAGGTAGAATCATTCTCAACATTTTCTAATGTAAATTATTTTTGTTTTTAAATCGTCCAAAACTAATAGTAAAAATTTTCAAATGCATATGTAGGTCCACAGCGACTAGCCAGTCTCCAGCTCTATGCGAAGAGACACCCAACTTCAGCAGTACCAACCCCACGACACCAATCTACAGAGACCCTGACCGAATTGGAAAACCATCTAGAGCGTTTGACAGTAGATATTCCAGAGACTAGCATAGATGACATTCCTCTTAGGTTACAGCGCTATGTGATTGGGGTCCCAGGACCTTTAAGGTGGTTCCTTTGTAGGGTGGCCCGAGCAGTGGTTTCTTATTGTGATCATCACCAGTGATAGGACGATCGTCTTTTGTAGATTCATATGACATTTTTGCTTTTTTTACTATCATTTTTGCTGACCATAAGGTGTTTTTCAACCTATGATCAAAGACGATGTATATTTGACACACTTATATGTTATGCTATATCACTATTACTGGCTATCTTGTAAAACATGTTATGGAATGTTTTTAAATTTAATGTTTGATTATTGCAAATGTCTACTTAACATTAGAGAGGAAATTGCATCTGCTAATGTATCTAGAAATCTTGGAATATGTTGATATTCAATATAGTCAAATTCATGTTCCAAGAGACGAACTCAAAAAATAATCTTAATAACACTGGACTTCTAATGGCATAAACTCTATTAAGCTGCAATACAACAAGTTCAGAATTTAACCTCACAATCAAACTCCGAATCCCAAATGAAATGGATTCAGAAAATAACTCAATCATTGCACTATACTCTGCAATGTTGTTCGTTGTTTGACCGAGGGTTACCCCATGCATAGATACCAACTCATCAGAGGGTGAATAGATAACCCAAGTTGCGGAAGAAATGTTCTATGTATTACAACAAGCACCATCAGCGAAACCAATGTATGTGTTATCACTTAGAACTAAAAACTCTATGCATATAGATGTTTGTCTTAGTCCAATGACAAAGGTCTGTGTCAAGTTGATTTCGTTTTATATTTCTTACTTAGGATTTGGAATTTTAAAAAGTTTTTGATTCAAACTATACTCGAATCCTATTGGTTCTCCTCCACCATCATTGTTTTATAAGCCATGTCTTGTCTTATCCTACTCACCGAGTCTTTTAGTGATTTCGCAGCGTAATCCTATTGGCCAGTTTCGCAGCGCAATTATGGTTTAACAATTTCCCAGCGCGTTATGATTAGGCCGTTTCGCAGCACATCATTAGAATTTTAAACTAACCGCGCTGCGAAATCGGGGATTCGTGCATTTCGCAGCGAATCTTTCCCAAAATGTCAAGTCTGTTGATGAGTCACCAATTGTGTCCTCTCATGTCAGTTTGTGTACCTCTCGTATCATGTTTGAGCGCTCATTAATCACTACTCCACCAATAGATCTGTTGAAATGCACAGAAATATCATTCCCAATGGATTTTACCGTGCATGGACCTTTCTGATAATCGTAAGTGCTGCATGAGTGTCAAGTCTGTCTGATGATGTATTTGAAATTTCAAGCGAGGCTGTTTTCAGGCGAGCCTGATTACAAGCGAGGCCGAGTTAAAAAAGAACTGAACCGCCATTTCAACTGAAGCTGTTGGTCATTGTGTGTGTGAATATTTCAAAGAGAAAAATGGAGAGAAAAGAACACAGATCCGGTAAATGCCAGAGGACTGAACCTAAAGGTCTAGACATAGCATTGAGGGATGAAGGCGTGAAGAAAGCATTTAAAGATGCCGGGTGCTGGAACTTTTGTAAAAAGCTGCAAGGAGGACATGCGCAGGTAACCAAAGAATTTGCGCTAAAATTCACTGGTTTAAATTCAAAAATAGCTATGTTGGAAGTTCAAGTGTCTCTAGAAGCAATATCTGCTATAACAGAGATCCCAAGAGGACGGCAAGAATGGTTTAAGAATTTTAAGTTTGATATGAATCCATGTAAGGAGTTTTTAAAAGAGTCATATGTGAATGAATACCTAACAAAAGCAGTGCCCAGAAACTATGTCAAGGAGCATTGTGCCCTTCTTCTCACCTGCATTCAAAAATACTTGACCTGTGAAGGAAGATACAATAAGGTCTATTCTTATCATTTGAAACTGCTCTTGCATTTCACTGGGAAAGTTTCCATAGACATTCCTTTTTACTTATTTTGCAGTTTGAGTAAAATGTGTGATAAGGTGCAGCTGAGGAAAGAGGACTGTGAAACCTCCTTATTTCATCATGGTTTGATTAAGTTGCTAGTTTTAGATGGCCTCCAGAAGATAGGCAGAGACTGGAATTCGTTCATTTTCATGGCTGGATTCCAAAGCAAAACTGGTCTTACTCCACAACCAGTTAAAGAACAACCATCAAAGAATTCACAATAGATGAGCTACAGAAAGAAGCAAGAGCTAAAAAGAAAATCAAGTTACAGCAAAGGAAACCAGTGAAGCCACTAATCATTCAAGAACAACCTGAGCAATGAACAAAGGGAAAAAATCATGATAAGAAGACTGTTCCTGAAACAAGTAGAACTGAAGCAGTTTCAAGAGTAAGGACAAGAAGCCAGATAAACAAAGAAAAGGGCAAAGCCATAGCTGTTGAAGAGAGCCCAACATCCAAGGCAAGCTTGAATGATTTATTACAGGCCATTGAGTTTGAGCAAATTGAACCAGTGCATATTGATTTGACACAGTCATCACCAGAAAGTACCAAGAAGTCTAAGGCCTCAAAAAGGCTGAAGTTCGATGAGCCAGGTGAAGAATTCATTTTCAAACCTAGAAGACCTATTACAAGGAAGCAAGTAAAGGAAGCTCTGCCCAGAACAGAGGAGGCCGAGAAATTGCCCAGAACAGAGGAGGCCGAGAAATTGCCCAGAACAGAGGAAGCCGAGAAAATTAAGCAAAAAGACACAAGCAGAACAGTCATCATATCTCAAGGAGGTAATATTATAGCTATAAGGAACCAGTTAGAAGCAGGTAAACATGAGATTGCTAAGGTGAAGAATGCCACTAGGGATTCTGCAGTCAGGTATGCAAATTATCGTAAGGCTGTATGGAAAGAAAGTGAAACCCTAGAAAACCAGTTGGATTCAGTAGTTGATGTTTACACATGGACAGTACCAGCAATCAAAGAGGCCAAATTCGTCAGAAAGATAAATATGCACCTAAGAGCTGAGAATAAAGCTATGAAGAAGAAAATCAAAGACCTGAAGGCACAACTAGACCAGTTAGCTGCTAAATGAAGTTTCTTTTCAAAGAAAGGTTTGTTCCAAATTTTGTCAAATTTTTCTTAGTTTTATTGTTTTGAGGACATGTAGATCCCTGCTATATATATCAAAGGTCAAAGGGAGTTTTGGCAATCAAATGTCTGGGCGGTAAATATCTCAGGACAAAGGCAAGCTGTTTAAACAATTCAGTAGTTTCGTAGCGCGCTACGAAACTGCTGTAGGTGATGGTTTTAACGCAGACAAACAGTTTGGTAATATGGGCGGGAATTTTCAAAAGGAAACACCTAAAGGATATGTAAGAAACCAAATGAAGCTATCAAAGTCGTTCAGATCAAGACAGGTGTACCTTTAAAAAGGTGGAATATTTTAACTCAAGTTTAAAGTTTCTGTTATAAAGCCACTTTATCACCGTTCATGGGGTATTAAATGAATTGCATACAAGGAATTTTGGCCTGCACACTTGTTCATCAACGAAGCCTCCAACACATCAGGAACATGGTAGTGTTCTATATTTTTGGGATATTAAAGGGCTAGAAGACATGCTGCTGTATATTAGAACAAGTTGTGGAAAACTGGAACCGAAAAGCAAGGGATATCTCCTAACACCACTGAAGCAGTTAAAGGGGTCAGCATCCAAGGTCAACATGGAGCATTGATTACCCATCTCAGCCATCTTAGCCAAACTGAAAGAAGACCAGGTGTCAAAGAACGAGGAGGAATTATTATACATGGAAGATAGAGTTAGAGTCATAGTCAAATTAGAACTCTTTAAAACTCCAGTTAAGCACTTTATTGTATTTAATAGTTAGTTGAATAGCAGATAGGCGTCATCAAAAGCAGTTATCGAATTCCCCTCATGCTGGAGGAGGAATCTCGAATTAGGTAGAATAAGAATTCTATATATATCTAAGACAGTGATGTAATGAGGGTTGGAGATTTTATAAAAACAGAGTACTGTTTTGGCTTATGTAGAAAGACAGAGTTCAGTAATATAATAAAACTGCTTTTCTTCTCAGGATTCATAAAGTGTTTCTATGTTCAAGATGTATGGTTTTGCTTTATCCCTGATCTATTTTACAGTTGCATAAATGTGTAATCACTCAGAATTCACTTATGCTGCTCACTTATGCCGCTCTGATTTCCTGTACACATTCATGAACTGTGGTTTTATAAGAGTTGTGTTTTGAACATTTAAATGCCACATGCCCTGACTTCTATGTAAAGGCTGTATCATTATTTTCTGAAGTTTTATTGACTCCATAGGTCCAATGGAAACTTATGTAATGTTTTTCCAGCCTTCATATTTGTCACTGTTATTTCACAAGAGTTAGCCCTCTTATTTTTAATCAAAATCAATAACCTTTTTGAGAGAGCCCTCTCAGGCTAAGGAGGCTCAACCTTAGTCAAAAGATTGGTTTGAAACAGTTACTTGAAGTCTTCCTGGTCAGCAGCCTTCCAGGGTCTGATTTTGAGATAATAGTATGTTTGAAGAGACATCGACATCTGCAATATCAAGATTAAAATCAAGATAAGCAGGAATAATGATAAAAACAATCTCTAAACTAAGCACACTTTTCCAATCTAAAACACACCAGCTAGAAAGAAAACTAATCTAACTAAAATCTCCACACCCAAATTTAAGCATAATATCTCTTCAGATAAAGACCATTTCTGGGCTTACCTAAAGAGACACCGTCAAAATCTACCAATTCATAGGCCCCTTTTCCTAGCTTTCACTTAACAACATAAGGACCATGCCACTAGGTACGGATTTTCTAGCCCCTAGCTTATCATTTGCTTGATCGTATAGTAAGACTAGGTCTCCTTCCGAAAAATTACGAGGTGTGACATTTCAATCATACTGAGCTTTAATTCGTTTGGCATGAGTTTCGATTGCTAGTGCAACATCACATCAATTCTCATCTAGCTGAGCCAAGTACAACAAACGTTTCTCCTCTTCGGAAGTGGCTGGAAATAACTCTATGGCTATTTGCAATGACGAGATTTCACATTCAATGGGTAACACAGCTTCCAAACCATAAACCAGTTGGAAAGGAGTGAAACCAGTTGATGTTTTTATTGAGGTTCGATACACCCAAAGCACTAAAAATAACATGTTATGCCAATTTGACCTATGAATCCCAATGATTCGTCAGATCATAATGACTAGAACTTTGTTGATGGCTTTAACCAGACCATTGGCCTATGGGTAATATGGAGTATAACTATCGTGATGCATGCCAAGTTGATCTATTAGTTTAGTCATCATGATGTTTCTAAAATGACGCCCATGTTCATTGATAATCACTTGTGGAACACCGAATCTAGTAATTATATGATTGAAAATGAAAATTGCAGCAGTTTTGCCATCTACCGAAAATGTAGGCATCGCCTTAGCCCACTTGGTAAAATAATCTACCGCAAGGATGATATACGCATGCCCCCTGGCCGAGTGAGGGTTACATGTAGTAAAGTCGATACCCCACTTTGCAAAAGGGCCAACGACAATTATAGGGTGGAGAGGAGCAGGTGGAGCATGCATCTTTCGATCAAAAATTTGACAATTGTGGCATTTTCGAACCGCGTAAATACAATCTTTAAACAAAGACGGCCAGAAATAGCCAGCGTGCAATATCTTTTGGGCTGTGGCATACCCAGACATATGACCGCCACACGCTCCAGAGTGACAGTCATTTAAAACCTTTTCAGCTTCTTCATGAGTTAAACAACGTTGGAAAACAGAATCCACCCCACGACGATAGAGTGTATCTCCAATAATCTTGTATTGTTGGGATTGGAAATGTATTTTTCGTCACTGAGATCATGAAATTTCAAGCCGAAAAGATTGGGTTTGGAGATAAACTATGATATCTCCATACCATGGATCAAGAGTGCTGATAAGAAACAAGGATTCATCCGCAATGGGCTCTTCCGCCACAGTTTCAGTATCAGCACGCGGGAAGTCACACATCATTTCCGCAAAAACTAAAGATTTCTTTGCCTTGGATTTTTCAAATTCCAAGTCAAATTCCTGCAGGAAACAATCCATTTGGAATACTTGCCCCCTAGCAATTGCTTGGTCAGAACATAGATCATAGGGTTACAATAAAAAATTACAGTAGTTTTGCGTAGTAAGATGTAATGACGAAATCTTTGGATAGCTTGAACAGCTACCAAGTCCAATTTCTCCACATGTGAATATTTTAGCTCAGTCAGATTCAAAGTTCGACTAAGGTAATAAATCACATGTTCACTACTGAGTTCATCTTCCTAAACTAAAACCACCCCGATGGTGGAATGAGAGGCAGCGAGATACAAGAGGTAATCCTGGTTGTAGTTGGGAGGATGTAATAATGGTACATGGGTCAACGTGTGTTTAAGTGCATCAAAAGATTTGTCAGCTATCTCATCCCAAAAGAATGGAGTATTTTGTTTCAACAACTTGGTAAAACCCTTTATTATCTCAGCGTAGTTAGGAATGAATCGACGTAAAAAGTTTTCTTTCCCTCGCAAACTTTGGAGTTGGCGAAGAGTCGAAGGAGGAGGAAATTTGACAATAGCTTCAACCTTCGAGGGATCGACATGAATGCTGGCTTTCAAAACAATAAATCCCATTAAACAACCCATTTCTATATAGAAAACACATTTGTGTGGATTCAACCTAATTCGATAATGCCTACATCTCATAAAGATCGCTCGTAAATGAGTGAGATGATCAGCTCTACGTAATGAATGGGAAGGCAAATCATCGAGATAAGGTTGCAAAATGTGTTTGATGTCATGAAACGCGTAAGACATAGCCCTTTGAAAAGTTTCTCCAGCATTTTCAACCCAAAAGGTAATTTGCAATAAGCAAATGTCCCCCATGGACAAATAAAAGCCATTTTTGGTTGATCAGCAGGTAGGATATTGATTTCATTGTAACTGGAAAAACCATCCATAAAGGAGAATATTTCACTACCGGCACAATCATCAATAATTTGATCGATATAGGGAGTTGGGTAATTATCTTTGGGACAGGCTCGATTAATATCCCTATAATCGATACATATTCTTATCATTCCTTGCTTTTTGTTAACAGGAACAATATTCGATACCCAATCCGTTAGGGGAATTGGATAAATGAAACCTGCTTTAAGTAATTATTCAACTTCTACTTTAATAGCAGTAGCTTTTCGTGGGTGGATCTGACGCAAACGTTGCTGGACAGGTTTAGCATCCAGGTAAGTTTTGATTTCATGAACAACAATTGCTGGATCAATTCCTGGCATTTCTTCATATGACCAGGCAAACACGTCGCAGAATTCTTGAAATAGGGCCTTATATGTTTGGAGTTCATTTTCCATACAAGAGGCACCTATATGAATGTTTTCAACAATTCCAGGTTTAACTGAAATGAAATAGGAACTGTTCGAGAAATATTTGCCAAATTTAACTCAAAATCAGGATTTTGCAATGGATTCTGTGGTTCTTCGACATAATCAGTAGTAAAAATAGATGAAAAATCATTTTCAAAATTATCAATCTCAGGTAAGAACAAAGATCTATGATGAAGATCTTCCCATGGTAAATCATCAATAGACAAAATTTCACGAATCTTATCATCAGTATGAACAAGCTCGGAAAAAGTTGTTGAATCTGAGTTTGATATTGAAAATGATTCTCCATGGACCACATTAATTAGATGAATTTCGGTTGAAGAAGGGTTGGAAAATGACTGTACATCTTGATACGCAATTTCATAGGGACTCAAAGGCATCGCATCACCAAAATGAATCTGCCTCAGATTCGGAAGGTACAATCCAAGGATCATCATAAACAATAGTGTTTGATGAAATCATATGAATGGTTGTAGTAGAAGGTGATATGTTAGGAGGAGGAAACGAAAAATTTCCTAGTAAACCAGAATCTTTAACCAATCCTACCCCAACATCCTTATAGGGGATAGTTGTTTTGCTGACATGCTGGATACTTTCAGAAGAGGCTGGGTCAGATGAAAAGTAAGTTAGCTGGTCTATAGTTACGATCTTTCCATTATGAGGAAACTTTATAAGCCTAAAAACCGATGAAACAACAACAGTCATAGCATAAGACCAACTACGACCCAAGAGAAGGTTGTAATCTAGAGGGGCATCAACCACTTCCACACCTAGATTAACAGTTTTTCCTTCAACCCCTATAGGTAAATATTGTAGAATTCCAAAAGGATGGAACCCACGGCCATCAAAAGCCTTTATAATCGTTGATAATTGATTAAGTGTAGGAGAACCAAGCGATCTCCAACATTGAATCAACATAATACACGTAGAAGCTCCCTCATCAATTACAGTCCTAAAGCAAGGTCTGTTTTTGACTAACACCGGAATCTGGAAAGCCATTTGATGAGGTAAGCGAAGTGTACTATTTTCTAAATCGAAGATTATAAGGTTCGAGTCTTGAATATCAACAGCTCCTATAGCCAACAATAGCAATTTATGTTGTGCTGGACATGATTGCCGCACCTCCAAAGCCAACATTGCTGAAGGGGAAATAGCTAAGTCTTCAACAATGTTATAGTTCTGAGCAGCTCTCGCATGCAGATTGAAAGCTGAATTTTGAAGTATACCTTTAGCAGGTGGTTTGATTACTAAGTCTGGGTTAGGTTTCTCGATCTGTAGTGGATCAAAACCAAGAGTTGAAGTTGATGGGTCTGAATTAGAAGACTGTGCTTCCTTACCACCAACAGGAATTTTACTTCCATAATCTTGCGATCGTGTCGCAATCCTAACATGGGACATCATCATTATGGGTTCTTCTGAGGCATTTGAGGAAGAACTGATCATCTTACTTTCTTGACTAGGAAAAGGATCCTTCAAGGCAGCAGACGTTTGAGAACCTTTAACAATTTTCGCAACCTCAGCACGATGAGGGCAGTCCCTTGTAAAATTCTCTTCGTCACAAATGAGACAAGGATAACGAGGTTTGCATTTCTCGTCAGTAGATTCTATTTTATCTTATTTCTCTTTCGAATTTTGTTTATTTTTCTTCTTCCCCTTCTTTTTACCACCGGATTTTGATTTGGCCTTAGATTATTCTACGACATGAATATCGGCAGGAATTTCAGCGGAAGAGTTTCCTGTCGGGGAATCTAGTAAAGTTATGTTAGGAGAAGAATTATTTGAAGATTTCTTCTTAATTTTGGTGTTAACTGAATCAATCATACTGTCAGCAGCATGATACCCTGAAGGAGCTGCAATTATTTGATTTTCTTTTGTATGGTCGGGATTTTTTCATTTAATGTACCCGACTGCATATAAACGAGGTCAAGCTACTGAGCTTGAGAAATCACTTTCTCTTAAGTAACAACTCCTACCTTATCTACATCCTCAGTGATTTTAGGTAATAATGATTTAAAAAACCATTCTGCTAATACTTGATCCGGAATAAAAACTTTCACTAAACGTCGTCGATGTCTCCATTCATGAATGTGATCTGAAATATATGTGGACGTTGACTATTTTAATGAAGTTAATAATTTCGTGCCATTGTCATATCTGATAGGCAACTGAAAATGAGTTAAGAATGAAGTAGCTAGCTGACTAAAGTTATAAAAAGAGGCTCGCGGTAACTCAATGTACCACTTGGCCACAAGACCAATTAGAGTGCGTTGAAAAAGACGTAAACGAATTGAATCATCTATAATGGAGTTAGATTCACACCAGAGGTGATAAGTCATCACATGGTTTGACGGATCCTCTCCTGATTTACCTTCAAACTTTAGGATATCACTGGGAAACTTATTCGGCATTGGCGGCCAAAATCAAAGATAATTAATCGGGTCATTTGTAAGGTGCGACAAATCAAGCAAGTCCAAAGTTGCAATGAACAATAACTATCGGTTAGGGTCTTGAAAACCCTCAGTCATAAGACCAGCCCCAGGAGGATGATATCCAGGATAACTTGGAATTGGAATTGCATTTGGGATATTATATCCTCCCGGAAAACCAGGATTAACCAGACCGTACTAGGGTTGTTGAGGTTGCTGATAAGTATATCTAGGGTATGGTTGATACTGATAGACTGGGTTCTGCATAGTAGGACCGAATTGGTACTGTCCCTGGTATGGTTGATAAGTAAATTGAGGTTGACTTGTGACAACTGTACTTGGAGCAAGTTGTCCTACAGGCATCTGAACTGAAGTCTGAATTGTAGGTCTAGACTGAGGTAAATATGCTTGAGGAATTCATGCAAGAACAGTAGAAACCGAAGCTACCGATACTCCAAAAGTAAGTTTGGTAGATTGAACAGAAGCTGCAGTAGTTGCAACAGTCGTTTGAGGCAAAGTTCGAGGTGAACTAGGCCTAGACTGATGAGCTACACCAGGTGCAGAAGTTTGAATAGTAGGCTGGATAGGTTGCTGGTTTGAACTAGAAACCAAAGATTGTCCAGATTGAGATGACAACTGCACATTAGGTTGCAAGATCTGTTGATATTGAGATGGATCCCACACCATGTTCATTCCGGGGTATGGACCCATAGAAGGTTGAGCATATTGAGGACCATAATTGGGTTGAGGGTAGGGTTGATAATTCAAAGGTACATTTCCAGCTCCTTGGACAAATGATTGACCTGAAGGTGGTTGGAAACCTTGGGTTTGGTATTGACCTTGAGGTTGATAACCTTGAGGCACGTACTGAAATTGGGGTTGACCTTGAGGTACGTACTGAGTCTAGGGTTGACCTTGAGGAATGTACTGTCCTTGAGGTTGCCCCCATGCAGTAACTAGGTACCTTTAGGTTGCCCCCAAGTGATAATTGAGTACCTTGAGGTTGCCCCCAAGGTGGTAACTGACTACCTTGAGGTTGCGGATTTGGAATGGTACCTGACATCATAAGAATGTCTTCTACACTCAATGGTTTAGTTCTGTTATTACCAGTTGATAATCCATGTTCAATGGGTTGAGGAGATGCTCCTGAAAAAGTACTAGTGGGTGACTGATACCCAGAAGGAACAGAATAACCACCATACAAAAATGTTTCTAGTGATTGGGAAAACATGGATGGCTGTCTTGACATATTTAGAGGAGGATAATAACCTCTAGGTGTTGGATGAAAAGGAACTCGAGGTGCTGAAAAACCAAGACCCGGATTTTCTAAAAAGTTGGTCAATGAAAGATACCAAGTGTCCCTCCTAGGTGGACTGTAAAAGATCGATTCACGCTCCCTAAGTTCTATAGTTTGTTGATTTTCAGGGATAGTTATACCTTCTTCCGGATTAACAAGTTATTCAATAGCAATGAGTCTAGAAGGAAGATTTTGGGTAATGATCCTTCCTACCCTGGGTGAACCAGGACCATTGGAAGTTGGAGAAGCAAATCTTGATGATGGAGTAGCATCAGGTTCAGTTTCAGGCTCAGAAATTTCAGGTTCTTCAGCTAATTCACTAGTAGAAGAAAAACTACAAGTAACTTCGGAAAATGAAATTGGTTCAGAAATATACTCTATTGCTTGAACATGATAATCGCGATGAACAACTACAAAAGATTCTCTTTCTTCTGGTGACCCAACTCTACTGTCACTAGGAGTTATAAGAGCTCGTAGCCCTTCAAGCTGGCTTGGTGAATACTCGGGAGGTTGCCCCTGAAGTCTGCGAGATTGTCTGGGTAATTCAGCCACGATTAAATATTTTAATTACTTCACACGCAAACAAATAAAAATCTCAATAAAACCACCTAAAGTCTCTAAAGAACAAAACAATTTGAATCACACGCCTAAAAAATCTAGGAGTTCAAACCACACACAAACAATAACTTTCCGTACCAAAAACACTAGTTGGTGCTGAAATCCAACGTTGCAGAATTCAATACAGAAAGGGTGGTTGGAACAGTTACCCTGACAACCTACTTAATGAAACAAACTGGCAGAAGTTTCTTCTCTAAACTGTCTCAAGTGAGGAGAGCCCCCTAGAGAGTCCAAGTGAGTCTAGTCGACGTCTGCTCTAGGTACAGTGAGATCTTCCCTCCAGAGTCACCTTAGGAAAGAATCTTATAGATTATGGTCACTATGGTTACCAACAGAAACAAATATACCTGGGGGAACAATCTATGATCCGATACACACGCAAGGGAAAAGTAACAAAACTCAATCCTCTTGAAGGCTCCTTGACATAATCCAAGGTTTACCAACAAGTGACCCCAGGTTCCTCGACAATGGTCAATCCGAGGTTTACCGTTTTTAATATGTGTATATCTTCTTTCGTTCCCAATGAGGAAGGATTGATTACCCCACTGGTTCAGATATGATCTCGTGCTTGACTCCTTTAAGAGGAGCTTCCCAGAGTATAGATGTAACAAATGGAATTTATCTCCTACCACAAGATATAGCTACTTGTTTGTTTTAACTATCTTGGAGAGTTAATTACTCCCTACTCAAAGATACTAGCCTAAGCTATGTTGGTGATAAAGAGCCCTAGAAATAAAAATATTGCTAGATAAATTTTACTTTAAGCGTTATTTTTATTCGTTGTTCCTTAGGTCAAAAGGTATGGAGATGAAACTTTATGGAGTGAAGGCTCGACTCCAAAACACTAAAAATGCACCTAAGATGATAAACAATCCTTTTTCTTCAATGAATTTCTAGCTAAAGAAAGAGTTGAGAATGAAAATGCTTGAAAAACAAATCTTTCCTTAACATATAAATGAAAAGAAAAACTCTTTTGTCTTTTCCAACAAACTCAAAACGAGACTACTAATTATGCTCACGAAAAAATCATTTTGCTTTTTCCACACTCAAAAACTAGAAAAACAAATTCTTTCAAAAGAGCTTATAAAATTTCTAGAAAACACTCAAAACTATAAAAAATCTAATCTTGAGATCTACAACTTTTAAAAACCTAATTGAAGTAAAAGCTTACGAAATTTCTTTTCCAGGACGTTTTACTTACCTATTTAGCAAACTAAGGACTAATTCGTTCAGAATAACAAATTAATCAAAAAACACCCAGCTTATGTTTTCTTTTTAAAAATGAAATTCAAAACTTTCAAACAAGTTCTTTCAAAGCTTTGCAAAGAGAAAACGAGATCTATTTCTCACCAAAGGCAGATTTCACAAATCGGTCAGACTCATTAAGAAGACTAGCAAAAACCAGGGTAATCTGAGGTTTCTTAGGCTTCTAATCTCTGAGTTACTACAAAGACCAAACGAAAATCAAACCAGGCACACAAAACTTCTGGAAAATCACCTAAAACCAAAATTCCAATGGAACTCACCTACAAGAAGTTTCTGACAGGACACATGCAGATCTAGGCAGAGGCTAAAAAACATAAACAAATCCTAAGCTTAACTGGATGAAAATATTTTAGGTTTTTCAAAAATTTGACAGGGTCCGTAGGCGTCCAGTATAACCAGATGCGGCACCGCTCTGTGTAGTAAAGAAACAGTGCGGGGATGTCCGCATTGTGTTACAAAGAGAATGTGCGGTCCTCTTTCAAAAGCGTGAAAAACAAAAAACAATTCAGAATCTAAAAAACTACCCAATCCCACACACATCAAGCAAAAACTAGAAATAGAGAAAAAGTTTCTCAAGTCAAAGTAAAAGTAAATGCAAAAAACCAAAATTCAAGTCCCCAGTGGAGTTGCCATTTTGTCAGCCGGATAAATCGTTCTTGCGGACAAGACCGATCTCCCTAGCATCAAATGATATCTAACAACAAGCAAAACAAGAAAATCTACCTTTCTCTAAATATTGCGATTTATAAATAAAAACCAAGAGGTATTTTAGACCCTACCTTAAGTCCAACGCTAGTTTGTGGCAGCCACGTTTCGATCGTCCAAATGATTTTCCTTTTAATAACCTACAAACACAAACAAGCACACATCAAATAACACCTGCATAGCCAATATAATAAATCATATTCATCATGGTGATCGAGGAATCCATGAAATAAACCATAAGAGATAGCTTATTGAGAAAAATAAACTTGATTGTATTAACTTTAAACAAAGAAGAACTTTACAACCTTGGTGCCTTGATGTTGTACAAGCTCCTCCCAGGGTCCAAGCAAGAATCTCCTCTACTTTGACAAGCTTCACACTCTTCCTAATGAGATCAAAAGGTATGTAATCTCTCCTCTCAAGCTCAATTAGGAAGTCTAAATTCCAACAACGTTTACCCTAAACAATATTCAGCTTTCAACCTCCTCAGTAACCAGCCCAGTGCCTCATTTTATAGTGCAGAGGGAGGAAGTTACAGGTCCACCTATGAAGGGATAGAGTCCTCCTTCAAAGGGATAAGCTCCTCATATCAAAGAGTTAGCTCCTTTAGTTATGGGATACATGAACATCAAATGAGTGAACTTGCCACCCAAAGATTCCCTCTAGAAGCTTCCAGAAATAACCCAAAATGAGTTTTTAAGAATGTACTTGTAGCTTTTTGACTTTTACAGGGGTCCACAACCTTTTACACAAAAATAGAGCGAGCAGGTCCGCAGGGGACATGACCAGGGGGTGCGGGACCATAGGTAATGCTAAGAGAAAGTGCGGAACCAGAGTTTTAGAGATTTTCAAGGACTTTCTCTCATTTTTCAAGGCTTGAAATGAAGAGTTGAGGTTTAAGACTTGCATAGGAGGAAAGTATGAGTGGTGATATAATCACACTTACTGCAGAATGTCACGGTGACAATATTTTGTGTAACACAATGGACCTTTGGCTTTTTGCTTCTTTTCCTTCAAAAGTATCCTATATTCGGCCATTATCTTCCAATGTCTAGAAACGCTATGGTTATCCAAACCACAAAAGTAACATGCAATTCTTTTCCCATACTTACATGGAAGTTTACCATGCTTTACATAATCAAAAGGAATATGATAGAACCAGATTTATACCTTTCTATTTCACCTTTATTACCTTCATGAGGAGGTGAGTCAAATGAATAAGTGGCTCCCTTTGGATCACCATCAATCTCTTCAATAGTTTTTGAGTTTCCAAAACTCCATGGTTCAAGTGTATGCTTATGAACACCTTCGTCCTGCAAAGTATGTTTCAAACTATTTCATTCCCCAAGAATACAATATTTACACTTCTGAGGTAGAAGACCTGACATGAGACTCCTTCTACGAACTGTTTCAATTGCCTTCTTGCCTACTTTGGAACTTTCTTCATAAGATTGTCCATAGCCAAGACCCAAATACTTAGGCTTTTCCTCAACCATTATTGTCTCAACAATACCTTGTACATGTTTGCCCAATCCTTTTCCTTCATAGCCCATTTTGGACACTAACTTGGAACCTATGCCTCTGGTATGTTTTTCGAAAGAACATTCTTAGAGGAAATTGAAGACAAACTTGAATTACTTACCTCTTCTTCAATCTCATACTTGACTAAGGTTTCTTTGGCAACAAGGAGTTGTGTCTCCTACTCATGCACCCTTTCCAGATCCATATTTGCAATATGAAGTTGTCTCTCCATTTCCTGCAATTTGTTAGAAAGCAATTGCTTCTCTTCCTTCATGGAATTCAACTCCTCTCGAATTATGATACTCTTCCTTCCATCCTCATACATTTCTCTCACCATATCCATCATGATGAACAAGTCTTGCTTCATGTCTTCATCAAAGAATCTTGCGATGAAAGAGGAATTTGAGGACCCACTTATAGAAGTTGTCATTATGAAAATGAACAAAAGAACTTCAAATAAGATTGGCAAAGAGATTATTCAAGCAACCTTTTGCAAAAAACCTCTTGTACTTCAAGGATTGCTTTGAGGTCCTTTAGGATAAGAAGAATGCCTTTAGACCTTCTTCCTTCTTTCCCTCTCCTAGACTTAGCTATCAATAGATTTCCCTTCACCTCTGCAAACTCAAACAATAGTTAGTTTACAAACAATCAAATGCCTTTCAAGTCAACCAAGCATATGGATTTCTCTGTCAATCAAGCATCCTGATCTGGTACCACTTGTATCATGATACAATCTGCTCTGGTATAACCTTGTTTGAAGGTGGGCTTAATCAACCCGATGCTCTGATACCACCTGATCTAAAATGGGGACCTAAAGGCTTCTTGTCAACCTACAAGGTCCTCTCCCACTCCAAAGCTTATATATTCCCAAGATCTAGGCTTATATTGACAATTTGTGGAATTAAAAGAACTGGAAATAAATTCATGCTTTGTTTTCCTTTAACTTTTCAAGTGCTTTAGTTCATTTGCTTAAACTGATATTTAAACATATGACAGTAAATACGATGCAGCAAATAAGAAAACACATAAGAAAACAATATAACATGGATTTCACCTTGATATCTTGGGCTACATGTCCTTGAGCTCTAATCAACTCGACTAGGCTCTTTGGGATTATGGCTTGAATTATTTTACAAGTCTTTGACTCAACTCCATAGGTTTACAACTGAACCAATGGGCTTCGAATGCCATCTTACCCCTTGTTGTCCTTTAACTACAGATAGATCTAGGCTTCTCTAGACTAATTCTTTCAGTCAGTGTTCTGAGCTTCTTGAGCTTCTGGCTTCTTTGACTCCCTCATAATTTTGCACTATCTCTATAATTACTTCTTCTATCTTCTACACAACAGACATCAACAACAGCTTCATCCTTCGATATCTTTGTTGTCTGATACTTCACTAAAGCATTTAGGCGTTGCTTCAAACCTTTGGTGGCTTCACTCTGTTAAGCACTCTGACTCTGCCTCCCAACCTCTGGTGGCTATCCCCTGTTCCAAGCATCTCTGGGTTCATCATGTTTTATAACACATTCTATTAAAATAATCACTTAAAGTGTAAACTGGTTGTTCATTAAAGTTTACAAATGAAAGGAACGACAGGCACGGGTAACCCAACTGTTCGGCCTTCCTGCAACATAAATCCTGAAACAGAACCCAATAATGGAATAAATGAGAAAACTTCATGGAAACCCAACCATGAGCCTAAAGCTGGAACTCAAATAAAATATAACTGAACCTATAAACCTCTTGGGTCCATTCATTTATCACAATTGCGTTGCATAACACTTAAAACCCATGGACTAACCAATACACGGAAAACACACAGAAATCCAATGTTTGAATGCAAAGTCAAATTTCAAATGGCATTTAATTGCGTCCATAATCCTATCAGGTTCATGCCTTTGTTGCATATCGCAATCACAACAAGCAGGAGCCCTAGTTCATGAACTTAAGACCATAGCGATGCGATATTCCGCCTTTAATCCTCCACTGTTCAATCAAGCTCGCGATCCAACGGTCAATATGCGATCGCCTCATCTCTCATCACACTATCGCAAGTCACCGCCTCATCGCACGTTGTCACTTGACACCTCCGAAATGCGACTAGCGATCAATTCTTGACCGTCGATTTGGCTCCCGATCCGACGGTCCATAATCCATCACAATCACTTTATCGGCCTAATCGCAATCACAAGTCACAACGGCTTGAGGCCTATACAACATCCCATGGACTACTCCGATGCGATATATATATTGCTGATTGCCGATCCGCCGACCCGCTTCATCGCAATCTCAAATCGCACATCGCAATATCGGCATATCGCAAATCGGCTCACTTGGGGTTCTGATATCGCATGGAGGCCTTACTCTGATGTGATATGTCAGAGATAAAAAATTAGGGAGTCTTTAGCCTTTGGTTTAAGTCCTCCCTTTGGAACCTTTTTGATGTGATATTTCCTTAAGGAACACATATTTGCCCTTAAGTCCCATTTAATAAGAATTGCTTCATTATCTCAGGACATTGGGCAATTTTCTTTTTACAATAACTCCTTCATCCAGAGTTTTTTTTGGTCCATTCAAATTGTATTAGATTCAAAATGAAAATATCTATGCAATGAGACTATTTCCAAGAGTATCCTTTGACTTTAATTTTTTAGCATTGAAAAGTCATCAAGGATCATTTTCTGATCAGAAAAGGTCTATAGATTCCGAGAATAAGCCCACAAACCCTAATATGAAAGGAAATAAACAAGCTTCCAAAGCAAAGCCTATGGACACTAGAAGGAAAAAGAAGAAAAGATTAGATAATTTGGATGTGTTACTCGAAGCTGCCAATACCCTCAGCTAATATCCCAGGGTATCAAAACCATTTTTTTCCACTTGTTTAAATCAAAAGCTTAAGTTTTGCATTTCATTGACAGTCAACCTGCCAATTTTATATACAGTATGAAAGTCAGGAGAAGCTTACAATTCCCTTATCAGTGTTTTTGAAAATCTTAACAGTGTGTCTATTATATATTTTGAACAAACTATGCCTACTTATTAGTAAATGAAACCTACAGGAAAAAGCCAACAACATGCCTATCACTGGTTTTTTCTAAAATGAAATAGAGACGTTGACATCTCTATTTTCAGTGATATTCGAAAGGGTTGACCTCCTGGTTGGAAACTATATCTCTGATCATAAAATTAGTAATGCTAATGACCTGCCTGTCAGGATTTTTCCAGAAAAATGAAAAGTAGAAGAAGACATCCAAGGGCAGTGTTGATGAAGTAGACAAAGGGCATGTTTTTATGAAACAATGATGATAATATATAGAGGGACCTATCCTATTTTCCAGCTAGACAGTTGACCAAATCACTTTATTTTTGCCTAGATTCTAGAAAATTTCCCTACAGTTTTTCTAGGATTCATTTGATATTTCCTAAGTTTATCTTTTTCATGCATGAACTTAAAGGATATTTTAAAATATCTCAATATTGTAATTATTAGGATTCTATTATTTTTCAAATTGTTATGTGAAACTCTATAAAGATAGTTTATGAATAATGTAATGGGGTTGGAAATAATTTGAAAAATTACTTGTAGTATGGATATGTTTGAGAAATCTTAAATGTATATGCAGTTTTTGATGAGAAGCTAGTATAAAACTCATGTGTTTCATTTCCTTGTCAAAGTTTCTCTATTGTTAATTGTCTCTTTCATGAATGAAATGTTAGATTAATGAGGTTGGATTTCATTTTATGCCCCTCTCTTAAATTATCATTCATTAAATACTTGTTGTTCTGAGCTATTATAAGCTTTGTTTTCTCCCAGTTCACATTTCTTTGAAAATTCCAAAACAGTCAAAGGACATGTTACTCCCATGCTTTTCACAATTTTCTCATTAGATCTACAATTTCATTTGGTTGATAGCTTGATTCCATGCCCAATGGTAGGTTTTGAGGATCATCCAACCATATTATACCTAAACAAAAATCTAGCCACCTAAACTCAGTTTCGAAAACCTTCTACTATAGTGACCATATAGTAGTTGAGTTTTACAGAGAGATCCCCCTCCGGGTTGAAGGGCCAGTGATTCAGAGCTATTACTTAACCCAGCAATCATGTAAAGTTAACACTAAACCTTGCTACACGATACCCATATTAATGCTTTGATTCTAGGTGATTAATCATTAATATATTACTATGGGTTAAAAGAAAAACCCTCTCCAATTCGACACCCGATTATTTCCAATCAATTCTATAGGTGGAGACCTTTCAGCTAAATTAATTTATTAAACAGAATACTCTGAAACCCTTTTCTACATGTCTTGTGTGACCTCCCAGCGTGAATACCCATAATAGAACTTTACACCATAACTTAAGCGCTAAGCCAACACGTGTCCTCCTCTTTTAACATTGCAAATAAATTTGTTTACTTTGTGATAACTTGACGCTTTCATCATACACCTTGTGAATTACAAAGTTGATTCTAGCACCATGATCTCCATCGTTGGTTCAGTGTTGATCCAATGACTATTGCACCATCGCGCTTCAATTAGCCAGATAGTTATTGTTTTGTAATCACAAGAGATAAGTGTTTTTGGTTCCTCATCCTTGTGCTAAGTGGCATCACCATGGTTCATCGCATGCTTCATACAAATACCATTTACCATTTTCTTACCCATGCGAGATACCACTTACCATTTTAATCTGAGCCTTAAACTCTTTTTAATAACCACATCGCATTTGTTTTTTATGTTAACTTGCTTTCTTGTTCTGACGCGATATTGTTATAGACATTTTTGGGCACTACAACCCCAAGCATGAAATGTCCATAAACCAAGGTCTCCTAAGTCCATAAAAGTGTTGTTCTAACCCCTAAAGGAACAAGGTCAACTGATTACAGCTTCTCCCAGAAGTTCTCCATGAAAAACTGCTCAGAATTGGTCAAAACAGGATCATTTCAGCTGCTCCACAGGCCAAGTGCGTTGCATCTCACCTAAGTACACTGTGTGGATGTGTTTCATTTCAAAAATCCCTTCTATGGGGTGTGATGGGCGAGAAATGACAAATGGCAGTGTCATTCCGCGAGGTGGAGAGGCAATGGAAGCTTCCAGAAACTTCTCCTGTGACACTTGCCTCTCTGAATTCGACCAAGGATGAGTAAGATATCATCAGTATCCAAGTGGAAGCAAGAACTATCAGAGAGAAGACACTAATCAAATCATAAGTTGACTCATCTCCATTATAGATATCTATATATGGATCCCTCATCCCAGAGATCCAGAGGCTGGAATTTTGCATATTGTAAGGAATTGTTGTTGGTTTCTTGAGACAAACATCAGATTGTTGGGTGATCTAAGCTTTGTATGAGGTGAAGAGGGGCTTCCTTGCTGAGAGGTTGATGCTGGGTCAGAACAACTGGTTGTAACTCCTCTTGGATTTTTCTTGTTTATCAATAAAAGCTATTCAAGTTTTCCTCCATACTCTTGTGTCATTTATGTTTGTTGCATTTGTATGGTCAGTTTACATCTGATCCTAGATTGTTTATGATTATAGATCCATGTCTTTGTATAGTGTTATGCTACTGTGACCTTACAGGTACTCTGTGAAGCTGGGCGTGCAAGGGAACAAGTAGCGAAAGACTATCAAAGAAGAGAGGAATCGAACCAGGAGATTAGCGCAAGACAGAGGTTGGTCTTCTTTGTTCCTCTCTATCTATACTTTATAAAGGAAAAACGAAAGTAGCTTTACATTGTTTGTTTCTAAGGTAGCTATCACACCTTAGTGGGATAAGCAGTTCTGAGTAGACACTTTTCCCTGTAACAAAATGGTGACTCCGCTGGGGACGAATTAGTTTGTTTGTTTATCTTCCTTGTTGTCTATTTCATAAACTTACAGACGGAGTCTGAAGTCGTGCCAGGTAGCATTCGAACTGCGTTTGCCATAGCAAATGAAAAGTAGATAAATGCAACTTCAGTCCATCTATGGGATCTGTTTATGATTTAAACAAATGATTCACAAACTCTCTGATTGCCCTTGTGATAGCTCTTAGATCCTCCTTAGATCTACCCCTGATTGTTGAATTACTGATTACATTTTGCTCGGCCAAAACCCATGAACTGAACTACAAACTGTGACCCAGAACCCAAGCAAAGTCTCGTCTTTGGCCCAGCGCAGGTACTGTTTTGAGAATCTGAAATTCAGCGCACTTCCCAAGTGTAGAAGGTGCACTGCATTTCAAATTCCCTGTGTTACAGGTGCGCTGATCAGGCTAGGCTTTGTGCAGTTTTGGTTTCGGTGATTCATTCTTTCCAGTTCTATTCCTGAATTTTGCTGCCTGTGATCAGTATATGTCTGTTTGAAACCCCTTTTCCTTGCTCTTATTCTGCCTCCTTTGTACAAAAGAACTGTAAATGTTTTTGTGTGTTTGTTGAGTCATTTTCAGTTCTCCTTTGCAAAAGTAGCATAATCGTACTGTCGTCCTTTGATTTGAAACTATCGCAAGTGTCGATTTCAATCATAGGAAAGAGTTAGATTGTTGTTGATGGTCGATTATCTTGTTACTTTTTTTTTTGGTCTGAATTTGTAATTTTTCTAGTGTCAAAAACAAGTATTCATTTCAAAATAATAAGGTGTTGTGATCGTCTCCATTTTTGGTTTCGAAAAGGAACTTGTTGATATTTTTCGCTTGAAAAGAAATTCAGATTTGTGCATAACTTTCTTCTTATCATTCATATACTAAGAAAGTTGAAAACAAATGCATGCATGTGCATTTGCATTTAGACAGTCTGATTGGTTTGATTTAGGAAACTGCATTTAGAGTGTGCTCTTTGCTCTTTGTGAAAGAATTATGTCTTTCTTTCCTTAGTAGCTAGGATTTTCATTGCACAAAGAAGATAAAAAGATTGTTTATCATCTTAGATTGAATTTTAGGAATTACATCTACATCTCGCGGTGAACCTGAAAGGCAAACTTCATAAACAAGACCAACTATAAAATAAATTCAATGAATCTAACAATGCTTTGGAACTTAATGCACAACATTTAGAAGTCTAGGCTAGAGACGTATTTCGGCATCGTAAAGCCTGGTAACTATTGTTCTCACTGATGGTTGGGTGATTCCTCCTCTTTGAGACAATAACTGCCAGTACGGACTTGTGCTCCCACGTACCGTCAAGTATATTTTGGGAGACCACAATAGGCTTAATCCTTTATCCATATGAAGTTGTGTCTGTCGCCCTATCGATCGCAATGCACTGAGCATAGCATTCGGGAAGATTGACTGCCATACCGTAAAAAGTATTCTGCAGTTTTGCGATTGGTTTGTTAATCCCTCTACCTAGATTTCTAGAGCAGTCCCTTTCGTTCCTTTTCAGACTCTTTAACAGAAAAGGTCCATCTGAGCACTTGTCACTTCAGGCTCATTAAAAATCGAAGGAGACTAGAGTCATCTCTTCTTTTTTCTCGACTCTTAAAAATTGAAAAAACAAGTTGTGTCAAAGCGTCTAAAATTTATTTTAAACGGAATATTCATTACCCTTTCCTACGTTGATCTTGGGTTGAGGAAATGGAATCCACCAACCAAGGAATTCCCCTTGGAGGAAATCCTAGTCCCTTCTCCTCTTGGGGAGATGTTGGTGCACCTCATATGGCCACATTGTCGCTTCCAGGACTAAAAATCGGCTTTCCTGTATGGCTCTTATCAACCTCTGTCGTTCAGAACACCGCAATTCCTAAACAATCAAGTCAGCAACTAGACGATTCTAGAGTTACCCACCAACCTTCTACTTCCTCCAATTATTCCTCTCCTCCTTCCTCTTTGCTTGATGGGGCTGGTAAAGCCAAAAGCCAAGTACCTGAGAACAAGAAGGAAAAGAAGAAGAAAGAGAAGAAGAAGAAGGAGCCAAAAGCGAATGGGGGTAAATGAGGGTCGTCTAGAGAAAATCCACACACTGCACCAACCAGGCCTAAATCGCCATGTGTCATTTTCAAAGGATACCACTATCATAGAGATTGTCCTTGCATCCCTCGGATCTTAAGGGACTGGTCTCCTCGTTTGCACAACCTGGTTTCGTCAACCTCTGGTGATCATGTTGAAAACACACCGTCGACTAGTGAAAGTGAAGCCCCAGGACAAAAAGGAAAATATAGATTTCCTTGTAAATTGTGTGAAAGCAATCATGCCATCCATCATTGTCCCTTCTTGGATGAGGCTAAAAGAGTTTTGGACGATTGTTCGGTTTCACCGTTACGACTTCCTCCTAGATATAAAAAACTCTTGTCGAGTCCGTCACCAGTTGAAAATCCAGCTGGCCCGCTCAGGTGGTCCGCTGAAGCATCTATCATTGAAGACAAACCATCTGAACCCATACCAGATGAAAGTCAAAAGGTCGAGGTGGCAGTTGACCCGGTCTTGCATTCAGAGGTTCCATCTTCAAATGATACGGTCACCGAAGAGAACAAGGATGACACCATCCAAATTCATTTCGTGAGCACAGACTCCAACGAACATGGGGGCAATCTACCCGTTCCTTTACCGCAGGAAGGAAGTTCGTCAGAGTCATACCTGGTCGTCTATTCGGTCCCACCTCCAAGCAACCCAGTTGTCTCCTTTGATTGGAATCAACTAGGCACACCCTGTTTACCAGCTAGTGTACCGTTCCGAATCATTGTTCAAATATATAGAATGGTTATGTCTGGTACCATCATAGATGAAGGGGCTTCTGTGAGTATCCTTTCCTCGACTGCTTGGAAAGCGCTTGGTTCGCCATCACTTTTGCCTGAGATGAGAAATCTAACAGGCTTTGATAAAGGAACCAGCCGACCGTTAGGGATCCTTCCCAATATACCCATAACATTGAGAGGAAAAATTGTTCAAATGAACGTAATGGTAGTTCAAGGACCCCTAGATTATAATCTACTCCTTGGGCAAGACTATATTTATTGCATGGGAGCGATTGTCTCCTCACTCTTTAGAGTAACGTGTTTTCCGCACGAAGGAAGAGTGGTCAAGCTCGTAGGCCAGCTTTCGTTTCCCGGATCACATAAAACAAATAGTCATATACCATCCCTGAATGGTCCTTTCACGCAAGAAATGTCTCAACCTCCAGTCCGTACGCTCGATGAGCACGAGTAATCCGGGGGACATGACTGAAATCCAGGGGGCATGCACCCTGGTCTGCTTCGGCAGGAAAACTTCGAGTATAGGGTAGGTTTCCACGAGAAAATATGACTATTCTGTACTCCCATCCGTGATTGGAAGAGGGAGTTATTCTGGAATAAGATTATCTTGTCAAAGTTATGTGGGTTGGCAAGCATCACCACTCACCTTTGTTTATTTCGATAAACATCGCCCAAGAAGTGTTTTGTTTACGCCGTAAATAGAACAATCTTTGGTAACCTGTAAGAGGTAGACCTCTCCCGGTAAAACAAATGTTTTAATGGAAAGAAGAAGGGGTAACCTTGAAACTTTGTTTTATACCTGGGGGCATGCAAACCTTTTGGCATGCAAGTGAAGAGTGACTATTTATTTTTTTAAATTTGTAGGTTCTATAACCCTTTAAACTCGTAGGATTGGCCATTTCCAAACTTGCATAAAGAAAGGATGTGGGGCAAAACTCTAAAAGTTGCCGTTTTTATATATGAGACATTCTTATCACACGACTCGATTAATCAAGCAGTTTTAGTGTGGACTTCATGCTCGTTAAAAAATAAACATAAGCAATGAGCACATGTTCCCCCATAGTTTAAGCTCATTAAAAAATGAACTAATTTCTAGTAAATAACCATCGTGAATGTAATACTTCAGTCGTTAAAGCCTTGGTCGTGTTTGCATTGTCACCTCCACTTTTGCATTGACCAATCATTCACCTCCATTTGATTGTTTACCCATTTTGAGGAACAGTTGTGAAGAGTGATCTCACTAGCCATCCTTGTAACACTACCGTGATTGGAAAATTCCAAACCTTACCTGGAATCAGTTGCTACCCATTTTATCACTCGTTCCTCAAAAGACGAGTCTCCTTTAAGCTCTTTTCAATTGACTTGTAAAATATGAAAAGATTGCAGAGCTATTGGCCTCTCCAGCTCGTTAAAGGGACCGGAAGTGCTATCCCTCCTCTAAATTTTAATCTTTTTGGACCTGAGGGATTATTACACAAAAAGATCGAGCGCTTGTTTTGTTCGGCTCGTTAAAAGTATCGAAAATTCATCCCTTCTGTATTGTTTTATACTTTTTCGGACTTAAGGGATTAGGTGATCAAAAAGGAATTTTGGAGTTTCATTTATGTTCCTTTTCAGACTCTCTAAAATTGAAAAGGACTGAGTTATCCTTGTCGTTAAACTCGTTAAAATTTTAATAGCGACAAACTTGTCTATAGACGAGAACGAGTTTCACTATCGCTAGGCTCGTTAAAACATAGCGATGGGTTTGCCCGAAGGGAAAATTATAGAACAAGCATATGTTATCCTCCTCAAGCTTGATAAAAATAAAGAGGTACTAGTCAGCAATGACTGGGGAAAAATTGGGAAGAAAACTTGAAGAAACTTTGTTGGTAGCAAGTCGCTCTTGAACATGACACTTTCACTCTGCATCCAAGTCGGGTTGGGTTGTTTCATTCATCAGCCACATCACCATGGTCCCATCATACCATCCACATTCGGGGTTAATGCTACCAATCCATCACGTCAGTGTCGCCGATATGTTCAAGAGAAGTCATTCAAAGAATTCACCTATGTCTCACCCACTACAATACATTTATACTCCATTCTTTCATGACCGCCACCCTGAACCTTATATCACCAGATCGTTTTCACCTCCATTAAAATCATTTGCTCCGTTCTGTGTCATTGATGTGGGATTCATTAAGGCCCTCCTATGGCGGATCACTTCTTGTCGATATCAGCTCATTATCCAAGAAGTTGATCTAGGAACACCCCATTCAGTACTTTGAAGCTTGCATGCCTCAATGGAAAGTTTCTCACTTCCGGCGACAGGTTTACATCAATGACCTTTGACCGAAAGATTTTGCGTGGTGTTCCACGCCAAGTCCTTTATTCACACCACGTGAATTGTACTGTAGTACCTTGAGGGTCATTATCATTATCAGTGATTCCTCTCGCGCTTGTTAACAACTTATATCATTGGCTGGTAATCAAGCAATGTCTTTCCATGTTCGACTCCAGAACATCTCTCACATGGATAGAATTGTACTTCGAGTGAAGATCGAACGAGATTGAAGACCCCAGATCTAGTTTCATCCATCCGGGCTGCGATATATATTCAGGGAAATAAAGACATCAAATGTACATCATTGCTGCACAGATAATCATCCAATCAAAGGGATGATGGCTCTATCAGAATCATTAGTCTACACTTAGACGATTGTCTGTCTTATGTACATGAAAATGAATTTATAAAGTTGAGAATGGGAATGCCCGACTCAGCTAGATCATGAAAAATATTATGAAGATAATGTATTGTATTGTATCTTATTACAAGTCTCCTCCCAGCTTGAAAGAACTTCGGATCCTCATAATAAAGCATTTCACCCGACATCAAAAGATTAACGACCTCATGCTTTAGGGGGAAACTGTTATAGACATTTTTGGGCACTACAACCCCAAGCATGAAATGTCCGTAAACCAAGGGCTCCTAAGTACCAAAAAGTGTTGTTCTAACCCCTAAAGGAACAAGGTCAACTGATTACAACTTCTCCCAGAAGTTCTCCATGAAAAATTGCTCAGAATTGGTCAAAACAGGATCATTTCAGCTGCTCCACAGGCCAGGTGAGTTGCATCTCACCTAAGTACACTGTGTGGATGCGTTGCATTTCAAAAATCCCTTTTATGGGGTGCGATGGGCGAGAAATGACAAATGGTAGTGTCATTCCGTGAGGTGGAGAGGCAATGGAAGCTTCAAGAAACTTCTCCTGTGACACTTGCCTCTCTGAATTCGACCAAGGATGAGTAAGAGATCATCAGTCTCCAAGTGGAAGCAAGAACTATTAGAGAGAAGACACTAATCAAATCATAAGCTGACTCATCTCCATTACAGATATCTATATATGGATCCCTCATCCCAAAGATCCAGAGGCTGGAATTTTGCATATTGTAAGGAATTGTTGTTGGTTTCTTGAGACAAACATCAGATTGTTGGGTGATCTAAGCTTTGTATGAGGTGAAGAGGGGTTTCCTTACTGAGAGGTTGATGCTGGGTCAGAACAACTGGTTGTAACTCCTCTTGGTTTTTTCTCGTTTATCAATAAAAGCTATTCGAGTTTTCCTCCATACTCTTGTGTCATTTATGTTTGTTGCATTTGTATGGTCAATTTACATCTGATCCTAGATTTTTTATGATTATAGATCCATGTCTTTATATAGTGCTATGCTACTGTGATCTTACAGGTACTCTGTGAAGCTGGGCGTGCAAGGGAACAAGTAGCGAAAGACTATCAAAGAAGAGAGGAATCGAACCAGGAGATTAGCGCAAGACAGAGGTTGGTCTTCTTTGTTCCTCTCTATCTATACTTTATAAAGGAAAAATGAAAGTAGCTTTACTTTGTTTGTTTCTAAGGTAGCTATCACACCTTAGTGGGAAAAGCAGTTCTGAGTAGACACTTTTCCCTATAACAGATGTGCACCGATCTCCTCTGATTGGAAGATCACTGCTTCCCCATGATTTCCGTCAATTCAAAAGGGAAATCTTGATCTCTACATGCCTATACATAGGTTTTGTTAGAAAATTAAATGCTAATCCCGTAAAGGAAATTTTGTCAGTCATTCATGTTATTCAACACAAAAACTCCACAGTATTTCTCAGATTCACATTCAACACACCATAAAGTTATTAATACACATACAGACACAAATTCCCACACATGATATATACAAAATCACACTGTTTTGGTATTTTTATAAAATATTTACAAGGAAAACAAACACATTCAACTATTTTAGTTTCTTTCCATAAAATCCATCTTTGCTCTTCCTAACTCCTCACTCTTGCTCTTACTATATTCTTGCTTTCTAACCCCTAGCTAGCACCTAGCTAACCTCTCAAATTATTCAAAAGATCACAATTAATATAAAAATGGATTTATGAACCAATTTAATTCAGATCCAACAATCTCTCACTCTCTCCCAAAGTATCTCTCCAGCTCCACTCTTTTCTCAAACATAATTCCAAATTAATCATTTAAATCCCTCAAATCCTCACTCTTCCTAAGATTACTTAATTGTCTCTAAGATCTCTACATTCACGACATATCCTCCATTAATCAAATTACATTCCAATCTCTTTAAAACTCAAAATAAACTTGGAAAATGAAATAAATAATTAAGGGAACCCACTCCCTTGAGTAAATGTGTGATAAGACTCTTAGGTCTTATAAACCTTCAAGAATTCTCCTGCATCAGACTTCCCAGGTTGAAATAATTCATGGACTCCAGTTCATGAGTCTTTCCACTTCCTCTGTTGTAAACTTCATTAGGTTTCATCTTCCAATTGGTTGTCTGACCTTTTCCAATTGTAGGTGCATTTATTGCCTTCTCTCTTTCTCCTAGATGCCAAACTCTGTGTTGTGGATGTCCTTTTGCTCTACTGTCATAAGCATCTCCTTTACATAATGTTTTGGTGTTGATATCCTACATAAAAAACTCTTGAAAAAATAGAAATTTATGTTCCTTTGTCTATTGTTGTCTTGTCATCATCTCAATAGAATTGAGCTCCAACTTTATGTATTTTTCATTGTCTTGTACCTGATTATTCATTCTGATTTCTAACTCAATCACTAACATCCTCTTCTATCTATAAACAATTTTCTTTCTATTGTCTTGTATATTCTTCCATCTTTCCTTGAATTGCTGACCTTGACAATTTTTCATGCTCATCACCTTTGTAGTTTTCATCATCCACCTATCCAATATCTTGAGTAGAATCCTCTCAATCTCAAAAGAAGATTGTTTCTTGTTTGATACAGGAACATATAACCTTTCAACGACATACTATCCACCAGCTGCAAAAATTTTAGTTATTGAACCTTGTTCAATTGTCTCCATATACATATTAAATTTAATTGAACTGTTCATCCCAATTTTGAATTGCAAATTCAAAATAAACTCTCGATATTCCAATCTTCTTTGAATCAAGAACAAAACCTGTTTGTGGACTGTACTTTCACATCCTCTACAATTTTCTTTCTCTTTTGCAATGAATTGTTTAAGAGCTATGCCAACTCTCCTTCCTTCATGCAGAACTTCTAAGTCAACTAGTTGCTTTCTCCCCTCTTCCTGTTTCCATAAGGAAAAATGTCTTTCTGCAATTCTGGAACTTACATAATCCTTCACATTTACTTGTGAAAACATATCTCCAAGAGCATTTTGTTCTTCATCCTGAAAACCACATTCAACAATTAATAATTCAAAATCAGAAAATACATTACATTTTCCATTAATTCTGCTCCATAATTTCTCTGATTTGTCATCCTCTTGATATGCATATGACATGCCAAACTTGTCATGTTGTCTTGTCTTGAAAAAGTCTTCTTTGTCTTCACTTTGTTGTGAATTCTATCTAATTTCCTAATTCCGTTCTCTACTCTTCTCTTTGGCCTTCCTTCCTTTCACACTTCTTTTCATTCTTCCTATTTCTTCCTTACAAATCTATAAGCCACTACGTTGCCTTTTCCATTCCCCTTTCTTTTCAACCAAAATCTACCAATCTCTGATTTTAGAACCTAAAGTTCTCTTTTTTTCCATACAGGAAACAAAATCGCCATATACAATAGATTTTTCATTCCACTATATAGTCCCTTTTACAACAGTAAAAATTACTATCAACACCATGAATATCACATCCCATTGAACTCCTTTGCTTCTCACTGCATATGCATAGTTCATGAAAGCATCCTTGCCTTCATCCTCTGAGATTTCCTGTCTCTTTCCAAGTTGTTGATTACATTCACCCTTAATCTTTCTGCAATTTGTACAAATAACATTGTCTTCAATTTTCTATTGTGCATCAGTCTCTACCAACCTCTCTTTAAGTTCCTGATTTTCCTCTTTTTCTTTCTTCTTCATAGTCTTTTCTAGACTAATTGTTCCTCCATGGGCCAAATTCTCTTTATAAATCTATGTTCTACTATCTTCCATAGTACACTTTTTAGTAATAGTCTTTTCCATTAATGTTCCACTATGTCCTTCCAAGACAATTTCTTGCCCATTAACTATCAATACAGGTTCATAATTTTTGAATAAAAATTCAAGAGATAATTCCATTACCTCAAGTGTTTGTACTGCACATATACTCTTGTTTTCTCCTGTCGTAAATTTATCTTCATACCTCTCTTCTACTTCTCCTTTTGTAATCTTCCCTTTCCTTTTGTCTTCAGACTGTCTGCCACCTTTTTGCTAAGTCTTACTAGATTCATCATTCTCAGCCTCCTAAGTAGTCTTCAACATTTGTCCATATTTATTGTCTTTGAATACATTTTCAATCAAGAACTGTTCTATTACAACCATCTCTTCTAAGAGTTTTATTTCTTGAGAAACTTGCATAAACATATCTTCTAAAGGTTGTTCATCACTTGCACACATACACAAATTATCAGATTAAAAAATACTAGTCTCCTCTTCTTTGATGTTTCAATCATCACATCTCTCTACTGATTCGAACTTGTCCAATAGCTCAGAAAATTATTCATAATTCTTTCCTCCGCAAGGTAATATTCTTTCTTAGGTCTATAATAGTCATCTTCCATATCTAACTCAGCTGCTCTGAGTTATTCTCTTAATTTGATATGCATTCTCCTCTTTATCTGTTTCTGCAATAACTTCCACTTTATCTTCTTTCTTTTCATAGTCCAACCATACCTTTGGTCCTTTCCACATTTTTCTAGTAGCATTATTATGGCATCCACACTTGCTTTCAATTTTTCAATGTCTCTATCAAAGATCACTTGACTCATCTCCTCTCCTTTGTCATTTTCCTTGATATCTTTCTTTCTTCTATTTTGGCTTCTCTCTCAACCCCTGTTATGACTATTAGTAGTCATTTCCTTCTTATCTCTATGAGCTCCTCACTCACTATGAGCTGCATTAAGCCTCTGTAACAACAAGTCCTCCCTGTTGTCACTTACCTCACCAATCCCGTCTCTAGACTTGGTCTTTTGACAAACACTAGTTCTCTATCTCTGGAACCTCTTGAGCACTCTCTTCTGCTTTCTTTAGGCTTGTATCCTCAACTCACCTTCTCTTGAGAATAGTTTAATTTCCCTCGCTATCTAACCTTCCGCTGGAATATTTAGGTTCACTACCACTAACACAACTCCTCTCTTTCTTTACACACTCTACTATAGTGTTGCTTCTATCATTCTTTTCCCTTATAAAAACAATTCACATGAACCAAAAATCAAAATACAACTCATACTTGAGAGATATTCAAATGATCTATCTCTTTGACCTTTCACTGGCTTGGCAATACACATTCTGCTTTACTTTTCAATGTCTGCACTTCAATTCTTCTCTCAACTAAATTTATTTTCTTGCTGAGTACATCCATATTCACTTTATTTCCTTACAGTATCTCTACTGCAATTCCTTCACTTGCTTCTTTGTCACATCTACCTAGTTGAAACTTCATTACCCGCTACTTGCATTCACCTACATACATCATTGAAGTTTTAAAATCTACAAGATCCTTCCTAATCCTGTCTTCCTCAAATCCTTTTTCCATAGTCTATCTTGAATGACCCAATTGAAGTCTTCATTGTCTGTAACATTTTAGAATTCTTCTCTGCTTAAAATCTTGCGTTCTGATATTCCAACACCAATTCCTTTCAGATCATATCCCTCTATATCTAAATCTATTACCAATGCAATTATACACATTTTGAGAATAAAATCCAATGTTTCAACCAATCTCCACAGAGTATTAGTATCTTCTCTGATACCAAAATGATGTTGAGCTAGTACTTAACCCAACAATCATGTAAGGTTAACACTAAACCCCGTTACACGATAACTAGGTTAATTCTCTAATTCTAGGTGATTAATCATTAATATATTACTATGGGTTAAAAAAGAAACCCTCTCCAATCTGACACCCGATTCTTTCCAATCAATTCTATAGGAAAATACCTTTCAACTAAATTAATTTATTAAACGGAATACTGCACAACCCTTTTCTATATGGCTTGTGGGACCTCCCGGTATGAATACCCATAATAGAACTTTAAACCATAACTTATGTACTGAGCCAACACATGTCCTCCTCTTTTAACATTGCAAAAAAATTTGTTCACATTGTGATGACTTGACACTTTCCTCATACACCTTACAAATTGCGAAGTTGATTCCAATGCCACAATCTCCACTGTTGGTTCAGTGGTGATCCAACAACTATCGTGCTATCATGCTTCAATTAGCCCGATAGTTATTGTTTTGTAATCATGCAAGACAAGTGGTTTTGGTTCCTCATCCTTGTACTATGTGGTGTGATCATGTTTCATCGTGTGCTTCATACAAATACCATTTACCATTTTCTTACCCACACGAGATACCACTTACCATTTTAATCTGATCCTTAAACTCTTTTTAATAACCACATCGCATCTTTTTATTATTTTAACCTTCTTGCTTGTTTTAATGCAATATTCGTCGATCTCCTCTGATTCGATGATCACTGCTTCCTCGTGATTTCCATCAATTCAAAAGGGAAATCCTGATCTCTACATGCCTATACACAGGTTTTATTAGACATTTAAATGTTAATCCTGTAATGGAAAGTTCATCAGTCATTCATGCTATTCAACACAAAAATTCCATAGTATTTCTGAAATTCATAGTCAACACACCATAAGGTTATTAAGGCACATACAAACACAAATCCCCACACATTATATATACAAATCCACACTGTTTTGGTATTTTTATAAAATATTTACAAGGAAAATAGTCAAATTCGATTATTTCAGTTCCTTTCCATAAAATCCATCTCTGCTCTTCCTAACTCCTCAGCCTTGACCTTACTATCTTCTTTCTTTCTAACCCCTAGTTAGCCCCTATCTAACCTCTACCTAACCTCTCGAATTATTCAAAAGATCACAATTTATACAAACATGGATTCATGAGCCAATTAGTTTAGATCCAAAAATCTCTCACTCTCTCCCAAAGTATTTATCCAGCTCCACTCTTTTCTCAAATAGAATCTAAAATTAATCATTTAAATCCCTCAAATCCTCACTCTTCCTATAATTTCTTAACTGTCTCTAACATCTCTACATTCACGACATATTCTCCATTAATCAAATTACATTCCAACCTCTTTAAAACTCAAAATAAACTTGGAAAATTACATAAATAATTAAGGGAACCCACTCTCTTTAGTAAATGCATGATAAGACTCTTAGGTCTTATAAAGCATGAATAATTCTCCTACATCAGTGAACATCAACCTAAAAGTAGTTTGAGGTTACCTTAGGGTTTCTCCCTATAGCCAAGGTTTTCTCTAAGTAATAATAGTTTAAACTACCTATTCTAGTGATACAAGGATTTTTCACAGGTGATTTCTACCTAAAATTCTCATTTAGCACCTAAAACATGCACTACAAGCAGATGACTTGAAAAATTAGTGAAAGTAAAGAAAATTTGTCAAAACTTTGAATTGTTTGACTCCCCTTCACCAACATATCTACTTGTAATGATGGTTTGTAATTGTCTTTAGACACATGGAACTCCCTTATGTCTGTCTACTTCATTCAAAGGTAACTAATTCTACAAATTCAGTTTCCATAGTTCTCATTGGGAATGAATTTGCCTACATGACTTCCATTAAACACCTCGTTGTTAGGATGGGGTCCCCTGGGGCGGGATGGAATTAACTAGTCATTTTTTGTATACAATTTTGTAAAAGGTGTAAAGTCTCCATGATTTGTGGAAGAGGAGCTCGTAGATGAAAAAGTGTCAAGGGATCTTAGACCTTTTTTCCATTAAATTTTGAGTCAGTTTTGAGATTGACCCATGGTCCATGGACCATGGCATTGTATGGAAAAGTCTATAAATAGTTGAGTCTTAGCGAAAGGAAGAGGTATCTATATGTAACTTAGATAGAGAATTGAGTTCATTGAAGAGTCTTGGACAGGAGCTAAGGTATGAAGGCTCTACTTCTTGGGCTTAGGTAGAGAGAGGAAGGCTCTGCGACTCAATGCATGGAGCCCTAGGTAGAGTCTGTAGCTGAGTGTGTGGTGTTCGGCCATACAATGGGTATAAGTCTTGATTACACTGTCTTTTTCCTTCTTTCTTTATGCATTTGTGCCCTGATATAGTAATATGTTGATAAAACTTCGATGAGAAATGAATAAAATTGGTTTTGATATGGTTCGACTAAGCAAAGCTATCTTTCATTGTTTTTATGCAGAAATTGGCAAAGGGAACAACTGCTGTTCAAAAGATTGAACAGAAAATGCTAAACAGAAAAGGAGTGCGTCTTATGTGGATGAATCAAGGAATAAATCAAGAGGATCAGTGCAAGTTGAAATCGTGTCTGATAATAGCATTTAGTTGTGAATCCGTCAAGATCTCCTGATCTTAAGGGATTGCATTTATCTCTTTTACTTCTTGATTATGAAAACGAAACTTCTTACCCTTTTGAGGGAGAGTAATTTCATATATACAAAGTGTAATTTTGAAGAAGACAATGCATTGTAATGACATTTGAATTTGATGATTAATACATAAATTGAGTTGCTATTCACTTGTGATGTTTTGAAGTAGTTAAGCAGTATTTGCTAGCGGCTTGGGCCCGGTCACTGGTGGATTCCATTGTTGTTCGCTATGTTTTTACTTTTCCTTTACTGAAAGTTTAACTACTTAGCTTTACAGTTTTACAGATGATTTACTTTCATTGGTGTGGAATTCATGTATGTGTTCCATTGCTTCTTAATTCTGCTAATCGATTTCATTTACTTATGCTTTGGATTGAATTAATCATTAGGAGAGAGTTATTTCCAGTTTATTAAAGGATAGAAGTGTTATTGATTGAATTGAATGCTTTATTCCTCTGCAATAGTTTAGAATAAGATAGAAGATCTCTATTATTGCTACAGGTACTCAGTTGATGTGATTGCAATTAGAATCTATTGATTAAGATTGATTCTTGTTTCTAATTAAGGTTGAGTTTTGATGCTTAGATAGATTATTTTCCCCGAAGTTACAAGCTTGAGATTTATGATTTAATCCGTTTACTCTTGTATTAAATTTAATAAATTATCTCAAATCATTACTCTCCATAGATATAGCATTTGCACATATTATGTACACTCTTGGAACAAAAAGACGTACCCAGGTTGATGATTAATGTGAGGCAATTAGGAGTTTTTAAAGACACCTTATAGCACTAAAATTTTGGCGCCGTTGTCGGGGAGAGTGTTGTCATTTCACAGAAGGGTGATGTATGTTCAATAGTTGCTGCTGGGAAAGAATTGGGTATTAAAAACGAAAGGTAAGAACCTGCATACAGGTAAATAAAGTTCTTTCTCCCTCGCCTGCTTTTCATCACAATTAGGTAGGAATTGAAAGTAGAAATATAAATTTGATGTTTATTTGTTGTGAAAAAGTTTGGTATTAAAAACAGAAGGTAAGAACCTGCGTACGAGTAAGTAAAGTGCTTGTTCCCTTGCCCGCTTTTGAGAAAACATTCCTTAGGAATTCAAGTAGAAATGAATGTTTTTATTTTTGTATGAATGAATAAGAAGAAAAGAGTAGAAAAATATATAATTCCTCCATCCAAATCTAAAAAATCCAAGGGACTGGTGACCCTTGGATGATCAACCTTCATTGACAAAATCATAAGAAAATTTGAGTCTCAATCATCAGTAGGACCCTGAATCATATCCACTAGAAATCCTACCATAACCCTTCAGGCTACAAGATCACCATCTGTAGCTAACATTGAGATTCATATCATAACTAAAGGGTTTGAATAGAGTTCTTAGAATACTGAAAATTTGTAGTTTAGCCCTTTACAAGAAAGGAATTCTTGCAACCTCCATAAAGGAGGAGGAGAAACATGTAGTACTAAATCATTAGAACATAAATATCCTCAAACAATTGTTGAATAGAGGATCCCCAGTATTCTAGACAAAGGAAGCACTGTTAAAATCATTTTACAAGTCTCTTCTAGCCCCTCCTAGAAGAAATCTCTAGCTCCGAAAATCCCTGAAGAGTATTGGCATATTTTTTACCAAATGTCCAATAATCAGTGACAGCCTCAAACGTCTACATTACAATATCCTATTGTTGACATAGCTGTCAATGCTCCCATGAAAGCCATCCCATTATAGAATACTCCTACCTTTCATGGGCTAACTTCAGAGGATCCCGATGCATTCCTTTTTGAATTTGATGTTTTATGTAGGGGTTATGATTACACTACTGACCCCCAGAAATTGAAGTTGTTTCCTTCTACTCTGAAGGGAGTAGCTCTGTGTTGGTTTATGGCACTTGGTGGAGGTACCATTAATGATTGGGAACAAATGAAAACAACCTTTCTAAAAAAATACCAAGATTTTTGCCGAAGTAGAGAACTAAAGGATGAAATCTTTCAAATGGTAGCTAATACTAATGAGACTCTTGAAGAATATGTAGGACATTTTCAATATAGTCTACAAAGATCTCCTTATGCAAATCTTGTAGGAATTTACAAGGTAATTTCCTCAGAAAGAATACCAAAAGGACACCGCTCACAACCAGATCTCAAATCAATACACCAGTATTTTTGACGTGGTTAAAACCCTCAAAGTGCAAGGAGGGAAACAGTCCACGGCCTGTCCCAACGTGGGTACTACAGGCAATTTATTAATCAAAGAATGAAAATTTACATAAGCTTCTCTCATGCACGGATTACCCGAACAATGACCCTCCATGCGCTTTAAATAGAACTCATGGACCAATCGGGTGTCAAGCCACGGATCAAGTGTCGGTAATACCGAGGTGAGAGTGAACCGTCGGATCACTACATATCGTGACTGTCGAATTGTAAGTTACAAAATGTACAACGGTAAAGAAACACACTTTACCTAACTATAACCTAACTCTATACTAGACCAAGTTGAACTTAACTATATCCTATGTGTCGGAATATCCTAACATCCCCCCTTAAGAACAACTTGGGATAGGGTTGAAGGATTTACAAATATGACACAATAGGAGAAGGAAGGAGGCACTAGAGCCTATCCCCCCTTAGTGAAAACTTCCTGAACTCCAAGCATATATCAAAGTTTAGTGAACTTCGCCTCTGTGAGAGCCTTTGTGAAGATGTTTGCAACCTGATCATCTGTTGGACAATATTGCACTTCAAGAACATGGTCATGAATGAGCTTTCTGATGAAGTGCATGTGTAGTTCAATGTGTTTGCTGCGCTGATGCTGGACTGGATCTTTGCATAGCTGAATGGCACTTTGATTATCACACCAAAGTGTGGTTGGATGCTGCTGCTCAAAGCCAAACTCTGATAGGATCTGACGAAGCCACAAGGCTTCCTTACTAGCTTCCACGGCACCACGATACTCTGCTTCTGCTAACGAAAGAGAAATGGCAGCCTGTTTCTTACAAGCCCATGTAATAGGTCCTGAACCAAGAGTGAAGACATAACTGGCAGTAGACTTCCGATCATGAGGATCACCAGCCCAATCAGAATCAGTGAAACCAACTAACAGAGGAGCTGCTTTGGCACTGTAATGAATCCCAAACTGTACTGTACCTCGAACATAACAAAGTATTCTTTTAGCTTCTTTCCAATGACTTTCACGGGGGTTTTGCATAAAACGAGCAACAAGGCCAATAGCAAAGGAAAGATCAGGACGAGTATGGGTTAAATACAAGAGTTTTCCGACAAGTTGACGGTATAAGGTAGCATCAACTTCAGGAGAAGTACAAGAGACTGAAAGTTTGACTCCAGACTGGAAGGGAGAAGGGGCTGGCTTACAGTCTTCCATGTGAAAATGACGAAGAATATCACAAGCATACTTGGACTGGGAAAGGAAAATACCCTCTTGGGATTGCAAGACTTGAAGACCGAGAAAATAGTGTAAGTGTCCTAAGTCTGTCATTTCAAATTTCTTTTTAAGGCTGGACTTCACATGGTTTATAAGGTTGGGATCACTACCAGTAAGAATAAGATCATCAACATAAAGAACAAGGATGATAAGAGAGTTGCCCACTTTCTTGGTGTAGACAGTATTGTCAGAATGACACCTAGAAAAGCCAGATTCTAAAAGAAAGCTATCCATTTTGGCATACCAAGCCCGAGGAGCTTGCTTGAGGCCATAAAGGGATTTCTTAAGTCGACAAACAAGGCTGGAGTCTATTTGTATGAAGCCAATGGGTTGTTCCATATAGATTTCTTCCTACAAGTCCCCATGCAAGAAGGCATATTTAACATCCATCTGATGGACTTCCCATTTTAAAGAGGCAGCAAGGGAAAGAAGAAGGCGGATAGAGTTCATTTTGGCAACAGGGGAGAAGGTTTCAGTGTAGTCAATGCCTTCAACCTGTGAAAATCCCTTAGCAACGAGACGAGCTTTATGTTTATCAACTTTCCCATCTGGTCCATACTTGGTTCTGTAAACCCATTTACATCTAACAAGTTTGCGTCCCTTTGGTAGAGGAACAAGATCCCATGTATCATTTGTCATCAATGAATGATATTCTTCATTCATAGCTGCTTCCCAATGTGGATGACCTGAAGCTTCTGCAAAAGTGTCAGGATCATGATTTACTGGAGCTTGAGCCAGTAAAGAAGAGGCTCTTTCAAACTGAGAACATGTACGTCGCTGATCTGTAGGTTCACCGGCAAGATCACCTGCTGCATCCCGAGTAGCATGGACCCATCTTGGAAGTTGAGGATCCTGAGAAGGTGGGGGAGGATTATCATCCTCGCTTTCATCATCTGAAGAAGAAATGTTTTCAAAAGTAGAAGAGATAGGAAGAGGTGGCACATCCGCCGGACTAGGCTCGCAGGCCGATTTATTTTCATCAAATTTTACGTCTCTTCTAATGATAACATTTTTGGACTTAAATGGAATAAGTCTATAACCTTTTACATCTTCAGAATATCCAACAAAAGTACTTTTCTCACTCTTAGGTTCTAAAGCTTTATGCTTTTCATCTGGAATATGGGCCCATGCTTCACTTCCAAACACACGAAAGTGACTTACATCTGGTTTAATGGAACTCCAAGCTTCTTCTGGAGTGATATTCTCTAGAACCTTAGTAGGAGTGCGATTGATTATATAATTTGCACAATTAATTGCTTTGGCCCAAAAACTAAGACTGAGTCCTTTAGATTGCAGCATACAATTAGCCATTTCCTTTAAGGTGCGATTTTTCCTTTCAGCTACACCATTTTGTTGTGGAGTGTATGGAATAGTATGTTGCATTTGAATTCCATTTTCGATGCAAAAGTTGATGAATGTGTTTTTAACATATTCTCCACCATTATCAGTTCTTAGCTTAAGAATTTGATGTCCAGATTGTTTTTCAACAAAGGCTTTGAAAGCCAAAAAAGTGTTAAAGACTTCGCTCTTGAGTTTTAAGAAGTATACCCAAGTGCGTCTGGAGAAATCATCAATGAAAGTTAAGAAGTACTTGCAGCCAGAGAATGAAGCAACAGGAAGAGGACCACATAAATCACTGTGCACAAGCTGTAAAGGGGCTGAGGCATGCCAAGAGGCACGTTTGTCAAAACTGTCCCGATGATGTTTTCCGAGTACACATCCGGAACAAACACCATCTCTGCAAGATACCATAGGAAGACCTGTCACCATATTTTATTTACATAGATGCTGAAGGGAGCGATAGTTTAAGTGACCAAATCGCTCATGCCAAAGTTTGCTCACTTCATCATTGTGAGCAACAAATACTGAGGGAAGATTTGATGACCCAAAGTTGTGAAACTTATACAACCTTTTGGAATCATCAGCAAGACCAGTAGCTAGAATCTGTTTAGGATCTTTTAGATCCTTGATTACAACATCATGAGGTGAAAATTCAACAATTTTACCTTCACCTGAATGAGTTATCTGATAGACAGATAGAAGGTTGCAGGATAAGGTTGGAACACATAATACATCATTAAACTGACCATTGTCTAGATGAACAGTTCCAGTCCCTACAACATTAAGAGATCTATCATCACCAATATATATATTTTTGGTGTTACAATCATTTAAAGAAGAAAACATGGCTTGGTCTTTGGCCATGTGACAAGAGGCTCCAGAATCAATGAGCCACTCATGAGAATGAGAAGAAGAAGAAGATACATTTAATGCATAACCAGACTGAGATGATTGACAATGACATGCAGAAAGTGCCATTCCGGAAGTTGAAGTTGAAGTAGGCTCCACATGGATGTTATGTTTCTTCATTGCGGCTTCCAAGGCTTCCATCTTCTTAAAGCATTTAGATTCTAAGTGGCCATCTCGATTACAAAAGTTACAATGTCTATCAGTCTTCTTCCATTTGTTTTTATTGGTCTTATCATTTTGCTGAAATGATCTTTCATTTTGAGGCTGAGATGGTTTAGGACCATTCTTTTGAGGATATGACTTCTTAGGATTCTTTGAATTTGGTTGCTGCTGGGCGGCTAATGCTTTCGTGGAAGAGTTTCCAAGATTAAGAAGACCAATGTGTAAGAGTTTTTCTTGTTCTCTTATTAAGGAATCACAAAAGGAGTCAAAGGAAGGGGCCTTGTAGTCTTGTCCTTGACAAATGAAAGCTTCTCTTGTAGAATGGAAAGTGGAAACAAATACAGAGTAGGCAGGTCCCAACTTAGTAAGGATGGAATAAATAAGGTTACCATCTTCTTTCTTAACTTTAACACCTTCCAAGAGATATCTAAGGGTCTTGAATTTGGACAAGAAATCTTCAATGCAAGAAAAATTATTAGGATCCAAAGTTAGCAGCTCATTTTCAAGTTGATGGGCTCTAATTTCATTTTTAATCCCAAAAACTTTAGCAAGTTTTTCTAATGCTTCATGAGGAGTCTCAAGTTCTACAATGTGGAATCTAAGATCAGGAGAAATAGACATCCCTATCAAACCGCGTGCTTGATCTTGTCTATTTTCCCATTTTTCCGCCTTGTCTTCATCTTTTGGTTTCTTCTCTTGGTCTATGGCTATTCTGAAGAGACCTTTACTTCTAAGTAAATCTTCGATGTAGGCTACCCATTGGAAGTAGTTAGTGCTGTCAAGAATGACTTGGCATGGACTTTCCATTTTTGAAAAAACACTGAAGCTGAAGATGCTGAAAGTAAGTGTTCCAATGGATAGATCTCGAAAAAATAGGCGGTTTTAAAAAAAACGGCTCTGAAAAAGGCTTCCGGATGAAGAAGTTATGGCTTTTTGAAAAAAAAAATTGTTGACGTTGCCGCCAAAGTGCGCGAATGTGCGGGAATGAAAAAAATCCGCCCCCACAAAATGGAGACTTGAACCCAAGACCTATACTCTCTTAAAATAGCTTTGAACCAATTGATCTATACAAAAAATTTGAGAGAGAGAGAGAGAGAGGGAGAGAGAGAGAGGGGGGGGGGCCTTGGTTTGCGTGCTTGCCTTGAGAAAGCTCTTTTTCCCTACAAAACACAAAACACAAAACCCAACACGAATATGCAAAGAAAAACGAAACTTGCAGCTCGAAGTTAGCTTTAGCCAAAAAACTAGAAATTTAAAAAAAAAATCTCAAAGTTAGCTTTAGCCGAAAAACTAAATATTTTTCTCAATGTTTCTGATTTTTCGAGATCACACTAAGGTGCAGGGAAAAGAGCATACGCATGAGAAAAATCCTTCCTTTCTGTTTCTGATTTGCCCAGATCGCACAGATTCGCAGGGCAAAGAGCATACGCAGAAATGAAAGGTATAGATCCTGTTAAAAAAAAGGCTAAATAAACTGAGACCGAAATAAGCAGAGAGAAAATAACAGTGAACTGCAAAAAACACTGTATACCTCCCGATCTGAAAAATGACGCAGCTAGGGCTACCGGAAACCTTTTCGCGTGAAACAAAAGGGGTTCCTCACTGGAACAGATGCTCCGAACGCAACAGAGTAGTCCTCTCGGCCCGAAAGCAGTCAGAAACAGCAGATCTAGGAAACGACAGCCGCATGCAGTTCTACCGGCTTCAGATTTGGATCACCAACGGACGCGGCCCTCAAATAGCTCTGATACCAGTATTTTTGACGTGGTTAAAACCCTCAAAGTGCAAGGAGGGAAACAGTCCATGCCCTGTCCCAACGTGGGTACTACAGGCAATTTATTAATCAAAGAATGAAAATTTACATAAGCTTCTCTCATGCACGGATTACCCGAACAATGACCCTCCATGCGCTTTAAATAGAACTCATGGACCAATCGGGTGTCAAGCCACGGATCAAGTGTCGGTAATACCGAGGTGAGAGTGAACCGTCGGATCACTACATATCGTGACCGTCAGATTGTAAGTTACAAAATGTACAACGGTAAAGAAACACACTTTACCTAACTCTAACCTAACTCTATACTAGACCAAGTTGAACTTAACTATATCCTATGTGTCGGAATATCCTAACAAATCTACCCCCTGAAGTTCTTAAAACCACAATGATTAAAGGTATGAAAGACCAATGGGTAGAAACATTAAACTTAATGGGGAAAGGGGATATTTATCAAGAGGATTTTAGCAATATTGTAAAATTGTGTATCAAGTGTTCTAGAGGCAATACAAGGTTGAAACCAACTGGGCGTGATGCGATCACTAGAGATAATATAACCTCAGAAGGAAGCATTACATGAGTTTAAATTGGTAATTTCCTCGAAGATTTCAAGACTGATACCTTGGGGACCCTGACAACACGATTAGATATCATGTAAGCCAAACAGAAACAAGTCGAAGCAGAACAAAACTTGGCTATTTTCTGTCCACGATGTAGGAAGAAACACTATCACAGAGAATGTCCACTAGATATGATACAAACATGTGCCATTTGCACTAAGGATCATACTACATAATGTTTTCCATCATTTCTTGGGTTAAAATCAGTCTTCATGGAAGTCGGGGAGGAAGTGGAACCAATATATCTAATGAACCAACACCGTCAATGGCAAGCACAACCGATAGGTATGCCTACAAACCCTTCTTCGTTCTTTCCTTACAATATAATTCTTAGTAGTATCCAAGGAAAACATGGCAGAACCAACCACCTTTCTATAATTGGCAACCTCAAGCCTTTTCTATGCCATCATGGCCCAATCAATCAAATTGGTCAAATCCCTCTCATCCTCCACCATTCTAAAAGAATTAACCCCTATCCCTCGCAATGGTCCCCTTCTACCTCACAAAATCAAAATGGCAACTGAATAGTTCCTCCATCTCAACCAACCTTACCAACACCTTACACATTGCAGCAAAATCCTCAACGTAATATACAGCCACAACCCCAAGCCCAACTAAATCCAAATCCTAACAACAAACCCATCCAGTCCATACAAATTATTGAGAGTCTAGACCCTAAAGTTGAGTCAAGAGAATGTAATGAACTTAAGTTAAGATCTGGACAAATAATTACCCCAGATGAGGATAAAAATCTGCAACCTGAAACCAAAGAGACATATTCGGATAAGCCTTAGACTATAGATAGCTAGCAAACAATGCATGGAAAAGATACAGTTAGGTAGAAGGATCCCAAGTAAATCATAGCTTCTTCTGCCCCATTCCCAGAAATATTGATAATACCTCGACCAATTGAATATCCTAATTTTTCTCTTCTATGTGAACTAAAGAATATATGTATAAAATTACCCCTCCTCCAGGTTATGCAAGACATTCCAATATATGCCAAAGCTATTAAAGAATTGTGTATAAAGAAGTCTATGAGGAAAACAAAAATAACCCCAATTGTCCATGTTGTCGGGACTTTGTCTGATTTATTACTAGGCAAAGAGACACCTATAAAATATGAAGATCTGGGAAACCCCATTATCACAATCCAAATAAATGGCTTCTCTTTTCCCAATGCTTTAGTCGATTTAAGGGAAGACATTAACATTCTCACAACAACAACTTGTGAAATGCTTGGCATCACAGCCTTGGAACCAACAACTACCTTGCTAGAACTTGCAGACCACTCAGTCATTAAGACAGAAGGAACATTACCGGATGTGATGGTTTCTATAGACACTTGGGAATATTTGGTAGATTTTTTTATTATTAACCCTAGGAACTGGCTATATGGACATACATTAATATTAGGAAGGTGTTGGCTAGCAACTCCTAATGCTTATATCAGCTGTTGGACAGGAAGTATGACCATAACCCGAGGAAATGATGTAAAGAATCTAGTCTTATACCCTCCAGCTCAGCCAAGCCTAACCATTGTAAAAAATCGAAAACAACCTGTAACATATTTAATAGAAAATATTTGTTCACCATTGACTGTGGCAGATGCCCTTGAATTCAAAAACCAAGCAGACGATGATGTCATTAATACTTTTATTAATCACCCTGCTATAGTGTCTAATTTGAGATGTCACATGGTTAAAGCAGTCCTTGACAATGAAATTGAAGAAGATTCCCTAAGAGATATCAATGACCAACCAATACCAACAACCACTATCTCTAATAGCAAACCTATCGAAATCGAGCCAAGGAATATCCCGAACATCAACAGTTATTTGAGTAGTGACCAGCAACATAAACTTATCCATGTCCTTAAGAGATACAAAGGGGATTTTGCATGGGACTACCCAGACATGAAAGGGATTGACCCTCAGTTATTCATGCACCACATCTACACTGTAAAGGATGAAAGATCCATTCAACAACTGTAGCGTAGATTAAATCCTCATCTAAAGGATATTGTGAAAGAATAACTTAAAAAATTATTAGGTGTGAATTTTATTTATCCTATATCTGACAGTAAATGGGTTTCCCCATTAGTCGTTGTCCCCAAAAAGAATGGAAAGTGAAGGATATGCATTGACTACAGAGAACTCAAAAAAGCAACAAAAAAGACCATTTTCCCCTTCCATTATCGATCAGGTCCTAGATACACTAGCAAGGAAGAAATTATTCTCTTTCCTGGATGGATTTAGTGGCTACAACCAAATTCAGATTACCCTTGAAGACCAGGATAAAACTACTTTTACCTCCCCGTGGGGAACGTTTGCTTACAAAGTATTTCCTTTTAGATTGTGCGACACACCTGCTACATTCCAAAAAGTCATACTTAGTATTTTCATAGACTTGATAAATGAAGGATTGGAGGTGCACATGGACGATTTTACACCCTATGGGGATGACTTTGATCAGGCATTAAAGACATTGGAGAAAGTCCTAGAACGGTGTATTGCTACTAGGCTATGCTTCAGTCATGATAAATGTCATATGATGATCATAGAGGGCCTAATTCTGGGTCATTACATTTCAGCAGCAGGAATTCAGGTAGATCCAACAAAGATATAGGTAATCCTTTTATTAGCGACTCCTTGCACTCAAATAGAGGTACGTATTTTTTTGGGATTTTTTGGATATTATCGTAGATTTATAAAGAATTTTTCGTAGGTTGTTGCACCTTTATATGTCTTGACAGGGAATGTTGATTTTATATGGACTAATAAATGTGACACTGCATTCATAGTTCTTAAACGGTTAGTATCGACAACACTAGTATTACAAGGGCCAAACTGGGATATAACTTTCCAGATTTCATCATACGCATCAGATACAACTATTAGAGTTTTTCTTGGCCAAGAAGAAGACAAGAAACCCTACGCTATATATTACATCAACAAAAACCTAAATCCTATTGAGTTGAACTATACAGTCACAGAAAAAGAGTTTCTAGCTATTATTTATGCTATAAACAAATTTAGACACTACATAACTAGATATCCTGTCTTTTTGTATATTAATCACTCTGCTATTAAATATTTAGCCAACAAACCTATCATAAATGGAAGAGAGGCACGTTGGTTACTACTTTTGCAGGAATTTGAAATAAATATAAGGGATCGACCAGGGAAGGGGAACCTTGTGGCAGACTTCCTTTCCCGAGTACCAAGAATAGATGATACGGTGGTGGTGGAGGATCAGTTCTCAGATGAACATTTGTTTTTTCTGGCCATAAAAATACCATGGTATGCAGATGTGGCAAATTATTTAGCAGTGGGAAAATTGCCCAAACATCTGACATCCAGGGAAAGGAAATTGATTGTGTAGCACAACACTCATTTCTCCTAGATTGGAGGATATCTTTTCCACACAGGAGCTGACATGCACATCTGCAGGTCCATCAGGGAGCATGAAATTTATGATATCTTAAAAGCTTGCCATGAAGGACCTTGCGGTGGACACTTTGCAGACCGCAGAACTAGACATAAAATTCTACGAATGGGATACTACTGGCCCACTATTTTTAAGGATGCTAAGAAATTTGCCAGGCATTCGATAGTTGTCAAAGGATGGGCCGCCCTGGGCAATCTGATGAAATGCCCCTACATCCACAGTTGGTGATAGAAGCTTTTGAGCATTGGGCATTAGATTTCATTGGGTTGGTCAAACCATCATCCAACCAGAAATCGTATGTATTGGTTGCAAAAAATTATGTAAGTAAGTGGGTGGAAGCAGTAGCATTACCAAGAGCAACAAAGAAAACTATTATTATCTTTCTTTTCAAAAAATTTGTGCAGTATGGTTTACCCAGAGAAGTGATTACTGATGGGGGGCCACAATGTTTGGGTCACAAGATTATTGCTACACTGAAAAATCATCACATTACACACAAAATTACCTCTCTGTATAACCCGTAAGCGAACGGGTAGGTAGAGAGCACCAATAGAGTTATCGAAGCTATTCTAACAAAGACAGTCTCATCACATAGAAGAGATTGGACTGCTCGACTGCGAGAGGTCTTATGGGCGTATTACACAACTTAGAGAAACACTACTGGATACTCTCCATATTAGCTTGTGTTAACCCATTTTCTCCATAGAATTTGAAATATAGACACTAAGGACAACCCAGGAGGTAGGGATAGACGTAACTGAAGCCCAGGTTAACAGGTTACAGCAAATGAATGAATTAGATGAAATTTGATTATTGGCTCTACAACATATTGCACGTATTCAATAACAAAGATCCAAATGGCACGATGCCCTTATTAAGAAAAAGACATTTCATGAGGACAACTTGACACTTCTATATGATTCCAAGTTCCAAGACTTTCCAGGTAAGCTACAGACTATATGGCTAGGCCCTTACGAAATAGAGAAAGTACATGACAATGGAACCCTTACGTTGGCCACCATTGATGGGTCTAGTTCTTCTTTTAAAGCAAATGGGCATCGAGTACGCCTCTACCAAAAACCACTTACCAGAGAATATTTCTATGAGAAGATACGTGAAGACCCCACCATGCAAGTTTTATCTAAAGAGGGGAATCCCTCAGAAGCTTCATGATGATAAAAGTTATTAATTTGTTGTAAAATATGTAAATATGATTGCTGATTTGATTTTTCTTTCCTTTCTTTTTCTTTTTATTTTTTCTTTTTCTGTTGTTCAAACTTTTGAACAACACTTTTTTCTGCATTTTTGTTGTTTGAACTTTTGAACAACACTTTTTTTCAAGTTTTTTCTGTTCAAACTTTTGAATAGCTGTTATTCAAAATTTTGAACAACACTTTTCTTCGTGTTTTTGTTGTTCAAAATTTTGAACAATTACTGTTCAAACTTTTGAACAACATTTTTTCCGCGTTTTTTTTGTTCAATATTTTAAACAATACTTTTCTTCAAGTTTTTGTTGTTCAAACTTTTGAACAACACTTTTTCACGCATTTTTTTGTTGTTCAAACTTTTGAACAACACTTTTCTTCATGTTTTTGCTGTTCAAACTTTTGAACAGCTGTTGTTCAAACTTTTGAACAACACTTTTTTCCACATTTTTGTTGTTCAAACTTTTGAACAACACTTTTCTTCAAGTTTTTGCTGTTCAAACTTTTGAACAGTTGCTATTCAAATTTTTGAACAGCTGTTGTTCAAACTTTTGAACAACACATTTTTGTGCATTTTTTTTTCTGTTCAAACTTTTGAACAACACTTTTTTTCACATTTTTTGTTGTTCAAACTTTTGAACAACACTTTTCTCCATGTCTTTGTTGTTCAAACTTTTGAACAATTACTGTTCAAACTTTTGAACAACTACTATTCAAACTTTTGAACAACTCTTGTTCAAACTTTTGAACAACACTTTTTTTGTGTGTATTTGTTGTTCAAACTTTTGAACAGCTGCTGTTCAAACCTTTGAACAGCTGTTGTTCAAACCTTTGAACAACACTTTTTGCATGTTTAGCTGCTATTCAAACTTTTGAACATCACTTTTTTGTTGTTCAAACTTATGAACAACACCTTTTTTTGTATATTTTTATTGTTCAAGCTTTTGAACAACACTTTTATTCCATGTGTTGTTGTTCAAACTTTTGGACAACACCTTTTTATTTTTGTTGTTCAAGAACACTTTTGTGTATTTTGTGTCGTTGTTCAAATTTTTGAATAACACTTTTTCTTGTGATTATGTTGCTATTCAATCTATTGAACAACACTGATTTTCCTTTTCTGTGATTTCTCTTAGCTTATCTCAACCCCATTTTGTTCTCTTTTCATGGTATGAAGTACACTACTTTCATGAGGGAAAGAAGTATGGATCCTATTGAAGGAGGTTAATACTATTAATGTTATGATCTTTAATAGGACAACCTCTTGATGATAGATTCTTTTCAAGAAAAAGGACACAGTTATTTATATACTACTCTACTACATTATCTTCTATTGTACCTGATACTGATGGATCATCTTGAATACCATTCTAGTTATACTTCTCCTGGTTATAAATCTCTCTTTCTATAATAAATAAGACTATGGGCATATTTTTTCTATTCACATATTCAACTTTTTCCACCATCCCTACTCCTAAGTAGTATTGAGCCTCCCTCTATTTATCATAAAAATATGTAACAATAGCAAAATTTTGTTTGTAGATAGACGATAGGGGGTCTCATTAAAAGCCAGCCTACCATGTTCATAAGGTTGTAGCAAAGTGGCATTCCCACTATGGCCACCACACCAGGGTTATGATCCATTGCATAGCTATAATATCCTTAGAAAAGGAGGTCCCATCATGAGCTAACATGATCACCTTTGCTACATCCCAATGAATGGCAGTGTGGTCATCTGGTTACCACTCTAGCACA